>OY728157.1:854454526-859454526 GCA_963277665.1 Viscum album | reverse complement strand
TATAAACACTTACAGTACAACTGATGTCATCTCTTCACAGTTGAGCAGAACATACGTATGAGCTCTGTGATGTTCATCATCCGAAAGCCAGCGTTCATAAACTCCACCAAAACCAAGATCTGGCTGGTTGAAAACAGATAATTGATTTTCGATTTCATCAATATTCCTCTCGTTCCGTCCCATTCGATTGTGTTTTGAAGGATACTCAGATTCAAAATAATGGGAGCAGAAAAAAGATATTTCCTCTTGCAAATAAGCTTCTGCAATAGATCCTTCAACAAATGCTTTATTACGTACTTTTCTTTTCAATTTTTGCATGCATCTTTCAAATGGGTACATCCATCGAAACTGTACTGGACCACCACATTTGGATTCATATGGAAAATGTAACATCAAATGTTCCATTAAGTCGAAGAAAGACGGCGGAAATATTTTTTCCAGTTTACATATAATTACAACAACATCTTCTTCAAGTTTGCATAGAGCATCATAATCTGCTGTAGCCGCACAAATTTCCCAAAAAAATGAGACATGTCAGTTATGGAATCCCAAATCACAGAATTCAACAGACCTCTTAATCCAATGGATAGAAGTCTTTCCATTATAACATGACAATCATGACTTTTTAATCCAGTAATATGACCATTCTTTACACATCTACCCAAATTGGAAGCACAACCATCTGGAAGTCTCAAATCTGCAATCCACTGACAAAATAATAAACGGTTTTCTTTAGACAGTGTATAAGCTGCTTTTGGTTTCAGTAACCTTTCTGTTCTGACATTCTCAAACAGTTACAGTTCTGGACGCCTGCAAATTTGGGCAAGATCTAAACGTGCATTTACATTGTCTTTGCTATTTACTGGCGTATCCAAAACTGTATGAAACAAATTATCAAAACAGTTCTTCTCAATGTGCATGACATCTAACATGTGTCAGACCAATAAATCAGACCAATATGGAAAATCCCAAAATATTCTATGTTTAATCCAATTGTGTTCTTTCCCAAAACCAGAAATTTTCTGTTGGTTTATTGTGGGACCAAAAGTGATGGGAGGTAATGAAAATACAACTGATTTTAACTCCAAACCTGATAGCATTTTTGGAGGTCCATCCCTTTCAACTGTTCCTTTTCTGAAATGAGATCTGTTTCTGCGAAAAGGATGATCAGCTAGAAGAAATCTGCGATGACAGTCAAAATAACAAGGTTTCTTTTCATGAATGAGCATAAATGCTTTGTTCTCTCCCATACAGTAAGGACATGATTTCTGACCATGTGCACTCCAGCCAGATAACATCCCATAGGACGGGAAGTCACTAATTGTCCACATCAATGCTGCTCTCAGTATGAAATTCTGTTTCATTGCAACATCATATGTACTGACAACAGTACTCCACAATAAACTTAATTCATCAATCAATGGATTCAAATAAACTTCAATATTTTTCTTCGGATGTCCTAGAATTAGTAAAGTCAAAAAGATATATGGCTCCTTCATCAACATCCATGGAGGTAAATTGTACGGAGTTAAAAAACAGGCTAACATGAATATTGACTACCATAAGATCCAAATGGACAGAAACCATCAGTGGAAAGGCCTAGTCGAACATTTCTAGCTTCTAAAGCAAAGGATGGATGCACTCTATCAAAATGTTTCCATGAATCACCATCGGCTGGATGATTCAAGCTTTTATCGGTTGAAATATTCTCTTTATGCCATGACATCATTGTCGCTGTATTCTTAGACATGAATAAACGCTGAAGTCTGGATGTAAGCGGAAAATATCTCACCTATTTTACAGGAATCAAACTAGACTTCTCATGTTTTCCATCTTTATATCTCAGTTGCCCACATGTGGGACAACTATCCAACGACTAATTTTCCCTAGAATACAAAATGCAGTCATTTGAACATGCATGAATCTTCTGACAAGTAAGTCCCAAATTTCGAACCAGCCTCTTACTCTCATAGTAATTTGCAGGAAAAACATTTCCTTCGGGTAACAGTGTTTTAAGCAAAGAAAATATCTGGTCAAAACAGGTGTTTGACATTCCGTTATCTGATTTGATAGCCATAAATTTTTCAACTGCTTCTAATTTTCTCATCTTGCAGCCAGGATATAATGCATCCTCAGTAAACCTCAACAACTCATAAAATTCAGACGTTTCCAACTCAGGATTTGAAGCTATATCAGTCGGAGTTTCTGTATGTTGAACAGATGAACCTGCAACATCATGTACTAAATCTTGAAACCATGATGGCTCCGGAATTAAGTTGGTATCACCTGCTCTGGAACTGCGTTCACCGTGTTGATACCAAAAAACATAATCTGGTTGAAAACCAAAACGCAAGAGATGTCCCCCCACTTTGTCAAACGTGTCAAACGTTCTCAATGCACATTTTCTACAAGGGCATTTTATTTTTCCTTCTGAAACAAATTCTGGATTTGATGCCGCAAATGATAAAAAAGTCTCCACACCCTCTACATATACTGGATTTAAACCAGAACCGTTTGGATTTCTACGTTGATTTATCCATATGCGGTCACCTAATAATGATTTTTGATGACCTCGTTGTTCCATATTTTTCTATAAAATATAAATGCATTACTGGTTTTGAAATATTTGTTAGAAAAAACACTCAAGCAAGGATAATTATAGAGTTTACTAATTATTGGTAATTATTACTAATTATTACTAATTATTGGTAATTATTCCTAATTATCGGTAATTATTACTAATTATCGGTAATTATTGATAATTATTGGTAATTATTACTAATTATTGGTAATTATTACTAATTGTTGGTAATTATTGGTAATTATTGCTAATTATTGGTAATTATTCCTAATTATTGGTAATTATCGGTAATTATTGGTAATTATTGGTAATTATTGGTAATTATTACTAATTATTACTAATTATTGGTAATTATTACTAATTATTACTAATTATTGACAATTATTCCTAATTATTACTAATTATCGGTAATTATGGGTAATTATTGGTAATTATTGGTAATTATTGGTAATTATTGGTAATTATTACTAATTATTGGTAATTATTACTAATTATTACTAATTATTGTTAATTATTACTAATTATTACTAATTATTACTAATAATTGGTAATTATTACTAATTATTATTAATTATTACGAATTATTGGTAATTATTACGAATTATTGGTAATTATTACTAATTATTACTAATTATTGGTAATTATTACTAATTATTACTAATTATTGGTAATTATTCCTAATTATTACTTATTATTACTAATTATTGGTAATTATTCCTAATTATTGGTAATTATTACTAATTATTACTAATTATTGGTAATTATTACTAATGATTACTAATGATTACTAATTATTGGTAATTATTACTAATTATTATTAATTATTACGAATTATTGGTAATTATTACGAATTATTGGTAATTATTACTAATCATTACTAATTATTACTAATTATTGGTAATTATTACTAATTATTACTAATTATTGGTAATTATTCCTAATTATTACTAATTATTACTAATTATTGGTAATTATTCCTAATTATTGGTAATTATTCCTAATTATTGGTAATTATTCCTAATTATTGGTAATTATTCCTAATTATTGGTAATTATCGGTAATTATTGATAATTATTGGTAATTATTACTAATTATTGGTAATTATTACTAATTATCGGTAATTATTACTAATTATTGGTAATTATTTCTAATTTTTCCTAATTATTACTAATTATTACTAATTATTGGTAATTATTCCTAATTATTACTAATTATTACTAATTAGTGGTAATTATTAGTAATTATTACTATTTATTAATAATTATTACTAATTATTACTAATTATTGATAATTATTGATAATTATTACAAATTATTACTAATTATTGGTAATTATTCCTAATTATTACTAATTATTGGTAATTATTCCTAATTATTACCAATTATTACTAATTATTGGTAATTATTCCTAAATATTGGTAATTATTCCTAATTATTGGTAATTATTACTAATTATTGGTAATTATTCCTAATTATTGGTAATTATCGGTAATTATTGGTAATTATTGGTAATTATTACGAATTATTGGTAATTATTACGAATTATTACTAATTATTGGTAATTATTCCTAATCATTACTAATTATTGGTAATTATTACTAATTATTGGAAATTATTCCTAATTATTGGTAATTATTACTAATTATTGGTAATTATTCCTAATTATTTGTAATTATTACTAATTATTGGTAATTATTACTAATTATTGGTAATTATTACTAATTATTTGTAATTATTACTAATTATTGGTAATTATTACTAATTATTACCAATTATTACGAATTATTGGTAATTATTACTAATTATTATTAATTATTACGAATTATTGGTAATTATTACGAATTATTGGTAATTATTACTAATTATTACTAATTATTGGTAATTATTACTAATTATTACTAATTATTGGTAATTATTCCTAATTATTACTAATTATTACTAATTATTGGTAATTATTCCTAATTATTGGAAATTATTCCTAATTATTGGTACTTATTCCTAATTATTGGTAATTATTCCTAATTATTGGTAATTATTACTAATTATTGGTAATTATTACTAATTTTTCCTAATTATTACTAATTATTACTAATTATTGGTAATTATTCCTAATTATTACTAATTATTACTAATTAGTGGTAATTATTAGTAATTATTACTAATTATTACTAATTATTACTAATTATTACTAATTATTGATAATTATTGATAATTATTACTAATTATTACTAATTATTGGTAATTATTCCTAATTATTACTAATTATTGGTAATTATTCCTAATTATTACTAATTATTGGTAATTATTCATAATTATTACTAATTATTACTAATTATTGGTAATTATTCCTAATTATTGGTAACTATTCCTAATTATTGGTAATTATTCCTAATTATTGGTAATTATCGGTAATTATTGGTAATTATTGGTAATTATTACTAATTATTACTAATTATTACTAATTATTGGTAATTATTACTAATTATTGGTAATTATTACTAATTATTGGTAATTCTTACTAATTATTACTAATTATTGGTAATTATTTCTAATTATTACTAATTATTACTAATTATTGGTAATTATTACGAATTATTGGTAATTATTTCTAATTATTGGTAATTATTACTAATTATTGGTAATTATTCCTAATTATTGGTAATAATTACTAATTATTGGTAATTATTACTAATTATTGGTAATTATTACTAATTATTGGTAATTATTACTAATTATTACTAATAATTACTAATTATTGGTAATTATTACTAATTATTAATAATAATTACGACTTATTTGTAATTATTACGAATTATTGGTAATTATTGCTAATTATTGGTAATTATTACTAATTATTGGTAATTATTGGTAATTATTCCTAATTATTGGTAATTATTACTAATTATTGGTAATTATTCCTAATTATTGGTAATTATCGGTAATTATTGGTAATTATTGGTAATTATTACGAATTATTGGTAATTATTACGAATTATTACTAATTATCGGTAATTATTCCTAATCATTACTAATTATTGGTAATTATTACTAATTATTGGAAATTATTCCTAATTATTGGTAATTATTACTAATTATTGGTAATTATTCCTAATTATTTGTAATTATTACTAATTATTGGTAATTATTACTAATTATTGGTAATTATTACTAATTATTTGTAATTATTACTAATTATTGGTAATTATTACTAATTATTACTAATTATTACGAATTATTGGTAATTATTACTAATTATTATTAATTATTACGAATTATTGGTAATTATTACGAATTATTGGTAATTATTACTAATTATTACTAATTATTACTAATTATTGGTAATTATTACTAATTATTACTAATTATTGGTAATTATTCCTAATTATTACTAATTATTACTAATTATTGGTAATTATTCCTAATTATTGGAAATTATTCCTAATTATTGGTAATTATTCCTAATTATTGGTAATTATTCCTAATTATTGGTAATTATTACTAATTATTGGTAATTATTACTAATTTTTCCTAATTATTACTAATTATTACTAATTATTGGTAATTATTCCTAATTATTACTAATTATTACTAATTAGTGGTAATTATTAGTAATTATTACTAATTATTACTAATTATTACTAATTATTACTAATTATTGATAATTATTGATAATTATTACTAATTATTACTAATTATTGGTAATTATTCCTAATTATTACTAATTATTGGTAATTATTCCTAATTATTACTAATTATTGGTAATTATTCATAATTATTACTAATTATTACTAATTATTGGTAATTATTCCTAATTATTGGTAACTATTCCTAATTATTGGTAATTATTCCTAATTATTGGTAATTATCGGTAATTATTGGTAATTATTGGTAATTATTACTAATTATTACTAATTATTACTAATTATTGGTAATTATTACTAATTATTGGTAATTATTACTAATTATTGGTAATTCTTACTAATTATTACTAATTATTGGTAATTATTTCTAATTATTACTAATTATTACTAATTATTGGTAATTATTACTAATTATTGGTAATTATTTCTAATTATTGGTAATTATTACTAATTATTGGTAATTATTCCTAATTATTGGTAATTATTACTAATTATTGGTAATTATTACTAATTATTGGTAATTATTACTAATTATTGGTAATTATTACTAATTATTACTAATAATTACTAATTATTGGTAATTATTACTAATTATTATTAATAATTACGACTTATTTGTAATTATTACGAATTATTGGTAATTATTGCTAATTATTGGTAATTATTACTAATTATTGGTAATTATTGGTAATTATTCCTAATTATTGGTAATTATTACTAATTATTGGTAATTATTCCTAATTATTGGTAATTATCGGTAATTATTGGTAATTATTGGTAATTATTACGAATTATTGGTAATTATTACGAATTATTACTAATTATTGGTAATTATTCCTAATCATTACTAATTATTGGTAATTATTACTAATTATTGGAAATTATTCCTAATTATTGGTAATTATTACTAATTATTGGTAATTATTCCTAATTATTTGTAATTATTACTAATTATTGGTAATTATTACTAATTATTGGTAATTATTACTAATTATTTGTAATTATTACTAATTATTGGTAATTATTACTAATTATTACCAATTATTACGAATTATTGGTAATTATTACTAATTATTATTAATTATTACGAATTATTGGTAATTATTACGAATTATTGGTAATTATTACTAATTATTACTAATTATTACTAATTATTGGTAATTATTACTAATTATTACTAATTATTGGTAATTATTCCTAATTATTACTAATTATTACTAATTATTGGTAATTATTCCTAATTATTGGAAATTATTCCTAATTATTGGTAATTATTCCTAATTATTGGTAATTATTCCTAATTATTGGTAATTATTACTAATTATTGGTAATTATTACTAATTTTTCCTAATTATTACTAATTATTACTAATTATTGGTAATTATTCTTAATTATTACTAATTATTACTAATTAGTGGTAATTATTAGTAATTATTACTAATTATTACTAATTATTACTAATTATTGATAATTATTGATAATTATTACTAATTATTACTAATTATTGGTAATTATTCCTAATTATTACTAATTATTGGTAATTATTCCTAATTATTACTAATTATTGGTAATTATTCATAATTATTACTAATTATTGCTAATTATTGGTAATTGTTCCTAATTATTGGTAACTATTCCTAATTATTGGTAATTATTCCTAATTATTGGTAATTATCGGTAATTATTGGTAATTATTGGTAATTATTACTAATTATTACTAATTATTACTAATTATTGGTAATTATTACTAATTATTGGTAATTATTACTAATTATTGGTAATTCTTACTAATTATTACTAATTATTGGTAATTATTTCTAATTATTACTAATTATTACCAATTATTGGTAATTATTACTAATTATTGGTAATTATTTCTAATTATTGGTAATTATTACTAATTATTGGTAATTATTCCTAATTATTGGTAATTATTACTAATTATTGGTAATTATTACTAATTATTGGTAATTATTACTAATTATTGGTAATTATTACTAATTATTACTAATAATTACTAATTATTGGTAATTATTACTAATTATTATTATTAATTACGACTTATTTGTAATTATTACGAATTTTTGGTAATTATTGCTAATTATTGGTAATTATTACTAATTATTGGTAATTATTGGTAATTATTCCTAATTATTGGTAATTATTACTAATTATTGGTAATTATTCCTAATTATTGGTAATTATCGGTAATTATTGGTAATTATTGGTAATTATTACAAATTATTGGTAATTATTACGAATTATTACTAATTATTGGTAATTATTCCTAATCATTACTAATTATTGGTAATTATTACTAATTATTGGAAATTATTCCTAATTATTGGTAATTATTACTAATTATTGGTAATTATTCCTAATTATTTGTAATTATTACTAATTATTGGTAATTATTACTAATTATTGGTAATTATTACTAATTATTTGTAATTATTACTAATTATTGGTAATTATTACTAATTATTACTAATTATTACGAATTATTGGTAATTATTACTAATTATTATTAATTATTACGAATTATTGGTAATTATTACGAATTATTGGTAATTATTACTAATTATTACTAATTATTACTAATTATTGGTAATTATTACTAATTATTACTAATTATTGGTAATTATTCCTAATTATTACTAATTATTACTAATTATTGGTAATTATTCCTAATTATTGGAAATTATTCCTAATTATTGGTAATTATTCCTAATTATTGGTAATTATTCCTAATTATTGGTAATTATTACTAATTATTGGTAATTATTACTAATTTTTCCTAATTATTACTAATTATTACTAATTATTGGTAATTATTCCTAATTATTACTAATTATTACTAATTAGTGGTAATTATTAGTAATTATTACTAATTATTACTAATTATTACTAATTATTACTAATTATTGATAATTATTGATAATTATTACTAATTATTACTAATTATTGGTAATTATTCCTAATTATTACTAATTATTGGTAATTATTCCTAATTATTACTAATTATTGGTAATTATTCATAATTAATACCAATTATTACTAATTATTGGTAATTATTCCTAATTATTGGTAACTATTCCTAATTATTGGTAATTATTCCTAATTATTGGTAATTATCGGTAATTATTGGTAATTATTGGTAATTATTACTAATTATTACTAATTATTACTAATTATTGGTAATTATTACTAATTATTGGTAATTATTACTAATTATTGGTAATTCTTACTAATTATTACTAATTATTGGTAATTATTTCTAATTATTACTAATTATTACTAATTATTGGTAATTATTACTAATTATTGGTAATTATTTCTAATTATTGGTAATTATTACTAATTATTGGTAATTATTCCTAATTATTGGTAATTATTACTAATTATTGGTAATTATTACTAATTATTGGTAATTATTACTAATTATTACTAATAATTACTAATTATTGGTAATTATTACTAATTATTATTAATAATTACGACTTATTTGTAATTATTACGAATTATTGGTAATTATTGCTAATTATTGGTAATTATTACTAATTATTGGTAATTATTGGTAATTATTCCTAATTATTGGTAATTATTACTAATTATTGGTAATTATTCCTAATTATTGGTAATTATTCCTAATTATTGGTAATTATAATCCTAATTATTGGTAATTATCGGTAATTATTGGTAATTATTGTTAATTATTGATAATTATTTGTAATTATTACTAATTATTGGTAATTATTACTAATTATTGGTAATTATTACTAATTATTCCTAATTATTACAAATTATTACTAATTATTACTAATTATTGGTAATTATTCCTAATTATTCCTAATTATTACTAATTAGTGTTAATTATTACTAATTATTACTAATTATTACTAATTATTACTAATTATTACTAACTATTGATAATTATTGATAATTATTACTAATTATTACTAATTATTGGTAATTATTACTAATTATTGGTAATTATTACTAATTATTGGTAATTATTACTAATTATTACTAATTATTCCTAATTATTGCTAATTATTCCTAATTATTGCGAATTATTGGTAATTATTCATATAATTACCAATAATTAGGAATAATTACTAATAATTAGGAATAATAACATTATTAGTATATTTTATTATTAATATTAAAATAATATAATTTTCTATATTATATACAATTCTCCTTTCATCTGTGTGTTTTCTGTCTCCACATACAAATATTACATGTGGAGACAACAAACACACAGATGAAAAGAGAATTGTATATAATGTATAAAATTATATTATTTTAATATTAATAATAAAATATACTAATAATGTAATAAAGTAATTATTCCTAATTATTGGTATTTATTACTAATTATTAGCATTTATTCTTAATTATTAAAAATTATTACTAATTATTCCTAATTACCATTAACTATGAACAATACTAATAATTTAAATTTATTATGTAACAAAACAATGTAAACATAATTAAATTACAACTAATTAAGAATAATTGAAACTAATAAAAAATTTAAAATAAATATTAAATTAAAATGAAAATAAATACCTTTTAAAATTGATCTGAGCTTGATCTCTGATCGTTTTTGAAAACTTCAATATCAACTCCGGAGAAAAAAATTAAACTTAAGAAACACTGAACTCTAGAAATAGAATTTTGAGAGAAGGAGAAGATGGAGTTTGATAATGAATTGAAAAAAACGGATGAGGGTATTTATAGGTTAGATTAGTTGCGACGGGATACCCGTCGCAAATAATATTATTTGCGACGGTACCCGTCGCAAATACCTTAGCCATCATTTATTACGGTCAACAGTTAAATAGTTATTTGCGACGGGTCCCGTCGCAAATAACAACCTGCTGACATACTATTTGCGATGGGAGAATATTCCCGTCGCAAATACCTTTTACCGCCGCCGGTATTTGCGACGGGCAATAACCACCCGTCGCAAATACGTTTCCCATGATTTGGCACGCAATGCGCCCCAGTTCTTTTGCGACGGGGAAAGCTAACCCGTCGCAAAAGACTACTTATTTGCGACGGGCAAATACCCCCGTCGCAAATAAGTTTTTAATGGGGCTATTTGCGACGGTAATAAATCCCATCGCAAATAACCCGTCGCAAATACCCATTTTTCCCGTAGTGCAAATGTGTCCACTTATACTATAGTTTTCTCTTTAAGATGTAATGGTTGGTGAAATACAATGTACTTGTCAAACTACAAAAATTTTCTCATGCTGGCGATCGGGTCCCTGAAGTTAAAAATACAGATAACCTACTATTATCTCAGTGTGTAGACCATTATACATATTAAGTAAAGAAAAATGATGATGCATTATCTGTATTATATAAAAAATTAATTATATTAATCACATGAAAGTAAATAAATATTTATATAAATAAAAAAACTAATACAGTTGCTCAATGTTCAAGACTTGTGAGTGGCAAAAAGTAAATCATGATAAAGATGAAATGAAATAATTTTATGTATGATAAATTTAATAAATTAAAAATTTTATTCTAATTCAAATAATTTTTTTTGGGTTTCCCATATATTATTTATTTATTTAATCCAAAATTAAATTATACAACTAATTTATTTTTAAAACAAAATTAAATAAATTTTTAAACAGAAATTAAATTTATTTTTAAAACAAAATTAAATTAATTTCCATAATAATAAAATTTTTATTATATTAACTTCAAAAAAATGTAATTAATATGTTTCTTATATTAAAGTATTATGAGCTTCAAAACCCCTCTTAGGGCCATTTCAATACTATAAAAACCTCCAAAGACCTATTCTGAGCTAACTAGACCTCATTCATTGGATTACATGATTAGGAAGACCTACACATACTAGCTACAGGTTGGGAAGATCTGCCTTAGCCCATTACGGGGTAGGTCAGGTCAAAAAAACCATAGGAGGGCATGGTGGTCATCCAAATTGGGTGGGGGATACCTTGCATGGGGGTTACACATAACTAGAGTAGCATCCAATGATTGGTCGGTGGGAATCATAGTTTGGTGTGGTCGGATCTAGTCTAGGAATCCTAGTAGGACTCTACTCATGAACTATGAGTGACAGTGTATCCTGCATTTCTGCTGTATAACCATGGGAAACACATCAAATGTCGACATCTAGTTCTTCCAAGAGGATTGAGTGATTATGAGGATGCTGATGACATCGGTAGGGTCATGGGTTCCAGGGGCCATGATAATGATAGGGGCATTAGAGTAATTGGAGAAGTCAAAAATACATCGATATGGTAGAGGCCCGATGTCATGTGGATCATCTAAGAGGGTGGTGAGACTGGAACCCAGTGGCTGGCGGTGCCACCTCTTGTTTTACGGCTATATGGAACAATATTTGCCACCAGCTCAAGTGAATCGTTATGATGAGAGAGGCGTTAGCATGCAACTTCTATAGGTGTGGCTATTCTAGGGTGAAGGATGGATGTGGGAGGTCCATATCAAGGTGTGGTGGGATAAGATATATTCTACAAGAAACATTGTTGTGTTTTTAATTTTTAATTTTTATGACAAGATGACTAGACACCAACAACCTCTATTATTTTTTTTGATTTTCCAAAAAATTAATCTATTTTTTCTAATCGACATTCAGCTTATTCCATTAAGGTTGAATTTAAACCCTCTACTTAATTTAAAAATAATAATTTTTTCTTACCTTACAAAATTAACATGATAACTATGAAGAAAAATAATTGTATTGAGACTCATAGAAGAATTCATGGGTCATGGATTCAAAACAAAAAATTTACAAGAGGGAAAATAGATTTCTTCTCCAACAATTCAAGCCACAATATATGTCTGAGGATTTAAATTTAATATAATAAGATAAAAATTAAATGAATGAGTAATTCATTTCATTCAATTATTCATTTTACTAAATCAAGTCATTGATGATTATTTCTTGAAAGATTTGAAGTTAAAATGCCTTATATTGTCCACACATTCTCAAAAAATCATTGTACTCAACAGTTGTGGAATTCTTAGTGCTATCATGGAGCTGTGACAGACCATTAGACATCATGATGATCGCATCGATCACATCCCTTTGATCTATCTAATGAATTCATAGACCAGTTTCTTAGAGATATAGAATCTCTCTCTATAATGAGTGAAGAAATATAGCATCTTATTTTATTTGAATGAATATCACACCTACTGAATACCTCTCAATTTATTGTATAGTGGGAGGCTCAAATTTTCAAAAGGGGTTCCCCAGTCCCTACAAATAAAATGTACACTAAATAAGTAGTAAATGACATGTGATCATAGACAAACTATATAATATTATAAATTATTTTTTTTCACATGATTTTAATATATTATAAATACATTACATGATAAACTATAGACAATTAACTTGACTTGTAATTCCCATTAATATTAAATGAAACATCAATATTAAAATACCATTCATTCGTATTATATTTTTCTTGTATTCACCAAATACCTTGTAAATAATTTTAATAAATAAATTCTTATAAATTATTATATACTCAAATAATAATTAATTAATTTATTAATTGGTTATTGATTACTGGAACAACACTTTGACCTCGTGGTGGAGCCCACCATGTACAATATTCATATTCACACGAATAGGGAAGAATCTTGAATTTAATATTTTGTGTGACATTATAGGAATCAACTCGATATCAGTGAATAATATTCAAATGATATGTGTGGTGTCTAGAAACACATCAAGGCCTCTAAATAGATAAGGAATAGTTGCCCCAAAGAAAAACATCTTATGTATAAACACTTTTTAATATAATCAATTTTTCTTTATATACCTCATAATTCAAGATGCACACCTGTATCATCATCCTTATCACGATTTATTGTTTTTTAATCTAATAGGATATGAGTACTTTTGAGTATCATGGATAAAGATTTATTATGTCAATGTCATCTTGATCAACCAGGCCAAAGATATCACTTCCTCAACTCGAAGGTGAAAAATTATATCTTCATTATTCATCCAATTCCAAACCAACCATGATTCAACCAACACAAGATACCTCTACATGAATTAATTGTTATGTTTTTTCCTTGAATCGATGTACGTGATAAAGTAGAATACATTGATAATGATCTCAAATTAAGAGACCAATACACTTGTTCATAGAAAGTAACAATGAATTACATCTGAAACATGTGGTGTTCATTTTAACGAGTATGTCCTCATGATATCACATAGTATAGAAATCAAAGATTAAACTTTATTATAGAAATTATCAATACTTATGAGCCACTATAACCTAATATTAAGACATCAACTATGTAAGTCAGTTTTATGTATCTAGACCATAATAAATTTGTTTATGATTGGTCCAATTTTTTTTAGGAAATCCCCATTGAGGAAATTGGGAACCGAACATGACAAAAAACACAAGTAGGAAACATATCCAAATTTGAAAAAAATTTACATATTGGAAATTTAAAATGAGTATCATCACTATAGGAACCATCACATCAGTTCTAGATCCTGCAAATCGCGTAACCACTGTAGTGAAGAAAATTGTTGAAATCAATGATGCCAGAATCGTCACTTGTTATCATTGTCCAGAAGTTTCCAAACCTCTCCAAACAACATTATTGTAATCCTCACCTCCGGATTTCCCACATCACAAATGATAAAACCACCTTCATCATCGTCAACCATCATCATCGAAGCTAGAAATCGGAGCACAGAACCAAGACATCCACCTTTCACCACTGATGTCTTCATAATGCCGTTGTAGAACTCCAACATCACCGCCATAATACTATAGTATCTCTAGGTTATCATTATAGCCTGATAACTACTATAACCTATTTATATTAAAATCAATCTATGGAAATTTCTATTGAAATAGTGTATGTCGAAATATCTACACTATAATGATAATTGTATATCATGTATAACTTACTGCATACATGGTATCATAATTGAAATGTACTTATAATGTTTGGTATAGGGAACTAAATTTTAGAGAAAATAAATCTAGAGAAACATTAAGGATGGTATTTTTTGGTTATATCCATGTTAAATTTTAATTAGCATTAATGTATGTCCTCTTAAATTGATAATTATTTTTAAATTCCACATGGATCATTTCATGAAAAAAAAACATTCCATGAATTTTTTTTAACATGAAATTTTAGAATTTATTTAAAATAAAATACATTGAAAATAACCATGAAGACATAAAATAATTCTTCTAAGTAATCAATGTTCATGACAATTGAAAATTCCAAGCATACAATACAAGTTACATTAACACATTCTTTTCACAGTTTGGTAAAAAGTAATGAATTACCTCATTCTGGAAATGAAAAAAATATTATTTTTATAGACTCTATATAAAATTAAAAATAATCAAATTTTTCTTTAATAATTTTTGTCAAAAATGAAAATAAATTTTTGAAAACAATTTTAGAATACATTATTTTGGAATAAAATTTATTTTTGACCTTAGGGATAAATAATGATGGATGTTATTAATAATAATTTTATCAATAATTTAAAGTAACTTAGAGAGGGATATGATACAATTACATCAATAATACATAAATGAAAATAGGATAATAAAATTAAATGTGTTTATTATATAATGATAAAATAATTTTCTTCTATGTAAATTTATCTATAAACAATCTAGATTAAAATTAGATTTAAATAGAAATATTTTACCACATTGGTAACATTTGAATCATAATCCCCAGTAATGGAAAAATATAAAATAAAGAATTAAATAACATTTAAACAAATATATTCACATCATAACATATCAAAAGGGTTTTTATATTCACCATATAATTGGAGTGAGTGGTGAATATGAAAATTGTATCATGAAAGATAAATTGAGCCGAGAAACCCTTAGCTTAGGCACGAATCCCTTGTTATGTGTATGCTTATCCTTTATAATGAATATATATTTTATATACATGTAATAATGAACTATATTCATATATATCATATTATATATTATCCACTTATAACAATATACCAACCATTTGTTAATAATGTTTCATTATTTTCATTACTTGGGGTATTAATCGAATTCTTTTTCTCAATAATATTTTATCATGAATGTTCTTATTATTTCGCATAGGATATAGTTTCATCATATCAGTAATTATATTAATTGTACCAATATTT
Source organism: Viscum album (assembly GCA_963277665.1). Classification (NCBI taxonomy): domain Eukaryota; kingdom Viridiplantae; phylum Streptophyta; class Magnoliopsida; order Santalales; family Viscaceae; genus Viscum; species Viscum album. The sequence goes on along the minus strand of OY728157.1, from coordinate 859,438,104 downwards.
TTAATTTTAATTAGATACAACCATATAACTATTCTTGTAAATTGGACATAGAAAATGTATCGCATCGCCTCATGGGGACTGTAGGCCTTACGTACGCACGAACGATAATATCATTACCATAAATGGAGAAAAGGTAAGGAATTATATAATATATAAATTTTTTATAATTGATATCATATCATATTTTTCATATATATTATTTAAATTTATCTTTATTACTTTCCATGTGATGAATTAGTGATAAGGGAATCACATCACTTGATGAGGTATTAGTCTTCTATACACACAAGCGATGTTATCATATTTTAAATAAAATATAAATATATAATGTCTATATTATATAATAAAAACATGAGTATAATTATATTATTCATACAATGTATACACATTAAATACATCATAATATAAAACTGTGACCACTGTTAAAGGAAAATGAGTTACATTGGTTTATGAGGTGGTAGTCCGCCGTATACATGATTGATGATTTCGTTTCAAATTTTATGGATGTAGAGATGGATTTTTATTTTGAAACAAATATAATAATATATTTTTATATGGGAGATATTTATTTTATTATATTTTATGTGTTATGAAATAATTTAATGTTTCAAAATAATATAGAAAAAGAATAATCATACTGAAGATAATTACCTTCTCTTATGAAACCTCATTTAGATCTCTTTTAAGGGTAATAGAGTTGCTATTTTTCAGATGAATCAGAGAACATAAATATCTATATATGTGTGTGTGTGTCTGTGTGTGTGAGTGTGTTTGGATTTTAGATTTATATTACTTTATGTTTTGTTTGATCTAAATTGAATGAGAGTTGTGAACATGTGAGGTGAGTGAATGATATTTTATAAATAAGGGGGAGTAGGATTTTTTAAAATACCCAAAAATATTCAATAATGGGAAGCCTCTCTCACCCCTAGTGTCTCAAAAGTTGATAAATAATGAATTATAGAGTTCATATGATCTATAAAAACCTCTACAATGTTTTTTATTCTTTATCTATTAAGTTTACTTACTTTTACCATTTTAGATTTCACTATAGTAACTCATCTATTAATAAAATGTAATTTATCCATTAATCCAAAAATAAAAATATCCTTATCAAAAAATTTAGACCTAATTATTCTATATATTAAATTCAATTTATCATATATGATTTATATGTGTGTGGATTAATAATTTTATCACAGTTTCTTGTAATGCGCAAAATCACATTTTATCTTTGACATCATTAGATTATATATGATTTAGTTAATTAATTAAATATAGAAAAAATTATGTTCAGCTTGTTACCTAATTTTAATTATTATTATCCCAAGCATGTAATTTATTTTATAAAATTTAAATAAATATTTAAAAATAACCTCGCAGGCATAATGAAAATATAGGGTTTCTAATAAAAAACACTGAAAATTTAAAAATGTTTTAAATATCAGAATTAAACATTAAATTTATTAAAATAATATAAATTGGAAAAATTATAATATTATTGAAGTAAATAATTTGAATGAAAACCCGGTTTTCAATACAAATTACTATTTTTTACTACTCAACAAAAAAAGCTTCATAAAATTTTACAAAATTCAACCAATGTTAATTTTGACATGTAGGTTTCAAAATATATGTTTTTTTTTAAAATAATTTTTCCTAAAGTGACATAATGACTTTAATTTTATGTGATCAATGTGAATCTAAAGCGCATTTTAGAAACATATATTGTTTTTGAAACAATTTCAAATTGTTATTATTTTAATTCTAATAAAAATATCACCATTGAATTTATTTTATAAATTTCAAAACCATATTATATTCATAAATGTTTTAGTTCAATTGGTACACATAAACATAACAACTATGTTATAATGGTCCTATTTAAGTAATAATATGTTTATAGTGCATTTTTTTCACTTAAACATGGTGTTTCATGCATCAAAAGCTATCAAAGCTATTGAATTTATTTAAAATTAAATATATCTCAAATACCCTAGGTGTTACATTATCATATAATCATTGGGTTTTGTGTATTATATTCTATCAGACACTATTTTCCTCTTTTAAAATCTCAAAGGTTATATTCTATCCCACTAAAATAAATTACATCGTAGTAATTTAATATTGATCTTCCTAAAAAAGGGTTTTAAATTTGAAAATACATTTTTTAAACTGAAATTTTAAAAATGTTAAATAAATAATCTTCTAAATAATATTGAATGATAAGTAAAAATTTCTTCTTTAATAACACATCACTGGGTTTCAAAATAGGGTAAAATTTGTGGAAAGTGAAGATGTGGTCATAGAAGAAAATCATAAATAATTATAAAGAGTGATAGAGATCATTGATCATAAAAAACCGAGTGATTAATCCAATGTTAATGTACTAAAAACCACACATATGTTATTATTTAAATTTCCATTTTATTTAGTAGATATTAAGGTTATATGATAACATTTTTGATTCAGTTTTAGTTTCCTAATGTTGAGGAATTCATTTACTATATAAGAATGCAATGAACATAATTACATGATTCCTTTTTATTAAAGAAGAAAAATTTCATCCTTTTTTATTCTTCGATAAATTTACTATTCATATCATACTCCAAGGAATGAATATTCAAAAATTATTTTTTAGGCCCGAAGCACTATAATTAACTTTTAACATATTATATGATCCGTAAATGATTGAATAGTTTGTTCGTCTATCCCTATGTATTTTCCAAAACCAATATGGTTAGAATAATTTATCCAATATAATATATTAATCTATAAACCTCAAGAGTAATACCCAATTTTCTATATAATCCCTTTCATAAATATTAATCCTAATAGAACATTGAAAATATTTTTGGGAAAATTCAATGTAAAAAAATTTCAAAGAACACTAAATCAATATTATATTCCGAAGAAAATATAAAGTGGATCTATACTTCAAATTATGAATATTTTATTATTGTGATCACCATAAAACCATTATGAAAATATGAATGAATCCAAAAAATTATTTTTATCATTGTTCATCAAATAAAATAACAAATTATAAACATTATTCCATATTTCCAAAAAATTTAGTAAAATCTATTTGAGATAACATAAACCATTAAATCACAAAAAAAAATATTTTTCACTAATAATGTCCCGCAATAATATTTTTTTCACTACTATAACTTCATATGTCTTGTATTAAGGGTAATCTTCCCTCATTCATGTGTTTTTAAAAAAGATAAAATTTCTACATAATCACTTTTCATGGTCGTCAATACAATTCAATATATGTATATAAATAATTATAGAATAATTACTCTAGTACAATATATAAAACATTATATCATTGGTAAAATAGTTTTATAACATAGTTATTAAATCTAAATATAAAATAAAATTAATAACCCCACTTCACCTATAGTAATTCTATAATCTTGACCTTGACAGCTTAACTTCTCATGTGGTATATTTACGCGATGCTTGGTGTTTTTTTCTTGTAGTGCCCAATCTCATTACAGTTGAAACAAAGAATATTATAGGCTTATTTATTATCCTTGACTTGTATTATTGATGGAATTTCTCTCCAAAATTTTTGAAATCTATTATTTCCTTTAAGAAAGTGTAATTTTTTTTCCTTATACAATTATCACATGGGGGAAATACTTCTTTCCCTTCTTCTATCTTTCTATTTTTTCAATAATCCATGTTTTCAATTTCTTCCCTTAAAATACTCTTGACCTATAAAATTTTATATGTCTCAATATAAAATGATAGTATAACTGAATATTATGATATTATTTAGGAAACTAGTTACCTTCAATATAGTTTCATAATAAAATAAAATAACTAGTCAATCATACTCTTTATGTTATGTATGTAGTCTATAAGAAGACCTTTCTAACCATGTAGAGTTTTATTTAAACATAGAAACATTTTCATATTTATTTTGACTATTTTAACATCCCAGTTCCTAAAGCCACCTAGAGTCTCCCCGTACCCAGTTGGTCACATGGCCTCAAGCGCATTTCCAAAATACTAGAGGCTACTGACTAGAAGCGAGGTACTTGGGTGTGATAGTGGGGAAACTATGTCCTCATTGGAAGAGTAAACAACAGAAGTAACAAATACATAAAAGAGTAGAAGAAGTAATAATGACATACAGTAGAAAAATGTGGGTATAAACTAGAGAACTTATATAAAATGATTCATGATACATATTTCTATAAAAACAGCCAAACAAGTCACAATGCTGGAATTTAATGGAACTAAACGAAAGTGAAAAAGAAAGTAGATAAACTCTTCAGCATCTCAATCCATAGCTTGCTCCCATGCTCTCTATCTCCACAACATGTTAGGTACCTGAAGTAGTAGGGCGCTTTCCCTTATGTATACCTGTAACAATATAATCTATTTGGACCCAAAAGAATTTCCCAACCAGGGTGTGAGACTAATCCCATTAGGAATCCACCATGAGATCAGTGCATAAAAGTCAATAAATATATGGCAGGTAAACATAAATAAAGTAGTAAACATAAAGTACTTAGAAGAAAAATACAATCCACACTTTCAATATCACGAAGCAGCTAAGTAATTAGCAAAACACAATAGGTAACCCTCTGGGCAGTACTCATAGCCTAACCCCTTTGGTTTAACCCACCAAGTAGAAGAAACCCTCTGATATGCACACACAATCTCACCTTTCTGGTTCATCTATGGTATAGAATTTCTAGAGAAGCACTCATTGTCAATTCCCCCTATATTTTCATATCATACTAAATGTGCTATAGGGAAGAACTCAATGTTAATTCTACATGTGGCCCATGTCAAGGAACTAGATACACTCTGGGGAAGCACTCAAGGTCAATTCCCCCTGTGGCCTTGCATCTTATAATTATAAAGACACTCTGGAGAAGCCCTCAACATCAATTCTCCATATGGTCTATACACTGGGTTCTCAAAGCCCTGTGTAAGTCAAAGAAGTGTAGCATCACGTATCGGCCAAAGTAAACCTCAAGAACTAATTGGCTTGCATTCTACAACATAACATCATGTTAAAAAAACTATCAGACCATCCTAAAATACTAGGCATGGGAAACTAAATAGTATCTTAATAGGAAAACAAGAACCAAAGGTCAAAACAGAAAAAAAAACATGCATGAAAATACATCCAAAGAAAAAAAATTCACCCTATTCACAATAAATAAAAATATACTCAGGCATACCATCATAGAAGATAAACAATATGGATAAAACGGTAATAGGAAAATAGCTCGTTCATGGGTATTGGGTAAATCTGCACATAAAACTCAAAGACTTTCTACCGAAATCCAAAAAACACCTACCTCGGGGTTAGAAGATCGCTATAAGTGAATCTCTAAGCTTGAATCTCCTTAGAATGTCAAATATATACAAATAATTCTCAAATGTTAAGCCCACTATAACATGGAATAGAAGAGGAATCATGAAATGAGGATCTAGAATAAGGGAGAACTCACCGAGCTGATTCCAATGCAACTTACGGTGTTCGATTTGGAGGACAGACAGAGGCTCGGGGGCTCATCGAAGATCCATAGTCATAACTTTTCTCTTGGACAAACTAGACCTTAAAAAAGGTGGTTCTGTCCGTCAGATGTGATCCTGGTGCATTTAATGAAAAAAAATTACACTGTGTGTACTCTTGAAGTACGTGACATGTACTTTCCCTTTCCGTAATCCTTTTTAGGTGGCATCCAAATCACCCCACATGAACGTGTGTGTGGATACAACACGACCATCACACGACCTCATGTGGAAAGATAGTACATGACGTGTAATCATAAATTACATGGAGTGTACATAAAAAATTTCATGAAACTTCTTTTTTCTCAATAACTCTAGGGAAAATAAAAACATTCCTGAAAATAAGATCTGGGTTCTTAGAAACTTCCCCCCTTAAAGAAATTTGTCCACAAATTTCCCTAGCAAGGCAACGTAGAAGAAGAAACCCCGAAGAACTCCGGAAATTACGATCGTACATCGACCCCCCTCTCCCAAGTCTCATCTTGTTCTTACCTGTGCAACCATAGCACCCATACTAGAGGAACAAACCGGCCATAGAGAACATTTGTATTACAATCGAAAATCTGGATAAGATGCTTCTCGAATGATGATACCTCTTCCAACTCAACCTCCTTGGGTTGAAAGACATGAGACGGGTCTAAAAAGTAACATCGACGCTGAGAAATGTGGAAGACTTCATGCATTTCTCGATAACTCTGAGGTAACTACTACTGATAGGCCACCGAACCAACTCTCTCCAACACCTCAAACATCCCGACGTACCTTGGAGAAAGATTACCATGTCTCCTAATCCACTTTTTTCCCAACCATGGTGTGACACACAAGAAAGCCTGATTCCCAACCTCGAACTCCAGAGGTTGTCTCTGCTGATCATCATACAACTTTTGTCGAGACTGTGCAGTAGCCATCCTCTTCCGAATCAACTCTATCTACTTTGTGGTCTCCTGCACAAGACAAGGTCCAAGCAAAGCTACCTCTCCAACCTCCAGCCTACATAAATGTGATCAGCAAACCCTACCTTAAAAAGCCTCATAAGGTGAAATCTGAATAGTTTTTTGAAAACTATTGTTTTAGGAAAAATACACAAGAGGTATATGCTTCTCCAAAGAACCTCGAAAATCCAGGATGCTTTCTAGAGCATGTCCTCAAGTACCTGAATCATACACTCGGACTGGCCATCTGTCTTGGGGTGGAAAGATGTACTCAAAAGTACATGTATTACCAAAGCCTCTTGAAGCCCCTGTGATACCCGAGAATTAAAATGAGCATATTTGTTTGAAACAATGGAGTTTCGAACTCCATGAAGACGTAAAATCTCTCAGATGTACAACCGCCCCATCTCTTCAGCACTGAAGGTATCAGTGATCGGTAATAAGTGAGCGACCATCGTGAGGCTGTCAATGACAACCCAAACCGCATCATTCCAGAGAGGAGATCTTGGAAACCCTGTCATGAAATCCATCGCGACTTCATTCCACTTCCACTCGGTAATGGGTAAATGTTGTAAAAGCCATGTTGGCCGTTGATGCTCCGCCTTCACCAATAGACAGGTGGAACATCTCATGACGAAACCAGGAACATTGTTCTTTATACCTGGACACCAATACTAACGATGTAGATCACGATACATATTAGTGATACTAGGATGAACTTCCCACACTGAGGAATGAATTTACCACATCAACTCCTCACATATGTTTACTGACACCCATACGCGCCCCTAGAAATGTATGATCTCATCCTCACCTATGGTCCATCCATGAATGGGGTCCTCTCCAGCCATGCTCTCCCATAGAATTAGGCCTTATAAATATTAAATTTTCCTCATTCACACTCAATCACGAAGAGTAGAGGTAACAACTACATAAGAAAGAAACGCCTACCCCTGTCTGTCGTGCACCTCCAAATGAATCTCATAGAACAGATCCATAAGCTTCCAATCACTACTGGCTTCCTGAACTACCTGTATCTGATTCCTCCTACTCAGTGCATCAGCCATTGTGTTGCCTTTACCATGCGTGTAAGCAAGCTCAAAGTCAAAAGATTGAAGGTACTAAACCAAACTTCACTGTCTCATATTCAGATCACGCTGAGAGATGATTTTCATGAGACTCTTGTGGTTTGTGAAAACCAAAAAATTCTCTCCCATAAGGTAATGTCTCCAACAGCGTAGGAAATGAACAATAGCTGTGAACTCCATATTGTGCATCATGTTGTTCCTCTCAAGAGGCCGCAACTGCTAGGACCCACACACAACAACTCCACCCCCCCTGCATAAGCACAACTCCTAGAGAAATACTTTAAGCATCACAATAAACATTATAGCTCTTACCCAGCTCTAGCAATACTAGTATCAGGGCTGATTCAGTCTCCCTTTCAACTCCTTAAAGGCTGACTCACCAGAATCTAACCTCCATAATATTGCACCCTTTTTAGTCCGACCCTTAAGTGGCGCTGGTAAGTGTGAAAAGTCATGTATGAAGCATCTATAATATCCAGCTATCCATAGAAAAGTATTCACCTCAAAGACGTTCTTCGCCTGCTCCAAGGAAACTACTGCTCTCACTTTCTCTGGGTCTACTGATACTCCTGTCTCTGTGATAACATGACCCAAGAAGTGAATTTGATTGATCCAAAAGTGGAAATTTGAGAGATTAGAAAATAACTAATGCTCCCTTAGTGTACTCAAAATGATCTCATGATGGGTAGCATGGTCGTGTCGAGTGTGAGATTCCACCAAAATATCATGCACGAAGACCACCTCGAAGGAATCCATGTATGGATCAAACAATCTGTTCATCCATTCCATATAAACTGGAAGCGCGTTCATGAGACCGAACGACATAAACATATACTTGTATAAACCATACCTGTTCCAAAAGGCTATAAGAGGTATATGTGATGGTCTAATGTAAAACTGATGATAACCAGACCTCATGTCAATCTTTTAAAACAACCGGGCTCCTCAACGCTGGTCAAAGAGATCATCAATCCTTAGCAAGGGATATCAGTTATTGAACATCAATTGATTTATCTTCCAATAATCCTTGCAAAGCCTGAGAGTACCATCTTCCTTCTACACAAACAGGACAGGTGAACCCCAATGAGAAGTACTGGGTCGAATGAAAACCTTTACTTGCAACTCATCCAACTACTTCTTGAGCTCCTGAAACTCTGGTGTAGCCATCATATAAGGAGGAATGGACACCAATGTCGCCCCTGGCTCAAGATCAACAGAAAATTCCACCTCTCACGATGGATGTAAACCTAAAAGGTCCTTTGGAAAGATAAATCTGAAATGATCATCCACTGGAGGAAAGTCTAACTGTGAAGTACCCTGATCATACAGGTATATTGTAGAAATTTGGGTTATAAATCCTCCCAACCGGTGATGCTATGGTCCTGCTCTACTCGCCTGCACATCCCATTCGCCCTTATGAAGAAAAGATCCACCCTCTAGTGATATGAAACTCACCCTTCGGTGGAAACATTCGACGACATCTTGGAAGAGAACTAGCTAGTCCATTCTGAGAATAAAATTATAGCATGTTATCTCTATGACATAGAGATCCCGTTATAGGTGACACCCACCAACCTCTAGAGGTAACTCCTTGAACTATTGTAAAATAGCCGTTCTAGTCCCCAACAGAGTGTCTAGTGTCAAAACATTGGCAGAAGAAATGGTACAGTGCCCAAGGCTAAACAAAATAGGGACATATAAAAAGCTATGGGAATCCCTTATATCGAAAAGAGATGAAGATAAAACTGAAGCAACTAGGATCCTAACTCAAATGGTAGAAGGTTCGGGATCCTGATCATGCTGGGTCTGATCCACTGCGAATTTCTGGCCCTCTCCACAGCCCTATGACCCTACCTGACTACTTTGAGCTGATCCACTCTGATGTCGCTGAAAGAACAACGACTAACCACCACAGCCATGACCTCTACCTCAGCCAGAACAACCAGAAGAACTCTAGTTCCGTGACTGGTGAGAAACTGGTGTTGTTGCTCCCAAATGCAGAGTCATAAAAGACCTCATGTCACCAGCTGTTGGTGAGAAGATCTTATAGAAGCACTAAATATGATCCGTCTTGCTGAAATATCGGCACACCACAAGGTCACTCTGGCACTACATCCTCGTATGTCCAACACTTCCACACTGGTAGCACACCACCTAGCCACTAGAAGATACATCCCGCCTACTCGGATCTCCCTGTGTAGTCTCCCTACAACACTCCCTTCTATCAGCTGGTGAATCACTAACTCTGGATGTCGATCTTCAATGGCTCAAAACTCCGGATTCCCTCATATTCTTCTCCGTGATTAGTTCCTGGTTGGCGATGGATGTGATCGATGTCAACCTGAAGATATTCACCTGAGAGTAGATGTACTGGCTCAGAACATCCTCAAACTTCCTTTCCAGGAGTAACCTATATCCTCTTAGGAATGGTGTGAAACACTGAAGCTCAGTGAAATGGGAGGAATACTCAATAACTGATAGGGTACCCTTCTCAAGGCTCATAAACTCCCTGGCTCGGTCGGCCTTCATGGTCTCTAGATAAAAGTTGTCATATAAGATGCACTGGAACTCCTCCCAGTCCATAACCTGCTGCTGACCCGCCTGAGAGATCACATCCCACCATATCTTGGTTTAACCCCATTGCATATAAGTAGAGAGCATGACCCTACTCTTTGAAGGCATCTCTAGATTCTCAAAGATCTTCTTCATGGCTTCGATCCAGGACACTGTAGATTAAGGTACTCCATCCCCTAAGAAAGTGGAAGGATGCTGCTGTTGTAAGACCTGCATCAAATCAGCCATCAATGAGGCATGAGGAAGAGCTCCCTAAAAGGTTTATATTATTGTCAGAAATCCCTCCCTTAACTGTGCATCTAAACCTATATCAAGTACAACAACAAGTGCCAAGTCTGGAACAACTGGAGGATCTGTAGGTCGTCCCTGATCAGCCATTTCCAGTGTCTGATCGTCGTCTAGAAATTGGCGCACAACCAGATAACGTCTCAGTGTTAGGACATTGTAAGGTCTAGAACACACCTTAGATCAAGGTCATCAAGGACTGAAAACAAGGAGTGTAAGAAGGGAACAAGATAATAAAGAAGTTAGGTTTTACAAAACATGACTACACGTTGTGTACATTTCCTACACAGCGTGTTCCCTTAAGTCATATACATGGTTGTGTACTCTTTCTTAAACTAGTCGTGTAACACCCCAAAAACATGGCGTGTTATCCTAACACATGGTGGGTACTTGAATCCTCTTCCCCTACTCGAGTCCTTCTACATTGTTAAGACACACAACTATCCTAAGGAAAGACTACACATGGTTTTCAAGATAGACACGGCGTGTACTTGAAAGGGTTCACCTGGACCATGTTTTCAGTGACACGTTCTAACACACAGATCACACGAGACGACATGTTCCATACAAACATGGCATGTACTTGAAGGGGTAACACCAACCCATGTTGTTCATGACATGGACGGGTACCTGGGTCAGACTACACGGCGTGTTCAATGCGGACACGGCATGTACATCTCAATGATTATCCTTCAGTGTTTTTAGTAACATAGGCGGACACATGTTCGACACTACACGATGTGATCAACCAGTACATAGCATGTTCTCGAAGAATTTTCTTGTCCCATGTCTCTACCCACATGGAATATGACACGATTAGAGACTACACAACGTGCACATATGGTACACGGCGTGTACTTAAGAAAAATTGTTTCTTACCGAACAGAAGAACACATGGTGTGTAATTAACACTACATGGCATTTATTCTGGGTTTTTCCAGACATTAAGCCTTAAAAACAACTTCGAAACCCATAAAAAACTGAAAAAAACACCGAAAGTGCCAAATTCTGATCCGTGAAGGCCCATGCACCTCGTGAATCAAATTTTGGCATCTTAAACATGTAATAACAAGGTAACAAGTCAATTGTCCACCAAATTACGGTCCATGAGGGCCCATAACACATCAAGAACCAAATTTTGGCGTTCATTCAAAGAAAACCTAACACAAAAAATACCTTATCAAACAACAGAAATTTTATCCAGGAATCTATCACAACAACATTCATATTCCACACAACATCTATCACAACAACATGCAATGGCTAATGCATCCTAAATGGCATGGAAAGAATGCATGACATGTGATTTCTAGCAAGTTCTTATATGATGCATGAGATGGAATACCCTCATCTCATCGAGTTGCGACAGAAATAGATCCTCAATAACATCAACAATATAGCACAAATAATTTGAATCACTCAAGGTGAAATAAAATCAACCGTAATCTTTCAAAACTAGAAAATTGTAATAAACAAGGTAGGTTGGATTTTTCCTGTACACGGTTTAGCTACTCCTGGGCACAGGATGTTACCAAGTACCTATTCCTTCCTATCCCTAGCTAAAGGCTCCAACCAGTAAGCCACGAGAAAAGAATTCCATTGATACCACTTTTTTATTTCCTGGTTCTGGAAGCCACCCTGAGGTGCCCTGTACCCGGTTGGTCACATGGACTCATGTGCATTTCCCGAAACGCTAGAGTCTACTGACTAGCAGTTAGGGCCTTGGGTGTGATAGTGGGGAAACTATGACCTCATTGAATGAGTACCTAGTAAAAGTAACAAATACATAAAAGATTGGAAGCAGTAATAATCACATACAACAGAAAACTGAGGGTATAAACTGGAGAACATATATAAAATGATGCATGATAAATATGTCTAGGAAAATATCCAAACAAGTCACAATTTTGGAAATCAGCGGAACTAAACCAATGTGCAAAAGATATCAGATAAACTATTTATCATCACATTCCATAGAATGGTCCCATGCTATCCTTCTCCCCAACAAGTTAGGTGCCTGAAGCAGCAGGGCACTTTCCCTTATCTATACCTGCACCAATTTAATTGGTTTGGCCCCAAAAGCATGGACCAAATAGGGTGTGACACTAATCCCAGTAGGAAACCACCACAAGAACCATGCCTAACAGTCAATGAATATATGGCAGGTAAACGTACAGAAATCAGTAAAAAGGAAGTACTCAGTAGAAAAATACAATCCACTATTTCAATATCAAGAAGCAGCTACGCAGGTAGCTAAACACAATAGGTAACCCTTTGGGTAGTACTAATAGCCTAACCCTAATGGTTCAACCCAAAAAGTACAAGAAACCCTCTAGGATGCACAAATAGTCTCACCCCTCTGGTTCTGCTAAGGTATAGACTCTCTGGGGAAGCACTCACTGTCAATTACCCCTATAGTCTTGTATCGTACTAAAGGCTCTCTGAGGAAGCACTTAACATCAATTCCCCTTGTGGACCATGTTGGAGTACTATAGACACTCTGGGGAAGCACTCAAAGTCAATTCCCCCCCTGTGGTCTCGCATCGTATAATTATAAAGACACTCTGGAGCGGCCCTCAACGTCAATTCTTCCTATTGTCTATACATCAGGTTCTCACGGCCCTGTGTAAGTAAAGAAAGTGTAACATCATGTATGTGCCCAAGTAAACCTCAAGAACTACATGGCTAGAATTCTACAACATAACAGTATGTCAGAACAATAGTCACACCATCCTAAAATACTAGGAATGGGGAAGTAAACATTAGTTTGATAGAAAAACAAGACCCAAAGGTCAAAACAGACAAAAACATGCATGGAAATACATCCAAAGAACAACAATTCACCATATTCACAATAAATAAACATCTACTTAGGCATACCAGCATAGTAGAGAAACAATAGGCCTAGAATGGTAAAAGTGAAATACCCCGTTCATGGGTATTGGGAAAAGTTTCACATAAAACTCAATGAATTTATACAGAAAGGCACAAACCACCTACCTCCGGGATAGGAGATTTCTATAAGTGAAACTCGAAGCTTGAATCTCTATAGAACATCGAAGAACTGAAAAAATGTCTAAAACGTTCTACCCATGATAACATGGAAAAGAAGAGGAATCATGAAATGAGGATCCTGCAGAAGGGAGAAATCAACGAGGCAATTCCAACGCAATTGAATGTGTTAGATTTGGAGGATGTACAGTGCCTCGGGGGATCGTCGAATATCCACAGTCGTACCTTCGCTCTCAGATGAAACAGAACTAGAAGAAGTCAGTTCTGTCTGTCAGACACAACCCCGATGCTTTTAATGAAAAAAAATTTCACAACATGTACCCTTGAAGTACACAGTGTGTACTTGCATTTTCCTTACACCACTTTAGGTTGCCTTCACATCACCCTGCACGACAGTGTATGTGGCTACTACACGGCCATTACACGGTCTCATGCGGCAAGGTAGTACACGGCGTGTACTCATAAAGTACACGACATGTCATTAAAAAATTTCTAGAAACTACTATTTTATCCAAAACTCTAGGAAAAAGAAAAATATACCTGAACAAAAAATCCGGTTTCTTACAACAATGACTTAGTAATCTTCTTTCAATATCAACTCATCACATATGAAGGGGATATTTATTCAAATATAGTAATTTAAATTACTTCCACTCCATTTTATATTATTCCAATCCAAACATAGAGTTTTGAATCAATGAACTTCATTGATCTGTATCCCCTAAGAGATTATAAATTCCATGAAACATTAGTATTTATAATTACTTCCCAAATTGAGAAATATCTTATCAAAAAAATTATCCATTGATAAACTCAAAATGATACGAATTCTCATCAAATGATAGAGGTTCTTGATGCATAAATCGGTATAACATTGTTTTACCACATGTTGGATGATTACACTTCCCCATATTATCTTGTTTATTTCTTATAACATAAGTCATATTCCTTAATTTTTTTGTAATTTGATCAGTTAGAACAGTTCCTCCAATACCAACTTCATTATATTTCCCATGAGGAAAATACCTACATGTGGTATGTTATTTGATATATATTATATTACATATTCTAATAATAATTTCTAAATAATGAAATACACTAGATTATATCATAAACTTATGAAGCATAATGTATAGTCCCAAAACTAGTGAAATATTAAATATAAATTGAAATTTTTTCAGATACATAATATCATAGTATTAAACCTGTTTTATTTAGAAATGGTTTGAAATCATTAAAATGTTTTCGAACCATTTATAATGGATTGTAAATAAAATATTTATTACCCCAAATATATCCCCCTAAGGTGTCAAATAATGTGCATAGTAAGGTTTTCTATATTATACAATGTTACGCTCGAGTAAATATCGAAATTATTTTTTCAGTGTTATTAAAGCTTGGTACATCTCTTCTAGAACCACATCCACCTGTAGTATCTATAAATAGATGTATTTCTATGTAAACCACATAATATCAACCTTAGAAAAACATTTTTTTGTTCTTATATATTTATCCTCTATGTCCATTATAGGGTTATGTTCCCAAGTATATGTTCTCCTTAATCTAGTTCATAATGTTTCTAATAAACATCCTATAATACAAACTGTAAAGATCCCAACCCCAGTAGCACATATTAATTGGTTACATTATTAAATTAGAAAAATAAATAATGAATTACATTCCAAAGGACTGAATAGTATAGTAGTTATTTTAAACTAGATTCCAAACTGAATCTAATTTTAAAAATGAGAACACAAAATACCCAATGAGTTTTCTGTGATAACTCCATATTTATCCTTATCATATCCCTATATATCAACCAAAAATACTTCATCATATAGTGGGTAAAACAAAACAAAATAAATGGGTGAGCTCAAATTATCAGAGAAGAATCTATGAAAAAATAACGTATAATCAATATGGAATGGTAAATAGTAGAAAAAATTCCATTTAATAAATAATGTTGGAATAATATGGTTGAATGAATAATGATCAAATAATGAAAAATAATTAATTACATGAGTTCGAAACATTTTCATGGATATTCAAAATATTCGAATCATCACATGGATGTCAATAAAAAATCTCATAATGAGGGAATTCATAATTCCATTTATCAGGACTATACGATCATAGACTTATTCTAATACATCTTATATAAATTTGTAAAAACTTATCAAAAAACTATAGATAGTTTGTCTAATGAGACATTCTAATTCATCAAGTGGCTATAACGATTCTACCCAATTGCATAAAAATTATAATATGTTATTCATATGATCGGTTCAAACATAATTAACATGAAAATTCTTATTAGTTAAACTATTATATTAAATGTTAATCTTCTCCCCAATCAATAATCATAACCATAGTTTATTCATATTAAAATGAATAATGTTATTAAAACTATACATCCCAATTCAAAATAATTCAAAAATTGTATAAATATGTAATAAGGATGGTATTATTGTATTATATCCCAATTAAAAAGTAATAAGAATTAATGTATGTCATCTTAAATGGATGATTATTTTGTAAGGTCACATGGAATATTTCATGAGGAAAATATCATTTCTTTGGAAATCATATTATTTATTCTTGAAAATTCATAAAATACTATCAAAACACTTTTAATTGAAAATAACTTATGAATATTATAAATGATTGTTTAATGAAAATACATGAAATGATAATTGAATATTATGTTCATGCCACAGAAGTTAAATAATAAAATTCCATTCAATCAATGGTAAAAATTCTAGAATATTCTCATTCGGAAACAGACAGGAAGATTCATTTTAAACCCTTTTAAAAAAATTCAACCATAGTGGAATGATAATTTAATAAATACTCTGGTAATGTTTAAAATATGTTTGAAAACAATTTTT
Source organism: Viscum album (assembly GCA_963277665.1). NCBI lineage: Eukaryota > Viridiplantae > Streptophyta > Magnoliopsida > Santalales > Viscaceae > Viscum > Viscum album. The sequence continues at coordinate 859,421,775 of OY728157.1, read as the reverse complement.
TGAATCACTTATTTAGTTAAAAATTTATTTTCAACTGAAGAGTGAAATGTAGTCAGATTTTAGTAAAAAAACATTTTCTCAAAAATTTTAATTTCCATAGATTAATATGGTACTATTACATGAAAAATAATTGAATAATTATGAATAGTAATATTAATGTTATTTTTTTATAATTATCAACAAATTTTATTTAATGGATGTTCAAAAATCAAAAATCTTGATTAAAATGAGATTGGAACACAAATCACATACCACTTTGTTAAATTTTGAATCATAAGCCCCATGAATGTTGTAATAGAAAAAATATTAAATATCATTAATATAAATAAATTCATTATATAACATATCAAAAAGGTTAGTACATACACCACACTAAATTAATAAGTAGTGATTGTGACATAGGTATTAGAGATGTAAAAGTGATATGAGAAACCATTATGTTAATTTTGTCCCCCTTAGTATGTGTATGGAGATCATGAAAAATATATATATGTTTTTATAAATATATTCCATAACCATAATCAGATATATAATACCATATATTATCCTTTTATATCATTATACCACATATTTTTTAATAATATTTCATTATTTTTATTCTTTGGTTGTTAATTGCCTTACTTTCTCATGCATGTTTTATTAGGAATGTTCATGTTATTGTAACTATGATATAGTTCCATAATATATAGAATTATATTAATGATATAATTATTATTTTTCATTATATACAAAATTACACCCATTGATAAAAATTATACAATGAAAAAGAATTTCATCCCTTCGTAGAGACGGTAGGTTATATATAAACATGAGAAATGACATAATTCACATAAAGGTTGAAAGGGTGAGGAACATAATGATATTTTAATTTTATACAATTGATATCCTGTCATATGTATATAAAATATATCCATTAAATATATCCTTATTTATTTTCTATGTAAATTATTAATGAACAATGAATTGCATCACTTCGTGATGTGTTAGTATTCCATACACTAGAGAATAATTATCATATTTTAAACAGAATTGAATGTATCAAGCTATATATGATAATATAACTCCATGAGTATAATTATATAAAAAATATTTAATTTATATATTAATTAAATCATTCTTTACATCAAACTACAATAATTTTTGATGGAAAACGAGTTACATCGATTAATGAGAAGATAGTTCATTGTACATTGTATTGATGATTTTGTGCCCCATTTCATAGTAGTTGGAAATGATTTACTTCGATTATAGGGTACGATCCTACTGGTCAAGACCATAACTTCGTCCTTATATGTTATTTATATTGTATCCTAACTTTGAGGATGTTTGAATATTAATAGTTCATGTTTATTAACTATGTTATTAGTGATTAAGATTCATAATAGTATTTTTAAGCCCGATTGATAAATTATGGTGATATTTTTCAACTATCCCAAAAATGTAATATAGTGTATTTTCATTACACTACTACATTAATTAACAATGAAAATATTAATTCTTAAGGTAATATAAAATATAAATTTTTAGGTCATTGCAATACAATTTTGGGGCCACCCGTAACGTAACATAGTGTTCTTCGGCTAACCACTTTTACATCAAATATAGTTAACAAAGTCAGATAGTGGGTTACTACCACTCCCTAATACCAAACAAGGTATCTAATGAGATATAATTCTTCAAAGAATCCATTAGATGGCCATATAATTTTTGGTCCACCCATCATATAGTGAAAATCATACTTATAAATTATACATGAGAAAAAGTATCTATACAAAAACAATAATAATGATAAAACCCATGCGAAGAATGTGAGATTTACAATTAGGATTTAATGAATAATAAAATGATAAATTTTTAGGATTCCTATGTGAATATAGAATTATGTTATTTTAGACATTTAAAATAAAATAATTATAATAGAAATTTAATATAGAATTATAGTATATAAAATTTATTACATTAATCTATAGAAGAATGAAAAAAAGAATAATTAGGTGATTTATTTTGAAAAATTAAATGGTTCCTATGTATATAAATGAAGATCTTATTATTTACATAGAAAAAAATTAAACCCAGATGGTTGACTATAATATTATGTGGGAATTTATAATATTTTAATTTTTTTTAAAAAGTTGATACTGTTGATGGTTTAAGTGAGACAATATAAAATAATTTTCAATGCAATCATGTAAAAAAAATATAAATCTAATTGGGAAATATATACATATATAACCTTATAAATTGAATATATATTTAACTATGTATAAATATAAGGGGCATATAATAAAATTGTAGACGTTATAGATCATAGAGATGTGTAAAATGGATAAAATTAAGGAGAATGTGTAACTAACAAATAATAAAGGTTGTATTGAATATCCCCTAAAATGTGTCCAAAAATGGCATGAACATAAAATTAATATTTTAAATAATTAAATTATGTTTATTAAATAATTAATTAATAACTTTATCCAACTATATATCATATTCCATTTACCTTTAACAATTATATTTTATAAATTTATAATATTATATTCATTCCATTGTCGGTTACTTGAGGTTGTTCGACCAATTTTTCTACAACTCCTTATATATGTTGACCATGGTCAAAATCATGGTAAAATTGTTTCATCATATTAATTATAATAATAAATGTAATGGACCAATATTTATAGACTAATTATATATTTAAATCCATCTATGATGGGTGATGGTATAAATTAATCTCATTACTCTTATAGGCGGTAGTGTACAAGTACAATAAAATAATATTATCATTTCACATAACTTCATAATGAATGAAGTTAATTGAAAAATATAACATTAAAGAGTCATATTTATATTATATATATCTTATTTACTCATCCATTACATCCTTATGACTAGGCATGATATGTGGTGATAAAAAAACAATGGAATCCAATTTGTGGATGAAGTAGTTCGCATGATGCACAAACAACTTTTTGGTTTTTCATAGTGCATGGTGAGTAGTAAATATATATTATAACATTAATATAATAACATAATTGTATAACAATTATACCTTATTCAGTATATTAATTCTGATATACAAAAGTAGGAAGAATAAGAATAAGAAAAAAACAAACAAAGAATGTAAAACTTATGTTAGATGCTCCATCTTCCCTTGGAGGCCTACAATAGAAATAATATCTTAATATATAATCAACAAAATATGGTATTATGGATGAAAATTTTTTATATAAAATTCTAATATTTATTTAGATTTTCTGTGTAAATTATAACTATATGTGTAACTATGTAGGGGTGTAAGTGGTCCCCTTTTACAAAAGATGAAAATGGAAATTTTGAAAATACCCTTTACACTTCAATGATATAATTAAAATATACCATGGCCAATGTATCAAAATTTTATAATAATGAATTTTATGATGATATTTTGTAATAAATTACTTTTCCAATAATTTCAACACATGTTTTTAACATGATAATTTTTTTGGAAAAGGTTTTTATATTATTACATTTTTATTTTTATCATGCTATCATGTTTCTAAATTAGTAAATAATTTTTTAAAAAATATATCAGGAATAACATATTACCAAATTTTTATGTTTTCAACCTCTAATGTATCTCAATTTAGTCTAATTTTTTTATATTATAAAATCAACTTTTTAATTAAAATAATATATATATATATATTGAAAAATTACATTAATCAATTTTGTGTCTCCATTTTGTTTAGTATTGAAAACTAGTTGATTGAGTATTTATATAGTTATTTAAGGATTTTGATATCATATTACATTAAAAAATTAAAATATATCTATTTTATTGATTAGTTAAAAATTTACATGATATGAATAAACCATTCTATTTAAAAAATGGCACACCATTATCACCTTAATTAATTATAGTCTCAAAAATAATTTATTCATGGCTAAATATGATATTTATCTCTTTAATTAATATTGAAATTTTGAACTAAAACAACATTAAATTTTTTTAATTTTCAATTTCAAAATGTGGTAATGTCAAATTTTGTAATATAAGCAAGTGAAAATTGTTTTTTCTGTAAAATATTACATAAGATTGCTAATTTCTAAAAACGTGGTTTATAAATTACATAGAGTAATTTTAATTGATATATATTAATTATTAAATATATTTTTATATATAAATATTTCTGATTAAACTATAAATTCATTCATATATTGTAAAATAAACTGTTTTTAGCCAAATCAGTATTTTTAATATTCAATAAAGAAGCGATTATTTTATAAAAATATCTTTAATTTATTAAAATTTAATTTTTATATAATAATTTATATTTTTATAATTTACTTTAAAGATTTAAATTATAAATAAAACTAATTATGTTGAAAAAAGGGTACATAAAAAAATTATTTGTTCCTAATATTATTACATATCAAATTCTAAATTATGTGATCTTAATGAATTATTTCATATATAAAAATAACATGTTTCTATTTAACTTTTTAGGGAAGATTATACAACATTTATTCAAAAAGTTATTTGAAATAAATGTTAATTTTTCAAATAAAAATCATTCAAAAATACTAATTAGTTTTTATTTATATTCAATATTTAAATTTTACTACTCCCTTGATATTGAAATATTTATTTGAATTTATTATATAAATGAAAACATATTTTAATAATAATTTAATTATGTTTTATAATTATTAAGAAAACATATTTATAGAATATTTTAATATCATATATTTATTTCATTATGAGATATATATTTAACAATAAAGGACTTTATTATACATATTTTGTGTATATCCAATTAAAATATCTACAATGTCTATATTTGCAAATACATTATTTTGAATGAAAATATTTTCAATGATTATTTTTAATTTCATTATAGAGTCATAATAATATTATTTAATTAATGCTTTTAATTTACACAGTTTTCATTTTAGATATGATTATATTCCACCTATATTCATGATGTTGTTCCTTATTATAGGGTTTATTTATCTATAACTTCTCATAAAAGGTGGTTGTAATCTAATAGATCTCTTTATGTTAGTGTTTTTTCTATTTATTTTCACCTTTAGAAAAATGCATCATTAACGGATATTCATGTCAATGATGATTAACAATAAATGTTATATAATACATTGTTTAACATCATTTTCTTGTAATTTCAGTTTTTTATTGAAAAAATTATGGTGGTTTAATTCAAGTCCGGTATGATTTATTTTGTAATAAATTTAAAATTCATAAACATATATAAAAAATAAAAATTAAAAACATATAGTTTATGGTCTTAATATAAGTAACGACCAATTTTTTAATATATAATTTATTTGTGAAATATTACATTTATATATAAAACCATAATTTATAGTGATGTTTTTACAAATTTTATATTTTATGATGATGTAAGTCTTAATATATATGTTTGTGTTTTAAATTTTTTTTTGGAAAAAATACATTATATTTAACATTTATCTATAAATATAAAAATGTAATTTGAAATGAAAATACCATAACCTATAGAACTAAGTAAATTAAATTAAAAAAAGATAATTTTTTTAGTATGTTATATATTTAGTATGCTATGTGAAATTACTTATATCAGGTTTGATATATAAAATTTAAAATATGATTTGAGAAATATATACCTTCATGTGATTCTAAATATATACTATATATATATTGATAATATATATATATAAAATTAATAATAATATATATAGTGAAATAATTTAATAATACATATAGTGATAATATATATATAGTGAAATATTTACCATATATGTATATATCTACTTATATATAATTAATAATTGAATTTAACATTTTTTTATAAGAATAAAATTATAAAATGGTCTGTATTATATGAATATATATTTATATATATACACAATATATATATATATACTTAATTTCATTAGATTTATAATATATATATATGTAAGATTATATTAAAAAATTTGAATTATAATTCTAATGATTTCATATCATAGATAACAATGAATGGGGATTCCGGACATTGAAAAAGTGAGGATGGAGGGAAAGGGGCTTGATGTGTTAAGGGAAGAAAAAAATGGAAACAAATAAGAAAAATAATAAAATAAAAATAATATATATATATGACTGGGTGTGTGTGTGCACGTGTACGAACCCCATGTGGTAGATTGAAGGGGGAATATATATATAGAATATGAAAGTACATGTCTTAAATCTGTTAAAATATATTTTAAAATAAATGTTATATCAATATATGTTTAGGTGTAGATAATCATATATACCTAGGATTATATATACCTATGAATATATATATGTTAGATAATATTTCATATATATATATAGGTGTAAATATATGTATGTTGGATAATGAAAATGATAAAAAATGAAAAACATATACATGTTTATATGTGTGTTGTGTAATATGAAGGAAGAAATATATATATATATATATTATCACTTTATAAATATATATATACATTTACATATTGAATGATATATATGTTACATGTATATACAAGTTAATATATATATATATATATTAGGATATATATGGTAATTATATTAATATATATATTGAAAAATATATATGTAAAAATTTATACATATTCGATAAAATGAATATGTTAAATATATATGTCATATACATTATATTGATGTAATATATATCTTTAAATATATGTTCAAATATATTTTATTTATATTTTAATTATATATACATGATATTTATATAGGTTAATATATATACATATGATAGAATATATATTTATATGTGTTCATATAAATATATACATTTATTTAAATATAGCCACACATACGAATTAAGTAATGAACTAAATAATTAGATATATATATATATATTGGTGTGTGGGTGTAAGGGGAAATATATATTTTTAAAATATGGGTTTATGTTTATTTTTTTTGTAATTTAAAGGGGTCATGTTTTTGAAAAATCCCAAGTTAGTTTAATTTTAAATTATCATTTTATTTGAGATATAAATCAATCAAATCACTGATTTTATAATTTTCATCATATAGAATAATATAGTTTAAATTTATATTTTGATTCACATTTATGACAACCATTTTAGAGAGTAATATATATAATGCAATTTCTCCTTAATGAATTATTAATTTTTTTACGATACAAATTCTTAAAAAACGAATCTTGTTTTATGATTTTCATGGTATATTTTTCATTTATAAAACATATCATTTCATGTATTAAATGTTATCTTATTTCATTAATTTCATCAAAAAACATTGGAATTAATGTCAAATAAAATTGGTTGGACTTAATGAAAGAATAGATATTATTTAAACACTTAAAACACCCTTATTCAAGCTAAAATAACCACCCCATTTCCCATTCTCCCACACCCAATATGAATTTATCTCATCATATACCTCTCAAGGAGTCTCTTCCAATTATATCTCTTTAATATTAAAGAATTTTGTTGGTCTGATGGTTTTCCACTCCATGATTTAGAAAGTCTCTATTAAAGGTATGGGAATGATTCTCTTGTCCTTTTTCATTCAACTTCCATATTTTTTATACGTATCTAAATTTTGAATTACGTTATTTTCAATACACTTTTTGATTATACCTTTATTTCCACAATAATTTTTTCAACAATGGGAGACCTTCGTACCCACAAATTATCCCTCCATTTAATCCATATTTTGTACCATAATCTAGAAAATTCATTTCTTGAAGTTCTCTCGTTTACCTCTGAAATTCCAACATCTTGAATACCCAAACCACACCCTTTGGAATTTGTATTCACCCAGATAAAAACATAATTTATTTATTTGAGGATTTACATGTATGAAACCTAAAACATACCATTACTTATTTGATAGGTATGTGATTAAATTTGTCATGGGTTTTCATTTCTGTTGACTAGGTAGGGTTGAGAATGAGTTTCTAGAAGACCTATATTACCGAATTCAGAGAATTTGTGGTATCTCGCCTTTAATATTCTATTTTTCTAGGCTGCAAGAGGGTAGCACGTTTTGTAACTAGGTTACAATATGTGTAATGGTAGATGGATTCCAGTGGTGAAAGGATTATCACTATAAAGCGTACATGACATGATGTACTATTACACATTATGAGTGAATCAAATATCAGTTTTCCATTCGGAGTGCTAGTTTTTAATTCAAGATGATATTTTTTTCAGCGGTTATGAAACTTAAATATTTCACAATGTGTATTGGGATTACCAAATATGTAATACCCCAAATATGGGTTTTAAATAGCTAGATCGGTTGATCTATTACTTTTGTATCTTCTACAATTTCACTAATCTCAAACCAAATCCATAACTGGGTGTTCTTGAAGCTCTCCAAGCATTCTGGATCCTCTTATTCGAGATTCAATCATCATTATGTGTGTGGTTTGATTCCCAGGTAAGCGTTCTCTTTTGTTCATCATATTTATCTCATTGTTTTCCTTTTTGATTTCTATAGATCAACTAGAATTTGATGTAACTATTCTTCTTTATTTTATATCTCATTTCAAGAATGACTTTTGATGTCTTATAAACCTCAGTTCTCGTTGACGGGTTTTGTTTCATGTATTGTGTTTTGGGGAAAAGGTGGGTGGTTCCAGCCCATTTGGAAAAATTGATGAACCTTGAATTTTTTGATTGAATTCAATATTTGATTTAAATTCAATTGTTTAATATTTAATTCAATTATTTTTATAAAACCCAATACTAGTGAATTGGGCGATTTGGAAGTGTTTTTCCATGAAAATTAGGAAAAAACCAATTCTATTAAATTGTTGAGTGTTTGTGGTAATTGGATGATTTAAACTGATAAATTTAAACTATAATTATGATTAAATATATTTCAATTAAATTGAAGAATTTATTTGTGTAAATTAATTCTGAAATTGAATGATTTGGTCTTCAATTTAATTAAAATTATTGAAAATGGCTTAAATATTTTTATAAAAACATAGTGGTTTTACTTTTATAAAAATGAATGTATATTATTAAAATCTATTTTAGTTTTTAATTTAAATTTAGAATTTTAAATGGTGGGATGGGATTTAATTTATCTTTATGATATGTTAAAATAAATTTTCCATCATTGATTGTGTATGGAAATTTGAGATCCTTAATAAGTTTTTGAGTTATTTGGACATAGTATATTCTTATTCATCATTCTAAAACATAAATGCAGTAGGTCACATCCCCAATGGGGTGGTGAGCAGTCACCATTGGCCAGTGTTAGATAGACTTGTGTATAAACATATTATCATTATAACTAAGAGAGTTCAGAGTTTTATATCACGCAATATTCCTACCTATTTTGCAAATGATCATGTTGCTCACTTGTAATTTATATTTGAGATATAAATGTATTCCATGTTTGTAAAACTTCTTTGTACGACTTCTAAATTTACATATACTATTTTATGTAACTATTTTATTTACTCCATTATTTTACAAATATTAAATAACTTGTAAATACATTTCATATTATATTTTCCATCATATGAATTGTATAGAATGGTTAGTTTATATATTCTTTAAAATGAAAAACCTATTTATTATAAAATTTAATGCATTATTTTGGTGAATATATTGTTGTAATCTGATATGGAAGCCTTGGTGAGATACAAGTAGTCTTTTTAGATCACACACTAATTGTTCCTTCATGTTTTTGTAGTGTACTTCCTTCAAGGTTCCCGCAAGGGGAAAATATCTCTTGGAGAGGGATCCAACTATTGAACCATGGATGTGGTGAGTTATGTCCTCAGGAACTTGGGTTGTTTTCTTGTACATTGGGATTTGGGTTCTAGTAATTTGGATTATAATTCCTTATTGTCTTTTGGTATATTACTCCTACTAATGTTTATTTTGTATGCATGTTGAATTTCATATCATTCTTTTACTATGTTTTATGGAAAAATATTTCAAACTATCATGTTTTAGGATTCCAGATGCTAGTCATTTAGCTGCGGTGATAGGGAATTTCATTCGGTCTGTGTCATCGCCGAATCAGTTGTCAGGTGACTAGGGTACCCGAGATAGTTGACGATCAAAACCCAAATTCTCATTTCAATGGTTAAAAATGTTTTAATGTTAAAGAGTTGATTCGTTTATGTACTATGTAATTTAATATAAAACCCTCTCTCTAATTTCCATGTTTGTTGATGATATGTTTTTCTGATAAATGTGTTAATTATTAATTTAGACATATAAAGGGCGCACCATGATATTCCTGCAATTAATTGTATAAAATGATAGAGTTTACCTATGGTAGGTCACTCTTAAGATATATGAGAATTATCTTATTAATTGAATCTCTCTAGTTCATTAAGTACTAATATCGTGGAAAAAACCCTTGCAATTTTTTTAATAACACCCTAATGATTAGCTCTAGTGAAATTTTTATGAAGATCTCATGATTCTTTTATAGACACATTTCTATTTTTTGTTTCATGTTCTATTTCTATTTTGATATTGATCATGTTCTCATTATTATGCCTTATTTATATACATATTGGACACTTTCTTTGTATCCCCTTCATTTATTACCTACGAGACCTCTTCCTCCCATTTCATTGATGTATGACCCTAGGATATTGTATACAATAAATGTTATATAGTATGAACCTATGAAGAAGATTGTCATGTGGATTATAATAATGTTTATGTTTCTTATTTTTTTTCTTTTATTATGTTCCAATTTCCAATGCACTAAACCTCAAAGGAATATTTTTATTGTGAAACCATTTACCACATAATGATTGTTTTATGAAATAAGCAGATAGGGTGCCATAGTTTTTATCAAAGGATGGTTTAGTTACTTATGTAAATTGTTGAATGAAAAATTTATTAAAACACATGGGATAGGTCCAAATATTGGTGTAACAACCTTGACCCGGGTTCCACTAAATCGGTGCCCCGATCAGGGCCATCACATGACCTCAAGAGAACCTCCCCATATGCCAGAGGATTATTATTAGCAGTGAGGGTCTAGTAGGTCACATTGGGAGACTATACCCTCTTTACTAGAGAATTTCATAGAAGATCACAATACAAATAACAGTTACAATAGGAAACAACCTATAACATTCATATCTAAACATCTACCAAATTGGTTACAATCTAAAACATATAGTAAATATTTCATGTCATACTTCAACAAAAAGTAGAGAAAACTCAAAATAGAGACATGCTATGGAATCCCCAAAATGGTCTTGAATCCATGTCTGGAACCTCATACATGAATGTCCCATTTTCAACTCATTCCCCTAGCATAGGGACCTTGTACTTTTCCTGACCTACGTGCATGAAATCTTTATGAGTCCCCAATGGAGGCCCAATAAGGGTGTTAGTACAACCCAGTAATACACTACCAATGGTGTGTACTAAATATTCAGTATAAACTGATAGTGCATGGAAGTAAAAATTAATGGAACGTAAATGAAATACAAGACGTGGGACACTAGTAAAAAATATAAAATATTCTATTACTATTATAATTATTGTGACATGTTCATTATGTACCTCATCTCATCATTTAGTTCATCATCAACATGTAATCCATGGGTTAGATATTTACTTCATTCATAGAATATTCATGGAATCTATCATTTATCATGAAAGAACAAGTTAAGTCCCTATCTATAATGGTATGATCATATCAAGTAATCACTACACATTCCTAGGATCCTTAGTCCATGTATTTTCATTGAATTCAACCATTGGGGTTATAGATCATCAGTCTGACTCCACAGCTCGTAAATTTCATTGAAGGTTATATCATCAGTTCAACCCCACTCCTCTGAGGAGCATTAGTCCTTTATCATAGCACCAACCCATGTGCACATTCTTATTTATCCATTCACAAAATTTATCAATATCACACCGAAAACAACCAACATGTTTAACAATCATGATTCACAACAAAAATATGGGATTCAATGATATGTCATAGCCTGTTCACAATGTCAATTTACAATACATAACACATTAGCACACTTCAATTTCTAATGTATCATCCCATTAACCATATTAATCAATTCAAACTCCATTACCAATATCACATTTTCTATATTTCATATACACCAAATCTATTAGGGTTATCAAAATAATTTATTAGCCACAAGGCACAATCCCCATTTAGTGAATTTAACCCATTTTTTATTATCATACCAAAGAATTTGTTAATCCATTAATAAGAAAAGGAACATTCCAATACATAATCTGATATACCATTAATCATTTTAACATGATTATCATGGGATCTATATTATCATATGAAAACCTTTATCATACCTATCTATCTTCATAGACAGGAAGATATCGACACACCCCATGGGTTTCCATACAATGAATCATTCATCTTCTATGTGTCCCATGGGAACCATGAGGGTTTCCATTCATCACATAGATACCCATTATACAAAATACAATCAAATAACCAAAATCAAAATAAGGTATAACCAAGAAATAAACCCTAGAATGAAAAAACCTCAAACGAATCTTTTTATATAACTTTTAGACCACCTACCTTGAATATGTTGAATGATACTCCCTCATGTGAAGCCTTAGATCTAGATTCAACCAACCTTGAATCGTAAACCTATATATCACTAGAAAAAAGAGATTTTAGATCTTTATAAGGATATGGATGATAGATGAAAACCCTATTTTTGAAGAGGATGTGAGGAGGAGATTAGACATACCCATATTGTCGATTTGCAACTGAAGGCACTCAAAACGACCATGAGACGAGGGAGAATCACTATTGGAATCTACTGGGATATCTTCCTCTTTTATAGGGTTGCAAGGGGGAAGAATTTAGGAAATCATATGTTGGGGTTTAAACCCTCATAATAGGATTTTTTAAATTTATGAACTTTATTTTGCTGTATGGTTTACCTACAAGATTTTCTAAACTGTGTATAAACAATGCGAGAGATATTGTCCCAAAATTTTCCATTCGTATGGTTTCTGAGGAACTCTGCATGGTTAGCTTAACCATTTGGTAACCTTGTGAAATCCACTTCCCAAGGTTTCATGGTTACCTGGGATTCCCCACACGGGTTCCACTTAATATGCAGAAACTATGAAACATTCCCAGAATACTCTTTCTCCCTCATTTTTCATGCAATGAACCCCTGACACACCCCTGAGACTACTCATGAACTGGGTAAAGTTATTGTTTGACCAAAATTAATTACATAAACTAAAACATAAACAAAAACATAACTTCTGAAAAATATTGGATCTTACACCCTATTCATCTTAGGATGGATTTTCCCTGAGCCGCTCTTCTCGAGAATCATTGGGTTCCCATAGAAAATAGATCTGGACACATGGCCCATATATCCGACTCTCACTCCCAAATTCATATCGGAATGTTTCAATGCTATCATAAAACATAAAGCAATGGAAAAAACTATTCCCCTCAATTCCTTCTCACTCTGATCCATAATATAAACCAGATTCTTCTCAAAGGACGCATCTGGATCGTGCTCAATGTCACTAACATTTATCTCATGATATGGATCAGGTTGATACTGTTCGAGTTGTTAAACATTAAAAACTATGCTCATAAAACTATTATATTGTGGAAGAGACCATCTATAATACACCGTTCAAATATTATGCATAATATAAAATGGCCCCACTTACCTGGGATCCATCTTTCCATACATTCAAATTCAACGGTGACCCAACCATGGAGACACCCGAAGAATCACACTATCACCCACTGGAACTCGAGAGGGATGTGATGAAAATATTCATACGACTTACACCTGCTCTGAGATATTTAAATCTGATTTTTAATAAACGAAATATTCTCAAATGTATCTTATATGATACTTGGTCCTAACTTATCACACTTCCCATCCTCTAACCAACACAATGAAGACCTACACGGCGTCCCGTAGAGTGCCTCAAAAGGTCTCATATAAATTGTATCATGAAAATCATTATTTTAATCAACTCGTAAAGTGATAAATGATATACCTATGAACCAAAATAATCTAACACACATGATCTCACCATGTCCCCCAATACCTGAATCATATGCTTAGACTTCCCAACCAAATGCTGGTGATAATCCCTACTGAACAAAACCTAGGTACCAAGAACCTTTTGTAATCCCTACTAGAAGCACAATGTAAAATGAGAATCATGATCTAAAACTATGGTTATCAGAACACCATAAAAACACACTATATCTCAAACATATTACCCACCCAACTGATAGTCTCTATAATTTTACTAAACCAATAAGAAATGATCCACTTTAGTTAGTTGATCCACAATCACCCAAACTGTATCATTTATCCAAGGTGTCCTTGCAAGGAAATCTTCAGAATCCCTTGTTACATCATTCCACATCCATTATAGAATGGGAAATGACTGTAACAAACCACATGGATGATTATTCCCTTATGTCCCCTGTCGATAGGTAAGGCATAGTTCCACAAAACCCCGCATCATCTTTCTTACATCCCAGCTTCCAATAGACCTAGCCAAGACCACAATACATCTTAGTCAAGAGAGGATCTATTGTCCACATAAATGCATGGAACTCATAAATTAACTATCCACATGAACCCACCAATATCACAACACATATTTAATCAAAAAACGATGCCATCGACACAAACATCATAACTAGAAGGCTACTACCCACCTTTAAAACATTCCTTCATGGCCAAACACTCCAGATCTTCCAGCTGACATTTTTTAACCCAAATCAAAAGCATATAATCGATCTTTATATATGAAAGGGTAATTTTGTTGGCCCATCCTGCACCTCAAGGTGCATCTCAACAAAAAAATCCATCAATTTCCATTTAGAGTTTTATTCTTGAATCACCTGATTATGAGTCTTCAGGCTGAGAGAATCTGTAATACAATTCCCTTTCCCATGTGTGTAATTAATCTCAAAATAAATGGATTTTAGGTACTCAACCCACCTTCAGATTCAAGGATTCATATTTTACTAATAGAATACCTACTTCTATCTTTTATAATCTATAAACATTATGAACTGATTTCTTAAAATGTAATTCCTCCAACAATTTGAGGCATAAACCATAGCAGCTAGCTCAACATCATGAGTAGGGTAATTTCATTCATGATACCTCAACTATCTCAAACCATAAGCTAAAAACCAATCATCCTGCATCAACACTACCCCAATTCCAACAATGGATGCATCACAGAACAATGTTTTATTCTTAACAGTTTCAGGTAAGATAAGAATCGGTGAGGTAGTCAACCACATCTTCAATTCATGAAAAGATGTTTTACATGACTCCGACCACTCCAACTAAACACCCTTCATAGTTAATCTTGAGAGTTGTGATACTAAATGATAGATATACCTAATTAAAATTCAGAAATAACCTACCAAACCCCGGTATCTTAGAACATCATAAACATTATGGGGCTACTCCCTAGAAAATTTAACCTAAATATTCTCTGGATCCACCGACACACCTATATTAGAATTGATATTTCCTAGGAAATACATTTTATCACTCTAGATTTCACATTTTCGTAGCTTGGTATAAAGCCTATTCTCTCTTAGTTTACACCAGATGATGTCAATATGTTTGGCATGATCATCAAGAGTTCATGAGTACAAGAAGATGTCATCAACAAAAAAACCATGAAATGATACAAATAGGGGTGAAATATATTTTTCATCAATTCTGTCAATACATCGGGTGCATTAGTCTCCCGAATGGAATTATAAAATATTATTCCTTCCAGTACCTTCTTTGGAGATCTATACATGGTATGTTCGATAGTTTCACCTACAACTAACGGTATCCTGACCTCAAAGCGATCTTGGATAACACTAAGGAACCCCTTAGTTGGTCAAACAGGTCATCAATTCAGGGGAGTGGGAATCAGTTCTTAACCACAATCTGATTCAACCTCTTATAATAGACATATAATCTCAAAAAACCATCATCCTTATTTGAAAATAGCTTGGGCTATCCGCATGTATATATACAATGTCGAATAAATTCCTTTCAATCCAAATCTTCCAAGTGAGCCTTATTCTCTTGGAGTTCACCTGACATAATTCAATATAGTGAAATGGAAACTATTATTCCCTAACAACAACTTGTTTATGAACATCACACCCCTTTTGGTCGATAGAATTGAGAAATCCTTAAGAAAAACATCTTGAAACCAATCCACCATAGGATTAAAAACATGTTCCTACATATCTCCATCATCTATAATAAGGCATAAAACATGGGATGTTTGTTCTCCCAACTACTGACAAATAGCCCCCATATGGCATGCTCGTACATTCCACTCCCCATGAAATACATAAGTGTATCCATTGGGAGATATGAATTTTAAAATATGATGGTAAAAATCGATATGGTCCTCATACCACACTAGCCATCTATTCACAAAATCCGGTCAACACCTAACATCTCATGGACAAATAGGTTTTATAGGAAACGATAACCACCAACCCTTAAGTAAAAACTTCTAAAAACTTTTTTATCTTCATCCCACACCCACAAAAGAGAATCCAGTGACATAAATCCACACACACATTCCATAGTTATTCATAATACAACAACAAAATATGCTGAAATAAAGTAACTTGTATCAACTATTTCAAAAAAACCACTAGTTAGTGTGAAGCCTACATGAATTAGACCTCAAATGGTAGATGGACCAGATTTGTCTCCTCTAGGTGTATAATGAATAATGTGAAGCTATCCTATCCATCTACACTAGGATCTATGCTATGTACCTTGCATTTTACTACCCTGATTGTTAAGATGGTCTCTTCCTAGAGTACCACATCCACCAAACAAACCGATATGGGCAGTGGGGATCTAAATACTTGCCTGATATGGGGAGATCGGCCCCCTACCTACACTATGCACTGGCCTTTGTCCTCCAACTTTTTCCAATTTTTGTGGGATCCTACAGAATATCTGTACATGGCCCATTTTTTCACATGATATGCACTCAACAGGTTGTCCGGAACAATGACTTCGTACAAACCCCAGCCTTCCACACTGATTCCATCAAACTCAATCATCGGTCTAAGAGACTAGTTCCTTTTTCTAGTTATGAAATCGACCGATGCCATATTATAAAATATTAAAGTTTCTTTTCCTACTATGAAATGTCTCATGTTTGGATCAACCCACTAGAACCACATATCTAAATTAAGGGTCTTCGTTGGTGTTTTATTATAAGATATGGTCCTGATCTGTCACTATAGAAAACCCATACAACCAGAAAATATTTACCTAAGATTTGGTCTCATTCTAGAGTACATCCTAAAAGTGCTTTCCATCGCTACCTCATCCCCCACTAAAGAAGTAACAAAATGTTTCGAGTCCATGAACTTACCTACATACTCCATTACTAATATCACTCCCTGATTCAAACTCATAAACTCTAAAACTTTTTCTTTCCTTAAGGTTTCTGGGTAGTAATTCTGCAGAAACATTTCCGGAAAACATTTTCACAACATTCCATATAGTTGTTCAAAATGAACTAAAATATCCCCCCATTTATTTTCCTGGCCCCACAACATACATGAAACAAACATAACTAGATTCTAAAAAGGCATCTATTGGTGATCAGTAATTTTTTGGATATACTTTATCCAGAACTCTACCACCTTTGTCCCACCCTCTTCAATAAAGGTTGGAGGGTTCTTCTACTAAAACTCCCTGATCAATTCAAACATTCTCGGTGCGACCCACCATAGGTTATGTTCCATAATCTACATAAAACGGGAAAAGTTCCCATTAAACAAATCTTATATATCCTCTTCATCCACTAGATATTTTTTCTCCACAACTATGAGATCTTTCTTGGAAACATCCTCTTGTTTCCAAACCCGCACACACCATCTTGGTGGATTTTTCTACAATGAAAAACAAGAAAATTTTACAATTAAACCATTAAACATTCACAAGGTATAAAGGAAGGACCATCAAGAGCCATAAAAACAATTTTTCATACACTACCCATTGTGGTTTATTATATCTAGAACACTATCCTCACTCATCCGTTAAAAGGCCAAGGCTAACACGGGGTAGCTAACTCACATGGTTACAAGGCCTATCTTCTATACATTTCAAAATTATTTCTTTATCCCAATTTAATCCAGTAAAAATTAATTTCACATACCACCATTTTTCATTCATAAATCATTAATTATAATTTAATATATTTATCTATTATTATTCTGTTTTCATTGTTTCCTTAGGCACACTTTTAAACAAATTTAATAAATTAAAATTCTTTCTACACTCTATATCCAACACACCCATCTCATGTGCGTGTTACTACTATTATTTTGGTCAATTATATACAAAGGTGGATAGAATTATGTAAGAATGAACAACCTCATGTCATTATAGACATGGAAAAAATATCAATAAAACTGTCAAATCACACAACATGTGCATCACACAATGGTGAAATATAATAAAAGGTAACAACAACTAATAATAAAAATAAATGCTGCCCTGGGTGACATAGGTTTTTTCCAATACTTGGGTTAGTAACTCACGAGACGAGATCCTTACTATGGCCCGAAACTACTCAAATATCCTATCTACCACCCCCAAATATTATGAAAGTGAAAAGAAATCATTTCATACAACTTTGTAACATACATGACCTGGGTTCCACTAAATTGGTGCCCCGATCTAGGTCGTCACCTGACCTCAAGCATGCTTCCCCATATCCCAGAGGTTTTTGACTAATAGTGAGGGTCTAAGAAGTCATGGGAGGAGACTATACCCTCTTTATCAGAGCAAGGCACAATAGATCACAATACAAATACTAGAAACAATATGAAACAACTTATATCTTGCGTAACCAAAAAACTCCCAAACTGTGTAAAATACAAAAATTAATAGTAAATATGTCATTTCATTATAAAATTAAATGTTGAAACCCCTAGAATAAATAAAAATAGTGAAACCCCTAAAATGGTTAGACTCCCAATCTCAAACCCCATCTATGCATGTCCTATGTCCAACTTAGTCCCCTTTCATAGGGCCCTTTCCCTTATCCTGAACTACAAGCATGAAATCTGCTCGGGTTTCCACTAGAGGCATGAGAAATGTTTGAGTACAAATTACTAGGCCACCACCAACAATGTTTAATAAGTATCTAGTATTATCAGATACACCATGAATGGAAAAATTAATGAAAATTAAGTGAAAGACAATAAATGGGCCACTAGTTAAAAATACCTACTTTTCTATTATAATTAAAATTACTATTCAAGTTCATTATGTACATCATATCAACATTTAGTTCATAATCAACATGTAATCCATGGGTTGGACATATATCTCGTTCACATAATATTAATGGCATTTAGTATTTTATATGGGAGAACAAGTTAAGTCCCGATCACACTAAGGACGAAGATATCAAGTAATCAATAGACTTACCTTGGAACCTTATTCTTGATAGTTTAATTCAATTAAACCATTCGGGGCATAGATCATTAGTCCAACTACCCAAAACATGCATTCCTATGTAGGTTAAAGATTCAGTCCATCCCCACCTCTGGGAAGAGAATCATCCCTTTTGTCCATAAAAAATCCATGTGCACATTCTTATTTATTCATGAATCACATTTATCCATATCACAACCAAAAAAACTAACAAATATAACAATCATGATAGGAAATAATCAACAAGGGATTCAATGATATGTGATATACTGTTAAAAATTCTATTTTACAATACATAACCAATTAGCCCAATTTCATTTCCCAGGTCTCATCCAATTAACCATATTAATCAATTGACAAGATATTAAAAATACCACATGTCCAAAAATTCATATAGACAAACCCTCTAAAGGTTTTAAACCAAATTCATTATCCACAATGAACAATCCCAATTTTACTTCTTTAACCCATTTTTATTACAATGATAAATAATCGAAAAAGACATTACTAAGAAAAGAAGAATTACAATAATTAATTTTTGCTATAATTAAACTTATCAACATTATTATTATGGGATCCAAATTTTCACAATAAATACTTTCTCATACATAGCATACTTCTATGTACGGATGATATCGTTGAACCCCATGGGTTGCCCTTCAATGGTTCAAGTCATCCTCTATGTGTACCATGGGAACCATGAGGGTTTCCATTCATCACATAGAAATCAATTATAACAAATCTAGTCAAAGGAGAAAAATTAAAATAATGGATAAACAAGAATATAACTCAAGATTGAAAAAATATCAAACAAGTCTATGGAATTTAACCTATAGAACACCTACCTTGAATCTGTTGACAAAAACCCCCTCAATTGATTACTTAGATCAATAATCAACCAACCATGAAGCCTAAACCATGATCTCAAAAAAAGTGTTCTAGAGAATTTGAAGGATATGGAAGAAAGTTGCAAACCCTAATCAAGAAGAGGAAGAAAGCAGATAATTAGACTTACCCAGATGTTCAATTCGAAACTGACGATAGTCAAAAAAACTAGAGATAAGGGAGAATCACCATTGGAAGTACTTGTGAGATACTCCTAATCACTACAGTTTCAAGGTGGGATAAAGGAAGAAATACCATGTTGGTGTTAAAAATACTGTAATGTCATTTTTGTAAATATCTGAACATTACAGGGCAACACGGTTTACCAACATGATTTTCCAAATAGTGTGCAAACTATGCAAGAGGAACTATCCCAAAATTTCTCCATTTCATGGTTCCCAAGGAATTCTACACGATAAGCTTAACCATGCAGTAACCGTGTTAATTCCTTTTCCAATGGATACATAGTTACGTAGGATGCTCCCAACGATTTTCACTAACCGTGTGCAAATCGTGAAACATTACCAAAAAATTCATTTTCCTCATTTTTATGCATCGAACCCCAGAACACCTCCACGACTCCTAATGAACTTGGGAAAACATTTATTTGATAAAAGTAAAAGGCTTAAACTAAAACATAAACAAAAAATTACCTTAAGAAAAATCCTGAATCATACAATTGGAAAACATCATTAAATTTTGGTGAAGTATTGAGTATGTAATTTCCAAAATTGTAAATCAATGTATGGATACATCAAGTTGATGCAGCTCTATAATAGATGTACCTAGGGGTAATAACCCAAAAAACACAGTATTGTTCTAGACCCAGTCAGGAACTTGTGCAAGACAGTATGAACTACTGCACACTTAGTTTTACACTCCTATGGGATATGCATTGGTTAATCCCATACTTGTACAACCCATTATGAAGGATATAATGATAAACTAAAAAATTTATTAATATTAATGTATATCACCCTAGAATTATGATATAACTTAATTTTAAGATTAATCATTCCCTTATAATGGTTATGATAAGATGCTCAATAGTAACTAATATCTCACATAGGTCTTCACCTTCCAGAATTTTGTTATACGAAATAGAAGGTATTGTTAAAACAATGGCAGCAATACATAATGAAATGATGAACATAAAAATATGGGGGGTGATGGAAATTAGTGATGAAATTTATTTAAGGAAGGATGAATTTAAAGCTCCATTTTTTCAAATGTTTTATTGATTTTAGAAATAATATAATTATACAAAAATACATATTTTATAAGGTTTTTTAATAAAAAATATTATGATATTACAAGTTCTTATATATATGTTTGTGTGTGTGTGTTTTAACTATAATCTGTGGAATAAAAATATTTTATATTTTACATTTATTACTAAATATAAAAAACATTAATATAAAATGAATATACCTTGACATATTAAATTATAATGCATAAATTAAAATTAGATAATTTATACTGGATGTGATATGATTACTATTCTATGTAAAAATACTAAATTATGATTTGATATATAAAATTATAATTATAATTTGAGATATATGTAAATTTTTATGCATTAAAATATATAAGAATATATATATATAATTTATATATATAAATTAAACTAAAATTATAACCATATAAATATATATACATATAAATATATGTAATTAATAATACAATTTATGATTTTTTAAAATAAATAAAATTATATGGTGGTATTGAGTATATGTACATATTTTCAAAGTATATATATGTGTATAGATATATTCTAGATTAATTTATAAATATATTAATATATACATATATAATATTATATTACAATACTTTAATAATAATAATAATAACAAGTGAAAATTAGGGCTGAATATAAATGAATTTGTGGCATTGAAAATGTAATGAAAGAGTGGGAGGGTCTAGAGGCGTCAAGGGAAAGAAAAATGGATAATAATAATAATAATAATAATAATAGTGTGTTTGTGTGTGTGCACACTCAACTCATTATATAGATTCAATAGAGAATATATATATATATATATATATTAAACATACATATTATTTATCTACTAAAAAAACTATTGAAATAAAAGTTATATGTATTTTTTTAGTATATATATTTATAAGAGTACAGAAATGTATATACGTCGGAATAGATATACAAAGGAATATATATACACTTATGAATATATATCAGTTAGAATATATATATTATCTATAGGTGTACATAGAAAGATAATTAATTGTCAAAATGATAAAAAAGGAAAAAATACAAGCTTATTAGTTTGTGGCGTTATGGGAAGGATGAAAATAATATATATATATATATGTATATATGTATATATATATATTTTTATTTATGCACACATTATTTATATATGCATGTATATGATAAAATATATATGTTATATAAATATATATATATATATGTGATGGTATATATAAATTAGGTTGTATATGTTAATTATATAGATATATATGTAAAAATAATAATTTGGTAAATATATACACGTTAAAATTTATATGTTATAAATATGTATACGTTATATATGTTACATACATGTTATATATTTATTAAAATATATTTAACTTATATGTTAATTATATATATATGTTATATATATATTTATATGTATATATAACACCTATATATGGGTGTGTGTGTGTGTGTGAATTTAAATACTTGCACACACACACACATGTATGAATTAATTAATAAAAATATAACATATATATATATATATATATATTTGTGTGTGTCTATATATATGTATGTGTGTGTGAGGTTGTGTCCCTAGTAATGAGACCTATATTTTTATAAAATATATGTTTCTGGATTAACTTCTTTTATAATGTAAGGGGATAGTGTTTTTATAAAATCATTATTGGTTTTATTTTAAATTATCATATTATGCGAAATATATTTAAAAAAATCAATTTTTATAAAGCCCATTATAAGATAAATTTAATTTGAAACTCCTAATTTAATTCACAATAATGAAACTTGCTTTATAGAAGAATATATTCAATGTAATTGTTTCTTAAATAATACATAATTATTATATTAATATTATAAATTCATAAAATTGGAAACTTGTTTAATGATTTTAATGTTTTTTTCTTGTAAAAAATATCATTTTATATATGAAAATCTATATTATTTAATTAATTGTCCAAAAAAGACTTTGGAATTAATTTCAACCATTTTTTTGTATTAATGGAAAAATAATTATTATTTAAACCCTTTACACCAACCCACCTCAAGTACAAATACCCACCCTCTCTTCTCATTCTCTCACAGCCAATGTTATATTCTCTCATCATATACCTCCCAAGGAGTTTGTTCCATTACATTATTCAATCACGAAGATATTTAATGTTCATAATGATTCCCTCTCTTGGATTTAATAAAGAACTATTCAAGGTATGGTTATTCTCTTCTACTCCTTTTTCATTCATGTACCTCATTTTTTTATTTAACTCAATTTTAAATTAAATACTTTTACAAACACTTTTTATTATCCCTTTACCACCCAAATATTGTTTTACCATTGGGAGACCTTCATTCCCTTCTCATTAGTCCATCCCTTTAATCCATATTGTATATTTTCATGGTGTATAATTTCATTCTTGAATTTATATCTTTTACATGAACAATTCCAATATTGTTAATACCCAAGTCACTTCCTTTTAAATGTCTATTCACCATTATATAAATATAATTTATTAATTTGGGGATTCACATGTATGAAACCCAAATTCCCTCTTTGTGGGTTGTAAATTATTAAATCTTCACATCATGAATCATTTATGTACATAGTGATTCTATATAAAAATTATTCCCTATATATCATGTGTTATTAATGAAATGTATTATTATGTTCTATGAAGAAAACGAGAATTTAGATATATTAACTGTCCACCCAAATAGTGACCTAATTAATTGGGTCAAGTGTTGGAGTATTGTGGCCCATGATTTTCCTAGATTAATATTACATATGTTTAGTTTAATATTCAATACATTTCATAAACACATTCATGAGGATCATTATAGATTAGTGTATTTATATACTAGGTACATAATCTTCATATTTGGAGAATAATATTTAACATCTCCCATAAATATCTTGCTATATAGTACTATTTATAAACATACCCAACTAATTATAATTCTTTATAACCTGAGGAAATGGAACATAAGTAATGTTGGGATCATATTATTAATAATGGGAACAAATTAAGATATAATAGATCAAGTAAGTATGAAATGAGTATAAGGGTATGAGAAAATGATAATAACATTTGAAATCTATACCACGTATATCAAAGATCATAATATTGAGTAATGAAATAAATCTTGGTAGTTTATGAAACAAAATGCATAAAGGAAATAAAAGAATATGAGAAAATGGAGAATAATATAATCAAAGACATGTAATTTTGACATTCACATTGGAATAGAAAATAATTTACACAGTAGTCATAGCTCAATTCAAAGGCTATCATTATTGAATAAGTTCACTCCTCAAACCATCATTGTTGTCAATGTTCACACCTAATACCTTCATATCAGATAGAGCATGTTACTGAACAATGTTTTCTCCAAGTTTCAGTAATTTGTTTCTCATGATAAATAAATCTATACCAAATTCATCGGTGGTAGAAATCGTTCCCACCCAGCATATAGTGAAAAGAATATATTTGTGTGTCGCAAGATAATAAAAAAATCATCATATCATAACCCATGAAATGCAATGAGTTTTATAAAAATTTCAACATATCAAATCCATAAGAAAATTGATAGTTTTTATTATCATTTATTTATTTAATAATAGAAAAGCAAATAGAAAATTTATGTTTCATTAGAATTTTTTATTAGTATAACCCATGGAATAAGAATAGGTTTAATGAACGCCTTATCATAACTAACCTTTCGGAGAATGAGTGGGAATGGTATACTTGTTTTTTATCCCTTTAAAACGATCATTTACAAAAAATTGCATCATATTATATGGATAATGATTTTGAATGATAGATCATATGGAATTCTTCTAGAGGATGGAAACTATAAAACCCTATGACCTATATTCCAGGATCCAGTGTTGAAATTCACAACATAAAATTCTTGGGATTGATGCTAATAATTGTGAAAAAAATCATTGATCTGAACAATAATACATGAAAAGGAAAACATGGATCACATACATACTGGTTAAACTTTTAGGATTATAGTTTTAGATAATTAGGAAAAATTACTTCACAAACAATTCACATCATCATGATCTCATGAAAAACTAGTTCATAAAGTGGAACATCATCTTATGTTATACAAAGTTTTCCATATATCACATTATTTCATCAACATAATCCTATTGAAAAAAATTATAAACATAAATAATTTAGAATCATTCATTAAAACCTGAGGAAAAGGTAACATAAGAAGGATGGTATCAGATTATCGATAAATGTAAAACTAATATGTAATAATTAACTCTCTTTAATGAGAAAAAGTTATAATAATGTTATAATTACATGATCAATGATCATGATTGAATCCTAAATTCACTCATTCCCATAAAAACATCGATCATAAAATTTTAAAATATAGAAAATGGAACAGTCATAAGAGTCAATAATCTTGAGCCATGTGATATCAATATCGATCATTAGAATCAATATAATATCATAATATAAAATTAAAACACTTTTTGATAAATTGGTGCATTAGTCTCCTAAAACCATTTAAAACCCATTTCTATACCCTTTTGATTTTAATAACCATATGACCAACTTCTAAAATTATCATTACTTAATGAATTTAATATCAATAATGGGGAACACACTTTATATAAGTTATTTCATGCTCACAATTTATTCACTAGATATAGTAGGGATAAAACCATTTTATAATATGTATCAGATCATGAATTTCATATAATTCTCATATAGCACATAAAAAATAAAACACATCCATCATAAATATCATATAAAAAATCATTATTCTTTTATAATATGCTAAACTCGTGGAAAATAAATGGGTTTAATTTAAATACCTTTGAAACACGAATAACCAATGAAAAAGAAATGGTTGCTATAATAATATCATTTAAACATAATTAACACTTTGAAATGAAATGGATTCTATAAAAAACATTGAAACATGAGTGAACCATGGAAAGTAAATGGGTTCTATAAAAATCACATTGAAAGAAGATTAACCTGTGGAAATGAAATTAGCTCCTTAAAAATATCATTGAAACAATTGTAATCCATCCAATGAAATAAAAATTATGTTTAAAAAAAACCCAAGACGAAGAAAATTATGAAAAATATTTTATATTTTGATTATTATAAATTCATGTAAATGATAATTAAAAACAATCTTGAGTAAAATAATCTTTAAACATTCAATGTGTCTCATTCCACGTTGAAACATTAGATTAATAATAACCCTTAAGGAATATAATTTAAAAAATAATTAAAAAAATTAATAAACAAATAGATGATATTTTATTAAGTTACTATATATAGATCATGTAAAATAATATAGTTATATAACATAATTAATGTTATGCGAAGAAAAATTGTGACAAAAATAAATTACCACTTTGGTAACATTGAACTGTAAACCCCATGAGAGAGAGATCATAAAATGGAAATGTAAAACCCCATAAATATAAATATTAGAATAATAAAATTCATTAATGGGAATTATATACACCATATATATGTAATTAAGTTCATAATAACAAATACGTCCCAAGGTAATGTCAACTAAGATGAAACCTCTTTCAATTGGGGTAACATCTGAATCAGAATCCCCAATAGTAATAATCATCAAATGAAACATTTAAATACCCAAAAGATAAAATAATTTTTTATATAATATATGAAAATTTCATTTTATACACCATAAAAATCATGTATGAGGTACATATAATATTTATCTCACATATTTAAAAGAGTATGATTAAAATCATTTACTACTTGAGTAACTTTTTAATCATGAGATCCATGAATTAATAATATCAATTTATTCTTTTATTAACATGATATAAATTAAATTTATTATATAACATGTCATATCTATGTATATAATCTAGGTAAAAGTAATGAGTTTTATAATAATAGATAAGTCTCAATGGAATGTAAATTAACATGAAACCCCTTACAACTATGGTAACATATGAATAAGAAGAAACCAAAGTAATAATAATAAATGAAATTAAGTACCATTAAGATAATATAATTTATGATATAATGAATAAAAATTTTATTAGATACATGACAAAAAATAAGTTAGTGGTGAATATTAAATTTATCTCACATATATAAAAAGTGAGATGAGAATCCATTATATTGAGTTTGATTTATCATGATTTTCCTATATCTTCTACAATAATAAACTTATGTTAATGATTTAATTGAAACATAATGTTTTCACTACTAGAAAAGGGGGCAGTGGAGGCCCCCTGACTCGGGCGACCGCCATTGGCGGTCGCTATATCCCACCTTTAGCGACCGCCAATGGCGGTCGCTAACCTCCCTAAAAATATTCGGGGGGTTTCTGCGCCCCCCCCCCCCCCCCCCCCCGCGCCCTCTCGATCTCTGCCCTAACCCCTCGCCGCCCTCCCTCGCGCCGCCCTCCCCTCCTCCGCCGCCCGGCCTCCCCCGCCGCCCGGCCTCCCCCGCCGCCCGGCCTCCCCCGCCTCCCGGCCTCCCCCTCCGCCCGCCCTCCCCCGCCGCCCGCCCTCCCCCGCCGCCCGCCCTCCCCCGCCGCCCGCCCTCCCCCGCCGCCCGTCCTCCCCCGCCGCCTGCCTTCCGGCCTCCGGCCGCCGCCCTCCGCCTTCGGGCCTCCGGCCGCCGCCCTCCGGCCTCCGGCCGCCGCCCTCTGGCCTCCGGCCGCCGCCCTCCGGCCTCTCGGCCCTCCCCCCCCCCCCGCCCCGGACGGCACCCGCACCCCGGACAGCCCCCGGCGCGCACTCCGGACCGCCCCCCGCACCCCGGACGCCTCCCTGCACCCCGGACAGCACCCCCCCGCGCACTCCGGACCGCCCCCCGCACCCCGGACGCCTCCCCGCACCCCGGACAGCACCCCCCCGCGCACTCCGGACCGCCCCCCGCACCCCGGACGCCTCCCCGCACCCCGGACAGCACCCCCCCCCCCCCCCCCCCCCGCGCACTCCGGACCGCCCCCCCGCACCCCGGACACCTCCCCGCACCCCGGACAGCCCCCCCTGCACTCGGACACCCCCCTCCGAACCCGGACAACCCCCCCGCACCCCGGACAGCCCCCCCCCCCCCCCCCCCCCCCCCGCACTCGGACACCCCACCTCCGAACCCGGACAGCCCCCCCCCCCCCCCCCCCCCGCACCCCGGACAGGCCCCCCGCACCCCGGACACCCCACCCCGCACCCCCGACAGCCCCCCTGCACCCCAGACAGCCCCCCCTCCCCCGCACCTCGGACACCCCCGCACCCCGAACACCCCTGCCCGCACCCCTGACAGGCCCCCGACACCCCGGACACCCCTCCCCGCACCTCGGACAGCCCCCCCCCCCGACCCCGGACACCCCCCCCCTCGCTGCCCGTCCCCCGTCCCCTCACCGCCTCCTCTCCTCCAGCTCCCCGCCGTCGCCGCCGCCCGTCCCCTCCCTTGTCGCACCGCCTTTGGCTCCGGCTCCCCTTCGCTGCTCCTCTCCCTCGCAGCACCGCCTTCGGCTCCCCTCCCTTTCAGGTTTGTAGCTCAATCAGGTAACATGAGCTTTCAGTTACATTATTATTTTATCAATGGTTCATAAACAAATGATTAATATTTATTTTGAATATAGTTGATTTGAAAAATGTAAATGTAATAAGTATTGTGTAAATGTTTGTTATACAGATATTATTATGGATAAGAGTTGGATTGATCTTCCAAATCGAACGTCTAGAGAATATTTCAATGGCATTATGCAGTTTATTGACTTCACGAGAGGATTTGAAAGTGACTATATTAGTTGTCCATGTAGAAAATGTGCTAACAGATATCAATTCACACGAGATACTGTGAGGGAGAACCTTTTCTTTAATGGATTTCTGAAAAATTATAAGAGTTGGACTCGTCATGGAGAAGAATATGTTCGTTGTCAAAATACAGATGCAGCTCAGATGGATGTTGATGCAAGGATGACTGATCCAATGCATGAAATGCTTACTGAAATGGTACGTGGGTTTGATCCTGAAGGCATTGACATCCAGAATCTTGAGACCGGTGAGATAAATCTTCGCTCTGGTGCAGATCGTGATTCGAGGAGGTTTTATGAAGTACTTGATGATGCGAAAACAGAATTATATCCTGGATGTACTTCTTACAATAAACTGTCGTTCATCGTGGAGTTGTTGCATTTGAAGACTTTGAACAATTGGTCAGACACATCATTCGACATGCTTTTGGTTTTATTGAAAAAAGTTCTTCCTGTCGACGCTAAGATTCCTGAGTCGTATTACTATGCTCGTAAGTTGACAGAGAACTTAGGTTTTACATATGAGACTATAGATGCATGTGCAAACAACTGTATGTTGTTTAGAAATGAAACTGCTCATTTGGATATCTGTACGGTTTGTGGCGCTTCCAGGTGGAAAGAGAACAGGGGAAATAAGACTCATCAAAGTCAGATTGCGATACAGGGGAAACCGATTGCCGTAAAGCAAATGCGTTACTTTCCCCTTAAACCGAGGTTGAAAAGATTTTTTATGTCATCTAAAGTTTCTAATTTAATGAGATGGCATGCAGAAAGAGTTCATGAAAGTGACATGTTAACCCACCCGGCAGACTCTCATGCATGGAAGGATTTTGATAAGAGACATCCCGACTTTGCTAAAGATGTTCGTAATGTCCGATTGGGATTGGCAGCAGATGGTTTCAATCCATTCAAGTCTATGGTTGGTGCAACTCATAGCACATGGCCCGTGGTGTTGGTTCCATATAATCTTCCTCCGTGGCTTTGTATGAAGCAACAATTTATATTACTTTCCACTCTTATTGATGGACCTAAAAGTCCGGGGGATAAGATTGATGTTTACCTTCAGCCATTGATTGATGAGTTGAATGAATTTTGGGGCGATGGTGTGATGACTTATGACTGCGAAACGAATGAAATGTTCAAACTGCATGCAGCTTTATTGTGGACAATCAATGACTTCCCAGCTTATGCAAATTTATCAGGCTGGAGTACGAAAGGGGAATTTGCTTGCCCTTGTTGCAATAAAAGTAAAAAATCTGTATGGCTTAAACATTCCAAAAAATGGGCATACATGGGTCACAGGCGTTTTCTCCCTCCCCAGCACAGGTTCAGAAAGGACAGAGTGGCATTTGATGGTTCTAGAGAGTTCAGCCCAGCACCAAAGATCATGACAGGAGTCGAAATGTTATCGCAGATTGAGGAAGAAAACATCCGCACGGTATATGAAATTCAGGATTTGGTGGCTCCTCCAGTACGTAATATTCGTGCTGCGGGTAGGCAGCGCAGTCACAATTGGAAAAAGAAAAGTATTTTTTATAGTCTTCCGTATTGGAAAACTAACATGTTGAGGCATAATTTGGATGTCATGCACATTGAAAAAAATGTTTGTGATAACATATTGTGGACCATTTTAGGTGTCAGTTGAAAGTCAAAGGATCATGTTAATGCACGCCGTGATTTGGAAGAAATGGGTTTAAGGAAACAATTGCATTTACAGTTAGCTGAGGGAAACAAGGCATATATGCCTGCTGCACAGTATTCGATGACTACAGAGGAGAAAGAGACATTTCTTTCCATTTTGAAGATGGTCAAGGTGCCTGATGGTTACTCTTCTAATATTTCAAAGTGTGTGAATCTGACGAGCAAGACATTGCAAGGGTTGAAAAGTCATGACAATCACATATTACTTCAGCAGTTGATTCCAATCGCAATTTGTGATTGTTTATCCCCCAATGTTGTTCAGCCCTTGATTGAGATGAGTAATTTTTTTAGACAGCTTTGTTTAAGAAATCAACGAATGAGTGATTTAAAAAGTTTGCAGGACCGAATTGTACTTACGCTTTGTCACTTTGAGAAACTTTCCCCCCCCTCATTTTTCGATGTTATGGTCCACTTAACAGTGCACCTAACTGATGAAGTAATGGCTACTGGTCCAGTGCAATTCAGGTGGATGTATCCTATTGAACGGTATTTGAGTACATTGAAAAGATTTGTACGCAACAGAGCTCGTCCAGAGGCATCAATAGCCAATGGTTATTTGATGGACGAGTGTACTACCTTTTGTGCAGAATATCTTACGGATGTTGAAACAAAATTAGATAAGCCCTCTCGGATTCATGATGGTCCACTTGGAGAAGGAACCACATTTGATATGGACAACATCGAGTGGATACAAGCACATCGATATATCTTGTTCAATACTCCATCAGTTGCACCATTAATGCAGTAAGTATCTTATCAATGTGCTTGTATAACTTTTACATGTTTTCTTTGCATAAGTTGATCTTTTAAACATCGCGTAATCATTTGCAGGAAACACATTAATGAGATAAAAGAAGAGATGCATCGTGCGTTTCCGGCGCCGTTAAACTCCAAAACGGCGTGCGGCGGTCCGATTCGGAGCAAACGTGCTCCGAACGACCTGAAACCGCACGGGGACGAGAGGAATATTATTCCTGAGATGCAGGAGGAGGCCGCACGTCCATCGGACGTGCGGTGCGCGCGGCACGCCCGATTGTGTCGTTTTCAGCAGCGCGGCGCGCGCTGAAATGGCGCGTTGGGGGGTCAAAACCACCCGAACGACCTCCGAATGCCACGAAACCGTACGACAACATCCGGGGCGTCAATTGTGAAATGGTCGGCCAGACGGCACCTCATTCGGAGGTGCCGTGCGACCGCGGCGGCCGGAAACATGTTTTCGGCGCCGTTAAACTCCAAAACGGCGTGCGGCGGTCCGATTCGGAGAAAACGTGCTCCGAACGACCTGAAACCGCACGGGGACGAGAGGAATATTATTCCTGAGATG
The DNA here is from genome assembly GCA_963277665.1 of Viscum album. Taxonomy (NCBI): domain Eukaryota; kingdom Viridiplantae; phylum Streptophyta; class Magnoliopsida; order Santalales; family Viscaceae; genus Viscum; species Viscum album. The sequence goes on along the minus strand of OY728157.1, from coordinate 859,389,416 downwards.
CAGGAGGAGGCCGCACGTCCATCGGACGTGCGGTGCGCGCGGCACGCCCGATTGTGTCGTTTTCAGCAGCGCGGCGCGCGCTGAAATGGCGTGTTGGGGGGTCAAAACCACCCGAACGACCTCCGAATGCCACGAAACCGTACGACAACATCCGGGGAGTCAATTGTGAAATGGTCGGCCAGACGGCACCTCATTCGGAGGTGCCGTGCGACCGCGGCAGCCGGAAACGCGTTTCCGGCGCCGTTAAACTCCAAAACGGCGTGCGGCGGTCCGATTCGGAGCAAACGTGCTCCGAACGACCTGAAACCGCACGGGGACGAGAGGAATATTATTCCTGAGATGCAGGAGGAGGCCGCACGTCCATCGGACGTGCGGTGCGCGCGGCACGCCCGATTGTGTCGTTTTCAGCAGCGCGGCGCGCGCTGAAATGGCGCGTTGGGGGGTCAAAACCACCCGAACGACCTCCGAATGCCACGAAACCGTACGACAACATCCGGGGCGTCAATTGTGAAATGGTCGGCCAGACGACACCTCATTCGGAGGTGCCGTGCGACCGCGGCGGCCGGAAACGCGTTTCCGGCGCCGTTAAACTCCAAAACGGCGTGCGGCGGTCCGATTCGGAGCAAACGTGCTCCGAACGACCTGAAACCGCACGGGGACGAGAGGAATATTATTCCTGAGATGCAGGAGGAGGCCGCACGTCCATCGGACGTGCGGTGCGCGTGGCACGCCCGATTGTGTCGTTTTCAGCAGCGCGGCGCGCGCTGAAATGGCGCGTTGGGGGGTCAAAACCACCCGAACGACCTCCGAATGCCACGAAACCGTACGACAACATCCGGGGCGTCAATTGTGAAATGGTCGGACAGACGGAACCTCATTCGGAGGTGCCGTGCGACCGCGGCGGCCGGAAACGCGTTTCCGGCGCCGTTAAACTCCAAAACGGCGTGCGGCTGTCCGATTCGGAGCAAACGTGCTCCGAACGACCTGAAACCGCACGGGGACGAGAGGAATATTATTCCTGAGATGCAGGAGGAGGCCGCACGTCCATCGGACGTGCGGTGCGCGAGGCACGCCCGATTGTGTCGTTTTCAGCAGCGCGGCGCGCGCTGAAATGGCGCGTTGGGGGGTCAAAACCACCCGAACGACCTCCGAATGCCACGAAACCGTACGACAACATCCGGGGCGTCAATTTTGAAATGGTCGGCCAGACGGCACCTCATTCGGAGGTTCCGTGCGACCGCGGCGGCCAGAATCGCGTTTCCGGCGCCGTTAAACTCCAAAACGGCGTGCGGCGGTCCGATTCGGAGCAAACGTGCTCCGAACGACCTGAAACCGCACGGGGACGAGAGGAATATTATTACTGAGATGCAGGAGGAGGCCGCACGTCCATCGGACGTGCGGTGCGCGCGGCACGCCCGATTGTGTCGTTTTCAGCAGCGCGGCGCGCGCTGAAATGGCGCGTTGGGGGGGTCAAAACCACCCGAACGATCTCCGAATGCCACGAAACCGTACGACAACATCCGGGGCGTCAATTGTGAAATGGTCGGCCAGACGGCACCTCATTCGGAGGTGCCGTGCGACCGCGGCGGCCGGAAACGCGTTTCCGGCGCCGTTAAACTCCAAAACGGCGTGCGGCGGTCCGATTCGGAGCAAACGTGCTCCGAACGACCTGAAACCGCACGGGGACGAGAGGAATATTATTCCTGAGATGCAGGAGGAGGCCTCACGTCCATCGGACGTGCGGTGCGCGCGGCACGCCCGATTGTGTCGTTTTCAGCAGCGCGGCGCGCGCTGAAATGGCGCGTTGGGGGGTCAAAACCACCCGAACGATCTCCGAATGCCACGAAACCGTACAACAACATCCGGGGCGTCAATTGTGAAATGTTCGGCCAGACGGCACCTCATTCGGAGGTGTCGTGCGACCGCGGCGGCCGGAAACGCGTTTCCGGCGCCGTTAAACTCCAAAACGGCGTGCGGCGGTCCGATTCGGAGCAAACGTGCTCCGAACGACCTGAAACCGCATGGGGACGACAGGAATATTATTCCTGAGATGCAGGAGGAGGCCGCACATCCATCGGACGTGCGGTGCGCGCGGCACGCCCGATTGTGTCGTTTTCAGCAGCGCGGCGCGCGCTGAAATGGCGCGTTGGGGGGTCAAAACCACCTGAACGACCTCCGAATGCCACGAAACCGTACGACAACATCCGGGGCGTCAATTGTGAAATGGTCGGCCAGACGGCACCTCATTCGGAGGTGCCGTGCGACCGCGGCGGCCGGAAACGCGTTTCCGGCGCCGTTAAACACCAAAACGGCGTGCGACGGTCCGATTCGGAGCAAACGTGCTCCGAACGACCTGAAATGAGATTATTTCTTGAATCGAAGTTTTTAAATTATTATAGCACAATGATTTGATATTATATATATATTTAAAATATTGTATTTAATAGTATATATATATATATATATTTATAGCACAATGATTTGTATTTAAAATATTGTATTTAATAGTATATATATATTATAACACAATGATTTGTATTTAAAATATTGTATTTAATAGTATATATATATTATAGCACAATGATTTGATATTATATATATATTAAATATATATTAAAACATTTAAAATATAGTATATATATATATATATATATTTATATTCAATTCAATAAAAAAATTTTAAAAATTTTTTTTTTTTAGAATAGCGACCGCCATTGGCGGTCGCTAAAGGCCTCTAGCGACGAGGCAACAGCGACCGCCATTGGCGGTCGCTGCGCGGCCGCTACAGCCCTTTAGCGACCGCCAATGGCGGTCGCTAATGGCCTTATATATAGTAGTGTTTTAAAGATTATATTTACATTTATTTGACTTGTAAAGAATTTACGTACAATTACTTAACCAATAATGTCTATGTCAGATGATTTTACTATATTCAGATTATGTGTCAAATGTTACATTGATAAGTTAACTATGTTCAATGTAGATACACAAAGTTGGACGTACATATACATTACATTACTTTTTCGGAATACTTAATACGTAACAAAAATAGATACCAAAGGACTGTAATAGTTTAGTGTCTTTAGAAACATGGAACACAATATTCTAATCTTGGTGAAAGATCTTCAACATCTCCCATAAAGATATTACCTTTTGTTTTATTATCTAAAACCTTTATTTATATCCTGGGGAAAATAAAACATATAAAGGGTGAGCTCAAATGCTCAGTAAGGGTAAACATAGAGAACATAAAACAATCCATAGAGATTTGAATGTAAAAAAATGAACATAAAATCAAATCATCAAAATCCTGAGCAAAGACATGAATCTTGGAAGTACGTAAGGAATATATCATAATGGAATATCAATCATGATAAAATATCATTGGAATAAAACATGTAATTGTGGAAAACAATTAAGCACATGATATGATTTCCATAGTATCCAAGGCATTGATGCCAAGACCATCTTAGTGGACAATGTCCCTTTCTGAATCGAGTTCACTCCTCGTTCCAGTCCTGTATAACAGAACCAAATTAATTTACCATTATATAAATGTCTATATCATTAGATATAAATAATTACCCAATTCATTGGAGAGAGATATAGGTCAAACCCATTGCATAATGAAATCATTATTACTTGTGCCAAAAAATAAACATAAATCCTTCATCATAACCCAAAGAATAAAATGGGTTTAATAATAATCATCCAATCATAAAATAATCCATATAAAACAAATGGATATAATTTCATCATAATAAAATTCAAACCATGTAAATAATATAGACATTATACTTGAAACATACACATATGAAATATTGTCATCTAAGATGGAAAATGTTATTGATAAAACATTTGAAATGAATTCTTTAGGAAAATATCCTTTCTTCTTCAAAATAATTTTCTTTTTTCAAAATTCCATGAAATTTTAAAAGAAATGTATTTTGTTGAAAATAGTCATGAAATATTGTAGAATAATCTTCATTTAAATAAGGCGTTATGAAACCATAAATATCTGTTCATGCCGTATAAGTTAAAAAAACATTCTCCTCATACTTTTGTCAAAAAAGTCAAAAAGTTCCTCGTAAGGTAAACAAAAAAAATATTCCTTTAATAAAATGTGGTAAAATTAAAAAATGGGTAAAAAGAAATCTAAACATACATAAAAACACTTTTAGAAAACATGGACATGTATAACAATAAACCGAGTAAATACTTACGAATAAACAATCTCAGATAAGAACGAGATTGGAATAATTATCCCTTACCTTATGTATGATATGATTCGTATGTAGCTGAACCTCTTGTATAATGATTTAAATAATGTCTTTGACTTATTACAGAATCACATTCATTTTAATGATATCATATATGGCTCACTTATGACTTTATATTACCCGTTCTTTAGAAAATTCCATGTTAAAGTAGTGTTTTCGGTAAAATCGTTTCATTTATCGTACGTGTTTGGACTTGTTGTTATTGATAATATTATTAATTATATCTTGATTTACTTAATTCCATAATTTAAATCATGATTTATATATCATATATATGCAGTATATATATACATATAATAGATAGATGAATGAAATGAAATACACAGTTTAGGGAGACGGTAGGATGTACTTACGCATGAACGTTGTTTTCCATTCCTTATTGACATGACTGGAAGTAAGTTGATGACATATATATATATACACATAAATCCAGTAGCTTCATTATGTAATATGTTTCATTATTATTCATTATATATACATTATAATCATTGTTGACTGGTTAACATGGAGAATGAATCTCATCGCGTCGTGGAGGCAGTAATCCGTACGTACGCATGAGTGATGATATCATTCCCAAAATTATTGAATTGAATTGGGTTGGATGATATAATAACTCAAAATCAATATGATGTTATCATAACTATACATAGTTATTATTTACAGCATTATACCCATCCAATTAAGGTGGTGGTCGAAAAACAGATTACACCATGGCGTGGAGATGGTATTACATACGTACGCACGCACGGTGATTTTGTTTCCCATAGGATGGATAGAAGGTGAGATGGGATTGTTACATATTTATAACAACATATAAGTATATTATTGATACTGATGTTATAACTTTTTAGTGAAACAACTAAACAAGAATAAGTTGAAGAAGAATGAAACTTGAAAGAATCGGTAGAAAAGATTACCTCTTCTTCGACGCACATCTTTTAAGCTTCCCATTAAGGGACTAGAGTTGGTCTTTTGAGGATACCACAACCTCTATAATTTTTCTAGTGATTTTGATAAGGGAAATGGGTAGGGGTTGGCCGAGCTTGAAGGCTCAAAATTGTATAAAAGGAATAGGGAGGAGATGCCCTTTTATAAGGGAGAAGAGGGTCACCTTTGGAAACCTCTAAAATATTAATTTATTATAAAGTCATATTTGATTTATAATGGATAAAAGTGACTTATTTCAAGGATAAAGTGGGTATGGGTAAAAATAATCTCAACAAATAGGTTTTAGACAAGTTTAGGTTACTATTTTAACCTTATCATTTAGATTTAACTCTTAGTTAAACAATTTAACTATTATTGTGTCTTCTTGTTTTCTTACAATATATGGTTAATAAACTTACTATAAACTACCAAAGGAACCCCAAGTGGTTAATTATTAATATATATAACCTTATCTAAGTCATTTGGCTGAACCTTAGATTTTTAGGAATAGAATAACAATTAATAATATAATATTTGTTTTAAAAAACTATTTTATGTCAATTTTGTCACTATTTGGTAGTTGATTTTTGTGAAAATCATAGCATCATGATTAGTTCGAAAAAAGTTGATTGAATCAATACTAACATGTCATATTAACATATAAAATTAGTGTAATTCATAAAAAGTCTCAAATTACATTTATTTAGGTATTTATAATATCAATTATGTTGATATTTCATTAATAAGGTAATTGCTACATCATCATTGTGTCATAAATAAATTAAATTATTTAATGTAAAAAAATTATAAATAAAATAAAATTATGTAAGAAATATTTTTATATTTATAATCAATATATATAGTCTAATTTATCTTATTTATAACCCTATATTAAATCTGTTTTATTTATTAAACTTTGATTTTAAACCTTTTTAACTCTTCTTTGAATTAAATAATAATAAGTGTCCTAATCTAATACAAGTGGACCTAAAGGGTCATATTTTATTCAGAAGGTTTTTTTTCAAATTACACTTATCCAATATAATTATGAAATGTGTTAGGGTAATAATAATTTCATTTTTACCCTTAATTACCCTATTTACTTTTAACCGTGGTAAATAAAAGTTAAACGTTACTATTCACCGAAAATTATTTTCATCTCATTGAACCAAATTTTACTTACTGATATCAACCATGTCTCTTGGATTTTTGAAATTAAACTCACAGATGTGGTAAAATTATGTTTTATGTAAATTTTCAAATGCTTCTAGGAGGTGGGTAAAAGACAGCACCAATTTCAATATAATTTTTATATCTCTAAAATTATTCTAAAGTAACTCCAATGAATTATGTTTAACTTATATAAGTATTATGTATCTATTTTTACCTAAAATAAATTTAAATAAAATAAATAACTATATAAATAAAAATTCGGTTTTTAAATAGTAACTCAGTGTTTTCACTATTCGTCAAAAATTAAAAGTTTTCAGAAAAATACCAAAAATTCACCCTAGGCTAATTTCGATATTCCGAATCCAAAAATGAAATCCATTTTGAAAGATGAAATTTCAAAAACTGAGTATTACTATTCATAATGGCCAGTTTATATATTATTCTACTAACATATCATTGTTTAGTGAAACCCGATATTGCGTACTACACACGCTATCGAGGAAGGTCATGATTGCGTGTAGTGAAAACCATGTAAGGGATGCGTGTAGTGCAAGATCCATTTGGTGTTGCGTATGACATAATCAAAACTTATTTCATTTATACATTAATCAAAATCTATACATAAGGCTGCGTAGAATAATTTCTACAAAATGAACTTGAAATTGTGTGTAATACGAGCCAAGAATAGTGTTGCGTATACTGCAAGCTAACACGATGTTGTGTATAGTACAAGATGTATGAACCCGGTTCTTCTCTTTGAGGTACAAGCTTCTTCTTTTTCATTTTCCTTAAGTGTTTTAAATAAAATATGGAAAATGGGGGAAAATCCTAAATTTTGGAACTACACGCCATGTACTTTTTCCACACGTCGTGTACTTCTGGTCGTGTAGGGATGAGTACACGGGTCGTGTCACCTTGACGGTGACAAAGGGTGTAGGAACTGACTACTTGTCGTGTAGTGGTACTTTACACGTTGTGTAGCTAGTTGGAAGGAAAAAATAGTAAGGCGGTGGAGCAGCCGCCAGCTGGGCGGAAGTACATGCCGTGTATTCAGGAGTACATGCCGTGTACTCTTGTCGGCAGGTGAACAATGCTGCGTTGGCAGAAATCCTCCAGGTGAACAGTTAAATGAAAGGAGTACATGCCTTTTACTTGGAAGTACATGCCGTGTACTTTTTTTTATCGGCTTAAAATTGGCAGTAGCCTCCTCATTTGGCAGTGGAGGCATTTGAACCGTTTTGGAGCCAAGGGAGGAGGTCAGACCTTTAAAGATCCGCCAGGTGTTTTTCTAGAATCGGTTTCCACCTCGGACGATCTCGTTGGAACCGCATTGGTAAGACCTCTCTTCTCCTAGCGTGTTTCTTAACAATTCTACTCCTAACATAAGTTATTTACATTTGAATGGGTTTTGTTCTTTGTAAGATCTACGCCATTCTTGGGCGTTTCTGGAGTCAGCGTTTGGGTATAATGTTCGTTGGCATTTAAGGTAGGTGGCTTGGTGTTTAGTTTTCCAACTGCTGTGTGTTTTGTGCGTTTTCATTCCACAAATCCATGTTGGGGTGTCTTGTGGCTGAGGCCGTTGATATATTTAATGCCTATAATTGTTTAGGTGATTAAATTGTGATAATAAAAATGCTAGTTGGGATCGTTGCTTGGATCTGGAACCACCCAGGGGGTGTGTTCCACTGTTCAGCCGTTTGGCCAGGATACCCGAGGGTATGCCTTTAAAGTAGTAATTGTAGAATTTTTTTGAGAGAAATTTCTTGTTTACAACTTGTTTACCTATTGGGCATGGCCCAGTTACCTGTTTAGCTTGAGGGTGTTGTTGTGGTTAGCTTTTGGGAAATGTATTGTATTAGCCTGAGGGCGTGACTATTTTAGCCCGAGGGATGTCGTTATTTCACCTGAGGGCAACCTTTCGTGCTTGAGGGCTTGAATTCTGTGCCTGAGGGCGATACTTCTTACGCATGAGGGAAATTTCTGTTACACCTGAGGGCAATACCTGCGGGTTGGATTCTGTATAGCCTGAGGGTGTGGTTCACTATATTAGCCTGGGGGCAAGATACTGGTTGTCCTGAGGGATTGGTGCTGTTGAGAATAGAACAATACTAAATTTAATGGATTATATTAATAATAAAATTTTAATTTAATTGTTAAGTTAGTTACTTTTCAGTACTGCTTACTTTATTGCATTTTGCTATTGCACACTGTTGTTGCATTCTTACACGCAGTTGGCCACGGGCCTTTGGTGGGTGCCTATTAAGATATATTTCTCACACCCTGTTTGGGTCATGCATTTCAGCCCAAACATATTACATTATTGTAAGTGTAGATAGGGGAAAGAGTCCCAATACAGGTACATGATTGTTGATGAGGAATAAGAGGGCATGTGACCGATCCTAGTCCCGCGATGCTGATGCCAGCTATTTTACTTTGTTTTGTTGTAATCTACTTTTGGTTGTATCCTGTTGATGTATAACATGTTCTGGTTTTTTTCCTAGAACTGGAGACATGTAACATCATCATTTATATATTGTTGGTTATATCCACTACTGTTGTTTATTTTAGTTGTGTATGGTTTACTGCTTCCGCTGTTTGTTGTATGTTTTATTTTGTATTCTGCTGCGCTACACTTTGATAAATGAGGGCATAATTTCACGACTATCAGACCTAGGCCCTCGCTGCTAGTCGGAAGCCTCTGGCGTTTGGGGAATTGCGCTTGAGGTCACATGGCGAACCGGGTTTGGGGCACCCGTTTTGTGGCACCCAGAACTGGGATGTTACAAAGTGGTATCAAAGGGGGTTCTTTTCTTTGACATACTATTCGGAGCCGTAGATTGGGATAGGATGAACGATAGTTGGTAATAAGCTATGCCCGTGCGTAGCTAACCCGTGTACATGGAAAAGCCAGTCTACCACGTATTTTTCAATTTTTCTAATTTTTTCAAATTTTACTGTTGATATGATTTCACCGTTGGGTGACGCACTTGTATTGTGCTGGTTATATTTTATTTTTGGGTTCTATTTAGTTGCAACCCGATGAGATGAGGGTATTCCATCTCATGCATTATATAGGCATATGCTGGAAATCACATTCCATGCATAGTTCCATGCCATGTAGGTGCATTAGAATGTTGCATGTTGTTGTGATAGTAGTTGTGCTTGAAATGCATGCTGTTGTGATAGCTGTACTGATAAAAAAATACCTGCTATTTGATATGGTAATTTTTGTGTGATCTGTTCATAGAATGGACGCCAAACTTTGGTTTTTGGGGAGTATGGGCCCCCATTGACCGGAATTTGGTGGATCATTGACTGTTTATTAGTTATAACACAGATAAGATGTCAAAATTTGATTCTTGGGGGGTATGGGCCCTCACGGGTCGGAATTTGACACTTAGGTGATGGTTTTTGGTATTTTCTGGGTTCCGGGGAAGTTTCCGAGGAATACTATCTAGAAAACCAGTATACATGCCGTGTAGTATTTTAAACATGCCATGTATGGCCTTATGTTCGGGAAGAGAAATGAAGTTTTTAAGTACACACCGTGTACTCTGAGTACACGCCGTGTAGTCTCTTCCCGTGTCCCAAACCGTTTGGGCGGCGACACGGGGTAGGGATGTGCTTGGGAAAAACACACTGTGTACCAGATACACACACCGTCTAGTTTTGACCCAGAGTCCAGCCGTGTAACTAACAACACGGGTTGGTGAACTGCTTCACAGAACACGCCTTGTCAATTATGAACACCCCATGTAGTGTGACCTGTGGACTCGGTCGTGTAACTAACAACACGGGTCAGTGTCGCAGTTCCTTGAACGCGCCATGTACCTTTTGGGACACGCCGTGTAGTCTTTTCCGAGGACAGACCGTGTTAACTTAGCCGTATGGCGGAGAAACGGGGTTGTTGACATGCCATGTGCGGGTGTAACACGTTTTGTAGTGTCAAGCCGGGTAGTCGTCCATGTCACAAACGACATGGGCAGTTGGAAAATAACACCATACACGCCATGTAGATTATATACACACTGTGTAGTTTGTTCAAATGGGAGACGTTTGGCTTAGCCGTGCAGAAGGACCCATGCAGGGTAAGGGAAGTCAAGTACACGTCGTGTAGTCTTTTTTTTACAAAATTTGAATGCCTTATTTCTCCTGTTCCATTTTGGGTTTCTTTGATTTCGGTCTTTGATGAATCTTTTTCTAAGGAGTGTTTTTGACCTTATAGTGTCATGCCGCCTAGACGACCGCACGTTGTTTTCCAGGACAGCGGCAACGAGTATACTCTAGAGATGGTGGGCTATGGGCTACCAGTTGATCCTCCAATAGAGCCAGATGTGGCACCAGCTGCTATACCGGACACAGGCATGGAGGCGCAGTTCTGTGAAGGCTTATTACAGTTCATACAGACCTTTCAGGGAGCACCGCATGCTGCCACATCCATGGCCGAGCTGACAGGTATCTTCCAGCAGCAGCATCCACCTACGTTCTCAGGGGATGACGGACCACAGGATGTAGAGTCTTGGATGGGGTCGATGAAAACTATTTTCGAGCATCTTGAGACGCCTCCAGGGTGGAGGGTCATGCTCGCGACATACATGCTGCGTGATTCCGCCAAGAGGTGGTGGGATGTTACCACCCAGTCAGAGCATCACAAGGACATGGCATGGGAAGAATTTCATGCAGTCTTCTATGAATTTTTCTTCCTGGAGATGCTGAGACCAGATAGATATCGAGAGTTCATGAATCTACATCAGGGCGCTATGTCAGTGATGGACTATTCTGCTCATTTTACGGAGCTTCAGCGCTTTGCACCCGTGCTGGTGGGTGATGAGACGTTGAGAGACAGAAGTTTTGAGGATGGTATTCAGTATGAAATCCACGCACTGGTGAATGTATTCATGTTGACTACTTTACACGCTATTTTGAACCAAACATTGATCAAAGAGAGGAACCTTCTAGAATCTAGAGGTGTGGACCAGGGCTATTCAGCACCAGTTTCTGGTACATTTTCTGTTCGAAAGAGGAAGAGAAAGATGGACTTCTCTCAGGGTGGCAGTACTAGCCAGACAGTCTCTTCAGGTGACTCGATCAGGTGCTACCAGTGTGGTAGAGAGGGGCACAAAAGGCCACAGAGTCCACAAGACCCAGTTGAGTGCCGATCTTATGGAAAGATGGGTCATCTGCATCACTTCTGAAGGGAGTTTCTACCGGTGGCTAGTTAGAGGGGTTCTGTGCAGACTCCACGTGCGGGAACAAGACCAGTGGATTCTTACCAGTCGGGGAACTACAATACGTCAGGGCATGCAGGTAGGGATGGTGGTCGTGGTTATGGTAGCCAGTTACCAGGATCTTAGAGGAAACAGGGCGGGACAGCTCAGGGTAGCCAAGCTGTGTCGTAGGGCCGTGGCACTGGGCATACATATGCGGTGCAACAGACCCAGCATGAGCAGGATCCCAGACCTTCTACATTCAGAGGTACTATTTTAGTAGCTTCTGTCTTATCTTCAGTAATTTTCAATACGGGTGCTACACGTAGTTTCATATCTTTACCCGTTGTGGAGAGCCTTGGGCTCTGTGTTTCTTCATCTTCTGTTATCATGACGCTAGACACTTTGTTAGGGACTAGAACGGCTGGTGTGCATCAGTGCAAGGAGTGACCCCTTGAGTTTGGTGGGTGTCACTTCCTTTGGGAACTCTATGTCCTAGAGATGACAAGCTATGAAGTCATTCTCGGGATGGACTGTTTGGTTCCCTTTCGAGCCTTTGTAGACTGCTATCGTCGCAGGGTGTGTTTCACGTCACTAGAGGGAATAGAGTTTCTATAAAAGGGCGAATGGGATGTTCAGGCGAGTCAAGCTGGACCAAAGCATCGTGGGCGAGGTGGAGTCACAACCCAGATTGCGAGCATATATATGGATGACCAGGGGACTTGTCAGATTTATTTCCCTCCTATTGTTGATTTTTTCAAGGATGTCTTCCCGGATGACTTTTTGGGTCTACCTCCGGAGAGAGAGGTGGATTTCTCCATTGATCTTGTGCCAGGAGATGCACCGGTGTCCATTCCTCCTTATAGGATGGCTACACATGAGTTGCAGGAGCTCAAGAGGCAGTTGTAGGAGTTGTAGGCAAAGGGATTTATCCGACCTAGTACATCTCCTTGGGGTTCGCCGAACCTTTTTGCGAAGAAGGAAGACAATACCCTTAGAATTTTCATGGATTATCAGAAGCTGAACCAGTTGACAGTTAATAACTGATATCCTTTACCGAGGATTGATGATCTTTTTGATCAGCTTCATGGAGACCAAGTGATCTTGAAGATTGACTTGAGGTCAGGATATCATCAGCTGCGCATTAGACCATCTGATATACCTCTCACAGCTTTCAGGAGTAGGTATGGTCTGTACGAATATATGGTTATGCCGTTTGGACTCACGAACATTCCAACGGTTTTCATGGCTTTGATGAATCGTGTGTTCCATCTGTATCTTGATTCTTTTATGGTAGTATTCATGGATGACATCTTGGTGTACTCTCACACTCGACACGACCATGACACCCATCTTGAGATCGTATTGAGTACACTGAGAGAGCATCGAATATATGATAAGCTCTCAAACTGCCACTTTTGGATGGACCAGATTCACTTCCTGGGTCATATCATCTCTGAGGAAGGAGTTTTAGTAGTCCCAGAGAAGGTGAGAGCAGTAGTTTCCTGGGAGCAGCCTAAGAACGTGTTTGAGATTTGGAGTTCCTTAGGGCTGGCTGGATACTACATGCGTTTCATAAAGGACTTCTCTCGCTTAGAAACACCGTTGACAGGTCTGAATAAGAAGGGTATGAAGTTCATTTGGTCGGAAGCTTGCAAGACAACTTTTTAGGACCTGAAGGGAAGGTTGACATCATCACTGATACTGATACTCCCAGAGTAGGAGAAGATATATACAGTTTACTATGATACATCAGGTATTGGGCTGGGAGCAATGTTGATGCAGGGTGACAACGTTGTGGTGTACGGGTCTCGGCAGTTGAGGACACATGAGAGGAAATACACGACGCATGATCTCGAGTTGACAGCAGTTGTTCATGCGTTTCTCTTTTGGAGACATTATCTATTAGGGGAGCATTTTTTGGTTTTCACCGACCACAAAATCCTCAAGTACATATTTACACAGTGTGACCTGAATCTGAGGCAGCGAAGGTGGGTCGAGTACCTACAGTCCTTCGATTTTGAGCATTCCTATACACCTGGTAAAGGTAATGCAGTAGCTAATGCACTGAGCAGAAAGACTCAGATACAGGCAGTGCAAGAGGCCAGTGGTGAGTGGCAGCTCATGGCCTTGTTCTCTGAGATGCATCTGGAGGTGCAAGACAGTCAGGGGCAGACTTACTTTCATCTTTATCTGTGACTTCTACCCTCCTGAACAGAGTGAGGATGAGGCATCTACCGGATCCAGAAGGCCTAGTTCTATGGGAGTCGGTGGCAAGTGGGGACCCTTCTCCTAGGTGGACGATAGGCGATGATGAGGTTCTTCATTTCCATGGATGAGTATGGGTTCCATGGGATATACGTGAGGAGATGATGCAAGAGTTTCATGCTTCATCTTGGGAAGTTTATCCTGGGGATACCAAGATGTACCATGACTTGAGAAGTCAGTATCAGTGGCCGGGTATGAAAAGGGATGTAGCTGGTTTCATTATGAGATGTTCCACCTGTCAGCAGGTGAAGGCAGAGCATCAGAGAACAGCTGAACTGTTACAACAGTTACCCATTCCAGAGTGGAAATGGTACGATGTTGCGATGGTTTTCATGACTGGATTGCTAATGTCACCTCATGGCAATGATTCCATGTGGGTTGTTGTGGATAGACTCATGAGGGTAGCTCACTTCTTGTCGATCAAGGATACCTTCAGTGTTGACGAGATCAGAAGGCTGTATATTTGAGAGATCGTACATCTTCATGGGGTCCCTCATTCTATCATTTCAGATATGGACGCCTGCTTTACGTCTTGTTTCTGGAAGATTTTTTCAAGGGCGCTGAGTACACATGTGCTTCTGAGCACATCATACCACCCTCAGACAGATATCCAGTCAGATTGTACGATACAGGTGCTAGAGGACATGTTGCGTGCATGCATCCTAGACTTTGGGGTCTTTTGGGAGAAGCATATACCTTTAGTCGAGTTTGCCTATAACAATAGATTCTAGGAAACTATTAAGATGGCACCATACGAGGATTTATATGGTAGGCCGTGCTGATCACCCTTGTGCTGCGTAGAGGTAGGTGAGGCAGCTTTGCTGGGACCACGTCTTCTGCAGGAGAGTTCTGAGCAGGTCAAGTTGATTCAGAAGCAGATGGCTACCGCACAATCTCATCAGAAATCTTATGCTGATCTCCGTAGATTAACATTAGATTTCATGGTCGGGAATCAGGTTTTCTTGCATGTTTCACCGAGGCTGGGACACAAGCGGATCAGGAGACATGGTAAAATTTCACCGTGGTATGTGGGACCATTTGAGATTCATGAGAGAGTCGGGCTGGTTGCTTATTGGTTGTAGTTACCACAGCAGTACCGAGCCATGAACGATGTCTTCCACGTATCTCAGTTGTGTTTCTATCATTCAGACCCATCTCACATTTTTCAGCCCGAGGAGGTTGAGATGGAGGCAGATGCGTCCTTTGAGGATCATCCGATTCGTATCGTTGATAGGGGCATGATGGTTCTCCAAGTCTGGGTAGTTACTCTCGTACAGGTGCTATGGCAGCATGGCTGAGTGCAGGACGAGACCTAGGAGCGGGAGGCCGACGTACATGCTCAGTGGTCGGAGTTGTTCACGGCTATATCTTCTCCACCCTTGGAAGGGAAATTTGGGGACGAATTCCTATAATGGGGAAAGTTTGTAAGAACCCGATTCTTCTCTTTGAGGTATGTGCTTCTTATTTTTCCTTTTCATTATGTTTTTTTAATAAAATATGTAAAATGGGGAAAAATCCTAAATTTTGTAACTACACGCCTTGTATATTTTCCACACGTCGTGTACTTCTAGTCGTGTAGGGATGAGTACACGGGGCGTGTAGCCTTACCGGCGACAAAGGGTGTAGGAACCGACTACACGCCGTGTAGTGGTCCTTTACACTCCATGTACCTAGTCGGCAAGACAAAATAGTATGGTGGTGGAGCAACTGCTAGCTGGGCGGCAGTACATGCTGTGTACTCAGGAGTACATGTTGTGTACTCTTGACGGCATGTGAACAGTTCCACGCTGGTGGAAATCCGCCAGGTGAACAGTTAAATGAAAGGAGTACACGCCGTGTACTTGGAAGTACACACAGTGTACTTTTTTTCAGATTAAAACAGGCAGTATCCTCCTCATTTGGAAGAGGAGTCATTTGAGCTGTTTTGGAGCCAAGGGAGGATTCCGTACCTTTAATGATCCTCCGAGTGTTTTTCTGGAATTGGTTTCCACCTTTGACGATCTCGTTGGAACCGCATGGGTAAGACCTCTCTTCTCCTAGCATATTTCTTACCAATTCTTATCCAAACGTAAGTTATTTACATTTGAATGAGTTTTTTTCTTCCTCAAATATACGCCGTTCTTGGGAGTTTCTTGAGTCGGCGTTCGGGTATAACGTTCGTTGGCGTTTAAGGTAGGTGGATTGGTGTTTATTTTTCCAACTGATGTGTGTTTTTTACGTTTTCATGCCACGAACCCATGTTGGGGTGTCGTGTGGCTGAGGCCAATGATATATTTAATGCCTATAAATGTTTAGGTGATTAAATTGTGATAAGAAAAATTCTGGTTGGGATCGTTGCTTGGATCCGCAACCACCCCGAGGGTGTGTTCCACTGTTTAGCCGTTTGGCCAGGATACCCGAGGGTATGCCTTTAAAGTAGTATTTGTAGAATTTCCTTGAGAGGAATTGCTTGTTTACTACTTGTTTACATGTTGGACATGGACCGGTAACCTGTTTAGCCTGAGGGCATTGTTGGGATTATCCTGTGGGCACTGTACAATATTAGCCTGAGGGCATGACTGTTTTAGCCCGAGGGCTATCGTTATTTTGCCTGAGGGAAACCTTTCATGCCTGAGGGGTTGAATTCTGTGCCTGAGGGGGAAAATTCATACGCCTGAGGGAAATTTGTGTTATGCCCGAGGGAAATACCTGTGAGTTGGATTCTTTATAGCCTGAGGGTGTGGTTCACTATATTAGCCTGAGGGCAAGATACTGGTTGGCCTGAGGGCTTGGTGCTGTTGAGCACAGAATGATACTAAATTTAATGGATTAAATGAATAATAAAATGTAAATTTAATTTTTATGTTAGTTACTTTTTAGTACTGCTTACTTTATTGCATTTTGATATTTCACACTATTGTTGCATGCTTACACGTAGTTGGGTACAGGCCTTTGGTGGGTGCCTACTGAGATATATTTCTCACACCCTATTTGGGTCATGCTTTTCGGCCCAAATAGATTATGTTGCTGTAGGTGTAGATAGGGGAAAGAGTCCCTATACAGGAACATGATTGGTGCTAAGAAATAAGAGGGAATGCGACCGAGCCTAGGCTCGCGATGCCGCTGCCAGCTGTTTTGCTTTGTTTTGCTGCACTCTGTTTTTGGTAGTATCGTATTGATGTATAACATGTTCTATCTATTTTCTTAGAACTTGAGACATGTGGAATCATCATTTATATACTGTTGGTTATATCCACTACTGTTGTTTATTTCAGTTGGGTATGGTTTAATGCTTTTTCTATTTGTTTTATGTTTTGTTTTGTATTCCGCTGCGCTACACTTTGACAAATGAGGGCATAGTTTCTCCACTATCAGACCTGGGCTCTCGCTGCTAGTCAGCAGCCTCTGGAGTTTGGGGAAATGTGCTTGAGGTCACATGGCGAACCGAGTTTGGGGCACCCGTTGTGTGGAACCTGGAACTGGGACGTTACACAAGATAATCTTGGTGTAGTGTACAACAGAAGATATGAAAGAAACTAAAATGAATATATCTTATAAAATCTTGGGGTGTTACATTCTACCCCCCTTAAAACGAATTTCACCCTAAAAATTTTTCGGGGTTATAAATGGTTTACTACTTGAAAGTTTCTTTCATAGAAACCCACATCCTAAAAAGGAATACTAAAACATAATTTTAAAAAGTGATGTATGTAACATATCGGTTACCCAAATTAACTCATCATTGGGTTTCCACATAAGAGAACATAGATGAAAATATCGATATGGAAGAGAAACATAACCATCAAGTTTTGATGGAGAGTGGTAGAGAACATGGCTATGAAAAATCTAACAATCACAAAGCCATAAATTTGTGATGATCTAAGGTACCATCTGATTCATCAGATATAAGGGCACTAGGATAACATTTTTGGTTTTCAATATGATTTCCCTAAAGTTGAAAATTTTGAATTAGAATAAATACCTACTTTATTTCGGTACAAACTCACCATTTTTCGTGCCTTGAACAGTTTCCACTTCATATTTTAAAGAAATGATGTTGAATTTGTCTTTCATGAAGTGTTAGCAGATCATGTGAAATAATTATGGGTCACTACATCTGTCTCAAAAAAAAGGTTAGAAAAAGTTATCAAATATACATAAGTCCATATATGGTGAGGTTAATCATATATTATTCAAAAAATGGACTTATACTTCATCTATCATAACGCTTAAAAAAATAAAAAAAGTTTCTACTAACCAGGGACTTTATGTAGGCCAGTGGAAGGTGATAAAGGACTGTCGCACTTTGGTTGTTGGTTCAATTCCCGCAATCTTGTCCGATGTGACGGTTGTTTCCCATCCTATGGGTTGTCCATTTTCTAAAACTATACTATTATAACATTCCAGAAATAATATCGAAAAAAAGTTCTATCCTTAAACAATATTATCTTATGTCCAACATAATCCATGTCAAATCTTTTGGCTTACCCTAAATACTTATATCCATGCTCATAATATAAAGAAAACGATTACTAGAAATTTCATCATCCAAGAATGTGAATACCGTCATTTATCCCTCATATATCATAAGATATATCTTGTTAGTCACATTCCAAACATGTGAATACCTTAATCAGGTATTATCTTGAAAAATGAATACCCATTGAACTTTATTGAAAACATGAATGCTATCAAAATTTAACTCTTTCCACATACCAAAATCCCAAAATTTCTATATACTCAAACCATGATATCACTTTGTCCTTATATCAGTCATGAGCTCATTAATACTATCAAACTTATTATTTTCTCCTTATCCCTTCATTATGCGCATATGTTCTGGTTTCCAAAATATTTGAATTACTTTTCATGGTTACTGGTACCATATAATTATTGAAACCCATAATAAACCAATACATAGATATTCCAATATTCCACAGTACTATAAATTATATTCCACAACATTATTTTGGAATCTCGTTACATAAACACATAATCATTACACTACATCGTTTTAATACTCATCATCACCAATAGTGATCGAATATGACTTCCCTTTGTACTTTTATTTAAGAGGTTGCTCACGTCAATCATCATTAACCCTTGGATTAGGGAATTGATTAGAATAATGCCCCATTTCCTTTCACTTGAAGCATTGAAGTGTTGGTGGAGCGTTCTCTGTAGTCTTTTCTATATTCTCGTCATTGGAAACCTCTTTCCCATTACTTCGGCACTCAACTACTTGATGAACATCTTTTCCACACTTGAAACATTTTCTAGTACCATTTAGACAATCTCCACCATGCTTCTTTCCACACATTGAGCATAAAGAAACATTCAGCTTCTTTTCAACATTGTTTTTGAGGTTTTCCTTGAACTCCATCTTTCGTTTCTTATCAAAACCATGTGATGGATATGTTACACCAACTTCCAGTTCTACCTTGATAGCACAACAAAAAATTTCTTCATAGCTACTGAAGTCTCTTATCACTAATTCCCTTCAAAGTCTTGGTTTTAATCCAATTAAGAATCGACCAAGTTTACTTTCAGGTTGGATGATAAATCTAGATGCATACCTTGAAATCCTTGTAAAATTAGCTTTGTATATACCAAATGTAATGACCCAATGATTTTCAATGGAAAATTCCCTTATTATATTTCTTTTATAAAAACATAAAATAATGAACTACTAAGTGATAAGTGACCTTGAAACATAATTTTGTCACTCCTATGCTTGATATTTTGAAAATCCGACATACACGGTTGTGTTCAGGATATTTTTTGGAGTCTAATGAAACAAAAATATTTTTTGGTGAATAGTGATCTACCCTTATGAATAGTAGCATACCCTTATGAATATTAATATGACCCTTATGAATAGTAAATCATCCAACATAAGAGTAACATTACCTATGAATAATAAAATAAAATTTAGACATCTTAGAAAGTGACAATTTGACCTTAGTAAACATCTTGGTATTTTGTAAGTCATAAATAATTAGTTTTAATTTATTAATTAATTTAAAAGAATATTTATTTCCCTAAAATGTATTCATAAATTATTTAATCAATGTCTTATAAGTTTTAGATAATTTTATAAGACCCTACATAATTTTTGAACGTACTATAAAATAAGTTTTAATCTTAAAACTGTTTTTAAGTAAATTATGATTTTAATTAAATATTAAATTTATAATATTTTGATAATTATTTTTGAAAAATGGACTTCATTTTTGGGTTCTACAAGTTGAAAAATGTCTACGGTAAATTTTTGGGATTTTTCTGAGCTATTTGAATTTTATGAATAGTGAAATACTGTAATTTACAAAATAAGTTAAATAAGCTAATTATAGGGTCATGTGTGATGTTATACTGATGTAAGCCCACTTGGTTCAATATTACATTATAAAATTACTATTCTTGGTCGTTCAAGCCTCACTATTCCTTGTCTTGTGGGGAAATAATAAACTACTCAATTTTATATTAAGGAAACCCCTCTCCCCTCCACTATAAAAGCCACCCTTCACACCCTCTTTTCCTCACACCTCTCAAGCTCCAAGCCTTCTCTAAAATCTGCCCAAAAACCATACTTATCCCCTACCCCACGTCCAAAAGCTTCTGGTCTCATAAAAAGACCAAGACTAGCTTCCTTAAGGAGGATCTCAAGAGGAAGATTTAAGAGGTAATTTCTCTCCCTCTTCTCCTTTATTTTCCTTTCAAGTTAAATTTCATTACTTGATCTCTCCCCACCTATCATCATCCAAATTGTATTGTAACTCAATTATTATACACATAATGTAATGTTACGATTCTAATGGTATCTTATATCTTCCAAAACCCTTTTCCTTTTCCTTTTATTTTATTAAAGAGAACGTTGTTCGTGTGGTGTTAATTCATCACCTTCAAGAACGACATACTTTCTTCTTCCATTTATACCTTCATATATGGTCATGAAACCATTTTTATGTTGGAACCATAATAGGTTTTATGTTTATGTTCTATTTAATGTTCTCGAAATAACCTATGTCCATATTACTAAGTGATAAGTTAAAACAAGTGTGTTGTGATCCAAAAACCTCCCAAATTGACCCAAAAAACCATAATTTAATTCTTATATAATGATTCATCCACATGGATCTAATTTGATTCATTATAAGATCATCAAAAATCATGAAATATCATTAATAACCTGTAATATCAGTTCTGTATGTTTACCCATGTTCTACCAAAACATAAATTTAAGAATACATGTGAACCACTTTAGAAAACCATAAAAACGAACATCCCCAAACAATGTTTTTAAACTCTATAAGTCATCCAAAGGAACATAATATGACATAGTGAAACCAGAATGAACCCTATTAATGTAAAAATTGTTATGTATTTCTAATTAATTAATATAATGTCATTATACAGGACATTAAAGAGAAGGAAGCATTCAGGTACAAGGTAAGGGGAAAATTCTCGAACCCAACTTTTATCCTTCGGGTTCTCCCTCTTTCACTCCATTTTTGATATGGTAACTCCTTAAATATAATTTCTTCATCATTGTATTTACATTTATGGGATATACATGTTTTCTAATGAAGTTTATGGCAATCCAAATGTTTTCTGAAATAACTCTTCTCTTAAGAACTCAACGTTTACTTCTCATTCAAGGATGATGGTTCGTGTATTAAGTATGTTATTCCCTCTTTATTTTGGGAACCCAAAGTTTGTGAATGTGTTCTTATGAGATAAAACCCATTCCTTTTCATGGGTTAGTTATGTTCATCTTTGTTATATGTTCATTATGGCATGCATGATAAATGATAATGTTATGATGTGATGGGTGCACCTGGAATTATATAGCGCAATATGAATGTTTAAATGTGACGGGTGCACCCAGAATTATATAGAGATCCAATGCATTGGGTAAAGTGATGAATCTCATGAGTAAATGTGAAATTATGTGTGAAAAAGATGCTAGCTTGTTTCACAAGTATGTGTGGTAGTTAACCACTAAGACATGATGTTTCATTTTTATGCATTGCCATATTTCAAGTCTTTTATTTATTCTCCTCTCATGTTCATGATATTTTGACTATGTAATGATTATGCTCACACCATGATATATTTTTCTTATATATCCTCTTACTGGGCTTCTAGCTCACCTCTTTTGATGTATATCCTCATGTGGCTACTTGTACTAAGGAGAGGACAAGAGCCACTAAGAAGCTACTGAAGAAGAAATTAAATAAAAGTTTATGGTTGATGTTATATTTGTTATGTATGGTCCTAGTTTTCCCAAGACACTAAACCTCTGGATCATCTATGTGTAATACTATTATGTTGTTTATCTTTAAAATGATGTATAAGTAATGTAAGAAATGGCGGGGTCATTATACCAACAGATTCACCATCCTTTTTCTTAAGATCAAGGAACTACTTTTCCGTCTTTGTTCGAAGAATACGAGGGAAGTACTTACTGAAATACAAGTTCTTAAACTCGTCTCATTCCATGGATTCAATTTCATCTTGGGGACTTGTATTCTTAATTAGAGTCCACCACTAGTCTGCTTCACCTTCTAAATGGTAAATAGTTAAAATGACTTTTTCATGTTCTCAACAGTGAAGTATAGAAAATATCTTTTCAATGGTACTGATCCATTTTTCATAAACAAGTGGATCAGAAGACCCATTGAAATAAGGTGGACGTTGCCTCATGAAGGACTCAATAGTATATTGTTACCTTCTCTGATCATATGGAAGTCCAGAATGATTAATATCTTGTGTAAGTATAGAGATAATATTTTTCACTCTATCTCCCATCACATTTGGTTTTTCAGGAGGACAATCATTTCATTTTCCATTACATTGATCAACACGGTTCCTCAGGGTTCCACCCATCATCTAAAACTAAAAAAGAACAGTGTGAGTGGAAAAATCATACAATGAAAACAACATAATAAAGGGGGAGTACCTTCAATATCTAACATCTTAGTTTTATTTCTAATATCGTTACCATAATTCTAGGATTATAACCTATACTTATACTTAACCTTAAGGACATCACTAGACATATCTTAGAAAAATCTCTAGGGATCTCACTAAAGTTCTCACATCCTAGTTTCCAAAGGTTGACTAAACCGAACCTCTGATACCAACTGTAGAGACCCAAAGTATGATGTACATAGACATTACATTACTTTTGCAGAATACTTAATACATAACAAAAATAGACACCAAAGGACCATAATTGTTTTGTGTCTTTGGAAACATTGAACATAATCTTCTAATCCTGGTGAAAGATCTTCAACATCTCCAATAAATATCATCCCTTTTTTTCTTACCTAAAACCTTTATTTATATCCTGGGGAAATGAAAACATATAAAGGGTGAGCTCAAATTCTCAATAATGGTAAACATAGAGAACATAAAACAATCCACAAACATTTTAATGTAAAAACTTCAACATAAAATCTAAACATCAAAATCTTGAGCAAAGACATTAATCTTGGAAGTATGTAAGGAATATATCATAAAGAAACATCAATCATGATAAAATAACATGGGATTAAAACATGTAATTGTGGAAAACCATTAATCACATGATATGATTTCCATAGTAGACGTTTCATTGCTTCCAAGACCATCTTAGTGGACAAAGTCCCTTTCTAAATCGATTTCACTCCTCATTCCTGTCCTGTATCGCCGAACCGGATTAACTTACTGTTCCATCCATGTCTATCTCATGAGATATAAATCTTTACCCAATGAATTGGATGGAGATATAGGTCCCACCCATATCATAATGAAATCATTCTTACTTATGCCACAAAATAAACATAAATCATTCCTCATAACCCAAACAATAAAATGGGTTTCATAAACAACATCCCATCATAAAATAATCCATATGAGAAAAATGGATATCATTTCATCATAAGAAAAGTGAATCCATTTAAATCATAGAGAGATTATACTTGAAACATACATATATGAAATAATGTCATCATAGATGGTAAATGTTATTGATAAAACACTTGAAATGAATTCTTGATGAAAGTATCCTTTCTTCTTCAAAATCATTTTCTTTTCTCAAAATTCAATGAAATTTTAAAATAAAAGGATTATGATTAAAACAGTCATGAAATATTGTAGATTAATCTTCAATTAAATAGGGCATTATGAAACCGTAAAAATCCATTCATGCAGTATAAGTTGAAAAATCATTATCCACATACTATTGTCAGAAAAGTCAAAAAGTTCCTCATATGGTAAAAAAAGAAATATTCCTTTCATAACATTTAGTAAAAGTAAAAAATGGGTAAAAAATACATTAAACATACATAAAAACACTTTTATAAAACATGCACATTTATGATAACAATAACCTCAGTAAATACTTATGAATAAACAATCTCAGATAAGAACGAGATTGGAATAATTATCCCTTACCTTATGTCTGATATGCTTCGTGTGTATCTGAACCTCCTGTATAATGAATTAAATAATGTCTTTGACTTATTATAGAATCATATTCATTTGTATGATATCCTATATTGTTCACTTATGACTTTATATTACCCGTTCTTTTGTAAATTCAATGTTAAAGCAGTGTTTTTGGTAAAATCGTTTCATTTATCGTACGTGTTTGGACTTGTTATTCTTGATATTATTATTACTTATATCTGGATTTACTTACATCAAGAATGTAAATCATGATTTATATATCATATATATTCAGTATATATATACATATAATATATAGATGAATGAAATGAAATACACCGTTCATGGAGACGGTAGGCCGTACGTACGCATGAACGTTGTTTTCCTTTCCTTATTGAATTGAATGGAAGTAAGTAGATGACATATATATATGTACATAAATACAGTAGCTTAATTATGTCATATATTTCATTATTATTCATTATATATACTTTATAATCATTCTTGATTGGTTAACATGGAGAATGAATCTCATCACGTCGTGGAGACAGTAATCCGTATGTACGCACGAGCGATGATATCATTCCCATAATTATTGAATTGAATTGGAGTGGATGATATAATATCTCAGAATCAATATGATGTTATAATAAATATACATAGTTATTCTTTACACCATTATACCCATCCAAGTAAGGTGTTGGTGGAAAAATATATTACACCACGGCATGGAGACGGTATTCTGTACGTACGCACGCGCGGTGATTTTGTTTCCCGTAGGATGGGTAGAAAGTGAGATGGGGTTGTTTCATATTTATAATAACATATCAGTATATTATTGATACTGATGTTATTACTTTATAATGAAACAACTAAAGAAGAATATGTTGAAGAAGAAAGAAACTTGAAATAATCGGTTGAACAGATTACCTCTTCTTCGACGCACCTCTTTTAAACATCCTCTTAAGGGACTATAATTGGTATTTTGAGGAGAACATAAGCTCTATAATGTTTATAGGGAAGTTGATAAGGGAAATGGTCAAGGTTTTTACGATCTTGAAGGCTCAAAATTGTGTAAAGAGAAGAGGGAGTAGGTGCCCTTTTATAATGGAGGAGATGGGAACCTTTGGAAACCTCTAAAATATTAATTTATAATAAAGTCATATTCAATTTATAATGGATCCAAAGTGACTTATTTTGAATATAAAGTGGGAATGGGTTGAAATAATCTCAACCAATATTTTTTAGACATGTTTATGTTACTATTTTAACCTTATCATTTAGATTTAACTCTAAGTTAAATAATATAACTTTTATCGTGTCTTCTTGTTTTCTTACAATATATGGTTAATAAACTTACTATAAACTGCCAAAAGAACACCAAGTGGGTCATTATTAATATAAATAACCTTATCTAAGTCATTTAGCCGAACCTTAGAATTTTCAGAAATGAATATCAATTAATAATATAATATTTGTTTTTAAAAACTATTTTATGTCAATGTTGACACTATTTGGTAATTGATTTTTTTTGAAAATCATAACAGCGTTATTAGTTCGAAGAAAGTTAATTAAATCAATAATAACATGTCATATTATTATATAAAATTATTGGAATTCATAAAAAGTCTCAAATTACATTTATTTAGGTATTTATAATATCAATTATGTTAATATTTCTTTAATAAGGTAATTACTGCATCATCATTGTGTCATAAATAAATTAAATTATTTAATTTCTAAAAATTATAAATAAAATACCATTATGTAGGAAATATTTTTAGCTTTATAATTAATTTTTATAGTCTAATTTATCTTATGTATATCCCTATATTAAATATGATTTAGTTATTATACTTTGATTTTTAACCTTTTTAACTCTTCTTTTAAATAAATAATAATAAGTGTCCAAATCTAATCCAAGTGGACCTAAAGGGTCATATTTTATTCCTAAGGTTTTTTTATCAAATTAAACTTGTCCAATAGAATTATTACATGTTTTAGGGTAATAATAATATCATTTTTACCCTTAATTACATATTTACTTTTAACTGTGGTAAATAAAAGTTAAAAGTTACTATTCACCAAAAAATATTTTCATCTCATTGAACCACATTTTACTTAATGATATCAATTTTTTCTCCCTGATTTTTGAAATTCAGCTCACAGAAGTGGTAAAATTATGTTTTATGTAAATTTTAAAATGCTCCTAGGTGGTGGGTAAAAGAAAGTAAAAATTTCAATATAATATTAATCTCTAAAATTATTATAAAAAGACTCCAATGAATTACATTGAACTTATATAATTATTATGTATCTATTTTGAACTAAAATAAATTTAAATAAAATAAATAATTATTTAAATAAAAATTTGCTTTTTAAATAGTAACTAAGTGTTTTCACTATTCATAAAAAATTGAATGTTTTCAGAGAAATTCCAAAAATTCACCCTAGGCTAATTTCGATATTCCGAATCAAAAAATGAAAACCATTTTGAAAGATTAAATTTGAAAAGGAGGGTATTACTATTCATATTGGATAGTTTATATAATATTTTACTAACATATCATTGTTTAGTGATACCCGGTATTGTGTACTACACACGCTATCGAGGAAGGTCGTGATTACGTGTAATACAAGCCATGTCAGGGCTGTGTGTAGTGAAAGCTCCCTTTGGTGTTGTGTATAACATAATCAAAACTTATTTCATTTATACATTAAACAAAATCTATATTTAATGTTTCATAGAATAATTTCCACAAAACAAACATGAAATTGTGTGTAATACGAGCCAAGAATAGTGTTTCATATACTGAAAGATAATACGGTTTTGTGTTTATTACGAGATATTCTTGGTGTACGGTACAACAGAAGATATGAAAAAAAATTAAAAAGAATATATCTTATAAAATCTCGGGGTGTTACATTCAACGAGGCCATTATTTAAAAATCTACAGAATAATATCGATGAAATTATTATCAAATTTTTTAAAAAATTATAATTTTAAATTAATCCAGGAAAGATTTTTATGAAAAATGAACCAATTCTATAATCATGGATAAGGTAGGTCATTAGTAAGCAAGATTAACATTCCATGAACGATGTTATCACTTTTTTGTGTGTGAAATTGAAAGAAGAAAATGATATGTTTTATGTCTGGATAAATAATTGTGTCATGAATATAATAAATATTTTATTGATATCATACATAACTTTTAACCTGTCATTAATAAATTCCTTATAAATTGTGAACATATCAAAAATCTTTGAGGAGGCGGTAGTCCACATGTCAAAAAACGATGTCTTCATATTCCCAGAAAATAGAAATCATGATGGTATGTTTTATATAAAATTAACAGAAGCATTGATACATTATTAATATCATATAATTAATAAGAAAACAATATTTCCATCATAATTCCCAACCATAAGTTGTAGTATAGAAAAAATGAATGACATCATTTCATGAGGTAGTAGTTCACCATACACTCAAACAGTGATTTCGTTACCCTTTTAATTGAATTGTGTATAGATGTAGGTATAAAACATAAAATAACAACATGAAATTAAATTTATGATATTGATGTTATTATATAATAATAAAATAAGAATAATTTATGGGGTTTAAAATGAAATAAAATAAAAGCGCTCGTTGAAAAATGTTACATATTATTCGGGTAACCCCTTTTGGTTTTCACCATATGAGATACTTGGTATGGTTTCTGCCCAATGGGAGGCTTATAATAAGATAATAGAAATTTATAGATATTATTTATTCTATATTTTAATGAGACTATGATATTGTTATGTGTGTATAATTTGGGATATAGAGTGTATTTCTATAGTGGAGGGGGATTGACACTCTTGTAATTTTTAAAATGTGAACATTATTATATGATATCCCGTACATACTTTCAATAAAATAATTTTTTTAATAAAATTAGATATATAGACTATATATTTTCTTCCAATGAGTTTTGGAAAAGTTTTTTGGTCACATGGACACATATGATTAAATTTTAACCACTATGTAAACACATTTTTTCCTTAATCAATATTCCAAATATTAATTGATTTCACTAATAAATTTTGTCAAAAAATAATTTCACCATAATTTAAATAATAAATTATTCTGATTAAAATTATTGAGTCCATATTTATAAATTCTAATCATATAATTGGAAAATTTTAATTTAAAATTAATCCTATAGACAAGATAAGATAATGTGTTTTTAAAATAATAGATCAAATGTAAGAAGTGGTTTTATACCAAATTTCAAAGGGAAATTGATTAAAATAAAGTATATTGGATTATGTGATTTAAAATTTATATTATTATAGTTTAATACTATTTAAAAATGTATTTTGAGACTACAAATTATTTATAAAAAAAATACTATTTTCAATTAAAATTCAAGGACATTCACTGTTCAAAAAAATATGAAAGTTCTCAGAAAAATATAAAAAATTAACCCACAGTAAATTTTTATTTTAAAATTTCAAAGCATAATTATATATTTCAAATAAAATTTATTAAAGTTTAAAAATATATTTTTAAGACAAGTCATGCTTTAAAAGGAGACAATATTTCCTTTTAAAAAATACAACTTTTTCAGCTTAAAATTTTATTTTTTTATTTTTTTATTCCCATAATACATATTGTGTGAATTAGTATATATTTTATTGTATATATTTCATATAAAAAACATTTATATATTCATGTAACAGTGATTAATTAAATTTATTATAATAAAATGCATTTTAGGGCATAATAGAAGTTTTTCATAAAAACACATCCTTTATATTCAACTATTTTTATTTTCATTTATAAATAAATGGACCCCAAAATAATAGTTATATAAAAATTTGTAATATTTGTTTCACAATTTATTCATTCTTATTTATTCCCTCCATTAAAATGGTTATGTGATAACTGTCATGTAATATTATAATATTAATTTTATACTATTTTCTAGTAATACATGTCCTTGTGTGTAACAAAATTTGTTAAAGAAAGTTGATGTTATGTGGAACAGAAGATAAAAAGGTTTTTTAGAATAAAATATAGACTATGTATTTCATCTAACTCGATCTGTAAAATAATATAATATAATTTGAAATAAGATATTTTATAAAAATCTAGGATGCTAAATCCAACCGCCATTAAAATGAATTTATCCATGAAAATTGGAGTTTGTTATCGTAGGGATACTATTTTTATAATTACATTATTGAAAAAAACATCAAAAAAATAAAATAATGAAATCACCCTGAAAAAAGGGAAAGTGGGAAACATAACAGTCACATAAATTTACACATAACTAGGGTTTCACAATGGGAGAATATTGGTGGGAAACTAAAAGAGGTATTTGGAAGGTAAATCTTATTTCCATGGACAAATAGAGAGTTATAGAGAATATGGTCAATATTATGTCATTGAAAAAAATCCAAAAGACAAATATGTGTGGAAAAAGTAAATTATATCATCAGAAAATATAATAATAGTAAAAGATTTTATTTCGTGGACTTATTCCTAAAATTGATGTATTTATTTCATCATATATAATGAAAACACACACACACACACAGATATATATACATGGAATGTGAATTTAATCCTTTGACCAATTTTCAACACAATATATTATTTTTAATGAGACGTTGTGTATTCAAGATTAATTTTATTATGCCTAATGCTCAAAAATCATATTCTAAAGACCACATAACCATAAAATGGATAATAATGTTGTTCCACCACTCTGTAGACATTAACAAAAACCAAAATGGTTAGAAAATAGTAAGAGAATTCCAAAATTTAATAAACCATTAAAATGATAAACTATTAATCAAAATTCAATATTAACTCCCACAATTCTAACTAATTTATTCCATAAATAAGTATCCATAAAACCCATCAACCATTTCCTGACTAAGTTTGAA
The DNA here is from genome assembly GCA_963277665.1 of Viscum album. NCBI lineage: Eukaryota > Viridiplantae > Streptophyta > Magnoliopsida > Santalales > Viscaceae > Viscum > Viscum album. Next base: position 859,359,207 of record OY728157.1, on the reverse strand, counting down.
ACAAATTGATTATTATTTTTAGATTTTGTATTACTACAAGATTAATCAACCATTATTTATCAAATAAAATCACATATGTTTCGAAAATAAACATAATCATAACCTATAAAAACATTCATGCAGACTAAGACATTATGTAGGCTAGTTGTAGTGCATAAAACCCTTGTCATACATTATTCATGGGATTAAGCCTCAACACCTAGACGAATGTTTCATGTTTTGTCTGACCATCCAGCTTTCCCCATATTTCTCAATAACCATGAAAAATAAATCCTCCCAAAAGACACTTTATTTTAAAATGATGGGTTTCTGATACCTTATTGAAAATATGTCTCAAAAAATACAATTAATCACTTTAATATCCCATCTCTTAAAAACTAAATGGGGTTCCTAATACATTGATCTTATGATCATCCATAATCATATAGACCAATGACAATATCCATAAATCATAAGATAAACTAACTTGAAAATAAACTGTTTTTATATGTTATATAAACCTCCCTTTCATACAAATTATAACAGCCCAAGATACATATTCTTTGATCATGTACTGAAATTCATAACTTTATATTTTCTCATTTATGATGATTATTATGACACAATATTTTTTTATCTAAAATGTAAAACATAAAAACAAAAATATAGATCACCTAAAAACATGATGACCTTTTAGGATAAGAGTTCTAGAGAAATAGTACACACTCCTACATAAAAAATTTACATCATCTTATACATAGAGAAAAATATTTCATTATATTGAAAATCATTTCCCATTATACCAGACATTAGTTATTCCACATTAGGTTATAAACATCATCCTCTTGACATTATTTAGACACATAAATCATGAAAAATCATTATTCAAAAACTGGGGAAAAATAAAACATGTGAATGTTGAGCTCAGACACACAGTATGGGAAAACATAAGCACTAATAATTAAATGTCGTCAATTATCATAATATTGAATAAAGTTTTGATGAAATAATCAATATACATGAGGGAATCATAAATGAAATTATGCTTATAAAAACTAGGATCATAAAATTTGTAGACATTGAAAATTAAACATTCATCAACATCAATAATCCTGAGCCATGTGATATCAATATCAATTATTAAAAAAATTATTAAATCATAAAAATAAATTAAATCTATTCTTGGTAACTACAAGAATAAATTTATTAAAATCATTTCAAACACCTTTAAAACCCCATTTAAATCCCTTATAATTGAAATAATCAAATGGAAAACTTCCAAAATTATCATTACCCAATGCATTTAATAGCTATAATAAGACTCACCCATCTTATTAGCTATAATGAGCTCACTCATTATTCATGATCAATAATAATGGTTATCCCCTTGTATAATATATATCAAAATAACCCATTTTATACAATGATCATGTAACATATCATGAATAAAACATTTCTATCACCAAACTCATAGAATCAATCATTATTATTTTATAACCTAATAAAACAATGGAATGGAAATGATATTAATTTAAATTTAATTGAAAGATGATTAACTTATGGAAAAAATAGGTTCCCTAAAAATCTCACTTAAGAATTATAAAAAAATGGAAAATAAATGGGATCCATATTAATTGTATTTTAAACAAGGGTAAACCCTAGAAATTAAATGGGTTCCAAGACAATCTCTTTGAAACAAGATTAACTCATGGAAAAGAAACATATTCCTTAAAAAATCATTAATGTAATAATAATCCGTCCAAATAAGTTATGATGTTAGAATAAATAAAAAATATCTGCAATGGGGGTTAAGCAACAACATGTTATTTTGACAGATGAATGGAAATTCCCTTAAAATGTCATTAAAAACATTATTGCGGAAAAAATCATTAAAAAATCAAAGTGTCACATATTACTTTAAAATGGATGAATCATAATATCCCTGAAATAATAATATTAAAAAAATTAAATAATTTTTGAATAAATAAATTCTTGATATTATATAGCAATGTTTCAATATATACACCTATTGAACAACGATTAGAGTAGCCCTCATGGAAATGGTTGAGTGGTTCACCCGTTGGGCCATCTCGCTGTCTGGGGGAACTGGCTCAGGCTCAAGTCCCACTAGACTGGAAAACAATAAATATCATGTACAAGATGATTCAACGTTGTTGCTTAAATGGGTAATATACAATGCACGTTGTCTTGGCGGAGCTCCCAATGGACCCTTGCTTGTTACCCTTACACACATTTTTCACATGAGCCTCAGCCCCGTTGGTGAGGACTCTTAAATTCATCCAGGCGACCTAGGATCAAATCCAAGTAGAGTGTAACATCCCATTACATTTTCAGGTAATTTATGATGTTTCTAAGTACCCCTATTTTGGAGTAAAGACTTGGGGGGTCCGTTTGGGTAAAATTTTAAGAAAAAAAAGCAATGGCTTGTGCACGGTTAGCGCATAGTTTGATAAATTGTGCGATGATATCGTGCCAACCTAGCAGCACTGGAAAATGGATTACGCACGGTGTTCACACAGTTTGGTAAACCGTGCGACTAAACCATGCAGACCAGCAACCCTAGACAGTGAGATCTGCACAGTGTGCACACGGTTTGACAAACCGTGCAGAAAAACTGTGCGGTCACTAAAATTAAATCCTTAAATTGTGGATCTCGGCTGTTTTTCCTCTAAATGCTTTGTTTCTCCTCCTAAGTGGTCCTAACTCAGGATTTGTCTTCTCCTGGGGTCAGAGAAGGTTCTCCCTTTGTTCCGGAGGCGATCCCAGGGCTCCTCTTGGTGAATCGAAGTTGGATTTTCAAGTTATGTGATCGTTCTTCTTATTTCTTGATTGGTTTCTTAGATATACTTAGATCGAATTCTCCTATTCCCTCAGTTTCTTAGATCTACGCCCATTATGGGTAGATCTATTTATTTGGTACCATTTTTGATGATTTTTGGTCTTTATCATTCTAGGATAAGAGATATAAGGTGGGTTCTTGAAGAAGAAACTCGGTTTTCTTGAGCGTTCTCAACCGTGGTGGTCTTGGGAAAAACCTTCAAGGTGGGTGGTTCCGTCACATCTTGCCAAATTGATTATCATTGTATTTGATTGATTTATTTCAATTATTGGTTTAGATTCAATTTCTCATGTTTCTTTAAATTAAATTGATAAAAACTTTATTTCATTGAATTGAGATACTTGAAATGGTTTTGTCATGGAAATTTAGGAAAAACCCAATTCCATTGAATTGAGTGTGTTTATGGAAAATTGGTTGATTTAAATTGTTTGATTTAAATTGTGGATTTGATGGAAATGTTTTCAATTAAATTGTTGAATTTAATTGTGGAAATGAAATGTGTAATGATGGAATTGGGTTTGAATGGATTTCAATCTTATGAAAATGGCTTAAAATTATTTGATAGAAACCCATTGGTTTTATCTTGTGAAAAAGGCATGTTTTGAATAAAATATATTTTGGTTTTAAATGGAATGAAATTGGAACTTATGAAATGGAAGAATGTGATTGATCCTATTTTTATCATTCTTAAAATAGTTCTCTCATCATTTAAGAGCGCATGCAAGCCTTAGGTAGTTAGTGAGTTATTTGGATACACTCTATGATACGAAAACGTTCTAAAACATACATATAGTGGGTCACATCCCCGACAGGTTGGTGAAGAGTCTCCTTATGCCAGTGTCATAGGGACATGTGTATACACATCTTGCCGAGTTCACATAGAGAGTGTGGAATTCTATAACTGGTTAATACTATCGTACCTTTTGGCAGATGACTATGTTTCTCGCTTGATTATTTATATTTGAGATATAAATGTATGACAATGCTTGTGAACTATTTTACATGCCTTATGAATTTATATAAACTATTTTATATAAATGTTTTATTTAAGCCATTGTTTTAGTAATATTCCATCATTTGTAAATCCTTTACTTAAAGTATTTATTTCCATCATTTGAAAATGTTTAGCATATTTTGTTAGAATATGCTTTTGAATTTCCAAACCTGTTTATTTGAAAATTGAATGCATTTCTTTAGATAATATTTATTTGGAATCTATTATGGAAATTATTTATGGTATCCTTCTGGTCTTAGGCTCACACCTTACTTTTGCCTTCGGGTGTTCGTATATTTTCTTCTTCCTGGATCGAGAAAAGGGAAGGGAGCTCTGGGAGGTGGATCCAGTTGTTGATCTCTGGACTTGGTGAGTTTTGTCCTTTGGGAACTTGGGACTGTTTTTCCATTTTGTACTTGGGTTGTAGTACTTTGGAATTTCATGCCTCTTTGTATTCTGGTACGTCACTCCCAATGGAGTTTCTTTTGTTATGAATATTATTTGTTTTACTCTTGCTTCCGCATTATTGTGGAAAAATCATTCCCACTTGTATGTTTTATGATGTCAGGTGCTAGTCGCCGACCTGTGGGGATCAAGAACACCCTTTAGGCTATGTCAGGGCTAGCTCGGTTATCGGGTTACGAGGGTACCCGGGCTGGTTCGTGACAAATTGGTATCAGATGGAGGTTTGTTGAACATCTTGCCTTGATGACAGTATGCATTTGAGTTTCCTTGTCGGGACATAGAAGGTAGTTGTGATTGAGTGCCTGGCCATCTCTCAGCATAGTTAACCTTATGTTACCAGAGTTGGTTAGGGAAATATGACTTGTGGATTAGTTATATTATTTTTCCCTGTTTTGATTTGGATAGAGTGGAATCCAAATCATGTTATCCTTTTTTTAAGAATATTTTTCCTTGTTACCCGGTTGGTTTCTTAATATCTGTATTTTATGGTGTTGTGTAGCATCATGCCTCCGAAACAACATGGGAATCAGATCCAAAAAGAGGCTGCTATAGATCCTCAGCAAGTGAGACCTGTTGTTGATCCGAGTCTGGTTGAGGTGATCATTTGCACTGTCCAAGTTCTAGGACAGAAACCACCTCCAGTCCTTGTTCGGACTCCATCTTTAGATCCTCATAGTGATTTTCTCTGAAGACATTCCCAAGATTTCCTACACCAGATGCCACCAATCTTCAAAGGCTCCACTGATCCTCAACATACTGAGGAATGGTTGAGTAAGATCGAATGTCTGTTTGGGTTTTTTGAGACACGTGATGCGATCAAGGTGAAGTGCGCCACCTTCGTGTTGGAGGGACCATGTAAAAGATGGTGGGACATAATGGTGAAGGCTGGGAAACACGTGGGTTTGGAGTGGAAAGAATTTAGGGTCCTTTTCACTGATCAGTTCTATCCAGAATCTATGGTGTTGGCCAGGGATGTGGAGTTTTTCAAACTTGAGAAGGCCAACAAAACCATGAATGAATACTCAAATCGCTTTGCTGAGTTGGTACAGTTTTCTCCTGAAATTGTATCAAATGAGAGGATGAAGGCTCGATGATTTGAGTTGGGGATTCGATCAGATATCCATTCTCAGGTTTTCTTACTGAAGATACCCACTTATGCCATTGTGCTGGATAGAGAAATGATGGTTGAGATGGACTTGGCAGGAAAGTCAGGGTTGCAGGAAGTTCCTTTTCTTTCTAGTGGCAGTGTTGGTTCCTTTAATGGAAACCAGAAGGGTGATGTTTCGCAAGGTGGTTCACGGAAAAAGAGTCATTCCAGACCTCCGGTAGCACCAGGAGGGGATTCCATGACTTTCTATCAGTGTGGGAAGCCATGACATTCTAAGAGGGTTTGCACTGAGGCAGCCAAGAAATGTAGCTATTGTAGACGTTTAGGGAACCTACAGAGATTCTACCATCACTTCTCTACTCCACGTAGTGGAACATGATCATTAGCTCCTCCATATACTGTGGGTCAATCAAATGCTTCACGTACGAAAGGGTTCCAGCTGCAGGCATCCAGAACGAAGATTCTTCACAAAATGGAAGTGTTGCCAGAGGTAGCTGATACAGGTCCTGCAACTGTGAGAGGTACCATTACTATAGATTCTCCTTTAATGATTTCTCTTTTTGATACTGGTGCATCTCACTCTTTTATTTCTACCCATCTGAAAATCTGATTAATCTACCTATGGAGTTTTTATCTTGTGTAATGGATATTACTACACCCCTTAGTGTAATGAGAGAGAAGGGTCTCCGTAGTCCTTCTTGGGTATTCTATCTATCAGATGTTGATCATGTTTGGAGTTTATTGGTTCTCTACATGATGTCTTTTGACGTCATATTTGGGATGGATTGGCTCTTTTCTAATAAAGCCTGCATCGATTGTTATCTTTGACGGGTCTACCTTACTACACCAAGTGCTGTGCCTCTTGTTTTTCATGGAGAATGGGACCCATGGTCAAGCAGAGTTGGACCCTCTTATCCAGAGTTGGGTAAAGTTATATCAGTGTTTTCTTTTGATCTGGAGAGAGATTCAGTGTGTGGTGATCTTCCTCCAGTCTTCAGTGAGTTTCCCGACATGTTTCCTTCTGAATTCTCTAGTTTGCCACCAGTAAGGGATGTTGTTTTATCTATTGACTTAATGTCTGGTACACAACCGGTTTCCATTCTCTCTTACCGAATGGATCAAGCTGAATTAAAGGAACTGAAGTCTCAATTAGACGATCTTCTTGAGAAAGGTTTGATATTCCCGAGTTTGTCACCTTGGGCAACACCTTTTCTCTTCGACAAGAAGGATGATGGTTCTCTTCGCTTATGTGTTGATTATCAAAATCTCAATCAAGTTACGATAAAGAACAAAAACCCTTTACCATGAATTGATGATTTGTTTGATCAATTGAAAGGGGAAAAGTGGTTTTCAAAAATTGATCTTCGATCTAGTTACCATCAGTTGAGGATAAAGGAAACTGATATTTTTAAGACCGCTTTTCAGTGTAGGTATGACCATTATGAGTACCTTGTTATTCCCTTCGGAATAACAAATGGTCCTACAGTTTTCATGGCTTTGATGAACATAATTTTCCATGATTATCTAGATACATTCATGGTGGTCTTTGTGGATGACATTCTTGTATACTCCAAGAATGAGGAGGATTATGTGCATCATCTGAGAACAGTTATGGGTCTTCTAAAGAATCACCGACTTTATACCAAGCTTTCAAAGTGTGATTTCTAGATTCAGGAAGTCAAATATTTGGGACATGTCGTGTCAGAACAAGGAATATCAGTTGATCCTGAAAAGTAAAAGGCTTTTATGATGTGGGAACAACCATGAAATGTTTTCGAGATTCAGAGCTTCTTGGGATTAGCAGGATTTATCACCGGTTTGTTAAAGGCTTCTAAAAGTTAGCTTCTCCAATGATTTCTCTGACTCGAAAGGGAGTGAATTTTTCCTGAAAGGATAAATTTTAGAGTTCTTTTGTTGAGCTAAAGCATATTTTGACTACTGCGCTAGTGTTAACTCTTCCAGAGGCTGGGATAGGTTACGTGGTTTTCTGTGATGCATCGGGTTCAGGTTTGGGATGTGTCCTTATGCAAGATCATCATGTTGTTGCATATGGATCTCTTCAGCTTAAGCCTCATGAGAAGAACTATCCTACCCATTACGTTGAACATGAAGCTGTAATTCATGAAATTAAGTGTTGGAGTTCAGTGGAAGGGGAATGATGTTTCTTTAGCTATTTTTCAGTTGAAATCTTCTCTTCTCAAGTTGATTCTTCAAGAAAAACAACTAGATGTTAAGTTCCATAGCCTTAAGAACTCTCTTTATAGCAGGGAGATCGACACCCTATGGTTATTATCCAAAGTGGGTGTTCTGTGTTATCGAAACCGCTACGGTGTTCCGTTATCGGCAAGGAACGATGTGATGAGGGATTCCCATAACTCTTTGTGGGATGTGCACCTGGGGACCACGAAGATGTTCTATGATATGCGGCGACAGTTCTGGTGTCCAGGTATGAGATGAGACATTTTTGAGTTTGTATCTTGTTCCTATACATGCTAGCAGTTGAAAGTCGAGAACTAGAAACCTTCAGGTTTTCTTTAATCACTTCCAATCCCTACATAGAAGTGGGATGAAATATCAATGGACTTTGTGGTTGGGTTACCTCAAACCCAGAGGAAAAAGAACGCGATATGGGTTGTGATCGACAGAATCACCAAGTCGGCTCACTTTATACCAATTCAAGATACAACCAAAGTTAAGGAGTTGGGAAATATCTATGTGAAAGAGTTTGTTTGTTTTCACAGAGTTCCGTCTGCTATAGTCTCTAATAGGGATCCTCGGTTTACTTCTTGCTTTTGGAAAGGCCTTCAGGATGCACTGCGATCTCAGGTCCATTTGAGCATAGCCTAACATCCACAGTCTGATGGCCAGACAGAAATAACAATTCATATCTTTGAGGATATGCTCCGTTCTTGGTTTCTTGATTTTGGTGGGTCTTGGGATTATCACCTGGGGATAGTTGAGTTCTCTTTTAACAACAGTTACTAATCTGTGATCAAAATGGATCATTCTGTGGCATTGTATGGCCGCCCTTGTAAATCTCTTTTATGTTGGTTGGATATTGGTGAAAGTTCATTGGTAGGACCGAGTTTGGTCCAAGAGACGACAACAAAAATCCATTTGATTCATTAGAGAATGAGGACATCGCAAAGTCGGTGCAAGTCTTATGTTGACAGTCGCCGTAGAACATTAGAGTTCTCAGTTGTTGACCTGGTGTTCTTGAAAGTTTCATCCCATTTAGGTCATAGACAACTTGGGAGGCAAGAGAAGCTTTCTCCTCATTTTGTTGGACATTTTGAGGTTGGTGGTCTTGTGAAAAAGTTGCTTACCATCTAGCTCTGCCACCACAGCTGACGTCTATATATAATGTGTTCTATGTATCGTAGCTGCGAAAGTATCTCTCTGATCCATCTCATGTTATGAGCTGGAGTGATCTTGAGATTGAACCAGATTTATTTGTGACTAAACGACCAGTCAGGGTTGTTGATTTTGAGACCAAGGTACTTCATGGGAGAACGACACCTCTGGTCTATGTACTCTGGCAGCATGGTTCTGATTCTCATGAGATTTGGGAAAGGGATGCACTAATGAGAGATCACTGGCCTCATATTTTTGAGGTGGAGGTTCCTTCCTAGGCTTTCTGGGGGTAGAAAGATCTTATGGTGGGGAGGTTGTAACATCCTGTTACATTTTTAGGTACTTTTTGATGTTTCTAAGCACCCCTATTTTGGAGTAAAGACTTGGGGGTGCATTTGGGTGAAATTTTAAGAAAAACAAAAAGGAAATGGATTTTCCACGGTTAGCACACGGTTTAATAAACCGTGGGATCAAACCATGCCAACCTAGCAGCACTGGATAGTGGGGTACACACGGTGTGTGCACGGTTTGGTAAACCGTGCGACTAAACCGTACGGACCAGCAACCATGGACAGTAAGATCCGCACGGTGTGCGCATGGTTTGACAAACCGTGCAGACAAACCATCAGGTCACTTAAATTTAGATCCTTAAATTTTGGATCTCGAACGTTTTGCCTCTAAATGCTTCGTTTTTCCTCATAAGTGGCCCTAACTCGGGATTTGTCTTCTCCTTGTGTTAGAGAAGGTTATCCCTTTGTTCTGGAGGCGATCCAAGGGCTCCTCTTGGTGAATCGAAGTGGGATTTTCAAGGTACGTGATCATTCTTCTTCTTTCTTGACTGGTTTCTTAGATCTACTTAGATCTACTATTCTTCTTCCCTTGGTTTCTTAGATCTACACTCATAATGGGTAGATCTAAGTGTGTGGTACCAAGTTTGATGAGTTTCGGTCTTGATCTTTCTAGGATAAGATATCTAAGGTGGGTTCTTGAAGAAGAAACCCGGTTTTCATGAGCATTCTCGACCGTGGTGGTCTTGGTCAAAACCATCAAGGTAGGTGGTTCCCTCCCATCTTGCCAAAGTGATTATCATTATATTTGCTTGATTTATTTCAATTATTGATTTAAATTCAATTTCTCAAGTTTATTTCAATTAAATTGATAAAAACTCGATTCCATTGAATTGAGATATTTGAAATGGTTTTGGCATGGAAATTTAGGAAAACCCCAATTCCATTGAATTGGGTGTGTTTACGGAAAATTGGTCGATTTAAATTGTTTGATTTAAATTGTGGATTTGATGGAAATGGTTTCAATTAAATTGTTGAATTTAATTGTGGAGATGAAATGTGTAATGATGGAATTGGATTTGAATTTTTTTCAAACTTATGAAAATGGCTTAAAATGATTTGATATAAACCCATTGGTTTTATCTTGTGAAAATGGCATGTTTTGAATAAAACCTCTTTTGGTTTTAAATGGAATGAAATTGGAACTTTTGAAATGGAATAATGGGATTGATTGTATTTTAAGCATTCTTAAAATAGTTCACCCATCATTTAAGTGCGCATTTAAGCCTTAGGTAGTTAGTGAGTTATTTGGATACACTCTACGCTACAACAATGTTCTAATACATACATGCAGCGGGTCACATCCCCGACGGGTTGGTGACGAGTCTCCTTTGGCCAGTGTCATAGGGACCTGTGTATACACATCTTGCTGAATTCACATAGAGAGTGCGGAATTCTATAACTGGTTAATACTATCATACCTTTTGTCATATGACCATTTTGATGCTTGTTTATTTATATTTGAGATATAAATGTATGCCAATTCATGTGAACTGTTTTACATGCCTGACGAATATATATAAATTATTTTATATAAATTTTTTATTTAATCCATTGTTTTAGAAATATTCCATCATTTTTAAAGCCTTTGCTTAAAGTATTTATTTCCATCATTTGAAAATGTTTAGCATATTTTGTTAGAATATTCTTTTGAATTGCCGAACCTGTTTGTTTGAAAATTGAAAGTTCTTCTTTGGATAATCTTTATTTGGAATCTATTATGGAATCTCTAGTGGTATCCTTCTGGGCTTAGGCTCACACCCTAATTTTGTCTTCGGGTGTTCGTAGATTTTCTTCTTCCAGGATCGAACAAAGGGAAGGGACCTCTGGGAGGTGGATCAAGTTGTTGATCTTTGGACTTGGTGAGTTGTTTCCTTTGGGACCTTGGGACTGTTTTACCTTTTTGTACTTGGGTTTTAGTACTTTGGCATTTCATGCCTCTTTGCATTCTGTTACATCACTCACAGTGGAGTTTCTTTTGTTATGCATACTATTTGTTTTACTATTTCTTCCTCATTCTTGTGGAAAAATCGTTCTCACTTGTAAGCTGTACTATGCCAGGTGCTAGTCGCTGACCCATGGGGATTGGGAACGCCCTTCGGGCTATGTTAGTGCCGGCTCGGTTATCGGGTTACCAGGGTACCCGGGCTGGTTTGTGACACAGAGGCATAATTTCAGGGGGGTACTATATTAGTACTGTAGCATGTACTATATCAGTACTATAGTGGGAACTATGAAGTATTTGTAGCAGGTACTGTAGCTGTCACTGTAGCAGGCACTATAGAAGCTGAAAATTTTCCCCCGTTTAGGCCTTCGGGCCACTAACTCGATCCTTGTGTCCTTCAATGCCTTCGGGCCACTAAAGCCTTCAGGCTAGTAAGTCCTTCGGCCCACCACAAGGTCCTCGGGCCACATTAATTACAGATGAAAACCAAGAAACCTACAAGGAACAAGATCTATATGAGGATAAGCAAGGAGCTTTCACCATAGTAGAAGATACAAGTATAGAAAGAATCAGAGGGTATGGCACCTACCATCAGGACAAGCCTATGAATGCACGGGATAGCCTAGATGAATAGCCATGAAAAGGTGGAGAGTTGATTTCATGCGGAAGATGTTGGGGAGGACCAGTTTCGAGTCGTTAGTCTGGGTTGTATGTAATGTTTGAATCCTACAGGCAATGAGTTTCTCTATGGCCTATGGGCCATGTAGTACTTACACCTACAATACTTTTAATGGTTCCACCTAACCCCTTGATGGTGGATTATAAAAATCAATAATAAATGAAGGCCTCTAGGACATTGGATTGATGAACAATTATTGGTGTATAATATAACAAATATCGTAAGGAAGGAAAATTATGACAAAAATACATTACCAGTTTGGAAACTTTGATACAATAAACCACATGGGAGAGATATATCATAAAGTGGTTATGAATAAAACAAAAAATTTAATTATAATAATCATTACATGCATTTCTATGAAGTATATACACCATACAAAAGTAATTAAGTTCATAATAAAAAATAAGTCTCGATGAAATGTAAAATGGGATGAAACCCATTACAAATGTGGTATCATCTAAATCAGAATCCCAAAAATAAAAAATCATCCAAATAAAATTCTAAATAAGATGAATATAAAATAATTAATAATATAATATTTAGAAGTGGGCATAGATACACCACAACAATGAATTAACTTGTGAATATGATAATTATTTCATAGATATAACAAGTGAGATGAAAATATTTAATTACTTGAGTATCATTTGAATCATGAGATCCAGGATAAAATATATTCAATTAATTATTATAATATCCTAAAATAAATTAAATTCCTGATATAAAAATTAGCAGAATGAATATATACCATGTAAAACTAATTATGTGCATAAAAAATAATTCTAAGTGGAATGTAAATTGAGAGGAAACCCATTAAAAATGTTGTAACAATTGAATCAGAAGCTCCAAAAGTAATAATAATCCATTTAAAAATTAAAATAAAATGAATATAAAATAATTAATGAAATAAATTATGAAAATGGTAGTATATAGTATACACAAAATAAGTATGTAGTGAATATGGCATTTATTTCACATATGTAAAAATTGTTAAGAGAATCTATTATATTCAGTCTGACATCTCAATATCTTCATCTATCATAATGAATAATAAACATTTTTTAACTATTTAATATCATAAAATCAATTTAAAATTTTATTATTTCATTCATTTTACTTATATATATGTTATATTCAATTAATTTATCATTAATGACTTAGTCAGATGTTTTGACCATATTTAGCTAATGTGTGAAAACCGACTTTCATAGGTCAACTATAAACAATTATTTTATTATTTAAACATATCTAGAATAATATAAATATAATAATTATCATAGTTATACTTATAATATAGTTTTAAAATCATATAGGAATTATTGTTATAAAAAATTAACCAACATTATGATCATGGATATGGTTAGTCGTATGTATACATGAGTAACATTCCCATTTCTCAATTATCATTATGTAAACAAGGTTAGTAATTTTCAGGTTTCCAGAATGGATATTATATGATGAATACCATATTATTTAATTATATATATATATATATCATTCTTGTTATGTGGTGACGAAAAAGGAAGAATCAAATCATTTTATGGAAGCTCTAATCAACACGTCCAAGAATGATGTTATAAAATTTTCGTCATGTGAAATAGAAATGATTACATGATATTTCATATTTTTAGATAGATAATTGTGTCATTAATATAATACATACCTCATTTATATAATATATTATCTAAAAATAAATCCTTAATACATTCGATGTAATGTGTGATTTCATCACATCACTTTGAGAAGAAGATAGTCCACATGTCCACAAATGATGTTATTATCTTCAAAAAATTGATATCATGAAGGTATGTGTTATTTAAAAATAATATAAGTATTTATAAATTATAAATATCGTATATATTTTATAAATACATTATTTCCATCACAACTCACAATTATAAGATGTCTAAAAAGAAAAAATGATATCGTTTTGTGAAGAGGTAGTTCACCGTATACATGAATGATAACTTCATTTAATTTTTTTTAAGTGTGTGTAAGTGTAAGTAAAAACATTAACATAATAAAATATCAGTATATTGAGGATAATTAGATTTTATCTAATCATGTAATTAAAATAATTTAATGTGTGTAAAATAAAATGAAACAAAAAAATATGGTTGAGGAATGTTGCATCTTCTTAAGGTAACTCCTTTTGGTTTTCACCTAATAAATTCCATGGATTGATTTCATACTAATGTGACTCTTAATAGATGAAAAAATTCATGTTGGTAGATTATTTATGTGGTTTTTGGATGATCCAAATTGATTAATATGAGATAATAAGTGGCGAGAGTGAGAGGCTTTTTATAGTGGAGGGGAGTTTTATTCTTGTAAATATAAAAAGGTAAACACTATTGGGAGATATACCGTACATAATTTCACTAAAATAAAAAATATGATAAATGTGTGTATATGGTATTAATATGAATATAAAAATTGTTTTTGATAATTTTATAGCTCATGTGACCCCTATGAAAAAATATATACCCTAAGTAAACTTATTTTTAAGTTAATTGATGTTATTAATTTTAATTACATCCAATAATATTTTTGGTCAAAAACAAAGATAAAAATTAAATAATTACTAATTATTATGATTAAAAAAATTAATAAATTCTTCTGAATTCCAATAATATAATTGGAGTGAAATAATTTAATATTTACCACCAATATGGGATGAGACATCGTGTTTTAAAGAGAACAGTTCAAAACATTAAAAAGTTTTTATCCCCAACATCAATGTTAAATTTATTCAATGTAAATAAATTGGATTAAATCATTTGAATTTTATAAAATTATATTTTAAAAACAATTAGAAATATAATTTGGCACAAAAAATTAATTACATAAAAAGGCTATTTTCAATTAAAATTAGGTGTCATTCACTATTTAGTAGAACATGAAAGTGCTAAAAAATGAAAAAACCACCTAATAAAATTTTGATATTAATATTTCCAAAATTTTGTTTAATTTATATAATAAAATATATTATAGTGTCCAAATTTAGTTTTAAAATTATTTATCCATTACAACGCTACAATCCTACCTTTTTGAAGCATGCATCTTTTTATTCTTAAATTTAAATTTTTTTATTGTTTTTTTCTTACGAAACATATAAGATGAATTAAAAAATATTTGATTAATTTATAACATATAAATATAATTAATATATTTAATAGGCAGTTATTTTTTAATAATTATAATAAGATGCCTTTCTGGTCATCGAAATAGTTTTTTTAGAAACAACCATCCTTTATATTCAGTTGGTTTTTATTTCTTTTTAAAAATAACTAGTCTCTAAAAAATGAAATATAATTTTTTAAAAAAATATTAAAAATTAATTTAATCATATTTATTCTTATTATTCCAATAATTATTTTATAAAAATCACATAAAATAATAATATGAATAGTAAATTATTTTCCAGTAAGACTCAACCATAAATTTTATACTAGTCATATAGAAAACATGATATTATGTGTAACAAAAGGTAAATACGGTGTTATTTTTAATGAATGTTAAAATATTAATTTCATTTAACTAATGCTATAAATTAATATAAATTCATTTTATAGACAAAATTTCATAAAATCTTAAGATGTTACAAAAATGTTTCTTTAAAAACTAAATTTTGAAAGTAATAATTCCTCAAATATTTTTGAAATCCATTTATTTCAAAATAATGTTATGAATTTATAAAATAATATTTAAATTTTTTTTAATATAATTATTGATGAAAATTTCCATTATACATTGAAAAAACTTTTTAAATCATGAAACATTTTTAAAATCCTTTTTCTGAAAATAACCTTGAAAAAATATATATGAATATTCAAAAATCATTTAAAACATATCACGAAGAAAAGATAATTCCCTCATTGAAAACAATTTTTAAAACATTTAAAACATTTTATTTATGGAATATAATATCTAAAACAATAAAATTATTATTCAAATAAAATAACAGTCATAGTGATTAGAATCTACATTCTTGTCGTACATGTTAAAACTGTGGTTCCTTTCATATTTGTGGTAAAATTATAAAGACTATTATTTGGAAAAAGACATGATGATTAATTTCAAAAAAAAATATTAAAAATAAAACATGGGTAAAAATTTATTTAATAAATATTTTTAGTAATGTTAATAAATTTTTAAACCATTTTTAGAAAAAATCATTTTGAAATTAAAATGTTTTTTAACAAAATAGAGAAATAAGGTTAGATTTTTTTTATTTTGAATTGGGGGGTTCACAGAGAGAGGAAATGAAAGGAAAAATATATTATCATGACATAACCATATTATAAGAAAAATAATGTGTTTAATTCCATATTTAAAACAAGACATTATCATTTTATCCATAATCATAAATAATCCCCATAAATGATGGGTTTATAACATAAAACAATAATAGTTTTGGTAACATTGAATAAAATTGCACTTGAAAAATTAAAATTAGTTGAAACTTATAATTTCATGAGAATAAGTATATTTGGGATATAAAAAATCAAATGGGGTGTATGTAAACTTAATGGAAGAAGATAGGTGTGTATTATAAGGTATGTCTCCAAGAGGCAATTTTAGATGAAAATTTGTTAACAATTTGGTAACATTTGAACCATATAACACATTTTAGATAGATATAAAAATGGATAGGTAAATAACCATAATTCCAATAATAATAATAATCATAAAATACATTCATGGGTATTATATAAACCCCATTAAATAAACACATGGTGAATATATCATGTGTCTCAATGAAAATAAATATCTGATTAAAATCTTTTACCATAAGTACTGAATTCCATCATACACATCAGAACCTATTATATATTACATATAATTTTCATATAAATATTTTTTAGAACCATTATCATATATATTATATAATATATTCTTTACATAATAAAATTTCTTACAATTCAATTAATAATTCCTTGTTAAAATCTGGTTTCATTTAATAACCACATTTTTTCTATATGTTTTGAATTTTTATTTTGTGGTCCTATTACGCTGATCATGGTTCAATATTCTCAATAGTAAAAAAAATTACATAATTATCATATTTATACATAAATTATGCTATTATTATCAGTAATTAATTATTATATTGAGATGTAAAGTTTGTAATGATCATGGAGATAGTATACCCAATGCATGCAGTAGTAATGCTTCTATTTTTCAATGATCATTATGGATAATTTGTAAGTAATATTTTAACTTTATTTAATTATAATAATATCATGTATAACATATTTCTTGTTTAAAGAGACATATACATATCATCTATGTGGTGTGGTGAATAAAAGAGAGAGTCACATCGCTTTGTGATGGTGGTAGACCACATTTACACGAACAATGATATCACCATTCAGTGAGTAATAAGGTATGAAATAAAGTGATATATTAAATTTTTAAAATGATTTTTTTCATTTATATCAGATATAATAATTAATTTTATCCTTATTATCTTCTATGTAAATAGTTAATAGAAATGAATCACATGGCTTCGTGAGGCGGTAGTCCCCCTAATGCATGAGTGATGTATCGTATCCACTATAGAATGAAATGTAAGGATAGTGTATAATATAATATATATATATATAATTATATTATATATATTAGATATATATATAGTATATATCAAATATCTTACACAATCATGAGATGTGGTAATTGAAAAATGAATGACATTGGTTCATGAGGTGGTCGTCTGCCGTACACACAAATAATAATTTTGTTACACATTTGATGGATGTTAATATTTTTCATGGTAAATAAATTAACATAAAAAATAGAATTATATGAAATAAAATTATTTTATTATATAATCATGGTTTAATTATACTTGAATGTGGTGGAGGAAGAAATTAAATAAAAAACGCTCGTTGAAGAATGTAACATCTTATTCAGGAAAACTCCTTGGGTTTGTAGAAAAATCCTATCTAGGCTGGGTTTATATCAAAAATAAAAAATATCAACTGTTAAGAAGTATTTTTGGAATGTATTTGGGTAGGTACTGTTCAAATAAATGGTGTTTTATGGTGTGAAGTGGACAAGAGAGAGGTGAACTTTTATAAGTTAGGAGAGTGGCACAAATGTAATATTTTAATAGAAAATGTTATCCCCACATTTTTCATAGGTAACAAGGGTCCTTAATTGAGTATTCATGAGACTTGTACATGATAGGGTCTAAATGTTTTCCATAAATTTATTATAGAAAATATTTATGTTATTTTAACCCATATATTTTTAACCCCATATAAACCAATTTTAACCATAACTTCAATATATTTTTACAGTTCATTGTGGTCAAAAAATTAATTTGAAATTATTGGATAAAAAATTCTATTTATTCTATATTTTTAATTTATTTTTTAGAGTTTCATTTTCAGAAGTGGTAATATTTAATTTAAAATCAATATCATAGAAGGTATCTGAAAACGATTTTTGGAAGATAAAATATTAAAAAAATTAAAGATTATTAATATCAACATTCAATAAATAAATTATTCCAATGACCTAAATATTATTAATAGTTATATAAGTGATCTTGCTTTTATTTAAAACAAAATTTTAATATAAATTTACTTTATAGATAAATTAAATGGAATTAAATTTGTCAATTAAAATTCTATATTTTTATTATGAAAAAAAACTTATCGTTTTCAAAAAATATGCAATATTCCACCTTAAGATATTTTTTACATGATAATTTTAAAAATAAATTTTATATTTTCAAATAAATTTTCTAAAATTTCTAAAAATAAGGGAATAAAATGGGTAAAATATTTTTTTAGAAAAATTTATTTTTAAGTGTAAAATTAGAATTATTTATGTGTCTAATTTGGAAAACATATAATATGAATGTTAAACAGTTGATTAATTATATAAAATCTAATTTTATTAAATTTAGTCACCAGTGTTTTATTATTTATTTTATTTATTTATGACTTGTATGTTTACAAAAAAATAATTTTTTAGAAAAATTCCCTTTATTTTGAACAGGTTTTTTTAAAATTTTTATAAATTTTTAACCTAAGTTGTTATATTATATAAAATTGGAAACCATATTGTTTTACAACATTTCTATTCCTATCCATAACTTCTATTAAAAAATCATTGAGATAACTACTATTTCAAATAATAATGTTTTAATAGTATGTCACATTTTGGTTAAACTCTATATTGAGTGTAATACATGCTTAACTTATTGTTGTGTGTAATGAAAAATATCAAAATGATTAAATCTATTTTAGAAAAAAATTTCTATAAATACTTGGTTATTTTATTTCACTCCCCATAAAATAAAAATCTCCATAAATATTCATCACCTTGGTTCTAACAAGTGAGGATACATCTTCCTCACTACATCCTTATATTCTCACATAGTTTTTTTAGGTTGGTGGTTTCCCTATAAAAAATTTGCAAGGTAAGTGGTATTTGTTTCATAGAACCTACTCTATCTAATCCAAAATATATATTGGTTGTTCCTCAAAAGGAATATCATTATCCCACTCCATGACCTCAAAGTTTAGGACATGTGATGGATTATGTCTGTACATCCCAAGAAGAGACACATAGAACAAATTGTGAATTTGTGAGAGTTTTAGTGGAAGGTTATAAAGATTAGCTGTGGTCGAAATATAATCAATAATTACAAAGGAACTGATATACCTTATTCATAATTTTCCATTCATTCTTCTATAGAGAATTTCATAGAAAAACCTTCTCAAAAACATTAAATTCTTTATCATATGGAAAATTATCTGGAAAATATTTTCTTCAAATATTTATTTATGTTTTTATGAATGACTATAACATTATCAATAATTTTATTATCTAGATAGGGTCCAAATATCATTCTTTGATCAACTTCATTCCTGTACATTGGAGTTATAAACTTAATTTTATTAAAATATTTTTATGGATCCATATTAATTCTCAAGAAAAATATATTATTGTATGAAAACTCAACATGAGGATGATATCGATCCCAAGCACCATGTAAATACACATTACATGATCATTCCATATCCTCGAGGGATAAAATTGTCATCTTAGATTTTTCATCTATCTATGGATAATATGAAGGGATTAAACTCAACTTCATATCAAGAAATTTTTTATTACATGAATATAAATTAAATGCAATATTAATAACCAAATCTGATATAATTGATTTTGTTACTCCATGCAATCCATAACACATCATTAATGTATATCCTTGAAGGTTTATCCAAATATAAATATTCTCTGATAGAGATATAGTTTCATGAATTTTTAAGTATGTCAAATATAACCCATGTAGTATTATTCTCATTAGATATTTTGTGGAAGTTTGATGAAAAAAACCCTTAATGATTTCTCCCCATTTGTTTTCATGGGTGGATAATTTCCATACCATCATTTAAAAAAAATCTATCATAATTGGCATGATGACATACTATGAATTGAGATACATAATAAGTTATATTTCTCTTTATTATATCTAAATAGAAATAATAATTCATTTATGATATTGTTAGGTGCTATACCATTTTCACCATTTTCTTGAGGGTTAAAGACATGTTGTCCTTCTCGATGTAATATGTTGTCTTCTGGATTTTGGCTTATTCCTTTTCAGGAAAAAACATATTAATTTTTTGAAATTGTAATAACCCACAATTATCATAACATAATAGATATAATAAATAACAATGGTTACAAATATCATTAATCATATGTCCATAAAAAAAATTACTCCTAAAAAACAAAGGGTTTCATTTCAATAAATATATCTTAAAATATATTTAATATTGATAATCTTTCATAATCTAAAACATTAAAATAGGTGTCAATGAATTTAAAAATTTTATCAACCGTGAAGTCATAAATCCATGAAAGGATAAATAACTCTTAAGTTAATATTTCCTAGAGGCATATATGTCTTAAAAAATTAAGAACCCATATATGTTCCATTAATCTTATAACCAAAATAAAATTGGTAAAATACATAAACAATATATTTATTGAATCTAAATTCATAAATAGTTTAATATTTAAACTTAAATTATTGGAATGGAAATGGACCTTACATGGTATACAAGTTAATTCTAAGGTTAGAGAAATGATAGGAATAATTCCCATTACCCCACACGTAATACATTTAAATAATCGAACATTTATCACCTTATGAAATTATTTTCCACATAAATAACATACTCCCTCCATTTGACATATTTCTTCAGGATCTTCTTCCCACCTCATTATCATGTATGAAGTGGAATCATCTTTACACTATGTTCATTACCACATGATATTTCATAACATTATACCTTCCTCTTATTAGAGTTTTTTTATTTCTCACTTACAATCCAGTTGTAAATAATATATCATGGTATAAGATAAGGTATATTCATAATATCTTCCTCTCTAGTGAAAATCTAATTTGGTTTCTCATAGTCAATAAATTTTTCATCAGATTAAATGATAACATGATCCTTTCCAATTCAATTAATTAACTGAAACCCAAAATCATAGTGTGAGAAAAACCAATCACAATAAAAAACCACACAATCATAAACATACACTTATAGTATATTTAAATCATTAAAAATTATATACAATATATGACACCTAAGTTTTATCCTAGGGCATTCATAGTCTGCGTATATTTGGAAACATCCTGATGGTTTGTAATGATCCTATGTATTTACAAAGAATATCCCTCAAAAGTTTCCATCATGGGGTATAGTAAAGAATGTTTTCATGCAACAACTAACGATCGAGTCTAGATTAATGAACACTTTTCAATATTATTTCCCATTAGTGCCTCTGTGCCGGATCCACTTCCACTTGTAGTATCTAGAAAAGGATATAATTTCATTGAAACTACATGCTCTATAGTTTACAAAAAAATATTTTACATTTTCAAATTAATTTATTAATCCATAGAGTTAACCATATATACATCCCTATAAATATCCATTATAACATCCCCGATAGATATCACTAATGTTTTATCATCGTAGTCTCCAAAGGAAAACTGAATTTTTCCTTAGATACCAACCATTGGGAAAATAAATTTACATATATAGATATTAATCAATTGAGATTAATGTTAAATACATTATAAAAAACACACATGTGGATGATAATAGTTTAGTGTCTTGGGTGACTAGGTACATAGCCTTCTTATTCGGTTAAGGATATTCAAAATCTCTAATTAATATATTCCCCCTTTTAATCTTACCAATCATACCATACATAAATCTTTTATTTATAACATATAGAATGGTAACATAAGAAATAGCGAGATCAATTTCTCATAATGGGTAATAATGTGGTTTTTCAAAGATCACATAATCATGAACAGAGTACAAGGGTATGATAAAACGAGCATTGAATTTAAATGACATACAATACATGTCAATGATCATAATATTGAGACATGGTATTATATATAACATTTCATAAGACACGAACAATAATGGAAATCAAGGAACATGAGAAATAAGAGAATAACATTAGAATAAGACGAGTAATTGTGGCATAAAAAAAATAATAGAAAATATTTTTCTATGATATTCAAGGATAGCATCCAAAGATATCATAGTGTAATTGGTTCACTACACGAACTACCATAGTAGTGAAGGTTCACTCTTGAGATCATCATGAAAAATAAAGTCTCTTTCTTAATCTGGCTCACTCATCATTACATTATTGTCTATCTCATGGGTTATAAATATTTACCCAATGCATTTGATAGGGAGATATATCCAACGTGTTACATAATTTAAACCATATATATGTGTTCCATAAGATAATAAAACATTCATCATATTATTATCCATGAAATGAAATGGATTTTATAAAAATTTAATCATATCATAACATGTGGAATAGTTACGTGTTTCATAATAATTTAATTGTTGTATAACCCAAGAAATAGAAACAGATTTAATAACAAATTTTTGTCACAATCTATTAAAATAATAAATAACAATTTTATCCTCTGTTTAGATACCTAGAAATTAATATATTAAATCGATATATTTTATCTTCAAAATAGATTGAGTTGAAAAGAAAAATAAAATTCAACTTTTCTTCATGGATATATATATTCATTGAAAATCACTTTTTAAAAATAAAAATTCATAACATATTTTTGAAATCTTTTCATTTAAAATATAAATTAAAAAAAATAAATTAATCTTTTAAAAAATCATTTCAAATGATTCTTTTAAAAAATATCCCTTGCATTTTGAATTTTTTTAAACATAAAACATTTTTACAGTAATTTCCTTTTAAGATATCCTTTAAAACATATAATGGAATCGTTAAAAATTACTTAAAAAATTTATTGAGAAAATATCATTCACAATTTAATTTTATTAAAACATTTTGAAAAAAAAATCTTTGAAAATATTATTGAGAACTTATAAATTAAGTTTCAAGATATATAATATTCAAAACTATTTGATTTTATATTCATTTCCAAAATCCTAAAACAAATATTAATTTTACATTTTCAATAATAGCCAAACATGGATTGGTAAGAAAGCGACATAAATATTATTTTGAAAAATTATTATAAAAATCCACATTTGAATAAACATTTATTTAATAAATAACTTTAATAATGTGAAAATAATTTTTGAAAATGTTTTTATAAAACATAATTTTGGATGAAAAGGGTCATTCAATGAAATATAAAAATACAGTCATATTTTTTGATAAATATATTTTGAACTCTGGGGTACATAGGGAGAGTTAAATGAAGAGGAAAATGTATTTTCAGGGCATAACTGAAGTATAAAAAATTTCATGAGTTTATTGGGAGATGAATCATAACATTACATCATTTAAATTATAATCATAAACAATCTCTATAAATGAAGAGATTATAAGATAAATCTCTATCCAATTTGGTAAAATGGAATATAATCCCCATGAAATAATAACATTAAATTAAACATATAATATAATAAAAAAATTATATTACTAATATAAAATATTATAGGGGATTTATATACACCTTAGGGAATAATATGGGTGCATTTATTGACTTAGTTATCCTAATGTTCAATTTCAAATAAATATTCCCTACAACATTGGTAACTTTTGAACCGTAAACCCCATGAAATAGATATTATAAATTGTTAATATAAATAACCATAATTTAGATGGTAATAATAATAAAATAAATTCATTTCAAGGATATATACCAGATAAAATTTTCACATGGTGAATATTCCTTGTGTCTCATAGAAAATAAATATGAGATTGAAACCGATTACCTTAAGTCTCGACTTCTTTCGTACGTAGACAAACCTATGTTATAATAGATATATATTTATTAAAAATCTATTATAAAAACATAAATATATATTTTATACCATATATTATTTACTTATTACCATTTATTACCCGTTTATTGTCAATTTTTTATTAAAATATTCCTTTGGGTAATAACGAATTTGTTTGTCATATATGTTTTGATTTCTTATTTTTAGTATTCTTACATTTATAATGGTTCCATCATATCTAGAATAATTTTTATGATATAATTAACATATTTATAAATAAATTATAATTTTATGGATAATAATTAATGTTAATTTTGAGAAATTCATACATTACAGTTAGGGAGACAATATTCCATACGCATGCAGAAGTAACATTTCTAATTTTAAATGATCATTATAGAGAGGAGGTAAGTGATATTTCATATTTACATAATGTTATTAAAATAATAAATATAATATTATTACATTAAATATACTTATACATTTCATCAATTTTGTGTGGTGGTAAAAACAGAGAGTCACATCACCTCTTGAAGGTGGTAGTCCACACATATACGAATGATGTTATCATCTTTTAGTGGGTGGAAAGGTAGAAAAAATTTTATATTATCATATAATAATGATAATTTTTTTCACTTATATCACATATATTAATTAAATTTTTCATTATTATCTACAATGTAATGTTATAGTGAAAAAGAATCACAATTCTTGTAAAGGTAGTAATCCACCATATAAATGACCGACGTTATTGTATCACCAAAAAAATGGGAAAAAGATATTTATATATGATATAATTACTTAAGAGGTATATATATATTATAAATAATTTAAATATACTTTATATTCACTATCATACCTAACTGTTAGAGGTGGTTATGGAAAAATGAATGACATCAGTTTACATGGAAGTACTCAGTCGTACACATGAATAGTGATTTCATAACATATTTGATGGATATGGAGATAGTTTTGAGTCATTAAATTAACAAAAAAACTGTATAAATGTATATAATATATTTATGTATGGTACCATAATGGATTAATAATAATTTAATTATGTTTAGGAATAAATAATGTAATAGTTCTCATTGCATAACGCTGTCGCTTCATTAGTGAACCACCATAGATCTTCACAAAAATACTACTTAGGATGGATTTATTCAAAAAATATTTTTTAGGATTATAGTTTTTAATTGTTTGAGGTATTTGGGTAGTAATTGGGATATCCAAAAGGGTTTTATTGTGATAAGAATAAAGTGGATGGATGACCTTTTATAATTTAGGTGAGTTGCACAGTTGTAATTTTTTAGAAGAATAAGGCATGACCACGATATTCACATTCGAAAAGGGTCCAAAATAGGGAGTTCTCAACACCATGAAATTAACTGGTCTACATATTTTGACATAATAAATTATAGACATGTTTTTTTGGTTATTCTTACCCTTATATTTCTAGTTTTACACATGGTAAACCCTTTATTACCTTAGACGTAGTAAATAATTTTTACTATTTTTTGTAATTAATTATGATAAAAAATAAAGTTAACCGAATTAGATAATATAAATAATGATGATTATAAATATTTAATCCATTTTTAAATATTATATTCACTGTTTTGGAAATGTTAAATTATAATCAATCCTATAGACATGATGAGAAAGTGATTTTTCAAATTGAAAATGATCAAAATATTACAATGTTTAATATCAAAATTAAATATTCAAATGATTATAATCATATAAACATGATTAATAGAGATATAATTTAACTAATTTTATTTTATAACTAATCAAAATTATATTTTATCTCTATTAAAATTTTAATCAAAAGGATGTTTTTAATTAAAATATTGTATTTTCCACTATTCATTAAAAATTAATCTTTTCAGAATATTTATAAAATTTAACCCTAATAAATTTTTTGACATGATGAATTTTAAAAGTAACACTTTTTTCAAATAAATTTTCAAAAATTGAAAAAATAAGTGCATAAAAATGGAATTTTTTTTTAAAAAAATAAAGTCTTTAACTAAAATATTTTCTATATTATTATGTATTGTTTTAAAAAAATAAGAAAGATATTAAAAATTAAATTATATATATACTATATACATTTCATTGAAATCATTACACAGTAGTAGAAAAACTATTTATTACATCGTATTTTTGAGGTCTGTTATTTACAACCGACATGAAAATCTAAAAATATTAATTTTTCACATTGATTTTCCATTGATCGACATGAAAAAGGCATTTTAACATCAGGTTTTCATCAAACTATTGTTATAAATAATATTTGAAACTATTTCACATCGGTTGTATATTTTAATAGATAATAACGATATATTTTTGGCATCAATTATAGAATAACATACATTAATGAGAGGAGAATATCAATATTCCATGTCAGTTATAATATAACCAACATAAAAAATCTTTTAAAAGTTTATGAATCAACAGAGGCTTCATTACGTGATCATCCTTTATCGTGAAAAAATATTCTATTTCTCTCACACCCAATCCCTAAGTCTCTAGTTTCATTGATTTGATGTTACAATGTCACATTTCGATATTAATCAGGCCATAGGTTTCATAAGACTCATGTTACACATTGATTATGGATCAGAATTAAGCCTATTTGCATCCATATTTTCTATCATTCCATGTCTTAGAATCACAAACCGGTGAATTTTTTGATTATGTGTTCTTCATTATCACATTACCCACTTTATACATTAAGGTTTTTTCAGCTTCATCATTCCGCATTCAATTACAGATCTTCTTGTATTCTATTATATTTCTAAATGTTTTGAATATATTTTATAATGTTTTAGTTAGTTGTTCCTGATTTTTTTATATTTATTATTTTTTCTCATTAAATATATTTTTCCTTGTTAGGATTATATTAGAATTATTTTTTTGAATATGTCATGCTAAGGAGTATTATTAAATATATAATATAGGTGGATGTTGTGTGTTTCTAAATTGTCATTCAGTTTAATAAGTTGGGGTTTACATTAATTAGGTGTTTATATAAAATTTGGTTCATTTCATTTCTAATAAAATTGGATCATGGGAGGGTTAAAAAATTCATTTTCATTTAATTTGACTTCACGAGATGTGTTTTTAATTGGTTTTATAATATTTTTTTATTTAATATATTGTATGCGTGTACTGTAAAATAATATGAGAGTTTTTGTTAAAAACTAGATAGGAGCTTTAAATTTGAAATTTGTAGAGAAAACCATTTTTATAGATGATCAAGATTAAGGGGATCATCAATGCTTCTTATTGATGATAATACCTATGGTTTGATGTTTATTATGTGGAGAGTCATTATAGGATAATTAATTTATTGGGACTGAATTCCTCATATAGATGTTATGGTGATTTGATAAATGGGACTCATATGAGAATTTTGATTCTATGAACATATTTAAGTTGTGTTGTATGAATGGTCATGTGTCTCAATAGTACATTAGGGAATTAAAAAAGCATTGAATTGGTGATGGTTCGACTTTTTAATGTAGCAAATAAATTGGGTACCCTTTTAGGGAATCAGATATACCATATGAATTTCCATGTTGCAAGATTTAATGTGACATTTTATTAAACGAAGTCTCAATTTATGATTACATTATATAGTTAATAATTATATACAATAAATTTTTATTTTTGTAAATAAAAAACAATGAAATAGTTTGATTTTATTATATATATATTTTTAAATTTATTTATGGATATCATTGTGCATATATTTTAACAATATTATAAGGTTATATTCATTTATTTCTACGAGATACATTTTTTAAACAAATCTATTTTGTAATTCCTTCTTCGTGAATGGATATTTACATCAAAATTTTCTATTTTTCATTATAATTTTTCCATTAATTGTTTTATATATTTTTAGATGTCATTTATAATGTAACTTTTTAATAAATTACTTCCTTTTTTTATATTTATTTTTTATATTTGTTATAGATAATAAATCAATGTTAGATTAATTAACCTCAAACAGGTGATAAAGTTGAGTAAGGTTTCGATGATTTTTTTTGAATTTTCTAAACAAAATGTTATAAATAATGATATATTTTTTTGTTCATTCCTAAAATGTTCAAATTTGAAGAATTTGAAAATACAATAGATCAAAGATCATTTATTTTTTCATGGTTTTAAATAAAGCAATAACCCTTATATTTTGTTTTGGTGAAAGTAGGAAGAATTTTAGATCAATTGATAATGGTGCTTTATAAGATGATAATTATGATAAACCTAATAAAATGAATTGTGATGTTGAAGTAGAGGTGATTTAAAAATAACAAAAAATTCATCATTTCATATGGTGATGTCACAACACCATTGTATCTAGGTTGTATGGAATATAAGGTTTTATTGATAGTGTTATAATTGATAAACCTGAAAGAGAAACATGGATGGAGTGACAAGATTTTACAGAGCTTTTACATTAGATGAAAGCAATTATTCTTAATGATAATGATCTTCTATATTAACAATATAATTCCTATAAAATATTATTCTAGATGGGATTTGGGTATAATTAAGTACATGTTTTCTCAAATAAATATGTGTTATATAAGAAAGAATATGAATTTCTGTCAATATTTAAAAATTGTAGGGTATAATGGTATAAGATGAAAGAAAAATCACATTCCAATTTAGAAGTTTTAGAGACCCCTTACAAATAATTTTGGTATCTTCCTATAATTCTTCATTTGAATCATTTATGTTATAATTCAAATGATGAATAACTATTAAGAGGTCATGCTGATGAGTAGATATGTGATACAAGATGCATCATGCTACTAATTTCCCATAGTGGAAGAAAATTGATCATAAGTTACCTATATTCAGAAATGAAGATATAAATCTCTAACACGGACTGCGCACAGATAGAATAAATCCATTTTAATGAATTTTTAGAGCAGAAATATCATGGCCTATTTTCTTGGTAATTTATAACTTATATTCTGAATTTTGTATAAAGTGAAAATATTTCTTATTGAGCTTAATGATCTAAGGACCAAAATTTACCAGAAATGATATTTATGATTTCTTGTCTATATTAATCGATGATTTGAAATTTGTATTGGAGGAAGGTGTTAGAGTGTATTATTTTTATAAAATAAAATAACTTCAACTCCATTTAATGATTATGTTGATTATAATTTACATCCCAGCATATGTAAATATTTCTAGATATAGTGTTAAAGGGAATAAAGATCATCGAATTTCTGAACAACATACATCATATTATCAATAACATCATGAGATAAAAAAATATACATGAATCATATAAATTATTTTCCTATAGATAAATCTTATTGGATATTAAAAAAGGATATCAACTTATCACATTAATTTTATATGTCTTCAATACGTTTATCCACTGATCATTATTTTGAGTGGGTGAAAAATATTGACGTGACATTTTGAATGAAAAATAAATTTTATAATGATATAAATATTTGGATGAAAAAATAATTCTTTTTTAGCTACCATATTGGAGATATCATGACATGAAACATAACATTAATATCATTAATGTTGAGAATAATATCTATTAATATTTAATTTTAACTTTGTTAGATATTAATGGAATAACTAAATATGGGTTGAATGCAAGAATGAATTTACTCTCAATTGGTTTATGTTTGGGTTTGGATCCTACTCCTGATAGAAAGAAAACATTCTTACCCTCAGCTTGACATTCCTTATCCAGAAGGGAGTAAACTATATTTTCTCAAGGTCTTCATTATTTTCAAGGTCTACATGGTTATTATTAAATTGTAAATTTTGTTGTGTCTTTAGAGGATTTAAATTTGATAGGTACGAAATCACATGATTGTCAAATCATGATGCAATAAATCCTACAAGTTACATTGTGTAGAATATTTCCTACTCATGTAGCAATGAATGTAATTAAGGTGTTCCATTATTTTAATTAAATTTTTAATATGGTTATTGATTCAAATGATTTGAAAATTTTGGAGAACAAAATAGTTTTTATACATTGTCAATTGAAAATGTATTTTCTTCCACATTTGTTGATATCATTGTGCATTTAATGATTCATTTGGTTAGAGAAATAAATATATCTGGACCTGTATATCTATGTTGGATGTATACTTTTGAAAGGAATATGATGTTATTGAATGAGGTGTGTTATGAATCTATATCAACCTAAATAATCCATTTTTGAGAAGTATATTTTTGTGGAGGATGTACTATTTTGTACAAGCTATTAATATGATATAGAGCACAATAATTTTCCTAAATCACTCCATGGATGATTTAATTATGGTGTAATAGGGATTTATTGATTTAATGTAAAAAATTTGACAGGTGAAAAGATAAATAAGGTATATTTTTACATCGTAAATAATATATATGATGCTCAATCATATATAACATTGAATATTAATGAATTGAAACAATGTTATATAAAGAAGAAAGATATGGGGATTTTTAATTACCATGAAAAAAATCCATGGTTTGAAGAGATCATGCAAAAATATGCATTAGAAACTTTGAGACTATTAGTAGGTGGTCCAAATTTGATAACATGGTCCAACTATAACATTAATTACTACACTTTTACTATGAATGATCATGAAAATAAAAGCATGGTTCACAATTATAGTGTGTCGGTGTTGATAAATTCATTGAATTTTTCATGTTCTAATGAAAAAACCCAATCTTCAAATCAAAAACATATTATGGATTCATTAACAAAATATGGGTGGTTGATTTCAACAAATTTAATGTTCCATTTTTTATCTGTAAAAGGATTATAGGTAACAAATGTTTTTATCATGATGAATTTGGAATAAAACTAGTTAGTATGAATAAATTGGATTACACAAATTATCATTTCATCATGCAAAAAAAGTAAAAATATTATATGTTCCTGATCAATCTGATATGTAGTGTTCTATTGTTTTACAAGGAAAAATTATTATTTAGTTAATGATAAACTTGAACAATATTATGTTTTATGTGAGATCCCTACATACATGAATGATTAACAAATAAGTTCAAATGTTTATTTTTATTTTTTTAGTTTTTTATATTTTTCCATGTTTTCTATTATGTAACTAATCTATTAATTGAATTTTTTGAAAACAAATTATTTGAAATTTAACATTTTTAAAAAAAATTTCTTATAAGATTAAATTATAGAAGAATTTTCTTTTGTAAAAATGATTTATCGAGTTGGTTAATTTTTACTATTTAATTTCATCTCTCAGTAATATTTTTTTTGTTTTTATTCATTTTTTTCATTTCATATCTAATTAATATTGTAAGAATTTGAGTTAACAATAAAAAATATGAATAAAATTTTTTTATGTTTAGTTGGATATTCTTTTTGTTTGATATTTTTTAGTTTTTCTTTTATGTTTGTATATAATTGATGGATTTATATATTTTTGTACTAATCAATGTCGCATTGATTTGTTTATTAATGATAGATCAATCCTCTGATCCACCATATATTTCTAGAGATGATCATACTCATACCGTTGGGGAGGAACATACATTTTCTCTTATTAATGAGCCTCCTCATCCTTCTTTACACGATACATATACTACTATGGGGGAAAGGAGTTAATGGATTTGTAAATGTGGAACCACAAGTTTAAAAACATTATTATCTCTTTGTAGCCAAAAAATAAGTATACCAATATAATTTTATATTAATGATATTCCAATAGGTCCAAATTCTAAACTATTCATGATGATTATATCAATATAGGATAAAATGAAATATTTTTTTTATTGGGTAAGTGTTGACAAAGCAACATTATCACTATTGTGGGAGACTATTATGGTAATCTTGATTGTTATTATTTTACTTATCTTGAAATGTTTACATTAATATATTCTTTTCCCATTCTTATCAGATGACATATGATATACCTAAAATTAGAGGAGTCTGGAGGAAATTTATATCATTGGCTGCTAGGATATAGAGATATTATGAATCATCCCTCACATCACATTTAATTTTTTGGAATAGAAAAAATGATAATCTATGTGATATATAAATATATTAATTGATGAAGATAAATTGAAACAATTTATTGAACTTTGAAGATGATAAGTGTATTTAGTAATTTCAATGTATCTTTTTTTATGTTTTTATATTAATGAGGATTTTAATGTCTTTTTTATTTTTAATTCTTAATTAATATAAATCACGGAGATCTTATTAGGAGACTCATGATATAAATTTATACCCTTAAACGTTATCTCAAGGATGGTATACATTATTGGAAAAAAACACACTAGATTAGGATATTTATGCTAAATTTATACACTTATACGTTATTTCAAGGATGATATACATTATTGGAAGAAAACGTGATAGAAGAAAAACATCAAAATATGGGAGCTGAGTAATCAAGATCTGTAGAGATTTCCCCTCCATACCCCCGCTATACCTAAAAAATGGATGAGAGCTTAGATGATTAATAAAGGACAATAGCACACTGGAGAGTAAATTGTTATAGCTAATAATATTGTATGATGTTTATTTATTTTTTGAAGATAAATAATATCTGTATATATTGTGATTCATTACATATTTTTTTAAATATTAAAAATATGATTTTTTTTAGGAGAAGACAAGCAAAGAGTTTTTATTACTAAGGGTAGATATGATATTTTAACAACATCATTGAGAATGATTGAACACCCGGGTCATGTCGAGGATACACAAAAGGTGTATCAGTAAGAAATTTTTTTCCACTTTTGGAAGTCTCTTCAAAAGATCATATTTATAAAAATATATAATCTTTGGAATCCAATGTTTAGGATATTAAAGTAACAATAGAGGACATGATCATAACATTGGTACAAGTGATGTCCCTAGACATTCAAGGATAATTTTGGCCTACCAATCCAAATCCTCCACATCTGCTAGGAGATCCCACTCCCCCTTATCTTATTCACACATTTTTGTTTCTAGAACCCACTACTTCTTACCCTACCCCAACACCCCTATTCAACATCTTCCAAGTTACTATGGGTTATATGTTAACTATTCTCATCATTTTTCTGTATATGTGATTATATATTATATTAGCGATACCACTCATCCTCACCAAATTGAGATAAAGAAGCATTGGGTCATTGTACATGATATTATAGATAAATATAAAAAATACCTTATCCTACATATGAGTTGAGTATAGTCGGATAATGTATCGACCATTTTGCAATTTGGCAATCTTGACTACTTTGATACATTATACTACATGTACGTATATAAGTTATATTTTATTTCATTTTTTCTTATATTTTTTTTACCATTTTAAATTATATATATTTCTCAAATTTTTTACATGAATACTTTAAATGTACAAAAATACTATATAGACAACAAAAATTTCAAAGTGTCATGACTTCATACACATATTCTACATGTCTTGATATATTCTCAACATAATAATCTTTTTATAAGGTGTATATGAGATTACAATTGATGTCACACTTTGTAGGCTTGAAATGACTATGGGTCATTTAAAAAAATATTCTATGGTACTTTTAGTCAGAGATCAATTAAGTAGAAACACGATTATTTTTTCAATATATGTCGATTAAATTTTTTTTAATTCCTGTCATTTATTCAAAATTTAAAATTATTTATAATTTTTATTAGCTATCTATATTAAATTTTTACATTGTACAAAAATATAGATATATATGAATTTATAGACCCATTGTTTATTTCTTATATAGCATTGACAATGACTGATACCGAATGAACAATTTATATAGCTGAATGATTTTAGGAAAATCTCATCATTCATTGTTGGATATTTTCATAACATGAAGAGTATGAAATATTTTTTCTCACAATGTTTTATATATCAATAAACATATTAACAAGTCATACTAAATTTTCTTTTGTATTATTCATCATTGGATGTTGGGTGTTTTTTTTCAAGAGAGAAGACATTGTATTGGTTATGATTTAACCATATTGAAGAGAGAGATAATTTAAAGAATATATTAAACACATAATTTTTCTTATACTAATAATTTTTAATATTATAATGAATAAAATTTATTATATTCATATTATTTCTTAATAGGACATGTAATTAATTTATAGAGACGTTAATAAAGAAGTGTTCTAAGATAAAATATGAAAAACCAAATTTTAATTTTCATTTAAAATTACTAAATTTTCGGTATATTAATTAAATATGTTATTTTGAATTA
This sequence comes from Viscum album, assembly GCA_963277665.1. Classification (NCBI taxonomy): domain Eukaryota; kingdom Viridiplantae; phylum Streptophyta; class Magnoliopsida; order Santalales; family Viscaceae; genus Viscum; species Viscum album. The sequence continues at coordinate 859,324,926 of OY728157.1, read as the reverse complement.
ATATATCACTAAAATAGTTTCATAGAAAACAATTATGAACTCTATGTGTATATTATGTTTTAATATTCATGTATTAAAAATTTCAACTAAGGCTGTTACAATGTTTCATAAGGTTAGATTTATTTATAAATATTTATACATTATTTAAATTGTTTTATTGAAAATTTAAGTAAAATGATTTATATATAATTTTTTATATTTTTGATGATACACGTGAATATACATTATTGGATTTAATATATTTTTAATTTAATGACAAAATAATTTAAAAGGTTTGAATGATTTTTAGTTTATTTGGAAGTTCAATTTTATGTGTATTTTGCTAGTTTTATACTTCATTTTTTGTTGTTATCTGGCTACAATTGTGGCTGAGGATGAATCAATGTACATTTTTTTTAAAAACAATTTATGTATGGTATCCAGTAACTGCTGTAAAAATAAAATTACAACTATTAATTTAAAACGTCGGTTTTAGTTAACTAATTTGAAAAAATTATTTACTACATCCCCAGTATTAATGTCACTCAATAAATGACATAAAATAGAATAAAAAATAATGTGAAACCCCATTTATACACTATTGAACCCAATCTTTTATTTTTAATTTAATTAGGTTGAACTATTTTTTTTTCACAAAAAATGATTTATAGAAAGAGGTTTTCATTATTTTCAAATAGTTTTTATTTTTATTTTTTACTTTTTATTGTATCTAAATAATTATTTTTTTATGAATTATTAAACCATATACTCTCATAATTTTGTTAATCCTATTCATTTCTATAATTTTAATGTGTATAATATTACAAACAATTTAAATAAAAATATATTTTTAAAATTTAATATTTAGTTTATACTCAGTTTTTCACGTAACAAAAGATAAAAATAGTGTTGCGTATAATAGATTTTTTTGAAATTATTAAATTTATTTGATCAAAAAAAATATTTCAAAAAATACGAGGGTGTTATGTAGAGTTTACCATTATTGGGTTACTCCTATGACATTTGAAAATTATTTAATTCAACGATTCTCTCGAGTGAATTGGCTAAGGATACCATGGAAAAGAGCCTTTGTATTATGTTTTCGGACACCCAAGAAATGATATGTAGTGATATGTTTATGAATGTATCATGATTATATTTTAGACTCATTTCTAATTTATTATTCATGTTTTTCTGTTATTATATCCCTAATTTTCACATTATCATTCCATATTGATATGCCTCTTGGTGACTTGCTATGTGTCTCCTATTTTTATTCCCTTACATGGATTTTTTTCTCACACCATTATTTTATATATTCTCCTAGGATATGAGATATCGTAAATGTAAGTGTTTATGAACCTATAAATAATTTGATGAAGCGGATTAAATAATTTTATGTTTTTTATGTTTTTCATGTTTTTTTTCCAATTTTCAATATACTAAACCTCAAAATTTTCTCTATATTGTTAAATGTTAAACCATGTAATAATGGTATTTGAGATTTAAAAAGTATGGTTTCCATAGTTTGTATTAATAGGTGGTTTAGTTATTTTTGGAAATTTTGATTACAAAACCTTTGTAAGAAACATAAGGACATTTCTAAATATAAGATAACATTCTAGTAATTTTGTGATGTATATATTAAGTGATTTCTATGAAAATACATCTATTTATGGATACTAAAAGTGGATGTGGTACTGAAAAAGATGTACCTAGGGTTTAAAACCATAAAAAACTATATAGAGCTAGAATCTATCTGGAACTAGTACATGAAAATAAGTCTTACTTCACACCTAGTTTTATACTCTTGAAGAAAAATGATTTGGTTAACCACTTTCTTGTAAAAACCATTATGAAGGATATAAATACAATGAAAAATATTTTTGAAGAATGATTATGTCATCCTAGAAAAATTATATAAGATCTTTTTAGGCTTAAAAATTACATAAGAATTGCTATTATAGGATTTCTAATAATGACCAATTTCTCATATTGGTTTTCTCTTTATTGAAAAAAGTGGTAGTAAATAGAAGGACTTGTGAAAAAAAAGGATTCAACAGATAATGTGATGATGACCTTCCAATTATAGGGGGAGTTGGAGTTTAGAAATCAGGGATGAGTTTTCTTTCAGGGGGAGGAATTCCATGACCTGTTTTTGTTATAATAATACATAATTTATTTTAGAAAAAATATTAATATATATTAGCATATTTTATAATTTTTTTTAAAAATTAAATATTTTATAATAATATATGTATTCATATATATGTGTTTGATTTAAATATAATTTGGGGAAGAAAATAAATTATATTTAAAATTTATTTATAAATATAAAAAAGGTAATTTGAAATGAATATATCATAATATATTTAATGGGGTTTCATTAATTAAAATTTGATAATTTTATTTTCATTTGATATATTTTGTATGCATTGGAAAAATAATAATTTAATATCTAATATATATAGTATAAACTATTATTTGAGATGTATATATTTTTTGGGTTATTGTAAATATACAACAACATATATATATATATATATATATATTCCTTATATATATATATATTAAACTAAAATAATAATTATATATATATATACATATAATGTTTTGTAAATAGTTATAAAATTCAATATTTTTTATAAGAAACAACTTATAAAAATGTATTTAATATATGTATATATTTGTGCCTTATATATCTGTATATATATATATATTCATTATTGATATATATTAATATATGGGTGGAAATTAAGTTATTTTAATAATATTAATGAGGGAAAATCATGGAAGTTAATAAATGGAGAGTTGATTAACTGAAATGGTGAGGGAAGAGGGACAGAGAGTTGAGGTGACAAGGGAAGAAAAAATGAAACAGAAATGAAAATAAAAAATAATAAAATTATATATATATATATGTTTGTGGACACCTCATGTGGAACATTTAAGAAGAAATATATATATATCTATATATTGTAAATATACATGATGTATTTGTGTTAAAATATATTCTATATAAACTTTTTATATAATATTTATAATATACACATATATATATGTATATATATAAATATATATATGTATGAATATATAAACATAAACGTATATATATATTTATGACTATATATGTTAGAATATATAATATATATATTGGGGTGTATATATGTATATGTTGAATAGTGAAATGGATAAAAAAGGTTAAACATATACATGGTTGTAAGTGTGAACCATTATGGGGAAGAAGAAATATATGTATATATATTACACACATTATATATATGCATATATAAATTGATATACATATATGTATATTATATATATGTCATGATTTATATACAAATTCAGTTATATATGTTAACTATATATCTGTGTTGAAATATATGTTTTTTAATATATACCTATACACACATAAAAATTTATATATAATATATATAATATATATATATATATGTTATTTACATGATATATATATGTTAAGAATTATTTTATTTTTATATTAATCATATACATATATAGTATATTTTAGAATATATATTTATTATATATATTATAGAATATATATACGTTTTTGTGCATATAGATTAATAAATATATCTATACACACATGATGTGTAAGAACCTGTGTTTTTTCAGACAGCAATTTTGAGCAGAAATTTGAATTTTTTACTACTGGATGCTCATGAAGGGTAAAATAGTCTTTTTATCCTACTATTTGATATTGGATAATTTATCTGACAACTCTTTTTGTCACAGAATATGGTGTTTCTTCTAGGACAAAAGCTTGGTTGAAATCCGAGATGTTCGAATTTTTGCGGAATATTTATTATTTAATATTATCAAATTAAATATTAAATTATTCATGTAGGTACGTTTGGAAATAAAATTTAGCTAGAGTGTTAGATTTTGATTTTATTTTCACTATTTATTCTGAAATGGGGAGTTTTGCCTAGGCAAGGCATAAACTAATGTCAGGCACCGGGCTCGGCTCGTGCCCCTTTTCCTTCTTTTCCTTTCCTTTTCTTTTCTTCCTTCCCTAATTTTCCTCCACCTCTATGTATAGGTCTTCTACGCCACCTCCATGGTCGTGTCCTTTTGGGAGAAATGGGTATTTAAAAATAAAGAGAGTTGGGAGGCAGGAGGGGCACCGATTCGAAGATCTCGACACGCTGGGTCGGCAAGCGACATCCATGGACCGTAAAATCAAGAGAAGCATCAGCGATTTCTACCCAAATGTTTGGAAATTTAGGTTTTTTCCATAGATCCTAATTAAAAATGTGTTTTTTTTTATTTTTTTAAATCCTTATATTTATTTTTGGTGGGCCCTTCAGTGTGCATCTATTGTTTGGGGGTCGAAAACTGGCATTTCAGGCGTTTTGAGGGTTTTCCCGTCAAAAAACCCTGGTTACACATCATGTGTTCTAGAGGAACATTCCATCTATTATTCCCATTTATGGTAGATGATGTTTTTTAAGTATATTCCATGTACCTTGAGTACACACCATTTAGTGAATGACAATGTGACCCACCGTTTGAGATAAAACAAGGAATGTGAGTCTTTAAGAAGTACACACTGTGTACTTGGATTACATGTCGTGTAGTTGAACAAGGGAATGTGTTTGGGTGATAATGCACATGTGGTGATTATTTTTGAATAGGACACATCATTTACTAACATGCAGGTAGATCCTATGTGTTCTGGCCATGTGTTTTGGCCATGTACTACTCCGGCTTAGTAGTTTTGTGGTATCATATGCCTTGGAAGTCAGAATTGGGTGTGTGAGTAATCAATTAGAAGTGTTTTCCATGTAGATTGCAATGGATGAAACATTTTAACATTTAGAGGTCATAAAAATGGTTTTTAGGGTATCTATCTAAATGGAGAGGTTCTTCCTCCAGTTATCAACTTCATTTGTTATCTAATAGTGAGACATGAAATGGATGATAGGTTTGTTCTTTGGACCAACCTAGTTGAGTATATTGTGATATGTTGATCTATGAGCTATCATGCGTGTACTATGCTTTTGATAATTCTCTTTTTGTGAGATGTGTCCTTCTATCCTATGAGGCTGTGAGATTGGATGCTTCTAAGGATCCCTTGTGGGGTGCCTTTACTTGTGTGCTGACATAGGGACTCCCATGTAGGATCTCTATCCAATTTTACATTGAGAGGAACCCTATTATTGGATTCCAATTTTGTTCATTGTTGGAGAATCTAGTGTAGGATTACTTCCTTAATACTCGTTAAAGATCCCGTGTAAGATGTCTTTACTCATGTTTACCTAGAAGATCCCAAGTGGAATGCCTCCCATGTATTTGACTTAAGGGACCCAGTGGGTTCTTGTTTCTTGACCAACCCTGAGTTGTTAAATTGTGTTTTGGTAGAGATGGGGTTTGGGTGTCACCAAGAACCCGTACCGAACTGGTAATCCCATGGAGCTGTGGATGTAGTGCTGGGTTTGGCGTTTGGGAAACCCTCACACATTTGTTGATAACATAATTAGTTTTTCTGATGCAGTAGTGGCTGCCACAGGTGCTTCCGGGATAGTGGCTATGAGCCTGATACGAGGCGTCTTTCCTTATTTATGTAATTACTAGTTATTTTGCCTATGATATATATTTCTTATTGGTATTCTCATAGGTTCTTACCTAAGATCCAACTCTTGATCCATATTATTAATCTATTATTTATTGTATACCCATAAGTAATACATGGGACTTGGATATTGAGCATGAATGTGTGCATTTATATATCTTGATGGATATGTTGTTGGGATGGAAAAAAGTGGTCCCTGGTATTTGGATATTGATCCTTGATTGATTTTTTACAAAGGACCACGAGAACCTTGGATGAGGAAGGCTATGGGAGCTTCTAGAGTATTTACATTGGTCCATGAGAAACTTGGTGTAGTTGACTAACCAGAGGGGTTCATGCTGTCAGAGGTGCCCATGTGGTTGAATAGTATGTTGGACCCATATAATATTGATAATGAGAGCTACCTAGAGGTCATTTATAATTTATATGGTGCTATATTATAAAAAGTGGGTATTGACTGTGAGAGATACCCAGAGGTCGTTTATAATTTATCTGATGCTATGTTAGACCTAGTGGGTATTGACAGTGAGTGCTACCTGATGGCAGTTAGCGTTTACTTGGTACTATTTTGTACCTAGTTGGTATTGACCGTGGGAGCTACGAGGAGGTCATTGATAATTATTCATGTATAATGTTATACCTGAGGGGTTCTGACCATGAGAGCGGCCCCAATGTGGATGAGGGGTGGGGATGATTACTCTATTCTCATCCTATGGTCGGAATGATTACTCTCTTACAGATTTGGTAGGATTGACTGTCGGTATATGGTATCCTTCTACATAGGATTCATTTTCATTCTATAGTGTTTCTATTTACAGGATTGACTATCGGTAAATGAAAATCTAGTTGTAATTGGAGGTGGGTACAGGTGTACATAGGTGTAAGATCAGTTTCCACCACTAGTGAAGTAGGTTTCTCAGAGATATAATTCTATTTTTGGTCCAAGAATGTATATATCGAGGGGATTATGGACTCTTAGATTGACTTAATGACACACGACTTGAGTGGAACAACATATAGCTAAATTCCCTTGCATAGGATGTCTGGGCGATCTAGGTTAGGGACACAAGTATCGACTGAAGATGTGGTTTCATGTTGTTTGATTCACATACTCATGAATGTTCATATTTAGGTATATGGGTATAGGTATGGGACTATACGTTTATAAGTATATAGATATAGAAATCCATGGTGGCACATACCCTGTTGACAGGGATTACGATCCCTAGGATGGACTGTGGTTTCACATTTGGTTTACATTATTTTGTTGTGTTATAGCAAGGCTGAGCACGTTTCTATTGAATAGTCTTTTAGTATCACAGTTATAGGTTGCTTTTTGGGGTTCCCTACTAAGATTATTTCTCACCCCTTCACGTGGACCTCAGTGTATTTGTAGACCTTATATCCACTTTTCAGATGGATCATGAGTTTCATGGTGGATATGGATGAGGCCTAGTGTTTCATGATCGGTCAAAGCTGCTGAAGTTGTTCTACTGAACGGGCTGGTGCTGTTCTAAAGGTTTTCGATATCAGGTACGTGGGTTGTCTTGGAGTTAGTAGTTGAGCCTGATACTTTACTTTTAGTGTATTTTTTACCTGTATTGTTGTGGTTATCTGAGTGGGTGAATTGTGTTGTATTGTATTTCATATCTATTTGGTATTTTTTAGAATTTTTACTTTTATATATTGTTATATTTCAGTTTTATATTGCTTCTTCATTTTGTTTACTTTTTTTGTGTATGATACATAGTAATTTTAGCAGTTTTCTTACTCTGGTATTAGGTAATTGTCTCCCCACTATCACACACTTGGCCCTCACTACTAGTCGGAAGCCTCTTGCATACGAGGAGGCATTGTTGATGCCTTGTGGTGAACTGTCTTAGTGCACCAGTTTTGTGGCATCGGGGTCGGGTCATTACAAAGTGGTATCAGAGGGTTTGTTTTCCTAGTATTTACTATTTAGGATATTGTTGGTAGAAGTGTTAGGAATGTGGAAGAAGCTGTGATGGATATCCGACTCATGCAATGATAACACTTGTCCTGTAAAAAGTAATGGTTTCCAGAGTTTGGGATTGATGCTTTGGTTTTGTGATGTTACAGTTGTATATGACTGTCACCTAGACCGACACACAAGTTGAGTGAGTGTTTTGATTTACTATGGATCTCTTGCTCTTGGCGAATGGGAAGATACCATGGATGGTTTTTTACTCCAGTCTGGAAAAGGAAAAATGTGTCCCATTCATCATACTAGGAACGTAGGATTTACATCATATAGGCCTCCTAGTGTGTGTTTTTACTGACTACTAAGACCTTTTGGTCTATTTACTCATAATTTTACTCTGATTTCATGTTATTTGGATCTATGTTGGGGAATTTTTTAGGATGATGAATCAGTTCTTGTGCACAGGTGGTGCAGTGACCTTAGTAGGTCACTATGGAACCTGATGCATTTTTGTTTAACCCCTTGTTTGGTGTTGTTTCATGGGTCTGTGGTTATCTAGTCGGATCTCTGAGTAAGACGCTGATAGATACCAAGTCCTTTCTTGTGAACTAGACCTACTTTGGTTATTATCGTATACAGATACCTGATGGGTGCCAGTATAGTTTTCTTATGATTTGGTTGTGAACTAAAAGGATCATATCCTTTCGAGGATCCTCGGAGAGGATCAGTTCCCTCGTAGGTTGTGTTTTCAGTTTGACCATTATAGGTTTTTGCGATCTTACCTGATTTTCAATGGATTGGATTTTTTGGTCTAGGTTCATAGACCTTGTGAACCAGTTGTAAGGCTTGTTATATAGGGATATGTGGATGAACAAGATATCCTTTATTTTGACTCGGACCCTTGTAGGTCAATTTCAGTTCTATTCTAGAAGTATGTGCGATAGGGGTTTGCCCATGTTTTCTGAAGCCATTTTGGTTGTGGGTTTTGTTTTATGCTTGCTTTTCCATAGAAGCACATTAGGTGATTGGGTTTGAATTATTAGCATGTTGATGTCTTCATCTTTGGATCAAGGCACCTTGAATTCCTGTTTTTGTAGACTAGTTTTGATGGGAAGGATTGTTCAGGATCTTGGCTTGGTCGACCAGTGTTTCCAGAATTGCTAATGTTGTCCGTGCATGGGTGGACACTCGCGACTGGAACGATACAATGTGTGCATGTTGGGTGTTTAGCATAAATTATCTCTTGTGTGGTACTATTTGATGTAAATTTATGAGTGGCCAAGTATGATCCAAGAACTGATGTTTTAAGACTTGTCATGGGTATGGACCCCCGAATTTTTGCTGACATGTTCCACAATGGTATCGGTGACATTGTGGAATAAATCAGGTATCGTGAGATGGTAGACGAATGGATGAGTCCTGTTCAGGTTTGAAATGATGGAGAGCATGTATTAGAGGGACCTAGACACGCCTTTAGTGGAATATCTATGTTCTCCAATTAGTGACGATCATGTGACATCTTGATTCATCTGAGTTTGATGAACAGGCTTCCTCCCTATGTTGATCTCCTTTTTCTTCTTGTCTAAATGATATCCCCTCTTTTGGAAGAAGGAACTGATTGTGGTTGCGCTCTAGGAAAGGTGTAATAAAATCCAAAGGGTGGGTGGTGAACAATTGGACGTATCAGAGTGGTTTTTATCCATTCAGTAAACCTTAGGGTCTTTCATGAGCTTTTGAGCTTGAGGAATTCTTTTTAGATGAAGATAAGGGTATTCATACGGTGGGGAGTACCATATCGGGCATAATTAAATGTTTTCTATGTAAAAGGTTGTTTTTAATTCTATTTGACTAGTCTTTGGACAGTCTGGATAGATTGGTTTTTTAGATTATTGGGTTTGGAGCATGGTTGCTTGTCCTATCACTGGACTTCTCAAGGATGAGAATTTTTATGGTGTAGAGTTTTTAAGAATCCATGTCTTTTCCTACTATAGTTTTGAGATAAAATTTGAATTTTTTTATATTAGATGATCATGAGGGGTAAAATGGATTTTTTATTCTACCAGTTGATCTTTAATAATTTTTCTGACAACTACGTTGGTCCCAGAATAAGGTGTTTACCCTTGGACAATAGTTTCGTCAAAATCAGAGTTGTTCGAATTTTAGCAGAATATTTCATATTTAGTATTATTATATTAATTATAAAATTATTCATCTAGTTTCTTTGTGAAATAAATTTTAGATAGAGTTTCAGATTGAGATTTTATTGGCATCTTTGAGTTCTGAATGGGATGTTTAGCCAAGCCATGTCATAAAATTGTTTCGGGCATCGGGACTGGCTCGAGCCCCTTCCATTCTTTTCCTTCACTTTTCTTTTCTTCCTTATATTCCTTTTCTCCTCCTCCTTTCCCAATTCTTCTACGCCTTCTACATAGAAATGCATTTTGGGGAGAAATAGAGGTTGATAAATTGATAGATCTAGAAGTCATGATGGGTATCGATTTGAATCTTTCGACGCACTAATTCAGCATACAACATCCGTGGACCGCAAAATCAAGTGAAGCGTCGGTGGTTTCCTCCCAAAGGTAGGTTATTTTATATTTTTATCCATATATACTCATTAAAAATGTTTTTTATGTTTTTAAAGACTTATATTGATTTCCTTTTCCCCCTTGAGTTTGGGTCTATTTTTTCAGGGGCGAAAAAGGGCGTTTCGGGCGTTTTGGGGGTTTTTTGTCCGAAAACCTAGGTTACACAGTGTGTGTAACAGGGGAACATTCCATGTGTTCTTATAGTTTGTGGAAGATAATGTTTTATTAATTACAATTCATGTACTTTGATTACACTCTGTATAGTGAATGGTCGTGTAACCAGTCGTGTGAAATAAAACACATAATAGTGGGTTTTAAGGAGTACACATAGTGTACTTGGAGGACATGTCGTGTGGTGGTAATTGAGAATTTTTTCGAGTGAAAACACACACCAGGGTAGGTTTTTTTATAATTAAATGTTGTGTACAGTAAGGTACAAACCGTGTACTACTATATAGGCAGACCACATGTGTTATTGCCATGTGTTCTGGCCATTTACTACTTTAGCATAGCAGTTTTGTGGTATCTTATGCGCTGAAAGACAAAATTGGGCGTGTGAGTAGTCCAATATGATCATTTTTTCATGTAGATCACAATAGTGGTGTCCTTTTGACATATATAGGTCATATAAATGGGTTTTATCAATATTATATATAAATGGAGAGGTTCTTCCTCCTGTTATCGAGTTCAGTTGTCCCCTGAGGGTGAGACTTGGTGTGGATGATAGGTTGAGTGTTCAGAACAACATAGTTGAGACTTTTGAGCTAAGATGAGTTATGAAATATCTCCTATGTCATCTTATTTTGGAAATTTACCACTTGTGATATGTTACCTTTTGCCTATAAGGATATGAGACCGGATGATTCCAAGGATCCCCTAAGGGATGCCTCTACTTGTGTGCTAATCTAGGGATTCTTATGTAGGATATCTCTTCAATTTTTCTTTGAGAGGACCCCTATTATGGGATTCCTATTTTTGTCTTAGTTGGGAGATCTCATATAGGATTCCTCCCTTATTATTTTATAAGGATCCGTGGTATAATTCCTTCTCTCATTTTTACCTAGAGGATACTGAGTAGGATGCCTCCTCAGTGTTTGAATTTAGGGACCCAGTGGGTTCCCACTGCTTGACCGACCCTGAGATGATACATTGGTTTAGGTTAGATATGGTGTTTTGGTGTCACCCAAAACCCATAATGAACTAGTAATCCCATGGGGTTGTGGCTGTTCTATTGGGTTGGGCGTTCGGGCCACACTCACTTGTCTATTGATATATGAAATGGTTTTTTATGATGCAGTAGTGGTTCCCAGAGGTGCTTCCTAGATGGTGGTTGTGAGCATGATGCGAGGAATATTTCATTCTTTTGGAATTCCTAGATGTTTTTTCTAGGATCCATATTTCTTATTGGGATTCTCATATGTGGTTACCTGAGATCTGGCTTCTAATCCATGTTATTTTTCTGATATTTGTTGTATACCCAGAGGTACTGCATAGGAATTGGATATTGAGGCTAATTATGTACATTTATATATCGTAATAGAGATGCTTTTGGGGTGAAATGATGTGATCTTTGGTATCTAGATGTTGATCCTTGCATGATTGTTTCTAAAGAACTATGAGATACCAAGACTAGAAAGACTGTGGGAGCTTCTAGAGTATTTATACAGGACAGTGATTGCCTTTTTGTAGATGACTGACCATATGGGTTTAGACTATGAGAGCTTCCCAGATGGTCGAATACTACATTGGACCCAGGGGTATTGACTATTAGAGCTACCTGGAGGTCATTTAAATTTTATATGTTGTTATGTTAGACCCAATGGGTATTTACTGTTAGAGATACCCATGTGTTATTTATAATTTATATGATGCTATGTTCGAACCAGTGGGTATTGATTGCGAAAGCTACCCGATGGATTTTTATAATTTATATTATTCTATATTAGATCCAGTGGGTATTGACTGTGAGAGATACCTGAAGGTTGTTAGCATTTACGTGGTATTATGTGGGACCTATGGGGTATTGACCATGAGATCTACCTAGAGGACATTACTAATTCTTCATGTTCTATGTTAGTCCCGAGGCATTCAGACCATGAGAGAATCCCTAGTTGTGATGAGTGGTGGGGATGATTAAGCTCTCCTTGTTGTATGTTTGGAATGATAATGCTCTTCCATATTTGTTAGGATTGACAATCGGTATACGGTATCTTTCTACATAGGATTGAATTTCGGTATATAGTATACTTATTTACAGGGTTGAATATCAGTATACAATAATATTGTTGTGATTCAAGGTGAGTACTTCTGAACCCAAGTATAGGATCATTTTCCTCTTGTGGTGATGTAGCTTACTCAAAGATATAATTTCTGCGTTGGCTGAAGAAAGTACATGTCGATGGGATTATGGACCCAGAGATTGACTTAATGACACGCAGCTTGAGTGGCATGATATACAAATCAATTCCCTTGCACAAGATGTCTAGGAAATTAGGTTTATGGACCCATGGATCGGCTACTGCTGTGGTTTCATGTTTTTGGATTCACACACTCATGAATAATCATATTTAGGAATATGTGTATAGGTATAAGACTATACATGTATATGTATATAGATATCTACATACAGGGTGGAACTTACTTAGTTGGTAGGGATTACAGAGCCTGGGTTCGACTGTGGTTTCACATTAGGTTTACTTTCTTTTGTTGAGTTCCAGCTAGGTTTAGCACATTGTTGTTGCATACACTTTTAGTAGCACAGTTATAGGATGTTTGTCAGGGTTCCCTACTGAGATTATTTTTTCCCATTCATGTGAACCTCGGTGAATGTGTATAACTTCTATATGAATTTTGGTTTGATCATGAGTTGCACGGTGGATAGGGTTAAGGGCTAGTGTTTCACGATCGAGCAGAGCTATTCGAGTAGTTCAACTGATCGGGATACTGCACTTCGACAGTGTCTGGAGATATGGTATATGGGTTGACTTGGAGCTAGTAGTTGAGCTATGTATGTTAATTTTAGTTTCTTTTATACTTGTGTCTACATGTTCAGTCTAGTGGGTATCTATTGTTGTTCTATATTGCATAGTTGTTTGGGCTTTTATTGCAATTTTACTATTACAGCTTGTTTTATTCCAGTTGTATACTGCTTCTTCACTCTTTTAACATTTATATGTGTATGATACATAGTTATTTCAGATATATTATTAATTAGGTATATAGGCATAGTCTCCCCACTATCACACCATAGGCCCTCTCTTCTAGTCAGCAGCCTCTGGCATACATCGAGTCTCAGTTAAGGCCATATGGAGAACCATCTCGACGAACTGGTTTACTAGAATATGAGTTGGGATGTTTTAAGTTGGAATTATGAAATGTAATGAAAAATAATATCTTCATATATATACATATGTAATGTTGAGTGACATGTTAGGACACGAATATTTTATTAAAATATATTCTTATGTTTTAAAAGTTTTGTAATGTTCGGGATCACGTTTTTGAAATAAAAATTTTTTGGTTTGTTTTAAATTATCACTTATGAGAAATAAATTTTAAAAACTTTATTTATAACAATATTTATAAGATAAAATTAATTTTATACTCATATTTTTATTTACTTCTAGGATAACCACATCCTAAGAGAATCTAAGGAATAAAATTATTTTTGAGAGAGTTTTTAATTTTTCTTTTAGTCTTATAAATTCGTGCATGTGGAATCACATTTTTTAATTCCCATGGTTGGTTTTTCAAGTAATAAGAAAAATAATTTTATGTATTAATTTTATTTATTTATTTACTTTTTAACCAAAATAATTGGAATTATTTCCACCCATAATTGGTTGGGCTTAATAGAAAAATGTGTACTATTTAAACCCTTAACACCACCCCTCCACAAGAAAAAATACCAACCCCCTCTTCCCAACATAACAAAACAAATTTGACGTTATATCATCCTTTTCATCCACAAGAGTATATTTTATTACTATATCTTAAATCTTGAATAGATTTTTGTTTGAAGGATTTATTGTAAAATATATAGGAAATTATTCTACAAGGAAATCAAGTTATTCTCTTCTCAATTTTCATTTAAGTACCTCATTTTAGGTATGTCTATGAATATTGAATTAATTTCTTTCCCAAAAACTTTTGTTATATATTTAAATCGAAAATATATTTTTTACCAATAGGATTCCTTCGTTCCATCAAATTATTCATTCCCTTTCATCCCTGTTCTATACAGTCATGCTTATAAATTATGTTATTGAATTTCTATCTCTTACAAGAGACATTTATCAATTCTGAAAACCCAAACCATAAAATATTAAATTCATATTCTACATGATGAAAAAATAATTTTTTCATTCAGGTATTTACATTTATAAATCCCAAACACTTTTCTTAGTGGTTTAAATTTATTAAAATTTCAAGTCTTGAATCATTTATGTACTCAATGATTTTCTATGAAACCCGTTTTCCATTTTCCATAGGTAATTAATGAAAATTTTATTATAATAATTTTAGAGAACATAAATTTATTAATATGACGGTTGTTCCATGAGAAAGAACAAATTTCATGGGAAAAGTGATCAGTTTTATCAGTGGTAGGTTACACTTAGGAGATAGGATACATTTTTGGTTCTATGATTCACTCCACTCCTTTGGGTAATGATTCCTTTGAAAAAATCCTTAATAATATGTTTTGTGACACCCTTTTAATGAGATATGGTGTATTTTCATAAATGTATCATTATTGTAATCTTATTTAAATGTTATGATTGATGTTCTTTCTAATATGATATTCCTCATTTTCATATAATCCTAACTTATTGATATGTGTCTCAACAACTTTCTAAGTATATTATTTTTTATTCCCCTACTCGGCTTTCTTATCATGTTTTTCCTTTACGTATTTCCCGATGATATTATAATGAGTAAAAGAAACAAAAGAGAAAACTATGAATAATTCTATCAAGATGATTAGAATGGTGTTTATTTTTCATATGTTTTTCATGTATTATGTTCATATATCCATGACATTAAACCTTAAAAGATATGATGTATTGTTAAATGTTATACCATGTAATGAATGTAATATTATATAAAAAAGGCATATCTCCATAATATACTTTTCAAAAAAATGGGATGTTACACCATGGTCCCCCATTAGATTCTATTTGGTCAACTGTAAAATATTTTTTAATCTAACATGAATTTAAATCCAAATAAGTTTATAAAAAGATAAATATATAATAATAATGTCTATTGAAATTAACTCACAATTATTTTCAAATATGTTCTCTTATCTTCCTTCATAATTATCCAAGTGAATGTAATTTAATGTTTTGATTCACTTATGATACATCCCAAACATAAAATATATATATTTGAAATAATTTTCTATAATTATATAGTATATCTCATTTTAAACAAACTACCAAACCCTAATGACTTTGTGCCATTAGAGATTAACTACATAATAATCTTCTCCAAAAATATTTTGGAAACATATCCAATAATGTTGAATAATTGGCATTAATTCCATGAATAAATCATGAATATAATCTTATAATAAAATGGAAAACATAAAAAATGACTAATATCAAAATATTATTAAAGGGAAAACATACAATCAATTATAAAAAGATTTGACATCAGGTCAAATAATATGATAAAAAATGAATATGAGAGAAAAAATGATTATTGGAATATGATCATGGATTCATAAGAAGTAATTATAGTGTATGATATCATAATCCCAGATCAATTAATAAAAACATTAAACCCCAAATTAATCATTATTGAAGCATATCATATTTCATTGAATAATAATGTTAGATCGATAGATAACAATTATGATTCCGGAAAATAAAACATAGGAATGTGGGAGAAAATTAAGGATTCTATAATTTTATTGTATATCAAGGATACAAACCAAGACTTGAAAATAATAGTGGAAAACTATTTCACTTTTTTCATAATATAGAATACATTGGATAACTATTTGTTCTACTTAAATTAGTTAAATTTGGTTATATATACATTCTACATAGTATACTCATGAGATATATTCATATCCCCAAACCATTTGAGGGCTATAAAATTAAGATCCCAAAAAGTATTTAATTATAAGCCATACATATGAGTATAAAATAATATAATTCAATCAAAATATCTATAAAAACCCCATGGAATGAAAAATGGTTAAATACATTTTCAGAATGTATTAATTAATAATTAATCAATAATTGGCTCAAATTGATAAAAATAAAATCAACACTCAAAAGAATCATATTATAATAGTATATATAGGGTTATAAATAGAATATAATTCTATAAAAGATGGATATTTTAGATATATAGATGTAAATTGAGGTGGAATCATGAAATTTTTTTATTTATATATTAGTAATATTTTTATAAAATAGGTATAATTTACCATTAAAATCATTATTAAACTTTTGAAAAATAATTTTAAAAAAAATTCAATACACCTGTACATGAAAAAATGGGACCATAAAAAAATATAAAAATAATTTTGGAGTTAATTATATGAATTGGAATAAAAGTATTAATATGTACTTTTTAATTTTGTTTTCATTTTATAAATATTTCACATTGATTCCAGTGATATATTGTTATATTTTTAAATGAATTTTAAAGAAAAAATTGAATTTTTAGGATACAATAAATATTTTAGTTTCAATATTATAAAAAAGAAAATTTATTGAAACCATTTCATATATATAGAAGTTAAATATATATAAAGAAGGATAAATATTAATTATAATAGTGACCTTTTATATGAAGTGTATAATTGACCAAAGAATAATATTTTTATTTGAATATGAAATGTACATATATAGTAATAAAAGAACCCATGTTATATTTATAAGGGATAAAACATAACATACAAAGTTAAATATAGTTAATTAAAAAAATATTTTTATTCAAAGAATGGAAATTGAGTCAAAAACCCTTTAGATTTTTGGAAATGTATGAATCAAAATCCCATGATAGATAAAAGATGAAATGAAACTTATCATAATATTAATATCATATTAATTGTGATAAAATATTTCTATGGAATAGTAGAAAAATAATAAAAAGGATAACATGTGAATAATAATAAAATTCAAAAAAAGATAATTTGAGATAAAATACTCTTACATAATATTTTCACTTTTTGATCTTTGAAAAATATCCAGTATTATATGATTAATGTTTATTATTGATAAATATGAGACAATTATTCATAATTAATCATTATTAAAATTCATTTATAAATATATGTTCATGTATGTATTAATTATTCTTTAATAAAATTATTACTCAGGGGTTATTTTTTTGTTTTTTACATTCCTTCATTCATATGGTGGTATTTTCCCTTGATCCTTTATCATATGATATTAACAACTATAATTTTCATGGATATGGCATACATATTATTGAAATATTTATAGAGTCCTAAGAATATTTCATGAATGTTACGGTGACATCCTCTAAATAATGGTTACATATCTTGTTTTTTATTTTCAATAAATAGAAGTATTTTATATTGATTAATTAATTGAATTATACAAATTAGTATCCTTGATTTATAAAATATTCCAAATTTATAACATATTTCAATTATTTATTTCTTCTTAATCATTCATGGGGTAAAAATTATAGGATCATTTTTTAGGTGGTAAAACTGACACGAACATAAACATTTTACAATGATTAAATTTGTATGAATAGGTTTTCATATTGTTATAAAAAAATTTTATATAAGAGTAATTAAATTAATTGTTTTTATTAAAGTGAAAAATAATATTTAAGGAGTGGTGGATGAATAAGAAAAATAAGAGTGAATAAAGATAATATAACACTTTTATTGAATATTTGGATATTATCTCAGAGAAATTCTTTGAATTTAAGGATTATTGACATGTTCGTGTAACTTCAATCTAACCCAAACCAAATATGGTTATTAAATAGATAATATATAGTATAAAAGTGTGATTAATTTTAAGACCCCAAAATTATAAAAGATTAACATTTAATTCATAAGAATATATGATACACAACACCATGCCAAAAAGAGAATATAATATCTCAAGACCATACATTATATTTACTATTTTAAATAAATTCAATATATTATATTCCTTTAAATTCACATAATACTGATTTTGATTTCATTACACATAATAATTATTTTCTTCAACGACTTGCATTATATACAAGACTCAGTTTTACCATGTAATCTAAATATTATTATTTGAAATGACGATTATCATATATATTTTAAATTGAATGTATTAAATATTAATAACAAACTTATGAAAATATAAAATTTAATTCATTGGTTACAAACTAATTAATAATGAATATAAAAACCAACTGAAAATAAATAAAATTGGTTGATAAATAATTTTTTTATTTGGTAAATGTATTTTATCTAAATAAATTAAATTAATTACTACTAGTGGATGATATTAATTATATTTATATATTATATATGATTTTTTATATTCATATAATCAATTTGATAGGTACAATATATGAACAAATCCAACATTATGCCCAAAAGATAAATTTTTTTAAATGTAGTTTTGCTGCCTTTTAATAGGACACTTGTTTTTAACCAAATTAAAACACTTTTATAAATTTTATTTTTGAAAATAAACATATATTATATATACTTGAACAGAAAAATTAGATCAGAATTATTTTTTTGAATTTTTCTAAGATGTTTTATTTTCTTAGGAATAGTGGAAAATACAGAATTTAAATTGAAAGCAGCCTTCTCATTTAAATAATTTATAATGTTCAACAATATTTTCAATTGATTTTAAAGTCATAATAATTAATTAATATATTAATTAATACAATTTATCTTATTGGAATCAATTTCATATTGAGATTTATTATAAAAATATTGTATGCTTCTCACAAATATTTCGTTAACACCCCTTTTGGTCAACATGTCAGTAGGATTTATTTTAACTTAATTTTATCGACATATATAATTATAATTTGGAAAAATGGATTCTATAATTTGATCTAGAATAATTTATAATTTCTAATAGGGCCGGTTTAATTTTTTAACAAATTGACTAGTGAAAATTATTAAAATTAATTAAAATGATTAATGTAAAAAAAAAAGTTTACTTAGTTGTTATAGTAAGAATAAAAGGTGTAAAATGACTTACACAATTGCCCACCACCCACTGGTTGGACATTGTTTCCCCCATAACACCTCCGAAACAATTTCTATGGGGTATTTGGACTCTATTCCATGATAGTGTCATAAATATTAGGTTATGTAAAGAAAAAGAAAAAAATGATTATTTTCATATGATTGATTTCTATAAGGCCTTGGGATAGAAGAAAATATAAACGATTTTTGATTATATATATAATTTTATAATAAGATTTTTTTTTTCTATCAATATAATTTTTTCATTTTTTGGGGATGAATTAATTACTTGATATTCCTTAGAAACATCAATGTATTAATTAATTATTTATTAATTAACTAAAATAAACAGTAGTAAAAATATTAAAACTGGTGCAAATTGAAGGAATAACTTCTCTTAGTTAATTTTTTAAATGATTAAATCATGATAAAATGTTGTGGAAATATTTTTTTTAATTTCCATCGTTGTATTTATATTTTTATGTTCCAATTAATTACGTGATTTCACAATTTACATTAATGTTATTTTATTTGTGTAGCATCCCTATTTTGAGGTATGTGGCCCTTGTTTATGCTTTTTATGTGTTAAAAGTTTATGTAATGATTTCGGAAGAGGTTAGGAAATTTTGGAATGGTTTTTGATGTTTTTAGAGGCTTTTAAAGGGGTGCATAGTTTGAGCACTGTTAGTGAAAACCGTGTGGGTTCCCCAGAAATCTGTGCAGACCCTTGTTCTTGAGATAGTAAGACTCGCACGACTTGCCCACAGTCTTCCAAACTATGAAAGGAAACTGTGCGGACCCTAGCTCTCAAGGCAGTGGCGTGCACACAGTTATCGCATGGTTTGCCAAACCTTGCAAGCTAAATGTGCCGCCACTTAAAGTTAGGGTTATAAGTTTCGGGCTCACTCGGGATTGCCTCATTTTACTCCAAATCTTCTCCCACTCGAGCCTCACTCGTAATTTTCGGTTCTCAAGGGTTTTAGGGGATCTCCCACATTTTTTGGAATCGTTTCGAAGGGGTTTCAAGGTGGATTCAAGGTGGTTTCTCCCAGGTAAGTTTATCCTCTTGGTTTCCTTATGTTTTCCTTTAGATTTACATCCCTCTCTTTCTTAGTTTACTAGATCTACACATGTTGTGTGTATATATAGGGTTTGGTTTTGCCTTCGATGTTAATTTTAGGACTTGTGATGGTTATGGAAGGTGATTTAGAGAGGTTTCAGTGGAGGATTCCCCGGATTGGAGGTGCGGTTGTTTGTGGGTCATTTTCTCGGGAACCCTAAAGGTAGGTGGCTTCTCTCTCGACTCCACTTGGTTAGAGCTAATGGTTTGGGTTTTATTTAATATTCTTTTCCTGAAATTAATTGTGTTTTGATGTGCGAAATTGGTTTGAAATCCCTTGGGTGATGTTTTTGGGATTTTTGGGAAAAAGGGGATTTGTAGTGAAATGCTATTGTTGTGGATTTTAAAATGGGATGCTATGGTTGATTTTTGAAAGTGAATGATGGAATGGTGTTCAAAAAATGGGTTGTTTTATTGAAATGTTTTTGGCATGGAAAATGGTTTTCAATAAATGGGTGATTTATTGACGTGGATTGATATGCAATGTAATTGGTTTATTTCATGTGTTTGTGGCCTTGGTGGGTTATATGATTGGTTTTGATTGATTGTAATGTTGTGTGGATGTGGAAAGAAGTACGACTATAGAAGGGGATGGATAGTGGACGGATGGGCCACCATCAATGGTAAGTGGACGGGAAGTGCCACTATGGTGTGAATGGGTAACAGGTTGGACAGAAGCTCAACCGTTTAGTTTCTTGGTTATTGTTTTGTGCATTTATTTGCAATATGGAATTGTTGTTCTGATGTGTGAATGATGGGATTACTTTTGGCATGTTTGGTTGGCTTTCACTTGGTATCTTGGTTTGGGTGTGATGGCTTGTTAAGGGAATGTTGGGAATATGAAAATGGTAGCACTTGTGATTTATTTTATATAAATTTTTTTATATAAATATTCTAACGGTTTGTCCTAGTGGCGTGTGTAGGGAAGTAATTTGGGGAAATCCTACTATGTTTTACTGCTCACCCCCTGCTTTGGAACATTGGTGTCTTTGAAGATGTTGTGTATCGTGACGTTGTAAAAGGTAAGACATCTCCCTCCTTTAGTGGTGTGTTGTGATGTCTTGGTAGAGCATGGAGCTTGGAGCTTGGTGTGAAGCCGTGGAGATGTCCTGGATTGTGGTGATTTGGTTATTTAGTTTCCTCTTTGTACTCTAATGTATTTGGACATGTCTGGTTGTATTTTTTTAAGGTTATGTTGTGGAACAACTTGGATGTCTTTTGGGAATGCATGGCTAGGTATTTTAATTGATGCATCATATAGTGGTGGTTAATGGATGTTTGGTTGGTTTTGTCTTAAGGGAAAACCATTCCCCAATTTAATCTTGAATCCCTCGGCATTTATTGACAGTCATTGGTGTCTTGGTAATGTCGCTTAAGGACAAGTATCCCTCATTGCCTCCTCAAGCCAATGAGGTAGGGGTGGGGCGTTACAAGTGGTATCAGTTTGTTTGGTCCTTTGGAGTTGATTCTCGGATTTGTTGTTGACATTCGTTGTGGTATACTACTTGAGTCGGGATGGTATCAAGGCGTAGGATTGTCAGAACATGGAATTTATAGCATAAAAGGATTTAGTTAACCCTTTTATAATGAAATTCAAGTTACCAGGGAGTTGGGTACATAAGTGTTTTGGAGACACTTATAGGCATTGAATATCTCATTGTCGTGGGTGTAGCCAATGAGATGAGGATGACATGAATGGTAGAAATGAATTTCCTCTAGGATTCATATTTCATTGGGGTATAATGATTAATGATGTGATATGAATATGTGAAATTGTAATGTGAATAAATTGTTATTTTAAAAATGGTTTGGTTTTCAAAATGGTGAAACACGGCACATGTGGAAAAATGTGAACTGGTGGAATGCCTTGTTGTGATAGTGTTGTGTAATGTGATTTGAAATGGGATTTTGTGATTTCTACCGAAGTGAGAATCATGGTTTTTTGTTTTCTGTTGATAGAAATCGCACCGGGTAGGCTTCGTAGAGACCAACCGGAGGAGGCTGCTGAAAATGTGGTATCACCTGAGCCTCAAGTGAACCAAAATCTAGTACAAAGTATAGTTCAAGCTTTCCATGCTGTGGGAAGTAGAAATATAGTGGATAAACCAAGGCATGTGGATCATGCAGTTCAGTTTCAAAAGCATAATCAACCCATCTTCAGGGGTGATTTAGAGTTGGAGAGGGCATAATCATGGTTGAATAGAATGAAAAAGATCTTCAAGTTCTTGGGAACTCTGGTAGAGTTAAAAGTGAAGTTGGACATGTATATGTTGGAATATCTTGCCCTTCAGTGGTGGTAGTTGGTATTCCAAGAGAGGACGGACCAGGGTATGATGTCAGAAGGTTTTGAGGAATTTTTTAACAAACAATTCTACCCACATACATTTAGAATTTAGCATATGACTAATTTATTCAGTTTGAAGCAAGAACTGATGTCTGTGATGGAGTATACAGCTAAGGTTATGAACTTAGTGCGGTTTACACCCGAGATGGTGGGTAGCACTTCGTTGAAGGAAAGGATCTTTGAAGTGGGGTTACGGAAAGAAACTTGTTCAAAGATAGCGGTGCTGTGTATAGATGATTACACAGAGATGGTGAATAGAGCCTCGGTATCTGAGCGGGATCTGGTGGGCGCTGCAGGCGGGGGAAGCATGGTGGTACCCATTGGGAATAATGGGAACTCTAACACTGGGTTAAATAGGAGGAGGGAAACCTATTCCCAGGTTGGGAATATAGTATATAATACAACGGCAGGATCGACAAATCTTCCTCCAAAACCCCAGAGAAATCTGAGATGTTTTCAGTGCGGTTCGATGAGCCATATCAAGTGGGATTGAATGGAACAACCTCCAGCATGTCATAATTGTAAGTAGATGGGGGAATTTTCAGCATTATTGTTAGAATGTTCCAAGGATGGGTGTGTGTGACACTCCTCAGGGATCGCAGACGTCGTATGCTTCGACGGGATGTGGACATCATCACACCCCTAATCAGCAGAGCAAAGTGGGTCATGGTGATTCGCAGAATACCATGACGCCCCAGCAGAGTAATAAAGAGCAGAGTTTGGAATGTAAAAATGTGTTCGAAGCTAAGCAGGTTGTGGTGGATGATCAGTCGGGACCATCCACAGTGTGAGGTAATATTCTGTTAAATTCTATCTTTATGAAAGTGCAGTTTGATACGGGTGCTTCAAACTCTTTTATTGCTGCACGTTTGGTTGATTTGTTGGGTTTAAGGTTAGAAATGATGCCCTCAGTTTTGAAACTTCAAACTCCTCGGGTCGAAGAGAGTGTCGAGCCTTCTTGTGTTGAGAATGTTGTATTTTTGTTGGCGAGGTTGAGATAGTGTGGAATTTCATAATGATTGAGATGGATGGTTATGATGTAATCCTCAGAATGGATTGGTTAGTTTCTTGTAAGGCCCACATCGATTGTGATGTGCAGATAGTGGCTTTTACGACACACAATGGAATTATACATCTCTTTATATGAGGGAAGCATGAAAGGCAGGGTGCAACAGGTTTTTTGGAAACAGTAGTGGGTACGTTATCATATTAGTTGGAGGTGTTGTCATAGGAATTGATAGAGGGTGTTGAGAAGAGTGTTCCTCTAGCAGTGGTGGATCAGTTCATGGATGTTTTTTCTGATGAATTCTCTGGGTTACCTCCTGTAAGAGAAGTGGAGTTTATGGTTGACCTCTTTCCAGGGACCAGTCCTATCTCACTTCCGTTTTATCAGATGGCACCAGCTGAATTGTGGGAATTGAAAATCCAGTTGGAAGAGTTATAAAAAAAGGGTTTATCCGGCCTATAATGTATACGTGGGCAACGACGATGTTTTTTGTGAAAAAGGCGGATGGAACATTGAAGCAATGTGTTGATTATCATAGACTTAACCAAGTTATGATAAATAATAGATATACACTTCCATGA
The DNA here is from genome assembly GCA_963277665.1 of Viscum album. Taxonomy (NCBI): domain Eukaryota; kingdom Viridiplantae; phylum Streptophyta; class Magnoliopsida; order Santalales; family Viscaceae; genus Viscum; species Viscum album. The sequence goes on along the minus strand of OY728157.1, from coordinate 859,300,583 downwards.
ATTGATGATTTGTTTGACCAGTTGAGGGGAGCCCAGTTTTTCTCCAAGATCTACATGAGGCCGAGATATCATCAATTGCAGGTGAGGAAGGAGGATATTTCTAAAAAAACTTTTAGAAGTATATATGGTCATTATGAATATGTGGTTATGCCATTTGGTCTAACGAATGCGCCAACTGTGTTTATGGCATTGATGGATCATATATTTTAGAGATATTTGGATTCATTTGTTGTGGTGTTTGTCGATGATATTCTGTTGTATTCAAAGACAAGGGTGGAGGAGGAGCAGCACTTGGAGACAGTGCTGAGGATCTTGGGGGATCATTGGTTGTATGCCAAATTTCCAAAGTGTGACTTTTGGATACACAATGTTCGTTTTCTTGGCCATGTGATTTCTGAAAAGGGTGTTTTAGTGGATCCAGAAAAGACAGAGTTTGTTATATCGTGGAATCCGCCAAAGAATATGTTTGAGATACAGAGATTTCTTGGTCTAGCTGGGTATTATCAGCGTTTTGTTCGTGAATTTTCACGTTTGGCTTCTCCAATGACAGCTTTGACAAGAACAAATGTTCTATTCCAGTGGAATGAATAGTGTCAGCAGTGTTTCGAAGAGCTAAAGGGTCGTCTTACATCAGCACCAATATTAGTTTTTCCAGAATCAGGAAAAGGGTACGTGGTGTATTGAGATGCATCGGGATCAGGGTTGGGGTGCATTCTCATGCAAGGGAATCATGTGGTTGCATATGGCTCACATCAGCTGAGATTGAATGAGAAGAAATACCCAAATCATGATATTGAGTTGGCAGTAGTGGTCCATGCTTTGAAAGTGTGGAGTCATTATCTCTTCGGAGAGAAATTCACAGTATATATAGATTATAAGAGCTTGAAACACATTTTCTCACAAAGGGATTTGAATGTGAGGCAAATGAGATAGATGTAATGTCTCCATATGTTTGATTTTGACTTGATGTACACACCGGGTAAGGGAAATTTGATGGTGGATGCATTAAGTAGAAAATAATATGCTGAGGTGATGAAACATGCATTAGACCAGTGGCAGTGGATGTCAGTTATAACTGATATGGCTTTGGAATGTGAGGACCAGGGGGATAGAGCGGTCTTATTTCTAGTTTTGTTGATTCCTAACTTGGTTGGCCTGGTTAGAGAGGCACAAATATCTGATTTTGAGTGTGTGACCATGGGGTAGAGACTCAATGACGGGGTGACCATTGAGGGTTGGAAAATGAATGGAGATTCGGTTTTGTGTTTTCGGAATTGGATGGTTGTACCAGTTGCTTTTCAAGAGGATCTTTTCAGGCGTATTATCATTCCAGGTGGGCTATTCATCATGGAATTCAGAAAATGTATAAAGCACTGAAGGCACAGTTCTGGTGGGCAGGTATGAAATGAATTGTGGCTGAGTTTGTTTCGAGATGCTTGACTTGTCAGCCGGTCAAGGCAGAGCATCAGAGGCCAGCATGCATGTTACATTATTTACCAATCCTTATTCAGAAGTGGGAGTAGATGGAAATGGAGTTTTTTACATGTCTCCCGAGAATGGTCAAGAAGCTTGATAACATTTGGGTGATAGTGGATCGACTAACAAAGTCTGCCCATTTCATCCCGATTCGTGAATTTCATATGGTGGAAGATCTGTCCAAAATCTATATCCGGGAGGTGGTAAAGAGGCATGGTGTTCCAATTTATATTGTATCAGATAGAGATCCGAGTTTTACATCTTGTTTCTGGAAATCCTTGTAGCAATCCCTTGGGACACAGTTGATGATGAGTACAACATATCACCCTCAGACGGATGGTCAATCCGAGAGGATGATACAAACTCTAGAGGATATGTTGCGGGCTTGTGTCACAGACTTTGGTGGCACATGGGAGGATCACATGTCGTTGGTTGAGTTATTTTACAATAATAGTAATCACGCATCCATATAGATGGCTCTGTTTGAAGAATTGAACAGGCGGTCATGTCGTTCTCCACTATGTTGGGTGGAAATGGGTGAGTCTTCAATGGTTGGACCGAGCCTTGTCCAGGAGACTACGAAGAAGATCAAGTTTATTAGGAAGAGAATAGAGAGGCTCAGAGTCATTATAAAACATATGCGGATCATAATCGATGGTCATTGTCATTCTAGGTGAGTGATCATGTGTTCTTAAGGATCTCTCCTAGGATGGGACATCACCAGTTTGGGAAGCAGGGAAAGATATCTCCGAGGTATATTGGGACTTTTGAGATTCTTGAGCGGGTTGGTGAGGTGGCTTATTGTTTCGGTTTTCCACCATCATTTATTGTGGTAAATAATTTGTTTCATGTGTCGTAGTCGAAAAAGTATCAGTCGGATCGTGACTGTGTCATTCAATGGGATCATGTTGAGCTAGAACTGTATGCTTCATTGGTGCACGTGACAGTGCGGGTTGTGGATAGGAAATAGATATTATTTCATTGTAAAATCATTAGTTTAGTTCCTGTTTTGTGGAAACATGGTCAGATTCAAGTAGAGACTTGGGAGCAGGAGTAAGAGATGATCGAGCAGTGGGCCGAGCTCTTTCGGCAAAGGGCGGGTTCACTACTTTCCGAGGACGGGAAGTCCAACGGTGGGGAGAATATAGCACTCTCAGTTTGAGGTATCTGGCCCTTGTTTATTCTTTTTATGTGTTTAAAGTCAATGGAATGAGTTGGGAAGAGGTTGGGAGAGTTTGGAATGGGTTTGGATGTGTTTAGAGGATTTTAAAGGGGTGCATAGTTTGAGCACAGTTAGTGGATAACGTGCAGGTTCCCCAAGAAACCGTGTGGACCCTTGTTCTTGAGACAATAGGCTTCACACAGTTTTCCAAACCATGCGAGGAAACTTTTCTAACCCTGGCTCTTGAGGAAGTGGCATGCGCACGGTTACCGAACAGTTTTCCAAACCGTGCAGGCTAACCGTGCGACCACTTAAAGTTAGGTTTATAAGTTCCGGGCTCACTCGGGATTGCCTCATTTCACTCAAAATCTTCTCCCACTCGATCATCACTGGGGATTTTTGTTTCTCAAGGGTTAAAGGGGCTCTCCCACACGTTTTGGAAGCGATTTGAAGGGGTTTCAAGGTGAATTCAAGGTGGTTTCTCCTGGGTAAGGCTCTCCTCTTGGTTTCCTTGGGTTTTCCTCTAGATCTAAATCCCTCTCTTTCTTGGTTTTCTAGATCTACACTTTTTGTGTGTAGATCTAGGGTTGGGTTTTGACTTGGAAGTTGATTTTATGACTTGTGATGGTTAGGGAAGGTGATTTAGAGAGGTTTTGGTGGTGCGTTCTCTGGATTGGAGGTACGGATTTTTGTGGGTCGTTTTCTCGGGAACCCTAAAGGAAGGTGGATTCTCTCTAAACTCCACTTGGTTAGAGCTAATGGTTTTGGTTAAAATTAATTTTTTGTGCTTAAAATTAATTGTTTTTTGATGTGAAAAATTCTTTCAAAATCCCTTGGGTGATGTTTTGGGGATTTTTGGGGAAAAGGTGTTTTGTAGTGAAATGATATTGTTGTGGATTTTAAAATGGAGATTTTAAAATGGGATGCTATGGTTGATTTGTGAAAGTGAATGATGGAATGGTGTTCTGTAAAAGGTTTGTTTTATTGAAATTTGTTTGGCATGGAAAATGGTTTTCAATAAATGCGTGGTTTATTGAAGTGGATTGATATGCAATGGAATTGGTTGATTTCATGTGGTTGTGACCTTGGTGGGTTATATGATTGGTTGTGATTGATTGGAATGTTGTGTGAATGTGGCGAGAAGTACCACTATAGAAGGGGATGGATAGTGGATGGAAGGGCCACCATCAATGGTAAGTGGACGAGAAGTGCCACAATGGTGTGAATGGGTAACGAGATGGATGGAAGCTCCACCGTTTGGTTTCTTGGTTATTTTTTTGTGCACTTCTTTGATAGATTGAATTGTTGTTCTAATGTGTAAATGATGGGATTACTTGTGGCATGTTTGGTTGGATTTCCCTTGGTATCTTGGTTTGGGTGTGATGGCTTGGTAAGGGCATGTTGGGCATATGAAAATGGTTTCACTTGTGATTCATTTTATATAAACTTTTTTATATAAAAATGCTAGAGGTTTCATCCTAGTGTCGTGTTTAGGGAAGTCATTTCGGGAAATCCTACTGAGTTTTAGTTCTCACCCTCTACTTTGACACGTTGGTGTCTTTGTAGATGTTGTGTATCATGACGTGGGAAATGTTAAGGCATCTCCCTCCTTTAGTGGTGCGTTGTGATGTCTTGGTAGAGCTTGGTGCATGGAGCTTGGTGAGGAGCTATGGAGGTGTCATGTCTCATGGTGCTTTGGTTGTTTAGTTTATGCTTTGTACTCTGATGTAGTTGGAAATATCTGGTTGTATTTATTTTGGGTTGTATTGTGGAACAACATTTTTGTATTTGGGAAATTCAAGTTTGGGTATTTTAATCGATGCATCATATAGTGGTGGTTAATGGATGTTTGGTTGGTTTTGTCTTAAGGGATAATCATTTTCCAATTTAATCTTGAAGCCATCGGCATTTATTGCTAGCATTTGGCATTTTGGGAACGTCTCTTAAGGCCAAGTAGCCCTCACCGCCTCCTCAAGCCAATGAGGTAGGGGCGAGGTGTTACAATTAGAATGATATTTTATTAAATGGTTTAATATTAATGAAACCAAAATATTCTTCCAATTGAATTTTAAATGTTAATAAATATCATATATTTTCTATCTAGGGACCACTATATCATTTATAATTTAAATATTAACCACTAATTATAAATACTGTGTTATCACTTTTTGGTTAAATGAAATGTTTTTGTGTGTTACATGTGCTCGTGTTAAAATTTATATTCAAGGCATATATGATTTTAATTAAATAATTTAGTTATCATATTTATAATTGGTGAGTCAAAATTATATATCTATGATTATTATAATTTAGTCTTAATTTAATACCCCATGATTGTACATTATATCTCTTTTTAATTAAATTTAATTTCCTCAATATCTTATTTTTCACCAAACACCATGCTTAAACATACCACTATATATTAGTAATATTATTATTTTAACACAAACATTATAAAATAGCCATTAAATTAGTAGTAATTAATAGTAATAAACACTTTATGAAAATTTAATATTAAATATTCAATAAATTTATCTATCATTCATGGAATAAATTTAATAGACATAAGATTGGAATAAATCCAATTTTATGCATAAAAAGTTATATTTATTTAAATGTAGTTTTGTTTCCTTTTAATGAAACTTGTTTTAAACCGAAATTTTGATAATTTTTAAAATAAAAAGTGAAAAATTTAACATTAGTTATTAATGTGTAATGTGTATTATATAATATTTTGAATTTTTGGTATTTTCAAAAAATATTTATTTTCTTTTTAAAAGTGAAAAATACAAAAATTTAATTAAATACTCACATTTAATGTAAATAATTTACAATGTTAAATTATTTTTGTATTTATTTTTATTATTAACATATATCAATTATAGATTTATTAAACCAATATGGCATATTTCTATCTCTTTATAAATATTTTAGATATATAAGCATTTCAAAGTTTTGAACATTTCCACATTAAAAACCCGCTATCTAACCCCGTAAATGAGATTAATTTTAAATTAATTATATACACCTAATTGTATTTAAATTTTAAAAATGTATTCCATTTTTTTATTTAGGTGGTATAGGTTAATTAAATATGATTATTTTAGTTTTTCTTAATATGAAAAGAAAATTTCCAAAAATATGATACCAAACTTATGAGCAAATCGATTAATGAAGGGAAAAATAATAATGAAAATGATGTGAAAATTACAATAAATAATATAAAAATTTTATTTGTTGAGTAATTTTTTACCAAAATAATACTTGGTCATTATTTATTATGTCTTAGAAAAATTATGATGAATTTATTCCCCTTATTGTATTTTATTTTTACAATAGTCAAGCATTCCACATTAATTTTTTAATAAGTATATGTTTTTAATATGGTCACATATAGATGTAATCTTAAACTATATGTATTATTTTTAAATATAAAGGAATTATGTTTATCCTAGTAATTTATTTTTTATTTTTAGTGAAAAAATAATAACCTTGAATGATTTCACAGTAGTGATGGAGTAATAATTTTATTAATGGACCTATCTAATAAACGATATCAAAAATATTAAAATAAATAATTTTTTTGAAAATTAATGACATAAAATAATTTTATAGATAAAATATCTGTGTTTAATAGATTTAAAAAAAAATCAGAGTGTACCATGATTTATTAATATATTATAATTTTCATGAATTGAATAGTGTCAAAATTGACATTAATTATATTTGTTAATAAACAATATTATATTAAATAATATACATATTATAAAAGTCATTAATTTAGAAAAATTATTTTCATAAGTTTAGAATATTCATAAATGATCCATTTTTTGGTTCTTTTTTCATTTTATTATATCTATAATAACCCTCCAAAACTAAAAATTAATTTTTTCTTGGTAAGAATTAAAGGTATTAGAAAATGATTAAAATGAAAAGAAATAGATAACAATGATACACATATATAACTAAAAAATATTTTATGTGACGATTTAAACCCATAATAATATTATATTCTAAATAAATAATTTTTTATCCATTTTAATTTTAATATTAATGTATAAAAATTTAATTTTTTGAGAGCACCCAATAATGTCACTCAACTAAGTTATAAATGGGAACTCCTTCCAAAATTTTATTACATAACCATGATCCATATATCTATGGCAAACACAATTATTTTATATTCTAGAATTTATTATTTATTTTTTGGTGATCATGGTCTTCCAATAGACCAACTCTTGAATGCTTAAGAGAATATAGAAAGGAAGTCTGACGAAGAAGAGGCAATCATCAGTACCGACTCTTTCATATTTATTTCTCCTTCTACATCCTATTCATTTGTTTTTACATGATAAAGCAATAAATACAATATCATATTTATTATGAGGTTTTGTTATGATCATGAGACTACCATATTCTACATTTTATCTATCCTATGAAAAATTAAATCACTACGTGTGTGTACGTATGGCTTACCGTCTCCTAGCCGTGGTGTAGTTTGTTTTTCATCACCACTTTAATTGGATGTGTATAATGATGAAAATAATGGATATAAGTTATAATAATAAAATGGTATATATATTTGAAAAATTAATATACCACACAATTTCTTTACCTTATCACCATTAAGAAAATTATACCATTGCTTTTGTGTACGTAGGGCCTATTGTCTTCCCGACGTGATTTGATTTATTTTCCACATTCACCATTAATCCTTGAATATACATATTTATGTAATGAATTAATATGATATCTATGACTTTAATATAATTATGGATATGATGTAACCATATCCTATTAATATGAACCTGGACTTACACAACAAGACCAGCATATGAAAATGAATAAATTAATACCTGAAACTAGGTTAAAAACAAAATATTATTAACCATGATGTGATAAGATGATTTTTCATAATAATTTATTAGCTAGTAGATATTAATATTAATCTCTCATAAATTAATATAATTAATTAAACCATTATAAATAGGTTTAAATCAAGTTCATCTAATGGAATGCGCAATGTAAGGGTTTCAAGTCACAATTTTACTTTTAGGAGATATATTACTTCGTCCCCACTTATTTATTTGTTGTGGTTTATATTATTACCTTTTTTTATTATATCATGAATTTATTTATTTTCATGGTATTTATTGGTTTTTAAATTATAATTCATTCATGGGGAATATTATTCAACTGATTACAGTGCCTAATGGATTTCTTTACCCAATTTTCATACATTAGGTTAAACTAAAATTCCATTGATTGTGTCATGTTAAGGATATATATGAAATGAATTTTGATCATATTATGCTATATTTAAACCTATTTTATGTGGATTTATAGTGGATATACATAATCATTTAAATTAATTAATATTTTGATCATTTTCAGTGACATCATCATAATATCACTTCACTATGGAAAATTTTAATAATATAAACCTAATTTTTCCATTATGTACATAATTACCCTTTGATTTATTTATGATCAGAATTCATTGAAAATTATATTTCCCTTACATATACATATTATTTAATCATTGATATGTTTATCTACCAAGACTTATACAAATTTTACATATATTGATCTCATTATTTTAGTAACTGGTTAAATAATTTTTAACACATATATTTTACCCTATATATATATTTGATGAAAAAAAAATATTTCTTATAAATTAAATTGACTATTATATTTATGAGGAATTAATTGGAAATAAAAAACACGGGTTATGGTCCAATTAATTCAAGAACCTCTTTGTATCAGTAGTGTCATGAGAACAATCAGTTGGGTTTCTTCCCGCATACTCAAATTATATAGAGATATGATGTTGATAGTGATTATCTTGGGAATATAAATAGATAGTTCATATATTTGAAATTATTAATTACAAAATTATTGTTATTCCATGTATTTAATCGATAGTTATATCATTCATTGTAAATTTCAAGATAATGTGATTTTTTATATGGGATTGTTAGATCAACTTTTATTCCTTATATATTATGCCCATATTGTTGATTAATGGTATCTCTGATTAGTTATTTAACTTTATGTATTGAGTTTTATTATTTGTTCATGATATCTTCAGCTATACATGACCCTTAATGAGCATTTGAGCTCACTCATTTAGTAGATATTATTTCTTCCAAGGTTAGTATGAGTTTTTTATGATTGATATATATGGTTATGCTAAGGGGAATAATGGTGTTATGAAATACAATATATTTTTTATATTATGTCTGGAATGTGATTTTAATTTCAAAAATGTACATTTTTTACCAAGACTATTAAATTTTTTTAGTCATTTTTGATTAAATTACTTATAATAATTATAATGTAATAAAGTAAGGCCACCTATACGTGCCACTGGTGTGGCAGTATTTAAAATTAGTATTAGAGTAGGTTTAGATGAAACCATGGGAACTAGATATAGAAAAATGGTTATTAGGGAACATAAACCTATGATAGACCTTGAGAGTTGTTAAAGATAAACATCCCATAGAAACCATGTTTATGATTATTATATTAAATATGTGTACTCTTTTGGATTTAGGTTATTTTTTAAACCATATTTAACGTTTTAAAAAGTTTATAATTTTATTATCAAATATATTATATTATGTTTTCCTGAAATGGCATCGGGAAGTAAGAAGGGTATAAATAATCATGAACAACATGTATATTTTCATACCAAGTAATCTGATATAATTGTTGTTGGAACAGACTAGTTTATGTCTATAATAAGATAGATTAATCAGGTTGTGGAAAATAACCTTTCCTGGTTGGAGTAACTTACTCTATATAGATATTATTTTTTGGTGGATCACATTGTGTGAGAGGTGCCCCTATTATTTTTTGTGACTTCTAATATAATTGCAGTTGAGTAATGGATTCAGTCATTAGAGACAATATTTATGGAATTACAATGTAATAAATAGGAAATGGGTAAATTTTCAATGTATAGTCTCAATGGTGATATTAATCATTTGTGGTTGTTGTTATAGAATACTTGGGAGGGATAAAAAATAAAACTCACAAAATGGAATGATATTAAGGATAATTGTTTGAATAAAATTTCCAACATGAGTAACAAAGTGAGATAATGATAATATCCTTAGTTTAAAGAAAAATGAAGAATAATTTTTTATGGTTTAAGAATATAACTTTGCAAGGTTGGAAACTATAATATATATTAAATATACAACACACATTACAATTTTTACCATTTCATTGAAAGTACTAAACCATGTATTTGAAGGGCACCTGTCTCTAAAAATATCTCTTCATATGATTAAATTTATAGTTTTCTAAGAATTATGTATTAAATTGGAATAAATAGAAGAATATGGTGGCATAGAAATTCACAGATAATTGGAATAAGGGAAAAAAGGATTTTCCAACATGTTATAACGGTGGAAAAAAATAACCCTTTGAAATGATTAAAAGGATTGGGTGTCTGTTATAATTATAGAGGAAAGGCCCATGTAGATATATAATGAAAGGGAAATGAAATGATTATTATTTAGTTATTCAACTATACTGAAATACGGCACTACACAAATAAATTCCCTAAGAATAAATAAAATATAATTTAGAAAAAGATAAGGTATCAACATAATGATTATAATATTTATACAAATGGTGTTCATTGATTGATATTCATTTGTATTTTTATCAATGAAATATATTTTAAAAAAATTTATTGATGATATTACCATCATAAGAATTATGAAATATATATTGATTTATTGAAGTGCAATTTTTTTAATGATTTGAGAGAATATATTGAAAGGTACAAAGAAAAGCGATTCGGTTGAAATTTAAACATTTTAGAAAACACATGGTTTAGGGAAAGAGATCCATTAATTTGATCCTGATGTTGGAATAATGATATTTTTATAAAGATATAATTGATATGGAAAAAGTAAATTGGATACAACTAACTACCTTGAAACATATTCTAATGTTTGGACCACAACATTCAGAAATCAAATAATTTTAAGCACTTATGAAATTGTTTTAGTTTAACATTAAATGTGGTTTTACGGATTACTGTATTACTTGACAATATAATGCAATATGCGCTAATATATAATGTAGAAATAGTTCATTGAAAACCCAAATGATAATTTCGTACTTATGAGAAATAAATGTGTTACATAGGCATATTTCATTATGTTATTAGAAAGTGAGATAATTTATCAACTCTAAGAAATGGATACTGGACCAATAAATTTTTCCATTTAACATTATTACTTATATATCATTGATATTTTATCTAATAATAGATTTATGGTTCTATGATGGTTAACTTTCTCACAATAATGTTTTCAATCACTCTCTATCATAACATGATAGTTAGATTTCTATAACATTTACTTGTTTCTACTTCACACTAATTTTATCCTCTTTGAATTCCAAAATTTTTTGTGTCCTGCATATTCAAATTTTCTTCTATTTAAGAGAAATATTTATTAACCCTTTTTAAGAAGTGGGTTTCCCACAATGAAATTTTCAAAAATCAACCATGGATTTTTGAAGTTCAATTTCAAATGGTAAGAAAATAATTTATGGAAGTTGGGGAGAATGTGACACTCCAATATTTTAAAGTATGTACCTTTTTAAATAAACATAATTTCCTGAATATCTTACGTTTCACACAATACCATGCTAAAATGAATGATGATATATGAGTAATATTATTATTTTAACACAACCATTATAAACTAGCCATTATACTGGATAGAATTAATACTATTAACTACATTATTATATTTATATATTATAAATTCAATAAAATGTTTTTACATTCATAAAATAGATTTTATAGGAATAATGATAAGAATAAATACTATTTTACAAGTAAATATATATATTTTACTTAAGGCTGTTTTGTTGAATTTTAATGTGTCACTTATTTTAATACTATGTATTTCATCTTTATAAATTATTTTTTCAAAAAATAAACTTTTAAAAACAATATTTTAAAAATTTCCTTATGGTGATTTTTCAGAATTTTTCAAAAAATATTTATTTTCTAGTAAATAGTTAATAATACTATATTTTAATTGAAAACAGACTTCTCATCTAAATAATCTATATTAGAAAATTATACAATAAATTATTTTTAAAGTAAAACTATATCAAATATACATTTTTTAATATATATTGGGTAATTGGAACCATTTTTATATTGAATTTGGATATAAAAACATTTCAAACTATCAAATATTTTCAATTCAAAAACATTCATTATCACCCAATCTATGGGATTTATTTGAAATTTAATTTCACAAATTTTGCGTTGTGAATTTAAAAAATGTATTACATATATGGATTCCGAATATAAAAAATTACCTATATATGTCCCTTTATTTTTTTATTATGAATAATAACTTATTTAATTTTTATTTCCAATGTTAAGGGTAAATCGAGTAATTATGGGAAAAACTAATTATAATAAATATGATAAAATCACCCTAAAACATTTCACAATATTATTGGATTAGTTAATGTCGACCAAAGTCATCCTTGGAAAACATTTATAACATATTTCTGCCACTTGGATGAATTTATCCACCATATAGTATTTTAGTTTCTGAAAATCCAATCATGTGACATAAATGTTTTTAATAAGTATAACATTTTTAATATTGTCTTATCCTAAAGTTATGATGAACTATAAATATTATTTACAAAAAAATTATTATATTCATAATAATAATTTAGTTTCAATTATTTCTGGATAAATTATTACACTAAATTCATGCACAACAGCATTGTGGTATTTATTTTATTAATGGAAATTTAAAAAAAATAAATTAAAAATATTAAAATAAAGGTGATATGATATAATTGATTTCAACCATAAATTTTATAGACAAAACTGACATGTTATAGATTTATTATAAGATGTTTATGAATATATCTTGTTTGAATGATATTTCTAATGTCAATGTAATGAATAATTTTATAATTTAAATTAATGTTATACTAAAATAAATAATATTTTTTGAAATAATATAAAATTTCTAAAGAATGATACTATTGATTGGTATAAGGTTAAAATTTTCATCAATCAACCATTTATAATTATTTTTTCATTTTATTGTAACTATATAAATCATCAAATAGTAAAAATACATGTTGTTAGTGTAATAGTTGAAGGGATTAAATAAGGATTAACACCAATAAATATTATAAGAATGATCCATAAACACATCTAAAAGGAATTGGATATGTTTATTTTTATCCATAATAATCTTATATTATATATTAAAAAAATTTCATCCATATAAAATTTGAAATTAATTATATTTATTTAATGTTTTTAGAGTTTCAAAAACTGTCTCATACATCTATTATAAAAGGGTAGTCCTTCCCTCACTTATTTAAACTACATTGAGACTTATATCATAACAAAAAAAGTATCCATTAGTCTTTTAAAAAACATTATATATGGGTTTTGGTATTTTCATTAAAAAATAGAATACATTAGATCCCTTATGATAAATTATAATTGGATTCCACTATAGAAGACACTATCTTCTTTACCATCTCATTCATGTTTATTTTTTACGTACATTATATTCATGTGTTGTTTCAATGATAATGTAATAACTATAGTATTATATATGTTTTGAGACGTTATTATTATTTTTTGACCACCATATTTATCTTTTTATCCATCTTATACAAAATTAAACAATTTTGTGTGCGTATGTACAACTTATTATCTCCATATTGGGTGTAATTGTTTTCATCGGCAATTTACATGGATAGGTATAATGATGTAAATAATGGATATATATGATAATTATGACATGATATTAATTATATAATAATAAATATACCATCTAATTCCTTACCCTTTCTTTATTAAGGGAATGATATTACCACACGTGTGTATGTATGTCCTACCATCTCCACGACACAATTAAATTCATTTTCCATGTTCACCATTAAAGAATGATTATATATATATATGAAAAATAAATATTATATCTTTGAGATTAATATAATTCTTGGGATTATGTAACTATATTTAATTCAAAAGAATTAGGACATACAAAAAGAACATGCAATAGAAAATGAAGTAGTAAACACCTGAAACATGGGTAAAAACCGAATATTTAAAAAAATAAAGGATAAAATGAATTAGTAGAATAATTTATTATATAATAAATATGTATATGGTTATTTTATAAATTAATAACTTGACTTAAACTGTTATAAAGGATTTTAAACTATTTTCAATTAAAGTAAAACACAATGTAGGTGTTTCTCATCTATCTTTTACTTCTTTGAAATATATTCTTTATTCAAAACTTTTTTACTATGTCTGCTGTATATAATGCACATTCTTATATAATACAATAAATCTCATTATTTTAATGGTGCTTAATGTTTATTCAAATTTTATTCTTTCACGAGGAATATTATTCAACTGATTTCAATGTTATTCGGGATTTCTTACCTAAATTTTCATTCATTGGTTTATGAATCTATTTAACTGATTTTATAACTCTAAAGATACATGTGAAATGAATTTTGATTTTATTATATTTTATTTACACTTTTTTCAGGTTTATTTTTATTGGATACACATAATAGATTCACTTTAAAAATTATATGTTATTTGTAGAGGAATTTGTCTCAATTTCATATCGCTGGAGCATATTTCAATGAAATACAAATTTTTTTTCTATAGTGTACATACTGACCCTTTAAGTTATTATTAATAATAATTCACCAAATTTTACATTTATCTTAAATATAAATATTTTTTTATCATAAATATGATTATTACTTAAGACGTATAAAATTTTTACAGATGATGATGACCTTATTTGATTAACATGGGAAATAATGTTAAATTTGTATATTTTACTCAATATAGATATTTTATGATAAGACACACTGTTTAAGAATTAAATTATGTATTAAATATAGCAATAATTTATTTTAAATGAAGGAAACTATTTCAGGATTCGTTAATGTAATCCCTTTGATGCATCGGTAGACACATGAGATGAATTAGTTGGCCAAATCCGATGTGTTTCTATGCACTGACATAAACTATCTTGAATATTGATCTACAATGTAACTATCTTGAGAATATATCTTGATAGTTTGTAGATCTGACATTATTAATTAAATAATTAGTATTTTTTCATGAGATTACTAAATTAGTTATAATATCAATGGTCAAATTCTAAGCTTGTGTAATTATTTGACCATCTTTTATACCTTCCATATTGTGCTCAATTTATTTGTTAAAGGAATTTGTGATCAGTAATTTTCCTTTCCGTATTGATTAATCTTATTGATTATGAAAGATTCAATTTTTATTGACCCTTACTATGTATTCAACCTACAAATATTCTTATGTTTTATTTTTCCATAGATTTCAATGAAGATTATTTTGATAGATATGAAGGGTTACACTTAGGGGAATAATTGTGTTTTAAGATAAGATAATTTTCATAATTTATTCCTAAACTGTAATTAGAATTTGAAATATGTATGTAGTTTACCAAGACTACTAAATAATTAATTCTGTTGATAAATAATTCATTGTACTCAATAAAATGTAATAAAGTAAGACACCATATCTATGATGTTGGATTTTGGGTCTTTAAAATTAATGTATAAAGTACATAGGTTATAAAATTAGTTACAATATATATAAAAACTATAGAATAAGGAAACAAAAAATTTAAGGACCGAAATGATAAAAATATGTTTATGTTTTTATGGTGAAGGGGTTTATAGACTATAATTACTCTACTAAACTATTAATTATAAATTTTAGATTAACATTATGTAAAGGAGGCCTTCATGTTGTGAATAATTTTTAGTATTTTGAGAATGCCACTCCTCCTCCATTTTAAAATTTCATTCAATATCTACACTTATTCAAACCTCCTCAGCCATTTGGGTCGACCAAACCATGCCAAAATCACTTCCCAAAAGACCACCCCTTGTCCTAGAATCCATATTTTTTGAATAAATCTAACCAAGGATTTTATTTCATAAAAAAGGAGTTACTCAGAGAATAGGTAATGTTCATAAAAAAATATTTTCTTTTAATCTATTATAGAAAAACCTTTAGTTATTTTCATATATTTATTATATAATAATATCATTTTCTAAAATATATTGAAATTTTATTATGTTTAGGGTATTACATACAACTTCACATCCTTTCATGAAGATGGTTATGAAATCATCATTCGTGTCTACGGTGTACTATCGCCTCATGAACCGATGTTGTTAATTATTCCATTTCTATCATTGAAGGAGGAAAATAATGATTTTAATAATATTTATATGTCATAAATATGATATTTATTTTGTATTTAATATTATATAAGTATTATATAACACATTCATTCATTCTTTCCATTTTGTGTGAATTTGATATGGTCGTACATGTGTATTGTGGACAGCAGTCTCGCGAAGCAATGTGATTCACTCACACCTTAAAAGAAAGGTATTAATTATAGTTTTGATGAACATATGTGATATATATAAATTTATAAAGATGATAGTATAATATATTTTTATAAATAACTTCTTTTTTTTCAATGTGACATGAAAATGGAAACAATGTTCTTGTCTACGTACCGCTTACCATCGATATGAATAGTGTATTTTAATTCCAATTACAAAATTTTGTGTATTGAACTATATTCATATATAATAATTATATCTTATATTTAAATCATGATATTCATTTTTTTATTATTAAATCATTATCTATGTTGGAGGAACATAAAAATTCAGAGCTTAGTCGAGAACAAGGCAATAAAAACTATAATCAATGAAGATAGTTTATGATTATTAACAAATGGGAGATAAGATATTATAAAAGTATCATATGTGGTATTATAAATATTAATATTCTTATGGTAAAATTTAATAACATTCTTAATACCACTAAAAAATAGGATAAAGTGGTTTCTTCCAAATGGATCATAATGAAAGGGATTTCAACCAAATTTACATTCTGACGAGACAAATTTGTTTATATGAACCACATAACTTTTATGGGGTGTATATTTTACCCATTTGAAATTTAATATTTTTATTCATTAATACATATTGTTATTTTGGGATACAATTTTATTATTTCATTAAAGGGGTTTTGATAAGAAAATATTCATATTGTAATAATTATTTTATAATCTCAATTCCTTTTGTGTTTTCCAAATTTATATTGAAATTATCATTACCTTGTTATCATTCTTTATTATAGATTATATTTCCTTATAATATCTATATTATATTTTATGGATATTATTATTATCTGTACCTTATAATATTTTTCATATGTCTTTTACATTGAAGGTTATATTATATATTAGGTAAATATTGATAAATATGTATCCTTTACTAAATATAGATTTTTGACATGTCATGTTGTTTATGATTTTAATTTATTATTTAATAAATATGGATTATTTCTGACAATAATTACATGGGCGGAGGACTAGTTAAATAAATCTCCTTGATATATTGTTAGTATCATGAGATGAATCTATAACACCGCAAGATTTTTTGAATTATTTTAATCCTTTTATATTTATTATTCCACACAACACTGGATACATATTTTGATATATGAATACACTATTTTTTCATTGCATTGTGCACAACACAAATTAAGGATTTCTCTACACACAAATCATAGATTAGATTTTGGTACATGAAACACCATATTTGGATTTTATTAAACAAAATATTGATTCCCTTCAATTTATTGTCTTACACGTAAGATCGAGTTTTACGAGACTGTAAGATACTCTCAACTTTATTATTAAAATATTATAATATTTACCACCAAGCTATTGGAATGGAAAATATGAATATGATTAAATAAATTTAAAAAATTTG
This sequence comes from Viscum album, assembly GCA_963277665.1. Taxonomy (NCBI): domain Eukaryota; kingdom Viridiplantae; phylum Streptophyta; class Magnoliopsida; order Santalales; family Viscaceae; genus Viscum; species Viscum album. The sequence goes on along the minus strand of OY728157.1, from coordinate 859,283,041 downwards.
ATTTGTGCAAGAATATAAAATGAATTATTATTTATCAATTATTATATGTAGATTTAAGAACAATTTCAAAATAGTCAAATTACTTTTATTTGAAAAATATTCTTTGTGTAAAAACCAAATTTTATTATATTTTTTTTAAAAGTTGATTAAATTTTTTAAAAAACATTATATATTATATATTCAATCAAAAAAATTATATTAATCTAATTCATTTGATAGTTATAATATAATAATAAATCCATTTTAATATATAAAAATATTTATTTTTCAAAAAATAAATTTTACCACCTTTTAATGAATAACCCATTTTATCAATTATCATTGAAGCATTTATAATTTTATTTGAAACAATAAACATAATTTATATAACTGGAACATAAAAAAATCACATATGGGTGAACTATTGGTATTTTTCTATAAATTTTCATTTTTTATGAATCGTGAATAATATAGAATTTTAATACAAAAACTATTTTTTTGTCTAAATTAAGTTTTAGGTTATATTATTTATATTATTAGTTTTAAATTTTTTAATATATAAATTTTACATAAATTAGTCCAATTTATTACATTTCGGTCAATTTCACTTTGAAATTATATATAAAAACATTCCAAATTTGTAACATATTTTACTTTAAAAAGCGATGTGTCATCCCATTTGTGGGATTAAATTTAAATTAATATCATAAAATTTTATGAATAAAATTTTTAAAATGGATTATATATTTTGGATAAAAATAATTTCTAATATCTAATATGTTAACAAAAATTTTACAAAAAAGTACACTGAAAGTGATTAAAATTTATTACAGTGATTAATAGAAAATTTATCTTAACAAGGGACTAAAAATTACACATAGGGGTACAAATAACATAGATGATTGTAAATTATTTGTTGGATGGATATATTATGACCCTCTAATATATTTCTTATAATTTAGTTCACTATTGGATACATGTTTTAAAGGAAAATTGTTGTTGGAATTCCCTTTAATTTTTTTTCAAGAATTCCACTCATCCTCTTCTATAAAAAGGAACTCACCCTCCTACTTATTCACACAACTAAATACATTTTTATTTCACAAAATATGATCCATAAGATTCCAAAATCCCTCACTTTTCATATAATACTCAATTTGGTCATATAGGGATTCTAGGAATTCCTTTTTTGAAATACTAATGATGTAACCTAAAAAAGAGGTCACCTACTTTTGTGATCACATTAGAATTATTTCCTTCTCCACTCCTTTAGTTATCAAAATTACATGATCATTTAATAACACCATTATCCACAGTATAATTTTGTTATTATAATGGTTCAACCTTTACTAACACACATTTCCATCTAATGGGAAACAAACATGCCATTCTTGTGTATGGTGAACTATCACCTCAAGAAAAAATATGGTTCTTTTTCTAGTTACCTCATCTCCTAGATGGAAATTATGATGTAAATATTTTTTTTATTATATATATATGTGTTAAATTAATTTATTATTTATATTTATTTAATTATTATATAAAACATTACTTCATTATTTCCATTTCTTTTAACATGATAACTTCATTTGTGGAGGTGTGGACTGTCACATTTTCAAAGCGATGTGATTCCCTCACACTTTACATGGAATGTATTATGGATGCATTTAGTAAAATAACATGATATATATGACATAATACTTATAATTTAATGGCATTATATATATATATATATTCATAGATTTTATTTACATTCTTCCTTTTAGTACGAAATTAAAACGGAAACAATGTTCATTTGTATATACGACCCACTGCCTCCATGAACCGTGTATTTCATTTAATAATTTTATCTTATATAGATTAATATAAATAATTTTAGAAAAGATATATATTATATTTATATCAAGGTTTATATTCTCTATATCATGATATTACTATGATGATAAAAAATATAAAAATTAAAATCATAAGAGAAAAACAATGTGATTATTACTCGAAACGTAACATTATGATCAAGTTTGTTAATAAACAGGTAACATAAAGCCATCATAAAATCATATATGATATTACATATTATAATATGGTTATGTTTTATATTTATAAAAACTTATATTGATTATATAATATTTTTTCTTTAGTACGAAGAGATTCTAGACATAAGTTTAGGGTTTTATCATCTCACTTTTATTTTCCGTGAGACACTATCCATGTTCACCACCAATTTCTTATATGTGATGTTTTTACATCCCATCTTTGAATTATATGATTATTATAAATAATTTTTTGGTTATTTAATTTTTTATGATCATTATTTCATGGGGTGTATGGTTCAAAAAAATCCAAATCGTTAATGTTATTTTATCTAAATTTTCAATCTTTAAGATAAATGCCATGTAATTCACCTATATATTTTAATTTTTTTTGTATATAATACCATTTTAAATGTTATATTATGATAATAATTCATTTCATAATATTTTATTTTTCTTTCAATTTCATTTTCATACATGGAGGGTATAATTTAGTGTTACCAAGGGGTAATAGTTTATTAAAACAACCTCTTCACTTATCAAGATTGTTTATGATACTACTTCCATTTATGAAATCTTGTGATCCACAACTAAAGTGGACTACTATATTATCTTTTCCTATGGTTAGTTATGAATTATTTATATATTAGTACAATTTTTTCACTCTTTGGTACGAAATACAATTAAGAAAATTTATCTATGAAAATATGACTTTATATCTCCTTTTGGTCTGAAATTTGTGTTCCTTCAAAACTGTTTTTTCTAAAAATGTTTTAAATTTTTTTACTATTTTTATATGATGTTTAAAGGAAATTTACACTCATGTGTTACCTACTATATATTTTTTAAATTAATCTTCTTTACATTATTCAATCAAGACACTTTTCCAAGAATGTATGGTTAAAAGGGATCATTCATCATTTATGGACTTACCCATGGTCATGACCATTAATTTCTTGATTCACCCTATTTGTGTTTAATTTAATGAAAATATTTTCATAATATTCTGGATTTTTTTAATTTATTTTTGTTTTGAAATAAAATTTTTTATGTATAAAAGGTGTTTAAAATAATTTTGAAGGATTATTTTATTTGTTTTCAAAATCATATTTTCAAAGAAAAGGAATTCAAGGTATTCAATATTTCGTTATATGTTTTAAAATACATTTTCAAGAAAATGGGTTTTAAAATTATTTCTAACCTTTTATTTAGGTTTTAAAATTAATTTTAAGGAAAAATGTTTTGAAATTTTTCTTCAATATTCTTTTAAATGTTTAAAAAAAGTGTTTCAAAATGATTTTATGATTCATTTATATGTTTTCAAGGAAAAATACTGCAAAAGAATTTTCAATATTCTATTAAATTTTCTGAATGACAATAGATTTAAATAAATTTCCAATCATGTTTTATAAATTTTTAATGGAAAGGTTTAAAAAAATTCAAGCTTCTTATATATGTTTCCATAGAAAAATGTTTTCTGTATGTTTTGAAACCTTATTTATATGGTTTTATGTTTTTTTCAAAAGAAATGGATTTAAAAAGGCAATATGTTTTAACAATATTTTTTAAAAGAATAATGGATATTCTCCTCATGAAAAGTTTAATATAAATGGTAAATATTTCATTATAAGAATTGTATTTTTTAAGTTGTATTATGAAACATATATTCAAGGAAAGGATATTTAACTTATGAAATGTTCCATTTGATCTTTCAAAATCCTTCTACATGTATGAGGAAATAATTTCTTTATAGTGTATGCTTTAATGATGATATGATCTTTGAATACCATTCATATTATTTATTTAATGGTTTATTTTTTGATGTAATTATGTTTATGAAACTCGTTTCTCTTCTACAGTTTATATGCTTTTGAAACGTGCTTCCATTCATAGGATATGCTTTCATGAAATGATTATGAGACCTATAGATTTTACATATGTAATAATGTGATAAAATTATTATGATACCCATTTCATTTCATTAGTTATGATAGGATGTTTATGGAACCCGTCTATTTTTATGGGTTATTATATGATGTAGGTTTTGTTATATTGTGGAACATATCTGTATGATTTTATTATGAGATGGGTGGGACCTATATATCTCTCCAAATTGTTGGGTAATTAATTATATCTCCTGATATAATTATGGAAAAAAAGTCTATGGGATTTATCCAAAATGTAAAGTAGTTTTTTCATGACCCACTATGAGAATATGGGGAAGTCGGATCCCCTAAAACATATGAAGAGAACTAATCTACTATGGGATGACTGGGAAACTAGATCCCTTGCAAGGAAAGGATAGTGATTGGGGATGGTGGTGTGTACCTCCCAGTAGTTGTAGTCCCCATGAAGTTCCCTGTTATGTTTTTGGAAATGATCATTTACATATAGGGAATGATGTTACATGTTTATGTATCTTCAAAAAATTATATGTCTTCTTAATTTCATATGGCCACATGGATATTTTTTTTGATTATCTTATAATTCAAGTCTCATGAACTGAAAATATTTATTCTATATCCCATGATTATGTTCATTTAATTCATGGTATGATCTTCAAATGTTATTCTCATCATCTTATAACCGTATGTTCATGTTATTCTTATATATGTACTTTATTTACCCATATTGAGCATCTGAGCTCACCCATTTCTTATGTTTTAATTTTCATGGGTTATAAAGAATGGTATTAAGTATCATTACAAAAGGATGAGATATTTAAGGATTATGTTGAAGGTCATTCATCAAATTATAAGAATGTGTTCCGTTTTTTCAAAGACACCTATTATTTTCTTCATGACTGTATTTTTATAATGTGACGGATATTTATATAAAATTATGTAATATCAATATATTTTAAGTTATGGTTTCTATATTTTATACCATTGGAAAGGTTTTGTAATCATTTGGAAATTTTTATGATATAACCTTACTTATCCTTAGGGATATTTCAAAGGATATGTCAAGGGGTGTCTTTATGGATAAGTCTAAGGATGAGTTATTTTTTTGGATATGTCTAGGAATTTTGGTAAAGGATATAGATAGTGGTTTTTAGGAATAAATATATGTATGGATAGTACTAATGTATATGGTTCTAGAACATATATACCTATGAGTAACAACTCTAACAAGGTTTGTTGAGCCTGAATCAAGAATAACCAAGTACATGATGTGGGGCTTATTTCACACATGGTTTAACCCTCCATAGGATTAATATTTTCACGTTCAAAAACACTATGTGAATCATTATTAAGGATTTAAATAGAATACTACTATTAATAACCAATGATAATCCTAAGGTGTTATAGATTAACTAAGTTAGTGTCATTATTTAGAATTCATATAAGTAATAATATTTTATTATGTGGTTTTAGACAATGATAAGTGTTTTTCAGCCAATGTTTTCTTATATTATTTAATAAAAGAAAATAGAATAAACAGGGTTAACAATGAATGTTTCATATGTTGAAAGAATGGTCATCATAAAAATATATTTAATAAGTTGAAACCTCATGAATGGAATGAAGAAGGTTGTATGAGTATTGGATATACTTATAAAAATAAGGATATTAAAAAGGACATGTCAAAGGTATTTAATGTTCTTCCAATATTGTATACATTTAAAAGAAGAATAATGATTAGATTAAGGTTAAGGAACATTAATACATGACACATATTTCATATTCTAAGAAATATATATTAAAGAATAAGTTGGGGAAGGCTGAGTATTGGGTTAAGAATAATGAAGGAAGATTGAAGTCTATATATTTGGGAATTAAGTTATTATGTTATATGAGTCATGTAGTATTAAAATATTTTATGTATAATTTTTTGTTTGATTATTTTAAATAATGTGTTAAATGATACTAATTACATAGAAATTCTATTTAACGGAATGGTTACATTAAGGGAAAGTATCCCTTAACTTTTACTTCAAGTTGATAAAATGATATTTTATATGGATAAATAGTTGATGATTAGGATATAGTAAATTGGATAGTATTTATGGACAAAAATATGATAAATGATTTATTGAGAAAGAGATCTATGATTTCAACGTTTAATTTCTCAATTTCATGGATTCAAAAAATATATTCTTTAATATTTGTAATTAGTAAGTATGAAAGTTTGGAAAAATTATTTATATTAATACAGGTTATTACCATGTTTTATTAGAATATACAATGAGGGAATTCAGAATATTAGAATATGAAAAACAAGTCATAAATTATGATATATGTCAGATCAATGCTAATATTATATTTTGACCATCTTTATGTTGTTTTTAATTTACATCTTTCTGTGGGTTATAAGGATAACCATTAATTGAAATTTTAGGTGAATCTTTGGATCAATATTGTGAGTTTAAAGTATTATCTCACTATATGAGTATCGTGTATATTAAATAAGTTATTATAACATCTTTCTATTGATTATAAATAATGAAATATGGTATGTATTATCATGGATCACATTATTTTTTAGTGGTTTGGGAATGAAAATTTAACCTTCCTTTCTAGATAAAGAGGTGATTTGGAAATGTTTCATTGAACAAAAAAGCATGTGGTTGTGCCAAAAGTGTAAAATTATATCTTTTCAAGAAGATTATTTTACTTTTGGAAAGATATCCATAAATAAAATGGAATTATAATCCCTTAATTTTTGTTGAACATATTTCTTTTTGGAACATTATAGGTTTATGAATTTGAGGTCCACAACATTCCATTGAAAATTAACTTGTTTTTTAATGACAAACATAATAACAAACTATAAATTTTTATGCTTTTTGTCCAAGACTATATTTTTAATTTCCACCAATGTTCTCCCTTGTGAAACATAGTTTTGATTTGCATTGGGTAACTACCATATTTCCAACATTCCCTTTTTAATAGATTTTTTAGTATTCTAATTTATGATGTTGTTTTCTATGAAAATATAATTCGTGTATTTAACCATTAACAATCTGGATGAGTTTCAAGAACAAAATTTACATTATGGGGTGTAAAATTTAACACCCTGATATTTTTTGAATGATATATTTTGAAGTAATTTAATCTTTTGAGATTTTTATTACATAAAACATTGAATATAACTATTGTTATATGAAAGCACTATGTGTGTATTGTGTTATATGAAACACCGAATCCATGTAGTGTTATAAAAAAAATACAAGATTATGATATAAGAAACACAATGTTTTTCTTATATTACACAGTATACTAAGTCCCTTTGATATCTTATATTACACGTAAGGTCATGTTTTACAAGAATACAAGATAGCATTAATATCAATACTAAAATATTATACAATCTACAACTAAACAGTTCTAATGGACGTTACAAATAAGATAAAATATATTTTAAAATTATTATTGAAACATATATATAAAATGAATATTTTGGTAATGAATCAGTATAAGTGAATATAAGAACTATTTTAAAATAAAGAAATTATTTTTATAAAAAAATATTTTTCTTTAAAAAAGAAAATTTTATCTCAATATTTTAGACAAAAAATATTTTGATTATTTTTTTAAATAAAATTTATCTATTATATATTCAATCAAAATTTTTTATAATCATATAATATATTTTAGAGGTATAAGATACTAATTAATTTAATTTTATACACAAAATATATATTTTTTAATGGTAATTTTATATCTTTTAATGGAGATCCCATTATTAATTGAATTTTTGACACTTGTATATTTATTTATTTGAGATATTAAACTTCATTTTTGAAATAGGAATATAAAAATTAGATTATGATGATTTTTTTGTATTTTTCTATAAGGATTCATTTTTTGATGAACAATGAATAATACAAAATTTTAATATAAAACTAATTTTCATGTAACTTATTTATACCTATCAATTATGATTAATATTGAGTTAAAAGTTAATTTTGATCCATTATGCATAATTTAATAGAGTTTCTTTTATCGGAATCAATTTAACATTGAAATTATATATAATAACTTACCAAACATTAGAACATTTTTTCCCTAAAAACACTTTCTTAGTCCCATATAGAGGATCATATTTCAATTAATTTCATCCACATCCATGAATAAAATTTGGAAAAATGGATTCCATATTTTAGATTAGAAAAATTATAATTTCTAATTTATTAAACTTTTTTTATAAAATATTTTTGAAAGTGGTTAAAATAATTTATAGTGATTTGGAAAAAATATATCATAACAAGGTAATAAACATTACACTTAAGGGACAATATGACATATAAACATGTCCAAAATCCATGTTATAGAAATATTTATACCCTATCACACATTTTGTGTATTTTTGTCATTATTTGATCTACTTATCAAAGGAGAAAAATGGTTGGAACACCCTTTTCAAAATTTAATAAGAATACAACTCTTCTTCCACTATAATAATTCACAATCCCATCGAATTATTCACACAAATAAAGTACATTAGATTGAACAAAATATAATCAAAAAATCTCCCAAAATACCTAAACTCTTCCTTGCATCCCCACTTTTCCTATAACGGTATCTATAGAATTCCCATGAGGATAACCAAAACAATTAACCCTAAAAATAGGTAACCATCTTCAAAGATAACATTAGTTTTATTTATTTATGCACTCATTAAATTATCATTATTATATGACCATATAATATCACATTTATAATAAATATAATGATTAATTTTTATTCTATTTTTTTGGCCTACACTTATACAAACTTCCATATAATTGGAAACACACATACTGTTCTCATGCACGGTGAACTATCGCCTCACAAAACGATGTTGTTCATTTTTCCATTACCACCTATTATTGTTAGGAATTATGATTGTAACTCAATATTTATATGATATTTATGATATTTAAGATTTATTAATGTTTATGTGAATATAATATAGGACATAAATTAATTATTTCTATTTTTTGTATATATGATAACTTTATTTATGGAAGTGCGGACTACCACCCCTAAAAAGTGATTTCATTCATTAAAAAATTTACCTGTAATTTATTAATGATGAGTTTAATATATTTATATGATATATAAGACATAATAATTATAATTTAATTATATTATATATATTTATTTTTTTATATAAATTTATTTCATTTAAATTATTTCATTCAATTTAATAATAAAATGGAAACAACATTCAAGTCGATGTATGACCTACCATCTCCTTGAATGATAATTTTCATTAAATAATTTTAAATTTTATTGTTAATATAAATACTTATATGTTAAATATATATTATATTTATATCATGGATTAATTTATAGGAATCACGATATAACTACGAGGAAGAATAAAATAAATATAAAAACACTAGAGAAAAACAAAGCGATTATCAGCTGAAATATAACAGTAACATTGATTTGTTAGTAAATGTGTAATGTAAATTTATAATAAAATAATATATGGTATTAGATATAATAATATGGTTCTTTGATATATATTTAATAAGGTTATATTTTTTATTTATGACATTTTAATAATTATGAAGAGAGTCAATACTTAAGGAAAGGGTTTTCTCGTCACAGGAGACATAATCCATGTTCACCACCGATTTTATATATGTGATTTTTTATTTCACACGGATGTATTATATTATTAATATAAATAAATTTATGGGTATTTAAATATATTTTTTATTATATTTATCTTAGGTGTATTATGATTCAATAGTAACCAAATCGGTATTGTAATTTTGTCTTAATTTTCCTTTTTGAGATACATGCCATGTTATGCACCTATATTTTTCTATGTATTGAAAAAAATTATATATAAAATTTTATACACTGAAAATAATTTTTTAAATGATATTTTATTTTTCATGTAATTTAGTTTTTATACATGGGTTGTATTATTCAATGTTACAATGTGGGGAGAGTTTATGGAAAAAATTTCATCATTTATCGATATTGTTTATGATTATGTTTTCATTGATAAAATATTATGATACATATTTCATGAGAAATCATGAATTTTAGTCTCCTATGGTTATTAGTGATGTTTTCTTGTATTATTGTCAATTTTCATCACTATTTTATGTAATATAATTATGATATGAAAATTCAATTAATTTCATTATTCTGATGGAAATCTATATTTATTCTAAACCGTATTTTCTAAAAAAGTTTTAATTTTTTTTTAAAATTATTTTATTATTTTTGAAGGAAATTTTTAATCATGTTTTAACTTGATAAATTTTCTTTGTCAAAAGTAATACCCTTGTTATTTTCATTCAATATCTTTTTCTAAACATTTATGGTCAAAAAGGAATGTTGGCCATGTATAGAATTACCCACCTTTACGACCATCATTTCCCAGAAGATTTATTTATTATGTTTACTTTAATTAATTTTTTCCCCTAATAGTATAGATTTTTTTTAATTAGATTTGGTTTTCAAGAAAATTAGTTTTAAAATCCTTTTATGTTTAAAATTTTCTCTAAATAATTTTCAAGGATTCCATTATATGTTTTAAGAAGGTTATTTTGAATGAGAAATATTTCAATGAAATTAATATTTCTTTATAACTTTTAAAAATTACTTCCAATAGAGTGTTTCAAAATTATTTCAATCCTTTTTGTATGGTTTTCAAATTATTTTCAATGAATAATCATTTTAGAATTCTTTCATGTTTCTTTTATAAGCTTTCATGGAAAAAGGTTTTCAAATTGTTTTCATTTATCATTTAGATTTCCTCATAGAAAATAGTTTTCAAAATGTATTCATTATTAATTTATATATTTTCAAAGAAAATTGTTTTAATAATGTTTATAATCTTATTTACATAGTATTCATGAAAAATGGTTTGAAAAATATTTTCAATATTCTCTTATATGTTTTCAATGAAAAATGTTTTCAAATTGTTTTCAAGAATGCTGTATACATTTTCATGTTTTTTTTGAAAATAAAATGGTTTTCACTATTACTCTCACATGATGCTCTGGTAATGCCCCTTTGTGTATGATTTCAATCTCTACACAAGAAGATGTGCTTTGTGGAGAAACTTAGTTGATATTTCAAAGAATATGTCAAATATTTGGGTCTTACTTGGTTATTTTAATAATGTTTTTAAGCCTGTGGAGAAAACAGGTCATGGATTTTTTCATATCTCAGTTACTGATCTCTCGTCTTTTATTGATAAATGTGGTATCTCTGAGGTGCCCTTTTCTAGAGATGATTTTACATGGAGTCATTAAACATTTAATGGGAGGAAGGCAAGAAAATTGGATAGATGATTTGTTCCAGTTGTAGATAGGAATTTGGAAATTTATGTTTCTCGGAGAACCCTTTTGAGATTACATTATGATCATAACCCTATTCTTATTGATGTTTTTTGATCTTTAATGGCAGTGCATCTCCCATTTAAGTTCAATAATGCTTGTCTTGTTATTCCTAGTTGTAGAGAAGTTGTCCTGGAGTCTTGGAAAACTGAGTGCTTAGGAAGCCCCTATCATATTTATTATTGGAAATTAAAGCTGGCCAAGGGAAGCCTAAAAAAGTGGAGCAAAGAAACCTTTAAAACCATTGACAATGACATCAGAGAGGCTGAAATTGCACTATCAAATTGTCCAAAAGATAATATTCCTCAGGAATTGCCAACACAAGATGAGATTTAGGCTGTATCAAATCTAGATAAAGATTTGGATCTAAAGGAAAATTTGGTACAGAATCGGTTTAATATTAGATGGTTGAAATATGGGGATATAAATACACAGTTGTTTCACTGCATGAATATGGGGAAAAAGGGCCAAGAGAAGTCTTCATGTCCTGAATATTAAGGGTAATATCTTCTCATATGAGAATGATATTTCCAATACTTCCATAAGATATTTTTAGAAGCTCTATTCATATCATGATGCGGACTACTCTGATAGAATCATTTTGTGTTTTGGCCCCTCAATTCAGGAGGATCAAAATATAAATATTTTTGACATCCCCAATGAAAAAGAGATACATGATTCTCTATTCTCATTAAATATCGATAGTGTTGCAGGACCGGAAGGATTTACGAATAAATTTTTCATGTTTTACTGGGACATTATACATATTGAGGTTTCCAATGCTGTAAGTGAATTCTTTAGATCATCTTACATGCCTTTTGGTATGAACTAGAATTTTTTTGCTTTGATTCCCATGAAAGAGAATGAACTTGATATTAAAGATTTCAGACCTATTACAATTGGTAACACCTTACCAAAGATGATTAGCAAGATCATGACTCATCAGCTGGGATGTATTGCAAAGGAACTTATTTTGAAAAATCAGTATGGTTTTGTTCCAGGACGGAATATTCAGAATTTCCTTTTCAATACTATTGATTGTGTCAATTCCATGAAAATAAGGGCAAAGGATGGAAACATGGACCTGAAGATTGATATCTCTAAAGATTTTAACACCATCAGATGGAACATTCTTTTTACCATCCTTAAAATGCATCGGTTTTCACAAAGATTCATTGATCTGATTGGATTCATTATTTCAAGCACCAGACTCTCAATTCATATTAATGGATCTCTCAGGGGATTCTTCCAATTCTCAAGAGGGGTCCGGCAAGGTGATCCACCCTCTGATAAGCTTTTTTTATTTTCAGAGGATTACTTAAGCTGGTTCCTTATAGATCTTGCAAATTTTGGATGGTATCAGGGGATGAAAGTAGGATGGGATTTTTGTGCTCCATCACATCTTTTCTATGACAATGACATTTTTCTCTATGGGAATGCTGATAAAGGAACCATTTATTCGATTAAAGTCATTTTCTCACATTATGAGGAGGTTTTTGGATAGTTCATTAACTGGAATAAGTCATCAGTTATGTTTGGTGGAGGACTTACTGCATCGAAGAAAAATAGAGTCCCCATGAAACTTGGTGTTTAAAAAGGTACAATTCCTTTCATTTATCATGGGGTTCCTCTCTTTTGGGTCAGAGTTAAAAGGTGTTATTTAGAAAATATTTCTCTGAAAATCCCAAACCAATTAGCATGTTGTATGGGAAAAAACATGTCATAGGTATAGAGGATTTTCTTTTTCAATAATTTGATTACATCGATGTTAGTCTACTCATTTTCATTGTATCAATGGCCTAGAATCCTTATTATGGAGCTTAATTGTAAAATCAAAATCTTTATTTGGGCTGGCTCGATTCATGAGAGGAATATGGTCACTTCTGTGCGGAAAGATTGTGTGAAACTAATTCACATGGGTGGACTGGGTGTCAAGGATATTAGAATATTTAATGACACCTTGATTAGTAAGCTCATCTGGAATATCATATCAAAGTCAGATGATTCCATGGAACTTATTAAAATTCTTTTTGCTGAGAAACTCTATAATGGTTACTCAAATTGTCTATGTTTATCTGTTTGTCCTATGTTAAAGCAGGGCTACACTGAGTTGATGGTTGGTTTGAAATGGATTGTTTGCAAGCACTCCCTGCTCAATTTTTGGACAACTCCCAGGTTGTCTTGCCCCACTGTTATGTTGTTGTTATCACTCTTCTCCTAAAGGAGATGACCATTGCTGATTTTCATAGCAGCTCATCAAATAGTGACCTGATTCCTAGTTAGATTGTCCTTGAAATCTCGAGGTACTCTTACAGTGATTGTGATACTTTGGTTTGGATGAAGAACTTGAATGGTATATTCAAAATGAAGGAGTATTATAGGTCTCTCTGTGTTTCATCTTCAAAGCCTCCATCCGGGGTATTAATTTTTCAGAAAGCATTTATTCTCCCAGCCTCTTTGGTGCTTATTTGGAAAATCTGAAAAGGGAGGCTCCCACTGCAGGCTCTGCTGCAGCGCATGCTTCGGTTGGGGAGATACTGCAATCCATCTTCCAGGCCAAGTGCAGTGAACAGGTTCATGGCCTTATTTTGGCAGCCACTACCAGATTTATCTCCTTCTTATTGAAACCAATAAATTAGTTGATTTTCATCAATGTTTTACCCTCAGTTGATGCTTGTGTTCTGGCCATTCATCATGCGGTCCGTACTACTTCCAGGATTCACACTAGAACGATGAGTAATGATGTCTCTGATCATGTGTTGCTGAGATCTCTTGGTGTTATTGGCAGGGTGAGGAAACCGTTGATGATGAAACATGTTCGATGGATTCCACCTATTTTTCTATAGTTGAAGTTCAATATTGACAGAGCGGCCGTTGGCACCCCCGGACCCTCCGGATGTGGTAGATTCTTTTTCAATTAGAGAGGTTTCGTCAAAGGATGTTTCTTATACTTCATTGGCAATGGGTTTGCAATTGAAGCAGATCTCTAGGACACGATAAAGCCAACTAGATATTCTGTTTAGTATGGCTGGCATGACATATGGCTTGAGTCGGACTCCTCTATTATAGTTCATATCCTTAGAGATTGATCAAGGAACATGCCTTGGAAGATGTTACCGGCATGGGTTGAATGCCTCGAACTACCAGTCGCTTTCACTTGAAGTTCTACAAGTCTACCGTGAGTCCAATCAAGTTGTGGATACTCTTTCTAATAGAGAAATTTTTGAGGTGAGCTTGAGTTGGTCTTTTATATCACCTGAGTTTTGTAGTAGCCTTGTTCAGGCTGATTATTGTGTCGAGTGCTATACTCGCATTTGTAGAATATCTCTTTGATGTGAACTTTGTAATCTTTAATTTTTAATTTCATTTATTGGGATCAGGCTAGCATGACACCTTATCTTCTTGGTAAAATGGTTTTCAAAAGGCTTTGTGTTTTAAAAATAATTTATAAAAGAAGAAATTATATTTTTTTCATGAAATGTTTTAAATGAAATGGTAATAATTTATTTATTGGAAAAATATTTTTTTATTGGTTTTATTAAAAGGATTTTCAAATAAAGGATAGTTTATTTATGAATTCTTCCATATGATCTTTCAAAATCCTTATCCATATAAGATTAAATACTTTATTATAGTTTATTATTTACTATTGATATGATCCAATAATACCATTCATGTACTTTCTTGAGTGGTTTATGTTTGGATTAACTGCAGTTATGAATTTTATATCTCTTCCATGGGATATATTATTTTTAAATCCTTTTTTTACTATTTTATGATTCGATAAAATTATTTTGAGACCTATATAATTTCCATAAAAATTTATATGATGAAATGGAACTGATACCCATTTTATTTCATGGGTTATGGCATGATATTAATGAAACCTTTATATTTTTATGGGTCATAATATGATTTAATTTTTATTATATTTTGGAACATGTTTGTATGATTTTATTATGATATTGGTGGGACCTATATATAGCTTTAATTAATTGGTTAAAGATGCATATCTCATGATATAGTGATAGGGAAAAAGTTGAAGGGATTGATCCAAAATGAGACATAGTTGCGTTCTGATCCACTATGGGGGAGATAGGGAAACCTGATCCACTATGCGATGATGGTAAAACCTATCCATTATAAATAAAGGGTTGTGATTAGGTAAGGTGGTGTGTTCCACCATAATATTTTAGTACCCATGAAGTGCACTGATATGTTTTTGGAAGCTGGCCTTGAATTATAGGGAATGATGTTACATGTTTATGTATCCACCACAAATTATATGTCATATTAAATTAGTATTATCACATGGTTCTTGTTCATCATTATATTATGATTCAAGTATTTTTAACGGAAAATCATTATTTTATGAATCCTGATTATGATCATTTTCTATACGGGATGTTCTTTAAATGTTATAATCATTTTCTCACACCCTTATGTTCATGTTATTCAAATGTATTTCCTTTATTTACCCTTAATGAGTATTTTATCTCTCCCGTTGATTATGTTTCTTTTCCATAGGTTATAATGAATAGTTTTAAGAATGATTAATAAAGGGGATTATCTATAAGGAATATGTTGAAGATCATTCCCCAAATTTGAAGAATTTGTTTTAAGATTCCAAAGGCACTAAACTAATAGAGTCATCATGATTTTATTTTTGTATTCTATTTCATATTCATCTAAAATGATATAATATATATGTATGTAAGGTTGAGGTCATTATAGAACCTTTTGGAAAAATCATACAGATTTCTTCCCCCACACATAAACTCTCTTGATTATAGATCTTTATAGTGATAATCTTGAGGGTAGATCATGATAGTTCAGATATCCAACATTATAGATTCCATCAGATTTGTTATTCCATGTGATTAATTTATTATTTAGAATATCCATGGTTAATATTCAGGATCATGTGATTATTTATATACCATTTTTTTATCATTTATTTCTTCTATTTTATGCCCTTGTTATTGATTAATTGGTATGTTGTTCAGTAATCAACCTTGACAATTGATTATTCTTTGTTAATTCATTATAGCTTATGTTGTACTTAAACTTTATTGAGAAATTGATCTTATCCTTCTTTTCTTTACCAGGATATTAAGTTGAATTTGTAGGATGGGCTTCAAGGATATAAATACTTTACTTATGTAATCTATTTTTTTGAAAACGACAAATAGTTCAGTCTTTGGGATTTTAATATTGTATCTATACCATTATGATAAAGTAACAAACTAGATCTATGCTACTAGGGTTGGGTTCAGGAAATTTGGTATTAGAGAAATATTATTAGAAACATTGAAATCTTAATTTAGGAAAGCATATATTAGAGAAAATTACATTATGATAGACCTGGAGGTTAAGTATAGAATAACAACCAAGAAAAACAATGTTTATGATTATGAGATTAGATACATATGAATTCTTCCATTTATTTTAATTATTTTACTAATTTTTAGGATTTTAAATTATTTTACTCTGGCTAGTATTGGCATGGCTATAGGGCAGGACCAATATCCACGGTTCCTACCATGGAAGAACAAAAATCCACATAAATATTTTTTCCACTATTTAAAATTGTGGCTAAAGGATAACCTATTTCATAAAAAATTTCCCCTTTCACCCCTTGAACACCCCCTACACCCCGATCCCCCCAGGATAGCCCACGTTTTCCCCCTACACCACCTCGAACACCCCCTACACCCCCATCCCCCATGGAAAACCCCCTTGCACCCCCTTGAACACCACCCCACACCCTCATTCCCCTCGTGGACAACCCCCTTAAACCCCTCTAGATAGCCTCCTTCTACCCCCTTGAACAACCCCATCCCCCCTGGAAAGCCCCCTTGAACACCCCATGCACCCCCATTCCCTCTGAATAGTCCCCTTCCACCCCACAAGATATCCCCCTTGCACCACGTCAAGCACCCCCCCTCCTGGAAACCCCCTGCTGAACACCCCACAGTGCACCCCACCTTCACCCTCCCCCTTCCTTGTAGACCGCCCCCTAAACCCCCTCACCCAACCCCATGTACCCCATGCTAGGTCCCCATCCCCCTCCATGACACCCCCTTGCACTACACCAGATCCTACCCCTACCCCCTCCCCCTGAAGACCCCCTGTACCCTCCCCCCATCATGGACAACCCCTCCTAAACATCCCACCTACACCCTACCCTTCCCTACAGACCCCCCTACCAGACACCCCACCTGCACCCTCCCACCCCCCCTATAGAGACCCCTCCCTTGCATACCCCCTGCCCCTCCCCCGACCCTGCAGACCTCCATACCCCCTCCCCTCCTGGATGACCCCTCTTAGACACCCCACATGCACACTCTCCCTCTCCCATGCACCCTTCCCTTGGACAGTCCCTGGACACCCCACCTGCACCCTCCCCCTGCCCTGTAGACCCCCCTCCCAAACACCCCACCGACATCCTTCCCCATGTTCAGCAGATACCCCTACCTTGTAGACCCCCCTGCACCCTCCACCCTCCAGGACAACCCCGCGTAGACACCACACCAGCACCCTCCCCCATCCCATTCACCATCCCCCTGGACACACCATTGGGTCACCCCACCTGCACTCTCCCCCTACCCTGCAGACCACCCACCTCCCAGACTCCCCACCTACACCCTCTCTCTGCACTACAGAAACCCCTCCCTTGCAGACCTCCCATCCCCCACTCCTTGAACAAACCCAAGACACTCTCCTGCACCCTCATACTGCACTGCATCCCCCTCCCCCCACCAATATCCCCCCTCCATGTCCCCACCAACGTGCCAGTTTTCCCTATTTAAGGAGGGGGCATTGGATTCACACCAAAGGATATAATATCAACTATTTTTTTACCTTGATTAATACAAAAATCTTTACCCTATGGCACTATATTTAATTTTAGACATTATACATTTTTGTTCATTGGGTTTACATATGTGAAATGGTCAATTGCACTATGATTATGATGGTTTTTGAAGGTGTATATGGTCTATAGGTGGTGCGACATATCAAAACATAATACACATAAGGACCACACTTTTGGTCTAAAAATCCATGGTTGATAGGTAAAGATGACAGATAAAATGGGCATAAATAGGAGTATTATTCTTGTAGTGCTAATTTTTTTTAAAGAAAAATAACCAATCAATTTTATCATGGACCCCCACTCCCCCTTAAGACCCTCCCATACCCCAATAAATCCCCCCTCCATTCCAACATGGATAGACCCTCCCCCTTGTAGAACCCCCTTGAGTCTTCACTTAGTGACATAAATATAACATTGCAATGGTTTGAAAATGAAATTTTGAGTTCTTGTTGTTTGGTGTGGGACAATAGGTTTCATTTTTAAGGAATAAAATTGTGTAGTGAAGACATTGATCACACCATAATTTTCCCACACCGCATGAAAAATCAGTTATTACGGGGAAAATGAAGTTGTGTCATGGAGAGATGATTGCACCGACTCATGGTCACGTCATGGACAGATGATTGCATAGACTTGTGGTCACTTCTCAAAGTAATTAGACGTGAAAGTTCAACTCCCCTAAGGAGTTGAGGTTTGAGAGGTCATGTCACAATAAAGATTGATCACACCACAATGCCATTTGGAGTTAAGTTGTTGGGAGGTAACCAGTTTTTTGAAACTGTCATATCACGCTACACCCCATCCCCCCTACAGACGCCCACACCCCCTGGACACCCCTCCCTCCGGTACAACCCCCTCCCTCTTAGATAGAAAATAAACGGGGTTCAGCATATGCTACCATTTCCATTGAGGATTTTAGTGTGATATCCTCTGACAATCCCATGTAGTTGGCATACCCAAAATCATCCTAGAAGTCCCAATCTCTTCTCATATACTTTATCGCATCCTATTACTCACCATATCATGGCTCCCTTATAGAAAAAATAACATGTAGAGAAAACACTGGAGTGTTTCTCTAACTTCTTCTGTTTTTTAGCTGTGGCTTTTTCTTCACATACAGAGCACCCATCACAATGAATCATTGGAAAGGGTTCCACCGCCCTTATATCGACATCTAATAATAAATTTACAAAAGGCTTTATTTTTTTATGTTATCATTTATTGCTCCAATTTTACTAATACAAGGTGTTATACACTGGAAAGTTGCTGAAATTATTTCTCCTCTATCATGTATTTGAGAATTGTAGAATTTAAATTTGTATCAATTGATCTGGGATTTTTTGACATTTTGTTTCCCTCAAAAGATCTAAAAGGACTATCCTAGAGCATTGGATCGCCTAACCTAAGGCTTGGTACCTTGCAAGATTATGATTAGAAGCTCAAATTTAGTTCTTATGACTTTAAAGAAACATGTGCATAGATAAAGTTTAAGATTCGTAGACTTAATTGTGTACTATGGCACTAGAAAATCATATATGATATCAAATTCATGATTTTCTTTCCAATTAGGATGAACTATTCCACTAAAAATGTATTTTTTTGTCATTATGCGCATGTATTGGTAGAATTTTATTAATTCTATACACTAATTGATCAGGTATCTTTTTCCACTAAACATTGTGAAATCACTCATAGAATAGAATACAAGAAAATGCATGTTTTCTACGAGTCTTGTAAAATTATCTGGAAATCAAAATCTATATGTAAAAATGTTCTTCTATGTTCTAATTGTAAGATTAGAGGTGGTGAGGTTCATAATTGTTGTAGGATGGGAAAATGTGGGAGCAACTAAACAATTGAGGCTCAGTATCAACATCAAGCAGTTAAAAATTCAGTGCATGACCATGTTTTAGCCCTAGAGGATCATGTTGCTACTAAGATAGGTCTAATATTTCTCAAAAGATATCTTATATGTTCTTTATTTCTAGAGGCTTTGATTATCCTATTCTTGGATCATCCCCCTATTATAGATATTCTAATATTTCTGTTTCTCCAAACAAGTTGAATGTGAAGAGTTCCTAGGCTAATATGGAAGTGAAATCTCATGTTCCACTACTGTTTCTCTTTTTAATGAATATCTATCAAGGGTTTTAATTGAAGAACAACATGAAGAACAATTTGATGATACTCAAGCTAAAAAGGAATTAGATGTGAAAGCTGATGTATATTTCAATTTATAGAAAGAACAAAGAAAAATATCTTCAAAGTATCATAATGAAAAAGCAAATAAAATGGCTACCACATCATGGAAATTCAAAAGTATGTCTTGAAACATGATTTCTCTAGTAATATTCCCTTATCTAGATAAATATTCTTCCAATTTTCCACAGATTTATAATTAAACTATAAATATTTCATGGCCTGATCACTCTAGGGGTGTTAAAGGTAGTTGTCCATCTATATTGACTATGTTAGAACACTTTAATTAGACCAGTGATGAAACCTAGAATTTTTTTGAGGTTTTTATCAGATTTTCCAATGGTTAAAATAGAATGTATGATGTTTTGTAATATTGTACAGGGAAATACTTCAAATAATATATCTTCACTATGTCAAACTTATATGGGTACTACTTAGCTGGATAGAATGTATGAACATAGAAATCCAACCAATTTTACTATTTAGAAAGTGCATGACAAGTGTTCCTGGGATAATATGAAAGGATAAATATATAATTATTAAATGTATGATAAAACTTTGATTTATTTTAATAAATGAATTTTAGTTATGGTTTCCATGAATCTAGAATGATCCAATCCTTAGTGAATTTGGATAATCCATAATTGATATGGAAATGTTAAATGTGGAGTTGTTAGGGTTTTTTAACCAAAGTTCAAAAAGTTGAATCCTATCTATGGGAAATGATGAAGATCCCTATGACATGATTATCTTGAACAATTCACGATGGTCAGCGATGAGGGTAATGAGAAAAAATACAAATTCCAAGTGTGCATAATGTTCATTTATAAAATGTACAACAATGACTGAATAAGAGGGAAAACAGATCCATCCCTAGTGATACATAAGATCTGGTATTTTCCACCATGAAGCAATAACTAGGCTCAACTTCAAAGGTGGTATTCGTATCATATTGAGTGATGAAATAGTAGATGTTTTCACTAAAGTCTAATGTGGGGCTCAGAAATAGTGTCAACAAAGAGAGGAAGACCAAACGATGGAGGATATGGACCATGCTCACAGTGGACAGAAAATGGATAGTATTTTTTCACCATGTCATGGTAAAACTCATGGATGTAATTTTTCATTTAAATGATTTATAAAATAGTGGAATCATGATCATTTTTCAGTCCATAGTGGATGGAATAACAATGAATAGAAGATTCATAAATCACATTGTAGAGAAATATTTAGAGAGTTTATGTGAATTGAAGGAATATTTTATACCATACTAAAACCAAACTAAAACCAGGTACAACACATTCCATCCAAATCATGAAATTCACTTAGTGGTGACTTGGTTATTATGGGAAATTCCATCTTAAAAGTCTAATAGCACTTAGAGGGTTTCTTGGTTCAAACAACCGTTTTAATAAAAAGAGGGAAACCCCCTACATGGATATTAAAAGGTTCAAGTACAATGTGTGATTTATAACTAACAATGACATCAAGTATAAGGAAAACATCAATGCAATAATTTCATACAAGGTATACCACTGTGAGTTTTCACAGACAGTGCACCTCCATTGGAGGAGTTTTATTACAAGAGCATGGATTATTTATCAAACAAAAAAATTATCATAACTAACACTTATTCAATAATATAAATTTAATATAATCATTTAGAATTAAGAGGGAATCAAAATGAAATTTAAAACATTCTTGAATTAAAGAGGCTAGGAGAGGGACCCTACCTCAATCTGGAGGCGTGTTTTCTTTTGACGACAACAACTCGAATCTTCCTTTTTTCCGCTTGCTCACATATTCAACTTCACATATATATAAAGACACCTTTCTCATATGTACATTTTTTCATGGCCATATACTCACAAGGGTGTCCTTAAATATATGTTTATAATTGCTTATACCCCTTTACACTTACACATGTTTTCATTTTTCATATCTATATATAAGAACACCTAGCCCCAATATATATATTCATACCACCATGATTGAATATATATGAAGGGGGAAATTATATATGTATATGCCTACCTATGAATACACATGAAAGCTTTCGTCAATGGCGACTCAAATCCACCTCAACTAAATCCAAAACAAACTACAAAAATATTAGGAACCAAAAAATCACAAATTCCCAAATTAAAATTGGTCCAAATAATAAAAATAGAATAAACCTTACCGAAATCCGATATTGAACTCAAAGTCATTGATGGTGGTGGATTGAACCAGTCTCATCATAAGAAACCACCTATAAGAAAATATTGTGAAAAATGTGATATAATGACTTCTTATATATATTTGATTAGTGTGTTAACTGTACATGATAAATGATACACGAATATATAACCAACAATGAATAAATAATATCCAGATTGATATATACACCTCAATACTAAATAACATTATCATTAACATACATATTTATTTTTCAAATATAACCTTAAATTTCATTTTCAAAAAACAAAAATCCACAAAATATGGGAATAATGTAAACTTTTATTAACACATAAATGTTAAAAATAGAGATTAAACATTTTTCTTAACCTATAAAATCCATTACGTGAACAAGAGTTAATTGTTTTACTTTTAAAAAATTATACAATTAACCTTTTGTATATTTCATTCACATTATCATTGTTACAAAATAACATTAAAAAATGTAGTTTAAAATACTTGCATATTTAATGGATATTATAATCCACTAGAGTGATGGTATTGGGAAATGATCAACATGGTAATCCTCTGGTGATAATAGTGTAATTATACAATTATTTTACTCTTAATTGTTTTTAAATAAAAAATGGTCTTATGTTTTCTTCAAAATCCCTTGCCGTTACAGCAACCTATAACTGACGCAAAATACGTCATGTAATAAATACTTGGAAAACCAAGGAATCTCCTTTCATTCAACAAATTACAGTTGCACCAATCACCCCTTTTAATACATTTTTTGAAAATAATTTCAATACAAAATTAAAAATAAAATTTATCACTCAATTCTCAAGAGTGAATCCAAACCTAGAAACACTTCTCTATTGCCTACACACATGCATGAGATGCTCACCACTAACTGCATTAAATTAGAAAAATCACAAAAACATTATTGTTAGTGATAAATTTTAATAAAAAACAAGAATTGAACAAAAATATTATAATAATTAATTATTTAAACATTTATCAACCAAACTTTTCCATTTCAATAACTACAACTTTTTGAATGCAGTATCATGCATTCGTGTTTTGTAAATCTCACATACCATTGCCATAAAAATATTATACTGAATTGGCAGTAGTTTTTCATTACCTACATTAAAATCTAAACGACCGATAAGCAATTGGGAAAACATATAACAGACCATTATCATAAGTGATCAGTGTTTTAAGAATCTTGAAAAGTTGTTTTCAAGTGAATCTTAAATATTTTACATTCAAAACAAACACAAAATGGAAAGACTTGTTAAATAGAAAAATAACATGTATATAGGGTAACTGGAATATCTCTTTTATAGCTGATTAAAACTATCCCATTCTGAAAAGGGATTTTCCAATGTTGAACACATGAAGTAGTTTAATTTAAAAATGATTTTTATTATAGGATGAATTTTTTTCCAATGATTTCATTACATTACTTCTCAAAATGCTCTTTCATTAGTGTACTGACCTGACCTGAAGAAACATGATAGCAGGTGATCTTCAACTGGGATTAGTATAAAATATAATGATAATCTCTTAGCATCATGAGATTTTTTTGGAGATTGCAATTGGAATAAAAAATAGTATGTCCGACTATTTAAAATAAGGTATTTTACTAACATGTTCAGTTCCCGCAGTAGTTCTAGAATATTGAGAGAGTGACAATTTTAACTGCTGAGAAAAGGGAACACTAAGAAGTTACAATACTTTAACAACATGAGAATATAGGTAAATAATGTTATTCTTAATACTAACACATGCATCAAATTTACTCCAGTTAAAGCCATGTTGCATCATGAATGTATCAGATTTTATATACCACTGTCATGAGGCCTGTTTTAATCCTTTTATTGGTTAAATATGTAGGAAAACTTTATTTGATTGAAATTAATTATAAAAACCATGAGGAGGCTTCATGTACAGTTTCCCTTCAAAATCACCATGTAAAAAAGGCAGATCGAACATTAAGTTCATTGATATGAATGTCATGGTAAGCAGTATAAAAATATAATAACCAAATGAATGGGTGTTTAACTACTAGATAAAAAAATATAGAATACTCAACTCCTTCACATTAATGGAAGCCCATAGAATATATCCTAATTATATACTCAAGTAGACTGTCATGGTGGTGGAACTCTTAACCTAATGATTTGGTTAGACCCAAGTATTCAAGCATGCTTTGGACCCACTCAAGAATGCTTCAGACCCGCTTAAGAATGTGAAGACAATTTAAGATATTGGATTAGATGTAACAAAAAATTTTAAAAATCAGCCTTACGGACATAACATTAAAAACAAAAAATCAATATAAATTTATAAAAATAACCTGATGATATCCTTAAACAGTCTTTTTCATGGAATGGTGAATCACAAAGAAAACATCAACTTTATTGATAACTGAAATAATACTTTGAGAAAATGATTGTTAACTACAAAAAAGTAATAAAATCATTGTCAACAACAGACATTCCAAATGAATTTGTTGAAAATATAATATTAATATCGTATTTTCTCCATTGTTTCTGAACAAATTCCCTTCGAACAGGTTTCATTCTACCATGGTAAAATGCTTCTTTGTGACCACATTCCTAAAATTTTATTATAATTCCTTAGCATCAGAAAGAAATTATTTATATAGTGATGTTATTAGGGTAGATACATTGACTGAGGAGGTTATAGTTAGACCACCATAAGGTAGATGGGTTATAGGATGTAATGTAACATAGAGAAAAAATATGGGAATTTCTTCAGTGAGATAGTGGGTTCTAGGTACTTTTAGGTATTAGATTTTTGGATAATCCCCCTTGAGTGATGTGGCATATTCTCATGTAATGAGATGAGACCAGATACAAGATATAATGTTCAACCATGAAACATTGGATATTGTTTGAGTCCTCAAAAAAAATAACAATTTTTTTATTTATTAGATAGTTTATATAGAACATAGAGATTAGATACTATAATGGAACTAATGTAGGTATGTTCAGACATAATTTTTTCTAGGTATAAAATCGATGTTCAACTAGTGCATGAAACATGTCGAATGTTGTGATTGTTGGGTTAATGAATTATTATCTAGTGATAATGTTTATTTACAGTAATTTTTTTCTTCATGCATACAGATTAATATTTTAGTGTATATTAGAGGTGAATAGAGAGACCCTACAAATTAATACATTTTATATTACACAAAAACCCCAGCGTGAATATAGATGTTTGGGAACATTTTAGGTTTATCAGATGAAGTGCAATGGATAGGTATTGTTTTAGTAGACGTGGTTTTGGAGAACGGGATGGGATGAGACAAGCCCGCAGATTTATATATAATTATTAATTTTTATTCCTTTTTAAATTTGAAATATGTGATTATTCCTTCATGTTATTAATTTTGTTGTTTGGTGTTATGTTGTATCCATTTTTATATTTAATTTTTATAGATTTATTATGAATACAATGATTTTAATGATTTTGTTATATGTGTTTATTTATTTTTTATGTGGTTTTACTTAGATAATATTCAATTTTTCCCTAATTAATTTTTTAGGAACTCACTTCTAGTCAAATGCCGTTGACATAAGGAGAGGTGTGCTTGGGGTCAAGAATCTCTGTATCAAAATATAAAATCATGACATTTGGTAAATGCACCTATGTTTTTAACATCTAATTGAAAATATTTATATGAAAAAAAATTTATAATAACACTTAATGAGAAATCATAAATAAATATTCTAATCATTGAATATTAAATCACTAGAAATTTCAGAGGTTGAACCAAATCCCCAAAATTAAAACTCCCACCATTTATTGTATTGAAACTTAAGAATAAATCCTCATATTTATTCATCTAACTGAGTCAAAATTGAGGGATATATTCACTCAATCGCTCTATTAATTTCAAGTGAAATGAATGAAACTAATTGAATCACAAGGAAATATTTTTCTAGACATTTCATCCCATGTACATGGGAGAACAATGATTCATTTGTATATGTCGATATGATACATAAATATTACAATAACCATAAATAATCACCTATATATATCACTAATCATAAGTAATTACAAGACACCAATGAAACAGTTCACATGACTCTATTGTTCTTTAGGTAAGCCAGTCACATAATTTCACTAATCTTATATTGTATTCCAAGGATTGAACCAACCTCAAGTTGAATTAACCCTTAGGAAATGTTTTTCATCATCTTCAAATCCGATAAAATAGAAAACAATCGATATTAACTATACTCCTTATATATGAGACTCTAATATGATCAACATCTATGAATATTATTTATAAAATAGTTATAGTCAAAGAGGATCATCACTGCGAGGGAGTTTCCGTGTTGGAGGTGCACCGAAATGGAGGTGGGGAGGCCACCTAGAAGCAGTGTTGGTCGGGGAATGTGGAATGTCCCGTATTCGATGGTAGCGTCGAACCATTGGGGAAGAAGGGGTGTCAGGGAAGAAGGGTTATACGGGAATCGTCGGCAAAAGATGAAGGGTCGTGCGGGTATCATCAGGGAAGAAGAGATATTCCATCGTCAGGGGAAGAGAATTGGGGAGAGAAAAGAGGGCACTTTCAGGGAAGAAGGGTCGTGTGAGGAGAGGGGGCTATAGAGATGTGAGGAAAACGATTAATATAACCTAATTCTATGGGTTTTATTTAAAGTGTGTCTATAAATTAACTTATAGCTACAGATCATAATATATTTTTCTATAGAACCAAGGATGTAAGTCATTTTTCTTATTGTGTATAATCTATTTCATGTCTTCATTTTGAAATGATGCATAGAATATGGAATGTGAACCTCACCAATTAACATTATCAAAATGTTTAGAATGATATGGTATATTATTAGATTATGAAAATATTTCAAAGTGAAACAGTAATCCAAACGTTTTCACCACGTGAATATATAGTATAATGTTATAACAATAGAAATAATGAGTTATCTATTTAATATGGATGTGGAGGGAAGCATAAGAAGAAGAAAAAGTATTGAAAAAATATAGATAAAAGGGGATAAGGAAAATAATTATTTTCCAACATGTTATAATTTTAGAAATAATCACCTTTTTACTTACTTAAAAGGAGTTAGATATTAATACAAGTGTGGGTGAAATTCCATTTTTCTAGTGATCGAAAGGTTAATAAAAAAGTTTCTAATTTACATGGCCTAAAATATAATGATATGGGGAACAATGAAAATAAATTTCTCTACTATAAAAAGAGTAAACCTAAAAAGACACTAATGGATGTTGGTCAAGGTTATGACAATACTACATATGAGGATGAATAATTAATATGATTTTAATGGTATTCAAGGATTATTTAATTTTATTATTTTATAAGTGATTTACTAGTTATAAAAATCACAATATAAACAAGGATTGTATTTAATTAATATATTAAAAATGATTTAAAATAATTCATTGAGTGGATCCAAGAAATTTATTAAATAGAAATATGGTATTCTTGGAAAACACAAGATTCAAGAGTTTACTATGTTCTATATGTAGAGATAATGATGGATAGACAAATAAATTATTGATATGGGTAAATGGGATTGTTTTGACTACAGTAGAACTCTATAATTTTTTTAAAGTTGTTTATGATATGATTTATGAAGTCTACATATTTTTTTGAAGTATGGAGTATATCAAATAACTTGTGTTTTATTTTAGTTATTTGTAAGCATACATGTTTTCAATAAGGTTTTATGGTAATGTAATATATTTTCTTGTTTCAAAAGAATACATTATAGTTTTTTCAAATTTTTGGAATGTGATGACTCAATATCTAATTAATGTTTATTAATGATTAGTGGTAAGTTTATTCTGAAAAACATCCCAAATTATTTATAAAGTTTTAGATCATAATCATTTGGAAATTTTAACGATTTATGAAATGGTTTATTTTTTTCTATGGATGAGGTTTTAGAGATTCACATATTACATCACCATATAATGAAACATGTGACATGAGAATAAGTAGAAATAGTCCAAGGAAAAAACCAAATAATGAAATTATGCTTATGAAATTTAAATATATCATCCATGTATATTTACTTATATTCTACGATATTAAATGAATAACTAATTTTTAGGAAAATAATCTTGAAAAAAATTTTATTCTATTAAATTTAAATCTGATGAATCAAATAGACATTTATATTACTGTATATATAAGAATATGAGGCCCTAAATTTTGAATTTATCATTCAATTTCATGAGATTAATGACCTCAATCACTCCTTATAATTATTTATTATTATTTTTTAATGTACATGTCTTAAATTTCAACTAATTTTCTCATACATAGAAACCTAGATATGTGTTATTCCATGTGACCATTATACTTTTCATTATCCCTTATAAAGAGGGTATTTTATTAATCATTTTATGATGAGGGGTATTCAATAGCGGTAGTTTCAAATTTAAAAACATTGACTATCAATGTCAAGTTTTAATTTAATGTATGTAATTTATTTAAGTTTGGTAGAAAGTAACACCATGAAATTTGAAAACAATAACATTTTATTCAAATTCATGTTTCAAACACAACACCATGTATATAATGGAATATTATATCCCAATAAATTAATATATATTTTCTATTTTAAATAAATTAAATATATTCTATATATTCTATTACACAAAATACTAAGTTATATTACATTACATCGAATAATGAAATTTTATATGTCTTAAATTACAAAGAAGATTGAGTTTTACCGAATACAAATAAAATTATTTTTTAAATAGAAAATTATATGCTATCTATTTAATTAGTAGTTATAAATATTATTAAATAAAATATTGAAATACATGTTTTGATTCATTGGTTACCAATTAATTAGAAATGAATATAAAAAAAATTCAATACGAAGGAAATGTTTTTATAAAGAACTATAATAATGCAATAAAGGAATTATATATTAATAAATTAAATTAATTAATTTTATTAGATGATATTAATAGACTTTTTATATTATATAGTTAATAAAACATTGTTTAATTCATCTAATATTATTTATAGGCAACCGTTAAAAACAAATTCAATTTAATGCATAAAAACATATATTTATCTAAAATCGGTTTTCCTCTTTTTAATAAATCCCTTTATAAAAAACAAAATGTTGAAAATCGAAAAAACATACCTAATTTTGGAAATTGGAATACTAAAATTATCTTCAGGTAAATTTTAGGTATTTTTATAATATTGTTTTTCTAAATTAATAGTGAATATACTGAATCTTTTTTGGAAGCTACATTTTTTTGTTTAATTAATTTAGAATGGTAAACTATAATTGAATGGTATTAGATTTAGAATAGTTCAATAATAAACATATTAATATAATTTAAGTAATTTTAATCAAATTCATATTGAAATTTAATATAAAAACACTGTAATCTTTTGATATATTTCACCTAAAAAACATGTATTGTCGACATATCTTTTGGTTTTAATTTAAATTAATTTCTATTTATTATGTTATATAAATTTTGAAAAAAAGATTAATATTATTATACAGAATAATAAATAGTTTTTTACAAGTCCAACTTTGTTTTGGAACCAACTAATTTGTGAAATATATTGAAATTAATTATAGTGATTATGGAAAAAAATGAGTTTACTAAGTGGTTATACTTAGATTAAAATGGGTAAAGTAACCTAAAAACTTATTTAAAACCCTTTTTATGAATATATTTAGACATTTAAAACTTTATTCAAGTCTTTTTTGAGGTATTGGGATACTATTCTATGAAATTTACCAAAATAATTAGTTATGTAATGAAAAAAATAAGATTGTTCACATAATTTTAATTTTTATAAAGCATTTGGATGGGAAAAAATATAATATATTTTAAGTTATTAATATCGTTTTTAAATATAAATGAATATTTTTTTTCTATTAGTTATTTTAAATTTGTATATTAAAATTAATTATGTTAAATTCTTATGAAACTCCAACAAAGTAATTTTTTAGTAATTAAATAACTAAATTAAATGATAAAAAATATTAAATTTGATGTAAATTAAATGAAAATTTGTATTTAATTAACATTTTGGATCATTAAATCATGTTAAACTAGGTTAGAAATAATATATTTGTATTCTATCATTATATTTATAAATTTAAATAAAAAATTTAATAAATTATGTCAAAATTTTCATTACTGTTATTTTTTTAGAAATGATATTTTATTTATTGACTTTAAAATGCATAAAAACATATATTATTCTAATATATTTCCAAATGTTGATAAATATAAAAAATGGTCCTTCATGTACCATTATACCTTTTATAATGAACATATTTACCCAATAAAATGTAAATCCCTTGTAACCATGTTTAAGGTTAAATAAGTTTTCTTGTACATTAATTGTGCTTAAGTTAAAACTAATTTCCAACACACATATGTTGTTTATTTTATAAATATTATATCAAATTTTGAATCATTGTTTCAAAATTTTATAGAAATTATAATTTTACTTTTGTTTTAATGGATAAAATACATAGGTTATAAAACTAGTTATCATAATGAAAAACCAAAATGATAGAATTAGGAAACATTGATGTTACAGTACAAAATGATAAAAATGTATTTCTATTTATTTTTTTGTAGTTTTGTATCTATCATAATTCCCTATAACTTCATTTTTGGAGAATATTAGGTAATAGAGACCTCCCAATAGTGAATACTTTTGGTTATTAAAAAAAATCAACTCCACATCCATTATAAAAGGGAATTAGCTCTTTACAATTATTTACACCTCCCAAGCCATTTTCTTCAACCAAAAAACATCATAATTAATTTCCCAAATTCTATACCCTCATCCTAGATTAAAATAATTATGATGAAATCTCTCCATGTAATTCCCTTGGTGAAGACCAAAAGGATTTTCTTAAAGAAGAGTTAACGTTCTACAACCAACTATTTTGTTTTATTTCTTCAATAAACACCTCCAATTATTTTTATAAAAAAAATTATATAATTAATAAATTATCTAAAATATAATTATATATCTTTATATTAAAATTATAAACTAAAAATTCCCACACATCCATGAAATGGGTAGTGAAATCACTATCTGTGTGTATGACAGACTATCACCTCGTATACTGATGGAGATCTTTTTTCCATTTAATACTTTTAAGGTTTTCCATAATGATGGTCATAAAATTTTTATGTTATTTATGAAATATTTAAAATTTATTTAATCATATATAATAATTATATAATACATACATTTATTCTCTCCATATTTTTGAATATGATAACGTTTTTCATGTGTACGAAGGACTACCACATCGTGAAGCTATGTGATTCAATCATGCTATAATGAAATGTATTAAGGATGGTTTTAATAAAAATATGTGATATATATTTAAAATTAATGATATTGGAATATTATCTATATAATATATATCATCTACATTTCCTTCATTCAATAGGAAAAGAAAAAGTGAACAACATTCATGCGCAAATACAACCAACCATCTCCATGAAAAGTGTATTTCATTTCTAATATCCAAATTTTATGAATTAATATATATATATATAATTAATTTTTAGGATATTTAAATAATGGGTAAAATTATGGAGATAATTAAACCATGATATATAAAAGAGGATAATAAATAACAAGTTAAAACAATCTTGAAAAACATATAAATTAACACCCGAAACAATGAAAATAATAAAATAGTATTAAAAAATAGGTAATAAGATGTTATAAAAGAATAATATTATATTATAATTAATAAAATGGTTCTGGAATATGTTCATAAAATTTTTAAAACTATTATACAGGATGTTTAATAGTGTTCATATAAAAGTCAGCATACTGTAAGGTATTTTTGTGTCAATTTATATTCTGTTGATAATTGATGGTTTTGATGCAGAAATTCACTTTTATTTGGAGTATATATAAGAAATTTTTAATATAATATCATGATTAATTCATTATTTATGAAATATTTTATTCTAATTTTAATTTTTTTATCCAAGGGTATTTGACTTCAAAATTATCAAGTGGTAAAATTTATTGTACTTTCTCAATTTCTTTTGTGATTACTAACATTATCTTAGAACAATCACGTCATTGTCACCATTTTAGTTGAATATTAGAAATATTTTAAATATCCATATTAATTATTTATAGATATTGTTATTTTCTAATACTATATACCATTTTTATACAGTGTTTATATTTAAATTATATGATTTATTTGGGAAATAGTAATAAATATGTATCCTTTACTCAATATGGATATTTTATACGGAACATTTTTTATGATAGAAATTTATTTTTTAATGTATAAAGAATGTTTTTTAAACGAAATACATTGGATTAGGACCAGTTTAATGTAAGCCCCTAAATCCACCACCAGTCTCATTAGATGAATTAATTGGAAAAAATTGACGGGTTTCTACCCACAAACATAAAAATTCTTGAGGATTTATATTTATAGTAACTATCTTGAGGATAGATCTTGGTTGTTCAAAAATAAAAAATTATATTGTCCATCAATTTTTATGTGATTATCTAATTATTTATAATACTCATAGTCATGTTTCAATCTCATGTGATTATTTATGTGGAATTATTTGATAATATTTTATACCATCCATATTATCCCCTTGTTATTGATTAATTGGGATGTAATTTAGTCATTTACCTTAACATAATGATTATGATTTTTTAATAATGATATCTTACACTATAATTAAAACTTTTAGATAATTTTAGATCACCCTTATTTTGATTACATTTACCATGATATTGAGAATAATTAATGGAATTAGTTTTGAGGATGATGTGATTTTACATTTGTTATGATTTATTTTATTTTCCCAATGTAAAATGGGTATCATGAATGTAATATTATTTTCCAGGATTTATTAACTATTTAGTTCTTTTGGATTTTAATCTTTTATCTATACAAATTTAGTAATGTAATAGAATCACTCGATTCTACTGGGGTATGGGTCGCTAAATTATCGATAGGTTCACTGATTTATATATTTTAAATAAGGAAAGGATTTTTCTAATTTTGTAACATCACCATTGCTACATAACCACCCATAGTTTTCAAGTACCTCCATAAATTCATAATTATTATTTTTGGTGAAAATCATAGACCAATATTTATATTTTATCATGCTTAAAATATATTATGTTATATTTTTCATATTTAATATTAGTTCTCATTTTATAAAATTTTAATATTTATTCAATTTTTTTTTTACAATTTTAGCCTTTACCTATATAGAACAATTTATATCCAACTATGGAATGAATTTCAATAGATTCAACTTATATTTGTGATAATAAGTAATTTTGAAAAAAATATTATTTTCTATATAACAAACATGTTTCAAAATAATTTATTTTTTACTATTAAATGATTTTAGGCCAATTTTGTAGTTATTCCTCTACTAAAAATTATATCAATTTAATTAGCCCATTTGAATTTAAATAATTCAATAACATCATAATAATATTTAATATTATAATTTAAATTAATTAATCCAAAATAAACATAATAATAGTATGAATATGATTTCAAACACACACACACACACATATATATAAATATATATTAAGAAAAGTTATTTATTACCTTAATAATAAAATATTGTTATCACTTAAACATATATGTAAACAAAACCTTATGAACTCCCAATAATTCTCTTTATTTATATAGGAAATAGCACTAGACACATGTATATATTTATCAAGCATGTATCTCATTATAATTCCCAATACTAGATATTTTTCAATAGATGATTTCAGAAAATCCATAATGTTTTCTGTTCATCATGGGATTTTTCATGGGAAAACTATTGGGATGAAAACACCTTTCAATGCATGAAAAATTTGATTTATAAGAAAATTTTTTTCAAATAGAATCCATAAATTATTCCCCTTTATATAAATTTCATAGTTTGAATATTTATTACTTTTATATTAATGAATTTGTTATCACAATTATATATTAGTTGATTATCATATATTATTTCAATTATCCTTGTAATTTTTCTACATTACCCTTCTTATAAAAAATTATGTCACATACCAAATGTATATAAAATTCCCAAGGACCATATATTACTAAAGATTATATATCCAATGACATTTACATAATGGTCATTTAATATTACTATATATATCCTTAAAAACATCATTAAATTTACCCATATCGTTAGGTTATATCATTTACTAAGATTTCTGTAATATTTGTTTATTTTTATTTTTTTGAATGATATCATTGGTAGGATTATGTTTATATAAGTTCCAAATGATAATAGTTTGATCTATATAGAGTTTTTATTTTCCTATTGTTTAATTTTAGTTTGTGATTTTAATAATTATATTTCATTTGATAATCTAGAAATGTATATCATTTTATACCTTAATTTTCAAACAGAATACATTTTTTTATTTTTTAAATTTTGTTTAGTATGGCTGATAAAAATATCCTTCTAATAAAAGAGGATTTATTAATGATAATTTAACACTAAAAACAATCATAGTTACATGAACCCCCACATAAGAAATCATTCCAGTGATATTTAACTGCTCATATTAAAGAAATTGATTTTAATAATTATGTAACACCCCAGGTAAATAAAGAATATGACATTTTCATATTTATCCATATTTGTGAATAAAATATTAATATGACTTTAAAGGGTATTCTATGCTCGATGGCGTACCCAACACGCAACAACGAGTTTCTTGGGAATCTCACGTTGCACTCTAATAATAAAATAATATTATTTTAAATGGCAGTTAACATGTAGCTGTTGTATTGGCAGGAATGGATATAAATAACTAAAATATGAATATATATGTTTTTTTAAATGTTTTTACATCTATCCAAAGGCTTAAAATACGGAAAGAATTTAATTTTAGGCTTTTATAACCCAATTTTCACTAAAGGTTCACTTATCGCCTTTTGATGGCGAACTGTCATTAAATTTAGTTTTGATTACTCTTATACATTATTTTGGACCAAATAAAACTCTTCTTTAGATTCGGGACATCAAATTTTACTTTGTGTAAAGTTGTTGTATTTTTCCGATAAAGTTCATTTTTTAATGAATAGTGTAAAATGTTGTATTTTAATTCAAAACCTCTTTTTAATCTAATTTATTTATATGATTAGATTATCATTTGAATTGTTTTTAAAGTAAAATTAGAAAATATTTTTACCATTAAATTAAATAGTGGTTTTTGGAATTTATTTGACATTGAAATCGGATTTAAACTAGTGTCAATCTTTTGATACTTATTATTTCATAAAAACACGCTATTTTCTCTGACAGCGGGAATTAATTATTAAATTAATTAGTGTGACTTATATGTTTTGAATTTTGTAAAATAGACTTCATTTTTGAATTCGGAATATCAAATATAGCTCAGGGTGAATTTTTGGGATTTTTCTGAAAAACATCAATTTTTGATGAATAGTGAAACCACTAAGTTGTACTTATAAAAACTGAATTTTCTGTTTAAATAAAATTTTGCCATATTTGTGTATTTAATTTCAAAAATATGACATACATGGTTGTCATTAAGAAGTAAAATGTGGTTCAATGAGATAAAAATAATTTTTTGGTGAATAGTAACTTATTAAGTTTTTAATCGCGATTAGTGGTAATTAGTGTAGTTTAAGGTAAAAATAATGCTTTAATAAAATAAGATGAGCTTGAAACGTGTCCTACCCTCATTGATTGTGTCATGGAAGACCATGAAAAGCCATGGGTAAACTTGGGGACCCCATGGAGACACTTTGGTTGGGAAATGACATAAATAACTTTTTATTTAATGTAAAAGTCAAAATGACACAAACATCATATGTTTTACGCAAAAAAAATTTACATGGGGTTATAATGATCATATTTTTTATTATAAATAGTCATTGTAAAGATAAAACGATTTCCTACATCATAGTAATTTTTTTTAAAATTTTTAGACATTAAATAAATTAAATTATTTATGACATAATAATGATGCAGTGATGACATCATTATTTGAAGATTTAAATAAAATGAAAAGATAATGTAAAATCTATGAACTACACATGTCCAAAACTTATTGGATGGGTGGATTTAGAACCCTTATCACCTTATCCACGAATTATATCAATATGGGACCTTTTAAAACCGAAACACATTTTCAAATAAAGTAATATTTCTTTACTTTCCAAAAGTGCACCTCCTCTCCTCTTATAAAAGGCCCCCACCTCTACCTCATTTCACACACTCCTCAAGCCTTTGGCTCGGCCAACCCCTGCCAATTTACTCTCTCCACATCCCTCTCCTAATCCTAGAGGATTCCCTTTGGGCATAATCCTTTCAAAGGAAGCCTTTAGGCTCAAATCAAAAGGAGATACACTTTTAAAGGTAATTCATTCTCTCATGTTCATTTGTTTTATTTTGCTTCTCCAACCACGTAAACTCTTTTTATTTAATTATTTTGTAACAACACCAGTATCTTAAATATACTAGGATGTTGTTATAAGATTTACTCGAGCTACACTCTCACACAACTACATCAAATGGTTAAAGAACATACGGTTTCCGTGGATGGCGAAATTCTGCCTCCCGAAACGATGATTGTTCAATACTCATTTAATACCTTCAAAGGTGGAAATTATGATGTCACTATTTTTATATATGATATATAATATGTTTATGGTTTCCTTAATCTTCTGTTTTTTTTCATTTTGGGCATACCTTTATGGTTTCCATTATGGGTAAACGCGATATCTTCATTTAAGGAAGTGCGGACTACCGCCCCCTCAATGTGATTTGATTCGTTAAATACCATATCTGGGACTTATAAAGGATGGAACTATGATATTATATATGATATTATACTTTAATTATAATATAATTTTATATCATTATTATTCCATTCTATAAAATATGAAATAGAAATGAAAGTAGCGTTCATGCGTACGTACGGCTTACCGTCTCCATGAACGGTGCATTTCATTTCTTACATCTAAATGATTATGTAATGTTATAAATGCAAGCATGTACTGGATATATATGAAATATATGATATCCAAATCATGAATATAATATTAGATATAATAAAAATTTGACAACACGAACAACATGTAATTGTAAGAAGTCCACTTTCGACTTAAGAACCAAATATCGACAAAACAAACATTATTAACTTAAATGTTTACATAATGTTTATAACATGGAAATAAGTGATCTAATAGGAATAATGAACTAGGAAAAGGTTCTTAATAAAGTGGAAATTAACTCAAGTTTATTATTCAGGACGTTAAAGAACGATCGAGTCAAGTCGGACCCGAGGTAAGGGATCCTACTCCTCTCTATCTTTTTAAGTACACTCTTTTATGTCATTCATTTTAAAGCTCATCTTTATTGTTATTGGGATGTTCTTTTATATTAATATTACTATAATTTTTTTTTCATGTGATGAGAGACCCTATTCTCTCTCATCAATCCATTTTGGAAGTTTTGAGTGGCGCCGATAGGCTGCCGAGTTTTCGTAAGATATCTAACCTCTCTCTTTCATTTTAAGTACTCTCCTTTATGTCACTTCTTTTAAGCTCATTTTTGTTATATTGGGGGATGTTATTTTTAATTCCTATTTCTGTAAACATTATTTTGATATGATGAGAGACCCTATTTCCACTCATCAATCCATTTTGGAAGTTTTATGTGGCGCCGTTAGGCTGCCGAGTTTTCGTAAGAGATTTTTCATCTCACTTTTATTCCAGTGAGATTTATGCTACATTTTCCACAATTTCCATTGAGTGGTTTATGTACTGCCAATTATTACACTCCTTTTGTAATATAATTCCATTTATGGGTATTTAAATATTCATTGTATGACACTTCTTCAATGGG
Source organism: Viscum album (assembly GCA_963277665.1). NCBI lineage: Eukaryota > Viridiplantae > Streptophyta > Magnoliopsida > Santalales > Viscaceae > Viscum > Viscum album. The sequence continues at coordinate 859,244,550 of OY728157.1, read as the reverse complement.
GTGTACTTTTCGAAAGTTACCCAAGTCGGTAAGGGAACCTTTCACCCTCCTCATTTTAAAAGACTTCGTTTGTTATGTCTTTTAATTCACATACTATTATGTTGGGATATGTTCTTATATATCCTGATTGATGGAAATTTTATGTCCAAGTGATGAGATTCCCTTTTTATCTCTCATCAACTCATTTTCTGAATTTTTGAAGTGACGCCGTTAGGCTGTCGAATTTTACCAAGGGAACTTTTTAACCCAATTTCGATTTCTTTGGGTTCAACATGTAGTTATTGAATATGTCATCCTTTGAATTTGTGTGAATGATATTTTATTGTTTTACACTTAATATCCAATTATATTGGGTGTATTTATATTTGTCACACATAATTTTGAGATTGATTTATCCTTAATTTAAGGATACCTTCTTTATAAGGGATTTCATCACATTTTACATCTCTATTGAGACTTCATTATTGTTATGCACCAATTCACTCTTATATGGTGTATATACTGACCTTTGGAATATTATATCATGAATCCATTTATTCTCATGATATTATAAAGTTCTGATTAAATGTTATTCCTCAATTATTGTATTCAAGTGTCTCTAATTTTGGAAAAAACCCTTTAACCAAAATATCGCTTTAAACGTTTTAATGATTTGTTCTTATTAATATCCATGTTTTCAAAATGGGTTTAAGTATTTATTTATATGGATATTAATGGTTTAAAATGTTAAAAGCTTCAAAGTGGTATGGGACACTTTGATTCAAGAATCTTCTTATTAAATGTTTTAAATGGTTTTGGAAATGGTTTCTTTTTGAACGGATTCATTATTTCAATATACTAAAATGTTATATTGTGATTGAAATGTGGAAATTCTATGTTTCCTTTATGCATGTTTTATGTGATACGTTTATGTTATGGTTCTTAGGCATTGTTATTAAAAAAGGTGGTTCCGTGATAAACTAAGGGCGGGTGAGCCCGATATAGCTCTCCAATGCATTTGGTAACGCGAAGGAGTGAAACGTTAAGGTTTCTCCGAAGAGATTTAGGGAATATACTGTGATGGGTATTCCAAACGTAACCAAGAGGGTTACTCCCTACGTAAGAATTTTATGAATGCCTCAAGTTACCTTTATGTCTTATGATTTCTATGATTTATTCATGATTTGATGAGGCATGTTAAAGTGCCTAAGTTTTATGGGTAAAGTATGATTTCATTCTTATGTATATATGAACTCATGTTTCCTTTACATATTTTTATAACCCTTACTGAGCTTTTTATGCTCATCCCAAGTTTTTGAAATGTTTTTCACAGGTCAAGGTAAAGGTACATGATGTGATGATAGTGTCAAGGATGTGTCAAGAAAGAATCTGTGTTTTATTTTAAATAGGTTTCCGTTGATTGGAAGAATGAATATTGTCTTTTATGTAACCACTTTGTTTAAATGTGGAATGTAATGCAAGTTTCATGATCTAATTCTCTAAAACTCTAAACTTGAAAAGATCCTCAATGTGTAATCTTGTAATAACTCAAGATTAAGTAAGGTTTAAGGCTGGGGCCTTATAGTTGGTATCAAAGGGAGGATTATATAACTTTAGAGGTTAGGGTATTCTTTAAGCATAAGTGACATTACCATAATGGTTAGGATTTCAGAAAGAGTCCCAGTTTTAGATAAATTGAATGAGTAAGTATATCTTAGTGTTTATCTTACTCATTAATACATGATGGTATTTTTGATATACTCACACTGACCTTTTTGGTTTTAGTAAATGGATAGATCTAGTAGGCACCAAAGTAACAGTGGATGTGAAGAAAACTGTGACAGTTTTTCGAGAAAGAAACTAAATGATATGGGAGCTGCAATGAGAACTCTTTTGATTATCCTCAACCAACTATCTGGAGTCATTATTGACCACCTAAACCTTGGAGATTTCCATAAGGCATCATATATGCAAGAAAAAAATCCCTACAGAAGTACAGGTAATAATCATAAAGGTAAGTGTGTTCAAAAACCTATGTGTCAAAGATGTGGAAAGAAACACCTAAGAAAGTGTTTCAAAGGGACAGAAATATTCTATAGATGTGGAAATGAAGGTCATAAAGCAAGAACCTTCCATGGAAAAAGGAAGCATCCAGTTGACTAGAGGAAAGGGAAAGAAGTTCTTTCTGAGGGATCAATTGGATGTTTTAAATGTGGTGTGAATGGTCATTATGCAAACACATGTCCTATGAAGAAGTTTCGTGAATGGGGTCACCAAGAGCATACCAATATTCGTTTACCAATACCTAATGCCATTCCGATTGAGGATGAAGAAACTGACAATGACCAATCAAAGTTATGTACTATTTCATGACTATTGTTTTCTTATTTTGGAATCTTAGGATATGATTCATGATTTTTTTGTAGGAAAGAGGTATTTCGGAATAAGTTGTAATGGAATGGATAATGGATCATGAAGAATGTTGAATGAGTAAGATGTCAACATATAAGGGCTTCAAGAGTTAGGGTGAAATTCTTAAGAGTATTAAGTCTCTTTTGATGATGGGGTTACATTAGAAGACTTTTTATATTATGTGTAACCCTGATGTTTAATATAGGAAAATTTTATTAAAGTAATAGTTTTCTTTTCTTTTGTGGACATAGTTATAAAGAACCATTTGGGTTTATATGATCCTTACTTTTGAGGTAATTATGGGTTGCTATATGTTATGATTGAAGTGAAAGGCATAAGATAAAATTGAGGTTAAATTATGTTATGGTTATTTTTGATGATTTTATCCCTTTTTGGGTAATGATTTGAGAATTATATAGTTTTGGAAAAAGGACAACACGCAGACCATGTGACAACCCGTCGCGTCGGACAATGCTGCGGGAATCGAACCCATAACCAAAGTGCGACTGGTATTTATCGCCTACCACTGGACTACGTGAAGTCCCTGGTAAGTTTGACTGATTCTTTTTAGTTATATTATTTTATGAATTAAGAGTAAGTTGATTTTGGGTTATCAATGAAAATGATTAACCTATCATGGAGGATATGTGATTAGGTTAATTACTTTTCAATGCGATACTTTAAGAGAAACTGATTTTGTTTGGAGATAAATGTTACGATTTAACTTGGAAGACTATGTGAATAAATACTTCAAATATTTGGGTTTCAATATTAGATTGTTTTACTTTGAATAATTTTATGGACAAATTGTTTATCTAATGGTCCTCGTTGATATTTGGGTTTTGTTGGACAAATTTTGGAGATTAATCATAGATTTTCTTTTTGTAAATGGTTATCCTTTTCTGGATTATCTGATCATGTACTAGCCTTTTTGGTTTTGGTTTTGGTTAAAGTCTAGAGACATGGGAAGTATATAGTTCTCTTTTGTGGATTAGGTGATTCTCTAGATGTTGATTATAGTACTCTTAATGGGAACAAGTCTTCCTAAATACTCGTCTTTTGGATAAAATATGATTTTGTGTAAGGAATCTAATAAAAGTTGAAAGTCAACATGATAAGTGATTATGCTTCCTTATGAATAAATTCCTCAATAAAAAGTAACTTAAAACAAAAATGTTGTCTATTAACTTTTCCTACTGGGGAATTGAATACCGTTTAACCCATCACAAGTTTGTGATTTTCTCGTGGTTAACATTCTCCTAAACATGTTTTCTATCACTCTCCATCAGAACATGACCCTTTGTTTTTTCCTCCATGTCCATATTTTCATACTTGGAATCCTAGTATGGGTTAACTCGGGTGACCTTTGTACTTATCTTTCTTTATTTTAAAGTGATTGTTTTACCGACTCTTCTCCGATGTGGGACTTTCAAGGATGTTTCCAAGCACAATTTTAAAAATTGCGAGGACACAATTTCCAAAAGGGGGGAAGGATGTAACACCCCAGGTAAATAAAGAATATGACATTTTCATATTTATCCAAATTTGTGAATAAAATATTAATACGACTTTAAAGGGGATTCTATGCTCGATGGCGTACCCAACACGCAACAACGAGTTTCTTGGGAATCTTACGTTGCACTCTAATAATAAAATAATATTATTTTAAATGGAAGTTAACATGTAGCTGTTGTATTGGCGGGAATGGATAGAAATAACTAAAATATGAATATATATGTTTTTTTAAATGTTTTTACATCTATCTAAAGGCTTAAATTACGGAAAGAATTTAATTTTAGGCTTTTATAACCTAATTTTCACTAAAGGTTCACTTATCACCTTCTGATGGAGAACTGTCATTAAATATAGTTTTGATTACTCTTATACATTCTTTTGGACCAAATAAAACTCTTCTTTAGAATCGGGGCAACAAATTTTACTTTGTGTAAATTTTTGGTATTTTTCCGATAAAGTTCATTTTTTAATGAATAGTGTAAAATGTTGTATTTTAATTCAAAACCTCTTTTTAATCTAATTTATTTATATGATTAGATTATCATTTGAATTGTTTTTAAAGTGATATTAGAACATATTTTTACCATTAAATTCAATAGTGGTTGTTGTAATTTATTTCACTTTGAAATCAGATTTAAACTAATGTCAATCTTTTGATACTTATTGTTTCATAAAAACACGCTATTTGCTCTGACAGCGGAAATTAATTATTAAATTAATTAATGTGACTTATATGTTTTTAATTTTGTAAAATAGACTTCATTTTCGAATTCAGAATATCAAATATAGCATAGGGTGAATTTTTGGGATTTTTCTGAAAAACATCAATTTTTGATGAATAGTGAAACCACTAAGTGGTACTTATAAAAACTGATTTTTCCATTTAAATAAAATTTTGCCATCTTTGTGTTTTTAATTTAAAAAATCCGAAATACATGGGTTTAATTAAGAATTAAAATGTGGTTCAATGGGATAAAAATAATTTTTTGGTGAATAGTAACTTATTAAGTTTTTAATCGCGATTAGTGGTAATTAGTGTAGTTTAAGGTAAAAATAATGCTTTAATAAAATAAGATGAGCATGAAACGTGTCCTACCCTAATTGATTGTGTCATGGACGACCAAGAAAATCCATGGGTCAACTTGGGGACCCCATGGAGACACTTAGGTTGGGAAATGACATAAATAACTTTTTATTTAATGTAAAAGTCAAAATGACACAAACATCATATGTTTTACGAAAACAATTTTTACATGGGGTTATAATGATCAAATATTTGATTATAAATAGTCATTGGAAAGCTAAAACGATTTCCAACATAATAGTAATTTTTTTTTATAATTTTTAGACATTAAATAAATTAAAATATTTATGACATAATAATGATGCAGCGATGACATCATTATTTGAAGATTTAAATAAAATGGAAAGATACTGTAAACTCTATGAACTAAACATGTCCAAAACTTATTGGATGGGTGGATTTAGAACCCCTATCACCTTATCCACGAATTATATCAATATGGGACCTTTTAAAACCGAAACACATTTTCAAATAAAGTAATATTTCTTTACTTTCCAAAACTGCCCCTCCTCTCCTCTTATAAAAGGCCCCCACCTCTACCTCATTTCACACACTCCTCAAGCCTTTGGCTCGGCCAACCCCTGCCCATTTACTCTATCCACATCCCTCTCCTCATCCTAGAGGATTCCCTTTGGGCAGAATCCTTTCAAAGGAAGCCTTTAGGCTCAAATCAAAAGGAGATACACTTTTAATGGTAATTCATTCTCTCATGTTCATTTGTTTTATTTTGCTTCTCCAACCCCGTAAACTCTTTTTATTTACTTCTTTTGTAACAAAACCAGTATCTTCAATATATTAGGATGTTGTTATAAGATTTATTCGAGCTACACACTCACACAAATACATCAAATGGTTAAAGAACATACGGTTTCCGTGGATGGAGAAATTCTGCCTCCCGAAACGATGATTGTTCAATACTCATTTAACACCTTCAAAGGTGGACATTATGATGTCACTATTTTTATATATGATATATAATATGTTTATGTTTTCCTTAAGCTTCTGTTTTTTTCATTTTGGGCATACCTTTATGGTTTCCATTATGGGTAAACGCGATATCTTCATTTAAGGAAGTGCGGACTACCGCCCCCTCAAAGTGATTTGATTCGTTAAATACCATATGTGGGACGTATAAAGGATGAATATATGATATTATATATGATATTATACTTTAATTATAATATACCTTTATATAATTATTATTCCATTCTATAAAATATGAAATAGAAATGAAAGTAGCGTTCATGCGTACGTACGGCTTACCGTCTCCATGAACGGTGCATTTCATTTCTTACCTCTAAATGATTATGTAATGTTATAAATGCATGAATTTACTAGATATATATGACATATATGATATCCAAATCATGAATATAATTCTGGATATAATAAACATTTGACAACATGAACAAAATGTAATTGTAAGAAGTCCACATTCGACTTAAGAACCAAATATCGACAAAATAAACATTATTAACTTAAATGTTTACATAATGTTTATAACATGGAAATAAGTGATATAATAGGAATAATGAACTAGAAAAAGGTTCTTAATAAAGTGGAAATTAACTCAAGTTTATTATTCAGGACGTTAAAGAACGATCGAGTCAAGTCGGACCCGAGGTAAGGGATCCTACTCCTCTCTTTCTTTTTAAGTACACTCTTTTATGTCATTCCTTTTAAAGCTCATCTTTATTGTTATTGGGATGTTCTTTTATATTAATATTACTGTAATTTTTATGTTCATGTGATGAGAGACCCTATTCTCTCTCATCAATCCATTTTGGAAGTTTTGAGTGGCGCCGATAAGCTGCCGAGTTTTCGTAAGAGATCTAACCTCTCTCTTTCATTTTAAGTACTCTCCTTTATGTCACTTCTCTTAAGCTCATTTTTGTTATATTGGGGGATGTTATTTTTTATTCCTATTTCTGTAAACTTTATGTTGATATGATGAGAGACCCTATTTCCACTCATCAATCCATTTTGGACGTTTTATGTGGCGCCGTTAGGCTGCCGAGTTTTCGTAAGAGATTTTTCATCTCACTTTTATTCCCGTGAGATTTATGCTACATTTGCCACAATTTCCTTTGAGTGGTTTATGTACTGCCCATTATTACACTTCTTTTGTAATATAATTCCATTTATGGGTATTTACATATTCATTGTATGACACTTCTTCAATGGGGTGTACTTTTCGAATGTTACCCAAGTCGGTAAGGGAATCTTTCACCCTCCTCATTTTAAAAGACTTCGTTTGTTATGTCTTTTAATTCACATACTATTATGTTGGAATATGTTCTTATATATCCTGATTGATGTAAATTTTATGTCCAAGTGATGAGATTCCCTTTTTATCTCTCATCAACTCATTTTCTGAATTTTTGAAGTGACGCCGTTAGGCTGTCGAATTTTACCAAGGGAACTTTGTAACCCAATTTCGATTTCTTTGGGTTCAACATGTAGTTATTGAATATGTAGTCCTTTGAATATGTGTGAATGACCTTTTATTGTTTTACACTTAATATCCAATTATATTGGGTGTATTTATATTTTTCACACATAATTTTGAGATTGATTTATCCTTAATTTAAGGATACCTTCTTTATAAGGGATTTCATCACATTTTACATCTCTATTGAGACTTCATTATTGTTATGCACCAATTCACTCTTATATGGTGTATATACTGACCTTTGGAATATTATATCATGAATCCATTTATTCTCATGATATTATAAAGTTCTGATTAAATGTTATAGCTCAATTATTGTATTCAAGTGTCTCTAATTTTGGAAAAAACCCTTTAACCAAAATATCGCTTTAAATGTTTTAATGATTTGTTCTTATTAATATCCATGTTTTCAAAATGGTTTTAAGGATTTATTTATATGGATATTAATGGTTTAAAATGTTAAAAGCTTCAAAGTGGTATGTGACACTTTGATTCAAAAATCTTCTTATTAAATGTTTTAAATGGTTTTGGAAATGGTTTCTTTTTGAACGGATTCATTATTTTAATATACTAAAATGTTATATTGTGATTGAAATGTGGAAATTCTATGTTTCATTTATTCATGTTTTATGTGATACGTTTATGTTATGTTTCTTGGGCATTGTTATGAAAACGGGTGGTTCCGTGATAAACTAAGGGCGGGTGAGCCCGATATAGCTCTCCAATGCATTTGGTAACGCGAAGGAGTGAAACGTTAAGGTTTCTCTGAAGATATTTAGGGAATATACTGTGATGGGTATTCCAAACGTAACCAAGAGGGTTACTCCCTATGTAATAATGTTATGAATGCCTCAAGTTACCTTTATGTCTTATGATTTCTTTGATTTATTCATGATTTGATGGGGAATGTTAAAGTGCCTAAGTTTTATGGGTAAAGTATGATTTCATTCTTATGTATATATGAACTCATGTTTCCTTTCCATATTTTTATAACCCTTACTGAGCTTTTTATTCTCATCCCAAGTTTTTGAAATGTTTTTCACAGGTCAAGGGAAAGGTACATGATGTGATGATAGTGTCAAGGATGTGTCAAGAAAGAATTCGTGTTTTATTTTAAATAGGTTTCCGTTGATGGGAAGAATGAATATTGTCTTTTATGTAACCACTTTGTTTAAATGTGGAATGTAATGCAAGTTTCATGATCTAATTCTCTAAAACTCTAAACCTGAAAAGATCCTCAATGTGTAATCTTTTAATAACTCAAGATTAAGTAAGGTTTAAGGCTGGGGCCTTATAAATTACATGTTACATATTTGGTGTACCATTAGCCTCCACATTCTTATGATTTGTTATAGAACATTGATAGGGTTATTGGTATTATATTATATGGCACTATAATTTTTATCCAATATCTACATATATTGTTTAACATATGAAATATCATTGTCCATTTATACTACCTTTGAGTTTATAATTTTTTATAGATGTATCATGAACTCACTTAATCATTATACATTTAACTTATCAAAAACTTGTGAAGGGTTTGGTGGAAACCCTTTATAATCAAATTTAGTCCCAAGAAAATCAGAAATCTTTAATGGGACATTTTATCTATATATAAACACCCCTTTATTACTAAATCACAGTATCCTCTTCCATGTTCATATTTGAAGAATCAAATTTTTAGTAATCATTAACACTAATTATAATAAAATATTTTCAACAAGATTCTTAAATCAAAATTTCACTACCATAATATATAAGTAAATGATGTGATAATTCTCTATCATATCATATCTATAATATTTTCCCACGAACATTATCTCTCCAACATCATCACAAAATGTTGCAATTTTACATCTCATCCCATTAAGGGTGACATAATGTTCCATATGAATGATTGGTATGATAAAATGTTTATCATAGAACTCATCAAATAGAATATGTCGACCCAAAAATCTACTAATATATACCATGTTGGGTCTTAGAATATCTAAAAAATCTATATTGTAAATTAAAATTGATTATCAATTTGATGATGAAATTCTATGAAGAAACATTGCTTAATATCTATTTATTTTTACCATTTATCTATAAAATTCATTTGAACAATTGATATAAATCACATAGAATTGAATGTGACCCATTTTTTACTATTTATACATCATTTATTAATTTAACAGAAACATGATCAATCGAGAAATACCATCAAAGTAAAATTTAGCATGCTTCTATTTTAAATCCATCAACCTCTTCCCAGATTACATATTTACCTATATTGTTCTTGGGAAGACCTTTGATGTAGTCCATATTGATATTTAAATATATATATATATATATATATGGTCTACATATAAATAATCCCATAGAACTTATTTTATTTTCAATTTTCTTCCTGGAGGAATTGTTTTTAACAAACATACTCTAGAACCTACCTCTAAATATTTTTCCACCTGAGATTCTTCTCACGATCCTTACACACCATTATTCATCCCGTGTGAGTATAAAATAATGATAAACATTTCATTATAACTGTGATAAATTTTTTAATATTGTACTAAGGTAACATAAAAATGAGTTAAAATCATATGGATCTATATCTATCATTGTTGAATATTTTATTATTTCAAATCTAATTTTATAGCTCGGTATCATTCTTCTATGAAACTATCTTCATAATATAGATTTATAGTCAAATATCCATTTAGGAATGGATTATTTATAACCCATAATTTATGATTTCCATTTACATTATTTCAATATCCTTTAACATTATATAACATTCAATCCTTAGTATGGATATGTTTACAAGTTCATTTCAATATAGAATATCTACCCAAATGTTTTCTTACCCAAGATAAAAACATAGTGGGCCATTATAATCATTTGTAAACAATAAATATCTTATTTGGAGAATGTGAAAGAAAATATATTAAAATATATATTATCATTTATTTATATATACATATATTTGACTCACATCTCATCATATAGATAATCTAACCACATCTTCGATGAAGAAATTACTGCAACAATATCCAGTTAATGATTTTGTTAATTATATCATTGCTGATTAATTAAGAAAGGGAAAAAATCTCTTATATTATACTTGTTTATAAGGAAATACCCCTTTAAATTCATTAATAACTAACTACATATTACAAACCCTTATCCACTAAAGGATATTGTGAGTAAATGTATACTAACCAACCACTCTATAAGCTCCATACAAATGACGTAACATTTTTATTTCTAGATAAAATTTACTGAAATTCAAGTATTTATGGTTAGATGATATAAAAATCCGGTAAAAATTCACACAATGATTCAATAATATCTTTCCAATCAAAGAAAACTATTGATATATAATAGTGATATTGGTCATGTCCATTATTTAATCACCTCTATCATTTATGGAATCATATGTAGACTATATTTTGTGATTTCATGTCCCATAAAGGATATTTTTCTTTTGTACAAAAATCACACATTATAAATATGAAATATAGTACCTTCTTATGTAAGGTATTTATAAAAAAATCTCAAATAATCGTCAATTTCATAATAAAAAATTAAATATATGAGAATATCATCAATAAATACAATAAAATTTTAACTATGTAACCATTAATGACTCTATTACTCAAATTTATAAAGATAGCATATGCATGTTTTAGACTGAAATGTGTCACTATGTATTTATAGTGTCCATATTTAGTGTTAAAGGTTATATTGTTTATATCTTACCTAATCCCCAGAAGTTGATGATATATAAATCAATGAATTTCCATTAATAATTTGGATCCCATTTTATTTGTTTTAAATAATCATTAATATAGGTTATATGATACATTATCATGATTTTTATCTTAATATGGTCATTATTGAAAAATAAAATAGGTATTTTCACATAATTATGCTTAAACTAAAGGACTAGAGAATCCCATAAAGTTTCTATTTAGAAAATGAATCTTATTTAAAAATTATCTTAGTGTTTATTTTTCTCCATTTCCAATTAAATGGGGGGTGTTTTATAGGGACTCTTCCATCGAGGAAATGAATTTTTTATCAGTTTAACAAAATCAAAATTGATTATTGATGGAGAAGATGAGTAATCTCATCAATAAGTACATTGATATGTTTTCATATAATTTTCATATATTAAACATTGTTCTCTTATCTAATAATTTTATTCACATAGACATCATTATTTGGTAATACAATCGATAATAAATTATTATTTTCCAATTGAATTTCATTGGAATTTATGAGTCAATATTTGATTATATATTTTTGGGATAGGAAATGAAATTTTTCATTCCCCAAAATTTATATAATATTTACGTATAAAGAGCTAATCGAAGCCTAATAACCCAAAAAATAACACTAATTTAAAAATTACTATATTTTAAGGATGTATATTCCATAAACTCTCAAATATGGTATGGTTATATAACTAGGATAAAATAATTAAATATTGGGGTTTTTAATTATTAATCAATCCAAAATACATTATGTGGAGAATTTACAATCCAAAAAAAATAATATATTAAAGAATGTGAAGAAATATATTAAAATAATAAATTCTTAGTTCTTGTTTTGATAATGGGTTTTAATTTGAACACTTCCTCACCATGATCTACTTTAATGGTGTTATTCATAGAATATATTCCATTCAATATTAATTTTTAGTGGTTTTGATGATAATATTCTCATCATACATTGGAATAATAAACTTACCTGTATAGTTTTAAAATGATTTAAATTTGTAAAATTGATCTACTAGAGGTGAATTATGAAAAAATATCATTTCATTAAGATTTTTCATTATCTAATTTAAATCTCTTTTATAGAGATGTTCTTGGTGACCCATTCTTCCACATTAAAAAAATAAATGATTCCATTAATTAAATTTTATAGATCTTTTCTTCCTCACATTCAATTTGAATATTGTTGAATATTATTGTTTCTACGTGCCTTATCATTTGAACATATATAAAATTAAATTTTAATACTCTTTTCCATAGATCAGTGACACAAATGATATTTTCATATTTCAATTCCAATGTTATGTGAACAAAAAACTAGTTAATCAATGATACAAATTTATATTTTTGTTAATTCTCTCCAATGACATTGTTTTATGCCATTAAATTAATAATCCATTTATAGTCAAATTTAATAATATAAATGGATGAATACCATATGAGTCACATGATATTATGTTGATAACTGATAATTTATTTATAATTATTATTATTTATATCACGAAACTTTAACAAAAATTTTATGTAATCTGTTTGGTGAAAATTATTAGATAATATAATTTATTAATGGAAACTCCTTCCTTGGAGTTAATTATATTTTTTTCCTTGTGTTATAGTGTTAAAATCATCCATTATTTCACATCACATTCCATATGATAAAAAACAAAAAGTAAATTTTCATTACCTATAATTTTAAGTATATAAAATATTTTCTCAATAGCCTCGATTTGTAATGAGATAGTTAGTTGATCATAAGATCAACTAAAGGTTTTTTGTTGTTGGTTTGTGAAGGACTCAATATCACATTTTCCCTTCTTTGGAACATTTGATATATAGACATGGTATGTGAAATTAATAATGAGATGAAATATTGTATTTATGAGGGGTTTTATACATTATACCACCATACTGGTTATTTATTCATAGAGTCAAATTTTTTTCCATTAGACACAATGTTAATCAGTTCCACTTTTTTAAGACCCTTATTAATATTAAAAGATCTAACATGAATAATATATGATAATATATTATATAAATTTTGGAATATATTAATAAAAATATAAAAAACCATCATGAAAATGTTATTTAGTGTGATATATTTTTATAATGTGGAATATATTTTGTTCCATGTAGGATTCTTTATTTTGGGATCTCTTTTACTTCTAAACATAGTACACAAAATAACTAAACACTACTATCAAGACCAATCGAGTATTCTTAATAATACTTATATTTTTTTATATCATTTCTATAATTATATATTAAACACCACAAGTATACACTCTCAACATATTCAGTGGGTTTGAATCTTTATAGAGTGCCTATAAATTTTTTGTAGTTTAAAACAGTTATTCAATGACTGTATGAAAATTCTCTTCACATAATTCCGTCCTAAAAATTAACATTATATATGCACTTATAGAAATAAAATACATAATAATGGAGATATATCAAATTATTTATAAGGAAAATATATATTAATGAGATAATGTGTATTTTTTCTTCAGATTATAAACCTTTATGAAAATATAAATGGGAGTGAAAATCTCGATTAGTGGAATAATATCAAGGAATCATAAGATATATTTATAATATTTGATAATAAAATAAGTGATCAAGGATAAAAAATTCAAAAAAAATAATAATCATCATGGAAAATAACAAAAACCATGACTTGTGAATTTATGATCATGAGACAATAATCATGAAATAGAAAAAAATAATTTAGAAATGTTTCATTATAAAAACCATAAAAATTCCAAGCATATGCCTATGTTAGTTAGTAAGAAATTAATTCCATTATATATAAAAAGAATCACATTTTCCTCGATCTATAGTAAAATACGTCTAACCACGCATTATTATTCGAATGTAGACATAGGTTAACAATCAATTTCATATTGTATCTATTGATATATACAGATTTAGAAAATGAATTGGAACGATGCAAAATTTTTTAATTAAAGAATAATAATTATTAACCACATGTTTGAGTACCCTAATATATAAATACTACATCATATATTAAAATAAAATAAATTCATCAAAATATGTTAGAAATTTTTTTGTACAACATCACATATGAATCAACTAATAAAAGGATCAAAATGTAAGCCAACATTCAATCACACGAAAAAAGACATTATCATAATATTATTTATGGGGTCATAATTCAAAAATAATTTTATATATGATGTTTATGTTTTATCCGATGTTGAAAATGTATGCGAAATCATTAAAATTATTTCATTGCAATTTGGTAACCCTTCAAATTAAAAAAAGTAGATGTCATTTTTAAAATAACTTTTTAAAGGTGAAAAAATATTTAAATATATTATTTTAAAATTAATTGTGACAATTATAGAACAATTAAATGAAATAAATGAAAAATATAATAAATATGATGTGATATATTCACATTTTTATGTGTTTGTAAAGAAGTGTTTTTTATTTTTTCTGAATAGTTTTAATAACATCCCACATTAATGGAAGAGATACAAAAATAATTAAAGAGATGAACTAAAGATAATCATGATATTTACATAATATAATATTTATGTTAATATAAATATGATAAAAAACATTTTGGTAATATTAATATATATATGGAAAAGATATAACCAATTTAAATGATGTAAATTTTTCAACAAAGTGTATTGTTTTAAGAATTAGGGAATTAAAAAATGATGATTTTTATAAAAACATATATTTTATCTAGAGAGTAACAAATGATATAGTATGTGGAACATAAGTTACATAATATATAATATAGAGAATAAAATATTCAGTGATGTTTGAATATGACTCAAGGAATTAAATTGAATGGAAAAAAAATTACAATTTTTTTATTTTCTGAATTAAAAGAAAAAGAATTATATATATTGATATAAATTTTTTAATAACATTAATATAATGTTAATTCTGATAAAATACACAAATCGTGTAGTTTAAGAACATATAATGAGTATAGGTTCTCAATTTCAACCATCCATCAATGTTAGTAAATTGAGATAAAAAACCCTTAACTCAATTTACTACTTCGTTGAACACCATCAATATTTCTATATAATCTATAATAGTTTATTATATATCTACAATATAAGATTATTCATATTTATTTCAAATAAGTCCATTAATTTGAAAATTTATGTTCCTTATTTATGAGTTATCTATTTCTAAATATTATATTCATATATTAATAGTTTTGTTTGTTTGACAGCAAATTCAGTATCTATGTTTTGATCCTTGACCATTGATCATCATATTTTAACCTCATGAATGTTTATATAGATGATATATAGATATATTTTTTATAGTTATAGAGTAATTTGTTATTTTGTAGATTTTATAGTGATTTTCAGTGAAGAATGATTACAAATATCCTTTCTATAAATTTTAATTGAATAAAATAATGATTTTATATTATTTAATTTACATATTTTAACATATTAAAATAGGAAAATAATGAAAGAATAAATAATTAAATACCATTAAAATTATTTCTATTATCTAAGTATTATTAATCATTCATGATGTAATGTTTGTAGTATTGTTTGTGTATATGGTAAAATTGACCTAGAAGAATGAATTATAATTAACGAATTGGTAAGAACTAGTTATTTTCTAGTTATAATATTACATTGAAAAAATGTAAATTATATAAATAACATGTTATTAAACTATTAAATTCCATTTAAGTATAGATTCGTGATTCTTATTAATATAAATTGTTACATAAGAAAACATAGTCAATAAAGAGATACATCTTCTCTGATATGACCTTCTGAAAATGAAGGATTCGATACGTCTAATTATGACTAGAAGATGTTCAATACCATATCATATTAATATGGAGATGATATTTATAGTTGTTAAATGAGAAACTAATTTAAATCTATGGGTTTTCATAAGATTTATATATGGGTATTTATGGGTCGAGTGAGTGGAATTATTGAAATAAATATATTAACACGTTGATTTATAATTATAAAAAATACTCCACTGCACCTTATAGTGAGAAAAATGATTTTTATTATAAATATTAGATAATTTTAATAATTTTATTAGGATAATAAATATATTTTAAAACAAAATACATATTTTAGTTTATTTCAAAATAATTTACTTTATTTTAGTAATTTTATGAAAAACAAAATTTCACCCCTATTTAAATACTAATAACAAAAATACTCCATTTTAGTTAATTTATCCTATTAAAGTAGTAAAAACTTGTTTTAGATAAAAAATTATATATTAATATTTTTAGAAAATATATTTTAACTATTAAATTTCTTAATTTTAATTTCCTACTTTTTATTCAAAAAACCTTTTATTTATTTTTATAATCATGTTTCCATAAATATAATAATTTAAATTCAAAAAAATTATTTAAAATATTTATTTAATTTAAAAGTTTAAAAATTTACCTAATAGTACTAATAATAAAAATATAAAAAAATAAACATACGAAAACATAGACACATATATATAAATATATATATCATATATTAAACTAATATTTACATGTTTATATTATCATATATCATAATTACTAAACTACTTATGATTTAAGGACCGCAACCAATGTTTCCCAGAGCCAATACCTTATATTAATACATTAGTTTGATTATAATGATGTCGCATCCCAAGGGACTGAATAGTTTAGTAGTTTTGGAAATCTAGATAAAATAATAATATTTACATTAAAACATGAATGGAAAAAATGACTTTGCAACTCCATTGAGAAAACCCATAAACTCATAGATTATTCCTGCAAGTCATTCCAAATAATATTCATTTTCATTTCATAAGGAAAAATAATTTATAAGAAATGGGTGAGCTGAGATTTTCATAAAGGGAATGTAATACAATAGATTTTATCATAAACATAATCATTGGGTATGGTGAGTAAATAAAAACACATTCCTCTAAAAATAAACTTGAACATAATATGAAAGGAATGAAAGATGACTACATAAACCCATAAAAATGATCCCAAGAGAATGAAAAAAAAACCATGGGAATTATATTATTCTAACAATCACATGATTTATCAGTTACTATTATCATAATGAGGGGATGCATAATGTTGGTCATCTGAAACATTTTTTCAGGGTCTTAGCCAAGATGACTGAAAATCCTAGGGTAAAGCCTTCGCCAAAACTGAATTTTGTTTTGTCTTATGAGATATGTTGGTGTATAGAAGGGATATAGTATGCCCCACCCACCACTTGATAAGTATAATCAATTACTCATATAAGTGGGTTAAATGAACACAACATGAACATATGAAATGTAAATAACTTTCCCCAATCCACAATCATAATCAGTAACCAATATGAATAGCATGGTGAATGGTATAAAGATAGAACATCCATAATAAAACCAACCATATTCGATTTAATAACATATTTTTGATGAAAATAATTAGGTATAAATTTAAATAAATCCAGAAATTTTATAGAGGTGTTGAAAAAAATTAAAATGCTATAATAAATTTATCGAGGGATTCTTGAGAGAAATACAAATTTTACTTTCCAGTGAAGTGTTCTCTTGGGAAAATAATATTTATTTGAATTAATTTTTTGAATAAACCCATTAATGAAAAAATATTTTTTTTTCAAAATAAAATTATTAATTTTATTGAAATAATGGTTTCTTAATTCAGAATTTAGATGGTATTTTAAAATCGGTATGAAATCGAGATGTTCCGTTTAGTCGGGTTTTCATATCAAAAAGGGTTGAAAATGATCCTTTTAAATCCTGTAACACTCCATCAAATAAAGAAGTATTCTACATGGTACTCATATATATAATATTAAATATCAATTTACCAAGTTTAGATAAGATTATTTAATAATTTAATTGGGGTAAATAGATAGAAATCATAATCCCGAATGAAAAAATGGTGTTTCCGGGAGAAACACATACTTTATATTTGAATGTGTCCTACACATGACCTTAACATCCGGGATAATGTAAATAAATCCATTAATTAATTCATTCAAAACATTATCTAAAATTATATTTATATTATAATTTTATTAATTTTATTTATGGACATTTTTGTGATTTATAAGATGCATTTTTATTTCATGCGGTCGTTTGTTTCATTGATTTTCATGATAAGTATACTTGTAAATGAGTATAAAAGTTCATGTATATTTGGTATAATTATATAGAATTGAATTTATATGATATTTATGAACATAATTAAGATTAAATTTTTATATATAAATTTTTTATTTGATATGAGTATGAATAAATAGATAAGTCATATAGTGATAATTGTTTACATTATTATAGTGGCTATTGATAATAACAAACTCATTGTGTTTTATAATTTAATTTTATTTAAATATGATACATCCAAAAAGTAAGAAATTTTTAAATATATATAATATAGTCTTGTTTAACCATTAAAATGGAATCATGACCATCATTGAAGAATAAATTGATGAATGAATGGTTGTCGTCCTCGAAGGTTGTAAATCGACCCCTCCCAAATGATGATTTCATTTTTGAAGAAAGAGAGAGAGAGAGAGAGTAACAATATTTATGAGGTTTATTAAATTATCATGATATAATTATATTATATAAATTATAATGGTTATTGAATTATCATTTGTATAGAGGTGGTGAATATATAATTATAAAATATATAATTTCAAAAGAAAAGAAAAGGATGAGGAAGAGGATTTTACATCTTGAATACTCCTCCTTGATAACCTCTATATGGGGCTTGATTTTTTTCAATTGATGAAACCAAGATATTCAATACATGAGGGGATATTTTTAGGAGTATTGGTTATAAATTTTACATGGATGATATCATGGATGGAATGAGGATAATAAGGGATGAGGGGTGATTTTTATAGAGGAAGAGAGGGGCAATTTCACATTGTTTTATTCATTATTTTACTATATTGATCAAGTCATCAAATATTGTTGATTATTATGACTACATTTAGTAATAAGTTCATGTGAGTTTGAACCATGGGTGATAAAATCATCCAAACATCACTTATGACTCAATAAATCATGTTTCTATCATATATTGTAAATTAATGGGTTTTACTATTCACCAAAAATTCATTATTTTATAGAAATCCAAAAACATCAGCCTAAACATTTTTTTATGTGTAGAATTAAAAAAGGAACTCCATTTTATGAAAATAATTTTATAAATATGAGAAATTTAATTTTTATTCAAAATCGTCATTTACTCAAAAATACAGTTTTTAATGTTAAAATTCATTTTATATCACCTTGAATTATTAACATAGTTATAACTAGATTATAGTTAAATCCATGAATAATCGAATATTTGTTTATTAATAAGTTTTATGATAATTAATTCTCTTTTTAATAATTTTTTTTATTATAAAATTGTAATAAAATATTTATTACTCACAGAAATACCAAACCATATTTTTAAATTTTTAAAATTATCACAAAATATAATATGATGTAATTATATCATAATTTAATTTGTAAAGTCCCAAAACTTTATTTATACAAAAAGGTTGAATTTATTACTCATTCATTTTATTTATGCTTCATAAGGGCCATATTACTATTCTTAATGTCATGCTACTATTCCATCTTTATAGGTTCTTTAACTTTTAGAAATACAACTTTTTTCATTAATTATTCAGTTATGATGTTTTTATTATGTTTTATATGTGATTTTATTTGATATGTACTGTATGAAATTAACATAATACAGGAAATGTAAATTATAGTGTTTTGGTTTATTACATTCTCCCATCCAATAAAAATTTCATTTTCAAAATTTCTAGATTTTTCTCCCCACTAAAAGATTTTGGTAGATCTTCATCATAAGATCCTTAGGATCCCACATCTCCTCTTCAATTTTATGATTTTTACAATGTAACTTTACTAGTATATTCATTCAATTTTTTAACACCTATTATTTATTGTCAAAAAAATTAGATATGCTCTTCATAGTAAGATATGTCAGGTTTGAATTCTATTCGTTTATAATTGAGTAAAAGTTTTTGGTATGGCATTTACATCCTTTTAATGAGATATGGAATGAACTGTGAACCTTATATAGAATAAGGACAATTTTAATATGATAATACATAGCTCTAATTATCTCCATATGTAAAGACCAGGAAATCCTGTGGATTTTTTTTCTTAAATACATGGGAATTTTACGAGTCTGCAGATTCTGACAGCACTTGATTCTAAGGCCCGGTGTGCCCGGAATAAATTTCTGATGTTTTTTTTGGGTAAGTTCAGTAAACTTACGTCCGGGTTTTTCTATCTTTTAAACTGGTGCTCGGAATTGAAATCTGAGAACACTAATGAACTCGTAGTGCCAGTATTCTCTTAAGAAGACCTTTAGCGCCGTTGCGTTTTATCAGAAGTGGAAGTTAATTTTTGGGGATTCTTAATAAAATAAATAAAAATAATGTGTGAAATAATTTTATTTAAATGGTGGCATTTTCATCCAAGTGGAAGTTAGTGGTGGGGCCCACCACCCACATAACCTCCCATGAGAGGATATTATGTGGTGGGGCCCACAAGAGCTCAAACCACTCAACTCCCCTTGAACCCCCTTTAAACTCTTGGACATCCCATTAATTTCCACCGCACCATTATAATTAATTATTTGGATCCCTTGGAATTCTTGACAACTCTATGCAATTAATTAGGTGAACCAAATTAATTATTAATTGGACTATTTGAATTCTTTTGAATACATTATTCCATCATTAAAATAAGCAAAAATAATATTTTATTTTGGGATTGGCATAATCGTTGGAGTGTTGGGTTGGAGGAACATCATCCTCTTGACGAAGAACGCTTCTCATATCCGAAGAAGGACGATACCATCTACGATCTTTGAGCAAGACGCAAGTGAAGGAGACACCCGCAAGGAACATCGACCATGCTTCATCCTCGGATATTTCCCAAAGTCAACGAAATTGACATCCGCCGTCTTTCCACGACTTCGACAACGTACTCCGAATCGAGGTAGGGGGAATTTGGATTATTTCTATGTATGAATTATATCATCGTTCTTAAATGTTTACCTTGGTTCGACGGTAGCCAATTGATATCAACTAACACGGAGTGTACGGGCTGAAAAAACATTTCCCGACATCCCTCGGTTGAGTTTTATTTGTTTGACGTCGGAGGCAGATCCGAAAGGGTGCGGTGCCGTCACACCACGCCGAAGAAGAACCACATCAGATGAAAGAGGAACCGCGGTCGGGAGGTCCATGAAGGAAGAAGAAGCATGGCGCCGTCGTGCCGCGTGGAGGGCAGCAGGACCACGGCGTCGCTGCGCTGCGCTGGAGGAGCAGAGGTGGCCGGCCGAGCCAACCACCATGGAGCCGGACCGCGGGCTATCCGGACGGCCCGCTGGAAGAACACAATGCCTTCAGGAATCGCATGGAGGGAGACCGCGGCCCGCATATGTGGGCCGCTTGGCTGGAGGAACCTTCCAGTCGGGTTGAAGAAACGCGACACTTGTAGGCCCTGCACGGAGGAGGACCGCGGGCCGCATCCGCAGGCTGCTCGGCTGGGCGAACCGGCTGGCCGCGTGCCAGCCAGGTTGGATAACCACGGTGCCAGAAGTCACCATGTGAGAAGAACTGTGGCCCACTATACAGGATGCATGTGCTGGGAAGAAACGGCCAGGTAGGGGAGTATGCAGCGCTGCTTGGCGCTGTCGGGCGAACAGAACCAGCCCGCAGCGTGGGCCGGGTCCGCAGGTCGGTCGCGCCATACCGGGCCGGGATGAACCCCAGTTGGTTCAAACCTTCCGCGCTGTTTCGGGCCGACCCTCCATCCCACTGGGCTTGATGGGCCGGACCCATATTTTCCTAAATGGGCCGACCCGCCTACCCACTAGGCTTGACGGGCCGGGCCCGTCTTCGCTTATATACGAATATCTCCTAGACTGTGTGTCCGATTGATGCACCGTCTGTGGAACTGGGACCCTCACAATGAGGCAGTAGTTGTGGCATAATATAAGTGAGTTTTGAAATAATTTGGTAAATGTCCGGGTTGGATCGAGCATAAAATCCAACCGGTCCACTTGAACAGAAACATTAATAACTCTCAGACCGGGCGTCTGATTGACACACCATCTTTCGTGTTGAGTTGTTTTTGATGATAAGAAACTACAAGATACATAATCTCAATACTTAATGATATTTCATGTATCAAAACATGTCTCGAGGAGTGGACCCTCCCGGAATCGTGCATGTTGTGTGAGGGAACCCTATGAACGGCTGTGATGACTACTGTACCGGAATCCTCTGTGGGTTCGACAGCAATGACTACTGAACCGGGATCCCTTGTGGGTCTGGCAGTTCTGACTTCTATTCTTGTATCCAATGTGGGTCTGACAGAATATCTAGTCTTGTATCCTATGTGGGTCTGATTGCTTAACTGGTTCTATATCCTGTGTGGGTCTGACAGCTTAGATGAATCAGTGACTACATATGATCATCTCTATCACGGTGCGAAAAAAGTATACCTGTGTGAGATGAGTCTTCACATTCAATCATTTATCTTCTAGGTGGATGACTTTACTTCCTGTGTGTATAGGGTTGTGCTTGGGCTTGAGAGTTGGAGCCGAACTATGATTGGTAACTTAGGTATATGTATGGGCATATACCTAAGTAGGGTTGGTTGATACTTCGTGATTGTATCTTTCTTCTGTGGTTTATCATTTGTGTATTATGGGATACCTCCGGGGGTCTTGGGGTCTCTACTGAGTATCATTATACTCAACCCTTCATGGGCTATGCCCGACCATTGTTGTGTTGGTTGCAGACGACAGACATCATAGATCGAGGTAGTGAGTTGTAGAGGTGGACGGTACCCAGTGGTGGAAAACTTGGTGAGACGTACATGGAGCAGACGGACGGACTTGGGGTGCTTATGGGGAAATCTCTACCCACCATTTAGGTGGGGATTCTGAAGTATGACTCATTAGTTGCTATTTTACCTTTCTGCAGTTGTAGTAGCTTTTCAGTTGTTTGTACTTTACTGTTGGGCTTGTATTTCCAGCCCCCTTACTTTCAGCACTTTCTTTTGTATACAGATTTACATAGTGTTTACTTCTAGTTTAATACCATGTTGTTTTTGTTTACTTATTAAAGGCAATACCTTCCCATTTTATCGGGATTACGCCTTTGGTGCTAGTCTCCAGGCCCTGGCCTATGGAAGACGGGCTTGGGGTAGACACGGAACGGGCCCCGAGGACTGATCGTGACAAATTGGTATTAGAGGAGTCGGTTCTACCATAGAACTTGGACTCTAATTCTTTTAACGGAAATAATGTTAAGTGTTTTGGGTGTAGTTATCAGTTTAGGTAACTAGTGTTGGTACGGCGACTGACGTATCCAAACACTAGGACTATGACTTCTGATCTCCAACTTAGTGCACGAAAACACTGATTGCGTGTGTGTTTCCTTTGAAAAAGATTTCTTTTTGATTACTTTGTGTCAGCTCACCAGGTATACTCTTTTAACCATGGATCACCTTTTTCTTTTCAAGATGGCCCCATGAAGGCTGCTAGCTAGGGTTCCGAGTTTCTTACGAGATGGTTGCCCACCGAGCGATGTGGCCTCGGGGTAGGGCCCTATCACAGTGGAGGTACCAGCGGTACCACTACCTGCTGGGTCACCGATACCACTAGATCTAGAAGTAGAGAGTTCACGCCATCTGAGTGTGTTTCATGAGTTCAAGTTCCAGAGGCCACCCACGTTTTTGGGAGATACATACCCACATGCAGCTGAGGATTTTCTAAAGGCTGTCGTGAGAGTTTTCAGATTGGTAGGGACACCAGCCAACCTCATGGTGATCCTTACCGCAAGTCTCCTGCATTCAGTAGCAAGCAGATGGTGGATCTTGATTCTCTAGGTGCATAACGAGGCATCATTACTTTGGACAGACTTTGAGAGTCTATTGTGCATAGAGTTTTTTCCAGCCACCCTTCGTGCGGTGCAGATTCAGGAGTTACTTCATCTGCAGTAGGGCAGCATGACAGTAGCTCATTACTCAGCGAGGTTCACCGAACTCTCACTCTACTCTACGAATATGGTACGAGACTTGTTCTTCAAGGCTCGAACATTTTGGCAGGGACTCAGGCATGAGATCAGGGCTTTAATGATTCCCCTCACCATCCTAACATAGGTAGGGGTGCTGGAGAGAGCCCTTATAGTGGAGAGTTTTCTCGCTAATTAGTCACTAGCAGCGAGACCCACCACAGGGAAACCCATAGAAGATTGTTCTGTAGCTGGCAGTAGACAGATGTCGCAGAGGTCCAAGTAGACCAGGACATCATGTGGGAGGCCCCAGGATATAGGTTCAGTAGTTCGGGGAAAATGAGATAGAGCCAGCTATATGTGGAGAAGGTAGTGTTATGCATGCAGTGGGCAGGGACACATGGCTCATGACTATCCGACCCGCCATGCATATGAACAGAAAACTGTAGATGGACCTCCCAGGCAGAGGCAGAGGATCGACCATAGTGTTCTACCAGGAGCAGGTGGGTGTGACAGAGGAGATGGCCAAGGAGCGGAAGGTGGACGACGTTTTCAGGCTCTACCACCACCACCACCAGGAGGTCCACCCCTACCACATGGAGTTGGTAGATAGAGGCGGGCTTACCTCTAGGCAGTTGATCCCTATGACCACGGCGCACCTGAGTTGATTTGAGGTACTATCTGTTTCTACTCCACCCTTGTTGTAGTACTTATAGACACAGGTGCGAGTCATTATTTTATTGCCACCACCCTCGTTCGGAGCTCGGAGATTCCAACAGAGCCGTTGGCTCGATCCTTACAGCTAGAGACTCTTACGGAAGCAGACACGATGATTACGCACTAGTGCCAGATGTGTGATCTTACTCTAGGAGGCGAGAGCTTCGACTGGGATCTTCTTGTATTAGCGTCGAGGCCTTACGATGTCATCTTGGGTATGGAATGGTTATCCATAGTTCATGATCAGATTGACTGTATCAGGTGAAAAGTGCAGTGTATTTGCACAGATGGGACCAGGTTCACCTTCACCGGTGAGAAGGGAGCCTTTGTATCATAGGGTGGACTTATGCAGTGGAGGGGGTTGCCGATAACACATCAATTGGATAGTCTCATCCTCAGAATGGTTGATGTGCAGAGTCCAAGTTTTCTTGTTGTGGTGTAACTGTATGCGAATGTTTTCCCTAACGACGTTCTAGGAATACCTCCCCACTGAGAGGTAGACTTCTACATTGACTTGTACCCCAGGATAACACTGATAACTACTCCAGAATATCAGATAGCTCCTTCCGAGCATCATGTGCTACGGGTATAGCTGGAGGACTTGCAGGGGAAGGGATTTATCTGACCCAGTGTTTCACCCTAGGCATCTTTGATTTTGTTTTCCAAGAAGGTGAATGGTAACTTGCGAATTTTTGTCAACTACCATCACCTGAATCAGGTGAACATGAAGATAATGTACCCACTCTCGAGAATTGATGACCACTTTGATCAGCTCAAGGGAGCATGATGGTTCTAGAAGATAGACCTCTGGTCAGGCTCTCACCAACTTAGATTTCGAGACGAGGATGTGTAGAAGACGGACTTCAAGTGTCGGTATAGCCACTATGAGTTCATGGATATTCCCTTTCGCATAACCAACGCTCCAGTAGTGTTGATGAGTTTCATGAACAGGATATTCCAGCCTTACCTCGATTTCATTGTAGTAGTATTCATCGACGACATACTGATTTACTCAACTACTAAGGAGGAGCACTCCTACCATTTACATGTAGTACTAGACACACTTCGAGAGAACCAGCTCTATGGTAAACTCTTGAATTTCTAGTTCTGTATTAAAGAGGTTCACTTTCTTGGACATGTCATCTCGGAGGCTAGAATTGTAGTGGACCCAGTGATGATCGAGGCAGTACTTTATTGGGAGCCACCCAGGAGTGTGATGAAGGTGCATAGTTTCCTAGTACGGGCTTTCTACTATTAGAGATTTGTGTCAGACTTCTCCAAATATGCATCACCTCTTTCAGTATTGATGAAGAAGGGGTAACCCTTTGTGTGGTTAGATAGATTCCAGTAGAGATTTTAGGAGCTGAGGCAGAGGTTGACCACTACAGTTATCATGAGGATACCAGAGGAGGGAATAGGGTATGTAGTTTACTGTGATGCATCTGGGACTAGACTTGGGTGTGTCATGATGTAGGAGCGAGTAGTTATCATGTATGGTTCTCGACAGTTGAGATAGAACGAGCAGAACTATGCTACGCATGACCTATAGTTAGCAGTAGTGGTCTTCACCTTGAATATGTGGCGGCACTATCTGATGAGTTAGTGTTTTACAGTCTACTCTAACCACTAGAGTCTCAGGTATATCTTCTCACATAAGGACCTAAACCTGAGATATCAATGATTGCTCGAGTTCCTCCAGGACTATGAATTCAGGATAGTCTATATTACTGGGAAGGGAAACGTTGTAGCAGATGCTCTCACCAGGATATCAGACATTCAGCTACTAGAAGAGGTGACAGAGCAGCTGGCCGCATTGTAGATATCCTTCATGGATAGAGATGGATCAGCCTTTCTACAGTCTCTCACAGTAACTCCTATACTTCTTAATAATTTCAGAGAGGCACAACATGGGGACGTTGACTGTGAGACATGAAAAACTTAGATATCTTCAGGGAAGGCACCTGATTGGTTTTCTGATAGTGGGGAGCACGTCATCCTCTTCAGAGGACGTACCATGGTGCCAGTTACACTACATTAGGAGCTGTTGAGGGATTTCCACACTTCCCCTCTAGCGGTACATCTAGAAGTGGTGAAGTTGTATCTGGAGCTCAGACGAAATCACTGGTGGCCTGGTATGAAGAAAGCAATAGAAGAGTTTGTCTAAAAATTTCTAACATGCCAGTAAGTGAAGGCTGATCACTAGGTTCTAGTAGGCTTGTTTCAGCCCTTAGATGTCCTAGAGTAGAAGTGGGATGGGATTCCCTAGGATTTTGTAATTGGACTTCCACGTACATACAAAGAACATGACTCTATCTGCGTAATTGTCGACCGAATCACCAAGTCGGCCCACTTCCTACGGTTTAGAGCGCAGGGCTCTATAGAGATCTTGGGACGCCTCTACATACATGAGAGCGTAAATCTTCATGGTGTGACATCAACGATAATCTCCGATTGGGATGCTCGTTTCACTTCCCGGCTATGGAAGTGGTTGCAGGAGGCTTTTGGGACGCAACTTCACTTGAGCACCGCCTTCCATCCTCAGAGAAATGGTCAGACCGAGAGGACCATTTAGACTCTCTAGGACATGCTCCGTGTATGCATCCACTACTTTGGTCGCAACTGGGAGGATCACTTACCATTGGTAGAGTTTTCGTACAACAACAGCTACCACTACACCATCGGGATGACACCTTACGAGGAACTTAATGACAGACCTTGCAGATATCCTCTGTGATGGACTGACCCAGGGGATTCAGCACTTGTAGGACCAAAGATGGTACATGCTATGACAGAGAAGGTGCAGATCTTCCAGGAGCAGATGGAGATTGCACAGAGCAGACAAAAGTCCTTTGCTGATAGGAGAGAGAGACCACTGGAGTTCGAGGATGGAGACCACGTCTTCCAACGGGTCTCACCTCGATGATGTCTATGGAGATTTAGGAAAGGTGGAAAGTTATCTCCATGATTCATTAGACCTTTTCAGGTCCTCGTTAGAGTAGGTGAAGTGGCTTACCACCTGGCCCTTCCACCTTAGTTGCACTGGGTACACAACGTATTCCATGTATCTCAGCTGAGGAGATACGTGCAAGACCCGTCCCACATCACCGATCATGGGGAGACGGACATCGATTACGGGGAGACATTCACAGAGGTTCCAGTGGAGATTGAGGATTGACAAGAGTGGGTCCTATGTGGACAGTTGATTGCTCTGGTGCGCATTCTCTTTCAACACGGGAACCTCCAGGAGAGCACATGGGAGAGGGAGGCGCATATGCATGCTTAGTACCCCCATTTCTTTCCTTAGTGTGTGTTATAGATTATAGGGACGCAAATCCTAGAGGTGGGGAGAATTTAAAGACCCATAAATCCTATGGAAGTTTTTTTATTAAATACATGGGGATTTTACGAGTCCACAGTTTCTAACGGCACTTGATTCTGAGGCCCAGTGTTCCCGGAATCAATTTCTGATGTTTTGTTCAGGTACGTTTAGTAAACATACGTGCATGTTTTTCTTTCTTTTAAACCGGTGCTCAGAAATAAAATCTGAGGACACTGATGATCTCACATCATCGGTATTCGTTTAAGGATACCTTTACCGCTGTTTCATTTTATCAGGAGTGGAAGTTAATTTTTTTTGGGATTCTTAATAAATTAAATAAAAATTATGTGTGACATAATATTATTTAAATGGTTGTATTATCCTCCAATGAAAATTTGGATGTGGGACCCACCCCCACATAACCTCCCATGAGAGGATATTATGTGGTGGGGCCCACATGATCTCAAACCCCTCAACTCCCCTTGAATCCCCTTTAAACTCTTGGACTTCCCATTAATGTTCCAACACACCCTTCTAATTAATTATTTGGATCCCCTGGAATTCGTACCAACTCCATTCATTTAATTAAGTGAACCAACTTAATTAATTAATTGGAGTGTTTGAATTCTTTTGAATCCATTATGCCAACATTAAAATAATGGAACATAATATTTTATTTTGGGGTTGGAATAATCGTTGGATAGTTGGGTTGGAAGAACATCATCCTCTCGACAAAGAACACTTATCATCTCCAAAGAACAACGATACTGTCTATGATCTTTGACCAAACTGTAAGTGAAGGATCCGCACACGAGGAATGTCTATGATGCTTCATCTATGTATGTTTCCCAACGTCAACGAAATCGATATCCACCCTCTTTCTGTGACTTTGACAATGTACTCCGAATTGAGGTAGGGGAATTTGAATTATTTCTATGTATGAATTATATCCTCGTTCTTTGAAGTTTACCTTGGTTAGATGGTGTCCAATTGATATAACCTAACACAGAGGGCGCGGGCTGAAAAAATATGGCCTAAAGTCCCTCTATTTAGTCTTATTTGGTTGATGTTGGAGGTGGAGCCGAAAGGGCGCGGTTCTGTCGCACCGCGCCGGAGAAGAACCGCGTCGGACGAAAGAGGAACTATGGCCGGGAGGGCCGTGGGGGATGAAGAAGCACAGATTCGTCACGCCGCACAGAGGGCAGTAGGACCGTGGTGCCGTCACACCGTGGTGGAGGTGCAGAGGCGGCCGGGCTGACCCCCAACCGGGTCAGACCCGCTGAGCCGGATCGGGCCAACCTGCCAGCCCACTCGGCTTGATGGGCCAAACCCATTTTCGATTAAATACAAATATATCCTAGACCACGCGTCTGATCGATGTACCGTCTGCGACACTAGGACCCTCATGATGAGGCGATCCTTTTGAAATAATCAATGTGGGTTTTGGACAAATTTGAAAAATGATCGGGTTGGATCGAGCATAAAATCCAACCGGTCCCCCTGGAACGGAAACACCAATAACTCTCATATCGGGCGTCCAATTTGTGTGTCTTCTATCTCATTGAGTTCTTTTTGATGATACGGAACTGCGAGATAGATCAAATCAGGATATCATAATAGTTTATGTATCAAAACTTGGCTCGAGGAGAAGACTCTCCTAGAATCGAGTGTTTTGTGTACGGGAACCCTAAGTCTGGCTACGGCTGCAACGACTACTGTACCGGAATCCTCTATGGGTTCAACATCGACGAATATTGTACTAGAATGCTCCGTGGGTTCGACAGTGATGACTACTGAATCGGGATCCTTTGTGGGTCAGATAGTTCTGACTTCTGTTCCTGTATCCTGTGTGGGTCTGACAGAATAGCTAGCCGTGTATCCTATGTGGGTCCGACAACTTAGCTGGTCCTGTATCCTGTGTGGGTCTGATAGATTAGATGAATCAGTGACTACATCTGATCATCAATATCACTCGACGAAAGAAGTGTACCTATGTGAGCTGAGTCTTGAATTTCAATAATTTATCTTCAATATTATTGACTTTACTTCCTGTGTGTAATGGGTTGTTCTTGGGCTCGAGAGTTTTTGTCGAACTATGATTGGTAACTTAGGTATATGTATGGGTATATACCTCAGTAGGGTTTGTTGATACTTCGTGATGGTTTCTTTATTCTATGGTTTATCCTTCGTGGATTCTGGGAGACCTCCAGGAGTCTTAGGGTCCCTACTGAGTATCATTTTACTCATCCCTACACAGGCTATGCCCATAAATCATTGTGTTGGTTGTAGACGATGGACGACACTGATCTAGGTAGTGAGTTTTAGAGATGGATGGTACCCGGAGGTGGACCACTTGGTGAGACATACACGGAGCAAATAGATAGACTTGGGGGGATAAGGATTCCATCTATACCCACCCTTCATGTGGGAATTATAGAGGATGATTTAGTAGTTTCTTTTTAACCTTTCTGTAGTTGTACTAGCTTTTCAGTTGTTTGTACATTACTTCTAGGCTTGTATTTTTGGCCCCTTTCCATTCAACACTTTCTTTTGTATACATATTTACTTTGTGTTTACTTCCAGTTGCATACTCTGTTGTTTTTGTTTACTTATTAAAGGAAATTCTTTCCCTTTTTATCAGGATTACGCCTTTGGTGCTAGTCTCCAGCCCCTGGCCTATGGAAGGCGGGCTTGGTGTAGTCAAGACACGGGCCTCGAGGACAGATCGTGACACTATAATTTCAAATTGACTAATGTACCTAGTACATAGTTTCCCTTTCATCCCAAATCCTATAACACCCCTACATGGAGATACTTTCAAGAAAATGTGATATCCCACATAAAAATCCAAATCATTCCTTTGATTGTCGGTATAACTCTCTTGTTGAATCTGAGAAAAATTCATATGGTTTTTAATAGACATTACATTTTCT
Source organism: Viscum album (assembly GCA_963277665.1). Lineage (NCBI taxonomy): Eukaryota > Viridiplantae > Streptophyta > Magnoliopsida > Santalales > Viscaceae > Viscum > Viscum album. Next base: position 859,213,338 of record OY728157.1, on the reverse strand, counting down.
GTTGTTTTCTCCATAGGATCTAGGACTACAAGTTTCTTTCCCCAACATCATCCCAACAAGTTTTTTTGTGACAACTCTTTATATACAATAATTCATATGGTTCCATTTTAATAATAAAATGTAAACTAATATTGTAGAAAAACTCTTCCAAAGGAAAATACTAATCCCACATACCATGAATGTGGATGGATCGTGATCTGAACATGTATTTTAATGTATGAATGGTCCTTTTAGGATGCTAGTTAGTTTAAAGGTGATAAGCAGTACTCAAACGAATCATGGTATCAAAATATTTCTTGATAAATTTCTAGAATTTCAATTTAAATCAAATATCATGATCAGAAAAAATTGAGAGTGCTGCTCAATTATGTTTTAAAACTTCATTATTATTGAGGAATGTATGGTTCTCCAATGGAAAATCCCCACTTATAGCGAGTAAGTGTGCATATTGGGTAAGTCGATAAACAATTACCCATATTACATCATTATTTCATAGAGTTCTGGGTAATCCAGTGAAAAAGATACAAAATAATTTCATCACATTTCAATGTAGGAATAGTAATATATTCCATGAATCCCCATGTATGTTTCCTTTCGGCCTTCCCTTGTTGATAGACTGAACATCTTCATACGTAATCCACAATTTCACGCTTCATATTATCCCATTATAAATATTTGTTCAAATATATATACATCTTAGTGATCCCATTAGGTATAAGAAAAGTCAAGATATGGGAATCACCCAATAACTCTATATTTAGATCATGTATAGAGGTAACACATATCTTCTTTAAAAATTTCCGTATTACATTCTCAGACACAATTTCTGAAAACATTACATTATTTACAACATTAATTTTATTTTGAAGATTCTTATCATTAGGAAGAGAACATTTAATCCTTTTTAATAATGATTGTTGGGAATCCAATTGATAATTTATTGATGTTTCACCTTTTTTAATAATTACCATATCCATATTTTTTAGATCCACATACACAATATCCTTATAAATTATTATTTTTATCAGAAAACCATGATCCTTTCTCCTAAATGCATATCCTACATTATTCACCTTTCCTATGTGTTAGTGTACAGAGAATTCATAAATCTCTGTGTAGCTCAAGACATCTCATTTCCCCATCTTGAGATGTTTCAGTGATAAGTTATATTTCAATCTCTTGCGATCATTATATATCTCACATCTGTCAGCGTAGAGATAACGTACCCATATATTCAAAGCAAATAATTTAGTCACTAACTCAAGATCATGAGTTTGATAGTTCATTTTAATAGTTTCTAACTACCTTAATGTGTAAGAAACCACTTTATCATTCTATATAAGGACGTAGTTATTTCCATTCATTGATTCATCAATATAAATAAAAAATCTGCCATTTCCATATTGTAGAGTCAATATTAGAGTATTCAATAATATCCACTTCGATTCTTTAAAACATTATCCATATTATTTTGTCTATATGAAATTAACCCCTTTAATTGTAATCTTCGTTAACGGGTTATCTAGTCAGGTGATGTTCTGAAAATAAAACATTGATAATAAACTAATAAACCAATAAAACTACATACCTTGGTTATGTTTGTTGGTGTAGCCCATTACTGAACTCTCTTTCTCTATACAAGATCAAATAATATTCCATACATAGAAAAATATGGCCAAAAGGAGTTGTTTTTATTCAAAATCTCAAAGTTTATAATGATCTCATATAACTCATTTCTTCTATGACCATTCGAAACAATTTTCCATTGGTTCTCATGATATTCATATATTTTTTATTATACCATGATATCATCAATAAATACCACAAAAATGTCACCATGATACACTTTAAGAACTCTATTCATTAGACCTGTGAAAACAGAGGATGAATTAGTCAGCCCAAAAGAAATTACTATAAACTCTTAATTCCCATTCCTAGTTCGAATTGCTGTATTTAGAATATATATTTTTCTCACAAACACCTAATGATATCTATATCAATGGTCAATATAAAAAACTAATGACCTCCGTGAAGTTGGTCAAATAAATCATCAATGAATGGAAGAAGATACTTTTTCTTATTCATAATAGCTTGTATTTATTTGTATTCTATACACATCCTTATGGATTCATCTTTCTTCTTGACAAAGAGAATATGGGATCCGTGTGGAAAAAAATAGGATGAATAAATCATTTATCACTAAATTCCTCTAGTTGTTTCTTCAACTCCACTAATTTAACTATGTAAATTCTATAATGTATCTTTGGTATATAGTTTCCACAAAAAATTAAATCAATAGAAAACTCAATATCCCACTTAGGGGGATGTCCAGGTAAAACCTCCAGAAATACATAAATATATTTTTTGCACAATACTTACATCCTTGATTTGACAATTTCTTTCCTCACCCATAAATATTGATTTCTCAACATCCCTATGAATTTAATTCAATAGAGCTATCAGGGGTGGATCTAGATAAGAACCATATCTAAATGTTTAATCTATAAATATAAGTGACTATATAATTCTAAAAAATTGTAACATGCTTATTATTAAAATATATTTTCACATAATATTTTGAAATCTAGTCCATGCAAAGGATTATGTCAAAGTATACCACATGTAAGACAATAAAATCAGCATATTAAGAACTTTTATATAGTATATTGGGAACTATATACCAAATATTTAATGTAGTAATTTTTTTTATGGTTTTCGATTAAAAACCCCCTTGTTAAATAGATTTTGAAATATTTAAATTTTAAATAAAATTACGACGATATAAAGGATTGTGGTGATCTAAAATCAAATAATGCTTTAGCTAAATTTGAGGAGATGATTAATGTACCTTCAACCACATCATTGGTAACTTCAAAATTTTATGTTTTGTTCACATAAGATTTTCTTTTATCCCATGGCCATTTATTATTATGGATTCATTGACAATTTAGACAATCATCATTATAATACCCTATCTTTTTATAATTGTAGCATTGAACATTTTTATCTTGTTTGTTTCCCTTGAAATAACGATCTTGGTTGCGTTTTTGTACCCACATATAACAGAATACATTTCCTTTTAAGAAGGATCCTTGGTGATTTCTTCCACAAGTACCACATGTTGGAAAACTCCTTTTTTTTCTTCCATTTATACATTGTTTTATTTTCCACCCTCTTCTTTTCTCTATTTAACTTAATGTCATAATACGTACAATATTGTTTCTCTATATTTCTAAAATGTGAGGATATATATTTATATGATAACAATGATCCAAAAACCAATTCCCTTTTGAGGAATGGTTTTAAACCGTCAATGAATCGATCAATATATCTCCTTTTATTATGTATATAGTATTTATCATGACTTTATAGCCTTGTACCATTGGCTTCATAAATGTTAACATTCTCATCCAATTATTTCTTCATATTCAACAATTTTCTTTCCATATCTTCTCATTTTTCATGAGTTAAATATTCTTCTAGAAAATATTGATTAAAATCCTATCATTATATATTCATAATTTTCTGCTCCTCCATTTTGTTTTGGATTAGTGACCACCCCTGATCTTCATCTCTTGATATATGATAAACATCTATGAAAACCTTCTACCTATTGTTACTTCCCAATGTGTGAAATGACTTCTCTAAGAAACATATCCAGTACTCTACTAAAAAGGGTTTTCTAGTCCCTTTTAAAAAATGGAGGATGCTGGCCCATAATTTCGTCTAACATTTATCCTCAACATTGTAGATTAGGATGCCCCATGTGGTTATAGTTATTGTTCATAACATGAGTCAGATATCCTAGTATAGTTATGATTTTTCAGCAATATTCTAAGCTCTAATAATCAATTAATTATCTATCATAGGAGGGAAATATCTACATGGGATACGTTCATTGATACTATTTCCATTCCTTCCTCAAGGAACCATTTATAAATAGTGGAATATACTATATTAGGATTTTAATGATAATGGATAATCTAAAACAACAAATAATATTAACATAAATTGAATATTTATTCATATCAAATCTCATAATCATAAATATATTTTATTTTTTGGACATGTATAATTTTAAGTCCATAAAATGGTTTGTAATGAAATGTGACTTATCCTAAGAATATCTTCAGGGAGTGAAAATATAGGTGAATATTAAGGCCTGTTTTTGTGTACCGGGTTACCCGGAGTCAGGCATGTGCCACGTTTTCAAAGATGTTAATCCTTGTTTTCCCAAACCATGTCCACTTGTAGTATCCAGACATGGATATATTGGTAGGAAGATATATATAATCAACACCATACCAAAATTATAGTATATTCTTGTATGTTTATCCTCAAACTCTATATTAGGGTTTTGGTCCATAATCTAGGTTTTCTAAATCTAGTTTCCACGGTTAATACTAAAATTCCTATGATACCATCTGTAAGGACCACAACCCTAGTTTCCGGGAGCTGATGCCTTATTTTAATACATTGGTATGTTTACAAGGACATTTCATCCTGATTAATGGAATAGTTTTGTAGTTTTGGAAAACCAGATTCAAACATAATATTTAAATTAAAACCTGAAAGAAAAAAAACATTGAAAATCTATTGGAAACACCCATAATCTCTTAGATTAATTATGTTTGTTATTTATAAATATATTACACTTAAAATCTTAGATAAAATAGAACATAAGAAATGGGTTTTCTTTGATGCTCATTAAGGTTAATTAATACATTTGATGTAATTATAAATATAAATGTTAGGAATGGTGAACAACTAAAAACATGTTACCATAAAAATAAACATCAACATAATATGGATGGATTGAAAGGTGATTACATAATGACATATAAATGATCATAATAGACTAAAACAAAATAATTGATATTATAAAGGTCGAATAATCAAATTTTATATCATTTAATATTATCATAATGGGGGAATATATAATTCTGTATGCCTAAAACATATTGTCAATTCCTCAACAAAGACATCTGAAAATACATGCTTAAAGTCTCGACTAAAACCCAACTTGTTTAGTCTCATGCGACATACTGATTCATCAAGGCCCAATACTAGGTCCCAACCATCACTTTTATTTTCTAAAGTATTCCTCTTATGAATGGGGCTAAAAATAATCAACATGAATAGATGAAATGTAAACTACATTCCAAAATTTTTAATCATAATCCCTAACCAATCAGAGTAACATGGTGAATGGTATCAATATAGAACATACATTGTCAAAAAAGTCATAAAAAATTTAATAAAATATGATAGATAATAATAAAAAGATATTAATCTCAATAAATCATAAAATCCAACATAGGTGTTGAATTAGATGAAAATTATCTAGTAAAACCATCCAGTAATTCTTGCGAAAATAGCCCTTTTACATTGGAAAGATGAGTTATTTTAAAAATATCATATTTATTTGTCATAATTGTTTTTATAAAACCAGTAATGAACAAATATTGTTATTTTAAAAATTATTAACTTTATAAAAATAATGTTTTCTTGAAAATCAATTTTTGATGGTACTTGAAAATGGTAAAGAAATCAAGATGAACCCATTAATGGGGCTTACTTATCAGGAAGGCTTGAAAAAGATCATTATAAAACAAGAAACAAACCATAAAATAAAGATTGGATCTTATTGGTAGACATATATATATAAAATTGAAATAGAAATTAAGATGATTATGTAATAATAATTAATAATTTTATTAGGGTAAATAGAGAGAAAGTGTAATCCTAAATGAAAAATGGAGCTTCAGAGAGAAACCCTTATCTTGTGTCTGAATGTGTTCGACACATGACATTGACATCCAAAATAATCAAATTGAATCTATTAATTAATTAATTTATAACCTTATATGCATTTAATTTAATTCTTCATAACCTTTTTATGTTCATTTGTGGCCTTTTTAATGAGTTATAAGATTCATTTTTTCCGTTCGTAAGTGTCCATTTCACTGGTTGTAACAATCAGAATACATGTATATGAGAATATAAGTTCATGTGGATTGGGTATAATTATATAGAATTGCATTTATAAAATATCTATGAACACACATATGATTAAATGGTTATATATAACATTTTATTATATGTTATGAATATTAATCATTTCATAAGACAATTAGTGATAATCGATTACATTATTATGTTGGTTATTGATCATAATAGAAACACATTTTGTTTTATAATATAATATTATGTAAATATGTTACTAACAGAACATATTAAATTTATTAATAAATATATTATAGTATGGTTTAACCATTAAAATGGTATCATGACAGGCCATGAAAATTAATTTGAAGAACGAAATATTGTTGTCCAAGAAGGTTGTAAATTGGCATATATCGGATGATGATTTTGTTTTTATAATAAAAGAGGGAGAGTAAAGAGATTGATAATTATTATTCAATTAATATTATAATATTCTAGAATATAAATGTTTTTGGACATTTTATAATCATTTTGACATAGAAGGTGATGAGATAATAATTAATCAACGAACGTGATAAGGAAATAAAAATAAAAAAAGGGAGATTTAACCTATTGAATACTGCTCATTCAAAATCCCTATAAGGTAATTTTTGTGTCTTTATATGAGACTAAGAGATTCTAGATATGGGAAAGGATCTGAGGAATATATTTGGGTAGAAAGTTTATAAGGCCCCAATATTTGAAGGTGTTAGGGGAAGAGGGGGTGAGAGGAAATTTTTATATTGGAGGGGAGAAGTAATTTATCATTATTTTTATCATTATTTTAATATTTTTCACAAGACAACTAATATTGATGACGCTTGTGACTATATATATAAATAAATTTACATGAGTTTTAAACTAGGTTTCTTATATCTTCCAAAAAATAACCTATGACTCAATAAATTGTGTATTTATCATTTTTCACAAATTATAATATCATAATATTCAACAAATATTCATGTATATTAGAAAAATCCCAAAAATCCATTATTTCCTTTTTTTTTCAAAATGTAGAATTCAAAAATGAATTCCATTTTATGAAAATGATTATCTAAATATGATATATTTAATTTTTAATTAAATTAATCATTTACTCGACAAATACAGTTTTTCAAGTTCAAAGAGATTTTACAACACCCTAAAAAATAACAATGGTAATATTAGATAATATTAAAATCATAAAACAATAAAATATTTATTTATTAATATATTTAAAAAAAATTATTTCAAAAAAATTCATTAGTTATAAATTTTTAATTAAATATTTATTACTCATAAAAATACCAAAACATGGATTTTAATTTCTAAAATATTAGCTTATGATACTACGATATAATTATATCATAATTTTATTTTTAAGATGCATAAATTTTATTTATACAAATAAGTGTAATGTTATTATTCATTCGGATGATTTACTATTCAATAGGGTCATATTACTATTCCCACAGTCAAGTTACAATTTCATCAGTATAGGTGCCTTAAATAATAGAAATACCTCTTATTTAATTCATTCTTTATTTTTGAAGTTTTTATTATTCTCACTAAGTTATCTTAAGTGATTTATACAATATGAAATAAACATAAGAAGGAAAATTAAAATTATAGAGTTTTGGGTTGTTAAATATGACATCTATATAAGTTATATTGGTGAAGTATGAAATGGATCTAGTCTTCAATCATGATTCTGTTAGTATGTATCTCATAGTAATTTTTATGATGTTGATCTAATCAAAAAAATAAATTTTTCAAGGATATATTTATTGGTTTTAGCTTGGGAATTTTCAATTGAGAACCCTAGTGATGATGCCTTCTTTCAGAGCATAGAATAATGGGATTAATAAGGATGACCACTATGACTTTATGTCCAAGCCTATTTCTTTATATATTAATTAAAAAACAATTATACATATAATATCTATGATTATATTATAAAAATCGCATTTTAATTGATTAAAATATATTATTTCTGTTATACATATAATATATGTGTTGTATCTATATATACCCAAACCATTTAATATATATATATATAACCATTGGCCATGTATATTGTGTTCATATCAAATTCTAATAAATAACCTTACAAACCTCCACAATATCACACAACTCATTCTATTTTTTTCATTTATTAATACGTTTATAATATTTATACTATGTTGTATTATTTTCATTTCTATAATATTCTTTATGGTCTTCATATATTATCGATGTTTTGTGTAACACCCCAGATAAATAAAGAATATGACATTTTCATATTTATCCATATTTTTGAATAAAATATTAATATTACTTTAAAGGGAACTCTATGCTCGATAGCGTATCCAATACGCAACATCGAGTTTCTTTGAAATCTTACGTCACAATCTAATAATAAAATAATATTATTTTAAATGGTAGTTAACGCCTAGCCGTTGTAATGGAAGGATTGAACAGAACTAACTACAAAATTATTATATATGTTTGTCAAATTTTTTTACTTTTATCCAATAAATGTTAGAGTCTTGAAATGCAAATGAATCCAATTTTAAGCATAAATCTTCGAATATTATTCAGAAGGTCGATTAACCGCCTTTTGATAGAGAACCCTTTTTAAATATAATTTTTACAATTTTATATGTTTTATTTGACAAAATAAAATCCTTATTTAGAATCTGGACATCAAAATTTACTTTGTGTAAATTTTTGTTATTTTTCTGAAAAAGATCATTTTTAGTGAAAATGTTGCGTTTTAATTCAAAACCCCCTTTTAATATGATTTCTTTATATGGAAAGATTATATTTCTAATTGAGATTAAAGTTTATTTAGAATATATTTTTACCATTTAATCCAATGGTGGTCATTGGAATTAATTTCACTTTGAAATTGGACTTAAACTAGTGTTAATATTTTAATAGATATTGTTTCTTAAAAAAAAGGTATTTGTTTTGAAAGCGGGAATTAATTATTAAATTAATTAATGCAACTTATATGTTTATAATTTTTTAAAATAAAAATTATTTTTTAATTCAGAATATCAAATATAGCTTAGGGTGAATTTTTGGTATTTTTCTGAGAAACTGCAATTTTTGATGAATAGTGAAACCACTAAATGGTAGTTAAAAAAACTAATTTTTTGTGTAAATGAAACATTAAAACTTCTGTGATTTAATTTTAAAAAATCTGACATACATGGTTGTCATTAGGAAGTAAAATTTGGTTCAATGGGATTAAAATATTTTTTTGGTGAATAGTAACTTTTACGTTTTATTAATCGCGATTAAAGGTAATTAGTGTAATTTAAGGTAGAGATAATGTTATAATAATATTAAAGGACCTTGAAACATGTCCTACACTTATTGGATGAGTCATGGCTGACCATGAAATTCCATGGGTCAACTTGGGGACCCCATGGATCCACTTTGGTTGGAAAATGACATTAATAACTTTTTATTTAAAGGTAAAATTAAAATGTCACAAACATGTATTGTTTTACTAAAACAATTTTTACATGGGGTTATACAAGCAATATTTTTTACTATAAATATTCTTTATAAAGATAAAAATATTTCTACATAATTTTATTTTTTTTATATTTTTTAGACATTAAATAAATTAATTCATTTATGACACCGTGATGATGCAGTGTTTACCTCATAAATGAACGATTTAAATAAAATGAGAAGATAGTGTAACATCTAAGTCATAAACTTGTCACAAACCTATTGGATGGGTGTATTTCGAAACCTTATCACCTTACCCTCTAAATATATCCTTTTGGGACCTTTAAAATCCGAATAACATTTTATAATGAAGTATTATTTTATAACATTCCAAGAGTGCCCCTCCTCTTCTCTTATAAATGTCCCCCACCTCTACCACCTTACCCACACCTATCAAGCATTTGGATCGGCCAAAACCTGACCATTTCATCTCTCCACATCCCTCTCTTAATCATTTTACACTCACCAATGGCAGAATGTGCTTAAAGAAACCCTTTTGGTTCAAACCAAGAAGAGTTACCCGATTTAAAGGTAATGTATTCACTTGTGTTTTTTGTTTTATTTTTCTTTTATAAACCCCTAAACTATTTTTATTACTTTATATTGTAACAAAAGGAGTATCTTAAATATAATATGATGTTATTATATGAATTATTTGAGCTACACTTACACACACCTCCGTCTAATGGTTAAAGAACATACTGTTTCTGTGGATGGCGAATTACTGCCTCACTAAATGATGATTGTTCAATCTTATCTTAACACCTTTTATGGTGGCCATTATGATGTAAATGTATTTTATATATGATATATATGGTATTTATGTTTTCTATATTCTTATGTGTTTTATATTTAAAACATACCTTTATGCTTTACATGTTGTGCAAATGCGATAATTTCATACGAGGAAGGGTGGACTACTGCCCCCTCAAGTGATGTGACTCGTTCAGGAAATACATGGAATGCATAAAGAATGAAATTAATGAACTTATGTGACCTATAAAACATATATATTATACTGTAATTATAATATATATATCTCTCAATTATTTTTAATTCCATTAATATGACAACGAAATCAACGTAGCGTTCATGCGTACGTACGGCCTACCGTCTCCAAGAATGGAGCATTTCATTTAATTTTATCTCCAAATGTTACGTAATAGTATAAAATAAATATGCACTGGATATATACGATATTTAAATCATTAATACTATTTTGGAGATGATTTATTTATAACTACATGGACAATCATTTTCAAACAAGTTCATTTTTTTACTCATGTACCAAACATCGACAAAAATGTCTGATATAAACTCACATTATTAACCAATTATTATAACATTATAATATGTGATATGAAATGAATAATAATATTTAAAGTAGGACCTTAAGAAATTATAAATTGACCAAAGATTATTATTCAGGAATATAAAGAAACAAACAAGACATGTCGGACTTGAGGTAAGGGATCCGACCTCTCTCTTTCATTTCAAGTACCATCTTTTATGTCATTTAATTTATGCTCCATGTTATTATGTTGGAGGATATTATTTAAGATTCACCATACGTTAATTTTTATTTTCATATGATGAGATACCCCCTCTTACTCTCATCAATTCATTTTAATAATTTTTATATGGCGCCTTTAGGCTGCCGAATTTTCGTAAGGGATCCTACATCTCTCTTTCTTTTTAAGTACTCTCCTTTATGTAATTTATTTTAAGCTAATCATTCTTATGTTTGGTAATGTTATTGTACATTCCTCATTATGCAATTTTTATGTTCATTTATGATAAACCCTATTTGATCTCATAAATCCATTTATGGAAGTTTTAAGTGGTGTCATTAGGCTGCCGAGTTTTTGTAAGGGATTTTTCATCTCACTTTTATTCCTGTGAGATTTATGCTACATTTTCCAAAATTTCCTTTGAGTGGTGTATTTACTGCCCATTATTCTACTATTTGTGTAATATACTTTCGTTTATGAGTATTTACATCAATGCTGTATAGTTCTTATTTCATGGGGTGTACATTTCAAAAGTTACCCAAGTCGGTAAGGGAACCTTTAACCCTTCTCTTTTTAAAAGACTTCTTTTGTTATGTCTTTTAATTTACATATTATTATGTTGGGATATGTTATTATATATCCTTATTGATGTAAAATTTATTTCCAAGTGATTCGATACCCTTTTTGTCTCATCAACTCATTTTCTGAATTTTAAGGTGACGTCGTTAGGCTGTCGAATTTTACCAAACGAACTTCTTAACCCAATTTCGATTTCTTTGGGTTCAACTTGTAGTTATTGAATATGTCATCATATGAATATGTTTTCATTACCTATGGTTGTTTTACACTTAATATCCACTTATATTTGGTGTATTTATATTTTTCACACATAATTATGATATTGATTTATCCTTAATTTAAGGATACCTTCTTTATAGGGGATTTCATCTCAATTTACATTTCCATTGAGATTTCATTTTTTATATGAACAAATTCCCTCTTATATGGTGTATATTATGTCCTTTGACATATTATATCATGAATCCCTTTATTCTCATAATATTATAATGTTCTGATTAAATGTTATTCCTCAATTATTGTATTCAAGTGTCTCTCATTTTGTTAAAAACCCTTTAACTAAAATATCATTTTAAATGTTTAAATGATTTATTCTTATAAATATTTCTCATTAATATACATGTTTTAAAAATGGTTTGAAGGATATATTTATATGGATATTAATGGTTTAAAATATTAAAATCTTCAAAGTGGTGTGGGACACTTTGATTCAAAAATCCCTTTATTAAATGTTTTAATTGGTTTTGAAAATGGTTTTTAGAATGGATTCATTATTTCAATATCTTAAAATGTTATATTTTTATTTCAATGTGGGAATGTTATCTTTCTTTTATGCTTATGTTATGTGTTATGATTAAGTTATGGTTCTTAGGAATTGTTTATGAAGATGGGTGGTTCCGTGATAAACTAAGGGTGGGTGAGCCAAATATAGCTCTCCAATGCATTGGGTAACGCGAAGGAGTTAAATGTTAAGGTTTCTCCGAAGAGATTTAGGGAACATACTGTGATGGGTATTCCAAATGTAACCATGAGGGTTAATCACTACGTAAGAATGTTATGAATGCCTCAAGTTACCTTTATGTATTATCATTTCTATGAGTTATTCGTAAATCTTATGATTTCATGAGGTATGTTAAATTGTTTATGTTTTATGAGTAAAGTATGATTTCATTGATTCTTATGTATAAATGGAATAATGTTTTCTTTCCATATTCTTATAACCCTTACTGAGCTTTTTATTCTCATCCCAAGTTTTTTTAAATGTTTTTCACAGGACATAATGATGAATAAGGTCAAGGATGGGATCATGGAAATGTCAGGCTGTCTAAAACAAGGAACTAGACATGACTCTTGTGTTCAACAGTTTTTATTTTGTGAAAAAATGGAAGCTAAGTAGATGTGTCTAATTTGTAATCTTTGAGATGTAATAGTTATGTCCAAATTCTCTAAAACTCTAAACATGAAAAGATATTCAATGTGAATTATTCATTTAATTCAATAATAAGTAATGTTTAAGGCCGAGTTCTTATAGTTGGTATCAGAGGTCTGGTTAGATAACTTTAGAGGTTAGGGTATTCTTTAAGCATAAGTGACATTACCATAATGGCTAGAATTTTAGAAAGAGTCATAGTTTTTAGATAAATTGAATGAGTAAGTATATCTTAGTGTTGATCTTCCTCATTAGTACATGATGATTTTGTTGATATACTCACACTGATATTTTTTGGTTTTAGTAAATGGATGGATCTAGCAGGAAACAAAGTGACAATGGGTTTGAAGGAAACTGTGGTGGTTCTCTGATTAAGGGACTGGATGAAATGGGGGATTCAATGAGAAATCTCATGGTTATTTTAAACCAACTATCAATAGTCATGATCAACCACTTGAACCTTGGTGAGTTATCTAATGCATCGTGTATGAGAGAACCAACTCGACGTGGAAGTTCAGGTAATAATTATAAAGGTATCCATTAGGGTTTATATGATACTTACTTTTGAGGTAATTATGGGTTACTATATGTTATGATGGACTATGAACGACATGAGATAAACATGAAGTTAAATTATGTTATGGCTATTTTTGAAGATTTTATTTCTTTTTGGGGAATGTTATAAGAATTTTTTAGTTCTGGAAAAAGGACAACACGTAGACCGTGAGACAGTATGTCACGTCTGACGAAGCTACAGGAATCGAACCCACAACCAAAGTGCGATTGGTATTTATCACCTACCACTGGACTACGTGAAGTCCCTGGTTAGTTTTACTAATTCTTTTAAGTTAGACGGTCTTATAAATCTATAATAAGTTGATTTTGGGTTATCTATGGAAATTATTAATCTATCCTGGAGGTTATGAGATTAGGTTAATTACTTTTCAGTATGAGAATTTAAGAGTAACTTATGTTATTTGGATATAAATGTTAAGGTTTATCATGGAAGACTATGTGATTAAATCCTTCAGAGATTTGGGTTTCAGTATTAGTTTTGATTACTTTGAAGAATTTTATGGATAGATGTTTATTCAATGGTATTTGTTGAACTTTGGGTATTTTTTGACAAATTTTGGAGATTAAGAATAGATTTTTTTATAAAGGATTATCCTTTTTGGGTATTATCTAATCTCATACTAACCTTTTTGGTTTTATTTTTGGTTAAGGTCTAAAAACATGGGAAGTATATAGTTCTCTTTTGTGGATTAGGTGATTCTCTAGAAGTTGATTATAGCTCTCTTAATGTGAACAAGTCATCCTAAATACTCGTCTTTTGGAGAAAATATGACTTCGTGTAAGAAATCTAGTAAAATTTGAATGTCAACATGAAAAGTAAGTATGTTTCCTTATTTTTTAGTTAAGCTCATAAATAAATTCATCAATGAAAAGTAACTTAAAACAAAATGTTGTCTGTTTATTTTTCATACTAGGGAATCAAATACCATTTAACGCATCACATGTTTTTGATTTTCTTTTGGTTAACTTTCTCCTAAGCATGTTTTCTATCACTCTCCATCAGAACATGGCCCTTTGTTTTCTCATACATGTCCATGTTTTACTACACGGAGTCCTAGTATGGGTTAACTCAGGTGACCTTGATACTTCTCTTTCTTTATTTTAAAGTGATAGTTCTACTGACTCTTGTTCCGGTGTGAGATTTTCAATGATGTTTCCAAGCCCAATTTTAATATTGCGAGGATGAAATTTCCAAAAGGGGGGAAGGATGTAACACCCCAGGTAAATACAAAATATAACATTTTCATATTTATCCATATTTTTGAATATAATAATTATATTACTTTAAAGGGAACGCTATGCTCGATGGCGTATCCAAAACGCAACAACGAGTTTCTTTGAAATCTTACGTTGCACTCTAATAATATAATAATATTATTTTAAATTGTAGTTAAAACATTCCATTGTAATGCCAGGAATGAATGGAACTAACTACAAAATGATTATATATTTTTCTCAAATATTTTTACTTTTATCCAATAAATGTTAGAGGCTTAAAATGCAAATGAATCCAATTTTAATCATAAATCTTCTAATATTCATCAAAAGGTCGATTAACTGCCTTTTGATGGAGAGACCTTTTTAAATATACATTCTACAATTTTATATGTTGTATTTGAAAAAATAAAATCCTTCTTTAGAATCTGGATATCGAAATTTACTTT
Source organism: Viscum album (assembly GCA_963277665.1). Taxonomy (NCBI): domain Eukaryota; kingdom Viridiplantae; phylum Streptophyta; class Magnoliopsida; order Santalales; family Viscaceae; genus Viscum; species Viscum album. The sequence continues at coordinate 859,198,108 of OY728157.1, read as the reverse complement.
GTGTAAATTTTTGTTATTTTTCCGATAAAGATCATTTTTAGTGAAAATGTTTCATTTTAATTCAAAACCTCATTTTAATCTGAATTATTTATATGGATAGATTTTATTTTTAATTTAGATTAAAGTTTATTTAGAATATATTTTTACCATTTAATCCAATGGTGGTCATTGGAATTAATTTCACTTTGAAATTGGACTTAAACCAGTGTTAATCTTTTAATAGACATTATTTCTTAAAAACACGCTATTTGTTTTAACAGCGGGAATTAATTATTAAATTAATTAATTAAACTTATATGTTTTGAATTTTGTAAAATAGAAATCATTTTTGAATTCATAATATCAAATATATCTTATGGTGAATTTTTGGTATTTTTCTGAAAAACATCAATTTTTGATGAATAGTGAAACCACTAAGTGGTAGTTAAAAAAACTGATTTTTTGTTTAAATGAAACTTTACCACTTACGTGAATTGATTTTCAAAAATCCGAGATATATGGTTGTTATTAGGAAGTAAAATTTGGTTCAATGAGATTAAAACATTTTTTTTGGTGAATAGTAACTTTTAAGTTTTATTAATCGCGATTAAAGGTAATTAGTGTAATTTAAGGTAAAGATAATGTTATAATAATATGAAATAACCTTGACACATTTCCTACCCATATTGTATGAGTCATGGACAACCAAGAAAATCCATGGGTTAACTTGGGGACCCCATGGAGCCACTTATTTTGGAAAATGACATTAATAACGTTTTATTTAAAGTTAAAATTAAAATGTCACAAACATGTATTATTTTACTAAAACAATTTTTACATGGGGTTATACAAGTCATATTTTTTACTATAAATATTAATTATAAATATAAAAATATTTCCTACATCATGATATCTTTTTTATAATTTTTAGACATTAAATAAATTAATTCATTTATGACACCGTGATGATGCAGTGTTTACCTCATAAAAGAACGATTTAAATAAAATGAGAAGATAGGGTAAAATCTAAGTATTACACTTGTCAAAAACGTATTTTATGGGTGGATTTTGAAACCTTATCACCTTATCCTTGAAATATATCCTTTTGGGACGTTTAAAATCCGAATTACATTTTATAATAAAGTAATATTTTATAACTTTCCAAGAGTACCCCTCCTCTTCTCTTATAAAAGGCCCCCACCTCTACCACCTTACCCACACTTATCAAGCCATTGGATCGGACAAAACCTGTCCATTTCACCTCTCCACATCCCTCTCTTCATCATTTAATCCTCACCTTTGCTAGAATTCTCTTCAAGAAACCCTTTTGGTTCAAACCAAGAGGAGTTACCCGATTTAAAGGTAATGTCTTCACTTGTGTTCTTTTGTTTTATTTTTCTTCTATAAACCAATAAAATCTTTATATTCTTTTATTTTGTAACAAAAAAAGTATCTTCAATATACTATGATGTTTTTATGTGAAGTATTCAAGCTACACTTACACACACCTCCGTCTAATGGTTAAAGAACATACTGTTTCTATGGATGGCGAATTACTGCCTCGCGAAATGATGATTGTTCAATCTTCTCTTAACACCTTTCATGGTGGAAATTATGATGTCATTGTATTTAATATATTATATATATGGTATTTATTTTTTCCATATGCTTCTGTATTTTATATTTAAAATATAACTTTATGCTTTGCATGTTGGGGAAATGCGATAATTTCATACGAGGAAGTGTGGACTACCACCCCCTCAAGTGATGTGAATCGTTCATGCAATAAATGGAATGTATAAATAATGAAATTAAAGAACTTATGTGACCTATAAAACACATATATTATACTGGAATTATAATATATATATCTCTCAATTATTTTTAATTCCATTAATATGAAAAAGAAATGAATGTAGCGTTCATGCGTACGTACGGCCTACCGTCTCCATGAACGGTGCATCTCATTTAATTTTATCTCGAAATGTTATGGAATAGTATAAAATTAATATATACTTGATATATATGATATTAAAATCATTAATACTATTCTGGATATGATTTACTTATAACAACATGGAAAATCATTTTCAAACAAGTTCATTTTTGACTCATGTACCAAACATTGACAAAAACGTCTTATATGAACTCACATTATTATCCAATTATTATAAAATTATAATATGTGATATGAACTGAATAATAATATTTAAAGGAGTAACTTAAGAAATTATAAATTGACCAAAGTTTATTATTCAGGAATATATAGAAATGAACAAGACAAGTCAGACTTTAGGTAAGGGATCCGACCTCTCTCTTTCTTTTCAAGTACCCTCTTTTATGTCATTTCATTTATTCTCCATGTTCTTATGTTGGAGGATATTATTTAATATTAACCATACTATAATTTTTATTTTCATATGATGATACACCCCCTCTTACTCTCATCAATTCATTTTAATAATTTTTATGTGGCGCCGTTAGGTTGTCGAATTTTCATAAGGGATCTTACCTCTCTATTTATTTTTATGTACTCTCCTTTAGGTCATTTCTTTTAAGCTCATCTTTCTTATGTTTGGTAATGTTCTTTTACATTAATCATTCTGTAATTTTTATGTTCATATTATGAAATACCCTATTTGATCTCATAAATCCATTTTTGGAAGTTTTAAGCATCGCCGTTAGGCTGCCGAGTTTTTATAAGTGATTTTTTATCTCACTTTTATTCCTGTGAGATTTATGATACATTTTCCACCATTTACTTTGAGTAGTGTATGTACTTCCCATTATTCTACTCTTTGTGTAATATACTTTCGTTTATGAGTATTTAAATCAATGTTGTATAGTCCTTCTTTCATGGGGTGTACGTTTCGAAAGTTACCCAAGTCGGTAAAGGAACCTTTCTCCCTCTTCTTTTTAAAAGACTTCTTTTGTTATGTATTTTAATTTACATCTTATTATTTTGGGATATGTTATTATATATCCTTATTGATGTAAAATTTATTTCCAAGTGATGAGAAACCCTTTTTGTCTCATCAGCTCACTTTCTGAATTTTAAGGTGACGCCGTTAGGATGTCGAATTTTACCGAAGGAACTTCTTAAACCAATTTTGATTTCTTTGGGTTCAACTTGTAGTTATTGAATATGTCATCCTATGAATATGTGTGCATGTCCTATGGTTGTTTTACACTATATATACACTTATATTGGGTGTATTTATATTTTTCACACATAATTATGAGATTGATTTATCCATAATTTAAGGATACCTTCTTTATAGGGTATTTCATCTCAATTTACATTTCCATTGAGATTTCATTTTTTATATGCACAAGTTCCCTCTTATATAGTGTATAGAATATCCTTTGACATATTATATCATGAATCCCTTTATTCTCATGATATTATAAAGTTCTGATTAAATGTTATTCCTCAATTATTGTATTCAAGTGTCTCTCATTTTGTTAAAAACCCTTTAACTAAAATATCATTTTAAATGTTTAAATGATTTATTCTTATAAATATTTCTCATTAATATCCATGTTTTAAAAATGGTTTTATGGATTTATTTATATGGATATTAATGGTTTATAATGTTAATATCATCAAAGTGATTTGGGACACTTTGATTAAAAAATCTCTTTATTAAATGTTTTAAATGGTTTTGAAAATGGTTTTTAGAATAGATTCATTATTTCAATATCTTAAAATGTTATATTGTTATTACAATGTGGGAATGTTATCTTTCCTTTATGCTTATGTTATGTGCTATGATTATGTTATGGTTCTTGGGAATTGCTTATGAAGACGTGTGGTTTCGTAATAAACTAAAGGTGGGTGTGCCTGATATAGCTCTCCAGTGCATTGGTTAACGCGAAGGAGTTAAACATTATGGATTCTCCGAAGAGATTTAGGTAATATATTGTGATGGTTATTCGAAACGTAAGCATGAAGGTTACTACCTACGTAAGAATGTTATGAATGGCTCATGTTACCCTTATGTCTTATGATTTCTATGAGTTATTCGTAAATCTTATGATTTCATGAGGTATGTTAAATTGATTATGTTTTATGAGTGAAGTATGATTTCATTGATTCTTATGTATAAATGGACTAATGTTTTCTTTCCGTATTTTTATAACCCTTACTGAGCTTTTTATGCTCATCCCATGTTTTTTTGATATGTTTTTCAAAGGACATAAAGATGAATAGGTCAAGGATGGGATCAAGGAAATGTCAGGCTGTCTAAAATGAGGAACTAGACATGACTCTTGTGTTCAAGAGTTTTAAATTTGTGAAAAAAATGGAAGCTGAGTAGATGTGTATACTTTTTAATATTTGAGATGTAATAGTTATGTCCTAATTCTCTAAAACTCTAAACCTGAAAAGATACTCAATGTGAATTATTCATTTAATTCCATAATAAGTAATGTTTAAGGCCGAATTATTATATTTTGTGTATTAAAAAATAGTATTTTATATTTACTTTTGGTATTATTCATTTTTCAATTATTAGGATTATTTTTGAATTAGTTATCTTTTAATGTAATTCATTTTATATAGAAATGTTATAACTTAAAAAATATTTAATTATTTAAATATTTTAACTGTTTCATGAAAACGAATATATTATATAAATTGGGTTAATTAAAGAGAATATATCAATACAATTATTCTATGTTATTTCCTCATTGCTATTATTTGTAGATTTAGAATAATAAAAATAAAAATGGAATTAAACTAAGTTAAATATATTATAATAGATTTCTATTATCACATATCTAGCTTTGAAATTGGTATCTTTTATCTTTCATGTTCTTTATGGTTGGAATCCCTCTCTAACCATTTAATTTTCTTTACCTTCAATTCCTTTATCCCAAAATTAGTTGATTTAGCTTCCTATAATATTCCATATTTAAATTTTTAATTAAATTTATGCTAAACTAGTCACTTTTCCATAATTCTCATACTTCAATCACCGCCTTCTATTATATTCTCCATAAATAATTTTATAAACTAAAACATAACCATAGAACCTATAGTTTTTATTTTAGATTAATGGTCCTTATTTTGTGTCATAATATTTTCATCTAATGTTGAAATTTTTACTAATTTAGCTTTAATATATAAATTATATTCTCCACTAACCATACTTTATTTTTCAATTTCACCTTCTAATTGAATTTTTTATATTAATTGGGTATCCCCTTAAATAACCAAAATATTATCAAACCATTATTTTTTGAAATGTTATTGTGAAAATATTTTTATTACTAATTGAGAAATCCACCCATCCTCCAGATTTTTATTAACTATATGTCAAGACCCTTTTTAGAACAATTAGGTTCTAATATTTAATTTATGATTCCATAATTTTTACCAACTTTATAAATAATTTATTAAGATATATCCATATTTTCATTTATAAATTCATTAATAAATAATTTAAATTAAGTTTCAAATTATTCATATATGACCTCCTTATCCTCATTATCTTAATTTATTGACCAATCTATTATATGAAATCATTTTTATTAATATATTTTATGATTTGATGTGTCTTCTTATAGAAACATCCATTGTAATTTTTGGATGTAGTCAAACTCACCAATTTTTTAAAAAATTAATATATTGTCGTCCACCCATTTGGATGAACCATTTAATTTTAGTAGATGTGATTAAATAATCTATCTTTGTTTTATTTTACTTCTATACATTCCCTATTCTTTTATTTGGTTGAATCTCACATATAAGGGAAATATTAAAATGATTTACCTAGGGTTGTTACTTAAGTGATTAAATTTTAGATGTAAACAGACATCATTGATGTTAATAATTTTATTATAATTGACGATGTATGTGTGAAATCATACATTCCTGAGATTTCATAAATTATTATTTTTAATACATTCTATAATCAATTTCATAATTTAACATATTAAATATATGTATTCCCCTCATAGTACATTGAATTTTGAGTATTTCAAAATTGTGCACCATGGTTCAAAATATGTATCGTAGTTTTTAATATTCTCTTTTATCCACCTATGAATACCTATACAGGTTCATTGAACTTCAATAGTTTATTAACCATTTTCATATTGTAGTTTCCTCTATGTATATTTCTTCTATAATAACCCTCTTATTCGAGCCCATAATCACAGTCTCTCCCAATCATGGGTTGTGAATTTATTGGGGACTGCTTAAGAAAATATTTCCTTTGATTTATAGGTTGACCATGCTCATGATATTTAGTAATTAGATATTTTAATCCACTTTAATCAAAACATTGATAATGAAGATTAAATCTATCATAATATTATTTTGGATTACTCTATTATTCTTGTTTATTCCCAAAACAATTCAAGGATTCATAGAGCTTCAAATATAAACTTCTCTCTAAGATAAATTTATATTTGAATAGGAAAGAGATAAATATGTACATCATATTTTTGAAGAGGATTTGATACACCTATATATAATGAATCTATACCAAAATACATGGGTCTCACTTTCGAAATACATTACCTTACCCAAAATGGGTTTTCTGCTAGTTCATATAGAAAACACTTTTCATCATTGTGATGGGTCGGTTGGGATCAACCTTTATGATATATACATTATTTGAGACATCACAATTTTAGGTATTCTTAATGGTCAATTTTATCATCTATAAAATATATTGTGTGATTCTAAACATAATCTTCAACATATATAAGAGATATTAAGGATATGTGATATTGAATTAAGTAGGGAGACTCATACCTATATTGTTATCCCATTTATTCACATAGACAGAATCATTTTCAGCTATATATGTCAAATATAATGTTGTAGTTCCCTATGAACTACTGATATATTTCAATCATAATATCAAAAATAGATAACAATAAGGGTAAGGGATGAATTATTAGGTATATTATTTTTCCTAATACATCTTATAGATCTTTCTCCTATATTTTATTTACACTTGGAACATATACAAATAAACCAAAAAACTAAAACATCTAAATAATAAATTAAAAATATTGTAACATAGTGTTTTTGTTGTTTCAACACTATGGAATATATCCATTGAGAAATAATAGATGATGTTTTAGTATTAAAAACTTGTTTGTATTATATGTGAATGAAAATATTGAGAAGGATTTTTTTTAAATTAATGGTTAATTTCCCCAATTATTTTAAGGCTTAATTCATTGATAAAAGAAACATAAAAAATCTATTGAATTACATCCCAGAAGAATTTTCTCACATATGAGGCATAGAAAATATCGTCTGTGTATTCATTTTTCTATAATATTCCCAAATAAATCCATGTAATAAATATAACATCATACTATTATAGTATCTCTTAAGTTAAACTAATTTAGATATATCAATTATTTTTTCTAAAGTATCATTCTTTCTATTTTTTTCCATCTATATTTTTTCATCTCATTTTTATCTTATATCTACTTTAGTTTTCTAAATATCTATAGGTTATAATTTTATTCCAATCACAAATTTATTGGTAACATACAACACTCAATGAGAAAATTAAATTCCCCCCATGTGACCATCCATAGACTCTATTATTACATCGTCAATTGAATATTTTAACCATATATTCATGGAATGACAACCACTATAGCGGGGATACAAACATGAACTACCTTTCACATTGATAAAAAGTATCTATATTATGGAATGAACTATCCCATTGAGGTTTAATTCTATTTTAAAATCAGTGAAAATAGTCATAAAAACGTTTATGGGTTTTGATAATGTTATGATTCATACCCCAACATCCAATATAAATTCTAAATGGGATGGAAACATTCGTAATTATGTTGTGAGGAATTCAACAAAATTCAATAAAATGGCCCCAAATTTTCATAATATACCCATTGAAAAATGATATAATATTCCTCATTTACATGTATTACATGTTGAGGACTCGAATCACATATTTTAGCATAGTTTATTCTCACATATCCTTTTAATAATTCACTTTCTTAATATTTTAGGGCCATTGTATTTTAGTTTCCTTGTGTTTCTATAAGAGGTTTTCTAGAACCTCAATATTTATATATATAACCTTGTGTCTAAATATTGAATCAGAAACGTTTATATATATCCTAAAACCATTATTAAGAACTAGATGACATCATTATGGTTCATTTTGGAAAAAATCAACTTAATTTACAACCTTTAATCTTGTTTCTAAACATTATTACCCTATTCTAAAAAATGTAAAAATATTCTACAATCAAAATAAATTTTGTTCCAACATGGTCACAATGTTACTATAATATATAGTCTATATATATTCATTCTTTATGAGAACTATTATATATTCCAGAAAATTATGGTTATACCATGGGAAACCCTGAGTCTTTTTTCTATTTGTTTTCTAGATATGTTTATTATTATATTTATCTTCCCAAGGTATTTTACTTCTTTGGGAGTCATGGTTTACACATTTTTAATGACTTTTCAACTATGATAAATGAAAAAAATATAATTTTTTCTATATCTGAACAAAGTAATATTATTTTTAACAATGTCGAATAGGGTAATACTTGAATCGAGTCTATGGACCACTTCAATTCTTATATAGATGGATAACTGTTTCTTCTATTGGTTAATATAATGGATTTATGTTATTGACAATCCACATTACCATTTTCCTAGAACATATCAATGATTACATTTTAAGACTGATTCCTTTTGATGTGGAGGATAATTCTAATAGAATGTGGTATCCCTACCAAATCACCTTCATTACCAAAGATACACCATTAAAAATGATCCATGACAACACTAGTGACACACATAATGAACAATAATATATTTTCTTCCTTCCAGAGGGACTGCTACAGATAATAATTGAAAAGTATAATATTTATATATATTATACACCATATAATTTTATATTGATGTTCAGGTGTATACAATTGTTATCCCTGTAACCCAATCATGGCGTTCTATGTGTATAGTGCCTGATGGTTCCTTGTAAATTTCCATTAATATGGACAGATGAAAATACATGTGATCATATTTGTCTTCAACATGAAGTAAACTCATCCAACATGTTTTCATATTATTCATACTGAAAAATATTATGCAATAAAAATGTAATGTTTTGATAGAACCTTCTGTTAGTCTATTGGAAACCCGTTAAACAAGTCCCATATTATTGATTTCTTCTAGCCCAGATAATTGAATAGGGATACATAATCATGATTCCAATGAAATATTGGAATCACTCACACATATAATCTCCCTCTTGTGTTAATGACATAATTATACTAAAATAAAAAACCTATGAAGTATTTCATTGATTCCTGTAAACCTCTTTTACTAGAAAAATAATATTTTATAAGATTAGACCCTTGAATAATGCTTCTTATAACTAATGATTACAATCAGAATGGAAATATTTAATAGATGAAGATTCACCCTCTTCAGAACAATTATATAATATATTTATGTATATGGCAATCTTCGTCCTTTTTTTCTTCCCATATAAATTGAAGGATTAAGTTCATATACTATAAATGTTTAAAAAAATTGAATTGTGATAATATAGTTTTGGCAAGGTGTTTATACATAATCACCATGAAATTATTAATGAAATTTAGAGAAAAAGAAAATAATAAATGCAACCTCTTCCAAGTATTGATAGTATGAAATTTTGAATACTCTAACTCGACCAACTATCCATAAGAGTCATACAGATCAAGAGTGACTCGAAATCTAATGAACATCCATATCAATGATAGAATCATTGATAGATATATATAATAAATCTATGTAATTGAATTAATTTTGGTTGATCAAGAGGTATTTAATGATTAAAATTACTCTATAATCATTAACAATAAGTACATGGTATAGCAATTAAATTACTATGTAGAATCAATAATTGTTGAAATCATGAAAATGGTGGCTGACATTGAAGCCATCCAATAACATTAGAAATCATCATCCTTGTAGTTGGAAAAGATACCTATAGAAAAAACATGGAGAATTCTATTTTAACTCTTCCTTGGCAGAAAGTTAGTACTTATGAATATATTTTGAAATACATGAAACCATTAGATAATTAAAATTTATTGGAAAAATATATTTTCAGGATTATTGGTATACAGTTTTCTTCACTAAAGGTATTACTTTTTTCTATCCCTATAGAAAAATTCATATGAACCCTTAACATTATATGTTTCATTGAGAACAGAAATCATAGAATACGACATTTATTTAGTAATAACAATAAAACAACTATAAAATTTTACCTAAGGATGGTAAAAACGGTTATAAATATTTCTTTGATTCACATAATTCAACGGAAAATGTGGTGTTGAAATATTTATCATCCTTCAGATATATTCAATCATAAATATTTTTCCAAGTCATTTTTACTTGTGTCATCACTAAGAACTAATTTATGTATAATATAAAGAAATAAAAAATTTATCCTTATCCTACTATAATTCTCTTGAATGGGTATTTTCTAGTCATGCAGAATTATTCTATAACTAAAATTTATGGATGATTTGTTTAGTGAAATTATTTGATTTTATCCCCATGGTATATCTGTTAGAGAATGATTAGAAGAATGCCATATATGGGTCTTTTTTCTAATCATCTTGATAAATGGTTAGTTTGTTTAGGGAAGATATTTTTTTTTATTTGAGGTAGTTAATATTATGAAGTTTATTTTAATGGAATATATTATTCTTACAAGAAAGGAGGAGGAAAATCAGGATAATATTATCTTTCATTTTTTATGGTATTGAGATAGATTGATACAAGGGGCTAGTAGTTTTTTCACATTTTTTTACATGCATAGATTTCGTGACTATGAAAATAAAATCTATTGAGGAAACATTTTGTCCTCTCATGATATTTTTCATTTTATGACACTAATTTATTATACATTTTCTATATTACATGACATAAATTTTTTATAGTATGTGCAGGATCGTTTTCTTGAGATACACTTTTTGGGTTTTTCACCAGAATTTTTTTTATACATTTTGTATACTGAGATTATTGTATGTAAAAAATTGATTTATTTTATATTCTTAGAGCTACTATCGAACCATAGATATGTGTTTTATGTCATAAAACATTAAATAATTATTGTTTAATATTTTATCCCATATATAATTAACTAAATGGTTTGGAATGTATTCAAAAAATCATATTTGATTGAGATGTGGTAAATTTTTTAATTAAAAAATTGTTAACTGATAGTTGATGAATTTATTTTTTCATAAAAAATGGATAAGTTGTTACATTATAAATAAATCCAATTAAATAATTATAACCAATGAAAGTTATTCATGCATATTGTTAATTATCATATTAATTTTATTAATATTGTAAAATGTTTTACCACCTAGCTTGATGAGTACCAACATAATATAAATATTAATCACTGAACCAGTTTGTGTTACCATGAAAGTTATTTATTTAGATTGTTTATAATCCCATCCCAAAAATTGATTGGGAATGCATTTTACTATTTAATAATGGAGAATATTTTGTTTAAATTCAAATTATTTTTGGTTATATGGAATCTAAATGAATTCATTAAAACCATGAAAATTTCAATAACATTACTTTTGGAATATTAGATGCTATTAGTGGTTATAGTGAAATGATAAATAATGGCATTATGTAATTAATAAGCATGATTGAATGAGGTCATCATTAACACATCATCAGATAAAAAACAGATGATGACTAATGAATTTTTATAAAGGATAAGTTCTAATGTAATATTATTATAGGTGTGCAGATAATGAGATTTTTTTCATTTAGATAGATTTATACAATATAATTTATATAGTTGAACCATATATACGGAGCATATACAATAACAATGACCATTGGGGACCCTTATATTTTATGTTCTCATTCCCAATGATAGTGAATTGTTTATAGTAATTTAAAAATTCATGATATAATGTATGATATATATGAGTAATGTATTCAATGTCATTATATATTCTCTAGAATTGAGATAATAAAATATGGTTTTCATGAATTGTTATCTGGTGTTAATGTTAGTATAGGAATTCATATTTTTAGGTGAGAGGTGATCCAAAAATTACTATGCATCCTATGGAAAAATTACTCAATGAACATACACCTCATCATAGGGATAAACTTTATCATGTCATAGGCTCATTAGATGAATATAATTGTTGAATGGTCAATCATACATTAGGGAAGGAAATACAGTGAAAAAATAAATTTTTAATGGGATATATGTAATGGTTTTAGGTATCATTATATATCTTGTGAAACCGAGAATCAAGAGATATGAAATTGATGTATTATAGTGGTTTAATCTTATTAAATTTCTATTTGAGGGAACGACATGTGAACTCATATATGGATACACTAGAAATGATGAAGCATTTGGTAAAAATGTAGTTCACAACACTTTCTATGATAGGATATCTGTACATTACAATATATAATCCTATAATTGGAATCAAGAAATTTTTATTTTTTAAGGGACATATGATACTGTAGGTTGAATGGTAGGATAAAATGATAATATGGAGGAAATGCACTATAATATCTAAAATTGAATGATCTATTACAAATTTTGTTTGACCAAATAGAATATAAAATGGATATTTTTATGATTTTATATGTTTATGTCATTTTATGAACATTATGGTCATAAGGTGGGGACCATAACCCTTATTGTTTTGTTATCGTATAAAAAATTACGTATGTATTTCAATTTAACTTCTTGAAACTAGGACCTTAAATTATCAAATTTAGAGAAACATTACATGGAAATTATGTGACATTGATTTTTACATAATTTACATGGGTGTTACACTGATCAGTTTATAGTATTGCGAGAGAGAATTTATATTGTGATTTTTAGATTCATGTATTCAGAACATTACATTATTTTTTTTGAGTTACATGAGAAAGAGTTTAAAATATTCAATTTAGGTAATGTGATAAAGTCATTAATAAAATTTTTTAGAGTGATGTGACACGATGATTACATTATATATACTAGAGGCATGTGAAATGAACATTACAACATGTATTTTAGTTTAATGTGGTAAGTAATATACATCATGTAGATTAGAGTAGTATGAAAATGACTGTACATTGGAATGTATAGAGTAATAGGATAAATTTTTTTACATGATACTAATTAAATCCATTCAATTAAAAATATCATCTTTTTAATTATATTCATGTTGAAGGGAATTATTTTCATGAAATTTAGAGTTTTAGGATGTTAAATTTAGTTCATACGGTATCATTTATTTTTATAAGAACATTATTTAATCCATTTTAGACCTAGGAAACAACGAATATAGAAGATGTTTTTTATAGTTTTTTATATAAAAATTACATCAATAAATTTATATTTATGTGATAATGAAATTGATTCCTAAATCATAGAGTCATGTAACGTGGAAAATATCTCATACAATTTAGTGACAAGAAATAAGAACATTATGTCATGTTGTTTAGATTCATGTAATAAAGAACATATATAATTAAATTTAGATTAATTTTAGAAATTCATTATATCATTTAATTTAGATTCATGTGGAATATAAGTTATACCATATAATTTATAGTCTTGTGAAAATGAATTTAGTTTTTATAATGCAGTTATAATGACTAGTTATTTAGATATATCACATTAACATCTGTTATTATAAACACTCATTAATTTTTAATTAGCCATCTTTCTCCATTCATGTAATCATTATGTATTTTATAATGTCTATAAAATTTTGTTTCTAATTTAAAATTATTTTTATCTTTGATCAATGTTATATTTAGACATAACCTAAATTACCCTTAGTTGAGGGACCAATTTGAAAAATATTTTTAAATTTTTGTGCTACTATATTCTGATTGAATTAATGGGTACATTGATCCTATTATATTTATATTCTGAGAACCACAAACTCATTCAAGTAAATTTCATATACCACATCATTAGTCAATTGATAATAAACTCTTATTCTCGTACCGGTAGTTAATACTCCATTAGTAAGATAAATTTTATCCTAAATAATATAGAATAGAGTTTGAACCGTATTAGGTTGCATGTAGTGGTTATATAATCTGAAAAGGAATTAAAATTAATTTTTAAAATTACCATTATATCCATTTTAATCTGGTTTAGTGTGATAATAAATAAATATTAATTGAGTTCCACTATCTATCCATTGATAATTTCATCACAGTTGTATGATTTATTGCATTAGATATTATATTTTGTGTATATTTAATTTAACTAATGTTTATAGATATTTGATATATTATCCCCATATATATAATGTGGAAAAAATAATATGGTGCTGATATTTGATTTTATAAATGAAATCATAACCATTTTATAGAAATTATTTTGGGACAAAAATTATACCATATGTAGAACAAAAAGAAAGTAGTTGGAATAGACTTTCATTGTTAATCAGTAACCGAATGGTAGGGGAATTTATTTCAAAACCATGCATTTATAATTTATACGGTTACATTGTGATGTGAAGTGCATCTTCAGTTTTATATTTTCAATTTTCCTTAATCTAATCGAAATTATTCTTATTTATGAATTCTATTTATTCGTGAAACACTGAATTCCAAATGTATCTATGAATCATAACTCAATTAACATGTTTAGTTCTCATTTAGTATGTGAAAAATGAACTCATATATTCTAATTTTGTTATATTAATTGTTAATTTTCCCATAATGCATCAATGAAGTACCACATTAAGTATTCACATATATTTTTTTTTATAGATATTGATTTATCATAGAGGGAATTATTTTTTACTCTCGTGTGTATATGTTCCCTTTTGTTTTGATATCGTAAAAGTGCCCCCAAATATTAATAAATTTCTATTAGTGATATCAAATAGGGAGATTTATGATTTGGATATAGGGGGTATTCTTACATAAAGTGGATTGATATTGATTTCATCATGTTCCTAAATTTAATTAACTAATATAAGGGACATTACCCTTTGATAAGACACATATAAAATCATCTCCCATTGATATTTATCAATGACGGAAGTATCCAGATTATCCAATGAATACTCTTATTCCTTTTTAGATATGGAACAAAATAAATAACTTATTCTATGAGGAATTAAAATCATAATTATTGTTTTTCATCTAGTTATGTACAAAAATAGTCTTTATTAATTGGATATTCCAATTTCATGTTCATATAAAAATTTGGTAACTACCATTGAAATTGAGATGGGGGATGATGACTTGTCAAGAAATTAAAAAACCATTATATATAGTCTAATATTATGAATTTATATTGTTATGTTTTACTTATAGAAATAATTATTACTGTAATGAATTAGGAATATTGATGAACCATTTTCGGTCTCACATTTCCCAACACTACTATATTTGAGTTTATTTATGTATCCAAAGTGTTTTTTAAAGGCCCGAGAGCTATTTTTGGGAAGATAACCCAATATCAAATCCTCATTCTTTTTAGAGGGATATGAATGGGTACCCAGTAGACTAGTACTATGTAAAGAGTTTTCCTATTCATAAAAGGGAGGATTATAAAATTCTATAAGACACTCAATATTCTTAGGATGAGTATGTAAATATTATTGGGTGTCCATTGGATGGTCCAGATTTCCCTGTTAGTGACTAGTATTTTTCTACATTTTTTAATTAAAACAATAAATTTTAAAACATTTACAAAAATATTGGCCAACCTTAAATTCATTATCATGGGATACAAACCCTTTATACATTCCCTCTACTTTATATCATATTTCCCATTAGGGATCTATTTATTTTTTGCACTAATTCATAATCGATAAATTCAAAGGGATAATTGAGTGTTATGATATAGATCCTCTTATCTATTTCCTCTATTATTTCTGTATCTTCATCACTCAACAATAATGCCCTATGTTAAGTGCTATTAGGTTTTATTTATTTCTAATAGTTTGACTCAAATAAAACAAGGATATAGAATAGTATTGTTTCTAAGTTTCCCAATTAATAGGTGCCCGGATACTTTGTAATAATATGATTATTGTTTTCTAGGAATCTCATAATTATAGTTGGGGTGTGTGGGATATTACAATCATAATTGGTTACTGTAATAGAGGATAGAGATAAGTGTTTTACATATTTTCAAGATATGGTATAATTCATTTAGTTTGATCTATATTGATGTGTTATTCTTTGAGTTTAATGACCAAAAACATGGATGATAGGATATTCATGTGATTTCTGTAATAGTTGTTATGAATTTAACTATGTGGTTATGTGACACTATGGGGAGACCTGTTAGTGATATATTATTTACTAAGGATGGGGAGTAAGATTATTTTTTAGTTTAGTTTTGTTGGATCCTCGTGTTTTTTGTAAAACATTGGGGGTGAGGTAAATAAGTACATTTTAACAATAGTTAATTTGGTACTGACCTCAAGTGTGTTAGAGGGGACCTTTATTTATTTTAGTATCAGGGTGACGATGTTAATTGTTTTTTAATGAGTTACATGTATATTATTTTGGAAATTGTGTTTGTGGGTGATTGTGATCTCCATCCAGTGGAATGCTTCTCACCATATCTGAGCTTATAATTGGAATATTGATCTAGGTGTGGTGATGTCTAATGATATGGAATTGTTGAATTTGTGGTGGTTTTGTATCACACTATCTAATTTTGAAATTATTGGTGGACTACAAGAACCGTATTTTTTGTTCAAAACATGGGTACATAAACCCATTTCATCATTGGATAAATCAGATAGCCTAGTCACTCATGGGTTATTGAGAGTGAATTATAGTGGGGATTAATTATCTCTATAGATTTATATACAAGACATATTTCATGACCTTATATACATGTGAGTATTATATATGGATATTATTTATGTTTTCCTATTTATTATATAACAAAAACTCTACCGGACCTCTATAAAAACTATATACATTATATCTCATGACATATGAAAATTATAGGGGACTAAAAATAGTGCATTGAGGGTAGTGGGGTGGTAGACACATAGAATATATTAGTTTTTTCCTCATAGAGAATACTATAAATGTTTCAAGTAAATTATTTATAATTTTTTTAAATTTTTTAAATTTCTACATACAGTCAACCTATCTGAAACTAAGCTTAATTTTTTATGAATCTCATTAAATAGTAGTGTTTTTTTGTCACATGTTGTAAGTAATGGTTAATTTTCATTAAATTAATTTTCATTGGTCTATTTATATTTTATTTTATTTTATTTTATTTTCAATATAGTTTCCTATATATGGGGGTATAGTATTCTTGTGATCACACCGCAATTCTTCAAAGCTAGATGATAGCATTTACCGTGTGAGGATGCATTCATTATATGAAAACTCGTATCTTTAATACACATTTATTCATGATTTATTACATTAATACACACATAATACAATACCAAAATATTGTATGGATTAGTGTATTTTGGAAATTAAATACATAAAAATATAACGAGGATTAGGGATATAATAAAATTATATAAAAAATGAAACATGCCCTTATTTTTAATAAATTATTCTAATACCACACATCAATACATTGGGAAGTAAATAATAATGGGTTAAACAATAAGTCATAGTATGGGAATAATCCATAATTAATATAATGAAGGTAATACATGTTAGTCTAGAGGATTATCTAGCTGACAAAAAAATGGTGACAATCATAAACATGAAAATTGAAGCGTGATATAAAATAATAACTTTAATTCAATACGAAAATGTATTGATAACATAAAACCTAAATTCCGAAACATTTTTCAAGGATAAACACAAATATATAATAACATAGTTTACTTAGGATAAACTTTAATTATCTATATGCGTTATTTCAGGAGATAATAACATTACCCAATGTATTGGAGGGAAATTTAATTTCAATCCCACCTGTCACATTCATAAAATTTATGTTTATTATTTTTCCATATATATAATTTAAAATAATAAATCTTATAATTATTTAATATGTTAATTATAGATTCAGTGATTACATGCACTGACATTTCTAAACAAAGAAGGATAGGTACATCTAGGTGAATACCCTTGAGTGGAAATGTGGATGGGAACTCACAACATAAATGTTTTTCCTGAAAAACAAAATGATAATTATTGTAGAATAATTACCCTAAAAACATATTCAAGGAAGTATTTAATGAGAGTGAAATTTTATCTCTTGATATATAGAACTCATATATATGGTAAAATTTATGTGTAAAAATTCTGCTCAATATGAATAATTGGCAATCAAATGGTATAATATTAGAAAGGTTATTGAAAAAAGAGGAGGATATAATCCATTACCTTAATAGGGGGATAATAAAATCTGTAATGTATATTATTAAGAGATTTGGAAAACCATATAATGGATTTATAGTGGGAGAGGGAGGGAAAATTCATGCATAATTGGTTTGGAGTGAAGATTAGTGGTAGTATGGGTGGGTATTTTGGGAAATACGTAGGATAATTCTTTGTAATTTATAAACATATGGTTTGGACTCTATATAAATAATTATAATAACAAATAATCTTCCCATAGTTTTCCCCAAGAATTATCCAAATGTTGATAGGAATTAAATATTTTATATGTCTAGAAATTGAGAATATTAAAACAATGACACTAGTTATGTGGAAGTGAGTCATGTTTATAATGAATTGATTTTATCACCTTAAAATATCAGATAGTTTTTTAGAATCATTAATGAATTTAAAAATTATAAACATATCATTTTTTATGTATAAAATAAACACTTTTACATGTATTAATTTAAAGGAATTTATTACATAATGTTTTTTCCATTATGATATCATAATAGAAAATATATATCTCCTTACATATTCAATTATTATCCATATAATAAGTTCTCTTAGAAAAGTATAAAAATTCACTAATGGTTAATTTTGATGTGATGATTTTGATAATATAATTTTTTTATGAAATAAAATTTATATATATGGAAATTTTAAATTTCAAATAAAAAACTATTTAATATAAAATTTTAGTTTTTATGATGTAAATAACATTATGAAGCCTATAAAAATTACATTACAGTTTTTTAATTAATATTATAGTTTGTATACAAAAAAATATTATTTAACAATAATAAATTCCTGAAATATTATTTATTAAAAAATATATTGAATTTATCAAAAATATATCATATTTGAGACATTATATTTTCTAGTAATATAATTTTTATTTCCTTATATCAAAATATAATTATATAATCATTTATAAGTTAATATAAAAATGTATAAATATAATCAATATTTCATTACAAGATAATATTAATAGTCATATTACTATGGTCTAGATTCACAACCTCCCATTACACATGTGTACGTTCTAAGGGTTTGTTTTATGATGGTGGTGGTTCATTTGGTGGTTTGAAAATCATTATTTCAGTTATGATGTTGATAATATTGAACATACTCTATAAATGCTTTTACACTAGATTTAGTTATTGAATATCAGTATGGTATTATTAATGGGAAATCCCAATGATGACATATTCCTTAGAAGCACTACAAAACTGGCTTGATAGGGTAAGACCCCATTTGTTAAGGGAATCGCCTCATCTATCTATGACAACAAGACATTACCATAACCTTTAATATAAACTAATAAAAATGGTAACTTTATAATGACTATTACCATCAGTTAATATGATTAATGATCTTTTAAATAGGATAAGGTATATTTTTTATTGTTCTAAAATCACCAATGTAGTGTTTTTGTTTTCTATAACTGCAATAATTTTTAAGATATTTTTTCATTAGGAAAAGGGAAATTAATTTATAAATGTTTGGGTAGTCTCATTCTTCCCCATTTTTGATATTTTTACCTCAAGACTTCATTTCACAGAATAAAATAGATGACGGTACTTTTGTTTCATCTCTCTTTTAGTACAAAAGTTGATTATAATTTTTTTTGGTTCCATCATAGTACTTTGACCGAGTGATTTTTCTTGTTTTATAGAACATTGCATCTCTTTTCTATGATTTTCCCTAATTGATTAGTATATGAGAGACCATTCTATGTGGGTTCCTTCATTATATTTAGTTCATGTGTGGGGTCTTTTATATAATTATTCATGATTGATAGATGGACCAAATCATGTACTTTTGATAGGTTAGGTGGGAGGGGTAGTCAATAGGAAACAACTTTGATGATACCAAAGACCTCAAAGTAACCCTTGTGTCTAGTGCGATGCATTCCTTTGTCGTCAAACCTCATTGCGTCCTTCTATGAAAAATATAAAGGAACACCTTTTCTCTGACCACAAACTCTAGGTCTCATTGATATTTTTTATAGATTTTCAATCACATTGTTTGGATTTCATCTGGGGTTACATTTTCATACCCCAACCCTTGAGTTTATTTTATTTTATGATTAATTTTACTTTAAATTATTTTTCTGGGGTCCGTGTTCAGTCTCAGGTTAGATTTTTGAGTTTATGTTAAAAAGTGTTTGTTTCGGGTTGACGTCGTTGGCGCTTGGGCGCAATGCATTTTGAAAAACCCCACACGGCTCCGATCAGACATTGTGCGACTTTCCACCTTCAAAAAATAGATAAGTAAATTGAACTAAATGGTTTTTTGTAATTAGAATTCTCATTAATTGTTGCATCGTTAAAATTTTTATTGCATTAAGAATTAATTATTATTAAAATTATATGAACATCGTTATTGTTTTTTTATTTTATCATTACGATGATGATTATTTGTTTTTTTCTTATTATTAGTATTATTATTATTACGATAATATAATTTTTTTGGTTATTATTTTTATTTATTTATTTATCATTATGATTATTTTATTTATTTTATTTTTCTCAATTTTATAAATTTTGTTCTTTCTTATTTTCTTTATGGTTTCGTCATTTTTTTCATCATTCCTTCTCCCCGCTGGTGGCACCCCCTTCCCCTCCTACTTGTCCACTCCGATTCGGCCTACTCCAATGATCAGAGCTTCTGCAGCACCTAGCCATCCCCTACCATTTCCCAGCAGCCCCCACACAGTACTACCTTGCTGCTTGACCTCGTCTTCCCTGATGCCCTCTCTTGCAGCCATACCCGTGCACCCACTCGCCCCGTGTGACACCCCCTGCCCCTTCTTTCCGGCGCAACCTACACCCTGGCACCTCAGTCTCCCCTTGTTCGCCGCACTGCACCCTCGCTCGACCTCCTCCTCTCCTCCACCCCTTTTAGCAACCCACACGACAGCCCGACAGGCCCTTCCGATGCCTCTCCTCCTTCATCATGTGCACTGTGGCAAGCCCGCGCATCCCTCCTGCTTATTCACCCCAGTTCTTCGTCCTCAGTGCCGAGGCCACCGTCGGTTCCCCTTTCAGGCAGTGCGCCTCCCTGTCCCGACTCCCCAATTCTCCTGCCGCTCCCTCCCCGTCGCCTTTCCTCACAAGGAGCAGTAGTAGGTCACCACTTACTCCCTCGCAGTGGCGTCGCTGGCCAGCTTCCCATCTAGCCGCATCCCAGCTCATCTCGGCCTCACCTCACTCCTCCTCCCCTCTTCGGCAGTGTCCACACCCCTTCACCCTGCCTCCGACAAGGCCTCCCTCAAGCCGTAAGACCCCCCCCCCTCCTTGAAACATTTCTTTTATTTTTATTTTTACATTTATTATTAATATTCTTATTATTATTATTCTTATTTTTAATATTAATATTAATATTAATATTAATATTATTATCATTTTTGTTATGATTAGTATTAATATTATTATTGTTGTTGTTATTGTTATTATTATTATTATTATTATTATTTGTATTGTTGTTATTATTATTATTATTGTTATTATCCTTATTCTTATTCACATTCATATTCTTATTTTCACTATTATTATTATTATTATTATTACCATCTTACTCTTGTTAAATTATGAGCTTTAGTTGATGGTGGGTTTTTATTGGTTGGTTTAGGATTTTTAGGACCCGTGTAGGCCATATTCGAGTGAGCGTCGTCATCGCGCCTTGTTTTTGAAGTTTTCTTGTCGTCACACCTTGGTTCCGAGGTTTCATTGTCTTCACACATCGATTTCGAGGTAGGTTCCCATTTCACTACTTTTAAAATTTATGTTACTTTATTTCCTACTTTTTGTGCCCTATATAAATACATATGTGCTAAATATCATTATGAAAAGTTATAATTAAATTCTTATAGTATGAAAATGGTGTCGTTTTTTTATGATTTCAAATTATAATTTTTCAATTAAATATTTTATTAACATTAATAAATGAGAAGTAATATAAGATAATTTTTTTTAAATGATTATTTGGTGTAAAAAGAGCAATTTATTTTATACACAGTTCTTGAAATATTTTCTTGATGAGTGGACACCCAGTAGTGAAAGAAAGCCCATTTGGATTTTAAACATAATTTGTGAAATATCAAATTTTGTTCTATTTAATGATAAATGATTTCTTTCGAAGCATGAACAAGTATTCTTGTTATCATGACAAATTGCCTAGTTGACTTTTACTGTTTATTTTGTAAAATGAAATGGTTTGGTTTGGTTTTATAAAAATATTGGCAGCCTATGAGGTAGTGTTTTAGGGATCCTTAAATGGTTTCCAAACTAGTTTTGGTCTTATAAAGATGTTTTACATTCTTTGTAACATTGTGATTGTGAAATGTATTTAATGACCCTTTGGCACATTATGGAAAATGATGAAAATGTTTTGATAAAATCCCTCATAGGATAACTCTCATGCCTTGGTCCAAATTGACTGTTTGGGAGGCCGCACTTAGAGGTTCCCGGGTACTTGAGTAGTTTAAAGGCAAGAGGTTGTCCCATGTAGTGAATCAGGGTGATTCCTATTGTTCTTTATATATATATATATATATATATATATATATATTATTGGATGCTCAGTTGACATCGGTTGGCTCACCCCCTTTCCAAACACTTGAGACATGAGAATCTGGAATATTGAGAGAATATTCTAAGAATGATTGCTCCACTGGTAGGTTATGGTACTGACCAATGGCTCATAGTAGGTGGATATATTGGGTTTATTACTATGGGATTTTCCCTCGACCTACCTGAGAAATGATGGTCAAGCGTATTGAGTGATTGATTTCATCATGTGTGACATGTCAACGAGGATGATTTCTCATGTATTTGTGTCTTCTGGTTTATTCTCAATCTCTTGGGTTCACCCATGTCAATTCAGCATTTGTTTCTTGTAGTAGTGATTATGATGCTCATATGTATACCTACATTTCCCTTGCTGTGTGTTTTAATTTGTGCATTTCTATTGTATTGTTTTCCTTGAAAGTGGTAAATTGATTTTTATTAGGCTTCTAAAAATGGTTTTCAAATGAAATTGTTTAATCCACTTTGTGAAAATTTGAAAAATGTAAACATCACTTTCTGTTTCTAAAAATCCATTGAAACTAATGAAATGAACCCAAGTTTGGAAATGGTTAAGGGAAATGGTTTTTAATTTGTTTGTAAGTAAAATATTTATAAAATCATACTTTTATATATTGTAGTTCAAACTTGAAATGATGTTTCTTTTATTTTAAAAGTAGTGCATTGGGAATAGATATCGGTCTATCCTACTGAGTTTTAATACTCACTCCTATAGTTATTTTCTTTTCTTAGTGATTATGCAGGCTACAACATGAGTGTGCTCACCTTGGGCGACGCTTGATCGTTTAGTCGGAGAGTGACCCGCGGGGTTACATGGAGTTAGTTCGGATGTCGAGTTTGGTTAGCATTATTTTATTTTGTTGTTGTTATTCATTTTACTTGGTTTATTTATTCTTTGATTCTCTATATTATTTCTTCTGCTTTATTTATTTATATTCAGCAAATTCGTTCCCATAGCCTCCATTGATTCCCTGGTGCTTGTCCCCAGCCCAGGAGGATTGGGAATGCCTATCGGGCCATGTCGCTGACCGACTTGGGTTACCAGTTCAAGGTCGACCTGGGTTGGTTCGTGAAAAATTGTATCAGAGGAGTTCATCTCTTCATGGACCTCGCTTTTCAGAGCGCCCTTTGTTATTTGGGATGTCAAGGTATATGGAGTAGGATTGTCGGGACTTGAGGGGTTGGTACGGGATGAGGGTTGCGAACTCTTTCCCATACTAATCATCATGTTTCCATGGTAAGTCTGGTTTAATTTGTTTATTTGGGTTTTTATGGAAATGTTTTTGCGATTGGGGTTTGAAAAAGGGAGTTGGGCTAATATTCCTCCTAATCCACATGGTCTGGAAAGCCATGTTGAGCTAGGGGCATGGTCGAAAAAGGTTCTCTATGTCGGTGACGTGTTTGGCATATGGCAGCCAAGCATATGGTCAAGTCACACACAAACACTAGTTCCATGTTTGAGTTGATTTGGGTTTCCTTTGATTTTTGAAAGTTGTTTGAATGAGAAAATTTGGTTTTGAAAAATGGTTGTTTGAAATGAAATATTTAATTTGAAGACTGTTTTAAAGGAAATGGGATAAATGATTTTTTTTTGAAAAAAAGAAGTTGTTTTCTTGTCCTTGGTGTTCCTAGGGGTGCACATATACATAGTGGTATGTTGGAAATGTGTATGGATTTCTGGTAAGGTGGATGGATGCCCGGGGTGGCACAAATACATGTATGTGAGTGAGACTCTAAAGGAAACCAATGACATGGGTTTAACCCACCAAGTATGTTTAAATTAAATATGTTCTCAAAAATGAAAGTTTTGATGTTATGATGGCTCATTCTCTTGTGTTTAGATCTTTTCATATATGCAGTGTTTGTTTATGAGAATTTTTATATATTGAGTTGGCCTTGATTGGGTTCTTGAATATTTTCTTGTCCATTGTTTATCCTTTTGATGCTTCGATGGGTGGTCATAGTACGGTTGATCAACCAAAGGATTTTATGCGTGAGTTTTTGGAGCTAGATCCACCTCTCTTTTATGTCCAAGAAGAAACTTCTATAGCAGAGGAGTGGATGAGAAATATTGATAGGGACTTTAACCTCATTGAGTTTCCTGAGTCATTGAAGGTCAAGTTTGCAACCTTCATTCTTGAAGGTTCACCGTGGATTTGGTGGAAGCCAGCGTCTCAGAACAAGCCCCATCAAGAGATTACATTGAAGTTTTTCAAGGCCTTGTTCATTCACCAGTATTTCTATAATGAAGAAAGGGTGAGAAAGGGGATGG
This sequence comes from Viscum album, assembly GCA_963277665.1. Classification (NCBI taxonomy): domain Eukaryota; kingdom Viridiplantae; phylum Streptophyta; class Magnoliopsida; order Santalales; family Viscaceae; genus Viscum; species Viscum album. The sequence continues at coordinate 859,172,907 of OY728157.1, read as the reverse complement.
AGATGTGTTGTCTGTAGCAGGGAAACAGATCCATGTTGGAATATTTCCAATGCTTTGTGGAGCTAGTTCCTTATGATTCTGGGAATGCCAAAAATGACCACATGAAGGCTCAATGCTTCAAGGTGGGTCTCTGTCGTGACATTCAGTCGAAGGTGTCAGCGTCAAACCTGACCTCATTTTCCGATGTGGTGAGAAAAACCTTTCTTATCGAATCCATGATGACAGGAGTGCTTGATGTGGTCCTCCCTCCTTCAATTCTCAAGAGTTGTGGGGAGACCCCCAACAAGAAGATTTGTAAACGATCGAAAGGCGATGGAGCAGATCGTGGAATCAAGAGGCCTCAGGAACTTTCATCAGCCTCTTCAGAGCGACAGTTCCTCAAGTGTTAATAGTATGGAAAGGTGGGTCACAAGAAGTCGTCATGCCCAAGCGTTCTGAAGCCCTGCCAGGCATGTGGACACCTAGGTCACTTATGACGATTCTGTCGGGGCATTGCTAGAAAGCGTTGCGTAGGAAGTTCGCAGAAGTGATGTGATGTTGGGTTTTTTTAAAGGTTCTTATGTATGTTTCCCTCCAGTTTAAGGGATCCTTTATTGTAGTTGTTGTACGGGTGTGTTTTGGGTTTGAAATGTATGGGAATGTCATGGAATTTTGATGAACTTGGGTTTTCAATGGCAGCGTGACCATATTTCAAAACATTGTCTTTTATTTTTTCCGTTTCTTATTGGTATTATTAGAACCTGGCTGCGAGGCAGAAGATGATTCATCCATCAGAGCTCCATCCAAAATGCCTCGGAGTGACGCCGACGCATAGTCAGGAACCTCGGGGGAATTTTAAGAATATTTGATAATTTTGTGCCTCTATCGTTGCGGTGAGGCAGTTTTAGCGTATCTGTTGTGGTTTCTTGGTCATAGTAATTATCCTCTTATCGCAAATTACACGATGGACTTATCCCTCATCCAATGTCAGTAATTGTGTCTTTTTGGATGTCAGTTTCCGATTATTGGCCTTTCATGGACCACTAATGTAAATTGGTTAAGGCTTAGGTTTGTGTCCATCCCTAAGTGGTGAGTCATGAGTAGTTGTACGTCATGGTTTCATTGATCCAATCCTTGGGCCCTCCCTCCCCGCCCATGGGGTTATGGTTTTTAGTTGGTGAGGAAATTGCATTTAATCTCTTATCACTTTCAGACGGGGTTGAGTGGTTTAAATGTCATTGATGTGTTCTTTCTAGATTGAGTAAGTCTTGGTGCAGGTCTATGATGGATTTCTATTTGGTCGCTATTAGTTTGGTCCTTTATGGTGGGGAGACCCACTATCTCCCTTGTTTTTCTCACAAATCACTATCGGATGATAGTTTAATCCTTATGACGGGGAGTCCAGTCAGGCCTCTCTTCTACTAGTGAGACGTTTAGGGAAGTGAGGTTGAGTCCCACTGGTCTTCAATGAAATGTCCTTGGGTTAAGAGGTTGGATCATGTCTATGTGTAATCCTTAGGTGTTGATCGATCAGTGGGATAGTGTTATAGATTTCCAGGGGAAAAATTGTTATAGTGGGGAGAATTGTCACACCCCGACCCGTGCATTTTTTTATTTTATGATTTCTTTGACTTTAAATTAATTTGATGGGGGTTGTGTTCAGTCTCAGATTAGATTTTTAAGTTTATGTTAAAAAGTGTCTGTTTCAGGTTGACGTCATTGGCGCTTGGGGGCTACGCATTTTGCAAAACCCCACGCCGCTCTTCTCGGACATTGCGCGACTTTCCACCTTCGAAAAATAGATGATTAAATTAAAATTAATGGATTTTTGTAATTAGAATGTGCATTAATTGTTGCATCGTTAAAATTTTTATTGCGTTAAGAATTAATTATTATTAAAATGATGTGAACATCGTTATTGTTTAATTTAATTTATCATTATGATGATGATTATTTGTTGTCGTTATTATTATTATTATTATTATTATGATAATATATTTTTTTGTTATTTTTATTTTTATTTATTTATCATTATAATTATTATATTTATTTAATTTTTCACATTTTTGTTAATTTTGTTCTTTCTTCTTTTCTTTAGGGTTTCGTCGTTTTTTTTCATCCTTCCTTATCCCCGTTGGTGGTGCTGCCTTCAACTCATTTTTCTACTCTCATTCAACCTCCTCCAACGAGCAGATCCGTAGCAGCACCAAGCCTGCCCCTGCCTCTGCCCAGTAGCCCCCGTACAACACTGCCTTGCTGCTCCGCCTCGTCTTCCCCGACACCCACTACTGCAGCCAGACCCACGCACCAGCTGGCCTGCGCGACACCCACTGCCTCTTCTTTCCTACATGACCTGCACCCCCACACCTCAGTCTCCCCCCTGTTCGCCGCATTTTACCCCCACTCAACCTCCCTTTTCTCCTCCTCCCCTTGGTAGCAACCCGTACGGCAGCCCGACAGGCCCTCCCGACACCTATCCTCTTTCAGCCCGTGCACCCCGGCTAGACTGTGCATCCCTCCTGCTCATCTGCTCCTGTTCTGCCTCCTCAGCACTGAAGCCGCAGTTGGCACCCCTTTCAGGCAGTGCGCCTCCCCGCCTTGGCTCCCCTATTTTCCCGGTGCTCCCTCCCCGTCACCTTCCCTCAAAAAGACCAGCAGTGGGTCACCAGTTCTTCCCTGGCAGTGGCCTCGCCATCCATCATCCCATGAAGCCGCCTCCCAACTCAGTCTAGCCACGCCTTGCACCTCCTCCCCTCTCTGGTAGTGTCATCACCCCTTCACCCGGCCTTCACCAAGGCCTCCCTCAAGGTGTAAGACCCCCCTCCTTGAAACGTTTCTTTTATTTTTATTTTTTACTTTTATTATTATTAATCTTATTATTAATATTTATATTATTATTTTTATTGTTATAATTATTATTATTAATATTATTATTATTATTATTAGTATCGTTGTTGTTGTTATTATTATTATTATCCTTGTTATTATTATTATTATTATTATTTTATTGTTATTATTATTATTATTATTTATTACCATTATTCTTATTCTCATTATTATTCTTATTTTCATTGTTATTATTACTATTATTATTATAATTATAATTACCATCTTACTCTTGTTGGATTATGGTCTTTAGTTGATTCTGGGTTTTTATTGGTTGTTTTTGGATTTTTAGGACCCACGCAGGGTGTTTTCGAGCGAGCTTCATAGTCGCGCCTTGTTTTTGAAGTATCTTTGTCATCGCACCTTGGTTATGGGGTTGCATTGTATTCGCACACCGATTTCAAGTTAGGTTCCCATTGCACTGCTTTTAAATTTTATGTTACTTTATTTCCTGCTATTTGAGCCCTATATAAATACATATGTGCTAAATATTATTATGCAATGTTATAATTCAATTATTGTAGTATGAAAATGGTGTCGTTTTGTTATGATTGCGCACGATAATTTTTTAATTAAATATTTTATTAACTTTAATAACTGAGATGTAATATAAGATAATTTTTTTAAAATGATTATTTGGTGTAAAAAGAGCCGTTTATTATATACATGACACTTGAAATATCTTCTTGATGAGAGGACGCCCAGTAGTGAAAGAATGCTTGTTTGGATTTTAAACATAATTAATGAAATATCAAATATTGCTCTGTTTAATGATAAATGATTTCTTCTGAAGCATGAACAAGTATTTTGGTTCTCATAAGAAATTTCACAGTTGGGTTTTACAGTTTATTTAGAAAAATAAAATGGTTTGGTTTGGTTTTATAAAAATATTGGCAGCCTGTGAGGTAGAGTTTTGGGGATCCTTAAATGGTCTCAAAACTGTATTTGGTGTTATAATGAAGTTGTAATTTATTTTTAAAGGGGTGATTGTGAAATGTATTTAATGCCCGTTTGGCACTTTATGGAAAACAATGAAAATGTTTTTATAAAAACCCTCTTAGGATAACTCTCCTATGTTGGTCCCCACTGACTATTTGGGAGTCCGCACTTAGAGGCGCTCGGGTACTTCAGTAGTTTAAAGGAAAGAGGTTGTCCCATGGAGTGACTTGGGGTGATGCCTCTTGTGCTTCATATATATATATGATTGGATGCTCAGTTGACATCGGTTAGCTCACCCCCTTTCCAAACACTTTAGACATGGGAATCCGGCATATTGAGAGAATATTCTAAGAATGATTGCCGCACTAGTAGGTCATGGTTCTGACCAGTGGCCCATAGTAGGTGGATATATTGGGTTTATTATTATGGTATTTTCCCTCGACCTATCTGAGAAAGGATGGTCGAGCGTATTGAGCGATTGATTTCATCATGTGTGACATGTCAATGAGGATGATTTCTCATGTATTAGTGTCTTCGGGTTTATTCTCAATCACCTAGGTTCACCCATGTCTATTCAGCTTTTGTTGCTTGCATTAGTGATTATGATGTTCATATGTATACCTACTTTTCCCTTACTGTGTGTCTTACTCTGTTCATTTCTGGTGTATTGTTTTCCTTGGAAGGTGGTAAATTGCTTTTGATTAGGTTTCTAAAAATGGTTTTCAAATGAAAGTGTTTAATCCTTTTTGTGAAAATTTGAAAAATGTAAACATCACTTTCCCTTTAAAAAAATCCATCGACAGTAATGAAATTAACCCATGTTTAGAAATGGTTAAGGGAAATTGTTCGTACATTGTTTTCAAGTAAAATATTTAGAAAAACATACTTTTATATATTGTAGTTCAAACATGAAATTATTTTCCTTTTATGTTAAAGGTAGTGAATTGGGAATAGATATCAGGCTAGCCTACTGAGTTTTAATACTCATGCCTATAGTTATTTTCTTTTCTTATTGTTTGTGTATGCTATAGCATGAGTTCGCTCACCTTGGGCGATGCTTGATCTTTGAGTCAGAGAGTGACCCATGGGGTCACATAGAGTTTGTTCGGATGTCGAGTTTGGTTAGCATTATTTTCTTTTGTTCCTTTTTAGTCATTTTATTTGGTTTATTTATTCTACGCTGATCTTTATTATTTCTACTTCTTTATTTATTTATATTTGTAGAATTCCTTCCCATAGACTCTATTGATGCCCTGAAAATTATCACCAGCCCAGGAGGATTGAGAATGCTTTTCAGGCCATGTTGCAGACCAACTCGGGTGAGCGGTTCGGGTTCAACCTGGGTTGGTTCGTGACATAAATGAATTGAACCTCCTATATAATCCCTTTGATAAGATCATGTATTGTAAGATTACGTGATAAAAATTCACCCCAATAAGTTAGAGTCTGTAATGTCATCCCACAAATATCTTCATATGAATCTATTTGAATACTATATTGGAAAATTATGTTACATGAGAATTCCATTAGAAGGAGGTGTTGATCCTACTATACATAGAAATCAACTGAACATGATATCAGCACATCCTTTTGATTTTTAATTGATCTCTGAGAGTAACCATCTATTTATGTTTGATAGGAAGGACCCAAACTCATCTCTGTATCCATTCATTATTAAAGGCTTCTCAATAACCTCAATGTAAACCTCAAATATCATTCATATTGAATATAGAGTGTAACTCCATGATGCTTTTCTACATACCTTTTCTATACCATAGAAAGTTGTTCAAGATATAAACATTCCAAGATTTCAATGAAATGCAACTACATTGTAAGGCGATCAAATGTCTCCCATATAGAGATATTTATTTTAGATGTATTAGGGAGTCCTACAATTAAATCCCTCACTATTTTTTCCTATTTTTATATTATTATTTGGAATGGTTTATTAATATCATTATAATTATTTCACTCTTTCTTGACTTGTTTTCATACCAAATAATCTGATTAAATTTATACAATATCGATGTTCATTAAATCGTACTAGATGTTTTACATTATATCTCTATATATCATAGTGATTCATATATTAGTAAATAATAATGAGTTATGAGAATCATCATGAAATCCCATTTTCAGTTATAGTTTTTATGGAATATATATCAGGGATCCATGGATAATAACTATTTAATTAAAACTATTAAAATCCACATTATTTTATATCTATTTTTTTTAACTCCACGTCATCTTTTTGGGCCCCTCTCATCTATCCAGGAATGGATGGTTATGAAATTATATTATAATTATAGGATGAAAATCCTTTTATTATTCTCATGTACAACCATCTCATGACCATGAATATTAGATCCATTTCAATCATCATCTTGTATAGTGTTGTAGTATCATTTTTACATGAAGAATAATAAACTTTATTCACATTACAATGGTGGTAATGAAGTTATTGATCATAAACCATGATCATATATAACCACATTAATTGGATCATATTAAGCCCATTTTATGTGAATTTATACATGGGGAATTTATTATACATATATATATCACACATCTCTCCATACATTTAATGTCAAAAAATAATTAATAAAAGGATCCCTAAAGATAAATCAATATCATCCATTTTGTAATTATACTCATGGATCATTAATTTTTTGGAGCAATAGGCTATCTATTTTTATTCTAGCCTAAGTACACAACCCACTACCTTTTTGGAAAAGTCACTATTGTTAAAAAATTCATCCTTACCTATGGGTAATGATACAATAGGTGTAGGTATTAACCTTTTATTTAACTTTTTTTACTTCTTTATTCACAATCATTTATCTTGAAAACATCACTTCCTTCAAATATAACTTGGTCATTGGTCATGAAAATTGTCTGAAACTTCTCACAAATCGATTAATATACTCGGCTACTATAAGAGAACTATGGATCACTATCACATATATTTTTTTCATCCATCATTAAGCAGTATTTTTTTTTGTTAAATCATAAAATATCCATTTACCATTGATTAAATTCCTTTTTAATGATAATTTCTCTAAAAAAAACTCACAATTAATATTCATTACAAAAACTTTTACATTTATCACTTTTTTAGTACAATATTAAATTTCTCCACATATTTTTCTATTATTTTTCAAAATATAATAATATTTTCTAGAAGAATACCCCAAATTTACTATCGTAATATTAAAGTATTCTATTTATCGAGACTAAGAAGATAGATAGAGTGTTAGTGAGTCTAGATGGAATCACTATGAACACATAGTTCTTATACCTTATGTCAAAATATTTCTTGGGAATATCCTCCTACTTCACCATTACATTATAATATCATGATTGTTGATCCTTCATATTGAAGTACTATAATATATTTATTTAATTTAACAAGGCATAAATTCATGGAAAATGATACATGTTACATCTCATGTTATTTTTACAATCATGGTAAGTAGCATAGAGGTGCATTGTCCTAGTCTTCTTTTAAAAGAAAAGGGAAAAGGGTTGGATCACCCTATGGGGAAGCACCCGAGGATCATGAAACTCTATCTAGATTCACATGTAGTTTCTTCTTCAAAAGCTCATGTTGAACCATTTTTATTCTATATATATTCTTATATATTTCAAATTTTCGTGGTATAAGGTCGATTGGGATATCACCCACAAAACCTGGAGAAACAAATATATATTATTTTTCAAAAACATTTGTATATTTTCTTCAATTGTTCACACCCTGAAGGATTATATATTCCATAGTATTAAATAGTTAAGTAATATAATATTTCTCATATATAAATAATATATTGGTTTGACATGATGATACAAAATTACATCCTTCCCATTCTTTAATAATTATTAAATAAGAGGGCGATTCGCACAATAGATGGTAATTTCCTTCTATCAGAATTATATGTTTTATCTATATGAAAAACTCCAATTTATATTAAGAATTTAATCTAATTATTATAAAGGGAGTATAAAAAAGGTCACTCAAAAGTTCAACCCCCTAATTTGGATGAGAGACAATTTATATACCTGGATATAATAATTTTCTCATTCTCTATTTTCAATGATATCTCATATTAGTTGTTTTGAAGTGTTGATTTATTATTTCTACAAATCATCCATGATATGAATGAATTTATATAACAAGAATAAAATTTCATTTCATTATCATTGAATTAAAAACTTATATAACAATCAAAAGAATCATTATCATTTTATGACACAAAATTTGTAATGAAATTAGATCCCCAATTACCTCCTGGCCTTACAAGTTATAGTTTTTGTTTATTGTTGACAACTCCTAGCTTAGTGAATTAATTTTCATAGTTTCTATGATATCTATGGTTGAAAAATATACAGAAGGATGAGGTTTCACTAGAAAATTCTTTTAAACCATCACATAAGTAGGTTTCTCTTGTTTACATTCACTAGTTATGTGACATTCCTTCCCACACTTATAGAATGTCTGTGTCAATATATTTCAACTTCTAGGATGACACTTTCTACACGTTAGGAAACTAGGATGTTCGAACTTCACTCCCCTATGACATTTCTCTATCACACATCCATAATTAAATACATTAACTACTTCCTCTCTCCAAACATATTAGACTCATGATATTCCCCAATCATAATTTTGATTTGGAGGTCAAATAGGAAAATTTTATCATATCTTTCAATGTCATGAATCTCTATATAATTTCATAGACTATGAATTTTCGAACCAATTTAGAATTAAATTTTAAAATTGAGGTCAATTAAAATACTATATTCATATCATGAATGACTTATGAAGTTTCATTTATATTCCATCATGGATTAATCATCCTTCTTATTTAGAATATGAAAATCCATATCAATTTTATGTTCGGGAGCGTAAGAAAAATATTTATCAAGAATAATTTTCTGGAATTCATTCAACACTATCACTTTTATATTTTCCATGATATTAATACATTTATCAACATACACCATTTATCATATTATCCCTCCATTAAAAATACATCCATTATTTCTATAAGGACCCGACCTTAAACATTACATAATATTGAATTAAATGAATTATTAAAATTGAGGATCTTTTCAGGTTTAGAGTTGGTGAGAGATAGACCATAACTATAACATTACATCTCAAAAATTTCAAAGTAGACCCTCTTACTTAGTATCCATTATTTTCATAACATAAAATCTCTTTAATGAATGAGTAATGTAATGTTCCGTGTTTTATATAGAATGAAATTATCTTGATCCCATTATAGACCCTTTTCATCATATTCATCTTTATGTCCTGTGAAAACATTTCAAAACATGGGATAACATAAAAAGCTCAGTAAGGGTTATAAAACAAATAAAGAAAACATTAATCCATCAATACATACATAACATAAGCTCTTTAACATACCTCGTGAAATAATAAGATTTATGAATCAAACATAGAAAATATAAATCATAAAGGTAACTTCTGGAATCTATATCATACTTACATTGTAGCTATCATAGCTACATAGGGAGTTACATTCGGTATAACCATAACAATATATTCCGTAAATCTCTTAGGAGAAACATTGTTATTTACATCTATCATGTTACCCAATGCATTGGAGATCTATATGAGGCTCTCCCATCCTAGGTTTATCATGGAACCACCCGTATACGTAAACAATGCAAACGAACCATGACACATAAAACAAGCATAAAGGAAAGATAACATTTCAACATTTAAATCAAAATATATCAATTCAAGATATTGAAATAATAAATTCTTTCCAAAAACCCTTTTCAATACCAAAATAGATAAAAAAGTGTATATAATATATATTTTTCTTTAATAAAACACTACATCCTGTTAAGGATTCCAAAGATCAAATAATATCTGTAGCGGTGGAAAAGTCATTGTAACAGCTTATGTTAAAAAGAAAAATAATTTTTTTTCTTTTATAAAATTACTCATAGAAAATTGTTCCCTTTGAATGAAATGAAAAGTAAAAGGTGTTTATATAGAGTATAAAATAAAGTCATGTATTAAAAAAAATAAGCCTCAATGAAAGGAGATTGAGACGAAGTCACTTACCTCGTGTCCGAATTGACTCGTTCATTCTTTAATATCCAGAATAATAAAAGAATTTTAATTTATAATTTTTTAATAACATTTTTCATGTTTATTATTCCATTTAAATCACTTATTAACATGTTATAAACATTATTCAATCATTTATATTAATAATGGTTGTTTCGTCGATATTTGGTACTTGAGTCAGAAATAAACACCATATATTTACAAGATGTCCACGTGGTCAATAGTACATTCTCTCCAAAAGGATATTCATTATTTAGATATCATATATATCATATATATTAATTATATATATGTATTTATAATTTGATATGTCATTTGGAGATAAGAAATGAAATTGCCCGTTCATGGAGATGTTAAACTGTACATACGCATGAACACAACTTTCATTTCTATTTCATTTTTAATGGAATTAAAAGATAATTATACATAGATATATTATAATTACTATATAATATCATATATAATATATTTAACTCTATCATTTATATGTACCACATGTTGGAATTTATGAGTCATATCACTTTGAGGGGGCAGTAGTCCGCACTACCTCAAATTAAATTATCGTGTTTACCCATAATAGAAACCATAAGGGTATGATATAAATAAAAAATACAGAAGAATAAAGAAAAAATAAAAATAATATATATCATATATAAATACAGTTCCTTCTTAATGGCCACCATGAGAGGCGGTAGAAGATAATCGAACAATCATCATTTCGTGAGGCGTTAGTTTTCCTTCCACATAAATTGTTTGTTTTCCCCCATTATATGGAGGTGTGTATAAGTATAATTAGAATCCTTCTCATTAATACATTATTTTACACTGAGGATACTTGTTCTGTTATAAAATAAAGTAATTAAAAGAGTTTAGGGGTTGGATAAGTAAAATAAAAGAAAATAATTTAAAGAAACTGTTACCTTTAATTTGGGTAACTCTATTTGGTTCGAACCAAAAGGACTTATTGAATTGAATTTTGCCTTAGTTAAGGCTTCTAGGTGGAATATAGGGGTATTGAGAGATTATTTTTGTAACATCCCAAGATTTCATAGTACATTATTTCTTCAAAGTAATTCAATAACTTGCACTACCCGCAACACCGAGTTCAAGCGTACCACGACTTACCAAACTAGCCGTTCAAAAGCGGGTATGAATAGTATTAACTGAATTTTGAACATTATATAATCCTTATAATTTTAGAGACCATATAATGAGTTTATTAGACATAATTTAGGAACAAATACATTATTTTCAGATAAAAGAAGTATTTTTCAAAAAATGAAATTTTACCGCTTTTTAATGGGGAATCCTTTTGAAATTCAATATTTGAAAATTTTATATATTCAAATTGAAAAAATAAAATTCTTCTTTAGAATAGGGACATAAAAATTTAGTTTCAATAATGAATTGGTGTTTTTCTGATAACTTTCGTATTTGGGTGATAAGTGAAAAATACTATATTTTAACTAAAAACAACTTTTTAAATCAAAATAATTTATATTGTTAAAATATATATTTTAATGGTTTGGAAGTATAAATAGATTATATTTTTACATTTTTAATCTAATTATGGTCATTGTAAGTAATTTCACTTTAAAATTGGACATAAAAAGTGTCGAACTTTTGATAGTTATTATATCTTAAAATACGCCAATTGGTTTTAACAGCGGGAATTAATTTTAAATTAATAAATAAAACTTTTATGATTTAAATTTTGTAAAATAGAATTCAGTTTTGGATTCTTAATATCGAAATTATCTTAGGGTGAAATTTTGGTAATTTTGTAATGACTTTCTAGTTTTGATGAATAGTGAAAATTAATATATTTTAATTAATATCAACTTTTTTCGAAATAATTAAAAGTGATAAATTATGAATTTGAGTGATTTTAAAGTATAATTCGATTATAATTATACCATTTAATCCAATTTTGGACATTGGACATAATTTCATGTTTAAACTAGACATACGAAAGTGTCAATCTTTTGATAGTTGTTATTTGTTAAAAATACGCTTTTTGTTTCGATAACGGGAATTAATTTTAAATTAATTTTTTCCACTACTGTGTTTTGAATTTAGAAAAATTGATTCCATATTTAGAATCATGGGGTCCAAATTGTGTAAATATGTAACTTTTTTTAGACATTTTGAATAATAAATTCGTTAAATATTTTATTTACCATGGTTAAAGGGTAAATCTGGTAAATAAGGGTAAAAAATAATATTATAATAATACTAAATTACCCTAAAACGTGTCCTAACCCTATTGGTTGATACATACCCAACCATGGGCATCTTTGGGTCGATTTTGGGACCCAATGGAGCCACTTGTAAGTGATAATGACACTTTCTATTAATTAAGTTAAAGTAAATTCAAAAATGACATAAGCATATATCTTTTAGAAAACAATTTTTTACATAGGGTTATATATGATATAATTTCGACTATAATTATTCATTAGAAAGATAAAAATATTTCCTACATCCTGGTATTTTTTTTATAATTTTTAGACATATAATAAACTAAATTATTTATGACACAATAATGATGTCGTGTTTACCACATTAATAAAAGATTTAAATAAATATGATTATAAAGACTAAAATAATACCCAAAACCTGTCCAATTATTATTAGATGATTTCATTTGGATCATGAGTCGTCTTATCTTCATCTTTAATGAGTTTTGGACCTTTAGAAAACGAATATCATTATTTAATAAAATAATATTTTCAATATTTCCTAAAGAGCCCCTCCTCCCCCTTATAAAAGGACACAACTTCTAACCAATTCCTCACACCTCTCAATCCTTTGGGCTCTTCAGAACTCTACTAGAAGCCTTAACATAGGGATAAAGAAGATAAAGAGTATTTTTTGGTTCAAACCAAATGGAGTTACCCAAATTAAAGGAGTTTAACCTACCCTCGACCAAGGAAAAGTACAAGGTAAGGGTTTATTTCACAATCTCTTCATTATCTGAGGTTGTTTATACGTAATTATCTACTAGGACCTCTTGATCATCCATATACAAGTTCTTAAAAATGTATTCCAAAACATTTTTATTGTTTACTAGACTATAGGATAAATTCATTTATAAACTTTTTGGACTTTTTATAAAATGTTTTGAAAGGAATCATTCCGTCAGTTTCCAAACAAGGACCTTTTTAACCTTTTGGAGAAAATTAAGGTAAGCTTGTATTTTTAACTTATACGGCAGGTGTGGATATTTTCCACCATTACAAAATCATCTAATATTCTTTTACAATCTTATAATAATATTTTCAAAGTAAATGTTTTCTATTATAATTATGTGACTCTTAAATAATTTCAAAAAAGAGATATTTCTCTCAAATAGTTTTGATTTCATCTTTGTGAACATAATTTTAAATTTTTTAATGATTTATTCTTATAATCCATTCTTATTAATGTCAATTTTTACAAAATGGTTTTATCAATTTATTTAAATGGACAAGAATGTTTTAAAATGTTAATTACTTTAAAAAACTTCAAAGTGGTATTGGACACTTTGATTCAAAAATGTCTTTAAATGTCTTCCTTTCTAAATTGTTTGACTTTTAAAAGTTTTCATGAAATGGGATACTACAGTCAAAGAGTTTTACAAATCATTTCCATATATTTCAAATCCTTTAATGGATTTTAAAGTTGTTTTGAAGTTGATTTATTATGATACAAAACTTCCATATTGTATTGAAGGTTTTGTGAAATGTTTGACTATGGATGTGTTATTTTTATACCATTCATGGTTTATGGTTAAAGTATTTACATTTTGTATCCTAGTTATTATACGAATTTTTATGTAATGTTTCATCCTTTTCATATGAGAAATGTTTTGGACATAGCAAGTGATGGGTGGAGCCTGCTATAGCTCCTCGATGCATCGTCAGGTCTAATGAGACATCTAGAAGTGGAATTGGCCGAGGCCCTTTCCCAATTTTCATATATGGTTTTGGCCGAGGCATTAATCATTTTTAGACATCTTGGACGAGGCCTTGACAAAATGCTTCATAATGTACGACATTATACATTTACTCATTATGAAAATAATATTGATGGTTCATGTGGTAATTCGACTAGTAGAATACCACTGATTATGTTTCATTATGGCATGATTTACTCAGCTCATATTCCTGCCATAAAATTATTCATGATTATTATTGGTAAAGGCATGTGGTTTCAATTATTCACCATGATTAATATTTATGTTATATTTCTCTGTATTTCTTACCCTTACTGAGCCTTTGAGCTCACCCATATCTTATGTTTCATTTTCTCAGGATGTGAAGAATTATTTTATGACTGACCTGTAGGGATAGTCTGAGGGGATATGTGTGTGGAATATGGAGCCTATGTTGTTTTAGTTTTTCACTTTATGATGTAATGTATGACTTATGAATGTATCTAGTGATTCTAAGGATACTAAACTCATCGGTCTTCCGAGACATGATTTCCTTGTGATCCTGTCAATGTTATGTAATAATGCACCGACTCTGGGTAACTGGGGCCAGGGCATTACAGTTGGTATCAGAGGAAGTTTAGTACAATCCTTAGAAACTAGATTCAGATAAAATCTGATTAGAGCACATATCCCTAAGATAGACTTTGAGGATTAGTATCGAAGAACTTACTATAATTTTGGTATTATAGAGATTTTGTGAGTTTTCCGAGTAATACATCCCTTTCTGGATACGAGCAGGTAGAGGCGGCTTTGGCACAGATGTACCTAGTGGCAAAACCCGAAAACACCGCTTTGAGCTAGACTTGAATGGGAACCAGTACATGACAACGGGCCTTGTTGTACTATTGGTTAGGACACTCATGGGGGATATGCATAGGATAATTCTCATTTTCTTTACAAATAATTATGATGGGTTTATGAGTATATACATCCTCAATGAAAAAAATCATTATGATTATGGATTATATCCATAAACCGTTTAATTTACGTTATTTATTTTACAAGTTTGGACTTATTCATTTCAATTATTAAACTGACCTAGTTTATGCTATTGTATAGAAATGACACCCAGTAGAAGAAATGTGAACTCTGGAAATACATAAGATCCAAAGAGTAGGAAGGATCACATCTTTCATGGTATTAAGCCAACATTTATAAGGGAAATAGTCTCCCGTGTATTCTCAACATATGAACAAATAGTATCATGTGTTAATAAGATAAATAAAGAATTATCTGAGTCCCATGGCTTTGAAAGGAAGCAAGAGAAGAAAAATATGGAAGAAAGAAAGATGAATAAATGGAAGAGGGAAATGAAAATTTCTCCCAAATGTGATAATTGTGGGAAGAAACACCATAGAACTTGCCTAAAGGGAATGGGAGTTTTTTATAAGTGTGGAGAAAAAGGACACCAATTACATGACTACAAGGGTAAGAAAAAGGTTTCAAATGTACAATGCTTCATCTACAAAAAGTAGGGACACTACGCAAACCAATGTCGAAATCATCAGAGTATGCCCCAAATGATTTTATTTGATAATAATAATTTTATGATACTTCCACATATGAGGAGGAATGATTAGAGTTTTTAAGTTGTTATTAAAGAATTATTCCATTTGAGTGTTGTATCAACGATGTACTGGTTATAATAGTTATGGAGTATATAAGGATTGTACTGCAGTACTATTTCATTGAGGACTTGACATTTTTTGAACCAAGAAAAGTGACTCAATAGCAGGTTATTTTTTTAGAAAATATATGATTGAGAGAAAGATAAACCCTAAAATAGTTATGATACCGAGGTAGTTATTTTGGAATAATACATGATTGATTTGGATAAATTATATTGGATATTCTTGACTACCTTGAAACTGATTAATGATTTGTATATTCCATAACCGTTGGAGTTTACAAAATTTTTGGGTAGAAGGAGTATATCCAGTATTCGATAAGAAATAATGGATCATGAATGTAATCAATAAGATTTTATGGTAATTCATAATGTTGTAGTGTTTTAAAAAAATACATGATGAAGACGTTCACATGTTATTACGTGGTAAAAAGGATCTTCATTGTGTTTACCTTCCTTATAAATTTTGGACTGTGAGTTTGGACAGAAGTATTTTGGATAATTCTAGCTTGATATTATTCTTGGATTTTCATAAAAGGACACCCCATAGGTCATGCGGAAACCTGTCGCGTCCAGAAAGGCTGCGAGACTTGAACCAGCAACCGAAGGGCGAAAAGGGTGCATCACCAACCATTGGCCTACGTGATGTCCTGGATTGTATAATGTAGTTTATTTTTTTAAAAGGTCTGATAGGTGAATAATAAATTCATTATTTCTGGAACCCTATATGAATATGATAAATAAAATATTTTTTTTGAGATCTTTTCGGAGTGAAAGATGAGTTTGTGGAAGGAATTAGTTAAAGGATGTAACTCTACATGTCAAGTATATATATATATATATATATATATTTATATTTGTAACATATTGAGATTTTATAAGAAGTAATCTTTTAAATTTATTTGATGTCTTGTGTTTTATGCTACACCAATATTATCTTGTTCTATACGCAACACCGTATTAGCTTTTAGTATATGCAACACTATTCTTGGATCGTGTTACACACAATTTCAAGATTGTTTGATAGAAGTTATTCTACGCAACCTTGAGTGTGTATATATATATATATTCAATGTATAAATGAAATATGTTTGGATTCTATTATACACAACAAAAAAGGAATCTTGCACTACACACAACCTAAATTGGCTTGCATTACACACAATCGCGACCTTCCACGATAGCGTGTGTTATACGCAATACTGAGTTTCACAAAACGAGATATTACTATAATATTATTATGAACTAGACTTTATGAATAGTAATACCCAATTATTGAAATTTTATAAATTTTATCATTCAAAATGGACTTCATTTTTGGATTCTGAATATTGAAATTAGCCTAGGATGAATTTTTGGTATTTTTTTGAAAACATTCAATTTTTGATGAATAGTGAAAACACTGGGTAAATATTTAAAAACCAAATTTTTATTTAAATAATTATTTATTTTATATATTTTTGGTCAAAATTGATACATAATATCTATATAATTTCAATAAAATATTGCTCTTTAGGTCCACTTGGATTAGATTATGACACTTATTATTATTTTATTTAAAGAAGAGTTAAAAGTGTTAAAATAAAACTTTAATAACTGAAACATTTTTAATATAGGGTTATACAAAAGATAATTTCAACTATAGATATTCATTATAAAGAAAAATATATTTCCTACATAATGGTATTTTATTTATAATTTTTAGACATTAAATAATTTAATTTATTTATGACACAATGATGATGTGGTAATTACCTTAGTAATAAAATATTAACATAATTTATGTTATAAACACCCAAATAAATTTAATATGTGGTTTTTTCTGAATTCAACTAATTTTCTAGGTTACTATGACGTGTTATTATTTATTAAATTGACTTTAGTCAAACTAATCATGCTGTTATGAGTTTCACAAAAATCATTTACCAAATAGTTTCAAAATTGACATAAAATAGTTTTTATAACAAATATTATATTATAAATTTTTATTATATTATTAAAAATCAATGGTTCGACAAAATGACATAGATAAGGAAATATAAATTAATAATGAACCACTTGGGGTTATTTTGGCATGTTATGGTATGTTTATTAACCATATAGTGTAACAAAACAATAATGCATTGTAAAAGTTAAATTATTTAACTTAGAGTTAAATCTACATGATAAGGGTAAAATAGTAACCTAAACTAGTCTAAAACATATTGGTTGAGAGGATATCGACCCATAATAACTTTATCTTCTAAATAAATAAATTTGGAGCTATTATAAAACGAATATGACATTATTATAAAATAATATTTTACGTTTTTTCCTAAAGTTCCCCTCTCCTCCCTTATAAAAGGGCACCTCCTCCCTCTTCTCATTACAAAATTTTGAGCCTTAAAGCTTGACCAACCCCTACCCATTTCCCTTATCAACTTCCCTAGAAACATTATAGAGGTTATGGCCTCATCAAAATACCAACTCTAGTGCCTAAATAGGAAGCTAAACAGAGGTGCGTTGAAGAAGAGGTAATCTCTTCTACCGATTCTTTCAAGTTTATTTCTTCTTCAACTTCTTCTTCTTTAGTTGTTTAATTATAAAGCAATAACATAAGTATCAATAATATACTGATATGTTATTATAAATAGTAAACAACCCCATTTCACATTCTATCTATCGTACAAAAAATTAAATCACCGTGTGTGCATACGTACAGAATACCGTCTCTACGCCGCGATGTAATATGTTTTTCCACCACCACCTTACTTGGATGGGTATAATGGTGTAAAGAATAACTATATATGGTTATTATAAAATAATACTGATTCTGAGATATTATATCATCCACTCCAATTCCATTCAATAATTATTGGAACAATATCATCGCTCCTGTGTACGTACGGATTACCGTCTCCACGACGCGATGAGATTCATTCTCCACGTTAACCATTCAAGAATGATTATAAAGTATATATAATGAATAATAATTAAATATATTACATAATTAAGCTACTATATTTATTTATATATATATATATATATCATCTACTTACTTCCATTCAATCCAATAAGGAAAGGAGAATAGCATTCATGTGTACGTACGGCCTACCGTCTCCATGAACGATGTATTTCATTTCTTTTATCTACCTATTATATATATATACTGAATATATATGATATATAAATCATGATTTACATTCTTGAAGTAATTAAATCATGATATTAGTAATAATAATATCAATAACAAAAATTCCAAACTCGTACAATAAATTATACGATTTTACCCAAAACGCTGCTTTAACATGGAATTTACAAAAGAACGAGTAATATAAAGTAATAAGTGAACCATATATGATATCATAACAATGAATATGATTCTATAATAAGTCAATGAAATTATTTAAATCACTATAAAAGTTGTTCGGATACGTACGAAGCATATCTGAACTAAGGTAAGGGATAATTTTTCAAATCTCATTTTATCTGAGATAGCTTATACATAAGTATTTACTGGGGTTATATTTTTCATCAATGTCTATAAAAATGTTTTTCATCAAGTGTTTAATATTCTTACATGTACTTTTAAAGTCATGTTTACCCCTCTTTCACTTTTACATTGTGTTATGGAAGGAATGATTCTTTTGTTTACCATATAAGGAACTTTTTTACTTTTCCAGTAAAAGTAAGAGAAGAATGTTCTTTTGACTTATACGGAATGAAAAGATTTTTTCGGTTTCATAACGCCTAATTTTCATGAATCTTATTCTAAAAAATTTCAGGATTATTTTCAACAAAATTTTTTTCTTTTAAAATTTCATGACATTTTGTGAAAAGAAAATGATTTTGAAGAAGAAAGTATATTTTCTTCAAGAATTCATTTCAAGTGTTTTATCAAAACTAGTTTCCATCTAAGATGAAATTATTTAATATGTGTATGTTTCATGTATAATGTCTCTATGATTTACATGGTTTCTCTTTTCTTATGTTTAAATGATATCCATTTTTTTTATATGAATTATGTTATGATGGGATGATGTTTATGAAACCCATTTTATTATTTAGGTTATCATGAATGATTTATGTTTATATTGTGGAAGACGTAAAAATGATTTCAATATGAGATGGGTGGGACATATATCTCCCTCTAATTCATTGGTAAAATATTTTTATCGCATGAGATATACTTGGCTGGAATGGTAAGTTAATATGATATAGTCATACTGGACTGGAATGAGGAGTGAAATCGATTCAGAAAGGGACTTTGTCCAGTAAGATGGTCTAGGAAGGAATGCCTTGGATACTATGGAAATAATATCATGTTATTAATGGTTTTCCACAATTAAATGTTTTATTCCGATTCTATTTTATCACAATTGATGTTCCTTTATGATATATTCCTTACGTACTTCCATGATTTATGTCATTGCTCAAGATTTTGATGTTTAGATATTATGTTCAAGGTTTTGCATTCAAATGTTTATGGATTGTTTTACGTTCCCTATGTTTACCCTTACTGAGCATTTGAGCTCACCATTTTTTTGTTTTCTTTTCCCCAGGATATAAAGAAATATTTTAGGTAAGAAAACAAAAGGGGAAGATCTTTATGGGACATGTTGAAGATATTTCACCATGATTAGAAGAGTATATTCCGAGTTTCAAAAGACACTAAACTATTACAGTCTTTTGGTGTTTGTTTTTTTTATGTATTAAGTATTCCGCAAATGTAATGTAATGTACATGTACATCGAGCTTTGGGTATCTACAGTTGGTATCAGAGGAATGGTTTAGTTATCCTTTTGAGACTAGGATGCAACAAATTTAGTGAGATCCCTAGAGATATTTCTAAGGTATGTCTAGGGATGTAACTAAGATTACATATAATTATAGGTTATAGACCTAGAATTATGGTAACGATCTTATAATTTAACCTAAGATGTTATCTATTGAAGGTACTCCCCCTTGATTATGATTTTTTCCTCTCACACTATTCTTTTTGGGTTTTACAAAATGGCTGGAAATAGGAAGATTCACGAATATGGAGGATATAATGGAAAATGGAATGATACTCTTCTTGAGAATACAAATGAAATTGGATCTAGAAGTCTACATATCATTATTATTCCCAATCAGCAATCTCATAATATGATCAATAATCTCAACTTTGGTATGTTTCCCGACTCATCTAATAATAGAATGATGGAGTTTCATGATGATCATAGAGGAAAGAAAGTTCAATTTACCTTATGTAAATCATGTGGGAAGAGGCATCAGGGAGAATGTTTCAAAGGAACTGGAAGATGCTTTGGGTGTTGAAAAGAAATATACAGAGCCAGTAATTGAAAAGGAAAAGGTTCAGTTAACACCATGGACAAGGATGATGGTATTTCTAAGACATTAACAATGGTTAAATGTTTTAAATATGGAATCTACAACCATTATGCAAACAAATTCTCTAAGAGAAAGCCTCATGAAGAGAATCATCTTGGTCGTATTGGTAGTATTTATATTGATGATGATGATGAGACTATAAATGATATGTGAGATGAAAGAATTTTTGAATCTCGATCAATGGTTTAAGAAGGTAGTGGAATGATTTATGTTTATCAAGAGTTATGTTGTATAGGTAATGGTAGTATGGAATAAAGAAACATCTATGGATTGTTATAATATTGTTTTTACTAAAGGTCATGAAAGTATATGTTGAATGGTACCGGTAACCATGAAAGGTTATTCCGATATTTTTAGAAAGCACCTAATATCCGCATAATGAAAGGATATAGAGATAATGAAATGTTTGATAGTATTAATGAGCTCATGACTGATATAAGGACAAAGTGATATCATGGTTTGTGTATAAAGAATTTTGGGATTTTGGTATGTGGAAAAAGTTATCCTTTGACAACATTCATGTTTTCACTAAGGTTCAAAGGGCACTCATGTTTCAAGAGAATACATGAATAATAAATTCACATGTTTGGAATTGACCAACAAGATATATATATCTTATGATATATGGGAGATAAATTATTCTATTCATTGATTGGTAGATGACCTTTCTAGTAATCGTTTTATTTATACTATGGGATCAGACAGAAGTATTTTGGACAAACCTAATGACTGGAATAGATTATGTTATACATCAGATAGTGTTGTTTAGGGCTAGAACTTTTTGTTATGTTATAATAGTATAGTATTAGGAAAAGGAAAACCCATAGGATGGGTGACAAACCATCATGTCGGACAAGGTTTTGGGAATCGAACCCACATCCGAAGTGCAATGGGCCTTTATCAACTACCAATGGCCTACAAGAAGGCCATGGTTAGTAGAAACTAGGTTTATTTTATTATTTGGTATGATAGATGAAGTATAAGTCCATTTTTGGAACCATATATGATTAATATGACCATAATATGGACTTATAACTTTTTATAGCCTATGTTTGAGATAGATGTAATGAACTATCATTCTAATGCATGATCTACTAATACTTCACAGAAGACAAATTCAAATTCATTTCATTAAGAGATGAAGTTGAAATTGTTCGAGGCACAAACAACAGTAAGATTGTACCAAAATCAAGTAACTATTTATTTTAATTCAAAAATTCATCAACATTAGGGAAATAATATTGAAAACCAAAAAAATATATTCCTAGTACCCTTATATCTGATTAATCATATGGTACATTACATCATCACAAATTTCTGCCTTTGTGATTGTTGGGTTTTTCATATCCATGTTCACAACCACACTCCATCAAATCTTGACGGTTAGATTTCTCTTCCATATCTATATTTTCACCTATGTTATCCTATGTGGAAACCCAAGGATAAGTTAATTTGGTTAACCATTACATTTCATACATTAGTTTTTAAAATTAAGTTTTAGTATTCTTTTTAACAATGTGGGTTTCTATGAAAGAAACATTCAAGTATTAAATGATTTATAACCCTGATTAATTTAGAGTGCGAAATTCATTTTAAGGGGGGTAGAATATAAAACCCAGATATTTTATGAGAAGTAAACATTTAAATTTATTTGATGTATTGTGTTGTATGATACACCTATATTATCTTGCGCTATACACAACACCGTATTAGCATCCAGTATACGCAACAATATTCTTTGATCGTGTTACACACAATTTAAAGTTCGTTTGATAGAAGTAATTCTACGCAACACTGAGTGTATATATATATATATTCAATGTATAAAAGAAATATGGTTGGATTCTATTATACACAACATAAAAGGAAACTTTCACTACACGCAACCCTGACTTGGCTTGCATTACACGCAATCGCGACCTTCCACAATAGCATGTGTTATACGCAATACCATGTTTCACTAAACAAGATATTACTTTAATATTATTATGAACTAGCTGTTATGAATAGTAATAACCACTTTTTAAAATTTTATAGATTTTATCATTAAAAATGGACTTCATTTTTGAATTCAGTATATCAAAATTAGCCTAGGGTGAATTTTTTGTATTTTTATGAAAACTTTCAATTTTTGATGAATAGTAAAAACACTGGGTTACTATTTAAAAACCGAATTTTTATTTAAATAATTATTTATTTTATTTATTTTAGGTCAAAATTGATACATAATACATATTTAAGTTCAATATAATTCATTGGAGTCGTTTTATTATAATTTTAGATATATAAAAATTTTATTGAACTTTTCACCGTCTTTTACCCACCTTATAAGAGAATTTTCAAATTTACAAAAAACATAATTTTACCGCTTCTATGAGTGTAATTTCAAAAATCTGAGAAACCCCATTAATATTAAGGAGTAAAATGTGATGCAATATGATAAAAATAATTTTTGGTGAATATTAACTTGTTAATTTATTTACCACGGTTAAAAGTAAATAGGGAAATTAAGGGTAAAAATGGTATTATTATTACCCTAACGCATGTCCTAATTATATTGGATAAGTGTAATTAGACAAAAAAACCTCAGGAATATAATATCACCCTTTAGGTCCACTTGGATTAGATTAGAAAACTTATTATTATTTTATTTAAAGAAGAGTTAAAAGAGTTAAAACCAAAGTTTAATGACTAAAACATTTTTAATACAGGGTTATGCATCAGATAAATTCGACTATAGATATTCATTAGAAATACAAAAAGATTTCCTACATAATGGTATTTTATTTATTATTTTTAGACATTAAATAATTTAATTTATTTATGACACAATGATGGTGTTGTAATTACCTTATTAAAAAAATATTAACATAATTGATGTTATAAACACCCAAATAATTGTAATTTGAAACTTTTTATGAATTCCACTAATTTTAGAGGTTACTATGACATGTTATTATTGATTCAGTTAATGTTTTTAGAACTAATCATGTTGTTATTAGTTTAACAAAAATCAATTACCAAATAGTATCAAAATTTCCATAAAACAGTTTTTAAAAAAAATATTATATTAATAATTTTTATTATATTATTAAAAATCTAAGGATTGGAAAAATAACTTAGTTAAAGATATATATATATTAATTATGAACCAATTTGGGTTATTTTGTCTTTTTACGGTAAGTTAATTAACCATATAGTGTAACAAAACAAGAAGACATGGTAAAAGTTAAATGATTAAACTTAGAGTTAAATCTAAATGATAAGGATAAAATAGTAACCTAAACTTGTCTAAAACCTATTGGTTGAAAGGATTGCTACCCATACCCACTTTATCTTCGAAATAAGTCAATTTGGAGATATTATAAACCAAAGATGAATTTATTATAAAATAATAGTTTATGTTTTTTCCTAAAGTGCCCCTCTCCTCCCTTATAAAAGGGAACCTCCTCCCTCTTCTATTTACACAATTTTGAGCCTTCATGCTTGGCCAAAACCTGAAACTTTGCCTTATAAACTTCCCTAGAAACATTATAGAGGTTATGGTCTCCTCCAAATACCAACTCTAGTTCCTTAAGAGGAATCTTAAAAGAGGTGTATCGAAGAAGAGATAATCTCTTCTACCGATTCTTTCAAGTTTCTTTCTTCTTCAACTTATTCCTATTTAGTTTATTTATTATAATGTAATAACATAAGTATCACTAATATAATTATATGTTATTATAAATATGAAACAACCCAATTTCACCTTCTATCCATCCTATGGAAAACGAAATCACCACGCGTGCGTACGTACGGAATACCATTTCCACACCGTGGTGTAATCTGTTTTTCCACCACCACCTTTCTTGGATGGGTATAATGGTGTAAAAAATAAATATATATGGTTATTATAACATAATAATGATTCTGAGATATTATATCATCCACTCCAATTCCATTTAATAATTATGGGAACAATATAATTTCTCATGCGTACGTACGGATTACCGTCTCCAAGACGCGATGAGATTCATTCACCACGTTAACCATTCAAGAATGATTATAAAGTATATATAATGAATAATAATGAAATATATGACATAATTAAGATACCTTATTTATGTATATATATACATATATGTATATATGTCATCTACTTACTTCCATTCAAGTCAATAAGGAAAGGAGAATAGCGTTCATGCGTACGTACGACCTACCGTCTCCATGAACGGTGTATTTCATTTCATTTGTGTATCTATTTTATATATATATATACTAAATATAAATGATATATAAATCATGATATAAATTCATGATTTAATTAAATCATGATATAAGTAATAATAATATCAATAACAACAAGTCTAAACACGTACGATAAATAAAACGATTTTACCCAAAACGCTATTTTAACATGAAATTTACAAAAGAACGGGTAATATAAAATCATAAGTGAACCATATATGATATCATAACAACAAATATGATTCTTTAATAAATCAATGAAATTATTTAAATCACTAGACAGGAGGTTAGGATATGTACGAAGCATATCGGACCTAAGGTAAGGGATAATTTTGCAAATCTCATTTTATCTGAGATTGCTTATACGTAAGTATTTACTGGGGTAATATTTTTCATCCATATCCATAAAAATGTTTTTAATAAAGTGTTTAATATTCCTCCATGTATATTTAAAGTCATTTTTACCCCTCTATGACCTTTAAATTGTGTTATGGAAGGAATCTTTCTTTTGTTTACCATACAAGGAACTTTGACTTTTTTGGAAAAAGTATGAGAAGAATGTTTTTTAACTTATACAACATGAACATATTTCTACAATTTCATAAAGCCTAATTTTCATGAATCTTTATCTACAAAATTTCATGGTTATTTTCAAAAAAATCATTTTCTTTTAAAATTTCATGACATTTTGTGAAAAGAAAATGATTTTGAAGAAGAAAGGATATTTTCCTCAAGAATTCATTTCAAGTATTTTATCAAAACCATTTTCCATCTAAGATGACATTATTTCATATGTCAATATTTCAACTATAATGTCTCTATGATTTACATGGTTTCACACTTCTTATGATGAAAAGATATCCATTTGTTTTATATGAATTTTGTTATGATGGGATGATGTTTATGAAACCCATTTTATTCTTTGGGTTATGATGAATGATTTATGTTTATATTGTGGAACCCGTAAGAATGATTTCAATATGATATGGGTGGGACATATATATCCCTCCAATGCATTGGGTAAAGATTTTTATCTCTTGATATATACATGTCTGGAATGGTAAGTTAATCCGATTCAGTGATACAGGACTAGAACGAGGAGTGAACTCGATTTGGAAATGTTCTTTGTCCACTAAGATGGTCTTGGCAGCAATGCCTTGGCTACTATGGAAATCATATCATGTGGTTAATGGTTTGTCACAATTACATGTTTTATTCCCATTCTATTTTATCATGATTGATGTTCCTTTCTGATATATTCCTTACATACTTCCAAGATTTATGTCATTGGTCAAGATTTTGATGTTTAGATTTTACGTTCATGTTTTTTGCAATCAAAAGTTTATGTATTGTTTTACCTTCCCTATGTTTACCCTTACTGAAAATTTGATCTCACCCTTTTTATGTTTTCTTTTCCCCATGATATAAAGAAAGGTTTTAGGTAATAAAACAAAAGGGGAAGATCTTTATGGGAGATGTTGAAGATCTTTCACCACGATTAGAAGATTATATTCTGAGTTTCCAAATACACTAAACTATTACAGTCTTTCGATGTTGGTTTTTGTTATATATTAAGTATTCCACAGAAGTAATGTAATGTACATGTAAGTTAAGATTGGGTCTCTACAATATTACCCTCTTATTATATAACTAAATTAATTGTTAATCATTATTTAAGGGACTTCGTCACAATCACCTTTAATTGAGGCATACTTTTATTTACAAATGAATTTCTTTTATAAGATGTATAAAAACCTTTGACTTTTCATTTCTAGGGGAATATTTTTCTAAGTAGCATTTTACTAGATGAAAAATAAAAAGGAATGACTTTTTAACATAAGTTGTGACAACGACCTTTCCGCCGCTGCGAGTTTTATTTGATCTTTGGCTTCCTTAAGAAGAACAAATGTTTAAAAAAAATAAAATCAATACCATATACTCTTTTTACGTATTTTGGTATTGATAAAGGATTTGTTATTTCAATATATATAAATGATATATTTTGATTGATGACCTCAATCACACCCTATAAATATTTATGTTTTCCTCCAATTATGTGTCTCTAATTTTCACCAATGTTCTCCTAATCGAGATAATAATTTGGTGGTGACCCTTTCATTTTCGTTTTCCTTTTATTAAGACAAACTTTTATTAACCTAATTTCCGATGTGGGTTTTCCCAAAGGTATTTTATATTTTCAACCTTTTATTTTCGAAAAATAATTTCAAATTGTGACGATTCAATTTATTAATGGAGGTGAGAATGTAACACCCCAAGATTTCATAGTTCATTATTTTTTCAAAGTAATTCAATAACTTGCGCTACACGCAACACCGAGATCATGTTCACGAAGACTTTCCAAACTATCCGTTCAAAAGTGGTTATGAATATTATTAATATAATTTTGAACATTATATACTAATTATAATTTTAGAGTCCATATAACGAGTTTCTTAGACATAATTTAAGAAAAAAATACATTTTTTCAGATAAAATAAGTATTTTAAAAAAAATGCAATTTTACCTCCTTTTAATGTAGAAGCCTTTTAAAATCCAATATTTGAAACTTTTATATATTCAATTTGAAAAAAATTAAATTCTTCTTTTGAATCAGGACATAATAATTTAGTTTCAATAATGTTTTGGTGTTTTTCTGATAACTTTCATATTTGGGTGAATTGTGAAAAATACTATATTTTAACTAAAAAAACATTTTAAATCAAAATAATTTATATTGATAAATTATACATTTTAATGGTTTGGAAGTATAAATAGATTATATTTATACTATTTAATGAAATAATGGTCATTTTAAGTAATTTCACTATGAAATTCGACATAAACAAGTGTCAAAATTTTGATAGTTATTATTTCTTAAAATACGCCTTTTGGTTTTGACAACGGTAACTAATTTAAAATTAAAAAATGTAACTTTTATGTTTTTAATTTTGTTAAATAGAATTTATTTTTGGATTTGTAATATTGAAATTATCTTAGGGTGAAATTTTGGTACTTTTCTAATAAATTTTATATTTTGATGAATAGTGAAAAATACTAAATTTTAATTAAAGACAACTGTTTTTCGAAATAATTAATAGTGATAAATTATGAATTTGAGTGATTTTAAAGTATAATTAGATTATAATTTTACCATTTAATCCAATGTTTGTCACTGGACATATTTTCATATTTAAACTGGACATAAGAAACTGTCAATCTTTTGATAGTTGTTATTTGTTAAAAAAACGCTTTTTGTTTCGACAACGGGAATTAATTTTAAATTAATTTCTTCTACTACTGTATTTTGAATTTATAAAAATGGATTCCATATTTATAATTAATATTTCCAAATTGTGTGAATAGGTAACTTTTATTTTTAGACATTTTGAATAATTACTTCGGTGAATCTTTTATTTACCATGGTTAATGGGTAAATCCGGTAAATAAGGGTAAAAAATAATATTATAATAATACTAAATCACCCAAAAACGTGTCCTAACCCGATTGGTTGATACATGTCTGACCATGATCATCTTTGGGTAGATTTTGGGACCCCATGGAGCCACTTGTAAGTGATAATGACACTTTATATTAATTATGTTAAAGTAAATACAAAAATGACATAAGCATATATCTTTTAGAAAAACAATTTTTACATAGGGTTATATATTTTATATTTTCGACTATAAATATTAATTTGAAAGATAAAAATATTTCCTACATCATGGTATTTTTTAATAATTTTTACACATCTAATAAACTAAATAATTAATGACACAATAATGATTTAGTGTTTACCTCAATAATAAAATATTTAAATAAATATGGTTATAAGGACTAAAATAATACCTAAAACCTATCCAATTCTTATTGGATGATTTCATTTAGATAACGAGTCATAATATCTTAAACTTTAATGAGTTTTAGACCATTATAAACCGAATATCATTATGTAATAAAATAATATTTTCAATCTTTCCTAAAGAGCCCCTCCTCCCCCTTATAAAAGGACACCACTTCTAACCAATTCCTGACACCTCTCAAGCATTTTGGATTATCCAAACTCTTCCCAATTGACCTCCCTACATCCCTCTACTACTCCTATAAGCCCTAACTTAGACAGAAGGTACTTATATAGTCCTTTTTGGTTTAAACTAAAAGAAGTTACCCAAATTTAAGGATTTTAACCTACCCTCAACCAAGGAAAAGTACAAGGTAAGGGTTTAGTTCACAATATCTTCATTATCTGAGGTTGTTTATATATAATAATCTACTAGTACCCCTTTATAATTCACATCCATGTTCTTAAAAATGTATTCCAAAACATTTTTACTCTTTACTAGACTATGGGATAAAGTCATTTATAACCTTGAATGCCTTTTTATAAAATGGTTTGAAAGGAATATTTCTGTTGTTTTCCAAACAAGGTAATTTTTAACCTTTTCGACAAAATTAAGGTAAGTATGTGTTTTTAACTTATTCTGTATGTGTGGCTATTTTCCTCTATTATAAAATCATCGAAGCTTCCATTACAAGCTTATAAGAATATTTTCAAAGTAAATTTTTTCTTTTATAATTATGTTACTCTTAAATGATTTTAAAAAAGAGATATTTCTCTCAAATAGTTTTGATTCCATCTATTTCAACATCATTTTAAACGTTTTCAAGATATATTTTTCTAAACTATTCTCATTAATGTCCATGTTCGAAAAATGGTTTTAAGAATTTATTTAAATGGACTTGAATTTTTTAAAATGATAATTTTATTAAAAAGTTTCAAAGTGGTATGGCACACTTTGATTCAAAAATGTATTTAAATTTCATCCTTTCTAAATTGCGGGACTTTTAAATGTATTCATAAAAAGGGATATTCCAATCCAAATGTTTTACAAAAAATTTCCATCTATGTTAAATCCTTTAATGGATTTTAAACTTTTTTTGAAGTTGAATTATTATGATACAGAACTACCATATTGTATTGAAGGTTTTTTGATGTGTTTGACTGTAGATGTGTTCTTTTTATACCATTCATGGTTTATGGTTAATGTATTGACATTTTGTATCCTAGTTATTATTCGAATGTTTATGTTATGTTTCAACCTTTTCATATCAGGAATGTATTAGATATATTAAGTGATGGGTGGAGCCCGCTATAGCTCCTCGATGCATTGGTAGGTCTCATGAGACAACTAGACATGGAATTGGTTGAGGCCCTTTCCCAATTTTGATATATGGTTTTGGCCGAGGCCTTAATCATTTTTATATGTCTTGGATGAGGCCTTGAAAAAATGATTTATAATGTCCGGCATTATACATTTCCTCATTATGAAAATAATATTGATGGTTCTTGTGGTCATTCAACTAGTAGAATACCAATGATTATGTTTTATTATGGCATTATTTACTCAACTCATATTCCTACCATAAAAGTATTCATGATTATTATTGGTAAAGGAATGTGGTTTCAATTATGCACCATGATTAATATTTATGTTATCTTCCACTTTATTTATTACCCTTACTGAGCGTTTAAGCTCACCCATTTCTTATGTTTCATGTGGTGTCAATTATTCACCATGATTAATATTTATGTTATATTCCACTGTATTTCTTACCCTTACTGAACGTTTAAGCTCACCCATTTCTTATGTTTCATTTTCCTAGGATGTGAAGAAGTATTTTATGACTGACCTGTACGGATAGTCTGAGGGGATATGTGTGTGGACTATGGAGACTATGTTTTTTTAGTTTTTTAAATTTATTATGTAATGTAAGACTTATGAATTTATCTAGTGTTTCCAGGGATACTAAACTCATCAGTCTTTAGAGACATGATTTCCTTGTGATCATTCCAATGTTATGTAATAATGCACCTAATATGGGTAACTGGGGTCAGGATGTTACAATTTTTCATGGGTTTGGATGACCCAAGGGGCTTGAGAGGTGTGAGGAATGAATTAGAAGTGAAGGCTTTTTATAAGGGGTGAGAGAGCTCTTTAGGATAGTGTGAAAATATTATTTTATTATATAATGATATTCAGTTTCTAAAGGTCCAAAACTTATTAAAGATGAAGATAATATGACTCATGGTCGAAATAAATTCATCCAATAAGAATTGGACTGGTTTTGGATGTTATTTTAATATTTATAATATTATTTATTTAAATCATTTATTAATGAGGTAAATAGTGCATCATTATTATGTCATAAATAATTACATTTATATGATGTCTAAAAATTATAAATAAATAAAACGATGTAGGAAATTATCTTATCATTACAAATAATATTTATAGTTGAAAAGATAACTTATATAACCATATTTATAAATTAATTTACTAAAAGATATTTGTTTATGTCATTTTTGCCTTTATTTTAAGTTAATTAAAATAATGTGTCATTATCACCCTTAAGTGGCTCCATGTGTCCCTAAACTGACCCAAGGATAACCATGGTCGTCCATTACTCATCGAATAAGCTTATTACAAGTTTTAAGATAATTTTATTTTATTATAATATACTTTTTACCTTGAATTGCCCAATTTACCTATAACCGCGGTAAATAAATGTCAAAAGTTACTATTCAGAAAAAAATTCATCTTATTAAACGTAATTTTAATTACTAATAACAACCATGTATGTAAAATATTTGTAATTAAATTTATTGAAGTGGAAAAATTTCATTTAAATGAAAAAATCAGTTTTTTAACTACTACTAAGTGGTTTCACTATTCATAAAAATTGAAGTCTTTCAGAAAAACACCAAAAATTCATCCTAAGTTGGATTTGATATTCCAAATTCAAAAATGATGTCTATTTTACCAAATTCAAAACATATATGTTTCATTATTTTATTTGATAATAATTCCAATTGTAAAAACAAATAGTGTGTTTTTAAGAAATAATAACTATCAGAAATTTGACACTTTTTTATGTCCAATTTCAATGCGAAATTAATCCAATGACAAACTTTGGATTAATTGGTAAAAATATAATCTAATTACACTTTAAAATAAAATAAAAAGTTAATATAACCATATTAATAAATTAAATTGAATGGCTATTTTTAATTAAAATACAGTATTTTTCACTACTCATAAAAATGTATTTTATCCGGAAAATACCAAAAATTTACCCAAAGTAAATTTTGAGGTCCTGAATCTAAAAAAATTATATAGTAAAATAGAAAATATTAATGTCACCAAAAATATATTTAAATAGGTTTATCCATCAAAAGGTGGTAAATAGACAATTTAAAAAATATTAGAGTATTTATGCCTAAAATTACATTCTTTCACATTTTAAGCCTCTATTTTTTTGGATAAATGTGAAAACATTTAGAAACATGTATAATCATATTATAGTTAGTTATATTTATTCCTGCCAATACAATGGCTTGGAATTAGCTACCATTTAAAATAATAATATTATATTATTAGTGTGCAACCTAAGATTTCAAAGAAACCCATTGTTGCATATTGAGTACACCATAAAACATAGAATCCCCTTTTAGGTAAAATTAATATTTAATTCACAATATATTAATTATAAAGAAAATGTATTATTTCTTTATCTACATATGATGTTACATCCTCCCCCCTTTTGGAAATTATGTCCTTACAATTTTTATTCACATATCAAATAAATGGGGGTATTTATCCGTCATAGGTTTTTCATATTCTCACATTGCCTCTTCAAACATATGGGTTTTCCACAAATCATTTAATTGGTGAATTACCTTATTTTGAGACAATTTCTCTCTACAGTCAGGAATCTGGACTGGTTGTTCCTCAAAAGAGATATTTTCTTCCAACTGAACTACCTCTAGGCTCAAAACATGATATGGATCTGGAATATACTTTATCAACATAAAAATAAGAAAAACATTGTGTACCTAGGATAAACATTGATGTAAAGCCACTCTGTGCGCAACTGATCTACCTTTCTCCATGATTTCATAAGATCCAATGAACCTTGGACTCAACTTTACCTTCTTACCAAAACACATCACACTTTCCAATGGTGAAACATTAAGAAAGACAGTATCACCTACCTCAAAAGAGATATCCTTCCTCCAGTTATCCACATTACTTTTCTACCTACTCTGATATGTTCTCATGTTCTTCTGAATCAATAGAACTATTTCTACCATCTCTTCTTCAAATTATGGTCCCATCATCTTCCTCTCACCTACATTTTCCCAGAAATCTGGAGATCAAAAATGCTTTCCATATAATGCCTCAAATGGATCCATTTTTATACTGGAATGAAAACTATTATTATATGAAAATTCATCCAAAGAAAGATATTAGTCCCAATTTCCCTATTAATCCAGTGAATAAGCACGTAGCATATTCTCCATGGTATGAATTGTTCGTTCTGACCACCCAACCGATTGAGGATGAAAAGATGTACAAAAATTTAATTCAGTACCCAACGGCTTCTAAAGGCCTTTTCAAATGTTGGAAGTAAACCTGGGATCACGATCAGATAAAATGAAAAGGGGAACTCCTTACAACCAAACTACATCTTTAACATACAATCGAGAATTTTGATCTTGAGATAAAGGATCCCGAATAGGAACAAAATTCCTAGATTTAGTCAATCGATCAATAATAACCCAGATTACATTATTACCTCAGGATGTCTTCAGTAATCCCACAACGAAGTCCAAGGATATATATTCCCATATCCACTCTGGCACTAGTGATGACTTAAGAATCCATTTTGGTAACTGCCACTCTACTTTAACCTTTTGACAAGTCAAACACTTCACAGTAAAATCAGCAATATCTATTTTCATTCCATACCACCAGAAATACTTCTAAAGATCTCAGTACATCTTATTACTGCCAAGATTACCTGAAAACGGGGAACTATGAGATTCACAGTACAACACATTTTTCCACCGTGAATCACAAGGCATGCATAATCTTTTCCCAAACCTCATAACATAGTCATGATCAATATTGAAATCAATAAACTTACCCTTTGGAACCAACTCTAACTTTTTCTCTAACTAACTATCTTCCTTCTATGCTTGCTTAATCCTGTATGATAGAGATGATTTCACTTACACCTGAAACAAAACAGAATAATTTCTTTCACCTACAACTTCTATGCCAAACTTCTTCAAATAAAAATCCAAAGGATCTCGTTCCAAATGTAACATGGTTAATGTAGAATTACTTTTCTTGACTGAAAGCATCATCCACATTATTTTCTTATCTCAGATGGTAAAGGATCATGAAATCATAATCCTTGATTAATTCTATCCATCTCCTTTTTATCCTGTTCAATTATTTCTTAGTGAATATACACTTTAATCTTTTGTGGTAAGTATATATTTCAAATTATATTCCATAAAAATGATGCCTCCAAATTTTTAAATCAAAAAGAACAGCAGCTAATTTCAAATCATGTGTAGGGTAATTTAACTCACGAGGTTACAACTGACATGAATCAAAATCAATTACCTAATCATTCTGCATAAGGACACAGCCAATTCTTTTCAATGAAGAATCACTATAGATAACAAACTCACAATTTCCGGAAGGAAGTTCCAAAACTGGAGCACTCAACAATATTCTTTTCAATTCCTAAAAATAATCATCACATTTTTTTCCAAATAAAAATATCACCTTTTCAAGTTAACTTTGTTAATCGTCTATATAACTTTACAAAATTTTCAACAAACCTTTATTAATAACCTTCCAAACCAAGAACACTATGGATCTCAGTTAAATTTTTGGGACTTGGGAGTTCTTCAACAACTTTTTTTAGCAAGATAAATAGTTATGCCATTTTTTTTAAACAATATGTCAAATGAAAGATATTTTTGGTAACCAAAACTCACACTTGCTATACTTCCCATACAGTTTTATTTCTTTTAAGGTTTGCAGGACAACCCCTAAATGACTTTAATGCTCCTCATTACATTTAAAATAAACCAAAATATCATTAATGAAAACAACCAAAAACTTATCCAAGAACATCCATAAAATTATATTCATAGGATCCATGAATACATGAGGTGCATTGGTTAACCTAAAAGGAATAAATACAAATTCATAATGGCCATATATATTACGAAATGTGGTCTTCAGAATATCTACTTCTTTTACATTGAAATGATAGTTCCTTGACCTCAAATCAATATTCGAAAAATATTGTGCTCCCTGGAGCTGATCAAAAAAATCATCGATATGAGGGAAAGGATACTTGTTCTTAATAGTGATGTAATTCAATTCTTTATAATAGATGAAAAGTCTCATTGAATAATCTTTATTTTTAACATATAAGACATGATCACCCCATGGTGATGTTCTAGGTCGAATGAAACATTTAACTAATAACTTCTGCAATTGCTTCTTTAACTTTAAGATATCAAATTGAGCCATTCAATAAGGGGGTTTTGAAATTGGTTTAGAATCAGAAACTATGCCAACAGTAAATTCAACATCACGATCATGTATAATACCTGGAATCTAATCCGAAAAAACATCAACGTACTAATTTAACACTGGCACATCATTAATTTCAATATTTCTGTTACTTTCAACAATATATTCATGGTAACATTCATTTCTATATTTTACTAGTTTCTCATATTCCTGATATGTTATCAAAATAAAGGGTTTATTCCTGTACAGAAAATGAAAATATTTTTGAAAAAAAACCTCTTTAGCTCTGTATTCAATCTTATCATGATAAAAATAAAGCCAATCCATGCCCAAAATAACATCAAACTCTACTAGAGAAAAAATAATAAGGTTTTCAGGTATATTTTTTCCACACACAAGGACATGAAGGTTCTTATAATTTCTTTTTGTCTCAAAATTTCTTCATGGTGTTTTATGAATAATTTTGGTATTCATATCTTGAGATGTAATTCCCAATTTACTAGAAAAATTATCATAAATGAAAGAGTGTATAGACCCTGAATCAAACAACACATTGGCATAATCTGAACAAATAAATAGTGTACCTGATACTACATGATGTGATAGCCCAACATCTACTGAAGTAGTTTCAAATAATTTCACCACCCCTTTTTCTTGTAGTCTAACTACTTTCCCTTAGATGACTTATTTTTTGGACACTCATTTGCATAATGACACATTTCGTTTCACTTAAAAAAATTTACTGACTGTAAATAATATTTTTTAATACCATTACCTTGATATTTTTCTGTGAAATTACGAGCCTTATATCTCATTTTACCACATCAGTAGCAATTACCATAATACCAAAGACATTCCCCATCATGATTTTTACCACAATTTTTACAAACTAATAACTTAGGTTTCTACCATCAGACTTTTTTGAGAGTTCTTCCCTTTTTCATGCCACCTAAACCTCGTATTCTATTGTTTGTCAAAGAACACCTGATCATCGGCATTATCCATTTCCACATTCTCTGCACAACGAACAAGTTTTTCATAACATTTTAACTCATAAGAATCTAAATACCTTCGATACTTTGTCCTTAATCCTAAGTAAAAATGGTTGATTTTTCTATCAAGATCTTGTATGAAATTTGGAGCATACCTTGCTGGTCGAATGAATTTTGCTTCATAATCTGCCACTGAGTCATCCTCCTACCTCATTTCTAGGAATTGTTATTCCATCCTAAGAAGAACCACCTTAGAAAAATATTTCTCTAGAAAAATACATTTGAATTCATCCCAATCAAAATAATCAATCTCTTCACAATCCCTGATATTTTTCACCATCGGCCACCACTAATCAGCTTCCCCTTCAAAATGGTAAACAACAAGACTAACCATTTGATGTTCTAAACACCCTATAACATCAAAAATATATTCTAGTGCTTTAATCGACCCTTATGCTAGCACAAGGTGAGATGATCCTCTGAATGATGGGTGATGTTGCCTCATGAAATGCTCCACTACAGACATGTTCTTCTATGGTAGATCTAGCAGATCTCGTGCATGGATACCACCACTATTTATAGACTGAGTCAACTATTCCATCATTGCAACAAACTATTCAGTTCTGATTATGACAATCTCAAGTTTTTGATTTAGATGGTTTTCTTCCTTTTAATGTCATCCCAATATATCTGCCATGTTTTCTCTATGGAAACCCATTCTAAACATAGAAATATCTTAGGTGAAGCAACATGGTAATCTGTAAATGCTATGTCACTTGAAAATTATCATATGTTTATTTATGGATATTAATTTAACAATACCCTAACATCTAATGTTATCTAGTCCAAACATTTATAACAACTATAAGGACCCAAAATCAAACATTAAATAATATTGAATTAAATGTATAATTCACATTGAAGATCTTTTTAGGTTTAGTGTTTTAGAGACTTAGGCCATAACTATTACATTACATCTCAAAAATTTCAAAGTAGACATTTCTACTCAATTTCCATTATTTTCATAAAATAAAAAATCTTGAAAAAATGATTCATGTCCATTTCCATGTTTTAGACAACATGACTTTCCCTTGATCCCATCCATGACCCAATTAATCTTTAGAATAGGTGAAAAACATTTCAAAATGTGGCATCCATATCATACTTATATTGTAGCTATCACAACTACATATGGAGTTACATTTGGAATACCCATCATAGTATATTACCTAAATCTATTAAGAGAAACATTCATGTTTACCACTATCATGTTACCCAATGCATTGGAGAGTTATCTCGGGCTTACCCACCCTAGGTTTATCACATAACCACCCGTATATGAAAACAATGGCCAAGAACCATAACACATAAAACCAGCATAATAGAAACATAACATTTCCACATTTCAATCACAATATATCATTTAAATATATTTATATAATAAATTATTTCTAAAAACATTTTTCAATAAAAAAAATATGTAAAAATGGAATATAGAATTTATTTTCCTTAAGAAAACCCTACATCTTGTTAAGGATGCCAAAGATCAAATAATACTCGTGGAAGCGGAAAGGTCATTGTCACCGCTTACGTTAAAAAGAAAAATTCTTTTTTGTTATTTAGTAAAACACCTAATTGAAAACTATTCCATTTGAAAGAAATGAAAAGTAAATGGTTTTTATACAGTTTATAAAATAATGTCGTGTATTAAAAGAAAATATGCATTAATGAAGGAGATTGAGACGAAGTCCTTTACCTCGTGTCCGAATTGACCCGTTCGTTCCTTAATCTCCTAAATAATAAGATAAATACAATTTCTACTTGCTTAAAAACCTTTTTCAAGTTTATTATTCATTTTATATCACTTATTTTTATGTTATAAACATTATTCAATCATTTATGTTAATAACGGTCATTTTGTCGATATTTGGTACTTGAGTAAAAAATGAACCCCTTATATTTACAAGTTGTCCTTGTGGTAAATAGTCAATTATCTCCAAAATTATATTCATTATTTAGATATCATATATATAATATATATATAGAATATATATGTATTTATAATAGTATATATCATTTTGAGATAATAAATGAAATGCACTGTTCATGGAGACTGTAAGTCGTACGTACGAATAAATGCTACTTTCATTTATATTTCATATTTTAAAAGAATTAAAATATTATGATACATAGGTATATTATAATTACAGTATAATATTATATATAATATCATTTAATCCATTTTTTATATGTCCCACATATGGAATTATCGAGTCATATCACATTGAGTGGGCAGTGGTCCACACTTACTCAAATGAAATTATCACGTTTACCCATAATGGAAACTATAAAGGTATGATATAAGTGGAAAGTAAATAAGTATAAAGAAAAAATAAACATATTATATATTATATATAAATGTACCTCCATCTTAATGGCTACCATGAGAGGCGGTAGGAGATAATCGAACAATCATTGTTTTGTGAGGCCTTAGTTTTCCATCCACAGAAACATTATGTTCTTCACCCATTATATGGATGTGAATATAAGTTTAGTTCTAATACATCTCATAAAAAAATATTAATATATTTATAATACTTCTGTGGCTAAAAAAGAAAATAATAGAATTATTTTGGGGGTTATAATAATAAAATAAACGAAAATAAGTTAAGAGAAACTGTTACCTTTAATTTGGGTAATTCCCTTTGGTTTGAACCAAAAGGACTTCTTAAAGTGACGTATACCTAAGGTAACTCTTCTATGTGGAAGAGTTATATCATGAAGTTTTATTTGGGAATGTGTTGGAGGATAAAAGTTGATTTATAGGTGTAAGGAATGAGTTAGAAGTGAGGGATTTTTATAAGGTGGAGGAGGGGCTCTTTAGAAATGTCTGAAAATATTATTTTATTATATAATGATATTTGGTTTCTAAAGGTCCAAAACAAAATAAAGTAGAAGAGAAGATGACTCATGGTCTATATAAATTCATCGAATAAAAATTGGACATATTTTGGATGTTATTTTAATATTTATAATCTTATTTTTCTAAATCATTTATCAATGAGGTAAATACTACAACAATATTGTGTCATAAATAATTTCTTTATTTGATGTATAAAAATAATAAAATAGAAACCACGATGTAGGATTTTTTTTTCTTTCCAAAGAATATTTATAGTATAAAATATAACTTATATAACCCCATGTAAAAATTAATTTTATAAATGATATTTGTTTAGATCATTTTTTCCTTTACTTTATGTGAATTAAAATAAAGTGCCATTACTACTCTTAAGTGGCTCCATGGTGTCCCAAAATTAACCCAAGGATTCCCATCGTTGTCCATGTTTCATAATATAATGTTAGGAAAAGTGTTAAGGTATTTTTTTCTTATTATAATATTCTTTTAACATTGAATTACACAATTTACCTATAACCACAGTAAATAAAAGTCACAGTTACTATTCAAAAAGAATATTTTCATCTTATTGAACCATGTTTAGTTACAAATAACAACCATGTATGTCATATTTTTGATATTCAATACAAAAATGGTAAATTTTCATTTAAATGAAAAAGCCATTTTTAACTACTACTATGTGGTTCCACTATTCCTCAAAAATTGATGTTTTTCAGAAAAATACAAAAAATTCAGCCTAAGTTATATTTGATATTAAAAATTAAAACATTATGTCTGTTTTAACAATTTCAGAACATATAAGTTGAATTATTTAATTTAAAATTAATTCATTTTGTCAAAACATATAGCATGTTTTTAAAAAACCATAACTATTAAAAGATTGACACTACTTTATGTCCAATTTAAAAGTGAAATTAATTCTAATGACCAACACTAGATTAATTGGTAAAAATATAATCTAATTACACTTTAAAAATAGTTAAAAATATAATCTAAAAATATATATAAATTATATTAAAAGTCACTTTTGAATTAAAATATAGTATTTTTCACTATTCATAAAAAATAGAATTTTATCAGAAAAATACCAAAAATTTACCCAAAGTAAATTTTGATGTGCCGAATCTAAAAAAATTATTTTGTAAAATAGAATATATAATAGTTAAAAAAACTATATTTAAAGAGGGTTCTCCATCAAAAGGTGGTAAATCGACCTTTTAAAAAATATTAGAGTATTTATGCTAAAAATTAGATTCCTTCACATTTTAAGCCTCTAAATTTTGTTGGATAAATGTAAAAAAATTAAAAACATATATAATAATATTGTAGTTAGTTCTATTCATTCCCTCCAATACAATAGTTTGTCATTAACTACCATTTAAAATAATAATATTATATTATTAGTGTGCAACATAAGATTTCAAAGAAACCCATTGTTGTGTATCGGGTATAACATTGAACATAAAATCCCCTTAAAGGTAAATTTAATATTTAATTCAGAAAATATTAATTAAAATAATGTATTATTTATTTATTTACCTCAGATGTTACAATTTCATTATCTTATTTAGATAATTTAATTTTTTTAAAGGTTTATTAAATGGATTTGATCCTTTTTTTCCATAATTAATGGATCATAAGATCCACTAAAATATAAGGGCATTTTCCCCAAAATGGTCTCTATTGCAACATTAATTTTTTTATTTGGATGAGGGTATCAACATGATACATGTCTATATTCATATCATGAGTTAATTGAGGATGTATTTTGATGATGTTCTGGACTCTTTCCCCCATTGGGTTGGGAATCTCATTTGGGACAACCGTTATAATGGTTGTTCAATCAATTCCTCTTATTTCCATCTATTGAATAAAACAAAGGGAAAATTTGGATTTAAAATTTTTAAACTATTAAATTCATAAAATTAAAACAATTAAACAATGAATGGGTATATCTCAAATTCCTTACAATTTATAACCTATGAATTTATAGGTTTCAATCTATGTTATCCATTTTATTTTCACTAAAAAATAATTTTATAGAATTTATATTTCCATAATTAGAAGTAATAAATTCCTTAAGAATTTTCCAAATAATATGCCCTAATATTATCACATCTTGTGTAAAGAATGGCCTCTATTTTCTGCATCGTGTTATGATCCAGTCAGTTCAAAATATTCCAATTTTGAGGTTATTTCTACGAGGTAAAATGTACTGGATCCACGTCCCCTTATAGTATTAATACATGGATTTTGTATCTTCGAACCAACATACTATATTATTTACTGTAATTTATTGATGTTTTACTATGTTTAGTTTTATAAATTTTTATTTCACTAAATTTTTCTAAAAAAAATCTATAAAATATATCTAGGACTTAATTTAATACCAACTATGACAACCCACATCATTAATAAAAATTATTTCATGATTTATTAAAAAAATAAACACATAATACAATCATAAAGCAACAAAAGGCCTCGAGTATTTGGGTTATTTGTTACATAACACCATAACATGAAACATAGATATGAAACCATTATTTAAAAACATTTAATCATTCTGTTATATTTCGTAGATTGTTCAAATAATGCATGTACTAACTTAGGGATGTGAATAGGAGATGAGTGAGCTATAAATATCATAATGAGAAATATCAATGATTAAATATATCAAAGATATAATTCTTAATCCAGATTCAGTTCTGGGTGGAATTAAAGTTGTGTGAATCATAAACATGAACATAAAATCATAATATAATAATATAATATCTATGCAACATGGAAATTTGGAAAAAACATGAAACATGACATAACATGAAAAATTCAGTGCTAACCACAAAAATATAATAACATAATGTGCTTAAGATAACCTCTTTTTTCACCATACATAGTGTATCATGAGATAATATTATGACCATATTCGTTGTATTGATATGCAATTCTTGGTCTAACTATCACATTCTTATTGTTTACATGCATTATTGTACAACATTGATCATAATACATAATAATAAATTTTATCACGTTTAACAAATGTTTACGATGTATGGGAATTTATACAATGTTGTAACAAATAATATATAGATTTTTACATCTATTTCAATACCCTTGAGTGGAAATTGTAATTTTTAGTAACTATACAAATGTTTGTCAACAAAAAATGCATGATAATTTCAGCAGCATAACAGTTGTATATATAGTTTCATGTAAGGTTTTAATTTGAGTCAAAGGATGTATATCATTATATATATGTCATATGGATAGAAAAATGGATGTTTAAAAATACATTTTGATATGATAAATTATTAATAAAATAGGGTAGTACATTGAATGTACTTTAATAAAGAGGAGGACGAGATAATCCCATACCATAAGAGGGAAATTTTAAAAATCATGGGAGGATATTAGTTATAGATTGAGTGTATATTTGATGGGTTTTAGATTTGGGAGGGATATTATCTCAATTCTCGTTATATTATTATCAAATAACATTGGGATGTTGGGTTGGTGTTTATAGCAAAAATGTAATTCTTTAATAATTTCTAAACATTTTTCATGAACTCTATATAATAAAATAATTAAAAATAAAAACAATACCACTGTATTTTTATATGTATTCCCTCAATGTATATTTTTTCCTTTATTTTATAAGTCCAAGAACTTAAATTATTAAAATAATACAACTGGTTATTTTGAAGTGAGTCATGTTCATAAATAATTTATTTTTTAACCATGAAATATAATTTATATTTAGGATGATTTCTTAAGGGATTATAAAATAAATCAAATAAATTTAAAAAAAAATTAGTGGAGGAATATACATTTTTCATTGATTCCTTTGATAGAATTTAATATAACCCATTTTGGTTATTATGTTTTAATAATAAATGTTGCATATTTATAGGATATTTAATTTTTACCTATAAATTAGGTTGGATCAAAAAATTATGAAATATTCATGGTTGGATAATTTCTATATTCTGATTGGAATATGGTAATAATTTTATCAAATTAATATTCCACAAATGTGAAATTTTACTTTTAAATGAAAATTCATATTTACAAGAAAAAACTATTTTTTGAAGACAACATCTTTATGACCCTTATAAAAAATGGATTACAACTTATTCCATTATATTATGATTTAATTATAAATAAATTTTGTTTTTTAATAATTTTTTAAATAATTTTTTTTAAATAAAAATTATTTATAAAATATGGGATTTTTAAAAATTGTCTAAATTAAAACAATATATTTCCAAAAAATATATATTATCTTTATAAATTTATAAATATATAATTATATAATAATTTATATGG
The DNA here is from genome assembly GCA_963277665.1 of Viscum album. NCBI lineage: Eukaryota > Viridiplantae > Streptophyta > Magnoliopsida > Santalales > Viscaceae > Viscum > Viscum album. The sequence continues at coordinate 859,129,159 of OY728157.1, read as the reverse complement.
TAATTAAAAATAGAAAAAATAATCATTTTTTGATTAATAGAAAATATAAAAATTCATATCTAAATGGTAAATATATATAACCCCTTATTACATTAGTGCATGTCCTAAGAGTAATGTGTGTTACAATTTTGGTTTCCTGGGGTTGTTTGGTGAATTTTTTTGTGGTTATGATCTATATAATATTGAACTTCTCGCATAAATTGTATCTCGTGAGGTTTGTTATTGAATCCCATATTGGGATTGTTTAGGGGAAAATATTAGTGATTTCATCTCCCTTATAAGATTTAAAAAAAGGTATTTATAGGGTATGGTCCCACTAGTAGAGGACATCAATTCATCCATCCATGTCAATTGGAATTTATTGTAACCAACAATATATAATATTTTTAGTGTTCACTGAAAAAATTCTATATTATTAATTATTAATATTCTTAATTATCTTCTAAAAATGATATTATATCTTTAGAAATGGACTGAAATATCCATAGTAGTGAAAGTAATTTCTATAACTTAATTTTTTAATAATACATTTATTCATTAAAAAATTTAATTTCCATTATACAATTTTGTGTAATTACAACTAAGGTGTGTTGCACATCAATTAAAAAAATGATGGAGAATTGGGATTTCGACATTATTTTGTGGTATTAGATTGAGGATGGGAAATATAGAGCTTGGTGTGTCTATTTTAATTGGGGATAATGTCAGTTGTTATTTTCGAATTCATGATGCAAAATTGAATGTTTATGATGTAAAATATAATGAAAGAGATGTTAAGATGGAATGTAGGTTACTTTTGTTAATGATACACCAATTATTTGATGGTTAAGGGTATTTCTTTTCATTTTAATATTAAATTTTATTGATTTTTGGAAAATTATATATTTTTTATGATCTCATGGATTGTGATTTCACTCTTGGATCATAGAGGCAAGTGTATTTTTGTGTCTGTTCATCAATTTAGACATATGTGGCTCAAATGAAATGGGTGTTTTTATGTCTAGTAACTAATATAGTTCTCAAATAAAAAAATTTATTTAGTTGTATAATCATTCAAAAAAAGATATAAAATAAATTCTAATGCAGCTTCATGGTGGAAATATATATAAACACATTTAAATTTTTTATTATGGGTGTTATATATTTTTTGGATCCTATATGTGTGTGTGTGTGTGTGAAGTAGTAATCCCTAAAATGTGTAAGAGAAACTCTATATTTAGATGGTATGAAATATATGTTTATATATGAATGTATAATTTCTAATGGGATATTCTACCAATTAACAAATTCCTATTTGAGATATAAGGGATACTGCATATGTCTCAAACATGGAATCTAGTTTTGAATGATATTCCTCCTTAACAACCTCTTCTTAAGTTATATAACAGAATAAATGGTCATGTGTTGTGACATATACCTATTTCTCACCTCATGTGTGGATAGGTGGTTCTACAATGTCATGAACTAGTTTAGGAATCTATTAGAGAGGATGAGAATGTGTTTTATGTAGTGGATATAAGAAATCTATTACATCAAGTGTATCCAGTTGTGCTATCATGATTATTTGATGAATAATTAAATGCATGTTTAGTATGGGTAATCATGAGTATTAACAATGGGAATAAAATTGTTAATCAATATATAGTTTATCAAACTAGAGAAGTCCATTCATAGAATCCTCCATTATTTAAGGGAATGGTATGAAACTATAAAATTTATTTATATACTATGTTAGTTCATAAAATCATAAATAATACTAATAAAACTCTATGGAAATGTGTGAATACATAGACAAATATTCTCAAGGGACTTGTGATACACTGGTATAAGTAATGGTATATCCTATAGAACCATGTTATTCAAACAACTATATCACATCTTCTTATATTAATATTTAATAAATACATTATAATCACTGAAAAAATCTCATAGATATAATATTTTTTGTAATCCTAGACACATAAACGACAGGTTTGTAATTGGACTAAATAATATCATACAAAGTTATTTATAACTTCCACCCTTCTCTGACATATCATACATAATATATTTCTTCATAACATGGGAAAATGATAAAAAATAGATGATGAGATTTCATTCTTAGTAAATGTAAAAAAGATAGATTTCAATGATTACGATAATATAACATGAGGTTAAGGGATTGAAAAAATGAGCATAACATTTGAAAACCATAGATAGAATATTGTAAATCATAATATTGATTCACAAAATAAATATTTTTATTTCATAATAAATGATTTATAAAGTAATTAAAGAACAAAATTTATGATAGAATAATATTTTCAGTAGGCATAAATTTTTTGGAATTCATATAATCATGGGAAATCATTTCCAAAGTAATCATGAAACACTTCTATTATTATCATATTGCACTGGTTTCACTCTATATTTCATCTTATTAGCCAATTTTCACTCCCAATGCTATCATTATGGAAATATCTATCAATAAATTTTTCTCACCACACATTATAGTCTATTTTGTCTCATGTGATATCTATATTTAACCAATTAATGGGAAGTATATGTAATTATGGGACCACCAATCATATAATTAAAATAACATAGATGTGTTCCACAAGATCATAAAAATTTTATCGTATCATAAGTTTGGAAAACGAAACGTGTTTCAAAAAAAATTGTTATGGGAGAAAATATTGAAAAGAAAAGGGATTCATAATCATTTCATCATTTCAACATATTATAACTCATATAAAATGATTGGATTTTATAAGAATATTATCATCATAATTATAAACCATCCATAGAATGAATTAGGATGGTATTATTGGATCATATCCTTAATAAATCATAATTGATATGAGGTGAATTCATATTATAAGAAGATAATTTTAAAAGATAAATTCATATATTTCTTGAGAGAAATACCATTTTTATTTAGAATAACTTCTTTAAAACAATTAAAAAATATTATGGGAAACGTTTCCTTGAAAAATAATCCATTATTAATTTAGAGGAAGATTTATTGTATTGAATTCTCAGAATAGTGGGATATTTCATTCATTCCTTGTAATTTAAAACAAATCATTCCATTCATACCATTTTAAAAATAATTCATGAAGTTCCTAATTAGTAAAAATTCAATAATATTTCATTTAAAACATTTTGTAAAATTTAAATAATTTGTAAAAATGACTTCATAAATTCATATAATAATATTAAAAACATTCTTAAAGGTAGTTTTTTTTAAATAGATATGATTGAAAAAATGATATTTTACCAAAGAGGGGAAAAAATTCATATCTCTATTAAAATATTATTATATTTCATGGGTATATAATTGGAGGAAAATAAAATGTTAAAATTTAAACTCTATATGTAACTATAGGATAAAAAAATGTAACATTGTGTTACTATTACCATGTTTTCCATAACCATATATCTTGTTCAATCTTTGTTTAGGGTTTGTCTCAGGTTGTTTCGGGTAAATTTTTTTAAATTTTTAATGGTTTTTGGTTCTTCACTTTTGGATCACAGTTTTCCCAAACTATGCACCCTCTCAGTGAAAACCATGAAAACCCAGCCAGTGGGGATTTGTATGGCTAGAAAATTGTTTTATAAACTAATTTACCACCTATTAGAAAGACTTCACTATGTAAAACGAGAAGCATTACTGGAAACACAATTTCTTAACTGTGTATCTTTGGACAACAAACCGTGCGTATTAGATTTAATTAATCTTAAAATTTAGTTAAATATCGTAAAACCCATTATTTAAGTCCCTGAAAATTTGATTTTACACTATTAGGTTTTATTCTTCCTTGGAGGCTCCCACGAAGTGATTTTGGACCTTTTAAACCCCTCTGAAATAAAAATCTAGGAGAATGATGTTTGATACCTTCCAGGTAAGGCTTCTTCCCTCGTTATCTATCTACTAGTCTCTTCTTCTATTCCTTATAGGGTTTATTTGATCTCAGTGTTAATGGAGAATATAATACTGATTATTTCAGATTGTAAATCTAGGTTTTATTATTGGATCTTATATTATGATGTACATTATTGTAGATTCCCATTTAGGGCTTTGTAATTCATGACCATTTGGTATCAAGGTTGGTGGTTCTATTTAGGATGTCCAATTTGATTAACCCTAATTTTTTTAATTTAAATTAAATTATTTTATTTAAATATAATTTCTTTAAATTATTTTATTAGAACCCCAATTCTTTTAAATTAGGGATTTGAATAGTATTTGGCATAAAAATAGGACCCCTAAAAATTCTGTTGAATAGGGGTATCATTTCTATTTGGTGGAGAATTGTAGAAATTTGATTATGGGATTTAAATTATGGGTTATAAATTGTGAAATTGAATTGTTAAATTTACTTTAAATTTATATTTGATAAAATGGAATAAAATTATTTTGATAAAAGCCCAGTGGTTTTTTCTGGTAAAATAAATGATCTTATTAAAAACCCATGTTTTATTTTTTAAATAAAAATCTTCATATTGAAATTGAAAAAATAGTTGAATTTTATTTTGAATACCTTTGAAATAAATTTCTTATTATTGATTGTTGTATGAGAATATGAAATCCTAGTTATTTTGTAAGTTATTTAGCCTAAACAAACTAGGATGGGAATTCCCATGAAATGGATTGTTTCATTAAAACTATATCATTAACTTATTTTTATATTTTACCATTAGTAGGATGTTGGTTATTAGTTTTTTACCAGTTTAATAGAGACATGTGTGAACATTTTTTATTTAATTATATATGTTATTAGGATCCTATAACTGGGATCTATTTTACATCTTATTATATGACCATGTTTCTTATTGTTTATGTTTAAAATATATTCCAATGTTTGTAATCTGTTATACACATGCCTGGTGAATTAATATAAAATATTTTGTAAAAAATATTTATTAATCCATTTATGAAAATTATTCCCATCAATTTAAATGTAAATCATGATTTTAAGTAAATATTATCCTTAAATTCCTTATCTGTTTTTAACTAAAATATTTTTATAGGTAATTAATTGTGGAACACTATTACGAAACCTTTGGTGATACCAAACAATGGTTTTATCAAAAACCATACACGTGCCTTTGGGTGTTTTTAGACTATAATCTTCCAGGTTAAAGAAAGGGTAATGATCCACTTGGAGGAGGTTCTTATTTTTAATCCTTGGGCTTGGAGAATTGTTTCTGTTGTGACTTTGGTAATTTATCATTTTTTCTACTACATTAATGATATACTTTAGGTTTATATACCTATATGAATTCATGTAAAATTATCTATATTGAATTTTTTTTGTATAATCACATGTAAATATTTCATCCATTGTTTCTGTGGAAATTTTTTTCCAAAATTAATATTGTATCATGTCAGGTGATCTTCATGAAACCGTGTTGATCAAGAATTCCCTTAAGGCCATGTCAGGACTATCCTAGTTAATAGGGTATCTGGGTATCTGGGATAGTGCATGAAAAATTGGTATTATTGGTTAATGTTTATAATATTTCCTTGATTTTAGTATATAGAACAAGTAAACAATTCCAAACTTAGTAGGTTGTTGTGAATGAGTTCCTAGTGAACCCCCACCATAATTAGCCCTCAGCTACTAGGGGTGGTTTTTGACTAAAATCATGATGATTCATTCTAGTCTTTTTATTAATTTTAATTTGGATATAATGAAATCCAAATCTTATATATCAATCTATGATCAAAATTTCTCTTTTGGGGCCAGGTATGGTTGGCCGTGTAAATCTCTGTTGTGTTGGTTTACCATTGGTGATATTTTCTTGGTTGGACCGAACAAGGTTAAATAGACTTCAAATATTATTTTGATTCATGAAGGAATGTTAATGAAATGATGATGGTATAACTATTATGTTTAACATTTTTATAGGACATTGGAATTTTTAGTTGGTAATCAGGTGTTCGTAATTGATTGACCACACATTAGTCATCGAGGTCCTAGGAGGAAAAGGAAACATGAAACTCATTTGGTTCTACCATCTGATGTCATTTAGAATTTAGGGAAGGTATCATACCATAAAAAACATCATGCACAAGTGATTTCAAAACATAATATGCTTCATGTATTTAAATTATGGAAATATATTTTGAATCGATCTCATGTTCTAGGATAGAGGGATTTTGATATGGAAGATTATTTATCTAGGACTGACTATCAAACTAGGATAGTTGATTCTAAATCAAAGGTACATAATTGGGAGAAGATATCTCTAGTTCAAATGAATAACATCATGGTTTATAAAGCCATTAGTCATGGCAGAGGGAGGTACAAATGAGATAAAATTGACATTATCTTTTCGACATTAATGCTTCTTAAAAAGATTTATGGGGATAAAACATTTCTATGGTGGGAGGTTGTAACACTTGATTATTGTTTCAATTATTTTTTAACTTTTTTTCTTCAAGCATGGGTTGAGGTTCACCTTGAGTTTTTGTTTGTGTAAAATTATGGTAATTTTTATATTTTATGGGATTTGAATGGTTGGTACACGTTTTTCCCAAACTATTTTCCTTATCAGTGGAAATCATGAAAAACCGAATTGTGCAGTTTTAATGGTTAGTTCATGGTATGAGAAAACCATTCAACCACATAGTAGAGACCATAAAACCTGAAAAATATGGTTTCATAGATAAGGAATATGGGTTTTTAACAATGAATCTCTTCCCATATGATTATGCCTATGAGATTTAATTAATCTGAAAATTATTATTAACATATTGACAAACACTATTTATGTTCCCGATGGGCCTATTCAACCCTAATACGTTTTCTCCTTCCATAGAGGCTCCCAAGAAGTGATTTTAACCCTCTTAGACCCCTCTATGAGAAAATAGAATTTGGGTTAACAATGTTTTATTATTTCCCAATAAGGTTTATTCCCCCATTCTCTATCCCAAGATCTCTTATTTTCTTCTCCAAATGGTGTAATATATCTTCATGTTATTATAGGATTTAATCCCCATTGTTTGAGTTCTTGAATCATTGTTTTAGTATTCGGTATCTGTTGTCGATGTTTCTCATTTTAGTTACTAGTTTTTTGATTTGTTTTTCGGATCATGTGATCCTGGGGATAGTGGTTCTATTTATGTTGTATAATTTGATAAACGTTATATTTATTTTGTTAAATTAACATTATTAAATTAAATATAATTTCATTTGATTCATTTATTAAAAATAAAATTACAGTAAATTGGGTGTGTTAACTGGATTTGGAATGAAAATTGGTCAAATTCCCCAATTCCATTGAATTGGGCTGTGATTTGTATTTGATAGAATTTTTTTAAAATTTAAATATAGATATTGAATTCTGTAATTATATTTTTAAATTGATTTTAAATTCATATTTGATAAAAATGATTAAAAAATCTTTTGATAGAAACCCAAAGGGTATATCATGAAAATGGAATAATTTTATTAAAATCCCTTGTTAGGTTTTTAAACAGAAATTGGTATATTAAAATGTAATATTGGATTGAATTGTATTTTGAAGAATTTTGAAATAAATTTTCCCCAATTGATTAATGTTTGAGCACATGAAAACCTATGTTGTTCGTGAGTTATTACGGACCAAAACCCATGTATGGGAATTCCGTACCAATAAATTGATGCTTTAAAAATATAAAATAATTTTTTCAAAAGATATTATCAATTTTAGTATGTTGTTTAGTCCACTTTGGTTAGTTTCAAATTTACTTTTGGGCACACTATTATCTTCATTATATAATTTTGTGAGGATCCCAAAAACTGGAACTATCATACCTATTGGTAGATGATCATGATTATAATTTTTTATATTTTACATATATTCCATTATATTTAATGTGTTTTACACATTTCTGGGGAATATATATAAATAGTTTAAATAAAAAGTTTATTAATCCATTTCTGTAAAGTATTTCCATCAATTGAAATGCATAGACCGATTTTTTTAAAATATTCTCTTGAAATGAAATATATATTTTTTATTTTAATAGTTGTCCGGATAATTAATTGTGACACCCTTTTATAGAGACCTTGTTAAGAACCTAGTGGTCTTTTATCTCACACTATACCTTCTCCTTCAGGTGTTTGTAGATTATCTTCTTCCAGGTCTAAGAAATGGAAAAGTGCCACTTGGTGGTGGTTCTTGTTATTGATACTTGGTTGTGGGGAGATTTATATATTGGGAATTGGGTGATTTGTCATAATCTCTAGTTCCTTGATGATGTTATTTGGGTTTTTTAACTTTTGGTCTTCTGGAAAAGTTCTCTCTGTAGAGTTTTCTTTTGTGTATACTAACTTGTAAATTTTTCTTCTATTGTGATTTTGGAAAATTCGTTTCCAAATTCATATTGTATGCTTCTAGGATATATCTGCCTACCCATGGGGATTGGTAACTCCATTCAGACCATGTATGGAAAGGCCTATTTATCCGAGTGGAAGGGTCTCTGATCTAGTTCATGAAAAAAAAATCACGAGATTATTGTGAGTTATTTCACAAAACATATTTATTTTAAATTTAATAAAAAATCACTATGAACAATGATATTGTAACATAAAACCCTTACATTTTTAGTAAATTTTCAATTTCAAGCCCCATTAAATAAAAAATACCAATTATGGATATATACATTTATATTCATGGTAAAAATCAAAAAAATACATTCATTGGTAGAATATACATCATATAAAAGATACAAGTTGTGAATATGTCATATTTATCATAGAAATATAAGTGAGATGAAAATCCATTACCTCAAGTTTGACATTCATTGAAAGTGATCTAAACACATGTTTTATAAATATAAATATATTACAATTATGTTTTAGAGTCATGAAAATAATTATAATTTAATATGTTAACCCTTTATAAAATTTCATTATCAATTTATTAATAATTTATTATTAGAAATAAATCTTTTCTGGGTGTTAATTGTTTCATTTTTAATGAAAATTTTGGTTTGGAAATTATGATAATTTTTCATTTATCAATGATTAATCATCCTATGATTTAAATATGGAAATAAATATCATATATAAATATATACATTAAATATTTATATATCATTACAATCATTCAAAAAATATATAGATAGGAAAATGAATTACACCATTTGTAGTGACAATAATCTGTACATTCGCATTAATGATAATTTCACGTTTCAATGGATGTAATGAAATAAAGGTAAATAAAAATCCAAAATTAAATAATCCATATTATAACATATATACACATTTAATCTGTCCTTATTACCATCCATGTAACTTGGAATTGAAAAAATGAAGTACATCACTCTGTAGAGGTAATAGTCCACATGTACTTATGACGATGTTGTCGTTTTAAAATTAATTGGAATGTAAAATGATAGATATTATGTTATTATTAAAAAATAATTATTATTTCATAAATAACATATATAAAATTAAACCCTTCATAATACCCATAAATAATCAATGGTGATAAAAAATGAAGTGTATCCCTTTATGGAGATGGTAAGCCTAACATATGCTCAAATGATATATTCAATTCCAATTTGATGGGAAAGAGGGAGGATAATTGTTGTTTCATTATCAAAATAAAATTTAATTATATTTAGAAAACTGAATTTATTATTTAGTTATAAATAAAATATATTTATATTAGGTAAATTAGAAAATAAGAAAGTAAGTGACTGGTTAAGGCAGTTACAATTTCATTAAAAGAACACTATTATAACTCTTTTTATAGATCATGGGGATGGCCTTTTTGGAACACTATATACACTAAAAATTTATCAATACATTTATAATATTATGTGAAATTTTTGGTCAATAAAGAAGAATCAATTTGGTGAATGTAAGTTAATAGGGGGGTTACCTCTTATATGTGAGGTGAGAGGAACTCTCAAAATTTCTTAACATAATAAAATATCAAAAATTAATTCTCAAGAAAAATTATTCAAAATGGAGGGATATTAAAAAATAAAGTATTTTTTGTTTAAAATCACAAAAAATTAACAAAATGGCGAGGAGTTTTTTAAATCCATATTTTTTGTTTAATCCCTTAGTTAACCTATTTTATCCTTAATTACAGTATCATATTTTTGACACTTAAAGTGTTATAAAAATAATTATAGCATGAAAAATAGAAAATGAATGGTCAATGGATGAAATTTTTGAAAATATATTATCCACCTTATCCTCTTTAAATATTTTTATATTCGATTAAATAGTTTGTTAATATATTATTTCTACAATATATCATTAATGACATTTGTAAAACTATTTATTTAATATAGCACTAAAAATATTATGAAAAAAATTAAATAGAATATAATCCGTTAAAAACAATAATATGCTATATTTTTCTATAAAATCTATGGAACCCTATAAATAAATCAAATTGTATTAATTTCCACATTTTGAAAATAATTAATCTTTTTTTTTATAAATTGAAAAAATATTTTTTTCGCATTGTGTATGAATTTAAGGTAATTATATAATATTTTAAAATTATAAGTGAATTAACATTATTAAAATAACTTTATTATGATCATAATAATAAATAATATTAATTCAAATGTATCATTTTAATCAATTATTACTCATAATATATATTTCAAAAATGTGCCACATTTTATATTTTTTGGGTTTTTAATTAATATATATAATAAACTTTTATTGCAATATGTCCGTTAAAAATATAAATTTAAATAATATAGTGATAAGGACTTAATGAGATTCGTTAAATTGGAATTAATATTAATAATTGTAACCTTTCCTTTCTTTTCAACCCATGTTATAATTATTCACCCTTTACTAAAGTGATAACTTTTGCAGTAGTTACGATTCGAAAAGCCAAATTATAAAAGGGGGTTATTTACCAATTTTTGAAATCATAATTCCAAATATGAAATATATTTTTCAAATTCATATTTACATAACTAGAATAAATTCATTTTAATATACTTGTTCCAAAGTTGAAAAATATCATTTATTTAGGGAAATACATTTTTAAACATAAAAGTGCATATATTCATATACAATTTGAAGAAAAAAAATTATATTAATGTTAAAATAAATTAATTTAACATATAATAGATAAATTTGTTAAACATAATTCAATAATATAGATTTATTTAATATTTTATGATAAAACCTATTCACAAATTTATGAATAGTTTTCCAGAAAAACATAACCTTTATTTTTAAATGTTTTTTATTTTCATATATAATAAGTTGAAAAAATATGGATTCATTTTATAATTATTAAACAATATTATTTTGTTATTATAGTTATTATAATAAAATACAAGCTCTAAATGATAACTCTTATAGTAAATGATAATATTTTAATAGTATTTTATGGTTTATTTAAACTCAATGATTCATGCAAAGAAAGGTGTGAAGGAAATAAAAAAATATATTGATAAATATATCATAAAAACATATGGTTTCAAATTATACCCCAAATGAATTGAATTTTACAATTGAAATTATATCATTTTTACTTATTACATTCTCCGATTCCCTAGTTTATTCTTTGACTTTTTTATTTTTCTAGGGAAATTGAGCAAGGTGAGTAGTCTTTTTCCATAGATTTTTTTCTCTATTATCATTGAGATTTAATTATCTTTATTCATAGGAATGATAGTGATATATTTATATGACATGTGAGTTTATTACATGTAAATGATCTAGTTTTACATCCCCAAGTTATATACATAGAACACATCATGAATTTGATATAGGTTTAATGGAAGTTCTGAAAGATTTGATATTTTCCATACATGATCAAGAATCACAAATGAAAAACTATACTTGTGGAATGACTATCCATTATTTATGAATATAATAAAAAATTTATATGATACATTCATAAGAATACCTTCTCACAGACTTCACATTCAAAATTTCATTGTTGATTGTTAGCATAATAATTTTCTTGTCTCTAAGATTCTTTAATGTGTTATTGAAAGGATTTAACATTATATTCAATTTCCTTAGCTAAATGAGATCCCAATAGAGTTATTTCTCTAAATATAACCCATAAATATTTATTCTATAATCTTTTTCATAGATAGTTTCATAAGTAATAGTCTTAATGATCAAGTGAAATCTATTATTGTAAGAAATCTCAACTAGAGGTAGGCATTGATACCAACCACATTTGAAATGCATAATACCCGATCTCAACATATCCTCTAGATTATGGATGATTTTATCATTTTGACCATCTCTGATAGACTGTAATTAGTATTGAAACTCAATTCTGTGTCCTTATCATATTTAAGACTTCATCAAAACATTGAGTTAAACCTCAAATCCATATTAGATAAAATAGAATATGGTACTCTATGAAAACATACTACTTACTTAATGTATATAATTGAAAAATGTTCATGAGAGAAATATTATCCAGTAATAATGAATTTTGTTAACTTTATAAGATGATTGAATATAACCCAAATAGAAATGTGGAAATTATTTTTTTGGGTTTTTTATGGAAAAATACATGTTGATGTTTTCCTAACTCTATTTTGGTGGAGAAAATATTTGTAACATCTCCTTAGGATTTTGTATCCCGATATAATTTTATGTATTATTAAAAATCATGATACATTCCCTCTAATAGATATCTTCATATTTTACAAAAAAAATCATTTAGGTCTCTATAAATGTTCATACTTCCAAGATAAATATTTAATGACGAAGTATTAGACTCTTCCAACAAATACATTAAATATAACATGTATGGAGGACATTATAGATACCTAAAACATATTAATCCATTACAGTCAAGTTTTTACTCATGATGACTCCTAGCCTTATTCTTCATTTCAACATATTCGTTATGAACCTTTTGAAGCATCACATGGACATATTTTTTAACCGTCATTTGAGAAAGATAATATTTAACCACTTCTAACATGGTTTCTACATCCATCCATTGAAAATAAAAATATATAAGATCTATTTGACATTTATGATGGATAATCCAGCATGATCCTTTTAAATAATATCAACTTCCACCTCGTTCACCATCCAAGGGTAAAAATTAATTAAGTATTCAAGATCATTAATGATCTCCAATAATATTATTAGGTAAATATTCAACTATTTTTGTGTGAATATGTTTTTAAAACATTTATTTTCAGAAAATAAACCACACATTTATATTTATTGATAATGCCTCCATATCATTAATAAAAATTACTATTGTTTTCTCTAAATCTCAGGTTTGGTAATTATTTTTTTTAACCATTAATTTTAATGAGGTATAATCAATCACCATATCATTTTTAATGAGAACGCATCCGATTCCATTATTTTGATGCATAATAATAGACTACCAACCAATATACAATACAAGGTTATGTAATAATAGGTTCTATAACTAACCTTATCTTCAATTCCTTTATATTTTGGTAAAATATATATTTCTAAATTAACTTGGCTTTAATTTGAGTTACTTTTTATGTGGCTTATAAAAACATGATAAATTTCCCAAAAAGGGCTTCCAATACCTAAAAAACCTAGAAAAACTACAAATATACGTCATAGTGGTTAGTTTGTCCAACATTAAATAAATATTTTCTTTGATAAACCCACATATATATCAACAAATGAGATTATATGTCTTAAATATAAATCTTTATTACCAAAAATTGACACTCTAAAAATTGTTTCATATAACATATCCTACTATGGGTTCTTATGTTCAATCATCATGTGATATTCATTCCCTTCATTTCTCTTTGAATATATAAGTATGTCGTCTATAAATACATTAAAAATATGATAAAGGTAACATCTAAAGACTATATTGATTAAATAAATATAGATTCTAAGGGATTTTTTATGAGAAAAAGGTGTCACTATAAATTGATAATGTCTATGCCTCATATGGAATATTATATTTGGTATGTACCCCTCATTGACCCTAAATTAATTTTATCCAATAATAAAGTTAATATTGGATTATTATTGATCTCCAAAAAGTTGAATAATCAAGTAATCCATATAGTGTAGTGGAAACATTTTCTTGATATTAGACTTGTTAAGTTATCGATAATCAATTTAGGGTCACATCGACCCTACTTTCTTCTAAAAAAACAGGATCACCACATAGTGACACACATGGCCTAATTAATCCCTTTTCAATGTTCTCATGAAAATGTACTTAATTTACTGAAACATAATCATTTCCTATATATTTTTACTCTTTAAAATAGGTTTTTCACCAGGAATTAGGTCTATTGTCAAAATACCATCATGATACAGATGAGCACCAGGAAACACATATGTAAAGACATAAAAAATCATGTACAATAGGTATATATTTTTTGGTTTTCCCCCAAACTATATCAGGAAAATGGTCTATTTGGATAAGAATAAAAACTATTACAATAGATGAAATTCCAACTTTATGTTCATATTTTTCATGACACTAGTAAATGATAATAGGTTAGTTCTTAATATCAATAATTACATTAATTATAAAAAATTTATGAGGTATTGTTTTAGATAAATCCAATATACTTCTTGGATAACATCACATTAAACCAATGAGCAAGTAAAAAGTTATTTAGGAAGCACATTTATGAAAAAAAATAACTACAAAATAAACATAGGCATGATATGTGATCATCGTATTATTAAGGGTTTCTACTAGTAATTCAATATCTAATAATTTGGGAATAATATTGATACCCAAATAAAAATTATTAAATATAATAGAGTTTTTAGATATAATGAAAAACAATACATTGACAGTTATAGATTGGAATGTAAGTGTACCCTTCACCATAATTTTATCATACAACTCCAAAAAAATAGTGATCATATCATATTTTCCATTGTATTTGGAATTTGGATTTTGTTGAAATTGATCATCTTAATTAACCAATATATTTCAACATTGGTTATCATAATTACCATTATCCTTTCATTTTAACACTAGATTATGGGGTTTTTCTTTATTCGAGGTTAATATCTATTCATATCATTAACAATATTCTTCAAATCAATTTTAAACTTGATCTTATGATGACATTCCATTGGACACAAAAACTATTCATCAGTCACCTTAAGAATATCCCCTCAATTTTCCTTCCATTATTTGAGCATAAAAAATCATCTTATTTTATCAATAGTTTTTAAAATTTACATGGAATTACATCATTAATTTCTATTCAAACCATGATATTCATGGGTAACATCTATATCTATTTCGATTTTAATATCACATAAAATGATTTATTCATAGTTACTGATGTCACTTTTTGTAAAACTAATTTATAGACATTATTATATGCCACATTAGAATAAATCATCCATACTATCTTGTTGGAATTTTTGAGTAGAATTATGACACCCAGGTTTTTTATAAAGTTTCTCATTTGTACCAATGGATTCACCATACTTTTTTTCTCAATGAATTACACTTTCATTTTAGAAAAAATAATAGGAGGAAATTACTTATTAAAAAATAACTCATTAACTCATCCCACTCAATAAAGTAAATTTATTCTTAGTTACCTATTTTCATGATATTATCATATTACTAATCTCTTTATCCTTACCAAAAATAAACATCTAAAATAAAATTTTCATGTCCCAAACACTCTTTAACTTAAAATTTATTTTCAGTGGTACTAATATATTACTTGAAAACTAGTGGATCAACATAACTAATATAATATGGTGGATGATTCTATATGGATAAATAAATAGAATGTTGTTCTGTTATTTTCTCATTTGGAAGATCAAAATGATTCATTTTTCAAGAGAGTTGTGTGGGAATAACAATAAGAGTTGAAATTTTGTCTCCTATAACATTTGGTTTCCTCGGAGGATAATCACTTCATTATCGATCACATTGAAATTATCATGGGTCTATTATGTTCTATCTATGGAATAAAATTAAAAATCATAGTGTGAAAAACAATAATCTTATGGGGAAACAAAATAATAATAATAAACTGTTTATATAATTTATATATAATGAAACTGTGTCTTCATTTATTGAATCCTTAGGTTTAACCTAGGACATCCATGATTAGAATCTATTAAAATTCAACATAATTATTCATAAAAAATTGTGAGTTAACAAACACATATCTCCCAATAATATCAAAACTAGTGTTCCATAATGAAAAACTCACTATATACAAAAACTATTCCCAATATATACTAAATTAAAAAAAAATTGTTATTAAAAATATATTCATCTTTCCCAAAACCACATCCACTAGTATTTTTTAGTCATGTATGTTTTTCTAGGAAACTGGTACTCATTTATTTACCATAAAAAAGAATTATCTCTTACTCAAAGGATTATCCTAGGAGATATCTGTAAAGATTTCTTATCCATGCTTCCCAAGGTGACTATTACTTTCTCTAATACTAAATGTTCAACCCCATACTTTACAAACATTGATATATTATATTATTATTTTATTATTTTATTATTTAACAAATAACATTCCACTCCACACCAAAATCATATAGGTTTTTCATCTTTGGAAGTATTGATCCATAAAACACTTGTTAAAAGGTAAACCAAACCATTTAACCTTATGTTCTTCATAACCAGTACCCTTCATTGTCATATCATACATAATACTTTTATTCAAAACATAAGAAAGTGATATATAAGAAACATTGAGCTATGATTATTAGTAATTCAAAGAAAGTGAGACATTATTGATTATATAAAAATATCATGATCATAAAGGTTTGAAAACCATACCATGAATATAATAGATCCTAATACGGAGTCACTGAATAAGTCATGGTAGTTCATAATACAGTAATAATAACTGAATTAACAAACATTATCTATGAGAGAATAACATTGGAATAATAAAATTGTTTGTGGTATACACAAAATTTTGGAAATACATTACCTAGTAATCAGAAGTCTCTAAGAGGACCATAATAGTGGATGTTATCACCCCATGTTCCATCATATTATTCAAGGTTCACTCCCTAGAAAATTATAGGGGACACAATACCTTAATAAAATGTGTTCATTACACATTCAAATCCTATATATTTCAGGAGGTATCCATTATTACCTAATTCATTTAAGGGATGCATAATTCCAGGAACACCCATCAGAAAAATAAAAATGATACAAATGTGTCCTTCAATATCATAACACATTAATCAGATCATAAGCCAGAAAAATAAATGGGATCATAAGCATTTTATCATGATATAACTCCGGAAAAAGAAATACAGTTCACAAAAAAATCATCAATTTAGTATAGCATATAATGTTAGAATGAAACATGTTTTATAAACATAAAGTTAATATAGTTTTAACCATCTAAAATAATAACAAGGATGGTATTTTTGGATCATATCCCTAATAAATAACATGTAACATCAAAGGATGCTCAATTTTAGGAAAATTATCTTAAAAACACTTGGAATATTTGATGATTAAAACACCATTTTTATATTGTAAAAAAATCATTATATTTTCAAAATAAACAAACTATTATGGATAAAAAATCCATTGGATATATCCTTGGATACATGTAAGGTAATATTAATTATATAGAGTGTTCATGTTGATGGAAAATTCAATTCCTATCATATTAATTTATAAAACATTCCTTCAATACTTTTCTAAAAAAAGCAAAAATACCTCATTCATTTAAAGAAAAGAAAATTTATTTTCAATGAATTTTTAAGAATTAATTATTTTTTAAAAATAAAACATAACATTCAAATAATAAAATTAAAAAATATTAAAGAGAAAGTTAATTAAAATTATAGATTTGGATGAGTTTGAATTTTCAATCGAATAAATATGTAATGTTAGATTTCTTAAAAAATTACTTTCTGACTCTTGAGTAATTAGAGATGGTGAATTAAAATGAAAACATGTAATCTTAATAAATATACATATAGGAAGAAATATCGGGATATTATTTTTAGGTATATCATGAAATATCATCATCTAAAATTTACTCCTAAGTGATCCATTTAAATAATCATATTGTAATAGAAACCCATTACCACTTTGGAAAAATTTTATCATAAAAACCAATAAATAAAAAACCACATATTTATATGTATAAACTATAATTTTCATAACAAAAATAAAAAAATACATTCATAGGTAGCTTATGTATGAAAAAAGATACATGTTTTGAATTTGGAATGTGTCTCAAAGAAATATAAGTGTGAAAAAAATCATTACCTTATGTCTCACATGCTTTAAAAGCACTATAACCTCATGTATAACAAATTTAAATATATTATAATTCTATACCAGAATAATGTACATGAATATTAAATCATATATTATACCATATTAACATTTTAACACCCTTTTAGTAATAATTCCTTATTGAAAAACATTATTTTTGGGATTTACCTATTCATTTTTATTGGAATTTTGTTATGGTAGTTCATGTCCTTATACAATGATCATAGTTTAAATATCTCTATAATTTTATAAATATATATATATTTACTATATATATATATATTTCCATTCATCCATAAAGGATAGTCATATAAAAATGAATTATACTGTTCATGGAGATGGTAAATCATACATATGTAAGAACATTATTTCCACATTTCAATGGATGATGAAAAGTAAAAGTAAATTAAAATTAACCTTTCTAGAATCAATATTATAACCTAAATATAATATATATTAATTAAATTTATCATTACTACCACCTATGTAAAGTGTATTTGAAAATATTAATCGCATATCTTCATGGAGGAGGTAGCCCACATGTACATATTAATTAGGTCATAATTATGATATATAAACATTAAACCCATCCCAATACCCATCCAAAAAAGGTGGTGTTGGAAAATAAAATGTATTGACATGTGGGTACGATAAAATGTTTATATAAATGGGTGATACATTCACTTACCATTTGATGGGAATGAGTTTGGGTAAAAGAAAACCCATATATTAATATAACATAATTCGTGGTTTAATGAACATAGTCACATGTAATATAATCTAATAATATCAAGAGGATTACTGTCTTTTGGAAATTATGTACATAAAATAATAACCTGATCAGGGATACAAGGGGGTTATTTTAAACTTCTTAACATGATCTTAAAAATCCATATATCTTATAAAATGAGAAAGAATAACATGGGGATGTACATAATAACAGTGTGATATATAATTCTTTTTAAGGGAATAATCAATGAAAAATATAACTTAAAAAATTAAATGTTAGTCAAGAGGCATATAAATGTTACAAAAGAGGGGTTAGAATCAAAATCTTGAACATCGAATCGTTATATAAGATGATAACATAAGGGGAACATGGGACTATAGAAAAAAATAAAGTCTAATATCAAAAACAAAAGTTAAGGATATCCTCTAACACATCATAAAATTGTTTTCTTAGTATGAAATCTTGTTACACTTATATGGTTTGTCATTATACAAAAATATTTCCCAATGAATTAGAGGTATATATAATTTTGGACCCACCTTCCACATTTATATCATGTACATAAATTTGATTGCCACATAGATCATAGAACATAAGAACATCATTATTATATTTTAACCCCACAATTAATGAGTGAGGGTTTCATACATAGAATACCCCAATCAAGGAAGGCTACATATATTTAGGTGGCCAATATTGAGTGAAAATTGTGGTGGGTATTCACTACACAATTGTTTGGCATAAAAATTTGCAGTAAAATAGAGAGTGTATATAAATATTCTTGGAAGAGTTTAACGGGAGTAAACTATATCTATAATAACATTAAAATAATAAAAAAATTAATAGGGATGTGTTAAAACATTTCCCAAAATGAAATTTTTAATAAAATGTAATGATATAAATAAGGTTCTTGAATAAAAAGGAGAAAGATAGGATCCATTCTTTCATAAAATTAATGGTTTAGCTATAATATACAATGAGAAGGGATAAATGATATCTTAATATCAGAAAATAAATTTTATAGTAAATGATTAATTATAAAGTCATGAAAACATTAACAATAGAGAATAAAAAAGATAAATAAAAATAATGTTCTTGAATGGAAAAGAAGAGAGAGTGAGAGAGAGAGATCACAAACCTTGAGAGGGTGCTTCAAAAATCATGGGAATAAATTTTATAATCATGTAAACACATTAGTTGTTCTCTAGGGAGGGAATTAAAAAGTAAATTCTTTAAAAATTGGTTTTGGGAGAAGAGGAATGGGTAGTGTTTCAGACGCTTTTTTCGGGGCACGCGCATCCGTCTGTGAGGACGCGCTGCTGTTACCCTGCATTCCCACTTTCCAAAGGCGGGAGGTATTCTCTCCTTATTCAGGTACGTCTGCTCCTTGATCGAAACATGGATGATGGGATATCGGTTCTTCCTTCCATGGATTCCTCCCTGAAACTCGTCACCTAGCCCGGGTCTCCCTCATAGATTTTATACGTTGTTCGTGAATCTCATTCCCGGTGCCATATCTTCATGGACGCCGGTTAATTACACTACTTCCGTAAAGAAATTCCATGGGGTCTTGACATGGTATAAACCTTTGGTCGGTGTAGATGGCAACATCAGGCATGACGAGGCATCTCTGGGTGCGTGGACATTAGGGAACCTGTATTCTTCCTCGTAGGAGGGCATCCCAAGGGTGCAGAACCCGAGGCATCCCACGTTGAATGTGGGGAATCATATGCCATAGGCATGCATCTGAGATTTTCCTCAGCTTCCCATGTTTAACATAGGGTATGCTACAAGATTAACATCTAGCAGAGATGGTTATGCCCAAGGCGTGTCATCTGTGGTTTTCCTCAGGCATCGCATGTTTATCACGAGGTAGGCCGTGAGTTTAACGTCTTGCGGAGACGATTAGGCCAATGGCATGTCATCCGAGGTTTTTCTCAGGCATCTCATGTTTATCACGAGGTAGGCCGCGAGTTTAACATCATGCGGAGACAGAATGAGGGTGATCATAACTTCCCATAGAGACGGATTAGAGGTGGTGTGCCCCAGAGAGGGGAGATGTCACACCGTGAAAACCGATCTGGACACCATTGAGGGCGGATCAGAGAGTGTGCACCCCAGAATGGGGAAGCACCAAGGTTTTCCATTTCCCGGGATTGAACCTCATGGAGGTTTACTACGTTCCCTGTATAGACAACATGGATCAAAACCCACGTAGTTTGATGGGGTGATGAATCATGGTGTACTCAGAGGATAACGACCCGGAGACATGCTGGGGCATACTCGTGGATAGCGGCCCAAGTACTGCTAGGAGTAGCAAGTACTGTGGATGGCATGATCCCATCGGGATGTGGCAGCCCGGGTAAGAATTAGGATGGATGATGGAGGATTGCATGGAGTGGAGGGGGAATGAAATGGGGCCATCGTGAAGATGACGGTAGTTCTAGTCTTGAGCATTGAAGATACTTCTTACATATCCCCGTGTTAGGGAATCAAAGTCTACATAGTTTGGGATGGTGCTGGTGAACCGACGTGAAGGTGCACCTTGGTCTGAGGGGTAATGGTCTTTAATCTTGTGAGCTTTCCTACGTACCATGCCTTGAAATGGATCAAAGTCCTCATAGTTTGGATTGGGTTTCGTCAGCGTACCGACGTGAAGGTGAACCCGGGGGGTCCACTGGTGGGGGGATTCAACCTTTTGGATGCCTCCTACGTACCATGCCTTGACATGGATCCAATTCCACATATTTCTGGTGGTGTTGAATATAGTTTAACATCATGCGGGATGAGGGAGAACCGACGTGAATGAGGTTAGGACGACCGGGTGATGGGATTGAACCTCGTGGAGGATTCCTACATACCATGCCTTGACATGGATCAAAGTCCTCGTAGTTCGGGATAGTCACAACGGCTTACCACTGGACTGCAATGCAGTTTAATGTCGTGCGAGATGAAGGTGAACCCTGACATGAATGAACGGCAGGAGGTGGGTGTTGGCGAACTGACGTGAAGAAGGACCTTGGTCCGGGGGATGATGGGCTTGAACCTCACGAGGTTTCCTACGTACCATGCCTTGAAATGGATCAAAGACCTCGTAGTTCATAATGGTGTGTCGGAGAACTGACTCGAGTGAGGACCTTGGTCCAGATGGTGTGGGGCTTACCCACTAGGCTGCCCAGGTGTTGCTGAACTGACGTGAAGGGGGTCGGAGTGACCAATGGGTGGTGGGCTTAGTCCTCGTGAGGCTTCCTACGTTCCATGCCTTGACATGGATCAAAGTCCATGTAGTTCAGTTGAAAGTGGTGGGTGTCAGTCGAACCGACGTGAAGGTGGACCTTGGTACGATGGGTGATGGGCTTGAACCACATGGGGGCTTCCTACGTACCATGCCTTGGCAGGGATCAAAGTCGTCGTATTTCAAAATGGATTCGTTAGCAAACCTATCTGAAGGTGAACCCGGGGGTCCACTTGTGGTGGTCTTGAACTTCGTGGAGGCTTCCTACGTACCATGCCTTGATATTGATCAAATTACACCTAGTTCAGGATCGTCAAAACGGCTTACCTCTAGACTTGAATGCAGTTTAACATCATGCGGGACGAGGGTGAACCCTAACGTGAATAAACGATGGTTTGTGCGCTTGAAACTCATAGAGGCTTCTTACGTACCATGATTTGACATGGATCAAAGACCTCATAGTTCAAATGGATGTACAGCATGACGACATGCTGGACGAGGGAATACAGTTTAATGTCATGCTGGATGAGGAATTGTCATGGCCAATGCTTACTCTAAGCCCATGTGAGTCATGCTCTGTGTGAGAAACAATAGGCAGTAGAGACCTAACGATCATGTCGCGAAGGGTGCATCCGTGAGATGTGAAGAGTGGCTTATTCATTAGAATTCCCATGGTGATGGGACTTACTCCGAGATAGAGGCCCAAGGAAAAGGATGAAGATTGTTTTGGGCTTGAGCCTTGAAGAGGCTTCCTACGTATCCCCGAGGCAGGGAATCAAATTCTACGTAGTTCTTCTGATGAGGGCTTACCGTCGATTGGGGGTTTAAACAGCTTACCGTTGGATTGGGCGCAACAGCTTACTGCTGGATAAGGATGTGAACGGCTTACCACTGAATGGGGTCACAACAGCTTACCACTGATTGGGATCACAACAGTGAATGGGGCTTACATGAGGAAGCTGCTGGGGTGCCGCTATGGAGTGGCAATGGTGATTGGGGCTTATGCTAGGTAGCTGCCCGGGTGCCGCTAAGGAGCATCACTGGTGAATGGGGCTTACGTGAGGAAACTGCCTAGGTGTCGCTAAGGATGGGAAATCATGGGTGGGGCTTACACAAAGATTCTTCCTGGGTGCCCCTAAGGAGCGACAACGGTGAATGTGGCTTATACTAGGAAGCTTCTCGGGTGCCTATATGGAGCAACACTCGTAAATGGGGCTTACACAAGGAAGCTACCCGGGTGATGCTATGGAGCAGCAATGTTGCATGGGGCTAACGCTAAGAAGCTGTCCGTAATGTCTTCCTCATGTCTAGCCATGAGGGAAACCCAACTCAATGGCGGGTTAAGGTTTATGATTCTACACCTATGCACTAGTGAACAAGTGGGATAACACCAAGGGGTGTCAGAATTATGCCATTGTAATCATGGCATTAGGCATCTTATTCTTGGAGCATAAAGAATCTCTTGTTTAGTGCAAGAGGCATCCTATGATTGGCACATAGGGTCTACTACAGTTTATAGTCGTGTAGATAGGACTGTTGGCATCTCATGCTTTGAGCATGAGGCATCTCTTGTTTTGAGAAAGAGTCATCCGATGCTTGGAACATGGGGAGAACTACAGTTTAGAGTCATATAGATAGGACTGTTGGCATCTCACGCTTGGAGCACAAGGAATCTATTGCTTGGAGGAAGAGGCATCCTATCATTTGTTAGATAGGGAGTACTACAGTTTAGAGTCATGTAGATAGGACTGTTGGAATCTCACGCTTGGATCACAAGGAATCTCTTGTTTGGAGGAAAATGCATCCTATAATTTTTTATATAGGGAGTACTACAATTTATAGTCATATAGATAGGACTGTTGGCATCTCATGCTTGGAGCATAAGGCATCTCTTGTTTGGAGTAAGAGGAATCCTATTATTTGTTAGATATAGAGTACTACAGTTTATAGTCATGTAGATAGGACTATTGGAAGAAGGTTCCTAGAAATGGTTGGTGTTGGTACTTACGCAAGGGAAGCACTTTATGGTTCAACCTTGCATAGGAGCCAAGTGATGGGGTTTGGAAGAGTTGCCTAAGGATGGTCCGGCTCAAGGTACTCGCGGAATTGATGAGGAGGATCTCAAATAATGACATGTGAAAGGGACCGAGAGGAATATGTCGACTCAAGGTGCTTCATGGGGTTTAGAGGAGTCTTTCAAATCATGGTATTGCATAAGTGGAAGGACGATGCGCAATGTAAAATCCCGACATCCCGACCCGAAAAGTTTGTCGTGCGAGTCTCCATTTGTCATGGGGGTCTGTGTCGGTAGCGAAGGGACCGGCCCGGAGGGCCATAACTGCAGCCCGAGACTGAGCCCGAGCGGGGGTGCGGGGGCGCAGGCCCCGTGGTATGGACCGTTGGGCGCGAAGGTAGGACCCTCATGAAGGATAGGTCTTCACTAAGTATCTTCATGGAGCATGGCCTCGCAGAGCAAAGGTCTCTCGCAGAGCAAAGGGGTCTCCTGGAGAAAAGGGGTCTCACGGAGCATGGTCTCGTGGAGTAGCATCACAGAGAATTGGCTCGCGGAGCATGGACTTACCGAGTATGGTCTCACAGAGCAGCATCACAGAGTATTGGCTCATGGAGAATGGACTCACGGAGCCTCGGCTCACAGTGCAGCAACGCGAAGGAAGCTGCTCGTGGAGCATGGCCTCATAGAGCCGCAATGCGGAGCTCTGTGGACTGGGAGATCGGCCGCCCAAGGGGCGAAGTGGCCGTGCCCATTCGTTGAAGGGGGGGGGGGGGCGAGCTGGGTATTTATAGGCAAGGGTGTTGTGAAGCAGAGCTCATGAGGCGCGAAGGGGACTTCAGTGCTTCGCGGTGGGTCGAGAATTTCAACCGGGTTCGCGGAGAGTTACTACATCCTCTGCATCACGGTGGGTCTTCATAGCATGTTGTGAACATCAGACGGGTTTGTGGAGCCTCTTTCTACATTACATCACGGCGGTGCTCCGCGATCACTGAGGGGTCATCGTGAATGGGCTTCACAAACCAGGTTTCCAGCCCAACTTGAAATGTCCATAACTCTTAATATGTAACTCCGTTCGAGCCCTGCGACCTACCAAATCAAAGCTTGAGAAAATGTCTACGATCTTGGATCATGTATGAAAGCATCTGAAAAATTTTGAGGACTTGTTTTCCGGGTTCTACAGGTAGTTTGGTGGGTATTATAGAAAAAGGGATGGGGGTTCATTATTAATTTCTTAATATAGGTTTTGGAATCTATAGGATAAAATTATCAAAACCAAAGACCATATTGTGGTTCTTTCCCACATTTTATACTAATTACAAGTAGTTTTTAATGTTTTTATAATTATATGAACTGAACTCATGAAAATAAAAACTTTAGAATTGTGGATGCAAGCCATGTTCATAAAGAATTAATTTTAAAACCATAAAATATAACATAGCTTTAAGAGGTTTCATTTTGGGTGTCTAAAATTAACTAAATAAAAACAAAATAACATTATCGAAAGTGGTACACATTATTTTTGTCATTAATACTATTCATAGTACCTACTACATTTATATTTGGATTTTTAATATTTTAATAAATACCATATATTTACACCGTATTTAGTTTTTACCAAAAAATTAAACTGCCAAAAAATTTATGAAAAACTCACAGTATAAATATTTTAAATATCATTATCTCAAAAATATTTTTTATTTTATCAAAATAATTATAAACATGCAAAATATTAAACATTGAAAACAGAAAACCCCATTTATTTTAAAATACATGTTTTTACAAAAATAAAACATTCTGACCTTTATTAAAATTATATTTTATTACATAAAGATATATTAAAATTTAAATCATAATATAAATTATTAAATATATAATTATATTGAAATGAAACTTTTTCTATAAATTCATGAATTCATTAAAAATGTGTATTGATTGAAACATTTCATTTCCTAAAAATACAATTTATGTTTTAGAAAACACCAAAATATCATCAATGAAAACCACCACAAATTTATCCAAGAACTCATGCATCATATCAATATTTAACTTTTATCAAAATGGTTGTTTAATAATTTATAAATAAATAATAAAAAGGATAAGTAAAATAATTATTTCATTAAAAATAATATATAAAAATTTATACTATTGGCGTCTTGATACACAACCCATTATTAAACTAGTGTATGACAAAAAGGTATGGTGTGTGACGGTTAATCCATCATTTGGGGGGGCTTTTGAGCATGGATTAGGTCATAGTATTGCTAATATTGATCTTAACCCATAAATGGGTTAAATATTTCTTTTGTTGTTGAGTATGAGATTGTTCTTGTTCATGGGTAATTCCATGTTATGTCATCTACCTAAGAAGCTCTGATAAATTTCATTTATAAAGTGTGATCCAATAGGCCAATGTGATCGCTTCTTCCATATGTGTCAATTAGAAATTATCATAACACTTTTTATTTAATATTATAATCCCTCACTATAAAATAGCTATAATATTAATGGAATTTTTTTAATGATCTTATAAATCCATTATTCTTAACTCACCAAAATTTCAAATGTAGTGCATCTGTTTTCTATAACGACATTAAATAATAAGGTATCTACTAATTTTAAATGAGAATTTCATTTATAAAATTCTAGGTCTTCACCTACTTCCCCCACTTAAAATATTTCAAATTTCAAATTTAATTTCATACACTAAAAAATATGAGTGTACTTCTGTTTTAGTACCTTTTTATATCTAATGTTTCATGAACAAACATGTGGTTGTTCCATAACACATTTACAAGGTGATTTGTTTTGTATGGACCCGACCCCATTTTACCTGTTTTGGTGGAATACTTTATTTCTTTTTCATATAAACAAGGAATATGAATCCTGAAGGTCCAAGTTTTCTAGTATTTTTTTGGAAAAATGTTACATAAATAAGTTCAACATTACATCTTGAAAGGATAACAACACTAAATTATTACATTAGAAATATCCAAGCCTCCTATAATATGCTTCAAAGTCACTCATAAATAACTTATTAATATCTTTCTAAAATGAAAGACAAGAAATGGGTGAGAAAAAATTCTCAGTAAGAGTAATAAATACAGTATAAGATAAAATATACCTAAACATTATCCATGGTGAATAATTGAAACACATGCCTTTACAAATAATTAACTTGAACAAATTATGGCAGGAATATGAGCCGAGTAAATAATGCCATAATAAAAAATAATCTTGGGTATTCTACTAGTAGAATAAGTACATGAACATTCAATTACAACATATATAATTATGGATTTACATATTCTGGACATTCTAAAACATTTTCTCATGGACCTGACCAAGACCTCAGAAAACGATTTAGGCCTTGTCCAAATCTATATATCACATTGGGAAAGGCCTCGACTAATTCCTCGTCTATTTGTATAATGATATCTACCGATGCATCGAGGGACTATATCGGACCCCACCCATAACATAATAAGTCCAGTTAATTCCTCTTATGTGCAGGGATAAACATATATAACATATACATTCATATTGAAACTATTGTATGAAATGTAAATAACTTTCCCGGAACATTATGCTAAAACACTATCCATTCAGAATAAATTGTTGAATGGTTTTAAGATAACACATCCATAGTCAAACTAATCATAAACCATTAAATTAAATATGATAGATGATATCCTAGGAGATAAATATCAATGATGTACATGATTAAACAATGGATGTTGAAATAGATTAAGATACTTTAAAATGAGACCACTAAAAAATCATTGAGGAAATAATCCCTAAACATTCCAAAGTGTTTCGTACCACCTTGAAACATACAAATCGTAATACCTAAGAATAATATTAAAAAATGGATAATATAGATATGATATAACAAAGGGAAGTATATACACCACACGTAAGAAGTTTGTGGTGAACAAGTAATATATATCATAAAAGATAATGTTAGATGATAAAAATATTTTTTACTTTGGAATGAAGAGTTCTATTGGAAAATTATTTTGTATCTTCCATGAAATCATTTTTTAAAAAATTAATATACATGAAAATAAAATACTAGGACATTGAAATTATTCATTAGGCATAAATGATGTCACACTAAAGTGAAATCATTTAAAAAGAGTTCTTAAGATTTGTTATAACTAAATCATTTTAGAGTATTTTAAGGAAAGTATTAAAGAGAATTTTAAAGTGTAAAGGCACGTTTATTATATTAAATATATAAATTATCCATGAAAATTTTAAATGATAAAATAATTGTTTTTATAAAAATAATTATGGATTAAATTAGATTATGGGGTACTGTTGAAAACAACTATCATTTCGAAAAATTCCCTTCAATCGGGTTTGTATTTCAGAAAATATTTTGAAAGTTCCATTTAAAATGTGTAAATACCCATAAAATAAGTTAGTCTTATGGGTTTTAAACCTATATAAAACACTCACACATTATTTATTCGGAGTAAATAAAAATACATAAGAATTTCAAAGAGGTGATTAGGCAATGAAAGTAACTCGATTGAAAATGGTTGTTCGGTTGGAAAAATTCTTACCACTTTGTAATCATATGATTTGAATGCCCCAATATTAATAATATAAAAATGATAAATTTAATACCATTAAAATGGATTTATTCATCATACGTTACATCAATGTGTACTATACATACACTATACACATGTATTTGTAGTGAATATAAAAAATCTCTCAAAAATGGAAGTTAGATGAAGAAACCCTTACCTTATGTCTGAATATGTTCCCCACCTGAATATAAGGCCCCAAAATATGAAATTAGACTTCCTAATATCTTATTTCAGAACATAATGAACATTTATTTAGTTTATAATAATTATTTTTAGTTTATTTATGTCCTTATTGATAATTTATTATATTGAATTTTGTCGTTCTCAAATGTTTATTTTCTTGATTTTCATAATTGGTTCACTTGTTTTTCAGTAATGGAGTTAATGTGGAGTGGTTTTAAATCTGTAGTATTGAAATTACATATTATTCATTAACATAACGAATTTTTAATGGTAATTTCTATCATTTTGTTACACGTAATGATGATGAATCAGTATATGACAACCACATAGATTATTTGGCAGTATTTGGATTATTATAAATTAGTTTTATTTTATAAATTGATAATATTTACATATACTAGTTACTGAATATTAATTATGTTATAATACATATAGTATAGTCTGGTTAAACCAGAAAAATGGATTAATAACATGTAATGAAGTATAAATTGTAGAACAAAACTTCATTATCCACGAAGGTTATAAATTTGAACATCATGGATGTTGATTTAGTTTGTAAAAATAAAAGGGAGGGAGTAAGAATATTAATGATGTTTCTTCCATTAACATTATATAGTTATAGAATATAGATGCCACTAGAGTTATCAGGTTCATTTGGATAGAGGAGGTGAGGAGAGAAAAATAAAAAATATGAACTTGAAAATAAAAGCAAATATGAGAGATCCTTTATAAAATTTCAGCAACCAAACGACATAACTTAAATTTTCATAAAAAAAATTGATCAGAGAAAAATGGTATATAATCATATGGAATAAAAGGATAATAATAGAAATATATAATAGTAAACCCCAATATATGGGAATGAAAATTCAAAGAGGTAACATAAAATAAGTTTTGGCTAAAAGAGCAGGGTTAAATGTTCCCTTACCTTGTAGAATAACTCCTAGAACATGAAAAATGGGGCCTTGTGGCTTAAAGAAACCATGGGAGGAATCCTTGAAAGTTAGAACCACCAGATATTCTAATATGAGGGATTTTTAATCAATAAAAACGAATGGATGAGTGGGTATTTATAATAAAAGAGGGAGAATTGTGTATTAATTTAAAAAGACACCTCATTAGTGGGTTTTTGTAAAACCCTGGGCTTTACCATGGTATTTTCCCATTTTATTAGCCACATGGGGCAACTGATAAATTATTTTAATTTACACAAGCCTACCATCATTTTATTTTATTTATTTTATTATTATGATGTCATTAAACATACCAAAAACTCAAAACTGTATTTCTACTATTCACAAAAAATTCAATTATTTTAGAAAAATCAAAAAAAATTCTCCCCTACGATTTTTCGACATGTATATTTCAAAAATGTACTCAATTTTTTTTAAACAAATCTAAATATTATAAATTTAATTTTAAATAAAATCATAGTTAATTCTAAAAATAACAATTTTAAAGATATAATTAGTTTTATATGTATTGGAAAATTTAATTAAGATCGCATTATCTTATTAACATATGAAAATATAATAATAATAATATTTACTATTTATAAGGATCATATTAATATTTATATTTATATTCATAAGGGTATGTTACTATTCACCAAAAATTAAGTTTCCCTTATTAGGCTTTAAATATCTTACTCAACACAAATGTTTATGTCAGTTTTTCAAAATTCAAATCACAGAGGTTGAAAAATAATGTTTATATGACTAGGTTCTAACAAAGTGGTGTTTTCTAGAGACTCAATGTTTCATTCATTATATAATAAATCTATTTGTAAATTCTCTGGGTGTTACGTTATCCCCTCACAAAAATTTTTTCCTAGAAATTTGAAATTGAACTTCGAATGTTAATGGTTGATACTTGAAAATTAGCTTGTGGGATGTGAGAAAACCACATCAAGAATATAGTAAAAATATTAAATTTATAAGGGAAATTAAAAGGCATCGGTTACTAAAACACAACACATTTTAATTGGAAAACATTGTAATGGAAGAATAACCAAACCATCATGTAGCAACATTATACTCTAAAACCCATACAATGATGAACTTAAACCATTTCATAACTGGTTAAAAATTCCAAAATATAATTATTCAACACATTATAATGATGTCCTCAAAATTCCCTTGATGAACATATCATTAAACCATAATCAACAAGATGCATCTCTGATATTCACATTAAAAACATGTGAATAACATCATCATGTATCCACTTCAAATAACGAAATAACTTGAATTACCAGAAAAACCATATCGGACACATGCATTCCTCTGTATACCTTACATAAGATACATGTTATTTGATATATTATTTAAATCAAAAAAATTTTTAAACTCCATCGATGATAGCATAGAAAATTTCTCAGCACGTCAAAAATCGGTTCTAAGGTTGTCAGTACTTATCTAAATCAATCATGTCTTCATTATTATCTCAACATGAGATATATTTATTATGAGTGGTCTTTCCCTCAATCATTTGTTTTAAAAAAAGGTTAACTTTCTACTGAATCACTTTTCCTTCATACCATTCACCATATGACCTCAATTCCTTAATGAAATAGTACTCTAGTACAATCCTTATAAATCTCATAATTCATTAAACTAGTACAATACTGAATAAATATTCAAATGACATGATTCTTAACTAGTAATATTAATAATTATACTTTATCTAGGTAGCATCATAACATGTTCATTATCCAAAATCCTAATTTGGGGTATATTTCATTGAGGTTTGGGACATTGATTTGTATATTGTCCCATATCCTTATAGTTGAAGCATTGAATATAGGGAAATTATTTCCTAGTCCTACAGTTAAGATAATGGTGTGAATTTTCTCCACACATGAAACAAACTCATTTTCCTCTCAAGAATATACAAAGGTGTTTCCTTCTACAATTATCACATGTTAAAAAATACATCTTTCTCTTCTTCCCTTTTATCCAGGTTTTCCCCTACTATTCTCTTCTTCTTTTGTTTCCCTTAAAATCTATAGGATTTAGAGATTTCTTTACATACCTTGTCAACACATTATATTATTTGTTCATACGATGAGGATACTTGGGAGAAAATAATCTTTTGAAATTATGGATTAATACTAGTAGAGATAAGATCATTATTACTCTTCACATCTTGTGCATTGGTGAAGTTCTCATTTCATCTACTAGTAATCAATTCTAATCAATTCAATATTTTATATTTGTAGGAAACATTATTAACTCTCTATTACTCTAAATATTTTATAATAGATATCTTAAATTTATGAATCATAAATACTATAACTATATACTTTTGTTACATTGTGGGAATGAATCATTCATAACCATTGGTAATTAAATTTGGTTTATCCTAATCATATCCCCCTGGAGTGTCAATACTAAGAGTGGGACAACACCGATTGTCATGTACTAGGATACCCCAGGTCAAACCCAAAGCTCCTTTTCAGGGTTTTCACTCCAAGGTACATCTCTACCAGAGGCAACTCTACCTATTTGTATATAGACAAGGCTGCATTTTATAGAAAGATCCACATAATAT
Source organism: Viscum album (assembly GCA_963277665.1). Lineage (NCBI taxonomy): Eukaryota > Viridiplantae > Streptophyta > Magnoliopsida > Santalales > Viscaceae > Viscum > Viscum album. The sequence goes on along the minus strand of OY728157.1, from coordinate 859,096,637 downwards.
ATTCCTTACCATGATTTTAGTACGTTCTTGTATGTTTGTCCCAAAATACTACTTAGGTATTTTTTCCCTAATCTACATTTTCTAATATAGTTTCCATGTTTGCTACTAAACTTCCTTTGATACCAACTGTAAGGATCCAATCCAAGTTTCCCGGAGCCTGCGAAATAATTTATTACATTTTCATATAAACAACGAATATGCGCCCTAAAGTCTCATCTAGTTTAGTAGTTTTTTGGAAACAAGATACAAAAATAAGTTCAAAATTACCTCATTAAAGGGAAACAACACTAAATTGTTCCATTAGAAACATCCAAGCCACCTATAATATTCCTACAAGTCAATCATAACTAACTTCTTCATATCTTTGGAAAATGGGACATAAGAAAGGGGTGAGATAAAATGAATAGTAAGATTAAGACACACATCAAATGATAACATAAATATAAACATTAGGCATAATGAATAATTGAAACACATGCCTTTACAAATAATTAACATTAACACATTATGGAAGGATAACGATCTATGAAAATAATTCCATAATAAAACAAAATCATGGGTATTTTACTAGTTGAATAACCATGTGCACTTTCAACTAATAGATTATTTTTGAGGGATGTTCATATGTCAAAAATTCTGAAACATTTTTTCATTCCCTTGTCCAAGATGTCAAAAAATGATTTAGGCCTCAGCTAAATCCATATATCACATTGGGAAAGGCCTCAACCAACTCAACGTCTATTTGTCTCGTTAGACAAACCGATGCATCTAGGGGATATAGTGGGCACCACCCATCACATAATATGTCCAATTAATTCTAATATGAGTAGGTATAAACATAAACAACATATTCATTCATATTGAAACTAACATATGAAATACAAATAACCTTCCCCGAACATTATGCTTGAACACTAACCATTCCGAGAAAATTGGTGAACGGTTTTAAAATAGCACATCAATAGTAAAACTAATCGAAAACCATTCAATTAAATATGGTAGATGATATCATAGGAGATAAACCATAATGAATTACAAGATTCAACAAAGGACTATGACATAGATGAATCTACTTATAAATTAAACCATTAAAAAATACTTGAGGAAATAATCATTAAATATTCCAAAGTGTCCCATACCACCTTGAAACATTCAAATCATAATACCGTAGAATATTATAAGAGTAAGAATTTTATTTATATGATATACCAAAGATAATTACATACACTACATGTAAGAAGTATGTGGTGAACAAGGAATATATCTCATAGAAGATAAAGTGAGATGAGATAAATTATTTTTACTTTGGAAAGGATAGTTATTTTTAAAAATACTTTGTATTTTCATTAAATTATTTTGTAAAAATGAATATACCAGAAAATAAAATATTAGGATATTGAAATTATTTTTTAGGAATAAATTGTGTCCCTATGATGTGAAATAATGTAAATAGAATTCTTAAGATTCATGAGAACTAAATCTTTTTAGAGCATTTTAAGGAAAGTATTAAAGAGAATTTTAAATTGGAAAGACATGTCTGTTCTATTAAATCCATAAATGATAAAAGATAATTTTTTCATAATAAAATTATTGTTTTAATAAAAATAATGTTTTCCTAAAAAATATTATGGGGTACACGTGAAAAAGGGTAACAATTTTTAAAGATCCCTTGAATCCGGTTTGTATTTCAGAAATAATTTTGAATAATTCATTCTAAAACATGTAAATGCATATAAAATAAGGAATTATTCTAGTTAGTTAAAATATATAAAACACTCACCCAGAATTTACTTGGAGTGCATTATAATCCCTATTAATTTCATAGAGGTAATTATATAATAAAAGTTACCTGAATGAAAATTGAAGTTTGGGTGGGAAACCCTTACCACTTTTTAATCAAACCATTCGTATGCCCCAAAATTAATATTATTAAAATTATACATTTAATACAATAAAAATGAAGATATTAATGATATTTGACATCAATGAGATGTAAACATACACCATACATAAGTATTAGTAGTGAATATAGAAAATTTCACAAAAAAATGGAAGTAAGATGAAGAAAGCCTTACCTTATGTTTGAATGTGTTCCCCTCATGAACATAAGGTCCTAAAATATGAAATTATACATATTAGTAACATATTTCACAACATATTAGATATTTATTTAGCTTTTCATAATTATTTTTAGTTTATCTATGTCCATATTGATAAGTTATTATATTGAATTCTATCGTTCCGAAGTGATCGTTTTCTTGATTTTCATAATCGGTTCACTTTTTTTAGTAATGGAGTTCATGTGAAGTTGTTTAAAATCTAAAAAATTAAAATTACATGTTATTTTTTAAAATGAAGAATTTTTAATCATAATTTATATAATTTAGTTACATGTAATGAGGATATATCATTAGATGACAACCACTTTAATTATTTTTGCCGTATTTGGATTATTATGAACTTGTTCTGTCATATAAATTAAAAACATGTACATATACAGGTTCCGTAATATAAATTATGTTATAATACATATAGTATAGTCTATTTATACCATTTAAATGGTTTCATGACTAGTATTGAAGCATAAATTGGATAATGAAACTTCTTCATCCACGAAGGATAAAAATTGGAACCTCATAGATGTTGATTTCGTTTAAAAAAAATAAAAGGGAGTGAGTGAGAATATTGATGATGACTTTCCTTTACCATGATATAATTATAGTATATAGATGATAAAGGATTTATAAAGGTCATTTTTATATAGGAGGTGATGAAAGAAAAGTAAAATATATGAACTTGAAAATAAAAGAAAAGGTGAGAGTTCCCTTATGAAAATATTGCAGCCTAACGGCGTCACATAAAATATCATAAAATGAATTGATGATATAAAATTGGAATCTCATCATATTGATATAAAAATTACATTAATATTAAAACATAATATCAAACCCCAATATATGAGAATGTAAATTCAAAGAGATAACATAAATGAAGTGTTGGATAAAAAAAAGAGGGTGAAAAGCTCTTTTATCTTGTAGAGTAACTCCTGGAACATTAAGGTTGGTAACTTGGGGATTAATGAAACCTTGGGAGTTATCATAAAAAGTTAAAGAAAACATATATTCATGTATGATGTATTTTGAGTGAACTAAAATTAATTGATGAGTTGGTATTAATAGTAAATGAGAGAAAATGTTTTATTAATTTAAAAAAAACACCTCATTAGTGGTTTTTCTAATACCATGGGATTTCCCATGTTATTTTCCCATGGTATTATCCACATATGATAAAACATATTGTATTTTACTATAAACAAGCAGACCATAATTTTAATTTAATTATTATATCATTATGATGTCATTAAACATACCAAAAACTCAAAACAGTATTTTTACTATTCAGGGAAAATTCATGTATTTTTTAAAAATCCAAAAAAATAACCCATACCATTTTTCAACATGTAGAATTAATAAATGAGAAATTTTTTTAAAAAATAATTATCTAAATATTATTAATTTAAATTTATATTAAATCACAGCTAATTTGAAAAATAACAATTTCAAACGTATAATTAGTTTTATATCGCTTTGAAAAATTAATTAAGACATCATTAAAGTATTTCCTTAAGAAAATAAAATATTATCAGTTTTTAAAATTCATATAGTTCCTATTACTATTCAAATTACTATTCATATGGGTATGTTACTATTCACCAAAAATTAAGTTTGTCTCATCAGACTCTAAATATCTTACTGAACGCAACCGTGTATGTCAGTTTTTTAAAATTCAAATAAAAGAAGTTGACAAATTATTCTTACCTGACTGGTTAATAACAAAGTGGTGTATTCTATTGACTTAGTGTTTCATGCATTCTATGATAAATATTTTTTTAAATTCATGGGGTGTTACATGTTTTGTTTCATAAAACATTGTCTCTATGATCTATGATCATCACCTTCAGCTCCTCATATGAAATATATTTTCCAAGGGTACCACCTCTCTATTTAGTACATGTGAGGAGTTTGGTATGTACTTACCTAAAATAGATATATGAAACACATCATTCACTTAAGAAAGTTTAGGTGATATTTATAGTCAATATACCAAAACTCTGATGTGTTCAATGAAATCAAGTTCACTGATGTATCTGTTGCTAAGATTTCCCTTTTTCTCAGTCTTCAATACTAAATTTCAAGGGAAAAAAGAATGAATTCATCATCTCTTACCTCAAAACTAAAGGTATATCAACTATTATATATATATATATATATATTTGATGTTTACTTTGTCATGATTTCATATGACAGTGAATGTTTTGAACCATCTCTATCTTCTCATGGAAATGATCATATCCCATAATATTATGTTCTTCATCATCATCCAAACATTTTGGATCTTGAAACCTATTCTCATATAGAGCCTCATATGGTTTCATTTGGATTATATAAAAGAATTTATATATATATATATAAATCCATTAGGGATGGTGATGATCCCAACATCCTTTCAAACCAATTTAATAAGATCTCATCATATACCATAGAGTTTCGATGGTTCTCTCAAGATGACCATCCATCTCAGGGTGATAAAAAGTATGGAAACTCGTATCTATATCCAACATTTTTTGAATTCATTCCCAAACCGTTTAGGTAAACCTTGGATATCAATCAAATATAATGCAAAGTTCCACTATATGTTGTCTGACCACATTACATGTATATATAATTGTGAGTTTCTCAGTAGAAAAAATCTTCTTGATAACAAAAATATTCACAAATACTATAAGGAGACCGACTAACACCAAGATGGAATTATTTCCTTTAAATGTTGTGGTGAGTCATATAGAGAGGTCAATATATTTATTTTTCCATTTGCATACTATTAATTAAAATGGTAATATAATAATTATATACTTATATAGTTTATCCTTAACTTGTTGTTATACAAATCAATGAGATCTATGTTCTTCAATATACTTTTTCATGTAATCCTACCATAAGATCTTCTTCAAATTCCAATAAAAAAAGTGCTTATTGGATAAATAGTGAATGATGATATATGTGAATCATCTTGAATATCCATTTTTTCCAATTTTTGATAGTACACATACTCGCATTCTACACCATATAAGTCGATCATTAGAAAAGATGAACTCCAAAATATTAATTATAGTAATTATCTCCAAAAAATCATTTTAGGCATATTTAATCCACAAAAAATTGATGTTTGAGTAGTTAGATATGTAAGGTAGGATGAATATAATTTTTTATTCACATGTCCATAATTTACCTTTTCAAGAATAATAGATCCAATTAAATCCTTAACATCGATATAGTGCAGTGATACTTTCTAATCATACCATCTGCCACATTACATACACTCAAAGAATTATAATGTATTGGATCATCATAATCCTTGTTTATCACATACAACCATCAATGGTTCATATTAATCAATTTTAGGTGAATATATACAAGAGTATTTTATTATTTTTACATATTTCACACTACTGCCAATAAAGAAAATGTCACCAAATATTAAATATTAAGATCACTATAAAAATTTACATATCTAGTTTTGGGTAGTTCTTCTCTTGGATCCTTAATTGGTAGGGGGTAAAGGATATAAAATTTATATTATTTGGGAGTAAACAACATAATCCCTTTTGGATGACTCACTATAGAACACAAATCCTTCACCAATGGTGTGTAATGTGAGAATAGGTACATTGATTATCTTTATTTTAAAAAAAATAAATCTCTCCTTTAATTCATCAATCTAGGAAGACTTCATTCTTGTCTACGTTATCTGGGTTATTTTTCTTGAAAACCATGAGAATATTATTAGTACCTAACTATTCCATGGATACTACGATTCTACAACATTGTTATTATTTTGGGCCATTCCTCAATTGCGTTAATTTTTTAAGGATCCACATATATCCCTTTTATGGTGATAACAATAAAAAAATGTAATTTTATCTTCCCAAAAAAAACATTTATTTAACACTGCATAATAATTTTCGTTTCCCACAGTCTTTAACACCACAATTAAATTTTCAACATCTTCTTCCCTGAATTTAAACAAGATAATAATATATTCCATTAAAAATAAAACAAATTAATTAAATTAGTCTTTAAAAAACTATTAAAAATGTCTATAAAGATATATGGATCATTAGTGAGTTCAAATATAATTACTATTAAAATTTACTTCTCATACCTTGTATAAAAAGTAGTCTTGGGGATATAATCATTCTTCACATTTACATGATAATATCCAGATCGAATATCCACATTAGAGAAGTTCTATGGTCAACATAATAGATTGAAAAAGTAACCAATCCATGATATTTAGTAATTATTGTTTATCCTGATCTTGTTGTGGTCATGATAATCATTAAAGAGGTGAATTTACCCTTCATTCATCTTGACGAAGAGGACTAAAACAACCCATGGTAACGAACTTTGGAATATAAAACCTCTATCAAATTTTTCCTAAATATTCATCTTTATATCGCCATTTTTAATATTGTCCATTTTAAATGGATTCATAGATACTAGAAAATATTTGTGTATAAGAATGATCGAGAACTCAACCTCATGGCTTGGAGGATAATAGAATATTATTCCACAAACACATCAACATATTCCCCTAAAAAGATTATGTCATCGATGATGATCATTTTTTATTCATAATAATCTTATGTAGATACAATATATGAGAAGAATATAATATCCATTCTTGATATGATGATGCCAAGGGAGGTTCATCATTCTCGTTACACTTGTATAGAATTCGAGTTCGGTTCACGATAAGTTGGGTAGTTTCTTTATCTTAGCTATTTATATTTTATCAATACAAGAAAATAAAATCCATTTCAAGAATAGCCCCACATTTCATTAAACAGAGTATCATAAGGTATTTTAGGAAATTTAGCTCAAATAATTTGGTAGGTTATGAATTATATACTTGGGATATGAGAATTCAACAATTTTTTTTCTTATTTGATATTATAATATATATGTTTTGAGGTTGAATTTGAATAGTTCTACAAATCATGTGTGATTTGGTAATATTTATAGAATCAGAGTCACATAGAAAACTTGATGTTCATGAATGGATGATAATCCAACTGTTCACTATTTCATTATATTTTGAATCCATTTACTTTAACTAAAATAAATATATGGTTGAAAATTTTCAAGCTATTGTACATATAAAATGGAAAATATGAAATTTTAATGGATTTGTCATAAATGGAATACATTCCTTGTATTAATAATTTTCTGGATTCAATATATATTCTAGACTGTATATTCCATAACATAAAATTATATATTCATTTTTTTCACATCATGGTTGTGTAAAATTATTTTGTTAATTTCCCAAATAATATCTCAGGAGTATCAAACAATGTGTGTATCAGGGTATCTTTGTTGTGCACCAGATGGTGATGGAGTAAATGTCCAATGCACCATTTTATAAATCATTACCCCTATGTATAACTTTCCTCAATCCACATCAACTTATAATATCCATACATTGATTTTGTTTCTTGTCAAACAGTTTCTATATATATTATCAAAATTTAAAGATTTTATACTATTCTTATTATAAATTCTGAGGCATTCACTATGGTATTCTAATAATAATATATAAATATAAATAAACCTCCATCTAATAATGAATATAAAAACATATATTTAATAGACTATAATTTATGATTTCCTAAAAAATGGTACATATAATACAATACTAGGAGATCATGAGTCCTAGTTCCTTTAAGAAATTAGATACATAGAATAAAATCATGATCGTGGATAAGATTAAATTATTTAAAACAAAATAACATGCTTTTGAAATTGCATCGCTCTTCTAGAACATTATGGGATAACCTGGGGATGTATATAAAAACTTGTTCTCCTATATATTTTTGTAAGCAAATAATCAAATCAGAGAATAATTTAATGTATTAAATGTGAGTCTAAAAGTATATAATGGTTAAATTATTGTGGTAATAATCATAAATTTGAACATCTAATCATGATATTTATTGATAACATAATGTAAACCTGGGAATGTGGCCACAACAAAAAATATGACACCATAATCATTTTATAAAGATAACTATTGGGACATCATAAAATGGTGTTCATAAGATAACCTCATTTTCACCATACATGGTATCTAATGATATAAAAACTAAACCCAATGAATTGGTGGGATGTATAATTCCCCCCCCCCCATAAAAAAATATCTTGTACATGCATTTTCCTTGGACATAGATCATACATCATAAGAACATATTTCATAAAATTCACCCCTATAATTATGGGGTGTGGGATTAAATAATATAATTATACAGTCAATGAAGGATAAAAATATATAGGTGAATACATTTGAGTGTAAATAGAGGTGAGTATTTACTATAAATATGTATATCATGGAATAATTCATGATAATTTTGCAGAATAATAAGTTTACAGAAAGATTCAATGAAGAGTTTAATAATAGAGAAATGGGTCTTGGATGACTTTTGAATCCCAAGGAATGTAAGAGGGATGTGTAAAAATGTATCCCAAAATGAAAAATTGGGAATCTAAATGGATGATATAAATATGTTGTATTAATAAAGAGTAAAATTAGTGGATCCCAAACATTTTAATAGTAACACATTTTGTAAACGATATCACAGGATAATGACAAATGAAATCTCAATATTGGATCATAAATTAAAATATTAAAATATATTTATAATGTAATTAAGACATAATCACACCTCAACCAGGTCTGTGAGGATGCGACAGCTGCATATAAGAGACTCGAGATCAAATCTAGACAGAGAAATATTTTACGATTACTATAGCAGGTACAATAGCAGGTACAATAGCAGGTATTGTTCAGTACCGTATCAGATAAAACTATTCATGTTTTTGGGATTTCAGGACACTAGTCTGGTACTTGATTCCATTAAGGCCTTTAGGCTAGTAAGGCTTACGAGACACCTTAAGGCCTTTGGGCTACCTCATGGCCTTCAGGACACATGACATTGTTCTTAAATGGACCAGGAAGACTCTAAAAGAGATAGGCTCTATATAAGGATTTAGAGTAGGAACATTCCCTAAAGTGGATCTAATAGATTTGGATGAATGATAGGGTATAGAAATTTCAATCAGGACTAACATGTGTATGCGTGGGAAGCCTAATCGAACAACTATGTAGAGGTGGAGAGATAACATCATGATGTATATGCTAGTGAGGTGAAATTTCTAGTAGTTATTGTCCGGATGAAATCCTATAAGACCTTCAGGTAATGTAATGTCACAATGCCTAGGGTCCATGTAAGGGTTCACCTCAAAACCTTAAATGAGAGAATTATTATAAATGAATAAAATTAATAATTAAAACATAATAAATTGATATTCAAAAGGAAAAAAAACAAAAAGGTTCTTGAATGAAAAAATAGAGTGTGAGATCCATTTCCTTTAGAATGAACTTTTAAAACCATGGTTGGAGATTATTAAGAACATATGAACACATTTGGAGGGTTATAGAGAGGTAAGGACATAGTAAATTCAGGCTCAATAGGGTTTAAGTGATGTGGAATGGGAGGCAGGGTGTGTTTCTATTGAATAAGATAGGGTAATTATTTGATAATTTCTAATGTTATGTTTTGGATTCTATATGATAAAATAATAAAAACCCCAATCCTGTCCATGGTTTATGAATACGATTTCTTCTAAATGATATATTATTTTAATATTTTATAAGGATAAGAACAGATGAAATTAAAATAATATGCTTCTTAATTTGGATATGACTCATGTTAATAATGAATAAATTTTAAAACTATAATATATAATATATTTTTTGAAAGATTAATTAAGGATATTATAGAATAAAAAATTATTTTCAAACATAAATAGGATTCTGGACATGTTTTCTCTTTATATTATTTATTATATCACTTTTTAAGAATTTATAATGTCATAATATGAACCATATATTAACACAAAATATATTTTTTACCACAAATTTCACAATCTTATAAAATTATTAAAAATCCATAGTAAGATAATTTTGATGTGTTAATTTTATAAATAATATATCTTTCATGAAAATAAATATCTAAATTATTGAATATATAATTATAAAAAAAATTCCCATTTTTTGAAAAAAAAATTAATATGTTAACATTTTCTAATATTCATAAATTTTTTAATTGATTTCATAAAGTTATGTTTTAATTTATATTTAAATAAAATTTATTTAATAATAATCTCTTATGAAAATATAATATTATAAAAAATTAATTTATATAAGTAAAATGTTTTTCTTTATTGGAATATTAAATTTCTTAAGAATACAATTTTTGTTTCATCATATAAAAATATAATTTTTTTCAAAATCATTATGTTATTATTTTAAAACAAATAATAAAATGGATAAGAAAAATATATTATAAAAAAAGGATATACTTGAAGGGTCCAGATTCAGAACACTTTTTAAACCTATGTATTCCCTATGGATAAAGTGTGTGATGACGACACTTTTTTTGGTGGTTCGACGAACATGGTTTGGGTTTTGACCATGATAAGATTAAACTTCTACTATAAAAAATTTTAATCTATATTTAATAGTTGAAGATAAAATTGGGCTTGTTCATGGAAAATTATCTTGGTTGATATCTCCCAAAGAATCTAAAACAAATTGGTTTAATGAGGTAAAATCCTACTAGTCATGTAAATTTCTTCTTACAAATGTGTCAATTGGACTTTACCATAAACATTGATATATACAAATATTAATAGTAACATTATAATAGATTTATTATCAGTGGTTATGATTTATAATTATCTTTTGAATTAGATGGGTTATAACAATCCAAAATTAAAAAAAATCATTACATTTGATTTCTATAAATACATTACTTACTGATAAATTTATTAATTTATAAAGGTAATTTTATATATATTAGATCATGTACTCATAGGATAATAGTGGTTTCATAAAAATAATAAACTTTCAGTACATTTAGGATTTAAAAGTTTTTATTTTTTTATTAATACAACATATTTGGAATAAAAAGAGGAGATGTAAAAAATAAAATCATTGGTTAAGGTCATTAACTCTTCTTTGAAAGATATTTACTTGATCTCTTAATAACGATCCTAGGGTTATCCTTTTGGGAAGACCATATCCTCTAGAAAAATTCTAATTATATAGAGAATAAAATTTAGGTGTTTTTTAGATATAACGATCAATGTGGTGTATATAAAATCAGGTTGGGGTTTCCTTTTAAATGTAATGGGAGGGGAACTATTGAAATATCATAGAATATTAAAATAAAAAAAATTATTTCTGTAGAAAATTTATTTAAAATATACATAAATTCAAATATAAATTATTTTATGGTTTAAATTATATAAACCAAAAAAATTGAATAGACTTTTGTGGTATATTAAGCCTTCCCTTTTGGTTTTCCCACTTAGTTGACATATTTTAACCTTAACCACAATATCATCTCTTTCATTTTTAAAATGGCATAATTTTATATATAATGTGATATTTGGCTCATAAATGATGATGGGATAAAATTTTAGATAAAAAAATATCAAGAATTTTCATTTTCATTTTGTTTGATATATATATAATTTAATAATAAAATATTTTAATAAAACAACATTTATGTTATTATTAAAAATATTAATTTAATTTGACACTAAAGACATTATGAAAAAAGGACTAATTTAAATATAATACTTTAACACAATACTAATGTGTTATATTAATATATAAAATTCATGTAAAACAATAAATCACTAAAATTATATATATTTTAATATTTTTAAAACCATTTCTACTATTAATCTATTATCTAAAAAAGGTTTTGACATTGTAATAGAAGTAATGTTAATTATATAATTAATAAAAAATATAAACAAATTACCATCATGAAAATAATTTAATTTTTCTTAAAATAACCATAATTATTTATTCACAACTCTATTTTTCAACACATAAGATATATCAAAAACTAAAATATTGACATTTTTTATTTTTCATTGCATTAAATATAATATAGTTAATTTCCATGGAAAAGTATTTAATATACAATTAAATTTAAATAATTATTTTATAGGGGTATAATTACCTTAATCCAATAAGAATTAATATTTAAAATGGTGACTTTAACATTATGTTAAAACCTAGGATAACCAAATTTATCCATTACCGAGGTGATAAAATTTACAATAGTTACTTATCATATTGCCTAAATATTAAAGGGGTATATTTTTCAAATTTTAACCTCCTCATTTTAAATATGGAATCCATTTTTTCAATATTAAATCTATTTGTGTAAAATAAAATAATTTAAAATATCTGCATAAAACGTGGAAAAAATATTTTTAGGAAAAATAAATTTTAAGAGTAAACCTGGACGAATTATTATCTCTAAAATGGAAGAGATATTAGATTAATGTTAAAAATTATTAAATATATACTAGATAAATGTTGTTAAAATAATTCACTAATACAGATTACATTAACTTATTATGTTAAATACACATCATGCATTTTTTAAAAAAATATCGTTTTATCTTAAATGACTTTATTTTAATTTAAATTTAATTGATAACCATTTTATTAATTTTATAAATATGTTAACTGTATATTTATTTAAATTAAGTTAGTATCCAGTAATCCAATGGATGTTATAAGGCCCCGACCTTAAACCTTACTTAATATTGAATTAAATGAATAATTCACATTGAGGATCTTTTCCGGTTTAGAGTTTTAGAGAATTAGGACATAACTATTACATCTCAAAGGATTACAAAGTAGAAACATTTACTAAGTTTGCATAAAATAAAAACTCTTAAAAAAAACATGTCCAGTTCCATGTTTTAGGTTGCATGACTTTCCCTTGATCCCATCCTTGACCTTATTCCACATTAAGTCCTATAAAAAACATTTCAAAAACTTGGGATGAGCATAAAAAGCTCAGTAAGGGATACACAAAGAATGAAAACTATTAGTTTTTCAAAACAACATGTAAACCATGTATACTTTATCAAAGTAATACTTTTCACCATTTCGAAGTAGAAAAAACTCTTCATTGAATAAAAGTTCATTACTTACCCTTCTGCAAAAAAAAGATTACCATAAAGCCCATATAACGATCACATAACATATAATGGTAACTTGGGACATAAACATACTTAAGTGGAATAACCATAAGGTCGACTTCCACACATATCACTTAATGGAATAGCCATTCGGCCAACTTCCATACATAACTAATGGAATAGCCATACGGCCGACTTCTATACCCAATGCATTGGAGGTTATAACGTAACCACCCGTCCTGGTATTCACGGCACCACCCGTCATATGGTTTATCACGTAACCACCCGTCAAATGTCCAAGTACCATTATAAAAATCATAAGACATAAAACAAGTATAATGGAATGAAAACATTTCCACACCATGATCACAATATATCACATAAATATATTGACATAGAAAATCCATTATAAAAACCATTTTCAATACCAAAATACATAAAAGATTATATGGTTTTTATTTCATTTTAAAAACATTACGGCTTGATGAGGAAGCCAATGACCAAATAATACTCGTGGCAGCGGAAAAGGTCGGTGTCACCGTGTACGTTAAAAAAAACAATCATTTTTGTCGTTTAGTAAAGCGCTTCATAGAAAAATATTCCTTTTGTATAAAAGTAAAAGTCAAAGGGGTTTATACACCGTATAAAATATAGTTGTGTATAAAATGAAATATGCCTCAATGAAAGGAGATTGAGACGAAGTCCCTTACGAAAACTCGGCAGCCTAACGGTGCCACTTAAAACTTCCAAAAATGGATTGATGAGATCAAATAGGGTCTCTCATCATATTACAATAAAATGTACAGCAAGATGAATATAAAAGAACATCCCCCATCATAACAAAGTGGAGCATAAAACAAGTAACATAAAGGATAGTACTTAAAAAGAAAGAGAGGTTAGATCTCTTACAAAAATTCGGCAGCCTAACGGCGCCACTCAAAACTTACAAAATGGATTGATGAGAGATAATAGGGTCTCTCATCATATGAACATAAAAATTAAAGTATGAGTAATATAAAATAACATTCCAATAACAAGAAATATGATCTTTAAAAGGAATGACATAAAAGAGTGTACTTGAAAAAGAAAGAGTGGAGTAGGATCCCTTACCTTGGGTCCGACTTGACTCGATCGTTCATTAACATCCTGAATAATAAACTTGAGTTAATTTATACTTGCTTAAGATCCTTTTTCAAGTTCATTGTTCCTTTTATATCAATTATTTACATGTTATAAACATTATGTAATCATTTAAGTTAATAATGTTTGTTTTGTCGATATTTGGTTCTTAAGTCAAAAGTGGACTTCTTACAATTACATGTTGTTCGTGTGGTCAATGGTTCTTTATATCCAGAATGAAATTCCTGATTTGGATATCATATATATCATATATATACAGAATATACATGTATTTATAATATTACATAATCATTTAGAGGTAAGAAATGAAATGCACTGTTCATGGAGACGGTAAGTTGTACGTACGCATGAACACTACTTTCATTTCTATGTCATATTAATGGAATTAAAACTAAATGAGATATGTGTATATTTTTAATTCCATAATTATATTCATCATTTATATGTAACATAAATCATATATATCCATTATATGTACTTATATTAGTACATTACATTTGAGGATAAGAAATGAAATGCACCGTTCATGGAGACGGTAAGCCGTACGTACGCATGAACGCTACTTTCATTTCTATCTCATTCTTTAATGGAAAGAAAACAATAATGATATAAAGGTATATTATAATTCCAGTATAACATCATATATAATAACTCTAAATCCATCCTTTATACGTCCCACATATGGCATTAACGAATCAAATTACTTTGAGGGGGCGGTAGTCCGCACTTCCTAAAATGAAGATATCGTGTATACCCATAATGGAAGCCATAATGGTATGCCAAAAATGAAAAATACAGAAGCTTAAGTAAAACCTAAACATATTATATATCATATATAAACATAGTGACAACTTAATGGCCACCTTTGAATGTGTTATATGAGTGTTGAACAATCATCGTTTCGTGAGGCAGAAATTCACCATCCACAGAAACAGTATGTTCTTTAACCATTAGATGAAGGTGTGTGTAAGTGTAGATCGAATAATTATTATAAAAACATCCTAGAATATTTAATATACTGTAGTTGTTACAAAATAAATTAATAAAAAGAGTTCAGGGGGTTGGAGAAGCAAAATAAAACAAAAGAGCACAAGTGAAGACGTTACCTTAAAATTTGGTAACTCCCTTTGGTTTGAACCAAAAGGGTTTCATTGAAGAGCTTATTGCCTAAGTTAATGATTCTAGGATTAGGAGAGGGATGTGGAGAGACAAAATGATCATAGCTTGGATGAACCAAAGTCTTGAGAGATGTGGGTATGGTGGTAGAGGTGGGGGCCTTTTATAAGAGGAGAGGAGGGGCACTCTTGGTAAAGAATAAAATGGTACTTTATTTTCAAATCGTTTTCGGATTTTAATGGTCCCTCATTGATGTTTTTAGAGTATAAGGTGATACGAGTTCTAACTCCACCCATACAATAGTGTTTTGACATGTTTAGGTCCTAGATTTTGCATTATCTTTCCATTTTATTTAAATCGTTAAATAATGAGGTCATCACTGTATCATCATGATGTCATAATGAATTTAATTTATATAAGGTCTAAAAATTATAAAACAAATACTATGATGTAGTAAATCTTTTTATCTTTCCAATGACTATTTATAGTCGAAATTATGACTTGTATAACCACATGTAAAAATTGTTTTAGTAAAACAAATCATGTTCGTGACATTTTTATTTTAACTTTAAATAAAAGGCATAAATGTCATTATCAAACCCAAGTGGCTCCATGTGGTACCCAAAATAGACCCATGGGTTTTCTCGGTCGGCCATAACTCATCCAATAGGGTTAGGACAAGTTTCAATATATTTTCATTTCATTATAATATCATTTTTACCTTTAATCACACTAATTACATTTAATCGTGATTAATAAAACTTAAAAGTTACTTTTCATCAAAAATTATTTTCATCCCATTGAACCACATTTTACTTAACAATTAAAATCATTTAAATTGGATTTTTTAAATTCAAATCACAGAAGTTCTAAAGTCCCATTTAAACAAAAAATCAAAATTTGTAACCACCACTTTGTGGTTTCACTATTCATCAAAAATTGATGCTTTTCAGAAAAATACCAAAAATTCACCCTAAGATATATTTGATATTCTGAATTCAAAAATGATATGTATTTTAAAAAATTCATAACATATAAGTTGAATTAATAAATTTTATAATTAAATCCCGTTGTTAAAACAAATAGCGTGTTTTTATGAAACAATGTCATTCAAAAGATTGACACTCGTTTATGTCCAATCTTAAAGTGATCTTAATTAAAATGACCACAATTGGATTAAATTGTAAAAATATACTCTATTTACACTTTAAAACCAATTATAAAGTTAATCTAATAATATAAATAAATTATATTTAAAAGAGGATTTGAATTAAAATACAAAATTTTACACTATTCATTAAAAATTGAACTTTTTCGGAAAAATACCAAAAATTTACACAAAGTAAATTTTGATGTCCCGATTATAAAGAAGAATTTTATTTTGTTAAATATAACACATAAAATTGTCAAAAAGTGGATTTAAAAGAGGTTCTCCATCAAAAGGCGGTTAATCGACCTTTTAAAGAATATTAGACTGTCTACGTTTAAAATTTGATTCATTCGCATTTTTAATCCTCTATCAATTATTGTAAAGAGTAAAAATATTTGACAAACATATATAATCATTTTTTAGGTAGTTCTGTTCATTCCCGCCATTACAACGACTAGGCGTTAACTATTATTTAAAATAATATTATTTTATTATTAGAGTGCAATGTAAGATTCCCATGAAACTCGTTATTGCGTGTTGGGTACGCTATAGAGCATAGCATCCCCTTTAAAGTTATATTAATATTTTATTCACAAATATGGATAAATGTGAAAATTTCATACTCTTTATTTACCTGGGGTGTTACATCATTCCCCCCTTTTGGGAATTGCATCCTCGGAATTTTAAAATTGGGCTTGGATGCTTCATTGAAAGTACCACATCGGAACAAGAGTCGGTAAAACAATCACTTTAAAATAAAGAAAGATAAGTACAGAGGTCACCCGAGTTAACCCATACTAGGATTCCAAGTATGAAAATATGGACATGGAGGAAAAAACAAAGGGTCATGTTCTGATGGAGAGTGATAGTAAATATGTCTAGGATAAAGTTAACCATAAGAAAATCACAAACTTGTGATGGGTTAAACGGTATTTGATTCCCCAGTAGGAAAAGTCAAAAGACAAAATTTTTGTTTTAAGTTACTTTTCATTGAGGAATTTATTATTGAGCTTAACTAATTCATAATGAAACATACTTACTTGTCATGTAGACTTTTAAATTTTACTAGATTCTTTAATCAAACTCATATTTTCTCCAAAAGATGAGTATTTTGGAAGACTTGTTTGCATTAAGAGTACTATGATCAATTTCTAGAGAATAACCTAATCCACAAAAGAGAACTATACACGTCCCATGTCTTTATACTCTAACAAAAACCAAAACCAAAAAGGTTGGTACAAGATCAGATAATCTAGAAAAGGATAACCCATTATAAAAAGAAAATCTATTCTTAATCACCAAAATTTTTCCGACAAAACCTAAAGTTCAACGAGGTCCATTCGATAAACAATTTGTCCATAAAATTCCTCAAAGTTAACCAAACTAAGATTGAAACCCAAATATTTGAAGGATTTAGTCACATAGTCTTCCATGTTATGTCGTAACATTTATCTCCAAAAAAACATCGGTTGCTCCTAAAGTCTCGCATTGAAAAGTAATTAACTTAATCACATGTCCTCCATGATAAGTTAATAAATTTCCATAGAAATCCCAAAATCAACATACTCTTAATTCATAAAATCATTTAACTAAAAATAATTTTTCAAACTAACCAGGGACTTCACGTAGTCCAGTGGTCGGCGATAAATACCCATTGCATTTTAGTTGTGGGTTCGATTCCTGCAGCCTTGTCCGACGCGACGGGTTGTCACACGGTCTGCGTGTTGTCCTTTTTTCCAAAACTGCATAATTCATTAAACATTCCCCAATAACGAGATAAAATCTTCAAAAATAACCATAATGTAATTTAACCTCAATTTTATCTCATGACTTTCACTTTCCATCATTACATATAGTAACCCATAATTACCTCGAAAGTAAGGATCATATAAACCCAAATGGTTCTTTATAACTATGTCCACAAAAGAACAGATTACTATTCTTTGAATAAAATTTTCATATATCAAACATCAATGTTACACATACTCTAAAAAGTCTTCTTATGTACCCCATCGTCAAAAGACACTTAATACTCTTAAGAATTTCCACATAACTCTTGATGTCCTTATATGTTGACCTCTTACTCATTCAACATTCTTCATGATCCATTAACCATTCCTTTCCAACTTATTATGAAATACTTCTTTCCTTCAAACAAAATCATGAATCATATCCTAAGATTCCAAAATAGAAAACAAATGTTAAGAAATAATACATACCTTTGATTGGTCATTGTCAGTTTCTTCATCCTCAATCGGAATGGCATTAGGTATTGGTAAACGAGTATTTGTATGATATTGGTGATCCCATTCACGAAACTTCTTCATAGGACATGTGTTATCATAATTACCATGCACACCACATTTAAAACATTCAATTGATCCCTCAGAAAGAACTTCTTTCCCTTTCCTCGAGTCAACTGGATGCTTCCTTTTTCCATGGCAGGTTCTTGCTTTATGACCATAATTTCCACATCTATAGCATATTTCTCTCCCTTTAAAACATTTTCCTAGGTGTTTCTTTCTACATCTATGACACATAGGTTTTTGAACACACTTACCTTTATGATTATTACCTGTAGTTCCTATAGGGATTTGTTTCTCGCATATATGATGCCTTATAGAAATCACCAAGGTTTAGGTGGTCAATCATGACTCTAGATAGTTGGTTGAGGATAAACACAAGAGTTCTAATTGCAGCTCCCATATCATTCAGTTGCTCGCTTAGAAAACTGTCATAGTTTCCTTCACATCCACCGTTACTTTGGTGCCTGCTAGATCCATCCATTTACTAAAACCAAAAGGTCCGTGTGAGTATATCAACAAACCATCATGTACTAAAGAGGAAGATAAACACTATGATATACTTACTCATTAACTTTATCTAAAACTAGGACTATTTATGAAATCCTAACCATTATGGTCATGTAACTTATGCTTAAAGAATACCCTAACCTCTAAAGTTATCTAATCTGACCATTGATACCAACTATAAGGCCCCGGTCTTAAACCTTACTTAATATTGAATTAAATGAATAATTCACATTAAGGATCTTTTCAGGTTTAGAGTTTTAGATAATTAGGACATAACTATTACATCTCAAAGGATTACAAAGTAGAAACTTTTACTAAGCTTCCATTAAATAAAAACTTTTAAAAAGAAACATGTCAAGTTCCATGTTTTAGGTTGCATGGCTTTCCCTTGATCCCATCATTGACTCTATTCCACATTAAGTCCTGTGAAAAAAATTTCAAAAACTTGGGATAGGCATAAAAAGCTCAGTAAGGGATACACAAAGAATGAAAACTGTTAGTTTTTTAAAACAACAAGTAAACCATGTATACTTTATCAAAGTAATACTTTTCACCTTTTTAAAGTAGTAAAAAATCTTCACTGAATAAAAGTTCATTACTTACCCTTATGTAACCAAAATATTACCATAAAACCCATATAAAGACCACATAACATATAAAGGTAACTTGGGACATAAACATACTTAAGTGGAATAACCATAATGTCAACTTCCACACATATCACTTAATGGAATAGCCATTCGGCCAACTTCCATACATACTTAATGGAATAGCCATACGGCCGAATTCCATACCCAATGCATTGGAGGTTATAATGTAACCACCCATCCTAGTATTCACGGCACCACCCGTCATATGGTTTATCACGTAACCACCCGTCAAATGTCCAAGTACCATTATAAAAATCATAAGACAGAAAACAAATATAATGGAAAGAAAACATTTCGACACTTTGATCACAATATATCACATAAATATATTGACATACCAAATCCATTATAAAAACCATTTTCAATACCAAAATACATAAAAGAGTATATGGTTTTTATTTCATTTTAAAAACATTACAGCTTGTTGAGGAAGCCAATGACCAAATAATACTCGCGACGGCGGAAAAGGTCGTTGTCACCACTTACGTTAAAAGAAACATTAATTTTTGTCGTTTAGTAAAACGCTTCATAGAAAAAGATTAATTTTATATAAAAGTAAAATTCAAAGGGGTTTATACAGCGTATAAAAGATAGTTGTGTATATAACGAAATATTCCTCAATGAAAGGATATTGAGATGAAGTCCCTTACGAAAACTCGGCAGCCTAACAGCACCACTTAAAACATTCAAAAATGGATTGATGGGATCAAATAGGGTCTCTAATAATATTACAATAAAATGTATAGCAAGAGGAATATAAAAGAAAATCCCCCATCATAAAAAAGAGTATCTTAAAAGAAGTAACATAAAGGAGAGTACTTAAAAAGAAATAGAGAGGTTAGATCTCTTACGAAAATTCGGCAGCCTAACGACGCCACTCAAAACTTCCAAAATGGATTGATGAGAGAGAATAGGGTCTCTCATCATATGAACATAAAAATTACAGTATGAGTAATATAAAATAATATCCCAATAAAAATAAAGATTATCTTTAAAAGGAATGACATAAATGAGTGTACTTAAAAAGAAAGAGAGGAGTAGGATCCCTTACCTCGGGTCCGACTTGACTCGATCGTTCTTTAACGTCCTGGATAATAAACATGAGTTAATTTATACTTGATTAGGATCCTTTTTCAACTTCATTATTCCTTTTATATCAATTATTCACATGTTATAAACATTATGTAATCATTTAAGTTAATAATGTTTGTTTTGTCGATATTTGGTTCTTATGTCAAAAGTGGACTTCTTACAATTACATGTTGTTCATGTGGTCAAAGGTTATTTATATCCATAATGACATTACTGATTTGGATATCATATATATCATATATATCCATCATATACATGTATTTATAATATTAAATAATCATTTATAGGTAAGAAATGAAATGCACCGTTCATGGAGACGGTAAGCTGTACGTACGCATGAACGCTACTTTCATTTCTATGTAATATTGATTGAATTAAAACTAAATGAGAGATGTGTATATTTATAATTCCAGAATTATATTCATCCTTTTTATGTATCATACATCTTATATATCCATTATATTTACTTATAATAGTACATTACATTTGAGGATAAGAAATGAAATGCACAGTTCATGGAGACGGTAAGCCGTACGTACGCATGAACGCTACTTTCATTTCTATCTCATACTTTAATGGAAAGAAAACAATAATGATATAAAGGTATATTATAATTCCAGTATAACATCATATATAACAACTTTAAATCCATCCTTTATACGTACCACATATGGAATTAACGAATCAAATCACTTTGAGGGGGCGGTATTCTGCGCTTCCTAAAATGAAGATATCGCGTATACCCATAATGGAAGCCATAAAGGTATGCCAAAAATGAAAAATAAAGAAGCTTAAGTAAAACATAAACATATTATATATCATATATAATCATAGTGACATCTTAATGTCTACCTTTGAAGGTGTTATATAAGTGTTGAACAATCATCGTTTCGTGAGGCAGAAATTCTCCATCCACAGAAACAATATGTTCTTTAACCATTAGATGAAGGTGTGTGTTAGTGTAGCTCGAATAATTATTATAAAAAAATCCTAGTATATTTGAGATACAGGATTTGTTACAAAAGAAATGAATAAAAAGAGTTCAGGGGGTTGGAGAAGCAAAATAAAACAAAAGAGCACAAGTGAAGACGTTACCTTAAAATTGGGTAACTCCCTTTGGTTTGAACCAAAAGGGTTTCTTGAAGAGATTCCTGCCGAAGTTAATGTTTCTAGGATGATTATTTGGATGTGGAGAGACAAAATGATCAGAGATTGGCCGAAACAAAGGCTTGAGAGGTGTGGGTAAGGTGGTAGAGGTGGGGGCCTTTTATAAGAGGAGAGGAGGGGCACTCTTGGTAAAGTATAAAATGTTACGTTATTTTCAAATGGTTTTCAGATTTTAATGGTCCCACATTGAGTTTTTTCAAGGCTAAGGTGATACGAGTTCTAAATCCACCCATACAATAAGTTTTTGACATGTTTAGGTCCTAGATTTTGCATTATCTTTCCATTTTATTTAAATCGTTAAATAATGAGGTCATCGCTGCATCATTATGATGTCATAAAGAATTTAAATTATTTAAGGTCTAAAAATTATAAAAAAAATACTATGATGTATGAAATCTTTTTATCTTTCCAATGACTATTTATAGTAAAAATTATGACTTTTATAACACATGTAAAAATTGTTTTAGTAAAACAAATCATGTTCGTGACATTTTTATTTAAACTTTAAATAAAAGGCATAAATGTCATTATCAAACCCAAGTGGCTCCATGGGGTACGAAAAATCGACCCATGGGTTGTCTTGGTCGGCCATAACTCATCCAATAGGGTTAGGAAAAGTGTTAATATATTTTCATTTTATTATAATATCATTTTTACCTTAAATCACACTAATTACCTTTAATCGTGATTAATAAAACTTAAAAGTCACTTTTCATCAAAAATTATTTTCATCCCATTGAACCACATTTTACATAACAATTAAAATAATTTAAATTGGATTTTTGAAATTCAAATCAATGATGTGTTAAATTCTCATTTGAACGAAAAATCAAAATTTGTAACCACCACTTTGTGGTTTCACTATTCATCAAAAATTGATGTTTTTAGAAAAATACCAAAAATTCACCCTAAGCTATATTTGATATTATGAATTCAAAAATGATGTATATTTTACTAAATTCATAACATAGAAGTTTTATTAAATCATTTTATAATTAAATCCCGCTGTTAAAACAAATAGCGTGTTTTTATGAAACAATATCTTTCAAAAGATTGACACTCATTTATGTCCAATCTTAAAGTGATATTAATTAAAATGACCACCATTGGATTAAATGGTAAAAATATTCTCTATTTACACTTTAAAACCAATTAAAAAGTTAATCTAATCATATAAATAAATTATATTAAAAAGAGATTTTGAATCAAAATACATCATTTTTCACTATTCATTAAAAATTGAACTTTTTCGGAAAAATACCAAAAATTTACACAAAGTAAATTTTGATGTCCCGATTATAATGAATAATATTATTTTGTTAAATATAACACATAAAATTTTCAAAAAGTGGATTTAAAAGAGGTTCTCCATCAAAAGGCGGTTAATCGACCTTTTAATGAATATTAGACTGTCTACGCTTAAAATTGGATTCATTCACATTTTTAATCCTCTATGATTTATTGTAAAGAGTAAATATATTTGACAAACATATATAATCATTTTGTAGGTAGTTCTGTTCATTCCCGCCATTACAACGGCTAGGCGTTAACTATTATTTAAAATAATATTATTTTATTATTAGAGTGCAACGTAAGATTCCCAAGAAACTCGTTGTTGCATGTTGGGTACGCCATAGAGCATAGCGTCCCCTTTAAAGTTATTTTAATATTCTATTCACAAATATGGATAAATGTGAAAATGTCATACTTTTATTTACCTGGGGTGTTACAGATGTTCTATAATTGTAGCATTATATATTTATATTTTAATAATATATTTTAGTTCATTAAATCTTGGGGTTTTGTGTAAAGCATATAATAAAAGATATCAAAAAAATTATATAGAACTATATCAAAATATATTGGGGTGTTTCAAACAGGCTGATAGATATATGTGGATTACATAGAGGTATTTTTAGGTGAGGTTAATTAAGATATGATTCCCTAAGAGGCAAAGGTAAGACATAGACTTTGAATTGATGCATTTTATACAAGGGGAGACATTATATATTGAATATATTATTATAATCCTTGATCTATTACATTTCTTCCCATATTTTACCTATGTTTAATATTAACCAATTAAAGTGATTTTTTATATTATTTTCCATAAATTTTTTTAAAGTGAACATTTCTATGTTGGCTTCATCTTCCATGGTGTTAAACTCGGCTTTAATAGTAAGCTAAAACATGATTAATTCTAGTATTATTATCTAGATAGTGACATCAAGTTAGGATAGTAGTGGTGTGTTCTAATTGGGTACTATGGGATATGTCGATATTCAATATGGTGGTGTGAGAATGATTTCTTCATTTTTACCTCAATGTGGGTTTTTTAAAGGTTCTATCAAGGTTTTTTTACATGTCATATTCAGACCTACTATTATTGACTTCCTGTAAAATAATGATCTTGAGAGATGATATAGTATTTAGAGTAGTTTTATATGAGTTTTCTCAATTATTTAATGATATAAAATTCTTTATACTTATACATATGATTTAAGAATATGTGTTTAATAGATAATAAGAGGATATATTTTTAATGCACACAAGTCCCTTGGAGATGAAAAGTTAAGCTTTTGTGGGGGAATTTCCCAATATAGACCTCCATATTGAGGGAAAGTATCTAGGGGTTATGGTTTGAGAATGATTTATGTAAGTAAACCAACAATATCTAATAAATATATAGGTTTAATCTTTTTTAAATATTTTTTATCTTAGATAACTATTTTTATAATATTATTTTTATTTAGTGCCAGAATAAATTATATAATGTATATATATTATGTGAGTTGACTAATCATAAAGTGGTTGAGGTTTTAACATCTAGTATAATGCATGGTGATGTTATGGTTTAGGGATAGTAATTATGGATTACAGGTGGTGGATGATTAATATAACATCATTATATCATGTTGATTTCCAATGTCATTATCTGGTATGCGATTCTAATAGTGGTGACACCCCATGATTTGAATCATTCAATTCGAGTATTTTGGTGATTATAAAGAGGAATGAATATATGTATTTGGAAGTGTTTATGTTTTGTTAAGGATGTGAGGAATTGAATGTATTTGTTTTATTTAGTGTTTTTAGTGTAGGATCCATATAAATATTTTAACACCCTATTAAAATATGAAATATAATTTTCCAATATAGTTTATTTCATCGATGTTTTGCATTACATTGAACACTATGTTTTAATGAATCGTTTTATACTACTAATATTATTATTAAAACCTGTACATTACATCCTTAAAATTAATGTTTTTAATATGTATTGTAATATTATGATTTTTAATATTATATATATATTTTTTAATATAAATAAATACATTTATAAACAAGTAATGAATATTTAAAATATAATTATCTTCATAAAACACTTTAACAATTTTTTTTATTTTCTTTTTTTTAAATAATAGAATTATTTTTTGAAACGTTTATAAAAATTATATGAAAAACTAAAATTCTTTTTTTGATCAAAATTTGAAAATTAACTTATTGTGGAATTTTTATATTTTTCTGAAAAGATTATTTTTTTCAATGAATATTGAATATATTGATTTTAATTAAAAAATCCATTTTCAATGTAAAGAATAAACAATGTTTCATCTTTTTCAAAAATGTATTAAAATTAAATTTAGTAAATTTATATATTTATTTATTCAATTTTTGTTGTTATAATTAATTTTATGTTGAAAATTGATATTAAAACTTACTATAATAATGAAACATTTCTCTTTAGAAAACTACATTTTCCTTGTGCATGGAGGTTTAATTTTATTTATAATTTTTTAAAATATATTAATGGAATTTAAATAAATTTATTCCATATTTATAATAATAATAATAATAAACATTAGATAATAATTTGAACTAAATATTTTTGACAAAATGAATAGTGATAATAGCAAAAATTAACTGTCATTGTTATGGTTAAAACAAGATTACGGGGGGTAAAACTAAAACACTAAGATAAAAAATTACCAATTAATAGGTCCAAATAACATATATCTACCATATCACCTATAAGGTTTTCAAATGACCAATTTTATTCCATTTTTATTGTTTAAATCATGGGTAATAGTTTGTCGTTTAAAAAATTCTAAATGTGTTGTCTCCCCCAATTATATAAGGGAAAACCCTCTCATCTCCTACCCATGATTCCAAAACAATTTATCAAAGAACAAACCTTATTCAATACCTTATTTACTAACCAAAAGACATCTTATATGCTTATTTTTTTCAACCCTCTTATAAAGGCTTTTGGTATGAACTAAAATATGTTCTCCAAAGAAGAGGTAAAATTCTTAAACAAGGAATTTTGTTTTATTTATTATTCCACCTCATAATAATATACCTAAAATATGATGATATAATAATTCCATTATTAAAAATATAATGAGATGTTCCTATTTTAATTTCACAACCTATATATGTCCCCTCATCCATGAAATGGGAAATGAAACTGACAATTAGGTGTGCAACATATTATTACCTCACAAACCAACGTATTTCATTTTTTATTACCACCTCTCATGGATGGATATAATGTTTTATTTTATATATTAATATTATATTTATGATATAATTGTAGTTTTTTTATATCCCATATAAATTATTACATTCTATTCCTTGGGAATACAATAATTACACTTTTAAGAACAGTACACTACCACCTCACGAAGTAATGTGATTCGATTTTCACTTACGCTTTATATGAAACATAATGAGGAAAATAGTAATTATAATATGTGGTATATATGACATAATAAATACTTTTTATATGTTATATACTATTTAACTTCATTTCCTTCTTTATGTAAGGAAAATTGTAACATCAATTATCTGTACATACGACCTTCTATTCCCATGAAGGGTGAAATTCATTTTTTATCTATAAATATAATTTATTTTTACAAATACATATGTAATAAATATATATTATATTTACATAATGTTTAATAATTTTATAAAATTTAACTGTGATCAATGTAAGAATACTTAAAATACCAAATCAATACATAAAATAAAAAATAAAGCAATTATTACTCGAAATGTGATTCAAAGAATGAATTGGTAAAAAAATGTAATAAATGGTATTGAGTAAATATTAAATGTTATGATATATATAATTATGAATTTAAATTATATTTACAATGAACCATTAAATATTATATAGGATTTTTTAACATGTACAAGAGAATTCAAGACTTAAGTTATGGTATTTTTATCTCAAATTATGTTTTTTTGGAATTATGTTATGATATAAACCTATCATTTATAAGGTGTAAATAAAACCCCATTAATATTATATAAACATAATTTACTTATTTTCATGATATTTAATTTTTCAATAAATTTTACTTTTTTATGATGTGTATGATTTAGAAGATAAAAAATCATGTAATGTATCTTAGTCTCACTTTTATTTACATTGGACACATTCCATATTAACTATTTGTTCCTTTTGTGTGATATATATACATCCCATAAATGTAGTTTACGACTCATATAATGAAATAATTTGATATAAATATCTATATAATATTATTTAATTCATGAATATTATGATTCAAAATGTAACAAATTTGTAGAGGTTTTATGTTACAATCTAATTGTTCAATGGTCTTTTTTATGATTAAGTATTTAATGGTGAATTATTTTGATATATATTCCAAAAAACATATAAATTTTATTCTATTAAAATTATTTAATAAAAAAAATCCTTTTATTTTATTCTATTTATGTACTCAACATTTGAAAATGATGTTTTTAATTCAAACCACCATTATTTCTCGGTTCGGTTAAAAATAATTTTTATTTTATGTATATTTTTTCTAAAAATGATTTAAAGAATTTTTATTCTAATATACAATGGTATTTTAAAGATATGTTTTTTCACAATTATTTGATGTTTAATAAATAGTTTAATTGGAATCTTCTTGTTATTTTTCAATGGAAGTTGTTTTGAATTTTTACAAAATAATTATTAAAGGAATATTTTTTTAATGTGTCTAACAATAATGTTATTTTATACCATTATAACCCATAAATATTTTATGAAGTATTTTTTGGTTTTCACATTTTCTAATAAATGAAAATTATTTTCACAATTGTTTGTGAAATTTTAGTTATAAAAATGTTGTTTCAAAGTGAAGAGATAATTTTCCTCAAGAAATATTCCATGTGATTATTTCAAAATAATTTCCCATTGAAATTTGAATCCATTTATGTTACATAATATTTTCATGGGATATAATCCATGGTATCCATACATATTCTCTCCCTGTATGGTTTCTGACTTTTAGAAATGGATTTATCAGAATCCCATTTATTTTCCATGGTATATTCTACGATAAAATAATGAGACTATTATAGAACATTTTTTCATTCTATGGTTTATTCTAGGATTAATTCTAAATATTACACATTTATTTTCTATGGTAAATGATATGATATATTATTTGACATTTTGGAACACCAATTTATGAATTATGTGATGTGTGGATCCTGTTTCTCCCACTAATGTATTAGGTAAAAAATTATATCTCATGAGATATATAGGTATGAAATTGGGAGTTAAGTCAGTTATGTACAAAAATTTGTATAATATGATATTATTGGGAGTGAGCCTTGAATACTACAATTGTTTAGGGAGTAAACCCACACTAATATCTTTTTACAATCTTTCACTAAATATGAGATTATTTTATATGAAAATGTATATTCCAAAAATTTATGTACTATGTAAATGATATGATATGATGGATCATGTTATTTTATTACATTGTGATTCATATCTTAAGAACTTATAATATTTATTCCATGTATCAGGATAATGATTGTTGATATGAAACATATGGTTTCCAAATTTTATGTTCTTGTTCTTATACCCTTATGTTCCAATTATGTTTATGTATCTCCCTTGATTATCATTTCCATGAATTTCATCTTACCCTTATGATTTTTTATCTTGGTTATGATGAATGGTATTGTGTAAGATATATATAGAAATAGAGCTATTTATGAAGAGAAAAGCGGTAGATGTTGTAGTTTCTCTTTGAACCAGTTATTTATGTATCTAAGTTTCCAAGGGAACTAGAACTAAATGATTCTGGCATGAATCAATATATTATTTAGTGAATATTATTTTATTAATATGTTGTATATATGTATGAAATTTATCATTCACTATAGTTGGTATTATATAAAAGTATATTTAATCAATTATAAACCATGATTAGAAAACATAAGTGAGAACTAAAAGGATAAGTCTATCAATTAAAAGTATCCATGAATTTTCATGAAGGATTGACCATGTGGTTTCTAGAAAATTCCATTAAGTTATAGATACAAAAAGTCAACGTGGAATTAGAATAGTTTTACCTAGTTATAATAACAATGAAAAGGCTATATTGACCTAGACTGGATAAACACATGGTGAACAATAATGGGCCTTGCTGCACACATTTTTTGAAACTCTTAGAGGATATTATTTGAAACTTAAAAAACACTTTATGAACTATCATAATGGATATAAATAGATAATAACCCGGAATGATCCTGATTAAGCCTAAGGTCCCACATATTGAGTACAAGGTGTCATTATATAAAAATCATATGAATTATTTATCATTTTAATAAATTTTGACTTATATTCAATCATATTAATTTCTTTTTTACTATAAGATTGATGTTGGAATGATGAAGATGTGGTGTTGAAAGTTATTAACAAATATTAGAGTGACTTGTTCATGATTTGTTATATGAATTTCCTTATTTCATAAAATTTCTCTACAAATGTTAATTTCTATCCTAAATGATTATATGATTAATCATTTGTGAATATTCTCAGTGGCATGATTATCTCAAATAAATACTATCATTATTCTCTCGTTTATGTTTACAAGAATGTGATTCCTAAAAATATTTTTGTTCTTTCTTTGATTCAATTTGATGTTATCATAGGCACAAATTGATTTTAACTATGAAAATCCCAACTCAATTTATATGTAAGGGAAGTCAATTTTGATATTCTGAAACAAAGTATTTTTTCCCATTTTTATGTAATATTAAAAAATTCCGATGGAAATTTCACCCAAAAAAATTATTCTAATTAAAAATGGTCGATTATATAATATAGTTGGGTATAAAATCAACATTAATTATATGCCTATTGTATGAGTGATTTATAATGACTTTCTATACTATTTACCAAGTCTTCCACTAAAATGTGAATTCAAATTCTCAATAGATTTCATATATGAAGCTAAACGCAATTCAATATCAATCTTTAGAATGTCCCGATTGAGTTGTAGCATTTTATGTAGTAACTTCTAGAGAAACATGAAAATTTATTAATTTCGATAACTATTCCACAATGGGTTTCACATGTTATTTTTTTAAAAGTAAAGATGGACCAGTTTAACTTTTTACTGTTATCAAGATATGAATAATATCACAATAATGCACAAGTATCTTATACCCCGTATTAATGACTTGTTTGATAAGTTGTGTGAATTTAAATACCTTTACATTATTGACCTTCATATTTTTATATCATTAATTGATGGTCAAAGATGTGCATATGACCAATAAATAATTTCATACAATTTATAACTAATATTATTATATAGTGATTCCATTACATTTAATAATTACCCCGATATCTTCATGGATTTAATGAATCGATTATTTAGAGATTACATTGGAAAATGTTTTCTATACTTTATAGAAGATATTATCAATTATTTAAATAGTAATGGATAACAAGGAGACCACGTGATAATTTTACCAAAGGCCCTTTGAAAGAATAAAATATATGAAAATTTTAAATATATTGATTTTTTTCCTACCAAAGGATCTATTTTTGTTCATATAATCTCATGATATGGAATATTAGTCAGTATATAATAGATTGAGGTTATTAAATATTTTCAAAGAATAACCATAATGATTTAGACCCACAATTCTATAGGTATATATTGATATTTTCGATTTATTGTATATAATTTCCCATCACTCTCCAATCCGCTCACCATGTGAAGTCATAAGGGATCTATGTTCCTTTGGATTGATTTATGTGAAAATGATTTCAACAAACTAATGAGAAGTTTAGTTAGTGCACCTACTCATACATTACCTTATAGTCGGTAAGGGTTTCTAATCTATTATAAGGCATCAGATATGGGATTGCGATGTTTTCTCTTGAAAAATTACACGGTTATATCTTTTAACTCATAAAAATATAAGGTTTATGAGAAAAATTACAAAACACTTGATTTGGATTTTTCTATAGTACATTATACGTTAACAATATAAGGGTATTATCTTTACAATTACATTTTTGATATATATACTGATAAAACATTTTAAAGTACGTATTCACAAAAAAATTATTTGAATATGTCTCGAAGAATATGGATATTTCTAATTAAATATTCCGACTACTCAATACATTACAAACTTGGGAAATAATACAAGGCGTATGATTCATCATGTAGAAATGATCATTATAGCTTCTCAAAGATAAGAATTATAAAATATCCAATATTTATATATTTTCAAAGGTTGGGTCTTGAAATATTAAAGGGGAAAATTATCTTGATCAAATAAATACCCAACCATATTTTCAAGTAATGAATAAAGTGTCACAGAAGGAAGATGTAGAGAAGTAGGGGAAGTTGAGAATTTTCTTCAGTATAACCGTGATGATGATGTAATAGCAATTTTTTGAAATAATGTATCTTTACATTCCACACCAGATGTGAATAATGTTATAATATAAGAATTTTATAGTTATTCATTACTTATTCATCCCATGTGTACATAGATTTATAGAGAACATAAGTATATGTATAGTGGGATAAAATCAAGATATATATTGGAGAGTATGTATATCGATTCATGGTATGTAGGAATGTTAAGGATAAGAAAAAATATTCAATGGGTATGTTACAACCATTGCCCAAAATAGAATGTAAAAATTTAAACTACACCACGGATTTTGTTGTTGGGATCAAAAAATCATCTAAATGGAATAATTCTATATTGGTTATAGTCAATCACATTACAATTTTAGAATACATAATTGTTATTAGGGAATATTTATCTCTATATCATATTTCATGATTATTCATTATTCAAGTGGTAAGGTATCATGGAGTAACACATTTATTTGTTTTTGATCAGGATATGAGGTATAAAATGATATTCTGGAGAAGTATATAGAATGATCTTGATACAGTGTAGAGTCTAAGAATTTCATATTATCCTCAAACATATATTCAATATCATAGAAACAGTTAAACCCTAGATGGTATTATGTGATCTTTTTATATGGATTCTGAAGGTGATTAGGATCAACAAATTCATCTAGTTAAGTCTTCATGCAACAATATCTTTAACTCATGAAATTAGTTAGATTCTAATGAATCTATCATTAGGAATAAGTGTAGAAATACATTGTTTTTTATGATATTATAAAAATAATTCTAATGGGACCTGAGCTAGCAAAATATATTATAGGTAATACTAGAGCCACTCATCATGATTTATAGGCAGAACAATGTCAATTGAAAATTTATGAAGATAATCATTGATTTGATCTTGAATTTTATGTTAGTGAGAAATTGTTTCTTTAAATTCCTATATGGAATAGTGTTAGTAAATTCAGAAAAAATGGATATCTTAGACCTATGTACATTAATCCATTCAAAATTCTTGGTCAAATCAAAATTTTATAATATCACTTGGTGCTTCCCCCTAACTTCTCTCAGTTCCATGATGTGTTCCATGTATCTCTAATGAGGAAGTACATACTTGATCCATAACATGTACAAAACTCAATGTCTTTACCATGATAGAATGTTATTTATTATATTAAAATCGTGGTGGATATTCTAGATCATATAGAGAATCTTCGAAAAAACAAGACCACTCACCTGGTCAATGTTTTTTGGAATAACCAAGTGCTTGATGAAGCTGTGTGGGATCTTGAGGATGTAATGAGGCTGATGTATCCTCAGTTTCTTAAACCAATGTGATAAAATTTCAAGGGAAAATTAATTCTAAGGGGGTATCATGTAACACCATGATATATTAGGAAATATTTTCCCAAATATTTTTAATTTATAGATAGCATGTGTTACACGCAAAACCATGTTTTAATGAATAATGATATATTATAAATATTATTATTTAAACTTGACTGATATTACAAAGCTAAGAAATTTAGTGTTACAAAATTGAATAAACAAATTTTTAAAATTATCTATAATTCTTTCAGATAAATAACATATAGTAATAAATTAGTGATTTTTTACTTGTATTTGTATACTTTAAAGATAATTTTTCATGAAAACATTATTCTTAATTCTTTTTTCTCAAAAATTATTTTTAACAAATTTGTGAAAAAAATAAAATTAATTTGTGAAATTTTTTAAAATGTATTTGAGAAAAAACATTATTTTTTAATCAACATTTTCAAATTATCTTGTCATTAATTTTTTTGTATTTTTTGGAAATGTTTAATTTTTCAATTAAAAATGAAGAATACTAATTTTATTGAAATATATCTTTTCATTTAAATAATTTAGAATGTTATATATATTTTTTTAGAATGTTTTAATAGTAAAATTAATTCAAATATATAATTATAAATTAAATTTATTTCATTTTATCAAATTTCATATTTAATTTTGATATTAAAACTCACCATACTTATAAAAATTTTCACTGTGGAAAACCACTTATTCATCGTGTTTGCGGGTTCAATTTTAATTTAGAGTTTGCTATTTTTTTGAATAAAATTTGGGAAAAATTATTATAAATTTAAAAATATAATAATTAATTTTATATAATATGTTCAGTATAATTTTTTTCAAAATTAATTGTAAAAAAATGAAAATTAATTATCATGGTTATGGTTAAAAGGTGTTTACAATGGGGATATATGAATAAGATAAGGGGAAAATAATATAAAAAACATTCTCATTCTCATTATATGGACATATATATACCATATAACATTTAAGGTCATATAATTAAACATTATGGTGAATGTTTTAATTTTAAAACATTGCTACACTGTTTTCTTTTTATAAAATCTAAGTGTGTCCTCTCCCCCACATATAAAAGGGAAGCCCTATCCTCTCCAATTCACACTTACAAAACCATTTTGATTGGAAAATACATGACCAAATATACTTATTTATTACATTCCCAAATCCTATATGCATTATTTTTTTATTAATCTCCCTTAATAAGAAATTATGTATAAATATTAAGAGGTTCTATGAAGAAATGGTGAAATTCCTAAACATCATTTTTGTTTATTACTTATTCCACATCTTTAAAATATTATAAAACTATGATGATATGATAACTAAATATATCCCATATAAATATATTTTATTATATTAATTTCATCACATATATCTATATACTCTTCCACCAAATTATAAGTGAAACTTTCTATCAGGTGTATTGTGGACTACCACCTCCCTAAAAGAAGAACTTCTTTTCACATAATCTCCAATCAAGTCTACATATAATGATGTATTTAAAAAATTATATGATATTTATAACATAATTATACTAATGACATTTTTAAGTCACACATATCTTCTTAATTTTCATTCCTTCATAATATGATAATGTTGGTCGTGTGAAAGATGAACTATCTTCTCATGAAGTTATGTAATTAATATTTCACATACACATTACATGGAAGGTAATAAGGTTGAATTTATTTAAAAATATGTTATATATATTGACAAATTAATGAATGTGTAATGGTGATATATTATATATATTCATTTTTCACTTCAATCAAAAAAATAAAACAATATTCATGCATATGTATATCCTACCATCTACATGAATGGTGTAATTAATTTCCCATATCAAACATTAATGTATTACCCTAAATATATATTTGTTGAATATATTATATATATATCATTGATAAAATTATATAGATAATGGTATCATGGTCTATGTAAAAAGATTTAAAATAGGAAATCAAAATATACCTCAAAACAAATGTAGTTATTACTTGAAATGTAATTTGAATAAGGAATTTGTTAATAATCAAGTAATAAAAGGAAATAAGTAAATAAAATGTGGTATTATATATAAAATTATATTTCATTTATATATGTATAATTAAAAAATATTAATTATATATAACTTTTGAACGTGTATATTGAAATTTTAGGCTTAAGGTTAGGGATTTTGTATTCAGATTATATTCGTTGGGACAATGTTATGTCACGAACGATCCTCGGGGCCCATGCTGTGACTACCCCAAGCCCACTTTCAATAGGCCAGGGGCCGGCGACTAGCACCAAAGGGGTAAATACTGATAAAAGGGAATGCATTGCCTTCATATAAGTAATCAAACACAACATAGAACGCAAGCCGAAGTAAACACTAAGTAAACTGAGTACAAAATTAAGTGATGGAAAGTAAATAGGATAGAATACAAAACCAACTAAAATTACAATACAACAGTAAAGAAAGAAAACCTATAGTAAAGTAAACCAACAACCACTGAGTCATACTCCGAATATCCCACCTGAAGGGTGGGTACAACTGGTCTCCTCAGCTCCTCGGGTCCGGCCGTCTGCTCTGGGTACCTCCCGCCAAGTGGTCCACCTCTAGGTACTGTCCCGCTCCATAAGACTCCACCTCGATCAGTGTTGTCTGTTGCTTGCATCCAACACAATGTAGTGCAGGCATAGCCTGTGCCCATTCAGGGGTGAGTATACGATACTCAGTAGGGACCCCAGGACCCCCGAAGGTCTCCCAGAATGCATAGAGGATAAACCACAAAGGAAAGATACAAACACAAAGTATCAACCAACTCTACTTAGGTATATGACCATACATATACCTAATTCATCAATTCCAGTTCGGCTCCAACTCACGAGCCCAAGTACAACCCAGTCCACACAGTAAAGAACAACCCAGTCCACACAGGATATCAAGTCAATCACATCAATGATAATGACTGAATTTCAAGACTCATCCCACACAGGAATACAACTCACGAAGAGGGGTGGATATGTTGATGTAGCCTCTGAATCATCTCCCTTGTCGAACCCACGTCGGATCCAAGTACAGAAGTCATCGATGTCGAACCCACGTAGGATCCAAGTTTAGTAACCATCGCTTCCAAACCCACGTAGGATCCATGTACAGTCGTCATCACTGTTGAACCCACGGAGGATCCAAGTACAGTCTTCCTCACTGCCGAACCCAATTAGGATCAATGTACAGTCGCCATGGTCATCGTAGTCAGAGCCAGCTCTATTGTTCCCACACACAGTACGCTCGATTCCAGGAGGGTCCTCTCTACGTGCCAGGGGTCGATACATCAACTGTCACGAAGTCTAGAGTGGATGTGTCCCGATCTTCCATCTCATCAATAGGAACTCAACGCAATAGACGGCGCATCAATTGGATGCCCGGTCTGAGAGGTATTGGCTTTTCCGTTCCAGGGGCACGGTTAGAAATACACTCATTTCTAACCCGGTCGATATCCTTAGTCGTCCAAAACTCACTTAGAGTATCACAAATGAACCATCTAGTCTAAAGAGTCCTAGTGTTGCGGACGGTGCGTCGATCGGACGCACAATCTTGAAGTTATTCCTATTTAAGTGATTAGTAGGCCCGACACGTTTAGACCGGTGGGCCGATGGGTCGTGTTGACCCAGTTTGTCGAGTCCAACCTAGTCGTGGTGTTGGACTGGTCTGAAGAAAATACAAAACTTGGCTCAAAGGGGCGTGGTCCGGTTCGAAGTGGCGTGGCCCGGCTCGGCCTAGCCCGGCATGGCTCGGCTAGCTCGGCCGAAGGCCAAGCAGGTTCCAAAGGGGGGGGGGGTGGTTTTCTGCACTTGAGGTGCCAGGTGGAACCACCCTTCCCCTACCCGGCCGGCTAGAACGGCCGGTCTTCGGCGCACGGGGCCCGCATGGGCGGGCCGCCGGTCTTCCAGCGCGGAGCCCTCATGGCGCTGCGGTCCAGCTGCATCCGGCTGGCCAACGGGCCAGCCGGTTCCATAGTACAACACCCTCCTGGAGCTGTGGTTCACCTCTGCCCAACCGGCCGTCGAGTCGGCTGGTTATTCCGTCGAATCGGCCCATGTAGCGGGTCGCAGTTCCTCCCAGACAAAATCCGCGACGGCGTCAGCCTCGTTTTTTGCGTACCAGTATGGCGCGACGTCATCGTACCTCCTCCGCATTCAATTGTCGATTCTAGAATAATAAACAAGGACAACAGAGCATTGTCAGACCATGTTCGTTCGGCTTGCACCCTCCACATAAAAAGATAACAATCATCCATTTTTAAACAACGATTTCCAATGAGTATGAGGTACGTAAACATCCACTTTCAAGAATAAACCCCTACCTCGAAAAGAAGTTCGCGGTTGACAGGCATTGTGAATGACGGTGTCATTTCCGTCGTCGTCGGTGTGCACCTGAGGAAATGGCGTCCCCACTTTTTTCATGGAGAAAATAATAGAAGGTTCCCCGTCGTTAGTGAGTTCCCGCGTTGGTGTCTCCTCCCTTGCCACAGAGGAAGAAGAGGATGAAGAACTGCGGTCACAGAGTTGATGTTCTTTGTCAGAGAGTTGGCGTTCTTCAACAAAGGAGATGAAGCGTTCTTCAAAACTCAAAAGCCTTCTCCCCAAAATCTCAACACAACAAGCCAGCCAAAAATAAAAGAAGGCTTCTCCTTATTTTATTTAATCATGTCATGCATTCAAAATTTAAAATTCAAACACTTAATTAATTAATTGAAGTGGTTCAATTAATTGATTAAAGTGTGTTGGAAAGAGTTAAGAGGGAGAGAGAGAAGGTGGAATGGTTTCATAAGTAATGAGGAGTTTAAAAAATTAATAGGGGGTTTAAGGAGTTTTAGGGAATGTGAAGGGTTCGGGATCGTGTGGGCCCCACCTAACATTTATCCTCACATGGGTAGTTAGGTGCTATTGGGTCCCTCTATAACTCCCCCATGTAGGATAAAACCACCTTAGATATAAAAATAAAATTGTTCCACAATTTTATTCACTTCTCATTTAATCCACAAAATTTAACCTCCCCTCTTGTGCAAACACAATTTCGGTAATCGTCCCCCTAAGCAATTACCAGTGCTGTGAGTTTTTCGGTGCCCTCAGATTTAAATTCCAAGCAGTGGTTCCAAAGATAGAAAAACCCACTCATTTGTTCACTGAACGTACTTGAGATAAACATCAGAAAATTATTCCGGGCACACCGGGCCTCAGAACCAGGTGCCGTTAGAAACTGCGTACTCATAAAATCCCAAAGAATTTAAGAAAAAAATTTCCTTGAAATTTACAAGTCTTTAAAATACTCCCACCTAAGGGCTTTACATCCCTGTAAAGATATATCATAAACGAGGGGGAAAAATGAGGATATTGTGCATGCATCTGAGCCTCCCGCTCCCATGTGCTCTGCTAGAGGTTCTCGTGCTGCCAACGAATGCACACCAGAGGAATAGACCATCCGCATAGTACCCACTCCTATCGATCCTCGATCTCCATCAGAACCTCCATAAAAGACACCAAGTCATCGATGTCCATCTCCCCATGATCAAAGATATTCTTCGGTTTGTGCATGTATCTCCTTATCTAAGATACTTGAGAGACATTTTGCACCTGGTGCAACTGAGGTGGAAGGGACAGGCAATAAGCCACCTCGCATACCTTGCTGAGAACCTGGAATGGTCCGATGAAGCACGAAGATAACTTGCCGCCCCGGACAAATCTCTGTAATTCATGTCTATGTGAGACATATAAGAAAATGTGGTCGCCATCCTCGAACTCCAGTGGTCTCCACCTCCTATCAGCATAGGACTTTTGTCTGTTCTTTGCTGTCTTCATCCGCTCCTAGATGATCTGCAACTTCTCTGTCGTAGCCTAAGCCATCTCTTGTCCTACGAGTGATGACTCCCCAGGGCCAGTACAGCACAGAGGTGATCTGCATTTTCAATCATACAGTTCCTCGTATGGTGCCATCCCAATGGTGGAGTGGTAGCTGTTGTTGTACGCAATCTCCACCAATGGTAGGTGATCCTACCAGCTGCGACCAAAGTCAAGGACACATGCACAGAGCATGTCCTCAAGATTCTTAATGGTCCTCTTCATCTGGCCATCCATCTGAGGGTGAAAGGCGGTGCTCAGGAGTAGCTATGTCCCAAATGCCTCCAGCAACCCCTTCCAAAGCCGAGAGGTAACGCGAGCATCTCGATCAGAGATGATAGATGATGGTACACCATGTAGTCGGAAGATCTCTTGAACATAGTGGCGTCCCAAGCTCTCCACTGAGCCCTACTCTCTGATAGGTAGGAAGTGGGACGACTTGGTGAGTCAGTCGACAATCACCTAGATGAAGTCGTGTCCCCTATAAGTACATGGAATCCCCATCACGAAATCCATATATATTTCATCCCACTTCCACTCCGAGACCTCTAAGGGCTGCACCAAGCCTACCGGAACTTAGTGCTCCGCCTTCACCTGCTGGCAGGTGAGGCATCATGAAACTAACTCTGCCACAACCTTCTTCATACCTGGCCACCAATGTTGTCGTTTGAGATCCTAGTATATCTTTGCTACTCATGGATGCAACACCAAAGGGAATGTGTGAAACTACCTCAGTATATCCTCCTGTAATGCAACTGGTACCATGGTAAGTCCCTTGAAGAGGATGACGTGCTCTCCTCTTATAGAAAATCCATCAGGTGCCTGTCATGTGGATATCTGTGCACGTCGTGTCTCATAGTCAACGTCTCCAAGATATGCCTCTCTGACCTGCTGAAGTAGTGGAGGAGTGAGTATGAGTGACTATAGAAACGCTTCTCCATCTCTATCCACGAAGGATATCTGCAATGCGGCAAGTTGCTCTGTCACCTCTCCAAGTAGCTGAATGCCCAACCTCCTGCTAAGAGAATCAGCTACAACATTCCCCTTCCTAGGAGTATAGACTATATCAAAGTCATAGTCCAGGAAGAACTCAAGACATCACCACGGTCTCAGGTTCAGGTCCTTCCGTGAGAAGATGTATCTGAGACTCTGGTGGTCAGAGTAGACTGTAAAGAACTTTCCCATCAGATAGTATCACCACATCTTCAAGGCGAAAACCACTACTACTAACTCCAGGTCATGGGTAGAGTAGTTCTGATCATGCTTCCTCAACTTTCGTGAACCATAAGCGATCACTTCCCGCTCCTGCATCAGGACACACCAGAGTCCAGTCCCTGATGCATCACAGTAAACTACGCACCCTACACCCTCCTCTGGTAGTCTCAAGATGGGTGCACTAGTCAATATTTGTCTCAGCTTCTGGAAGCTCTACTAACATCTATCTAACCACATGAAGGGTTTCCACTTCTTTGTCAAAGCTGAAATTGGTGCTGTAACTCTGGAGAAGTCTGGCACAAATCTCTAATAGTACCCTGCCAGACCTAGGAAACTTCACACCTCTGTCACACTCCTAGGTGGATCCCAAGCAAGTACTTCCTCGATATTCGCAGGATCCACTGCAACTCCCAACTCAGAGATGACATGCCCCAATAAGTGGAACTCTCGAATCTAGAACTAACACTCTGAGAGCTTACCAGAAAGCTGGTGCTCTCAGAGTGTGTTCAGTACAACCCACAAGTGGTAGGCGTGATCCTCCTTAGTAGTCGAGTAAATCAGTATGTCGTCGATGAAGACTACGACAAATTGATCGAGGTAAGGCTGAAAGATCCTGTTCATGAGACTCATAAACACTGCTAGAGCGTTGGTTATGCCGAAAGGCATAACCAAGAACTCAGAGTGGCCATACAGACACCTGAAGGCTGTCTTCTGCACATCCACATCTCGAACTCTGAGTTGATGATAGCCTGAACTAAGGTCTATCTTTGAGAACCATCGTGCTCCCTTGAGCTGATCAAAGAGGTCGTCTATCCTCAAAAGTGGATATTTTCTCTTTATGATCACCTGATTCAGGCGACGGTAGTCATCACATAGTCGTAAGATCCCATTCGTCTTCTTGGCGAATAAAATCAGAGAATCCCAGGGTGAAACACCAGGTTAGATGAATCCCTTTCCCTACAAATCCTCCAACTGTACCCGCAACTCACAAAGGTTGGCGGGAGCCATTCGATATGCTGGAGTAGATTTTGGGGATATCCCGGGGTACAGGTCAATATATAATTATACCTTTCTACGAGGAGGTAGTCCTGAAATTTCATCAGGGAAATATTCCGCATACTGATCCACCATAATAGGAAAACTCAGACTCCACACATCAACCACTTTGAGGATGAGACTATCCAACTGATGTGTGATCGGCTACCCTCTCCTCTGCGTGACCCCATTCTGCGTTGCAAAGGATCCCTTCTCGCTGGTGAAGGTGAACCTGCTCCCATCTGTGCGGACACACCGCACTTTGTGCCTAATATAGTCAATCTGGGCATGGACTGTAGATAACCAGTCCATACCCAAGATGACATCGTAAGGCCTCAACGCCGCTACAAGAATATCTCAGCCGAATATCTTTCCTCCTAGAGTAATGTCACACTGCCGGAACCAGTGTGTAATCATCGAGTCTGCTCCTGTAGGAGTCTCTAGCCGTAAGGATCGAGCCAACGGCTCTGTCGGAATCTCCGAGCTCCGAACAAGGGCAGCGGCAATGAAATGAAGACTCGCTCTTGTGTCTATAAGAACTACAACAAGGGTGGAGTGGACACAGATAGTGCCTCGAATCATCCCAGGTGCGTCATGGTCAATAGTCTCCACTGCCTGAATTTGAGCCTTCCTTTATCCCCCAACTCCCTATGGTCAAGGTGGACCTCCTCGTTGTGGTGGTGGTAGAACCTCAAAGCATCGCCCACCACCCGCTGCTCGGCCAACTCCTCTACCTCGTCTGCCTCATGGCCTAGTCCGCTTGGACCTTTGTGACATCTGCCTACTGCCAGCTCCAGAAGACTCTGCTATGTGTCACCCTGCGGTAGGCCTCGCTGTTGGCATAGTCTCAGCAAGGAATCTCTCTACATGAAGGACTCGCTCTAGTACTCCTACCTGCGTCGGAATGCTAAGGGAGATCATCGAAGCCCTGATCTCATGCCTTAGTACCTACTCGAAGGTCCGGGCCCGAAAGAATGGGTCACGAACCATGTCTGTGGAGCAGTGCGAGAGGTCGGTAAACCTCACCGAGTATTGGGATACTGTCATGCTACCCTGCCGCAGCTATAGTAACTCTTGGATGCGCACTGCATGGTGGGTGGCTGAAATGAACTCTGAGAAGAAGAGGCTCTCGAAGTCCGTCGAAAGTAGAGATGCCTCGTCGTGCACCTAGAGAATCAAGTTCCACCGTCTACCTAATGCTACGTGCAGGAGACTCACGGAAAGGATCACCATAATATCTGATGGTGTCCCTACCAATCTAAAGACTCAGACGATATCCTTCAGCCAATCCTCGACTGCCTAATGGTCCTTCTCTCCACGAAACTTGGGTGGCCTCTGTCACTGAAACTCGTGCAGCGCACTCAGGTGGCATGAACTCTGCGCTTCTGGGGCCGGTGGTATTAGTGGCCCAGTGGGTAGAGGTACCACCGGTGCCTCCGCTATAATGGGGACCTACAACGAGGCCTCGTTGCAATGTGGGCTGTCATCTCACACAAAGCTCAGAACCCTAGCTGGCTACCTTCGTGGGACCATCCTGAAAAGTAACAGGTGCGACATGGTTAATACCGTATACCTGGTGAGCTGACACAATGTAATCACAAAGAAAAATTTTGAAACACACATGCAATCAATGTTTTCGTGCACTAAGTCAGAAATCAGAAGTCAGGGTCCTGGTGTATGGATACGTCAGCCGCCGCACCAACACTAGACTCCCTGGACTGATAAACACACTCAATAACCTTAACACTATTTATTCACAGGAAGAAATTATCAGAGTCCTAAGTTCTGCTGTAGAACCAACTCCTCTGGTACCAATTTGTCACAAC
This sequence comes from Viscum album, assembly GCA_963277665.1. NCBI lineage: Eukaryota > Viridiplantae > Streptophyta > Magnoliopsida > Santalales > Viscaceae > Viscum > Viscum album. The sequence continues at coordinate 859,053,348 of OY728157.1, read as the reverse complement.
CCGTCCTCGGGCCCCATTCCGTGACTATCCCAAGCCCGCCTTCCATAGGCCAGGGGATGGAGACTAGCACCAAAGGCGTAAATCCCGATAAAAGGGAAGTTATTGCCTTTATATAAGTAAACAAACACAACAGAGAATGCAAGCTGAAGTAAACACTATGTAAACTGAGTACAAAAGTAAGTTCTAGAAAGTAAATGGGCCAGAATACAAAACCAACAGAAAGTACAGTACAAGAGTAAAGAACGAATAGCTGATGTAAAGTTAACTAGAAACCACTGAGTCGTCCTTCGGATATCCCACCTGAAGGGTGGGTACAAATGGTCTCCTCAGCTCTTCTGGTCTATTTGTCTGCTCCATGTACGTCCCACCAAGTGGTCCACCTCCAGGTACCATCCCCCTCCAGAAGACTCCACATCGATCAGTGTTGTCTGTCATCTGTATCCAACACAACGTAGTGCTGGAATAACCCGTGCAGGGGTGAGTATACGATACTCGGTAGGGACCCCAAAACCCTCGAAGGTCTCCAAGAATCCAAAAAGGATAAACCAAAAAGGAAATATAAAAACACAAAGTATCAACAAACTATACCTAGGTATATTCCCATAGATATACCTAAGACATCAATTCCAGTTCGGCTCCAAATCACGACCCCAAGTACAAACCAGTCCACAAAGGAAAGAACAACCCAGTCCACACAGGATAGCAAGTCAATCACATCAATGATAATGACTGAAAGTCAAGAATCATCCCACACAGGAATACTACTCAGGAAGAGGGGTGGAGATGATAGATGTAGCCTCTAAATCATCTCCCCTGCCAAACCCACGTAGGATCCAAGTACAGAAGTCGTCGCTACCGAACCCATGTAGGATCCAAGTACAGTAACCATCGCTGCCGAACACATGTAGGATCCAAGTACAGTCGTCATCGCTGCCGAACCCACGGAGGATCCAAGTACAGTCATCCTCGCTTCCGAACCCACGTAGGATCCAAGTACAGTCATCATCATCGTCGCAGTCGCAGCTAGCTCTAGGATTCCCGCACACAGCATGGTTGATTCCGGGAGGGTCCGCTCCACGATCCAAGGGGTTCGATACATCAACTATCATGAACTCTAGATTTTATGTATCCCAAAGTTCCATCTCGTTAATAGGAACTCAATGCAACAGATGGCACATCAATTGCACGCCTGGTCTGAGTGATATTGGCTTTTCCGTTCCAGGGGCCCGGTTAGGAATACACTCATTTCTAACCCGGTCGATATCCTTAGTCATCCACAACTCACTTATATTATCCAAAAAGAATCGTCTCGTCAAAAGGGTCCTAGTGCCACAGACGACGCCTCGATTGGAAGCGCCGTCTTTATGTTATTCTCGTTAAAGTGATTAACAGGCCCGACCTGTTTAGCCCAGTGGGCCGACTGGTCGGGTTGACCCAGTTTGACGAGTCCGACCGAGTAGGGGTGTCATACCGGCCCGAAGAAAATACACAACTCGGCCCGAAGGGGTGCAGCCCAGCCCGAAGTGGCGTGGCCCGGCCCGAAGAGGCGCGGCCCGGCCCAGCGCGGCCCGGCCGGCTCGACTGAAGGCTCAGCGGGTTCCAAGGGGTGCTAGGGGGTGGGGGGGCGACCCCCCCATATTTCCTCACTGACGGGGCCGCCCTTCCCCAAATCAGACGGCTAGACCGGCCGGTCTTCTTGCGCACGCGGCCCGCATGGGGGGGCCTCCGGGCCTCTAGCATGGCGCCCTCCAGGCACTGCGGTCCAGCTCCGCCCGTCCGGCCAGTTCCTCAGCGCGGTGCCCTCCGGGCGCCGCGACTCACCTCTGCCCGGCCGGCCATCGGGCCGGCTGGTTCTTTCGTCGAATCGGCCCGTGAAACGGGTCACAGTTCCTCCCAAAAAACTGGTGTGACGACATCAGCCACCTTTGTCGTGTACATGGCATGGCGCAACGGCGTCGTGACTCTTCCGCCATTGATTTCCAATTCTAGAATAATAAATGAGAACAACAGAGCATTTTCGGGCTGTGTTCTTTCGACCTGCACCCTCCGCATAAAAAGATACCAATATGCCATATTTAAAGAATGATTTTCAACAAATACGAGTTACGTAAACATCCACTTTCAAGAATAAACCCCTACCTCGAAAAGAAGTTCACGGTTTACAAGCATCGTGAATGAAGGTGTCGTTTCCGTCGTCGTCAGTGTGCACCCGAGGAAGTGACGTCTCCTCTTTTGTCACAGAGAGAAGAATAGAAGGTTCCCCGTCGTTAGTGAGTTCTTGCGTCGATGTCTCCTCCCTTTCCGAGGAGGAAGTAGAGGATGAAGAACTGCGCTCACTGAGTCGATGTTCTTCATCAGAGAGTTGGCGTTCTTCAACAAAGGAGATGAAGCGTTCTTCAAAACTCAAGATCTTTATCCCAAAAATCTCAACACAACAACCCAACCAAAAATAAAATAAGGCTTCTCCTTATTTTATTTAATCATGCCATGAATTCAAAATTTAAAATTCAAACACTTAATTAATTAATTAAAGTGGTTCACTTAGTTGATTAATGTGTGTTGGAAAGAGTTAAGAGGGAGAGAGATAAGGTGGAAAGGTTTCACAAGTAATGAGGAGTTTACAAAATTATGAGGGGGTTTAAGGAGTTTTAGGGAATGTGAAGGGTTGGGGATCATGTGGGCCCCAAATCACATTTATCCTCTAGTGGGTAGTTAGGTGCTAGTGGGTCCCTCTCTAACTTTCCCATGTAGGATAGAACCACTTTAGATATAAAAATAAAATTGTTCCACAATTTTATTTACTTTTCATTTAATCCAAAAAGATTAACCTCCACTCCCGTGAAAACGCAATTTTGGTAAATGTCCCCCTAAGCAATTACAGGTGTTGGGAGTTCATTGGTGCCCTCAGATTTCAATTACAAGCACCGATTTAAAAGATAGAAAAACCCGCTCATTCGTTCACTAAACTTACCCAAGCTAATCTTCAGAAAATTATTCCAGGAAGACCGGGCCTCAGAATCATGTGCCGTCAGAAACAACATACTCATAAAATCCCAAAGAATTGAAGAAAAAATATTCCTTGAAATTTACGGGTCTTTACATGTTATGTTAAAAAGATATATTAGTTTGTGAGGTTTATATTAAAACAGATTAAAATCTTATAAAATAAATATTTTTATTCAAACTATATAAAATTATTCATTCACTATTTTTCTTCCATGGGTCTTATTATTCAATTGTTTCGAAATCATGTAAGGAATATTCATCTAAATTTGATTTTCCTATAACACATTCCATATTCATCAGATATTTATTTTGAGAAACGTATATACATCCCATGAATGTATTTTATAATTTTAAATATTAAATTATGGCATATAAATTATTATATTATTTATATTCACTAAAGGGGATTACAATTCAAAAAGCACCAATGTTGAAAGGGTTGTTTGTTACAATATCATTGATTATCTGGATGGTTTATGATTATATTTTAAATGATGATATATTATTATATATCTCTCATGAAACACATAAATTTTGTTACCCTTTATTTATTTCATTAAAATACATGTTTTCAATTGAATTTATTATCTTTATGTATTTAGGATCCAAATATACTGTTATTGAATAAAACTGACATTATTTCATTCTTGGGTGGAAAATACTTTTTCTTCTACAACCATGTTTTCAGAGATTTCATTAAATAATATTATTAATAACATATTTTCATTTATTAAATACATTTTTAATAATATTAATTTTTTTTAAAAATGGTTTAAATTGATCCTTCTTATCATCTTTTAAGATATTTTTTTTGAATTCATAATTAATTTTTAAAATAAAGCATTATTTTAACTTGTATTAATGGAATTTTATTTTTTACCATCATGAACACTAAATTATTTTATTATTACATTATAATGTTAGAAAATTATTTCCAAATAAAAAATAGTTTCAATTTTTTGTGAAATTGTAGTTTTGAATATTTTATTATCAATGTGACATTGTTATTTTCGTAAAGAAATGTCCCCAGTGATCATTTAAAATCAATTTCAATATAAAATAAAATAACTTGATATTAAATATTCATTACTAGTAATATGATTAGAGTATACAATAAATATTTATTCTATAGATGGTTTATGATTGTGATGATTATTTTTTTATGAAACATGTTCCTTTTCAATGGGTTATGCATTGATTAATTGTGGGGATGATTATGAAACAATTTTACATGTTTTGTTTTATTATATGATGAAATGATTATGGGAAACATTTAATATCTATTTTTGTGATATGATTAATGTTTAATGATCATTTGGAACACAAATGTATTAATTATGTCATGGTGGGACCTATATCTCTCTAAGTGCATTGGGTAAAGATTGATATCTCATGATATAAACAGAACCCGAATGGGGTGTGAACCCGATTTAGTAATGGAAATTGTCTACTATGACAGTATTGATCATGATCCTTTACTACTATGATTGTTTTTAAAGTGAGTTCATTACAATATGATTGTTTTGAAAATCATCCATGACTATAAAGGAATTAATTTTCTATGCATATGTGTATTCTCCAAATCGATGTATAATTCCATTATTATGCTCATATGATTTAGGTTCTTTCACTCATTTATATATAATATATTATGAACTACATATATTTGTTCCATGACTCCTGATAAGAATCTTTTATATATAAGGTATAGTTTTTGAATGTTATTCTCTTGTTCACATACCCTTATCCTCATGTAAAGTTTATATATCTCAATTGTTTACTGTTATTAAGAATCTAATATCTCACTTTATAATATTTATTTTATTGCGGTCATGATAAAATTTATTATTTGTGATATTTCTTGGAAGGGTTCAAGTTATGAATTGATTCATTGGATAATGTTTATTTCACTTATGAACCAGTTTTTTATGTATAAAAGTTAACAAAGGGACTATACATAAATTAATTTTAAACATATCTAAAATGTCCTGGATTTTCTATGTAATTTTCTTTGAAAATTATATGGGAGTATTTTGAGGCCATGCAACGAGATAACATGTGATTCTGAGCCAAAGTGTTCCCAAAATTATTTTTTTTAACTTTTTATGTTTATTAAAAATAGAGTGTGTTCTCAGTTTTTGTATATTTAAAGTGAGTGCTCAGATTTCAAATCTAAGGGCACCATTGTGTTTAGTGAAGTGGGTTTTTCATATGTAAGACCTATCATCGACCAGTGTAGGTCGACTATGGAAAACATTTTTTGAACGTTTTAAAGAAGAATAAAAATTAACTTAAAATTTTTATGTAATTTTACCTTTATAAATTCATGAAAACACAAAAACGTTGCGACGTAGAGACAAAGATGTTGTTTCCTTTAAAAAATGAAATAGCACGGTGATGTTGTTTCAAATGGAAAAAGTAATGCTAAACTACATTAATGTATTTCCTCATTTAATAAGGGATGGGAACCAGTGTTAGAATTCATTACACTGGAGGTATTTCCCCCAAAGGCGTGTAGCTTCCTTGTGGTTAAGGAACTCTCTCACCGGTGATGACGAATGATGAATGTGGACGAACAAAGAATCAAGGAAATTCATGGAAATATTTCCATCAACAATGAATCCTCTCCTCCAACTTGTCATCTTTCATGGTAGGGTTTTTTTCCTACATGATTTACATTCCCTGCTCTTCCTTTCTAAAAGACAAAAACAGATCAACACACTAACAATTTGAGCCGAGACTCAATTGTTCTTTAAAGTTGTCATTTATCTTGTGGGGATTAAAATGGAATTAAATCATGGTGATTCTACTTTATTTCTTTGTGATTAAATGTGAATTGGATATTTGTAATTATTAGGACATTCATTGGGATCCTACTAACAATAATTAACTATGTCTGACACGAACAGAGGAATGGATCATTCTAAGGGTTGTTCTTGTGCTTTTTCATGTCCGTATTCTTTTGTTCTACACCGACAGACCCATGTGCTCGTGTCGGGCTTTATCGGTAGGTTCCAAAAATGACCTGATCCCTATAGAGATTGTAAGATGGTTTTAATCCCATAGAATATGTTTTTGTGACCCAAGGACCCCAGTTCACCTTTCAGTTCAAAAGACAGACTACCATAGTGACGGTGGAAGTCCACGGAAGTAGGAGCCACTATGATAGGGTTGATGATGGAACCAACGGTTCCACGTGGTGGCATGAACACATGGAAGTATGCTATCATCTTGATTTAAGGTGAAAAGGGAGCCCCCAAAGACGCGTTCATGGGTGGATACAAGGGTTATGGTGTAGTAGAATGGTGATGCAGCCTCTGGCCGCATTCGACAAGGTGGAAATCTTCCCCAAAAACATCGTGCGGGATCTACGGTCGGCTCGTTGGTTGGCCACATTACGTGTAGGGGATGCAACAGTTACCACATCTTGGGTGGAGCATATCGGCCTACTCCAATGGTCTGGGATGAATAAACTAGGCCACCCCATGCCGGGTCTAGTAGCCTAAGTGGGTCGGGCCCTAAATTTTGTGTAAGTTTGACTCAACGGGTGGGTCGACCTAGTCCCAACCTACCCCTTTTTTCTCAGTTTCCCATAACTCTCAAATAGTGAGTCTGTTTGATGGTACATATGTCGTGTTGGGACCCCCACTATGATAATCTCATTTTGAAATAGTCTATGTGAGTTTCCATGGAATTTTTCATGAAGTCTATTGGCTCAAGAAGTAGGTGATCCCAGATGAGGGTTCTAAGGAAATAATTATGCAGCTAGTTGGACCTAGACTGTATGTCTTACCAAGAATTTGTATCACACTTAAACTATTTTTATTACCTAGAATAATTTTTTACTCCTCTATACCACAAATGAATGGTTCCTATAGTCTTTGACGACACTTCATGTTTCACCAACACTTCATGTGTCACTGACACTCTATGTGTCACCAAACCACCATGTGTAACCGAAACTCTGGGTGTTACCTACACTCCCTATGTTACTACATGATGGTAATGTGGATTCTGGGAACAATTTTGTTTATGTAACATATACATATATATTGAGTGAGATAAATCTAATGAATCTCTTGATTATAATTCTTAGAGTTTACACCTTGTAAACCACATTGGTAGTCTTCTGGGTGAATTTTTTTAGTGATTGTTTTGTGGTATAAATTGTGTGATTCCTTTTGGGTATTATTAATTTGATTCATTTGTGGTATATTTTCTTAGTGACAACTTTGTGGTATTTGGTCCCTACAAAGTATTATTTTAATTACTCGTACACAGGATTCTCATGCACATGTCGTGTCTTGTGTAAATGATTATCAGCTTCGATGGAGTTTTTGGTGTACCAGAGATAGAAGTTCTTCTGGGTGACCCGATAGACATGGTATAATTTATTGACATTTAGAAAACTTAGTATACCAACCCTTCATTTATGGTTTTCTACAGAATGTATCCAGGAGCTTTTTACTTTTCCTTTTATTTGGTATTTTAGTCTGTCCCCTTTTCTTTCAGTTTTGTACCTTACTCTGAGTGGGTTTCCTTAGTGTTTTGAATCCATGTTTACTTAGTGTTTTAATTTCATATTTTTCTTAGAGATGGGTTCATTCATACATGTACTGTAAAAAATTCCACCAACCCGTGTGATATGATTACTCAGAATTAGACACTAGCCCCTAGCCTAGAGGATGTGGGATTGGGGTAGTCACAACATGGGTCCCGTGGTACTGATCATGATAGAGTGGTATAAGAGGGCATGTAGTTTTACACTTGTTTTGGGGAAATCGTGTTATGGGTTTCGAGTTTGGATTTCTGGAATGAGATCCCAGTGTTAGTGTGGTAGCCGATGTATCCATACACTAGGACCTTGAATTCTTATTTATGACTTGGTACATGAAAAAAAAAGTTACAGTTGAAATCAATGATTCATGAATCATATAGGAATTGAGTGTGTTATCATGTCCTTCTTTATTTATAGTGATCTCATCAGGTATAATCTATTGATTGTGGCACATCTTATTCTATTTCTAGATGTTTCCACATGGGTGGCCATCCAGGATTTAAGAGTGTGACTCTGGGGATGGTCTATCGAGAAATGATGAATTAGTATAGAGATTTTTGGTGAAGATAGCACCTCCTTGTGGTGTACCAGAGATACCACCACCCAGAGAGAAGAAGTTCCTATCACCATTATAAGTAGTGGATACACACATGATTATGCATTTCATGAGTTCTAGAGAGAGTAACCTTATAAGATCTGAGGTGATATGGACCATCTGATATATAAGGACTAGTTGTAGGTAGTGATGGAAGTATTTCTATTTGTGAGGACACCTCATGACTAGATGGAAGCTCTAGCTGCGATCCTTATTCTATTCTCGGTAGGGAGATAATGTAGCCTGATGACTCAAATGCATGAGGGGGCGATGCTATCCTGGCCAGACTTTGAGTACCTATTCAATGTGGAGTTATTTCAAACAAAATTATTCAATGTGTGTATACATGAACTAATTCCCCTACAGTAGGGTATCCAAACAATAGTAGATAACTCATCAAGATTCATGGATCATTATGAGTACCCAATAGATATGTTGCAGGACCCATTATTTAGGTCCCATACCTTCAATCAGGGTCTATATTAGGACATCTAGTCATCGATGATATCCCATGGAATCCCTATGTATGTTGGGGTTCTAGAAAGAACTCTACTTTTATAAATATTCCTTGCAAAGATGGCACCGGTGGTGGGAGCTACCACCAAGTGACAGGCAGTAAAGTCTTCTGCAGTGTGAATCTGACGGCTGACACATTGATCCAAGAGGACCATAGAGTCGAGGGGACAAACCGAGGACACAATATCAGTTATTATAGGTTCCTAGGGAATAGCAAGTCAGCCAATTTTCAGATAGTTCTACTCATGCAGTGGTCAAGGGACCCTGGCTATAGATTGTCTGAATAGCCGTATAACCTACTAGGAGACAATTGAGGGACCTTCAAGGTGGTGGAAGAGGCAGGAAAAGGGTATTCCACTATGAAGTGAATGTGGTAGAGTAGAGGGATGATTGGTAGGATGTGGAAAGAGTTTCAAGACACTACTACCACCACCCCATGTGGTCCACCCCAAGCTTAGGGAGCTGGTCTATAGGGGAGAGGTTTTCTCCAGGCGATAGAGGCTTACAATCCCGAGAAACCTAGAATGATTATAGGTATAATCAATTTTTTTCACCCTAGATATAGTATTTATAGACATTGGTAAAAGTCACTCTTTTTTCAGGATGACCCTTGTTCAAGACACAGAGATTCTAATGGAACCGTTGACTCGATTATTATGCATAGAGACTCCTAAGAGAGAGGATTTTATGATCAAAAACTGGTGTCAATAGTGTGTCCATGCTATTGGGGGATTGTTTTTTGGTTGGGATATCTTAGTTGTTTGGTCGATTCCTTATGATGTCATTCTATGTATAGACTAGTTATCCACCGTTCTTGAGAAGATCAACTATTTTAGGCACACAATGCACTGTTTCTGTGGAGATGAGACCAGGATTTACATTGTCAATGAAAGGTAGACAAAACCAATATAGGATGGACTCACATATAAAAGGGTGGAGTAGATCACACATTAGTTGGATAGAATGACCATCTGTGTTGCAGGTGAGATGAATCCTCAGTTTACTATCGTGGTGGATGAGTATGATGACATCTCTCTAGATGATGATCCAGGATTACCACCTCGTTGGGAGGTAGACATAAGCAATGGCATGTACCCCAGGATGGCACTGATATTCACACCGGAATATCAGATTTCTCCAGTAGAGCTTTGGGAGTTGAGGGTACATGTTGTGGACTTATAGAGAAATAGATTCATGAGGCCCAGTGTTTCACCCTTTATATCCTTAGTTTGGTAATCCATGAAGGTAGATGAGATCTTGAGGTTATGTGTGGACTCTGGTGCATGAATTAGGTGACCATGAAGAATAAGTATCCACTACCAATAATTTGTGACCTCTTCGATCAGCTAAAGGGGGAGTGATGTTTCTCAAAGATAGACCTCAGATCAGGCGATCATTAGATTCAGGTACAAGATGAGTACATCCTGAATACAACTTTAAAATGTCATTACGACCACTCAGAGTACTTAGTGATGCCTTTTGGAAAGAAGAATGCCCCATAATTTTTCATTGGACTCAAGAATAGGATTTTCCAATCATACCTAGACCAACTTGTGGTGGAATTAATTGATGACATCCTAGTGTACTCACTGTGTGAGGAGAACAACGTGATACACTTATAGATGGTCCTGGACATAGATAGAACTGACATTATGGGAAGTTATTAAAGTGTCAATTGTAGATACAAGTGGTCCACATTCCGTGATACGTCATTTTGGTGGTTTTAATTTTAGTAGATTCAGCAATGATAGAGGTGGTTCTATTTTTGGGAGCCACCCAAGAACATTACCATGGTGTGGAGTTTCCTTGAGGTGGCTAGGTAATATCATAGGTTTGTACAAGAATTTTCTAGAGTAGAAGTATCCCTGAAGACTTTGAAACTAAAGGTGAAATCATTCATATGGATAGAGAAGTGTCAGTGGAGCTTTCAACAGCTAAGGATGAGATTGATGAGTGGTCTCATCTAGATATTTCTAGAGGAGGGTGTTGAGTATGTGGTGTTCTGCAACACATCAGGTGCTTGGATTGGTTGTGTATTAATGACAGGGAAGGTCGGGATTACGTAAAATTTACAATAGTTGATACCACATTAGAAGAAATATGCAACCCACAATATGGAATTGGTGGTGGTAGTCTTCGCACAATATATGTGGAAATAATACCTTATGGGAAAGCAGTTTATCATCTAATCAGACCATAAAATTCTAAGGTATATCATTTCTCAGATGGAACCAAACCTGAGACAACGGTGTTTGTTAGAGTTTCTCTATGACTATGACTTCTAGATAGTCTATATACCTAGTATGGGGAATGTGGTGGAATATTATATTAGCTGGAGATCAAGTTCACAACTATTGAATGTGGCCCATGATCAGTAGACCTCTCTTTAGATATACTTAATAGATTGAGATGAAGTAGCTTATCTCCAGTCGATGGTGGTTACCCCAATACTCTTATAGTAATTTGGGGAGTCACAACTTAGAGATATCATATGTGAAACTACACATGCCCGAATTTCCACATGTCATGCCACTAATGAATATTCGAAAGGTGGGTAACACGTCATCCTTTTCCGAGGACTCAAAGTTTTATCACGGATGTTACGGGTGGAGGTTTGAGGGAGACCAGTAAATTCCCTTTAGAAGTACATTAATTTGTGTAAAAAATATAAAAGGACCTCTAACATTATTTTTGGTGGTCTGAGATGAAGAATGTGGTGGCAGAGTTTGTCTCCAGATTCCTCACTCGTTATTAAGTGAAGGATGAACACCAAGTTCTGGTGGGTTTGACTCAATCCCTTGAGGTGAAAATGTGGGTGTGGGATGGAATATCTATGGAATTCATAACTAGTTTAAAATGTATGTATATGGGGGATAATCCCATCAAAGTGATCATTGAACAACTTACCAATTCATCCCACTTTCTGGCTATTCGAGAATAGGGTTCAATAGAGAGTTTGGGATGCATCTACACCCAATAGATAGTTCGAATATTTGGATTCCAATATACTGTATTCTTAGATCGTTATGCACACAATATATCCAAGTCGTGGAATGTAATGTAGGATGTTTTTGGGACTCATTTTCACTTGAGCACATCATTCCACCCGCAGAAATATGACGGGATGGAGAGGACCATTAATTTCATAGAAGACAGGATTTGTGATTACATCCTAGGCTCTGGATATAGATGGGAGGATCACCTACCCCTAGTATAGTTTTTACAAAAATAGATACCACTCCACCATTGGTATGGCACAGTTCAAATATTTTTTATGGGAAACCCTATAGGACTCCACTTTCCTCAACTTTCCATGGAGATTCAGCACTTATGGGCCCGATGTTAGTACAAGATACTACATAGAAGGTGTAGGTAATCTATAAGAAGATGAAGACTACACAAATCTATAATAATTCTTATGATGATAATCAACCAGGACCCTTGGAGTTTTATGAGGGATACCATATGTTACTTCAACTCTCTCCTTGATGTGGTTTACAAATATTTGGTCAGGCCTGCATGTTATCTCCATGGTTTATCACACATTTCGTGATACTCTATAGAGTGTGTGATGTGGCATACTGCATGCCTCTACCTCTAAGGTTAGAGTGGGTGCATGATGTCTTTCACATATCCTAGTTAATGAAATATGTACATGACCCTTCACATGTCATGGACTAGGGTGATCCAAACTTTCACAATAGGGATACATTCATGGAGCACCAGGTGGAGATTGAGGATTGCTAGGAGAGGATACTTCATGGGAAGTCGATAACTCGGGTTCACATTCGGTGGAAGCATGGGAATTTCCAAAGAGAGTACATTGAATTTTGAGACATAGAATCATTCTTAGTATCCCCATTTGTTTTTTAAAACTTCTATTTGATTTTACATATTTAATTCCCAAAGGTGAAGAGAATTCAATGACCCATATTTTCCATGTAATTTTTTTTAAAATTATATTGGATTATTTCGAGACCTGGCACTGAGACAACATGTGATTATGAGGCCAAGGGTACCCAGAATAAAATTTTAAACTATTTTTATGTTTATTAAAAATAGTTAGCATGCTTGATTTATTTATCTTTTAAATCAGTGCTCAGATTTGAAATCTAGGGGCACCATTGTGTTCAATGTAGTGGGATTTTCTTAGGCTGAACCTAACATTGATCGGTGCGGGTCGACTACATAAAATAATTTTTGAACATTTTAAAGAAGAATAAAAATAAACATAAAATGTTTCTTTTATTTTTCTTTTATAATTTCATTACAATGAATTAACGCTACGATGCAGTGACACAACAACTATTTCCATTCATAAATTTAATAGTACAGTGATGCTATTTCAAAGAGAAATTATAACGCCAAAATACATTACTTGTTTCATACATTAATCATGGATATAGACCACCATTAGAATTCATTATGTTGTAGAAATTTCTTCTGGAGCCAGGAAGTTTACTTAATGTAAGGAAACTCTATCGGTGGTGATGGCGAGCAACTGTTAATGATGAAAAACATATCAAGGATGTTTGTGGATGGATCACCATCAAAAATGAATCATATCCAATGAATGATCCATTTTTTGAGTAGGTGTTATTTTATAAATGTCTTTATTCACCTTTTATTTATTTCTAAATAATGAATGAGGATCATCCCACTAAAAGGATGATCCATGGTTCAATAATTCAAACAGGGTTGGAATTATCATATGATGATTAAAAAGGGATATAGATCATTGTGACTATAATTTCATTGTTCATGATTAAATGAGAATTAGATCTATTGTATTCTTGTCTTGTTATTCAAGATCCTACTAACAGGAATGAACTATGGCCAACATGAACAAAAAAATGGGTCATTCTAAGGGGAGTTATTTTGTTTATTCTTATCCAAGTTCTTGTATTCTTCCCTGATGGACCCCCATGTTCATGTCATCATTTACTGGGAGGTTCAAAATAAAAATAGACCCCTAGAGTGATGATAAAATGGTTTGAATCCAATAGTAGATGATTTTGGGACTCAAAGATCATGGGGAATGATTCAGTTCGAAATACTAACTGCCACAATGACGATGGTGGCCCACGGAAGTAAGAGACGCTGGCTCGACTACTAGCGGTAGAGGAGCACGCGGCGATGCAATTGCGAGTGGCCATAGGGGCCACATCCAAGGTGGGGATGTAGGGGAAAAGATAAGTGATGTGGCCTTATATCATATCGGATTGGGTGGTGTGTGTTCATGTAGACCATGTGTAAGAGGAGCAACCGGCTCGTCAGTCAGTCGTGTGACGTGAAGGGGAAGCAACATCTGTCATGTCCCGGGTGGAGCAAATTAGCCTGCTCTAGCAGGTCAGGACAAAGAAACTGAGCGGCCATGGGTGTCCCTATATGAAAGGCCCAGATGGTCAGGATAGCCCAACGGGTTAGGTATGTATGAACAGTTTGGGTCTGTATAATCGGGTCGGGTCAGACCCAAACCCAACCAAACCCTTTTTACTTAACTTCCCATTACTCTCAAATCATGTGTCCATTTGATAATATGTTTTCATAATTAGGACCCTCACAATGAGATGATCCTTTTGAGGTACTCTATATGAGTTTCCATGGAATTTGGCCAATGAACTATTGGCTTGGGGCGTAGGTGCTCCCGAAAGACTGGGTTATGGAAAAAATCCAACGACTGGTTCCATCCTAGACTATGTTTCTTACCTATGAAATGTGACTTATTTAGACTTTGTTTCATTCTTAGACTATGTTGGTACTCCTTTATCCTACCTGGTCATGGTTTTTCTAGTTTTTGATGACACTCCATGTGTTACTGACACTCTGTGTATCACTGAATCTCTATGTTTCACCAACACTCCTTGAGTCACTGACACTTCTTGTATCTCATAAAATATGTGTCTTACTACTTGAGGGTATAATGGATTATTTCAACAATCATATTTACCTACCATATACCTATTCATTCAGTGATATTAATCTAGTGACTCTCTTGATTATACTTCTCAGAGGCTACACATCATTCACTCCTTTGGTAGTCTGCCAAGTGAATTTTTTAGTGATTCCTTTGTGGAATACTTCATGGGATTTCATTGTGTTATTCATCTTGTGAATACTTTGTGGTATATTTTCATAGTGATTCCATTATGGTTTGGGTTCCATAATGATAATTATTTTACTCACACCTGATAGGATTCTCCCACGTGTCTTGTTCCTTGTGAATGTGATTAGAAGCTTTGATGGAGTCCTTGGTGGACCTAATAGAGAGGGTGCTTTTTTGTGACCCGACGGATGTGGTGTTCATTAGTGACATTTAGACAGATTGTTGTACCTAACCATCAGGTAGGGTTTTATATAGATGAAATACATGAGCTTATACTTTTCTCTTTCAGTTTGGATTATATTTTAGACACATTTTTTTCAATTTTTTACTTTACTCTAAGTGGGTTTTCATAGTTATTTCCATCCATTTTTACTTTTAGTTTTCAATTTCTACTTATTTATGGAGATGGGTGCATGCATACAGGTACTATGGCCAATTACTCTCACTTGTGGGATTTTTCTACTCGGTTCTGGTCTCCATCCTCTGGCGTATGCAATCTGGACTTGGGGTAATCCTGAAACGGGTCCTGGGGGATGAGTCATGACAGTATCATTTTTATACATAATGAATATTCACTAGTTATAATTATATATATATATATATATGTGAAAATTATGGGTCACTATAGTGATTAGGGGAAAGTAGTTCTATGGCATAATGTATTTAACTATATGGGTTTTAGGTGAGTAATTGATTATTTAATTTTAACAAGATCATGTTTATTTGAAGGATATTGAGTTATTGGTGGGTTATGCTAAGGAAAAGTGGTTTGTTTTGAGAAATAGTCATAGAGTTATAATTTTTTTTAGATAAGAACATTGGGGTACCTTGTTTACTTATACTAGGAACATGTTTCTCCTAAGTGATGTTGAGAATCTTTTGTGACATCTACTAACAAGAGGGAAGACATTGTTTTAGTACCTAGTGGTTGATGATTGGGTACCCAATTGGTATACGAGTTATTATTTTTTAAAATTTTAATTTTATGAAATATAGATTTTAATTTATATTAATTTTGACCATTATCATTTTCCGAATAAAAGGATACATTCCCATTTTTCTATCCCTCACATTTTCATCTTCCACACCATGTAGGGCCTCATCAATGTGTGGTCTCATTGATGGAATATTTTTTGTATAAGATCAAAACAGGTAAGGGTATACATCATCATTCATATTTTTCCATGATATCTCACATTTTAATTATATCTATAATGTTTTATCCAAAATTTATGACTTTTCTAGGGATCTATATTTATATACATTATAATAAAATATGATAACAATAATCTATGAGTGAGGTTTTAGTGTGTCCAAGTTTATGGTGACTACCTTCCTTAACTAATATATATATATATATTCACATTACAATTTATAGAACTAATAAGGGTTTGTAAGAAACTAGATTGGAAATGTGTTGTGTTATATGAGCTACATGAGATGTTTCCTAGTGATTTTACAATGTTGGTTGTAATGATTCATGTAATACTATGTTCAATCATGTTTCATAGGTATTAGACAAGATATTAGTTTCTAAATTATAATTTAAATTGTTTATAAAAGTTTTAATGAATGTAATTTTAGGGTTATTTGACTCACCATTATAGTGTGGTGGTGAAGTATAATTCATAGGGGAGTAGGTAAATGGTGGATCCACGGGTTTTTTAAATTAAAAGGTTAGTGTTTCCTCACACTGTTGGGGATCATGGTATTGGTTTTGTATTCTCAATGAATTTAGGGGTCCTAACTATTCGTTTTCTTGTATGAGTATATATATAGATATATGTATTATGATGATGATGTAGATAATTGAGAAGATATATGGAATTGTTATAGTTTTTTTTTTCTACAGTGTTTATGGATAATAGTGGACATAATAAATAGTTATTCAACTCAATGAATTTGATATTATATTTGAGTTATTGATTTTAGTGTCAGGATGTCAAATGGGTTGGTATTGATGAATTAAAGGTGGATTCTTATCATTCCATATAATTATGAAATTATTTGTGGACTACAAGAGACACTATGTTTCTGTAGAATATTATAACATCATCCCATATAGACACTAACAAATATAGGTCGACTGGTTAGTAATTATTTTTGAGAATAGTCATGACTAGGATTATTTTAAATTGGGGTTTCATTCATAAAAAATTTAATTAAGTTATAAATTTGTGGGTATTATCTATAGAAATAGCTAATGGAGTCCAATTAATATCATAAAAAACCCTACATTGGAACTATGGGGTTCTTGCAGACATCATGTTTCAAGATATTTCAAACTAAATGGAACTATAACTAGACTATAAATATTGGTGATTTTGGTGAAAAATAGAAATATATCAATGGTTCCATTTTAAGGACAGAGACGTCTTCTTGAGGTCATGTTTATGTTTTATATTCAAACATTTTGACATGTATTTTTATGTTTAGCATAAGAGTGATCTAGATTACTTCTCTTGGAATGATAAGACATTATAGATATGAAATATTCTAAAAAAATGGAATATTTTGTTTAATTACCTTGTATTTATATCTCTATAAAATTTTTATATTGGAATTTAACCCCGATTATTATAAGGGATTATATTTTATTCATAGATACACAATAAAATATCACTTTCCCTTGACTGAATTAAGAAAATTGGGAGGTTCACATGATGTATATGGTTCTCCAAATTGGTCATATTGAAGATGAACATGGGTATAGATTTTGTAATTGTTTTTTGAGATACCTAGTATTGGTGTTAAATAAAATCCTAAAATCAATGTTATTGAATTAGTGGTTCTATATTATTTTTCCAATAATTATCTGAGAATAAAAAATAAAATTCATCCGACATGCATTAGATTTTTCATTGTTGTAGAAGAAATCATAATAATATTGCGCTATATCCAAAGTTAATTTGTCTATTGTAGGATATATAGGAAAGAAAATTTCTTTTTCATCCCATTCGGAATCCTTGTAAGAGAAAAAAATATTTTATTATTACATTATAATTGTTCATCAATCTGTCTATAAATTCACTTTTATATAAATAACTATAATCTTATGTGGATAAATGAATGTGACTAATCATTCTTTTAGATACAATCATTAGTATAATATTTTTTTCACAAAAAGGTTATTGTGAGATAATTCATCTCATTTATGTTGTATCTAATATCAATTTCTTTTTTGTTTTGAATGTGATAATATATTCTACTATCTTATCTATTGTAATTTTTCAATTAATAAGGGACCCCAATGATCACTCATTAGAATCCAAAAAATGTTTGACTGGTTTTCCTTCCACATATTAAATTTAAACAAGAAAATACAATAGATATTTCTTATTCTATTAAAAACATTCTTGAAATCCTTTTCCCATTGGAATGTTCCCCTCTAGTAGTTAATTTAGTGTATTTAAACTATTTTTATGTCAGCTAAACAATGAATATCTTCAAACAGTGTGGAATTCCATGTTTTCTTCATAGCATCTAGATATTATAATGGGGGGAGGGTAATTTTTTTTATTTCACTATCCTTTCTAGAGTCGAAATAAATGCCTCTATATAAGACCATAAATCTAATGGATTTAATTTAAGTGTCCCTAAATAGACATTTTATTACAATCAAATACATGAAATGATATTTTATTGTTTAAAAAAATACATCATTTTCAAAAAAAATATTTATATCCATGGTATGAATTCACCACCAATATATCTATATAACAGTCCTCTATTTCTCAATCAAGGTATCTAAAAATGGTCTGTGTTTATCATTGTTAGGTGGATCCAGATTTCCCAATTCAAAAAGGCATCACTTAATAATAGTAAACTACATGTGGTGCTCTAAAACTATTCCTTTTTTGTTTTTAGTAAATATACAAATATGATTTTCTCTATTGTACCCATTCATAAATGTAGAGTGATTCATATCAATTCATAGCATTGATAAAATAATTCATGAAGGGATCTAATTTTTTTCCTTTAAACTGTGGTAGTTGAGTTCCATAAAATCAATATATTCACTTTTTTATTCATCCATGTTCATTATAAGAATACCATTTTCCTACTTTTTTTAACATCCTAAAAAAATTCCCCTTAAATAATTTATCCAAATTACCCTTAATGATGTCATTTGGGGATGAGTTCATTATTAAAATATCATTTTATAGTCATGATATATAGTTAAGATACTAATGAATTAGACACTCACTTGTGGGGAATTGTATCACACTATATTTTCATGAATTAATATTATATCTAACAAATTAAATTTCTTTAATATCATGCCTTATACACATCTCTAAATTTATCTCTTATAACTCACAACACTGAGTTCTAATAAACTGTGTTATATTATTAATATTATTACTTAAAAATGATGATCATAAACAATTTGATAAACATAGTGATATGAATATAATTGGCTAATTTTTATAAATTAATTATAATATTTTATTAATAAAAATATTGATAATAATATTCTTAATTTTTATTAATGTCTATATGTTTCAAAAATATCATCTTTTAGAAAATGTTTTTTATTTTTTAAAAAAATAATAAAATTAAAATTTCAAATTATTAAAAAATTTATTAAATAAAATAAAATTTATTTTTCTAAATCATATTTTTAAAATTATGTCTGTGTTAAATTTTATTATTTCTTAAAATACTTAAATTTTTTGTGAATGGTGAAAAATATTAGATTTTATTAAAAACTTCTAGTTAGTTTAAATAATTTACAAGTTTAGTTTTTATTCCAAAATAAGTTTCATAGTAAAATTACCTTAATTATATATCAATTAATCCAATTCATTTAATTAGAATCATTTTCATATTCATTTTTAATATAAATCATCTTGAATATTTGAAAATTTTCTCATTGGAATCCCACATTCTCATCACACGAGTAGGATTAATTTTAAATTACATTTTTTCAATTTTGATAATGAAATTTGAAAAAATGGATTCTATATTTTAATTCCTAATAATATATATTATCATATCAAGTGAAATTAACTATTTATTATATTAAATAGTTGTAATTTTAAAAAATCATAATTGAGGTAAAAATGGGTTTATTGTGGGAGTAATAGAAAAATAAAAGCATTAAAATGATGAAAACATGTAAACAGTAATTTTCTATATATTGATTAAATTTATATCTTATAGTATCAATAAGTTTCTATTTTGGAACCTTTCAGAATGAAAATAATGTATGTACATGTTTTTAATTTCAAAACATATAGGTGTGCCACTCACCTCATATATAAAAGGCCACAATTATCCTCTCCTATGAACACTAAAAACCCATTTGGACTTCCCAAGACCAACCCAAATCAAATAAATAATTCCATAGTACTATCCCAAATCCATACATTTGTCAGAAATCAATCCTATGAAAGCATTAAACTAAGAGAAGTTGTGTGAAAAAGAGGTAACACCCCCAACCAAGCAGTTAATTTTATTTACTTATCAACATCCCTAAATTATTATTAAAATAAGATGATATAATAACATATGTTTATTTATTAGATAGAAATGTTGAAATTTTAAGGTCACTAACTTAAAAAATCTAATCTTCTGCCAAATGGGATACAAAATCATCATCCAGGTGAACGACGGACTACCCCCTCGAGAACCAATATTATTCATTTTTCACCACCACCTATGAATCAAGGATATAATTATTTATTCAATGGTTTTATTTAATATTTATGATATTTTTATAATTTTTAAATTATTAAATCATATATAACTGTATACTTTCTATTCTGTGGGTATACAATAACATTGCTCATGTGTACGACAAACAACCACCTCTTAAAGGGATGTGTTTCATTCACACATTAAAATGATAAAAATAAAAACAGTTGTATTGAAAATATTTGATATATATGAAATAAGAATTATTATGTATTTTTAGTATGTTATTTACATTTATTTCATTTAATCTATTGAGAAAATGGAAACCACGTTCATATATATGTATAACCTACCATCTCTATTAATGGTGTATCTCATTTTCTATATCAAAATATTATGGATTAATCTAAAAACATATATAAATAATATATATGATATTTATACCATTTTTAACATTTAAATTATGATTTAATAATGAAAAATGGATGAGTATGAAAAAAAATAATCACCTACACAAAAAAAACAAAGCAGTCATTATCTGAAACACAACTTTAACATAGAATTGTAAATAAATGGGTAATATAATTTCCTATGAAAATAATATATTATAATATAAATAAATATATATATATGTGTGTGTGATTTTACTTAAAATATGTATACCAAACTTATATTTATTATATATGATATTGAATGTGAATGATGGAAGTTGAGACTTGAGGTATGGGATTTCCATCCCACATTTTACTTCAATGAGAAAATTTCCTTATTAACTACATATTCATATATATGGCATATAAACATCCCATGAATGTATTTTATTATTGTTATTTGTAAACATATTTTTATTAAAATAACTTTTTTATCATCTCTCTTTCATAGGGCTTCAAATTTAAAATTTAACTATTCTTTAATGTTTATTTTTCTCAATTTCCCTTCTTTGAGACTTAAGTTATGTAATTATAATATATTATTTTATTAAGATTATCTAAAGGATAAAATAAATGAAATATAAATAATTTATTTACCCTCATTATATTTTTATTTTCATTTAATTTTAATACTTTATTGGGCATGTAATTCAAAATTTCAAAAGAGGTAAATCATTCAAGTAATGATCTCATCATGTATCATGATTGTTTATTGTTACGTTTATGATGATAAAATATTGTGATATATATATATTAAGAAATTAATGAGTTTTACTCTCCTTTTATTATATCATGTGAATATATGTTTTTAATTAATTTCCCCCTTATGTAATCATGTGTTGAAAAAAATTTTATAAAATCATTTTTATTTGTCTCTATTTAAAAACTCAATTTTCGTGCAAAAACATGTTTTCTATAAGATTTTTCTTATATTTATTTAATATTATCTGAAATATTTATTAAAGAAATATTTTCACATGCATTACTTTTATATAATTTTTTAAAAATAAATCTTCATGTCATTTTTCAAATAGTGTTCATTTTTATTTTATTGAAAATGTTAATATAATAATAATTTTAATGTGTACAGCACAAAAAAATATTCTCTACCATCATGACCAATAATTTCAATGAATATTAATTTAAAATATTCCAAATTTGTTTTAAAATAACGTTCGTTTAAAATTATTTTATGTTTTAAAAGGTTTTTCTCAATTTGGAAAGGAAGTTTTTTTCAAGAAACATTTTCAATGCTTATTAAAAACCATTTTTTCATCAAAGAGGACATATATTGAAGTTACCTAAGACATGATGGGAATAAGATCCAAGGAAACCATTCTTATTTTTTCACCAAATTTTTTATTAATGAGATGGAATTATTTTAATGAAACTTGTTCACCTTCAACAGGTTATACCATGTGTAAATGCCTCTTCTTTTCATGAGTTATGATATAATAAAATGATTAAATTATTATGAAACATATATATTATACAGAGTTTATGATAAGATGAATTTATTATGAATCCCTTTCCATTTCATGGTTTAGGTTATAATGAATGTTTTATAATATTTTTGTACATATATTTATTATTTTCTTTATGTGATGGGTTCTACATTTATCTCCCTCCAATGCATTGGGTTATGATTTGCATTTCATAAGTTAGATAGGACTAGAATAGGGACCAAACCAAGTTCTTTAAGGGAATTTTACCACTATCATGGTCATGTGATTGAACCTTAAATACTATTTTGTTTTGGGGATTGAACTATCTACACTATTATACCATTGGTAGTGATCCTTAACTTAAATTGAAATTATTTTATATTCTTACTTGTTTTCCCCAATTCCATGTTTTTTTCAATTTTATTCTCTCTTGGATCATGTTATTTGATTTTCTTATGATCTATGCCTTATGAAATGTCAATATTTATAAGATGACCCAATATTATGATATTTTATATGTAGGGTATTGTTTTGAAATGTTATTCACAAGATCTCAAACCCTTATTTTCATGATATTCTTATGTAGCTCCCTTGTTTACCTATCGTTCGAATTTGAGATCACCATTTATTATGTTTCATTTTTCCTGATATAAAAAAATATAATATGTATGATATAAGGCCCCACCATTAAAAATTAATTAATACTTCAGTTATGTCAATAATTTTCTATTCATGGACATTGAGGATCTTTTCATGTTTAGGGTTTTAAGTAATTAGGCCATAAATATGATATAAAAAATTAAATATTACAAATTAGACACTTATAATCATT
The DNA here is from genome assembly GCA_963277665.1 of Viscum album. Lineage (NCBI taxonomy): Eukaryota > Viridiplantae > Streptophyta > Magnoliopsida > Santalales > Viscaceae > Viscum > Viscum album. The sequence continues at coordinate 859,030,219 of OY728157.1, read as the reverse complement.
ATCTAATTTTTAAAAAATCTTTTAAAAAAATCATGGACTAATTTCATGTTTAAACAACATAAATTTTTCTTCATCCCATCCATGACTCTATTCTTCTTTAAATCCATCAAAAAACATTTCAAAATATGGGTTGAGAATAAAAATATCAGTAAGGGATATGGAATGAATAAAAAATATTAGTCCTATGAAAACAAGTAAACCATGAAAATATTATCATAAAGTAATACATTTCCCCATTATATAGTAGTAAATATAATTCAAAAAATATAAGATCATTGCATACCATATTTTGTAATCAAAAAATTACCAAAAATTCCATTTAAATCACATATAACATATAAAGGTAAATTGGTACATGAACATACATAAATGGGATAAACATATGGTCAACTTCCACAAATATCACTAAGTGGAATAGCCAAAATACTGAACTCCATAACCAAATAATTGGAGGTTACAAAGTAACCACCTATCCATGGATTATTAAAAAACGACCCATATTTGGTTTATCACATAACCACACATCATAGTTTTATTAAGTAACCACACATTAAATTTCCACGTACCATTATATAATTATAACACATAAAAGATTACAATTTTCAAAATTTCATTCAGAAAATTTTCAATAAAAAAAATCATTACAAGATATAATCAAACCATTCCTAAGACCATTTTCAATACCAAAACACCAAAAAAAGAAATAATTTCTTCCTTTTCAAAATCATTAATTCTTATTTGGAAACCCAAATATCCAATAATGGTTCCAGCGATAGAGGATTCATTGTCGACACAGAAGATAAAAAAAATTCATTTTTTAAATTAGTAAAACACATCATAAAAAAGACTCCTTTTTAAAAACCATTAATTAAATTGAAATTAATATGGGATAATTATACATCATATATAATAAGGTGGTTTATATTATGGAAATAGGCTTCATTGAAAGGAGATTTAGGCTGAGTCCCTTACCTTGAGTCTGAATTGTCTCATACATTTTTCATTGTACTAAATAATAAGAATTTTTTAAATTATAATAACATGATAAAATTTTTAATGATTATTATTCCTTTTATATCACTTAATACTTGTTAAATTAATTAAACAAACTATTAAAGTTCATATTCCATTTTTTCTCAATATTTAGTACTTGATTCAAAAATGAAATTGTCTTGATGTAAATTTTCAATGTGGTCAAAATTCCATTATATATTAAATAGTATTAATGATTTATAAATCATATATATATATATATATATAATATATTTATAGTAATACATATTATTTGTAGATAAGAAATGAAATTCACAGTTAATGTATATGGTAGGTTGTGCGTACGTAGGAATTCTATTTTCATTTCAATGTCATATTAAAAGAATGATATAAATGTGTATTCTAATACCGGTTTTTATTAATATCAAATATGTTTTATATGTTTAATTGAAACATCATTATACATTCCATGTATACCAGGAATGACTCATATCGCAATGAGGGGGTGGTAGTCTACACTTTCTCAAATGAAATTATCATATTTACACAACATGGAATGCATTAAGGTGGGTAATAAAAAAATTATAAAAAAATATAAAAAATATTAATATAATATATATATATATATATATTATATAAAAAATGGTCCATTATATTTCCCACAATGAGAGTTGGTAGGAAAAAATTTAACAATCATCATTTCGTGAAGTAGTATTTTTACGTACATAGAAACTGTATGTTCATTACTCAATCAATGTAGGTGTGTGTAATAGTACATCAAGGAAATAGGATAAAAATATGAGTATATTTATGATACTGTTGTAGTTATGTAATCATATTATACGAATATTTAAGGGATGGAGAATTGAAATGAAACTAAAAAGCATGAGAGAAGGTGTTACCTCTTAATCAGGTAACTTCATTAAAATTATACAAAAAAGGCTTCCTTGGGTGGCTTTCATCCCTAAGGTATGATTTTAGTTTGAGGGTAGGGATTCTAGAAAGATATTTTTAGGGGAATTTAAAAACTGAAGGTTTCTTGATATATGATTATTAGAGAAGAGAGAGAAACTTTTTATGGGAGATAAAAGAGGCACCCTTGGAAACTCTTATATTATTAAATTAATATAAATTAATGGTTTAAATAAAATTCTCCAACATGAGATATTTAGAAGATAATATGATTATAGTTATAAATCCCCTCGTCCAAAAAGTTTTATACACATATTGATTTTATTTGAAACCTTATTTTTTTAGTTTACTATAAATTATTCTCTTTTTATTTTAGTTGAGGTAAAAACATTATAATTATTAAGAGTATATTAATTTTACTAATATAGGGTAAATTTTCAATAATATTACACTTAATTACCTTTTATACCTTATCATAGTATCTTTTTTGTTTTAAGAAAATTCTATTTTTTATCAAATAATTTAATAAATGACTATTTTTATATAACATCAATTATGTCAATTTTTACACTACTAATTTTATTGAATTAAAAAAATCCAAACATAGGCATAACATAAAAAAAGTATATAATAGTATTTTAACATGTTATATTCCCCTATAAAAGTTTTTTATATCAGAAATTATTCAAATATTATTTATTTAACTAATTATAATATCATTTATTGGATTCGTTCCTTAATAATGCAATCACTTAATCACCATTGTTTCATAATTAAATTTAATTATTTAAGGTCTAAAATTTATATATATAATAAAATGATGTAGGAAATATTTTTATATTTCTAATGACTATTTATATTTTATGATATTAGTTATATAAACACATAATAAAATTGTTTTAGTAAGATGATATATGTTTATAACGTATTTTAGTTTACTTTAAATTAAAACATATAAGTATTATAATCACACCCAAGTGGCTTACAAAGGAAAACATTCCATACCAAGGGTTATAATTATCATCCACATCTCATTCAATAGTATAAGGAAAAGTGTCATTTTAGTTTTAAAATATTATAATATGATTATTACCCATATTTACCCGATTTACCCTTTAACTGAGTTAATAAGATTAATTACTAATGTTACTATTCAACATGTCCAATAAATAAAGTGGCATAATTACATAATTTGGACCTTCTAATTAAAAATATGGAATCTATTTTTCAAAATTATAAACATAGAAGTTGGAAAAATTAAATTAAAATTAATTCCCATTGTCATAATGGAAAACAAATATTTTAAAAGTAAAACCCATCAACATATTTACATGGGTTTATATCAAATTTCATTTTGAAATTAACTCCAGTGACTAAAATTGGATTAAATGATAAAAAAATAATTCAATTACACTTAGAAAAATAAAATAAAAAATTATATACAAAAAATTGACGAAAAGCCATTTTTAAATTAAAATGCACTATTTTTCAATATTTATTTATAATTAATTTTATCATAAAAAAAATTATCCATAGTTAAATTTTAGGCCCATATTATAACGAATAATTATATTAAGTAAACTAAAACATTTAAAATTTTCAAAAACTATATTTAATAAGGGTTCTCCATCAAAATGCGGTAAAACTACCTTTAAAAAAATTATTGTATTTTATGCATAAAATTGTATTTATTCTCATTTTAAGCCTCTAAAATTTATTTTATGAATATAAAAACATTTAATAGATATTTTGAGACATAATATACTTATTTTAGTTCATCCCTTTAATAAAATGGTTATACGTTAACTACCATTTAAAATAATAATATTAATAATGTACACTTTTTTAAGAATAACTCAGTCTTGTGTGTAATGTAAGATTTCAGAGAGAAATATTTTTGCACGTCAAATATGCTATCAGAAAAAGTTTTCCCTTTAATGTAAAATTAATATCATATTCATAAATATTTATAGATATGAAAATATATTGTTCTATAATTACCTCGGGTGTTACATCCTCACCCCCTTGTGAATTTACATCGCTACAATTTCATTCACTTGTAAAATAAGTGAGGGTATTTCTCCTTAATATCATTTTCAGATTCCAATGTTTCCTATTCCACCATATGATTTTTCCAAAACACCATAATAAAAAAAATTGTTTTTTCAACACTTTATCTCTATGGTCCAGCATCTGGAAAGGTTTTTCCTAAAAATAATTTTTATACTCCAACTGAACTACTTCTGGACTCAAAAAATGAGATGAATCCAGATTATACATTCATTACAATGAATCATGAAAAACATTGTGTAACTAGGATTAACATAGGGGTAAATATACTTTGTAGAAAACTGATCCATCATTATATTGGATTTATATGGTCCAACATACCTCAGACTCATCTTCCCTTTGTTTCCAAAATGCATCACACTAGTCTATAGTGAATCTTTTATAAAGACATGATATCCTACCTCGAAAGTAAGATCCTTCCTCCAGTTATCCACAATACTTTTCTACATTCTCTGAGATATCCTCATATTCTTCTAAATCAATGGATCTTTTTATGCCATCTATTCTAAAAATTCTGGTCCCATCAAGTTCCGTTTATCTATTTCATCCCATAAAGATCATGTTTGAAACTAAATTACATATAATGCCTCAAATGGTAACATCTATATACTAAAATGAAAACAATTATTATAAGAAAACTCAAAAAAAGGATGAAGTTGATCCCAACATCCCTGGTAAAACATTGACCAAGAACATGGAATATCTTATAAGGTCTAAATTATTCTTTCTGACTACCCATCAGATTAAGGATGAAATGTGTTACTAAACATTAATTCAATACCCAATAACGTTTTAAGGCCATTCTGAAAGTTAGAAGTGAACATGGTATCACGATCAAATACAATAGATATATCGAATACATGTAACATGACTATCTATTTATTATAAAAGTGAGAAACTTGATCTAGAGATAGAGTATCTTGAATAAGAAGATAATTAGAATATTTAGTTAATCAATCAGCAATTTCCTAGATCACATTATTATCATGAGAAGACATTTTTAATCTCACTATGAAATCTATGAATATTTTTTCCCATTTCCACTTTGGCACTGGAAAAGTCTGATGCATCCCTTTTGGGAACTATTGTTCTGATTTAAAATGTTCACAACTCAAACACTTCACATTAAAGTTAACTATATATCTTTTTGTTACATCCCACTAGAAATACTCCGAAAGACCCATGTACATCTTAGTATATCTAGGATGAAATAAAACTGAGAACTATGAACTTCAAATAACATATCCCTCATAAACAATGAATCGTGGTGCACTTATAATCTCTTCTGAAACCTCAAAACGTAGTCCTTATCAATGTAAAATTATGGTAACTTACCCTTGTGAGAAAATTCTACCTTTTTTGCAACTCGTTATCTTCCTTATACAATTTCTTAATTAAATCTGATAGAGATTATTTCAATGAAAAAATAAAACATAACAGATGGATTTTCTACTACAACAATTTCCATGAAAAAATTCTTCAAATCATAAACCAAATGATCTCATTCCCAACATATCATTGTTAATATATCGTTACTCTTTAGACTCAAAGCATCATCTACTTTGATTTCATTTCCAAGATGGTAATAAATCATGTAATCATAATCATTGATTAATTCTAATCATCCCCTCTATCATATGTTCTATTATTTGTGAGTGATTATATATATTTCAAACATTTTTGATCGGTATATATTTCACACTTTGCGCCATTCAAATGATAACTAAAAATTTTTAATGAAAAAACAACATCTGCAAAATCCAAATCATGTGTAGGGTAATTTAAATCTTGATGTTTAAACTAACATGAAGAAGAATCATTTTCATAATCATTATATATTAGGACACACCCATGTATATTAATTGAAAAATCATTGTAGATAACAGATTCACCATTCCTGGAAGGTAATGCAAAAAATGAAGCATTTACCAATCTATTTTTCAGTTCATGAAAACAATCATCACATTATTTTTTCAAGATGAACATAACTCCCTTAAGTGTTAACTAAGATAGTGGGCTAGATAATTTAGAAACTTTTTCAAAAAAACTTTAATTAATAACCTTTTAATCCAAGAAAACTGTGAATCTATGTGATATTATTATGTATTGGCCACTATTGTAAAAATATTGTTTTTGAAGCTTCCACAGTTATTCCATATTTAGAAATAATATGACAATGGAGTGATTTTTTTGAAACAAAATATTAAACTCAGTAAAAAAATCCACAATGCTTACTTTCTTTTATGGGTTTCAAAACAATTCTTAAATGAATCTCATTCTCCTTGTGGATTTAAAATACAACATAATATCATCTATAAACACAACCAAAGACTGATCCAAAAATTAATGAAAGAATCTATTCATGAGATTTATAGATACATCAATAAAACTAGATAACCCCAAAGGGAATAAATATGAACTCATAATGCTCATATCTTGTATAGAACACTGTATTTGGAATGTCATCCTCCTTCACCTTCAGCTGAAGGTACCCAAACATCAATCCATATTTAAAAAATACTAATCTCCCTAGAGCTAATCAAGCTAATCATTGATATGAATGAAATGATATTTTTTCTTAATAGTGATGATATTAAAGGATCTGTGATCAATGAAAAGTCTCATATAACCACCATTATTTTTCACAAATAAATAGAAGAACCCCATGGTGAAGTGATATTTTGAATAAAAACTTTATCAAGAAATTAATGAAACTTTTTTTAATTCCACCAATTTTACGTGAACCATTCAATAAGGGGGTTAGGAAATTTGCTTAGCATTATGAAAAAACCCGTGATAAATTCAAAACCCTTATTAAGAACAATAAAAAGTAATTCATCAATAAAAAACATCATTAAATTCATTCAAGATTAGAATCTCAAAAATCAAAATTGGTTGATTCATTTCACAACTTGAGCTAGATATGTCACACTGTCATCTCTAATCAATCTCTTATCTTCTAGGAATTTTTTCAAAGGTATGAAATAATTGAATAAAACATTCTTTACTTTACAATATTTTTTTCATGATAAACTAAAATCCAATCCATAGAAAATATGATATAAAATTTCACTATAGGAAGTTCAATAAGATTTGTAGGAATGAATTTCCCACTAATGATAATGGGAATATTCCAACAAATCACGGTTACTTTAATAATTCTACCTCTAGTTTTAAAAAAATTATCTATATAACATTTATGAGGTGCTATTTACAATTTAGATTCAATGATCTATGAAATGAATTAATGTGAAGATCCATAGTCACACAGAGTATTGTCATATTTTAAAAAAAACAATAACATACATGTCACCACTTCATTTGATAGTCCCACATCAACTTTAGTAGTAGAAAATGATTGTCAAATGACCTTGTACTATCTATCATTTTGGTTTCCTCCCTTGATATTCAACGTTAGACACACATTTCCATAATTACTTACCTCATTGCAACTAAAACATATTACTGCTAGCTTTTTATTGTATGACTGATCCTATTCTTTACTAATATGAGAAATATAACCATTATTACCACATAGAAATAAAATTCCGGACATTGATAGAGATTATCTAGGTTCTTTTTACCACAATTCTCCCAAGTTGTAAATTTAGTTTTCTTACCACCTGACTTATTTGATGAATGATTTTTCATTTCATACCAACTAGATCTATTGTTTTGTTTTCTCTCATAAAACACATGATCATTGGAAAACTCCATTTATACCTTCTCAGATGATAAAAATTTTTTCTCATAGATTTTGAATTCATGATAATATAATTCCATTTTATATTTTTATCTTCAATACTGAGAGAAATATATTTATCTTACTATCAATAGCCAGGATAAAAATTGGGCTGTAGCATGAAAAACGGGTTAAATTTTCATCCTATGTAGCCATAATATCTTTTTCCTCTTCTCTCAATTCCCAGAAATCTTTTTCAATCTTAAGTATAACATCATTAGAAAAATAGTTAACAAGGAAGATATTTTTAAACTCAAACCATTTAGTGGAATAAATCTCTTCAATTCATATGATATTTTTAATCATTTACCATTACTGATCGACATCACCTTCAAAAATAAAAATAGCAAGACCAACCATTTGATTGTCTGAAAACCTCATTAAATTTAAAATATTTTAAAATTCATGAATATACCCTTAAACTTGTACAATTTTAGACGACCCTATGAATAAAGGGGGAAATATACTCATGAAATTATCTACTACAGAAATATTCCTCTGTAGTTGATCTCATTGATCTCATGAAAGAACACCACCACTATTTATCACTTGATTCAACTAATCTACCACTAAAAAAAGCTGTTCAATTTTGATTCCAACTAAATTAGGATGTGGATTTTGAAGGTTGTTTTTCTTCTGTAGAGATTCCTAGCACGGATTCCCTATTTATTATATGTAAAACCATTATGATGAAAAATATCTTAAATGAAGACACACAGTAATCTTCATGTACTATAACATTTCAATTTGACCATAAATTTGATAATATTTAACAAATATTATATTAAAAAAAATATTTTATCCTCTAAAGTTATATAAACAGACACCTGAGACCAAATCTAAGGCCCTGCCCTTAAACAATACTTAAATCTTGAGTTATGTCAATCATTTTACATTAACTCAAATCGATGATCTTTTTAGGTATATTGTATTAGAGAATTAGTCGATAATTATTACATAAAAATTTAAATATTACAATATAGAAATTTCAACCCATTATAATTTTTGTTATAAAGAAAAAACATTTAAATAGAAACATGGCCTCGTTTCAGTTTTAAACATCATAATAATTCATTGATCCAATATCTGACACTTTTCTTCTGTAAATCCCATAAAAAATTTCAAGACATGGGATGAGCATAAAAAATCTCAATAAGGGATACAGAAATATAGAAAACTATTATTCTTAAAAAAGATGTAAAACTTGAATAATTTATAATAAATTAATACTTTTTACCTTTATGAAGTTGTAAATACACTTCACTGAATATAACCTCATTTCTTACCATTATTTGTAACAAATGACTACTATATAACCCATATAAATCACATGTAACATATAAAGGTAACATAGTACATAAAATTACTTAAATGGATTAAACATACAATCATCGTCTACACATATCACTAAATGTAATTTCTATACAACCAACTTATATACCCAATGCATTGGTGGTTATAACTTAACCAATCATCCTAGGATTACCACAGAAGCACTCGTATTTTGATTATTATGTTTCCACATTTATTTAGTTTATCACGTAACCACACATCAAATTTCCAAGTACCATTTTGTAATCATATCACATAAAGTATTGTAATTGACAACATTACCCACATATAATGTTCAATAACAAGGAATCATTATAAGATATAATCAACCCACTCTTGAAACCATTTTCAATACCAAAACACTCAAATAGGGAATTATGATTCCAATTCAAAAACATTAAGGCTTGTTGGGAAATCCAAATATCCAATAATGGCTATGGTGGCAGAGATTTCATTATCGCCCCAAACATTAAAAAAATCCATCCGTAATTTAGTGAAATGCTTCAAAGAAAAATATTCCATTCTAAAACGATTGAATTAAATTAAAATTAAAAGTGTATAATTATAAACTGTAAAAAATAAGGTTGTGTATATTATCGAAATATTCCTCAGTGAAAGGAGATTGAGATGAAGTCTCTTACCTAGAGTCTGACATGGCCCATACGTTATTTATTTTCATGAATAATAAAAATAGGTTAATTTATAATTTATTGAGAACCTTTTTCAAGTTTATTATTCCTTTTATATCACATAATACCATGTTATAAATATTACAGAACTATTTATGTTCATATATGATGTTTTTTCAAAATTCGGGACTTGAGTAAAAAATGAACTTGTTTTGATGTAAATTGTCCACATGGACAACATTCCATCATCTCTCAAATATTATTTATGATTTAAATATCATATATATCCCATATATATTTATTTAGAATAATCTATATTATTTGGAGATAAGAAATGAAATTCAGTATTCATAGAGACAGTAGATCGTACATATACATGAACGCTACATTCATTAATTTGTCATATTAAAAGAATGGTATAAATGTATATTATAATAACAGTATTTTATTTATGTCATATATGTCTTATAGGTTTAATAAAGCCATACTTTATACATTCCATGTATCACGTGAATGAGTGGTATCTCTTTGAGGAGGCGGTAGTCCACAATTTCTCAAACAAAATAATCATATTTACACAAGATGAAAGCATAAAATGAATTTTATAAATAAAAATGACATAATCATAGAGACAATATAAATATAATATATATCATTTTTAAAAATAGTTTCCATTATAGTGGATACCCTAAATGGTGGTTGTGGAAAAATTTAACATTCATCGTTTCGTGTGGCAGTAGTTCACTGTATATAGAAACTGTATGTTTGTTACCCATTAAATAGATAATTGTATAAGTGTTTATCAAAAACATACAATAACAACATTCTATTATATTTAGGGTATTTTTGATGTTATGTTATCAAGAAATAATAGGAGTTTAGGGAGTAGAGAATGGAGACGAATCTAAAAGGCATGAGAGAAGGAGTTGTCTTTTAATCGAGTAACAGATTTGGTTTTATACCCAAACACTTCCTTAGGAGTCATTCTTCCCTATAGAAGGCTTCTAGGATGTGGGTAGGTATTCTAGGAAACTCTTAGAAAATCTTCAATTATTAATTTATTAAACTGATATAAATTAATTTATTAAAATCAAATGTCTCCGGTATGGATATATCGAAGATAATTTTAGGATAGATGAAAACTCACTCATCCAATAATTTGTAGACATTTATTTATTTTATTTTAAAACATTTACTTTCAGTTTACCCATAATTATTCTCTTTAAATTTTATTTGTGGTGTCACCATTTTAATTATTAATAGGATATTAATTTTACTTATATGGGGTTAATTTCTTATAATTAGACCCTAAATGAACATGTAGACCTTATCATAGACACCTTTTTATTTTAGTATATTTTTATTATATTTCAATAATTTAATAAAATAATATTTTTAAAAAACATCAATTATGTCAATTTTTATACTATTCATTTTATTGAATTAAATAAAATCATAATAGAACGATAACATGAAAAAAAAGCATTGAATAGTATTTTAAAATGTCTTATTCAACTTGGAAAATAGTGAATGGCATAAATTATGTCAAATAATAATTATTTTAAAATTTACAATATCATTTATTTGATTACTTAATTAATAAAGCAATCACTAAATCATCATTTTATCATAATTTAATTTTATTATTTAGTGTCTAAAAATTACAATTAAGATATCATTTTGTAGGAATTTTTTTTAGATTTATAATAACTGTTAATAATCGAATATATAACTTATATAAACCCGTATTATTTTTTTAATAAAAAAATATATTTCTTAAAACATATTATCCATTACTTTAAATTAATATCTATAAGTGTTATAATCACACCCAAGTGGCTTCCAAAGAATAAATGTTTGTCCCAAGGGAATACTTGGTCATACATATCTCATCCAATAGGATTAGTACAGCTTTTAGGGTAGTTTTATATTAATATAATATTATAATTACCCTTATTTTCCCGATTTACCCATTAATTGTGGAAAATAAAAATTATTACTAATGTTACTATTCATAATGTCCAAAAATTAAAGGGACCAATTTAAATAATTTGGATCCTTTGAATCGAAATAATAAATCTATTTTTAAAAATTTAGAAAATTAATGTTTCAGAAATTAATTTAAAATTAATTCATTTTGTTAAAACTAGAAAACATGTTTTTTTAAAGTAAAAACCATCAAATAATTGACATGTGTTTGCATCAAATTTTAATCTGTAATTAACTAAAATGACAAACATTAGATTAAATGATAAAATAATAATTCAATAATAGTTTAAAACTAATTAAAATTAAAATATAACTATATAAAATAATTATAAGAAAAATAATTTTGAATTGAAATGGATTAATTTTCACGAATAAAAAAACAAGATTTTATGAGAAAATTTCTAAAATTCAACCAAAGTAAATTTTGTGGTCCCACATCTCATGAATAATTTTATTTGGAAAAATAGAGTTTATAATATTTTCAAAAACTATATTTAAAAAGGGTCTACCATAAAATGGCTATAATAATACCTTTTAAAAAATATTAGAGTATTTTATGCTTAAAATTTGACTTATCCTCATGTAAAGCCTCTAATATTTGATTAATGAATGTAAAAAAATTAATAAATATGTGTGAAAATAATATATTTAGTTTTTTTCATTCCCACTAATAAAATGGCTAGGCATGAACTACCATTTAAAATAATTATATTTATAATGTATTATTTTTTGGTATAACTAAGTATTGGTTGTAACATAAGATTTCAGAAAAACACATTGCTGCATGTCGTGTATGATATTGCACTAATAATCCACTTAAAAGTAAAAATAATACCTTATTCCAAAATATTAATAGATATGAAAATGTCTTGTTCTATAATTACCTAGGATGTTACATGTGATATGTCTAATAAGGGTGGTATTGGTGGAGATCATAGTGGGAGATAATGTAGATCACATATGAACCAGTTGTCTATGTTTCCATGTATCCAAAGAAAATAAACTATTCTGAACCTTGGGAATTTTTTTATATAATGTAATGAATGCTCATCAAAAAAGATGAAATATCTATGTATAAAAATCATGGGTCATTATAGTTGGTATTAGAGGATATTATTAGATATCCTTTAGAATCTATAATGTGATATCTTTAGAGAGACACCTAAGTACAAGTCAAAGGTAGAGTCTTAGGCTGAGTGAAACTATAGAAAAATGTCTCGGAATGTTGGTAATGGATTGGTCAAGGGGTTTCTAATAAATTAACTCTGAATCTAAAAAATAATAAAGGATTTGGGTCTGGAATAGAGGTAACCAGTTTTAATAACATTGAAAACCGCATATTGAGCTAGACTCACTTATATCCTATTGCAAAACAATAATCTTGTTTCACACCTATATTGAAACTCCTTTGTAATACGCATTATAAATTCAAAAAATATTTCTTAACCATTATGAAGAATTCAAATAGATGATAAATATAATTTTCGAGTAAAAAATCTAAGGAGTGTAAGTTTAAAAATAAGATACCAAAATTTAGACAACATAAAACTGATTATTAAGTATTTTTTGGTTCCCAACTATGATTATGGTTGATTAAAATATTATTTTTTATTTTATTAAATGGTTAGACAATGAGTGAACCATGTTAATGTTGAGCTCAATAGAAATTGAAATGATTTTCCCCCAAAGAATATAAAAATTAGTGGAGCTATAATAAAAAATATTGTTTCTATTCTCACACAAATTTCTAGATCCAAGAATAATATTAAACATCCAAATAAGAAAAGTGTGGAAGAAAATTTCATCAAGAAAGGTAAAACCAACATTAGTAGATAAACAAATCCAATAGTCACTATGAAATGGATTGGTACCACCGAATACATATTTTCCATTCTCTGTTGTTCAGAACATGAAAAACATCATTTTGGATGCTTATAATTTTTAAGGAGAAGAGAATCAATGGTGGAATGGAAGGGAACATGATGAATTAACAATGTATTTTAGGATGAGTTGAAGAACATATTTTTAAATAAATTCATTCCTTGTCTTCTTCATATGATGTTGGAGAAGGAGTTCCCTGAGGTAAATAAAAAGGATAAAGAATCTATTGGTACATATGAGGAAAATATTATAGACATGTGAGGTACAATTCGAGCATTATCAACAAATAGGAAATAAAAGTTAATCGATTCTTCAATGGTTTAAAACCAAGTATTCGAAGATGTAATACATAGGATACATAAAAAACTATCAATATAATTACGATTTTCTATCAAGGTGTAATTGGAATCTAAATATACATATCCATATCAATATTTGGATATTATAATGAAAATAGAATTTAAAAGAATATCTAAAAAACATGGAGTGATGATGATGGACATTCCTTTATGATCAAGGTGTGGGATAAAACATTGACTAAATTATTTTATAGGGACTAGTAAATATTTTATGTGTGGAAGGAAAGGACATAACGCAATAGAATTCTAAATTAATGGGAATAAGTTAGCTAATTATTAAAATAAAAAGAATTATTGAAAGAATGAAACACCCACACCCCACTGTTTAAATTTCATGGTTATTGGAATTATTCTAATAAAAGACCAAATCAAAAGGATGGTGTTGATGATCGATGTCAAAAAAATCATAAGTTGAGAATCAATGTCAAATTTCATTCATTAACTATTTCAAATGAGGGGTGTGATAATGACATGGTTGAAAATACTCATAACATCCACTCTAGAACTGATAATATCTTATGTCAGTATGGATCAATCCATGGTTTCATATGTAAACTGATTTCTAATGTTATGATGATTCCAAACTATTATATATAGAATTATTACTGAAACCCTCAAATGGTATGATGACCATATCTGAATTATGTGATTCATATCCAATTTCTAATTGTGAGAATGTGCATCCTGTAAATCTTATCATTATTCATATGGATTAGTTTTACGTAATCTTAAAAATGGATTAGATTTCACCGCATTAATACCATATGAATTTTCATAGAATTTATGTCACATTTTATATTCCAAACAAACCAATGAAAAAATATGTCAATCAGATGATATGAATGAAATTCTAATGGAGATCACATCCATTTTATGGGTCTTGATTTAAATTCAATAGTTCTTTTTATCTCATATGGTTAGAGATAAAAATTACATCAATGTTATGCATATTTTGTTGGAATGTGTTACTGTATTTCATGAATAGTTTTCTAGTCTTTCATTTAATCTTTAGGTTGATTATTTGATAGAAAAAATACATGGTTCTACACCAATTTCATGGAATGTCAATAGAATAACCTCGATTGAGTTATAGGAATTGAAAAAAACTCCGTATTAACCTTGAAAAGAGATTAATTCATCAAAGTGTGTTTCATAGGAGTGAACTTATTCATTTTGTTAAACATAAATATAGACTTTTGTGACTATAAAATATTTATCATGATATAAAAAAGATCATGATCAAGAACATGTATCATCTACCATGTATTGATGACATGTTTGATCATCTTCGTAGAGCTTAATAACTTTCCAACAGTGAAATGCATTCTGAATATCATCAATTGATATTCAAGAAGGAGAATATACCTAAGACATCATTTTTTACAAGGAGTTTCTTCTATGAATATATAGTGATTCTTTTTTGACTTACTAATTCCACCAATATGTTTATTAATTTAATGAATAGACTATTTATATATTACCATGATCATTTTGTGGTAGTCTTTATATATGATATTGTTATCTATTAAAATTCTGAGGAAGTGTATTATGAACACTTGATAATTATACTAAAGACCAAAAGGATATATAAACAATTTAAAAAATAACAAAGTATTATTTTTTGCTACAAATTGTTTCTTTTTTCGGTCATATAATCTTAGTAAAGGGTATATCATAGATCTATCAAGACAAAGGCTAATGAGTGTTAGCTTAGACAAAACTTAGTGAATGAGATCCATAGGTTTCATAGTTTAGATAGATATTATTAGTGGTTTGTGAAAACTTTCTCATGAATATCTAATCTATACACCATGTTAACTTTTGAGGGAGCCAGGTTCCTCTGGATATTTGAGTGTAGGGAATATTTTGGGGATCAAAATAGAAGATTAGTCTGTGAAAATTTGGAAACACTACCCTATAGTTCACATGGGTTTATATTCTATGATAATGCATGAATGAATACATTTGGATGTTCTTTTATGAAAAATTTCAGGGATTTAGCATATGAATCATGAATGTTAATGGCTCATGAGATAAATTACCCAACTCATGATTTGGTGTAAGATAAAATAATTCTAACATTAAAGATATGGAGGAGTTATCTCTATGGTAAAGTGTGATATATATACTAATCACAAAATATTAATGTCTATATTCACACATAAGGAGTTAAATATGTTCCAGAGAAGATGTGTAGAGCTGATTATTGATTCTAACTTCTCAATAAATTATCACCTAGGGAAAGGGAACAAGGTGGATGATTATTTGATTTGAAAGGATCATGATAGATTATCTATGACGTGGATCACCGAACATCCAATAATTCATGAAATTTAAAGTATGGATATTGAAATATTGAATGAATGGGAAAAATACTGTCTTGTTCAATTGAATGATCGAACATCTAACCAAGTGAAGATCAATAAGGTAGAGAATAAATATGTAGTACATCAAAAAATATTATAATTTTTTTAGTTTAACTTTTATTGTGATAGAATAATTAGGTTTTTGAATAGTGTATGTGTTCCATCCATACTAGATTTGAAGAAGGAGTTGATATAATAAGATCATAGATCATCATTCTCTATTAATCCTAGAAATAAGAATATGTATAGAGAATTGAAGCAGTATTTCGGGAGGGATTGAATAAAGAGAGATATAATTGAATTTGTATCTATATGTTTAGTATGCCACCTCGTTAAAATTGGGGGAAAAATTCTAAGGTTATGTTACATCCAATTACCATACTAGATTTGAAATTTGGAAACATTAGCCTAGATATTGTTGTAACCCTATAATAACAAAAAGGGGTAATTATATCTAGGTTTTAGTTGATCAACATAAAAAATATACACACTTCATCACTATCATAGAATAATTCATTCTTGATTTTATTTAGAGAATATTTTTAAATGAATTAGTAAGGTTTCGTGGAGTACCATATTCGATTGTATCTAATCTGTATCTAAGGTTTAGCTCAATGATCTGCTGAAGTCTTCAGAAAGATCATGCTAACTAGTAATGTTTCATCACTTCAAAATATCCTTAGACTAGTGGTTATTTCGAGATAATAATTCAAGCCCAAAAGGATATACTAATATCCAATTATATATATTTAAATGATTTTTTAGATCATCACCTTCCTCTAGTTTAGTTTTCATAGAACAATAGCTTTCACTAAAGCATTTATATGGATCCTTTTGAATCCCTCAATGTAAATTAGTGTAGATATCAAACATGTAGTAATGTTTTCGGAGAAAAATAACTACTGGGAGATATGATTGCTAAAGAAATGGTAGATAATGTTTGATCTATTCAATAACAAATCAGGTTTGTATAAAGTCGATATAAAAGTTATGTTGTTAATCATAGCCTGATCTAGAATTTTTTGTTTTCAATAAAGATGTTCCTATGAATTTAAAAATAGATTAATGTTATGAAATTTAGAAAGAAATGAAAACAAATACTTTGGTATATTGGTCCCCTATAAATTATTGACTGTATTATAAAATTACCTTGTTACTTGTAACTTCAACGAAACCTATCTCTTATTCATGATGTTTTCCTTGTATATCTCATGAGGATGTACATACCTGATCTTTCACATGAACTGAACATAGAGGTTATACCTATGAACCTTTATATTTCTAATTAACAATAGATAGTTAAATTTCTTGATTTTATTGTTTATGTTCTAAGAAACAATACTAATCACCTAGTAAAATTTCTATGGAAAAGCCACCAGTTTTTGGAATCTACCAAGGAATCTAAGGAAATAATGATGTAGAAATATATTCATTTCATTGAATTATAGTGATAATTTTTAAAGTAGAAATTCATTTTAGTGGTGGGGGGGGGTAATATAAAACATTGAGTTTATCTTGATTATTAAGTTTGGAATATATTTAATTTCATTGATATCTTGGGTAATTCACAACACCATGTTTATCTTTTATTAAAGAGAACAATGAGTATTGACAAATTTTGATATATTATTAATATTATAATTTTAACATCAATATTATAACCTATCCATTAAAAATATCCATATTTATAGTAATTCATAATTACTAAATATTAATTATAATAGTTTTATATTATGATAACATGTTGAGAACAAATACATGATTTTAATAAATTTATTTATATGTTTCAAAAATTCAATCTTTTTAAAAACATGGTTTTTTTACTATAATACATTCATATTTCTGCACTTTTAGAAAATTAATTTGACAAAATAAATTTTATTTTTTAATCATTATTCTATATTTATCATAGGGCCAATTTTTTGTATTTATCTGAAAATCATAATGGTTTTAGTGAATTGAGAAGAACACTAGATTTTATTGTAAACTACAATTTTTTTAAAGTATTGTTAAGAGAATTTTTTTTAAAATAGTTTTAAAACAAAACTTAATAAAATTATATATAAATTATTACTATTAAATTCAGTTTAATCATTTTCATTTCGGATTTGGGTATATAATATTTTTAAACATTTGAACATTTTCTGTTTTGAAAACTGTTTTCTCATCACATATATGGGATTAATTATATATTAAAATTTTCATATTCTATTAATGGAATTTTAAAAAAATGATTCTCTATTTTGAATCCTCATAACTCATATTATCTAGTGAGGCTGGATTAATATTTTTACAATACTGAGTACTAAAAACATTAAAACTTATTTACCACACATAAGGTAAAATGGTTTTACATGGCAGAAACTAAAACGATCAGAGAAAAAAATGACACTATAATTTTCAAACACAAAATTTATGGAAATATATACACTATATATCTTATATCATCTATAATATATACTTTTGGATTCCTTTTTCATGATAAAAACATGCATAATCCTTTTTATTTACAAAATTTATAAGTATGCCACTTACCTCACTTATAAAAGCCCACACCTCCTCTTCTTCCCTTTACTCATCCAAAACCATATGGATCATCCCAGACCTAACCAAATAAATAACTTATTTCACTAATAAAATTTTATAATAGTTATTTTTTATGAATTAATCTTAATAATCATTTAGTTGGAAACTAAAAAATGCTTCGAAAAGAGGTAACACCACTAACACTTCATTTTATTTCATCTTATGAATAATTGGATTATTATAAAAAATGATGATACAATAACAATATTATATTATATATAATTATATTTTTTATGTTAGGTTCATAATATAGTACCATCATCTCCTCCATCAAATGGGATATGAAATCATCAATTAGGTTTGTGAGAGTCTTCTATCTGGAAAACCAATATTATTCATTTTACATCACCAACTATAGCACAAGATATAATGATTTATTAAATTTTATTACATTAAATTTATTATATTATTTTACTTTTTAATTATTATATCAAAAATTCTGTTATAATTTCAATTTCCTGGGGGTATGATAATGTTGCTTATCTGGAAGGCAGAGTAAAACCTCGTGAAGTGATGTGATTATTTCACTATTTACAAGGAAGTTAATAAATATTAGTTTAATGAAAATATGTGAAAATATATAAACAAAGAACTATAATAGAATGGTAATTTGTTATATTTGTTTATTTTTCTCAATCATCCATGAAAATGGAATAAACATTCACACATATGTACGACTTAGTATTTCCGTGTACAATGTAGATCATTTTCTAACTCAAAATCATATGGATTACATTTAAAACATATATTATAAATATATATGATATTTTTATATTATGTTAAAAAATATGGATATTATTTATCCATGATAAAATTAATATTACTAAAAATAGGATATAAAAACATTCACGAAAAACAAGGCAGTAGTTGAAAGAAATGTGACATTAACAGAGGATTGTTTATAAAATGGTAAAAAAGATGATAATAAAATAATATACAATATTATGTTCATATATATTTAAATTTATGTGTTTTTAATATATTTATAATAAACTTATGTTTATTATAAAGTATTTTTTAATGTGTACGATGGACGTTGAGACTTAATGTAGGTGATTTCTCACTCACTGTTTACTTATGGAAGTCACAATCCATAATCACCACCAATTATTTTATCTTGTGTATATAAATTACATGAATTTATTTTATGATGCTTCTCCTAAATTTTTTTCTCATCTCCTTATTTTTATCAATATTTCATTGTGTTTACGATTCCAAAGTTACCAAATTGGTAAGGGATTTTTGTCTCAATTTTTCTTTCCTTGATATATTTTTATGTTGCACACCTATATTAATTTTTGTGGTGTATATATATTAACATTGACATGTAATAACAAGAAATAATTTATTATCAAGATATTTTATAATTAACTTAATATTATTTCATTATAAGGCTTATAATTCAATGTTTCCAAATTTTTAAAAATTTTATCTTATAAATGTGTCCTTTATCAGGATTGTTTAGGATTACGTTTCCAGTGATAAAATATTTTTATCCATCATACAATAAAATTATAATTATTATTATCCTATGGTTATATCATGAGAATACATGTTTTACCATAATTTTTATATCATAATATATTCAAGAGATTAAAATACTCTTTTTAAGAATAATCATCTTTATATCCCACTTTGATCGCAAAACTCATTTTTATTCCAAAATAATTTTTTCTAAAAGTTTTTTTTTGATTTTTTTTCAAAAATATAAAATATATTTATTATATATATTTTTACCCATTTTTTATTTTAAATGAAATTATTTAAATCTTTATGTCATTTTCCAAACATTTAACTTTTGGATTTTACTAAAAATGTGGAAGGAGGTTCAATTTTAACAAGTACGACATTAAATGAATTCTATTTCATCATGAAATTTCATTAATTTAAATATTCTCTTATAATGTTCCAAAATTATTATCATATAAAGGTATTTTAATTTTTTTTTTCTTTTTTATACTTTTTTTTCAAATATGAATGGGTATTTTTCTTAAGAAGTGTTATAAATTATCATTCGAACTAAATTTCTATCTGCATTTACATTTTTTGATGTTACCTATTTTATAATAAGTATATGTTCCTAGTTTACCATTCATATTATTTTTTTTAAAATGGTTTTTATTTTTATGTAATGATTCTTTTGACACATTTTTCTCTTTTATAGGTTGTACGATTGGTATATTATTATTAAACCCACATCTTTTCACCGATTATGTTGTGGTGAAATGATGAAAGTATTATGAAACCTAGATATCTTAAATAGGTCATGATATGATGAAATGTTTAATTAAAACATTTCATTTAATGGGTTATGATATGATGAACTTTTTAAGAATATTTGGTACATATACTTATTATTTTCAGTATGTGATAGGAGGGGTATATATCTCCCTCAAATAGATTGAGTAAATATTTATTTCTCATGAGATAGAAAGGATTGGAATAGGCCTTAAACCTTGTTCAATAATATAATTGTTTTTTTATGATAGTATTCGGAGTGAACCTTGATTACTATGATGTTTTTTAGGGGGGACTCGTTCTACTATAATAGCTTTGGAAGTGATCTTTCACTATTATGAAAATGATATAATATAATTATTTATATGAAAAAATTACATGTCTTAGAGAAATTTTATTCTATCATGGATCATGTTTTTTGATTTACTTATGATCTATGCCTTATGAACTACTAATAGTTATTCTATGACTCATATTATAATCCTTAATATAAAGGTAATTTTTTTAAAATTATATACTCATGATATCATAACATTATGTTTATATAATTATTATATATATCCCTTGTTTACCCATACATAGAAATTGAGCCCACCTTTTTTGTATTTCCTTTCCCTAGGTATAATAAAGTGTATTATGTATGATATGTCTAATAATGATTCTATTTATGAATATCATAATGAGATATTATGTAGTTCACATATGAACTAGTTGTTGATGTTGCCATGTTTCCAAATATGCAAACTCATCACAGTCCTCTAATGTTTGTTTGTATAATTTAATGAATGTTAGTGAAAAATTATTTAATATCTATTAATAAAATTAAATGGTTTTTTTGATAAAGTGATCTATATATATATAATTCATTTCAAAAATTTCATTATCTTTATAATGTATTTGGTAAATATGAAAAGAAATTTATATTAATTTATACATTAATTAAAATGTATCATGAGTCTTTATTAATAATCATATTGAACTCTATGTTATCATAAAAAAATTCATAAACCCATATTCTAATTTAGGTAGAGAAATATCATGTTTATCATTATTAGTATCTAGGGAAGTAATGGATAGATCTTCATCATGTGTCCCAAATAATAGGGATCAGATCATGCATTCTTTATTTACAGTATTATGATTATAGGAATTATTAATATATGTTTATAATGAATATTAAAAATCAATTGAGCTGATATGAATAATGATAGATAATTCTAGAAATACAACATATTTATTTGAATCGGTATTATTTCATGAAAATGCATTATCAAGATAGATTTTTCATTAGATAGTTTATAATACCAGTGAAAAAACAATATTTGAGGCTCCAAATTCCTAGGGAGAGTGTAATGATTATATTCTATGGTGGTGGAGGATGGTAGTAGAATATATATTTATGCTTGTACCTTATATGAGACGATATCATTCATGGGGTCTTCCAAAGGAACCCAAATCTTTCAATACATATATATGACATCATTTTATATAAATATTCAATAAATATCACAACAATTGACACCCCCAACCATAAAGGATTTGAGACTTTTGAGTCTACATATATAATAATAGTATCTAACGAATGGTCATTGAAATCTCCAACAATTATATTCTCACATATAACACTTCTTAGACATACCGTACTCAAAATAATTCTTCATAACCTAGGGAAATGAAACGTAAGAAACAAAGATATTATCTTTCTAGTAAGTGTAAACATAAGGGATTCCAATTAATGAAATTATGTGAGATTAATATAATCATAAGGGTATTAGCTCATGATCATAACATACAATAATCATACCAAATCATTCAATGTTCATTAGCAATAAATCATGGCATAAGTATTTTGAATAATAAAGGTCATAAGTTATATCTATGTGAAATTATAAATAATTAATATTAATCTATGAGATCATATCATAATCATAATAAATTATTTTTTTCCATACACATAATCATATAAAATCATTTCCTCGCGTATTTTTCATCCCTAATAATGTCATTGTAGAAAATTTACCATAATATAAAATGATTTCCTAGTAATTATCCAAATTTTCTCTTGATTAAAATAAATCTTGTTAACTCTTTAATATCCTATGATTTTATTAACTCTGTCTTATCAAAAAATATTCTCAACTATATTATCATTTATGATTTTTAAACTATTTCATCATTAACCAATGCATGGGAGGGATAAATAATTTCATAATTTTTTCATATCAAACCCATGGAGTGGGAATAGGTTTAGAAAATATTTCAACATTACAACATAGAATATCCTATTAAATTTCAAACTTTTTATATCAGTTTCATAATATCTTAATTAACTCATTTGGAAAGAATTTAGTTTCATAGAATTACTTGAAAATCAGAATCCTCAAAATCAATAAAGGGAGACGAAGTGGATGGTATCATAATATAATATACCTAGTGTAGTATAAATTTCCTTATAGTATGTTTACATTAATGAAAAAAATATTATTTAATCCATTATTTTAATGCATGAATTAATATTTTTATCATTTAATTAAATTTTAACTAAATATTCATAGAAAAAATGATAAATTTAAATTAATTAAAAAAAATTATGTAATATTAAAAGGAAAAACAATAGGGTTAATATTTTTAATATTGATTTATATCATCTCTATTTAAATGAAATATTCCATACAATTTTTTTAAAAAATAAAAAATTTCTTTTTTGAAACAAAATCATTTAGAAAGGTAAAATTTTAAAACATTGTAAATAAATTCAGAGATTTTGCAAATTAATTATTTAATAAATTTCATGTATGGTTATGAACATTTATATTGTTTTTTAAGTTAATATATGTTGAAGAAAAATAGTTGATGACCAATGAATAAATAATGTTAACTTTTATTTAAAATAATTTTATTAATCTTTTTTTAATCTAAAGAGAGGAAAATAGTACTAACAGATAATATTCTAAAAATTTATAGATGATCATAAATTTTATTTTTTAAAATGGAAAAGATATTTATAATTTTCCTCAATTGAAATTCATTCCTAAAAATTGAGAAAATAAAAGATATTATATCATAAACCCCTTACATAAAGTTATGTATTTATTTATAGGCATTCAAATATACCATATAATAAATATTTATTTATTATAAATACATTCAAGAATTATATTCACATATAAGTTACTATTAATCATACAATTATAATTTCCAATTAAAAATTTATTTATAATTCATCCTTAAAATGATCATTTGGGTGAAACATAGTTGTTTTTTATGCTTGTTTTTTATATTGTTTTGGTATGTTAACACTGGTAATGGATTCATTATAAAAAAATTTATCTTCATATAAGTTTCAAATTTATTCAATTCATAAAATTTTCTAAAAACTATAAAAATTGGTGATGAAAATTGAATTACATAATACCTTAAAGACCATAGTCTGTATATATGCATGGGTGAGGATTCCACTATTTAGTAGATGGAATATCATAATGTTAAATTATAATTAAAAATTATGAGACAACTATTGTTTCACTAACATATTAAATATATATATATATATTAAATATACATATATTACCATCTATTTTAATAAATAATGAAAAACCAATGACATTGACTCGTGGAGTTAGAAGACTGTGCATACGAACAAGTTATATTATTGATTTCAAAATGATGGAAAGGATAGAATATTGATAACATAATATTTTTTCAAAATAATGATTACATTATAAATAAAATATATAATAATTAAATCAATCATAATAACCATATATTAAGTATGGTTATAGAATTTGAACCATATCACTCTGTGGTGGTGGTCACCCACACATACGAAAGACATATAATTTTATTTCCCATTTGATGGGAAGGTGGATCACATTAATAATACATAATATTAATAAAAATTAATTTTATTTCACATTATGAAGAAAATAATTTATAACAGATACAATATAATTACTCGAGGTATAATATAAAATTATATTAAAATTACTCGGTTAGGAGTTATACAACTTTATAAAGAACCTCCTTTGTCTTAGACCATATGCTTTGATAGGATGGAATTATGATCATAATTATAGAGATTGGATATGGGGATAGGGGTATATTAGTAAGGGAATATTTTCAGTATTGTAGGATTTGAAAGGACCATTAAATATGGGTAAGAGTGGAGAAGTGGGATTATATTATATTTTAGGGAGAGGAGTCACATGATAGGGTTTTCATTATAATAAAAAATATTTATATCTTACTAATTTAAATTGGAAAAGAATCCCATGAATAAATTATATGAATTATAAGGTCTATAACCGATCATCCAATCAAATTAAATATGTTTTTTAAAACTTCAAACATTATATACTTGGTAAGCCCCTAAAACCCACTTGTAATGCAAACCACGTTAAATTATATTTATTTTTATTGATTCTAATTTTTTTAAAAAATTAGTTTATATTATTAAATAATATTAATTATTATCATTAAAATTATTGAATAAATTTTAAATAATTTAATTTGTTTAATTGTTAGAAATTATTTTTGAATTATTTAAAAATAATGAAATGAAAAATATTTTTAAATAAATTCATTTTAAAACATCAAACTAAGTATAGTATTATTCCATGCCTAGTATAAAATTATTAAATTATTTTTGAGTAATTTTATTGAATTTTTAATATATAAATATTATTAAAATTAATCACCTAATTAGATTAATATAATTTAATAAACTAGAAACACATTTTCCATATAACAACTATTTTAAAAAAACATCTCCATTTACATTAAAAAACTTCTATTTTTTTTCTTAATGAACTTATGACTAATAAATTAATTGTATAAATATATAAAAATTTATTTTAAAATTTATTTACTCATATTATTACCATATAATCCAATTTATATGTGATAATTTTCACTTTAAAAAATAATATATTAATAGTATATTATCGTTTATTTATACTTGGTATTGGAGGTTAAGAATAATAACATATAAATTAAATTTATTTAACAAGAAATATATCATAAAATATATAGGTGTCACACTTTCCCAATTTTATGAAACATGATGTGTCTTCTCATTCTACACTATGTTTTTTCTATGATTTTAATAGTTCGTAGAGAATTATCTACCATATCATTATTTTGATGAAATGGTTATGTTATAGTCTATTTTGATATATTTTCAAGGAAAATTATATTTTATAAGTATACATTCCATTGATTTATTAATATTTCAAATCAATATGAAAATTATCACATGCCTCAATATATGATTTATCACCCATAATATCTCATAATTTCCTGTTCATGTAGAATATCATGCATTGTTGGTATAATGATGGAACATCCAGGAGTTTTTCTATCCAATGTATTACAAACCAGACATTGAATTCTATATCATATCTTATGACCACAAAATATATATAAGATATAATATAATTAAATTTTCTTCTATTTATAAAATTTCTAAAGGGACACTTCTTACTATTGTTATATCCCATTATTTTGAAACATGATTTTGATATATTATTACTTTTAAACCATAATAAAATTGGGATTGATATCGGTTAAGATGATATAAATTATCCCATTAAATAATAATTTATTTCTCATTATTGAAATCATTGAATATATATATATATATCGGACTAATTTTAACCTTTACCATTGTCTTCTTTGTCATGGTTAGTAGAAGAAATGTTTTTATTATTGTTATAAGATTCCTTTTCGATGTGATATTCATCAATTCTAGAAACTTATATAAAAAACAATATATTTTTCTCTTAATTGAAAATTCTCTAAGTTATTTGAATATATTAAGAGTATAAAAAATAAAGATTCATTTCCGAACTATGGGAAGAACCTCTATTACATTATATTTTTTGGATTTTTTAGATTTTATATCCTGGACTTGTTCTTGGGATTAAGATATTTTTATATATTCACAAAATATTGAGGGATTAGATTGGTAGGGATCCTGTGGCCCCAAATTTTGACTTCGTAAAGTCATTATACCTTCAACACTATGGTTGATTATGGTATATCCTTGATTTCAAAAATATCATCGGACATAAACTATTCCTTACATGCATTCCTCCACAGATTTTGTCTCCTATTGTGATTATCCAATAATTATATATAACTTGTTTTTTAATCTTGTTACTGGTACTATATTCTAGTGGACACTATTAAATTATGTTATTTACTACAGTAATAGGGAATCCACATATGGTTGGAGCTAGATATTGTATTTGACATGTTAAAAAACTATAAATATCTTCCTCATAAGGGATGGGTGAATATTATTCTCTTGAAATATAGATTATATGGATCAAAACCCCCAAGGGATTCAATAATCGTCATGAGGGACCAAATCCTCCAGGTAAAAGAACCTTTGGAACATTTCTTAGGGAATCAAATTCTCACCACATATGGTGGTCATAATTCTCTATGTAAGGCATCAAATTTCATCACAATATGAAACTTATTCTCTTCAATTATGTTATCATATGGTCGTAACCTAGGAAATAATGTGATTCTAAAATAATGTAGGAATATTTGTTTTATTGCCTAAGGAGAAAGTGGATATATCCTATGATTATCAAATATGATTCTTGTGCTCATCATATAACGCATCTCATGTTTATCAAACGAGGATTCATCTTAGGATGATCTCCTCTATAGTGGGATAAGCTATCGTATGTACTTCAAATAGTCTTATTAGTATCTTCAACTAAAAAACCCAAAATATTATAACAATCATACTCATTATGATTCATTAGGTGGGTTTCAATGGTTTAGAGTTTAGTGATGGTGGTTTCATATATGCTATTCACAAATAGGATGATATATATTTAGGGCCTAATTTTCACCTTCCTTCGTATTCTCAACCATAAATAGTGAAAATTTATATAGATTATACTGTTTTATTTTTAAAAAACATACTATTGAATGTGCAAATACATATTAAAAATCTAGTGTGGATAATCCCCCATAATATCATTACATAAGGATAAATCACTAGTTTAAATTCTTAGGAGGAAAATCCCTTGTACGATTATTACATACTAGGATGAGAATATTTTAGCATATAGTAGAGGCACAATATTCCAATGGATATTTATATTTATGATGGGAGAGGGTTGGTACACACTATAAAGATGAAAATTATTTTAAGATATCATGTCCCGAGGGTGAGTGATATTATACTGGGAAGTTGTCCTAGTTATGGTTTTTTCATATGAAGCTCTTCCCCCAATACATCAAATTATGAAGGTGGATGAATCTAATTTGGGATGTTTTGATTATAACATGGGGAGGTGTAGTACTTATCATGATGAATTAAAAAAATACCACATTGTTCGTGTGAATAGTTAATATTCATGTTGAAATATGGTACCATGCACTTTAGAATCTTGGGGTAGGGACCTTTACATTAAAAAAGTTACAGATAAAAGGGGCGGTGTGGGGAATTAGCATTGAATATTTTCATGAAAAGGGTAGAATTATCTCATGATATCCTCATAATTCATCATGTTCTTTTAAAATGATTCATCTTTGGCTTATCTAAGAGGGAATCCTACTATGATTTCATGTGTTAAAACTAATTTTACAGGTCCTATGTAGAGAACATTACTAGGCAATTTTTCATCAAATGACAGGATAATTGTTATGAAATTTGACATTTTTCATCTTTGATTTTGATGTTTTATTTAATTTATTGCAACTACGATATTATTTTGGGGTGGTTAATGTCATGTTAATTAGATAGTGGTATGTGGGGATTATGTATTAAGAAACCCAATGCTAGATTGGATGTAAGGAAAAATTGATATGGATATTTTAATAATGATTATCAGGGGGAGATGAGTCATCATGGTAAATATTTCAACATTTTCGGGATACATATATGCTATGTAGGAGCCTTTATAGGGGAAAGGTGAAAAAATCACCATTTACATGTATCATATAGGGGTCCTTGAGTGATAATTCCTACATTGAGGATCATAAAGGTTGGATACTGCTCCTACTATGATTACTGTAGTGGGTTTGGGTGAAAGGGTCATGATAAAATCATTACGAATAAATTTTTATGAATCAGTTAGAATGTAATGTACGAGGGATCCATGAGAAATCATTAGTAATGAAAATATGTTTGATGTTAGGAGCCATCAATGATTGGTCACTAGTGTTGGGTTTGTGAAAAATTGGAGTTGTGTTAACGGATAAAGTTGTGTGATCCATAAGATCTAGAATATATAGAATACATGAATTAAAAAAGAAGGGTTTCATGAAACTTTTGATGTTATCTTCATAACCAAAGTTTGACTAAAATAATATAATGAAATGTCCTTTACAATGAATAGACTATGCAAGGTGATTTACACTGTTTACTCACCATTGAGAATTTACTTGAGCATATGGTTTTTTGAATTGGGGAAATAGATAATTATGTGATTTTATATCACACCTATTCACTTCAAGAGGTTTATCCTCAAAAATTTCTAGTGATATTCTTCATACAATAATTTCATCTTTTAGTATAAATTTTATTAGTAAACTCTTTTTGAATAACACAAGATGTCTTGTTTTTCACATAAATGGGGGTAACATGTCATTATGATGATAAATTACATGAAAATAGCTATTTAGGATTCATTTCATTCTTTATTGTATGCATGGACGTTGATATGTAGAATATCTACATTTGAGGACACCTTTATCATGTTACTGTTAGTTATGTGTATATTCTATAGTTTTATAATCTAGAAATAATTGGTTTGAACCTTGACCATTTCTTTCGAAATTTACCTAGTGCATTATTTTCATTATTAGTTATTCTTTTTCATTATTATCGGTGATTTGGATATAAAGTTTTGTGCTATCAAAAGACCCCCTCAAAATAGGATCTGATGAGGAAGTGGAAAAGAAAAATATTTAGAAAACTCTAATGACTAGATAATTTATGTTATCACCCATGATAATTGAAAAAAATTTATGAAAATTATTTGTATGGGTATCACAACAGGGGTTTAACCATGTGTATAAATATTTGAGGTTATCCCATAGTATGAATTGTATATTTTTTGAATGAGTATACATCTCAATTTTTTTTGCTAAACTCAAGCCACGCGTGAATCCCTAAATTGGTATTCAAGAAAATGTATTTTTTATGAAGTACAGTTCAATGTGACTAATATTGCAATCCATCATCATTCTAATTGAAATTTTAATCATTTGGGATGATACCAAATTTTTTTGATGAATTTATAAAATAAGGAATAAATGTTTATGTTGTGCGATCTATTGTTAGATAACATATAGAGTGCCTATATGGAAGAAAAGTTATGTTATGATCCTTCTACAAATTTTTATACTATTACTACTTCCATGAGAAGATATATTGATGATTATATTTAAATATACTGGTCTAGGAGAATTTATTTTTGGAACTAAGAACATTTTATCATGATGGTTGGGAGAAAAAATTATTACATTTTTTTAATTCTATGTTGCTATATGGGTTTTATCTTATTAATGAATTATTTATTCAAATATCAGATTTTGATACACCAATACAATAGATTTTGAGATAGATTGAGTTGAACCGGACAAATATAGTTGTATTTTTTCATGCTATAATGGACGAAAAATTGATGTTGTGTATACCCTATAATACCAGACCAATACTGCCATTGGATAACTTCCAAAAGGTGACGTCTTCCAAAAACATTAATCTAGTGTCTTTGAATTGAGAATATCAATAAAATTAATGGGTTGTCAAGAATAATGATATGTGTTGTTCTTGTGAATTTTCAATGATTAATTGCAATGATCATATATGGTTCACAACATCTAAATGGATTTTGGTGTGGATATTACCACATGGGACTGTAAGAGACGATATGTACATCATGATTTCCTATCAACTGCCAGTTGGATCATAATCTTGGGTTTTTATGTAGATTTTCAATATAAATGATCTTATTTTATGTTTCCATGTAATAATATTTATATACTTGTGGTTCACTTCAACATCTTTGTGATACATGCCCTTATAATTTTTTTATTATGAGATCATGCCATCAGAAAATTCCTATGGGGATATAGTGAAGGAACTACTACTATGAAGGGCGTTGTTGGCCCTGAATATGGGTATGTTTCGACATCACCCAACCCATAATTTAGATGGTTAATTCATACATAACATTTCTATTTCTTGAATGCCCCCTTAGGGAAATATATATAGTGAATGATGTAATCATTTAGACTTTAATGGAATGATATTGGTAGATCATATTTCCTTACCCCTGAGAAGGGATATTATGATGAGTGGGTATTTAATTTATAGTTGGCCTATGTCATATAATTATGGTTCATAAAAAGCATGGTGGAACTCGAAAAAATATTGTTTTGACTTTTTAGGGATGCTAGACTGGGTGAATGGCTAGGGATGTAGATTATGGTATAAATATTGGTAGCTTGAATCTATATTATCCTTTGAGAACTAGTATTCATAAATATATATAACTAGTATTGTAATATTAATTGGGATACTTTCGAAGGATAAATTTCATCCCATTTTAGTTCATGTATGGATGGCTCATTATTCATATGGGGTTTATGTGTTCCAAAACCCTATATCTCCTCTAGATATTTTCTTTCTATCACTAATTTTTTTTTCGGATAAATGATTATACCAATCGATGATATGGAGATACTGATTTTTGTCAACCACATTAAGTATTTGAACATTCATAACATCCCTCCTCCATCCAAGGAGATTAAGGACGACTGATGGGGAACAATTTAGTTGATTTCTTTTGATTAATCCATTAGAGAATAGTTTTTTTTGTTTAAAATACCAATGGAAGAACCTATTATAATCTATGAATTATAGCTTGGTTCACCCTATAGTTATGAGTCATCAAATACCAAATATCATAGAAGTTTTTTGGACGATCACTCAAAGAGTAATTGAACCACTCTATGAACATATTATGGGTTTCTCACCTAATAAGGCATAAGATATGTGGGATATTTCTGGAATGAAAATGTAGAAATAATTCATAATATTTTTCCCTAATTTCCTTGTCCTAGGTTACCATGGGGAGATATTTTGAGATTTAAGGAAGTGAATGGATCCATTAGAGGATACCTAAGGGTATAAGTCTAGAAGGAAAATTTATCAAGATACTCTACAGGAAATATTATGAGTTTCTAAGAGGGGTTATGATACTATTTTGGGTTCCCTAAAATCACTTTTCCACCATCTAACTAGTGTTGTAGATGCTCATGTTTTATGAGGTGAGGAACTAATAAGGAATTAGTCATAGGGGAAAGATTAAATACTTAATGATAGTTCTAGCAAGTTAAGAAAATATTGAGGGAATTTTAGTAGTATTATTCACCAAAGGGCCCACTAGGCCAAAAAAATGGGCTTTAAGGTCTTGTATTCATACCACTTGGTCATGGTCCTTCCGGCTATGTAATTGGTCTCCCACTATCCATTTTTAATGAGGTATTTTTTTTAAAATAATAAATGAGTATTCATCCCAAACTATTAAAAATGATGGTATCAAACATCAAATATTATAAATGTGGTATGGGATGTACATGACCATAATGATAGATCGAAAATGGAAAATGGTCATGAATGATGAAGTATATCATTGAATGACATGGATAGAAAACAATAGGGTGGGTACTACTTTAATCATAGGTTTCTAAAAGATGTTATGTTTGGAATCCCAAGCTCACTAGAATGGATTTAATTACCATTATACGTAGAGGGTTATTTCAAGGACCATTGGTGTGCCAAGTGAGGTACCAATGATAGAGGTTTAAACCTAAGTGGAATCATCTCTCAATATAGATACAATGGGTACCAATGATGGTGAATCTTGGGGAATTACCATCTAGTAGGGAATTACCCATGATAACAATGAAATAATGACTACAAATAGTCAATTGAACACATTTATAATGATGTAAACATCTAAAATGTTATTCCAATGAAGCCAAAATATTTTTGAATTACTAATTATACTTTCCCAATCAATTTTGGAACTATTAGTTGAGGATAAAGAATCTTATGTTTGTGATATAGAGGATACCACTGAAGATGATGAGTAAGATTCCTCTGAATAATTATAGGATCAATCAGTAGGGGTAATGATGATGAAAAAATTGGTATAAAATATTAGATCTCCCAACCAACCAACTATTAATATAAGATACACCCTATAAACCTTCATGTGAATATATCCCTCAGTAACGCATTCCATCAATGGGTAAATGTTTTTTGGATCCCCTAGTATCATAGAGGTTAATCATTGCATGCACACTAATATATATATTTATATATATATTATTTCCCTCATCCTGTATATACATATTTATCATTTTTCCTATTATGGTGATTTTATACCACAGATGTTCTACATATTTATCTTCTAATGTTCTCTCGATATCCACTAGGGTGCATTAGGAAAATGAAAATCAAACAGTTGAAGATATGTTATTCAAAAATTTCATTCTTGAATTGATTGGTTTGAGAAATGGAAACTAAAGATACAATGAATGAAGGTATAATAAATTTTTATGACTTCATATCCTTAATATTAGGTATTTATTTACTCACAATACTTTTTTATCCTTGACATAGCATAAAGATAAAACTCCCTATTGACTTCTAGTGATTATATATGATGATGTTAACCCTGAATGAAAAATGTTTCTATTATATCTTGATTATATCATCTACATCCCAATGGTTGGGGTGGTTCATCCAACAAATAAAACATCATTTTTATGGTAAAACGTCTTTTAAAAGGGTAGAATATAGTGACAGTATCCTTTTATACATATCAGTACATGATTTTAGGCACAATTAAACATCATATTATAAGGCAAGGATCATAATGTCCAGTGTCATTGAAGATTAGGTACATAAATAAATATCATAAAAACATATTTTATTTAATATCCACATTGAGAACTTATCTTCCATTATTTTCATACATTTTCATTGGATGACCTGAGTATGACATGGAAAAAGAGATTAGGTAAAAAGCCTAGTAGGGGAATATTTATTAGAATAAATCATAGACCTTGTGTTAAAAGGAATGAAATCATGCCATAAAAAGGTATAGAACATGTTATAAGGAATAATAATATGTATAACATGGGTTCATATAGTCATGGAATAATAGTAATATGGTAGAAACATAAGATAGGGATTTAGCAGGAGTTAAGTCTTATTGCCCATAAAAGAGCATGAATCTAAACTAACCACCAAGACTATTGCATGTAATTCTTCATGAGACTAAAATTTACCCAATGCATTGGAGAATTATCTACTTTAACCCATAATAACATTATCATTAATATTCATGCCACATAAAGAATCATGCATATGTAATCATACATAACATAAAGATTACGGATGAAAAGAAATTGATTTCTAAATCATATCAAAAGGCATTACAAATGGTCATGTCATAATTTTTCCATAAAAAATTGAATTATATCATACATGGGAATTAATAAGTTAAAATTGTCATAGACCATGATATGTGATGTCAAACTAAAGTGACAATATATAAAAATATTATTTAATAATCTTTAGAATTTATACATTTTAGTGTGGTTTAAGGAAAATATTATGAAGCTTATAAAATAAGATTTGGAAAAATATTTTATATTATAACATAAGTGAAAAAATAAGGTTTTAATAATATAAATATTAATTTTAGAGAATATATGGTGTCTCAAAACATATTATAATGTGTTCGTAAAAATGGGTAAGAATTTGAGAAGTTCCCTTAATTTTGTCTTTCTTATTAGGAATAAATAAGTATAAAACCTTTTAAACATATGTTTATCTTCGAAAAATAAGGATGAATAATTCTTAATAAATTATCATGGAATATATACATATCATTTAAAATAGGAAAATAAAATTAATATAGAATTTCATTTGGGTAAAGAGAGGGAATTAATACCCCTAAGGAATAATTTATGTTTGGGTAGAATCCATTAAATTAAGACTGTAAGAGTCCTTAATTTGATCTTAATGGCCGAGATAATAAATTTATTTTAATTAAATAATAATTAAAATTCC
The DNA here is from genome assembly GCA_963277665.1 of Viscum album. Classification (NCBI taxonomy): domain Eukaryota; kingdom Viridiplantae; phylum Streptophyta; class Magnoliopsida; order Santalales; family Viscaceae; genus Viscum; species Viscum album. The sequence continues at coordinate 858,995,000 of OY728157.1, read as the reverse complement.
TCTTCTATATGAATTTAATTTATTATAACTTATTTAGTTTCATTTATGGATTTTTTATGGGTTAAGAGATTCAATTTTATTTCTTGAGAGAGTTGATTTTCCTCGGTTTCAGGATCGGTATACTTGTATACATTTACGAAGGGTCATGTAAAGTGGGGTTAATTATCTAGAATTGAAACATTATGTTATTAATGATATTATAGTTGTAAAATTTATGTCATATTTTTTTGTTTTTTTACATCAGGATGAGTCATTATACAAATAGTTATGGAAATCAGTAGGGTTTATTTTTGTGGGTTTTCTATCAAAAAAACTGCTTTGGTTTTATAAATTAATATTTTGTGTAGAAAATTATTATATAACCTTAAATAATATATTATAACCTATTTCAACACAAAAAATGGTTTCATGACCATACCTTGAAGAATCTAATGTAAATTGAAATCTTTGATTTCCTTGAATGATATAAATTAACACATCTTAGACGATATTTTTATTTTTATTATAAAAGGTAGAGGAAGGAGAGATAATAATGAATTATTCCATTATAAAAACAAAATTATATTATATATAAGGAATTATAGTTATACTACAATTTGGATGTAGAGATACTCAGAGAGAAAAAGAAAAGAAAAGGACTATAAAAAGAAAATAAAAGAGTTGGAAAGAGGAATTTACCTCTTGAATTTATACTCCTTTATAGCCTCCTTATAAAAGGGGTTTTAGTATTCTAATGGGACCAAGAGATCTTGTATGTGGAGGATATTATTGGGAAGTTAATTTATCATAATTTGGTTAAGTGATAAGGCTTAATGGGTGTGAGGAGAAGAGGTGGGGAGGGGTTGTATTTACAGTGGATGAGAGGAGTGTTTTCCATATATTCAATTCATTAGTTTATTATTTTTCTCAAGAAAAGAAATAGTGATAATTATTGAGACTAAAAATTGTAATTAGATCATGTGATTTTTAATCAAATTTTCTTACAACATCTATGACCTTATAAATTTTGTATTTAACTTATACTGTATATATACCGTAAATTACCAAATGTTAATATTCCAAAAAAAAATCATGTATTTCATAAAATACAAATAATTCAACCTAACAATTTTTAGGTGTGTAGAACTCAAAAATCAACACCATTTTCGGAAATTTATTTTATAAATATGATAAATATAATATTTAATTAAAATCATTATTTACTTTGAAATTAAAAATTAAAAATTAAAAAAAAAATTCAAACACATTGAAACTTTTATTAAGGTCACTTAAAATTGTATACAATCAAAAGACATCAAAAAAATAATTTATGAACATATATATATTTTTAAATAATTAAATTAGTCATAAAATTTTAATTAAATATTTTTAACTAATAAAGATACCAACAATTAATTAATAATTTTTAAAATATTTATTTTCTTATATGATTATATAATTATATCATATTGTCACCAATAAGAGGGATAAATTTTATTTATAAATCCATTGATGAGGTTTCTATTTAATTGGATAATTTACTATTTATAATGGTTAAGTTACTATTCGAATGGTCATGTTACTATTTCTTTGGTATATGATCCTTAACTTGTAGAAATTTTTCATATTTAATTTATTCATCATTTATAAAGATTGAATTATGTTCTCTATGTGATTATACCATATGAAATAACTATAAGAAGGTAATTTATATTGATAAAACATTGGGTCATTACAGTCTTTACCCTTATGAAATTTATCCTTGGAAATTTCATTTTTTATTCTACGTAGAAAATAGGTGTCAGTACTTCTCCTTCATCGCTTCCTCTACTTCACATGGTGCATCTTCATACCTATTATTATACCATAGTACATTTACCAAATGAGTAGTATTATTGTGTATAACATTATTTTTATGATACATGATCTTAACTATAAGATCCTCATATGAAATATCATTCTCCAATTGTACCACATCTGAATAAAGTAGCCATGGAAGATCTGGTATGTACATCCTTATGATCGATACATGGAATACATCATGTGCATGAGACATGGTTGGTGGAAGTGCTATTATATAGGTCACAACTTCAACAAAATCATGGATCATCAAGGGGATTATGTACCTGGGACATAACTTACCTTTATTCTTGAATATCATGACCCTCTTCGAGGGAGATATGTTGAGGAATAACATGTCTCTGTCCTTAAAATTGAGGTCTCATCAATGATTGTGTTCAACCACTTTTATCATCTTTAGGATGTCCTAATGAATTGCTAAATGGTTTTAACCTTATCCACCATTTAATTTACCATTTAAAGTCCTAGTAGATTATTTTCACCGATCTCATCCAATAAATGTTGTGTTCTTCATCTTTTCCAAAAAAGGGATTCATAAATAGCCATTAGAATGCTCAAGAGAAAACTATTGTTGTAAGAGAACTCAACCAAAAACATATGCCAGTACCTTCATCCATTGAAGTCCATATAAATTCTATCAACATGAATTAAAGTTTCTAAATAGTTCACTAATATTGGCCATCATTATGAGGAGGATTGTCCATACTGCAATTTAGCTCAGTGCTTAGAGCATGTTAGAGACTTTTCCAGAACATCGTTGTGAATCTTGGATCTCAGTAAGATACAATAAATAATGGTACTCTATAAAGACTTACCACCTATTTGATATATATCCTTGAAGGTTCATACAATAAAAACCCCTCTCTAATTGCGATAAAGTGGGATTTATTTGAAATACTATCCACAATGACCCATATAGAATTGTTTTCTCAAGATGTCCATGGAAGTTAAGTGAAAAGTCCATTTTAATGATCTCCCACTTCCATGTTGGAATGGGTAGTGGTTTAATCACCCATTAATTTTTTTTATTTTATCCTCCACTTTTTGACATACTCGTAACATTGATGTATATTGAGAAATATCATTCTTTATATTATCCCACCGAAAGTTCTCTTGGAGATCTCGATACATCTCTGTGTTCCCTGGGTGAAAATAAATTTTGAGATGTGTGTGTCATTCAGAGGATCCTTCTTAATCTCTGGATTGTATAGTACATGGAATCATGAACCAACTCTTACAGCTCCATCCTTGTTAAAATTGAACTCATAGGATATCCAATTTCTAATAGCTTCAACATGTTTTAGAATTTCAACATCTTTTCTTTGAGCATCCTTTATTTTTTCCAAGAGGGATGGTTGATAAAACAATTGAGAAAGTATTGATGATGTTACTACCATAATAATTTCAATGTATATACTTTTCAAGTCTATGATGATTTTATACATCTCAATTATCATCATTGATAAAGATATTGGATCCTTTCTAATTGGAGAAGATTGTACCATATTTTCCTTACAATGTTGGTAGTGGATTGAGCAGTCATAATTTTTGATGAGATATAACCATATTCATAGGAACATATTAAGATAATTATATGTGAATATATATTTAAGATTATTTTGATCTATATATATCTGTCACTTATCTCCATATAGCTAATGTTTCTATATTTTCAATGCATAGATCACATCAATTAACTCCATATCATGTGGGGGATTTCTTTTTCTCATGGATTTTCAACTTCCTTGAGACGTACAATATCACTTTATCATTTATCATTAGTATATAGTCTAATCATCTAATTTAAGCATCATTTTACACTTACTTTCATCTTGTCCAAGGTAAATATGGATTTTCCTTATAGATGTTGGCCTAGACCACACTTCAATTGCCATTTTCATAATAGAGTTCACATTTATCACTTTGATAGTGATAAAATTCCCCAATAATGATACATCCTTTATCTAAAACTCACATTTAATACACTTTTCCTATATATTCTCCCTTTTAAATTTCATCAGCATAGTAATAAAATAATCCCCATGTTCCTTATTTCTCATGAAGTATATCAGAATATCATCGATAAAGACTACAACAAATACTTTGAGGTAATACCTAAATAATTTATTCATTAAATCAAAGAAAATTTATAGAGGATTAGTTAGTCCAAAGGGATTCACTGTAATCTAACAGTGTCCATACCTCATTTTGAACATTAGTCGTGGGAATATCTTCCTTCCTCAACTTTAATTGGTGATATCCTGGCCAAATTTCCACATCAAGGAAGTATTGGGCCCCATGTAGCTGATCGAACAATTCATATATCTGTGGAAGAAGATAATTTTTCATTATCATTATTTTATTGAGCTCACAATAATCAATGAAGAGGTGCATTCATCCATCCAAATTATTAACAAAAAGGATTGGTGCACCCCCTGGGCAAGCACTCGGGCATATAAAACCTTTATACATTGTCTCGATCATTTGACCAAGACATGATTTATCATAATGAAATAATATCATCACTTCAGATGATTATTTTCATAGAGAATAATGTACCTCCTTACACTTTTATAGGATTGGTAAATGATATGGGATTTGAATAGTGATCTCCCTTTCCAAACAGTTTATGTTTTCATTGTATAAAGATATAAAATCTGTGACCAAAATAACATCAAACTCTAACAAAGGGATTTTTACATGATTTTTTGGGAGGTTTAGTCTACAAAAATTTACCTAGGAGGAGTTATAAACCATCGATGTAATAATTTAATCATTCAATGTTCTCATATATAACTCAATATCCATATTTTGAGGTGTAGTTATAATATTTATACTAAAATTAAAAGATATGGATGAATGCGTAGAAACATAATGAAATAGAACATTCTCTATTTTTGAATGAATAACTAACATACTTGTCACCACTTCATTTTTTGGCTCCCCCACAGTTTTAGTGATGGAATAATCCCTTAATTTTTTTCATGGAGGTCGTTGTTTATTTCCTCTAATAATCCTTGTCCTATAGGAATAGTTCACATAATTCCTATGATCCTTGTAGTTGAAAAACATCAATACCAGATAAGTTTTGATATGAAAAATTATTTCTACTTTTATATTATTGGAATTATTCATATCCAATATTTAGTTATTAGCCAGACATCCCATTCTTCTACATTTGAAGCAATTCCTAGTTTCCTTTTAACAGTTCTCAGGATTCTTCTTCCAACTATTTTTAAATGTAGGATGCTCGATCTTATTTCCATCATGGTATAGAATTTATAAAACAACCATATTAAACATCATTTTAATCTTTTAATTAATGTTCCCATGAGACCTTTGAGAGTCTCCGATATCTATTTCAACCTTGGGGGAATAATGAAAAATCTCATAACAATTTTCAAAGTCTCTAATCCCAAACACTTTTCATAGACTCGGCTTTAGTCTCCATAATAATTGACCCATATTGATTTTGGTGTTCATGACCTAGCCAGAGGTATATCATGGAATCTTTGTGAAGTTAGTATCATACGCCCCAATATACTCATCTTTCTTCTTCTTATTTTTGAGGAACTCACATTCAATCATGAGATAGAGAGTTTAGGGAAATTATTTATTTAAAAACATTTTCATGAATTATTCCCAAGATGTGGAATCAATTTCCTCCTTGGACATCATATTATTAATCAGTGTCCACCACTTATCAGATTCCACATCAAATAGACAAAATACTATCATGAATTTCTCTTCTTCTTATCATTAGAGGATAGAAAATATCTTCTTAATGGAGTGAATACATTTCTCCATGACCAGGGGATAAGAAGATATAATAAACATGGGAGGAATTTTCTACATGAAGGATTTAATAGAAAATATATCTTTCTTTGGAAAAGGAGTTTGTTTTATGTAATTCATGTAATTATTCATAACTTTATCCAATAGGCCAATAAATTAAATAATATTTTGAGAAACCATTCCTATCATATTTTTCATCTCATTAGGGGAATCATAACATTTTCAATCATGTTGATTTTTGACACATGTTCCATTATTTGAATCCTTTAAATAAGAAAAATAATGTTTAATTTGGGGGCTTGAATACTTAACTAAAACACATAAAAATGAAAAATTAAACATAGATTGATAAAATCATAATGTAATGTATATCCAACCTTGTGAATCACTACGTTTTATTCATGGCTATCAATGATTGGTTCCCTAACTTATATTCTTATGAGATTATTTTCCATAATAATGGTTCGCAACGATCTTATTAATTTTCCAAAGCATATCTATAGAGAGTGTAATACTATATGGGAATTTAGGCACATTATCGTGTACTAGGTTATGCTGAGTCAGGCTCATAACACCTTCTCATATTTGTAACTCCTAGGTAAATATTTTCTTGAACCACACCCACTTGTAGTATCCAGACATGGATGTATTTTATCGACAAACCACTTATTGAATACTTTCCAAAATATTCAGATGTTTTGTAACACATAGTATTATCCCAAAGGTTCATACTATTCTTCTCTATTCCTAATCTCTAAATATAACTATACCTACCTCTGATACCAACTATAGCAACCCAATCCTTTTATGTAACACCCTTATATTTTTAGAGTTATATTTTTTCGAACAAATTTAACTTTTAAATATTTTTAATTTAACACGACACAAGAAATTGTTCTTCATATATATATTAAAACAAAAATTCAAACATTCTTTTCACATGTAATACCAACTTGTCTTGCACTACAATCAATACCAACATGGCTTGTAGAACAAGAAACACAGACTTCTTTTACGATTCATGCAACATTGTGATTCTACAAAACATACATTTTTTATTGTTTTTTTCTAAAAAATATAATTATAACCTACATGTTAAACATAGAAATAACTACATTTCAAATTTATTTGTTTTATATAAATAAAATTTATTGATAATGGAAGATAATATTTTTGGTAAAGTCCTTTTATGTAAAGAATTTTGTTTTCATGAATAAATTTATTTTAATAATACAATTAATTTTATACACATTTAGAAATTTAATTGGATAAAATAAAATTAATTTTTTATTTCCAAATTTTGAAATTATTATTAGTTATATTTTAGGGTTTTTCTGAGAAACGTCATTTTTTTATTAATAGTGAAAAAATACTTCTTTTTAATAAAAAATGATTTTTATATTTAATTATTAATGATAAACGTAATTATAAAGTATATTTACTGTAAAATCATATAAATATTATATATAAACATAAAATTAAATTCATTATAATCAATTATACATTAATACTGATTATAAAATCTTAACAAACTTTTGAAGTTTTTCCTACTTTAAAACATTGTTATTTCGTCTCATTTGTGCTATTAGCACTAATCATAATTTTTTCAAATCTATTATTGGGATTAAAAAAATACAACATAAACTATTTTATTCAGAATAACTTTTAGAGTATAATAATATGATGCTAATTATTGACCAAAATGATTAGTAAAAGTGATTAAAATTAATTACAAATGTTAAGGCCAAATTAAGCATAACTAGGGACTAAGTCTTAAATTTAAGGGCCCAAGTTAACTAGAAACATGTCCAACACCCTATTTATGTCTATATTTAGGCCATAAATATTCCATTAATTAGTTATGCTGGTTTCTTAAGATTTTTTTTAAGTAATAATAAGTGAGAACCTCATTTTTTGTAAACATTCCATGTGAGTCCTTATCCTTCCTAAAAAAGGCCACAATGTAAACCCATTACACACACCTATCAAGCCTATTATTATTATCCTATAACTTCCAAAATTATTACACAAAAATCCTCCCTTTTACCTTGAATCCTCGTTTTGGTCGTAAACTTTCTCAATTAATCCTTTTGGCACAAACCAAAAGGAGTTACCCGATTAAGAGGTAACGTCTTTTCTCAAGATCATTTACATTATTTTCCTTCTCCACCCTCTCCAATATATTTATTCCCTCATTTTGTGACAACACTATAATAATACGTATACTAGTATGTTTTATTTTAAATTTATGACCTGCACTTACACACACCCCCATCTAATGGATGTTGAACGTATTGATTCTATGTACGGTGAACTACTGCCTCAAAAAATGATGATTGTTCATTTCTCCTTTACCACCATTCATGGATGGAATTATGATGAAAAATATATTTATATATTAAAAATATAATATTTATTATGTATTTATTCTTATTTATTCCTTTTTAACACACATATTTTTATCTTCCATTTAGTATTAATACGATAATCTCATTTTGCAAGTGTGGACTACCACCCCTCCTCAATGCGATTTGATTAGTTCACATACCACATGGTATGTATTAAGGATGAGAATAATAATAAAATATTATATAAATTATATATTAATGTTACTTTAATAAATATATATATATATATATAAATACCATTTTAGTTTTTTGTTCAATATGACAATTAAAAACAGAAACAACATTCATGCGTATGTACGGCTAAAAGTCTCCATGAATAGTGTATTCCATTTTGTACTTATATATGCTATAAATTATTATAATATGAATATAACTGATATTTATATCATGATTTAAATTTTTTAATCATGACTTATGTTTATGGACGAATGATATAAAAAATTTATAAACATGTGAATAACAAATAAAATATTACCTTAAGTGAAAACATAACATATAATGGTTAACAAGAAAGTAATATAGGGTCATAATCAAACCATATATGGTATAATTTCTAATAATATTATTCATTAAATGTTTCAAAATAAATTTATATTTAGTATATCGGAATATTGTATGTGTATGGAGAGAGTCAAGACACATGGTATGGAGAAATTCATCTCGCATTTAATTTTCGTGAGATAAATGTTATATTTGACACTCTTTCATTTTGTTTGGTGTATTTAATGCCAATGGTTTTATTCTAATTATCATTTACATAAATTTATTGTTATTAAATTTCCATTATTATTATCATTATTTCGTGTGTTTTATGTTTCAAAAGTTACCAAATTGGTAAAAATGTGTTGTCTCAATTTACCTTCATTGAGACTTATGTTTTGTTATAAATTTAAAATAATTTTCAGGGTCTAAATAATTACATGATACATCTCATATCATGAATATAAATATTTTAATTACATTCTATGTTTCATGTAATTTAATTTCTTCACATGGAGAGCGTGATCCCAAAATACCAAGTTATATGATATTATTGATACAATCTCATTGCTATTCAATATTGACTATGTTTAAGCTTTAAGGGATGAAATATTATGATCCATATATCAATAAAATTCCTGAGTTTTCTTCTCCTATGTGATTTCATAATATAAAATTGTATTGGTACTATTTTATACACTTTTTTACATAATCTTTTTAAGAATGTGTTTTTAGAAAACCCAACATTACCCTATCTTCTGCCGAAAATCAATGTTTTCTAAAAAGGGTTTCCAGGAATATTATACCATTATCCTATAAGATATAAAATAAATTTGTGCCATTTTTTCTTTTTACCAATTTATTCAATGGGATTTCCTTTTCATTTCCCAAAAAATCCAATTTTCTACAAATTTTCCATGCAAAAGGAACGTTCTTTTGACCTCATACTACATGTATCGATTTACCCATAATCATTTCTTTAAATCCCACTTTTGAATTATTAAAAATTTTAATCATTAAAAAATATATATTTTAAAGTAATTTTAAAGGAAAATTAGTTTTTGAAATGTTTTCAATCTTATTTTATATGTATTCTTGAATGCTATTTTCAAAATAAATTTCAATTTTTAATTAAATTTTTTCAATTTTATTTCAAAGTATAGGTTTTTAAAATGTTTTCAAGACTCTTTTAATAGTTTTAAAGAAAAATTATTTTTAAAAACATTTTAAAGATTAATTATATGTTTTTAATTTATTTTCAAAGATATGGTTTTCATAACATTTTCAATAGTTTTTTAATGGTTTTAAAGTGTGTTCAAAGAAAATGGTTTTAAACATGTATTGTAGCATATATTATTAGATTTATAGGAAAAGGATATTCAAAATTATTTCATGCCTCTTTAATAAGTTTTAAATTAATTTTTTAATAAAATTATTTTCAAATGGTTTTATGTAATAAAAATGTTTTTTTCAAAAAACAAATGATGTTTTTATAAAGAAATGGTTTAGAGGATATTTCAAATTATTTTCAATATAAGATAATATATATTGATTTTAATCATAACTTTTATGAAATTATATAAAGGTTGCATTCATAACCTTTATATTAATAAGTTATTATTAATGTCATGGTCTTTATGACAACCATTTCATTTTCACGGTTAATATTTTTTTGAAACCCATTTCTTTTTCGATGTTATATGCTTTTGAAACCTACTTCATGTCACAGGTTTTGTTAGTGATGAAATGATTATGAAAACTGCCTCTTTCTACAGGTTATGATAGGTTTAAATTAGTGTATTAATTGTTTCATTTCATGTTTTATGATATGTGATAGGTTTATTTAGTATCATGGGGTATATATATATTATTTCATTATGGGATGGGTTATACCTATATCTCACTTTAGTTCAATTTGTAATGATTTATATCTCATGAGATAATGATGGGAATCAAGTAGATAAGTTTTATTCATTATTGGATATGGGTAAAATGATCCCTTAAAATGAATGTACTCCAATAGGGGACAATAGATTTTCTCGGAATGTAGGTGTAGCCACCCTGATGATGGATGATGGTGAAACTTAATCTGTTACCGGATGATGGGGAATCAAGATCCCTTACAAAGAAAGGACTTCCACAAGGGATGGTGGTTTTTCCCACCCTATAGGTGGTGTCCCCATGATGATGGAATTTGTGGAAATACGATCCATTATGGGAAGATGGGGACACTATATCCCTTTCAAGGGAAGAACTAATACTGGGGGTGGTGGTGTATCATGCCCAATGGGTTCTGTTCATTTGATGTTCCATAATATGTTATAGCTATTTATATTGACTTACAAGTATTGATATCACATGTTTATGTATTCCAAAATTCCATGTTTTTTCTTATGTTATTCTTTTATAGAGAATTTATTTGTTTCTTTATGATTTATGTCTTATGAACATCCATGCTTTATCCCAAAACTCATGTTTATGACCTTTGATATGTATTGTATAATCTCTTAAAGTTAATATCATGTTATCATATCACTATGTTCATTTTTTTCTTACATTTATCTCTTGTTTACACTTTCTGAGAATCTAAGATCACCCCTTTCATTTGATTTCCTTTCTCTAGGTTATGAAGAAACATTTTAGGTATGATTACAAAAGGTGGAGATATTTACAGGAGTTGTTGAAGATCTTTTACCCAGATGAATGAATTTGTTTCAATGTTTCCAAAGACACTAAACTATTATGGTCCCCTGGATTATATTTTTTTAATATAATAAATATTCATAATAAAATATGTAATATCAATGTATGTTAAGCCTAGGTCGCTATAGTTGTTTTGAATGAAAAGGATTAGTCACCTTTGGAAACCTTGATGAGAAAACATTATTGATATCACTAGTTTTATTTCTTATTATATGTCTACGGATTTCTCTACAGATAAGTATAAGGATGAGTTAACTTTTAAGAAAAATTCCTATAATTTTGGTAAAGGATAGACTGAGTGGTCTCTAATAAATACATCCATGTCTCGATACTATAAGTGGATGAGGCTCTAGAAAAAAATGTATATAGTGGTAAAAACATTATGAAGATGTTATATTCTATACTCTAGGTATTTTGGTATATGGAATTGGGCCTTTATGCGCACTAAGTTTGACACTCCCGGGGGATATGCTTTGGGAATTCACAAAATCTTCATAAATGATCATAAAGGATTTATATATATGTTAGCTATGAATAACCTAGGGTCAACCCAAGGGGTCATATATTATGAATGGTGTAATGATTTTGGCATCCCATAAGTAATTATTTTAATGACTATGTAGTTTTCTATTAAGAAAAGTAGTGCTCAAAAAATTATTTTGGTTTTAGTTAGTGGAAGGAAGCCAAAGGTATTAGGTTAATATTGACTATGATTGAGGATTTTATATTGATTAGTCAAGTGGTATTGTCACTAGAGATAAAGTCATTGTGATCATGCTTAATTCGTTTTCCCATATCATGAGTAACAATTTTTACCTTAACCAACTCTGGGACTCACCACGGAAGAGAAAGAAGGAGTTTGTTGAGAGTTTGGGTAATAGAATCCATAGAGGAAAGAAGATTCAGTTTTCATTGTGTCAAGAATGTGGTAAAAATCACCTATTTTAATGTATTAGAGGAACAATAATGTGTTTTGACTATGGAAAATAAAGACACAAATCAAGTGACTACAAGATAAAAATGAAGATTTTATTTAATGAAATGAATGGTAATTTTGGCCTCTATAAGTTGTAATTAAAGGTTAAGTGTTTTAAATGTGTAAAAATAGTTCATCATGAAACCTAATTCCCCAAGAGGAACATTTCAGAAGAGAATAAGCAAGGTAGTGCAAGTAATGGTTATATTTTAGATGAGGAAAATACACTGGATAAAATGTTAAAGGAATGAGGTATTATATTTAGTGGACTAAGGATGAAGCAATAAAATTATTTTTGTTTTTGGATTCCAGAATTAAGAATGGTGAATTATGTGTTTATTGTTCAATTTATTTTTTAGTGATTATTTCCATGAATATGTTGTATGGTCATGATGGACTAGAAATTTTATCTCATTAATGTTAATACATTGACTTAAGGAATGTGACCATTAACATGTTCTTTATAATAAGATAATGTTGTATGGATAAAGACGCATGTGATATGAATAAGTAAATCAGATAGAACATATAACCTTGTAACTAATTAAGGAATTGTTTATAGGTTTTTTATGCTACCCCTAATGAAGTTTACAACATTTTTTTATTTAAAGAGTAAATCTAATACACTTTATAATGATGAATCATGAATTTTTTCCAAAAGTACATATCACAATTCATGATGATACGATCTTTCAAGAGAAAAAATGATGATGGTATTACCATGTTTGGATTATGACAACCAAGATCTACATTATGTTATAAAAGGTAATAAATGATAAGCTAAATTCATTACTCCCTTTCTAATGGTTTGGATTTTCACCTTTGAGAAGGGTTATATGGATACCCATTCATGAAAAGTAAAATTTATTCTTCAGATGATGTTTTTGTGAAATGATATTGTGTTGAAAACCTTATTAAAAAGTATAATTAGTGATTAACCTTATTTTAAGTATTTACGTCTTTTTTTAAAGGACATAATGAATGTTGGGTGACAACCAATCAAGACTGACAAGGCCATGGGTCTTAGACCCATGACTGAAGGATTATAAGGGTTTCATTCCTACCATTATCCTATGCAAATTCCCAGTCAATATATATTTATTTGTGATGAATAAATATTTATGATTAACTAGTAGTGTTTCATTTTATTTTCAGTGCATGTTGATTGTTGATGAGACAAATAGTTAGACATTCTAGTCACTTATAGTCCTTACGATCCATTAAAACAATATCTTAGTGATTTATTAATAAATGTTAATTTATGGACATTAATTGAACAAGGAAAGGTATTTATTATAGATTATTCAAAGAACCACCTAGGAATGAATTTTTTTTATATAAATTTATAAATAATTAATCAGTGTACTTTAAATGATTAAAAAACATTTCCCTAATATATTAAATTCTATTGAACCAATAGCTTATAAAATCATCATAGATTTATGAATTTGAGGACCTCTAAATTCATTTTATCATTCACTTTTTTTATTGATGAACTCAATCACTCACTATTAATATTTACTATTTTCCTCTATTTCCAATATTCACTCCCAACCTATGTTCTTCTATATGGAATCACAGGTATATGTTACTTTGGGTTTCCATTATGGTTTAAAATATTCCCTTATAAGGGTAGGTTTAGTATGAATTTTTATAAAATATGTTTCTATAAATAAACTTTTAAGTATTAAAACATTGATACCCTCGATGAATTTAGAGGGTGAAATTCATTTTAAGGGGTGTAGAATATAACACCCCGAGATTTTGAGAATTAATTTTTTCAATTTAATTTAAATTTTCAGTATTTATTTTTTCTCAAAAACATGTTATATTTATATGTATATATATATATATATATTAAAATTATAATTCAATAATTAATTTCATACATATTACCAACATGAATTCTTCTACACGCAATATCAACTTGGCTTGCACTACAAGCAACACCGACTTTGCGTACGATGCAGACAACACTATGTTTCTACAAAACAAATCATTTTATTGTTTTAAATATATATATAAATATAATTATAAAATATTAATTATACTTAGTTATAAATAATTTTAAAATATGATTTTATACAAATAAAACTCATTGATAATGAAAGATAATATTTTGGGTAAAGTCTATTTATGTTAAAAATATTGTTTTCTTGAATGAATAACTATTAATAATAGACATAATTTTATACACATTTAAATGTTGAATTGGATAAAATAAAATTCATTTTTTAATTCATAACATTAAAAGTTGGGTAGGGTGAATTTTTAGTGTTTTTCTGAGAAACTTCATTTTTGATTAATAGTGAAAAAAAACAGCTTTTTATTTACAAACTGCCTTTTTTATAATTAATTATTGGTGATAATGATACTATAAAGTAGTTTCAAGGTCACATTATATTAATTTTACTTCTAATAATACTATTTAATTCATTTGAAACAATAAAACCATAATACTAAATATAAAATATTAACAAACTATTGAACTTTTTCGTACTTTAAAACCACGTTATTTCATCCCGTCTATGGGATTATCACTAATTTTAAATTTTTCACTTCAAGTATTGGAATTTCAAAAATATGAAATAAATAATTTTATTCTGTGTAATTTTTAGATTCTAATAATTCCATGATAATTTTTGACAAAAATGATTAGAAATTTTGATTAAAATTAATCATATAGGTTAAGCCCAAATTAAGCTTAATAAAATACTAAACCACAAATATAAGGATCTAAATGACTATGAAACGTTTCCGACACCCATTTAAAATTTATAGTTCAGAAATAAACCTCCCATTATTGAGTTTGATTAGTTTGGTAAGACATATTTTAGGTAATAACATATGCAAAACTGATTTTTTTTGAAAAATTCCATGTGAGTCATTTTCCTTTCCTATATAAAGTCACCACCTCTACACATTTCTCAAACCACTCAAGCCTCTTATGTTCATAAAGAACCAACAAGAATTGACTCCAAAAAATGCTCCCTTCGACCTTGAACCCTCCCTTTGGGAGGAAACTGTAACGCCATGACCCCAGTTACCCAGAGTCGGTGCATTACTACGTAACTTTGGCATGATCACAAAAGATCAAGTCTCGAAAGACTGATTAGTTTAGTAGCCTTGGAAACACTAGATAAAATCATAAAAGTTACATTACATCATAATGTTAAAAATCACAATTACATAGTCTCCATAGTCCACACTCTTATCCCCTTCATACTATCCCTGTAGGTCAGTCATAAAATATTTCTTCACATCCTGGGAAAATAAAACATAGAAAGGGGTGAGCTCAGATGCTCAGTAAGGGTAACAATACAGTGGAAAATTTCATAAATAAACATAAACATATAATTCAATGTATAACTAAAACAAAAGCCTTTTAAACTTGAACTTTAGCATAATATGGAAAAAGTAAAATGAAATAATTCCATTTACTTACTCAGATGGATATTCTTCTAGTCGAATAATCAAATGCAATATTAATAACCACTTTCATAATGATGGAATGAATAATGCTAGACTATCATAATCACATAGCCAAGGCCTCATTCCAAGAATATAAATAAGATTTTGTCGAGGCCTCGTTCCAAGACACTAGTTTATCTCATGAGACCTACTGATGCATCGAGGAGCTATAGTGGGCTCCACCCTTCACTTATTAAGTCCAATGCATTACTTATATGAAAATGTTTAAACATATCATAAACAATGCCCAAGAACCATAACATAATCGTATCACCTAAAATATGCATAAAGAAAACATAACATTTTCACATTTAAATGACAAAATATCAATAAAACACATTAATATAATCAAAAAATTATCAAAACCATTTTCAAAACCAAAATAAAAGACAAGTAAAGCTTAGTATTTATTTTTCATTTAAAAAATGTTATGGATTGTAGATGTAGCCAAAAATCAAATAATGGTCAGGGCGGCGGAGAATTCATTTTCACCATATACATAATACAAAACATTCCTTTTGTCATTTAGTAAAAACACTTCATATAAAAAGATTCCTTTTGAGTAAAAGTCAAAGGGGTTTATAAACCGTATAAAAGAAAGTTGTGTATAAAACAAAATATGACTTAATGAAATGAGATTGAGACGAAGTCCCTTACAAAGATCATTTTTTAAATAAAATAGATCTATTATGTGTATTCACAATAAGTAAAAATAAATAAAGTACAAATACAAGATAGGATATAATAATTTCATGACATAATTTGAAAGTAAGAGATTAACCCAAAGAACGGAAATTGGGTTAAGAAGTTCCCTTACCTCGTGTCCGACTTGACTCGATCGTTTTTTAATCACCAGAATAATAAAATAGAGTTTATTTATACTTTCTTAAGAACCTTTTTCAATGTCATCATTCTTTTTATATAACTTATTACAATGTTATGAACATTATGTAGTCATTTAAGTAAATAACGGTCGTTTTGTCGATCTTTGGTACTTGAGTCAACAATAAACATCATATAATTACAAATTGTTCATGTGAAAAAATATCCATTATCTACAAAGTAATATTCATGATTTAAATATCATATATATCATATATATCTTGTAGATAAATGCATTTATAATATTACATAACATTTAGAGTTAAGAAATGAAATGCACTGTTCATGGAGACGGTAAGCCGTACGTATGCATGAATGCAACTTTCATTTCTATTTCGTATTTAATAGAATGAAATCATAATGATATAAAGGTATATAATAATTCCAGTATAATATAATAGATAATATCATTAACTCCATCCTTTATACATCCCACATATGGCATTAACGATTCAAATCACTTTGAGGGAGAGGTAGTCCGCACTTCCTAAAATGAAATTATTATGTTTACCCATAATGGAAAACATAAAGGTATTCCATAAATGAAAAATACATAAGAATAAGGAAAACATAAATATAATATATATCATATATAGAAATAGTGTCATCATAATGGCCACCATGATAGGTGTTAATAGAAGATTGAACAATCATCGTTTCGTGTGGCAGTAATCGCCACCCACAGAAACAATATGTTCTTTAACCATTAGACGATGGTGTGTGTAAGTGTAAATAGAATAATTCTCATTAAAACATCCAAGTAAATTTAGGATAATTCTATTGTTAAAAATGAAAAGAATAAAATGAGTTTAGGGGGTTGGAGAAGCAAAATTAAACAAAACAACATAAGAGAAGACATTACCTTTAAATCGAGAAACTCTTTTTGATTTGAGCCAAAGGCTTCCTTGGGAAGCCATCTACCCAAAGTGATTCTTCTAGGGGTAAGATAGGGAATTTGAGAGAGTATTTGGGAAGAGGTTGGCCGAGCCAAATGGATTTGATGATGTGAATGATGTGGTAGAGGTGGGGACCTTTTATAAGAGCGGAGGAGGGGCACTCTTGGAAAGTCATGAAATGTTACATTATTATGAAGTGATTTTCGGATTTCAAAGTTCCCGAAATTATATATTTCTAGGATAAGGTGATAAGGGTTCTAAATCTACTCATCCAATAGGTTTTTGACAAGTTTATGTCTTATATGTTACCTTATCTTTTCATTTTATTTAAATAGTTCATTAATGAGGCAATCGATGCATCGTCATGGTGTCATAAATAAATTTATTTATTTAGTGCCCAAATATTATAAAAAAATTACCATGATGTAGGAAATAGTTTTATCTTTCCAAATAATATTTATAGTTGAAAAGTTAACTTATATAACCCCATGTAATAATTGTTTTAGTAAAACAACACATGTTTGTGACAATTTTATTTTTACTTTATATAAAAAGTTGTTAATGTAATTTTCTTACCCAAGTGGCTCCATGGGGTCCCCAAGTTGACCCATGGATTGTCTTGGTCGGCCATGACTCATCCAATAAGGGTAAGACAAGTGGAATGGTAATTTCATATCATTATAACATTATATTTACCTTAAATTACACCAATTACCTTTAATCGTTATTAATAAAACTTAAAAGTTACTATTCAACAAAAATTATTTTCATCCCATTAAAAAAAATTATTTACTAATGACAACCATGTATGTTGGATTTTTGAAATTCGATTCACAGAAGTGGTAAAGTTTCATTTAAACGAAAAATTAGCATTTTAACTACCACTTAGTGCTTTCACTATTCATCAAAAATTGAAGTTTTTTAGAAAAATACCAAAAATTCACCCTAAGATATATTTGATATTCCTAATTCAACTAATGTTTCATTTAAATGAAAAAGTAGATTTTAAAATACAACTTAGTGGTTTCACTATTCATCAAAAATTGAAGTTTTTCAAAAAAAATACCAAAGATTCACCCTAAGATATAATTGATATTCCTAATTCAAAAATGATGTATATTTCACAAAATTCAAAACATATAATTTGAATTAATTAATTTAATAATTAATTCCCACTATCACAACAGATAGCGCGTTTTTACGAAACAATATATATCAAAAGATTGACAATCGTTTATCTCCAATTTAAAAGTGAAATTAATTATAATTACCACAATTGGATAAAATGGTAAAAAGTATTCTAATTATACTTTAAAACCACTCTATAGTATAATTTATCTCTATAAATTATTTTGTTTAAAAAAGTTGTTTTTAAGTATTTTTTTATTCATAGAAATTTGGAAGTTCCCAGAGAATTACAAAAAATTCAACTTTGGATAATTTTGATATTCCGAATACAAAAATGAAGTCCAATTTGAAATATAAAATTTATATAAATTCAAAAAGTGGGTATTACTATTCATAACGGCTAATTTGATTGGTTGCAGTGTGTTAGAATCTCAGAACTTGCGTACAATGCAAGCTATTCTATCATTGAAAGAGAAGCGTACTATGGAAGCTTTGGGTGTTACATTCTTCCCTACTTTAATAAATTGCGTTCTCGAAATTTGAAAATATTCTTTGAAAATAAAAGGTTGAAATGAGAAAATACCTTTGTGGAAAACCCATATCAGAAATAGGTTTAATAAAAATATAACCTTAAAAGAAAGAAAGAGAAGTACAGAGGTCACCCGAGATAGACCATGCTAAAATTCTATAAAAACATGGATATGGAGAAGAAACAAACCATCAAGGTGTGATAGAGAGTTGTAGAAAATAGAATTAGAATAAAGTTAACTATAAGAAAATCACAAACATGTGATTCGTTAAACGGTCTTTGATTCCCCATTAGGAAAAGTTAACCGACAACGTTTTTGATTTAAATTACCTTTCATAATGTTGACGAATTCATTTTGGAGTTTTACTAAAAACGTAAGGAAATATAGATACTTGTCATGTATGCATTCATTCCGTACTAATTTTTTTACCAGAAACCCATCATTCACTACAAATGTTAATAGAACTCAAAAATATTCTATTTATCCTAATCGTATAGGGTTCCAAAAATAAATTTATAATTCCTCTATCAGAACTAAATAAAACTACATTATACACTCCAGGGAGTTCACGTAGTCTGGTGGTAGGCGATAAATCCCATTCGCACAATGGTTGTGGGTTCGATTCCCACATCTTTGTTCGACGCGACGGGTTGTCACATGGACTGCATGTTGTTCTTTATATAAATATCCAAAAATAACCCTAAAAATATTATCCAATGTAAAATTTTATCCGTTCAAACCTTTATAGTTATCCATAATACCTCTGTCCAGACATTCTCTAAAAGGTCTCTAAATTCCAAAATCAATTGTAACATCAGATTCCCCAAACAAAGTATAGTATCTCTTATTGTGACATACTAAAAATAGGATTAACTTTATCATTTTTAAACCTTTAATGAAAACAACAAGTACTTTAGTACAATCCTTATATATATCACATTATTCTTATGACCATAATATATTTCCTGAGTCCAAATACACAAATACAATAATTATTTAACTTCATATGTAGTAACGGCATAAGATTGGCCTTGATCCCTTGGCCTTTTCTGAGGTAATTTTCCATGACGCTTAAGAAATTCATTTGCATAATCCCCCATTTCACTACAATTGTAGCATTAAACATTGATAGCCTCTTTCTTTACCTTGAAATCACAAGCCTGGTGACCTTTTTCTCCACATTTATAACAAACTCCAATTCCTTTTAGGCAAGTACCGGGGTGATTCTACCCACAATTATCACATAATGAAAAATATTTCTTTCCCTTTTCCCTTTATCTGTCTCTTGTTCCACCGTTCTCTTCTTCTCTTTCTTTACATTGTTGTCATAAGACTTAGAGAATTCCTTTTCTGTCTTGATATCACATGAGACAATATCTTTTTATGATGAGAAGGATTGTGATACTAAAGCTCGATGGAGAAATGGTTTTAACCCATCAAAGAAATGATCAATCTTACTTGTTGGGTTATGTATATAATCTGTAGCATACCTCTCTAACCTTGTAAAGTTGGCCTCATACTTTATGACGTTCTCATCCTCCTTTTATCTCAGACTCAGAAATTTCCTTTCCATATTTTCTCGATGGTCACAAAGAAAATGATTTTTCTAAGAAAAAATTTTTGAACTCCCTCCATTCAATATTTGATACTTCTTTATCTTCCTTTGTGTTTTGAATCAATGATCACCATTGATCATCATCTCCAGTGAGGTGGTAAACTACCATGATAACCTTTTCCCTTTCACTACTCCCCAAAGCCTGAAATATTTTCTCTAGAGAATATATTCATTGCTCGGATACTAAGGTATTTGTACTCCAATTCAATGTTGGTGGTTGTTTCCTCATGAACCGGTCTAACAATGATCCTCCACATTGCGGATCACGGTGATCCATACGAGTAAGGTTATTATTCATAACCTAAGTGAGTTTTCTCAGTATAGTGATAAGCTGATCAGCACTAGTTGTATCACCATCTCCACTATAAATATCTTGAGCAGGATAGCAATCCCCGGGAGTGTCGTAACCAAGAGTGTAGTAAGTCCCGTTGTCGTGCACTAGTTCCCATTTGATTCTAGCTCAAAGTGGTGTTTTCATGTTTTACCCCTAGGTACATCTGTCCCAGATCCACCTCTACCAGCTCGTAACCAAATAGGGATGTATTGCTCATAAAACTCACAAAATCTCTACAATACCAAAATTCCAGGAAGTTCTTCTATACTAATCCTCAAAGTCTATCTTAGGGATATGTGATCTAATCAGTGTTTTTCAAAATCAAGCTTCCAAGGTTAGTATTAAACTGCCTTTGATTCCAACTGTAATGCCCTAACCCTACTTACCCAGAGTCGGTACATTATTATCTAACTTTGGAATGATCACAAAAGATCAAGTCTCGAAAGACCGATTAGTTTAGTAGCCTTGGAAACACTAGATACATTAATAAATGTTATGTTACATCATAAAGTGAAAATTCACAATAACATAGTCTCCATAGTACACACTCATATCCCCATCATACTATCCTTGTAGGTCAGTCATAAAATATTTCTTCACATCCTGGGAAAATAAAACATAGAAAGGGGTGAGCTCAAATTCCCAGTAAGGGTAACAATACAACGGAAACATTCATAAATAAACATAAACATATAAGGCAATGTATAAATAAAGCAAAAGCATTATAAATGTGAACTTTATCATAATATGTGAAAAGTAAAATGAAATAATTCCATTTACTTACTCACATGGATATTCTACTAGTGGACTAATCGCATGCAATATCAATAACCACTTTCATAATTATGGAATGCATAATGCCAAATTATCATAACCACATAGCCAAGGCCTCGTGCCAAGACTACAAATAAGATTTTGTCAAGGCCTCGTGCTAACAAACTAGTTTGTCTGATGATACCTACCGATTCATCGAGGAGCTATAGCGGGCTCCACCCGTCACTCATTAATTCCAATGCATTCCTTATATGAAAAGGCTTAAACATATCATAAACAATGCCCAAGAACCATAACATAATCATATCACCTAAAATATGCATAAAAGAAACATAACATTTCCACATTTCAGTCACAAGTTATCAATAAAACACATTAATATAATCAAAACATTGTCAAAACCATTTTCAATACTAAAATAAAAGGAATGTAAAAGATAGTATTTATTTTTCATTTAAAAAAAGTTATGGCTTGTAGAGGAAGTCGAAACTCAAATAATGGTCACAACGGCGGAGAAGTTTTTGTCAACGCATACGTAAGAAAAATATTTCCCTTTTTCATTTAGAAAAAATTCTTCGTATAAAAAGATTCCTTTTGAGTAAAATGCAGAGGGTTTTATACACCATATAAAAGAAAGTTGTGTATAAAACAAAATATGTCTTAATGAAGGGAGATTGAGATGAAGTCCCTTACAAAGATCATTTTTTAAATAGAATAGTTCTATTATGTGTATTCACTATAATTACACATAAGTAAAGTACAAATACAATATAGGACATAATAATATCATTACATAATTTTAATGTAGAAGATTAACCCAAAGAACGAAAATTGGGTTAAGAAGTTCCCTTACCTTGTGTCCGACTTGACTCGATCGTTCTTTAATCATCTGAATAATAAAATAGAGTTAATTTAACTTTCTTAAGAACCTCTTTCAATTTCATTATTCCTTTTTATACCACTTATTACCATGTTATTAACATTATGCAGTCATTTAAGTTAATAACGGTCCTTTTGTCGATCTTTGGTACTTGAGTCAACAATAAACATCATATAATTACAAGTTGTTCATGTTGTAAAATATCCATTATCTACAGAGTCATATTAATGATATAGATATCATATATATCATATATATACAATTTATACATGCATTTATAATATTACATAACATTTAGAGGTAAGAAATGAAATGCACCGTTCATGGAGACGGTAATCCGTACGTACGCATGAACGCTACTTTCATTTCAATTTCGTATTTAATGGAATGAAATCATAATTATATAAAGGTAAATTATAATTCCAGTATAATATCATATATAATATCATTAACTCCATACTTTATACATCCCACATATGGCATTAATAATTCGAATCACTTTGAGGGGGCGGTAGTCCTCACTTCCTAAAATGAAATTATCGGGTTTACCGATAATGGAAACCATAAAGGTATGCCATAAATGAAAAATAAAAAAGCATAAGGAAAACATAAATATAATATATATCATATATAGAAATAGTTTCATCCTAATTTCCACCATGAGAGGTGTTAAAAGAAGATTGAATAATCATCGTTTCGTGAGGCAGTAATTCGCCACCCACAAAAACATTATGTTTTTTAACCATTAGACGAAGGTGTGAGTAAGTGTAAATAAAATCCTTCTCATAAAAAAATACAAGTATATTGAATATACTGGTGTTGTTACAAATGAAAAGAATAAAAATATTTTAGGGGGTTGGAGAAGCAAAATAAAACAAAATAACATAAGAGAACACATTACCTTTAAATCGGGTAACTCTTTTTGATTTGAGCCAAAGGCTTACTTGGGAAAAATTATGCCGAAATCGAGGCTTCTAGGAGTAATAGAGTGAAGTTGAGAGAGTATTTGGGCAGAGTTTGGCTGAGCCAAATGGCTTTGATGGTGTGAAAAAGGTGGTAGAGGTGGGGGCCTTTTATAAGAGGAGAGGAGGGGCACTTTTGGAAGGTCATGAAATGTTACATTATTATGAAGTGCTTTTCGGATTTCAATAGTCTCAAAATTATATATTTCGAGGGTAAAGTGATAAGGGTTATAAATACACTCATACAATAGGTTTTTGACAAGTGTAAGTCTTATATTTTACTATATCTATTCATTTTATTTAAATTTTTTAGTAATGAGGCAATCGATGCCTCATCATGGTGTCATAAATAAATTTATTTATTTAGTGCCTAAATATTCTAAAAAAATTACCATGATGTAGGAAATCGTTTTATCGTTCCAAATAATATTTATAGTCGAAAAGTTAACTTATATAACCCCATGTAATAATTTTTTAGGTAAAACAACACATGTTTGTGACAATTTTATTTTTACTTAATATAAAAAGTTGTTAATGTCATTTTCTTACCCAAGTGGCTCCATGGGGTCCCCAAGTTTCCCCATGGATTTTCATGGTCTGCCATGACTTATCCAATATGGGTAAGACAAGTGTAAAGGTAATTTCATATCATTATAACATTATATTTACCATAAATTACACTAATTACCTTTAATCACGATTAATCAAACTTAAAAGTTACTATTCACCAAAAATTATTTTCATCCCATTGAACCACATTTTACATAATAATTACAACCATGTATGTCGGATTTTTGAAATTCAATTCACAAAAGTGGTAATGTTTCATTTAAACGAAAAAATATTTTTTTAATTACCACTTATGGTTTCACTATTCATCAAAAATTGACGTTTTCTAGAAAAATACCAAAAAATCACCCTAAGCAATATTTGAAATTACTAATTCAACTAAAGATTCATTTAAATGAAAAATTAGTTTTTAATTACCACTTAGTGGTTTCACTATTCATAAAAAATTGATGTTTTTCAAAAAAATACAAAAAAATCACCCTAAGCTATATTTGATATTCCTAATTCAAAAATGATGTATATTTCACAAAATTAAAAACAAATAATTTGAATTAATTAATTTAATAATTAATTCCCACTGTCACAACAAATAGCGTGATTTTAAGAAACAATATATATCAGAAGATTTACAATTGTTATATCTAATTTCAATGTGAAATTAATTATAATGCCCACCATTGTATAAAATGGTAAAAATATATTCTAATTATACTTTAAAACCACTCAATAGTATAATTTATCACTATGAATTATTTTGATTAAAAAAGTTTTTTATGTATTTTTTCTATTCATAGAAAATTGGAAGTTCCCAGAAAATTACAAAAAAATCAACTTAGGATAATTTCGATATTATGAATACAAAAATGAAGTCCAATTTGAAATATTAAATTTATATAATTTCAAAAGGTGGCTGTTACTATTCATAACGGCTATTTTGATTGGTCGCGGTGTGTTAAAATCTCAAACTTGCGTACAATGCAGGCTATTGCATTATTGAAAGAGAAGCGTACCGTAGAAACATGGGGTGTTACAGAAACCCCATCAAGGAGGCCTTTTCCCACACACCAAAAGGAGTTACCCGATTAAGAGGTAGCATCTTATCTTAATCTCTTTTCCTTTATTTTTATTCTCC
Organism: Viscum album; assembly: GCA_963277665.1. Lineage (NCBI taxonomy): Eukaryota > Viridiplantae > Streptophyta > Magnoliopsida > Santalales > Viscaceae > Viscum > Viscum album. The sequence continues at coordinate 858,969,625 of OY728157.1, read as the reverse complement.
ACACCTTCCATTATATTTATTCAATTCTTATGTAAAAAACTAGTATCCTCTATTTACTAGGATTTTTTCTTCATAGGATATTAATTACACTTAAACATGCCCCGATCAAATCGATGTTGAACAAAGTGTTTCTCTGTATGAGGAACTAATTCCTCGCAAAATGTTGATTGATCATTTCTCCTTTCCCAAAAATCATGGTAGACATTATGATGGAAAATCAAATTATATGTGTAATATATTTTATCTATTATTTAATTAATCTTATGTATGCATTTTTAACACACATCCTTTTACCTTCCATTTGGTATTAAAACGGTAATTGCGTTTGAAGAATTGTGAACTATCGCCCCTCAATGTGATGTGATTCGTTCACACACCACATGGGATGTAGTAAGGATGATATTAATAAAAACATACAATGTATATGATATAAATAAATATATATATATATATATGATTCAATATTAATTTTATATTTACATATACATATTTTTTTATATATACATATGTCATTTTCTTTTGTTCTTTCAATAAAAAAATTAAAAATAGAAACAAAGTTCATCTGTACGCATGGCTTACATTCTCCATGAATGGTGTATTCCATTTCATACTACTATATGATATAAATTATTATAATATAAATATAATGGATATAAAAGATATTTATATCATTATATACAATCTAAAATCATTATTTATGTATAAGGACTAACTATATAACATATTTAGACACATGCAAAACAAAGCAAATATTAACTGAAGTGAAAAAAACATATGATTATTAAAAATAAGCTAATATAGGTTCATAATCAAAACATATATGGTATTATGTATAATGATATTATTCTTTATAATATTTATAATAAACATATATTTATTATATAGGAATCTTTAATGATTGTAGAGAGAGTCTAGACACAGGGTATGGGGATTTCATGTCACTTTTAATTTTAGTGAGTTAAATGTTGTTTTCTTCACTCATTCACTTTTTGTGGTGTATTTACCTACAATGATTGTATTATATATATATATATATATACAACTTAAATTTATTTATATTCACATTACATTTTAATGATCCTTCTTTCATGAGTATTTGTTTTTAAAGTCACCAAATCGGTAAAAATGTGTTGTCTCAATTTTCCTTCATTTAGACTTATGTTTGGTTATGCACCTAAACTCTTTTCTGAGGTGTACAGACATACATGTTACATGTAATATCATGAATCTAAATATTTTAATTATATTATATTCTTCATTTAATTTACTTTACTTATATGGAGAACATTATCCCAATACACCATGTTATAAGAGTTTATAGAGACAATCTCATTTCTTTTCATGATTGTTTATGTTTATTCATCCTTTGATTAAATATTATGATCAATATTTCAATAAAATTCATGAGTTACCTTATCCTTTGTTATTTCATGATATACTCGTGTATTAGTACATTTTCCAACACACTGGTAGATAAGGTAGTTAATAATTCTTTTGAAGAAATCTTGACTTTAGCATCTCTTAGGTCAGAAATCTATGTTTTCTAAAAAGGGTTTCTATTAATATTATACCATTTTCTTATACAATATAAAAATAATTTGTACCATTTTTTATGTTACCAATCTCTTCAAGGGAATTTTGTTCTCTTTTTCTAAATAAGGCACTTTTCAACACTTTTTACTTAGCAAAAGGAATGTTATTTTGATCTCATACGACATGTAAAGATTTATCAATCGACATTTATTGAAAGATTCCTCTTTCATTATTAAAATGGATAACATTTTAGTATTTTGTTAGATTTTTTTTCAAAGAAAATTTGTTTTCAAATAGTTTAAAACATCTTTTATATGTTTTCATGGAAAAATGATTTCAAAATGTCTATCAAGTCATAATTAAATGTATTCAAAGTTCTTTCAACGAAATGGTTTTCATAAAGTTTTAAAGATTCCATTATATGTTTTAAAGAAAAAGGTTTCTTCAAAACAATTGAATATTCATTAAATGTTTTCAAATTATTTTCAAATAAATTGTTTTCAACGCATTTTTATGCTTTCATTCAAGGTTTTAAATTTTTTTCAAAGAAAACAGTTTTGAAGATTTTTTATGCTTATATTAAAAGATTCCATTGAAACATGTTTTAAAAATGGTTCCATGTATCCTTTATAATTTATCAAGTTGTTTTTAAAAGAAAATTACTTTAAAATTGTTTTTTATATTATAAATAGTTTTTTTAGCAAGAAATTATATTTTCTTTAAAACATACTTAGAGGATATTTCAAATTATTTTCTATACAAGATGAAATATATGGTCCTACTCATACCTTTTACAAAATTATATAATGGCCACATTAATATCCATTAAATAAATTAGTTATGGTAAATTACATGGTCTATATGAAACTGATTCCTTCTCCATGGGTACAATATTCATGAACCACATTTCTCTTTCACAGGTTATATGATTTTGTAACCTTCATCTTTTCACTGGTTATGTTTATGATGAAATGATAATAAAACCTATATATTTCTACTGGTTATGATATTTTTATATGTTTAAGTTACCAATTTCATTTCATGGGTTACAATGTGTGACATGTTTACTTAGGATCTTGTGAAATATGTATGTATGATTACATTATGTTATTGGTGGGACCTATATATCCCTCCAATTCATTCGGTAAATATTTATTTATCATGATATAATTATGGGAATGTAGTCAATAGGCTTGATCTATTATGAGAAGATTAGCGAAACCTGATCCATTATAGGAAGATGGTTAAATCCAATCCCTATACAAGAAAAGAATTCTAATGGGTATGGTGGTTTTTCCTGCATATTAGGTGTAGTCACCATGATGATAGAATATGGGGAAACCCAACAAATTATGAGAAGAAAGGGAAATAAAATTCCTTATAAGGAAATAACTATAACCAGGGATGGTGGTGTGTCCCTCCTAGTCGACTCAAATCTCATGAAGTTCTCTATAAGTTATAGAAATGTGTCTTGACTTACAGGGAATGATATAACATGTTTTGGTATCCCATAATTCTGTGTTTTATTCCTATGTTATGATTTCATGGATTATCAATTTTTTTTAAGAATGATGTCTTATGAACTGCAAATATTTTTCCCATAACACATTTTATGACCATTTATATGTAGGGTGTGTTCTTATAAATTTACGGTTCTGTTATAATAATACTATGTTCATGTTTATGCTTACATGTATGTTGAGTCAATAATCTTTCTGTATGACTTTTCCATTCCATCATGTTTTGAAAATCACAAACACCTTATCTTAAAGAAAATTTTATTTTCCCTAGTTTTTCTTTCATAATGAAATTTTTCCTTCCCTGAGAAAATTTATCCTTATAATTTTTAAATTATAATCTTACTCATTTTCCTTATAAGTATAAACATTGGATTTGTATCTAAACCCTCGGAATCCTATAAATACTTACATATAGAGAATTCTGTTTTCAGGATCCGAATTCAGACTCTGAACTTTCTATGATCAGACTCTGAATTGATATGAATTCAGACTCTGAACTTTGTAGGTTCAGACTCTGAATTCTTAAGAATCCAGACTCCGAACATTATTGGTTTAGACTCTAAATTATTATGAATTGAGACTCTGATCTTTGTAGTTTCAGAAACTGAATTCTTATGAATTTAGACTCCAAACATTTTACATTCAGACTCTGAATTATTATAAATTTAGACTTCAGACTTTCTAGGTTCAGACGACAAATGATTATGAATTCAGACTATGAACATTCTAAGTCGAGACTCTGAATTTCATTGAAATTCAGACTCCATAATTCTACCGAAGTCAGTTTCTAAATCCTTTAATAAAATTGAATCAAAATATTCATTTATTATATACACCAAATGATTTTTGGTTAGACTCCGAACTTTTATTTTTCATTACACTCTGAAAAATGAATTTGGTTAAGAAAAAATATTTTTTCTTTCTCATGTTTTAGTTACAAAATGATTCCATGCATTCAGTTACTAACCAACCTTTGTTTGACTGACATTTGTACAAGTCCCTATGAAATTCAAGGAAACATATGATCGTTGGATGAGGGAACCGACCGTTGGAGATGTGCCAATAAATAGGATCTCATTTGAAAAATATCACAACTTTGATGAACTGTTCTACGACACTAGATATTACATGATGTGAAGTGATTTATAGAGACAGTCTTTCATGCTTTTTTAATACTAAACATCTTGTTCAGAATTTATTCTTGGGACTCTAAATATTTTTGAGTACATTCAAGGGATTTTGGGGATATGAATAAAGAAATGGTGACTACCTTGAAGTTCTAGGGCTTGGGTGGATAGAAAAATGAACTCCGATATTCATATCAACGGATTATACTGAAGTGGGTAAGAAATAATTTCATGAGAGTATAAATCTAGAAAACATTATCCAAAGTTTTTGAATACCCTTCTCTTTGGGTTAAAATATTTACTATTTGTTACTTGTATTGTTTTGAGTTTTCCACTGTATTTTGGTTATTTAATAAAGTATAAATATCTTATACTTTCTTATACTTGTACTCTGATTAATAATATTTTATACGCTTTAATGTAGAATCATTATCCTTGTAAAATTTTCATAAGATTCATTTCTGGAACCATATTTCCAGAATCAAGCATGTTTGTAGAACTAAGAGATTTTGTGAATTTACCTTGTTTAACTTTACTAAAGGAAACCATCTTTAAAATTTCCAAACGAATTTTTTAAAGTATACAATTCACCCCCCTCTTGTATATTGAGAATCTAAATCATTATTCCGATACTACAATCCGTATCATTTCAATCCTATAATTGGTATCAGAGGTTGGTCTCTAAAATACTTATATTCACATATATGTTTTCATGATCAAGTTTTTCGTTGTTCTATATTTTCCTTGCATAGGATATTTTTATCCTTGTTTACAAACTTTTTTTTCTGAAAAGTTTGTGTGGAAGGATTTTTTTCAAGATGGCAGGAATGAATGCTAGTTCAATGAAACTCTTAATCCTACCTAACCACCTATTTTTGATGGGAATGATTATGAATATTAGAGAGATCATATGAAGACTTTTTTTTATCAATAATGGAGTGGATAACTTTGTTATGCTTACTGGAGGTTATAAAATTCCTGAAAAGGATGTTACGACTTTCACCAATCAAGAAAAAGAATGAATATCAACTAAACTATAAAGTAAAAAATAATTTATTGTGTTGCATGAACAGGAATATATATCACCATATTTATTCTTGTAAAGAAGATAATTTTATTTGGAAGAAGCTTTAAGTTACACATTTTGGTACTTCAAAAGTTAATGAAACTAAAAGAGCTATTTTTATTGCTGAATATGATGGTGTTTGATTTCCTTATGGAGAACCAGTTTGTAAGGTACAACATAGATTTCTGACTATTGTCAACAGCTTATAATCCATGGGTGAAAAAGGTTTGGATGATGAATCACTTGTAGACAAGATTATAGACATCTTGCCTAATTAGTGGGAATCCAAGAGAATAACTATAGATGAGAATAGGAAAGTCCCATAGATCACTCTTGATGAACTATTTAGAACTCTTCTTCTACATGAAAATAGAATGAAGAGCGATGCTGATGATGTTAATAAGAATAATATAAATGGCAACATTTCTTTTACAATAACTTCAAATCATATGAAATATAAGACTCTAGAGATAGTTACTAGATATAAATCTAAGAAGATTATTATTCAATCTGAATCCAGTAGAGGTGAGTCTTCAGAAAATGAATTTTCTAATCTTTCTCGAAGGATGAACATGATTATTGGATAGAGGAAATTTCAATCCAGATATAAGAAGAAAGAAAGGAAATATCATAAAGACTCAGAAGTAACCTGTTATTAATGTAAAAGAGCTGGATATATAAGACCTGTTTGTCTAAGGATTAAGAGAAAAGATAGAAAGGAAAAGCATCCTGAATGGAATAGAAATAGGTACTACAAATATAAATCTATGAATGTTTTTAATGATAGTGACACCTGGAGAGCCAGTGGTGGTGAATCTTCAGATGAATCCTCAGATTACGAATCTTCTAGACAATATAATCTTGGTTTTCTTTCTAGACTACCTATTGAAAATCATTTTTTAATGTATAAGGTACATAATGTTGAATCCATAACCAATGTATCCTTAAATTCTAATAATATTGATAGTAAATACTATGAATCCATGGATAAAGAATCATCTTCTGATGAATATAAAACTTTACCTACCTATGAAGAAGTTTCTAGGTTTTCTGAGCTTCTTGAGAATGATTACTCTAAATTTAATAAAAATATTGATAAATTAAATTCTAGAATTTCTATTCTAACTAAGGAAATTTCTTATCTTTCTAAAGATCTTGATAAGAAAACCCTTGATTTTGAAAGTATTTAAAAAAACCTTGAGGAAGTTAATTCTGATAAGGATAAACTTTCTAAGGATCTAGGAAAAGTAATTTCTAAGAAAAATGTTTTCGAGCATAACTCTAGTGCTAAAAATGATCTTTTTAAAGATAAGAAATTAGTTTTTAGACTATATTAGGAAATATTTTCCGTGAGTAAGTTTTCTTCAAACATTACCTTAGGTATGGAAAATTTTGATAATATTTATTCTCAAATTGGACCTCTAAGAAATAATTTTTGTTTTGGTTATACTAGTTCAAAATCGTTTTTAGTAACAATTATTTTGTTCTTCAAAGTGCTCCTTTATGCACTAAGTGCCAGTTGGGTGGGAATTGGTAAAAAATTATTCCTTAAACAAAACTCAGTGTTTATGTTTTCATAAAGCATACTTTTCAAAGAAAACGTGGATACCTAAAATTATGCTTTCTGATGTTTCCAGGTCCAAGAAGGTTTGGGTTCTGAAAGTCTAACACCGTTATTTTCAGTAATGTAAATAAAGTAATAGCATCAAAACTTGGTATATGGATGGTGGAAGTTCTAAGAATATGATTGGTAACAAAAAATTATTTGAAAATATTATCAGGACGAAAGGAGGAAAAGTATCTTTCAGAGATAATGCCAAGGGAGAAATTGTTGGAATATGTTACATTGGTATTCTTGTAAAAACATTGATTTCAAATGTTTTATTTGTTAATGGTCTTAAGAACAACCTCATTAGCATAAGTAAATTATGTTATGAAGGTTACCTTATTAATTTTAGGAATGCCAAGTGCTTAGTACAAAATTCCATGGAAGGGTTTATTCTTTCTGCCCATAGGTAAGAGAATGTATACCCACTGAACATAGAAAACCAAAGGAGCTAAGATCATACTTTCCTTAGTGAAATGGAAGATCATTCTTGGTTATGGCATAAAAGGATAGGACACTGTAACCTTATTAAGATATGAAAACTCTCTAAGAAAAGACTATTTAAAGATCTACTGGATCATGGATTTGATTCTTCAAATGTTTGTGATCCATTCCAATATAGAAAAGAACATAAATCATGTTTTAAATCAGTTTGTGAAGTCTCAAGCACTGATTCATTATAGTTCATGCATATGGATATTTTTGGACCAACACAAATTGGATGCATTAGAAGTAAATATTATGTATTTTCATTAGTTGACGACTGTACTAGATTTACTTGGGTATATTTTCTAGAAAAAATCTAAAGCATTTTATTATTTAAAATCTTTTAGATCCAATGTTAAAAATGAGAAAAATATTCTATTGATAACTATTCATTGTGATCATGGAGGAGAATTTCAAAATTCTGATTTTGAATCTTTTTGTAGTAAGAAATGCATTACTATTAACCTCTCAGCAACTAGAACACCTCAAAAAATTATGTTGTTTATAGAAGAAATAGAATTCTTCAAGAGATAATGAAAACCTTGTTGAGTGAATATTCTATAGCCAAACATTTTTTTGGCTGAAGTTGTAAGTAATTCTTGTTATACTATAAATTGTGTTTTGATTAGGCCTTTTCGTAATAAAACTTTTTATGAGTTATGGAATGGTAGAAAACCTAGACTTTATTACTTCAAGGTTTTTGTTTTAAAGTTATTTATTCTGAATACTAAAGATAATCTATACAGGTTGGAACCAAAATCTAATGCAGGAATTTTCTTAGGCTACTCCACAAATTCTAAGGATTATAGAGTTTTCAATAAAAATACTAATACTGTTAAAGAAACAGTAAATGTCATATTTGATGAAACTGGTCCTTTTGTTTTTAAATAACCTCAACCTACATCTTCGTATGTGTTTTCCAAAACTTACTATAAACCCTTGATAGAAGATCATTCTTATAAAGAAATTTTCCAAGAAGATATTTATGAAATATTTACCTCTGAATACTTGCAACCATATGTTGATGAACATTTTTTACAAAACCCAAATCAGTTGTTTTTAAAGAATCATCCCAGTGATAGTATCATTGGTGATGTAAATCAACTTATAAGGACTAGAATATCCTTAAGGAATGAATTAGAAAATCTTTCAATCCTTCCCCATTTAGAACCAAAAAGAACTAATGAAGCTTTAGGTGATGATGATGGGATAATAGCTATACATGATTATCTAAATGAATTTGAAAGGAATAATGTATGGAACTTGGTTGAAAGACCAAAGGAATCTTCTGTTATTGGAGTAAAATGGATCTTTAGAAATAAATGTGATGAAAATGAAGTCATAGTAAGAAATAAATCTAGATTGGTTACAGAAGGCTATAATCAACAAGAAGAAGTAGACTATGAAGAAACCTATGCTCCAGTAGCAGGACTTGAATCTATTTTTATTGTACTTGTCTTTGTAGCATTCTTCAATTTCAAACATTTTAAAATGGATGTGAAATGTTTTTTCCTTAATGGTTTTGTTCAAGAGGAAGTTTTTTGTTGAATACCCTCCTGGTATTGAAGATAAAAAACGTCCTAAACATGTTTACAAACATTCCAAATCATTTTATGGACTTACAAAAGACCCTTGAGCTTGGAATGATGGACTTATAGGATTTCTTGCTTCAAAATAATTATGTTAAGGGAAAATGCAGATCCAACCCTTTTCATAAATAAAGATAAGAATAATGTTTTGATTGTTCAAATTTATTTTGATGAAATAATATTTGGTTCATCTCAGAAATATTTAACTGATTCCTTTGCGGATCTAATTAAATCTTATTTTGAAATGAGAATGATGGGTGAGTTAATATTTTTCATTGGTTTTCAAATTTCCCAAAAAACTAGAAGGATTCTATATATCCCAAAATAAGTATATTAGAGATATTATTAAAAAGTCTTGATATGACCACAATAAGACTATAAGTACTCCCATTGGTACCTCAAATTCACTTGATCTAGATGAAGCTAGGAAACCAGTAAAACAAACATCTTTTCAAGGTATGATAAGAAGTCTACTTTATTTGACCGCTAGTCATCCAGAATCAATGTTAGAAGTATTATTATGTTCAAGATATCAATACAATCCTAAGGAATCTCATTTAAAGGCATTGAAAATAATTTTCCGCTACTTAATGATAACCATGGATGTAAGAATCTTTTATACTTATGGAAATGATTTTGTTTTAAAAATATTTCTGGATGCTGACATTGGTGGATGTATAATGGAAAGAAAAAGAACATTCAGAACTTTTCATTTCATAGTATATTCATTAGTTTCTTGGTCATGAAAAATGTAACACTTAGTAGCAATTTCCACTACTAAAGATGAATATATAGCAGCTGGAAGTTGTTGTGCTCAAGTGTTATGGATTCAACACACACTCACAGACTATGGTATAAGTTTTACCAAAACATATATTTTTTGTGATAATACTAGTTTCATTACCCTTCATAAAAACCCTGGACATCACTCTCATGAAAAACACATAGATATTAGGCATCACTTTTCCGGGATCACACACAAAAATTAGATATCATTCTTCAATTTATCAGAATGCAAGACCAACTTGCTGTTATTTTCAAAAAATCTTTACATTACGATAGATTTGAATACATTAAACAAAAATTATGAATGATATCCGTAATGAAATATTCCTTGATTATCCTCTTGTTAAAACCTATCTCTTTATAGTAGTAAAATTCTTTTCATCAGGGGAGTACATTTGTTTGTTAGATATTTTTTTCAAAATCATTCGTAATGATAATTTTTTTCAGCTTAAAACTTTTTTTTAATGATAATTTTTGTAGCTTAAAATTTTTCGTAAAAAAGATTTTTGTAATATAAGTTTTTTTGTAATAAAAGTTTCATAGTTTAAAAAATTTTTGTAATCAAATTTTTTGAATCTAATGTTTTTCAAGTAGAATTTTCCTCAATATGAATAATCTTCCGAGAAATCTAAAAGGTATATTTCTTTTCTTAAATTTTCGTAATAATCTTCTTCTTCTTGGTATTTTATTCTATTTTTAATCTTTTCATATTCACTTTTTCATAAATCCGAATTTTTTTTTCATAAAAAACCTCGAAAGATCAGATTCTATCATAATATCCTTCCATAATTCAGTTCACCTGTCAGATCTGATCAGAAGGTTTTTTAACTGTTGGATTGAGTTTGGAAGATGAAAAGTCACCTCAAATTCCTACATAAAGGACCACCCAATGGTCGTCCCACATAGAGATCCAAGATTTTTTATGCTGAAGCCCTACCCTTCTACATAAGTTCATTCTAAACTTCTCATATCATTCTTACTTCCGAATGTCTGTCAAAGTATCCTCTCAGAAATATATGTCAACTATCAAACTAATCACAGAATGGAAAATATATAGAGAAAGGTTAGTTGATTTGAAGTTTTTCACAAAATATTATTATGTCATTTCCAAGAATATAAAGCTGAATGGGTGGGAGAGTGTTTGCATATCGAAACAAGGAGCTGAGGACCTGTTATATCTAAACGTGTTAGTAGAATTCTATGAGTCAGTAACCTTCTTAAAGGAATAAGGAAGAGACAAGTTTTGTTTTATGTTATATAGGAATACATATTCACCTTCATATACCAAGGCTTCAAGTTTGATTGGAATCCTATATGAAGGAGAAGTTGAGTTATGTTCTCATAAGTTGTCGGATTTTCAAGGAACATTTGTTAAGGTGAAGACCATGGCTTGCCTTGGTCTCTCAAAGGTAAAGACTCTGAATATTCTTCATCTCACTACAATTTTTTTTATTTTAGAATTGTGGGTTCAAAGATTCATCATACCGAGAAAAGGGAACAAGGATACTTTGAAGAAGAGTGACATGTATATCCTAGATTTCTTGGTGAATCTAATAAAGATTAACCTGGTTAGGAATATTTTGATTATGATTGAGAAAATAAATAATTTAATTTTAAAGACTTGGATTATTATGTATCCATCCAATCTCTCAAAGTGGATTTTTCGTTGTTTATAATATTTCAAGAGCCCTTGCAAATCAAAGTCAAGGAATTGTAAGATTATGTTGTTGAGTGATGGCACTCCCAGAATAACAAAAGATGGTTTTTCTAGAGAGTCTGAAGAATTATATAACTGAACAGAAGATGAGGTTGAAGCTATATTGAAGGAACATGAGGTGGCTGAACCTTCTAAAAAGGGTGGAAGAAAGAGGAAGGTAAAGGGAGTAAAAGAATAGGAAAAAACTTCTGTGGCCAAGGAAGTTCAGTCTGCTCCACCAAAGACAAAGAAACAAAAATCTTATCCAGATGAGGTCATAGCCATGTGGAGGGAAGACAAGAAAAATCTAAAATAAGGGGAGCATAAGTTTGGCTTGGACCATGCTGAAGCATAGGCTTTAAAATAACAATTAGGAGAAGATCTTAACATACAAGTGAGTGAAAATAAGAAAAAGAAGAAAATGCCTGAAGCAGAGATAGTGAAATCACTTTTGAAGGCTGTTGAGAAATCCTCTGAAAATATAATGGTACTAGAATCCTTCTTATTAAAATATTTACCAGAGACACTGAGAAAATATTTTTTGACTCTGGAAAAAGTCTAAGAAGAAAAAGTCCAAGAAACTGTATTAGAAGAAATAGAATAAGTAGAAAAAGAAGAAGAAGAAGAAGAAGAATCCAGTGGTGATACTAAAGAATTGATCAAAAAAGGTTGAGTATTTTAATGAGAAGGAAATACCTTTAGAAAAATTATCATTCCAAAACTCTGAAGATGAATCTTCAATACTTGTTACTCCTGGGAAGGATGAAGAGATGGCTGAAGATGAAGTAGACAAACCATCTGAAGAATAAAGCATCAATAAAGATTCCATACACCTAGAAGATGTTGTGGTAGGATCTGAGAAGGAAGAGGTTGATGAAGACATAATTGTTCAATTATATAACAGTGAACTCAAATCCTATAACCAAGGGGAAGCCATTCCGAATGTTGATAAGGGAAAATAGGTTGTTGTTGATACACTTATTAAAGCTTTTGTGAAGAAGAAATAATTTGGTGGGTCATCGAAGAGGAAGGTAGTTGAAATAGAGAAAGAGACCTCACCATGTAAAGTCTCATATTCAGATTCATCCTCCCTTGGACATGATTTCATAGTTCCGTATTTGAAGAAGCTTGTTGGGACTATTCCAATATTTCCCAGTATAGACTCTAGATGCCAAATTCTTCAACACACCTTGAATTGGAAATTGGAGCCAGTATCCTGGTGATGGATAAGTGAGTCGAGTTTGAGGCTAATTTAAAAACATGTTTCATAAACCATGATGCCCACAAATGATCTCTCAAAGGAATAACCAGTTGGTCAAGTAAAACTATATAAGACATGCGAATTCTTGATGAGTTCCAAGAAAGTGTCGAGGATGAATTTGACACTGAATATGTTAAAATAAAGGATCTCACAAATAGTTTTGAGGAAAAGATAAATCTGGAATAGAATTCTCAAATTCAAGAAGTGAAATATCCGAAGGGGAAGTTATATTCAGTTTCTCTAAGCTGGAAAAGAGAAACGGATCTCAGGATTGAGATAGAAGAGAAGCTTGCTTAGCAGGAAGAAACCTTGAAGGCTTAGGCAGAGGTTCTTAAAGCTTAGGAAGAAAGAATCAAAGTCTTAGAATAGAAAACTGAAGATCAGGATCAACTACTCAAACGTGCTGAGGAGGACCATAAGGATCTCAAAAAGCTGAAAAAATAGTAAAGTAGCTGATACCCAAGGAAAATTAAGGGCAACCTTGTTCAATTATGATCTTTTATTGTATTCCATCCCTGTATAAATTTTTCCAATCCTAACAAAATTTTTTGGTCACTCTTTGTGTATTTTTGGTTGTCTTGTACTAATATCTCAGGTACCAAATTTACATTTCCATTACCTGTATTCTTTTTTGAAAATCACAAAGGGGGAGAAATAAATGTTAAAAAATAATAGTAAGTAAAATAAAAAATTTTCCTAAGGGGGAGTTCATCTAAGGGGGATTTCGTATCCAATGAGATTTCAATGTACATTTAAATGATAAGTCTCAATCCTGAAATCAAGAATAGGATCCTTAGTGTTTCCAAAGGCTAATGGGGCGTTAGACATATTCATCATTTCCCATGTGTTAAGGGAGATATGTTTTATTCTCAATGTCCAGAAAAATATGGTTTAAATCCTTATATTTTTATTCGTAAGGATGTTTGTGCTTTCCAAAAAGGGGGGATTGATGAGTCAATAGTGTTTCGATATGACTTATCCATTCCTTCATGTTTTGAAAATCACAAACACCTTATCTTAAGGAAAATTTTATTTTCCCTAGTTTTTCCTTCATAAGGAATTTTTTCCTTCCCCAATAAAATTTATCTTTATCATGTTCATATTATAATCTAACTCATTTTTCATCTAAGTATAAAACTCGTATTTGTATCTAAAACCTTGGAATCCTATAAATACATAGATAGAGAGCATTCTTTTTTTAGGATCTGAATTTAGAAAATGAACTTTCTAAGTTAAAACTCTAAATTCTTATGAATTCAGACTCCGAACATTATAGGTTCAGACTCTAAATTCTTATGAATTCAGACTTCAAATTTTGTAGGTTCTGACTCTGAATTCTTATGAATTTAGACTCCAAACTTTGTAGGTTTAGACTCCAAATTCTTATAAATTGAGACTCTGAACATTCTAGGTACAGACTCTGAATTATAATGAATTAAAACTCTAAACTTTCGAGCTTCAAACTCTGAATTATTATGAATTCATACTCCAAACATTCTATGTTCAGAAACTGAATTCTTATGAATCCAGACACTAAATTTCCTTAAAATTAAGACTCAATAATTCTACGAAATTCAGGTTCTGACTCCTTCAAGAAAATAGAATCTCAATATTCATGTATTATAGACAGATAATGGTATTTGGCTAGTCTCAAAAAAAAATTATCCTTACACATAGAAAAATAAATTTGGTTAAGCAACCATATTTTTTCTTACTCATGTTTTAGTTATAAAACGATGTTGTGCATTCAGTTACTAACCAACCATTATTTGAGTGACATGTGTATATGTTTCTCTGAAATTCAAGGAAAAATATGACCATTGGATAAGGGATCCAACCATTGGATATGTTCTTATAAATAGAATCTCATTTTAAAAATCTCACAAATTTGATGAAAGTTCTACGAATCTAGAGATTACATGCTGTGAAGAGATTTCTAGAGATGGGATTTCATGCTTTTTGCGTACTAAACAACTTGTTCATAATTGCTTCGCACGACTCCAAATGTTGTTGAATACATTTTTAGGGCTTCCAAGGATAGGAATATAGAGGTGTCGACTACCTTGATGTTCGAGGGCCTGTGGGGATAATAAGACAGACTCTGATATTCATATCGAGGGATTACCCTGTTGCGGGTAATAAAGACTTTTTTGAGAGTATAAATCTGGGAACATTTATCCAAGGTTGTTGGATATCCTTCCCTTTGGGTTAAAATATTTACTACTTTTTACTTGTATTATTTCGTGTTTTCTGCTATATTTTGGTTGTTTAGGAAACTATAACTATCTTATACATTTTTATACGTGTACTCTGATTAATAATATTCTATACACTTTAAGGTAGAATCATTATCTTTGTATATTTTTCATAAGTTTCATGTCTGGAACCATATTTCCAAAATCAAGCAAGTACTTAAATCTAGAGGTTTTGGGAATTTACATTGTTTATCTTTGTTAAACATTACCATCTTTAAAAGTTCCAAAAAAATTAAAGTATACAATTAACTTCCTCCCCCTTGTATATTGAGAATCTACATCATTATTCTGATACTACAATCAATATCATTTAGATCTTATAATGTCTCCCTTTTTTAACCTTATAAAGAATCTAATCTCACCCCTTTCTTATGTTTTCCTTTCTCCAGGTCATAGAGAAATTTTTTAGGTATAATTACAAATATGGGAGGTCTTTATGGGATATGTTGAAGTTATTTCACAATGATAGAATATATTGGTTCGAATTTTCCAAAGTCATTAAACTATTATGGTCCATTGGAATGTATTTATGTATTGTATAGAATATTCATCTAAAAAGATGTCATATCCATGTATTTTGATCATGGTTCACTATAGTTGGTATCAATAGAGAGGTTTTGGAATGGTCAATAAAATATGATGAGAAAACTGTAGGGATATCATTAGGCTTATTTCTAAGGATATATTGAGTGGTGTCACTAATGATAACTGTAAGGATTAAATAACATTTGAGAAACATTATTTTCATTTTTGTAAAAGATCCAGTGATTGGATTCTAAGAAATAGGCCAATGTTAGGATATTAAAAGTGGATGTGGGTTAGTCACAAATGTACCAAGGGTGATAACTCTGACAAGATGTTCCAGGCCTAACTCTGAGTAATCTGGTACATGAAAACAAGCATTTCTTCACAAATGGTTTTACACTCCAGGGGGATATGGTTTGGGAATTTAAAAACTCTTCACAAAATGTTAAGAAGTATTTAGATATAATATAGCTATGGTAAACCTATGGTAAATACAAGGTGTCATAGATTATAGAAGGTGTCATAATTTAGAAATCCTATAAGTAATTCTTTTCTTAAGAATGTGGTTTTCTACTATGAAAAGTAATTCTCACACTACTCATCTAGTTTTAGTCAATGGAGGGAACCCAATGACACTCGATTAATGTTTAATGTGATGGAATATTTTTTTTATAAGTAGTCAAGTGTGATGATCAATGTATTTAAATATTCCATGATCATTCCTAATTAGTTTTTAGAGAACATGATTAACAATGTTTACCTTAACCAACTCTCGTAATCACCAAGGACGAGAAATAAGGACATCATTGAGAGTTTAGGTAATGGAAACCGTGGGGGAAAGAAGACATGATTTCCTTGGGTCATGAATATGGGAAAAATAACCTAAGATAATTTCTTAGAGAAAAAATTATGGTGATTTTCATATAGAGTAGAAGGACACAAAGAAAGTGAATACAATGGAAAAAATGAACAATTCAGTTGAAAAAATAGATGGTAATTTTTTCTTTCATATGTTATCATCAAAGGTTAAGTGTTTTAAATGTGGATAAAATGGTCATTATGCAACCTAATTACCCAAGAGAAAAATTATTAAAGAGAATCAACAAGGTGGTGTGAGTAATGATCATATTATAGATTATGATGAGACTACATATCAAATGTGGATGGAAAGATGTATTATTGTTAATAGATTATATAAGGCCCCATCCTTAAACCTTACTTAATCTTGAGTTATTACAAGATTACACATTGAGGATCTTTTCAGGTTTAGAGTTTTAGAGAATTAGATCATAAAACTTGCATTACATTCCACATATAAACAAAGTGGTTACATAAAGATAGTATTCTTTATTCCCATCAATTAAAACATATTTAAAATAAAACATGGATTCATTCTTGACACTTCCTTGACACTATCGTCATATCATGTACCCTTCCCTTGACCTGTGAAAAACATTTCAAAAAAACTTGGGATGAGCATAAAAAGCTCAATAAGGGATATAAAATTATAGAAAGGAAACATGGGTACATATATACATAAGTATGAGATCATACTTTACCCATAAAACATATGCACTTTAACATACCTCATAAAATCATGAATAAATCATAGAAATCATAAGACATAAAGGTAACTTGAGGCAATCATAACATTCTTACGTAGGGAGTAACCCTCTTGGTTACGTTTGGAATACCCATCACAATATATTCCCTAAAATCTCTTCGGAGAAACCTTAACATTTCACTCCTTTGCGTTACCCAATGCATTGGAGAGCTATATCGGGCTCACCCGCCCTTAGTTTATCATGGAACCACCCGTTTTCATAATAATGCCCAAGAACCTCACCATAATCATATCACATAAAACATGCATAAAGGAAACATAACATTCCCACCTTTCAATCACAAGATATCAATACAACACATTGATATAAAAACATTATGAAAACCATTTTCGATACCAAAATAAAAGAAAAGTAAAACATGGTATTTATTTATTTTTCTTTTAAAAATAAGGTATGGCTTGTAGAGGAAGACGAAACTCAAATAACGGTCACAACGGAGGAGAAGTCGTTGTTGCCGCATACGTATGACAAAAACATTCCCTTTTGTTGTTTAGTAAATGCTTCGTATAAAAAATATTCATTTTGAATAAACGTAAAATTCAAAGGGGTTTATACACCGTATAAAATAAAGTTGTGTATAAAATAAAAGATGCCTCAATGAAAGGAGATTGAGACGAAGTCCCATACCTCGTATCCGACTTGACCCGACCGTTCTTTAATCTCCTGAATAATAATCTTGAGTTAATCTCTAATTTCTTATGAACATTTTTCAAGTTCATTATTCCTTTTATACCATGTTATTAACATCATGTAATCATTTAAGTTAATAATGTTCATTTTGTCGGTATTTGGTTCTTAAGTCAAAAATAGACTTCTTATACTTACATGTTGTTAATTTGGTCAAAGGTTCGTTATATACAGAATGATATTAATTATTTGGATAAAATATATATCATATATATTCATCATATACATGTATTTATAATATTACATCACATTTAGAGGTAAGAAATGAAATGCACCGTTCATGGAGACGGTAAGTCGTACGTACGCATGAACGCTACTTCCATTTCTATTTTGTATTTTCTGGAAAGGAATCATAATGATATAAGAGTATATTATAATTCCAGTATAATAACATATATAATATCATTAACTTTATCCTTTACACATCCCACATATGGTATTAACAAATCAAATCACTTTCAGGGGTGGTAGTCCGCCCTTCCCAAAATGAAGATATCGTGTTTAGCCATAATGGAAACCATAAATGTATGACCAAAATGAATAAAACAGAAGATTAAGGAAAACATAAAAATATTATATATCATATATAAAAATAGTGACATCATAATGGCCACCTTTGAAGGTGTTAAATGAGTATTGAACAATCACCGTTTCGGGAGGCAGAATTTCGCCATCCACGGAAACCGAATGTTATTTAACCATTTGATGTAGTTGTGTGAGAGTTTAGCTCAAATAAATTTTATAAAAACATCCTAGTATATTGAAAATACTGGTTTTGTTACAAAATAAGTAAATAAAAAGAGTTTAGGGGGTTGGAGAAGCAAAATAAAACAAATGAACATGAGAGAATGAATTACCTTTAAAAGTGTAACTCCTTTTGATTTGAGCCTAAAGGCTTCTTTTGAAAGGATTATGCCCAAAGGGAATCCTCTAGGATGAGTAGAGGGATGTGGAGAGAGTAAGTGGGCAGGGGTTGGCCGAGCCAAAGGCTTGAGGAGTGTGTGAAATGAGGTAGAGGTGGGGGCCTTTTATAAGAGGAGAGGAGGGGCACTTTTGGAAAGTAAAGATAAGTTACTTTATTTTAAAAAGAGTTTCTGATTCAAAAGGTCCCACATTGCTATAATTCTACGATAAGGTGATAAGGCTTAGAAATCCACTAATCCAATTGGTTTTTTCCATGTGTAGGTTTTAGATTTTTCATTATCTTTCCATTTTATTTAAATCGTTAAATAATGAGGTCATCGCTACATCATCATGATTTCATAAATAATTTAATTTATTTAAAGTCTAAAAATTATAAAAAAATAATATGATGTAGGAAATATTTTTAGATTTCCAATTACTATTTATAATAAAAAATATGATCTTTATAACCCCATGTAAAAATTGTTTTTGTAAAACATTTTATGTTTGTGTCATTTTTACTTTTACATTAAATAAAAAGTTATTTATGTCATTTCCCAACCAATGTGGATCCATGGGGTCCCCAAGATGACCCATGGCTTGTCTTGGTCGGCCATGACACAAACAATGAGGGTAGGACATTTGTCAAGCTCATATTATTTTATTAAAGCATTATTTTTACCTTAAACTACGCTAATTACCACTAATCGCGATTAAACTTAATAAGTTACTATTCAGTAAAAAATTATTTTAATCTCATTGAACCACATTTTACTTCCTAATTACAACCATGTATGTCGGATTTTTGAAATTCAAAACACAATGATGGAAAAATTTCATTTAAACAGAAAATCAGTTTTTATAAGTACCACTTAGTGGTTTCACTATTCATCAAAAATTGAAGTTTTTCAGAAAATTACCAAAAATTCACCCTAAGCTATATTTGATATTCCGAATTCAAAAATGAAGTCTATTTTACAAAATTCAAAACATATAACTTACATTAATTAATTTAATAATTAATTCCCGCTGTCAGAGCAAATAGCGTGTTTTCATGAAACAATAAGTATTAAAAGATTGACACCAGTTTAAGTCCAATTTCAAAGTGAAATTGATTCCAATGACCACAATTGGATTAAATGGTAAAAATATATACTAATTTCACTTAAAAAACAATTCAAAAGATAATATAATCATATAAATAAATTATATTAAAAAGCATTTTTGATGTAAAATGCAGTATTTTTCACTATTCATTAAAAAATGAACATTGTCAAAAAAATACCAAAAATTCACACAAAGTAAATTTTGAAGTCCCAATCATAACTAATAAGTTTATTTTGACAAAAATAGTTTATAAAATTGTCAAAAGATAGATTTAAAAAGGGTTTTCCATCATAAGGCAGTAAAACAATCTTTTAAGAATATTAGTGTATTCCATGCATAAGATTGTATTTATTTTCATTTTAAGCCTCTAAAACACTATCTCAATCATTAATAGACATAGATAAAAATATCTACTATCCATTACTTACTTGGGATGTTACATCCTACCCCCCTTTAGAAAATTGCGTCCCCACAATTTATTTACTTATCAAATAAATGGGGGTACTTATCCCTCATTGCATTTTCAGATTCCCATGTTTCCACTTCAATCATGTGGTTTTTCCACAAAACCTTTACCTGGTGAATCACCTTATTCCGTAACACTTGCTCCCTGTGGTCAAGAATCTGGACCGGTTGTTCCTCATAAGATAGGTTCTCTTCCAGCTGAACTACCTCTGGACTCAAAACATGAGATGGATCTGGAATATACTTTCTCAACATCGAAACGTGAAAAACATTGTGTACCTGAGATAAACTCGGAGGTAAAGCCACTCGGTATGCAACTGATCCAACTCTCTCCAGAATTTTGTATGGTCCAATGAACCTTGGACTCAACTTTCCTTTCTTACCAAATCTCATCACACTTTTCCAAGGAGAAACCCTGAGAAAAACATGATCACCTAACTCGAAAGATAGATCCTTCCTTCAGTTATCCGCATAACTATTATGCCTGCTCTGAGCTGTTCTCATGTGTTTCTGAATCAGCTGAACTTTTCCTACCATCTCTTCTACCAATTATGGTCCCATCAACTTCCTTTCACCCACTTCATCCCAGAAAGATGGAGTTCGACACCATTTCCCATATAATGCCTGAAATGGTTCCATCTGTATACTGGAATGAAAACTGTTATTATATGAAAATTCGACCAAAGAAAGATGTTGGTCCCAACTTCCCTGATAATCCATAGAACAAGCTCGTAGAATATCCTCCAATGTCTGAATAGTTCGTTTTGACTGCCCATCTGATTGAGGATGAAAAGCTGTACTAAAATTTAATTCAGTACCCAACGAGTTCTGAAGGCCTTTCTAAAAGTTAGATGTAAAACTGGGATCACGATCTGATACAATGGAGAGAGGAACTCCATGTAACCTGACTATCTTTTTAAGATACAAACGGGAATGTTGATCAAGAGAGAAAGTATCTCGTATAGAAAGGAAATGAGTAGATTTGGTCAAGCGATCAACAATAACCCAGATTGCATTATTACCTCGAGATGTCTTCGGTAATCCAACAACAAAGTCCATGGATATATTCTCCCATTTCCACTCTGGCACTGGTAAAGGCTGAAGCATCCCTTTCAGTAACTACCGCTCTGCTTTAACCCGCTGAGAAGTCAAACACTTCACAGTAAAATCAGCTCTTTTCATTCCATCCCACCAGTAATACTCCTGCAGATCTCTATACATCTTAGTGCTGCCCGGATGAACTGAAAATGGAGAACTATGAGCTTCACATAACAACTCTCTCTTCAACTGTGAATCACAAGGCACAGACAATCTCTTCCCAAATCTCAAAACACAATCATTATCAATGTTGAATTCAGGCAACTTACCTTTCTGAACCAGCTCTACCTTTTTCTGCAACTCACTGTCTTGCTTCTGTGCTTGCTTGATTCTATCTGATAGAGATGATATCACTGATACCTGAAACAAAACAGAAGAACTTCCTGCACCAACAACTTCCATGCCAATGTTCATCAAATCTTTAACCAAGTGATCATGTTCCAAACACAACATTGTTAATGAAGCATTACTTTTTCGACTCAAAGCATCAGCCAGTTTATTTGCTGTTCCCGGATGGTAATGAATTGTACAATCATAATCCATGATTAATTCTAGCCATCTCCTTTATCTCATTTTTAACTCTTTCTGAGTGTATATATACTTTAAACTTTTGTGATCGGTATATCTTTAACACTTTACTCCATACAAATGATGCCTCCATATTTTTAAAGCAAAAACAACAGCAGCTAATTCCAAATCATGTGTAGGGTAATTTACCTCATGAGTTTTCAACTGTCGTGAAGCATAAGCAATTACCTGATCATTCTGCATTAGGACGCAACCAAGTCCTTTCAATGAAGCATCACTGTATATAACAAACTCACCATTCTTGGAAGGTAGTGCCAAAACTAGAGCATTCACCAATCTTCTTTTCAATTCCTGAAAACAATCATCACATTCTTTTGTCCAGATAAACTTAACACCCTTCTGAGTTAGCTTAGTCATTGGACTAGATAACTGTGAAAAATTTCTAACAAACCTTCGGTAATAGCCCACCAAACCAAGGAATCTACGAATCTCGGTTACATTTGTGGGTCTTGGCCATTCTTCCACAACATTTGTTTTTGCAGGATCAACAGTTCTTCCATATTTAGAAACAATGTGACCAAGGAAAGAAATTTGTTGCAACCAAAACTCACACTTGCTGAATTTACCATACAGTTTCTTTTCTTTTAAGTTTTGTAAGATAACCCTTAAATGTCTTTCATGCTCTTCTTTACTTTTAAAAAACCCCAAAATATCATCAATGAAAACCACCACAAACTTATCCAAGAACTCATGGAAAATTCTATTCATTAAGTCTATGAATACATCAGGTGCATTGGTTAGCCCAAAAGGCATTACTACAAATTCATAATGGCCATATCTCGTACGGAACGCGGTCTTTGGAATATCTGCCTGCTTTACCTTCAGCTGATGGTACCCCGATCTCAGGTCAATCTTTGAAAAAAACTGAGCTCCCTGGAGCTGATAAAAAAAATCATCGATATGAGGCAAAGGATATTTGTTCTTAACAGTGATGTTATTCAAGGCTCTATAATCAATGCTAAGTCTCATAGACCCATCTTTCTTTTTAACAAATAAAACAGGAGCACCCCATGGTGATGTGCTAGGTCTAATGAAACCTTTCTCTAATAAATCTGGCAATTGCTCCTTCAACTCTAAAAGTTCAATTTGTTCCATTCGATAAGGGGGTTTTGAAATTGTCTTAGCATCAGGAACTAAGTCAACAGTAAACTCAACTTCCCGATCGGGTATTATTCCAGGCAACTCATCAGGAAAAACATCAGGATACTCATTTACCACTGGCACATCATTAATCTGAACAGTTCCTTTATTTTCAACGACTTGTGCAAGGTAACATTCATTTCCATCTTTTACAAGTTTCTCGGCCTCTTAATATGTTATCAAAAGTAAGGGTTCATTCTTTTAAACAAACTGAAAGTCTTTCTGAAAATAGACTTCTTTAGATCTACAGTCAATCTTAGCATGGTAAATAGAGAGACAATCCATTCCCAGGATAACATCAAACTCTACTAGAGGT
Organism: Viscum album; assembly: GCA_963277665.1. Lineage (NCBI taxonomy): Eukaryota > Viridiplantae > Streptophyta > Magnoliopsida > Santalales > Viscaceae > Viscum > Viscum album. The sequence goes on along the minus strand of OY728157.1, from coordinate 858,946,246 downwards.
AGAACAATAAGGTTTGCAAGTAGGTTCTTTCCACAGATAAGGATAGGAAGATTCTTATTAATTATTTTTGCCTCAACATTTCCCCTAGGTGTTTTTACCAAAAGTTTAGGAGTCATTTCTTGAGATGGTATTCCCATTTTACAAGAAAAGGTTTCAGAGACGAAAGAATGTGTAGACCCCGAATCAAACAACACACTGGCATAATCTGAAAAAACAAACAAAGTACCAGATACAACTTCATTTGATGGCCCGACATCTGCTGAAGTAGTTGCAAAGTATTTCACCACCCCTTTCTGCATGTAGTCTAATTGCTTCCCATCACTCAAGCTCTTTGTCGGATACTCGTTTGCATAGTGACCCATCTCATTTCACTTATAACATTTCACTAACTATAAATCAAATTTGTTCTTACCTTCACCTTGATCCTTTTCAGTGCAATCACGAGCCTTGTGTCCCATCTTACCACATCGGTAGCACTTTACAGAATTCAGAAGACATTCCCCATCATGCCTTTTTCCACATTAATCACAAACTGGAAACTTAGTTTTCTTACCATCAGACTTTTTTGAAGAATTATTACCTTTCTCCTGCCACCTCGGTCTCTTCTTCTGTTGGTTTTTATAGAACACTTGATCATCGGAAAACTCCATTTCCACCTTATCATCACATCAAACAAGCATTTCATAACTTTTAAACTCACGAGAAGCTAACGCCCTTCGATATTTTGGCTTTAATCCTGAGCAAAAACGATTGATTTTACTATCAAGGTCTCGGATAAAATTTGGAGCATACCTCGCCAATCGAGGGAACCTTTCTTCATAGGAAGCCATTGAGTCTTCCTCTTGCCTCAGTTACAAGAATTCCTTTTCCATCCTAAGTTGAACAGCCTTAGGAAAATACTTCTCAAGAAACATACCTTTGAATTCATCCCAGTCAAGAGCATCAATCTCATCGGCGTCCCTGATATTTTTAACCATAGACCACCACTGATCTGCTTCACCCTCCAAACGGTAAATAGCAAGACTAAACTTCTGATTGTTTGAACACCCCACGACATCAAAAATCTTCTCCAGTGCTTTAATCCACCCTTCAGCTAGCACATGGTCAGATGATCCTCTGAATGATGGGGGATGTTTCCTCATGAAATGTTCCACCACTGACATGTTCCTCTGCAGTTGATCTGGCTGATCTCGTGCATGGATACCACCACCATTTATAGCCTGAGTCAATTGTGCCATCACTGAAACAAACTGTTCAGTTCCAATTCCGACCATCTCGGGATGCTGATTCGGAAGGTTATTTCTTTCTGTATGCCCTCCTAGCACTGCTTCCCTGTTTCCTCTGTGGAAAACCATTCTAAACAAACATTTCTTAGATGAAGCAACATGGTAATCTTCAAATTCTATATCACTTCAATTTGACCATAAATTTTTTTTTGGATAATCATTTAATAGAATTATAACTCCTAAAGTTATCTAAACCGACCTATGATACCAACTATAAGGCACCAGCCTTAAACCTTACTTAATCTTGAGTTATTACAAGATTACACATTGAGGATCTTTTCAGGTTTATAGTTTTAGAGAATTAGATCATAAAACATGCATTACATTCCACATATACACAAAGTGGTTACATAAAGATAGTATTCTTTATTCCCATCAATTGAATCATATTTAAAATAAAACATGGATTCACTCTTGACACTTCCTTGACACTATCATCATATCATGTACCTTTCCCTTGACCTGTGAAAAACATTTCAAAAAAACTTGGGATGAGCATAAAAAGCTCAGTAAGGGATCTAAAATTATGGAAAGGAAACATGGGTACATATATACATAAGGATGAGATCATACTTTACCCATAAAACATAAGCACATTAACATACCTCATCAAATCATGAATAAATCATTGAAATCATAAGACATAAAGGTAACTTGAGGCATTTATAACATTCTTACGTAGGGAGTAACCCTCTTGGTTACGTTTGGAATACCCATCACAGTATATTCCCTAAAATCTCTTCGGAGAAACCTTAACGTTTCACTCCTTCACGTTAACCAATGCATTGGAGAGCTATATCGGGCTCACCCACCCTTAGTTTACCACGGAACCACCTGTTTTCATAATAACTCCCAAGAACCTCAACATAATCATATTACATAAAACATGCATAAAGGAAACATAACATTTCCACCTTTTAATCACAAGATATCAATACAACACATTGATATAAAAACATTATGAAATCCATTTTCGATACCAAAATAAAAGAAAAGTAAAACATGGTATTTATTTTTTTTAAAAAGAAGGTATGGCTTGTAGAGGAAGCCGAAACTCAAATAACGGTCACGACGGCGGAGAAGTCGTTGTCGCCGCATACGTATGACAAAAACATTCCCTTTTGTCGTTTAGTAAACGCTTCGTATAAAAAATATTCCTTTTGAATAAACGTAAAAGTCAAAGGGGTTTATACACCGTATAAAAGAATGTTGTGTATAAAATAAAATATGCCTCAATGAAAGGAGATTGAGACGAAGTCCCATTCCTCGTATCCGACTTGACCCGACCGTTCTTTAATCTCCTGAATAATAAACATGAGTTAATCTATAATTTCTTATGAACCTTTTTCAAGTTCATTATTCCTTTTATACCATGTTATGAACATCATGTAATCATTTAAGTTAATAATGTTCATTTTGTTGGTATTTGGTTCTTAAGTAAAAAATAGACTTCTTACACTTACATGTTGTTAATTTGGTCAAAGGTTCGTTATATCCAGAATTATATTAATGATTTGGATAACATATATATCATATATATTCATTATATACATGTATTTATAATATTACATCACATTTAGAGGTAAGAAATGAAATGCACCGTTCATGGAGACGGTAAGCCGTAAGTACGCATGAACGCTACTTCCAGTTCTATTTCGTATTTTCTGGAATAGAATCATAATGATATAACAGTATATTATAATTCCAGTATAATAAAATATATAATATCATTAACTTTATCCTTTACACATCCCACATATGGTATTAACGAATAAAATCACTTTTAGGGGGCGGTAGTCCGCCCTTCCTAAAATGAAGATATCGTGTTTACCAATAATGGAAACCATAAAGGTATGCCCAAAATGAAAATAACTGAATCTTAAGGAAAACATAAACATATTATATATCATATATAAAAATGATGACATCATAATGGCCACCTTTGAAGGTGTTAAATGAGTATTGAACAATCATCGTTTCGGGAGGCAGAATTTCACCATCCACGGAAACCGTATGTTCTTTAACCATTTGATGTAGTTTTGTGAGAGTGTAGCTCAAATAAATATTATGACAACATCCTAGTATATTTAATATACTGGTGTTGTTACAAAAGAATTAAATAAAAAGAGTTTAGGGGGTTGTAGAAGCAAAATAAAACAAATGAACATGAGAGAATGAATTACCTTTAAAAGTGTAACTCCTTTTGATTTGAGCCTAAAGGCTTCCTTTGAAAGGATTCTGCCCAAAGGGAATCCTCTAGGATGAGGATAGGGATGTGGAGAGAGTAAATGGGTAGGGGTTGGCCGAGCCAAAGGATTGAGGAGTGTGTGAAATGAGGTAGAGGTGGGGGCCTTTTATAAGAGGAGAGGAGGGGCACTTTTGGAAAGTAAAGATAAGTTACATTATTTTAAAAAGAGTTTCGGATTGAAAATGTCCCAAATTGCCATAATTAGAGTATAAGGTGACAAGTCTTCGAAATCCACTCATACAATTGGCTTTGTCCATGTGTAGGTTTTAGATTTTTCATTATCTTTCCATTTTATTTAAATCATTAAATAATGAGGTCATCGCTTCATCATCATGATGTCATAAATAATTTAATTTATTTAAAGTATAAAAATTATAAAAAAATACTATGATGTAGGAAATCTGTTTAGCTTTCCAATGACTATTTATAATCAAAAATATGATCTTTATTACCCCATGTAAAAATTTGTTTCGTAAAACATATTATATTTGTGTCATTTTTACTTTTACATTAAATAAAAAGTTATTTATGTCATTTCCCATCCAAAGTGGATACATGGGGTCCCCAAGTTGACTCATGGCTTGTCTTGGTCGGCCATGACACAACCAATTAGGGTAGGACATGTGTCAAGCTCATCTTATTTTATTTAAGCATTATTTTTACCTTAAACTACACTAATTACCACTAATCGCGATTAAAACGTAATAAGTTACTATTCACCAAAAAATTATTTTAATCTCATTGAACCACATTTTACTTCTTAATGAAAACCATGTATGTCGGATTTTTTAAATTCAAAACACAATGATGGAAAAATTTCATTTAAACGGAAAATCAGTTTTTATAAGTACCACTTAGTGGTTTCACTATTCATCAAAAATTGAAGTTTTTCAGAAAATTACAAAAAATTCACCCTAAGCTATATTTGATATTCCGAATTCAAAAATGAAGTCTATTTTACAAAATTCAAAACATATAAGTCACATTAATTAATTTAATAATTAATTCCTGCTGTCAGAGCAAATAGTGTGTTTTCATGAAACAATAAGTATCAAAAGATTGACACCAGTTTAAGTCCAATTTCAAAGTGAAATTGATTCCAATGACCACCATTGGATTAAATGGTAAAAATATATTATAATTTCACTTCAAAACCAATTCAAAAGATAATCTAATCATATAAATAAACTAGATTAAAAAGCAGTTTTGATGTAAAATGCAGTATTTTTGACTATTCATTAAAAAATGAACATTGTCAGAAAAATACCAAAAATTCACACAATGTAAATTTGAAGTCCCAATAATAACCAATAAGTTTATTTTGACAAACATAGTTTATAAAATTGTCAAAAGATAGATTTCAAAAGGGTTTTCCATCATAAGGCAGTAAAACAATCTTTTAAGAATATTAGTGTATTCCATGCATAAGATTGTATTTATTTTCATTTTAAGCCACTAAAACACTGTCTTAATCATTAATAGACATAGATAAAAATATCTATTATCCATTACTTAATTGGGATGTTAAATATTAGTAATAATTAATCGATTTATTTTTGTATTTGGTTTCTATAATTAAGAATGAAGAATTATTTTTAGATTGTTTAGTTTATTTTTTTCTATTAATTTACAAGAATATGTTTAATGGACATAATGGAATAGAAATGTTATCTCATTAACGTAAAAAATTTGACTAAGGGAAGGTAACCCTTAGAATTTTATTTAAGTTAATATAATTTTGTATGGATAAAGATACGTGGGATACAAATAAGTAAATTAGATAGTACTTATTTCATTGAAACTAAGTAAGGTCTTATTTATAGGTGTCTTATTCTACAACTAATAAAGTTTACAACATTATTTGGCTTTAAAAAGAAAATAAAATACACTTTGGAATGGGGAAGAATGCATGTTTTCTGAAAGGAATTATGGTAATTCATGTTGCTAAAATGTCTCATGAGAATATATGATGAGGGTAATCACATGTCTGGAATATTACACCCAAGATATAATTTGTGTTATATAGGGGAATAAATTTTTTATGTGATTTCATGACCCTCATTATAATGTTTTGTATTCTCACCTTTGATAATGGTAATAAGGCTACCCAATCATGAAAAGTTTAAGTTAAACTTTAGATCAAGTATTTGAGCACTGAGATAGTGTTCAAAGCCTTGGTTAAAAGGATAATTAATGATTAACCTTATTTCAAGGATGGCGATATTTTATATTTTTGAAAAAAGGACATAATAAATGTTGGGAGACAACCAATGATTTCAGATAGGGTCATGGTTCTTGAACACATGACTGAATGATAATAAGGGTTTCACTCTTACCATTTTTTCTACATGATGTCCTGATTAATCTATTTTTTGTGATGAATAAATATTTATAATGAACCTGTAATTTTTCATTTTATTTTTAGTGCATGTTGATTTTTTAGAGGAAAATAGTTAGAATATTTATTCTTTTATGGGAATTAAGAATTAAAAGCATATTTTAGTTCTTTATTCATAAATTTTAATTTATGAATTTTTTATATATAAATTTATCAATAATTACTCAATGTTCTAAAAGTGATACAAAACTATTGTCATAAATCCTTAAATTATGTTGAACAAATGACTTTTGGAATCACAACAGATTTATAACTTTCAGTACCCAAACATTACTTTGATAATTCAATTGATAGTGATTAATGACCACAATCACACTCTATAACTATTTATGCATTTTCTTGTATGTCAAATATTCACTCCAAACCTATGTTCTCCTATGTGGAAACCCATGTATATGTTACGTAGGGGAACCGTTATGGTTCCTAATTTTACTTTTTATGGGATGTTTTAGTATCCATTTTTATGATATTGATTTCTATGATTGAAAATTTCAAGTATTAAAACATTGATAAACCTAATTAATTTCAATGTAAAATTAATTTTAAAGGGGGTAGATTGTAACACCCCCATATTTTGAGAATTATTTCTTTCGAATTAATTTTAATTTTTAATATTTTTTATTTCCCATGACAATTAAAATATTTCATAATATAAATATATATATATATATATATTAAAACACTAAGTCAAAAATTTCTTTAATAGGTAATACAAACATGGGTTGCACTATATACAATACCAATTTGGATTACACTACAAGAAACACCGACAGGGCGTACGATACACGCAACATTGAGTTTCAATGAAACATATATATTTATTGATTTAATTATATAAATAAGATAATTATAACATATATGATAAACATAGTAATAAATTCTTTTCAAATATTTTTGTTTTATATAAATGAAACTTATTGATAATGAAAGATAATAGTTTTGGTAACGTCCTTTTATGTTGCAAATAATGTTTTCTTGATTGATTTTATTTTAAAAATAAATTTAATTTTAGACACATTTAAAAATTTAATGGTATAAAATAAACATAATTTTTTAATTCATAATATCAAAATTTTTCTAGGGTGAATATACTTGGTTTTTTGAGAAACATCAATTTTTTGATGAACAGTGAAAAATACGTCTTTAATTAAAAAAAATGCCTTATTTCTAATTAGTTATTTATTATAAATGATATTAGAAAGTGGTTATAAGTTAAAATTATATAAATATTATATATAATTATACAATTAAATTCATTATAACAGTTTCCAAATGAATAGTGAATATAAAATCTTAGAAAATATTTGAACTTTTTCCTATGTTAAAACCCTGTTATTTTGTCTCATCTATAGGATTAGACCTAATCATTAATTTTATGATTCTATGATTTTAATTTAAGAAATATTAAATATATAATTTTATTAAGTCTAATTTGTAGAGAAAATAATACCATGGTAAATTTTTAGAATTTTTTAGTAAAAGTGTTTAAAATTAATCACATTGGTTAAGGCCAAATTAAGATTAATTATAGACAAAACCATAAACTTATGGGTCCCAATGACCTATAAACCTATCCAAAATCCATTTTATATCAATATTTAGGCCACAAACCATCCATTATTAATTTTTGTTGGTTTTGTGTGTCTCTTTTTATCTAATAACATGTGCACACTTAATTTGTTTCTAAATATTCCATGTGAGTCAGTTTCCTATCATATAAAAGGTCACATACTATACCCATTATTCACACCTCTCAAGCCTCATAATATTGGAGAATATCTACCCAAATTTCCTCCCAATAATCCCCTATTCGACTATGAATCCTCACTTTGGGAAGAAACCCTCTAAATAAATCCTTTTTTCACAAACCAAATAGAGTTACCCGATTAAGAGGTAACGTCTTCTATCAAGCTCCTTTCCTTTATTTTCATTCATAGCCCCTCCCCCCCCCACAATCTATTTATTCCCTTATTATGAGAAAAAAACTAGTATCCTACATATAAAATTATGTTTTTATAGAATTTTAATAACCTACACTTATGCATCCATTTAATTTATGTTGAACATATTGTTTCTATGTACTGCGAACTACTACCTCACGAAATGATGATTATTTGTTTCTCCTTTACCAACACTCACATTGGCCATTATGATTGAATATATGTATATATATATATATATATACATTATTTATTATTTCATTAGGCTTTGGTATTCCTTTTGAAGCACACATCTATTTGCCTTCCATTTTTGTATTAATATGATAATCTCGTTTGAGGAAGTGTGGACTACTTCCCCCTCAAAGAGATATGATTCTTTCACACACCACATGGGATGTATTAACAATGAGATTTATAAAATTATATGTTATATATGAATTATTAACAATAATATAATAATAATATATATACAAATACATACATAAATACATATATTTATATACCATTTTCTTTTGTTCTGTCAATACAAAAAATTAAAATGGAAACAACGTTCATGCGTACATATAGATTACCATATCCATGAATAGTGTATTTCATTTCATGGTTCTATATGATATAAGTACTTATAATGTGAATATAATGTATTTAAATGATATTTATATAATGATATACATTTATTAATCATGATTTATGTATAACGACCAACAATATAAAAAATTTAGACACATGCGAAGAGCAAAGAAAATATTACCCAAATTGAAAACCTAACATAGGATCGTTAAAAAAAAGTAATATAGAGTTATAATAAAACAATATATATTATTATGTAAAATAATATTATTCTTTTAAGTATTTATAATAAAAATATATTTATTATAAAGTAATTGTGTATGAGTATGGAGAAAGTCAAGACACATGGTAAGGGGATTTCATCTCACTTTTAATTTTCATGAGATAAATGTTATGTTCTCCACTTTTTATTTTGTGTGGTGTATTTATTGACCCTGATTATATTCTATGTATAATTTAAATAAATTTATTGGTATTCAGATACCGTTTAATTTTCATTATTTTATGAGTCTTATGTTTCAAAATATAACATATTGGTAAAAATGTTTTCTCTCAATTTTCCTTCTTGATATGTATGTTTTGTTACACACCTAAACTATTTTGTGTGGTGTAAATAATTCCATGTAACATTTCATATCATTAATATAAGTATTTTAATGATATTATATGATACATGTAATTTAACTTTATTACATGGATAGAATTATCTCAATATATCAATTTATAAGAGTTTAGTTATACAATCTCATTTATTTTGGAGATTGTAAATGTTTATGCTTCCTTTTATATGATATTATGATACATATCTTAATAAAATTCCTTAGTTTCTTTATCATATATTATTTCATGATATACTCATGTATTTTAACCCTTTTATACACTTTGGTATATAATATAGTTAAAAGTTGTTTGTAGTAATGCCCGACATCACCAACTCTTCAGTCATAAATCAATATTTTATAAAAAAGGGTTTACAAGAACATTATACCATTCTCCTATAATATATAAAATAAATTTGTACCCTTTTTACTTTTAGCAATCTCTTCAAATGGAATATTATTTTAGTTTTACAAACAAATAACAATTCTACCCTTCTTACTATACTAAAGGAATGTTATTTTTACCTCGTATGACATATATGAATTTACCCGCCATCATTTCATCAAATCTCAGTTTTGAGTTATTAGAAAGGTTAATATTTAAAAATATGATTTTTAAATTTAATTTTTAAATAATTTTTTTCCCAAATGGTTTTAAACATCTTTTACATGTTTTCATGGAAATTTATTTTCAAAAATAATTCAAGTCTTAATGAAAAGTTTTGAATGTGCTTTCAAAGAAATGGTTTACAAAATGTTTTCAAGATAATTTGATAAATTTTCAAGAAAAATAATTTTTCAAAACGTTTTCATGATTCATTTTATGTTTTCAAATTATTTTCATGAAATGTTTTTCAAAACAAAATTCAATATTTCGTTAATGGTTTCATATTTTTTCAATTAAAATTGTATTTATGATGTTTTTAAGCTTTTTATAAAATCTTTCAAAATAAAAGGTTTTCTAAATGACTTCAGGTCTCCTTTATATATTTTCAAGTTATTTTCTATGATATTTTTTTCAAATGGTTTTATGTTGTAAAAATATTATTTTCAGATAGGAAATGATATTTTCCTCAAGAAACGTTTTTAGAGGATATTTTAAAATTATTTTCCATCTAAGATTAAAACTATCGATGTTTCCCATACATTATAAGAAGATATAAAAAGGATCCATTAATATTCTTTATATGAATGATTTATGGTTAATTTAATTGTATTTATGAAACTCATTTCTTCTTCGTGGGTCATATTTTTATGAAACATGTTTCTCTTTCATAGCTTATTTCCTTTTGAAAGAAACTTCTTTTCACATGTTATATTTATGATAAAATAATTATGAAACCTATATCTTTCTACATTATATGATTTGTTTATATATTTATGTTACCCATTTTAGTTCATGGTTTATGATAAGTTATATGTTCATTTAGGATCTTTCGGAACATGTATGTACGATTCATTATGTAACGGGTGGGAAATATATCACCCTCCAATGCATTGGGTAAAGATTTATATCTCATGAGATAATGATGAGAATCATGTCGACATCCTTGATCCATTATTAGAAATGGGGATTCCTTACCCCACACAAAGAAATGACACCTATTGGGGGTGGTCTTTTGTCCCACCCAATAGGTGTAGTAATGATGATGATGGAAGACAGGGAAACCTAATCCAATACGAGGAGATGAGGAAACACAATCCATTACAAAGAAATTAATTTTACTGGGGATAGTGGTTGTTCCCACCAAATAGGTTAGTCCCCATAGTGATGGAAGAGTGGGAAACCTGATCCATTTCATGAAGATTGGGAAACCCTATCCCTTATAAGGATAGAACTATGAATGGGGATAGTGTTATGTCCCACCTAGTGGGTGCACTTCCCGTGAAGTTCCCTGATAAGTTCTATAAATGCATCATGACATATAGGAAATGATATCACATGTTTTTATATTTCACAATTCCATGTTTTATTCCTGTGTTATGTTTTCCTATCTTATGCATTTATTTCCTTACGATTCATGTCTTATGAACTGTAAATCATTATCCTAAACTCATGTTTATGAACTTTTATATGAATGGGTATGATCTTCTAATTTTACGATCGCATTATCATATTACTATGTTCATGTTTATGAATACATGTTTCCCTTGTTTACCCTTACTGAAAATATAAGCTCACCCCTTTAGTTTGTTTTCATTTTTATAGGTTATGAAGAAGGGGTTTTTGTATAGGTACTAAAGGTGTAGATCTTTTTGGGAGATGTTTAAGATCATTCCCCCGGATATAAGATTTTGTTTCCATGTTTCCAAAGACACTAAATTATTATAGTCCCCTAGAATGTAATTTTATAATGTACTGAATATTTATATAAAAATATGTAATATCCATGTATGTTAAGCATGGGTTGCAACATTTTAAAAATATAATTACATGATTTTATGAATAATTAAACATCATATTACAAGAGAAGGTTCCTAAAGTATAGTGTTTTGGAGGATTAGGTACATATTTAAATATAATAAAATCATATTTTATTTAATCTCAACATTGATATCATAAAATCTATTATTATCAAAAAATTTCATATGATATCCTTGGGATATCATGAATAGTGGGATGAGAAAAAAAGATTGGGAAGGGAATAATCAAAAGAATAAATCCTAGGACATGGATTTGAAGGCACAAAATAATGATATAAAAAGGAATGTAACATGGCTTAAGGAATCATAACATATAAAACATGTGATTATATAGTCATTAATTCATAGTAATGTTGAAGAAACATAAAACATTACATTAGCATGAGTCAGGGATCATTTCATATAAGGGATCATGAGTCTAGGATAACCACCAACACTATTTCACTTGGATCATGAGTCAAGGCTAACAACCAAGATGATTTCACATAATGTATCAAGATAATAAAAATTAACAAATGCATTAGATAAATATATTTTTGACCCAATTATAACAAGTTCAGGAATATTATTTCCCCATAAAGAATCATAAATAGGTAATCAAACATAACATAAAGGTTACCCATGTAAAAAATGAGTATCATAATCATCTCATACTACATTACCAATGGGCATATCATAAATGCATCCATGAAAGAATGGTTTTAGAATATACATGGAAATTAAAAAGAAAAACTAGGCACAGATCATTATTATTGATTTCAAACTAATGTGATAACATGTAAAAATAGTATTTAAGAATCATTAGAATTAAAACATCTTAGAGTGGTATAAGAAAAATATTGAAGACATTTTTAAAAACAATGTGGAATATGATTTCATATAAAAAAATTAAGGGACCCATGAATAATTTAATAAAAAGAATATTGATTTTATAAATGATATTTTTGATCAAAACATATTATAGAGTGCACTTAAAATGGGTAATAATTTAGGAAGTTCCCTTAAATCATTCTTGCTTATCGAGAAGAATTGAGTAGGAAACCTTCTAAAAATATGTATATCCCCAAAAAGGATTAATGGATCATGATAAATGATCACTGAAAAATATATAAAAAATTATAATATGAGAATAAAAATAATATACAATATAATTTGGTTAAATAGTGGGAAAGAATAACCCGATGGAATAACGGATGTTCTTGTAAACTCCCTAACCTTAAGTGTGATGGTGTCCTTCACCTAACATAATGTCCTAGATAATCAAATTAGATTAAATAAATAATAATTAAAGAACATATTAAACATTATTTGGATTCATTATAACTTAATTATGTTCATTTATGGCCTTTTATGGGTTAAGGGATTCGATTTCATTGCCTTGGAGTGTTGGTTTTCCTTTGTTTTCAGGATCGATTTACCTGTATACATGTATGAATGGACATATAAAATGGGGTTAATTATCTATAAATTATACATTATGTTATTAGTGATATTACAGTGGTGATATTTATATTATATCATTTGATATTATTACATGATGATTAATCCTTAGAAAAATAGTTCATGATAATCATATTGGTTTATTTTGGAAGTTTTCCAATCACAACAAACTCAATTTGTGTTATAAGTAAATATTGTTAGTAAAAATTTATTCCATATCATCAAATAAGATATAATACAAAAATTATAACCTTTTTAAACCATAAAAATGGTTACATGTCCAAACCATGATGAAGGTAATGAAAATTGAAAACATCGCCAACCTTAAATCTGATAAGTTAACTCATGTCGGACTATGTTTTCATTTTTAGTATAAAAGGAGGAGGAAGGAGAGATGATGATGAATTATTAAATTAGAATACAAAATTTCAATTATATATGATTTATTGTAGTCATCAAACCATTTTTGTGTGGGGAGATAATGAGATAAAAAGAAAAGATAGTAACATGAAAAAAAAATCAAAACGAGTAATTTACCTCTTGAATTTATCCTCCTTGGTATCCTCTATAAGAAAGTGGTTTTGGACTTTTGATGAGACCAAAAGCTCATGGACGTGGTTTAGGGGCTTTGGAAGATATTTAAGAAAAATTTGGACATGGATCAAGGCTTTTGAGGTGTGAGTATAAGAGGTGGTGAGGGTGGCATTTATAGTGGAGGAGAGTAGTGTTTTATCAATAATTAAATCATTAGTATATTATTTTTTCTCTTAACAAAAAATAGTTGTAATTCTTGATAGTAAAAATATAAATTAGATCATGTGAGTCCTAAATAAAGGTTCTTACATTATCCATGGATCAATATATAGTGTATTGAACTTATAATGTATATATATATTGTAAATTACCACATGTTACTATTCAGAAAAAATTGAAGTATTTTACAAAAATAAAAAAAATCAACTTAACCATTTTTAGATGTGTAGAATTCAAAAATAAACATCCTACTATGAAAATAAATATGTAAATATCATATGTTTAATTTTCCATTAAAATCACCACTTACATGGAAAATAAAAATTTAAAAATTAAAAATACATTATAAAATTTATTAAGGTATCTTAATATTACATTATAGTCATAATACATGAAAATAATAATTTCTTAATATATTTTATGAAAAAAAAAATTCTTTTAATTTATTATATTTCTCAGAAATTTTTAATTAAATATTTTCAAATTATAAAAATAGAAAAAAGTGGTTAATAATTTTTAAAATATTAATTTACTTATACTATGATATAATTATATCATATTTTTACATATAATATTGTTAAATTTATATTTATACTTCTCTTGGGGAGGTTACTATTCAATTGGTCAATTTACTATTCATAAGAGTCACAATACTATTCGAAAGGCCATGTTACAATTTCACCAGTATAGGTTCATTGAATTCTATAAATTCTCTTTATTTCATTCATTCGTAATTTATAAATCCTTTATTATGTTCTTTGTGTGCTTATACCAAATGAAATAATTATAAGAAAGTTATTTTCATAGATGAAACTTTGGGTTGTCACACAGAAAGGCTGAGCTTGGAAACTGTAGTAGTTCCAACATAGTCATCTCCAACTAAGGAGGATATATTTTATTTATAAACGAGGAAGTTGACATTTCGATATATCCCTAATGAATAGAATAGCCAACTGTTGAGGATAATGTTTCTTATGGTGTTTGGGAGAATTGGGTCCCCATGATCTGGAACCATCCCCTTATAAAGAATATTGGAGGAGGATCTGATCATGGAGGAGCTCATGAACATTCATGAGTATGAGCCTACCCTAGTGGAGAATAGGGACCAAAAATATATTTTCTTTAATAATAAATATGTAATCTGGAGAATAGAATGGAGGAACACCTAGAACATTATCACACTTACTATATGGGTTGATTTAGAGGGTTGGTGGGATCTCTTTAGTAATGGCAGTGGGATTTGTGGAATAAAATAGATTACTAATATCCACTCCATATTCTAACAGTTGACTTAATTGATGAGTGGGTGCATATAGAGTATATATGATTTGGATAATTCCAAGAATTTTTACCCTTTTCAAGGTGTGAATTCTCTTATAGAGCATACATAAGAGGATTCTTGTACAGATGAAAAACGATGCGGACTGGAGGATATTTTTTTCTAAAAAGTTAACCATTGATTAACCAAATGAATTTTTGGAAATAGATTTTGTTGTGGAAGCTGAGTTTTTATCTATATTGATTGGATATAGATATAATAATATGATGTTTAGTATCAAGTTATATCTAGTCTAACCCCATTTAGAGAAAAAGAGGTAAGAGGTGCCCAGGGGGAAGAAAGTCATCGATTCAACCAAACAAAACCTCATTGAGTAGGGCATATCAATTTCATTAGATGATATATTATCATGTTATTATAAAAAATAGAGTATCTCTAATATATTTATATCCCTATTTTCTTATTTACATAAGAAAAATATATATCACTTGTTTAAAAACTATCCTGAAATTTTCATCTTAATCGAATTATTTATAAAATATACTAAAACACATTATGACCAGGATATTCATTCAAAATATGGGATATAGGATATAAATTAGAGATAATTATATTATATGATTGTTATAGAAAGTGTATCATGGGATAATATTAGACAGTTTCATTTATTTCCATTGGAAACACATGAGGATGAAGAATCTAGGCTGATGAAATTTTGTGAATTTGGTTGTATGAAAAATTTACATGATGTATAATGTCCTGACACTAAGGGATGGATAATTACACCAGTGAAATGAGAATATAGAGATGTAAAAATTGTGAATATGAGAGTATTCATCAACACATGGATGATGCATGTAGGTTTAGGATAACCGTTAACTATAATCGAAACATGGGTTACACAACTATACTGCGGAAAATGTTTCCTCATGGATGTGTATTCTAGAGTATAGGGGGTGGGGATTTAGTGTAGTATACATTAATCGAACGTGAGTCATTTATTTTTTAGGGGAATGATTTATTTTCAGAGTTTAATTGTATAGAAGGCCTTTATTGGGCTTGGTTGCAACCAAAGTGGATATTTTTTGATGTGAAGATAGTTGCCAATCCATATCTGAGGGTCACAATGTGTTTTCATGTAGGATAAAAATTCATTGTAAGAGTTCATTGATTGTTAATTTTCTAATGTTTTTTTTATTAATTATACCCAAAGGACCTTCCAATTAGAGGGAATTTGTGTGAACCATTGGGTTGAATGTAGATGTTTAATAGATAATATACATGAGATTAAAAATTAGACTATTTTTCAGGGAGGGTGTTGATGATCAATATGGTTCTATAGTTTATTGTCATATAATGTTGATAAATATGGGGGATAATGGTTCAATGTTTAATATCTTTGAACATTTCATCAAATATTTTTGGTTTTTATGTAGTCACTAGTGAGGACAAAGAATACTTATGTCATGTTTATAGGACCTAGAGTTTTTAAATTTTTTACATCATATAATATTTTCCACATGGAATGCCTTTTTTATTTGTGAAACCCATACCATGGTTCCTAGAAAAGGGTAATGTGATTGGGACTATGTGGTCTTGAATTATAATTTCATAAGGATTTTTCCATGAGGAGGTGGTACAATTATAATTTCCATAATAAAACATCCCAATGAGAATGGAATGACCCATGTGGTTATATTCCAGTGTATGTTATCTCACTAATGTGGGGGGATGAAATTTATCGTTATAATGGTTCGATATTGAAATTCTATGCATAGAAATTGCTGTTGTGTGGTAGAAAAAGAAATTATTTTGTGTAATATAATAGTCTATGTGATTTTTTTCCCTACCACATCCCTAAATCATAACTAGGTGAATCACTTATGTGGATCTAAATAATTTGATGACAATGGGGTGTCTTCCCATGTATGGGTGAGGAAAGGGATCACCCTAAGTATATATTTGAGAATTAAATTCTATTAAATAATAAATTTATAGTTTATGGATGGATTTGGTATTGGTTGTTTATAAATAACTACATATCCATAATTTTAGAATCGTGCCACATATTTTTCTTTAATTCATTTTGGTGGGAGGTCACTGAAATTTGGGGATTATCCATTAGAGTGATAACTGAGGTATCATGTAACATTCAATCATGTGATATAGAAAAAACTATTCTACTTAGATCAATATTATAGTGATGTTGAAAACATAGTTTAATATCCAAGGATAGGTTGAAATAGAGGAAATATTAATCATGTTAGTAATAGAACCTATCCATAATCACTAAGCCCACATGATTCAATATTTATATGAGAAACAACGGTTTATGAAGGTTAGATTATGTTAAAATAGAGTTATTGTAACTAATGCGATGGGGTTAGAATGATATTTTGACTACTAAGAGAACTCATGAATATAGGAAGACAAGTTATGCATGATTCCATATGAATTATTTAACCTTAAAATATAAAAAAGAAAATAATGGGAAATACCAAGGGTTTTTATAGACCTCGTTAGAAAAGGAATGTAGACATAGGTCAATTGGACCTTATAAAACTAGATATAAAAAGGGATTTGATGAGTTTTAGGAGAAAAATATTTTAAATAATTCAAAACATGGATTCCACTACTACATAATATAAAAGAGGGAAATAATTTCATATAAAGTTTTCAGTATTTTAAGAATATAGAATCCATTTTGTTTCTTCTAAAAGATTATTGGTACACATTCCTTGGATGATAGGTGGTCTTATTTGGCATTCTTATATCATCATAGGAGAGTGTGTTTGTACCTGAAAAAAATAAATGAGAATTAAAAAAATATGGAGATATATTATATACTTTAAAATGGATTATAAAAAATTTGTTAAAGAACCCTACATCTACATTTCCACTCATTTGATCATAAATGTAGGATATAACTAGTTATATAGGGTTTTGAGACCAGCATAAACATGAGAATTGATCAACAATTCTTTTGAGATTCTAAATTAGTTCTCAATTCTATAGAGTTTAACTTCTTCAAGTATGGACCAAAGGGATTTCATTTTATGGTTGTTTAGAGTGGAATATAGATTAATATTGCGGTATGGTTATAAATCCTAAAACACTTCTATCTAGGTGAAACATTTTTTCCATTCACTAGAGTGAATTGAGATCTACCAAATGAGAATCTAGTGCTGAGACAAAGCTAATGCAATGGGAAATAGTAGTTAGTCCAGAGTTTTGGGATCCATGCATCACTTTGTATCCCATGAAACATTAATCAATCTGTTCGTATTTTTTGAGATATTTTTTGTTGGGAGACTAACTCTAATAAGTAGAAAGTTATTTTCACAAAAATACATGCCAAACATGAATAGTGGGGATAGAAAAAGGATGGATTCTCTTTAGAAAAGGGGTGGTGAAGCCTAATAAGAATAGTTAGAGGTCTCATCATTAGTTTCATTCAATTAATTAGGAAATGAGGACAAAGATATATCCACAATTGTGAATATACACATCCCTACATATCTAGTAATGTGGAAATCAATCCACATATTATTCCAAAAATAGGTTTGGTAGGAGATTAATATCTAAAATCGAAATCTTATCAAGTGGGGGATTAAATATATATTTTACTCTTTTTTAATGTGATACAGACTATGAAATTTTGTTTCTCATCATATTATAAGTAAGTTTAACAGTTATGTTAACAAAATATAATAAAAACAAGAGGTAATTCAATTGAAAATAAATATTTTTGGAATATTAGGATGAGTTTTAACAACTTATGTGAGGATAAATGGTGGTTTTCAATAGATTAAGGTCATAAAACATCATCTAAATAGGGATTGATGTTGTTAGTGCTACATGAAATAGTCCAAGTTGAATATAAACACCACTAAGGTAAAATACACATATTATATTTTCATAATCTCTAAGCCTAGGGATGTTTCTACTTATATTCATAATGCTTGTAAAAATGGGTTCTATCTATTTGATTTAATGGATAATAAACCAATGGTTTTATGGGAACATATTAGGAAAAACTTTATACATAAAACCCACAATAATATATAGATAAATTTTCCTTATTAAACAAAAATATAATTTGAATGGAATGTACATAATTTATATCCATGATATTTGGACCAATTCGGTGAGATGGTCTATCTAGCTATAGAGGGGAAAACCTGACATTAATAGATGTCCAAGGGGGCCCAAATAGCTCATTGGTAGAATATGTATTCTCATATAAATTTTTGAACATTGTTTAAGATCATGATACATAAAACCTGGTTTTGTTGGAAAGTTACTTTTCCAGAATCTATGATTAAAGATGGATCCTTATAACTTGACTTTGTTAGGGAGAAAATCCAAAAAAAACTCATAATCCCACAGGAGTCGTCCTCAGTGTAGAAAACTAGTGTTTTAATAAGATAACCAATATAAAATATGGGAACACAATGAGGATAGAAGGGTTCAAGTTATAATGACATGTAAAAAACTGGAATAATCCCAAAATAATGGTATGCCAAATTGGGAGAGATTCGACTAGACTATCATTCTTTACTAAAATGAAAAAATGCAATATTAGTGTAATTCCAAGTGCATTGAATTCACTAAAAAAATAATAGTGGAGGAAGTAAAACATTACCTTCCAAATTTTAATGACGCCTATATTGATGGTTGGATTTTAGGGTGACTGCTAAACGTGTTCAACAAATATGTTCCACTTCCATATTTTTAATAGCGGGGAAAAACAATTGGGATTCACTATTAATAATTTTTGTTATATGGGAACATTCTTTCTTTGGGAAGGAACCTCATAGGGAATTTTATCATAATTGGTGATATCCCTATTCTACATTGTGATATAAAAATAATTTATTCCTTTAGGACATGGATGATTTTGGGGATCCAAAACAAGGAAAACATAATGTGTAAGGTATAACATAAGATATTGTTTGATAGTGTTTGACAATATTTCTGCCACTCAATCGTGAATTTGAGCACATTCTAGTGAATTATCAAAATATATGAGGAATACACCCTAATTCTAGAAAATATCATTATCTCAGTATCCCATTAGATAAATTAAATTGATGTTGGATAGACTTATGTTGTTCCAACATATATAAGTTTTAAGTGTTTTAATGACTCGAAAAACGTTTATTTTTATTCTAATGAGTTCATCTTAAGTGTTTAATATTTAATTTCGTGATAATATATGATCTATTTCTTTAAAATTTGTTTATTCAATGCTTAATATATATGAATACCACATACTGAGTAAATTTTTCAATCTGCGACAAAGTGTTTTGTCCTATGGGAAAACTATTTTCAATGTTTATCTGTAATTTATTCAGAGTCATAAACCTCAAATTTTAAAATTTATCTTACTTCATAAGATATTATATGTCACATAAATGACTATTTTTAAAGGTAAATTTCATTTAATTTCTATTCATTATTTTTTTGGGGGTTTCCTATGTTTTTATGGAGGAATGAGTGAGTTTTCATGAATTGGGCCAAAACGTAAGCCCAATTCCAGTTTTAAAAAAAACTTTTGTTTCGTTTATAACTCAATAATTTTTCAAGATTTTTCATCCATTAAAATTACTACTTGGACTCTCCTAACCTATTAACACCACCAAGTCAATTTGGAGCCTTTAGAAATCAATAACCAAGGTTTATTTGGGTTTTTCATTAAGGGGTTGGGCCTGTCCGAAATCCCAATTCCAGTTTTTAAAAATGAATATTTTTTGTTTTATAACATATTAAATTTTTGGGATTTTTTGGTGATTACAAGTCTCACCTAAGACCATTGTACCCAAAAAATGTCTAAACTCTATCCCCTCTATTTGGTGCTCTGGTTCATTGCGAATCGGATTAGAACTTCATAGGGTTCCTCAAATAGTCAGGATTTGAAGAGGTAAATTCTTTCTTTTATAACTCTCTCAATTCTTAATATTTTCCCTCCATTCAAGTTCCTAAATGGCCCACTAAATGTTGTTCGAACGAACCCTGAATTGTGGATATTTTAAATTTTATATACTATTGTTTTGGAGTGATTACCTCATGATACTTCAAGTATTTTAGTCCATTTCTTTCCTCTTTCAAGTTTCTTAGGGTTTCATTTATTTTTATTAGGGTCTATTTTCTCTTCCTTGAAGTCCCAAATGACAATCGGTCGGTGTAACACCCGAGATTTTTTGAAAAATATTTTTGTTATGTATTATGTTATACGAAACACCAATGGAATCTTTCACTACACACAACACTGTCTTAGCTTGTATTGCACGCAAGAGCAACCTTCCTCGATAGCTTGCATTGTACACAATACCGAGTTTCACTAAATAATGATATGTTATTAAAATATTATTAAAACTAGCCGTTATGAATAGTAATAACCTTTTTTTGAAATTTTATAAATATTATCTTTCAAACTGGACTTCATTTTTGGATTCATAATATCAAAATTAGCCTAGGGTGATTTTTCTTTATTTTTCTGAAAACATTCAATTCTTGATGAATAGTGAAAAGCACTGAGTTATAGTTTAAAACCAAATTTTTATTTAAATAATTATTTATTTTAATGAAATTTTTTTAGTTATAAATAGATACATAATACCTATATAAGTTCAATTTAATTCATTGGAGTCATTTTATAATAATATAGATATATAAAAATTTTATTGAACTTTTTGACCGTCTTTTACCCACCTCCTAGGAGCATTTGTAGTTGTACATAAAACTTAATTTTACTGGTTCAATGAGTTTAATTTCTAAAATCCACGAGACATGGTTAATATCAAGTTGAAAAATGTGGTTCAATAAGAAAAAAATAATTTTTGTTGAATATTAACTTTTTACTTGTATCTACCACGTTTAAAAGTAAATAGGGTAATTAAGGGGAAAATGATATTATTATTACCCTAAAACATGTCATAATTCTATTGGATACATTTAATTCGACCAAAAACAACCATAGAGAGAAAAAATATTACCCTTTAAGTCTACTTGGGTTAGATTAGGACGTTTATTATTATTGTATTTAAAGAAGAGTTAAAAGAGCTAAAATCAATGTTTAATAAATAAAACATTTTTAATATAGGGTTATACATAAGATAAATTCGAGTATAAATATTCATTATAAATCTAAAATTATTTTCTAAATAAAGTTATTTTATTTATAATTTTTAGACAATATATAAGTTAATTTATTTATGACACAATGGTGATGCAGTAATTACCTTATTAATGAAATATTAACACAATTGATATTATAAATACCCTAATAAATGTAATTTGATACTTTTTATGAATTAAAATAATTTTATAGGTTAATATGACATGTTATTATTTATTTAATTACCTTATTTCTAACTAATCATGCTGTTTTGATTTTCACAAAAATCAATTACCAAATAGTGTTAAAATTGACATAAAATTGTTTTTAAAAAACATATTATATTATTAATTTTTATTCTATTCCCAAAAATCTAATGTTCTTCTAAATGACTTATATAAGGTTATATATGTTAATAATTAACCACTTGGGGTTCTTTTTTCTTTTTATAGTACGTTTATTAACCATATAGTGTAAGAAAACAAGAAGACACGGTAAAAGTTAAATTATTTAAATTAGAGTTAAATCTAAATGATAAGGTTGCAATAATAAACTAAACTTGTATAAAACCTATTGGTTGAAAGGATTTATACCCATACCCACTTTAGCATCTAAATAAATCAATTTTTAGATTTTATAAACCTAATATGTCTTTATTATAAAATAATATTTTATGTTTTTCCTAAGGTTCCCTTCTCCTCCCTTATAAAAGGGAACCTCCTCCCTCTCCACTTTACAAAACATTGAGACTTCAATCTCAGAAAAACCCTGAAAGTTTCAATTCTAAAAATCCCTAAAAACATAATATAGGTCCTTGTGATCTTCAAATACCAATTTTAATGCCCTAAGAGGAGGTTTTAAAGAGGCGTGTCGAAGAAGAGGTAATATTTGATACCGATTATTTCAAATTTATTTATTATTATACATCCTCTTATTTTGTTGTTTAATTATGAAGTAATAACATCAGTCTAAATAATATACTTATATGTTATTATAAATAATAAAAAACCATGTTTCACCTTCTATCCATCCTATGGAAAACAAAATCACAGCGTATGCGTACGTACGGAATATCGTCTCCACGCCGTGGTGTATTCCTTTTTTCCACCACCACCTTACATGGATGGGTATAATGGTGTAAATAATAACTATATATGATTATTTTAAATTGATATTGATTCATAAATTGTATACATACATTTCAATACAATTCCACGATCATGGGAACGGTATTATCGCTCGTGCGTATGTACGGCCTACAGTCTCCACGATGTGATGCGACTCATTCTACATAATATTTACTGAATAATGATTATATAAATGAATTGAATGAATAAATATGATATATATTAAACAAATAACATTATGTAAATGAGGTATCTATACTCTAAAAATAATAAAAATAATAATTTATTCGACAAAACATGCATAAGAACATGAAGCAATGAATACCCAAATAACAAGTAGCAATGAAATATTACTAATAAGAAGATAAGAATATGACCATATATGATATCATAACAATGAATATGACTCTGTAATAAGTCAATGAAATTATTTAAATCATTATAGATGAGGTTCAGATACGTACGAAGCAAATTGGACCTAAGTTGAGGGAAAATATCGCAATCTCAATTTTGATTCAAGATTGTTTATACTTCGGTATTCTCTGGGGAATATTTATCATCCACATCTATGTTTCCTCAATATTTAATATTATTTCTATCCTCCTACAGTGGTTTAAATCAAATTTTACCTATTTTTTTATTTTTAGTAAAAGATATAAACAGAATCTTTTGTTGTTTGTAGTACGAGGTACTTTTTTGACTTTTTCAGCAAAATATGAGAAGAATGTTTTTTTAACTTATACGACATGAATGTATTTTTATGATTTCATAGGAAATTATTTCCATGAATCTTCCTTTACAAGTTTTCAAGTTTATTTTTAATCAAATTCTTTTAGTTTAAAATAGTATGACATGTTAATAAAGGAAAAATGTTTTTGAAGTAGAAAGGATATTTTCCTCAAAAATGGAGTTCATGTGTTTTATCAAAATTATTTTCCATCTAAGATAATATAGTTTTATGTTTATATACCTATTTTTACATTTATTTGATTATGTTATGATGGAATCAATTTTATGATGTCCTTTTATCTTATATGGATTATGTGATGATGGAATGATGTTTAAGAATCCCATTTTTATTACATGGGTTATGATATGATTTATGATTTTTTGGCCCACATAAGAATGGTTTCATTATGAGATGGGTGGGACCTATATTTGCCTCCAATGAATTGCGTAAATATTTATATCTCATGAGATAGACATGGATGAAATGGAAAGTTAATCTGGTTCAGTGATACAGGATTGGAACGAGGAGTGAACTCGGTTCAGTAATGGACATTGTCTGCTATGATGGTCTTGGAAATGAGGCTTGACTAATATGAAATTATTTTCTATTATTATGTGTATATGCCAAAAAGTTTCATGTTTTAAGTAATGATTATTAGGATTACATTTCACTACTATATTTTATCCCATGTTATGATATTATGATCTATTTTTCAGGATAATATTTTAAAAATGTTATGTTCTTATGAATATGATATGATTGATATTTATTTTGTTTACCCTTACTGAGAATTTGTGCTCACCATTTTGTATGTCTTCTTTTCCCCAGGTCAGGAAGAAGGGTATTAATTAGGATATGCCAAAAGGGACTCTAGATATGATGAATCAAATGGGAGACAATGTATATGATTTATGAACCATTTTTTTATGTTTTCTAATTTCTAAAGAAACTATAACTATACGGTCCTATCATGGTTTTGATATATGTTTTAATTAGTATGATTCAATTCTGAAGTAATAACCATGTATGTAAAGTATGGGTTGTTATAGTTGTTATCAGAGGAAAAATATAGTCAACCGTTGGAAACTAGGATGTGAAAGCCTTAGTAAGAGATCTAAGGATATGTCTAAACATAGACCACAATATTAGTTTTTTTGAAATGGTCATGAAAAACCTTTGATAAGACCTAAATTATAAAATTTTATTACTAATTATGTTGTTTTCCAGTTATAATTAGTGTAGCTCAGGCTATTCTTCTTGGTTTTAGTCAATGGCTGGAACCCAAAGGAATCATGTTAATGCAAAATGTGATGGGAAATGCAATGATTGTCCCCCTGAGAAACCAAACATCATGGGAGCTGGAATGAAAAATCTTGTAGCCATGCTCACTCAATATTCTCAAGCTATGAATCATGCATGACTTAAAAATGAGCAAATAAGCAAGAATAATTCTGTTGAATCCTTCATGAGGCAGCGTCCACCCTCATTCAGTGGTTCTACTGATCCATTAGTGGATGAACAGTGGATCAGTACCACTGAAAAGATATTTTCAGTTCTACAATGTTCTGAACATGATAAATTCATCTTAACAGTATATTGTTTGGAAGGTGAAGCTGATAAATGGTGGAATCTTATTAAGAATACATGGCAAAGGGATGAAATTGAGTCCATGTAATGGGATGAGTTCAAAAACTTATTTTTCAATAAGTACTTCCCTCGTATTCATTGAACAAAGATGGAGAAGGATTTTCTTGAACTAAAACAAAAGGATGAAGAATCTGTTGGTACCTACGAAGCAAATTTATAAGACTTTCAAGTTACGCTTACGGAATTATTACCCAACCTGAGAGTAAAATCGATCGATTCTTTAGTGTCTAAAAACCAAGTCTTCGAACAACGTTATCCATAAGGGACTTCAATAGCTACGAGGAAATTGTTCGATGTGCTCTCAAGGTTGAGATGGAGATTGGAGTAACCCATCAATCATATGGGTTTGATCAGAAGAGGAAAATGTAATTCAAAGGAAAATATAAATACCAAACTAAAAAGAAGATGTGTTTTCTCTTATGCTCAAAGTGTGGAATGAAATATGGAGGGAATTATCTTAAAGGGACAAGAAAATGTTTTATGTGTGGAAAAAAAGGTCATCGGGCAGTTGAATGTCGAAATAATGGGAAGAATATGTCTAATGATGTGAACAATGAAAGGGATACACAGAATGAACCTCCAACACTTCAATGTTTCAAGTGCAAGGAAATGGGGAATTATACCAATAAATGCCCTAATCCAAGGGTTGTTGATGATAATTGACGTCAACAAACTCTTAGGCTAAAGACAAAGGAATGTCCCATGCAATTTCTATCGGCGATGTGGAGTACAATAACGAAGTGGTGAAAGGTACACTTACCATCCACTTTAAAGTAGCAAATGTTTTACTTGATTCTGGATCCACCCACTCTTTTATTTCTGAAGAATTTTCTAAGGGTATCTCCATATTCTCATCAGTTAGATATTGAGTTAGCTATGACAACCCCTAATGGCACAACAGTCACATCAAAAGTTTACAGTTCTTCTCCGATTGAATTTTGTGGGAAAGTGCTTCCTGCAAATCTTGTGAGCCTTCCTATAGTGGAATTTGATGTGATTCTTTCCATGGATTGGATTTCCTTATATGGAGCTCATATCAATTACCAAATAAGGGAAGTCACATTTCATATTCCAAATCAATCTATGATCGTCTATCGATGCAAGGATGAACATAACCTTCCAGTTGAAATTTCTTCCATCTTACGTGTCTTAATTCCACTAAATTAAGGTTATTTATCTAAAATGGTTGGATAGAAACTCATGATTAATAATATACCCATTTTACGAGAGTTTGATGATGTCTTTCCGGAGGAATTTCTTTGTCTTCCACCAAATCGTGAGGTTGACTTTTCAATAGAACTCATACCGGGTGCTTTACCTATTTCAAAGACACCTTATAGAATGGACCCAATTGAGTTGCAGTAATTGAAGAAGTGACTCCAAGAGAATATTGATAACGGATTCATATGCCCTAGTGCATCAACTTGGGGAGAAACTATTCTATTTTTCAAGAAAAAGATGGATAAATGAGACTCAGCATTAATTATCGAGAACATAACAAGATCACTATCAAGAAAAAATATCCTCTCCCATTCATTGATGACATATTTGAACAACTATGCGAAGCTCAATACTTTTCTAAGATTGATCTTCATTTAGGGTATCATCGATTAAGGGTCAAAAGGAAGGATATACCAAATACGGCTTTCCGTACAAGGTATGGACACTATGAATTTATAGTGATTCCATATGGTCTTACTAATTCCCCTGATACCTTCATGGATCTAATGAATAATGTCTTTAGAGACCATCTTGATCAGTTTGTGGTAGTCATTATAGACGATATTCTTTTCTATTCAAAGAGCAATGAAGAATAAAAAGATCACTTGAGAATTGTATTGAAGACCCTAAGAAAGGAGAATCTTTATGAAAAATTTACCAAATTTGAATTTTGGATTAAAAAAGTTTCATTTTTGCGTCACATAATCTCAAAAGAGGGGATATATGTGGATCCAGCAAAAACGGAGGTTATTGAAAGATGGTCAAGACCAACAACAGTAACTGAGATTCGAAGTTTTTGTTGGTTTAGCTGGGTACTATCGACGTTTTGTGAAAGATTTTTCAAGATTATATAACCCACTCACCAAATTTACTCGGAAAGGAGTTACGTTTGTTTTGACATAGGAATGTGAAGATAATTTAAAGGAGTTAAAAAGAATTTTATCCAGTGAACATATTCTCACACTGCCTTGTAGTGGAGAAAGGTTTGTGATCTACAGTGATGTATCCTAGAAGGGGATAGGGTGTGTTCTCCTGAAAAATGATATGGTGATATCTTATGCCTCACGATAGTTGAAAATCCATGAGAAAAATTACCCAACTCGTGATTTATAGTTAGCTACGTTAATCTTTGCATTAAATATTTAGAGGCATTATCTTTATGGTGAAAGGTATGATATTTATATTGATCATAATAGTTTAAAGTATATTTTCACACAAAAAGAAAAGAATATTTTCCAAAGAAGATGGTTGGAGTTTATTAAGGACTACGACTGCCCAATTCATTATCACCCTGGGAAAGCAAACAAAGTGGCAGATGCATTAAGTCGACAAGACCATGATAACTTATCCATGAAGAGGATCACAAAAGATCTAATATTTATAGATTTATAAAGAATGGATCTTGGAATTATAATTGAAGGGGAAAAATATTATATTTCTCAAATGAATGTTCAACCATATATACATGTTAAGATTAAAGAGGCACAAAAAAAGATGTAGAGTTACAAAAGAAGATCAGAAATGTTCATGAATTCATCCTTGATTGTGATGGGATAATAAGGTTTAGGAATCAGGTTTGTGTTCCTCCCATCCCAGAATTAAAGAAGGAGCTGTTGGATGAGGCTCATAGTTCTTCATTCTCTATTCATCCTGGAAGCATGAATATTTATAAGGACCTGAAAGAGTACTTCTGGTGGGATGGTATGAAAAGAGATGTTGTGGAATATGTCTCTCGATTCTTGGTTTGTCAGCAATTTAAAGCCGAGAGACAGAAGTCTAAGGGGATGTTGCAACCATTACCCATACCCGAATGGAAATGGGAAAACATCCCTATGGACTTTGTCACCCGACATCATAAATCATCAAAATGAAATAATTCTATCTGAGTCATAGCTGATTGTCTTACGAAGTAGGCACACTTCATTACTATTACAGAGGATTTCTCTCTTGATCATCTTGTCGGGATATATGTAAAGGAATTGGTAATATTGCATGGAGTACCACTTCCCATTATATCTGATCGGGATCCGAGGTTTACCTCGAAGTTTTGGTGAAGTATTCAGCATACTCTAGATAAAGAGTTGAGTTTCAGCATTGCTTATCATCCTCAGACAGATGATCAGTCTGAGAGGACAATTAGAACTCTAGAATACATGTTGAGAGCATGCTCTATGGATTTCAAAGGTGGTTGGGATCAACACCTACCTTTGGGGGGAATTTTCTTATAATAATACTTTTCACTCCAGTATTCTGATGGCTCCTTATGAAGATCGCTATGTAAATAAATGCAGGACTCCAACTTACTGGGATGAAGTTGGGGAAAGAAAGCTATTATGACATGATCTTGTTGATGAGATGGCAGAAAAGGTCAGATCTATTCAACAACACATAAGAGGACCTCAGAGTCAGAAAAAAATTTATGCCAACAATTGATGAAAAGACCAAGAGTTTGAAGTGGGTGATAAAGTGTTCTTATGAATAACTCCTTGGAATAGAGTAATGAGATTTTGAAAGAAGGGAAAGCTGAGCCCTAGGTATATTGGTCCTTTTGAAATACTGGATTGTGTTGGGAAGGTAGCTTACCGATTGGTGCTTCAACCAAATCTCTCTAAAGTTCATGATTTGTTCCATTTATCTCTTCTAATAATATACATACCTGATCCATCAATTGTTCTAAGCTCAGACGTTGTACCGCTGGAGAAATATCATTATTATGAAGAACAGCCGATAGAGATTCTAGATCCTAGCGAAAAAGTCCTACAGAACAAGACCACTTGCTTGGTAAAAGTTTTATGGAGAAACCACCAATTAGAAGAAGATACATGGGAACTTGAGGATATGATGAGGGATTGGTATCCTCATCTGTTTGTTACAAAGTGACAAATTTAGAGGGTGAAATTCATTTTAAGGGGGGTAAAATGTAACACCCTAGATTTTATGTGAAATATTTTGTTTTTAGGTATTATGTTATACACAACACCAAAGTAGTCTTTCACTACACACAATACTGTCTTGGCTTGCATTGCACGCAAGAGAAACCTTCCTTGATAGCTTGCGTTGTACGCAATAACGAGTTACACTAAACAATGATATGTTATAAAAATATTATTAAAACTAGCCGTTATGAATAGTAATACCCAATTTTTTAAATTTTATAAATTTTATATATCAAAATGGACTTCATTTTTTGATTCTTAATATCGAAATTAGCCTATGGTGAATTTTTGGTATTTTTTTCTGAAAACATTCAATTTTTGATGAATAGTGAAAAACACTAAGTTATAGTTTAAAAAGAATTTTTATTTAAATAATTATTTATTTTATTTAATTTTATTTTAGCTCAAAATAGATACATAATACTTATATAAGATCAATTTAATTCATTGGATTCAATTTATAATAATATAGATATATAAAAAATTTATTGAACTTTTTGACTGTTTTACCCATCTCCTAAGAGAATTTGTAATTGTACATAAAACTTAATTTTACCGCTTCTGTGATTTGAATTTTAAAAATCTGAGAGACATAGTTAGTATCAAGGTGTAAAATGTTTTTCAATAAGATAAAAATAATTTGTGGTGAATAGTAACTTTTTACTTTTATTTTCCATTGTAAAAAGTAAATATGGTAATTAAGGGTAAAAATGATATTATTATTACCCTAAAAAATATCCTAATTCTATTGGATAAGTGTAATTCGACCAGAAAAACCTTAGGGATAAAATATTACCCTTTATATCAACTTGGATTAGATTAGTACATTTATTATTATTTTATTTAAATAATAGTTAAAAGAGTTATAATCAATGATTAATAACTAAAATATTTTTAATATAAGTTATACATGAGAAAACATCAACTATAAATATTCATTAGAAAGATAAAACAATTTCCTACATAATTGTATTTTATTTATAATTATTAGAAATTATATAAGTTAATTTATTTATGACACAATGATGATGCAGTAATTACCTTATTAATGAAATATTAACAAAATTGATATTATAAATACCCAAATAAATGTAATTTGAAACTTTTTGTGAATTAAACTAATTTTATAGGTTAATATGACATGTTAGTATCAATTTAAATACATTTTTTTTAACTAATAATGTTGTTATGATTTTCACAAAAATCATTTACCAAATAGTGTCAAAATTGACAAAAAATAGTTTTTAAAACAAATATAATATTATTATTTGTTATTCAGTTTCTAAAAATCTAAGGTTTGGCCAAATGACTTATATAAGGATATATATATTGATTATGAACCAATTTCAGTTTGTTTGGATTGTTATAGTAGGTTTATTAAACATATAGTGTAAGAAAACAACAAGACACAGTAAAAGCTAAATTATATAACTTAGAGTTAAATCTAAATTATAAGGTTAAAATAGTGACCTAAACTTGTCTAAAACCTATTGGTTGAGAGGATTTAAACCCATATCCACTTTATCTTCTATATAAATCAATTTTGAGCTATTATAAACCGAATATGACTTTATTATAAAATAATAGTTTAATTTTTTCCTAAGGTTCCCCTCTTCTCCCTTATAAAAGGGCACCTCCTCCCTCCCCTCTTTACAAAACATTGAGCCTTCAGACTCGGCCAAACCCAGCCCATTTCCCTTCTAAACTTCCCTATAAACATACTAGAGGTCTCCGTCTTCTTCAAAGACCAATTTTAGTGCCCTATGATGAGGTTTCAAAGAGGCGTGTCGAAGAAGAGGTAATATCTGTTATTGATTCTTTCAAATTTATTTCTTCTTCTACATCTCTTCATTAGTTGTTTAATTATGAAGTAATAAAATAAGTATCAATCATATACTGATATGTTATTATAAATATGAATCAACCATATTTCACCTTCTATCCATCCTACGGAAAATGAAATCATCGTGCATGCGTACGTACGGAATACCATCTCCACGCCGTGGTGTAATATGTTTTCCACCACCACCTTACTTGGATGGGTATAATGGTGTAAAGAATAACTATATATGATTATTGTAAATTTATATTGATTCTGAAATAGTATTCATATACTTCAATACAATTCCAGGATCATTGGAACGATATCATCGCTCGTGCGTACGTACAGCCTACCATCTCCACGATGTGATGCGACTCGTTATACATGATATTCATTTAATAATGATTATATAAATTAATTGGATGAATTAATATGATATATATTACACTAATAAAATTCTGTAAATGAGGTATCTATAACCTAAAAAAATAATAATAATTTATTCAACAAAACATGCATAAGAACATAAAGCAATGAACACCCGAATAACAAGTAGCAATGAAATATTACTAATAAGAAGATATGAATATGAAAATATATGATATAATAACAATAAATATGATTCTTTAATAAGTCAATGAAATTATTTAAATCATTATACTGGAGGTTCAGATATGTACGAAGCAAATCATGCCTAAGGTAAGGGAAAATCTCACAATCTCAATTTTAATCCGAGATTGTTTATACTTCGGTATTTACTGGGGCATATTTATCATCCAAATCCATGTTTCCTTAATATGTAATATTATTTCTATTCTACTATAGTGTTTTAAATCAAATTTTACTTATTTTTTAATTTTTAGTAAAAGGTATGAATGGAATCTTTTGTCATTTTTAGTACAAGGTACTTTTTGACTTTTTCGGCCAAATACGAAAAGAATGTTTTTTTAACTTATGCGACATGAATGAATTTTTATGATTTCATAGAACATTATTTCCATGAATCTTCCATTAAAATTTTTTCAAGATTAATTTTAATCAACTTCTATTACTTTAAAATTGTATGATATATTAAGAATGAAAAAATGTTTTTGACGTATAAAGGATATTTTCCTCAAGAATGGAGTTCGAGTATTTTATCAAAATTATTTTCCATCTAAGATAATATAGGGTTATTTTTCTATCCCTATTTTTACATTGATTTGAGTATGTTATGATGGAATTAATTTTATGATGTCCTTTTATCTTATATGGATTATGTTATGATGGAATGATGTTTAAGAATACAATTTTTACTACATGGGTTATGCTATGATTTATGATTTTGTGGCACACATAAGAATGGTTTTATTATGTTATTGTGGGACCTATATCTCTATAAAATTCATTGGGTAATGATTTATATCTCATGAGATAGACATTTATAGAATTTCAAGTTAATCCAGTTCAGTGATACATGACTGGAACGGGGAGTGAACTCGGTTCAGTAATAGACTTTGTCCGCTATGATGGTCTTGGAAATGAGACTTGAATAATATGAAATGATTTTCTATGATTATATGTGTATGACACAAAGTTTCATGTTTTAAGTTATGATTATTGGGATTACATTTCACTACTATGATTTATCCTCTGTTATGATATTATGATCTCTTTTGCAGGTTAAGATTTTCAAAATGTTATGTTCTTATGAATATGATATGATTGATATTTCTAATTCTTACCCTTACTGAGCATTTGAACTCACCATTTTGTATGTTTTCTTTTCCCCAGGTCAGGAATAAGGGTATTAAGTAGGATATGCCAAAAGGGACTCTAGATATGATGAAATAAACAGGAGACAATGTAGATGATTTATGAACTAGTTGTTTATCATTACTAATTTCTAAAGACACTATACCTATATGGTCCTATCATGGTTTTGTTATATGTTGTAATAAGTATGCTGCAATTCTGAAGTAATAACCATGTATGTGAAGTATGGGATGGTATAGTAGGGTTTCGAACCTAGGGTTTAACCATGGGTTTTCTTCTTCAATTATTGTGGTTTTATGTTTGTTTTAGTTCCTCATTGGTGCGGTGGTGGTGCGAATTAATTTTCGCATGGTGATTCAAGGATTCTCCTTAATTTGGTAGGTGTTTCTATTGTGTGTGAATTATTTGTGAATTTTCTATTGTGTTTCTGGTATTTCCATGCTTATTTAATTTTATTATTGCTTAAAAAATATTTTCAGTGATGTTTGTATTTCAAATGAATCTTAAATGCCAATTTCATGTGAAATTGGTGGATTTTCATAGAAATGTTTTATTTGTTTATTTGGGGATAACCTAGAAGTAATTAGTTGATTTTGTTTAACTATAATAGGGATGAAAATACTGTTTTTAATGATTATCCTTTGTGTTTTTTTCTACGAAAGCTGGTTTTAGTGGTGTTTGTCAACCACATGAAATTCATAGAGCTGTGTTGTGTAAAAATGGAGGTTTTGCAATGATGTCATTTATTGAACCATATCAGGCTGCCCTAAAAATGATTCTGTGTTTTAATTGAAATGTATTAGGCTTCCCTTTCTGTTTTGGAAACTTAAACATTTTCACATAATGTGCAAGTGGGGGTTTTAAGGAGTTTTGTGTCTGAAACACTATGGGATTTCGAGGAATTGTTTTATTAAGAAACTAAGTGTTTGGTTGCGTGTTTTAAGTGGTATAAAATTTTTTAGATACTTTATTTTTTGTGTTTCACCATTAAGGGTGTTTTATATGAAAATTGATTTATGTTGCATTCTGAAATTTATTGAGCACAAAAGGGGAATCCCATGTACCTAAGTGGGGAGGATTTGTACTAGTACGGCTAGTGGACTGGGCAGGTTTTGTCCATATTTGAATTATAATATGGATAAATAAAACTCTAATTAAACTATGTGGTTGATTATTGTAGACCACTAAGTTATGGGTATGTTCTGTACTAGTGCATCATGCACGAGAATTGATTTTTCTATAGTTACTTTACACCGAGGTATGAGGTATATAGAGCCCAAGACAACCTAGGGCCTAGGGGTGTTCCCAATTTTGTTTCTCATTGGATTTTTAGTACTTATACATGTCATAGAGAGTTTTTGGTAGTAAATTAAAGTAGCTAAAATTTCTATTTAAATTTGTGAACATTCTGAATTTTTTTGATTGAAAACTTTTTTCCAATGAAAGTTACACATCTTCAAATTTTCACACTACTTTTTGTTGCCTAATAAAACTGGTTGCTTTTTCAAATTTTATTGCATGATATTTGGAATAATTGGGTGGTATCCTATTGGGATTTGTCTGAAACTCTAGTTACACCCCTTGGGTGTAAGTATACTTGGTTATGTTTGACTTAGGTAAAGGAAAGGCTATGAGTGATGGCGGTTCAGGGTGTTAGTTCCCATCCTTGGGGCGGAGTTGTGGAGACGTCTTGTCGGTGATTACCCCTTGTCATGTGGTGTCCTTGGGGATGTCTTGATATTGTCTTTATTTATATTTGGACCTATTTATTGTCTTTAAACCAATGTATTCAGGTCTGGTTGGTTAATACTTGTTTGGCTTTAAAATTTCAGATTTATTTATCTAATGTTTTAATTTTTTATGCTTTCATACTCGAGTAAATAATTACCAAACCTAAATCAATGATACCCAAGAACATGTTCCAGCCTGTGAGAATAGGGAACGCCCTTCGGGACTTGTCTTGGGATGGGTTTGGTGCCGGTATTGGTGACAACAATATTCGGTTTGTGACAAAATGGAATCAGAGGAGGTTAATGTTTTTGGGTTATATTGCAATTTTTGGATGAGTCGGGACAGACAGGAGCTAAGAATGTCAGGGCTTGAGGTTTTGGTTGTGAGTAGGGTACCTGGCTCGCACCTCTCATGGAAAACCTTGAGTCACCAGGGGATGTTGGAATTTATGGATTTACTTCACTTCCAGGTGAGATGTGTGGGCTACAGACCACATGTGGACATCAAGGGGATATGGAGTAGTTGTTCCTTTTATTACTGAAATTTTTTTAGTTTATTCATATTTGATGTAATTGATTAAAATTTTCATTATTTTGGTATTGACTATTGTTTTGTGACTATTGCATTTTGTAGAAACATGCCTCCCCAGAATGTTCCCACGCACCCACTGGAGGAAGTCGGAGGGAGTTCTCCCACACCAATTGATCAGAGGCTAGTCGAGGTCGTGGTCTGGGCTATCCAGGCTCTAGGATATGGACTAGCTCTTGTTCTAGATAGTGTTAGAGAGGACGAGACTGGTCCTAGAAAGGACAAGGCCCAGGAGTTCCTAAAAAATAATCCTCCAACCTTCCGAGGCAGCTCAAAACCCCATGAAGCAGAGGAATGGATCGAGAAGATAAAGCGTATGTTTGAGTTTCTGGAAACACCCGACAAGATCCGTGTGAAGTGTGCCTCCTTTTGGTTGGAGGGTCCCAGCCGTAAGTGGTGGGAGTCTATGATTCAAACTGGGAATAATGATCAGATGCGCTGGGGAGATTTTCAAGGCTGACTTCAATGAACAGTACTGCCTTGAGGTCTTGGAATATGCCAGGCCCAGAGAGTCTGTGGACCATGTTCATGGGAATCTATCTATGATGGAGTATGCCAACCATTTTTCTGAGTTGGTTTAGTATGCTCCATAAATCATCTCCAATGAGAAGGCGAAGGCCCAGATGTTTGAGAAATGATTTTTACCAGAGATATACTCCGAGGTGTTCTTGTTTAAGCTGAGGACCTATGATGAGGTCGTTGATCGGGAGTTCATGGTAACGATTGATAGGAAATTTAGGGCTGGTTTCTATGGTTTAGTATCAATAGTGGGAAGTGGAAACTCCTCAGTGAACAAAAGGAAGCATGAGTATCATGTGAAGAAAGGAGGAGGCAGTTCAGGGAACTCATCCATGTGGTTTTTGTCAGTGGATTTTGATACGGGATCGGTCATGTGCCACCAATGAGGGAAGTCGGGGCACATCCGACCAGTTCTCCCACATCCTCTGAATCCTTGTTTCCATTTTGGAGGCATGGGTCATT
This sequence comes from Viscum album, assembly GCA_963277665.1. Classification (NCBI taxonomy): domain Eukaryota; kingdom Viridiplantae; phylum Streptophyta; class Magnoliopsida; order Santalales; family Viscaceae; genus Viscum; species Viscum album. The sequence continues at coordinate 858,909,651 of OY728157.1, read as the reverse complement.
TATAGTGCTTTTGTGGGGTGGAACGTCCACATGTGAGTGCGGAACAAACAGTGGATTCAATAGGAATGCCAACATAGTCTGAGCCATCGAGGACTGGGGGATCTCGATTTGGTGGTCGTGGCGGTATGGTCGTGTCATCTTCTAGATAGAGCCATTTCATGGCACATCAACAGACTAGCGGTCATCCTCAAGCAGAGACCGGACATCTCCATGCGGTGGATTAGGCACCAGCATGATCAGAGGTGGGGCTGTCGACAGTTCGAGGTACCATTATGGTTGCATCTTCTATTACTTCCATTCTTTTTGATACCGGTGCCCCTATTTAATTCATTTATGCTCATTTTGGTGACATGCTTAACTTTCGGTCCGAGTTGTTGTCTTTTGTGTTGGATATGTTTACGCTGCTGGGAAATAAGAAGGAGCAGGGTCTCAGGTGCCTGTCGTGTGCGCTTTCCGTGTCAGGTTTCAAGATAGAGTGGGACCTCTTGGCCTAAGATATGGACCTTTTTATGTCATAGTTGGGATGGATTTTCAAGTACACTTCCATGCACACATCAATTCCTACAAATGACGTGTGAGTTTCACAGCAACTGATGGAAGTCGTCAGGTTTTTTGTGGAGAATGGGATCCTCGGTCTGGTCGTGTAGGGCCTCCACTCTTAGAGTTGGGAAGTGTTAAATACTAGTTATCTTCACTCGTTCTATAGGATGGTCTTTCCCTCGATGGTTTACTACCTCATATATTTAATGAGTTTCCTGAGGTATTCCTGGATAATTTTTTCAGGTTTTCCCACGGAGTGGGATTTGGAGTTTTTGATTGATCTGGAACCAAAAAAATATCCTATATCTTTTCCCTCTTATCGTATGTCCCCCACCGAGATGAGGGAATTAAAGATACAGTTGGATGACTTAGAATCCAAATGATTCATTCTCCCAAGCGTCTCTCATTGGTCTTCTCTTGTGTTGTTCGCGAAAAAGGATGATGGACCCCTTTAGTTGTGAATTGACTACTGGAAGCTGAATAAGGTAACAATTAATAATAAATACCCTTTGACCAGAATAGATGATTTGTTCGATCAGTTGAAGGGGGCAAAGTGGTTATCAAAGATAGACCTGCATTTAGGGTATCATCAAATTTGGGTGAAAGAGTCAGATATCCCAAAGATAGGCTTTCGAAGCAAGTATAGCCACTTTGAGTATTTGGTCATGCCCTTCGGATTGACCAATGCTCCATCTGTCTTTATGGAACTCATGAACAAGATGTCTCATCTGTATCTCGATTCCATTATGACATTCTGGTATACTATAGCTATGAGGATGAACTCGAACATCACTTGAGGATCATTTTGGGTATATTACGGGATTAACGCCTCTATGAATAATTGTCAAAGTGCACTTTCTGGATCAGGGAGGTGAGATTTATGGTTCATGTGATCTCATAGCATGGAGTTTCAGTGGAACCCGAGAAAATTAGTGTGGTCATGTCATGGGAGAAATCGAAGAATGTGTTTGAGATCCGGAGTTTCCTTGGCCTGGCTGGTTTTTACAGGCGATTAGTTTGGGATTTTTATTCTCTTGCTTTGCCGATAACCGCACTCACCCAAAAAGGGGTGATGTTTGTTTGGGGCCCAGATTGTCAAGAATCCTTCGAGGAGCTGAAGTAGCGATTGACTACCGCCCCTATGCTGATTTTTCCTGGGGCCGAGAAGGGGTATGTGGTCTATTGTGATGCTTCAGGTATGGGTCTTGGGTGCATTCTTATGAAGGATGATCACGTCGTGGTATATGGATCTCACCAACATCGACCACATGAAGAGAACTACACAAACCATGACTTGGTGTTCGTATCAGTGATGCATGATTTGAAGACATGGAGTCTATACCTCTTTGGGGAGAAGTTTGTGGTCTACTGTGATCACAGAATTTAGGACTATATATTCTCTCAAAAGGACGTCAACTTGAGGCATCATCGCTGGATCAAGTACTTTTTGGGGTTTGAGTTTGACATTGTATATACCACAGGCAAGGGTAATTTGGTGGCCGAAACTTTATGAAGAACAGTTCCAGTGCAGGCTTTGATTAAGTCTAGTGATGAGTGGATTTTGATGGGCCTATTTTCATAGATGCATGTGGAGACTAGAGAACACAATGGAGGTGTACTCATGGTGAGCATCGAGTTGACTCCCTCACTGTTGGATTTGATTTAGCAGGAACAACCCAGAAATTATCTTTTTCAACGGTCGAGGAAGTTTCTTCATAGTGGGGATACGTCCTCTGATTGGTCTTTATCTCCATAGCGAAAACTTTTCTTCAAGGGACGCTTAGTAGTGCCTCATTCTTTTTGGAAGGCGGTGATGCAAGATATCCTTGAGTCTTAGTGGGCTATCCATCCAGGTGCCACTAAGATTTATTATGATTTCTATCGGTAGTTTTTGTGGCCTGGTATAAGACGAGACATATCGGACATCATGTAGAGATTCTACACATGCCAGTAGTTGAATGCAGAGCACCAAAGGCCCTCCGGTTTTCTCCAACCACTACCCATTCCTACCTAGAAGTGTGACAACGTCTCCATGGATTTAATTATTGGCTTAACACATACACCTCGGTGTAAGAATGGCATTTGGGTGGTGATTGATCGTCTGAGAAAATCATCCAACTTCATTCTGATCAGAGATACATCTAAAGTGGATGAGTTCGTCCGTTTGTATCTTCAGGAGGTGGTGAGACTCCATGGTGTTCCATCAGTAGTTGTCTCAGATAGAGACCCTCATTTCACTTCTCAGTTCTGGGAAGGCCTTTATAAGACCTTGGGGTCTTAGATTAAGATGATCACAACATACCATCCTCAGATGGATGGTCAGACAGAGTGGGAAAATCATATTTTTGATGGTAGGATCCATGAATGTGTATTGGACTTTGGAGGTTCTTGGGATAGACATATGGGGTTTGTTGAGTTTTCTTATAATAAAAGTTAACAATACTTGATTCTAACAGCTCCTTTTGAGGTGCTCTATGGTCGGCCATGTCGATCCCCCTGTCTTGGGCTATGGTGGGTGAGACATAATTGCTGGTGCCGAGTCTTGTGCAGGAGATGTTTGAGAAGGTCATGTTGATCAGGAAATGCTTATTGAAAGCTCAGAGTCGTCATAAATCTTATGCTTACTGGAGGGATCGAGGCCTAGTGCTTTATGTGGGTGATATGGTATTCTGGAAAGTGGCCCCTCGTCTGGGGCATCGTCGATTGGGGAAGCAAGGTAAGCTGATTCCACAGTATGTCGAGTCTTTTGAGATCATCGAGTATATTGGAAAGGTGACATATAGGTTAGCCTTACCTTCTCATTTGACTTCCATCCATGATGTCTTTCGCATCTCTCAGTTGAAGAAATACAACCCGGATATGTCCCATGTGTTGAGTTTGGAAGAACTGGAGATAGAGCATGACTTGTCTGTTGTTGAGAGGATGGTGAAAATAGTGGACTCCCAAGAGAAGACACTTCGAGGTAAGTCTATTCCATTAGTCCGGGTTCTATGTCAGCATGGGAATGATACACATGAGACATGGGAGCGAAAGTCATGGGTCGAGAAAGAGTACCCGTTCTTGTTTTCCAATAAAGCTTCAGGTTGACATTCCATAGGAAAAATTATTTCATGGTGGGGAAAATTTTCACATACATGAATTATTTTAAAGGTAAATTTCATTTAATTTCTATTCCTTTTTTTTGCGGTTTCCTAAGTTTTTATGGAGGAATGAGTGAGTTTTCATGAATTGGGCCAAACTGTGAGCCCAATTCCAGTTTTAAAAATAACATTTGTTTCTTTTATAACTCATTAATTTTTCAAGATTATTCATCCATTGAAATTTCTAGTTGGCCTCCCTTGACCTATTAACACCACCAAGTCAATTTGTAGCCTTTATAAATCCATAACCAAAGTTTATTTGGGTTTTTATTTAAGGGGTTGGGCCTGCTCGAAGGCCCAATTCTAGTTTTTAAAAATGAATATTGTTTTTTATAACTTATTAAATTTTTGGTCTTTTTTAGTGACTCAAAGTATCACCCAAGACCATTAAACCTAGATACATGTCTAATCTCTATCCCCCCTCTTTTCTGCTCTAGTTCATCACAATTTAGTGCAGAACTTCATAGCATTCCACAAATCATCCAGATTTGGAGAGGTAAATTCTTTCGTTCATAATTATCTCAATTCTTAATATTTTTCCTCCATTCTAGTTCTTAAATGTCCTACTAATGATTTTTCAAAAGAACCTCTAATTGTAACTATTTTAAATTTCATCTACTATTGTTTTTGAGTGATTACTTCAAAATACTTCAAGTAAGTTAGTCCATTTATTTCCTCTTTCAAATTGCTTAGGGTTTCATTTTTTATTAGAGTTTATTCCCTCTTCCTTTAATGCCCAAATGACCATAGGGTAGGGTTTCTAACCTAAGGTTTATCCTTGGGTTTTTTTTCAATTATAGTGGTTTTAGGTTTGTTCTAGGTCCTTATTGGTGCGGCGGTGGTGGGAATTAATTTTCGCATGGTGATTCAAGGGTTTTCCTTAATTTGGTAGGTGATTCTACTGTGTATGCAGTATTTATGAATTGGTTACTATTTTTATGGTATTTTCATGCTTATTTAATCTTATTATTGCTGAAAAAATTCTTTTAGTAGTGTTCGTATTTAAAATGGATCTCAAATGCCAATTTCATGTGAAATTGGGGGATTTTCATAGAAATGTTTTATTTGTTTATTTGGGGAAACCCTAGAAGTAATTAGTTGATTTTATTGAACTATAATAGGTCTTAAAATACTTTTTTGAATGATTACACATTGTGTTTGTTTCTGTGAAATCTGGTTTTAATGGTGTTTGTGAACCACAAGAAATTCAAAGAGTTGTGTTGTGTAAAAATGGAGGTTTTGCAATGATTTCATTTATCGAACCATATGGGGCTACCCTAAAAATGATTTTATGTTTTAACTGAAATTTATTCAGATTCCCTTTTTGTTTTTGAAACTTAAAAATGTGCACATAGTGTGCAAGTGTGGTTTTTAAGGAGTTTTGTGTCTGAAACACTACGAGATTTTGAGGAATTGTTTTATTAAAAATCTAAGTGTTTTGTTGCATGTTTTAGGTGGTATAAAATGTTTTAGCTACTGTATTGATTGTGTTTGACCAGTAATGGTGTTTTATATGAAAATTGATTTATTTTTCATGCTGAAATTGATTGAGCACAATAGGGGAAGCCTGGGTACCTAGATGGGCAGATTTGTAATAGTATGGCTAGTGGATTGGATGGGTTTTGTCCCTGTTTCTCATAGAATTTGGATAACTAAAACTCTAAATAAACTATGTGGATGGTTATTGGATATCAATAGGTTATGGGTATGTTCCCTACTAGTGGCTCATGCATGAGAACATAGTTTTCTATGGTTACATTACACCGAGGTAAGAGGTATATAGGTCCCAAGACAACCTAGTGCCTAGGGGTGTTCCCAATGTTTTTTCTCATTTTATTTGTAGTATATACACATTTTATAGGGTTTTTTTGGAAGTAAATTAAATTAGATAACACTTATATTTAAATTTTTGAACATTCTGAAAATGTTGGATTGAAAATTGTTTTCAAATGAAAGTTACATTTCTTGGAATTTTAACACTTCTTTTCCTTTCCTAGTAAAACTGGTTGCTTTTTCACATTGTATTGCATGATATTTAGAATCATATGGTGGTATCCTATTGGTATTAGGATCACACTCTAATTACACACCTTGTGTGTAAGTATAATTGGTTATGTTTTAATCAGGTAAAGTAAAGGCTAAGGGTGACGGTGGTTCAGGGTGTTAGTTCACATCCTTGGTGCGGAGTTTTGGAGACGACTTTTGGGTGATTACCCCTTGTCATGTGGAGTCCTTGGGGATATATTTATTCTTTTTTTATTTGTATTTGGACCTATCTTATTGTTTTTAAACAATGTATATAGATCTGGTTTTTGGTTAAGACTTTTTTGGCTCGAAAATTTCAGATTTATTTTTATGGATTGTTTTAATGTGTTAGGCTTTCATACTCGGGTAAATCGTTCCAAAACCTAAATCAATGATACCAAGGCACTTGTGCTGTCCCGTCGGGATAGGGAATTCCCTTCGGGCCTTGTCACGGGCTGGGTTTGGTTCTGGTATTGGTGGAAACCAGATTTGGTTCATGACATTGTATTATGAATAGAATAAATGTTAGGCCTCATTTTCAAATCAAGTTACTTCATTCAGAGTGTATTTATGAAAATTAATCATCTTATGAAAATGATATTCAAAAATTATTATCTTTATAGAACTAAGACATTTCATGAAATACACGTATTAAAATTCCATTATATAATTCTATTACATAGAATAAATATTCTATAAATTATTTAATTTAGTTTGTCTTACAAAAAATTTACCTTTATCTTATGAGGAACATGTTTTTGTTTAGATCATCATGATGGATTATAAATTGTTTGTATAATCTCTCAATAAAATGATTCATTATTTTAATCATATCATAAATGAAATTTTATAATTAAGGAAAGTTAAATTTGTATAAATTTTAATTTTAGCATGAATTAAAAATATCAAAAGAAGAAGATTTCAGACATCTCCCATATAGAACCATATTCTATATTTTGAAAGATTGACATTCAACATTAAGTTCATGTGTCATTAAACATTCAATAAAATTTTCACAGAACCATTTTGATTATATCGTATGATTAAATTCAAAATCCCACATGAGATATATATAGAGAGAGTTAGATACTAAATGGATATATATACAAAAACACATGTTGAAAAAGATAGAGACACAAAAATATAAATGATTACTCTAATAATGCTAACTATTAACATTTATACATACAATGATCGTATACAATTCTAAAAAGTCAATAAATATGAAATAAAAGATCATCCATATATATTATTTTAAGATCACCATATTCTCATGAGTTATCTGCATCTTCTGTCATTTGTTTATTGGAACTGTATGCTGTAACAATTCATTAAATTTTATTAACCACAATTTTATTTAAAATTATAGTATGTGACTGTGTTAAGATCTTGAATATGACATATAATGGTAGAGTTTGAATGAAATCTATTATACATTTGTGACAAGTAATTTGTTCTTTTACACATTATAGATCCATAATGGAAATGTTTTTTATAGTGAAAATCACCAAAATCATGGAATATTGTGTCATTTGAGTGGGATTTGAGATTTATATTCCCCAAAACATTACAAATCCCTGGTGTTTAGTTTCGTTCAACTATGATTTTATATATACACGTCCTATTATTATTAATTAAAAGATCAGAACTCAACGACCTTGAAGATGATGGATTTAGTGTAAAAAATATTGGAAATAAATTTACCCCCATCATGATTTTTCATCTAAAAATTATTTGGGAAATTAGTTTTTATTTTACCTTCTGACTCTTGAGTTCATAAATTTAAAAGTTTCAATTATAATTACATTATTTAAAACGAAATATATGGTTCATAAAAGAGATTGTTAGTCAGTTTTTAGATTTCCATACATTAATGGTGAAAATTATGTGAGCTTAATGGCATGAATGACCATCTATTTAAAGATAAATAGATTAATGTTTTATCTAAAAGGAGTGAATCGCTTTTAAATACAAAAGATATGACTAGAAACATTGGATTCTAACACCGAATCATGATATGATCTGAATTCACAATATATTTATGATAGAATATGTGGACTAGGTCCAGATGAGTTTAATCAAGTTTCCAAAATTCAAAAAACTCATGAAATATGGATTACTATATTAGTTTTTTATGAGGTTACAAAAAATTTAAAGGCCCTTATATATGATACAGTCAATATTATGTTTGAAACTCTCAAAATTAATGATGGATAAAGTTTTACTCAAATTAATGGATTAATCCACAAGTTTTCGATTAATATTACTACAATAGGAACTCCAAAAACTGATCTCAAGGATGGATTGAAAGTACTAAGACATTTACCTCTTAATTTGAGTGTAATATCATCTTCCATCATAAAATCTATAGAGCTATAGAATTTCAAAATAAAGGATCTCGATATAACTATTTTGATGTATGAAACATCAATAATTGATGATGTTGGATAATATAAAATGGTTAGTAGTGAAAATGAAACTTTGATGGTTTTAACTTCAAAATATGAATAAAATATAATTATATAGAATTATGAATCATCTGAAGAAGCACACTTTTCAAGATACTAAAAATAAAATGATGAGCTTTCCCAACACTCCTATAAATTTAAAAAGTTCACTAATAATTGAATAGTTTTTAAAAGACCCATAAAAAGTATAGGAACTAAGGTGACAACTCTAAATAATTGAGATGCTATGAGTGTATTTTTTTAAGAAATATCATGCTGGACTCTCTGCAATTTCATGAATATGAAATTCTCTAAAACATTTTTTCATGAATACCATATATAATAAAAAATCCATAAAGTTAACAAAAGTAACATGGAGTAATAATAAATACTCTATAAAATTTACAAATTCATAATTATTTGATGAATCTCTTAATCCAAATGCCAACATGTGTTTTCTAGAAAATTTAGATGAGTTATATTATTATTATTCTTCTTTGCATAAGTGTAAATCTGAAAATAAAAATTCCTAATAATAATAATTAAATCTATATTGTAACATCTTATCACCTAAATATGACTTCTTAAAAAATATATAATAATTACATAGTAATTTAAATAACAATATTTTTATTGAAGAATAGAAGTTAAAGAAAAAAATTTAAATTCTAATATATTAATTGGAAAATTATATTGTATCTTATACTAAAAAATTTTGCAACCTTGAGAACATAATAGAGGATTTTAAAAACAAATGAGATTTTGTAAGTCTTATTAACATGGGGGAGTATTATCTTAACAGAATTCTTGTTCAAAATCAACCAAAAAAGGGAAAGTTTATAATCAAAAGTTGGGGTGAAAGGCATAAATTTTACAATAAATATTTTGTTCCTAGTTATAAAAATAAAAACAATACAATATTACTTCTTTTTACATTGGATATGTAGATCATTATTCTAATAGATATAATATTAAAATACCTTAATTATTCTAATTAAAAAATCATTTTCATACAAAACATTTATCATAAATTTTTTTAAAATTTTCCCGAATAAGAAAACAAATTTGGATCCCCAAGTAACTTATAGCTAGCATTGATAGACCCTAGAGTATTTTATTCAAAGAAATATTATTCTCTGATTATTCATTATATAGAACAATCCACAAGAAAAAAAAATTAAAAGTGGTTTATAAAAACTTGTTATTTAAAAAAATATGTGTGGATTTGTATCAAATATTTACTCATTATCGAATTTTGATGAAGAATATGTAATATTTGGTGATAATGAAAATTATAAAATTATTATCATTGGATTATTTTAAAATACATGACTTACCCTCATTATAAAATTATATTTTTCAAAGTCTTAATGAACAACATTCAAATATTTTAAAATTCTTTTATGATGGTTATTCATATTATTTTTCTAAGAAAATATGTCTAATATTTAAATAAAAATATCTCAATTTAAGGAAGTTTGAATTGATAGTGTCTATACGTTAAATATTAATTCATTATGTAGAGAAACTTTTAAATTTATTGAATGATGAAATTGATGAGTTGTGGATTTGGTGTAGAATGAATAGACATTATAATGTTCATTAAATGTAAAATTTACTAAAATATTATTGGTGCCTCATATTGCCAGCCTTAAATTGAATAAATTGAAACTATATGATACATGTTAAAAGGGAAAAAACAAAAAAAATTAAACCAATTAAAGATGTTTCAACATCCTAAAATCTAGAGCATGTTCATGTGGATATATTCTAACCTTCTAGAACTGCAAGTCTTGCTGTAAACTAATTTTTCTGTGTGTTGGTTGATTATTTTTTAATATTTACATGGTTTTACATTTTTAGGGTTAAATATAAAGATTTTTCTATTTTTATTAACTTCAATAAATGTTTGCAAAATTATGGATATTCAAAAATTATGACATTAAGAAGTGACCATAGAAGATAATTTTAGAATCAAGAACTTTTCTCATATTTCTCAAAACAAGTTATTAAAAAAACTTTTCTACACCCATGACAAATCAAAAAATTGGAATTTTTTAAGGGGCGAATAATAAACTGCATGAAATTTATAGATAAATTTTATATAAATATAACATGCCCATTTATTTTTGGGATAAACCTATTAACACGTCGTGTTTTGTCATCAATAGAGTTATTATAATGTCGACCATAAATAACACGCCATATAAGTTATGGAATAATAGAAAATAAAAGATATGGTTATCTAAAGTATTTTTATGCAAGGTTTACATCTTAAACAGAAAGTATAATCAAGGTCAATTTCCTCCAAAATATATAAAAAAATATCATAGTTTATTCTACTACATCTAAAGCTCATTGAATTTTCAAAAAAAAAATCAATGACTTTTGGAGAATCAATTCCTATAAGTATGGTGAATGTGATCCTTTTGATCAAAAAATGACTCACACAAATTATCTATCTGATTATATTAATGACATCAGACCTGAACAACTTTTTATCAACAATATGGATAGGAATTTGAAACATCATTATTTTAACCAAATCTAGTAAGAGATGATACCAGTTAACCAGAAAGTGTGTTACTTATAAAAACTAGAAACCATAAAGACTATTTAGAAGAAATAGTTATATGAATATTAGATGAAGAAGTTAAATCTAGGTAAAATATAGAAAATATAGGATATTATATGCCTTTTATATCATCTAGAATAAAAAAATAGAGGAAGATTTAGCTAATGAAAGTTGGGTTCTAGTTATCCATGAAGAGTTAAAGAAGTTCAAGAGAAACAAATAATGGGAATTAGTTGATTAAACCTATAAATATCTTTTCATTGAATAGTAATGGGTATTTATAAAAAAAATTATAATAATTTTGTCATCACAAAAAAAATCCTAGATTAGTTGCCAATGTTTTAATAAAGAAGAAGGAATAGATTTTGAAGAGAACTTTTCTACAGTATATATGTTAGAAGAAACTAGAATACATCTTGAATATTAGATGAATTTCAAATTATTTAATAATTTATGTTAAATGTAAAATGAATATTATATCTTTAATGGTTGAAGTTTATGTTGAACAACCTCCTGATTTTGAATACACTCATTTTCAAAATTCCTTTTTTAAATGGGTTTTTGATAGGAAAGTTAGATTATGTATCTCTCACATATCCAAACATATATTCCCTAACCCTAAAATATTTAAAATATTTTCAACAATGGATAAATCCAAAATAATCGACAATGATACACCTAGAAGAATTAAATTTCCATATACAAACTAAAATATTTTAAGGGGAAGATTCATATTCTTTAGTTATATTAAAAATATTAATATATTACATAAAATGTTATTAATTTTTAATGTTGGGAATTATTTTCCAGTTAAAAATAAATTGAGTTTTTAATGATAAATTGATTCCGTAGATATATGTGGCAGTTGAATTTTATTACGATGACAAAAATATTTTTTTACAATGACTTTAAATCTGAAAATTATTTCAACTACTTCATTTGAAATTAATTAAGTGTTTAAATTTCTTCATTAATGATATACTGAATTAATTACATCTCTATTTACTACATGTAAGTTAATTCCACAAGAAACGATGTTGTCCTTTTTTGGAATTACTATTATTGAAAAAAAGTCAATGAATGATTTAGAACCTAAAAGGAATCTTCATGTAATGTTAATTTAGTCTACTATTTCCTAATGGAATGGTGAGTTTTAATTTTTTTTTAATTTCAAGTTATAATACAAAATTATGATCAAAAAACTATATATTATTCATGATACGTTATTAAATATATGTTTCAAATTCAAAATAACTGAATTTTTTTAAGCATTTGTTTGTTGGTTGACGATTGTTTTCCATAAATCTAGTGTCAATTTGTATAAAACATCATTAACATGTTGTCATGGTCTAAAAATTTCATGTGAAAGTGTACTAAGAAAAATATTTATTACTATATTTGTTATTTATGTATGATATTACACATTTGTTTATATGGATAAATTTGTATAAACCCCACAACTACCCAAGGGGATTCTTCTTGAATGAAATTTTCTAGTGTAGTGGTTATTCCAGTAATAATTATTACACTGGTTACTATGGAAGAACCAGTGCAAAAGTATGGATGTAAGAGACATTTTAGATAATCAAACTCACACTAAAAGGAAAATAAGAGTAATATTTTGTTTAATATATGTAAGGAACATTCCCCGGAGATAGTTCATCACATGCTCTCACAATAGTTCATACTGATTTCATTCATATTTCTTCTATTATGAAATAATTTTTCTCATCCATTATAAAATTGGTTATTATTGTAAATTAAAAGATCATATCAAAAGTATATGTCACTATACATTAGTTTAAATTATCCCCATTCATAAAAGAAAGTAAAAAATATAGAACAAAATCTATTTATTTTGTATGCCCAAATACTACTGGTAGAGAGGAACAAAAACAACCTGAATGTGAAAATCATCTTATTACAAATATAAGATCTAGATAAGCATCTAGAGAACCATATCATGTGAATTAAATACCTATTGTTGTTGATCATCAACATGATGATGAAAAGGATAGAGTGTAATTTCAACAAGATAAATTTTGAACTATTCCTATAGGAAATTCAAGATAAGAGATTCCCATAGAATAATTAAATGTTGTAGATTAAAGGTCCCAAGAAAGATACTCCAAATTAATTTATAAAAGTATAATATTTGATTATTAACCAAGTTTAGTCTCGAAGTGTTGTATGGACTATTTATGAGAACATTGTCTCAAAAGATGATAAAAGTGAATTGATGTAATTTGTTCAATCACCTTTGTATATGTTTGTTAAATAAATCTTTTGGAGAAGTTCCAAATTAACTGTATGCATAGATAAAATTGAGAGGATTATCTCAAGCTATAAACCTGATGACCTCCACAAATTATTCAATGAAATATGAGTTTCTTTCCATGGAGTGGTTTTAGGATCTTCAAAGAGATGTGATTACAGAAGTATGAAGAATTATAGAATTTACACAAAGTAATTTCCTATCCATTTATCAATCTAAAATGAAAACTAGATCCATATGGAAGAAAACATTTACTAGAAATTCATCATCATTCATTTCATGTGAAAATGTATAACATTTATATCATCATAGTATTTCAAATAATGTATGGATCTCTGGAAAATTATTTTAATGAATTGTAATAGATGTTTAAAAAACTACATCAGTTTGTATAAAAATAATTACATCTGTAATCCCCTCAAGAAGAATAAGAAGAAGAAGAGTAAAATGTGATTTATGGACTAATGAAGCATTGAGTATCCTCGAAATTAAAATAAATAGTTTCTATAAATTTTTAAATAGGTTTATAAAAAATTATTTTAGTCATTGAAGAAGTTTGAGATTGGTTGTGCCAGGAATGGAGATTTACAAAATCTCTATAGAAAGTTTTCTAAAATGGTCTGGAGTTGTTTTATTACACTATTATAATATTAAAATCATTATATGGTGATGGTAATTGAATCTTATGTAAAGGATCCATCAAAAATAAAATGAATAAGTTTTCATAGAACTATTTTTTTATTTCTAGGACTCAACATCTTAGATATTCATAGTGATTATTGACCTAGTTGAAATCTACATAATGGAAAATTTTAAGGGTTGTAATGGAAGTTTCATTTCCTTTACTGGAACCCTCTTCTAATATATATTTTATCCCTATACATAACTATGATATATAATGGGACGATTAAAATGATCTCAATATTTATTCAACTTATATAAGATTCGCTCAAACTTTTTGAGCTATGCTTTGATAATTTTTACACATATTGGATGTTGATGTTGGGGAAATTTCTAATTAAACATTTCATGCATATTCCTTACATGTTGACAAGCCACAATCATTCAAAATACCCCAATTGAAAAATCATTTTACACCTTATAATAGACATACTTTACATATTTTTTTCTTTAGTTGAATGGTACCTAAAAAACATTTGAATGGTGTTTCAGAAAAAAATGAATTATTTCATTCTAATTTTCTAGTGTTTAATGAATTTAGTTCTTTTACTATTATTAAAACAATTAGTAGATGTTTTTATCTATGTTTTCAATATTTTTATAATTTATTTTTTTCTATTATATTTTATGTTTCCTTGTTCTTTATTCATTTCTGTAATGATTTATAACGGTCGATATTTTTATTAATACAACATCATGAAAAATTATATTCACGTTTAGTGGTGTCAACTATTTACAATTAATCTGGTGAAATATTAATGATGTTATTTTTTTTCATTTTCTAAATTTATTTTGATTACACAAAAATGGTGAGAATAAAAATTAGGATAAAAATTTAAAATTCCCTTTTCCAAATTTTTAATTATATTCAATGGGTTTTGTGGTCATCCTAAAGGGTGTGGTATTTTTTACGGACTTATGTTGTTCCAACATATATTAGTTTGTATTTGTGTTGATGGTTTATGAAATCCCAAATAGAAATCAAAATTTTTTATCTTAATAGTTTTATATTTTATCTATTATAAAATATGGGATTTTCATTTCAAATTTGTTAAGTCGATAATATAATAAAAAAAATTATCATATTTTATGTAAAGTATTCATTTTGAAAAAAAATATTTTTTCATATTAGAATCTAGTTCTGAAATATTATCATTTATTTTTGCAGAGTCATAAAACAAAACTTTGGAAATTTAACTTACTTTTTGTGATATTATCTTATGAAGATAATAAATGATACACTTCAGTTTCAAGGCTATTTATTTCATATACAATTTATTTATGAAAAATAATTATAATATAAAAAGAATATTAAGAAAATATTATCTTATGCATGGAAATAGAAGTCATGAAAGGAATGTATCACACATCTGTAAAATAATTCTCTTGAATAGAATAATTATTATATAAAATATTGAATTTGTATTATCCTATGAATAGATTTTTTTTAATTATATGATGAAGAATATGCTTTTCATATTGTCATGATTTCCTTTTTAATGTTGGTTTAATCTCATGGTAAGTCGTTACATGATTTTAAGAATATTATAGATGGAATTGTGTAGTTATATAATAGTTTATTTTTATAATGTTTCATTTTTACCAAAAATGGAAATATATAAAGAAGAATAAGATCATTGGGATCAAAACTATAGAATAATATCATATATTAGTATTGGATGGACACATACCATTAAGAGAAAGTTCCATCAGCTTTTCAATGGTGTTTTCAATTAACAATTATTATTATCTCATATTCTTAAGTTCAAAATAAAAGAGGAGATATAAAATAGAGATATATTCACTATATATGTATATAAAACATATAAATACACACATATACATTGATAATTATTGAGACACGCACATATAAACGATTACATTGGTGACAAACACAAGGATTTTTTGTACATAAAATTCTATCATGTTGTGCTTTCATGTCTATAATGTTGTAATTAGAGATCCCCATAGTAATTCATTGAATATATTCATCTTCTCATGACAAATTTTCATCTACATTCTGTTTCATCTTTCAATTATGTTCTGCAACAATTATTTAATGTTTATACACATATATTTTATTTAAACTCAATATAATTGACTGTTTTATGTCCATGAATAGGGATTGTAAAGGTATATCCTTGTTGAAATCTAATATACCATTCTAACAAGTAACAACTCCATTTACTTAGCTAAGTGTCCCCGTAAAAAGGTATTTCATTGTAAAAATCAGTAAACTCATGGAGTAGAGTATTGGTGGAGTAGACTTGGATATTAATGTTCTCCAAATAATTATAAATATCTTGTTTTCAATCTCTTTATAATATTATTTTATAATTCCACTTCTTGTTATAATTAAGGAAAATATTAAAACTCACATATCATAAAAAGGATGGTCTTAATGTAAAATTTTACAAAATAAATTCATCCCCTCTTTAGTTTTTTTCTAGTAACTCTCTAGGAAAACACTAGATACAATGGTTTTGATCACTATAAAAGAGCTATGATAATTTGATTAAAATGTAAGTGTTTATAATAAACCAACTAAAAATATAATCAATATACAAAATATCATAATTTAATAATTATGCCTCACAAATAATCACTCATTCTTGTTAATGGAGGGTTTGGTGACTTTGAGGAGTAGTTACATAGGTAACATTTTTAAAAAAACGTTGGAATATTTATTTATAGTAAAACGAAGTAGATTATCTTCTAGACTTCTCATAATTCACACTGATATTCAAAACATGGAGCATAGAGAAATAATAAAGGGTTTTTCTAATAAGCTCAATAAGGGTAAGAATAAGGGCTAATAATAAAACATCGTTAGTGAGAATCAAATGAACAAATAAATATGAATAAGATAAAAATATACTATTAAAAAATTAATAGGTAATTAATCATGAAATATATAAGAGAATGACATTAATGTGGGGAATATCTCATAAAAGATTCATAAGTATTGAATTTAATAAGTTTTGGTAAATAATAGAATCATAGAAATGTTTAAAAATCATAATAATATGAAAACCTTATGAGCAAACCCAATATTTCCATTCCTTTGTGAATACAAACTATTTCAATGAATTCAAATTTGAGAATAGTTGTTGTATCTACACCTTCATAAACAAACTCATTATATCTATTTATTATATTGTGAGAAAACCTATAATTCCAGTAAATTTCTAAATAAAACAGTTATATCCATACATTTTAATGTCATAAAACACATTACGTCTATGAATTTTTTGATAAAATACTTATGTCTATACATTAAAATGTGAAAAATAAACTTTATTCCCAAATAATTATAAACAAAATATTATGTCTATAGAGACCCAAGATTTATGTACATGAAAATTAAATTTCATTTTCATAATACTTAATAAATTACCCAAAAAGAGGCCCAAAGACAGTATTAGTTTAGATCCTTTTGAATTTGGGAACATAATCTTCTAAATTTATGGAAGATCTTAAACGACTCCCATAATGATCTTCCCCTTTATTTTTCCTACATAAAACATTTCATTATATCCTATAGAAAGGAAAACATAAAAATAGTGAGCTAAAATTCTCAATAAGGGTAAACATGAACAACATAAATAAATAAAAATAAGAATTTGGAAAGCTGAACATAAATTTTGAATATCAGAATCATGAGTCATAAAATAAATCTTGGATGTACGTAAGGTATAGAATATAAAAGAACATTAACCATAAAAGAATAGTATAGGCATAAAACATGGAATTGGGGAAAATAAATAAGAACATATTTTTATTATCATAGTAACCAAAGAATTACTCCAAATACCATCATAATGGAAAATGTCTATTACTGAACTGATTTTACTTCTCATCCCAGTCATATATTATTAAACAAGATTTAAATGTCGTTCTTGCCATGTATTACTAAACCAGATAATATTTGTGTTCTAGTCATGTATATCTCATGAGATATTAATCTTTACCCAATAAATTATAGGGAGATAAGGGTACCACCCATATCATAATGAAATCATTCTTATATGTTCCACAAAAACATAAATCATTCATCATATCATATCCAAAGAAATTGAATGGGTTCTTAAAACATCGTTCTATCATAAAATAATTCCTATCAAATATCATTCTATCATTGAAAAAATAAAATATTAATAATAATATGAATAGAAACATAACCCTATTTAATATTTTCATCTTAGATGGCAAATAATTTTAATTAAACACTTGAACTTAATCATGAGTAAAATATCATTTCTTCTTCAAAAACATTTTATATTCTTAAAACACTATGAAAATTTAAATGAAAATAATTTCATTGAACATAAAATTAAAAACATTTAATGTTATATTTATGGAAATAATTCATTATTAAATTGTAAAAATTTATTAATGTAGTATAAGATAAAAAAGTTCTCCTCGTGCTTTTTCCTAAAAAGTAAAAAAGTACCTTGTATGGTAAACAAAAGAAAACATCCTTCCATACAATGAAGTAAAAGTCAAAAATGGGTAAAAATGATTTTAAAAATATTTATAAGAATATTAAACATTTTAGGAAATTTTTTTTAAGAAAACATTAATATAGATGATCAATATATCCCTTGTAAATATATATGTATAAGCCATCTTAGAGAAAAATGAGACTGAAAAATTATCCTTTAATTTAAGTCTGATTTCTTCTATATGAGTCTGAAACTCTTGTATAATGGGTTTAAACAAATGATTAACTTGTAACAGAACCATAATAATATTTAAGACATCATATGTGATTTACTTATTACTTTATATTATCAGTTTATTTGTCAATTCCATGTTAAAGAAATGTTTTGGGTGATAATCATTTTATTTATCATATGTGTTTTGAATTGTTATTCCAGATATTTTTAATTATACAGTGACTTACATACTTCATGAATATGAAACATGATTTATATAACATATATATTTAATATATAAATATATATAATATACATATAAATGAAATGGAATACACTATTCATGGAGATGGTAGGTCGAACGTACCCATTAATGTTGTTTATGTTTCCTTTTTGAATTGAATTAAAGAAATTAAAGGTAAAATTTATATATACATATACATAAATACTATAGAACTATTATTTATTATATTTCATTCTTATTTATTATACATATTTATAATCATTCTTGAATGGTTAATGTAGTGAATGAATTTCATCGCGTCATGGAGACCGTAGGTCGTACGTACGCACATGCGACAATATCATTCACATAATTGTTTAATGGTATTTATTTTCTTGGTGTACACTATATCATAATTAATATAATATTCTAAAAATCATATATAGTTATTACATCCATTTTTATAACCATCCATGTAAGGTGGTGGTGAAAAACAGATTACACCACAACGTGGAGACGGTTAGTCGTATGTACGCACGCAAGGTGATTTCATCTTTCTTAAGAGGGGTTGAAATTTGAATATGGTTGTTTCATAATTATAATTACATCTCAGTATATAATTTCTACAATAGTTATTATTCTATATTTAAACAACTCATGATATGAAAGTAAAAGTATAAATAAATATAAAAGAATTGGTTGAGGAGATTACCTCTTCTTTAACGTGCTCTCTTTAGATATCCTCTTATTGGAACTAGAATTGGTAATTGAAGAAGAAGAAAACATATATAATGTTTCAAGGGAATATTATAAGGTAAATATTTAGGTTATGGGTGATATTGAATACTAAAATTTATGTGATGCATTTAGGGATGAAGTTCTCTTTTATAATTGAGGTGAGGGGCACTTTTGGAAACCTCAAAAATATTAATTTATAATAATTTTAAAATAAATTAAATTAACTAAAAAAATTAGATATATTTGAAGATAAGATATGAAAATATTTAAATCACATCATGAAATAGAATTTAGATATGTTTTTATATCAATAATCAACTCAAAATGATTCTAAAAACTAAACTTTTTTACTTTATTAACAAATAAAAATTGAATGTAAAACCAATATATACCAGTAGGAATAACCTAAAGATATTTATATTTTAAAAAATTTGAAAAATATATATATTTAAGTTATTCTATTATATATATATATATATATAGTTAAGAATTATCTTTTTAATTAACAATTAGGTATTATATTTAATTTTAATTAAGATAACAACTATTTCAATATTAATAGAGTTAAAATATTACTTTTTTTAAATTATTCCACAAATGAACAATTTAAAACATTTCGTACCATATAATAATTATACTATATTTTAGAATTGATTAATGATTTTTAAATAATTTTAAAAATCATTATTTTAACAAAACCTCAATTGTGTCAATTTTGAGAATACTCATTTCATGGATTATTAGAAATATCAAGATAAGGTGTTATCCTCTACAAAAATATTTTACTATATTCCTAATGTTTTATGGTCGTCTATAAAATTTATTTGTCAAATTAATTTTCCCAAATTATATTTATTTTAATATTTTTAATAAATTTTATTTTATATTTCCATTTTAAAATAATCAATACATCAATAATGTGTAATTATTTAATAAACTTATTTCAAATATAAAAAATTTAAATAAAATACGATGATAAAAATAAATTTAATATATTTCTTAATAATATATGTACTTCAATTTATCTTCTAGAAAATACAACATTAAAAATGTTATAATTATTAAAGTGTGAAAGTGATAACTTTAACATCACTTTAAATAATATAAAATAAATTTCATAATCTCTTCAATAAAGTTCCAAATGGTTAATTTCTCAGAACATGAATTCTTATGGTCGATATTTAATCAACCAATATAGTTTTTCATGTTTTTAGGACTTTTATGGTTACTGGTAGTTTAATAAAACATGTTTTATGAATTTCTCATCAATTAATTAATTTTTACCACATCAAAGTATAAGTCTTTAAGGTAATTATTAATTTCTTAAAAATTAAATATATGTAACGCCCCGACCCCAGCTACCCAGAGTCGGTGCATTACTTTGTAACATTGGCATGATCATATAAGATCAAGTCTCAAAAGACCGATTAGTTTAGTAGCCTTGGAAACACTAGATACATTCATAAATGTTACATTACATCATAAAAATGAAAACTACAATAACATGGTCTTCATAGTCCACAATCATATCCCTTTTTTGACTACCCCTGCAGGTCATTCATAAAATACTTCTTCACATCCTGGAAAAATATTAAAACATTGAAAGGGGTGAGCTCAGATGCTCAGTATGGTTAACAATATAGCGGAATCTTTCATAAATAAACATTAACATTTAAGGCAATGTATAACTAAAACAAAAGCCTTTTAAACATGAACTTCAACATAATATGGCAAAAGTAAAATGAGACAATGCCATTCACGTCTTCACATGGATATTCTACTGGTCGAATAATCACATGCAATATCAATAACCACTTTCATAATAAGGGAATGTATAATGCCAGACATTCTGAAACATTTTGTCAAGGCCTCGGCCAAGACGTCTAAAATGATTAAGGCCTCGGCCAAAACCATAAATAAAATTGGGAAAGGGCCTCGGCCAATTCCATGTCTAGTTGTCTCATGAGACCTACCGATGCAATCTTTTTAGAAGATACTTACATTTAATATTGCTTAAATATACTCCAATGTTTTTCTGAAAACATATTGCAAGCTTTTGAAAACAAAATAACTAATTCTGAGACTGTTCGACTAATTACAGGCCATGATGGGTCCATGCCCAAACCCTTCCTGTCTACCACACTCGAGAGTCATGTTTTCTGAAAACATTTTTAATCTTGCATTAAATACGTATACATTTGTCCTGTATTTTCATATATTTGAGAGAAATATCTATTTTTTGAAATCATTTATAAATCACATAATCATAAAATAAATCCTTTTGAATAAATGTAAAATTCAATGGGGTTTATACACCGTATAAAAGAAAATTGTGTATAAAACCAAATATGCCTCAATGAAAGGAGATTGCGACGAAGTCCTTAAAAAGATCATTTTTTAAAATAAATTACATCTATAATGTGTATTCACTATAAGTACACATAAATAATGTAAAAATACAAGATAGGACATAATAATATCATGACATAATTTGAAAGTAGGAGATTAACCCAAAGAATAGAAATTGGGTTAAGAAGTTCCCTTACAAAGATCATTTTTTTTAAATTTAGTTAATCTATTATGTGTATTCACTATAATTACACATAAATAAATTACAAATACAAGATAGGACATAATAATATCATGACATAATTTGAAAGTAGGAGATTAACCCAAATAATGGACGTTGGGTTAAGAAGTTCCCTTACAAAGATCATATTTATAAAATAAAATAAATCTATTATGTGTATTCACTATAGGTACACATACATAATGTACAAATACAGGATAGTACATAATAATATCATGACATAATTTTAAAGTAGGAGATTAACCCAAAGAATGGAAATTGGGTTAAGAAGTTCCCTTACAAAGATCATTTTTAAAATAAAATAGATCTATTATGTGTATTAACTATAATTACAAATAAAGAAAGTACAACTACAAGATAGGACATAATAATATCATGACATAATTTGAAAGTAGGAGATTAACCCAAAGAATAGAAATTGGGTTAAGAAGTTCCCTTACCTCGTGTCTTACTTGACTCAACCGTTCTTTAACCTCCTGAATAATAAACTAGAGTTAATATATACCTTATTAAGAACCATTTTCAATTTCATTATCCTTATTATATAACTTATTACAATGATATTAACATTATGTAATTATTTAAGTTAATAACGGTCGTTTTGTCGATCTTTGGTACTTGAGTCAACAATAAACTTCTTATAACTACAAGTTGTTTATGTGGTAGAATATCCATTATCTCTAGAATTATATTCATGATTTAGATGTCATATATATCTTATATATCCAGTATATACATTCATTTATAATATTACGTAACATTTAGAGGTAAGAAATGAAATGCACCGTTCATGGAGACGGTAAGCCGTACGTACGCATGAACGCTACTTTCATTTCAATTTAATATTTAACGGAACGAAATAATAATTATATAAATGTATAATATAATTCCAGTATAATATATTTTATAATACCATTTACTCCATCCTTTATACATCCCACATATGGCATTAATGATTCAAATCACTTTTAGGGGGTGGTAGTCTGCACTTCCTAAAATGAAATTATCGCATTTTACCCATAATGGAAATCATAAAGTATGACATAAATGAGAAATACAGAAGCATAAGTAAAACATAAACATATTTTATATCATATATAATTATAGTGACATCTTAATGGCCACCTTTGAAGGTGTTATATGAGTGTTGAACAATCATCGTTTCGTGAGGCAGAAATTCGTCATCCACAGAAACCGTATGTTCTTTAACCATTAGATGTAGGTGTGTGTAAGTGTAGCTATAATCCTTATTATAACAACATCCTAGTATATTGAGGATACTGGTGGTGTTACAAAAGAAATGAATAAAAAGAGTTTAGGGGGTTGAAGAAAAAAAATAAAACAAAACAACATTAGAGAAGACATTACCTCAAAATTGGGTAACTCTTTTTGATTTGAGACAAAGGCTTCCTTGAGAAGAGTTCTTCCCAAAGTGAGGCTTCTAGGAGTAAGAGGGGGAATTTGGGAGAGTATTTGGGCAGAGTCTGGCCGATTCAAATGGCTTGAAGGTGTGAATAAGGTGGGAGATGTGGGGGCCTTTTATAAGTGGAGAGGAGGGGCACTCTTGGAAAGTAAAGAAAAGTCACATTATTATAAAATGAGTTTCGGATTTTAGAGGTCCCACACTTATATAATTAGAGGATAATATGATAAGGGTTCTAAATATACTCATCCAATAGGTTTTTGACAAGTGTACGCTTTGGATTTTACATTATCTTTAAATTTTATTTAAATCGTTAAATAATGAGGTCATCACTGTATCATCATAATGTCATAAATAATTTAATTTATTTAATGTCTAAAAATTATAAAAAAAATAAGATGATGTAGGAAATAATTTTAGATTTCTAATTAATATTTATAATCAAAATTTTGACTTCTGTAACCCCACTTAAAAACTGTTTTAGTAAAACAACTCATGTTTGTGTCAATTTAATTTTAACATTAAATAAATATATATTAATGTCATTGTCCAACCAAAGTGGCTCCATGGGGTCCCCAAGATGACTCATGGGTTGTCTTGGTCGGCCATGACTCATCCAATAGGAGTAGTACAAGTTTCAAACTCATATAATATTATTAAAACATTGTTTTTACCTTAAACTACACTAATTACCTCTAATCGCGATTAAGAACTTAAAAGTTACTATTCACCAAAAAATTATTTTAATCTCATTGAACCAAATTTTACTTCTTAATGAAAACCATGTATGTCGGATTTTTGAAAGTCAAATCACAGAAGTGGTAATATTTCATTTAAACGAAAAATCGGTTATTTAACTACCACTTAGTGGTTTCACTATTCATCAAAAATTGAAGTTTTTCAGAACAAGGCCAAAATTTCACCCTAAGCTATAATTGATATTATGAATTCAAAAATTATGTCTATTTTACAAAATTCCAAACATATAAGTTTCATTAATTAATTTTATAATTAATTCCCGCTGTTACAAAAAAATAGCGTGTTTCTAGGAAACAATTTATATCAAAAGATTGGCAATTGTTTATATCCAATTTCAATGTTAAATTAATTCTAATGACCACCATTGGATAAAATGGTAAAAATATATTCTAATTATACTTTAAAACCGCTAAATAGTATAATTTATCACTATAAAATATTTTGATTAAAAAAGTTGTTTTAAGTATTTTTCACTATTCATAAAAAATAGAAGTTCTCAGAAAAATACCAAAAATTCAACATAGGAAAATTTCGATATTCCGAATCCAAAAATGAAGTCCATTTTGATAAATAAAATTTATAAAATTTCAAAAAGTAGGTATTACTATTCACAACGGCTAGTTTAATTCGTTGTGGTGTGTGTTAGAGCTCGAGGTTGCGTACAACACACGCTATTGCATTATTCGAAGTGAAACGTACCGTGGAAGCTTGGGGTGTTACATTCTCCCCTCCTTCAATAAATTGCATCCTCGCAATTTGAAATTTTTCTTTGAAAATAAAAGGGTGAAAAGAGAAAATACCTTTGAGGAAAACCCACATCGGAAATAAGGTTAGTAAATATATAACATTAAAAGAAAGCAAGATAAGTACAAAGGTCACCCGATATAGCCCATTCTAGGATTCTATGAAAATATGGATATGGAGGAGAAACAAACCATCAAGGTCTGATGGAGAGTTATAGAAAATAGGATTAGGAGAAAGTTTAACCACAAGAAAATCAAAAACTTGTGATTGGTTAAACGGTCATTGAATCCCCAGTTGGAAAAGTTAACCGAAAACATTTTTGTTTTAAGTTACCTTTTATAATGTTGAGGAATTTATTTAGGAGATTTACTAAGAACGTAAGGGAATATACATACTTGTTATGTATACTTTCATTCGTTAATAAATTTTTACCACAAACCCAACTTTTACTCCAAATGGTAACGAAACTCAAAAATATTCTATTTATCCTAATTGTGTAAGGTTCTAAATGTTAACACATAGCATTTAGATTAGTAAAATTATTTTGTAATAACCAGGGACATCCTGTAGGCTAGTGGTAAGAAATAAAGGCTTGTCGCACTATGGTTGTGGGTTCGATTCCTACAGCTTTTTCCGACGCGATGGGTTATTCCCCACCCTGCAGGTTGTCCTTTTCCTAAAACTATAGTATCATAATATTCCAAAAATAATCTTCATAAATTTTTTAACCTTAAACAATACTATCCAAAGATCAGCTTAATCCACTCCAACCATTATAGTTATCCAAAATACCTCTGTCCACACTTTCTCTAAAAGGTCTCTAAATTCCAAAATCAATTGTAACATCAGATTCCCCAAACAAAGAAAAGTTTCTCTTATTGTCACATACTAAAAATATGATTACCTTAATCATATTACCTTAATCAAAAAGTACTGCAGTACAATCTTTATATATATCACATTATTTTTATAACCAGAATATAATCCTTGAGTCCAAAAGCACCAATACATTAATTATTCCTCTTCAACTGTAGTCACAGCATAAGATTGGACTTGATCCCTTGGCCTTTTCTGAGGTAAGTTTCCTTGACGCTTAGGACATTCATTTGCATAATGCCCCATTTCCCTACAATTGTAGCATTCAAATTTGATAGCCTCTTTCTTTCCCTTGCAATCACGAGCCTGGTGACCCTTTTCTCCACATTTATAACAAACTCCCATTCCTTTTAGGCACGTACCAGGGTGATTCTTCCCACAATTATCCCATAATTGAAAATCCTTCTTTCCCTTTTTCCCTTTATCTGTATCTTGTTCCCCCGTTCTCTTCTTCTCTAGCTTTACTTTGTTGTCATAAGACTTAGAGAATTCCTTTTCTGTCTTAATAGCACACGAGACAATATCTTCGTATGATGAGAAGGATTGTGATACTAAAGCTCGACGGAGAAATGGTTTTAACCCATCAAAGAAACGATCAGTCTTACTTTTTGGGTTACGTATGTAATCTACAGCATACCTTGCTAACCTTGTAAAGTTATCCTCATACTTTGCGACATTCTCATCCTCCTTCTGCCTCAGACTCAGAAATTGCCTTTCCATATCCGCTCGATGGTCTCGAGGAAAGTATTTTTCTAAGAACATCTCTTTGAACTCCTGCCATTCCATGTTTGATAATTCATCATCTTCCTTTGTGTTTTGAATTAGTGACCACCATTGATCGGCATCTCCAGTGAGGCGGTAAACTGCCATGACAACATTCTCCCATTCACTACTTCCCAAGGCATGGAATATTTTCTCTAAGGAATTTATCCATTTCTCAGCTACTATAGGATTTGTACTCCCATTGAAGGTTGGTGGTTTTGCCTCATGAAACAGTCTAGCATTGATCCTCTACGTTGCGGATCAGGGTGCTCCATACGAGTAAGGTTGTTTTTCATAACCTGCGTGAGTTTTCCCAGTACGGTGAGAAGCTGATCAGCTCCAGTTGTATCACTAGCTCAACCATAATTATCTTGAGCAGGAGGGAAATCCCTACACGGAGTGTGTGCATTGATACGGTTTCCATTCCTTCCACTAGGCGCCATTTCTAAATAATGGAATAAACTAGATTAGTTCATGAATCAAAATACATAATTCCATACGTGTAAAACACTTAACATAAATTGAACTAATTATGGATATAATCCATAATTATAAAAATGTTTTCTTTGAGGAAGTATATACTCGTAACCCTTCATAGTGGTTTGTAATGAAAATGGGAATTATCCAAAGCATATCCCCCGGGAGTGTCGTAACCAAGAGTGCAGCAAGGCCCGTTGTCGTGCACTAGTTCCCGTTCGAGTCTAGCTCAAAGAGGTGTTTTCGGGTTTTACCCCTAGGTACATCTATGCCAGAGCCGCCTCTACCTGCTCGTATCCAGACAGGGATATATTTCTCGGAAAACTCACAACATCTCTACAATACCAAAATTCTAGGAAGTTCTTCTATACTAATCCTCAAAGTCTTTCTTCGGGATATGTGCTCTAATCAGAGTTTATCTAAATCTAGCTTCCAAGGTTAGTACTAAACTGCCTATGATACCAACTGTAACGCCCCAACCCCAGCTACCCAGAATCGGTGCATTACTTCGTAACATTGGCAAGATCACAAAAGATCAAGTCTCGAAAGACCGATTAGTTTAGTAGCCTTGGAAACACTAGATACATTCATAAATGTTACATTACATCATAAAAATGAAAACGACAATAACATGGTCTTCATAGTCCACAATCATATCCCTTTTCTGACTACCCCTGCAGGTCATTCATAAAATACTTCTTCACATCATGGAAAAATATTAAAACATTGAAAGGGGTGAGCTCAGATGCTCAGTAAGGTTAACAATATAGCAGAATCTTTCATAAATAAACATTAACATTTAAGGCAATGTATAACTAAAACAAAAGCCTTTTAAACATGAACTTCAACATAATATGGAAAAAGTAAAATGAGACAATTCCATTCACGTCTTCACATGGATATTCTACTAGTCGAATAATCACATGAAATATCAATAACCACTTTCATAATGAGGGAATGTATAATGCCAGACATTCTGAAACATTTTGTCAAGGCCTCGGCCAAGACGTCTAAAATGATTAAGGCCTCGGCCAAAACCATAAATCAAATTGGGAAAGGGCCTCGGCCAATTCCACATCTAGTTGTCTCATGAGACCTACCGATGCAATCTTTTTAGAAGATAATTATGTTTAAAATTTCTTAAATATACTCAAGTGTTTTTCTGAAAACATTATGCAAGCTTTTGAAAACAAAATAACTAATTTTGAGATTGCTCGACTAATTACAGGCCATTATGGGTCCACGCCCAAACCCTTCCTGTCTACCACACTCGAGAGTCATGTTTTCTGAAAACATTTTTAAGCTTGCGTTAAATACGTATACATTTGCACTAGATTTTCATATATTTGAGAGAAATATCTATTTTTTGAAATCATTTATAAATCACATAATCATAAAATAAATCATTTTGAATAAATGTAAAAGTCAAAGGGGTTTATACACCGTATAAAAGAAAATTTTGTATAAAACCAAATATGCCTCAATGAAAGGAGATTGAGATGAAGTCCTTAAAAAGATCATTTTTTTAAATAAAGTACATCTATAATGTGTATTCACTATAAGTACACATAAATAATGTAAAAATACAAGATAGGACATAATAATATCATGACATAATTTGAAAGTAGGAGATTAACCCAAAGAATAGAAATTGGGTTAAGAAGTTCCCTTACAAAGATCATTTTTTTAAATAAAGTAGATCTATTATTTTTATTCACTATAATTACACATAAATAAATTACAAATACAAGATAGGACATAATAATATCATGACATAATTTGAAAGTAGGAGATTGACCCAAATAATGGAAGTTGGGTTAAGAAGTTCCCTTACAAATATCATATTTATAAAATAAAATAAATCTATTATGTGTATTCACTATAAGTACACATACATAATGTACAAATACAAGATAGTACATAATAATATCATGACATAATTTGAATGTAGGAGATTAACCCAAGGAATAGAAATTGGGTTAAGAAGTTCCGTTACAAAGATTATTTTTAAAATAAAATAGATATATTATGTGTATTAACTATAATTACACATAAATAAAGTACAACTACAAGATAGGACATAATAATATCATGACATAATTTGAAAGTTGGAGATTAACCCAAATAATAGAAATTGGGTTAAGAAGTTCCCTTACCTCATGTCTGACTTGACTCAACCGTTCTTTAACCTCCTGAATAATAAACTAGAGTTAATATATACCTTATTATGAACCATTTTCAATTTCATTATCCTTATTATATAACTTATTACAATGATATGAACATTATGTAATTATTTAAGTTAATAACGGTCGTTTTGTCGATCTTTGGTACTTGAGTCAACAATAAACTTCTTATAGTTACAAGTTGTTTATGTGGTAGAATATCCATTATCTCTAGAATTATATTCATGATTTAGATGTCATATATATCTTATATATCCAGTATATACATTCATTTATAATATTACGTAACATTTAGAGGTAAGAAATGAAATACACCGTTCATGGAGACGGTAAGACGTACGTACGCATGAACGCTACTTTCATTTCAATTTCATATTTAACGGAACGAAATCATAATGATATAAATTTATAATATAATTCAAGTATAATATAGTGAATAATACCATTTACTCCATCCTTTATACATCCCACATATGGCATTAACGATTCAAATCACTTTGAGGGGGCGGTAGCCCGCACTTCCTAAAATGAAATTATCGCATTTTACCCATAATAGAAATCATAAAGTATGCCTTAAATGAGAAATACAGAAGCATAAGTAAAACATAAACATATTTGATATCATATATAAATATAGTTACATCTTAATGGACACCTTTGAAGGTGTTATATGAGTGTTGAACAATCATCGTTTCGTGAGGCAGAAATTCGCCATCCACAGAAACCGTATGTTATTTAACCATTAGATGTAGGTGTGTGTAAGTGTAGCTCAAATACTTCTTATAACAACATCCTAGTATATTGAGGATACTGGTGTTGTTACAAAAGAAATGAATAAAAAGAGTTTAGAGGGTTGAAGAAGAAAAATAAAACAAAACAACATTAGAGAAGACATTACCTCAAAATCTGGTAACTCTTTTTGATTTGAGCCAAAGGCTTCCTTGAGAAGAGTTCTGCCCAATGTGAGGCTTCTAGGAGTAATAGGGGGAAGTTGGGAGAGTATTTGGGCAGAGGTTGGCCGAGCCAAATGGCTTGATGGTGTGAATAAGGTGGGAGAGGTGGGGGCCTTTTATAAGTGGAGAGGAGGGGCACTCTTGGAAAGTAAAGAAAAGTCACTTTATTATAAAATGAGTTTCGGATTTCAGAGGTCCCACACTTATATAATTCGAGTATAAGATGATAAGGGTTCGAAATATACTCATACAATAGGTTTTTGACAAGTGTACGCTTTGGATTTTACATTATCTTTCCATTTTATTTAAATCGTTAAATAATGAGGTCATCACCGCATCATCATGATGTCATAAATTTTTTAATTTATTTAATGTCTAAAAATTATGAAACAAATACTATGATGTAGGAAATCTTTTTTTCTTTCAAATTAATATTTATAATCAAAATTTGGACTTCTGTAACCCCACTTAAAAACTATTTTAGTAAAACAACTCATGTTTGTGTCAATTTAATTTTAACATTAAATAAATATATATTAATGTCATTTTCCAACCAAAGTGGCTCCATGGGGTCCCCAAGTTTACCCATGAGTTTTCTTGGTCGGCCATGACTCATCCAATAGGAGTAGGACAAGTGTCATGCTCATATCATATTATTAAAACATTGTTTTTACCTTAAACTACACTAATTACCTCTAATCGCGATTAAGAACTTAAAAGTTACTATTCACCAAAAAAATATTTTAATCTCATTGAACCATATTTTACTTCTTAATGAAAACCATGTATGTCGGATTTTTGAAAGTCAAATCACAGAAGTGGTAATATTTCATTTAAATGAAAAATCGGTTATTTAACTACCACTTAGTGGTTTCACTATTCATCAAAAATTGAAGTTTTTCAGAATAAGGCCAAAATTTCACCCTAAGATATAATTGATATTCCGAATTCAAAAATGATGTCTATTTAACAAAATTCCAAACATATAAGTTTCATTAATTAATTTTATAATTAATTCTCGCTGTTACAAAAAAAATAGCGTGTTTCTAGGAAACAATTTATATCAAAAGATTGGCAATTGTTTATATCCAATTTCAATGTTAAATTAATTCTAATGACCACCATTGGATAAAATGGTAAAAATATATTCTAATTATACTTTAAAACCACTAAATAGTATAATTTATCACTATAAATTATTTTTATTAAAAAAGTTGTTTTTAAGTATTTTTCTCTATTCATAAAAAATAGAAGTTCTCAGAAAAATACCAAAAATTCAACATAGGCTAATTTCGATATTCCGAATCCAAAAATGAAGTTCATTTTGATAAATAAAATTTATAAAATTTCAAAAAGTAGGTATTACTACGGCTAGTTTAATTCGTTGTGGTGTGTGTTAGAGCTCGAGGTTGCGTACAACACACGCTATTGCATTATTCGAAGTGAAACGTACCGTGGAATCTTGGGGTGTTACAGTATAAATTACCATGATTTTGGTAATTGTTTTATATTTAAATTTTATATTTATTTTCCAACATATCACATGGTTATCCCTAAATTAAAATTATTATACTTATAAGAAATGCGAGTTTGACGTTTTGTCACTTTCATTGGTTTTATTAATATATATGTCATTTTCATTGTCATGTGGACATTAAATGACTATATTGTTAACAAATGATTCTAAGGGTATACTTATATTCATAAAATGTGAGTTTTTAAAGTTTCGCGAAAATTTTGTTATCCTTATCATACTATTATATACTCATATTTACCTGACTTAGCTTTAACTACGGTAAATAGAAATTACCATAGTTACAATTCATAAGAACAAAATGTAAAATTAAGCTATTACCATAATTTGGACCCAATAATTAAAAATTCGGTTCTAATTTTAATCACAAACTTTGTATAAAATAATTTAATATTAATTCTCGTTGTTGAAACCAAAAGGCCGGTTTTTAAGAAATAAAAACTTATCAAAATATTATTATGTGTTTATGTCCAATTTAAATTTCAAATTAATTCCAATGACCAACATGGGATTAAATGATAAAAAATAATAAAATTAAACTTTAAAACCTATTAAAAATATAATCTAACTATAGAAATAAATTAGATGAAAAGGCAATTTTGGATAAAAATGCAGTATTATTCACTATTTTTTAAAATAGTAATTTTTTCATAAAAATACCAAAAAATCAACAAAATTAAATTTCTATGTTCTTCTTCCAAAAAAGGATAATGTTTTCAAATATAATATATAAGAGAATTAAAAACTATATTTAAAATTGGTGTTCCATCAAAAGGCAGCAAAACAACATTTTTTAAAAGTAATTATATTTAAAAAAAATGGATTTTCATTATATGCCATGTTATATATAATATATAAGAATAATTTTTATGTTATTAAATTAAAAATGTGGTTAATACTATTCATAATGGCTAGTTTATATTATATTTTAATAATATATCGTTGTTTCTTAAACCTCGGTATTGCGTAAAACACAATATATCGAGGATGGTCGCTCTTGCATGTAATGCAAGACAATATAGTGTTGTATTTAGTGCAATATTACATTGGTGTTTCATATAACATAATCCAAACATAATTATTTTAAACTTTGAAAAAAATCTATTCTTAGGGTTCTGTGAAATTAATTCTATCAAACGAAATTGAAATTATGTGACATACAATCCAAGTATAGTTTTTCATATACTAAAAGATAATATGTCGTTTCATATATGGCATGATAATCTTGGTGTAGCATACAACACAAGACATAAATTTTTTTTAAAAATAATCTATCTCATAAAATATCAGGGTGCTACATTCTACCCCCCTTAAAATGGATTTCACCCTCGAAATTCTTTATGATTATAAATTTTTTACTACATGAAAGTTTATTTCATTGAAACATACATTGTAAAAAGGAATACTAAAACAACATTTTAAAAGGAAACTTTATAAACAAAACAATTATCCAAAGTAACATATCATTGGTTTTCCACATAGGATAACATTTGTGAGAAGTGAAAACATGGATATGGAAGATAAATCTTACCATCAAATTCTGAAGGATAGTGAGGGAGAATAAGGTTTGAAGAAAGTTAAATATCATAAATCCATTAATCTTCTAGGATTTAAGGGAAAATATGATTCATTGGATAAGAAGGTACTAAGATATCAATTTCGGTTTTCAAGATCAATTTACTAAAGATTAATATTTTTTCATGAGATTAAATACTTACTAGATTTTGGTAAAATTTAACCCTTGTTTATTCTTGAAGATTTTCCACTTCATCTCTTATTATTTTTAATTTTTCATTGTTGAAATGTTGGAATATCATGTGATAAAAGGATAGGTCATTCCAACTATCTCATAAAATGGTAGCACCGGTAATCAAATATGTATAAGGCCACATGTAGTGAGATAATACATTAATCTAACAATAATCAACCAGAATATAACTTATTCTATCTGTAAATTAAAATCATTATAATCCTTCCAAAAACTAAAAATATAAAACATTAGAAAGATGTTAACTAAATCCACTTAACATTTATCTCCCATATCTCGTAAGGTAATTGTTGGTTGTCGCATTTCAAACATGTGAATATCTTAATCATGCATTCTCTTGAAACATGGTAAAAACATGAATTACCATAGATCCTTAGTGAAAACATGAATTCATTTTAAATTAACTCTTTCCACACACCAAAATACCAAAAATTATATATACAAAAACAATGATATTACATTGTCCTTTTTTAAGTCATGAGGTCATTAATACTACCAAAAATCTAATTATATATGTTTCCCATTATTATGAGCATAACATGTTCTTTCGAAACATATTTCAATCACTTTTCATGGTTACCAGTACCATAAACTTATGGAAACCCCCAATGGACCAATACATAGATATCCAATATTCCATAATAATATTAATGAGATTCCCCAACACTATTTTGTTATCCCATTATATAAAAACATAATCATTCCACTAATTCGTTGTCATACTCAACATTGCCAATAGTTATCACGTCTGAATTTTTGTTGCCTTTTTCTTTAAGATGCCATTGACATCAATCATAATTATCCTTGGTATTACGACATTGGTTAGCATAATGCCCCATTTCATTCCACTTTTAGCATTGAAGTGTAATAGGTGCATTTTCTGCAGTCTTATCTCTGTTAACTTCATTAGAAATATGTTTCCCATTACTTCATCACTCAACTGCTCAATAACCATTTTCCGACACTTGAAACATTTTATAGTACCTTTAAGACAATATCTAATATTATTATTTCAAAAAATTTAGCATAAGGAAACATTCATCTTATTTTCACCATTATTTTTAGATTTTCCCTTGAACTTAATCTTTTTTCTCTTTCCAAAACCTTGAGATAGATATAGAACACCAACATCCAATTCTACCATGATTTTGAAACACACAATCTCTTCATATATACTAAAGTGTATTATAGCTAATTTATTTCGAATACTTGGTTTTAATCCATTGAATAATCGATCAACATTACTTTCATGTTTGATGATACAGCTAGAAGCATACCTTGTGAGTCTTGTAAAATTACCCTTATATGTACCAGAAGATTCATCATCCTTTTTCTTAAGATCAAGGAACACATTTTTCAAATTTGTTCAAAAAATGTGAGGGATTTACTTATTGAAAAACATTTTCTTGAATTCATCCCATTCCTTGGATTAAATCTCATATTGTTTCCTTGTATTCTTAATCAGATTCTACCACCAGTCTGCTTCACCTTCTAAATAGTAAACAACTAAAAGTAATTTTTAATGTTTTGAGTATATAAGGATGTAAAATAGTTTTTCAATGGTATTGATCAATTTCCATCAACAAGTGGATCATAAGACCCACTGAAGGAAGGTTGTCATTGCCTCATTAAGGACTCAATAGAATGTTGTTCCCTTATCTACTCATTTGGAAGTCCAGAATGCTTGTGTAAGTATAACAATAAGATTTTAATTCCATCTCCTATAACATTTTGATGTTCAGGAGGAACATCATTTCATTCTTGGTTCATTGATCATTGTCACGGATCATTAGGGTTATATCCATCATCTAAAACCCAAAAAAAATAGTGTGAGAGTAAAAGATAATACTAGAAAAAAAATTAAGGGATAATACTTTAAATCTCAAACATCTTAGGTTTAATCCTATGATATTTTTGATTGTTACCATACTTCTATTACTGTAACCTATAGTTATAAATAATCTTAGGTACATCCCAAGATATACCTTAGATATATCTATAGGGATCTCACTAATGTTTTCCTATCCTAGTTTCCAAAGGTTGATTAAACCTTTTCTATGATACAAAATATACTAACCCAAGCATGAGGTATATGTACATTAGATTTCTTTTGTGGAATACATAATATATTAAAAAAATACCCCCAAAAACTGTTTTAGTTTAGTTTCATTGTAAACATAGAACATAATCTTCTAACTTAGTGAAAGATGTTCAATATACCCCATAAAGATCTTCCCCTTTAGTTATCCTACCAAAAACCTTTATTTATATATTGTGGAAAATAAAACATAAAAGGGTGATATAAAATTCTCAGTAAGGGTAAACATGATGAAACTCAAACAAAACATAACAATAAAAATGTGAAAACATGACCAAAAAAATTGAATATCAAAATCGTGAGTCATGAAATAAATCCTGGAAGTACGTAAGGCATAGATAATAAAAGATCGTTATTCATGATAAAATTTAACTAGAATAAAAAATGAAATTTTGGCCAAGAAATAAGCACATAATATTATTTCCATTGTATCCAAGGCGTTACTTCCAAGACCTAAATAATGGACAAAGTTTATTACTAAACTGGATTTATATGTCATTTTAGCCATGTATTACTAAATGAGATATAATTTTTGTTTAATTTGTGTCAATATCATGAGATATAAATCTTTGACCAATTAATTGGAGTGAGATATAGGTCCCACCTATCTCATAATGAAATCAATCTTACATATTCAACAAAAACATAAATCATTCATCATACCGTAACCCATGATTTAAAATGGGTTTATTAAAAATAATTCTATCATAACATAATCCAAGTAATATATAATTCCATCATTAAAATAGTAAAATCATAGTAGTGATATGGTTAAAAACATAGCCTTTTTTAGAGCATTGTCTTATATGGAAAATAATTTTGATAAAACACTTGAACTTAATTCTTGAGGAAAATATTCTTTCTTCTTCAAAAACATTTTATTTTCATAGAACTCCCTGAAAATTCTAAAAAAAGAAATTATTTTGACATAATATTGAAACAATTTAAGGGTATCTTCATGAATATCAGGATTTATTAAACTGTAAAAATCCAATCATGTAGTATAAGTTAAAAAATGTTCTCCTCTAATATTTTCTAGAAAAGTCAAATAGTACCTTGTATTTTAAAAAAGTAAAAATTACTTCCATACAATATAGTAAAAGTAAAAAATGGGTAAAATTTATTTTAAAAAATATTGAATAATTTCCAACATTTTATAAAAACATTTTTAGAAAACAATGACACAGATGATCAATATATCATTAGTAAATACATATGTATATACAATCTTGGATAAAAATGTGATTACAAATTTAACCCTTACCTTAGGTCTGATTTCTTTATTATGTATCTAAAACTCATGTATAGGGGGTTTCAACATATTATTAACTTGTAAAATAACCATAATAATATATATGATATCATATATGATTCACTTATGACTTTATATTACCCATTCATTTGTCAATTCTATGTAAAAGAAACATTTTGGGTAATAATCGTTTTATTTATCGTTTGTGTTTTGACTTTATATTCATGATATTATTAATTAGATAATTATTTAATTACATAAAAAATGAAAAACATTATTTTTATATCATATATATTATGTATATAAATATATAAAATATAAAGTTAAATGAAATGTAATACACCGTTCATAGATACTGTAGTTCGTACGTATGCATGAACGTTGATTCTGTTTCCATATTGAATTAAATTGAAGCATGTAAATGCAACATATATACATATATATATATACAAAAAGAAAATATAATAATTATTCTATATATTTAATTATTACTTATTATATATACTTTATATTCATTCTTGAATGGTTAATGTGGAGAATGAATCTCATTGCGTCGTGGAGATGGTAGGATGTATGTACGCACGAGCGACGAAATCATTCCAATAATTATAGAATGGTACTAATTTAAATTTTTTACTCTATTTCAGAATAAATATAATTTTATAACAATAATATATAGTTATTATATCCATTTTTATACCCATACAAGTAAGGCGGTGGTGAAAATGAAATTACACAACATCGTGGAGACGGTATGTCGTACGTATGTAATGGTGGTGATTTTGTGTTTATTTGGATGGATAGAAAGGGGAATATGGTTGTTTCATAATTATAATAATATCAATGTATATAATTTATAATTTAGTTATTATTATATAATGAAAAAACACATGAAGTATAAGTAGAAGTAGAAAGAAATATGAAATAATTCGTAGATGAGATTACCACTTCTTTGATGTGATCTCTTTAGATATCCTCTTAACAGAACAATAGATTGTCTTTGAATAAGACTAGGACCACTAGAATGTTTCTAGTAATTTTTACAAGGTAAATGGATTTTTAATGGTCGATCTTTATGGCTCAATGTGAAGTGGATAGCTGAGGGAGGAAGTTCCCTTTTATAATTGTGGTAAGGGACAATTTTGGAAACCTCAAAAATATTAATTTATAATATTTTGTAAACCAATAAAAATATCTCAAAATAAGATATATTAGAAGCTAAGATATGATAATAGTTAAAACTAATAACCCAATATAATTTAGACATGTTTTGATTTCAATTTATGCATTATCATTTTAATTAACAAGTAGTTATTATATTTATTTTTAATTTGGATAACAAATGTTTCACTATTAAAAGGGTGCCATATTTACATTTTTGACTTCAATTATACCATAAATGAATAGTTTAGAAAATTTCAGATCATATAATAATAATTTCAAAATGAAATTGTTTTATGATTTTTTTTAAAAAAAATTATATAACATTATTTTAACAAAATCTCAATTGTGTCAATTTTGAACCTATTTATCTCAAAGATTTTTAGAAATATCAAGCTCAGGTGTTATCCTATAACTATATATTTTATTATATGATAAATGGGACAAGTTCATATATAAAATTAACTGGAAAAATTTATTATCCCAAATTATATTTAATTTAATTTTTTTAGTAACATTTATTTGATATCTATATTATTAAATTAATCACCACATCAGTATTGTGTAATTATATAATATACTTATTTGTAGAATATAAATTTATAATAAAATACTATGATAAAAATATATTTACTATATTTAAAAATATTATATTTATTACAATTTATCTTCTAGAAAATTCAACATTAAAAATGATATACCTATTAAAGTATGAATGTGATAACATTAAAATAACTTTGAAAAAATAAAATAAATGTCATAGTCTCTTTTATAAAGATTAAATTGGTACTTTATCAGCAATTGTATACTTATGGTTGATATATACTTGGAAAATTTTATTTTTTCATGTTTTTAGGCCTTTTATGGTTAATATTATTTGAATAAAAATTATTTTATGCATTTCTCATGAATAAATAAATTTTTACATCATCAAAGTATAAGATTTGAAAGAAATTATATATTTCATAAAAATTAAAAATAAATTATCATTAGGTATTTAATTATTTTCTCTTTCCATGGACTAAGTAATTTCAATGATATAACATTTTTATCTCTATATTAAATTATTATACTTCTAAGAAATGTTAGTTTTAAATTTTTTCACTTTCTTTGTTATATTAATATCTATGTCATATTCATTATCATGTAGACCATAAATGATTATGTTTCAAACCAAATATGTTAAGGATATAATTTTATTCAAATAATGGTATTTTTTTATGTTTTATGACAATTATATTATCCTTATCATATTATTATTTACCCTAGTTGACCTGATATACCTTAAATAGTGGTAAATAAAAATTACCATAGTTAGTATTAATAATATCCAAAAATAAAAATAACCTTTTAGTATAATCTGGACGCACTAATTTCTAATATGGTATCCATTTTTCATAATTCGAAACACATAATTGGCAGAAATTAATTTAAAATTAATTCCCATTGTCAAAACAGAAAACATAGTTTTAACAAGTAAAAAACTTATCGAAATATTGTCTTGTGTTTATGTCCAATTTATATGTGAAATTACATCCAATGAAAAACATTACATTAAATGATAAAGAAAATAATCCAAATTTAATTTAAACACAATTAATAAGATAATCCAACTATATAAATAAATTATATGAAAAAGAAGTTTTGCATTAAAATGCAGTATTTTTCACTATTTATCAAAATATGAATTTTATCATAAAAATACCAAAAACTCAACATTAGTAAATTTTTATGTTCTTATCCAAAATAATAAGTTTATTTTGTCCAATATAATACATAAAATTGTTAAGAACTATATTTAAAATGGGTGCACTATCAAAAGGTGAAAAAACATCATTTTTTTCTAAAAGTAATTCTTTTATCCAAAAAATAGTTTTTGTTCTTATACCATGTTATTGAAAATATATATGATGAATTTTAATGATATAAAATTTAAAATTTTCTTAATACTATTTATAAAGGATAGTTTATATAATATGTTAATAATATATCATTTTTTACTAAAACACTGTATTGCGTACAATGCAAGCTATCGAGAAAGGTCTCTCTTGCATGTAATGCAAGCCAATTCAGTTTTGAATTTAGTGAAATCTTACATTGGTGTTTTGTATAACATATTCCAAACATATTTCATTTATACATTGAACAAAATCTATACTCAGTGTTTTGTGAAATGAATACTATCAAACGAATGAGAAATTGTGTGTATCACAAGCAAAGTATTGTGTTGCGTATACTACAAGCTAATATGGTGATGCATATAGTGAAATCTAATCATTGTGTAGTGTAAACCACAATCCATAAAATAAATTAAAAATAATCTATCTCATAAAATCTTGTGGTGTTACAAAGTCCACACAATACTATCTTGTGAGATATAGAACATAAAGAATTCATTAGAGGGTGATATGGGATCCCACAAAAACCATCCATAAATTTATGTGTCATGTGTTACTAATCAATAATCATATCATAAAAAACCCCATGGAATTAAAAATTGGTATTACAAATTAAAAATATTGTATCACCCAAATTGACCTCAAAATGTAAATAGTTTATATCCAAAACACAATCACCCCAAAAGAGAATTTTATTAAAAAAATTTAGAGGATGGTTCATGAGAAATATATTCCATATAGATATTTTCATTATAGATAAAGTGTAAAATGGAAGTGAAATAGTAAAAAAAAAATATAACACTTCATTCTTTGGAAAAATTGATGAATTTATACTTTAATTTGAAAATTATTTGTCAGAAATTAAGATTTTAAGACATTGAATAATAGGTATTTCAAAAATATATATTTGGAATGAAATCACTATAATAAGTCATTTAATGGTACATAATGGTTTCAAAATTGTAATTTGAAAACATTTTTAACACTTGTTAATTTTAGAATGAATCTTCAAAAAAAGTTCCATGAAAACACATGATGATTATTAAAAATAAAAATGGAGGGGAGGATAGGAAATTGATATTTAATATATGGAAATCAATTAGAAATTTAAATACCTTTGTTAAATAACAATATAAACAAAAATTTAAAAATAAAACGTTTTTAAAATTGGATAAGTGAGTTAATAACTTGAAATGAGATATCATATAATTAGGTTATTAATTATAAATGACAACATAACCGGGAAAGAAAAATATTGAAAGGGGAAAACATTATTTTTTTGGGTGTGAATTATTGTCAACAATGATATAATTCTTCATGAATCTCCCTTGATATGGATAGAAATTATGTAAAACCCCAAGCTTCCATGGTACATTTCCCTTTGTATAATGTAATAGCATGCATTATACGCAACTTCGAGATTCTATCACACCGAGACCAATCAAACTAGCCGTTATAAATAGTAATACCCACTTTTTGAAATTTTATAAATTTTATATTTCAAAATGGACATTATTTTTGGATTCAGAATATCAAAATTATCTTACGGTGAAATTTTGGTATTTTTCTGAAAACATTCAATTTTTGATGAATAGTGAAAAACACCGAGTTATAGTTTAAAACCGAATTTTTATTTAAATAATTAATTATTTTATTTAAATATATTTCAGGTCAAAATAGATACATAATACCTATATATGTTCAATTTAATTCATTGGAGTCATTTTTTAATAATATTAGATATATAAAATATTATTGAACTTTTCACTGTCTTTTACCCACCTCCAAGGAGCATTTGCAAATTTACATAAAACATAATTTTACAACTTCTGTGAGTTGAATTTCTATAATCCAAGAGATAGGGTTAATATCAAGGATTATTATTTGGTTCAATAAGATAAAAATAATTTTTTGTGAATAGTAACTTTTTACTTATATTTACCACGGTTAAAAGTAAATGGGGTAATTAAGGGTAAAAATTATATTATTATTACCCTAAAACATGTCCTAATTCTATTGGATAAGTATAGTTCGACCATAAACAACCTTAGGAAAAAAATATGAGCCTTTTTGGTCCACTTGGATTAGATTAGGATATTTATTATTATTTAATTCAAAGAAGTGTTAAAATAGTTAAATTCAAGGTTTAATAACTAAAACATTTTTAATATAGTGATACACATAATATAAATTAGACTATAAATATTTATTATAAATATAAACAGATTTTCTACATAATGGTATTTTATTTATATTTTTTATACATTAAATGATTAAATTTATTTATTACACAATGATGATGTAGTAATTACCTAATTAATGAAATATTAAAATAATTGATATTATAAATATCCAAATAAATGTAATTTGAGATTTTTTATGAATTAAAATACTTTTCTTGGTTAATATGACATATTAGGGCTGGTTAGATTAATTATTTTCGAAGTAATAATGCTGTTATAAATTTAGCAAAAAAAATACCAAATAGTGTCAAAATTGACATAAAAGAGTTTTAAAAAAAATTTATATTATTAATTGATATTATATTCCTAAAAATATAAGGTTCTTCCAAAATAATTATATAATGATATTTGTATCATTAATTAACCACTTTGGGTTCTCTTGGATGTTTATTGTAAGTTTTTTAACCATATAATATAAAAATACAAAGAGACATGGTATATGTCAAACTATTTAACTAAGAGTTAAATCTAAAAGATAAGGTTAATAAAGTGACCCAAACCTATCTAAAACATATTGGTTGAGTGTTTTTGGACCCATCCCCACATTATACCTTAAATAATCCTATTTTGAGCTATTAGAAACCAAAAATTATTTTATTATAAAATAATATTTCTAGCTTTTCCTAAGATACCCCTCACTACTCTTACAAAAGGGCACCCCCTTCTCTCTAATTAAAACTTTTAAATACATTTTTATACAAAAACCCCTACCAAATACCCTCTAAAATGTCCTTCATTAATCC
The DNA here is from genome assembly GCA_963277665.1 of Viscum album. Taxonomy (NCBI): domain Eukaryota; kingdom Viridiplantae; phylum Streptophyta; class Magnoliopsida; order Santalales; family Viscaceae; genus Viscum; species Viscum album. Next base: position 858,866,882 of record OY728157.1, on the reverse strand, counting down.
TAGAGGACTTATTTTAGTCAGAAAGAAAATCTAATGATCCCTTTTGATCAAATCAAAAGGAAGAACCTGAAGAAGAGGTAAATATTTAATCACCTCTTTCAATTTCTTTTCTTCTTCCACTTCGTCTTTCTTTGTTGTTTTCATTATAAAATAATAACTCTAATATCTTATATATATTGTGATGTTATTATAAATATGGTACAACCATATTCATTATTCTATCCATCCTTTGAATGACATTTCACCACAAGTGCGTACGTACGACTTACCGTCTCCACGTATTGGTGTAATTGTTATTCTATACATTATTATTTGGATGGTTATAATAATAATATGAAATTTATGTAAATAATAAATATATCATTATAATTATTCTGTATATATGATATACCATCTTATTATATATTATTTTAATATCAAAAGAATGATATTGTCGCTCATGCGTACGTAGAGATTACCGTCTCCACGAACGTGATGAGATTCATTCCCCATCATATCCATTCAAGAATAATTTTCATTATATTATTAAAAAAATTAAATACTTATTATCATTCTGAATATGAATATGATACATCATATTCATAACAAACACTACTTATAAAACCAAGCATATAAAGGAAAATGAATCAGTTAACACCCAAAACCAAGATAATACTAAAATATTATTAACAAAGAAATATTAAAAGATCATATATGATATCATATTAATGTATAGGATTCTTTTATAATCTAATAACAATTATTTCACCATTATAATGAAGGTTAACCTACCATCGACCAAGGGAAAGTACAAAGTAAGGGTTTTCTTATCTCACTTTTATTTCCGTGAGATTTTCATTGTTCGCCACTTATTGATTAAATATGGTGTATTATGTACTGTCATTTGATATAAATTATCATTATTCTCTTTATATTTATGGTATTCTGTGATTCATTTGGTTTTTATAAAATTTTTTGCATAACACTAGATTGATTAGAATGAAGTAAGGGTCTCCATCTCACTTCCTATTTCCGTGTGGTTCATGCCACATTGCCACTATTTTCTTTTGTGTGGTGTATGTAATACCCAATGATTGTATTATTTGAGTAATTCACATTAATTTATTAGTAATTTTATCTTCATTTTATGATCCATCTTTCATGGGATTTATGTTTTGTAAGTCACCGAATTGGTAAGGGAATTTCAAATTTCAATTTCCACTCATTCGTCTTTATGCATACTTCGTTGATTATTTTACTACAAGATTATGTATGGAATCACTATATATTATTTTTGTATTAATTTACACTCCCTTTTGTGTGGATATAATTTTGATGCACATAATTAATCCATTTATAATTTCTCAATACCTTGATATAAACTTGATCTTAACTCAATTTCCACTAATTGAGTTAATCATCCATGCCATTACTGCTGTTTCTACAAGAATTTGTGTGAATTTCTTCTGATTGATTTACACTAAATATATGATCAGATTGGATGTATTTATATTTCTCACACATAATTATGCCTTTGATTTATCCTTAACCAAAGGATACGGTCTTTATAAGGGATTTCATATCAACTTACATTCCATTGAGTCTTTTTTGTTGTTATGCACCAAATCACTTTTGATTGGAGTATATATTGTACTTTTACGTAGTATATCATGAATCCCTTTATTCTCATGATATTATAAATTTTTTATTACCTCAATTATTTGTATTCAAGTGTCTCTAATTTTTTATTAACTCTAAATAAAGTATCATTTTAAATGTTTTAAAGATTTATTCTTTTAAATCATTCACATTAATTTCCATTATTTAATTTTTTTTAAGGATTTATATATGCGAATTAATGTTTTAAAATAAAAATTCATTTTAAAATATTCAATGTGGTATGGGAAACTTTGATTCAAAAATCTATTTTTGAAAGGCTTCTTGATAAATAGAGTGACTTTTAAACGTTTTCGAGAAAAAGGGGGATATTTCTCTCAAATAGTTTTGATGATTATTTTCATCTATGTCAATATCCTTCATTATCCTTGATTGAGGTTAAATTTTTACAATACAATCTTCCATATTTTATTGAATGAGTTATTTTTTACTGTGGATGTGCTATTTTTATACCATTCATGATTTGTGGATAGTGTATTCACATTTCGTATGCTAGTTTTAAATACGAATGTTTAGGTTATGTTTAAAACTTTTAATATGAGGAATGTATTGGAATTAGTATGTAACGGGTGGAGCCTGATAGAGCTCTTTCATGCATTGGTAGGTCTCATAAGACAAACTAGTGTCTTGTCATAAGGCCTTGATAAAATCATATTTGTAGTCTTGGCACAAGGCCTTGACTACGTGGTTATGAATGTTTGGCATAATGCATTCCATCATTATGAAAGTGGTTGTTGATATTGAATGTGATTATTTGACTAGTAGAATATCCATGATAGTAAGTAAATAGAATTATTTTGATTTATATTTTCCATATTATGAGGATGTTTATGTTTAAAAAAAAATTTAGTTCTATACATTCCCTTAAATGATTATGCTTATTTATAAAAGTTTCTGCTGTATTGTTATCCTTACTGAGCATCTAAGCTCACCCCTTTCTATTTTTTATTCTTCCTTGGATGTGAAGAAATATATTATGACTAACCTACAGGGATAGACTATGGGATCTCAAGTTTTTCTATGTAAACAATGTTGTTGTAGTGTTCTATTTTTTTATGTAATGTAATTCTTATGAATGTATCTAGTACTTCCAAGGCTTCTAAACTAATCGGTCTTTCAAGACTTGATATTTTGTGATCATGAAAATGATACGTAATAATGCACCGACTATGGGCCTCTGGGGTCGGGGTGTTACAGTTGGTATCAGAGGAAGTTTAGTACAAACCTTGGAAACTAGATGTAGAGAAACTCCGATTAGAGCACATAGCCCTAAGATAGACTTTGAGGATTAGTATAGAAGAAATTCCTAGTATTGTGGTACTATAAAGATTTTGTGAGTTTTCCAAGTTTTAGATCCCTGTCTGGATACGAGAAAGTAGAGGAGGCTCTGGCACAAATATATCTAGGCATAAAACCCGAAAACACCACTTTAAGCTAGACTCGAATAGGAACTAGTGCACAAAAACGGTCCTTGTTGCACACTTGGTTACAACACTTCCAAGGGATATTCATAGGATAATTTACTTTTTCATTAAAAACAAATTTGGGGGATTTTGATATAATATGAGAATAAATTACTATGGTAAATCCTAATGTGTTTCATATTGAAAATATGGTTTCGTGATATTCTCAAAATGATTTTATGATTATTGTTACTCACACAATGCTTTCTAGTTTTAGTCAATGGCTGGACTCCATGGATTTCATAGTAACATTGATCATGATTTACAAGTTTTGAATGGTGGTGGAAATGAAAAACAAAATGGAATTTTGTTAGGAATAAATGATATTGTGTTCATGAAAAATCATTTTTTCAAAAATATGATCAACAACATATATATTAACCAACTCCCGGACTCAATAAAGAAGAGAAGGGAGATGAATGATAAGAGATCCAGAAATGGATACCACTGAGAAAAGAAACCTCAATTTTCATCATGTAGTAAAGGTGGAAACAGACACCCTGGAAAGTGTCTCAATAGAACAAATAAGTTCATTACGTTTGGGAATGAAAGACATAAAGTGAAGAATTGTCGATGAAAAATGAAGAGTACCATGGAAGAAAATAAAAATTATCCCAACAATCCATTTACATTCATTTACTATAAATGTAGGGGACCTGGCCATTACCTGAGTGAATTCCCTATTTTATAGGATATTTTCATGGTCAAAGAAGAAGCTATGTGGAAATAAATGGTTGGAGAATTTTTTTAAAGTATTAGTGCTCCTTGTTGATGGGATTACATTAGAATAATTTTCTCTTGTATTTTTAACCCTTCAGTTTTTCATGTGAAAATGATATTTCAGGAATAATTATCTTTTCTCTTGTGGATACAGTTATAAATAACCATTTGGTTTTATATGATCATTGGGTTTGAGGCAATTACATGTTATTTTATTTTTTTATGAAAATGAAAGGTATGAGATAAGATTGGTGGTTAAATTATGTTATGGTTATTTTGAGGAATTTATCTCATTTTGGTAATGTTATAAAATATTGTTTTTGAAAAAGGAAAACACGCAGATCGTGTGACAACCCGTCGCTTCAGAAAAAGCTGTGGGAATCGAACCCACAACCAGAATGCGATTGTGATTTATCAACTACCACTAGACTACGTGAAGTCCCTGTTTAGTGTGACTAATTATTTTTAGTTAAATGATTTTATTGATCAATAATAAGTATATTTGGGGTCTTATGTCTTATCAAATTAATACCCTTAGTATAGGAAAATGATTTGGTGATTAAGTGACAAATGTTTTTTGGAAGAAGTTTGCTCTCTTGAGAACACTATATGCTTAAGGAAAATAGAATACTATGGGATTTCATATGAGGAGTAATGGTGTATTTTTATCTATGTTTTTATTTTGTATTTATAGTGATTTGGATTATTTATTGAAATGATTAACTTATAATAGAGAATATGTGATTAGGTTAATTATTTTTAAGTATGCGTCTTTAAGAGTAGTTGATGTCATTTGGAGATACAATTTAACGTGGAAGACTACATAACCAAATTATTATAAGTTTTGTGTTTTAATATTAGTTTGGATTATATTGAAGGATTTTAAGGTCAATTGTTTATTGAATGGTATTTATTTAACTTTGGGGTATTCTTGGTGTAATTTTAGAAATTAAGATAAACATTTATTTCTCTAATGGAATATCCTTTTGGGGGATCATCTAATCTTGTACTAACCGTTTTAGTTTTGATTAATCTCTAAATAAAAGGTAAATATATAGTTTATCCTTTGTGGATCATATGATTCTCTAGAAGTTGATTCTATCTCTTCTGGTGTGACCAAGTCATCTTTAATACTCATAATTTGAAAAAAATGAGTTAGTGGTAGAAATTTATTAATGAATGAAACTCTATGTAAAAAGTAGATATATCTATTTATGTTCTAAGTCAATATCATAAATAAATTCCTCATCTTTATGAAATGTATCTTAAAAAAAACGTTGTCTGATTACATTTCCTACTTGGAAACTAATGACCGTTTGTCCCATCACTAGTTTATGGTTTTCTTGTTGTTAACCTTCTCCTGACCATGTTTTCTATCCCTCTCCATCAGAACTTGGCACTTAGTTTATCATCCATATCCATGTGTTTCCTATATAGAATCCTAGTATGGGTTATCTCAGGTGACCTTTGTACTTCTCTTTCTTTCAGTTAAAGTGATAGATTTATTGACTCTTTTTCCTATGTGGGACTTCCAATTATGTTCCCAAGCCAAATTTTAAAAATTGTGAGGATGCAATTTCCAAAAGGGGGGATGAATGTAACACCCCAAGCTTACATGGTAAATTTCCCTTTGAATAATGTAATAACAAGCATTGTACACAACTTTGAGATTCTAACACACTACGACCAATCAAACTAGCCGTTATGAATAGTAATACCACTTTTTAAAAATTTTATAAATTTTATCCTTCAAAATGGACTTTATTTTTGGATTCAGAATATCAAAATTAGCTTAGGGTGAATTTTTAGTATTTTTCAGAAAACATTCAATTTTTGATGAATAGTGAAAAACACTGAGTTGTAGTTTAAAAACGAATTTTTATTCAAATAATTAATTATTTTATTTAAATATATTTTAGGTCAAAATGGAAACATAATACCTATATATGTTCAATTTAATTCATTGGATTCATTTTGTAATAATATTAGATATATAAAAGTTTATTGAACTTTTCACTGCCTTTTACCCACCTCCTAGGAGCATTTCCAAATTTACATAAAACAAAATCTTAGTGCTTCTATGAGTTGAATTTAGAAAATCCAAGAGACACGGTTAATATTAAGGAGTAAAACGTGGTTCAATAAGATAAATATATTTTTCGGTGAATATTAACATTTACTTTTATTTACCATGGTTATAAGTAAATAGAGTAATTAAGGGTAAAATGATATTATTATTACCCTAGCACATGTCTTAATTATATTGGATAAGTATAGTTAGACCAAAAACACCCTTAGGATTAAAATATGAACTTATTTGGTCCACTTGTATTGGATTAAGGCATTTATTATTATTTAATTCAAAAAAGAGTAAAAAGAGTTAAAATCAAAGTTTAATAACAAATAAAATTTTAATATTGGGTTACACATAAGATAAATAAGACTATAAATATTAATTTTAAATATAAAAATATTTCATACATAATTTTATTTAATTTATATTTTATAGAAATTAAATAATTAAATTTATTTATAACACAATGATGATGTAGTAATTACCAAATTAATGAAATATTAAAAAATGGATATTATAAATATCCGAATAAAATTTATTTGTGACTTTTTATGAATTAAACTACTTTTTTAGGTTAATATGACATATTATGGTTGGTTATATAAATTTTCTTTAAATTAATAATGCAGTTATAAATTTAGAAAAAACAAAATACCAAATAGTGTCAAATTTGACAGAAAAGAGTTTTTTAAAAAAATATTATATTATTAATTGATATTATATTCCTAAAAATAAAAGGTTCAGACAAAACACTTATATAATAATAGTTGTATCATTAATGAACCACTTGGGGTTCTCTTGGATGCTTATAGTAAGTTTATTAACAATATAATATAAAAGTACAAAGAGACATGTTAAAATGTCAAACTATTCAACTAAGATTTAAATCTAAAAGATAAGGTTAATATAGTGACCCAAACCTGTCTAAAACCTATTGTTTGAGTGCTTTGAGACCCATACCTGCATTATCCCTTAACTAATCCTCTTTGGAGCCGTTTTAAAACGAATGTTATTTTATTATAAAATAATATTTCTAGGTTTTCTTAAGGTTCCCCTCACTACTCTTATAAAAGGGCACCCGCCCTCTCTAATTCACACTATAAAAGCTATTTTTCTCGGAAAAACCCTTCCCAAATACCATCTCAACCATCCTACCTTCATCCTATAGGACTTACATTAGTCATAAAGACAATCTAAGGAGCCGTTTTGATCAAATCAAATGGAATAACCCGAAGAAGAGGTAAATATTTCATCACCTCTTTCAAGTTCCATTCTTCATCCACTTCCCCTTTCTTTGTTTTTTCAATTATAAAATAATAAATCCAGTATCTTCTATATACTATGATGTTATTATAAATATGGTACAACCATATTCATTATTCTCTTCATCCTTTGAATGACTTGTCACCATACGTGCGTACGTACGGCTTACCGTCTCCACATCGCGGTGTAATTGTAATTCAATACATTATTATTTTGGATGGGTATAATAATAATGTGAAATTGATGTAAATAATAATTATAACTTGATAATTATTCTGTATATATGATATAACATCTAATTATATATTATTTTAATATCAAAATAATGATATTGTCCCTCGTGCGTACGTACGGATTATCGTCTCCACGAACGCGATGTGATTCATTCTCCATCATATCCATTCAAAAAAATTCATTAGATGATTAAAAATAATTTTTAAGTGCTTAATATCACTATGAATATGAATATGATATATCATATTCATAACAAACACTACTTACAAAACAAACCATACAAAGGAAAATGAATCAGTTAACACCCGAAACAAAGATAATACTAAAATATTATTAACAAAAAAAATAAAAATCATATTTTATATCATATTAATGTATTTTATTCTTGTATAATCAAAAAAAATTATTTCACCATTATATAGGAGGTTAACCTACCATTGACCAAGGAACGGTACAAAGTAAGGGGTTTCTTATCTCACTTTTAATTCTATGAGATTTCCATTGTTTGCCACTTATTTATTAAATGTGGTGTATTGTGTACATTCATTTGATATATAATATAATTATTCTCTTTATATTCATGGAATTATGTGATTAATTTGGTTTTTATTAACTTTTGGTTGTAAGACTCAATTGATTACAATGAACTAAGGGTTTTCATCTCACTTCATATTTCTGTGAGTTTCATGCCATACTGCCACTATTTTCTTTTATGTAGTGTATGTACTATCTAATGATTGTATTATTTGTGTAATTTAATATAATTTGTGAGTAATTAAATCTCCATTTTATGATCCATCTTTCATGGGAAGTATGTTTCATAATTTACCAAATTGGTAAGGGAATTTCAAGTTTCAATTTCCACTCATTCGGCTTTACCCACACTTCATTAATAATTTTACTCCATGATTATGTGTGGAATCAATATTTATTATTTGAATATTAATTTCCACTCCCTTTGAGTGGATAAAATTTTTATACACATAATTACTCCATTAATAATTTCTCATTTCATTGATATAAACTTGATCTTAAATCAATTTTTATTCATTGAATTAAACATCCAAGCCATTGGTGTTATTTCTACAAGAATATATGTGAATGTCCTCTGATTTATTTACACTAAATTTCCAATAATATTGAGTGTATTTATATTTTTCACACATAATTATGTCTTTTATTTATCCTTAACCTAAGGATATGGTCTTTATAAGGGATTTCATCTCAACTTACATTCCATTGAGTCTTCTTTGTTGTTACGCGCCAACTCCCTTTTGTTTGGTGTATTTACTATACTTTGACATGTTATATCAATAATCCCTTTATTATCATGATATTATAATGTTTTTATTACCTCAATTATTTGTATTCAAGTGTCTTCTCATTTGTTTATTAACTCTAACTAAAATATCATTTTAAATGTTTTAAATATTTATTCTTTTAAATCTTTCTCATTAATGTAAATTGTTTAAAAATGTTTTTAAGGATTTTTATATAAAAATTAATGTTTTAAAATTAAAATTATTTTTAAAATATTCAAAGTGGTATGGGAAACATTGATTCAGAAATATATTTTTAATAGGCTTCTTGAAAAATAGTGTTACTTTAAAATATTTTCAAGAAAAATGGGGATATTTCTCTCAAATAGTTTTGATGATTATTTTCATCTATGTCAATATCCTTCATTATTCTCGATTGAGGTTAATATGTTACAATAAAATCATCAATATTGTATTGAATGAGTTATTTTTGACTATTTATGTGCTATTTTTATACCATTCATGGTTTGTGGATAAAGTATTGACATTTCGTATGGTATTTTTAAATACGAATGTTTGTGTTATGTTTCAAAGTTTTCTTATGAGGAATGCATTGGACTTAGTATGTGATGGGGGGAACCCGCTATGTCTCCTTGATGCATTGGTTAGTCTCATGAGACAAAGTAGTGTCTTGGATCAAGGCCTTGACAAAATCTTATTTGTAGTCTTGGCACAAGGCCTTGACTATATGGTTATGAAATTCTGGAATTATGCATTCCATCATTATGAAAGTGGTTGTTGGTATTTTATGTGATTATTCGACTAGTATAATATCCATGCGAGTAATTAAAGGAATTATTTTGATTTATATTTTCCATATTATGATGAATTTTATGTTGAAAAGACTTTTGTTTTAGTTCTATACATTGCCTTAAATGATTATGGTTATTTATGAATGTTTCCATTATATTGTTATCCTTACTGAGCATCTGATCTCACCCCTTTCGATGGTTTATTCTCCTCAGGATGAGAAAATTTATATTATGACTAACCTTTAGGGATTTACTATGGGATCTCATCAATGTATAAAGAAACAATGTTGTTATATTTTTCAATTTTATGATGTAATGTAAACCTTATGAATATATCTAGTTCTTCCAAGGCTACTAAACTTATCTGTCTTTCAAGACTTAATTGTTTGTGATCATTCCAATGATACGTAATAATTCACTGACTCTAGGCTTCTGGGGTTGGGGCGTTACAAATTACTTCGAAATACCATTTTAAAATTGAATAAACAAAACATAGATAACAAAATTTCAAAAATATTCATTCTAACTCAAATAAGGGAGATTAGAGAACAAAAATTCATATAGCCTTGGTGTCCTCTAAATTGATATATATTTAATTAAAAAACAATATATGAATATTTAAGAAACATAAATATCCTGAATATGATAGGATAAATTAATTATAAATTAGTCACTCAATATCAAATAAGTTATTATTAACATTAATAAATATATCTCAATGAAATAAATTTTTGTCAAAGAACCATATATGTGTATTCATAATCCTTTAAGAAACAAAAATTTTATAATTATGATATATGAATTAACTTTAAATATAATAAAAAATCAGAAAAAAATTTATCTTGTGTTCATTATGTATAATAAATAAAACCTGAAACAAAAGAGTTCAACAGGAATGGTTGGATCTCCATGAATGAAATTGAGTTAGAAATAAAAATTACCTCATATTTCTGCTTAGTGGAACAAAATATTATTTCATATAGAACAAAAAACTATCTTTATCACATATTACATAATCATATTCATATAAATATCCTTTTATACTCTTTAATTATAACCATTTATTATATATTTATTAGGTATATATGGGTTATTTTCAACATCAGAAGTTATTAATTCTAATTGCTTCATGTATTACTTATAATTTCAATATTGATACACTTTACGTGATATTATTTTCATGATTTATATATCATTTAAATTAATTTAGTAATATCTTATATTTATTTATAAATCCCTTATCCCATTCTATTAGTGTTTAGGTATGTTCTATGAAAATGGAATAAATGTCATCTTATTTAGGTCATTTTAGTGATCAAATATCATATTTGAATATTATATTTAATTCAGAATATAATAGTTTTAAAACCATCAACAAATAATAATTTCTTTTATTGAAATTTGAAAAAAAAGTATTTATTTTTTTCAGATATCCATGATAGTGTTTTACAGTAACATCTATGTTGGTTGTTAGCTCCTCCAAAACAACGACACGTTTTAACTCAATGACCTTGTATGTTAAGGAAGTTTTTAATATAATAATAAAAGAGGAATAATGATATTATTTACATGCTTTTATTCTTTTGAATCGTATTTGAAGAATTTTGAATAGTTAATGAAATTCATGAAGAATAATAAAAAAACATTACTTCATGGAGGTGTTTGTCCATAGATAGACACGATTAATGTCACATATATCTATGAATGATTAGGTATATAGGTAAAAAATAAATGATATTTTTATATTAATAAATAAATTATATGTATCATATTTATTCATAAATTTCATAAATAAAATATTTTATTAGTGATAGGGATGAATAATTTATACCATCATTTCATAGAGGCGGTGTACATACACAAGATCAATGAACATTTATTTATCTAGGATTATGAGGGTGAATAAATAATGAATTTTTAATTAATTAAATAATATATATTTATGAAAATGATATTTAGTTTTTTATATTATTATGGATAGGATATGTCTTAATGGTGTAAAATAAGAAGAAAAAGTTATGTAGTGAGTAATACTCATGGTTGGACCTTTAACATTCTATTGAATGTATCCTTAGAAATGAAGAAAATTGGATAATTATTCTAGAAAATAGGATTGAAAACTGAAGATATGGTTTTAGTAATAGCATATAAGTACAATTTCTAGATGAAATTATATGGAAGAGTTTCGACATGAAGTGTTGGAGGAGTGTCCTATTTATAAGTGAACATAATAAAAATTTGGAGAGTACCCAATATATTTTAATAATTAAATTACTATATTAAATGTAAAAAGGATCATAATGTAGACAATACAAAATGGATATGGTTCTTGGGATTATTATCCACTCCACCACTTATTTTGGGGACACCATATTGGGATTTAAATTTTTTTTCACTTGTAAAATTTATACTACTAGAATTTTGCCATTGTAATTATTTTTTAACCATGTATTTAATTTAATCTACCTAAATTATAAATTAACGTATTATTTAATTTTAAAAATATGATATAAAATATAAAACAATTATTAAATAATATTTCCTAGGGTGATTAATAATAATTTTAAAATAAGTGAACATGATGCATAAAAAGAATTTTCAAAATAGACTGTTTTTTGTATTAATTTATTACATAATATAAAATTATAAATTGTATTAACTATTGTGAAATATGTTGTTATATTATTAAAAATTCATGTTTTGTGGATTCCAAATCATGAAAAAAAAATAATTTTACCAAAAAAATGTTTAATTAAAAATTATGAAAACCTCAGTTTATTATTTTACACCTAAAATATATTCATTTCTCCATATATAAATGATTTATCAATTAAATAGATTTATTAGAATATTTTTAATTCTTATGAATTGAAAATTAAATAATATATTCAATTTTATAAAAAACACTATTCTTCATTATTCATATTAAAATAATGTATTTAAAAAAACCCCATTTTCATCCTAAAATAATATTAATATGCTTAGTCCAACAACAATCATAATTTTTAAAAGTTAATATTTATAAATTTATAAATTTATCTATTAAATGAAAATAAAAAATATTAAGGAAAATGACATTTATTGAAAATGACCTTTAAAAACATTAAGTGTTTTTAACCATATTTTTTCCATTTCCAAATTTTACAAATTAATTTTAATAGTGGTTTTATTAATCAATTTTTTTAATATTATTCATAAAATATTTTGTTGTTCCTTTTAGTTCATTATTTCATATAATTCATGAAATCAAAAATTAAATTAAATTAGAGAAAAATATATTTCAATGTCTATAGGGGTAACAATGGTGATAACAACTAGGTCCAAGATAAGAGATCTGACATCCTTATATAACCCATTTTATTAGAATCAATTCACTCATAGTTCTAGTTGATGACAATATAATATACTAACATTATAAGGATGGGTTTTCCCATTAGGTAATGACTATGACACATTATATTTTTTAAATTTCATATAGTAAGATGAATACTATTTAGTTTATGGTCGAGTAACTAGGAGTAATAGTTGGTTTAATTTAACATCATACTACTAGGATGTCGATCTTGTAGCTTAACATCATTATATAACGATTTAAAGTGGTTATTTTCTAATTTTATTGTTGAATATAGTTCACTATTATTGGGTATTATTATGGTATGTGTAATAGAATATTTAAGGAAAACCATGTGTGAATAATTATCCATGGGGAATGGTATAATCAAACATACATAGGAGGTGTTTATATACAATTTATGGTTATGATTCTTAAACCCAGAAGTTCGGATGATCACTCTAGATCACGTCGAATAGTCTAATTATTAATGGAATTACACGGGATCTCAAAGTCTCATTATTAGAATATGTTATTCCATGGATAGTATGATTACATAGTATAATGATAAAATGTGTGTATGATGATTATGTAGTTTAACACCATAAAGTGAAGACATGAGGGAGGTGTTCTGGATAATGTTTTCATATAGACTTGACTATAGTGTATGATAGTTTATAAAACATTGTGGATAAAGTATAATGAAATTTTAATTTGAGGTTCTAATACTATAAGTGGGATTTTGGAGTGGGGAAAAGTGGTGACTATTTTTCATCAAAATATTTCAAAACTAATTGATTTCATGAGATTTGAAATGTGTTTACTTGTTATAATTTATTAAACCATCCTATATTATTCTTATTTTATTTTCACTCGAACATTTCCCCTAATCCCTTGAAGGAAAAATGATTAGAAGAGGAATAACTATTGATTAGCCACCCTTTTCATGTTTTTAGAATAACTTTATGTTAAAAATCTTTCCTAGGATATTTTATGGTCATTTCTATCATATTATTGTAAGATAGGGATTAAGCTCAAATATATTCTACAAAATATGACACTACTATTTTATGTTTGTATATCGTAAACCAAGATGATATATTATCACAAAATATTTAAGGGTATAATGGGACCTTCCTTGAGTGGAAAGTATGAAAATACATAATAACCCATATAATTTCTATCAAAGAGCTTGATGCCTTTATTATTAGTCAAATGGTTCATTCCTTATATAGAATTTTTCCTAGGACTAAAACCATAATAAAGTGTGTTTTTGAGGTACATAATATAATTTCAACATTAACATGAATATAGGGCCATAGAGGCTTAATTCCACATTAATTTATATAATATTGACTATATATATATAGTTGATGGTCATTTTCGTAGAACAATAGGTTTCTATTCACTTATGATCAGGGTTATTGGACCATATCTGTTTCCAGAGAGTTCATGATTCAAAATATGTAGTGAAAATCTATAATGAATAGATTGATAATGAGGCCCAACCCATCACAAACATTCTTCGTGTGACATTCACATTGTTTGATCTCATCATCCATTGATTATTGTGATGATATTGTCCATACAACACCTAGTGAGTGATAATATGATCGTGAATTGATAGATCTAATTCTAATATAGACTACCTATGAAAGGGTAATAAATTCATCTATTTATTTTATTGTATGGTATTAGGACCCTGGGTGTTCCCTTCTTTGAAATGAGATGTTCCATGATCATGTTCTGTAATAATCCACCAAGAATCCTAATACCACATGATTCTCAATCAGTGTGGGAAAAAAGAAGTAGAAGAAGAAATTCAATGTCATAGGAGACATCATGAAAATTCTAATGGGGAGATGAATCCGGAAGGTCATAGTGAGACTAAAATTCATTATCAATGTATAGAAATTCATGAATCTGCATCATCAACCATGGTAAAGATCCACCTGAATAAATTCATAGGAATGAAGGTAATACAAGACAACCAAACATCAAGTCACTTTATGGGAAATATATTAGTGTCGGATAGACCATATTTGGGGTATATGATCTACCATTACATCATAAGGATGTGGAGAAGAAATTGCAGATACACCATTTACCCATTTTCATACAATGAAAATAATGGTATATTATCAACGAATTATATAGGGATTGTGACTTTTATGGGAGGAATTACTATTTGGCAGCGTTCGATTATAATAGGGGATCCAAATTAGACATAGAGAGCTTTGAAGAACCATATAATTGAATACTCGATGGATGGATGTGAACTGAAGTTGTGTTTGAATATATTCCAGAACATAGAGTGGAACAACACTGTACATAGAATAATATTTATTTGTCATGTTTGTGAGATAGAGTTTATCCATTACCCAAAGGGACGGTCACCCCACTTTTAGGATATGAAAAGAAACCTAATAAAAGGTTCTTGATTATAGTTTCTAGATGGGGGAAGAGAAAGGGAAATAATTTTTAAGACCATGAAAATATATCCTCTTGACCCTTTGAATCCCATGGCGGTAATCAATCCTTACATAGTTGTAGAGTATGTGGAAGTAAAATATTATACCCAAAAGAGGGGTTCCCCTCCTAAGTGAGGGAAATTACCAGATTCAATAAGTTAGATATCATATATTTCTTGTAGCTCTGCCTTTTGATATATATATTTTCATTCCATATTGTTAAAATATATGTCACATATCTTCATGTCATGTGACTTTGATGCTGAACGTATATTATAATTGCGTACAATGAGTATTTAAATAATTAATTTCATTTCATGTAGTATGAACATAATAACCACTAAGATATTATAAATATTACCTATTGTGGTTCCTTAAATCTATGGGAGTTGTCCCTCCCTCCCCATCCATGGTGGTCAATGATTAAGAACCATGTGAAATGTACTTATGAATGGATAAAGGGGACTCCCATTTTGGATACATAATTGGGGGTTTCTTCGAGAGTATCACTAGAATGCTTGATTAGAAAAGAAAATATCAATTGATGAAGGAGTGGAGGATTACATTCTTGATGAATGCAAGGACCGCACTATTCATATAGACATCGATGTTTTTAAACACATGTATCTTATTCAAATTAGGGACATTAAATTAAGCTATATTTAAATGCGAGCTCTATCAAGGTGTTATTTGATCTTAGGTACCCATCTGATGTAATGGTAGCTGAACCTCCATGGTAGCACTATTTATGTTCCCTATATTAGAAAGTGCTAATTCTCCTAGGTGGATGTTTGATTCATTGTCTGATATGTCCATAAGTTATTTTAATTTCTATCCTTCCAATTCATCTATTTCAATACATCCATTATTTCTAGAATTTTATACATTGTCTAATTGATTGTCTTGAAAAAATTTTATGCATATATATCTAGGAAGTATTATTTTATTAGATAATATAATTCTCATATATCTTAATTATATTGGAATCTAATAAATTTTAACAATTTCATGTGATAATGGTGTGAGGGACATTAAACTATTGGAAGATGTATTATTTTATTAACTCAATCATAGATTGTATCTTGAACTCTTTGAGTGGGATAACCTCATAAAATTTCGATAATATGTTTTTAGTGGTGAGGATGAACTTGAACTATATCACAATAAATAAAGGGTAGAGTCCCATGATATATATCCTCACACCATAATGGGACATGAATAGATAATTTTATAAAGATGATTTAAAGGGTTTTGGGTGAAATTGGAATTTATCATGCATGAATATAACTTATTAGTGTGTTCTATGTAGCCACAAACCATGGTGGGCTATGAATTTTAAAACCATCATGTATGGTAAGAGATCATAAATCACATTTGATATTCCCCAAAGTACTTACCATGAATCTGTTTTAAATCATGAGAAATATTTAGTGCATAGATGATATATTGAAGGAATATTTCAATGTTATACTTGAAGATTACTGACTTATAGATGTGTTTCTCACTAAAGTTAACATTCACCATGAACCATTGGATTTTATAAAATTTGGATCAATTATATTGTAGAGTTACATGATATAGATATTCAATCACATTATCCATCCATTTATATACATCCTCAATCATTAGGTTATTATAGTTCCCTCCCATAGTGGAAATGGTATTAAGATAGTTCACCAACAGAATTTAATTACTATTAGTGATAGGAGATGTGGATTTCTATTGTACTACTTAGATGACTATTCCATCCTATTAAAAGTCTTTATAGGATGTAGTTTTGATTTAAAAGGTTCCCATATATCATTCTTCATTTACATGATTTTAGTAACATTTGAATCAATACGAAGCTCATCTATCAGCTCGTGGGTGTGATTGAGTAATAGAGTAATCTCATTTTATAGATAGTATAATCCATTTTTATTTACATGATGAATACTACTGAGATGTATTTCACATGAAGCAGAGGCACATCAATATTAATAACCATATCAGGAATATTGATGAGGGATTATTACTCAATCTCATTTTTTCAACTTTTAGAAAACAGAAAGGATCATAAGATATTGTTGTCGGTTGTAGAGTTAATGTAAATCTCAAATCCAACCATATTTATCCTAGGGTTATTGATACTTATATTGGTTGGAATTTTTGTTGAACCATTATTATGAATCCTCTGACATGGAGATATGTGATTAATATAGTAGATTACTTCATCTGGGATTCTTAAATCCTAGTAAAACTCATCAATGTTTTTGTGTGTGTCTATGAAATTTGATAGTTCCTAACCATTGATAGCTTTATGATGGATGAACCAGATGTATAATTATTGAAGGATCAATTTCCAAAATGCTAAAAATATAGTTAACAGTGGAGAATAGTAGATGTAACTCAATGGGTTAACACAAGAAACCAGTTGGATCATATGGTGTTGTAAATAATTCCACAACTTACACACAATGAATGAAATTCTATGTTAGTTCTTAAATGTGGTAGAATATCTTTTCTCGATTTGGGTGACATACAATATAGTTAGTAAAAAAATTTCTTGTTTCCTTCATTGTTAAAATACGCTAGAAGGTATTTGAGGGATCAATTCTAGGAGGTTACATAGATAACCAATTTTTTTAATTGAAAATCTGTTATTAATACTACTAGGAATACATAATATTATTTATTTTCATCGAACATGTCTTCTAATTACTGAAAACAATGATAGGTGACACATTTCATCATCAACATGGAAAAATATTTTCAATATCCAAATATGTATGTGAGAAAAAATAAATTTTTAGAAATGATGGACTTGGAGGCCCCATACATCATATAGATTTTTGAGAGTTTAACCCTTAGTAATGTCCTTGATTTTGTTATGATCTAACTCATTAATAAAGTACTGAAAATCCTAATAAAAATTGAAAAATGTAACCTTAATAGAATAATTATAGGGGTTCATATTCAGGCCATGGGAATATATAATGGTAGAAATATTATCAATATCTCTAAGATGGTCCAAACATAATAGGGATTCAACCACTAAATCAAACACATAAAATTAAAAAAATATTATAAAGAGATGATAAAGGTTCTATAATGGATATATATTCATTATCATCTGGACCAATCTAGGTTTTATTATTTCTAAAATATGCAATCATGGTTGGAATATCTTCCAACACAATATTCCAATTAACTAAAAACCCTATAACAGATAAGTGTAATTTATCCTTTAGGTAATGGTGGTTAAATTATAAAAAGACATTGTATACTCTGATAGGTCTATCATTTTTCCTAACTAGTAAATTTTTCCCTTTAATTTGGTTTATTAAACATCACTAAAAAATTATTCTTTGATCATCATAACAATGTTAGTCATGACCATGGATCAATGGGAATGTTATTTTATTTTGGGGACATGTTTAAATCTATAGTGGCCAATAAGAAGGCCAAGATGGTCTGTGGAATTAATTATCAAATATGTTCTTATCTATGTGTATTCATAGTAAAATAAAAAATGATTTTTTCATGAATGCAATTTATTTTTAGTAAACTTTTGGGGACATGAAGGTGTTGATCAACATTGGAATATGATATTTCTTATTACTGAGGTTCATCTTTGTTAGATCATCGAAATGGGTTGCGAATTTTTATTAATTGGAAAGATTTTATTCATCTAAATTAACTACATCTAAATCATGAGAACTAGAGATAAGGGAATCTTTCTTATGGATAAGATACATCACAACCATATCATATTCCAAAAAAGGAGGAGAATCCTCAATAATGGGTTCACTCCCTCCTATATTTTTTAAGGATTATAAAAACAGAGGTGAAAGACAAAATCAATTGTGACATTTATCAGTGGGGTCTATCATTGACATCACAACAATAATTCTTTGTTCAATTAATATGGGTAAAACCCATCCACCAAAATACAAGGTGTTATCATTTTTTGGTAGGTAGGTTCCATTCCATCTGGAATGCAATAGGATTAGGTTTTTCTCACTTTTGAGGCACCGATAATTAATAAAAGTGCAGGGTGATTTGAGACCACAATTTTTTCTTTTCCATGATGAAATGTTCCCCCTAATCTATAGTCTTCACATCAATGTTGAAAATTATTAATGGAATTATTTCATTTAAATATCATTATATATGTTTAATGTGGATTTAATGCCATTAGAAGAATTTCCACAATCAACTTCATCAATATGGATCTTCTTTCATTCCACCTTAATGTAGAAGTCAAAAATACTATTAATTTTAATGTATTCAAACGGATAATCCTCCCCATGGAGTAACATAATATAAACATTGGTGGATTATTTAATGCACTATTGATATAAATAGGTGACCACAACATTTAGGAAAACCCAAGGCCTTTATAGTGGGTTGTTATAGGAAATATCTTGGTAGAAAAAGAAGAACAATATATTTTATTCCAATCTAAAAAAAATGAGATCCCATAAATTATTACACCAAGAATATGACCACACATGTAATATCATTAAATTAGGATTGATGGGCGTTAAATTGGCCTTAGTGACTCCTTTCTTTTAGAATAACTGAGTAACGATGTTGTTGATCTCAATTCCACTATCGATTGGCCCTAGTAAATCTCCACACCATGTAACATTCAATACATTTAAAGGGTAATGATTTTTCAAAGGATAATAACACCATTTTCATTCCTGGGGAACTATATTATGGGATAATCATCATCATGACTTGTTTCATCTGTGTTTTAACCATCAATAGGATATACCAAATCATTAATCTGAGGAGGTATATTTAGGGTTTCAATAAGTTCTTCACACTACTCCATTGACATTATTAGTGCATCATGGAAAAATATTTGTTTCAAAATGTGGGTGAGGTACATCATATAATTATATTATTGAGAGAGGGGAATATTTATAATCCCTTAGGCCTACTTATTAAGGGAAATAATATTAGGCCTACTTGATTATTGTAAAATTTATTTACTAGTGTGTTCCACACTCTTACGTATTTTATTAGACTAATAATGAGAATTTGATGGCTTTGAGTGACACTTTTATGGTTATGGATGAGTCATGGATATCTATCACTGATCTATCAGGTTAACTAGTCATATGGTCTATATAGGTGCGTTGTAATGTATAGACTTGGTGGGTTGTCCGTTCTGGTCCATAAATTTATCATGTTATCTAGTATTAGTGGAATATATTGCAGTTTCAGGGAGTATTACCCAGTTATTATAAATAATAAAATAGAGTTCAACTTTCTCCTTATAAATGTTGGTTGAAAGATCCTAAATGAGCTATTTATAATGTTTCATCATTTAATTTTTCACAGAAATAAACAAATCAAATAGTATTTACAAATACATATTAGTTCTCTTCATCATATGGGACCTATAGATATTAGACATATCAATGAACCACCTCGCAATACATGAAATTTGAATTCCATGAGGTTGAAATTAATCTTTTTAATTAGAAAAGGCTCTTTTCATTGAATTATTTTCAATGGAAAATTTTCCAAATGATTTAAGTCTCAGTAATGAAGGGGATGTATATGGAGAAACATTGGCCATAGTTGGTGGTGATAATATAAAATTAAAATTAATGATATGTTGGGATCTATCTATATAAATTCTAGTTATGTTTCCATAAATCAACCATTCTCTTCTATTAGATTAATATTTTTCAATCCTTTATAAATTCATCATGGTCATGGGATTATAAGATGTATATAACCTATGTTATATTATCACACAACTCAACAATTCCATGGTCAACCTGGTTTTGGATCTATTTCATGATAGTTAATTTCACATTAATCATGTTTCCAAGGAGTATACGATAAGGAAAAAACTTATCACGGATCGTTATGGTATACTCTTTTGAGTTTTCGATATTTTCAATCATCAATAAGTAATTTTCAATAGAATATAATTAAAATCATATGACATGCTCATCGTTGATGTAAAGACCATATTTATCCACTCTAAGAAATTGATCTTATGTATTTAGATTTAATTAGGGTCCAGTGTGACATTATTTTAAAGAGGTTTCTCTAGATAGGGAATGTTCTACAGGGCCACATTATGATAGATCATTTGAGGGGTAGAGTTTTCATCACTGTATTTTTTCCTCTCTCCTTGGAATTCATGCTCATGTAGGATGTGGTAGTGGGAACAATAATTTATATGTATGGTGCATGGATTACTCAAGGTGTTAATATCTCTTAATGAATTCTTGGAATCTACCTAGATACTCATGGGGAATGAGGCCTATCACAAGTTCGTCATATAAATTATTGATGAAAATCCAAACAACAATTCCTATAGAAGATTCACATTGATAAAGTCTTTCACTCCATTCCACTGAGTAATTAGATTATAAACATGATTATTATCTCACTATGTCTACTTTGAGAGGTTAGTGAAACTCATCCATCTCAATATAGAGATAATATAGTAGGGTAATTTTTTGAAAAGATCCTCCAAACTAGATATTGAATCATATGTCTAATGGAAGTACCAGATAAAGGAAAATCATTCTATAGTACAAGAAAAAGTACTTAGCCATTGTATAATACTCTTTATTTTTACTTTTTAACACTAGGAAACATTAAGATGATAAATTTATGTTTTTTCTATTAATGGTTATCCAGTCCATTTATGGATGTGATGCTCAGAATATTAAAATATAGGTTTGGGGAGTGTGGTCCACCCTTACCATATATGGTTTCCTCTCAATATAAACTATGGATTATTGTACAAAAATGGATTTTAAGAGAGTAGTAAAAGAGATAATCATATTTTCAAGGGGGATTAGAAGTTATGGTTTCCTTATATTGGTCTATAATATTTTAATGTGGGGTGACCTTGGCACAAAAATTGTAATTGTGCAGATCAATTAGAGAAGGAACCGCATGAAACTATAGGCTAAATCTTGGATGGTAACTGTTACCAGATTCAACCATGGTTAAGTGAATGAAACCGCCTAATTCAGTTCTAGTATATCCACTATGTGTATCATCTTTTAGGTCTCACATGGGGTTTTTATAGATTCATATTAACTATCTTCCTTGTTAGGGATGTTACTATTTAATAGTTTGACATTGACCCTCTTTTATCCCTCCAAATCTTATATTAGAGTGGAAATTTTAAAAACAGCTTCATTTTACTACTTAGTTTTAGGAATTATAGATGATATAGTGATTCCTTGACTCTTATCAAGATTATTATTTTTTCTAGGAGTATCTTTGTAGGATCTCCACATGTGGAATCTTATGTTGATGGATGGATATCGACACATGCTAGACAAGTTACATAGGAAAGGTGAGACTCTATAGGCATATCAAATTCATTCCATCCTCCATCACTAATATCATGATCTTTTTATTAGGGGTTTGATGGTAATGATGTTTACATTTAATTTGGTGAATGATAGAGAGTTGCTGACATCACCTGATGTAATAACTTGTGTGTTCTATTATCATTACAAGAATCAACTAAACTAATGTGAAAAATACTTTCCCAAATATAAATATGTATGTGGGGAGATTACTTAATCATGATTTAAGATTATATAGTGAAACATTAAATATAGTTATATATGAAACATTTTCAGCAACCTTATGAATCATGGAGTTGAACTATCAAACGTGTGTTGATGTCAACAATTGAAAATAGTTAATGAAGTGTGTGAAATATATCTATGATATTTTGATACTAAATGTGAGAAACCTAATGGAGTGGAATTGTCTCACATTAATTATATAAGATAAATTCCAAAACTATCTTAGTGAGCACCACTATGAAGGGTAATTATAGTGTTTTTGGGTGTAGAAAATAACTACAAACTCAATTGGGGATAATATTTCCAATAAACATTTCTTATCAAACACCAGATCAGGAAGGTGGTGATTCTATTGATACCTAATGAATCCATATGGGAAAATCATTATGATGGAGGAGGATGTGATGTATACATTCCCTATTATATGATTTCATGTAGAATAAGAATCAATGGATCCATACTCCCTTGATACTAGGGAATTTTTTACAGGGATAACATAAGAATCATAACCATTAAAAAAGGGTATGCAGATTCATCATCCTCTTGTTGGTGATGGAGTTCATTGAGCTCATATAGCTGAACCAGATTCTCTTCCACATTAGTGGGTTATATTATAGAACTGGATATCCCTCCTAAATATATTATAGAGCTTGATATAATTAATGTAGATAGTGGAAGGGATGTCTAATGGAGATACCATGAATGGAATCTATAAAATCCTTCACATTCAGTTATTTTTAGAGAGATTTTGTCATAATGTCATTCTTAATGTCATGTATGGTCATCCTTAAATGATTGGTTCTGTCATCCATCTATGTTGTTGGCATTGGATAATTTCATCGAAATTATTAGTTTTACAAAAAATTGAGTAGTTGAGGGTATTGCATTGTGTGAATTCTTGGTATTTCCAATGGATTTTTTTGGATATTCCAAATGTGGGACATTGTTATACTTTTAAGGATATATTCTATCTGTATGGTTTTCAAGGACATATAATGTACCTACATAGTGGAAAGTATTCAAGATACCTTTATTGGGATCTCCGAGAACGATATTTTTTTTTGTCTTATGGAGTATCTTTTTGTTATATGGAAATGGGGACAAATGTTATGAACGTGGATAGGCTTCCATATGACCAAACAGTCAACGCAGCCTAAAACAAGGACCGAGAGGCATTCCCAAACCTCCTAAGATGGAAACTAATTTTGATTATCAAATATAATATAGCTTGAATGATTTATCCCAATAAAAAAATTTAAAATAAATAAAATTACAGATCACACAAGACAACCTGGGATGATTAATAAACATTGAATACAAATAAACACACATTATCTAAATAAAGAAACAAATAATAAAAAATACGTAAAAAACTAAACTAAACCAAACTAGAATTGACATGATACCCATGTGACCTCTTGGTCAACACTAAACATAAGACCAACCGACTCTAAATGATAACCCAATCAAGAAACGTGAGCCTGTAAAATAGTTCGGGTCTACCAAAGCCGAGTTGAATAAGTACAATGTGATCATAAAAAATCATACCAGGTAATCCACACTAAATCCATAAATTTCCATTCGCAAAATATTTCATAAACTCTATTTTGAAATAAATTTAGAAAATAGGGATTTATAACTTTTATGAACCAAGAAAAAATTTCTAGAAAAATAGTCTTTCAAATACAAAACAATTCAGTTGTTTCTTTTCAAAATTTGTTTTGAAAATCGATGCTCCAAAAGTAGAATCTAACTAGATAATCAAAATAACAATGTTGGAAATAAATTAAATATTTCAAAAAGGAAAATACTAGTATGGAAGATAAGAAAATTACAACAAAATAATGCAGAACATACGTATAGGTAATCATGGTTTTTTCGTAACATATATTGAAGAAATCCATAGACGTACACGGTTCAGACTCACCTGTCAGTGTATAGTGAAGATCCATAGTCAATAACCATCTTGTTGATATAATCTAGTTTCACTACTGGAAACACCTCACTAACCTCACAAAAAACCAAGGGGGTGCCAATCCGTCTTATCAGTTTCAGAATAAAACTGTCACTCGACCCTCTAGATGACTCCCTGAAATCCCACTATAATGTTATAAGGATAATGAGGATTTCCTAAAATTCATGGCATAAACTAGTTACTCACAATATTCAAGCTTGCCTTTTTTTAGAAATAATGGAACCGCCAATGTGATGACTCTCTCATTAGAGGGTCCACCATAGAGGTTCCCATATAAAACTACTAATCAGGCCACCAATTCACATGGGTTCAAAATAGTTTTCTGAATTCCATAAGGTTACATCTAAGTCTTTACACATTAAAATCATATACCCATCCAGAAAACGGTTTTATAACCTAGATAAAACCATACATCATGCAAAAAATGTTTCAAATGGTGTTTTATATCGACTAGTAACAAAGCCACAATCGATGTATCCAATCATGAAAAACATTATATTACACATTTGGAATCACATTGAGGTCATATCGAATATTGGAAAACATTTAGGAATCATTGAGGTTTTTAAAGAACCATTTGGAAGGAAGATGGCTATTGAAGAGATGTGGTAATATGGGAAAGTGTCTAGAAGTCCGAGGTTATGGTAAACATCATTTTAAAAAGCCATTATAATTTGATTAATTATCCATATTTTCAACTCGTACACATATGGATGTGTTCACATCCAATGGAACAATTTTCTTAATATATAAATTAAGAAGGTTATAATTTAAGAATCACTAATAGATTTTCAACCCAATTAACAAAAGTCCACACACAAGTACCAAACCATATACTACACCAACACTCACAAACAAAAACTCAATTTACAGACATAAAAAGTTCCCAATATATAAATACTTACAACAATAACTCAAAACACCCAATTCCATGATTAAATGGTTATCGGAATATTTTCATGCACTTTGTATACATACAAGTGTAGGCATAGATTAATGAAACCCTTTGAAACCCCATTTTCCTTAAATCACCAACATGAAAACATAAAAAATAGAGTCAAGATAGAATATCAATATAATAAATAAAACATTTATTATTTTCTAAGAATTTCTTAGGCCTTAAATGGAATGTTCTCAAAAGTGAATGGACAAAAATAGATACCAAAATAGTGTACAGATGTGATAAAACATTAGGATAAGGAATACCTAATCCCAATGAGAAAATCACACACCCTAACATCCATGATAACATAATATAGCATTGTACACCTTCCCTAGGGTCTTCCATGAGTGATCTAATACAAATAATAATGATTAAATTTGATATGGGGAGATGTAAATAGGAACTGTAAATATTTGATGAAGAAATCATGATAAATAAGTAACTTTTTGTGTTAAATCATCCAAAAATTGTCCAATGATGAAAGAGAACAATGGGTTTTCTTTTCTAAATTACCAAATTAGATGCAGTCAAATGGAATGTGTAATAACATAAATAATTTTTTTAAAATAAAATTTATTTATGTCATTATAGGATTCATGGTTTTCTAAAGAGTTTTCTAAACCATGTGTAAACTGTGTGAATGGTATTCGAAATATTTTTTTAACCACTAAATTTATTTTTCATGGTTTCAAAAAACCATACAAAAACTACATTTCTAGAAAAATTTCCCAACAACCCTCAAATGAAAACCCAAAAAAACAAGAAAAATCCACCCAAATAACATTAAATGAGCTAAAAAAATTAGTGGCATTGCATTTGTCACAAAAATTATACTATGGAATTTTCTCCTCATATTTTTCCCACTAACAATTCATAGGTCCACAAACCACAAAATCATTTCCAAAACAAAAATAAATACTCATAAAAAACTCATCCCAAACCTAAAATAATATCAGGAATCCAAATGAATATAAAAATATAATAAACTAAATAAACATGGGGTCATGTTGTGACACTAGTAGTTGGGAGTGCTGACCTAACACACTCATTGAGTAGTTCAGTTATCAATCTAAGTGCATAAAAAATTGAGCCATTGTGATGTGGAGTTAAGGATTCAAATGTGTTAGTTGTGTTATTGGGAAAAAGAGGCATCTATGAGGTGCTCTGTCAAGTAGGATTGGAGGAATACCCCATGTATGAGAACAATTCGGTCTAGACTATGGTTTAAAAAGTAGATATTAGATAAAAATATTTGTATTCCTATGTGGTCTCCCTATGTTATAGGTAACATCAGGTGCTAATATCCATCATCATTTACTCTTATTTTGTAATTGGGGATTCAATTACTTCTATGTATCGATCCTCTTCTATACATGCGAGAGTATTGTTGAATATTTCTTTGAAATATTCCCCTAAATTATTTATAGTTTCACTGGGGAGATTTATCTCTTTGTTTAGCTTTCTATTGGTGACGGAGTCCTGATGATGCAACCACTATGTCTTAATGATCCATCACCTAGGTGGGGATGATTCCATCCTCCTCATACTATTCTATGAGGTTAGTGAAAACCTTCTACTACATAAGCTTTAATATAGTGATTGGCTAAGTTTTATCGGGGGATTTGAGGGAGGTTTGGTAATATCTATATTATAATCATTTGGGAAAGATGAATTATTAAATTTCCTATACCCACACTTATTAATAGTGGATGGGGTGAATTTTTAAACATTTCTGATAGCTGTTATTCTATGAGAAATTTTTGATTAAAATTTCAGTGCATGTTTAATTAGTTTTATTCCTAATGGGAACAACATTAATCATACATTATTGGGTGAAGGAAAAGGTATTATGATATATGGTTTCTTTAACATACATTAATCAATTTTCATCATCTTATCACAATTTTATGACAGTATATTCACGTATGGTTCAAAATTAATTTTTTACAAGGATTTCACTATTTTTTAGATTAATAATAGATTATTTCCATGTAATGCTCATGATCTAATGGTCTTGAATTCTTAAATTTCAAAAGAATTATCCCTCCCCATAGGTTTGATGGTCTTGACTCATCTTTTTGAATAATATGATTAGATTTGACCTCATTAAAAACTATTTTTGATACCAAGTGAGATGAATCATTCATTATTTTATGAAATTTCCATAAGGTAGATGTTTCATTGCACAAATAATTAAAAAATAAAAAGAAGTTATGGTTTAGTTAATTTTTCTATTAGATTCATAATAATCTTATTTTATAGTACATTATAACATTTATCAATAATTCAACATTAGTATAATCCATTTTAAAATTATTATAAGTTATACTAAACATCATAAAATGTGTAGTTGAAAATAAAATTCTTTTTTGAATTATAAATGTCAGGATTAGCCTATGGTGAATTTTTTGGATTTTTTTGAGAAATTTTATTTTTTGAGGAATAGTGAAAAATATTGCTTTTTAGTTAAAACATCCTTTTTGTCTGATTAATTATTAATGATAAATGATATTATAAATATTATTTATGGTCACATTATATTAATATTATATATATAAATAAATTTTAATTGATTATAATAAAATTTAATTTTTAACCTGAATATAAAATCTTAAAAAACTTTTGAACGTTTTCCTATATTAAAACCCCATTATTTTATCCCGTCTGTGGGATTATAACTAATCTTATTCTTGTAGATTTTGTGTTTTTAATTTAAAAAATATAACATACACCATTATATCCACACTAATTTTTAGATTCTAATAAATCCGTGTTAATTTTTTTACCAAAATTATTTGTTAAAGTGAATAAAATTGATCACAGCGGTTAAGGAAAAATTAAGCTTAATTAGAGACTAAGCCTTATAATTAAGCTACCAAATGACCTAAAAACATCTCAATCACCAATTTTATGTCTATATGTTGGCCATAAATCATCCATTATTGAGTTTTTTTGGTTTTTCAGAATTTTTTTTTTGTAATAACATGTGAAAACCTAATTTGATTCTAAATATTACATGTGAGTCATTTTCCATCCCTATAAAAGGCCACCACCACTACCCATTCCTCAGACATCTAAAATATTTAATTTTAGTAAAATATATTCCCAATTATCCTACCTAAAATCCTTCCTTTGACAATTAATTCTTCCTTTGTTAAGATAAACTCTCAATGAATCCTGTTGGCACAAACCAAAAGGAGTTACCCGATTAAGAGTTGACATCTTCTCTCAAGATCCTTTATTTTATTTTCTTTATCTAATCCATAAACTATATTTATTCCCTTATTGTGTAAAAAAACCCATTATACTAAATATACTAGGATTTTTTTATTCAAATTTAATGACCTACACTTATATAGACATCCATCTAAAGGATCATGAACATATTGTTTCTATGTACGGTGAACTATAGCCTCATGAAATGATGATTGTTCATTTCTACTTTAAAACCAATAATGGTGGACATAATGATGGAAAATATATTTTATATGTGATATATTATATTTATAATATATTTAAACATATTTATTCAATTTAAAACACACATATTATTACCGTTCATTTAGGATCAATACGATAATCTCGTTTGACAAAGTTTGGAAAACCGCCCCCTCAAAGCGATATGATTCATTAAAACACCAAAATAGAATGTATTAATGATGGGTTTAATAAAAAAATATGATAAATATGATATATTAATGAGAATTCAATAATTATATATATATATATACATATCATTTACATACTTTATTTCTATATGAAAAATAAAGAAACAATGTTCATGTGTACGTAAAACTTATCGTCTCCATGAATGGTTTATTAGATTTCGTACTTATATATGATATAAAATATTATAATATGAATATAATGGATATTACTGATATTTATATCTTGATATAAATTTCTTAATTTTTATATAAGTATAAGGACAAATGATATAACAAATTTAGACACATGTGAAGAACAAAGAAAATATTACCCAAAGTGAAAACTTAACATAAGATATTTTACAAGAAGGTAATATAAGGTCCTAATAAAACAATATATGGTATTATGTATAATAATATGATTCTATTAAAAAATTATAATAAACTTATATTAATTAAATAGGAAGCTTGTATGTGTACAAAGAGTGTCAAGAAACAAGGTATGGGAAATTTCATCTCACTTTTTATTTTCTGAGATTCATGTTATGTTCATCACTCTTTAACCTTGTTTGGTGTATGTAATTCCCTTTATTTATTTCTATGTATCATATACATAAATTTATGGGTATTAAAATATCCATTCTTTGATCCTTCTTTCATGGGGTTTATGTTTCAAAAGTAACAAAATCAGTAAAATAGTTTTGTCTCAATTTTCCATCTTTGAGGCTCGTGTTTTATTTTGTACCAAAATTATTTCTTCGAGGTGAATATATTTATATTTTACATGATATATAATTAATATAAATATTTTAATTATATTCTATGTGCCATGTAATTTAATTTCATACATGTATAGTATGATCCCATGTTACCATGTTATAATTGTTTATTAAAACAATCTCATCACTATTTAAGATTTTTTATGTTTGTGATTCCACTGATGAAATATTATGATCCATATCTAAATAATATTCTTGTGACTATTTATACACTATTGTTTCATGATAGTCTCTTTTATTGTTACCATTTTATACTATTTGGTTCATAAGATAATTAAGAAGGTGTTTTTAGGAAAGCTCGACTTTACCCTCACTTTTGTCAAGAAATGTATGTTTTCTAAAAATATTTTCCAAGAATATTATACCATTACACTTTAATTTATAAAATAATTATTTATCATTTTTAGATTTTACCACTATTTTCAAGGGAATATTCTTGTCTCTTTCTGAACAAGGAACTTTTCTAACCTCTTTACTATGGAAAAGTAATGTTCTTTTTACCTCATACAACATGTATACATTTACTCATAGTCATTACATTGAGGATTCCATTGCATTTCTAAAAGGTTAATATTTATAAAAAATATTCAAAGTAATTTTCAATGAAAAAGGATTTCAAAATGATTTCAATTCTTCTTTATAAATTTTCAAGGTATTCTCTAAAAAATCAATTTTGAATTGTTTTATGTAATAAAAATCCATTTCAATGAACAAATTATATTTTCCTCAAGAAACGTATTTAAAATATATTTAAAAATTATTTTACATCGAAAATGATGTCTTTTGATGTTATACATGAATATCTAGGAAATTATTTATAGGTTACAATCATATTATTTCTATGAATGGGTTATTCTTAATTTCATTGTGTTTATGAAGCCAATTTCCATTTCATGGGTTACATGTTCATAAAACCCACTTATTTTCATGGGTTATGATTTGATGAAATAGATATGAAACCTATATATTTTCAATAAGTTATTATGGGATGTCATTTCAATGATACCAATTTCATTTCTTGGGTTACGATTTGATGTTTATAAAACATATGTATTTTTATGGCCCATGATATGATGAAAATTTTATTATCTTGTTCCACATGTATGAATTATTTTTTTAGGATATGGGTGAGAAATAAGTCTCACTCTAATGAATTTTGTAGTGATGGATGACTCATGAGTATAATTTTTATGTATGAACCTGATTAAATGCTCATAATGTTATGCATGAACCTAATTGTGAGTCTATATGTTTATGAATAAACTTGATTACATGTTCACAATGTTATGAGTGGACCATATTATGTGTTCACAAAGTTATTCATGTCCCTGGTTGCATGTCCATAAGTTTATGTGTAAAACTGATTACATGTTCACAATGTTATGAGTGAACCTTATTAAATTTTCAAAATTTTATGCATGGACCTGAGTCTATGTCCAAAATCTTATCTGTGAACCTGATTACATGTTAAAATTTTTTTGAGTGAACTTTATTGTGTGTTCAAAATGTTATGCATGGACCTGATTGCATGTCCATAATTTTATACGTGAACCTAATTACATGTTCACAATGTTATGAGGGAACCTTATTATATGTTCATAGCGTTATGAATGGACCTGATTTCATGTCCGTAAGTTTATGAATGAACCTGATTACATGTTCACAATATTATGAGTGAAAAATATTACATGTTCATAATGTTATGAATGCACCTGGTTTCATGTCCATAAATAAATCTGTTAACCTGATTACATGATTAGAATGATATGTGTGAACCTTATTACGTTTTCACAATGTTATGCATGGACATGGTTTCATGTCTATAAGGATATACATAAACCTGATTACATGTTCACAATGTTATGAATAGACCTACTTACATATCCAAATGTTGATGATGGGGCCTGATTTCATGTCCTTAACCTAATGAGTGAACAGGTTTCTACTTATACATGTTCAGAATGTTATAAACCAATGTGCATACCACAAATTCAATGTTTTATTCCTGTGTTTTTCTTTAATGGTTTATTTATTTATTTATATATAAATCATGTATTATGAAATTCCTGGATTTATCTCATAAATCATGTTTATGAACTTTGATATGCAAGGATTTATCTAATAGTGTTATGATCTCGTTAACATACTACTATGTTCATGTTTATTCATACATGTCTTATTTTTTTACACTTACTGAGCATCTGAGATCACTCATTTCTGATGTTTTCTTTCCTCCGGGTTATGAAGAATGGTTTGAGGTAAATGGACTAAATGTGGAGACCTTTATGGGAGATGTTGAATAACTTTCACTGGGATAAAAGACATTGTTACCATGGTTCCAAAGAAACTAAAATATTACTGTCCTCTAGGATGTATTTTTGTAATGTTCTAAATATTCATCTAAAAATATGTAATATCCATGTTTTTTATGCCTGGGATGTTATATTAATCTAAAATTTTTCTCTATCTGAAGGTTTCAAAAATATTTTTTTAGAATACCAATCCTCATCACTAAATTTTAACTAGCCATACAACTTCAGATAGTCTACTAGAATATACCAGGTGATTCAGAGCTAGTGATAAAGAAGATAAATGGTGCATATATAATCAAAATAAAAGAATTGACCCCTCTCATTGATTGTGTTAGGGGGAAAATGGTAGAGATCCCTTTTGATCCCATGTTGCATCAAGTTCTCTAATCCTAGAAAGATTGTGCAGATGCATTGGTCAATGCCACTACAATCCATGATAACCTTGATCAGGATGAAGTGATCTTCCTTATCATGTGAAAAATAATGGTATCATCGATCATAATCTATGATAAAAAATAAATAAATCAGTTAAATACCTCCCTAGAGAATGATGAAACGATATCGACCCCTAGATGGACGGATCCCATAGTTGGTTATCTCCACAATTGGACTCTACTAATAGAATGAGCCAAAAGAGAACAGATTAAACATCAAGTAGTGAACATTAACCTGTTGGAAAATATGAATGAGAATAAATATAAGAATATGTGATACTGTGAAGGAATTATCTTCATATTCATAGAAAAAATATTGATTTCCACTATTTGGGAAGATGTCCATGTGGGATCCTATGGTGCTCATCAATCTGGGACAGGGCTCTCCCACCAAATTAGGAGGTTGGGTTACTATTAAACAACCATTATATAAGACTATGTAGAATTACCTAGGAAATTTTTTGCATGACAGATCCCTGGAATCTTAATCCAATAACCCCAAAAATTCCTACATACATCTAAATATTCTTGAACTTTTATTATATAATGAATTGACGTTGTGTGGGAATATCCCCAATCTATAGAAATTATGTTCAAGTGAATTATTAATTCTTCTAAATTCATTTGAAAATGGTAAAATGAAATACCCCTCAAATAATTCATGATGAATAACATCATAAACATTATAAATTCCAATATCATTTCCAGGTTCAGAGTCCCTTGCAATATATTGGAGAAAAACAACACAGGCTTCTATTCTACAGAGTTGAAGAAATTATACCGGGAGTACTACATTGGGTCCAATAACTCATTCTGATATCATGCAGTGAAAAATAGATTGATAGAGGCAATCAATAAGACTGTATCAAATATACCAAGAATATGGTGAATAAATACAATAAGTCTTATCTATAAAGAATCCTCCATGCTTTATGGGCCTACCGTACAACCACATGTACTACTACTCAATCAACTCTGTAATAATTGTTGAATAAAACCATGGAATTATAACAAATAGAAGTCTTGTTTCCCTTGCTTCAAATAGCCATATTCTGACAACTCTTAGACTATGATCAGTTTCATAAGTGGATGTATGAATTGGAATGAAATTATGGGAACATGTTTGATTCATTTCAAAACCATGTACCCATATGTATATGAATGTATGGGCATTTAATAAATATTTATTCCAACATTAATTCATTCATTGATTAAATGTTTTGGTGCTCATAAACCTAATGATATTACGGAAGAAGCCTCTAAATCTAGAACCCAAATGGAAAGGGCCTTATATCATAAATAAATTTTATCATAATAGAGCCTAATAATCATCGATAATGGATGGAGAATGAGTCACCCCCCCCCCCCCACACAATTTTAATATTTATTATGAAGTGCTTTGTGTACCTATCATCAGGAACAAATTTTCATGTTTTCATGATATTAAAATGTTCAAATATATTATTTACACACAATGTTAAAATATATTGAATATTTCCTTATTGTATGATGATAAACTGTATGAAATATTTCCTCCCAACATGATGCTAAGATGAATGGAAAACATCATATTACCAATGATTCATCGAACATGAGTTAGATCTGTGAAAAGTAAGGATTGAATGCCCCCTTCCCTATGCGAGAGTTAAATCCACATACAGAATATCTCTTTATAAGAACTATATGTGGATTGAATCCTACCATCATAACATACATAGTGATGCATGAATCATTATCCTTTCCTTGAGTCATAGTATTACATTCCTTTCACATTGGTTGTCCCCCATCCTTTCCCCAAGATGTTAAACTACACAAATTATAGCCTTTCTAGATGACACAAAACTAATTGGTTTATAA
The DNA here is from genome assembly GCA_963277665.1 of Viscum album. NCBI lineage: Eukaryota > Viridiplantae > Streptophyta > Magnoliopsida > Santalales > Viscaceae > Viscum > Viscum album. The sequence continues at coordinate 858,832,084 of OY728157.1, read as the reverse complement.
AATTGTGTGTGGCATGATTCTATCCATTACAAGATATGTAGAGACGTGCAGATCCATATTATTGGTACTAGACACAACATTCCTCTAATTTCAAATTGATTCACCCACATCCTTAACAAAATATTTTAAACCACATTGATTATTTTCTTCGCGAAGAACATTAAACTATACGGGTTTTTAGAACTGCGTATGGATTTATTCTCATTATAAGGAGATATATAGTGACTCCTTGATCCTATTTCATGGCCAGAACACCACATGATACAAAATCCTCCTTTTCCTTTCTCTATTTACCTCTATATAATGAGGAACCTTTCAAATTATTTATATCTCACACCGATCATAACTCACATTGGATTTTGATCTGTGGTAATGAAATCCTTTCATAGATAATCTACACTATCCCATTATAGGGTTATCATGATCTTCAGTCCCTATCACATTACATTAATCTATGAGGTTTATGTACTTTTCTAGACATAAAACTGCACATTTATGTGGACCTTGCACGAGAGGACCACTATAGTGCGGTGTTGGGATCCAACCACCTCTCTTATTCAATAACTACATGTGAATTGATTCATGTCATCACATGATGTGTAGTGATTCTAGGATATTAAAACCTAGGTCCACTAAAAACAAATAAATCAAAAAATCTCCCCTCCTTGATACAGGCCAGACCAACGTTGGTAGCTCTTGTTCAAGAACAATGTGTGCCTTGATACCAGTTACCATGAGATACATATTGATGCTAATACATCCATTATTATGACCAACTACAACATTTCTATTTCACATCAGGGAGCCTATTTCCTTGTCATATCGGGTTAAACTAAATCGTTTCTCAATAACTACATGTGGCTGGATTCCATCCATTATAGGATACGTATCAATGCCTAAACCTACAACCTTAGGTCCATCTATAACAATAAATGAGAAAATTTATCACTATAGATATGGGTAATACCTACGTAGACAGTATCCATTTAAGAACTATGTGTCGCTCGATTACTATAATCACATGATACTTATTGAATATTGGATATCCAATCATGCGCCTACCCACAACAACCAATGAAAAAAATTCACCCTAACAGCTTAAGGATTGAGTCATACGAGATCATTTTACATTCATATGAGTTATATATGCATAAAACATTCGTTTTCACTTAATATATTGTGAAAATAAATTCTCATTGGTTCCCACCTCCTTACCACATGAAGATAAAATACATGAAGCAAATATTTCCTTAACATATGATGTTAAAATGTAAGGAAATTTTCATCGTATCGTCACATTTAAACTACACAAAAAATATGTACCCCTACATGATGTTAAAATGTAAAGGCCATAACACATTATTATACCTTATGAAAGAACTCTGAGATACTTACCTTTTTCAATCATTAAATGGGGTGCTTCTTCAATCATTTAAGAACCTCAATCCATAAGTTAAACTTCATGTATTGAGTACCAAATGTTTTCACAAACCATTCATAAACCTTGGATAGTAAAAGAGATATCTCTATTTGACCATGATGTTGATTCATAAGGGAATAGTCCTACAAACCAACGATATCATCGCTCTATAAGGAGGGATTCTCAATCTGTGATATCCATGACATCATAGTGGTGAAACCCAGTATCTGAGGATTTTTTGGGTCATCCATGGAATTATTTTCCCTTAAAATTACTCATGACCCAAAAACCACGATCCATTATCTAAAAAAAATTCATCTCCCACTCAGAAGGATGTTGGATTTCTCACAACCCTAGGTATCCTTATTAGGCTCTTTTGTAACATCTACCTCATGTAGAATCCTTCTATGTCACCACTATAAAATGTAATAACTTTAGTCAATGTTTTATGAACTTAAAATCTATCCTTTAAATCTTCAAATATTAATACCTTAAACTACTATCAAATGATACACAAGACATGTCTGGTTGAAAATCGAGAAAGGGTGGCCTGAGAAAAATACAATTATTTTCATTCTAATATATGAATATCTATAGTTTAGGAAAAATTTAGGGAATAAATAAATGAGGCATAATTACCATAGGGCCTACATTGTATCCCATGTGAATGAAAATCTATTCTCTATAAACCCCCTGGTTGAGAAAAAATATAGAGTAGTAATTGGTCATATCTCTTCATCATGAGAACACGTTCTCTAGACGACAAGACAAACATTAGGGTTCTGGAACTCTCCTTGAATATTACTCATTCCCTAAATCATATATACTTATTTGAGTTCATTTGATCACTATAAATCATTCACATCTTGTGTAAAGGAATAGATATCTATCTTTTTTACCATATTATCGATGTATAAAGGGCTTAAAGATACCAACCAAAGACATCTTGACCCAAAATTAAAGGATATGTGATTCTTTTGATCCTTGAGGTCACCGTAGTATAGCATATCACCTTAGGGTGCTCTTCACCATTCTCAGTATTATTATCTTATACCATCCACATCAACATATCTCTTTTCACCATGATTTTAAATCCCCATAACCATAATATTTAATCATATATGACATCCTTGGTGTTACACCACCATTTTTTGTTCCCTTCCTAAAATTAGGAATGTGAAACTCCATTATCGATCTTTAGGTGGCCCACACCATATGATTTGAACCCATATGATATAGTTCTCGGCCTTCATAGAAGTACATAACTAACTTGGGCTCCTAGAACCCTTCTTGGATAGCCTTTCTTCTACACACAAATTTGTTATTCATATTATTATTTCTTCAAATATTAATCATGGACTTTGGAAATGGGAAGTGAATTCTTTGGTTTACCGTTCTAGTGACATAGAAGGGATTTTAACTAACAACAAGAGGCTTACCCTCTATGTTAGAATAAACCCCCAATCCTTTTGATATCTAGTAACACTATGGTTGAAACCATAAGTTTAAGGTGTTGTGGTTCATTCCAAGCATTTTTTCCCTATCCCACACTCATTGACTCAAACATTAGGATTATGATATACATCATCTACATTCGCATTGTGTCAGTTGACATAACATCCCTATTCTTTATCTCTATTCTAATATTACCCCTTAAATATTTAATTTCCCTTAGAAATGAGTGAAGAAACCACCATTTGACCATGATATTGATGGATATGGTCTTTTACCTAAAATTCAAATGTTCCTCCTCCATTTTAGAAAAGATCTCTAACACCAGTGAGCCCAAGAAACACCATAAAAAATACATAAGCTTAGGGTGTCTTTGATCTTCCTGGGAATGGTTGCCTCTATCCCACAATAGAATATCTTATCAAAAAGATACTAAATTATAGGAATATAATATCTATATTAAAATATCATAAAATAATGAAATAGAATATTTGAGCTAAAAACCCTAAACTATAACAATAGAAGGTCTCAGAAAACTTCCATAAACTATTTCAATATAAATTCTAAGCTAAAAGACACTAAAATATATAAATATGAGGACCACTTTAAAAGACAATAAAAATGAAGTAAAAGGTTCAAGGTAAAATTACATAACTATAGAAATATAATTTCAGTGATAAAAGACCCTAAACTATAGTAGTAAAATCCCCGAGCTAAAATTCCATGAACTGCAACAATATAAGGTTTGGGCTAAATGGACCTAATATAAAGAAATATAAGGTCCAAGATAAAATCCTATAAACTAATGTGATATAAGGTACAAGCTAAACGGAACTATCTAAAACGATATGAGGTTCAATCTAAAAGACCCTAACTAATGTGATAGAAGGATCGAGCTAAAAAAACCATAATAAAAACGCCCCAAGCCAAAGAGATAGAAAGGTTAAAACATAAAAATCCTAAAAAAAAGAAATAAATTTTCTATGCTAAATATCCTAAAACTATATTGATATAAGTTTTTAACTAATAGAACCAAAATTAAATATACATAAAGTTTGATAAAAAATACCCAAAACTATAACACATCAATGATTTAGTCTGCAATAAGGAAAAAGATAAAATGATCATGGGACCCACCACATGGCCTTATAAAAATTTATTCTACACTATTGATGTCCTTCAACTTCGGTGAAAGATATATCATTCTCCATCTGTGACATATATTTTACCAAAATTACACTTCTGTTAATAAGGTTAGTTCAGGATAGCTGAAGCATATATGTTAATAAGTAATCTCATGTTCATTGGAATTCATGAGATTTTATTAGGAAGAATCTGTTATACATAAAACATTAAAATTTAGGAACATAGGTCTACCCAATATTATGAAAATGATTGGTATTTTTGATGATTTATATTAAATTATACCATATAAATTTCATTCCCATCATGAATGAAGGAAAACCAGAAAAAAAAATATAAACTTCAGAATATCCATTCATTTATAACATAATGGAGGAGAAATCTCAACATTTTATAGTATCTCAATGAATTTAACAAAAACTAAATAAATTTAAATAATCCAAATGATATAATATTTGATCGGTTGTACTTGGAATTTCACCAAGAGTTTTGTGAGAAGTGTTTACTGAATGCTGAAGTACCACTTGCACTACTTCTTTTTCTTCCTCCTAAAAAGAAGGGCATCAACCAAACATGTTATCTCTTATACTGTATTATAATTTTTTCCCATTGAGGATGATGATTTTGAGAGGTATGAATTTGAGTGATCTATGATCTCCTCATATAACTATATTTTCATGGTCATGACACCCATTTGGGATTTCATCCTAGATATAAACTAAAAACATGATTCCAATTCCACTAAAACATCCATTATAAAATTGGTTGACAAAGTCCCATCATTATGTTTACACAAGTCCTTATCAATGGGATCCAATTACTATAATGTTAGGATAAATTTTCAGATTTTTTTATACAAGTACTGATGGTCCAAGCCACCTTCCCCCATATCATGAAATAGTGGAAGAAGATGTTCCACTTGGTCATGAAGTATTCTCAAAGGTGTCTCATTAATATAATTATGAATATACTACCAAATCATCATGTGAAATATCTATGATTATATGGATGATGGAGTGGGTATTCTAAAAAAAGTAACAATTGATTAAGCTGATGAGGAATCTATAGATGAATCCCCCAATATTATTCCCTCATTAGGGTCATCACCTGAACGGATAACTTCTTCAAAAGAATCTTCCATATTGATGGGTTATTCATCACTAGGATAAAGGATCTTCCTCCTAGACTCACCCTAATCTATAATCAAATCCATCATTACTACAGGATGGGGGTTTTGTGAGGCAAATGGATTTTTCCACATGGAGGACCAGTCGGTTCATAACACCACTCAGGTAGGCCCCTACCCATGAATGGAAATAGTCATAAGAAAGAAATTTAGGGGAATCTATAGGAGAAATGATAATTTCAACATTAGTATCCTTGCACACCAATACCAACCAAAACTAGTGGCTGATCCCAGAATTTCACTCTCCACAAAAACTAGCTGAAGGAATAGAGGAGACCCCTTGAATATAGAAAAATTTGTGGGAGGAAGAATTAGGGTTATATGGAACACAAAAAATCATGTAATATATCCTGGCATCAAGAACCCCATCATAGAAAAGGTCCTTTTATGAACATTTTTCAAGAGCTCCTCCACTATTTTCAATGAATGGCCCATTTGGTGTAGGATAAGCCATAAAATCGAAATGATTAGGTCCTATAAATACATCAGAATTCTTCAGGGTATAATGATGCAGCCATAACCCTATATATGTTTCGCAACCTAGGATAAAATAAAGAACTTGGGATCTTTGTGTTATTATAATTTCTATATCAGTAAAAATCCTCCCCTGTCAATGCAAATAAAAACTGGAAATTACCAATGATTTTATAGGGGATTTTTTCATGTTGAATGTTACCCAAGATCTAGAAAATTGAAGAAAGAGTCGGTACCAGAAAATTGAGGCAACATCTCTTTGCTAGAGTTTCATTCGTCAAAATCATACTGACTGAGATTCCTAAACACACATCCCCTTCCTGGAAAATCCACTCATTCAAGAACATGGACCTAAAGCCTTCCAACCTATGTAATTATGATATATCTAGCTTCACTTGGTATCCCCGTGATTTATGATCCCTATATTACAAAATGTATTAATAAAAACTACAATTTTCATGAACCTACCTAGCATGGTACTAATGAGGTCATATAGCAATCGGCCTAGATCTGATTTGGTAGTGGTAAATGTTGATACAAACATTTAAATATATTATAGATAACATCTTCAAATCATTTATAAACATTTCTTTCAGGATTTTTATCATGTTCGTCTCTAAGATACAAGTATTATGAGGGTCTTCTCAGACATGAGTGGTAGGAAGGAAGTTTTTGTACATCTCTCTATCAGGGGTATCCCACCTAGATGATAGATATTTCATAGACTGGTTTCTTCCTCACTTTGAGATAGATGTAATGAATTGGTACCAAGACACCAATAGATATACATTTCTAAATGAAACCTAGAATGATGATTAAAATGAATTGGGAAACAAATACGTATTTATAAATATATATAGTGTATATTTCTTGTGCAAAACTACATGAAACTCTACCTAACCCAAAATAGACATGTCCATTCATCAAAAAAAATTTCACCAGGTCGAATATTATTTTTTGAGCTCTATATGCTACCTAAGTTTTTCATATAATATAAAAAATGATCAAATCGATCCTTGAAATGGTTTGGTGTGTGAAATCACATCTGTATGGACCATAGGATAGTTTTCTTATATATAATACAATCCCTAGGACCAAGTTGTGACTAGTCGGAAATCCTAATAAATCGTCTTTGGAATATAATCAAGTTAATTTGACACCCATCAAGATAGTATATTGATGTTCAAAAAACAAATGGAAATTTCATCCAATAGTGCAACCACATATATAAGAATCCAGTTTTATAATGGACAATTATGAAGGTTCACCAAGAGATTCCTTTCCAAAACCATGTGTTTAAAGCACATAAGATAATTAAGGTCATCATAGAAATTCCTAGAAATCATACCCATCTAGTTATCCATGGAAGAGGAATTTTGAAGAGATCAAAAATCCATCTAAACAAAAAATAAGTGGAATATGACAAAAAGATGAAAAAAAATTGATTCAAAGTAAATAGATACAAATATGGAAGCATCACGCGTATCATATAAATCATCAAAGGGATTCGTGATTTCATAACAGTCTCATGAAGAAAATGGATCATGAGATCTCTTAGACCACATAAATCTATGATATATCTCAAAATTGCAAGACCCATCATTAGACTTGTGATATAATGACCATAATATAGTCATGATTTCCATGTAATAATTGATTGAACATACTATTGAGCTAGAAGACCCCATGAATCCTTTAAGGAAAGTAGTGTAGTCTTACAGCCAAGTTTCAAAAAATTACTCCAAATAGGTTCATGATTAGTTCAAAAAAGCACTGAGATAATAATATCTTACCAAGGTGTTCTCAAAGAAATGTCATGAAAATTGATCTCATGATAAATTATTATCGGAAGATCATTTAATGGATTATTTGAAGGAAGAAAGGAGAATGAGATATGATAGTTGATTATCCATTGAATGATCCTCCCTCTACTCCCCTATTTATAGTACACTCTAGGGAATATCAATCGTCACAAGGAAGAATATAAATTTCCCAAGAAACTGATTGGTGATGTCTCTAAATTCTCAAGTGGGAATTTCGATTCCTCAAGAATGAACCCTTGTCCCTATAGATGGCTCTCCTAGGGATCATTTTTTGATGCTCTCTAAATGATAATCAAAAATACCACAATGAAATGAATAATTTAATATGAATATTATTTTCCACGTAATGAAAATAAATAAGATGGTGGCCCGAACTTGTAGATTTTTGAACCCTAAAAAGGAAACGCGATCACATGACCATCATCAGATCATATGAATGGTCATGTGCTGAGTGTAGCCTTCTGAGAGATACCATAAACCCCCTCTCACAACATCCACTTATTCTTGTGAAAGATTCAAAAAAATTATGATCCAGCAATGACTACCAAAGGATTAACTCTTGATCACTTGAAATTTTGATCGACTGTCACCACATAATACATCAAAAAATGGTGTAAAATAAGGAAATATATCTAAAAGATGGAAGACTCTTGTAGTTGTAAAACTCATACAAAATTTTAAAGTGGTTGAAAAGACACATAGTAAACCCTAGAGACATGTTAGACTTTTCACACAGGACACCATTGTCACATCACCCAAGTCTTGTAAATGGCCTCACACAAATCTATGTAGTCTTGCGCACTCCTTACAACTTTAAAGAAAAGCATGAGGATCGACCATGGAAGTGCTCATGCATCACCACATGAACCTTTTTTGGTCATGTGGTGCATCAACGATGAGAAGAGTGATTGTATTTGAAAACACTCACTCAAATTAGAATGACCCAAACCCTTGTAAAATAAATAAGGATATAAAAAGGAAAATCATTGGTATATTATTATGGGATAGATACATCAATTTATTAAGAATGTCGTCAAACACAGTGGTAAATCATCCTTGATCACATAATTCCCCCTCTGCGAGAAATATTGATCTCAGAAAATTACCCTATTGAGCCACCATTGTCTCATGGAATTTCCTCAAAAGGTCACCTCAGATCATGTGATAGCTTCCCAAAAGGCATCCTAGTCTCTAGAAGGCCCCTTGACAAATCATTTAGACATTTTGAAACCTTATTTTGATTTCTTCATAGTCTATAAATACCCCTTTAGTAGTCCAAAATAAAAAAATAGGGATTTTGGGGATATTCTTGTGGTCACATAAAGTCCATTAACTCTTAAAACTGTATTTCACAAATCATGGGACACCTTAGACCTCCACTAACTCTAGCCCTAATCAATTAGATATGCAGAACACAAGCTGGATTATAATTGGGTAGGAACGTCCTATAACCCCACCCCCTCAACTATAAAATGAGATCAATCAACGATCCCTCATGTTTAGAAGATCATAGAAGATTTCATGGAGATATAGATCATGCAATGCTGAATGTATCAATCCATGTAAAATCTAGGGAATCACTCCAATGGTAATGAAACATGCATAGGAACTTTTCATTATCTCATAAGATCACCTAAATGATTTTTGGCATGTCTGATAGATTGTCCGAATGACGTCCCACATATTTTTTGGGTCAAAAAAACCTAAAAAAGATAGTCACTAAATAAATATATGGCACATATGCAATAAGATATTTAACAAAGACTAAAACAAATGAAATTTTGTGAAGACATGTATGTTGATTCTCATTTTCTTCACATGACTCATCCATATCATGTGATAGCATCATGAATTTTCACCCATGACTAATGACGTCCTCTTTACTTGCCACATGGATTGTCAAAGGTACTATGGGCACGCCGATAAAGTCATGTGACACCCTCCAGGAATTTCACCCACGTATTATGAATAACTCTAGGATCACCATCTAGATATTATGATGTCCAATATACATGACACCCAAAAATAAAATAGAACTAGTGTATGTAAGCTTGGTGTCACTAATCCCTCCAGGTATACTATCTAGATCTCACAGCACTCACCATGCATGTCATCCAAGTCGCATGATTACACTGATATGTGTTATCCATATCTTGCGGTGAAACCCAGACATGTTGTCATAGTTCATGTGAAAGCATTTGGACATATCAAATATGATTATGAAATGCACTCCAGAAAAGTCTTCTAGGTCTTGAAAAGACACCTAGACAAGTCAACCAGGTCATCTAACACCCCTTGGACATGTCATCTTGGATCATGTGGCTGTCTTTAGACATGTCCACCAGGAATATACCAAATATCTATAAGTACATATACATGTCAGGTAAAAAAACTAGAAATGTATGAAAGAAAACTATGCCATGTCAAGAAGATTTATTAGAATCAGGTAGCCTTATTTGAAGGGTGATATATGGGAAACCTCGATGTGTAACCACCTATCAGCGACATAATCTGGTATGTCTTCCTATATTAGGGAGACCATACTGTGTAATCCTTAATAACAATGAACTATGATAACTATTATTCTTTATATATCCAGGATATATAGGATACCTTTCTAAAGGATAAATATCTAGAGGGAAACCTCAATCAGTAAGCCTCGATCAATGGCATAATATGATATGTTCCGCATATAAGGGGATTCATAGTGTGTAAGCCCGGATCAAACTGAACTATGGTGAATCAGATTCCATTTATATCTAGGATTCTTAAGACCCCTTCATATGGACCAATACCAATACTAAACATCCTTAGGGTTTTTCCCATCACGTAAGACCTGAACCCATATATAGTGAAACTAAATATTTTCTATCCGATGTTTTTCATGAAAAACACAGATCATGTGGGCATATAGATTTGTAATGATCATATCACTCGCATCATGAACCTCCATCACATAGGTAAGACTTAGTGTGGAAGCCCTAGTGAGCATAATAGTTTTATATTTCCCATAATATTAGGGAATAATCAGTGCATCATCCCTGATCAAACTGAACAATGATAAAATATTATTATTATTCTGAAAAATATATGTAGGACTCCCTCATAAATGATCATGATCGAGTTGGAATCCTACTTAGTGTAATTCCCACTATTTATATGACTTTCCAACCATCTTGACCGAATGTATCTCATGTTATAATCATCCTTCCACTTCAAACAGCAGATTGATAAGTCAATGAAAATACGATGAATCTAATTCCTACCATAACGAAGACACGTAGGATGCCTTCCTCAGGCCTAAGATCATTATTAGGAAACCAAAGGGATATCACAACACACAATCCCTATATACACATATAGTGAGACTAATTATTTGTTACCCTTGTTTCTCACACTGAGTATAGATCATGTGGACATATGGAGTTTTAATGATCATATGATTTTCATCATTAGTTACCACCAGCCATGGAAACCTCAGTGTGTAATCCCAGATCAGTGGCTTTATATAACTGACCCCTTATAATGATATCTACCTTGGGGAATGTCCCAAATAGATGATTAAACTATGAGAATATATATTCGTGTTATACCCATTATATATAGGATTCTTCCTTGGGGTCATATATTAAATATCTAGCTCACCCATATATTTCATTTTCGTATGAAGATAAACTACATTGATTTAAAAAACTATATGAGTTTTGATTCCCATTATAAAACTAAATATATATGATGCCTCATAGTGTCTCAATCATTTCCTTAAAATATAAATTTCCCCCTGGATGACAAAAAACTCTGGAGTTCATTTTTTTACGACTTCAAAATATAATTAGCTAGCCACCAATGGGAGATGGATGATGTACCTCAAATACATAAAGATATATTTACCAATAAGTTCAACCCTTTTCAATATAGTACGAATTAAGCTATTATTATTTTGTTAGGGTAACTAGTATTTTCTCAGGAATAGCAATATATTCTTGAAAATATATTATGTTTTTAAGTGTGTCCCTGAATATGAAACAATTCCCTCAAAAGGGAATGATATGAAAAACCACTCATCCTCTCAACCAATGTGAGATGGTATGTAACAATAGCTCCAAAAACCCAAAGAAACACATAACATTTGAAATAATTTCTATACCCAACTATGGATGTCGGATTTATTGAGAGATTCTGTTAGGGATATGCAAATGAAAAATCTCACTTGAATAATTTGACATATGAATTTAATCCCCAATATAATCAAATCGTTGGACCAATCCAGCCACATTCGTCCCATGAAATAAAAGTCGTGACCTAGATGATAAATTATTTTACCATGAAAGACCCTTCACAATATTAAAGGATAGACTACCTAGTTCCCATAAAATATATTTTTTCTCATCATAAGTATGGTCTTTTTCTTGAAACCCTCATCATAGAATGATATATGTGCTTTATTCGTGACATTATTTTAAAAAAAATTAATGAATATAGGGTGATACCAATATAGATATAATGATAGGTGATCCAGATATATCCGTCCAATTCATTTGGTAATATGATAAAGTTTATGGGTGATAGGTTAATCCAACGATATACTAGAATTATTGAGTTACAGGATTCCAATGTAAGTGTTCTATTATGGAAGAATTTAATGATAATGACCCAAGGTAACTGAATTATATTATCTCAAAAAAAATTAAAATGAAATATTTTTATTTCAATTATTAAAAAATTGATCTTGTTTATTTATGGAATGTTTACTAATTTGTTAAAAAACTAAAAAGGGATTATTTTTAACAAAAGGATATTGATTATTTTTTTTATTTTTTAACTAAAAAATTATGATTATTATATTCAATTTATTTTTTCATATGAAATTATTTATTATTTTTACTAATAAATTATGTTTTCCTCTTAGAAAGGTTAAGAATTAGTTTATCTAAAAAGATCATTATTATAATGAAAAATATTCAAATGGAAATCTCAGGTTTTCAAATAGACTAATTCATTTCCTTTAAATTTTATATCCCTTATAGAGATTTTTTTGTCAAACCTATGTTTCCCAATTACATTTATGGTCTTAGGATGATGACGAAGTATAATAAGGTCAATAGTTAATCTATAAAGAATAATCTAAAAATAATTTTATGATTTTTTAATGTAATATAATTTTAATTATAAGAATAATAATTTTAAAAAAAATGGATATTGAGTATATAATACCACATATATTGTAAGGGTTCGATATGTATGAGTTATTCTTAATTATATAAAACTCAAAACCAAAAAGTTACTAGAAATTTAATAAGATGAAACCCATGTCATAAATCCTATAATTATGTGTTATTTGATATTCATGGAATTAATGTTGGTATCAAAGGAATGGTTTAGATAACATTAGAGGTTGAGATGACTTTGACTTGAATATTTTATGATCATTATACAACATCATGAGTGAAGCATTATATGATTGATCATTGTTTTAATGTAATAAATTCCTCTTTTGAGGATTTAATATGTGGGAGTAATTTGGGAGACATTTATTAAATTTTAATAAATAATTATGGTAAATGTATACCTTATGAGTAACATTTGTTTTAGTGAATTTATAATTTAATAATTAATGATTTTATATTTTTTTATCATAAGATAAAAGATATTGATATCCACTAGGGTTAATATTATCAACCATATTTAGGAAATTGTGGTAAGTAGAGATAAAACTATTATTACATTAATAGAATATTCGATTTATCTTATAGTTAACAATGGTATTAAAAAATATTTTGGATATTAAGTTATTAATTTAAAATTTGAATAGGTTCACTATTTTTGGAACATTATATTATTATGGTAAAAAAGAATATTACTAGATATGATAAGATGTTTTTTGAAAAAATTAAATATAACCTTTATAAAAATATTTGCTTTTATTTTAGAATTATATTGATTTTGGATATTTATATAAATTATTATAATCTTTTGGGTATTATATGATTTGGGAATATATATTTTGGGTATATAAAAATAGGAAAGATTAATTTTTAAAGAGGTAAATGTTAAATTTATTTCTCAAGAATTTTTGAGAAAACCATTTTATTTATTAAGTTTTATTTTTTAGAATATTTTGATTATTATTTATGTTTTATATTTTTTGAAAGATTTAAGTTGAACATTTGATGTAAATTTTTTTGTTTGAGATATTAATGTAATATTTATTCATTTATTTTATATTCATAATAGATATACTATCAGTTTGGGATAACTATTTTTTTAGTAGGTTATTATTTGTAGGAAGAATAAATTTTTATCCATTTACATATCTTGTGATCTACTAAAAGTTAATTTTAGATATTTATAAATTAAAAATGAATCACTGAATATTAATTTAATTGAGTAAGATATGTGATAGATGTTTAAATTTATAAAATGACAAACAAATGTTGAAATTGAGAATATGAAATAGAAATATAACAAGTATTTTTTATCATATTATCTTTATTTAGAGTAAAATAATTCCTCAAATATAGTAATGTGATCATAAAATAATTTTTACCCTTTTAAATTGAATTATAATGAGTTTATTTTCTTCCTTTACTTTTACTATATTATAGTTTTTTGGTCATTAACGTTCTAATTTCCCTATTCTTTATCACTCTATTATTCTTTGTTAATTATCATTCTCCTAAAATTCCATATTTCCACTTTCTAATAATTTTTCTCTTTATACATGAACTTGGTTATGAGTTATGTCCTTTAAATTTTTCCTTTTCCCCATTCCCTTTTCAATGGATGTTTATTATCCCTTTAAATGGTGTATGTTTTGAAAAATGATATTTTCAAATATAAAACAATGGATTATCAAGGTAAAAATTTAGAGGAATCTATTTTTCAAGGGGATAGAATGTAAAACAGTAAAAAAATTAAAAAAAAATATATTCCCAATATATTTCTAAACACGTAACTCCGATTTTAAGTGAATTTTAATATAATAATATTATTATTAAATGTGTTAGTTATAAATTTGTTGTGAAATTAGAAGGAATGAATATGACTAGACATATTTTGACAAAAAATAATAAAGGTTCTATATAATTTAAATATATGTATATATATATATTAATTAATAATAAATAAGTACTGATTTTTTATTAACATCATGTTATACTTAAAAAATTATTTTTTTAAAAAATGGCATCTATTTTAGGTTGTCCATGAATATTATAGACAATTTTCAACAAAATTAAAAGTTATACATTATTAAATGGTAAAAATTATAAAAATCATAATGTTATAATAGTACTAGAATGAATTTTTGGGGTTTTTTGAGGATTTATTTTGAATAGTGAAAAATTTTGATTTTTGAAAAAATGGTCCTGACATTCATTTAAAGGAGTAATTTAAAATTACAACTATGTTTTTTATATGTATTTAAAGTGAATAAAAATATTTGAATAATAATTATGTGAATATTTCTATAGGAATCAATATTTATTTTAGTTTGATATAAGTTCATTTTTATGGTTTGAAATGAATATTTCCAAAACATTTTCCTGTTGAATTTAGATCACTTAAATTAAAATTTATTTCTGATAAATTTATAATTTTAATCATGAAAAATTTACTATATATTATTTATAAAGAGGATAAAATTAGAATTATTTTTAAATTATTTTTTGGTATTTATAATAAATAACCATTGTTAAAATGGGGCATCATGGTAAATTATAAGTTAGTTTAATTAAGGTAAAAACCATCATTTGGGCTTATAGCTTATTTGAAAATAAAAAATGTAATCCTACATCAAGATCGCATTCTATTCTCATTAGAATCATATTTTAGGTGGTGAAATTCCCATCACGGTTTGTCCAATGCTAGCAGAGGTGAGGTACAGGACAAGCCTTAGGGGGGGAACTGTGTGCGGATGGGCCTTCTCATAGCACATTTGGTGACTGTGCGATGGTGGTCATTGTAATAATGAGTTTTTTCAGCGTTAGCTGTGGATGTTCATGTGTTGACGGGAGGATCGGCTGGTAAAGGAGGCCTCAACTAGACAACATGTAATTATAGGGTCTCGTCTATAGTGGCAGGCATGTACAACGTCATACCTTCATGCGACGATGATGTTGGAAGATGTCAGATGACACGTATATTGTATACATTGGAGATGAAAAGAAACACAAGTGAAAAAGGGGGAGGTTCAGGGTGTAGAGTATGCACTTGCAATGTTATTAGGTTGATTAGGAATGAGAGGGTATATCTTCTTCATTGATAATTGGCACTATGTTGTTCTGCATGGGGCATTGCAAGTTGATAAAATGTTGATGGTCAGGTTCTTGGGGAAATTAAGGATAAATTATCTATGGGTGTAGATTACTCTTTTTATTTGGGTCTTCAAGGTTTTTAATTGATTCTTAAGTGCCTCATATATTTCATCCCATGTAAATAGTTACCCATAAACCCAGATAAAAAGGGATAAAATCAAAAAATAATGGCCTTTAGGATTTAGGTCAAGGTAACTACATTGTTAAATGGACAAAAAAACTTAAATATTTTTTACATTATTATTTAAACCCTTAATCAGTATCTTCATGTGGTATAGATTTTTTTCCATGTGACATTCATTATGAACTTAATATTATTTTATGTATTGTTAAATTAAAAAAATTCACACTCAACCTTTTAATCACATGTTAAAAATATATTTTCCTTCAAACATAATTCATATCAATTATCTATTAATGAAATGGAAAATAAAACCCCATGATTTTTCACCTCGATTATTCAATAAATTCTGTAAAAAATAATGTAGTTTTATTATTTTTGTTATTTATTCAATCTATAATTTGAAAAATAAGATATATTGTGTTTTTTATTTAATAACTGGTGTAGAAAATAAAACTATAAGAGGTTTCCAAGTCATTAGATGGATAAATAACATGGAAATCATACTTTCATCATCTTTTGTGAAATAAATGATGCGAAAAATCCAATTTTATTCATTTTTATTGAATAATAAATATGAAATAAATTATTTTATCTTTTTTTTTGAATAATAATTGTTAATAATATTTATAATTTTAATTAGGATTGAGATGATCCATTTTGGTTTCATTCTTTCCCATAAGAACTCTTATTTTTCTATCACAAGGGGAACCCTAATCCTACAAATAATCAATATACTTCTTCAAATAAATTATTTATTTTATATGTACGATTAAATTTCATAACTCCTTGATACTTGTATTTTAATATGTTAACTTTGGTATCCACCACCACTATCCACTGTCACCCATCAGTCAACCACCACTCGCGCTTTCTATCGCTTTTCCCGGTTTTTTTTCAATCATTGGTTAGTGTTAATTATTTAAATTTTTTATGAACACTAGCTATTAATATTTGTATTTTGAGTTTCTATTTGGTGTCAGTTTATCTTTTAGTGGGAATATATCTCCACTTTTTGTGGTTAACCATCGTTGATAGTCGCTCATGTTTTTTATTACAGTTATTTCTCATCACGGTTTTAATTTGAATCTATTATTAGTGCTTCTTGTTTCTATTTTTTATTAATTCTATCTATTGTTATATTCAGTTTCAATTTTTATTATAGGTCTCTTTATCCTTGAGTATTCATATTCCACTATCATCTATATTCCACTATTTGTAACTTATTCTCATTTCATTCATTGTCTCATACGTCCCATATCTGATATCAATTTATTATTTGTGTTTTTTGTTTTTATTTTTCATGCATCCAAGATATTTTCATTTGAATTTCTATTTTTGGTTTAAATTTTTTATTTTTATGTCACTTTACTTTTCACTCACTATTTACTTGCTACCCATCACCGAACACCACATGTTCTTTTTTATCGTTACTGTCACCTTCTCAATTTTCCTTATTCAAATATCAATTTTTTTCTGTTTTAGTTGTATTTTTTATCTTTGAATCCAAGTTATTTGTATTTTTATTTTTGATTATTCAATAATATTAGTTATTCTTTAACTTATGAAAGATTTTTTTAGATTATGTTCTATGATTATTTTAATTAATAAGGATAGTTGAATAAGTTGAAAGTTATACTTTTTTAAACAAATATGTTGTATTTCTTATTATTTTTGAAATATGTAATCTTATTCATTATTTTTATTTATACAATTAAATTTATAATTGAATTTTAAATTATAAAAATTTATTTTCAATTTTTTAAATCTATTACATATCATAACATGTCAATGTTGGATTATAGCACTGTGAATAAGTGATGAATATGAAGAAGGTGTTGGTAATTTTTTTATAATTTTCTAATTGAATTTTTCCAAAAAATTAAATTTCTCTTATACATTCCCAAAATGATTAAATATGAATTTTTTTGAAAACAATTTATATCAAAGATCACCTATTTTATTTGGATTTTATTCTATGTTACATCCCTTGGATGTAGCATGGTGAAAAAAGGGAACAATTTCAAATATACTGATAATAATGATTTTTATGATGATAAGTCTACTCAAATTTAAGAAATGATTCATGGTATTGAAGTAGATGAAATTTATAAAAATAGAAATTTATAATTCAATATGGTGATGTTTAATACCGATTAAATCCAAGTTATACAGAATTTATGTTTTTATGAATGGTATTATGATTGATTAAATAAAATTAAAAAGGGATAGAGTGACATGTGTTTTTAGAGATGCTACAATTTTTGAAATATATTCTTCTAAAAGATAATAATCTCCCATATTCACCCTATAAAGTGAATAGAATATTGTTTATGTTTGGAATGAGTTATAAAAAAATATATTTTTTAAAATTTAATGTGTCCTATATAATAAGTAATTCAAATTTATATTAAGGTGTTCTGAATTTCGGATAAAATGGTATAAATTGAAAGAAAAATCGTTGGATGATTTAGCAGTTACAGTGAATCATCTAAATGAATTTTTGAATATTTGTAACACCCCGAGATTTTATGAAAAATATTCTTTTTAATTTCATTAATGTCTTGTGTTGTACGCTACACCAAAACTATCTTGCACAACACACATCCCTGACTTTCCTTGCATTACACGTAATCGCGACCTTCCTCGATAGCGTGTACACAATACCGAGTTTCACTAAATGAGATATTATTATAATATTATTATGAACTAGCCGTTACGGATAGTAATACCCAATTTTTAAAATTTTATTAATTTAATCTTCCAAAATGGACTTTATTTTTGGATTCGGAATATCGAAATTACCTTAGGGTGAAATTTTGGTACCTTTCGGATAACTTTCATATTCTGATGAATAGTGAAAATTACTAAATTTTAATTAAAAACAACTATTTTTAATCGAAATAATTAATAGTGATAATTTATTAATTTGAGTGGTTTTAAAGTATATTTAGAATATATTTTTACAATTTAATACAATTTTGGTCATTGGATGTAATTTCACATTTAAACCAGACATAAACAAGTGTCAATCTTTTGATAGTTATTATCTTTAAAAAACATGCTATTTGTTTTGACGACGGGAATTGATTTTTAAATTAGTTAATGTAACTAACATGGTTTGAATTTGGTAAAATAAACATAATTTTTTAATTCATAATATCATTTATATCTTAGGCCTAATTTTTTATATTTTTCTGGAAACTTTCATTTTTTGATGAATAGTGAAACCACTAAGTGGTAGTTAAAAAACTGAACTTTTCATAAAACCTATTTTTACCGCTTCTGTGAGTGGAATTTTGAAAATATGAGAGACACGGTTAATATCAAGGACTAAAATGTGGTTCAATGAGATGAAAATAATTTTTGTTGAATAGTAACTTTTTACTTTCTTTACCACGGTTAAAAGTAAATAGGGTAATTAAGGGTAAAATTGAAATTATTATTACCCTAACACATGTCCTAATTCTATTGGATAATAGTAATTCGGAAACAAACAACCTTAGGAATAAAATATGACCATTCAGGCCCACTTAGATTAGATTATGACATTTATTATTAATTTATTTAAAGAAGGGTTAAAATAGTTAAAATCAAAGTTTAATAACTAAATCATTTTTAATATAGGATTATACATACGATAAATACGACTATAAATATTCATTAGAAAGATAAAAATATTTTCTACATAATGGAATTTTATTTATAATTTTTAGACATTAAATAATTTAATTTATTTATGACACAATGATGATGCAGTAATTATCTTATTAATGAAATATTGACATAATTGATGTTATAAATACCCAAATCAATGTAATTTGATACTTTTTATGAATTAAAATAATTTTATATGTTAATATGACATGTTATTATTGATTTAATTAATTGTTTTAGAACTAATAATTTTGTTATGATTTTCACAAAAATAAATTACTAAATAGTGTCAAAATTGACATAAAATAGTTTTTAAAACAAATATTATATTATTAATTGTTATTTTATTCCTAAAAATCTAATCATCGGCCAAATAATTTATATAAGGTTATATATATTAATAATAAACAACTTGGGGTTAGTTTGGCTTGTTATAGTAAGTTTATTAACCTTATAGTGTAAGAACACAAAAAGACACGGTAAAAGTAAAATTATCTAACTTAAAGTTAAAACTAAATGATAAGGTTAAAATAGTAAAATAAACTTGCCAAAATTCTATTGGATGAGAGTATTTCGACCCATTCCCACCTTAGCTTCGAAATAACTCAATTTGGAGCTATTAAAACCCGAATATGACTTTATAATAAAATAATATTTTTAGTTATTCCAAAGGTGCCCCCTCCTCCCTTATAAAAGGGCACCTCCTCCCTCTCTTCCTCACACCACTTTGAGCCTTCAATCTCAGCCAAACCCTGACAATTTCTCCTCTCCACTTCCCTAGAAACATACTAGAGGTCCTGGTCTTCTTTCAGAGACCAATTTTAGTGCCCTAAGAGGAGGTCTCAAAAAGGTGCTTCAAAGAAGAGGTAATGTCTGTTACCGATTCTTTCAACTTTATTTCTTCTTATACTTCTTTTTCATTAGTTGATTAATTATGAAGTAATAAAATCAGTATCACTCATATAATGATATGTTATTATAAGTATGAAACAACCCTATTTCACAATCTATCCATCCTACGGAAAACTAAATCACCGCGCGTGCGTACGTACGGAATACCGTCTCCACGCCGTGGTGTAATCTCTTTTTCCAACACCACCTTACTTGGATGGGTATAATGGTGTAAGGAATAACTATACATATCTATTATAACATCATACGGATTATGATATATTTTATCATCCTATCCAATTCAATTCAATAATTATGGGAACGATATCATCGCTCGTGCGTACGTACGGACTACCGTCTCCACGACGCGATGAGATTAATTCTCCATGTTAACCATTTAAAAATGATTATAAAGTATATATAATCAATAATAATGAAATATATGATATTATAAAGTTACTGGATTTAATTATATATACATTTATTTCATCTACTTATTTCCATTCAACTCAATAAGGAAACGAAGACAGCGTTCATGCATACGTATGGCCCACCCTCTTCAGGAACGGTGTATTTCTTTCCATTTATCGATCTATTATATATATGTATATTCTGAATATATATTATATATAAATAATGTTCTATATTATGGAATTATTTAATCATGATCTAATTAATCATATGAATAATTAAAAGTCAAAACACGAACGACAAATAAAACAATTTTACCCAAAACGCTCTTTAACATGGAATTTACAAAGGAATGGGTAATATAAAGTCATAAGTGAACCATATATATGAATATAATTCTTTAATAAGTCAATTAAATTATTTAAATCATTATACATGAGGTTTGGATACGTACGAATCATATCGGACCTAAGGTAAGGGATAATTTATCAATCTCATTTTTATCTGAGATTGTTTATTTGTAAATATTTACTAGGGATATCTTTTTCATCCAAGCCCATGTTTTCTAAAAATGGTTTCATGTATGTTTAATGTCCTTTTTACCCATTTTGGAATTTTACAACATGGTATGTAAGGAATATTTTTTTTTACATTGCGAGGTACTTTTTGACTTTTCTGGAAAAAGTACAAGAAGAATGTTTTCTTAACGTATACGGAATGAAAGGATTTTTACGGTATTATAAATCCATATTTTCATGAAGATTCCTCCAAAAGATTTCATAACTATTTTAAAAAAATATTTTTCTTTTAAAATTTCATGACGTTTTTTGAAAAGTAATTGATTTTGAAAAAGAAAGGATATTTTCCTCAAGAACTCATTTCAAGTGTTTTATAAAAACCATTTTCCATGTAAGATGACATTATTTCACATGTGTATGTTTCATGTATAAAGTCTCTATGATTTACATGGTTTCACTTTTCTCATTATGAAATGATATCCATTTCTTTTATATGGATTATGTGATGATGGGATGATGTTTATGAAGCCCATTTTATTTGTTGGGTAATTATGAATGATGTAAGTTTATTTTGTTGCACAAGTAAGAATGATTTCATTATGAGATGGGTGGGACATATATCTCCCTATAATTCATTGGGTAAATATTTATATCTCATGAGATAGACATGGCTGGAACGGTAAGTTAATCCGGTTCAGTATTACAGGACTGGAACGAGTAGTGAACTCGATTCAGAAAGGGACTTTGTCCACTAAGATGGTCTTGGCAGCAATGCCTTGGCTAATATGGAAATCATTACATGTGCTTAATGGTTTCCACAATTACATGTTTTATTCCCATGATATTTTATCATGATTGATGTTCCCTTATGATATATGCCTTATGTACCTCCAAGATTCATGTCTTTTCTCAAGATTTTGATGTTTTGATTTTTTGTTCAAGTTTTTGCATTCAAATGTTTATGGATTGTTTTATGTTCTCTATGTTTACCAGTACTGGGCACTTGAGCTCACCCCTTTTATGTTTTCTTTTCCCCAGGATATAAAGAAAGGTTTTAGTTAAGAAAAAAAGGGAAGATCTTTATTGGGAGATGTTGAAGATCTTTCATTACGATTAGAAGATTGTGTTCCAAGTTTCCAAAGACACTAAAATATTACGGTCCTTGTTTGTCTATTTTTGTTATGTACTAAGTATTCCGCAAAAGTAATGTAATTCCTATGTACATAAAACTTCGGGTCTCTACAGTTGGTATCAGAGGAAAGGTTTAGTCAACCTTTGGAAACTAGGATGCGAAAACGTTAGTGAGATCCCTATAGATATTTCTAATGTATGTCTAGGGATATCCCTAAGGTTAAGTATACGTATAGGTTATAGTCTTAGAATTGCACAAACGATCTTAGAATTAAACCTATGATGTTATATGTCAAAGGTACTCCCCCTTGATTATGTTATTTTCCATATATGATTTTTTCCTCTCACAGAATTCTTTTTGTGTCTTAGTCAATGGAGGGAACCAGAAGGAATTCAGTTAACATTGAATCCAATGGACAAATTGGTGACTATGAGCAAAAAAATTGCGTAATGCCTAGAGAGAAATATATTGTGATTATTCCAAATCAGTCATTGCGATATTTGATTAACAAGGTGAAATTTAGTGGTATGCCTAATTCATCAAATAAGAGGAAGGTAGACTTTTATGCATGTTCGCATGTTGAGGAGCATAAAGAAAGGAAGATTGAGATTTCTAAAGAAGGGAAGAAGAACCTTGAAGAATACCTCAAATAGAGGGACAGATGTTATCTGTGTGGAGAAAAGGGTCATAGAGTGATAGACTGTTATGGAGTTCAATGTATTATTTGTGGAGAACATGGCCATTACCCAACTCAATGCCCTGACCTAGAAAGTTACTTCTAAATCAAGGAAGGACTTATTCCAGGACAATCATTGAAGATGATGGAATGAAGTGTTTATGTATTGGTATTCAAGAATAATGCTGTTGAGGTACTTTTATGGTGTATTAGAGAATTTTTGGATTAGTATATTGTGGTTTTCAATAATTTTATCGTACCAGTAACCATGAAAAGTGATTCAAATATTTTTGGAAAGAAGATGATATGCTCATAATGAAGGGATAAGGAGAAAATGAAATTATTGATAGTATTCATGAGCTCATGACTGATATAAGGAAATATTTATATCATGGTTTGAGGTTTTGGTATATGAAAAGAGTTAACTTTTGACAGCACTCATGTTTTCACTAAGATTCAATGGGTATTCATTTTTCAAGAGAATATATGATTAAGGACTTCGAATGTTTGTAATGTGACCAACAAGACATATCTCTGATATATGGGGATCAACGATGGTATTAACATGATTTTTATATGAACTCTTTGGTAATTGTTTTCACTATAATATGAGATTGGACAGCAGTATTTTGGATAAGCCTAAAGATTGGAAAGGATTATGTTGGACATAAGTTAGTATTGTTTAAGGATAGAACTTTTTTTCAATATTATTGATGGGATGTTATAGTAATGTAGTTTTAGAAAAAGGACAACCTGCAGGACGAGCGACAGCCCATCGCGTCGGACAAGGCTGTGGGAATCGAACCCACAACCGAAGTGCAATTGGCCTTTATCGCCTACCACTGGTCTATAGGAAGTCCCTGTTTAGTACAAACTAGTTTTATTATAATAAGCAGTATGATATATGAAGTATAAGTCCATTTTAAGAACCATATATGATTAATCTCATTATAGGTAGACTAATGTATTTTTGATAACTTTTATAACCTTTTGTTTAAGCCAGATGGAATGACCCATCATTCTATCACATGATCTGATAATACTTCACGGATGACAAATTCAACTTCATTTCTTTAAGATATGAAGTGGAAATTTTCCAAAGAACGACTAATGGTGAGACTGTACCAAAATCACAAAAGTATTTCTTCTAATTCCAATTTTATCATCTTTAGGGAAATGATCTTGAAAACCAAAAATGTTGTCCTAGTGCCCTTATATCCGATGAATCTGATGGTACCTTATATCATCACAAATCTATGGCTTTGTGATTTTTGGCTTTTTTATAGCCATGTTTTCTACCACTCTCCATCATAACTTGATGGTTAGATTTCTCTTCCATATCCATATTTTCACCTATGTTTTCCTATATGGAATCCCAGTGATGAGTTACTTTGGGTAACCGTTAGGTTTCATACGTAAGTTTTTAAAGCCACATTTTGGTATTCCTTTTTACGATGCGGATTTCTATTAAAGAATCATTCGAGTAATAAACAATTTATAACCCCGACGAATTTTGAGGGTGAAATTCATTTTATGGGGGGTAGAATGTAACACCCTGAGATTTTATGAAAAATATTCTTTTTAATTTCATTAATGTATTGTGTTGAACGCTACACCAAAAGGATCTTTCATAACACACATCCCTGACTTTCCTTTCATTACACATAATCGCGACCTTCCTCGATAGCGTGTACGCAATACCGAGTATCACTAAACAAGATATTATTATAATATTATTATGAACTAGCCGTTACGGATAGTAATACCCACTATTTGAAATTTTATAAATTTTATATTCCAAAATGGAGTTCATTTTTGGATTCGGAATATCGAAATTAGCTTAGGGTGAAATTTTGGTACTTTTCGGATAACTTTCATATTCTGATGAATAGTGAAAATTACTAAATTTTAATTAAAAAAAACATTTTTTTATCAAAATAATTAATAGTGGTAAATTATTAATTTGATTGGTTTTAATGTATATTTAGAATATATTTTTACAATTTAATACAATTTTGGTCATTGGATGTAATTTCACATTTAAACCAGACATAAACAAGTGTCAATCTTTTGGTAGTTATTATCTTTTAAAAACACGCTATTTGTTTTGACGAAGGGAATTAATTTTTAAATTAGTTAATGTAACTGATATGTTTTTAATTTGGTAAAATAAACATCATTTTTGAATTCAGAATATCAAATATAGCTTAGGCCTAATTTTTGGTATTTTTCAGGAAACTTTCATTTTTTGATGAATAGTGAAACCACTAAGTGGTAGTTAAAAAACCGAACTTTTCATAAAACTTAATTTTACCACTTCAATGAGTGGAATTTTGAAAATCCAAGATACACGGTTAATATAAAGGACTAAAATGTGGTTCAATGAGATGAAAATAATTTTTTTTGAATAGTAACTTTTTACTTTTTTTACCACGGTTAAAAGTAAATAGGGTAATTAAGGGTAAAAATGATATTATTATTACCCTAACTCATATCCTAATTCTATTGGATAAGTGTAATTCGGCCAAAAACAACCTTAGAAATAAAATATTACCATTCAGGCCCACATGGTTTAGATTATGACATTTATTATTAATTTATTTAAAGAAGGGTTAAAATAGTTAAAATCAAAGTTTAATAAATAAATCATTTTTAATATAGGGTTATAAATAAGATAAATTCGACTATAAATATTAATTAGAAAGATAAAAATATTTTCTACACAATGGTATTTTATTTATAATTTTTATACATTAAATAATTTAATTTATTTATGACACAATGATGATGCAGTAATTATCTTATTAATGAAATATTGACATAATTGATGTTATAAATACCCAAATAAATGTAATTTGATACTTTTTATGAATTACAATAATTTTATATGTTAATATGACATGTTATTATTGATTTAATTAATTTTTTTTTGAACTAATCATTCTGTTATGATTTTCACAAAAATCAATTACTAAATAGTGTCAAAATTGACATAAAATAGTTTTTAAAACAAATATTATATTATTAACTGTTATTTTATTCCTAAAAATCTAAGGATCGGCCAAATGATTTAGATAAGGTTATATATATTAATAATAAACAACTTGGGGTTTTTTTGGCTTTTTATAGTATGTTTATTAACCTTATAGTGTAAGAACACAAAAAGACACAGTAAAAGTAAAATTATCTAACTCAAAGTTAAAACTAAATGATAAGGTTAAAATAGTAAAATAAACTTGTAAAAATTCTATTGGATGAGGGGATTTCAACCCATCCCCACCTTAGCTTCAAAATAACTCAATTTGGAGCTATTAAATACCAAATATGACTTTATAATAAAATAATATTTTTAGTTATTCCAAAGGTGCCCCTCTCCTCCCTTATAAAAGGGAACCTCCTCCCTCTCTTCCTCACACCACTTTGAGCCTTCATGCTCGGCCAACCCCTGCCAATTTCTCCTCTCCACTTCCCTAAAACATACTAGAGGTCCTGGTCTTCTTCAAAGACCAATTTTAGTGCCCTAAGGTCACAAAGAGGCGCTTCAAAGAAGAGGTAATGTCCATTACCGATTCTTTCAACTTTATTTCTTCTTATACTTCTTCTTCTTTAGTTGTTTCATTATGAAGTAACAACATAAGTATCACTCATATACTGATATGTTATTATAAGTATGAAACAACCCTATTTCACCATCTATCCATCCTACGGAAAATGAAATCACCGCGCGTGCGTACGTACGGAATACCGTCTCCACGCCGTGGTGTAATCTCTTTTTCCAACACCACCTTACGTGGATAGGTATAATGGTGTAAAGAATAAATATACATAGAAATTATAACATCATACATATTATGATATATTGTATCATCCTATCTAATTCAATTCAATAATTATGGAAACGATATCATCGCTCGTGCGTACGTACGGACTATAGTCTCCACGACGCGATGAGATTCATTCTCCATGTTAACCATTTAAGAAAGATTATAAAGTATATATAAGCAATAATAATGAAATATATGACATTATAAAGTTACTGGATTTATGTATATATATATGTATGTCATCTACTTAATTCCATTCAACTCAATAAGGAATCTAAGACAGCGTTCATGTGTACGTACGGCCCACCGTCTCCATGAACGGTGTATTTCTTTCTATTTATCGATCTATTATATATATGTATATTCTGAATATATATTATATATAAATCATGTTTTATATTATGTAATTATTTAATCATGATCTAATTAATCATATGAATAATTAAAAGTCAAAACAAATAAAACGATTTTACCCAAAACGCTCTTTAACATGGAATTTACAAAGCAATGGGTAATATAAAGTCATAAGTGAACCATATATATGAATACAATTCTTTAATAAGTCAATGACATTATTTAAATCATTATACAGGAGGATTGGATACGTACGAAGCAGATCAGACCTAAGGTATGGGATAATTTATCAATCTCATTTTTATCTGAGATTGTTTATTTGTAAGTATTTACTGGGCTTATCTTTATCATCCAAGCCCATGTTTTCTAAAAATGGTTTCATGTATGTTTAATTTACTTTTTACCCATTTGTGACTTTTTCAACATGTTATGTATGGAATATTTATTTATTTTTACGTTACGAGGTACTTTTTGACTTTTCCAGCAAAAGTACAAGAAGAATGTTTTTTTAACGTATACGGCATGAAAGGATTTTTACGGTATTATAAAGCCATATTTTCATGAAGCTTCCTCCAAAATATTTCATGACTATTTTAAACAAAATATTTGTCTTTTCAAATTTCATGAAGTTTTGTGAAAAGTAATTGATTTTGAAAAAGAAAGGATATTTCCCTCAAGAATTCATTTCAAGTGTTTTATCAAAACCATTTTCCATGTAAGATGACATTATTTCACATTTGTATGTTTCAAGTATAAAGTCTCTATGATTTACATGGTTTCACTTTTCTCATTCTGAAATGATATCTATTTCTTTTATATGGATTATGTGATGATGGGGTGATGTTTATGAAACCCATTTTATTTTTTGGGTTATTATGAATGATGTAAGTTTATTTTGTGGCACAAGTAAGAATGATTTCATTGTTAGATGGGTGGGACCTATATCTCCCTCCAATGCATTTGGTAAATATTTATATCTCATGAGATAGACACGGCTGGAACGGTAATTTAATTCGGTTCAGTATTACAGGACTGGAACGAGGAGTGAACTCAATTCAGAAAGGGACTTTGTCCACTAAGATGGTCTTGGCGGCAATGCCTTGGCTACTTTGGAAATCATTACATATGCTTAATGGTTTCCAAAATTACATGTTTTATTCCCATACTATTTTATCATGATTGATGTTCCCTTATGATATATGCCTTATGTAATTCCAAGATTCATGTCTTTGCTCAAGATTTTGATGTTTAGATTTTATGTTCATGTTTTTGCATTCAAATGATTATGGATTGTTTTATGTTCTCTATGTTTACCCGTACTGGGCACTTGAGCTCACCCCTTTTATGTTTTCTTTTCCCAAGGATATAAAGAAAGGTTTTAGTTAAGAAAAAAAGGGAATATCATTATTTGGAGATGTTGAAGATCTTTCACAACGATTAGAAGATTACGTTCCAAGTTTCCAAAGACACTAAACTATTACGGTCCTTGTGTGTCTTTTTTTGTTATGTACTAAGTATTCCGCAAAAGTAATGTATTGTCTATGTACGTCAAGCTTCAGGTCTCTACAATATTCCTATAATTCCTCATTTGAAATGGTTATTTTAAAATTCAAATTATTCTAAATGGTTAATATGGAATACATATGGGGGTTATGTTCTGGAAAATTATGTCATCAAGTTGATTTTATGAGTTGTAAATAAATTGATCAATTTTTTTCTATATTCAAAAATGATGTCAAAAATTTCATACATAGAATTTTCATGGATATAATGAATAAATATTGAATAATTAGTAGCACACATGGTTCATTGAATTTTCTATTCGTAGTTTAGAACGTATCTCATGAATTTTTTACGAATAAAAATTATTTCATGTTAGGATAAATGATATATGGACAAAAATAACCTGAAAATTAAATTGAGGGCTTCTTATAATCATTAATTGATGATTTGAAAATTTGTTTGGATACTATGTTATGGGTTATAATGCTTCTCCAATTTATGAAGAAAAAATTTCATTTTATTAATGCCGACATGGGGGAAAAATAGTATACATGGTTCATTGAAGATTTTGGTATATATATTAATATTATTTAAGATTAAAAAATAAATTCAATAGCTCATACAAATTTTATATTTCCCCAAAACCATTTTCCACAGATCATCATTTTTAGAGGGTGAAAAAAAAATTGTGACATTTCAAAAGACACAAAAATATATTAATTATAGAAATATTTATATTAAAAGGTAAATTTTTTTAGAGCTAACATATTTGAAATATCATCTGTTCAAACATAACATTGATGAATTTCATAGAGAACAATGTATATCAAAACTTAATTGAAACATTGCTAGATATTAAAGGAATTACTAAAGGTGGGGTGAATGCTATATTGGAATTACACTAAATGGGAATGCATTTGGAGTTAGCTTCAACTCTATATAGAAGGAGAACATACCTACCCTCATGTTTTCATACATCATCTGAGATGGATAATGTTGTATTTTTAATTTATTCATGATATCAATGTTTCACAGGGTTATTCATGAAATGTAAAACATTTTGTGTTATTAACGAATTTGAAGTTGAAAAGTATGAAATCTCATGATTTTCATCACATGATGTATGATTTTCTACCAGTTTAATTTCATGAAATTTTCTCATTTGTGTCACAATGACATTAATGAAGGTGTATTAATTTTTCAATTCAATTTGTAATAAGGTGATTCATCTTAATGCTTTTAAAAAATTGGAGAACAAAGTTCTTTCTATACATTACCAATTAGAAAACGTATATTCCTCTATATTTTCTGATATTAGGGTGCATTTAATGGATTATTTGGTGTGAGAAAAAAAAATTCAAACCTGTATATATATTTTTAAAGTTTTATTTTGAATAGTATATGAATATATTGAAGGGGTGTGTTAAGAATTTATTTCTAACTAAATTCTCTATTGTGGAGAAGTATATTTTTTAGGAGGTTCTGGAGTATTGTACAATCTACATGTCTATGTGGGAGCACATCGATTTTTCTACATCATTCCATTAATCTCCCATTAATTTTGTTATCATTTTAGATTATTGTTTGAAAGAATATGAATTAAAATGTTTTCAGATTAGTTTAATTTTTCTTAAATCATTTTTTCTATATTCAAAGAATATTATTTTTTGTGTAAAAAATAGTGTAATGAATTATATGAATTTTACTATTCAGATATGATTGTTGGATTTGTTTTCATTAATTTATTTCATTTCATCTATCATTGATATTATAATTCTATTTAACTATTATATATATGAATAAAAAGATTAGTTTTTTTACATTATTATTATTATATTTTTATTTTTTTATTTTTTTATTTTATTGTTGGATTTGTATATTTGTCTAGTAATTTTTTGTTACATTGATTTGTAGTATAATGAAGGATAAAACATATAATACACCATATACTTATGGGGAGGATCGTACAAATACCCATTTTGGGGAACATGCACATATTTTGTTGATGGGCTCCTCATATATCTTTACAAGATGCATCTTCTTCCATATGAGAAAAGAGTTCAAGAGTTTGTAAATGTGGATGAACATGTTTACAAAAATTATCAGTTTCATATTACCCGGATCAAAGGATAATAGTTAACAATGACAATAATGATTTTTCAATAGGTCCAATTTCAAAATAATTCATGGTGTTCAATTTGGTATAGGCTAAAATAAAAGTTCTTATTTTGATTTATGATTGGAAAAGTGTTGCAGAAATGAAAATATATTAATTATGAAGTAAGGTTTTTTGATATATCATTTTTTTCGTTTTTTAATTATCATTAAAATTTTGTACTAATATTGGTTTTCCAACTTCATATCATATGACATATAATATACTCATAAATGATGGATTTAGGTGGATATATTTAGAATTGAGTGATAGGAGATTGAGGGATTTAAAATCAACCCTCACATCAGATTTCATTTTTTGGCATAGACAAAAACAAAATCCATGTAATTCATTTCCATTCATAGATAAATATATATGGATTAAATTTCATGAAATTATAAAACAAAAATATTTTTTGGTAAGTTTAATGTTAACGTTTGTATAATTTTTATATTTATAATCATATTAATGATTTATTTATTCTTCATTTATTGAAAATGAGGAGATCACACCAGAAGATCCAATCTAAAATGTATAACCTCATACATTATCTTGGGGAGGGAATATGTTGTTAGAACAAAAAACAATGATTGCTAAATTTTTTGAAAAAAATGAGATATGAGTCTTCAAGCTCCAAAATGATTTTCCCTCCATCCCCCTAGATAGACATTAAATATAGAATAAGTATTGTATGTGAAAAAAGTACAATGTCTTATAGAAGTGTTGAGGTTTGTAACTAAGAGGAATGTATGATGTTTACATAATTTGTTTACTAAAATTAAATAAATTATTTATTTATCAAGATTCACTATAGAATTTTATAGATATTCAATACAAGAATATCTTAAGGATCATAGAATAGATGGGGTCTTCATAGCTGAGGGTAGTAATGATATTTTTAGTACAATAGTGGGAATTCCTGAAAACACTATCCAT
Source organism: Viscum album (assembly GCA_963277665.1). Lineage (NCBI taxonomy): Eukaryota > Viridiplantae > Streptophyta > Magnoliopsida > Santalales > Viscaceae > Viscum > Viscum album. Next base: position 858,800,093 of record OY728157.1, on the reverse strand, counting down.
GTATGATGGTACTCGATAGACGTATTAGTAAAAAATGTGTTTCCACGTTATGAAGCGTCTTCAATGGTGGGTATTTGAAAAAATAGAATCATTGGAAGCTACAGATTTAGATATTTATAAGATGATGGATGATAGGATTAGAGATTTTGTACATTTGATTTTTATAAACATGAAAAGGCATTTTTAACCAGTTGATCCCACTCCTCCACTTCTACATGAATATTCCACTCCTACTTATACTACTCCAACACCTCTTTCTAGAAACCCCACTCCTTTTAACCATCCTACACATACACCTCCTTCTTCACAACTTCTCATTTATTTTTAGTTATATATTATGATCCCTGGAATAATATTAGTGTATATGGGATGATATATTATATTTTATATGACTGTTAACATAAAAAAAATAGAGATATAGAATCATATTTTCAGTATATAGGATATTATATATGGATAAGAAAAAATACCACTTCTGAAATATGAGGTATGTACATCCTCACAATACATCGGCTATGTTTTTATTTTTTCTATCTAGACTTATCCAGATAATTATAATAGTGGTATGTGTATATTATATCATTTATTTTGTTTTTATGTTAAAATTATTTTAACATTTATATATATATTTATCTATTTTTTACAGTAATAATATAAAGTATATAAATTTTCTATAACAACTAACTAATATGTGCTTTCATGACTTTAGATACAACTTCTACATGTCTTGATAGATTGTCAACATATCTAAATATTTTTTTGGATGTTTATGAGATTCTAATGAAAGATATAATTTTTTATCCTGAAAAGGTAGTGAAACGTTGTACAAAATATATAATGGATCTTATAACTATATATGATTTGGGAAATATCATGATGCATGTCTTTTCCATGTATGAAAATTTACATAAATATTATTGTTATATTAATTTATTAAAATTATATACTTATGGTTATTTTTTTGTTGGGTAACTTTATAATATTTTTATGTAGTATTATAAAACAATAGTATTTGGATTTATGTAATGACATTTTATTTCAGCTATATTTAGGATAATGAAGTTTTTAGAAAGAATGTTTTATATTTCTAAAAAGACATCAAAAGAATAAAATTTTTCAGTGTTGGATGTCTCCTTATCTTTATGAGTATAAACATAATATCTCATAAAGTCTAATAAAACTCTTAATAGAATAAAAACAAACATTTTATTTTCTTACATATTATTTTCTATGGGATTTATTGTGGTTTTTGACCATTTGTTAAGACAATTTCTTGGTTGTTCCCTGACTATGGTGAAGTGTGAGAAACTTTTATGATTGTATTAAGAAATTATGTTATAATATTTTGATAATTTTATATATTATAATAAAAATAAAATTTATTTTATTCATGTTATTTCCAAACAGGGAATGCAATTACTTTAGAGGGAAAACAAGAAATAAGTTCTCTAAGATCGGTTTTGGAATAGAAAGTGTTGCTTTTAAATTAAAATTATTATATTTTGATGTATGATTTAAAATATTTTTTTGATTAAAAAACTATTTTAATTGTAAATTTAATAATAAAGGATTAATGGTATTTGGATTCTATGTTTTAGTATTTATGTTTGAAATAACTTCATCAGGGATCGGTTTGATGTTCATGGAGGTTGGAGTTTTCTAGAAACCTTTCCTTTAATTTTTTATTTATGTTATTCAGAAAACATGTTAAAATATTTATTTTACATTTTATCTTTTTTATAACACTAATAATTATTATAGAAAAAATTAAATCCACTTATAAATTGAATTGGTGAATCATTTCATATCTCTGGATGTGTTTTAGTTTACATATAACATATATTATAAACAGGAAAGTTCAAATTGTAATTGTGTTCTGCTGTATTTTGCGGATAATTTTTTATTATGTTGTAGTTATAATGTTTTTAGGGGAGGAATTAACAGAATATTATTTTAAAAACATATATTTTTCTCATCAGTTATTTTATATCAAATGAAAAAAATGTCAAACATGATTTACCAATTGTGTTTTTATAAAAATAGACATTGTAAAAGATTATTCATGTCAGTTTCAATATTATCAATATTGTATAAATTAATAATATTATTTTTCACTTAATTTATATGAAAACTGTTTTTAAATATAAAATAAGAAATACCATTCAGGTCAGTTATGAAATAACCTACGTGATAATGTGTTTTCAACGTTGGGTTTTTAAACCGATGCGCTAACATATTTTTCTTACCACTTATAAAATAACTGAGAAGAACAGATTCCAAAAAAAATATATCTATAACTACCATTTTTATTATTTTATATTAAAATTTTATTTATAATTTCACCCACATTAGCCCCACATACTAACAAATGTTTGAAAAAATTACCTCAAATACCATTATTGCACTATTTAAAATTGATATACCTTGTGATAGGGATAAAAAGATGTTATGAATGATTATAATTGTATATTTTGAATATGAATAAATTATTTTAATGTTATTAATTTATTTTTAGTTTTTAGATAAATTAAAATTGTCTTGGATACTTGTTCAATGATGATGAATTACTTATAGATACAGTAGAAAAATTAGATAAATGGTTTTAGAGATATTAGATATGAGAATATTCACATTATATATGGTATCATTTTAATTTTATAAATAATAATTATGTATAATATATGATTTAGTTGTTTTAATTATAATTACATGTTTATCTTGAATAATTTTATGATTTAATAAATATATATTCATCAAAATGACTTTACATGGTACTTATTATTTAAATCATTTGAAGCTCGTAAGAATAAAATAATTACCAAAAGGGATGGTGAATTTTCCATAATTTAATGAAAGGTTCAAGTATGTTCCTATTAAAATTATTAAAATTATTTTCATATCCCTTTAATATTTAAAATGTTTCATGATGGCTATGATTAAAAAAGGTTAATAAGGCATTTGTTTAAATAAATTAGAGATATTATACATAGAAAATTTCTAAATACTAGTTTATGAATTTATTTATACCTTATATCATACCAAATCCTAATTGGGGAACATTTTGGGACACTTTTTCATTTAAGTGGCCCTATATTTTTAAAGGATTATAATAGTTACATGTGTATCGCCCACTTAACATATAAAAATAAACCACCTATACTATATTTTTCATACATCATCAACCATTTAACTCATACATTCTCTTCAAAAATACTATAATATGTTTCATATTAACTTGTTATAGAATTTATTCTTCTAATAAAGACAATCAAATAAGTTTAATGGTGTGTGGAAAAAAGTATTTTCGAAGAAGTTGTATAACACCTGATTTTCTATTTAATTTTTTTATTCCTCTACATTATATAGTTATATCATAAGAATACATAAATAGTAAAATAATTAAATTCCCTATAATTTAATGTTATTATTTATATGGTTCAACACTTTTCCATATCCTTTTCTATCATAGGGGAAATGAAACATTATTGATGCATACATGTTGACAACTACCACCACAAAGTGATGTGTTTAATTTTTCATCACTAACTCACAAGGATAGATAAAATGATATCTAAAATTAATATATATGATATGATTCTTTAGACACTTTATATTATTTATATTCTTACTCTTTGATCCATTGGAAAATGATAACATCATTCATGCATAATTATGGATTGTCGCCTCCAAGAGGTGATGTCAATATTTTTTTCTGTTAACCATTCATTGATGATTAAATAATTAAATTTTATTTATAAATATGATAATGATTTATTGATTAATATCAAATATTTTTAAAAAAATTAAACCTTTAACCCTGGTTAACATACCAATGTTGTGATAGGATTATAAATTAAACAGTCTCAAAACATCTGAAATAAACTGAACTGATTTAAAAACTGTGTAAGGTATTTTAATAAATAAATTAAAAGGGATATTAATTATTTTATAAAATATAAAAAGGTTTGTTATAAAATAAAAATTAATATATTTTTATTATATATCTGTTATGTTATGTATGTGGTGAGTAAGATTCTAAGTAAGGGACTTTCTTTCAAAACAATCCATTTCATGTCTTCCATACAACTATTCTACTTCCAAGACAATGTTAATTTAAGTGATTCAATAATATTGTTAATTAAATGAAATTATTGTAATTTTTATTTATAAATATTTTTTTTAAAATTTATCAAATATTACTAAAATATAAATCTTTTAGACGGCTTTAAGGTGGGTAATTTTCAAATTTTCACAAAAGTTCAAAAAGAATGATTTTTTAAACATATTAATATTAACCAACCATTTTCATTGTATTGAAATTATTCATTAAAAATATTTCTTTAAAAGTTTAAAATTTTATTTTGAATGAAAATATTTCCCTCAATATTATTGGAATTTTTATGTTTTAAAATTATATCAATGGGAAAAAATATCATATATATTAGACAATTGAATGTATTTTTCCTTGTGGGGATGAATGAAAATTTAAATTTGGTTTATGGTTAAAGTGTAATATATATAGATTTTATTCATTATTTATTTTTTGTTAAATTTTTTTCATTGATGTTTGATCTCAATATAGCTCTAATGACTATTTATCCTGATATATCTCTTATATACATTGGGTAAATTAATATAGTTATTAGTGATAGTTTTCCGTAAATATATATGTATATTATCCAATTAAGTAATTCTAATTTATGGTTTTTTATATTTATTAATAAAATTATAATTTAACATGGTACAAATATGATAAACTTGAATTGGTTTTTGATGATATATTTTTATTTAAAAAGTTATTCAAATGAGCATATGTTTTTAAAAAATATTAATATTTTTTTAAGAAAAAGTGAAATGATTGGATTTTGATGAAATATATTCATGGGTATTTATATATTATAAGAATACCCTTACTCTTATTATTTTAAATTTATAATTTTAAATGAAATTTTTTTAATGTAATTGAGAAATTAAGTTATTCTCATCGAAAATTAGACATATAATTTTGACCAAATTGGAATTATTAATAAGGAATAATTTATAATGAATTTTTTTAAAATAAAATAATGCTTTTCTGATATTTTTAAATCTCTTATTGATTATTTTTCCACATATCATTTTCTAAATATTTTTATTGACCAATGATAAGTAGGGAATATATAAATTCTTTAATTTTTTTATAAGTATTCCTCTTAAAAAACAAAAAAATATTTTTTTAACTAAGCATGATTTTTAATTTTAAGAATTCAATTTAACTGAAAAAAAATCTTTAGATTATGATTCCAATTATATTTTAAGGGTTTTATATGTATGATTTTCTCTAATTATATTAAACTATAAACTGAAAAGATTCTTGAAATATGAGAATGTGAGACCCTTGAAATAAATCATCTCATTATGTGTTGTCTATGATTTGGTGGACTATATTTTGTATCATAGGAAAAGTTTAGATAACATTATATTTTAGGATAATTCATTTTAAAATATTTTTATATTAGTATATACCATCATGGGATTATAATTATATGATTTATCAGAGGTTTAAATTCATACATACCCAAATAATGTATTAATTTATGGGATAAATTTGGGAGTAATTTATGTATTTTTTATAAAAGTTTTAGTTATATGTACCCCTTATGTTTATATTGTGTTTACGGAATATTAATTTTATTAAGAATGATTTTCTATTATTTTGGAGTCAATTTTAAAAGTAATGAAAACAATTATTGTTAATATGATCATTGATGTTGAGGTAATTATGGTTAATTAGATTAATAAGGTTTTCATTATGGTGGCATTTGATTTACCATATAGATTACTGTGTGATTAAAAAATAAATTGTATGCCTAGTGAATAAATATATTTTCAAATATGATCACTATTTTGAAAATATTTTATGATTAAGGTCAAAAAAATATTATTTTATATGATGTTATTTTGTTTTAGGATTAAATGTTGGGATAGAAATTAGAAACATATGTGGTTTTATTGAATCTTTAATGAGAATCAAGACATTTTTGGAAATGGTTAGCATATTTTGGGATTAAATTATTAGAGCATATATATTTTTGTCTTATGCATTTATAATTATTACATTTTACGGAGATAAGGGATATATTTATCTCAAAACAAGTTTGGATCAAATTATTATATTCACTAAGATTTATTTGTATCTATAATGTTTTGAATACTTTTATGATTAGTTTTTTATGGAATGTTTTATGTTAATGATTTTTTGTTATTGTTGAGAATTTAGAGATTAATGATTTATTTTTTCATATAATGGTTTATTCATAATTAATTTTATCAAAAATTTTGACCACTGATTTGGTTTGGTTAGAGTATGAAGAAATGGGGAATAATTTTTCCTCCATTTTTGGATCTGATTTACGATAACCCATATCTTTTGTACACATTATTTAATGATATATTGCATAAATATACACTTAATAAAAACCTATAATATCATGAGGTCTAGTGAATTTGGGTTATCAATTACATATCATAAAAAATTAAATTGAAAACAAAGTTGCCAAATAAAAATCTAAAACATCCCTTGATATCCCTATATCTTCTACAACCTCATGGGATAACATGGGGACATAAAAAAGGGGTGAGATATAAATACCATTAAAGGAATAATAAAATCATAACATGATGAAATACATACATGTGAGTTAATATTAATATCAATGAGATATAAAATGGTAGAGATTCAAAAACATCAACCACTGAAATGTGATATATGATGATAACTTACCAGCAACATGGGAATGTGTAAACAATATAAAACATGAGATCATAAATACAATTCAAGATGAAATGAAAAGTAATCATACACAGTTTTTGAATGATATCCTCTCATGAACTATACATGTAATACCATTGGATAAAAATATTTCCCAATGAATTAGAGGGATATTTTATTTTGGGCCTAGAGGTCACATTAAAATCATATATATACATAGGTGTTTCACATAGATCATTAAACATAATGATATATTTCATTGATTTTAATACCCTGATTAACGAGTGTGGGGTACATAAATTAAATTCACAAATAAATTATTGATTTGTATATAAAGGTAAATATCATTATGTTTAAATAAATATGGGTTTTTTCAATACAAAATTTTAGCTGTGAAAATCAAGGGATAATTTTTTCAGCATAACGGGGGAAAATTAAAATTCATTGAAGGGATTAACGAGTATTAGAGGTCTATCCCAACACAAGGAAAATGTATTTATAGTAATAGGGATATGTGAAAACATATCCCAAAGTGATAAATGAGAAATAAAAAGGCATAATATAAATAAGGTGCTTGAATATAGAGGAGAATGAGAGGATCACTTACTTTAGCATTATAATGACTTATGTAAAGGTTATAGATAAAGGGATAAATTATCTATAATTTATTGAAAATAAATTATAATGTAAAGGGATATTTATAATATCCTAAAAATATAATAAATTTATATTTATAAGGTTAAATTCAAATAAGTTTCTTAGATGGAAAAGAAGAGATATAGATTCATTACCTTGAGAGGGAGCTTCTAAAAGCATGTTATGAGCCTATTATGATCATGGGGGAACCTTAGGTGGGATATATAGAGGGAATGTTTTATTTAATTCATGAAACAATTTTTTTTATTGAAGAATAAAGTGATTCATGGTGGGTTTATAAAGAGAAAGAGGGTAGATTTATTTTCAAATTCCTAAATATAGGTTTTAGACTCTATACAAAAAATTAATCCAAAATAAAATTAATATTGTGGTTATTGAAGATGGTTTCAACCAAATAAGAGTGGTTTTTATTTTTTTTATAAGGATAAGAATATAAAAATTAATTCAATACACTCATTGAATTTTAATTGAATCGAGTTCATGATGAATTAATTTAAAACATTAAAATACAATATAGGATTTGGTGGATTCATTAAGGGTTTATGAAATAAAAGAAACATAAAAAACATTATTTTAATGGGAAAATATAATTTTGTTCATTTGTACTTTTACTGAATTTATGACAAAAATTTTTGTCTATTATTATGTAATAACTCATAGTGTATATTTATTCCATATTTAATTTTTATCGAAAAATTTGGATGTCTTAGAAAATTATGAAAAATTCACTATTATGTAATTTTAATGTGATTATTTCATAAATAAAATTTATTTTACCAAAAAATTACCTAAATATTAATATAAATTATTTAAATAAAAAATCCCCATTTATTGGAAAATAATGTTTTTTACAATAACAGTTCTCTAGATCATATAGAATATACATTTAACTTCATACAATTATTCTTATCATTTATATTTAAATGAATATTTTTTACTAGGAATATTTTTGATAATAACTTTTATTCTAAATGTTTTTTACTTTTATGAATAGAGTGTCTTGATTGAAACTATATATTTTCTAAAAACATAATTTTTTTTTCATCTTATCAAAATCAAATTTTTATCAACCTCACTATTTAATATTTTATAATGTAATAAAAAATGATTATTTTAATTATTATTTAATTAAAAATAATTATAAAAATAAAATATTATTTTTTTGGGTCTATATACATAACCCTTTATTAAACCCGTGAATTCCATAAGTGTTAGTTGTGTGGTGGGGGGATTTCTTGAAGGGGTGAACATGTTTTGGATCATGATCTCCATGAGATTGAACATATCCCATGAATGGTTTCTCTCATTCTATTGTTATTTAATTGATAGTTTAGCTTGATCAAGGGGAAATACCATTGATTCCATTTCTCTTGTCTGTTATAAATAATTGGGATTTATTGGGTATGATCTTAGTAGTCAAGGTCATAACTTCTTTCATCTATGATAATTGTATTTATAATAACCCTTAATATATACTAAAAAAATTATCACTATACAATGACTATATTAACAATTTTTATTATTTTTACTATTCTTATAAATTCAAAAGGATATAACTTTTAGTGGTCTAAATTAATCAATTTAGATCATGTGTTTTTTATAATTTAATTTTTTGATAAGGAATTTGTTAATTTGAAAAGGGGAATTCATTTATAAATATTCATGTTATTATATGATTTCCCACTTTAGAAATTTAATCTTCAAAATTTTATTTCATTCACTATAATTATTTGTTGATATTTATTCATTTCCACTTTGGGTTCCCATGTCACTTCCTCAAACTTTTTGTTCCTGCACAACTTTTTGTCAACTTTTTTTTCATGTTTCATAGAACATTGCCTCTATGTTCTAAATTAATTCCTATATTATCATCCTATGAAATATCATTCTAAAATGACACCACCACTAGATTTGTATATATTTCAGGGGTATGGTATGTACTTCCTCAAAAGGGATACATGGAACAGAACATGTACTTGAGATATGTTGGGTGGTAGTTCTAGTCGATCTGTCACTACATCGATGTGATCAGGGATATCAAAATGGATTATGTTTTTATAAATGTGATTTCACTTATTCAAAAACCTCAAGATATTCTTCACTGATGATATATTAAGAAGTATCTTATTTCCAAACTCAAACTTGATATCTTGTTGATTAGTGTATTCATATATTTTCTGTAAACGTTTCCTGGATTTAACATGACACTGAGTGGTTTGATCCTTTTATGTAATTACTTTGATAAGATCATAACCCATTAGCTATGTAAATTTAATATCATCCCAAAATGTTTCATTGTGAATCTGATTCCCATATAGATCCTCTTAAGGTTTCATTTGAATTATATAATATAAAATGTTTTTATTTAAGAACTCTTATAGTGTTATGTGTTGATCCCAATATCCATGAAAATCCATTGAACATGATATAGATAGATCCTCTAGAGTTTGAGTGGTAACATCAGACTTACCATCCATATAATGGTGATACACAGTATTAAATGCATATTTTTATCCAACACTTGGTGAAGGGTTATCCAAAACAACAAGGTAATCCTCATATCTCAATCACATACAATAGAGAGTGTCACTCCATGAAGGCTTACCATTTACCCTATAAATATCATGGATACTTTATTAAGGGAGAAATATTCCTTAATAGAAATGGAATGCTTTGACTCTGTATGTTGATCAAAAACAACTTAAAATGAATTATATCACTTAGGAGTCCTATGGAGTCTTATGATGAAATACATGGTAATATTTTCATATTCATATACTGGTATAGTAAATGGTTTCAATATATCCTTAGAATTATTTCATTCATCCTGGAGTTATTGGTATAAAAAACCCTAAGATACAAATTCTTGAATATCCCACTTCATGTCATCTCACTAAAATTTTGTTTTCAGATCTTTATAACTCTTAAATTTTCTATATGAATAGAAATAGGTGTTCTATCCACATCATCTATAATTTCCCTATCCAAATATGGTTTTGATGGAAACCCAAACATGGTTCCAAACCATATAACTTTTTAATTAGCATAGTTGAAATCCATAATATTCACAACATTTTTCTATTGAACAACATCATCTTACAAGACCTCTATAATTCTCAAAATTATGGATGGTGGAGCTATTATTTGAACAAGATTGGATATCATTTCAGTTATGGTTTTCATGTTCATCATTTTTATATTTAATGATATTGGTTCTCTTTCAATCCTTATGATGGAAAGGGTTCTAGGATGCTTTATACATAGATTATCTTTCACATCTATCACCTTCCCATAAGGGTAATGTATTCAAAAATCATATTACATGATTTGATTTTACAACCTTTATAGTATAATTATATCTTCTATTCTATTAATATAATCATGAGGATTTTAGGATATGTATATATGTCACGCTTATCCTCATAGAGAAAATGTCTCCCAGTATTTTGTGTGAAGATTAATGAAACCAATTCAAGATCATGTGTTGTATAGTTCTTACCAAGTATCATTAATTAGTGAGATTAATAGAATATTACTTTTTCATCTTTCATGATTAAAAAAATCCTTTTTGGGTACATCTCTTTAGATTAAAAATTCCTCCCCTATGGTGGGTAATGTGAGAAAATTTATAGATATTATTCTCTTATTTATCTCTTTAAATCTCTCCAATAATTAATTATACGAGACAATATTAATTATTTTTGAGTAATCATTGTTAGTGGGATTGAAAATTAAGTTACTTTTATCAAAAATTAAATATAGTTCCCAAAAATTAAATTAAAACCATAGATATCCATCGTATATGTTATTCTTTTCCATCTATTGTATAAAAACCATGCTCTTTATTTTAATTTTAAACATGATTTATTACATAAAATTGAACATAATACAACTCATAAAATCTAGAGGTCTAGTGTATTTGGGAAATTAGTTACATTACATAACAACTTAAAACATTAAAAATGACATCTATATTGATACCTTCTTTGACATGACTAAACTATTCCAATGTACTTAACACCACATGGGATAACCTGAGGACATACATTAGAAATCGGTGAGATTGAAATAATAGTAGGGAAGAAAAATGAATAACATAACGAATATAATATATGTTAAAAAATGGGAAAATCAATGGATAATATAAGGAACATGAATAATAAGGCACGATATCGAATTATAATCAGAACACGAAAAATGTGGAAACAACTTCAAACACTACATCATAAATAGATCAAGAATAAATCATCCAATACCCCATGTTGGAAAAATTAACATAAAATAATCATGTAAATCCCATATCCGAACATGATATGTCATTATACTAATCATTACCGAATTAGATGGAGCTCTATCCATGCACACCCTTCATAATAATTTCATTTTTCATGTTTAAGTGTTCCACATAGATCATATAATATTTATTCATTCAGTATAATAATTCATTCCATGATCAAAGAAATGTGGAATGAATTAATGAAAGTCCCCATTAAAGAAGTATATTTTTATAATTTTGAATACTCTTGATAGAGAAATGTTTATGGTATTCACTAAGTGGTTATTTTGGCACGGAAAATCATGGTACAATTTCTACATCATAATGACATCATATAGAAACTAATAAAAGGGTTTGTTGAGAGTGAAAGGAGTATCTATTAATTTAGACATGAAATTTAAATTAATATGGATATTTATGAACATAACCCAATATAGGAAAAATGAATTTAGAATACAAAACATAAAAGGAATGCTTGACAAAAGAGGAGGGTGGAAGATTCCATACAAATTTCACTATAGTAAAAGTGTACATGAGGGTTAATAAGATGGATAAATGAGAGTTGAAGGGGATAACATAATTTTAACATAATATGGAATATAAGGGTGAAAGGTAATAATTTATCCAAAATTAACAATATCTAAATAAATAGGTAATATCATAAATAAAGTGATTGATAAAAAGGGGAGAGAGAGAATCTCTTAAAAAAATTTGTCATAGTAACAGGTGAACATAAAAGTTTATAGGGGAGATTAATAATGGTGAAATTAATATATCATCATTCATAAATCAAATGTATAGTAAATGGATCATGTCACATCATATAACAACCTGTGATAATGAAATTTTAGAAGCATAAAATAAGTGCTTGAATGGAAATGGGAAGAGATAAATCCCTTACATGGATGTGTGAATCTAAAGGCTTGTGAGGGGCTTCTTCAAAGTTTTGGACACCTTGGGAGGACTACAAGAAGTATATAGAATATTTTGGACGATAATATTGTAATTTTAATAAATATAAATGGGATATTGGGTGGGTTTATATATATGATGTGAGGGGTATTTCTTTATTACTTTTTTGGATACTAAAAAATAAAATATTGAAAAAAAACCATACCATGGTTATTTACCATGTTTTCTAGATATTTTTAGTGGTTTAAAATATTATATAAGGCAAAGGGATGATGATAATAAAATATTTCCCCTACTATTGTGGAGGTGAGTCACACTTTCAAAGAAATGAATCTAAAATCATAATATATATTATTATTCTTGGAAGATTCGCAATGGATTTATAAAATAAATAAAATTAACTTAAAATCACATTATTTTAAATTTAAAACATATATTTAGACAAATATACCTTTTATATTATTTATTACACCACTATTGGATCATTATGATGTCATTAAATAAACAGTAAATTTATACTGTATTTAATTTTTTCCAAAAAAATTGACTATCTTGGAAGGTTATGAAAAAATAATTTCTAGATAATTTTTACATCCTGAGTGTAAAAAAAATATTCATTATATCTAAATAATTATGTAATTATTTTAATTTTTACATTAAAAAATAATAACTGACATTTATTTAAAATGGTTGGTTTTTCACAAATAATAGTTTTTGAACCCTTATAAAAATTACATTTCGAATCATAAAAACTATATGTTAATTTATATTTGATAAATATTATTTAATAATAATAATACATTGAAATATTATTTATTTAAAAAATAAATTATATCATAAATTCATCAATTGAATTTCAATATTAACTAAAAATACAACTTGTGCTTTAAAAATAAATTACAAAGACATAATAGTATGATAAAAAATATATTCATTATGGTTTACAAAAAAAATGTACATATTAATATTACTTTGGTATTGATAAATATCACTTTATTACACCATTATAAGTCCTAAGAGTTACATGTTTGATTGTGGGGCATTCATGGGGTCGTTCGGTGAACATGGTTTGGTTCGTGATCTCAATGAGCTTGAAAATCTTTTGTAAATGGTTTTTATCATGCTTATGTTGTCGGATCACTAGTTAGGATTGGTAAAGGGTAAATACCATAAATACTATCTTATTCAGATGCTTTGAAAGACTGTCTTCATAGGGTATGATCTAACTGTTTGAAGTCATCACTACGTTTGACTGTGCTAAAAGGATTTATTAAAACAATATATTTATACTAGTCATATGATCATTGTTTGATGACTATATTATAAATGGTAATGATTCATAAAAGACAATTAAAAAAATGGATATAATAAAACAAAATAAGTGCATGTTTTTTTATATTGTAGGGTCATGAATAATCCGCAAAGGAGATTCTACCCAAATCCCCCAAAATAATTGGGGAAAAGAATGGAGAAAATTCAAAGAAGGGAAATAAGCAAGACTGGCCCGCGGACCAGTCCCATGAAAATGCGATGTGGCCAGGCCCCGCAAAACACCCCCTCCACGAACCATCATCGTTCACGAGATAGAGGCGGAGATCCTCCGTGGTCGCGGGGCATGATGGGCGCCAATCTGGTTCACTTTCATGAACCGCCCCAACCGCGGACCGCGTCGACCGGTTCAAGCCGCATCCACTGTGGTTCGCGAAACGGAGGCGGAACCCTCCGTAGCCGCGAAGCACCCCCTGAGTTCGGTTCACGGGGTGGGGGGGGGAGAAGCGCTCAATACCCAACGCGAATTACGGATTGACCAAGTCAGCTGTAAAGAGGGAATTTGGTCATGGGCCTCCGCAAAAGGTTCCTCATGACCTCAGATACATCTCTTTCCCCACTCTATAAAAGGAGAGAGGGGGGGAAAGGAGAGGGGATTCAGATTCAGAAGATTCGAAGGTGGAAAAAGAGAAGAGCGATCAGACTCGGTGGAAGGATTTTGAAGAAAGGATTAGGATTTCAAAAGTTCCTATTCGCGAACCAGAGCAGGTATGAACCTTTGAACGAACTAATAAAGAACCAAAATGCATAATAATTTGGTGAACCGCAAACTCAAAATAACAAAAAAAAAAAAACCGCGAACCATATCCCCTCTGCGGATGCACTCCCCGCGGACCAAAAAGTTTATGCCTCTTTTCTGATCTGTCGTGCCGCGTAACACCCTCCAATGCGGGCAAAGCCCAGACCAACGAGCCTCCGGTCGGCGCTGCCCTTGGCCACCACTGCCTGCATGGAACCCTCCGCGGACCACCCTGGTTCGCGGATCGAACCCGGAGCCGCGAACCACCTTGGTTTGCGGGATGCCAGTCAGTCTGCGGACCCTCCTATTTCGCGGACATCCAGTCAGTCCGCAGACCCTCCTAGTTCCCAGACGGCCTCTCAGTCCGCGGACCACCCTGGTGTGTGGATGGCCCCTCCAGCCACATAGAACTTCCCTACGCGAAGGGCACCAAAACATTCGGAGTTCCCATTCCCCGATCCATATAAGATCCTCCATATCTGGCCTGATTTCCCATGAGTCCCTCATTGGCCTTCTCATCGGCCCCGAGCTAAGGCCTCCACCAGAGCCACCGGATTCGTGAGGTGTAACCCTCAGGTGCACCATCATGCCATTTGAGTTCACATACCCACGGTAAAGATATTCGAAGGGGTTCCCCAACCCTTGAACAGATTCCTGAAGCATTCTTCGGTTCATATTCCCACGGTAATGTGGAGTCTGAGCTCGGGAATCCCTTTTCTGCCTCTCCACTTGTTAAGGGATTCCCAAGGATGGTAAAATACCCATCAGAAGGAATCCCTCATGCACTACAAGAAAAGAGATGGGCACAGGAGCACCCCCTTTCCCTCTCCAACTGTGCTTTATCACCATGAGCCTCCTCCGAGTGTAAGCCCCAAGCTATCACCATGGGCCTCCTCAGAGTGTAATCCCCAATACATCACCATGGGCCTCCTTAGAGTGTATGCCCCAACCTTATAGGCCTCCCTATGCGTAAGCCCCACTTCACTTCTCACGGACGCACCTTTCACGATGTGATCCTCTGGTCCATGCTGCCTCTTGTTTCTCACACTGAGCATGACTAACGTGGGCTTAGAGTGAGCATCGACCCTGACATCCTCTTATGGGCCTCCTCATAGTGTAAGAACCAACCTATAACTATGGGCCTCCTCAGAGTGTAATCCCCAATCCATCACCCTGGGCCTCTTCAGAGTGTAATCCCCAACCTTGTGAGACGTCCTATGCATAAGCCCCACTTCACTTCTCATGGATGAACCTTTCGCGATGTGATCCTCTGGTCTCTGCTGCCTCTTGTTTCTCACAGAGAGCATGGCTCACGTGGTCTTAGAGTGAGCATCGACCATGAAATCCTTTTATGGGACTCCTCATAGTGTAAGCCCCAACATATCACTATGGGCCTCCTCAGATTGTAATCCCCAACCTATCTCCATGGGCTTCCTCAGAGTGTAATCCCCAATCCATTGTTTTGGTCCTCCTTAGAGTGTAATCCCCATTCCCATGCGAACTACGAGGACATTGATTCCCTACCATAGGGATATATAGGATGCCTCCCCGAGGTTCAAGCCCGATCACAATCGGACCCCCGGGTCCACCTTCATGATAGTTTTCCGGCGCTCACATTCGATCTACGTGGACTTTGATCCCTGTCTCCTAGGTAGGGTACATAGGAAGCCTCCCTGAGTTTCAAGCCCAACAGCTGAGTGATCCGACTATCTTCACATTGGTTCACCGAGATGCTCTTAGCACCGTCTCAATGAGTCCAAATTCTTCAGAGTCATTAATCCAATGAGGGATGGTAAACCTCTGGCCTAAATGATTCTGAACCCCTACGTTCAACTGACCATTTCCAACCAAGGGTTAAATCGGTGGATACTATTCATGGGTATGAACCAAAGATTCGTGAACATATGAATATGTCTTAAATCTATAAGAGAATCGTGGAACATGCAATAATCCCCCCCCCCAAAGTGTATGATGTGCCCGACTTCCCATCCTCTCGACCAATGTGAGTTCTTAAGCGTCACTGGTCAGGCCATCCGGTGAATTCCTACCTTTGGAAAGTAGGTTCATGCATCATCGGATACATATCCATTGGGAGTTTTGAGGCCGAAACCGACGAAACAAAAATGGTGAACCCGATTTGAATCTTTAACCAAGCATGACAAATTTAACTTAATCCCACCATGTGCACCCTTTACTCACAAGGAGGGCCAAGAACGGTCATTAACTACGCATGGGATCATGAGATGCTGATTTGACGGGTTTTCTGCTTGTATTTTTTAAAATTATTTACAGGAACCTTTAGAACTCCCTTCGATCCAATGGAGTCTCGAAGGAAATCACATTCCAACAATGCAATGACCGGACGTCCTCACCTACGGAAGACCCTGTCACCCACCCAGTGTCTTCAACGCTGGGTCTCGGACATGCTGATCCAAGATTACCACGTGAACGGTACTCTCCCAACGGTGGAGGCGGCCATGCACGCCCTCCAATCCACCAGAACTCACCGGTCGCCTTCCCAGCAGCGGCCGCAAAGGCAGATCCAGACAGCCCTTGTTGATGTCTCCAACCATTTCTGGAGTCTATCCCCGGAACGGGAAAATGCGTACCTCCCTTATCTTAGGGAGTCATATGAGGTTGACGCTGAGGACTTCATCCCCACTAAACGGGGGTTCCGCTCCAAGGCCCCCTCCGGCAGATGACATCACGGTCACGGCGCGATTCAATATCCTCACGCAGAGGAGGATGTCTCCCCGAGGATTCAGGCCCACGCTCCCCGAGCTTCGGCCCCTCGGACCACCCGACGAGGGCGGCAGACATAGAATCAGGGACCAGTCACCACCCCGGTCCCTGAGGAGGAGCTCTGCTGCCCAGTCACAGAGACGTACCACGAATAGGAACCTACACATGTTCTCTCATACCAAGCCTGCCATCCAGACATGGCGGCATCATACAAGCCGGCGTGCATCCCCGCCGAGCTCCATCCATCTCGTCTCTCACACAGGACGACGCTTACCAGGAAGGAACCTCTCCCTTCCCAGGGTCTTGAAGCCCACCAACCTGATGTGGTGGTGACCCGGCGCCTATAGGACCAGCTTCTAGAAGATGATTCTGATGCCCGCTATCCTGATATGATGGCGATCAGCAAAGCCCGCCACCCAGATGTGGCGGAAAATCATAGGTGGGAACATCTCCCCTCCAACAAAGGCCACCAACTCTATACGGTGGGAAACCAATATATGCAGGGCTATCTCCCTGCAGATGCAAGTAAAGTCCACCGCCCCGATGTGGAGGCGAACAGAGAGATAAACTGGCATATCCCGCTACAGGGGCAGATTCGTTCACCTTCCCCGACATAGGAGAATTGTCAGTACCCACTAACCACCGGAGGACTGGTGCATGATATTCCTACTCCGATACCAGAATGGGCCTTCATAGCCGTTCCATCCAAAGATGTCTCTCTATATATCCTGGCAATGATGGAGGAGTAGGTATCGATCCCAGATCAAAACTTCCAGACTTTCCAGAATGTAATTGCATCAGCAGAAATAGTAAGAACTCATTCCCATGAGCATGTCTCCCCAATTGGGGCGACTCATTTGATAGATGATATAACTGCCTTAGAGCAGATCTGCATCTCTGATTCAGACGAGGAGGGTCGCTGAACATATTCTGCAACGCAAGGGCAACCGGATCGAGAAACTTCACTCATTCTAACTGGGGGACACCCGTCCAAAATGGTGGATGCTCCAGAGCAGGAATAAACCCCTGCTAAAAGTCAAGATGTTCTTCAGTGTATCCTGGAAGCATCACGAGACCCAATTAGATAGGGACCCAATGGTGAAGACCGTTGTCAATAGTAGAAGGTCCCCGCTTCCCACAAAAGAGCACCCCGAACGCGCCATAGACAGCCGGAAAATAAAGAGGGAGTTCATGACTCCGCTCTACTGGAATCTGGGGTTCCCAACGCCGCTAAGCGCACATCGCAGGATCATAACCCCGCCTACCCATTACCATATTATGGGAGTGGCAGTAGTAGTTGTGAAGGTCCTCCCCACAATGTTTCTACGAGCATCTCTGAAGGTCCTCCCCAGAGCACCCGTGGGGGCCTCCCCTGCGGGCATATAACGATCGATCACGAGAGTTCCTATTTTGATGTGAGTCATGGAAACCCTCCACGTGACCAGAAGATGATCAACAAGGAGGTCCTCCACTTGTTGCGGTCCACCCTGAAGGTCCTCCCTGGGGTATACACTGTAATCACTCTCCATGCAGTGGGACCACAGATTATGATAGTAGTCCTCGCTATCATAGTCGCAACTGCGGAGGCCCTCCCCGCAGTGACATATCGTCATGACAAGAAGGTCCTCCCCTTGTCATATCCTTCCTTGAAGGTCCTCCCCAGGGGTTAAGCTGCAACGAAACTCCACGCAGCCAGGCATTAGATCACAGTGGTAGTCCTATCCACCCTGATAACGGAGGTCCTCCCCGTAGAGACTTCGAGAAATGAGAAGGACCTCCCCTCATTGCGGTACATTCTGGAGGCCCTCCGCAGGATGTATCTCGTGGATATTCTCTCTGCGGCAGCAGTAATGGTAGTCATCTCCATTTCCGTAGCTCTGATGGTAGTCCTCACCACCATGACCGCCATTGTGAAGGCCCTCCCCACATTGGCCCCAAGCAACAAGAAGGTCCTCCCCATGTAGCAGTGTGTCCTGAAGGCCCTCCCCAGGATGCACATCGAACGTCAATCCATTATGGTCATCCTCACCATGATGGCGGTTGTTGTAAAGGTCATCCTCGTAAAAACGCTACGCAGCCAAAAGTTCCTCCCCTTACTGCGACATGCCTTGGAGGTCCTCCCCATGGGGTGCACTGCAAATTTCCTCTATGTAGTGAAGCATCAAGAAGTAATGGTAGTCCTCGCCATTATGGCCACCATTGCGGAGGTCCTCCCCTCGATGACATATCATATCCACAGGAAGGTCCTCCCCCTGCCGAATCAAGCACCAAAAAGCCCTCGTATTCCGAGGCACTCAGAATGATGAGATCAAGCAAGTTAGATTCCTAGTTAGTCACTGACGACATCCTTTAGAAATTAGGAGACGGTCTAGGGCTGCGTTCATCCTCTGAACCACCTCAGAATCGCCCGCATAATGGTTCAACACCTACCAATCCCATTTCCACCGACCACATTGGCAGTGAGAGTCTCAGTAGGGCCGACCAGGTGGAGGAGTCACTTGTGGGGGAATATGCTGATATGTTGAACCTGAGGGAATGACTGGCCAGGGATGATGTACCAGTGATGTTTTGACCTACGGCCACCTCTCAGTTCGACATACCTAACGAATTTTTGGAAGAATGCATGCACGACATCCACCATAATATATGGACAACCGTCCGCCGACTGAAATCATGCTTCCTGCCCTTCGATGGGTACGTAGACCATGTCAAGATGATAGGAGACCTCTTGTGTCACATCGACCTGGAAGCTCTTCCTTCATCACGGCAACAGTGACCTGAGAGGTGTAAAGGAAACATGGAGATAGACTGCCTCTATGCACTGAACCAGCTGCGCCGCCTCATCAGTGATGCTCCGATGGGAGTCCATATCAGGGGATGGGTAGAACATGGAGCTATTCATTTCACTCTGCTCCCCACGCAAAAGAATCCGTTCGGCATGTTTTCTTGCAACGTCGTCACATCAATATAGAAATCGAGTGGTCTCCCTGTTCAGGAATGGCAACACACCCAACAGAGTTAGGCCTTGAGTAAGTCCCAGAAGCGCCAGGCCCGGTGGGAACAAGACATTCAAGAACTCCTGAATCAGGCCACCGAGAGCATACAACAGGCCTCTCACCTAAGAGAGTCCAATCAAAAATCTTTTCCTACCTCCCCAGAAGGGATTGATTCACAGAAGAACTCGGCACCAAACCCAGTTCAACCCCGAATGGGGGCACGCGAGATCAGGCAGGTAGCGATAGCTGCATCCACTACTACAATCTAGTGTCAACCCCATCCTCTAGGTCTGGGGGAATTTTTAACAAAAAATACCCCCGTAATACCAATAAAACTGGGAAGAGGCTCAATGTCTAAGGAACAGAGCCAACCCCAGCCCTCAGGGCTGGGTGCATTATTACCCCCTAAACAAAAACCTCCCCCACGAGAGTCAGTATTCTCTCATCTAGGGAGGACAATCAGAGGAGAAGGTCCCCATCCTATCCCGTCATTCGAATCATCATCCCCTCCGAGAGGAAGGTGCACCGTAAGGTCGCATCAAAGAACTCTCTGCATCACCCTTCGTCAAGAAGATCGAAGGCAGTCCCAGGACTCAAAAGGGATGGCCAACAGAAGACGCGGGAGATCCTCTTCCCATATGGAAGATGACATCTTATCCACCAAGCGATATGAATCGATCAACATCATAGAGGTTAATCCCATGGGAGACACCAGAGATGATGCAAATCAAGAAGGATCGGGAGATGATAGTTCCGGTCAGGCTGTGACTCACAATGAACCACTATGTGTGCACACCCGGAACCAGAGGGCTGCCCAAAATATGGTCGTCCTTCAAGCCAATCCTCATCCGGCCACCTAGAGAGCTTCCAACAGGGATAAGAACAAAGGACGGGTTACCCTTAACCATCCTCCTTCTCTCGACAAAGATGAGCCACTCACGCTCGAAGAGATATTCGCTCGACAGGAAGAGGAGATGAATGAATTGAGGCAGCTTAACGCCGAGCTACTCCAGAGGAATCGCCTGATTAAAAGTGCATCACAGGAGGAGCCACATCATGCACTCCCAGCAAGTGTGCCTCAAAGGCTAAGGTTTTCCCCGGAAAACGAAACACGGTATAGGCTCCCATCTAATGAGGCGACCGGCCCTTCCAACTACCTAAACATAGATTCGTATGAATACCAAGACTTCCCTCCACTAACAAAGCAACCAGAGCGAGTACACATGAACCCTCCGAAGGTTCCACAAATGGCACACACACCCCTGGTGCCGGCCAATCCAGATCTTTAGGAAATGCCTTAGGCTACACCTGCCTAGCACCGGGCCCAACAGGATATAAACCAGGGTCTCACCAACACCATAGAGGCACTGAAAGCTCGATTGGAAGTGATGGAAGTGATGGGTCGGAAGAAACAGGGAATGATGGCAAGAGGGGGGTGAATTGCCTTTTAAAAAATGATTAACAAATTAAAAATCAAAGTTGAAATGCAGCGGAAAGTAAAGAGACAAGACACACGAAATTGTTAACGGAGTTCGGCCAAAACCCGGCCTACGTCTCTGCTCCCAACTCAACCGTTGAGAGATTCCTACCGCTTGCTTTTCAATGGTTTTAGCAAGAAACCCACTAGGCTTTGAGGTAGCACTAGGACCTATTACATCTTGATTTTATTGGTTAAGCAAGAACCCACTTGCTTTTGATGGTTTAGCAAGAACCCACTAGCCTTTTTAACGGGTGAAGGCTAGCTCACCGAAACACAAGCCTTTTAAAAGGGAAGGCTTGAAGAAACCTCTTCACACCTTAATGGTGATGTGAAACCCAAAAGAAAGGGAGATGAGAAAAGAGTTTGGGGTTTGTAGGCACAAACCCAATTTTAAAGCTCAAAATAAAATAAACAATAAAACCGTAATTGGGAAGACTTGGGCGCCAATTGGATGATGGAGTTGGTGTAGTGTGCTCTCCCAAGCTTCTTGAGTGGTGCTCTTGGATGTGGAAATGGATGGAGCACTTGGGGTTCTCTTGGAACAATCCGCCGGAGCTTCGCCAAAATGATCAACAATGTGTCCGGTGGCTTGGGTATAGTTCCGGTGCTTCCTAGGCCTTTATTTATAGGCTAGGAACCTTCAAGTATCCGTTGGAGGGCTTTGGAGCCGTTGGAAAAGGCCTCGGAGCCGTTGGAGGCCAAAAAGGAGTTGACTGGTCAAAGCCAACGGCTAGTTTGACTGGTCCACCGGCTGGCCGGTACAGCTCCACCGGCTGGCCGGTGCCTTGACAGTGGCTGAGAATTCTGGTCCAGGCTCCACCGGTCGACCGGTGCCAGAGCCACCGGCTGGCCGGTGGTGAGGCAGTAGCAAACTCTGTTCATTCTGGGTGCCACCGGCTGGCCGGTGCTTGGCCACCGGTTGGCCGGTGTGGAGGCAGTGGCTCTGCCTTTTTCCCAGGGTCCACCGGTCGACCGGTGGTGAAGCCACCGGTTGGCCGGTGGACTGATTTTCAGTCCACTTTGCCTTCTTTCTTTCTTGGCCCAATTCCTTGGCCACCTGATTTGATTCCTATCAACCAAAAACACTTGAAAGAGGATTAGATAAATATGAGGGTGATTGTGATCATGAAAATAAAACCTTGAGGGGTTCGAGAGGTACAACAATCTCCCCCTATTTTGATGATCACAATCACCAAAACAAACAATGAAAAATACTAAAATTAAAGGAAAAGCTAAGCACGATGAAAAGGATTCTCCCCCAATCAATCAAGAAATTTCTCCCCCTTTGTGATTATCAAAATAGCGTGGGGCATAAAACTTGATTGAGGGAACAACGATGAAAAACGAGATTTTAAATCAATTGAAAATGATATCAATTGTTGAAAATTTTGAAATGAAAATTGAAATGAAAAATTGCATAACAGTTTGAATTGAAAGTTTTGAATCAAGAACCAATTGAAATTTGAAAATTTTGAATTGAAAATTTTGAAACCAAGAAGTGAAATTGAAAGTTTGAATCGAAAATTTTGAAATAACAAAAGAGCTTAAAAGATCCTAACTCCCCCTAAATAAAAACAATAAATCACCGGGGAGAGCGATTTTGAAAAGAGACAATCTTAGGCCCGGAGAGACTCGCAAGAAGGGATTTTTCAATCCATACTTGCCTCATGGCGGGTCTTCTCCTATAGAATTCATCGGAAAAGTAAAAAGACTTGGGTTGGCCATAACGGGCATTTTTACAATTACATTCATATATCATGTGCCCGTGTTTCTTGCAATAATTACAAAATTTGTAACTAGAGCTCCCCCTTACAAAAACAGTGGGTGAATGGGAGGAGGAAGCTCGGTTGGTATATCCTAACCCTTTGGTGGTTCTAGATATACGTTGGGAACCAAGCAAATTGTTCAAATTTTGTTCCCCTTGGGTGAACTTAGCAAGGGTCTCCCTAAGGTCTTTGATGGTTGATTCCATGGAATCAACATTTGGAAAATTTTGGATTTTAAGGGACATCTCCTCCTTCTCTTTGAGAAGTTGTTCTTTTTCGGAGGAGAGTTTTTTGAAAGACTTTTTCAAAGCAACAAATTTTGAAGATAGTTCATGAAAACCTTTTTCTAGTTGGTCTCTAGCATGTTGGAGTTCTTCATAAGAAATATGATTTAACGAATTGGAATTTGAAGAACAAGAGGAAGAGGAAGAAGAGTCGGAAGATGATACCTCATGTTTTGCCATTAGGCAATTATTACCATTGTCGCTCGAGGAGAAAGAAGAGAAGGAGGAGCTATCACTCCAAGTTTTCTTTAAAGCCTTCTTCTTCTTCTTCTTGGCCCTTTTCTTGTGAGGTGGGCAAACGGGTACGGATTTTGCATCGGGTTCTAGCTTTCGAGCGGGTTCTTGCTTTTGAGCCGGTTCTTGCTTTTGAGCCATGCTAGTACCTTCATAGGTTAGCTCTAAACATTTCCAAATATCATAAGAGGTAGTGAAAGAAGAAATACAATCAAAAACATTTCTATCTAACCCGCAATGAAGAGCATTCATGGCTTTGCCATCAAGCTCGAAATTTGCAATGTCGGCGGGGGTCCATTGAGACTCATCGGGAGAAGAGAGCATAAAACCATGCATAACAATTTTATAAATTGGATAGCTAATGCTTTTTAAAAAAGTGGTCATGCGGGTTTTCCAAAAAGAATAATCGGCTCCATCAAAGAATGGAGCACGATCCAAAGAATGTCCTTCGGGGGATTGAGAGGAAGAAGCGGTAGAAGCCATCAAAAAAAAAAATAGGATCTTTAATTTGAAACCGGGTTAGGGAATTATTCAAAAACTCCCTCTGATACCAAATGATGGGTCGGAAGAAACAGGGAATGATGGCAAGAGGGGGGTGAATTGCCTTTTAAAAAATGATTAACAAATTAAAAATCAAAGTTGAAATGCAGCGGAAAGTAAAGAGACAAGACACACGAAATTGTTAACGGAGTTCGGCCAAAACCCGGCCTACGTCTCCGCTCCCAACTCAACCGTTGAGAGATTCCTACCGCTTGCTTTTCAATGGTTTTAGCAAGAAACCCACTAGGCTTTGAGGTAGCACTAGGACCTATTACAGCTTGCTTTTATTGGTTAAGCAAGAACCCACTTGCTTTTGATGGTTTAGCAAGAACCCACTAGCCTTTTTAACGGGTGAAGGCTAGCTCACCGAAACACAAGCCTTTTAAAAGGGAAGGCTTGAAGAAACCTCTTCACACCTTAATGGTGATGTGAAACCCAAAAGAAAGGGAGATGAGAAAAGAGTTTGGGGTTTGTAGGCACAAACCCAATTTTAAAGCTCAAAATAAAATAAACAATAAAACCGTAATTGGGAAGACTTGGGCGCCAATTGGATGATGGAGTTGGTGTAGTGTGCTCTCCCAAGCTTCTTGAGTGGTGCTCTTGGATGTGGAAATGGATGGAGCACTTGGGGTTCTCTTGGAACAATCCGCCGGAGCTTCGCCAAAATGATCAACAATGTGTCCGGTGGCTTGGGTATAGTTCCGGTGCTTCCTAGGCCTTTATTTATAGGCTAGGAACCTTCAAGTATCCGTTGGAGGGCTTTGGAGCCATTGGAAAAGGCCTCGGAGCCGTTGGAAGCCAAAAAGGAGTTGACTGGTCAAAGCCAACGGCTAGTTTGACTGGTCCACCGGCTGGCCGGTACAGCTCTACCGGCTGGCCGGTGCCTTGACAGTGGCTGAGAATTCTGGTCCAGGCTCCACCGGTCGACCGGTGCCAGAGCCACCGGCTGGCCGGTGGTGAGGCAGTAGCAAACCCTGTTCATTCTGGGTGCCACCGGCTGGCCGGTGCTTGGCCACCGGTTGGCCGGTGTGGAGGCAGTGGCTCTGCCTTTTTCCCAGGGTCCACCGGTCGACCGGTGGTGAAGCCACCGGTTGGCCGGTGGACTGATTTTCAGTCCACTTTGCCTTCTTTCTTTCTTCGCCCTATTCCTTGGCCACCTGATTTGATTCCTATCAACCAAAAACACTTGAAAGAGGATTAGATAAATATGAGGGTGATTGTGATCATGAAAATAAAACCTTGAGGGGTTCGAGAGGTACAACAATCTCTCCCTATTTTGATGATCACAATCACCAAAACAAACAATGAAAAATACTAAAATTAAAGGAAAAGCTAAGCACGATGAAAAGGATTCTCCCCCAATCAATCAAGAAATTTCTCCCCCTTTGTGATTATCAAAATAGCGTGGGGCATAAAACTTGATTGAGGGAACAACGATGAAAAACGAGATTTTAAATCAATTGAAAATGATATCAATTGTTGAAAATTTTGAAATGAAAATTGAAATGAAAAATTGCATAACAGTTTGAATTGAAAGTTTTGAATCAAGAACCAATTGAAATTTGAAAATTTTGAATTGAAAATTTTGAAACCAAGAGGTGAAATTGAAAGTTTGAATCGAAAATTTTGAAATAACAAAAGAGCTTAAAAGATCCTAACTCCCCCTAAATAAAAACAATAAATCACCGGGGAGAGCGATTTTGAAAAGAGACAATCTTAGGCCCGGAGAGACTCGCAAGAAGGGATTTTTCAATCCATACTTGCCTCATGGCGGGTCTTCTCCTATAGAATTCATCGGAAAAGTAAAAAGACTTGGGTTGGCTATAACGGGCATTTTTACAATTACATTCATATATCATGTGCCCGTGTTTCTTGCAATAATTACAAAATTTGTAACTAGAGCTCCCCCTTACAAAAACAGTGGGTGAATGGGAGGAGGAAGCTCGGTTGGTATATCCTAACCCTTGGGTGGTTCTAGATATACGTTGGGAACCAAGCAAATTGTTCAAATTTTGTTCCCCTTGGGTGAACTTAGCAAGGGTCTCCCTAAGGTCTTTGATGGTTGATTCCATGGAATCAACATTTGGAAAATTTTGGATTTTAAGGGACATCTCCACCTTCTCTTTGAGAAGTTGTTCTTTTTCGGAGGAGAGTTTTTTGAAAGACTTTTTCAAAGCAACAAATTTTGAAGATAGTTCATGAAAACCTTTTTCTAGTTGGTCTCTAGCATGTTGGAGTTCTTCATAAGAAAGATGATTTAACGAATTGGAATTTGAAGAACAAGAGGAAGAGGAAGAAGAGTCGGAAGATGATACCTCATGTTTTGCCATTAGGCAATTATTACCATTGTCGCTCGAGGAGAAAGAAGAGAAGGAGGAGCTATCACTCCAAGTTTTCTTTAAAGCCTTCTTCTTCTTCTTCTTGGCCCTTTTCTTGTGAGGTGGGCAAACGGGTACGGATTTTGCATCGGGTTCTAGCTTTCGAGCGGGTTCTTGCTTTTGAGCCGGTTCTTGCTTTTGAGCCATGCTAGTACCTTCATAGGTTAGCTCTAAACATTTCCAAATATCATAAGAGGTAGTGAAAGAAGAAATACAATCAAAAACATTTCTATCTAACCCGCAATGAAGAGCATTCATGGCTTTGCCATCAAGCTCGAAATTTGCAATGTCGGCGGGGGTCCATTGAGACTCATCGGGAGAAGAGAGCATAAAACCATGCATAACAATTTTATAAATTGGATAGCTAATGCTTTTTAAAAAAGTGGTCATGCGGGTTTTCCAAAAAGAATAATCGGCTCCATCAAAGAATGGAGCACGATCCAAAGAATGTCCTTCGGGGGATTGAGAGGAAGAAGCGGTAGAAGCCATCAAAAAAAAAAATAGGATCTTTAATTTGAAATCGGGTTAGGGAATTATTCAAAAACTCCCTCTGATACCAAATGATGGGTCGGAAGAAACAGGGAATGATGGCAAGAGGGGGGTGAATTGCCTTTTAAAAAATGATTAACAAATTAAAAATCAAAGTTGAAATGCAGCGGAAAGTAAAGAGACAAGACACACGAAATTGTTAACGGAGTTCGGCCAAAACCCGGCCTACGTCTCCGCTCCCAACTCAACCGTTGAGACATTCCTACCGCTTGCTTTTCAATGGTTTTAGCAAGAAACCCACTAGGCTTTGAGGTAGCACTAGGACCTATTACAGCTTGCTTTTATTGGTTAAGCAAGAACCCACTTGCTTTTGATGGTTTAGCAAGAACCCACTAGCCTTTTTAACGGGTGAAGGCTAGCTCACCGAAACACAAGCCTTTTAAAAGGGAAGGCTTGAAGAAACCTCTTCACACCTTAATGTTGATGTGAAACCCAAAAGAAAGGGAGATGAGAAAAGAGTTTGGGGTTTGTAGGCACAAACCCAATTTTAAAGCTCAAAATAAAATAAACAATAAAACCGTAATTGGGAAGACTTGGGCGCCAATTGGATGATGGAGTTGGTGTAGTGTGCTCTCCCAAGCTTCTTGAGTGGTGCTCTTGGATGTGGAAATGGATGGAGCACTTGGGGTTCTCTTGGAACAATCCGCCGGAGCTTCGCCAAAATGATCAACAATGTGTCCGGTGGCTTGGGTATAGTTCCGGTGCTTCCTAGGCCTTTATTTATAGGCTAGGAACCTTCAAGTATCCGTTGGAGGGCTTTGGAGCCGTTGGAAAAGGCCTCGGAGTCGTTGGAGGCCAAAAAGGAGTTGACTGGTCAAAGCCAACGGCTAGTTTGACTGGTCCACCGGCTGGCCGGTACAGCTCCACCGGCTGGCCGGTGCCTTGACAGTGGCTGAGAATTCTGGTCCAGGCTCCACCGGTCGACCGGTGCCAGAGCCACCAGCTGGCCGGTGGTGAGGCAGTAGCAAACCCTGTTCATTCTGGGTGCCACCGGCTGGCCGGTGCTTGGCCACCGGTTGGCCGGTGTGGAGGCAGTGGCTCTGCCTTTTTCCCAGGGTCCACCGGTCGACCGGTGGTGAAGCCACCGGTTGGCCGGTGGACTGATTTTCAGTCCACTTTGCCTTCTTTCTTTCTTGGCCCAATTCCTTGGCCACCTGATTTGATTCCTATCAACCAAAAACACTTGAAAGAGGATTAGATAAATATGAGGGTGATTGTGATCATGAAAATAAAACCTTGAGGGGTTAGAGAGGTAGAACAGGAAGGTCGAAGTGCTCCGATACAACCAGAGAGGAAACCCTACCCGGATTGGGTGAGCAACACACCACCTACACCCAATTTTGGGAGCCCTGTATTCCCTCTCTTCAATGGATCAGGTGATCTGGAACAGCATCTGATGCCCTACACATCCTATTGTGATCCTATGATGGGAACTCCGGAGCAACAAGAAGCAGTGAAACTCATATTCTTCGTATGAACCTTGCAAGGATCCGCCTTTGTTTGGTATACGAGTCTATCAGCCCAGTCAATAAAGATATGGGAAGACGTTCGGCAGCAGTTCCTGTTCCTCTTCAGCTCAATGTTGACTAAAACAACGGTCAGCGATCTCATGAACTGCATGTAGAGGGAGAATGAGAGGGTCTCAGATTTCATCACCAGATGGAAAGGCCTGACCTATTCCCTGAACAGGCCAATGCATCAAGATGAGATGCTAGCCATATGCATCGATTGTCTTCAAGACGAGTTACAAACACTGCTCATACCAGTGGCGTGCACCACTGGCTTCCGCCATCTCTCGGCCATTGCCCAGAGACTTGAGGACTCCCTACAGCAGACTAATTCGAAGTCCCGAATAGCCTCATAGGATCCTGTGAAGAGAGCCCCCAGAGCTGGAGCATCCACTGTCACACTCAATCCGGCCCCTGTGCCCGCTCCATCGCTCAGGCCTCCACCAAATTGTCAAGGGCCTAATGTATATCAGCAGCCACCTCCGCCTAAACGGGATGATCAGCAAGGAAGGAAGAAGAACCAGTTTGGGGAACGAAGACAAAAAGTATACTCATTCTGGGATGATGAAGTCCGCGACTACTTTATTGCTACCATGAACTGCAACTTTCTTCGCCTCCCGGAGCCGAGGAAACCAGAAGAGGTCAGCTGTGATGACAGGCTAAATTATTTCCCCTACCATCGGATGTTGGGTCACAGTATCCGAGAATTCTTCATCTTCAAAGACCTCCTGCAGAGGATGGTAGACTCTTGACAGGTCGACCTGGGACCACCCCCAGCATATGTGGCATGTATCTCTACCACCGACTCCGATAAAGAGGAGGGGTGTCAGAATGTCACCAGCAAGAAGAGGCAGAAAATTGACAACTGGATGACTCGAAAAACTATAAACCGAGCCCATGGGATACTCCGAGCTCAACTACAGCAGCCGGTGTTACCACCAACAACCCCTGAAGCCGTAGAGCCGACAGTATCGGCCTCACAAACCTCCACGAGCTGGTCATCTGAGCGTAATCAAAGAAGGAGGAAACAATCGCAAGAGGAGTATTCCGCAACGGGGCCAAAGTTAGTCCCGACCCTGGAAGATTATATGCCCTCGAATTTGGCACCACGGGCATCGACCCACCAAACGGAACCATCAGGGACAACCGAACAGGTTGACCTGTCATAGGATGAAGAGACAATCTTTGGTTCTATTAACTTCATCCATCTTATGGAATCATTCCTTGATGAAGGGTATGTTTACGAACCTGAGTTCCCTACACGAGGAGCCATGAGGAGGAATTGCAGAGGTAAGGGATACTAGGGGAGGCGCAGCCACGGCCAAAACCAACCCTACGGCTGGACCCTGGCCCAAACCGTTAATATCATGAAAACTTGTGGGAGAGCCCTTCAATGGACTCAGCAGGAGAAAGAATTCCCCTCCACCTCCACAAGCAGCCACTCTGGCCCTGTTGTTCTGCCATACCAACCAGAGGATGAAACAAGTGTCTGGCCACATAGTGCGGACAAATAGACCATTTGAGCCAAGTCCTTAAAATGATTTAATGCCATCGATATATGACCACACGACCGGTCCCTCCTCGTCAAATGCTCCAGCCCCTAAAGCACCCGCTATGACTCTCCTTCCAATAGAGAAGCGTCGACCGCTGGAGCAGAAATACGATATCCTTAAGCAGATGGCATTGGTACCAGCCAAGTTGTCAATCCTTGAGGCCCTAAATCTGTCAGAAGACCTCAGAGAGGCACTTATAGAAGATTTGATCATCCCCTAGGAGTTTCAAGCGAAGGTAGCTGTCGCCGAAATTTACCAGACGGAGACGGACCCAGATGAATGTAATGTGGTGATTTCCTTCGCCGATTAGGATGAAGATGCCATCATGCAAGGACACATCAGACAACTATATGTGCCTGACACACTAAATGGTATTGAGATCCAGAAAGTCTTTATAGACAATGGATCTGGAGTTAACCTCCTTCCCCAACGGACACACTGTAAGTTAGGCTACAGTGAGGAAGATCTAATACACTCAGCCATGACTCTGTTGGGTTATGAAAAGAGTGAGCAAAAACCAATGGGAAAAATTAAGCTAAAGACCCAATTTGGTGACCTAGTATCCTACATAGAATTCCTGGTGGTCTGGCAGAGCACAACATTCAATGCCCTGCTGAGGAGGCCATGGCTCCATAAGCACATGGTCGTTCCTTCATCCTACCACCAGTGTATCAATTACTATGTCAATGGACAAAGTGGGACACTGCATGCCGACAAGGCCCCTTTTGAGCTCTCCAAGTCACACTATATTGATTCCGAGTTCTATGATAAAAATAAAAAGAAGCCTTTGGTCGATGGTGTCGAGTGGATCCCAGCTCCAAATGGCCTGGAAATGGTTCCTGATGACCCCCTCAGGCAGCTTGGCAGAAATTATGTCATGTCCATCAACCATGTTTAGAGTAGGAGTTCAAGTATTGACACGCACTCCGATGTCCTCATGACTTCAGTCGCAATGGTCAAGCATGACAATGCTGGAACATCTTCCAAACCACAATCTTGGGATGAATGCTCGAGCAGAGGATTCCCACGATGCCTCCCCCTCACCTCTGGACTCCCAAGAACCTGTGCTGGGAGCATTCCCCCATCGGATCAAGAAGATGATTATTTGGGAGAAGAATAGGGGAAGATCTTAGAGATTCACCTCCTATATTTTAGGAGGGTATCTCCACCACGGTGGACGAGCTCAGAGAAACAAACCTGGGTACCAAGGAAGATCTTAGGCCTACTCTCGTTAGTGCAGCCATGTCCCCCGAGGGGAATGAGGTATATAACTACTTCCTAAAGCAACATCAGGATGTTTTTGCCTGGAATTATACAGAAATTCCAGGACTCAATCCCGAAGTGGCGACGCATCACCTAGGTCTTCCAGAAGACCACCGGGGCTATAAATAGGCCGCCATAAGGATGCATCCCTCACATGCCGCCAAAATAGAGGTTGAAGTCGATAAGCTCATTAAAGAAGGATTCATTCGAGAGGTCCAGTACCACATTTGGTTTGCCAACATCATCCATGCCATGAAAAAGAATAGACAAAGCCACGTCTGCATCGATTTCAGAGATCTCAATCGGCCTTGCCCGAAATATGACTTCCCAGTTCCAATCACAGAGTTGTTAGTCGATGCATCGGCCGGGTATGAGGCTCTATCCTTCATGGATGGCTATTCTGGTTATAACCAAATCAAGATGGACCAAGAAGATGAAGAAGACACTTCCATCAGAGCCCCTTAAGGGGTATTTTGTTATAGGGTCATTCCCTTTGTTCTCAAGAATTCAGGTGCAACAAATCAGCGGGCCATGCATCGGATCTTTAAACCGTTCCTGGGGAAATTCATTGAATGTTACGTTGATGACCTAGTGGTCAAGTCCAGACAGCGCTCGGATCACCTGTCAGACCTTGAGACCGTCTTCAACAAGCTATGACAGCATAGCTTGAAGATGAACCCCTTGAAATGTGCATTCGGGGTTACCTCATGGAAATTCCTTGGCTTCGTCATATGCCATTGTGGCATCAAATTCGACCCTGAGAAGACAAAGGTTATTCTTGGCCTACCACCTCCCTATAATATCACTAATTTGAGGGGATTCCAAGGAAACCTAGCCTATATTAGGTGGTTCATAGCCAACCTGGAAGGAAAATGTTTTCCCTTCACCTGGTTAATGAAGAAGGCAGTCACGTACCAATGGACGGATGACTACCAAGAGGCGTTCAACAACTTGAATAAGTACCTATTAAGCCCACCAGTGCTCATGCCCACGGTTCAATGAAAACCTCTCATCTTGTATGTTATATCCTTAGAGAGATCACTGGGAGTCTTCATCACACAAAATAATGACACGGGCAGTGAAAATAGTCTCTATTACCTAAGCCGAACAATGATTGATGCTGAGACTCGATACTCAAATATCGAGAAGAACTATTTGGCCTTAGTATTCATAGTTCAAAAGTTGCGACATTATCTGCAGCATCATTATGTCCATTTGATCTTGCGGGGTAACCCTCTCAAGTATATCCTCAGCCTCCCAATGCTAACCGAACGCCTATCCCGATGGGTGGTCATTCTGCAACAGTTTGACATCTAGTTTGTGCCTCAGAAATCCATCAAGGGTCAGGCATTAGTGTAATTTCTGTCAGAGCACCCTTTGACGGGGACCACTGCACCAGACTCCGAGATACCTGATGAAGACATCTTCTCGGTTTGAGAGGAGTTCCCAACATGGGAAATGTACTTCGACGACGCATCTCAAAGCCATACCAGGAGGAGGATGGAGGATCCCAGATTCAAGAAAGTGGGTTTGGGGATAATACTTGTGTCCCTAAGAAGGGAAGTCTTTACATATTCCTTCCTCTTGTCAGAGGGATGTACGAACAATGAAGCGGAATATCAAGCCCTCATTTCAGGCATGGAACTCGCACTCCAGGAACAAGTACATCACCCTAAGATAAAAGGTTACTCAGAACTGGTCATCAAGCAAGTCAATGGTGACTATGCTATTAAAAAGGAGGAGTTGATCCCCCTATTTGACCATGTCCAAGGGTTAATGGCAAAATTCTCCACAGAACCAACATTGACCTATGTTCCCTAGTCTTAGAATGCTTAGGCTGATGCATTCTCCAACGCGCCCACAGCCCTGGCTGACCCAGGCTGGGATGAATCGGTTATCAGTATTGCTCACCATCGAATGGTATTGCCATTTGTTCAGACCAAGATGAAATAAATCCATGAATTCAGTACTTTCCCCGAGCCATATGCTCCTACCACCGGCTAGATGACCCCCATTGCAAACAACCTTCAACGAAGAGAACTTCCATCAGACAGGGTTGAACGAGAGCAAATACAGAGAAGGGAAATCAATGTTGTCCTATATGGAAATGTCGGTCAGCAAGAGGTCCTCTAAAAACGAGGCCTCGATGGAGTGCTCCTCAGATTCATTGATAGAGAAGAAACTGTTTCCATAATGAATGAAGTACATGCCAGAGTATATGGAGAACATCAACTGGGGACCAAGCTTTCCCATCAGGTTCAGAGGCTTGGGTACTACTGGCCCACAGTGGCACAAGACTGTGAGCATTTTACCGCGAGATGCCACTCATGCCAGATTCATGAAAACTTCATACACCAACCCCCAGAGTTACTTCATCAAGCCAAGTACTCCTGGCCATTTTCCGTCTGGGGGATGGACGTCGAGGGACCATATCCTCCCGCCCTGGCCAAACAGTTGAAGTATATCTTCAAAGCAACTAACTTCTTTTCCAAATGGGCAGAAGCCATACCCTTCAAGGAAGTGGGGGTGAGAAATATTGTCAGCTTTGTGAAGACCAACATTATCACCAGATTTGGTTTCCCTCATACAATACTGGCGGACAACGGCACCAACTCTTGCTCTGCTGAATTGGAGAAACTATACCGCGAATATGGTATCAAAGCTAACCACTCATCCTACTACCATGCAGCAGCCAACGGACAGATAAAGGCTTTCAATAAGACCATGTCCAACATTCTCCAGAAAATAGTGGACAAAGAAAAGAAGTCATGGCTAGATAAACTCCTCCATGCATTGTGGGCTTATCGAACCATAATCTGCACCGCTACTCGGGCCACCCCGTACTCATTGGTGTATGGCACAGAGGCGGTCCTGCCCATTGAACTCCAAATTCCCTCACTCCGTGTTGCCATCTGTGATCAATTATCCGATGATGAGTAGTCATAAAAGTGGCTAGGTGAATTTGAATAGGTAGACGAGAAGCGGTTTCACACTTTGCACCGTCTCGATGTATACCAGAACCGGATCACATGAGCCTTCAACAAAAAGGTTCATCTTCGGTCTTTCTTTGAAGGAGAATTGGTATTGGTCCTCCAGACCCCAATGATACCCAAAAAGAAGCCTCCAAAGCTGGAGCCCAAATAGGAGGGACCATACTTTGTACACAAGGTATACTCCAACGGAGCATATACCTTGATCTCTTTGGACGGAAAATTTACAACTACTCTTAAAAGTGAGATATTTCTAAAGAAGTGTTTCACATAAAAACCAAAAGTGGAAGATTTCTTTACCAAATGATGTTAAACTTCACGGAATTCATCCTCACCACACGACGTTAAACTGTGCAGACCCCCCTTTTTTCATTCATGTCGGGTCTCCTACGTCGTTACCGCACGACGTTAAACTGCATAGAGTTCGTCCGAGCTGCATGATGTTAAACATCCAAGCACCCAATGGTCCAAACTCCACGACCTTAGACTAAGATTATTTCGTCCTTACCACATGACATTAAACTGCATGGATAATAAGATTTAATAATGCCCCTCCCCCCGTGTATGGACCAGACCTGCACGAGGTGTGCTCTTCTTCAGAGCTCCAAGACATTAAACTGCTAAGAACCCAACGGTCCAAACTCTATAACCTTAAACTGGGAGTATCACGTCATCACCGCATGACGTTAAACTGCATGGAGTACTTCCTCACCACATGACATTAAACTAAATGGAATATAATAATGCCTTTCGTCCTAACCACATGACGTTAAACTATATGGACCTCGTCGTCACCGTGTGACGTTAAAGTGCACGGATTTCATAGAACTACGTATGACTTGATTCCTACCCTCGCAGGATATGTAGCGACACCGGGATCCCCTATCCTATCCCAGCCCCCTGAATAAAAGTTAAAAATGCCTTTTTCCCTCTGTGTATGGACTAGACCTGCATGGGGTGTATCAATCTTCCTTACCGCATGACGTTAAACTACATGGACAAGAAGTTTTAACAATGTCCCCTTTCCCCGGAAAACGGACCGGAGCTGTACGGGGTGTACTCCTTTCAGAGAACTATTTTTGTCTTGATTCCTACCCTCGTAGGATACATAGCGACGCCAGGATCCCCCATCCTAGCCCAACCAATCCCGAATGAAAGTAATGTTAAAAATGCCCTTTCCCCCTTGTACGGACCAGACCAACAAGGGGTGTACCATCTTTTAGAGAACTACATGAGGCTTGATTCATTCCCTAACAGGATACGTAGTGATGCCGGAATTCAAAACCATGGCCCAACCACCCCGAAAAAAATTCCCCTTCCCCCGTGTACAGACCAGACCTGCACGGGGTTTACACTTTGTCCTCACCACATGATGTTAAACTGCACAGACATCATCCTTACCGCATGACGTTAAACTGCACGGACTTCATCATGACCACATGACGTTAAACTGCACGGACTTCATTGCAACCCACCCAATACGCATGGTGAAACGAGATGGAGATACTCCTTGCACATTTGGATGCATCCTCTCCATACATCAGACTCCACGACCCAGATAATTATGGATCTTCATAACCACTCATGGTCGTCGTAAGTGGAATGTCATCGACCCGTGGACACCTTTGCATGACTATGCATAGAATTCCCTTAGTGGCTTTGCATATTGAGAGCCCCTGGCCCATCTACCAAAGGCAAGATTTCCTTGGGTGAGACTCTTCCTAGCTCTATCGCCTACCGGCCTCAAAGCCCCCGTATCACATCCCCTGATACAAATATTTATGGAGCAGTGGTTTACAAGTTCATTCCCCTTCTCACATCCAAGTTTTTCCAGGGTATCCCTATATGGATAGCCTATGTGTCTGCTGGTGGTTCCCACAATGACCTGCATCAATGAACATAAAGCCAAGACTAGGCTACTTTGACTCAATAGACAATTACAGTGAAGATGTTTCTTGTATACACGGACACCATTATCCCCATGTGTCGAACTCTGCACTGTGAGAAAACGCGGATTCTCATAATCATTCATGGCCATCGGAGGTGGAAAGTTATCGACCCGGGGACACCATTGTATGACTATGCATACCATTCCCTCAGCGGCTCTGCATAATGATATCCCCTGGATCGTCCATCAAAGGCAAGATTACCTCGGGCGGTACTCTTCCTAGCTCCGTACGCTTACCGGACTTAGAGCCCCCACACCACACCTCCTGATCCGAGAAAACTCGCAGTTGTAGTTTACAACCTTCATCCCCCACCTTGTTCCAAGTATATCAGAACATGTTGACCTAGTTATCCTTCGAGTGAATGCAGCAATAGTCCCTCAATGGTCTGAGCTCTATGGCCGCTAAACTAGGATTACCTCATCCTTACCGCATGATGTTAAACTGCATGGAGTAAAGGTACACCCCCGCGCACAAAGTAAATTAGCACAGGGAGATCTATAATCTTTAACGACAACCAAGGACGAGTAGGCCCAAAATGTTCAGATATTTCCTTCCCCGATGATAGAATTTGTGGCCTGGATAATTGTGGATCTTCATAACCATTCATGGTGATCGGAAGTGGAAATTCATCGACCCGGGGACACCTCTGTATGACTATGAATACCATGCCCTTAGCGGCTCTGCATAATGATAGCCCTTGGCACGTCCACCAAAGGCAATATTTCATCGGGCAACACTCCTCCTAGCTCCGTACGCTTACCGGCCTCAGATCCCCCATATCATCTCTCCTGATCCACAAAGCCCCGGAACCATGATTTACACCATCAACCCCCCCTCCACATCTTGGACATGCCAGGATACTAGGGACCAGTTACATCTTAATCAAGAGTGGCATTTCTAACTACGTCCTTACCACACAACGTTAAACTGCACAGTCAGTCATCCTTGATGCATGACATTAAACTACACAGCATTGGAAAAGGAAAGAAAAATGCCCCTCGTCCTCGCTGCATGATGTTAAACTGCACAACATCCTTTAATAATGATCTTCATCCTTACCGAATGATGCTAAACTGCATGGTCAAACCCTCCACGGGTTCAGTATGGAATAGAGGCTTTTCTCTGTCCTTCAGTGCACGGGTCAGACTGGCACAAGTCACCGTCTCACACCCGTGTGAGAAGGGATTACTTCACCCATTCTCGGGATGTTTAGTCTAGTTGTTTCCCCCATATCTAGGCACCCACTAATCACAAACCATACTCTGCACTCAGAAAAATCCAAACTCTCATAAGCCACCCTTGGTGGTCCCAAATCTCAACTTCCCTGAAGTTGATTGTCTATTGGGGGAATACAATCATTGACCTAAGAACACCTTTTCATGACTATGCATACCATGCCCTCAGCGTCTCTGCATATTGATATCCCCTGGCCCGTCTGCCAAAGGAAATATTTCCTTACGAAATGATTATCTTTATACGCCTCTTGGCCCCTGAGCCCCCATGTCTATCTCGGGATTCTGAAACCCTCTGAGCTAATGATTACCAACCTCCTTCACCACCCTGCATGAATATGGTGGAACATCATTGACAAGATTAATGAGAACCAGGAGAAGTCGTTCCATTTTAAATGATGTCCCAGCTGCATGACATTAAACTTCTCCAAGCCTCAACCATCCCTTATGCTAACTAAATGCGTAGGGAAGTTGTCTCATGACCCTGATCCCGATTAGTACGGATGTTCCCAAAACCCTTTCAGATGTCACACTCCC
Source organism: Viscum album (assembly GCA_963277665.1). Taxonomy (NCBI): domain Eukaryota; kingdom Viridiplantae; phylum Streptophyta; class Magnoliopsida; order Santalales; family Viscaceae; genus Viscum; species Viscum album. Next base: position 858,761,428 of record OY728157.1, on the reverse strand, counting down.
TTTCTGAGCCACCCCTGTTGGTTTTCATAATTTTCAAAGCCACCCATCATGGTTTCCATGAGCCGGACTTCCATGAAGTCCCCTGGCCATCAGAAATGTATAGTCATTGACTTAAGGACACCTTTGCAAAACTATGCATACCATTCCCTTAGTGGTGCTGCATATTGATCTCCCATGGCCCGTCTACCAAATTCAAGTTTTCCTTAGGCAACACTCGTCCTACCTCTGTACGCCGACGCGGATCCCAGGCCTTGAGGCAAGCCCTGCATGCCATTCAAATTTAGACATGTTCCCCCCACGTGCATCTGAAGAGTATTGAGACATGTTTTATTTAGCCAAACCCCATTGGGGCCCTTGCCCCACCATATTTGGTCAAATATGTTCGTCCTAAAACATCAGTGATGATAGTCTTGACGATGGGACTTTAAACCGCTCAAGAAAGGAGGCACAAAGCCTGTTAGGACGAAAACCCGAAAAGGGAAACCAAAGAAAAAGTCGGTCCATACCCGTTGGGTCTACACTAAATGGGCCCAGGAAAAATTAGGGTATTAAAAGAAGAAACAAAAAAAGTTTTTAGGGATTTTCTATAAATCCCTATAAATAATGGAACTATGCTCGTTGTATCCCATGGTCCAGGAAAAAGTTAGATCTCATTTTATTTATATCAATGGTCTTGAGCTCTAATTATTCTATGTTAAAGGAATTATCATATATAGCAATCATGGAAAATAATTTCTATCACAGGATAAGATGACAAGAGCATTAAGGATAAATATTTATTTGTTCCATAAAAAAGTTGGTAGGAAGGGCATCCACAATCCGGAGCCTCCTCTAGCATGAAAGGTTATTACAGGAGGTTTTCGGTGGATTCACAAAGTTGTATCAGGAATGGGTGAGAATCCTCGATTGTTTGAGAATGATTTTGTAGTAAGGTCGTTTCAGCTTCTGAACTCGCCATCAACTCTTCCGCCTCCTGGGCCGCCTTCGTGCTCACCCTCATTTCCTCCTCTATCCGCCGCTCCCCTTCTCCAATTATGGTTTCAACATTGGCCTCTTCCTGTTGTATCCGCTGTATCTCATTCCTCAACACCTCTAGGTGAGAATGCTGCTCAATGACTTCTCCCTGGAGCCTCGCAACTACCCCGGCGTGATCATGAGCCTCTGTTAGGCAAAGCTATCGGGTGGCGTAAAGGTAGGCTTCAGATTGGGCAGAAAAAAAAGGCAAGATTCGAAACCACCCAGTCTTTCATGATCAGCATCCCCCTGCTTGAATATGTCATAAACACTATGATATTCAAATCCATCAAATCCTAGCAGCATAAACAAGTTCCTTAGCCTCGGAAATTTGGCCGGCATAATGACCAAGGGCGTTTGAGAGATCAGCCTCCATATTTTCTCCCAAGCCCTTTGGCGAGTAGGCCGATTACTAGAAAGGACTTGTTGATTGAGCTCAGAATCACTCCCAGACAAGGAAACATACTCAGGGATGAATGTCACCAAGGAGGGACCCGACGCGGTTTCACCCGCAAACTCTGGAACTGCGACAACTTCACCCCTGACAGTTGTGGTCATAGGCCCAGAGGGGTCTGACGACACAATCGCCAATGCCAATGATTGAGGTCCTAAAGCCTGAGATTAAATCATACAGATAAGTACCCCTAATTAGAAAAGGGAAGAAAAAGGAGTTATTGGAAAAAGATCGGGAAGCATACTCCTGATCGTCAAGGCATCAGCATCCTCAAGCTCTACAACACCGCAATGGCCACACGAGGAAGATGCTACATTCTCAAAGGGAATACGAGCCCTGGGAATCCCTAGAGGCGCCCAGGACCTATAGCCATACCTAAGGCCAGCAACTCCCATAGCTGCCCCTAAGCGATCAGCTACGGAAATCAATCCCGGCGAAATCACTACCTCGGTAAAAAAAATGATGTCCCTCTCAGGGTTCCCGATGATTATCTTGATGGTAGGCTCCTCCTCTGGTTCCACAGCACACATTGGGACTAAGATAGCTAGCCCTGTCAGATCTAAGGCCTCTTCAATAATCATCGGCACCCCATCCTCTCCCACAATTGTAGAGGCTGTAGGATCGGCAGGAGTCTCGGCTTCCAGATGTCCCTCCTCGAACATATCTTTGGTATATGAATGAGGCGAGAGAGAATCTATATCGTTTACCCTATCAGAGGGCCCCGTTGTCTCATCATGCTCAGGGTTGACTGTGGGTGATCCCCTAGATGATGAAGGGACAAAAAGTACAGTTTCTTGGGTAGCCATGACCAGGTCTCCGAATGGCCCTGCGCTGTGGCGCCAGAAATGTCAACAACTGACAGAATCAGAGCATACGAGTCGATAATCAAAGAAACGAGAAGTCGTGAGTACCCAACGTCCCCTACCTGAGCCGTTCCGACTAATGGGATGCTTTCTGGCACCCCTGTATCTTCCCCGGGGATAATTCCTTGATCAGAAAACTGGGAGGAGCCGGGGAGGAAAGACCCTAGATGGGTCCGCAATGGTCGCCTCCATAAACTCAAATGTCCTAGGGGACCCTTCCTCGATGACCCCCGTGGGCGAAAGCGCATTCTCACCTGTTGTGTTACCACGGGGAGTATACTCTGGAGAGGGAATTTCCCCCTAATATTCTTCGGCACCCTGCACAAAGCGGAGAAACCATAAAACCTCTGCAATAAAGGAGGAAGAAAGTCGGAATGGGCGAGCAGAGCAACCTCTTCTTCAGGGTCAGAAAATTCGGGATGTCTAATCATCATGGACACCCGGGTGGTCCCATAGAGACGGTTTCGGAGTGAGCACACACATGCGTCTGTCTCCTTCAATGATGCGACAATGTCACCCAAATCATATTTTAACTGATGCAGTGGCGGAGGAAAGATAACCCCAATACCTGGGAGCTTGAATGGACTCGTTTAGAGTGATGCCCAAACCTCCTCATCTGATCCCCTGGACATCATGTCATCTGAAATCCCCCATGTATCTAGGATGCGGCCGTAATGGGAACGAATAGCCAAGAAGGATTAACCTGAGAGGGTCGGGCAGCAGCAGGGGCTAGTAGGGGCGCTGGTTTCCGTGTTTGTGTTCTGAGTCTCACCACCAGCCTAGAATTCTCTAGGGATACCGGTGGGTGGGACCTCGCAGGTACGGAGAGGAATTCCCTTGCTTGAGCCATGACGGGGAGATCATCAAAATCATCACCCCCTGAAGAGTGGTCAATTCATTCCCCCTCCTCATCAGTCACCAGTATAGCATAGACTCGGTGGGATAATATTGCATAACCCTGGAGCGCGTAAATATAGGATTCAAGATCCTGGATATATCTATTGACCCGCTCTGGGTCCACATCATAAAGGATGTTAGTAGGGGAAGATATGTAGACCAGCCTATCAAATGCCATTTTCGATTCCTTAATATACTACCACAAATAATGGGGGTACCTGCTACAAAAGGATGATCGAACTTTGAATTCAGCCCATTGACCCCAGGTCGTCGGAAAGGTAGTATCTACAGGAATAAACACCCCCTCTGGGCAGCCTCAAGGGCATGAGAGGATACACCCTTGTCTGTTAAGATCATCCCCGGAAGCACAGGACCTGCAGGGTGGCGAAGGACTTTGCTCGACCTAGTTGAAGCATCATCCCCCTTTCGCTTCCTCTTTCCCTTTGATGGCTTAGGACTTGAAATGGTAGGCACCAACATCTCAAGTTGTCCATTTGGGTATGATTGTACCCAAGAGTCAGCATAATTATTGGATAAGAAGGGTGTGGAGTCTACCAGCGTGTGAGTTATAACCTCGCAACCAGTATCCTACAAGGTGAACGTTAACCACAATTTCATGGATACCATTAAATGACGTTTCTCATGGGGACCATTAAGTGCAGGAGGACACAGTGCCTGGATGCATCCAAACTGGCACCCGAATCGGCAAGGCGCGTACCCCTCGCAGATCAGTTCCCCGCCAATACGAGCCACCAGAATACCCTCTCGAAGGGAAAATAGGTAGCCCCACTTTTTAAACTCCTCTATTATGGTGTTTGTGATTTCACTAGTTGGGGAAGAGAACTGATGGAAATTTAAATGATCATAACATGATATTCAACTCAATAACAGACTCATGTTCTGAACTGTCTGTTGATTATCCTTATCTTGGGTCGCCCACTCTTCGGGCATAACCCCGCTGGTCAGTTGCAAGTATTGATAGAATGTGGTTCCCGGAATCTGAAGAGGGTTGATGAAGGTGTAGTAGTTCTTGACATGAATGCCTAGCCATCCCCAAATAATCTGAAAAGGACCGGCCACTCGGTTTGGCCGGATCCCATCGGTAATATTACCAAGCAATCGGTAAATCCTGGACAACACTGGGACGACTAGGTTGATAACGTTGATGGTAGCCAATTGTGCTGCCATGAAAAAGGTAGAGACCCGTATGCCTCTTCACTCACGTACAGGCAATAGCCAGCTGCTCAAAAACAAGGCCAGAAACACCGCCAGACGAAGCAACCGATCGACATTTGGGACAAGCTTCCAGCCCTAGTCATTGAATTGTCCTTACTCCAGGTTCATCCAATAGATGCCCTTCTGCTTTCGGGACTCCATTGTAGGACAGGTCATGGGCCTACGTGGAAGAGCAACAAACAGGCTCTTTCTGGAAAAATCCTTGATCCAGTCGTGATACTAGATAATCTGTCTCAGATAAGTATCTTTTGGATGCTCCTCACTACCAGGGACATGTTTTTCAGATATGTATCCTTCGAATGTTCCTGGGCCAAATCAATGAGCCGCTTCACCAAGGTAGGGGTTCTCTCTTCATCGTCCCACACAGAAGGGGGAGGCAGGAATTCGTCGTACATACCCCCAACAATGGGGACCCCTGAAATATGAAATACGTCCCAAAGACTAATGCCTACCTCCCCATGGACCAGATGAAAGGTGTTGGTGTCTGGGATCCAATGGCTCATAAGTTTCTTGGAGAGGGCATGAGGCCGGTAGGTATAGGTCTGGGACACCCAGGAAGCTTCATACAAGCCTACGGCTTGCAATTCTGCCTCGAACTTCGCATTGCTCTGGCAGACAAAGAAGGTACACCCCCCATACAAGGACTTAAATGCTCCTCCCGGTCGAAGATCCTGATTCGCTGACCAGCCATGCTGATCTTTTACCAAGGAATTGCAGGCAATGCTTCGATAGCAGTGGATTGCTCTTTCTTGTTGATGTTTTTCTCCTGCCGGAGATACTGGAAGGTGATTCAACACAGATCCGACAGCTGTGTCCCTCTAGTTCGGTCGCCCATTGACATGTATCATGAACCGAGGGATAGTGGCAGTGAATATCCATGCTTCAGGATTGTTTTCACAGGATGGTACTAGAATCGGGGTATCAGACAACAAATTGAACCCATAGGTAGGAAGGCTGTTAGAAAAGGGGTACTCCTTCTGTGGCTTGAAGAGCCGGCCGGCAATAATGGAAGACGGTGGGGAGTGGCGGAATCCATCGTGAATAGAGTCGGCCATGTCCATCAGGTGTTGATCGCTAATTGTGAGTGGCTCTACAGCAGGCCTCGGTACAGAATGAGGGGGAACCATAGCTTCTCCCTGCATGACGACAGCCAATATTCGGTTAGTCCGGAATAAAAATCTGGACAAAAATACCAGATATATGGTTGAGGGTCATTATAGGATCCTTCATAAGAAAAGTACACAACGAGGCCTTGAAGGATGGTTCGCGGTGACAGCTTCCCATGAACCGGCCCTTTGCGAAAGCAGTCCGTGAAACCCTGGACCACTGAGCATTGGCCAGGAAACCATGAACCAAGTTGCTCCGTGGAATTTCAATCCAGAATTTATGTGATTAAGTTCAGAAGACTTAGAAACTTTTAAAGTTCAAAATATTTTAGTCCGCGGAGCATCGAAACCGCGGAGCACCAAAATTACGAAGCAAGTTCCTCTGCATCCTATCGTGACTTAATTTTTAATTAATTAAGAGTAATAGTTTGTAGTTGGGGAATTGGTTCATGGGTGAAGGAGACCGCGAGGGTGGAATGGTTCATGGAATTCACAGTCGGTTCGAGGATGAAGAACTTCGCGAAGGAACAAGGGTGCGGAGGCGTGGGAGTTCTGGTTTCGCCGAAGAATTTGGTAAAGGACAAATGAAGGGCCCCTCGTATTTATAGGTGTAGTCCCCTACTGGGTCTACTACCCTACCGCAAACCATCTCAGTTTCAGGATCACTTGGCATCGGAATGGACTCCTCTTCGTTCCGATCGGTCCCCAAACTGATGGGGGGAATTTTTAGGGTCCTGAAAAATGCGCAAATGAGATTCTACCCAAATCCCCCCAAAATAATTGGGGAAAAGAATGGAGAAAATTCAAACAAGGGAAACAAGCAGGACCGGTCCACGGACTGGTCCCATGAAAACGCGACGTGGCCAGGCCCTATGAAGCACCCCCTCCGCGAACCATCATCGTTCGCGATATAGAGGCGGAGATCCTCTGCGGCCGTGAGGTAGGATGGGCGCCAATACGGTTCACCATCATAAACCACCCCAACCACGGACCGCATCGACCGGTTCAAGCCGCATCTTCTGTCATTCGAGAAATGGTGGTGGAACCCTCGGTGGCCACGAAGCACCCCCTAAGTTAAGTTTGCGGGGGGGGAGAGAAGCGCTCAATACCCACCGCAAATTACGGATTGATCAAGTCAGTTGTAAACCGGGTATTTGGTCATGGGCCTCCACAAAAGGTGTCGCGTGACCGCAGATACATCTCTTTCTGCACTCTTTAAAAGGAGACATAGGGGGAAAGGAGAAGGGATTCATATTCAGACGATTCGAAGGCGGAAAAATAGAAGATCAATCAGACTCGGGTGGAAGGATTTCAAAGGAAGGCATAGAATTTCGAATGTTCCCATTCGAGAAACCCGAGAAGGTATGAACCTGGGAAAAACCTAATAAGGAACCGAAAACGCATAATAATTAGGTGAACTGAAAACTCAAAATAACATAAAAAGAGAAGATCGCAAACCATAGCCCCTCCATGAATGCACTCCCCGTGGACCAGGGAGTTTATGACTCTTTTCCGATCCTCTGCGCCGCGTAACACCCTCCTACGCGGGTGAAGCCCCGACCGACGAGCCTCTGGCTGGTGCCGCCCTTGGCCGCCACTGCCTGCATGGAACCCTTCGTGGACTACCCTGGTAAATGTATCAACCCGGATCCACGAACCACCTTGGTTCGCGGGATGCCAATCAGTCCGTGGACCCTCATAGTTTGTGGATGGCCAGTCAGTCCACGGACCCTCTGGTTTGCGGATGACCTCTCAGTCCGCGGACCACCCTGGTTCGCAGACGGCCCCTTCAGTCGTGTAGGACTTCCCTACGCGAAGGGCACAAAAACCTTCGGAGTTCTCATTCCTCGATCCACATAAGTTCCTCCTTATCCGGCCTGATTCCCCATGAGTCCCTCATTGGCCTACTCATCGGCCCTAAGCTAAGGCCTCCACCAGAGCCACTGGATCAGTGTGGTGTAACCCTCAGGCGCACCAGCCCTCCATTTCAGTTCACATACCCACAGTAAAGAGAGGCAAAGGGGTAACCCCAACCCTTGAGCAGATTCCCGAAGCATTCCTGGGTTCACATTCCCACGATAATGTGAAGTCTATGCTCGGGAATCCCCTTTCTACCTCTCCAATTGTTAAGGGATTCCCGGGGATTGTAAAATACCCATAAGAAGGAAGCCCTCATGCACTGCAAGATAGGATATGGGCAAAGGAGCACCCCCTTTACCTATCCTATTGCGCTTTTTCACCATGGGCCTCCTCAGAGTGTAAGCCCCAACCAATCACCATGGACCTACTCAGAGTGTAAGCCCCAACCTTATGGGCCGCCCTATGAATAAGCCCCACTTCACTTCTCACGGATGCACCTTTCACAACGTGATCCTTTGGTCCCTGCTGCCTCTTGTTTCTCACACCGAGCATGAATCACATGGGCTTAAAGTGAGCATCGACCATGACATCCTCTTATGGGCCTCCTCAGAGTGTAATACCCAACTTATCACCATGGGCCTCTTTAGAGTGTAATCCCCAATACATCACCCTAGGCCTCCTTAGAGTGTAATCCCCAACCTTATGGGCCTCCCTATGTGTAATCCCCACTTCACTTCTCATAGATGCACCTTTCGCGGCGTGATCCTCTAGTCCCTAATGCCTCTTGTTTCTCACACTAAGCATGACTCATGTGGGTTTAGAGTGAGCATCGACAATGACATCCTTTTATGGGCCTCCTTAGAGTGTAAGCCCCAACCTATCACCATGGTCCTCCTCAGAGTGAAATCCCCAACCTATCACCGTGGGCCTCCTCATAGTGTGATCCCCAATCCATCACTCTGGACCTCCTCACAGCGTAATCCCCATGCCCATGCGAACTACGAGGACTTTGATTCCCTACCATATGGATATATAAGAAGCCTCCCCAAGGTTCAAGCCTGATAAAAATTGGACCCTCGGGTCCACCATCATGTAAGTTTTCCGGCGCTACCATTCAAACTACATGGACTTTGATCTGTGTCTCCTAGGAAGGGTATTTACGAAGCCTCCCTGAGGTTAAATCCCAAAAACAGGTCAATCCGACTATCTTTACATCGGTTCACCGAGCTGCTCCTAGCACCGTCTCAATGACCGCAAATTTTTCAGAGTCATTAATCCAATGAGGGATGGTAAAACTCTGGCCTAAATGATTCTAAACCCCTACGTTCAGATGTCCATTTCCAACCAAGGGTTAAATCCATGGATACTATGCTTGGGTATAAAACAAATATTAACAAACATATGAATACATCTTAAATCTATAAGAGAGTCCTAGAACATGAAATAATTCCCCCCCAAAAGGGTGCGATGAGCCCGACATCCCATCCTCTCGACCAATGTGAGTTCTTAAGCGTCACTGGTCAGGCCATCCAACGAACGCCTGCCTTTGGAAAGTAGGTCCGCGCATCATTGGATACGGAGCTGTTGGGTGTTTTGAGGCCGAAACCCACAAAACATATATCTATAAGACAATTAATTCAAAAAAAAGGTAAATTTATTTCATTAATGTTTGGGTTGTTACAATATTCCCCCCTTTAGTAATTTAGACATCAAATTTTCCTTCTCCCACAATAAAACAGAATAGGGTCACTCTACTTCATCAAGTCCTATGGTTCCCACATTTCTTCTTCAAATATATGGTTTTCCAATAGCACTTTGATGACGTGAATTCTATTATTTCATAGAACTTTTTCTCCACAATCTAAGATCTTAAACGGTTGCTCTTAATAGGAATGGTCATTCCCCAATGTTTCCACTTATTTATTGAGTGCATTTGATGGGTCAGGTATGTACTTTATTAAAAGGGATACATGGAATACATCATGTACTTGAGACATGTTCAGTGGGAGTTCTAGTTGATAGTCCACTACTCTAATACAATCATGGATCTCAAAAGGGCTGATGTACCTTGGACAAAGATTTACCTTCTAAACATATCTCATCACCCTCTTCCATGGAGATATGTGGAGGAATTCCATGTCTCCATCATCAATCTCTTAGTATCATTTATGATTGGGAGAATAAATCTTTTGTTGACTCTGAGAACTTTTTATGTGCTTATGTATGGTCTTAACCTTATCCTCCATTTTATAGACCATTTCAATGCCTATATGATTTTTTCCCCAGCTTCATCCCATAATTCCATTTTTCACCTATTCCCATAAATGGATTCAAAGGAAGAATTTGAATCCTTGACTAGAAACTATTATTGTATGATAACCCAACCAAATTAAGATGTCGGTCACATGTGCCTTGGAAGTCCACTGATAAATCTCTCAAAAATTATTCATGTGTTCGGATAGTATGCTCAGATTGGAAATCAGTTTGGGCGTGATAAGTTGCACGGAAGTTCACCTCAATGTTTAGAGTATGCTGGAGACATTACAAAAACATAGTGGTGAATCTTAGATCTCAATCAGAAGTAACTGATAGTGGTACTCCCAGAATCCTTACCACTTCTCTTATGTATATCTTTTTTAGTTGATCTAGTGATAAATCCTCTCAAAACTCTATGTAGTGTAATTTCGTTGTAAGAAAATCCACAACAACCCGGATAGAATCATTTCCCTTGAATTTTTTTTAGATGCCCGGTGACAATGTCTATGGTGATGGTTTCCTATTTTCATGTTTGTATGGGTAATAGTTTCAACATCACCTTAAACATATGCCTTTCATACTTCACCTACTAACTTACTGGTCACATTTATGTATTTTCAGCAATATCCTTCTTTATGTTATCCTATTAATAGTTATCTCTATAATATTGATAAATCTTTGTGTTTAATGGGTGAATTGAGAAATTTGAACTACATTCATAATCAAAATGTTATTTATTTTACCCAGGATTTGATGGAACACATATTCTTGACCTAAATATCACAATTCCTTCTCCATTAACAATGAACAAAGAAGATTTCCCTTTTTTGATAGTTTCCACTTTATTCTAAATTTCCACATCATCATTTTGAGCATCCTTTATTATTTACAAAAGATATGGTTGAGACATCAATGGTGGAAGGATTTATGATGATACTTTATTTATGATTACCATTTCCATATTCTCAAAATATAGGAATATCTAATCCTTTTCAATTCAAATCAATGATTGAATTGCAAGGTCCTTTATAATTATAGCATATTCCACCTTGTTCACATTCCCAGGATGGTAGTGGAATGACCAGTCGTAATCCTTAATGAGAACTAACCATCTTTGTTGGTTTAAAAATTTCTATTTCTATGTGAATATATATTTGAGACGTGTTTGACCCGTATATATTTCACACTTTTCCCCAAAGAGATAATTCCACGAAATTTTCATTGCAAATACCATAGCTTCCAACTCTAGATAATGTGTGGGATAAATTTTCTCATCAATTTTCAAATTCCTTGAGGAATAGGAAATGGATTTGTCATTTTTCATTAACACGCATATTAATCCCTTCTTTTAAGCCTCATTGAAAATTAGTAAATTCACCCCACTTATGGGTAGTGTCAAAACAAGTGAGGTGATAATCCTTTTTTGGACCCCATGAATATTTATTCACATTAATCATTCCCATTAATGTTTACACCCTTCCGAGTTTTCTTTGTAAGAGGGTTTGACAATCAATATAAATTTCTCAAAAATCAGTGATAATATCTAACTAACTGATGGAAACTTTGGATATTTGTCACAAATGATGGCCTTAGCCATCCCTCAATTGATTTTGTCTTTGAAGGATCCATAGATATCACTTTTACTGTGATGGTATAACCAATGAAAAAGACATACTTCAACCATACCTCATACTTTCTATACATTTCATGGAGTTTATCCTTTCAAAAAGTCATAAGTACACTACTCAGATGTTCCTCATGGTCCTCCTTAGTTTGGGAGTATATTAGAATATCGTCTATAAAGAATACCACAAATTTGTGGTGGTAATATCAAAAGATATTATTCATTAATTCCATAAATATTTAATTTTCATGAGTGTGTCTGAATGGCATCATTTTGAATGCATAATTCTCATTCCTTGTATGAAACTTTTCCTTGGGGATATCCTATTTCATCCTTACATGCTAATATCTTGACTACAAATCCACATTAGTGAATTATTTTTCTCCACATATTTGATCATACAATTCATCAATTCGTAGAAAATGATACTTTTTCTTTATAATGAACTTTTAGATCTCATTATAATAACTGAAAATGTGCATTGACACATCCAACTTCTTGACAATGAGGACTGGTGCACCCCTTGGGGAAGCACTTTGGAATATAAACCCATCATACGTATTCTCTTGTAGTTGTTTCTTTTTCTCCTAAAGTTCCACACCCACCTTTCTATAGGAGGTCTTGGATATTGGAAACACCCCAGGAACATGTTAGATAAAAAATTTAACCTCCCTACTTGGAGTAATACCAAGAAACTCATCGGGAAACACCTCAGTGAATTCCCTCTTAATTGGAATTTTTTTAAGGATGGTTATTCCATATACTCAATCATTATAGATTGATAATTTTTCTTGTAGGGAAATTATATATATTGTAGAAATGATTACTCTGAATAAGCTTCATCATCGTCCTTACACATGTTTAGAGTTAGGGGTCGATTCTACATTTGGAGAGTGATTTCCCTCTCATGACAATTTATGTTGGATCTATATAAGGAAAGAAAATCCTTGCCTAGGATTACATAAAATTCCACCAAGGGAAGTATGAAAAGGTTCCCTGGGAAGTTCAGTCCATAAATTATGACAGAGGAAGAGTTTTATACATGGGATTCAATAATTTCCCCATTTTCTATTTTCACTGATATATCTAATTCCATTATTTTTGGTATTTTTTAAATAGTTATACTAAAATTTTGTGATATAACAGAATTCGTTGAACCAAAATCAAAAATTATGTTCTCTATTCTTGTATTAATAACTAATTTACCTATTCCTGCATCATTGTAAAGATTCACCTTAGTATTAGTGATTGTTATATATCTCCCTTTTTCCTTGGATATTGTTGATTGCCTCAAAAAAAACCTTGTCTTTGTTCACTGGTTCACAAAGTGACCTTGTTACATACAATTGAAGCACTGAACAATCTGTTGAGGGTTTACTGGAGAATTCCATTCCTCTATCACATTGTTGGATTTCACCTATTAGAAATCATTTTCCATGTGTTCTTCTCTTTTGTACCTAAAGTATTTCATTTTTTCCCATTGTAAATTTTTTTGGAGATCCTTTCTGCACCTTTTACTTGTGGGGTGCCAGAATTTCTTAGAACCATTGGATTTATCCATCAGACTACCAGAATTAATTTCCACATTCCACTTATTATCCCCATGCTACTGATGAGAATCAGAAACCTCTATCTTGACATTAAGGGTATATCAAAATATTTCTTCATAGCTATCAAATCCATGTATTTATAAGGCTTTTCATAGACTAGGATTTAGCCCAAAAAAGAAGTGGTCAACCATGCAATTTGGGGTAACTATTAAACTAGAGGCATATCATGCATGTTTTGTGAAGTTTTCTTCATACTCTCCAATATATTTTTCATCCATTTTCTTGATTTCAAGTAAATATCTTTCCATATTAAGATATAGGGTGCGGGAAATGTATTAATCAAAAAAAATTACTATAATTCCATCCACTCCATTGCTTATACCTCTTCCCCAGGATTTTTTTTCTTGATCAAAGTCCACCAACGATTCGCTTCACCCTCCATATGATCAAAATACATCATAACCTTATCTTGTTTGAAAGTATTTATGTATGAGGAAGATATTTTGAATGTAATTTATCTATTACTATGTGATTAAGGGATCAGATGACACATTTAAAGTAATAGGTATTTGTCTCATTAAGATATATATTATAGGTTGTTCTCCATGGGGGGTTTTGTTCACACATCCTCGTCGAAGTTTCTATTTATAACATGAGTTAACTAAGAGAGTATCATAAATTTTTTTTTTGATTCCCACTCCCATAGGGTTGGTAATATCATTGGGGAAATCATCGCACTACCTCACGCATTAGTTTTTAGAATGATTCCTTTTATATTCATCTATTAGATAGATGAAAAGGAAATTAGGGATTATTATCTTATGTAGGTAAACATGTAAAGGGAGAATCCAATGAAATTGAAGGGATAACATACATTTATCTCTTTAACATACGATTTTGAAGGATTCAGTCTATGTTATCCATTATCTACTTATTAACACATATTCTTATGGGGTTTTTTTGTTCCTTAAATAAAATTTTGTAATGAGATTTTAAATTTACCAAATAATATCCCCCTATTGTGTCAAACCAAGTGTGTAGTAAGACCTGTTTTCGTGTACCATGTTACCATGAGTTAGGCTCGAAACACCTTATAAGAGTTCTTATTCATAAGTACATCTTTCCCAAAACCAAATCCACTTGAAGTTTCTAGATAAGGATTTATTTTATTTAAAATCCACTTTCTCTATAATCATCAAAATTTAAGGATGTTTTATTACAAATAGTCTTATCCCAAGAGTTTTCACTAGGGTTTTGTAATCCTAATCCCAAAATTATTAATCCAATTATAGTACCCATGGTTTCTGGTACATAACCCTTTAATTGTTTTTCTTATGGATATATAGTATAAGGTGGAATGTTGGGAGAGTTTGGTGAACTTTTAATATGTTTTGAAGGCTAAAGGAGAGGTGCACAGGATGTGCACAGTTTATCCGAACTATGCGGATATCCTGGTAGAGACTGTGCGAAATGGTAGGTTTGTGGCATAGAGCTTCAGCATAGTGCGAGAATGGTTTATGATAATGCAATGAGGTCATGATAGGGTCCCACTATGAATTAGCTAACACATGGTTAGCGCATGGTTGGTCTGATCATCCAAACTAACAGTGCAGATGGTTTAAGTGAGATCCTAAAAAAGGGGATCTCACACATTTTTTCTTTTATGTGGCTCATTTCTACTTCTAATTGGAAATAACTCCTTATTTATCTTCCATTAATGTAGAATAACCTTCAAAAATAAATTTGGTGCCAATCCAAAGGCGTCCCATTGTGTTTTGATCCTATATCCTAGAGGCATTTGATCGTTATTTAACATTCTTGATCGGTCACTTTGATCTACATAGATGTATGTCTTCTCTCTTCTTGGTTTCTCAAATATAAACCTATTATGGGTATATATATGAGTTTGGATTCCAAATAAGTGGAATTTTGGTCTTGATATTTCTTTTATAATAGATCTAAGGAGGTTCTTCTAAGAATCGACACAGTTTTCTTAAGCATTCTTCGTTCGTTGTCATGTTTAATCCAAACCATGGAGATAGGTGGCTTCCCTATCAAATCCACATAGTATAATTCATGGTCATTATTTCAAATTGATATCTTAGTGATGAATTTATTGTGATTTATCTGGTTATGAATTTTTTGAAACCATATTTTGTGATGGTTTGGTAATGTGTAGAAATCTGTAAAATTGGGTGTACTGAATAATGTGCTTTTGTTCTTGGTTTTAAAATATGTATTTTAAAATGGGGATTTTATGGAATTTTGGAACAGGGTTTGGATTTGATATATTTAATAAGAGGTTTTATTTTACTGAAATTAGATGGCTTCTTTGAAAAAAAATTCTCTTTGATTTTCAATAAAAATGAAGTTTTATTGAGACAATTTTTTTGGTAATTTGAAAGGGTTTGGAACACATGGGGTTTTGTGATTTCATGATCGACATTCCCATTAATAAGGTATGTGCACGATTGGGGTAAAAGGTGTGTGACCCTATATTAGGGGAATGTGTCACTAGGAGGCAAGGTAATTGGAAGAGAGACTGCTCATGATTACAGAACTGTCTAACAAAGCATGCATGTGTGGGTGTGATGTAAACTATGGAATGTGTATGCCAAGATGATGTTATGAATTGATTTTTAAGCATTAATTAGTTATTTTAGAGATAAATAACTTTCAAGAAATTGGTTTCATTTAGTTTTGGTTTCACTTGTTCAAAAATGGTTTGTGGAACTTGTGTATATTTTTTTCTAACCCATTTTCAAAAATTGTTTTATATAAAGTATTTTATGTAAATGTTGCTAAATATTTTATCCTAGTTGCGGGTGAAGGGAATTCATCAGAGAAATTATAATAATTTATACACTCAGCACTCGTTTGTAACTTTGCTGCTTTTGCAGATGCTACCTTCCAAGACATGGGACAAGGTAAAGTATCACACTTCTTTAGCACCACATCCTGATATATTGGACTACTTGGTGATGTTGGATCATTTCGAATGTGGAGCTTGGAGTTTGGGTGTAGTCTTTGAGTTTATTTTTAATCTTTCCAATGTTTAATTTGATATTGGTTTTCCTTCTATTGTATCATAATTTGGTTGGTTTTTATAAAGAAAATAAATTAAAATGACTCTGTTTATTCGATGAATCATAAAGTGAGCTATTTTTTGATCGTTTTTCGGGTTGACGTGTTTAGACATTAAAGGGTAAACCATCCCCCGCTTACTTTGAAACCCTTTAGTATTTATTTCCATCCTTTTTCATCATTTTGATATCACTTAAGGCTATATAATTACTTGTTTTAATCTCAATCCAATGAGATTTAATGGGTCATTACAAGTGGTATCAACTTGTTCAGCCCTTACCTAACAGGTAGTCATCAGTGTCCTTGGTGTTTGAGTTAAAATTATTTCATGCCTATTCCTTGGGTTGGAAGTGTATAAAGGATTAGGATTTTCATAACATGAAATGTATATCATAAAAGGATGTAGCTAAACATTTTATTCTAAACTTCATGTTACTAGGGAGTTGTGTGCATAAGTGCTTGGAGACACTTCTATGGTTTCGAAACCTCATTGTCAAGGTATACCCAATGAGATGAGAATGAAATGTATTATAGAGAGATGAAATCCCACTAGAAGGGAAGAAATCATTTTGAGGAATGATTCATGTTGTGTAAAATTGTCAATTTTTCAAAAATTATGATATTGTTTGTCAAATGAATGATTTTGAAAAAAGAAATGATTAGGGTATTTTGAAAATGATTTAATTTTCAAAAAGAATGTTGAAATTTTAATAAATGGTTGAAAATAGAAAAAGGTTGTTTTATGAAAACAATGTTGTGATAGTTTATGAGATATAATTTGAAATTATAAGCCATCAGTTTCTAGAGAGTGAGATTGAGGGAGTTTTTTGTTTCTTTAAAAAATATAGTACCTGGTAGGTGTTGTTAAAACCAACTCATAGAAGCTATGGAGAATGTGAATGCACCTGAACCGCTGGTGAACCACGAGCTAGTTTTGAGTATTTTCTAGGATTTTATAGCTATGGATACAGGGAACTATAGGAATGATACAAGGCATGGGGATCATACTATCCAGTTCGTGATGTAGAATCCACCCAACTTCCAGGGTGATGATGAACCTGAAAAGGTGGAGTTATGGCTGAGTAGGATGAATCCTATCTTCAATTTCATCGGCAAACTAACAGATCTCCAAGTCAAGCTAGCGACTTATATGCTCAAGTATCTTGAATGCTAGTGTTGGGATTTAGCAGTGTAGGATCGATTGGATTAAGGCTTTACATGGGAGGATTTTGAGGAATTTTTCAACCAATAATTCTACCATCATACATTCAAAATCTAGAAAATGACATACTTATTTAGCCTGAAGCATCATAATCTCTCTATCACGGAATAGAGATACTCTGGATGAATGTGATATCTTAGGATATATGGGAGGAGGAATGATGATACCTATAGGGGATGGTGGGAACATAAATGTTGGGAGAAAGTTGAAAAATGATTCATATTTATAAGGTGGAAGTGGGAATCAAAATGAGATGGTTTGACCAGTAAACCTTCCTCCACGAATAAATAGAAAAGAAGGTTATTTTAAATGTGGTTTATTTGACCACATAATGTGAGAGTGTATGGAACAACCTAGAGAATTTAATTACTTCTAGTATATGGGTTATCGTCAGTGATATTATTGTAGTGCTCTATAGTCAGGTGCTCGAGACACTTCTCAGGCGTCATAATCATCGTATGATTCGACTGAGTGAGGATAGTAGAACTAGTCTCATCAGCAGAGAAGAGATAGCGATGGTGATTCTAGAAATACCAGGACACCTCAACGAGGTAAATCTACACATGTACAGAATTAGAACAATGAAGCAATAAATAAATTGTATGTAGCTAAGTAGATGATTGTCGATGATCTGGTTGGACCTTTTATGGTGATAGGTAAAATTATATTGAATTCTACCATTGTGAATTCCCTCTTTGATACTGGTTCATCACATTCTCTCATTGCTTCCCATGCTGTTGATTTTATATTTTTAAAGTTGGTAATGATGCCTTCTATTTTAAAACTGAAAACTTCTATTAGAGAAAGATAATGTCTATCCATTTTGTGTAGATCATAAGCTATAACGGGTGACGGATATGAGATGAAATGGGACATCTCTATCATGGACATGGATGTATATGATATAATCTAAGGTATGTATTGGTTGAAAATATTTAAGGCTCACATAGAATTTTATACTACAATAGTTAGTTTCATGATTCAGGATGACATCGAGCATCTCTTCAGAGGATAGTGGATGGTAAATAAAAGTGAAAATAGCTTGTTGAATGAAAAGGTGGGAACAATCATTTACCAGTTGGTGGTGTTGTGTTTGGAATCAATGGATGAGATTGAGGAAAATAGTTTCTAGCTATTGTGGGTCAATTTTTAGATGTTTTTTCCAAAAAAACATCCAAGGGTTACCACCTTTATGGGGTGTGGAGTTTAAGATTGATCTTCTTCTATGGACCATTCCTATTTTCCTTCTGTCTTATAGGATGGCACCAAATTATTTAAGAGAATTGAATGTGTAGTTGTAGGATTTATAAAGAAGGGGTTTCATTTGGCCAAGTACGTCTTTGTTGGAAGAATCGGTCTTGTTTGTAATGAAAGTGGATGGAACATTTCGATTGTCCGTTTATTATCGTACGTTTAAACAAGTTACAATAACAAATTGATATCTACTTCCATGCATTGGTGATTTGTTTTATCAATTAAGGGGGTCCCAATGGTTCTCTAAATTTAAAATTTCATCAGGATATAAAAAATTTATAGTTTGGAAGGAATATATTCCAAAGGCAGCTTTCAGAAGAATATATGTCCACTATGAATATGTAGTCATGAATTTTGGCCTAATGAATGAACTAGTGATTTTCATGGATTTGATGAATTGGATATTTTAGCGAAATATGGACTCTTTTATAGTGGTTTTTTGGAAAACATCTTGGTGAATTCAATGTAATGGGCTGTCCATGAGAAACACCTAGAAATAGTGTTAAAAATATTTAGAGATCATCTTTTGTATGCAAAATTATCAAAGTGTGATTTTTGTATAATGGAATTACATTTTCTTGGCCATGTAAATTATTATAAAGGTGTTTCTGTTGATCTTGAAAAGATAGAAGTTGTTATCTCATGGAAACCACTAAATAATTTCTTAGAGATATGAAGTTTTCTTTCTCTAGAAGGATACTAACAACTTATTGTGTGTGATTTATGATGAATATATTCTCCAATTAAATCTTTAAAAAAGAATAATTATCCATTCCAATTGAGAAAATAACACCATAAGACTTTCTAGTATCTAAAATTTCGTCTTACATCAACACCTATCTTGATTTTTCTAGAATCTGGATAGGGGTATGTGGTGTGTTGTGATGTTTCGAGGTCATGGTTGGGTTGTGTTCTCATTCAAGGAGACTATGTGGTTGCTTAAAGATAAATGAAATTGATGGTGCATGAAATTTTTTTCCCAACACATGGTTTGGAGTTATCTATTTTAGTTCATGTTTTGAAAACATAGAGACATTATCTCTTTGGTGAGAAATTTTCTGTGTTCACGGACAAAAAATCTGGAAACCAATTTTCTCATAGCGAGATTTGAATCTAAGGAAATAGAGATGGATGGATTATCTCCAAATTATTGACTTTGACTTGATTTATAGACCAGGAAAAGGGAATTCAGTGGAGGATTCATTGAGTAGAAATTCATATAGTTAGATAGAGAATGAAGCTTCAGATGAATGGTTGTTGATGTTGGTCCTAGCCGACATGCCTGAGGAATGTGAAGAAAAAAGTGATATTGTGGTTTTATGTTAAGCTATGCTTATTCTTGAATTGTTAAATATGGTTCAAGAGGCATAGACATCTGATGCAGAATGTCTGTATATGAGTTCAAAACATAATGGTGGGGTGACCATTAAGGGCAAGAAACTTCATGGAAGTTCATTTTTATTTTTTAGAGATCAGATGGTTGTACCTATGGATTATTAGGAACAAATCCTTCATGCTTATCACCATTACTGATGGGATGTACATACAATCACAAAAATGATATATATGGAACTTAAGGTGCATTTTTGGTGGAGCGGCATGAAAAGGAAGGTGGCCGAGTTCGTTTCTAAGTGCTTAACATTGTAGAAAGTTAAGGTAGAGCATCAAAGACTTGTAGTTATATGTAATTCTTTACCTATTATAGTGTAGAAATGGGATTTGAAAGTAGTTGATGTTGTTACAGGTATTCCAAGAACATTTCAGAATCACAATTCTATATGAGTGATAGTGGATCAGCTTACCTTGTCATCCCATTTCATCCTTATTCACGAAACTCATGAAGTTGAAGGTATGTCCAAAATCTATATCCATTAAGTGGAAAAGAGACATGGTTTTCCCATTTCAATCATCATAGATAGAGATTCGAGGTTCAAATATCATTTTTTGGAAGTCCTTATAGAAATCCATTGGGACTTAGTTCATTATGAGCATGGTCTATCATCCTCAAACAAACAGCCATTCTGAGAAGATTATACAAACATTAAATGAAATGTTAAGGGCTTATGTAATTGATTTTAGTGGTCATGGGATGAGAACATACACATGGTAGAGTTATCATATAATAACATCGATCATGCCTTGATACATATGGCCCTTTAGAAACAGTTTGTGGGCATAGTTGTCATTCTACACAATGCTGGGTGGAAATGGGTGAGACTTCACTAGTTGGGTCGAGCCTTGAACAAGAAACAATTGAGAATATCCAGTTGATCAGAAAGAGGATAGAGACTACTCAGATTATTTAGAAATATTATGTAGATCACCATCGAAGATTGTTGTCGTTTTCTATGGGTGATGATGTGTTCTTGGGGATATCTCCAAGACTTGAATATCATTTTTTTTGGAAGCATGGAAAGTTATATCCTTAACACATTGGCCCTTTTGAGATAGTAGAACAGGTCGGAGAGATGAAATATTAGTTGGAAATAACACCACAGCTCAGTTCGGTTCATAATGTCTTCCACGTATCTCAGTTGAAAAAGTACCAGTCTAATCCTAACCATGAGATTAGATGGGATCACATTGACCTAGATCCAGATGCTTTGTTGATACATATCTTTATAGGGATTTTGGATAATAAATAGAAATTCATTCATGAAAAAAGCATCGTTCTGGTGTGGGTTTTATGAAAGCACTGTCATATTCAAAAAGAGACATGGGAATGTGAGAATGAAATGAAATAGAAATGGTCAGAACTTTTTTTGAGCAACAATGGGTTTCTGCTATACAGGGATGGAAATAGAGGTTGTGGGGATAATGTAGTACCCCCATTTTCTAGTATGTAACACTTTCTATATTTTTTTTACAAATATAAAGTGTAAGGGGGAAATTTTTTATATATTTTAGTGAACTTTTTTTATGTTTTGGGGGATAAAGGAGGGGCACACGAGATGGCCAAGGTTTATCCAAATTGTGAAAATGTCCTAGTAGAAATCGTGAGAAATGGTAGGTTTGAGTAAAAGAGCTACATTATGGTGTGTGCACGAGTAAGATGGTTGTGGGAGAAGGTCGTTTGAGGGTCCCTCATGGAAGTACCTAACTCATGGTTAGCGCACAATTTCTCTAACAGTGCAAACTAACCATGAAGATGGTTTTTGTGAGAACCTAAAAAAATGGATCTCGCATGATTTTTCATCTAAGTTTCTCTTTTCGGCTCTTAATCATCCATAACATGTGATTTTTTTACCTTGACGGAATAAGAACCTCTACTAAGTGATTTGGAGTCAATATGAGGGCTTCCCTTGGTGTTTCAAACACTGATTCTTGAGGTATGTGATCGTTCTACATTGTTCTTGATCGGTTTCTTAGATCTAATGTCCTTTATTTTTTTTCCTAGATATACACCAGTTATGCTTAGATCAAAGAGCGTTTATTCCAAATAAGTGGAATTTTGGTCTTGACCTTGCTATGGTAAGATATATAATGATGCTCCATTAAAAATTGGCCTTATTTTTTTAAGCATTATTCATTTGTTGTCATGTTTCGTCAAAACCTTTTAGGTAGGTAGATTCCCTCTCAACTCCACTTAGTTGAATTGATGGTCATGATTTCAAATTGATTTCCATGGGATGAATTGATAATGAATTGTCTGGTTGTGATTTTTTTTATACTTTCTTTAGTGTTGGTTTGGCTAAGTGTAGAAATCTGAAAAATTGGGTGTTTTGAATAAAGATATTTATTTCTTGGTTTAAAAATATTGATTTTAAATTAGGGATTTTTTGGAATTTGGGAACATGTTTTGTATTATATGATTTCAATAAAATGGTTTGTTTTATCTAAATGTTATAGATTCTCTAAAATTTGTTTGTTCATTGGTCTTCAATAAAAATATAGTTTTATATTAACGGTTTGTTTTGGTAATTTGAAATGGTTTGGCATACATGGGATTGTGTGGGTTCATTATTGATGTTCCCATGAATAAGGGACATGTACCATTGGGGAACAAGGTATATTCTTCTTTATGGGGGCATGTGTCATTTAATCATAACGTAATTGGATGAGAGACCGCTCATGAGTATGGATTTTTCAAACAAAGCATGCATGTGTGGGTGTGTTGTGAACTATGGAATGCATATGCCACAATGATGTTAATATTTGTTTTTTAAGACTTGATTAGTTATTTTATGGAAAAATAACTTGTTGGAAATTGATTTAATTAAGTTTTTTTCACTTGGTCGTAAATGTTTTTTGAAACTTTTTTATATTTATTTATAAAATTTTTTTGAATTTTATTTTATATAAACTATTTTATGTATATGTTTATAACTCTTATATCTTAGTGGTGTGATAAGGGATATCATTTGGGAAAAGCTATAGAGTTATATACTCACCCCTACTTTGGAACATTGGTGCTTTAGTAGAGGCTACCTTCCTGGACTTGGAAAAAGGTAATGTATTACACTTCTTTAGAACTATGTCATGATACTTTGGACTACTTGGTGATGTTGGATCATGGAGCTTGTGAAGATTTGAGTTGGGGTGTCGTATTGGAGTTCATTTACTGTATTTCTGTTATTTACTTTGATATTGGTTTTTCTTCTACTGTAGAATACATTGGTTGGTTATTATATTGGAAATAGTTAAATAACTTAGTTTCTTCCATGCATCATATAGTGATCTATTTCTTGTTGGTTTTTCGGGTTGTTGTTTTTATACATTAAAGATTAAACCATACACCACTTTCATTGAAGCCCTTGTTTATTTATTTATAGACTTTTGTTTCTTGGGAATGTCTCTTAAGGCCAATTAATGACTGTATGTACTCTCAATCCAATATGAATTAGATGGCCATTACACCAATCCTTTGATATAAAAAATAACAACCCTGCTCTTTATTTCATTTGTAAACATGATTTATTAAATAAACTTTCACTTAATACAACTCAGAAGATTGAGAGGGCCAGTGTATTCAGGAAATTAGGTACATTAAATCAAATCCTAAAAGACGAAAAGTGACATATTTATTGAAAACTTCATTGAAATGGAAAAAACATTCCTTTGCACTTAAAAATGCATCAGATAACCTAAGTAAATACATAAGAAAGTGGTGAGCTATAAATCTCAATAAGGGAATAAAAAAGGAATAACATGATAACAAAAATTTATATTATACAATTGTAATATCAATGGATCATAAAAGATGTATGAATAATTATTCATGATATTACATGATAATATTATCATTAAAAATATAAAAATAACTTAAAACACTACATCATTAATAGATCAAGGATAAATCAACCAATACCTAATAATGGAAAAATTTCAATAAAGGAATCAGGTAAATATCCTTTCACAACATGACGTATCGTGATACTAACTATTACCCAATGCATTAGATCTCTATCATGGTGAACACTTCATAATCATTTCATTCTCATGTATAAGTGTGCCATATAGATCATATAACATGGATTCATTCAACATCATAATTTAATAAATGATAAATGAATGTGGAATGGATACATATAAGGACTCATTCAACATTTATATGTTTAGAAGTGTGAATAACCTTGATAGAGAACTGGGTATGGTATTCAATACATGATGATTTTTTCATGGAAAATTATGGTGCAATTTCAGTAGCATAACAGCATCACGTAGAAATTCCTAAAATGGGTTGGTGAGAGAGAAAGTGGTATCTCATAATTTTGGAATGAAATGGATATTATGAGGGATAGTTATGATCATAGAAAAACCTAGAAAAAATAAATTTAAAAGATAAAACATAAAATTAATGTCTGATAAAATAGGAGAGTGGTAGATTCCTTATAAACATTCGATATAGTAATGGTGTACGTTGGGGTTTATAAGATGGGTAAATGAAAGTTAAAGGGGATAAAATCAATTAAACCTAAAATAGAAATTAAGAGGGATAGGTAGGAATTTATAACAACTTAAAAAATTTGAAATCGAGAGGGGATATCATAAATTAAGTGCTTGATAAAAAGAGGCGAGAGAGAATCCCTTATGGAATTTTAGTATAGTAAAGGGTGTTTGTAAAGAATTATAGGGGTATTAATGAGAGTGAAGGAAAGATATAATAATTTATACATCAAATTTACAGTAATGGGATCATGTAACATCATATCTCAACTTGTGAAAACATAATTTAAGAAACATAAAATAAGCGCTTGAATCGAAATGAGAAGGGAAAATTCCCTTACTTGGATGCGTGACTCCAAAAGCTTGGAAGGGGATTCTTGAAAAATTGGGGTTCCTTGGGAGGAATCTATAGAGAATATGGAAGATTTTTTACAATATTTATAGAGTTTTATTAATTGTAAATTGCAGCTTGTGTGTGTTTAAATAGGAAAGAGGGGGATTTCTTTATTAATTTGGTTTTGGGCACTACGTAATAAAATATTCCAAACCAAAAACCATCCCTTTATTTATACCATGGTTTCTAGAAATGGGTAGTAGCTTAAATTATTTTATATGGACAAGGTATTATGAAATAAAATATTTCCATTTATTATATGGAGCTTAGTCCCACTTTAAAAGAAATCATTTTTAAATATTAAAATATATTATATGTCTTGGAAGATTCACTAAGCATTCATAAATCAAATTAAATAAACATAAAATAACATTATTTTAAAAATAATCATATATTTTATCTAATATAACTTTTATTAAATTTATTACATCAGTATTGGATCATTATGATGTCATTATACACATCATATATTTATACGGTATTTAATTTTTACCCAAAAAATTGACTATCTTGAAAATTTATGAAAAATTAACCATTAAATAATTTTGACATCATGATTCCAAAAACAATATTAATTTTATCAGAATAATTTTCTTAATATGTTAATTTTTAAGTTTAAAAATAAAAACATACATTTATTGAAAATGATGGGTTTTTTGACAAATAAAAATTTTTGAACCCTTATAAAAATTACATATGACATGATAAAAAATTATATGATTATTTATATTTCATAAATATTTTTTAATAATATTATTATATTAAATTATTATTTATTTAAAAAATCCATTAATTCATAAATTCATTAATTCAATATTAATATTAACTAAACATAAAGTTTATGCTTTAAAAATCATTTACAAAGTAGTAATAATATGATTTAAAATATATTCATTATTTTATAAAAAACAATGTAAATATTTATATTTTTATGGTCTTGATGTATATCCATTTCTCAAATTAGAATATATCTTAATAGAAAGGTGCGTGATAATGAAGATTTCATGTTGATATTTCATGAACATGGTTTGGGCCGTCATCTCGATGTGCTTGAACGTCTCCCAAAAATGGTTTCACTTATTCTTGAGTTATTGGTTCTTATCTAGGGATTGGTATAGAGAAAATACCATAGATGTTTTCTACATTGGATGCAATGATAGATTCATAGATAACGATCCTACTAGTTGAGGCAAGCACTTCCTTTGTCTGTGAAAAAAGGATTTATTAAACCCCTATATTTATACTAGTAATGTGATCAATGTTCAACAGCTATATTATCAATGGTATAGATACCTAACATTCTTTTAAATATAATTAGATATAACCAAAAAAATAAGTTTATGAGTTTTGTATATCCATAATATATATAATTAAATCAAAAATTGGTATTTTATTCATAAAAGTTCAATTTTTAATGGTTTAATTACCTCTGTTTTATAGGTTCTATATATATCCATTTTATGGTGATAACATACCCTAGGAATGTTACTTTCCCCAAGTTAATGGTCAATTGAAAACTCATCCTCTAGATTTGGTGTAAGACCATACCATTTTTTGAAGAACATATTCTATCATAATGGGCATGCCCTCAAGGATTCTCATTTTTTAGTCTCAATCAATTTATCTAGATTAGAATTCTTATAAAGAAATAATATTTATACATGAGGTGATAATTGAAAAGGATATACATCCTCATCCGTACATTTTTATATATTGAGAGGGTGTTTCATTAAACAGATTTACAATTCCATGACCTAGGATCTTATATTGGATTAATATAAGTAAAATCAATCAATAAATGGGAAAACATCAAATTTAGCTGATGAGAGGATGATAATATTTTAAATAAGTATATTCCCACAAAATACAACTTCATATATTATAATCAGAGAAGTTTCACCTATTCATATCAAATCATTTCTGGTGGTGACTCGATATTCTTATAAAACATACCATATAAGCTTATATGACATGGGTTTAAATACAATAAGAAATGCATAACTCTAATGTGAAGTTTAACTATACTTTATTCATTATGATATATCTCTATTATTGTCAAAGAATAATATATTTATTTTTACCTCATTCTTGGAGTTTTTTCTCACATCATCCTTGTTATTCATTATAATATATAATTATCATAGATAATTCCCATGTTCCCCACATTTATGACTGAGAACTATTAATTTTTCCTTGGATTTATCATTATTTCCCTCCATAATTTCAAATAAATTATTCTCTTTTCAAAGGAAATTAGATAATTTATTCTCATTTTTTCAAAACATAAATCATTTCTCAATTCCCTTATGACATTCCCCATAGTGAATATTTCCATGTTTTTGACACGTATAAAATTGGATCTTCTTTATTTTATAAAATTTATCATAAGTACATACATTATAGGTTTTCATCTTCTTCATTAAGATGATTGGAGATTTAATCATCTGCTAGTTATTAATCATAACATGTCGTAACTTTTTTGAAATAATCACAAGACATGTTACATTATCTCACATATTTTTTTAAATCATATTTTGTGAGTCATCACATATTCCATCACATTGATTATCGACACAATTTTTTTTTATTTCCATCCATTGAATAAAATAATAGGACAATTGGGGGTGATGAATTTAAAATTTTTGGACACAAAAAAGGGAAATAATGAACATCAAATAAGTATCTCATAACTTAAATATATTCCATAACATATGAATTTCTAGGTTTCAATATAAGTTATCAATGACCTACTTCCAAATATAAAATTTGTACTTAATAATTTTTCATAATGAGACTATAAATTTACCAAAGAATATACCAATGGAGTGTCAAAACTAGTGTGTAATATGGCCTCATTATCTTGAACTATGTGATGATCAAGTACAACTAAACATTTACTTTTGGTTTTATTACCCTTATCTAAAATTTTTCTAAAGCCATATCAACATGTAGTATCTAGAGGAGGAAGTATTTTATTTGAAACTACTTACTCTATAATTTTCCATAATATAAATATTTCTTGTTGTGTCTATTATAATCCCTATATTTGTATTGTGGTTTTCAAATCCTAATACCCAAAAAATATCTAGACATTCCTATTATATCAACTATGAAATTCTATATATCTTATACCCTTTATTTCAAGATTTCTAACAGAAAAATATAATTTATAAAACCCTAGAATATTGTGAGTCATAGTTTATTTGGGTAATTGGGTACATATCATAAAAATATTTACAAAAAATACAATGTCCAAGACTAAAATTCCATTACATGCCATTAATTTTTCTTGATCTTCTAAAACTAGATGGGATAACCATGGGAGGTACATAAAAAATTGGTAAACTATAAATCCCAGTAAGGCAATAATCAAATAATAAAATGATAAAATTAATAAATGTAAGTAAATAGGAATATAAATGAGGCATAAAATGGGTGATAATCATAAACAATATCCACAAAGCATGATATGTAATGATAACATGATAGCAACATAAGAATGTGGAGAAACATAAAATATTAAGTCCTATAAATAATTCAAGGATAACTACAAAGGAATGATAATGTAGAGTTCTTAGGATAACCTATATTCCTCCATACATGGAATATGAGGAGATAAAAACATTACCTATTTCATTATAGGGAAATATTATTATGTTCCCACCCATCACATTCATATCATGTACATGCATAAGTGTGTCACATATTCCATACAACGCAATGATGTATTTATTCACATTTAATATCCTAATTAAGGAGTGTCTATTATATAATTTAATTTACATAATAAATGGAGGATAGGTACATATTGTAGAATAACCTTGAGTGGAAATGAGGATGGGTATTCAAAAATTTATAAGCTCGGCATGAACAATCACAGGATAATTTCAGCAACATAATAGGGGTACATTAATATTTTTGTAAGGGTTTAATTAAAGTTAAAGGTGTCTCCCATAATTTATATAACATAAGGATATTAATAGGTATATATTAAATCATATCCAAATATAGAAAATTAGAAATCAAAAGGTATAATATAATGAATGTGATTGAATAAAGGGGAGAAGCAGAGGATCCCTTACTTTGACATAGTAACATATTATAGAAAGGTTATAATAAGTAGGGATAAATGATACATAAATATTAAAAAATAAATTAGAAATTAAAATTTTATTAATAATGAAATTGTAATATAAACAACTGATATTAAGAATGATAAATAAAAAGAAGGTCCTTGAATGGGAAAGAATAGAGATAAATCCCTTACCTTGAGAGGGTTCTTCTAATATCATGGGAGGATACTCCAAAGAGTTTGGGCACACCATGGGTGGACTTTAGTGAGGGAAAGGTAAAAGAAATTAATGATAATGGGGTTCTAAGTGATTGGGAATGGAATGTTATATGGTTTTATTTAGTAAAATATAGTGTATATGATTATTAATTTATAAACAATGGTTTTGGACTATATAAAATAAATTAATACACAGATAAAATAAACCCCATGTATTCCCATTTTTTTACCAAAAAAGAGTGGTTTTCATTATTATATATGTATCATAAATGAAATCATTAAAATTTTACCCTTGGTGATGTGTAAGTGATACATTTTAATAATTAATTAAAATTAGAACCCTAATATATAATATTAGTTTTTGAGGATTAATTAAGGGTTCGTAAAATTAATTAAATAATATAAAAACACATTATTCTAAAGAGGAACATTAATTTTGGTCTTGGATATGATTTATTTTTTTAATACATCACTTTTGAATTTTTTTTTATTTCATAATTCATAGTGTATATTTATATCAAGTTTAATTTTTAACACAAAATTCTGTTATCTTTGAAAATTATTAAAAATTCAAAATTCTATAATTTTGAAATTTTAATTTAAAATATAATAATTATATTATCAGAAAATTTCTATAAATATGAATATTTAGTCATTAAAAAATCCTTATATTAGGAAAAATACACATTTTTTACAGTAACATTATTGTAACCCTTATGAATAATACATTTGAATTCGTATAATTGTATTTATCATTTATTTTTAATTAAATATTATTTGATTAAAATATTTTATTAAATTAAAATTTATTTTAAAAAATATTTAATTCATCAAAGATATTTTCTTGAATGAAAAATTATATTTCTCAAAATCAAAATTTCTATTTCACTTTATCAAAATGTTATTTTTATAAAACTCTTTATTTAATTATTTATATAATAATATTAAAAATGATAAATGTGGACTTTATTTTGATAAATTTAATAAAAATATAAAAAATCATAAAGTAATGTTTTAGATGCATTACCTCTCATTACACCATCTAATTTCGTAATAGTATGATATGTGGTGGTGGGGATTTCTTATGTCTGTTCATTGAACATTGTTTTTTCCATGATCTCGAAATTCTTGAACTTAAACAATGGTTAGTTCACTCATGATTTATTTTTTATGTCTCAGTGTAGGATAGTTCAAGGGAGAATGATACTAATTCCATTTCCTCCTAATTCTCTAAAAAATGGGATTAATTTGGTATGATCATCCTAATCAGTTCCATCACTTCTTTATTTCTATAATAATTGGATTTATTATAATTTTAATATATAGTTGACTTATGATCACTCAAAAAAGAATATATTTCTAATTTTAATGATTCTTACTAGTCTTTTAAAAATTAAAGGATATTACATATAGTGTCCCAAAATTAAAAAAATAGTGTATATGTTTTGTATAATTTACTTTCTAAAATGAAATTTATTAATTTTAAAAGGAAAATTAATTTTTAAATATTGGGTTCAATATTTAGTTATATTTTAAATATTATTTATTTTGATACAGGATTGATAAATTCATCAGTAATTTTTTTTATTGTGGTATGATATGGGAAAGAAGTGAAAATTAGTCAAATGACAACCAAATAATGAAATTAATCTTATGAAATATAAATAAATGACGTATGTATTTTTTATCAAGTTCTCTTTATTTATTTTAAAAGTATAACTAAACTCTTGGAAAAGGATTGTGATAAAATAGTTTTTCCTTTTTATATTCATTTTGATTAATTGATGGTCTTGTTTTATCAATTATTGATTAATTATTTTCTAGTTATTAACATTCTTTGGGCCATGTTCCCTCTTACTCTTCATTATTCTTTAAACATTATCTTTATCCTCTATGTCTATAATTTAAATTACCCTTAATTTTTTCCTCATCTAGGAACCAAATTATATGTTATGTCAGGTAACCATTATGTTTTCTCTTCCCCTTTTCAATGGAAATTTTATTTTCCATGGGTTCGATGTGATTTCTCAATAAGGGTAATTTAAAATATTGAACCCCAGATTAAAAAGATAAAAATTTTAAGGATGAAATTTTTTTAGGGGGTGAAATTAACACACAAATTTTTTTTTAAAGTAATATTATGTTTAGTATTTGTCAGAACTCACAACACTGAGCATTAAAAATCAGCGATATACAAAAAAAATATTATCATCTAAATGTGAAATTTATAACATAGAAGTTAAAATAGAATGTGTGAATATTAATATCCATATTACGAAAAATATGTATAAGGGTTGTATATAATGAAATTTTGTTAATTAAAAAATAATAAACAATAATTCAATTCAGAGAAATAACATTTAAAAATTCAATAATACATTTTATTAAAAATATGGATATTATTTCATTTAGTAGATAGTTGCAATTATTAATTTCTACCACTTTATAAATTATTTTTGAACAAATTGATATTATTTTTTAAATTATAAATTCATAATCATTTATGAATAATTTTTCATTTTTTTCTAAAAATATTTTATTTTTAATTAAATAGTGAAAAAAATAATTTTCAAAAAACTATCATAAATTTTCATTAAATCATGTAATTTAAATGTCCCATTATATTTTGTGTTTGATTTTAATTATATATAAGATATATTTTATAAAAAATAATTTAAATTATTTTATATTAATCAATATTATATTATATTTTGGTATATGTTATTTTTTATGCTTAAAACATAATTTTACATAAAAATGTTTTTCATTGTGTTGTGAGAACATTTAAAAAATTTCTTCCAATTCTAAAAATTGGGTCTTTAAAAAATAATTTAGTATTTTTAATTTTTAATATTCAATTTTTTATTGAATTTAATTTCTATCCTTTACATTATAAATAGTGATCATAGTAAAAATATTTCACCATGGAAAAGGGAAAATCTTGTTAATAAAGGAAATTTAATTTTGATAAGGCCAAAAAATATTATTATTTTTTTAGAACCTTATCATTATATTTTATAAATTTTATATATTTTTAGCAATTTTATAATAATTATAACCTTTTCATTGTCATAAGTTATGAAGCATTATAAAATGTCACACTCTCTCTCTTTTAATATCTTTAATATGTTGTCATAGGGATAAAAATATGAAATTAATGATTATAACATAGTTATTTTGAATATTAATAAACTATTTTTTTAGTTGTAATATATTATTAACTTTTCTATATATTATAATTTCCCAAAATGATTGCACATAACCGATGTAGCTCTTGTCTAAGTAGTAGAAAAATAAAATAAATTGTTTTAAAAATAATAAAATTGATACCATTTATATGATTTATGGTATTTCATGAATTTTATAAATACTGATGAAGTTAAAGTGATTATTTAATTATTCAAATTAAAATTATACGGTTTTAATGATTTTTTTAAAATTAAAATTTTTGAATGATCATGAAAATGATTTTTAATGGTATTTAATATTTTTAAATAATTTTATGTCATAAAAACAAATAAAAACAAAATAATATATAAATATAATGATAAATTCTCTATAAATTCATTATTGGTTCATGCATGTGTCACATTAAAATTTTTAATTTATTTTCATGGCCCATAAAAATGGAAAAATGTGTTCTATCGGTTAAAGTTAAATAGTTCTAACAAGGGGATAAACTAATTAGATAACGGATTAATTAACCTAAATCATATATAAATATTATTTTTAAAAATTGATTTTTTTATATTTCATCACATATTCATAATTGATCCAATCTATATCCACTTTTCAATGAGAGTATCCTTATATAATTTTAATGTTTATAATAATTCCATGTGTTCCACCCATCTGAATTATAAAATAATACCACCTCTCATATCTTCATCACAGATCATGAGACATTTATTTTATCCCAGATCAACAAAAAAAGTTACCATATTCATTCTCAAATTCCTTATTATTTTATACTTCCCCAAATAATATCATATTAACCTATTATTTATTTTATTTAAAAATTAAACTCCTCATGTTATGTCATAACCAGGATTATATAATAACAATTTTATCTTAAATATAGTAAAATTTTATTATATTTATGAAGAAACCTATTACTTCTCTATTTCAATCCCATGGAAAATGTAAACATCACTAATGTGTATGTGTAAATCACCAAATGAGCATACGTTTTAAATGAATTTCATTGCTTTTTTATGGTGAAATTATGTTTTTCGAGGAATGGTATTCATCAGTTTTCATGTTTTCCAATAAAATACATTTGATTATGATTTTACCTTTATGATTGTATATAAAATGTTTTATTAATTCTTTTTAGAAATTTAGTATTTATCTAGAAAATTACATGTATAATTAATCTCAAATGGTTTCTATGATAAATGTAAACATCCATAATGATTTACATGGTTTTCAAATAGACTAAAAAGTTTCCTCTATTTTTATATCTACTTCTTTGTATTTTGTGCTCATTTAAACATTCAAATTGGTTTTCCATCCCTAAGGTTGATCAGGAACTATACCAAAGGTTATTTGTATTCTATAATGATTCATTATAAAGTAGAAAATGAGTAATGAGTGGAAAAAGATATTATTATTATGAATCATTAATTTTTTATAAGATGCATTTTCAATGGATGTGTCAACATATATTTTAACGGTTTTACATGTAAATGTTTTTTACTTAATTATATAAATATCTAAACCAAAAATATACATGAAATATTTGAAAATAAAGAACATGAAATAAATCTTGTAATTATTAGTTGTTTAGTATTAGAAATATTATATAAACAAACTCTTCCACTTGAATTAAAAAGATATTATCTAATGGAAACCCTCTTTAAATTTATATCATGCTTTGTTGTAGATGAATCATCTCTCAAATCTCTTCCCCCCCCCCCTCAAAATGGATAGTGGGAATGTACACATTTACCATCAATAGTCGTAACCTATTATTAAAGCCTCTCATTATTGACCCCTATAGGTTTTCAAGATATTATTTTCTGAATGTGGATGTAGTGGATTTATCGAGTAATCATTACTTTATTTGAATAGGGTGAAGAAATTTTTGAATAATCTTTTGGACCGCTCCTTTAATATTTTGAAGGTTTATTTTTTATAAATCATCTACAACATGGTAGAATCTTACATAGGGTATGTAAATTTTTTTTAGTTATATATAGATCACTTATAATCACACATAAATTCTTTTTATTATAAAATGTATATTGTTAAATCAGTCTAATAGGATCACATAAAACCTGAATTCTCTTTGTTTTTATCTTAAATAGTGTTTGGGCATTAAATCTATGTTTATGTGAGTATCTGGGGTTGAATTTACTCCTATATAACAATTTCAATTTATCTGATGTGGACCTTTCAATTTGTATAGTAGTTAATTGAACACAATTGTTATTCTAGATGAGTTATTCAAATATAATAATAAAATTTTAATTGATCACATGTATCTAGATTAGTAATAATAATAAAATTACACAAAATATTTTAATATTAAAAAATCATTTCAAAACTCATTATTATCTTCTGTTGGATATTTCTATTTATTTATTTCACATTGACATTTCTTCCCATAAAAACAACAAAACAAATAAAAATGTTTCCATCTATCATAAACAATTTTGAAAATAAATAAATCATTAAAAAAAAATTTAATTTATTTTCATATTAACTTGAATTTCTTATGAATATATAAAAATAATTTCAAAAAATTAATTTTAATGATAGATTATAGAGTAATATTAAGAAATGATCATCAAATAAAATTTATATTTTTATCATTTTTTCAGAGGGATCTTGATATTGTTACATTTATAGTGTTTCTAATTTTCTCAAGGTTTAGCATTTTATAATGTTTGGGTGATTATATATGAAAAGTGATTCTAAGGGGATCCCATCGAACAATGTTTTTACATGTTTTGAGAATGGATATAGGCTGAATAATCATCTTTAAGGGTTCCCCAATCTTTAGAAATTTGAGTTTCTCAAGGGTGGTTCCATTATAATGGAATCAAAATGTATTTTTATAGAGGGTATGGGTGGTTATGGGGTTTGGGATTAAATTTTCACATCCATTAGATCTGAGGTAAACATGGAGATTTTGTGGATATAATTTGTTCTGAGACTCTTCATGATTCTCATTCTTATATCCAAATGAGTGTTGAATGGATGGTTTATTCTAGATGTGACATTAGCATAGCCAGCATTGGTAATAGGCGAACTATTATGGGAGGTTGTATAATATTAATTGGATTCCCCTTCTTAAATTTTACCTCTTAATAATATGAATAATTACTTAAATAAGATTTTAATGAATCAAGGTCACCAAACAATTCACTTTTGAACACTTGATAAAGGACCTAGTTGTAAAGAAATTATTATGTGACATACCATGAGTTCGAGGTATCATGAAATTTCTGAGTTAAAATTTTTCCTTTATAATTTTTCCTCCCTTAGTTTTTTAAATCACAAATAACATCATAAAATATATTTTTATAAAATTATAAATCCCAAGTGTTTTATTATTTTTTTTGGAAAATACCTATTATACTGATCATAGAAATGGACATAATGTAAAATATGAGTATAAAAATTATATTATTCAATATGATCCATCTAACTAAATATGCATCTGTTAAATATTACCAAAATCTATTCTGATGAGTGGTCAGACTACAATTGTACATATTATAAAATCCAAAGTCATAACTGTTGGACTAAAAACAATTCTAATTCAACATATTAGTATTTTTTAGTTTATGTGAGTAACAAACAGTTTTATAGTCTATCATAATATCCATATTTTATAATCATTGTAATTATAATTGTTTCTATAAAATAGAATTATTTATATCACTGTGATGATACTATCAAAAAATGACATCAGACAGTGAAGTATAGTTAATGATCAGTTGTCAAGATCAAGATTCAGATCATTATGATCATTCAATGTTAAATATATCTATGGTTATTGCAACCATTTCAAAAATATGATTGTTAAATAATTTCATATTTTTAGGATTTTATTTGATGATATGGGAGTTTATTCCTTTACAACACATTATGTCTAAGATTTTTCTCACCCTAAATATCTTGTTCTAATGATTTCAAATTTCATAATGATTAGTAGTTCTATGTAATATGTATGATAATTGTAAATTCCATTGATCTTTTTCTTTTTTTATTTGTATGTCCAGTCATTGTACCAATCAATAGACTTTATGGATATGAATATAGGTGAATATGATTCATCAAATCAAAGGATTATTGACATAAAATTATAGTTGATCCCAATATATCACATTGAGGGCTTCCAGTGGATTGAAATACAGATACATAGTGATCATCAAATCGAGTTATTTCCTAGTGATGAAGGAAAAACTTTTACAATATGTATTAAAACCATGAATATATTACGTTGTGATTTTTGATATCCTTAAATATTAACGTTAAATAATAGAATTATATTTTATAAATATTTTAAGTCAGTCTTACTTTTAAACTCTTTGGTTTTGTTTTTTTTTTGAAATTTTTCATTCCACTATACATTTATATTATAATGTATTTTTTACATATATTTATAGTAATTTTTTTATCAAACTTTCTATACAAATTATAATGACTCTTACTAATTGGAAAATTTCAAGATCTGATATAACACTCTGATCGTCGTATGACTTGTGAGTCTGATATTTTGGGCTAAAGATGTTTTCTCTTTTTTTAGCTTCCATTTTTACAATAAAATTCACCCCATCTTGTATCAAACATAAAATCTTACGATTCAACAATTGATATCAGTTCAGGTTCTACTACTATACTTAATAAGATGTTAATTTTGATATATACTAAAATATTATTATCTTTTTTATAAAATGATTTTATATTAACTATATTACATTAATATGTTTTATAAAAAAATGTTTCTATATTTTATTATATGGCTGGGTTAAAAGTTTTTAATCATTAAAATATTCATCCTAGTAAAAAACATATTTGTTAAGGGAATGATTACAAATGACGTAAAGACATAATGGAGAATTTTGTTAGAAATACTTGTGTAGATACAATAGTCATGCTAATAAGAAATTATGTGATTCCATAAATGTAAGTTATTAATTTTATGAATTATGAAAATCTTAAATATCAAATGAATTATAGAGTAGGGAATACTCTAATTTTGTCTATGATTATAGGTATCTATAGAAACATTTCTTCATGTGAAGTATCTAACAGTATATGGAATAATATAAAGGTTACTAACTTTGGAACATCTATTTTTATCGAGAATAGAATATCCTTTCTAAGAGTTTATTATCAAGATTTTTTTACCTAGAGAATTTGTCGTTAAGATTCAAAAAAGATTTATGGATATTTTTAATATTTTACATTCACGTGGAGAGATAGTTATAATGGTTGGAATATTAGTTGATAAAATTATATATATTATTCCTAATGAAAGGGAATATATGTGAAAAAAATAAATTAAATGAGGAGGATTAAAAATCATAGTCTTGATGATCTCATTGAAACCATATTGAAATATATGGGTAGACTTAAATGAGATGATGATATTTTGAAAAATAAAAAATAGGAGTGGATTTTACAACAACATATTCTATTCAAATTAAATCTCATTCTATTAGAAATGTTGTAAAATAATTTCGAAGAAAAAAACTTCTATTAAATCAGATATTAGTTTATTATAACATACTAAAATTGAGTTGTATAGTCATGAAAGAATGATAAAAAACATTGTCGAAAAGAATAAGTTTTAGTACAGATATAAGAATATTTATAAGCATAAAATTTATATGAAGGTATCTATATAATTTATGTGTTATGAGTGTAAAATAAAGTACATATATGACTGGATTTTCATAAGATTAAAATGAATTATAGAAAAATAAATTAACTATTATAGCAATGAAAATAAGTATTATAATAATAAGAGTAAAAAATGTTTAAATTAATTACACACTTGGAATGAATATGGAGGATATATCTCTTCTGATAAGTCTTTATAAAAAAAATTTCTTGACATAGAAATATTATATTATTCTCATAAATACCAATGGTGAAAAAATATATTATGGAAAAGGTAACTACTTCTTAATCTCTTAAAAATCATACCGAAAATTCTAACTACCCCAATATCAATGATGAGAATAATTCAGCATCTTTTGGTGGATAATCATCCTCATATAAAAAGGAAAATATTTTACAACGTTTTGAATAACTGTCTAGTTTTTCAAATCCTCATGAAAATTAAAATAGTAAAATTTCTAAAAAACATGATAATTTCTAAGAAAAAATAAAAAATGAAAACCGATAAAATTTTACCTTGACTAATGATATATAAAATCATTCAAAATAAAATAAAAATCATTTTTTAAATGTCTTCTTAATGATCATGAGAAATATATTTTTCATAAAACTAGTTTATAGACAAACGCTGTAAAACATAGTTCAAATACATGTCCTAATATGTATAAAAGCCTAATTATAAGACTATATTCTTAACTTTATTGTTTGAAGAAACTATTCTCTAAATATACATATTAGAAAGAAAAAACTTTATAAAATTTATAAAAAAATTATACCTCATCAAGATAATCTCGAAATGGTTTTTATAAAGAGACCCCTTGTTGTTATTAGTAACTATTTTATTCCAAATATTAGTCTATTTTGCACAAAATTTCAATGTGGTGGATAGTGGAAGAATTATTTTTCTTTGAATAATTTTTACTCTTTTGGATTGACCAATTCTTATTTTTTAATAGAAATTATATTTAACCAAAATAATAAAATTAGAAAAATTTGGATTCTGAAAATATTACTTACTGCTATTACTGGACCCAAAAAGGTTTGGGTTCCGAAACACTAATCATTTTTTTCCGGAAGATAATGAAAATAAAAAAATAGTGGGCACATGGAAAGTTGTTCTTCTAGATTTATTAATGGAAAAAAAATCATTAAAAACAACAAAAAAATGAAAGGTAGAAAAAATGAAATTGGAGATAATTCTCTTTAAGAAATTATTAATATAGATAACAATGTTCTTCTTTATAAATAATTAATTTCAAATGATTTATTTATTATATGGCTTAGTCAAAAACTTATTATAATAATAAAATATATGTGATGAATGATATCTTGTGAAATTTTGGAATGATAATGGTATTTCTCATAATTATAAATATGAATTTATTCTTTGTAACAATCTACATTATAATGATTAAACTTTTGACATAGAAGACCATAAGATCCAGGATCTACATTTTCATAGTGAAATATAATATCCATTTTTGTTGTTGTATAGAAGACTGGTGTAATGAAATATTATATTATTATATAAGTTGTACAAGAGAGGATTAGTTAAGGATATACCAAAATATAGGTTGGTAATAACAATTTTTATGATCCTTTTAATTTGTAAAAGAAACATAAGCTGAGTTTTAAATCTATTGGGGAGGTCTCAACTTATGATACTCGATAGTTAGTGTACATGGACATATTTTGTCCTATAAATATAGGAAGTATCGGAAAAAAATATTTTTTATATGTTTTAGTTTAAGATTAAAATAGATATACTTAGGTTTATCTTCTTGAAATGAAATATGAATCATTTAGTTTGTTAAAAAAATTTATAGACAGAGATGAAAATTGTAAAAATATCCCTTTTATAACTATTCCTAGTGATAATTGTGGAGAATTTTTAAATTCTGGTTTTAAAATTTTTGAAGAATCCTTTATTTTTTTTAAAACATTAATAGACAGAGTTGAAAATTGGAAAAATATACCCTTGATAAATATTCCTAGTGATCATGGTGGAGAATTTTTAAATTATGATTTTAAAATTTTTGTGTTAAAAAAGGTATTATACATAACTTATCAACACCAATAACTCTATTGTAAAATGGTGTAGTTTAAAAAAGAAATATAGTTCTTCAATAAATTATAAGAACCATACTGAGTGAATACACAGTTACTAAAAAATCTGGGACAAAGCTGTCAGTACGTCCTCCTATATAGTAAATAAATTTTTAATTAAACAATTTATTAATAATATTCCATATGATTTTTCGATTAGAATAAAACTAAAAATTTATTATATATGTGTTTTTGGGATGAAAAGAATTCATTCTGATTATTATGGATAATATATATAAATTTTCTCCAAAATCTAAGGAAAGAATATTTTCAGGTTATTCTATAACTAGTAAGGAATATCATGTTTTTAGTAAAAAATAAAAGTACTATTTAGGGAATATTACATGATAAATTTTATGAAAATATATTTTTTTAAATGACCTAAACCTACATCTTCAAAAGTAAATTATAAAACTGATTTTCAACCTATGTTGCAAAGTTGTTCTAATGAATGAACAAATAAAGAATTTATTTATAATTTTATACCTCAATATGGTTTTCCACATTTTATTGAATAAAATATCCTTATAAAACTAATAATTCAGTAATTTCTTTAGAACTATCCTAGTGATATATAATTAGTGATTAATATCAAACAATTAGAACTAGAAGTTTATGAAGAAATGAAATTGAAAATCAAGTATTCTTATCATAATTTGATCTTGAGACTCCTAATGAGGCTTTTGATGATAAGGATTGGATAAAATCTATATAAGATGAACATAATGAGTTTTTAAGGAGCAATTATTTTAATTTGGTTTAATTACCTTAAGATACTTATGTATTTGGGGTAAAATGGGTCTTTTAGAAAAAAGTGATGAAAATGGTATAATAGTTATAAATAAATCTAAATATGTTCATAATGGTTATAATAATAAAAAATAGATTTTTAATAGACTTTTGTTCTATAATATATACAGGATGTTATTTGAATACTTCATGCA
This sequence comes from Viscum album, assembly GCA_963277665.1. Lineage (NCBI taxonomy): Eukaryota > Viridiplantae > Streptophyta > Magnoliopsida > Santalales > Viscaceae > Viscum > Viscum album. Next base: position 858,720,528 of record OY728157.1, on the reverse strand, counting down.
TATACAACATTCTTAAATTTCAAACTATTTTAAATGCTTGTGAAGTGTGATTTCATTAATGGATATGTTGATGAGGATGCCTTTTTAGAAAAAAAACCTCATTTTAAAATAAAAAACATCTAAAACATATTTTTAAACACTCTATGGAACATTATAGCTTCAAATAATTCCCTTGATCCTCTTATTATAAGTTAACTGGATTTTTTTTACAAAAAAATTATTAAGGGGGCTTTGGGTCACATTTTTTTATAAATAATTTATTAAAAATATATTTACTGTAAAAATTTGTGTTGATGAAATTATATTTGAATAGTGTTTAACATATACTTTTCTAAACCTTATGGAATATGAGTTTGAAATGAGTATTAAGGGTTAGTTAACATAATTTCTATGTTTTCAAATTTCAAAAAAATTCAAAGGAAATTTTATATCCCAATATATGTATATAAAAGATCATATTAATAAATTTTGGTATGAAAACACTAAAATTATTATTAATCCTAAAAGAACCTAAAATACATTAAATATTTAAGAATCTAGGAAATATTTGATCAAAAGATATTTAGAGGAATGATTTTATGTTTACTTTACTTAGTTGATAATCATCATGATTGAGTTCTTTATGTATGATTATGTGAAATATATCAAGAAAATTAAAAATAGTTTCATATTAAATATTTAAAATTAATTTTTCATTACCGTAATAGAACTATGTATTTAGGCCTTTTTACACTTCTATAAATTATTTTGAGTTTAAAAAAATCAGATGCTAACATTGGTGGATGTAGAATGGATATGAAAAGTTCTTCTAAAACATGTCATTTCATAGGAGAAGCTTTAGATACTTTTTCATGTAATAAATAACACTCATTAGATATTTCCACTAATGAAGATAAATTTGTATCAGTTATAATTTTTTGTACTCAAGCATTATGGATACAACACATAGTAACTGAATATGGCATCTGTATTAATTTAACTAAAATTTATTGTGATAAATGAATTTTCATTTCCTCCACTAAAATCCCATCTCATCACTCATGAGATAATCACATAGAAATAAAATAACATTTCTTTTAGGATCACACAAAAAGGGTTTATTATTTAATAATTCATCATAATTCAAGAACAACATGCTGATATTTTTACTAAAAACCTTTGTTCTGATATATTTTAATATATTACACAGATTATAGGATTAACTAATACCAAATGATCATCCATATATAATTATTGTTTACTAATATCCTTACATTAATTACATCCTTATCAAATGGGGAGTATATATATTTTAGGTTTTGTAAATCATTTAGTTTTCTAAAAACATTTAATTTTCTTAAAACTGTAGTTTTCTAAAAAGAATATTTTCTTAAACCTTTTATTTTTTGAAATAAAAATATTTAATTAATTTTTTTAGAATCAATCCATTTAATAATGTTTCTATTAATAAAACTCCTTAATTCAATTTTATATTTTATTAGATTCTTGTTATAAAATAAAAACCAAGAAGAACCAGATACTCATACCTACAAAAAAATTACCCCGAAATGTATTTTTAATAATATTTAGTTTTTTTAATTATACATTACAAAGTTTGTCTATGATGTTTATATATTTAGTTAGTTTTACTAACATATTTCTTTCTTACAAACATAAAATTTCCTTAATTGGATAACTCTTTACCCTGATAAAAAAATTTAAAAAAAACGTTTTATGTATTGAGAATTATTTTTAAATCATTAATAGATTAAATCTAAATCATATAATAAAAAAATGATTTCAATATAATCCATTTAAATTTATGGAATTTGAACCATCGACCATGTACCTATAAAAAGGTGGGTAATACTATGTCCCAAATTTTTTTTCAATATTTCATCCTCGAATCGTTCCACCATGTTTCATTATTAGTTTTTATCTTTTCAATTAATTTGATAAGTTTTTGGAAGAAAGTTCTAGAACCATATTTATTATGTAGGCATTTTCAAATACTTTGGAAAAAGAGAATTTCTTAGAGAAATAATCATTAAAAATCCAATTATGAAAAATATGACTCCATGATGAAAATAGTCATTAGGTATCATTTTTTGGGAAAACATATGCATTGATAAACAGGATTTTGATCATTACTATCTAGATATAGTTACCGAATTCTATGATTCAGTTAAATTTTACACTAAATAAGATAAAAATTAATTTCGTTCACTCTTTTCCGTGAAAGTTATAAACATACTTATCATCAAGTTACTTACCTGTAAAATATACATTATAATGAGAATTGTTTTTAATTTGTCAAAAGATTCTAGAGAATACAGGTAGCTTTGATAATAAAAGAGGATAGAAATTTTTTTTACCTCCATAGAATAAGTGATAAATGTTTTTCATCTAACTATAAATATAAAAGTAACAGCCTTTTGTATATAATGGTTCTGCATATTAAGAAAGGGATATTGAGATACTCTCAATGATCTAAATATTTTTATGAATTTTTTGGCAATATGAGGCATATTAGCTTGATTAAATTTTTTTTTATCCATTGAATTGATTAATATGGAGTCTAGAAAATCAAATATGCTTATGATCCATTATTTCAGAAACAAAATTTCATAGAACTGCATGATTTTTTTCAAATAAAAAAACATTCTTCTTCAATTTTAGAATTGATTTCTCTTATTAGTGAAGAGTCTATGGTCTATATAAAACTTGTTTTTAAATATTATATTGAAGAAGTTTTGGGATTAAATGGATAGATCCAAATTTAATGTTAAACTAGTAAAAAATAAAGAAACACATTAATAAAATACAAAAAAATGGTCTTAACCACCTAAAGTACAAAATAAATATAAAACAATGATATAATAAAAGTTTAAAAGGATTATGGATCATAAGGCTGAGAAGAAACTAGTTGGTCTTGTTTCTAGATTGCATAAAGACAAATCCTTGGCTTTAAAAATATAACTACTAACTACTTGAATGAGGATGACAATTATAAAAAAATCATAATATTGGATGAGGAATAAATTGTGGAAGAGTTTTTTAATGGACATTAAAGTGAATCAGAATAGATGTTATCAGTTTATCCCTATTTCATATTACAACCAACTCCATGTTCTGAAAAAAAAAACCCTCTTTAAAAAATGAATTATTCCTCATTCTAAAAAAACTTCTCCCACTTCCATTTTAATGTTTTCTGAATCCTAATTATCTATATTAGTCATTCCAATAGTTTTTTGGAAGCTGAACGGAAAATAATTTATGGAAGATCTTTAATTCCAAATGTTATTCACATAATCAATTCTAATACTTATTGAGAATGTAGTTGAGAATAAAAAACAAAAATAAATATATAAATTTGGTAAATGGGTTATTATAACTTTGAGGTAGTTGGAACAATAACATGAAGAAGAAGAGGAATAATTAGAGGAAGAATAAAAACCAGAAAATGTAGAAGATAAAATGGGAAAAAAAAGGTTATTGGATTCAATATCAGTATAAACTTTTTTACCTTCCCATTATGATAAGAATCATGACATAGATGTGTAAGAGGAAGGTTAATCGTCATAAAAAAGAGAATAAGAAGCTCAAAATTCACAAATAAAAATATCAAAGAAGGCAAAGATAGGAAAATAATTGGATATTGTGAAATTATGAGATGATTTAATATTTGAAACAAAAGAAAAGTAAGATGTTAGACCATTAATACTTTAGGTTTCAAATGATTTATTAGAGTCTGAAAAATCTTCTACTATAAAATCCAAAAATGGTTTTGAATAAATATGTCAAACTTTTAATCAACTATTCAATTCAATACCAAATATTTTTAATATAAAATAATGGATTAAGAAAATTCAAAGTAGTCTAAATGAAAAATCATAATCACTAAAGTTGTTGATAGAATCTATGATCTGTAACAATTGTGAAATAAAAAAATCAAAGGTAAATAAAAGGCACGTGGTATAAATTTTTTAAAAAAGGTCAAATGGCCTGTTAAATATGATCATGATTTTAAGGATATTGAAAATAATATTGTAGAAATGATGAAATTATCTATTAACATTGCTGACTCGTTTGAAAAATGATCACCATATGTATCGAATAGAGTGATGTTTTTGGAAAAATTAAAATACATGATGTATTTTAAAAAGGAGGAAGTCAATTTTTTGAATGAAAGTGATTGTTATGTTGGAAGAAGAAAATAAAAATCTTATCTCTTATAAAGAAAAGTTAATTAGATTAAAGTAATAAAATAATAAGATCAAAGATAAATTTAATTTTTTGGAGGCATATAATCAGAGACTATCAGTCATAGAGGATAGAATAGTAAAGATTGAGTCTTTAGTAGATGATACCAAGAATCATCATAATGATTTGAAGGTGATCTAGGACATAATCAAGAATTTATGTAAGAAATAATGATCATTTTTATTTTCTGATCTCTTGATGTATTATAATTTTTTAATGAAATGTTATTTTGAATTATATTTATTGAAATATCTTTTTATCATATTTTTTTGGTTATTTTAGATAAATGTTCATTACTTTATATCATGGTTTAATAATAAATTAGAACACAATTGATTCATTCGTTATATATTTTTTTCAAACATTTTATAAGATTATATACATTCCTATTCCTTTTTGTAAATAAAAATGTGGGGTAGTTAGTTTAAAATGTAAGGAATAGTCTCAAAGTCATATTTTATCTAAAGGGTGAGAATTTGTTCTTGGGTAAAAATAATATAAATAAGATAATATTTTTAAAGAATAAATTTTATTATGGGGGATAATATGAAGTTATGGGTTTTTATTGGATGAAGAATGGTAAACAAAAATATATCATCAAGTATAGGGGAGTTATGATAAGAAAAAAAATATTCTATGATAATATTCATTGATGATCATAAAAGAGTAAATAGTTTTAAGAATTTCAAAGTTAATAATTATTCATTTTAAGAACTATATTTCTTTGCAAGAAAATGAAGAGATTGTTGAGTCAGAACATTTAATTTCTAATTTTCTTTTCATTTTATTTTTGAAAATCACAAATACATTATTTATACTATATTTTAATAACATTATATATCTAAAGTGTTTTAGCAGGTTTTTAACATCTTTTATACCAAAAAAAGACAAAATTCTAATTTAAAATTCATATCTTGTTTTATTATTCAATCTAATCCATCAAACATATGATGTACCAAGTACATTAGATCAACTGCTTTTTAGACCATTGGTTAGACAAGTGTTCAATCATTCTAACTGATTGAATTTATAACCATCATAATGAAAAATCATTTTAATCCATCAGATTAGTCTTTTTTAATTTATTGGAGTGAAAAAAAATTTATAGACCATCAGACAATCAAAATTTTATAATCAGAGTAATTATAATTGTTTCTATCAAACAGACTTATTTATAGTGTTGCAATACTGCAACCAAAAAATGACATCGGGCATTGAAGTATAATTAATTTTTATATATCAAGATCAATATCCAGATCATTCATATTATTCGATGTGATATATGTATGAAGTTGTTGTAAAAAAAATTCATAGAAATTTTTTCTATATTTAAGAGGACATTTAATGAGATAGGATCCAATTAATTTATAACTTAACATGTTAGATGTTTTCCTCTATCAAAAAATCTCATCATGATTCGTTGTAATTTATTATAGAGAAGTAGTTATATGGAATATGTGTGAGGATTTTAAATTCCTCAGAAAATTTTTATTTTATATTCGATATGTTAGATTTTGGTATTGATTTAGTGATTCTGGGGATATGAAGATACGTAAATCTAATCCATCAGGTTGAGGGATTCAAGGGATGGAAAGATGGATGACATTAATTTGTTGGATCAATGGATTCCACGGGACTATAAGATAGAGAAATTCTGATCATCATACTAAGAAATTTCCTAGTGTGGAGATACAAAAAAAATATTGTAGGTATTGAAATTGTTGATATCTTATGTTATGATCTCTAACTTGTTTAACTCTTAGGGTTAAATAGTATAATTATCTTTGATAAATCAGGTAATTTATTCATAATGTTATAATCTTTTTTCAGGCTTATTTCTAAAATTTTACATTCCTCAATGATTTTATATTATAAATTTTTTTAGATATATTTCTACTGATTATTTTTATTGTACTGTATATATGATATATTATGACTCTGATATATCAAATAATTTATGTATACAATATAAAAATTACTTGAATCTGATCAATTTTGAGTATGTTCATTTTTACTAAATTGGTTTTGTGTTTTTTCTTTGTTTAAATTTTGAATCTACAATTCACCCCCCCCCCTCTTGTATCCATCAAAATCTATTACAATCCATAATAAATATGACAGTATTTAGGGTCCCCTGTATTATTTATTCCATGGATGGCATTAAGACACTATTATATGAATTCTCTAGCCATTGTATATTTAGGGTAAAATTAAGGGAGGCATATTTCCCCCATCCATTACTATATACATATGGGAAGACTCCCAAATAAATAAATTAATTATGTATAGGACATATATTCCATCATGATAAATATGAATTCATTTCCTATTATACTAATGGATTTTGAATTTTGAAAGAACAATATGGTCAACCTCGCAGCATTTAACAACCCAGATTTTTTATTTAACTTTTTTCTTACTTTAATCCCTCATTTAGTTTATATTCTAAGATACTCATTTCAATGGTTAATTATTGGGTATATTTTGGTTGGGTTTGGATATTTTTGGAGGCCTTGAAGGAAGAGATGGAATGTAGGAAAAGAATAGTTCATTCATAGTTATAGCTAACCATGAGACACTTATGTGGAAACTATGTAACTCATTATAGATGAAATAACATGATTGTAACAATATTTACCAAAACACGTGACCAAACTATATAGGTTCTATATAAAGGTAGTAAGCCTCACATGGTGGGTTCCTAGTATTATAAAAAGTGTGAAAAATTTTGTGGTAAGAATTAATTTACCTAAAAATTGTATTTTAGGAATAAAACTTCTAAATTACCTCTCATTTATTCTCTTAGGCCTAGGGATCTGGACATTATGGACTCTAGTGATGATTCATGGGTATTCCCCTCCCATCGTACTCTAAATTTTATGGGTCTATATAATTTAATCAATTTTATTCAAATTAATATTTTTTTTATTCATATGTAGTAATAATATATCCTAGAAAATATATTTTTATCTTGAGATAAGGTATTTATCATAGATATGTTTTAATACCTATTGATTCTATCAGAATCTAATAATGAATTATTAGATAATTTAAAAATCTGTACTAATATATTGAGAATTACATATTCTCTCGTTAATATATTTATATCTACCTTTGATGAAGAAACTATTTTGGTAATTTTTTATGGGTTTCATCCATTTTCCTGATTCCTTCCTTGGATTACAATCCTAGAGGTCACATGTTTATTTATTTGGTCTTGTTCTAGAGATCATTGGAGTGGGTATGATCAAAGCATCCTTCCTTAGTGAATCATGGATTTTGCATCAATTCGATAATGGTGGGAATTTATTTACCTTATACATGCTATTTATATTAATGTTGAAGTGATATGATGTTATATTATTTTTTTTTCTTTGATACCCATGCTTGATTATCATCACATGTGATTATATGAAGCCCATTATATCCATGTTTGATACTAATCATATGTGTGTGTGTGTGTGTCCTTGAGACCCATGTTTGGTTTTCATGGCATGTGTGTGTATGTTCATTTGGATCTATTACTCTTGAGAAATATCACATGTTTTTTTCCATATGATTCAGATCGGTTGTGTGTGAATGTGAATTCTTTATAGATTTATCTTCTTCTAGAACATAACAAGTGTACTAGCATGGCTTCATTATCCCTTAGTGTTGAACACCCCATTTCATGGGGAGGGTGTTTTTCCCAACACTCCTACGAGTGGTTGGTTATTATCTCCTTTTCTGATCCCTTTCCCGAATAGCACAAGACTCTTCGGGGAGGCTGTGATGGCTTGAGGTCCATTATTAGCCCAAGAATCTTCGAGAAGGGTAGTTGTGGTGGTTGGCGCAGGGGTCTGTGGGCAGGTTGTTTCCCAAGTTTCTTCGGGATGAGGCCCAGGTGTCTTCGGGTGTGGCAGTAGTTGTTCTGGACAAGGTGTCTTCGGGCGTGGCAGTAGTTGTTCTGGCCCAGGTGTGTCCGGGTGTGGTAGTAGTTGTTCTGGTCCAAGTGTGTGTGGGCGGGGTTTGGCAGTGGGACTGTGGTGAGGTTGTGGACCAGGTGTGTGCGGGCGGGGTTTGGTAGTGGGACTGTGGTGAGAATAGTAGGATTGGTTCGATGCATAGTATGTCATTAGTAACTAGTGGTAAAGTGGCATGGGGTACCAAAATATCGATGTGCTATTACTATACATTACTTTCCTTGCATTATTTTGGGAGTGTGACTTGGTGAGACTTGGGTGGATAGTTTTCCTTACAAGGTGCTTTGGTTTTTCTTTTCTCACAAGGCATTAGAATGACTCTCCACTTGTGCATGTGATTCTTTGGTTTTCCCTACTGAGTGTACTTTTATGCCCACCCTACATATATAAAACTGATTTCAGGTTTCCAGGAGGACTTCAGGGATTGTGCGAGACCGTACTTGTAACACCCGAGATTTTTATGAGTAATATTTTGTTCAAAGGAATCTTTCACTACACACTTTCTTGGCTTACTTTACATGCAATCGCGACCTTCCTCGATAGCTTGCATCGTACGCAATACCGAGTTTCACTAAACAACGATATGCTATTAAAATATTATTAAAACTAGCCATTATGAATAGTAATAACCACTTTTTGAAATTTTATAAATTTTATTTTTCAAAATGGACTTCATTTTTGGATTCATAATACCGAAATTAGCCTAGGCTGAAATTTTGGTATTTTTCTGAAAACTTTCAATTTTTGATGAATAGTGAAACCACTAAGTGGTAGGTTAAAAACAGAATTTTGCATAAAACTTAATTTTACCACTTCTGTGAATGGAATTTCGAAAATCCGACAGACACGGTTGATATCAGTAAGTAAAATGTAGTTCAATGAGATAAAAATAATTTTTTGGTGAATAGTAACTTTTTACTTTTTTTACCGCGGTTAATAGTAAATAGGGTAACTAAGGGTAAAGATGATATTACTATTACCCTAACACATGTCCTAATTCTATTGGATAAGTGTAATTCGACCAAAAACAAACTTAGGAATAAAATATGACCATTTAGGCCCACTTGGGTTAGATTAGGACATTTATTATTAATTTATTTAAAGAAGGGTTAAAATAGTTAAAATCAAAGTTTAATAAGTAAATCATTTTTAATATGGGGTTATACATAAGATAAATTCTACTATAAATATTCATTAGAAAGATAAAAAGATTTCATACAGATTGGTATTTTATTTATAATTTTTAGACATTAAATAATTTAATATATTTGTGACACAATGATGATGCAGTAATTATCTTATTAATAAAATATTGACATAATTGATGTTATAAACACCAAAATAAATGTAATTTGAGACCTTTTATGAATTCCACTAATTTTCTAGGTTACTATGATATATTATTGTTGATTTAATCAACTTGGTTCGAATATATAATTCTGTTATGACTTTCAAAAAAATCATATATCAAATAGTGTCAAAATTGACAAAAAATAGTTTTTAAATAAAATATTATATTATTAATTGTTATTTTATTCCTAAAAATCTAAGGTTCGGCAAAATGACTTAGATAAGGATATATATATTAATAATAAACAATTTGGGGGTCGTTTGGCATGTTATAGTAAGTGTATTAACCATATAGTGAAAGAAAACAAAAAGACATGGTAAAAGTTAAATTATTTAACTTAGAGTTAAATCTAATTGATAAGGTTAAAATAATACCCTAAACTTGTCTAAATCCTATTGGTTGATAGTATTTCGACCCATCCCCACTTTATCTTCGAAATAAGACCCTTTTTAACCATTATAAACCGATTTTGACTTTAATATAAAATAATATTTTGAGATATTCCTAAGGTGCCCCTCTCCTCCCTTATAAAAGGGCACCTCCTCTCCCTCCTCCTCACACCAATTTGAGCACTCAATATCGTCCAACCCCTGCCATTTTCTCCTATCCACTTCCCTAGAATAATCCTAGAGGTCCTGGTCTTCTTCAAAGTCCAATCTTAGTTCCCTAAGTGGAGGATTCAAAGAGGCGATCCAAAGAAGAGGTAATATCCATTACCGATCTTTTCAATTTCTTTCTTCTTCAACTTCTTCTTCTTTAGTTGTTTCATTATAAAGTAATAACATCAGTATTAATTACATACTGATATGTTATTATAAATATTAAACAACCCTAATTCACCTTCTATCCATCCTACGGAAAAATGAAATCACCGCGCGTGCGTACGTACGGAATACCGTCTCCACGCCGTGGTGTAATCTATTTTCCACCACCACCATACAAGGATGGGTATAATGGTGTAATGAGTAACTATTTATTATTATTATAAAGTAATATTGATACTGAAATAATATATATATATATACTCAAATACAATTCCATGATCATAGGAACGATATCATCACTCGTGCGTACGTACGGAATACCGTCTCCACGATGTGATGCGACTCGTTCTACATGATCATCATTACATAGTAATTATATAAATGAATTGAATGAATAAATATGATATATGTTACACTAATACCATTCTGGATATAAGGTATCTATAACCTTAAAAGAAGAATAAGAATTTATTCGGCAAAACACGCATAAGAACAAAAGGCAATAAAGACCCGAGTAACAAGTAACAATGAAATATTACTAACAAAAAGCTAAGAATATGACCATATATGAGATCATATCAATATGTATGATTCTGGGATAAGTTAATAACATTATTTAAACCATTATACAGGAGCTTCGGACACGTAAAAAGCAAATCGGACCTAAGGTAAGGGAAATATCACAATCTCATTTTTATCCGAGATTGTTTATTCGTAAGTATTTACTGGGGTGTATTTTATTATCCACGTCCATGTTTCATCAATATGTAATATTATTTCCATCCACCTAAAATTGTTTAAATCCATTTTTACCCTTCGGTGAGTTTTCAGTAATATGTATGAAAGGAATCTTTTGTCGTTTTTCGTACGAGGTACTTTTTGACTTTTCCGACAAAAGTACGAAGAATGTTTTTTTTAACTTATACAGCATGAATGGATTTTTAAAAAAATTATTTCCAAGAAAATTCCTTTACAAGTTTTCAAGTTTATTTTTAATCAACTTCTTCTAGTTTATAATTGTACGACATGTTAATAAAGGAAAAGTGTTTTTGAAGTAGAAAGGATATTTTCCCCAAGAATGGAGTTCAAGTATTTTATCAAAATTATTTTCCATCTAAGATAATAAAAGGGTTCTGTTTTTATCCATATTATTACATTGGTTTGATTATGTAGTGAAGGAAATATTTTTATGAATTCCTTTATCTTATATGAATTGTTTTATGATGTCATGTTGTTTAAGAATCCCATTTTTATTACGTGGATTACGCTATGATGTATGGTTTATGATTATGTGGCACACATAAGAAAGGATTCATTATAAGATGGGTGGGACCTATATCTCCCTCCAATGCATTGGGTAAAGATTTTATATCTCATGAGATAGACATGGCTGGAATGGTAGGTTATACCGGTTCAGTGAAACAGGACTGGAACGAGGGTGAATCGGTTCAGAAAGGGACTTTGTCCACTAAGATAGTCTTGGCAATGAGTCATGACTAACAAGAAATGAATTTCTATGATTATGTGTGCATGCCACAAAGATTTCAAGTTTCATGATATGATTATGGGGATCTCATTTTCACTTCTATGATTTATTCCATGTTAAGTTATTATGATATCTTTTGCAGGTTATGATTTTCAAAAAGATATGATATGATTTTTATTTCCTTTATTTGCCCTTGCTGGGCATTTGAGCTCACCCTTTTATGTTTTCTTTTCCCCAGGTCAGGAAGATGGATATTATGTAGAATATGCTAAAAGGGACCCTAGATATGATGAAATAAATGGGAGACACTGTAGAAGATTTATGAACCAGTTGTTTATGTTTCCCAGTTTCTAAAGACACTATACCTATACGGTCCTTTGTGGTTTTGTCATATGTTGTAATAAGTGTGCTTCAATTTTGAAGTATTAACAATGTATGTAAAGTATGGGTTATTATAGTACTAGCTCGGACCTCGGGGCAGTTTCTGTTGTACTTTTCCTTTTCTTGGTACTTTTCCTTTCCAGTTTTTCTGGATTGTATTATTTACTATTGAACATGCATATGGGAATGGGTTACTTTTGGCTTTACCTTTAATTTCAACTTTTGTATGGTTGGGATTTCTATCTTATCTCTCGATCCTATAAAAAATAAAAAGGGTAATGCCTTCAATTTTGTGTGAGATTCTATACCCATGGTGCTATTCGCCACTCTGGGACCTATTGAAGGTGGGTTTCGGGGGTCATTATCTCTCCTTCAACTTAAAGAAATAAGGGTCTGGTAATCTGTTGTCCCTTCCCTCCTTTTGGTGAAGGCGGGTCGTGACAGAATGGTATCAGAGGGAGGTTGAGAGTTAGGGTGGAGTCTGGAGTTAGGCACAGTAAGGATTACTTGTGATGGTAGGGAAACAGTGTTGGGTGACCTTGGTGCGTGAATTAGGCCATGTAAGATCGGCTAGGACATTGGATTTTTGGGCCCCCCATGATCCGATGCAAGGACTTTAGAGCTACCGAACGACCATGTGAGGCTACACTGATTGTAGGGTAGATACCTTATGAAAGGTACATGCATCATAATGACCTGTGTTCTCATGTTTTTGGGGTGTTTTGGGGATTTGAAATGAATCATAAGTCAAAAAAATTAAGATAAATATTCTACACTACCCGGGATTAGGCATTCTTTGTTTACCTTACAGCTATGGCACCTGGGAGGTGACCACGAGTAGTGCGGGCGATCGAGGCCCAGAAGGTTGACATGGATGATCGGCTAAGGACCGACCGAGAGTAGGAGGATGATCAATGGAAGAAGATTCTTTAAGCCTTTCAGTGACAGACCCTCGGGAAGTATAAGGGCATCACCTCAGATATAGATATGTAAAGATGGATCGAGGAACTAGTGATCTTTTTCAGCCTGATTCGTGCTCCGATGGAGTACTGGGTTCCTTTAGCCATCAGCTAGATGCTGGGAGCTACGCGTCAGTGGTGGATGATTTATCTTGGAGAGAATAGGGGGACTGAGGTTGTGTGGGCTGACTTCGAGAAGGAGTTTTGGGCCGAATTCCTCTCTTCCATGATGAAGGCCGAGAAGAGGCAGTAGCTACTCTCCATCCTATAAGGGAGTGTGTGAGTGAGAGAGTTAGGGATCAAGTTCAAGGATCTCCTTCTCTTCACTCTGGACCTCTTTATAGATGAGGAATCTTAGGCGGGATGTTTATAGGAGGCACTCCAACCTTCTCTTCAGTACGCTGTTACTCCATTCACCATACTGACATACTTGGAGGTGCAGAAGAAGGTTGAAGTTGTGGAGAGGATGCACATGCTAGGAGGTGTGTCAGGAGAGGGATTCTAGTTGGTCCCGTCAAAGGGGAAGGCTATCAGCAATAGGCCTCCAGCATCAGGGCCCTCTAGGTTCCGACCGTCAGGGAGTAGGCTGCAGTTATTCCAGTTCTGATCTCCCAATCCTCGCCCTTTCCCTTCGGGCCTGAGATTGAGGTGCTCCGTCTATGGTATCCATGGTCACTTTTGAAACCATTTCCCAGACAGAGTGCAGTACGGGGGGGGGGGGGGGGGGGGACGGTCCAACACCCACCTCAGCAGCAGTAGTTCTCGGCTAGGCCCTCTCAGTATCAGCAGCAGGGGCAGAGGGCTCCCGCTCCGCCAAGGGCCGACGTTGCAGGAGGAGGCCGACCTCAGGGCGCTCCTTAGGGACCTCGACTCGGGCGTGGTCGGGGAGGTGGCCGATAGTTGAGAGGCATAAGATCTGGGCGTGTGCAGTTGCACACGGCGAAGACGGTAGTTCCAGCAGGGCCAGAGGTCGTTCGAGGTACGATCACCTTGTTTAGCACCCTTGTATATGCCTTGTTCGATACAGGAGCTTCGCACTCCTTTGTTACACCCAGTCTGTCCCATGCTCGGGGTTTAGAAACTGAGAGACTTCCAGTGCCCCTGGTGCTGAGCACACTAGTTTGAGGTCAGACCGACTTGTTTAATGTTTGTCGAGGATGGAGACTGATGATAGGGCCACATTAGTTAGTCAGGGATCTTCTACTATTGCAGATACAGCCATAAGATGTCATCTTAGGCATTTACTGGTTATTCTATTTATGTGCCTTCATTTACTGCTTCTGAGGAAGGGTTTTGTTTTCAGACTTGGGCAGCTGACAGGTGGCTTTCATCGGTGAGCGGAGTTTCCAGGGGATTAGCAAGTAAGGAGAACCCCTCATCTCCTTGTTAGCTGAACTATCAGTAGAGTAAGTGGATGCAGAAATGGTGGAAGTCCCAGGAATCGTTAGTGATTTTATGGACATCTTCCCTGAAGAGGTGGAAACTCTGCCCCCTCGACATGATGTTGAGTTCGGGATAGAATTGCAACCCGGTTCTAGTCCGATTTTGATGGCTCCCTATCGGATGGAACCTTCTGAGTTGCGGGAGTTACAGATCCAGATTGACGATCTGATGAAGAATGGTTTTGTTTGTCCAAGTGCATCACCGTGGGGTGCTCCAGTCTTGTTTGCAAAGAAGGAAGATGGTTGTCTAAGGTTTTTCATAGACTACAGGAGGCTGAATCAGGTGACGGTCAAGAATCACTACCCTCTTCCGAGGATAGACGATCTCTTTGACCAGCTGAGGGGATAAGGTTGGTTCTCAAAGATCGATCTGTGGTCTGGATATCACCAACTGAGGGTGAAGGATGGTGACATCTCCAAGACGGCCTTCAAATGAATATATGGACACTTTGAGTTCGTGGTCATGTCGTTCGGCGTTACGAATGCTCCAGCCATGTTCATGAGACTCATGAACTCCGTCTTCCAGGAATATCTGGACTGTTTCATGGTCGTGTTTATTGACGACATCCTGATCTACTCAAGATCAAAGGAGGATCATGCTGAGCATATGATAATAGTTTTAGAGGTCCTCCGACAGCATCAACTCTATGGGAAGTTGTCCAAGTGAAAGTTCATGACGCGAGAAGTTCATTTACATGGGAACATGGAGTCTGAGTAGGGGATAGCAGTGGACCCATTGAAGGTCGAGGCGGTTGTTTCTTGGGTAGAACCCAAGAACGTGGAGGAGGTTTATATTTTCCTCGGGCTGAGAGGTTACTACCATAGGTTCGTGACCAACTTCTCCCGAGTTGCAGCACGCTTGACAGCCTTGACTAAGAAGGACCAGGCTTTCGTATGGGATGAGCAGTGCGAGGCAGACTTCAGTTATCTAAAGGACAAGTTGGTTAGTGACCTAGTGCTAAGTTTCCCAGAAGAAGGGGAAGCATATGAGGTGTTTTGTGATGCTTCAGGGCAAGGCCTCATATGTGTGTTGATGCAGCGGCAAGGGGTGATCTCTTATGGGTGTAGACAGTTATGCCCCCATGAGCGTAATTATGCCACCCATGATCTGGAACATTTCGTGGTCATGTTTTCACTAAATTTGTGGCGGCACTACCTCGTCAGGGAGCGCTTTGTGCTCTTCACCGATCACAAGAGCTTGAGGTATGTCTTCTCCCAACAGGACCTGAACTTACGACAGCGAAGGTGGATGAAGTTCCTTTAGGACTATGAATTTGAGATTTCCTACACCTTAGTAAAAGGGAATGTGGTGGCCGATTCCATGATCAAAAATTTGTGGAAGGATGGAGTCCGAGAGTTGGAAGATACCTGGAAGGCGATGGAGGAGTTGGTTGCCCCAAACCTGGATTCTAGGACGGAAGGTGGGAGAGGTTGCCTATATCAGATGATAGTGCAATCTTCTCTATTGCGGCAGGTAGAGGAGTCCCAATGGGGAGACTCAGAAAGAGAAGTGATACATGACCGGGTGACCCAAGGTGATTCCCCAGAAGGAAGGGCAGAGGATGGTCAGAACCGGATGCTTTTCCGAGGAAAGTAGTTTTTTCTGGAGGCAATGCATGACAAATTTCTTAGTGAGTTCCAAAACTCACCCCTAGCGGTGCACCCGAGAGTTCCCAAGATGTACCAGGGTATGAAGAGACAGTTTTAGGGTCCTGGGATGAAACGGGCTATGGCAGATTTCATAGAAAAGTGCCTCATGTGTCAGCAGGTGAAGGTCGGACACCATGTTCCAGGCGGTCTGTTGCAGTCTCTAGATGTCCCCGAGTGGAAATGGTAGGAAATCTCGGTGGATTGTTTCATGGGAATACACAAGTTTAGAGGGTTTTGCGACGCTATCTGGGTAGTGGTGGACCGGTTGACGAAATCATCTCACTTTCTGGCAATCAAGGAGTCGGGTGCAGTGGATACTTTAGCATGAAGGTACATGGAAGAGGTGGTGCAGTTGCATGGAGTTCCAAGATCAATAGTCTCGGATAGGGATGCACAGTTTACCTCACAAATCTAGAGGGGATTACAGCATGCTTTTGGCACCCAGTTACATCTTATAACTTCTTTCCATCCCCATACAGATGGACAGATAGAGCGCACCATCCAGACCTTAGAAGATATGTTGCGAGCATGTGTTCTGGACTCATGAGGATCATGGGTGCGACACTTGCCTCTGGTATAGATTACATACAATAATAGATATCACTCTACCACTGGCATGGCACCATTCGAAGCCTTGTATGGAAGGACATGTCGCTCACCTGTGTGTTGGACTGAGGTTGGGGAACCGAGTGTTCATGGCCCAAAATAAGTGCAGAGCACGAAAGAGAAGGTTCAGCTTATATAGGAAATGATGAAGGTGGAACAGGACTGACAGAAGTCATATACCAATAATAGGAGGAGACCCATGGAGTTCGGGGTCGGGGACCACGTGTTCATGAAGGTATCCCCTTGACATGGACAACAGAGGTTCGGTATGGGGAGAAAGCTCTCTCCCAGATTCATTGGACCCTTCGAAGTGTTGCAGTGGGTTGGAAGAGTGTCTTATCAGCTAGCGTTACCACTATCGCTACTAAGGATATATGACATCTTCCATGTGTCCCAGCTCTATCAGTATCTATGTGAAGATTCACACATCCTAGACTGGGGAGATATGGATATCGAGGATGACGTGACCTTTGTGGAAAGACCAGTTAGGGTTGAGGGTCGTGAAGATAAGGTACTCCGTGGACGGACCATTCCCCTGGTTCATGTGTTGTGGAGGCATGGTGGGCTCGATGAGAGTACCTAGGAACGGGAAGCACAGATGCAAGCCCAGTACCTAGAGTTGTTTTGAGTTTTGTGCTATTCTATTTGTACTTGTTTGTGATGGAACACTTTACCTTGTTGGCTATGAAATGTGTGGTTTTCCATTTTCTCTGAATGTGTGTGAAAATTCCTGGCTATGGGGAGAGGAGGACTCGATCCCTAATCAAGACGCAATAAGGTGGATGCAATTGAACTCGTGTGAACGATTCAGTGCCGCCCAAAGTATATATTATCTTAACATGGGGGAAGAGGCTCCCCATCCATATGACTGGGCAGTTTGACCCTTGTATGTTTCCTGGTTTCTTGAGGGAGAGTTTTTTTGAGATGATGATGAGGATCACCACTGATAGGTATGTTTATAGGTGGTTTTTCGGACTCTCTCTTCTCTTATGGGTTGTTTTGATTCTCGTGGGCGAGAATAGTTTGAGTGTTATCTAATTTAATGGCCCGGAACCCCCTATCCATTACTTTGCAAAAAATAAGGTTCCACCAAGACAGTGGCACCGTGACAGTGGCACTGGTCACGGTGGCACTGTGATGGGGGCGCTGGTCATGGTGGCACTGTGATGGTGGCGCTGGTCATAGTGGTACTGTGATGGTGGCACCTGTCACGGTGGCACCATAAAGGTGAAACTGTGACGGGGGTACTATGTCCTCACCCAGCCCCCCGTTTCTTTTTCCATTCCCGCTCCTATAACATCTTTTTTTACGTAAATTAATTATGTTATCCTCTCAAGGCCATTTAAAGACCATAATTAATTCCTAAAAATCCTGAGAAACCTCCTCGATGGGGGATATTAAATAACAACTTAATTCCATTGTGCATAACTACCGAACCACATAGTAAACTACGATCCAACTTTTCAGGCGTTCAAAATTCCCATATCTTGTAACAACGGGATATTATCTATATATCACATGGGAAGTTATTTTTCCTCCTTCCTTGGGTCGGCTTCGTTCTTCCCCTGGTTTACCTGGAGTCCCTTATTTTTGTGGCCTGTGGTGCACCTCGTCTAGAGCTTTCTACACCCCTTGGAGTCCACGAAACTCCTCCTCTGCAAGCCATGCATCCCCTATCCTTGGCGCGTGGAGAAAAATGTCAATCCTTGATCAACCAGGTAGGGATTTTTTCTTCACCTCTCTTTTCTGTGTATCATGATGGGTGGGTATGCTTTGTCTTTATAAGAATTGACGAAACCAAACTTAATAATATCATGAATGGACATTTAAAGAATGATGGGGGTGTGATCCTTGTTCTGTTGTACTCTTCTTAATTGCTATATGTTGTGAACTGTATGAATCTATGCCTACTGAAAATCATGGCCATTGGTGGTCTTTCTCTCTGCACTGATAAAATATTTTCTCCTGTGATGATTAAATGGTTGTAACATAGAAATTTGTTAATCCCATGAACGCATTGGATTAAATGTATTCCCTACAAACTTATACCCTTGTGTGGTCACCTTGGTTAACTAACAGAAAGAGGAAATAAATAAATGATGTGCTTGACCCTAGAAGTTTCTCTAATCTTCCTTGGTAGTAGGTGAATTGTTCTGTTTGTTTCCCTATGGGGAGATGTGGTGAGGATGGTATCCTCTGATGTGGCACGGTTGCAGGTTGTGAATTTTGGGTTGTGGTTTCTCTGCTTATATCACGAATTGGGGTGGAATACTCTATTGTTGAGAAACTGTTGGTTCCTGGTTTTGGGGACATGGGGTTGTGTCTTAGGTTTGCTTTGTTTCTAGTACTTTGAGGGATCTCACTTATCAATTTTGTGAGGTTTTCATTGATTCCAATACTTTGAGGGATCTCACTAATCCCCTTTTTTGTTGATGAATCTATACAACAGAATCAGGTTTGAATGATTAAATTGTTGTTTGGTTGTTTCTTTTTTCTTAGCTTGTGGTTGTGCCTGTTAGTTGTCCAGTAGTGTAGAATTCACCCAAATGGGATCACTTGAAAATGAAAACAAGAATGGGTGAATGTGGATTTAGTTTGGAGTGAGTTGTGACTTGGTCGTGAGTGTCGTGGCATCTTTTTTGAATGAATAGTAACAAGGGAGTTTGTGCTTAGGTTTTGGAGCCCCTAGGATGGGATGAGTGCCTGTGACCTATACATATACTGTATTTCTTATGTTTCTTATTCGTGCCTCACCCAAGTTGAGCACATAGTGCCGAACACCCCATTTCATGGGGAGGGTGTTTTCCCAATACTCCTATGAGTGGATGGTTATTAGCTCCTTTTATGCTCCCTTTTTCAAATATCCCAAGACTCTTTGGGCAGGATATGATGACCTGAGGTCCATTATTAGCCCAAGAATATTTGGGCAGGGTAGTTGTGGTGGTTGGCTCAGTTGTCTGCGGATAGGTTGTTTCCCGAGGGTCTTTAGGATGAGGCCCAGGTGTCTTCGGGTATGGCAGTAGTTATTCTGGTCTAGGTGTCTGCGGGGCTGGCAGTAGTTGTTCTATCCCAGGTGTCTCCAGGCATGGCAGTATTTGTTCTGGCCTAGGTGTGTGTGGGTGGGGTTTGGCAGTGGGACTGCGGTGAGGATGTGGCCCAGGTGTGTGCGGGTGGGGTTTGGCATTGGGACTATAGTGAGAATGGCGGTATTGGTTCGATGCATAGGATGTCTTTAATAACAAGTGGGAAAGTGGCGTAGGGTACCCAAATATTGATGTTCTATTACTATACATTACTTTCCTATTGTAATTTGGGGAGTGTGCCTTGGTGAGAATTGGGTGGATAGTTTTCCTTGCTAGGTGCTTTAGTTTTTATTTTCATACAAGGCATTACAATGCCTCTCCACTTGTGCACGAGAGTCTTTGGTATTCCCTACTGAGTGTAATTTTATGCTCACCCTATGTATATAAAGCTACTTTCAGGTTTCCAGGAGGATTTTAGGGATCGTGTGGGACCGTACTAGCTCGGACCTTGGGGCAGTTGTTGTTGTCGTTTTCCTTTTCTTGGTACTTTACCTTTGTAGTTTTTGAGGCTTGATTTATTTACTGTTGAACATGAATATGGGAATAGGTTACTTTTGGAATTAACTTTAATTTCATCTTTTGTATGGTTGTGATTTATATCTTATCTCTCAATCTTATAAAAGAAGTAAAAAGGGTAATGCCTTCCATTTTGTGTGAGATTCTATACCCTTGGTGCTAGTCGCCACTCCGGGACCTATTGAAGGCGGGTCTCAGGGGTCATTATCTCTCCTCCAACTTAAAGATGGAAGGGTCTATCAATACTATATCCATTCCCTCCGTTTGTTGAAGGCGGTTCGTGACATATTTGTTGTTTTTTTTTCATTGTACTTCTTTATTTAAATTTCTTTTCATATGGTATTTGTTTTTCAAACATACATGTTTTCTCCTTTATTTTGATATATTTATACTAAAAGTAGTTATTTGAAATTTTCCATTCTATTATGATGTGTTTATATATATATATATATATGATTTGGACTACTGTGTTGGTATAGAGGACTCATATTAAGCCTTTTTTATAAAAAAAAGAGTGTTATTCCTTGTTTTTATGTATCTCCAAGGATATTATTTCATATATAAATTCCATATAAGTTCCTTATAATAAATTAAGTTGTACTCGTATACATGGATTTGTATTAATTTTTAGTCTTTCTTGGAATTTTCTAAATTTATACCTTTGATAGGGTAGAATTATTCTTCTAGGTGGATGCACCATTCCACAATAGGCTATACTAGAAGATTCAACAGAGAATTATTTTACACAATCTTTGATGGCTTAGGCGGATAACCCTCCCTATCCTAGATTTTAAGAGATTGTACCTACTCTATGATAAGGGGTGAGAGGTATGATGGTTTGATATGTCAGATTTTTTCCACTCCAACATCTTCCAATATTTTAGGTCACTAGTTTTCTCCATGATACTTAGGATTGGATTGATATTTTCAAGAAAATCATTTTTCTAGTTAACATTCATTCGACATGAGTGTAATTTTGGATACCATTATTCGTCAATGAACTTCCATGATGTGGTGGAATATTATAGGTTAAGAAGGGAAGAACCATATTCTTACATGGAAGTGAATAATGAAGACATTATTCAAGGATTTATTGTCCTATAAAGTGAAGTTATACTATGAATAGGAGTTCGTGGAGATTAGGTAGGGAACAATTTTGGTTTCAATAAACCTTTCTCGTATTATAGAGTTGTTATTATTTTCTCCAATTCTATTT
The DNA here is from genome assembly GCA_963277665.1 of Viscum album. Classification (NCBI taxonomy): domain Eukaryota; kingdom Viridiplantae; phylum Streptophyta; class Magnoliopsida; order Santalales; family Viscaceae; genus Viscum; species Viscum album. Next base: position 858,698,870 of record OY728157.1, on the reverse strand, counting down.
GGTAATGTGTCAAATAAGGATATGAATTTTGATACATCCCTTTATTTGGATATTATGATCCTAGTTAGTGTCTTCAAATGGATAAAATTTGGAGAATTTCTTCGCAAGGCCATGATTTTTGAGAAAGGACCAAAAGCAGACAGAGTTGCAACTCTCCTTTCAGCTCTTAGTGGATTAGATTATAGACTTATTATATATATGTTGGGTGACTCCATTTGTGGTTAGAGGATAAATACTAGTAAATTACACCATGGGAGGTATAGTTTATCATTGGATACTTGGGTTTCTTCAGCACCCATTTGATTGACGTTCAAGTCTATAACAATTCTATTATAGATATATTGGAAATTGTCAACAATTTATCTCTATATATTTGATTATGTTTCTTGGATGTGGTGATATGGGATATTTTTAATAGTTTCCATGGAATTTATAAATAGTATCTCTCAGCAATGTACAATAGACATAGGTTTTGACCATGTGGTCTGGTTAGGGTCCTTCATAATATACTCTAACCCTATAGACTTTTATGACTCAGGTGAGTTAAATGCCTTAGTGGTAGGATCGTGGAGATGGGATATGAATAGTTTATGTAGTTGGTGAGGTTCTAACCATTAGGAAAGTGGGACCTTCAACACATAGTGGTACATTTTGGATTAGATCTACCCTATCAACTTCTTTGTTTGATAAAATAGATTCACTTTCATTCATATATACCCATATTATTTCTATCCTATAATTACTTGTTATGTAATATTATATGTTTCCCTCACTTGAAACACAATTGAGAATAAAATTATACCATATTTTTTGATTTCCTAAGTGTCTCATTATTACATATATATGCATAAATATATGGTATGTCATGATCATATTGATGACTTATTTTAATGTGATATTCAAAATAGACTTGTTAAATTGTTATCAAGTTCATATTGATTGTCAGAAATGATTTGTATCCTTTACCATGAATCTAATATAAAGGCCTTTGTTTACTGATATAAGGGCCCGAACGTAAACATCAATAAATCTTGATTTATGTCAATAATTTTACTATAATTCACATTGAGGATATTTTTAGGTTTAGAGATTTAGATAATTAGGTCATAACAGATAAATATAAACTTGAATATTACAAGTAGACACTTCTACTCTTTACATTTTTTTCACAACAATAAAACTCCTAAAATAAAATCAATATTCTTTTATTGATAAAAATACTCTGGAATTATTCCTTTATATTACCCTTACTTATACCATGTAAAAAAATTCAAAAATTTTTATGAGAATAAAAAGATAAGTAAGGGATACATAAAGAAAGAAAACTTTTAGTCTTGAAAAAACATTTAAACCATGACAAATTTATCAAAAGTAATAATTTTCACCTTTAAGAAGTAGCAAAAGAACTTCACGGAATATAATATTATTAATTACCCTTTTTGTATCCAACATATTACCCTAAATCCCATATAAAAAAATGACATATATAGGGAACTTGAGACATAAACATGCTTTAAAGGAATAACCATATGGTCGACTTCTAGACATATCACAAAATGGAAAAGCCATATAGAAGACATCCATACCCAATCCATTAGATTTTATAACATAACCAATCATCCTAGGTTTATCTTGGAACTACAAGTCATTGTTTTTATCATGTAACCACCTGTCATTGGTTTATCAGGTAACCTCCGGTCAAATTTCGAAGTACCATTATATAATAATAACACATAAATATTGAAAATATCAACATTTCACAAATAAAATTTCAATTAAAATCACAATAAATAATTTCAAGATATTGAAATACTCAATAAATTTCAAAAAGAACCATTTTTAATACCAAAACACCCTATAAGGGAATAAGATATTTCTTTTCCATTTAAAAACATTATGGATTATAGAGGAAGCCAAATATCATAAAATGATTACGACGGTGGAGAGGCCATTTTCATCACATTCATTAAAAACATTCCTTCATTCATTTAGTAAAATGATTTGTAGAAAAAAGATTCTATTGGAATGAAATTAAATGTCAAAGGAGTTTACTATAATTCGTATAAAAAATAAGGTGTATATTATCAAAATATGATTCAATGAAAGGTGATGGAGACGAAATCCCTTACCTTGAGTCAGAATCATCCTGTATGTTCTTTATTCTTCCTGAATAATAATCTTAAGATAATTTATACATTCTTTGTAACCTTTTTCCAGTTCATTATTCCTTTTATATCATGTATTACCATGTTATAAAAATAACATAAGCATTAATGTTAATATCAGTAATTTTAGCGATATTCGGTACTATACTCGAAAATGATATTGTTTTGATATAAATCGTACATTTATTAAAAGTTAAATACTCTAAAAAATGATATTAATGATTTAAATATCATATATATCCATTATATATGTATTTATATTAGTCTATAACATTTGGAGATAAGCAATTAAATGCACTGTTCATAGAGACAGTAGGTCGTACATACACACGAACACTACTTTAATTTCTTTTCCATATTAAAATAATAATATTAAAATGATATATTGTAAAACCGGTATTATTTTTATTCCATGTATATATCATAGGTTTAATATTCCAATTATTTATATGTTCCATCTATATCACGAACAAGTCATATCACATTGAGGGGCGGTAGTCCACACTTCCTCAAATGAAATTATTGTGTTTACACATCATGGAAAGCATAAGAGTATGTTGTAAGTAAAAATTATAGAATCATAGGGATGATATAAATATAATATATATCATATATAAATATAGTTCCATCATAATGTTCATCATGATAGGTGGTAGGGGAAAATTGAACAATCATCTTTTTATGAGGCAGTAGTTCGCTGTATACAGAAACAGTTTGTTCGTATCCATTAGATGGATGTGTGTGTTAGTGTAGTTTAAATACTTCACATATCAACATCCTAGTATATTGAGGATACTTTTCTTGTTATGTAATAATATAATAATAAGATTATAGGGAGTGAAGATGGAAAATAATGGAAAGTAACTTGAGAGAAGATGTTACCTCTAAATTGGGTATCTTCTTTTGATTTGAGCCAATGGGATTTTTGGAATTGCTTTCTACACAAGGTATGGATTATAATAGGAATATATGGATATTGGGAGCTTATTTTTTAATAATTTGGATGATCTAATGGGCTTGAGATTTGTGAGTTATGTGGGTAGAGGTTGTGGGATTTTATAAGACGGAGGAGGTGCACTTTAGGAAATCCTAGAAATATTAATTTATTATAAATTTAATTTCAATTAAAAGTGGTCCAAAACATATATAATTTAAATATAAGATGATTTTGTTACTAATAATCATAATAAAATAATTTCTATACATTTTCTGAATATTTTTTATCCTTATCTATTTGGGTTGACCCTTATTTTACACTTTTTAATCTTACAGTGATATCATGTTATTTTCACATTGTGGGTTAATGTAATTACCATATCATGTAAAATGATCTAGAAAAATTTATTTTATACATATTTTCACCTATCATAACCATTTGGATGAATCATATATTTTTAGGAATTTAATATCATATAATAAACTATTTTATGTTAAAGTTATGAATTATGTCAATTTGGGAAACTATTCTACTTGAATTTTTTATATTTTCATAACAACCTGATTACCTCTAACTAAAGGGATTAACTCAAATAAAATATTTCAATATAATTCCAACAATTCATTTATGGAATAAAAATAATCAAATTACATTTATTTTAATATTTATAATATCATTTATTTTAATCCTTCATCAATGAATCAATCACTACATCATCATTATGTCATAATTAAATTTAGTTATTTAATTTTTGAATATTATAAATAAAATATCATCATGTATGAAATTTTTTTATCTTCACAATGTCTATTTATAGTCATATATATCAATTATATAACCCTATATTAAAAAAATTAGTAAAAGATATATGTTTATGTTATACTTCTATTTAATTTAAAATAATTCTTATAAAAAATTATTTTCACACCCCAGTGGATCCATGGGGTTCCAAAATTGACCCAAGGATGTCCATTGACTTACATGTCTCATAAAATACTATTATGACATGTGTCATGGTAGTTTAATATTATTATAACTAGTACTCGCTCGTGCATTTGCATGGTGATATCACTTAATTTATAAATTATGTGTTCACACGTTGATATGGTTCAATGACTTTTTTAATAAGATAATACTACATTTGAATGTTAATAATGAACATGAATATTCCACATTTTGAAATTTGAAAAATAATGATACTTATTATTTTAATACAATTAGACAACATATAATAACATCATTATGATAGTAGATTACATTTTGGATAAATACATTTGAAAATATGTTGACAAATTTATAAGAAATAAAAACATATTTAAAGTATGGAGATTTGAATTAAATGAATAATATGAACATTGAAATATGAAATATGATATAATTGACAAACATAATGATGTAAATAACAAAACAAGAAATAAATTATTAGATTACAAAACATATTATCTTTTAGTAATAACATAATACATATTATATTGCAAAGAAACCGGTGTGGGAATTTCCTTCTTCCAATGCTCCATACAAGGAAAATGACCTCAACATTGATGAAATTGAGGGGATGGGTTGTGCATATAATTTCATCATGGTTGATTTGGATTCCAGTATGCTTCTTATAGGACCACTTCTAAGGAGATAGACATGTAATTTTTTATCCTTAACTAAAGACATCCTTGATGCTATTAGTGGTGTGTGAAAAAAATCGTCCCTTGTTGTAGGGATTGTGTCTGGTTAATATACTTATACATGAAGACTGTCTATACTTGAGTATATTAGAGAGAGAATTTTTTGGAATCCTATAATAGTATTCCAGGATGTTCATGTCGTCGCCCCCTCCCTCTCTTTATCCTTCCCCCTCAAAAACATTATTTATGAGATTGAGTTGGGATAATGATAAACACTTTATTAAGGACCTTGAGTGAGGATTTTGAGAAATAGAGCAGAGACAAAGTTGAATGTAACCATAGAAATGGATAAAACCCGCTGAAACTGCATAAATAAAGTAATAAATCTCTATTTCAAAGAAAAAAAACTTCCAGAATACTTATTATGACTCAACATTCTAAGAAATAAACCACAAATGGACTAAAATACAACACCAACACAATAAATTACCACTGGAAATACTTCATTCCCCCAACAGTAACCAACTTGTTACCTTTTAGTAAGATAGATCCACTATAATGCAATTTTCAAATCCAGTGAAATAAATATTTCAATACTTAGCTATTGAGTTTTTTTCCTCAAACAAACCATCCCATTTATCAAAACAAATTCAATACAAATAAGTAAATGAGCACATAAAGGTAGTATCAATGTGGTGGTCACTACAATACAGTTTGGGCTGCTTTTTTTACAACTGGATGTTTCTATGAGCCTTCATGAGTAGCTCCCAATTAAAGACCTTTACGACAGTTTTAATATGAAAATGAAAGAAGTGATATTAATTAATGAAATGAAGTTAATGATGTCTTCAATGAAGATAGAATTGATGAATCATTGGATAATTAATTGATAACAGAACACTTCAATTGAAATATAGATGAAGAATAATGTTTGTACATAATCTTAAAAAAATATCTGAAATCTTTTTATTTACTGTATGAGATCCAACATCATCAGTGGATTCAATATATTAAAAGTGGACAGCATATTGAGAGTGAATGGAAACACATATACATTAAAAAATCATATTTTAGTGAAGAAAATAGATTAGGAACACAAACAATGATGTTGTTATAAAAAAGAATGCTTATTTTTTCAAACAACTCATCATAAGTGATAAGTACTTTTAAGGCATAAGTTGAAAAAACTTATTGAAAACAGTTTGTAGTGGTGTTTTTTTAGATAAGTACCTTCAAAAGTATCATTAACACTTCTGCAAATATAAATGGTGATTTTATTCATTTCCCACCTACGATCCGGAAGATGAAGAGGACAAACTCCTTGGTGCTGGATCTCTAGAAGTAGAAGAAATGGTTTGTATATAATGCTGATGACAGGATGATCGGGCCTGATCCCCTATTCGTACAGCATTTCAATACCAGAATCTCTATAAACATGTGCATGGAATTCCTAGAAAGTAAATACTGATATAATGAATGTTATAAAGAATGTTAGATATGTAAATGAAGGCTTCATACATTCTAAAGTTAGTGATTTTTTAGAAACATTAAATTTGAAGAGATATTAGAAGATTGTACCAAAATTATATAAATGGAGGGAGGCATGTCAAAAATATCATCTTGCTAATCACTAATCCTTGATAATTCAATGTGTTCCACATCTTGTTTAAAAAAATTGAAAGTAGTTTAAGTTAATATGTGAATAAAAACTGAATAAATGTAAATAGACTTAACATTATAGAGATGTGGAAAAAATATTAATGTTTTAAGAACAATTTTTCATACCATTGGTTAAACTTACTGTGATGATTTATTATTGAATTATATTTTATATAAATTTGCATTATAATGGACACATGTGAGGGAATAAATCATTAATTGAGAAATTATTTCTTACTGTAATATTTCCAGGGCTGTTTTAGTAAAATTCAAGATAAATTGGAAATAGAATGTGAAAAATTAAACACACACTCTTCAAATAAATATCAAATGTTTGAAATGTAATAAAATGAGTTCTATGTCATCCCATTATTGAGAAATGAGGAGAAAAATAGAAGTTTGGTTAAGGGATTTTCAGGTAGTTGATAGAAAGTGTTGCTCACATTAGAAAAATCAGGTCGTAAATTGGGACCTTTTTATGATATGAAACTTAAGAGGATTTGGGGGGTTAAAAATGATTAGAAAATTGAAATAGAGAACTTTCAAGTTTTCATTTATATATAGATTACGTTGAAAGAACTTATTGAAAACTGTTTATGGTTGAGTTTTTCAGATAAGTACCCTTAAACGCATCTTTAACACTTCTGCAAATATAAATTGTGATTTTTTTCATTTCCCACCTATGATGCGGCAGATAAAGAGGATGAATTCCTTGGTGATGGATATCTAGAAGTAGAAGAAATGGTTTGTATCCAATGATGATGACAGGATGATCGGGCCTAATCCCCTATTCGTACAACATTTCAATACGATAATCTCTTGAAACATGTTCATGGAATTCCTAGAAAGTAAAACTGATATAATGAACGTTACAAAGAATGTTAGATATGTAAATGAAGGCCGCATACATTTTAAAGTTAGTTAATTTTTAGAATCAATAAATTTTAATAGATATTAGAACATTGTTCCAAAATTATATAAATGGAGGGAGGCATTTAAAAAATATCATCTTGCTGATCACAAATCCTTGATAATTCAACATGGTCTGCATCCTACATAAAAAATTGAAATTAGTTTAAGTTAATATGTGAATAAAAACTGAAGAAATGTAAATATATTAAAAATTATAGAGATGTGAAAAAAATATTAATGTTTTAAGAACATGTTTTCATACCATTGGCTAAACTCACTATGATGATTTTTTATTGAATCAAATTTTGTAGAAATTCACATTATAATGGACACATGTGAGGGAATAAATCATAGAACTGAGAAATTACTGCTTATTGTAATATTTCTAGGGCTATTTTTGTAAAATTCAAGACAAAATGGAAATATAATGTGAAAAATTAAACACACCCTATTCAAATAAATATCTACTGTTTGAAATTTAATAAAATGAGGTCTATGTCATCCCAATATTGAGAAATGAAGAGAGAAATAAAAGTTTGGTAGATGTATTTTCATGTAGTTGATGAAATGTGTTTCTCACATCGAAAAAATCAGGGGGTAAATTAGGGAAGTGTTTATGATATGAAACTGAGGTGGATTGGGGGGTTAAAAATGATAATAAAATTGAAACATAGAAACTTTCATGTTAGCATGGGAAGATATATTATGTTGAAAAAACTTATTGAAAACTGTTTGTAGTGGTGTTTTTTAGACAAGTACCTTCAAACACAGCCTTAACATTTCTGCAAATATAAATTGTGATTTTATGCATTGCCCACCTATGATGCGGTAGATGAAGAGGACGAACTCCTTGGTGCTGGATCTCTGGAAGTAGAAGAAATGGTTTGTATCCAATGCGGATGACAGGATGATCAGGCCTAATCCCTTGTTCGTACGACATTTCAATACCAAAATCTCTATAAACATGTGCATGGAATTCCTAGAAATTAAATGCGGATATAATGAATGTTACAAAGTATGTTAGATATGTAATTAAATGCTGAAAACATTTTAAAGTTAGTTAATTTTTAGAAAAATTAAATTTTAAGAGATATTAGAAGTTTGTACCGAAATTATATAAATAGAGGGAGGCATGTCAAAAATATCATCTTGCTGATCATCAATCCTTGATAATTCAATGTAGTCCACATCCTGTATAAAAAAATGAATGTAGTATAAGTTAATATGTGAATAAAAACTGAATAAATGTAAATACATTAAACATTATAGAGATGTGAAAAAAAAATTATGTTTTAAGAACATGTTTTCATGTTATTGGGGAGACTCACTATGATGATTTATTATTGAATCAACTTTTGTAGAAATTCGCATTATAATGGACACATATGAGGGAATAAATCATAGAACTAAGAAATTACTGCTTACTGTAATCTTTTCAGGGATTTTGTAGTACAATTCAAGATAAATTGGAAACAAAATGTGAAAAATTAAACACACCCAATTGAAATAAATATCTACTGTTTGAAATGTAATAAATTGTTGTTTATTTCATCCCATTATAGAGAAATTAAGAGAAAAAAAAGTTTGGTTGTTGGATTTTCATGTAGTTGATTCAACGTGTTGCTCACATCGGAAAAATCAGTGGGTAAATTAGGGAACTGTTGATGATATGAAGATGAGGTGGATTGTGGGGGTTAAAAATAACTAGAAAATTGAAACAGAGAAACTTTCATGTTAGCATTGAAATACATATTGATACATAGTTACAAGACACTTTTGGTATAGTATCATGAACCATATGATAATCAAAATCCCAAGCAGGTTTGGAGGACACCACCAATATATATGTCATGATTTCAAATCCTGAAAATTAGAAATAGTCATGTTCCCTGGAGGAGAAATGGGAAATAATGAAAGATGGAAAAAAAGATACAGACGTTGGGGGTCGCGACGGATCCGTGATTCTGGATGGAAGATGATTATTGAAGAGGAAAACAAGATGGAAGAGGGATCCATGATTGTAGATGGAGGAGTATTCAATGATTGAAGAGGAAACCAAAAAGGGGGTGATCTATGATTGAAGATGGATCCTTGATTCTAGATGGAGGCGACTAAAGAGTGGTCTGAGATTGAAGAGGAAACCTAGATGGAGGTGAGTTCAGACGAAACATGGGAGTGAAGCCTTCATGGTCAGAGGTTCCACAATAATGGATGTAGGTTTGAAAAAAATAGGTGATGTGGCTGCATGCTAGGGTGACACAGTAGTTGGAAAATTCCAACTTTAGTATAGATAATAGATAGATTTCATTACAGTTCTTAAAAACTGGAAAATATCAGCATACCAAACATGTTAAGCTAGTTCAATTTAATCATGCATAAAATAAAAAAAGACTGAATAATATGTGAGCATTTAATATTGATGATAAAAAATAAAACCTCGCTCGCTGAAAAAAAGAAAAATAGGAATCGAACATTTATTAATAGGGAAAAATAACCAAAACAACTCATACCTGCTCATTAAAGCCAAATTCAAGTACTGTTATTTAAAACATAAGATTCACAGGATTATCAATGTATCATTAACCCCTTGAGTTTTAAAAAATATTAAATTGGTGAGACCTTAACAATAAATCAAATAAAAATGAAGAATTAGTTGGTAAAAACACAAGGATCAAACCTCCTTGAGCCATAAATTATATGTTGCTTATGTTTATCCTCCTCCATGATTGTAAATCAAAGACATTAATTATGTAATTCCGTGAACAGTCTTCTGGATTTATCTTCGTCACTACATGAGGAAAATAAAAATTATTTTATAGTTAATTGGATAATTGCATGTGGATGTAGAAACTGAAATTGTTAAATATATTAAAGGATTTCCAGGTACCAACTTCAACTGAACCAACACTATCCCATACAAAATCTTGTTCTTCGATGAGAACTCGTCTCAAAAAATCAATAGAGTCCACAAATATGTTACAAAAAAAGGAAAAATCCCAGTAAGTAGACATCTGATTAAAACAAATCAAAAAATCCAGTATGCATTTACACATAAAACCCAGCACAAAGCGATGAGAGGTTTCTACCAAAAAATAAAACTCAAACTAATATTCAGTCTAGAAGATTGAAGGAGAATATATAGGAAGCAGTGATAGTCCCAGCTAAATTATTAGGTACCTATTTTATTTGAAATGATACATTCCTTAAAAATACTTGTTTTCCAATGCGAACCCTTCTACTGAAATCAAAAGAATCCACTCATTAGAAGTCAAAAAAACAATACAATTACTTTTCCATAAGTGATCCTACATTGAGACACAATTTCATTCATAAATTGAAGATGGGTTTATAGTCATGGACATTGGTGCACCTACACTGATTCTATTGATCAAAGAGTTTTATAGCTCAAAGTATCTTCCTCGTCTGCAATCAATCTCGGCATATCACTAACAATTTTCATGAGACTCATATCTCCAAACATTTAAACATGAAAACCCTTTCTATGAAGTTTAATTTACCATAATTATTCCCAGGAATAATATTTATGAATAGTGGCTACAACCAACAAAATTGATCACAAAAAACGAGTGAAAGGACTTAAGGCCTTCATCTTAAATCGTTTACAGTGTAAGAAAATAATAATAAAGACCCAATTAAGATCCTACAATTTCTCTAAAATATGAAATAATGTCATGGATCATGAACCAAAAAATCAAAATCAATGTAGAAGAAGATTCAGAATCATTTCATGTAATTTCAAAACATTAAATTAAACCAACTAAATATATATGAATACAAGGACAGTGGATTATTTAGATTGTGAGATATAGAGGGAGAGAGATATAATATTATCCAGTTTAATGTTTCTATCTTTCACCATCTCTTCTTGGTATGATCCCCCTTCTCATGATCTAAATTATAGAGAATCATAAAAGAAAATAATTCTAAACCAAAACATATCTTGGAATAAAACTGCCCATGATAATTTCAAAATCGTAGACAACAAATAAATCAAGGTACCCATCCTACAATTTTTTTAATTCATTATATAGTTATCCAAATAGTTCCATCAATCCATTATTATATTATTCATGATGCAAAATTAAATAAATTCAATGTGATATAATCTTCATTTTTGTTGAAGCAACATAATTATATGTATATTTATTTATTATTATGTTTAATCCAATCATCGATTATAAAATTAAAAGATAGAATATTCAGTAATAGTTCTATTATTGATCATATTGAATAATGATAAGCATAGAAAAATGAATGAAAAATTAAAGGAATAAGATAGTTTAATGGAAGACCAAAAGAAACAGAGAAAGAAGCATTACAATGCTCGGAGAAGGTTCAACTGAAATTAGTGTAGGATTGTGAGGATGAATCTTTTACTAAACCTTCACATTACCATGACTAAATTTTTTTTTGGATGCAAACCCATATCCTCAAATCAACTGAATCCAAACAATGGAATCTGGAAAAAGGATAAAATACCATTAAGTCGATAACTGAGAACAAAAGAATAAAAAAATCCATTATTAATTTAGACAAAAAAAAAATTAGGAACAAATAAAAGATAATTTACTACGAGATAAATGCTTAATGAAATAATAAATCGTGACTATTTAATGAGCATTCATAGAATGTAGTGACAGTCCCAGTAGAATCTCCAAGTCAAAGCTTCATAGGATCAAAATGATGGTTTTAAATCACATTAACTGTCAACAAGAGTATTGTTTCACTATGATGGTTAATATAAAAAATTCATAACATAGTCTTGAAAAGATAAGACCAGAACTAATATAAAACGTAGTTTATGTAAGGGAAAAGTAGAAACCGTGAATGCCTCATCTGGTTCCCAATAGACCAGAAGATGGAGACACGCATAATATTGATTCAAATAATAAGGCAATCAGTAATTTTTTCTCTTAAAAGAGCATCCCTCAGTGATCTTGGCATGTCCTTCATTCAGTTGGCAGATCACCGTCTGGCAATTAACTCATACCACAATAGTCTGAGAATGAATAAACATGTTTGTGGTGATGAAGCATCCCTAACACTTGACATCAGTGAAAAAAGAAGTTTGGAGACAGCACGAGGCATTTCGGCCTATGCTTTCACTTATCAAATTTTGCGGGAGGGTTTCCATATTGTGATCATTGGAAGGAGGCATATTAGTTGTAGAACACACAACCTGGGTTTCCAAAGGATAGAATCCCAATAGTCGATGAATATGGACTTCAAACCCTGTATTTTGGACCCCGAACAGAGTAGATGATGAAACCCTAGTTTGCGGATATCTGAAGAGGTGAAGACGGTGTGTCGATAATCAGTGTAGACTGTAGATTTCAGTGGACGATCATGGTGAAGTCGCCGGACAATGATGAATTGAATATGGTATAGGGTTTTGAATCGGTGATTCGGAAAATGGATGTCGCTATAGGTGAGAAGAAGAAGTCTCAAAGGAGCGCTGTTGTGGAGTTTTGATGAGAGATTTTTCTAATTGCGCGATGTTGTCGATAAATTTTTCAGATGAGATACTGCTTCTGGAGGAATTTTCAGATGAAGATGGAGCCTGTCAAGGGTTTTTTCAGAAGTTTGATTGGCAGAGGATCAAATTCGAAGGGATACAGTATAGCTGAAACCCTAGACGTTGAGGAGAGGATACTAGGGAGGGTCAGGGTAGGGCGTCGTGGAATCTGTAGGACGATATTAGAGAGTTTTATGAAGGTGGAGGCATGGATTCATCAAATGTTGACACCTAGGTAGAAAAATTACAACTTTAGATGGTATGTAGATTCACATTATAATGGACACATTTGAGGGAATAAATCATAAAACTGATAAATTACTGCTTACTATAATCTTTCCTAGGCTATTTTAGTAAAATTCAAGATAAATTGGAAACAGAATGTAAAAAATTAAACACACCCTCTTCAAATAAATATCTAATTTTTGAAATGTAATAAAATGAGGTCTATGTCATACCATTATTGAGAAATGAAGAGAAAAATGAAATTTTGTTTGATGGACTTTCATGTAGTTGATACAATGTGTTTCTCACATCGGATAAATCAAGGGGTAAATTAGGGAACTATTTATGATATGAAACTGAGGTGGATTGGGGGGGGTTAAAAATGATTAGAAAATTGAAACAGAGAAACTTTCATGTTTGCATTGGAAGATAGATTAAGTTGAAAAAACTTATTGAAAACTGTTTGTAGTGGTGTTTTTTAGATAAGTACCTTCAAATGCATCCTTAACACTTCTAAAATATAAATTGTAATTTTATTAATTTCCCACCTATGATGCGGCAGATGAAGAGGATGAACTCCTTGGTGCTGGATATCTAGAAGTAGAAGAAATGGTTTGTATCCAATTCTTATGACAGGATGATCGGGCCTGATCCCTTGTTCGTACAGTATTTCACTACCAGAATCTCTATAAACATGTGCATGGAATTCCTAGAAAGTAAATAATTCTATAATGAATGTTACAAAGAATGTTAGATATGTAAATAAAGTCCCCATACATTCTAAAGTTTGTGAATTTTTAGAAACATTAAAATTAAAGAGATATTATAATATTGTACCAAAATTATATAAATGGAGGGAGGCATTTCAAAAATATCATCTTGTTGATAACTAATCCTTGATAATTCAACGTGGTCCTCATCCTGCATAAAAAAATTGAAAGTAGATTAAGTTAATATGTGAATAAAAACTGAATAAATGTAAATATATTAAACATTATATACATGTAAGAAAAAATATTAATGTTTCAAGAACATGTTTTCATACCATTGGGTAAACTCACTGTGATGATTTATTATTGAATAAACTTTTGTATACATTCGCATTATAATAGAGAAATGTGAGGGAATAAATCATAGAACTGAGAAATTACTCCTTGTTGTAATCTTTCTATGGATATTTTAGTAAAATTCAAGATAAATTGGAAATAGAATGTGAAAAATTAAACACACCCTATTAAAATAAATATCTACTGTTTGAAATGTAATAAAATGAGTTCTATGTCATCCCATTATTGAGCAATGAAGAGAGAAATAAAATTTTGGTGGATGGATTTTCATTTAGTTGATGCAATGTGTTTTTCACATTGGAAAAATCCAAGGGTAAATAAGGGAGTTGTTTATGATATGAAACTGAGGTGGATTGGGGGTGTTGAAAATGATAAGAAAATTGAAATAGAGAAACTTTAATTTTATCATTGGAAGACAAATTAAGTTAAAAAAAATTATAACTGTTTTTCTTGGTGTTTTTTCAGATAATACCTTCAAACACAGCCTTAACACATATGCAAATATAAATAGTAATTTTATGCATTTCCCACCTATGATGTGGCAGATGAAGAGGATGAACTTTTTGGTGCTGGATCTCTGGAATTAGAAGAAATGTTTTGTATCCAATGCTAAAGACAGGATGATCGGGCCAAATCCCCTGTTCGTACAGCATTTTAAATATAGAATCTCGACAAACATGTGCATGAAATTCCTAGAATGTAAATAATGATATAATGAATGTTACAAAAAATGTTAGATATGTAAATGAAGTCCGCATACATTCTAAAGTTAGTGAATTTTTAGAAACATTAAATTTGGAGAGATATTAGAAGATTATACCAAAATTATATAAATAGAGGGAGGCATGTCAAAAATATCATCTTGTTGATCACCAATCCTTGATAATTCAATGTGGTTCGAATCCTGCATAAAAAAATTGAAATTAGATTATGTTAATATGTGAATAAAAACTGAATAAATGTAAATAGATTAAATATTATAAAGATGTGAAAAAAAATATTAATGTCTTATGAACATGTTTTTATACCATTGGGTAAAGTCACTATGATGATTTATTATTGAATCAACTTTTGTATAAATTCTCATTATAATGGACACATGTGAGGGAATAAATCATAGAACTATGAAATCACTACTTATTGTAATCTTTCTAGGGATTTTTAGTAAAATTCAAGATAAATTAGAAATAGAATGTGAAAAATTAAACACACCCTATTCAAATAAATATCTACTATTTGAAATGTAATAAATTGAGGTCTATGTCATCCCATTATAGAGAAATTATGTGAAAAATAAAATTTTGGTTGATGTATTTTCATGTAGTTGATGCAATGTGTTCCTCACATCGGAAAAATCAGGGGGTAAATTAGGGAACTATTGATGATATGAAACAGAGGTGGATTGGGGAGGGGGGTTAAAAAGGATTAGAAAATTGAAACAGAGAAACATCCATGTTAGCATTGGAAGACAGATTGATACATAGTTACAGGAATCTTTTAGTATAGTATCATGAACCGGATGATAATCAAAATCACAAGCAGGTTTGGAGGGATCCACCAACATATATGTCATGATTTCAAAGCCTGAAAATTAGAAATAGTCATGTTCCATGGAGGAGAAATGGGAAATAATAGAAGATGGAAAAAAGAGACAGTCGTAGGGGGGTTGCGACGGATCTGTGATTCTGGATGGAGGATGATGATTGAAGATAAAAACAATATGGAAGAGGGATCCATGTTTCTAGATAGAGAATTGATCAGCGATTGAAGAGGAAACTAGAAAGGGGGTGATCTGCGATTGAAGATGGATCATTGATTCTGGATGGAGGCGATTGAAGAGTGGTCCGAGATTGAAGAGGAATCATATATAAAGGTGAGTTCAGACGAAACATGGGAGTGAAGCCTTCATGGTTAGGGGTTCCACAATAATAGAGGTAGGTTTGAAAAAAATAGGTGATGTGGCTGCATGCTAGAGTGACACAGTAGCTGGAAAATTCCAAATTTAGTATAGATAATAAATAGATTTCATTACAATGCTTAAAAACTGGAAAATATCGGTATACCAAACATGTTAAGCTAGTTCAATTTAATCAAGAATAAAATAAAAAAAGAATGAAGAAAATGTGAGAATTTAATTTTGATGATAAAAAAGTAAACCTCGCTCACTGAAAAAAAAAATAACAATAGGAATTGAACATTTATGTGTAGGGAAAATAACTAAAACAAATCATATATGCTCATTGAAGACAAATTAAAGTACTGTCATGTAAAACTTAAAAATCACATGATTATCAATGTATCATTAACCCCTTGAGTTTTAAACAATGTTAAATTGGTGAGTCCTTAACCATAAATCAAATCAAGATGAAGAATTAGTTGGTAAAAAAACAACAGGATCAAACATCCTTGAGCCACAAATTATGTCGCTTATACTTATCCTCCTCCATGCTTGTAAATCGAAGAAATTAATTATGTAACTCTATAAACATTCATCTGTATTTATCTTCTTCACTACGTGAGGATGATAAAAATTAATTTATAGTTAATTGAATAATTTCATGTGGATGTAGAAACTGACATTGTTAAATATAGTAAAGGATTTCCAGGTACCAACTTCAACTGAACCAACACTATCCCATACAAAATCATGTTCTTCGATGAGAACTCATCTCCAAAAATCAATTGAGTCCACACATATGTTACACAAAAGGGAAAAAATCCCAGTAAGTAGACATCTGAGTCAAACGAATCAAAAAATACAGTATGCATTTACACATAAAACCAAGAACAAAGCGATGAGAGGTTTCTACCAGAAAAAAAACTCAAACTAATATTCAGTCTAGAAGATTGAAGGAGCATATATAGGAATCAGTGATAGTCCCAGCTAAATTTCTAGGTACCTATTTCATTTGAACTGATACCTTCCATAAAAATACTTGTTTTCCAATGCGTACCCTACTCCTAAAATCAAAAGAATCCACACATTATAAGACAAAAAAAGAAAACAATACCATTAATATCCCATAAGTGATCCTACATTGAGACGCAATTTCATTCATAAATTGAAGATGTGTTTATAGTCATGGCCATTGGTGCACGTACACTGATTCTATTGATCGAAGTATTTTCTAGCTCAAAGCAGTTTCCTCGTACGGTATCAATCTCTACATATCCCTAAAACTTTTCATGAGACTCATATATCCAAGCTTTTAAACATGAAAACCCTTTCTACGAAGTTGAATTTACCGTAATGATTCCCAAGAATAATCTTTAAGAACATTGGCTGCAACCAACAAAATTTATCACAAAAAACTAGTGGAAAGACTTAAGGCCTTCATATTAAATCATTTAAAGTGCATGAAAATAATAATAAAGACCCAATTAAAATCCTACAAATTCTCTAAAATGTGAAATAAAGTTATGGATCAAGAACCAAAAAATCAAAATCAATGTAGAAGAAGATTCAAAATCATTGCCTTTAATTTCAAAACATTAAATTAAACTAACTAAATATATATGTATACATGGACAGTGGATTATTTAGATTGTGAGATATGGAGGGAGAGAGATATAATCTTATCCAGTGTAATGTTTCGATATCTCACCATCTCTTCTTGGTATGCACCCCCTTCTCATGCACTGAATTATAGATAATCAGAAAAGAAAATAATTCTAAACCAAATGATAACTTGAAATAAAGTTTCCCATGATAATATCAAAATCATAGACAATAAATAAATCAAGGTACCCATCCTACAATTTTGTTCAATAATTATATATTTATCCAAATAGTGACATCAATCCATTAATATATTATTCATGCTACAAAATTAAATAAATTCAAAGTGATAAAATATTCATTTGTTTTGATGCAACATAATTATATGTAGATTTAATTATTATTATTCCTAATCAGATCATCGATTATAAAATTAAAAGATATAATATTTAGTAATAGTAATATTATTTATAAAATTGAATAATCATAAGCATAGAAAAATGAATGAAAAATTAAAGGAATGAGATAGTTTAATGGAAGACCAAAAGAAACAGAGAAAGAAACATTATAATTCTTGGAGAAGGTTCAACTGAAAGTAGTGTAGGATTTTGAGGATGAAACTTTTACTAAACTGTCACATTACTATGCCTAAAAATGTTTTTGGATGCAAACTCATATCCTCAAATCAACTGAATCAAAACAATGGAGTCCTGACAAAGGATCAAATACCATTAAGTCAACAACTGAGAAAAAAAGATTAAAAAAATACATTATGCATTTAGACAAAAAAAATAGGAACAAATAAAAGATAAGTTTCTACCAGATAATTGCTTAATGAAATAATCAATCGTGAAGATTTAATGAGCATTCATAGAATTCAGTGACAGCCCCATCAGAATCTCCAAGTACCAGCTTCATATGATCAAAATGATGGTATGAAATAACATTAATTGTCAATAAGAGTATTGTTTCACTATGTTGGTGATTATAACAAATTCAAAACATAGTCCTGAAAAGATAAGACCAAAACTAAAATAAAATGCTGTTGAAGTAAGGGTAAATGAGAAACCGTGAATACCTCCTCTGGTTCCCAACAGACCAGAATATAGAGACACGCACAATAATGATTTAACTAATAAAGAAATCAATCATTTTTTCTCATGAAAGAGAATCCCTTGGTTCACTTGGCATGCCCTCTAGTCGGTTGGCAGAGCATCATCTAGCAATTAACGCATACCACAATAGTATGAGAATGACTGAACATGGTTGGGGTGATGAAGCATACCTAACACTTTACATCCATGAAAAATGAGTTTGGAGATAGCATGAGGCATTTCAGCTTATGATTCCACTTATCTAGTTCTATGGGAGGGTTTCCATATTGTTATCATTGGTAGGAGTCATATTAGTTGTAGAACGCACATCCTAGGTTGCCAAAGGACACAATCTCGGTAGCCGATGATGATGGACTTCAAACCCTGTAGTTTGGTCACCGAAGGGAGTACCTGACGAAACACCAGTTTGCGGATATCTGAAGAGGTAAAGACGGTGTGTCGACAATCAGCACAGACCGTAGATTTCAGTGGACAATCATGGTGAAGTTTTCAGGAAATGATGAATCGAAAACGGTTGAGGGTTTCGAATCGGTGATTCAGAAAAGCGATGTCACTATAGGAGAGAATATGAAGTCTCAAAGGAACACCGAGGTGGAGTTTCAAAGAGATATTTTTCCAATTGCGCGATGTTGTGGATAAATTTATCAGACGAGATTCTGCTTCTGGAGGAATTGTCAGATGAAGATGCAGCCTGTCGAGGTTTTTTTCAGAACGTTGAGCGGTGGAGGATCGGATTCAAAGGGATACAATATAATTTAATCCATAGATATTGAGTAGAGGATACGCGGGAGGGTCGGGGTAGGGAGTCATGGAATCTGGAGGATGATATTAGGGAGTTTTACCGCGTTGGAGGTGTGGCTTCCACGGATGTTGACATGTAGGTATAAAAATGCCAACTTTAGAACATATATAGATATTATTTTTACCCTTATTAACCTGATTTACCCTTTAACCATGATTATAAAATAATTACTTAAGTTACTATTCACATTGTCCAAAAAAACATACAATTAAAAAAAATTAGACCTTATGATTCTAAATATGGAATCCATTTTTACAAATTCAAAACACATAAGTTTCATTAATTAATTTAAAATTAATTCCTGTCATCAAAACCAAAATGCGGGTTTTTATGAAGTAATAACTATCAAAATGTTGACATGTGTTTGTGTCCAGTTTTAAAGTGAAATTACATAAAATGACCAAAATTAGATTAAATTATAAAAATATATTCCATTTAAACTTTAAAACCATTAAATAATATTATTTAACCATATAAATTATCCCAGTAGAAAAAAATTTTTCAATTAAAATTTAGCGTATATTTACTATTCATCAAAACATGATAGCTTTGAGAAAAATATCCAAAATTAATCCAAAGTAAATTTTGATGTACCAATCCAAAATAATAAGTTTATTTTTTCAAATATAACATATTAAAGTGAAAAAACTGTATTTAATAAGGGTTTACCTTCAGAAGGTGGTAAAACACCATTTTAAAAAAAGTACTTATTTTATCTGAAATATTAAATTTGTTTTATATCATATCTAGAGAACATATAAGATAATTTTAAAATATTAAATTGGATATAGAAAATATATTTTTTAGAAAATAAAAAACTATAAATATTTATATGATTTTATAAACAAAATTATTCTCTTTTAAATAGGTTTTCATAAAAACACATCATTTATATTCAATAGGTTTTTATTTCCATTTCTAATAAATTTAGTAACCAATGAATAATTATTTAAATTTGTGTAAACCATATTTCAAAATTTACTTAATGATACTAATTCTCTCCATTCCAATGGATAGGTATTAACTACCATTTATAATAATATTATTATTACTATATTATATTTTGGTATAACTCAATGTTGTGTGTAATGTAAGATTTTGGAGAAGATTGTTGTTGTGTTTCGAGTATGATATCAGACAATGTGTCCCCTTTAATGTAAAATTAATATATTATTCATAAATATTAATAGAAATAAATATTGTATTATTCTATAAATAACTGGGTCATTACATCATTCCCCCTTTTGGAAATTTTGTCCTCAAAATTTTAAAATTGGGCTCGGAAACTTCATTGAAAATAAAACATCGAAAAAACATTCAATAAAAATATCACATTGAAAGAAGTAAAGAGAATTACAAAGGTAATTCAAGATGAAAAATACTAGGATTCTATTTTGGAAAACATGGATATGGAAGAAAAACTAACCACCATGTTCTGATGGAGAGTAGTAGAAAACATTATCAGGAGAAAGTTTACAATCTAAAAACTTTAAACATGTTATGGGTTAAAAGGTCATTGATTTCATTGTAGGAAATGTAAATGGAAAAAGATTTTTTTGATGTTCCTTTTCATAATGTTGTGGAATTTATTTATGATATTGACTAAGAATATAAGGAAATATACTTACTTTTCAAGTAGAGTTTCATCTGTTAATACATTTCTACCATAAACTCATCCTTTCTCCCAATGATGAGTATTCAAGATGAATTGGTCACACATGAAGCAATAGAATCAACTTCTAGATAATCACACAAACAAGAAAACATGAACTATATGTTTCCCCTGTCTTTAGACATTAACCAAAACAAAAATGGTTCATACAATATCAGATAGTCCCTAATAAGGATAATGATTTATATAAAGAAATACTACTCTTAATCTCTAAAATTAAAAAAAAATACACCCTAGATCAACTAGGAATATTAAATAAACAATTTTCATTAAAAATATTCAAAGTAATACAAACTCAGATTTATACCCAAAATTCAAAATTATTTGATAACATATTCTTCCATGATAAATCTTAACATTTATCTCAAAATAATATCGACTACTCTTAATGTCTCATATTTTAAAGTAATTAACCTATTCACATATTCTCCATGATTGGTAAATAATTTCACAAAATAACCCAAATCCTTATTTTTCCATAATAAAAACATAGATTCTTCAAAAATAAAATTAATATATTACTCAACAAATAAAATACCATAGTATTATATGTTCCTTAGGCATATAGTGTTCCCTAAAAGAGTGAATGTTGTCCAAAATAACATTTATCACTTAATCACCAAATCATTTTCCTATACTAAGTATATTAATTTTATAAAACATAAGTTCCCAAAATCAACTTATTCTTGATCCATAAAAATAAAATGAAAAATTTATACTAACTAGGGACATTATGTAGGATAGTGGTAGGAGATAAATCCCTATCACACTTTGGTTGTGGGTTCGATTCCCGCAGCATTTTCTGACGCGACAAGCTGTCACAGAGTCTGTGTGTTGTACTTTTTTAAAAAGCTATATAATTGTATCACATTAAAAAATGAAATGAGATAAATTCCTCAAAAATAACCATAACATTTTTAACATCAATGGATATTTCATACCTCTTATTTCCATCCCAAAAATTAATAATCCATAATTCCCTCAAATTAAAGGATCATATAAACCATAACGGTTCTCTATAACTATATCCATAAAATAAAATATTATTAATCATAAATTATCATTTTTATATAGTAAAATTAAGGGTTACAAATAATATAAGCCTTCCAAAGTAATCCCATAATTATAAAAATAAAACATATCTTCATTGATATATCTAACATAACTCTTCAATTACTAAAATTTAGATATCTTAATCATTTAAAATTTTCATGATCCTTTATCCATGTTCTTACATATTATTCTTTTATAATTATTTCCTACAAAAAAATCATGCATAATTTCCTAAGATTAAATAATGTCATAACCTAAGCTATGAAATAATATATACCTTTCATAGATCATTTTCAGTTTCCCCATCTTCAATTAGAATGGAATTAGGTATTGGTAAACTTATATTTGTACAGTCATACTGATCCCATTCCCAAACCTTCTTCATAGGACATATATGTATTTAGTGACCATGCACACCACATTTAAAGAAATCAATTGATCCCTTGCAAAGAACTTATTCTCTTTCTTAGAGTAAATTGAATGCTTCCTTTTTCAATGTAAGGTTACTGCTTTATGACCTCTTTTACCACATCTATAAAATATTTTTGTCCCTTTGAAACATTTTCCTAGGAGTTTCTTTCCACATCCATGACACATATGTTTTTTAGTATACTTACCTTTATGATTATTACCTGATGTTCCATAGGGATTTGTTTCTCACATATATAATGTCTTAGAAAAAACTCCCAAGGATCAAGTGGAAAATCATGACTCTAGAAGGTTAGTTATAAATAACCACCGGAGTTCTCATTGCGTCTCCCATTTCATTTGGTTTCTTATTCAGAAAACCACCACAGCTTCTTTCACATCCATTGCTACATTGGTTCCTTCTAGATCTATCCATTTACTAAAACCAAAAAAAATTAGTGTGAGTATATTAGTAAAATAATCGTATACTATTTTATGAGGAGGGTAAACACTAAAATATACATATTAATGTTATCATAAACTCATTAAATTTATCTAAAATAACTATGAGTTTTTCTAATATTCTAACCATTTTGGTTATATAAAACATGTCACTTATTCTTAAATAACACCCTAACCTATAAAGTCAGTTAAACCTCCCTCTAATACCAACTATAAGGCCCCAACTATAAGAATTAAAAAATATTGAGTTAAGTCAATATGTTGGATTTAATTCACATCGAGGATATTTTTTTGGTTTAGATCATTAGATAATTAGGTCATGACTGATAAATAACAACATAAAAATTACATGTAGACACCTCTAATCTATATACTTTTTTAATAATAATAAAACTCCTTAAATAAAACAAGGATTATTTTATTTGTAAAAATATTCTTTAAATATTCATTTCTCTTACCCTTACTTATACTCTATGAAAAAAAATTCAAAAACATAGGATAAAAATAAAATTCTCATTTAGGGATACATAAATAATGAAAACTATTGGTCTTGTGAAAACATATAAACCATGAAAACCTTATCATAAAGTAATACTTTTACCCATTAAGAACTAGAAAAAACACAACACTAAATATAAACTCATTTTATACCCTTTTTTAACAAAAATATTTAAAAAAATCTCATATACAGCAACATATGACATATATTGGTAACTTGGTACATAAACATACTAAAATGGAATAACCATACTGTCAGCTTCCACACATATCACTAAATGGAATATCCATACAGATAAATTCCATACCCAATCCATTTGATGTTATAACGTAGATACCTGTAATTTGTTTATCATAGAACAAACCTTCATTAGGTTTATCATGTAAAAACCTATCATTGGTTTATCACGTAACCACCCATCAAATATCCATGTACCATTATATAATCATTACACATAAAATATTAAAAATATCAACGTTTCATTAATAACATTTCATTTGAAATCACAAGAAATAATTTCAAGATATTGAAATACTCAATCAATGTCAAAAACCCATTTTCAATACCAAAACACCCAAAATGGGTATAATATATTTCTTTTCCTTTTAAAAACATTAAGAATTATAAAGGAAGCCATATATCAAATAATGATTACGGCGGCATAGGGGTCATTGTTGCCGAATACATTAAAAACATTCAATTTTTCATTTA
Organism: Viscum album; assembly: GCA_963277665.1. Lineage (NCBI taxonomy): Eukaryota > Viridiplantae > Streptophyta > Magnoliopsida > Santalales > Viscaceae > Viscum > Viscum album. Next base: position 858,674,529 of record OY728157.1, on the reverse strand, counting down.
GGAAAATGCTTTGTAGAAATAATATTCCCTTTGAATGAAATTAAAATTCAAGTGGGTTTATTATAAACCTTAAAAAATAATAAGGTGTATATTATCAAAATATGCCTCAATGAAATGATATTGAGATGAAGTCTCTTACCTTGTGTCTGAATCATAATGTATATTCCTTGTTCATCATGAATAATAAACATAAGTTAATTTATAGTTTCTTTATAACATTATTCATGATTTTTATTGCATTTATATCACTTATTACCATGTTATAAAAATTACATAATTTTTTAAATTAATATCGATCATTTTATCGATATTTGGTACCTGACTCAACAAATGAACTTGTTTTGATATAAATTTTAAATTTAGTCAAAATTTAATCATCTCTAAAAAAGATATTCATGATTTAAATATTATATATATCAGTTATATATGAATTTATAATAGTCCATAATATTTCGAGATAAGAAATGTAATGCAGTATTCATGGAGATGGTATGTCATACGTACACATGAATGCTACTTTCATCACATTGTCATAATAAAAGAATAAAATTAAATTTATATATTATAATACTAGTATTATATTTATGTCATATTTTTACAATATTTTTAATAAAACCATCCTTTATATGTTCTATGTATATTATGAACGAGTCATATAACTTTTAGGGGGTGGTAGTCAGCACTTCGTCAAATAAAATTATCGTATTTACACATCATGGAAAGAAAAATGGTATGCAGTAAAAAAAATTTATAAAAGAATAGTAGAAATAAAAATATAATATATATCATATATAAATACAGTTTCATCATAATATCCACCATGAGAGGTGGTGGGAGAAAATTGAACATTCATCAGTTCGTGAGCCAGTAGTTCTACGTATACAAAAACAGTATGTTCGTATCCATTAGATGAAGGTGTGTATAAGTGTAGTTAAAATAATTCTCATTAGAAAATCCTATTATATTGAGTATATTGTGGTTTTTATTAAATAAAATAATAATAAGTTCATAGTGAGTTTAAAAGGAAAATAAAGGAAATGAACATGAGAAAATACGTTACTTCTAAATCGGGAAACTTCTTTTGATTTGAGCAGAAACGATTTTTTTAATTGCATTCTGACAATGGAAAGGATTATATAAGTAATATAGGGATGTTGGGAGATTATTTATAAATAATTTGGACGATCCAAGTGGCTTGAGAGGTGTGAGTTATGTGGGTGGTGGTGGTGGACTTTTATAAGAGGGAGGATGGGAACTTGAGAGGTGTGAGTTATGTGGGTGGTGGTGGTGGACTTTTATAAGAGGGAGGATGGGAACTTTAAGAAAGTATAGGAATATTAATATGTTATAAAATAAATTTCAATTAAATATGGTCCAATACTAATTTAACTAGAATATAATATAATTTTGGTTCTAATAGAAATCATCAAATATGTTTTAAACAACTCTTACATAATTTTTTTTCCTTATCTTTTTTGTCTAACCCTTATTTTTTTTAATATTAACGTTATATCATGTTATTTACATATTGTGGGTTAATTTAATTACCATATAATGTCAAAAGACACAAAAAAGGTTATCAATGACATATATGGACCTATACTAACCATTTGGATGAATATGATATATTTAGGAATATTATTTCATTTAATAATCAATTTTATGTTTTAAGTTAGGAATTATTTTAATTTGGAAACTATTCGTACTTAACTTTTTTAAAAATTCATAACATCCAGATTCCTTCAATACAATGGAATTAACTCAAAGATAATTTGTCAAAATAGTCCTTAAAATTATTTTCTGCCATAAAAATTATCAAATTATATATATTTTAATATTTATAATATTAATTATTTGAATCCTTTATTATTGAATCAATCACTCCTTCATCATTATGTCATAATTTAATTAATTTATTTGATTTTTAAATTTTTAAATAAAATATCATGATTTATAAACACTTTTTATATTTTTAATTAATATTACTAGTAAAATATATATGTTATATAAACCTATATTAAACTTGTTTTAGTAAAATATACATGTTTTTGTTATATTTCTCTTTACTTTAAATTAAGTCTTATAAAATGTCATTTTCACACACACGTGGCTCAATGGGGTACCAAAATCTACCTAAAGATTCCCAAGGTCGTAAAAGTCTGATAATATATTATTGGTACTTGTTTTAGGGTTTTTTAATATTATTATAATATTATTTTTTACCCTTATTTACCAAATTTTCCCTTTAACAATGATAAATAAAAAAATTACTGAAGTTACTATTTATAATATAAAAAAATAAAAGGTACCTATTAAAACAATTTCGACCTTATAATTCCAAATATGGAATCTATTTTTCCAAATTCGAAATAGGGAATTTGCAGTAAATAATGTAAAATTAATTCTCATTTTCAATATCAAAAAGTGGGTTTTAAAGAAGTAATAACTATGAAAAGATTGACATTTGTTTATGTCCAATTTCAAAATTAAATTACTTCCAATGAAAAATATTATATTAAATTATAGAAATATATTATATTTTTTCTTTAAACTCATTAAATGATATGATTTATCCATCTAAATTATCTCGATGGAAAAATATTTTTTCAATTAAAATTTAGCGTATTTTTACTAATCATCAATACATTATAGCAATCAAAAAAATATTAAAAATTCATCAAAAGTAAATTTTGATGTCTCAATTATAAATAATATGTATATTTTGTCAAATAGAACATATGAATGTGTCAAAAATATATTTAAAAAGGGTTCTCCATCAAAAGGCAGTAAAACTGCATTTTTTGAAAAATACATCTTTTATAAAAAAATTTTATTCTAATGTAATATCTATAAAACATATAATATGAATTTAAAAAATTACATTGGATATATAACATATATTTGTCATTTAATAAAAATCTAGAAAGTTTTATATGATTTTATGAACACAATTATTCTCTTTTAAATAGGTTTTCCTAAAAACACGTCCTTTATATTCAATTGGTTTTTATTTCCATTTATAATAAATTTAGCGACAAATGTATCATTATTTAAACATGTGTAAACCATATATAAAAATTTAGTTGATATTATTCATCACATCCATTCCAGTGTCTAGGAATTCACTACCATTTAAAATAATAATATTATTACTATATTATTTTTTAGTATAACTCAATGCTGTGAGAATCATAAGATTTAGGAGAAACCCATTATTGTGTGTCTAGTATGATATTGGAAAAATAATCCCCATTAATATAAAATTAACATCTTATTCATAAATTATAATATAAATAAAAATGCATTATACTATAAATACTTAGGGCGTTACAACTGATGAGCGTAATTTTTTATTTGGAAGGATGTGGATATACCTTAGCTTGACTAGTGGTATCAAAGTGAATGTAGCTAGATTAGATTTTATAGTTCATTCAGTTATACCCCCCACAATATTACCTCTTATTTTTTGACGTAATCATGATGTCTTCCCAGGTTACTTCTCATATTTTCCTCAAGATTGGGGAATTACATATGAGATTGATCTTTATATGGGGCACAACCGATACTGATTACCCCTTATCGTATGACACTATATGAGTTAAATGTAATGAAGGTACAGTTGAGAGTATTAATTTTAATGGATTTATTAGACTGAGAACATTTCAATGTGTTACTCCAGTGTTATTTTCTAAGAACGAAAATGATAATGTATGGATCTATGTGGACTAACAAAAGAAAAATTAGCTAATGGGAAATAAAACATACATATTACCTAAAATTGATTATCTATGTGATTAAATATTAAGATACTTTCAGTTATATAATATTTATCTTTATTGAGGCTAAAATCTGTTATGATTCATAGAAGATAATTTTCCAATGATTTTATTTTAGAGTAGATATGAATTGTATCACTATATTTTCATGTATTTTGGGTTGAAAAATACTCTTGTGGTGTTTATGTCCCTCTTGAATAGAAGTTTCTATCATAGACCTCTTGAATAACATTTTATATCCCTGCATTAACTCATATATCATTATATTCTTGGAAAATATACTAATATATTCTATTACTTTATATATGCATGCTAGGAAACTTGATATTATATTGATTATACTTCGTGAACATGGTCCTTATAAAAAAAACTATTGATTTTCCACCCACTGATTTAGGAGGTGTGTTATCTTGGGCATGTAATTTATAGGGAATTAATTTCACAAAACCTAGAGAAGTAGAGTCTATTATGTCTCGACCGCATCATAGGATAATGTTTGAGATCATGGGTATTTTTGGACATATAGTGTACTAGCAATGTTACATGTAGGAATTCTCTTATTTGGGAACACTAATAACATAGTAGTTCAAAAATAGGATAGAGTTTGTGTATTTTGATTAGTGTGAAGATAAATTCTAAAAACTGAAGAAGAGATTGATTAAAATACCTATTGTGATTCTTCACGAACATCGTATTCTGTATGTCATGTATTGTGATTCCTCAGGTGTTGGATTAAGAGATGTATTAATGTTTAGGTGTTAGGTAGTCACATATGGATTATGTAAACACTTACCCCATTAGTGATACTAACTAAAACATGAAATAGTGCTAGAATATTTACACCACATTAATATGTGTTATTGGTATTATCTCATCAATGGGAGGTGTATCATCCACGTGGACCATAAAAGATTGTGATACATCATCACTCATCCTAATTTGAATTTAATCCATTGGTTTTGGGTGTATTATCTTTATAAATTTAAATCTAAAATGTATTTTACTCCATGTAATGCTAATATAATTTTTTATTTTCTTATTATGAAAAAACAATAGTCATTGGAGTTTAGATAGTAACCTTTATCTGATAAATAACATGTGTTGAGTTTTATGGTTTATTGTCTAGTGAATGTAATGAATGATTATATATTATCAGGATGTACACCTTTATTATCATATGATACTTTGTTTACTAGTAATTCTAAATTAATATTTAGTTTTAGAGTGTGTAGTGATGATATACAGATTAATAGCGAGTGACCCTTTTCGTGGGTGTTCCATGGATGAAGATGATGAAATTTTTGGTCATGGGACAATAGATTTTTCAATTTTTTTAAGGGAGGAGATGATGGGAGGCTCTAATTAGATTTAATGGGAATTTAATATAGGATAATTAATTATATACCAAGCCATCTGACATTCATTTTTTGGTCAATTATTAAGAGGTTCATCAATGGTTTTGTTTCATGATGTCTTACATGTTCATGGGTAGACGTAAAGCATCAACATCTTGATGGTTTTCTTAAATAACATCTAATTCCTATATGAATGTGGGATTATTAGGTAATGGAATATCTGAATGGTTTAATTAGGCCCTTGGGGAGTTGATATTTTTTTCATAGTATATTAGTTGATGAAATTCACCCATTCTATTCCATTATAAGGGAACCTTTTAGTGGATGAGTTGCGAATGTTGTATTAACATGCTATTATGCACATTCATGGAGTACCCTTGAGTTATGTGTTATAAGAGGACTTTTGTTTCATATTTATATTTTGGTAAGGAAAATAGAATACTTTTAGTACCATTCCCATGTAGAGTACAGCCTATAATCTACACGTGGATGGATATTCAAATAGGATGATCTAGATTTTAAATGTAATTTTGTGGGAATATGTTTTGTAATTCAGTGGATATTAGTATAATAATCTTTCCTTGGTTTATTTTTCATACAAAAATATATTCTAGAAAAAAATTTCGATGAAATATTTTGAGTATTTTTATATTAGATCAGGTCACTCACCACGATATTGACATATTAATTAGGACGCATTAGTTTTTGGAATGACCTTGGTATATGAGACCCCGAGAGGATATAGATGAATTTAAAATGGTTAGTCACCAATCAATATAGAAAATGATTGTATTTTTATAAAAGGATGTATATTTGGATTTTGATTTAGTTGACCAATTTTTCTTATGGGTGACTCCTCAACTAGGTAATCAATCATTATAGAATAACGGGAACCTAGCACTGTGGTTTTTTTTGATTTTTCAGATTAGCGAGCATATTTGGACATTGAATTACCATTTAGATCTTAATATATGGTATTTATGTATGAATTATGTGTTCCATGTGTCTTTTCTTCGTGGGGAAATAACTAATATTGTGCATGTGACTGACTGTGAGGACATTAAACTCAAATCAGACACATTATTTTTAAAGATCCCTATGTGAATAATAGACCGAAGAGATAAATTATTATATGTAATTAAAGTGTCATGTAGTTATTCCTATGGAATCATGAATTTATCCATGAATTTATTTACGATAGGGAATTATATGTATGAGCTCAATGGGCTGAGATGTTTGAGAATTATCTATAGAGTCACTTCTTGAGGAATATAATTCTACATATGAGAATATTATAATGTCGCATAGTTTTCTAGGTACCTTATTCTTTATATTCTTCCATAATTTATGTTTTTTTGAGTTATAATTTTCTTCGATAAATTATTTGGTAGCTTCTATTTGATTTTAGAGGTTTTTAGTGTCATTAAGAATGATGCATTATTGGAACATGGTTAGTGGAAGCTCTATGGATCTCCCTATGAAAATGTGAAACTTTTAAGGAGAAGGAAAATGGGAATAATATGATCCCCATTAAGTTATAACTAACCATGTGATTTTTCCAAGAAATTCATGTAACTCTGGAAATAGGAAAAATCACGGTTGGTGCAAAGCTTACTAAAATTATCAACCAAACCATTATATTTTCTAGAAAAGGTAGAAAAATTCACATTGTTGGTGCACTATTCGAAAAATAATAAAACAAAATGGTGTTCATTGTATTAGTTAACCAAAATTGAATTTTAGCATCCATAACACTACAAAATCTCCCATTTATTCTCATACTTCTATGTATATTAAACTTAGGGACATTAGTGATTATTCTGGGCATTTACCATCCCATAATTGTTAAAATAGAAATTTCCAATAACATTTAATCATTTGGATTCAAGGAATTTTTTTTATTATTCCATTCATAAATTATATCCTATATGTTATCTTTTTCTCTTGAGTTGAATCATAGATCAAAGCTATATTTTCTTAATCTATGGACTCTATCATAAAAATAATAAAATCTTGGACAACAAAAATATAATGATAGATATATTAATAATGGAATCCTATCTCTTTAATAGATCTATATCGAACATTAAGGTGAATCAGTTTTTTGAAATTTAATATTGGATTCAACCCTTAGAAATATTCCAGAATTTATTTAATATCCTAGAGGTTATATATTGATGTATTTAGTATTTTTCCACTGATCATTGGTGAGGGGATTTTATCCAAGTACTATTTCTCATAGAATCTTGGTCTTATCATCGATTTATTAATGGTAGGAATCTTTTTACCACATAGATCACTTGTATAAGAATTTTGGGATTATATGATGTTATGTGCTTCTATGATTTGTGATCAATACATTATTATATTTCAATTTGAGTGCATCTTTATCATGTGAAACCCATGTTTGATATTGATCAGGCATGTCTTTATGTGTGTGTGTGTTTGTTACATTGAGACAAACTCTTTATTTTGATCATATTTGTGTGTGTGTGTGCATATAGGTATTATTGATCAATCTTGATATACTATGTGTTACCCGTATGGGTTATTTCATGTTTTGTTCAAATGTATTTCCTTTAGAGGTTTTTTCTCATTCTGAATTATAGGTGGACCATTAAGATATGGTTTATCATTAGAGTGAGGGAATTTGTGACATATGATAATAATAATGAAGGGATGAGATAAAGGTTCGGGTTATGTCAGCCTTGTGGGTTTTCATAAGGTAGTGTAGTGGTAAAATGACATTTTGGACTAACCTGAAGTAGATAAAAGGGTATGATAGCCTTATATCCCAACCCGGGATAGAGTTAGGGCTTGATGGATCTTTGGCCTGACCCCAATACTCATTATCCTTTGAGCTTCTAAGAGATACATGAGGTGTCCTTTAGAATTATGGATGAGCATGAATTATATTATTAATACACTACTTTCTTGGATCCAAATTAATTATGTTCACAGTTCTTGGGAACACTGTTAGAGCCTAACTTCTTAGATATTTATTGTTGTTTCTTGGCAATACCCATATTTATAATCACGTACTAAACCTCTTGTTCATGATCAATTCTGTTTTGGATGAATAAGTGGTGTCTTAATGAATTTATAATGAAACCTTATAAAATCATAATTTTTCATTTGAAAATTTTATTATCATGTTAATAAGGAATGGAATGATCCCGGTGTCTAGGAGTTGAGGAGATTGAGCATGGATTTTGTAAGTGGTATTGAACATGTAACACCGCAAAACATTACAAAATTTCCCCTCTAGAATAAATTAAATTTTTTTAGATTTCATTATACTAAAACATATGTTAAGATTATGTTACATGGGGTGTAATGTTAGGCTTTTTCTACATGGAACTCTATGTTTAAGTTTCATTACATGAAATACTCACTTTCCCTAATGGATTTCATGACACAAAGTACTAATTTTTAAAAAACAATATTATAGTATTACAAATATAATTAGCTAATATAATTAGATACAACCTATTGGTTAAATTGATAGTTATGAATTATATTAAATATCTTAGGAAAATATAAATTTAAATTCAATGATTACAAATTAAATATTAATTAATATAATAACCAAATAAATATGAAGGGAATGTTCTTATAAAAACAAATTGGGTCAAAAAGTAATTTTATCCTAATAAATAAAAATATTTACAATTAGCGAGTGATATTGATTGAATAAATATATTATATATTCAATACAATATATGTGACATTAATACAATATATTTTATAATAATAAGGCAATAACAAACCCAAAATTATGAATAAAACCATATATTTTTATAAAGGCAATTTTACTAACTTTTAATGGTGCACCCATATTAAATCTGAATTATAAATCATTCATAAATTTAGTACGAAAAAATAAAATTAATTTTTTAAATTTATTCCTTAAAATTAGGTTAGGTTGAATTTTTGGTTTTTTTCTATAAAGATTCATTTTTTGATGGGTAGTGAAAAATACCAAATTTTAATAAAAATTTATTTTTTATCAAATTTATATATAAGGATAAATTAAATTTATGATTTTTTTTAATATTAAATAGATAAATATTACATAGTATTATAAATTTTAGTTAATTATAATATACTTCACATTGAAATAGGATAAAAAATCATAGCAAACTTTTGAACCTTTTTACTTTATAATGACTCATTATCCTCTAGTCTGTAAGATTATTTTTTATTTAATTTATGCCACTAATATGTTTGGAATTTAAAAAAACAAGATTCGATATTTGGAATTATAAATATTTATTATTTCTAATAAGTTCAATATAGTTTTTGGAAAAAATATTCAGAAACTAATTTAAAGTAATTACAACAATTAAGTGGAAATATAGCTAAAGAAGTCACTAAACCTTAATCATAAGTACCAAAATGAACTAAAAACATGTCCAAAATAAATTTTATATTCATATAGACCCTATAATACATTTTTTTAATATTTTAAATTATTTTAGTGACATGACATGCTAAAAACAAGGTGGTAATTCCTTTTTCCATAATTTTCAAGAATGCCACTCTACCTCCACTATAAAAAGGCACACACTCCTCTCACTTATTCACACCTCTAAAGACCATTGTATCGACAAAAAACAACTAAAATGACTCCAAAATTTTATCCTTTAAACATATAATCCTTAAAATGTTATTAAATCCATCCATATAATATCATTGGTGCAATCCAAATGGATTTACCTGAATAAGAGGTAACATTCTTCCCCAAGATCATTTATTTTATTTTCAGTCACCACCACTCAAAATATTATTATTACTTGACTATATAATATAAATAGTATACTAAATATAATTTTAGGTTTTATATTATTGTGTTGACCAACACATACACACACTTCAATCTAATGGGTAATGAACTTACTATTCTTGTGTATGCTAAACTACCACCTCACGAAACGATGTTGTTCATTTTTCATTTACCACCTATCATAGTTAATAATTATGATAAAAATGTTGTTTATATATAATATATATTATATTTATAATTTATATATGCTTACTAAATCATTATATAATTGATACCCTTATTATTTTCATTTTTTATAAATATGATAATATCATTTGTGGACGTGAGGACAAACATCACCTCAAAGCGATGTGATTTGTTCATACTAATCATATAAAATATAGAGGATGGTTTTAATTTAAATTTATGTAACATAAAAAACATATATATATTATTTTCATTAAATAATTACCATTTTGGAACCAAAGCATCACATTTCATTATTTCTATTTTCACGCACTAAAATGTGATAATGTCGGTCTTCGACGTCTGGACTACAGCCTCCCCGACATGGTGGGATTCCATTTACATCAAAATAATTATATATATAATTATATATAATTAAAAAATATATATTTTGAAAAAATTATAATTATCTAACGATATAGTTTTACTTACCTTCTTTCCATAATGATCACTGAAAAATGGGAATGTTATTCATGCGTACGTACGGACTACCGTCTCCAAGATTGTAATGTTGATTCATTTTTCACTACTATATCTCATAAATGGATTGAAAATTGAATTTTTTTTATAAAAAATATAATTATATGATGATTATTATTCATTATATATTTATATAATGACCCTTTGACCATATTTTACCTACCAAAGTCATTTTTGACACATAAATCGAATATGGTCAAAACACCTGACGTAAAATTAATTATTTAAGTAGTTATTTTCATAATTGTAATATGTTCAAAAAAAGTATTGATAAATATGAAAATGGTTATGAATTAAGTAAATAATTAACATAAGTTTAATATTTTTGAATATAATGAAACATATTACTATTCAAACGTAATGTGATGGATTTCATTTCAATTTACATTCTGTTGAGAGTGACATGTTATTATGCAACAATTCACTATTTTATAGTGTATATTCCAAACATTTAAATGTTATATAATGAATCTAATTATTCTAATTATATTATAAGTTACATTTTATGTCATTTTGTTATGTGGAATATGATTCAAATGTTTTAAATTTGTATTGGACATAATAGAATGTGTAAATATTATATTCCTTGAGAATTGTTTAATGATATTTCAATGGTATTTCCATTCATCAGTGTTAAAAAAAGTTATATAGCCTATACAAAAGAAAATCTATATAAATATGTATTATTTATTCAATGTGAATATTAGATAAGGAATATTATTTTTTCAATTATTAGATATAAGGAATGTTTTGGACTATAAATTATGGGTGGTTCCAAAACTTTATATAGATTCTAGATGAATCAACAAGTTCACATGAGAAGAATGATTTAGACAAACTAAACAGATTTCTATCTATAGTTTTAAACTCTTTTTTGAATGGTCTTGATGGTATAGGTTTTCAAGTTATATAGACCAAAAATCAAATAATTAAGCACTTCCTTCATATATATTTCAGTTATTATTGATATTATCTATGAGAATTTCATATGATAAAATCTATAGATTCATTTCATTCTTATGTTATTGATTAAATGGAATCTGTTTCACATTTTTACCAATACATATTGATTATTCCTTATTTAGTTATTTTAATTGAATGAATTATTAGTTATTTACCTTTATATATTGATTTACACTCATCAATTCATTATTTATTCTAATTTACCTTCCATTATTGAGAGTTAGATATCACCCTTATGTTTTTCCTTTTTCTTGGTTATTAAGAAGAAACTGTTGAATAATATTTCTAGGATAAATTTTATTTCATTTTATTATGTATAATTTTTTATTTTCTATTTCCCCATGTAATATGGGTATCATGTATGGGATCATTATTTACAAAACTACTAAATTTATCGTCCCATTGGGATTTGATTCCTTGTAATCATGTCAATTTAATAAAATAATAAATGAGCTCCAAGATTCTAGGGTCGGGGTGTTATAGTTGGTATCAACGGAGCATTATCAGAAACCTTGGATACATTATTTAGAAAAAATATGTTAGGTAACATAACCCTGTGAGAGACTATGAAGATAAGTGTATAGGAACATACTATAATTTTAGTAAGGTAGATATTATGTACGTATTTATAGAAATAAATCCTAGTCTGGATACTATTTGTAGATGTGGTTCTAGAATAGATATACCATAGAGAAAAAACCTTGAAAAGGTGTGTCAGGCCTGACTAATCATAACCTGGTACAAGATAACAGAACAAAATTTATACCTTCTTTTTCACTCTTGATGATATAATTATGATAATTCACACTCTCTTTACAAACCATTTTAGGGGATTCAAAAGTATGAATCCTTCAAAGACACCATATTTTTGATTTTGATGTTATGTTAACATAAACATTTTATTTTTTGATATGTGTTGTGCCATATTTATAATTATAAAAATTTCATAATTTTATGAACTGGTACAATAGGTTATATTGTTCAAAAACAGCACATAGAAAAAGAATGATATCAATAATAATATATATTTTAGATATTTATCTACCGAGTAAGCCAATATAGTTCGTATTGGAATGAAGAAAATTATGGCTATATTAAGACAGCTTAATAGGGTAATGAAAAATAACATTTCATGAATGCACAAACATACTCTACAATGAGAATATCCTATGTTGGATTTATTTATGTGACATAGGCCCCCATTATTTAGTGGGACTACTAACCCAACATAAGCTGATCTATGATTTATGACTTTGGAGAAGATATTAATGAAATTGGGATGTGGTGAAAAGGAAAAGGTTACAATTGCAATGTATTATATCAACAGCGATGCATATCAGTGGTGGTTGTTGATTCCAAATACTGGAGAGGATGAATAAATAAAACTCATGGAATAGAGATCTGTTAATGAAAAATTCTTTGAAAAAAAATTCTTTGTGAGCCACAAACGGAGATCAATATTAAATTTCTTATATTACAGATAAATTAGGAAGAAATAATTTCAATTTATTAATCTAACTATTCAAAGGTAGAAAGTTATTCTAAGAACTTCATACACAACACGGAGTGTAAGATTGACCATTTATTTTATAGTCTTAAGACAAATATCGAAAGAGAATTGGTTTCTCAAACATATTATTCATACTATGAAATTTTTTATGTGTTCAAGATAGAGAAATAATTCTCCAAGACTTATGGACTCAAAGGGAAGCAAGAGAATAAGATAAAGAAATAGAAATTAATAGATATAGGGAAAGAAGGGAAAAAGGATTTGCCCACATGGGGTAATAGTGGAAAAATTCACCCTAGTAAATTCTTGTAATGATTATTAGATTTTTATAATTGTGGAGAAAAGGGTATCTGGGAAAAATAATGAAAAGGAAAAAATGAAAATGCTACAATTTGGTGTTAAAAATACAATGACAAGGAAAAATATGAAAATGAATTCCCCATATAAGAAAGGAATATAACATTGAAGAATCTAATAGATCAAGGTCAATCATATTTCATTGACACAACTGAAGTTTAATAACTAAATTTATTTTGTATTTTGATCAAAAAAATATGTTGTAAAAGTATTTTATTTATAATTTTCTCATCATATGATTTATGAAATATATAAGTATTGTACAGTAGTACATTTATATTTAAAGAAATTAGATCACAAGTTGAATGGTAACAATAATGGTGAATTGAAAAAAATTTAAACTTTTTGGAACTCATGGTTGTGTTAAATATAACAATTAATATGTTCCTAATGTTAAGACAATGATGTTTTGAAAAATAAATGACTATTTTGGATAAAATAAATCAGATTAGGAATCACTACCATAGAAACAAGTAATTATTTATTGGAAAAGTGGTTTGTGATGACATTTATGGAGTTTACATCGTTTTTTATTTAAGAAATATCTCGAAAAATACATGTTCTATTTAAGGAATAATAATCATTCCTGTTTTCTATAAGGTTTTATTTTAATTCATGTTATTACCATATTCACATGTTTTGTATGGGATGATTAAAATCCATTTCATGTTATTTGATAAGTTCATTTTAAAAACTAAGTGGCATTTCTTATAAAGTGTGGGATTATAATCTTTATGAAAAATTTTCCATTTATGAAATTGTTTAAGTTGATCATTGTATGGGGTTTTAGAGTTTAATGTATTACTTTATCATATGATATATTTGGTATATTGAAATGAAGTATAAATATTTCAAGGTACAACAAGAGAATATTAATATTTTTATGAAATTAATATACATATTTAATCATATTATTATAGAGTGAAATAATTCTTCAACTATAAGGAAAATTGTCTTGAAAAAAACCTATTTTCCAATTCTCGTCATTTTTTTATATCAATGAACTTTTATATTATAGTGTTTCAAGTATTTTTGTTCATTAACTCTCAACTAATCATTTTCTCTATCATTCTCCATCAGAAATTTATTGTTAGATTTTTCTTCTATATCTATGTTTCTATTTCCCACCTATGTTCTCATATTAGGGAACCTAGTTATGTGAAAATTATAATTCCCTTTGACACTTGTCAATAAGATGTGTTGTTAACTATATTCATGATGTCGGTAATTAAAAAATAGTTTGTTATAAAATATCAATCGCTTTATTACTAAGAACTATTTGTCATTTTGAGGACACAATTTATTTAAGGTGGGGTGAATGTAATACCCTGAGACATTATAATTGCATTCTTTTAGAAAATTTTTATTTTTTTCCATCTATATGTTCATATAAAACACAATGTAAAGATTCCTTTACATGAAACATAATTTTTATCTTTATCTATAAGTAACACTGGGGTTAACATGCATTACACACAATACTAACTTTCCCATATGTCTTGTGTAACATGCAAGACTTATTTTTACCAAACAATAATATATTAGTAAAAATGTTTTTATTTTATATAATATTATAAAACCTATCTATTGCATTGATGGTTATCAATAAGATTAAATATATTATAGAATAATATGATTAAATTCATTGTTTAAAAATTATCTTTAAATGAATATAAAAATCAATTGAATATAAAGTGAATGTTTTTATAAAAAACCTATTTATGCTCTCACGAAGTCATTTTTTATAAATCAATTAAATTAATTTCTATTAGTGTGTATTATAAATTTAATATATATATATATAATATATAAAATAAAATAGTTTTTAAATTCATTAAATATATTTTATAAGCATAATATAAAAACAAACTTCATATTAAGTTTAAAACCTATATTTCTATAAAATAAATTTAATCAATATTTAATGGTGAAGAATAATTAAATCTGAATTTTTACACTTTTATGATTATAATATAAGATAAAAAAACATAATATTTGAACATGAAACATAAAATTTAGGTTATGGTGAATTTTTAGTTTTTTCATTGAAGATTCATGTTTTTGATTAACCGTGAAAACTTCTGAATTTTAATTCAAAACTGTTTTATTCTAATTTATTTATAGGGATAAATTATATTTTTCAATGTTTTTTAATATAAATTTTATCATTTATAAAAATATTAATACAATTAAGGTCATTTTAATAAATTTCACATTGAATTTTTATATAAAAACATAGTAAACATTTGAACGTTTTTACATTAAAAACTGCATTGGCCTCAAGTCTGCAGGATTAATATTAAATAAATTTTTAAAAATTATATTATTTGAATTTGGATAATTGATTTTTTATTTTTCATATTAATAATATATATTTTATAACAAGTTAATATTAGTTTTTGTCTTAAAATATGAGTGAATTTATTTAGAATTTATTAAGGTGATTTAAAAGACATTTACCTTAACAAAAGACTAATCCTTAAACATAAGGACTAAAATAACCTAGATACTTTTCTAAAATCCATTTTATCTTCATATATTGACTCTATACTACGTTTAATATAATTTTTTCTATTATTGGATTCTATTGACATGGGTTAAACGTGCATAAAATTCCCTTTTCTAAACATTACAAGAATGTCACTCCTCCTCCACTATAAAAAGGAGTTACCCAAATAAGAGGTAACATCCTTCCTCAAGATCTTTGGTTTTTTTTATTCTCTATCCCCTAAAATATTTTTATTACATTATTATATAATACCACTAGTATTATATATATAGAAATATTTATTTATAATAAGTTTTATTCCTACTCTTATACACAATTTAATCTATTTGATAATGAACTTACCGTTCTTTTGTATGGAAAACTACCACCTCATGAAACAATGTCGTTCATTTTTTCTTATACCACCTCTCATGGTTGGGAATTATGATACAAAAGTTATAAGTATATGATATATATTATATTTATTATTTATTTATTATTTTTTAATTTTTATATAACACATACGCTATTTCATTCCATTTTCTATATATACAATAACATCATTTGTGGATTTGGGGACTACAACATCATCAAAGTGATGTTTTTCATTCACACTATACATGGAACATATAAATATGTTTTTAATTAAAAATATGTAACAAAAATTAAATATATATGATATTAATAAAATAAATTACTTTTTGTAAACATAATATATCATTTTCCTCATTACCCTTTTCATACACTAAAAACTGATAACGCCAGTCTTTGACATGTGGACTACCACCTCCCTCACATGATGTGAATCCTTTTAAATCAGAATAATTATATATATAAATATAAATTATTAAATAAAATTTTATTTATGATATAATGATCATTCTATAATGATATAGATTTATTTTCTCTACTTCCAAAATAATCACTTAAAAATAGGAACGTTACTCATGCATACGTACGACCTATTATCGACATGATTCTAACATTGGTTCCTTTTTATTAACCATATTTTCTTATTGGTTTTAAAATTATAATTGGTTTCAAAATATGATAATGATTTCTTTATTATTATTTTGGATATGTTTTTATAATTACTCTTTATAACAATCCTACTCTTTATTTCACACTTTTAAATAACTTATTACATAAAATCATTAGATGATACAATATAGAAGATCCAGAGGTCTAGTGTATTTTGGGATTAAGAACATTACATTAATACTTAATACATGAAATACACATATTTATATAAATATTCTCTAAATGACCACACACATTCTTTCATACATAGAATTTTATTGGATAACCTGAGGACGTGCATAAGAAAAGGGTGATCTATAAGGCCCTATATGGGAGTAAACAAGGAATAACATGAAGAAAATAGTAAATGTTAGGAAATATTAATATAAATGGATCCTAAAATAAACCTGAACATAAAGCCATGATATAGCATGATTATCGTAAAATAGAAATGTGGCAAGAACATTTAACATGATGTTATCATGATCTGAGGATCATTACCCATAGAGCACGAGTAAACCCACATTTCACTTGAATTATCATGAGTAAACCCTCATTTCACATGATGTATCATGATACTAGTCTTTAACTAATGCATTGGACATTATCTGGGCGCACCATTCATAATCATTTCATTTCTTGCATAAGTGTACCACATTAGATCGTAAAACTTGGATTCATTAAGCATCATAATTTATTCCATGATAAAGTAATGTTGAATTAATACATAAAAATATTTAATCAATAAGTAAATGGTCATAAAGGTGAATTCCATTGATATAAAAATGGTCATGGTATTCAGTATAGAATGACTTTGGCATTGAGAATCACGGTACAATTTCGACAGTCTAACAGTGTGACATAAGTATTAATAAAAATGGTTGATGAGAGGGAAAGTCATATATCATAATATATACATTAAATGGAGTTTAATGGGGTCATATAAGTTCATGTACCATCATATGTAATGGAATTTACATGCATAATTTAAAATAATTGTTTCAATGTAAATGAGAAGAGACAAATTACTTACAGAATTTCAGCTTGGTAACAGGTGTCCATGAAAGGAATTAATGAGATATAAAGAGGCCTATAATCATTATAACATAAGTAGGTATATATGGGTGAGTTTATAAGTAATACCCCAACATTTGGAAGTGAAATAAAAAGGGAATAACAATAAAAATAAATTTGGGAAAAAAGAGAATGGAAGAAATCCTTAACATGGAAGTGTGATCACAAAAGCATAGGAGGGGCTTCGAAGAGGATTCATGAGAGCATGGGGTACCCTGGGAGGATATTAGAGGAATGAGTCCAGATTAAGGACGTGCTCCAAGGATTTTTAGTGAAGAGAAGTGGGATCTTGGGAGGTTTTATATAAGAAAAGAGAGGTATTTTTATTATTTTGGGTTTGGACACCACACATTAAACTAATTAAAACCAACAACCGAACCATGGTTTCTTGCTCATTTTTTTCCATATGGGATTAGAAAACATTATTTTATATGGAAAATAGCCTAAATTCTTAAAATATTATAATTTCTTATGTGGAGGTGAGTCACACTCTCAAAGAAATCATTTTAAAAGTTAAAATGTTTTTTTAAGTTTGGAGGCTCCACTAAGGCCTTTTAAAATAAATAAAACAAATCTAAAATCACATTATATTAAATTTAATATACATATTGGCCACAAAAATCAATTATAGTAATTTATTTAATCGCTATTAGGTCATTATGATGTCATAAAATAGATTATATGTTTAATGATATTTAATTTTTACCCACAACGTCGAATGTCTCCAAAAATTATGAGAAATTTACCATTAGATAATTTTTACTTCCTAAATCCAAAAATAGTATTAATTTTATCTAAATAATTTTCTAAATATATGATTTTTTACATTTAAAAAAACTGACATTGATCAAAAATTCAGGGATTTTGACAAAAAACTATTTCAAACCTTAATAAAAATCACAATAGTATTCATAAAAATTATATGATCAATTATATTTTATAAAAATTAATTTCGTAATATTATTTTATTAAAATATTATATTATTCAAAAATCTATTAATTCTTCAAAACATATTTCATAATTGAATATTGAATTAAAATACTATTACAAAGTCACGATAAAATAGATGTATATTCTTTATACAAAAATAAATCACACAATCATGGGGATAGGGTCTTGACACATATCCCCTTATAACACCCACATAATGCATAATGGTATGATATGCGATGGTGATAGACTCTTAGGGTGGCTCAGATAACAGCTCTCGGGTGGTAATCTCTATTAACATCCACTTCCCTCATAGGTAATTCTGTTCATGATTAACGTGTTGAAGGTCAGATTAGGCTTGGTCAAGAGCGAAGCCCAGTGAAGCCACCTCCTTTAAAATCTCCGAAAAATGGGTTTCATACAGAGTTATTCTATTAGATGATTCCATATCTTCCTTTTTATAAGTAAATTGGGTTTTTTAAAGCTATTTATTTATACTGATATTGTGATCAGTGTTCAATGGATATATTATAAATGGTAAAAAAATATTATTTTAAAATACAAAAACATAAAACCAAGTATGTTCATATTTTATATAACGATTTTAAATAATTAGACATTTAATATTATCATGATTATTTTTCATTAATAAAAGTTTTTTTCGTTACAGTCTTACCTTCTAAAGAAATTTAGCTGTCGAATTTTTCTTTTCCCAAAATAAAACAGATGTGGTTAACTCTGCCTCATCACTTCCTTTGGTTCCCATGTAGCTTCTTAAAATGTGTGGCTTCTTCATAATACTTTCACGAGGGGCATTGTCTTATTTTGTAGAAGTTTTTCACTATGTTCTAAGGTCTTCATCATCTTCTCTTCATATGAAAGTTCATTTTCCAATGGTACCAAATATAGATTGATTACATGTGATGGGTCTAGTATATACTTCCTCAATAGTGGTACATTGAATACATCATGTACTTGAGACAAGTTTGGTGAGAGTGCTAGTCGATAGGACACTTCTCCAATGCAATCTAGGATCTCAAAAGGGCTGATGTACCTTGGACTAAGCTTTCCCTTCTTCCCAAATATTATAAATTACTTCCATGGTGATATGTGAAGGAATACCATGTCTCCAACATAAAACTCTAGGTATCATGGAAAATTATCATCATAGCTCTTTTCTTAACTCTGAGAATCTTTAAAGTGATGTCACATGGTCTTATCCTTGTCTACTATTTCTTGGACCATTTCTGGACCTATGAGTTTTCTCTCCCCAACATCATCCTAACATGAAGCTGTTTTTCAACTCTTCCCATAGAGGGGATCATAAATATCCATTTGGATTCTTGAGTGGAAACTGTTATTGTAAGATAACTCAACCAGAGGAAGATGTTGATATCATCCTCCTTTGAAGTCTATTGAGAATGATCTCAACATGTCCTCAATTTTTTGGATAGTTCACTCAGATTGGCGATCTATTTGAGGATGATAAGTTGTACTAAAGGTAATCTTAGTATTTTGAGCCGGTTGAAGACTCTTCTAGAACATATAGGTGAATCTTGGATCTCAATAGTGTACAATATATAGTGGTACACCATTCATCCATACCACTTCTCTTACATATATCTTTTCTAGTTGATCAAATGAGAAATCCTATCAAATTGAAATGAATTGTGGTGTCTTTGTAAGACAATATGAAACAACCTAGATAGCATTGTTTCCTTTGGATGTCTTCATAAGTATAATAAAAAATTCCATGGTGATGTTCTCCCATTTCCATGCTAGTATGGGTAATGGTTGCATCATCCCCTTAGACTTCCTCCTCTCAGCCTTCACTTACTGACATACCAGGCACTTTGATGTATAATCCGTGATCTCCTTCTTTATTTTATCCCAACAATAATGCTCTCAATTATTTTGATACATATTTTTGTTTCCTGGGATAATGGAGAAATCAGAACTATGTGCATCATCAAAATGTTCATTCTTTAGATCTTAATTTAATGGAATGCATATTTATATCCCAAATCTAACAATTCCTTCTTCATTAACATTAATCTTTTAGGATTTCCCTTTTATGATAGTTTCCACTTTCTTCTAAATTTTCGCATCATCCTTTTGAGCATTATTTAACCTTTCCAAAAGAGATGGTTGAGAAAACATTTGTGAAATGATTGATGATGTGCCCTTCTTCATTATTCCCATTTTAATCTTCATAATATATAAGAATATTGGATCCTTTTCAATTCTCATCAAAGATATAATTGCTAGGTCCTTTCTACTTAGATCATTATCCACCTTGTTTGCTTTCAAAGGGTGGTCATGGATTGAGTAGTCATAGTCTTTGATCAGCTATAGCCATCTTTTTGGGTGCATATTCAACTCTTTCTGTGTGAATATATAAATGATGCTTTTGTGATATGTGTATATTTAACACATATCTCTAAAGAGATAATGTCTCCAATTTTTTAAAGCTAAGATTACCACATCCAACTAGATATCATATGTTGGATAGATTTTTTCATGAACTTTAATTTTCCTGGAAGGATAAGCAATTACTTTGTCATTTTGCATTAGAACATAAACCAGTCCCTTTTTTAAAACATCACTAAATACCAAAAAATGTTCTCCACATTTGGGTAGTGTGATCACTGGCAGAGTGATAAGCCTCCTTTTCAACTCCTTGAATCTATCTTCGCATTCACCACTCCAATAAAACTTGACTCCCTTTAGAGTTATCTTAGTTAGAGGGTTTAAAAATCATGAGAAATTTCTCACAAATCAATGATAAAATCCAGCTAACCCTAGGAATCTATGGATATCTATTACCAATGTTGGCCTCAACCATCCCTTAATTGCAGTTGTCTTGGAGGGATCCGTAGATATCTAATTTATTGTGATGATATGACCCATGAATGGCACCTCCTTCAACCACACCTCACACTTGAAGTACTTAGCAATGATCTTATCTTTTCGCAGGGTCTCTAGTGTGGTTCTTATATGCTCCTCATTCTCTCCTTGGTTTTTGAGAATATTAGAAAATTTTCTATAAATACTACCAAAAACTTTTTATGTAATCTATGAATACTCTATTCATAATTTCTACTAAGATTGATGGAGCATTAGTGAGTCCGAATGGAATTACTATGAATTCATAGTGAATGTATCTTGTATGAAAATAATTCTTGGGGATATCCTCCTTCTTCACACGTACTTGGTAATATCCCAAACACAAATCCACCTTGGAGATGTATTTTTCTCCACGTATCTTATCTAACAAGTCATCAATTCATGGTAGAGGATACTTGTTATTTATCATGATTTTTTTGAGCTCATTATAATCAATGAAAAGGCTCATTGACCCATCCTTCTTCTTAATGAAGAGGACTAGTGCACCCCATGGTGAATCACTTGGGAATATAAACCCTTTATCCAGATTCTCATGTAGTTTTTTCCCTAATCCTCAAGCTAGAAAATGTCCATTCTATATGGATTCTATGATATTGTAAATTCCAAAAGTATAATATCAATCTAGAATTCAAAATCTCTTCAAGAAGGAAAACCAGGAAATTCCTCAATAAACACATCAGTGAATTCCCTCACAATAGAAATTTCTTCAAGGATGTTTTCTTCCTTAGATTCAATCATCTATGTAAGATACACATGCTCATAGGGATGTAATATTAATTCTTGATATGATGGTTATAATGAAGATTTATCCTCCTAATTTCACTTGTAGATAATCAAGGGTCGATTCTCAATATTGATAGTGATTTCCCTCTCACAGATATTTATATTGGCTCTATATAAGGAAATCCAATCCAAGACAATAATTTCATTAAATTCCACTTGAGGGAGTATGATGAGGTTCACTGGGAAGTTCAATAAACAAATTATGAAAGGGGATGAGTTATATTCATGGTATGCAATGAATTCCCCATTTTCCATTCTCACTGACATCTTTACATCCATGATTTTTGGTGGTGTTGGGATTGTTCTACTAAATGTTTGAGATATAAAATAATGCCTAGAACTATGACTGATTTCTCTACCTTTCACATTTTTATTATGGTTCTACCTTATCTGATATAGATATGGAATGACTACCTTAAACCCTTAAAAGTGAATTCAAAAACAAAAATTGATAACTTATAAATTATATTTATTTCCTTAACTTATGAATTTTTAGGGTTCAATATATGTTATCCATGATATACATCCCAATATATATTTTTAGAGGAATTTTCTCCCTTAACATGGTTCGCCATAATCTCATGAATTTACCAAATAATATTTCTCAATATTTTTGTAATCCAAAGTGTATAAAGACCCATTGTCGTGCACCAGTTCCCATTCGAGTCTAGATCGAAGTGGTGTTTTTGGGTTTTACCCCTACATACATCTGTCCCAGAGTTGCCTCTACCTAATCATATCTAGAGAGGTATGTATTTTCTTGATAAAAAACATACTCAATACTCACAAAGATTTAAGGATGTTTTTACTATACATAGTCCTATACCTAAGAATTTCACTAGTGTTTTTTAATCCTAATCCCAAAAATAATTAAACATATCCTCTAATACCAACTATAACAACTCTTCTTTTTATATCACACTTAAACATAACTTATTAAATAAAATATTCACTTGATAAAACATATATGATTCAGTGTTATAGTGTCTTTAGAGATTAGGATTATTTCATTCCAAAATAAAACATGAAATACATATTTTTATTGAAAACATATTTTATATGACCACAAACATTCCTTCATACTTATCATTGCATGGGATAACCTGAGAACATGAATTAGAAAAAGGTGAGATATAAGTCCAAGTAAGGGAGTAAACAGATAATAACATGAAGAATACTATACATGTTAGGAAATATGGATATCAATGGATCCTAAAAAAAACACGAAAATAACATCATGATACAGCATGATTATCATAACATGGAAATGTGGCAAAACATTTAACATGATATTAGCATGAGACAAGGATCATTGCACATGTAGAATGATTAAAACCTAATTTAAATTGAATTATCATGATTAAACCCTCATTTCACTTGACTTAACATGATATTAGTCTTTACCCAATGCATTGGATTACTATCAGGGTGAACTCTTCTTAATCATTTCATTCCATTCATAAGTGTGCCACATAAATCATAAAATATGGATTCATTAAAAATAATAATTTATTCCATGATAAAATAACGTGGAATTCATAAATGAAACTATTTAATCAATTATTAAATGTGCATAAAGGTTAATACACTTGATAGAAAAACGGTCATGGTATTCACTACACAATGACTTTGGCTTGAAGAATCACAGTGCAATTTCGGCAGCATAACAATGTGACATAAGAATTAATAAAAAAGTTGGATGTGAGAGAAAGGGGTATCTCATAATATGTACATTAAATTGATTGTAAGGGGTTAATATAGATACATTTCCCAACATATGTAATGGAATCTAGATGTATATTTTAAAATAATTTCTTGAATGTAAATGAGAAGAGAGAAATTACTTATGGAATTTCGTCATGGTAACAGGTGTGCATGGGAAGAATTAATGAGAGGGAAAGAGGTTTCTCATCATTAAAAAATAAGGAGGGATGAATGGCGAGATGAAAAATCATACCTAACATTTGTATTTGAAAATAAAAGGGTATAATAATATAATGAAATTTGGACAAAAAGAGGAAGGAATAAGTCCTTTACATTGAAGTGTTATCCCAATAGTTTGGGAGGGGATTGAGAGTGGATTAATGGGATATTAGGGCACCTTGAGAGGACAAAAATGATATAAGGGTAGAGTACAGACGTTCATAAAAGGGTTTTTAGTTAAGAGAAGGGGGAGCATGGGTGGGTTTATATAGAAAAAGATATTAATTTCTTTATTATTTTGTTTTTGGACACCACACATTAAACTGATCAATACCAAAAACCAAACCATGGTTTTTTGCCCATGTTTTTTACCAAAGGGGAGTGTAAAACAATATTTTATAATTTCAATGGCCTAACATCCTAAAATATTGGGTTTTCTTAGGTGGAGGCGAGTCACACTATCAAGCAAATCATTTTAAAAGTTAAAATATTTTATAAGTCTTGGAGGGTCCTCTAAGGCTTTGTAAAATAAATCAAAAAACCTAAAATAAAATTATATTAAATTAAAAACATATATTGGATGAAAATACCATTAATAGTTTTTTATTAAATCACTATTTGTTCATTATGATGTCATAAAACACATTATATATTTATCGGTATTTAATTTTTACCCAAAAAGTAGACTATCTTAGAAAATTGTGAAAAATTCACCTTTTTATAATTTTGACATCCTGAATCCAAAAAATATATTCATTTTATCTAAATAATTTTATAAATATGTTAATTTTTACTTATAAAATAAAACCTGACATTTATCAAAAATTTCTGGGGTTTGACAAAAAACA
This sequence comes from Viscum album, assembly GCA_963277665.1. Classification (NCBI taxonomy): domain Eukaryota; kingdom Viridiplantae; phylum Streptophyta; class Magnoliopsida; order Santalales; family Viscaceae; genus Viscum; species Viscum album. The sequence continues at coordinate 858,649,103 of OY728157.1, read as the reverse complement.
GCTTTCAAACATTAATAAAAATTACAATTTTATTCATAAAATTTAAATGATAATTTATCTTTAATAAAAAATAATTTATATTTTATATTTTATTAAATTATTATTTAATTAAAAAATCCATTAATTTTTAAAAATAGATTTATTAATTGAATATTGACTAAATATACTTTTACAAAGTAACAATAAAATAAATGTATATTCTTTATACAAAAATTAAGAACACAATGATGGTGTTAGGGTCTTGTTATATATCCCATTATAACAACCACATAAGACCTAAGGGTAAGGTTTTTGATAGTGATAGACTCTTGAGGTGGCCCAGATAACATCGCTCGGGTGGTAATCTCTATTAACCTCCACTTCTATTTTAGGTGATTCTGTTCAAGCTTAATGTGTTGAAGCTCAACTTGGGAAAGGTCAAGAGAGAATCCCAGTGACACCACCTCCTTTCCGTTCTCTTATAGATGGGCTTCGGATGAAGGAATTCTACTAGAAGATGCCATTTCTTCCTTTTTCTGAGTAAATTGGATTTTATAAACCCCTAAATCTATACTAATCATGTGATCATTATTCAGTGGTTATATTAGAAATGCTAAATAATTCTTAATGGTATTTTAAAATCCAAAAATATAAAAATAAATAATCTCATATTTTATATAACCATTTTACATAATAGTACATTTATTTAGATCAAGAAAAATTTTCATAAATAAAAGTTTGGGTCATTACACCCTTTTAACATGTTTGACCTTCCAAAGTAATTTTTGGAACATAATCCTAATATAGTCAAAACACCCAAAGTAAACTTAATTATTTCAGTAGTTGTTAACAGAATAGTAATAAGTGAAATTAAAGTAATGATAAACATAAAAATGTTTTAGATTAAATTAAATAATTAAAATAAGTTTATTTTTTTAATATAGAGAAATATTTTACAATTCAGACTCACTGTAGTGGATTTCATCTCAATGTACATTCAATTGAGTATTATTTGTTGTTATGCTCGAATTCACTTTTATATATTGTATATATTATCCTTTGACATGTTATATCATGGATATCCTTATTATCACAACATTATAAGTTTAATTTAATTTTATTAATTCATGCTTATTATGATTAAAACGTTTTAAATTCTTATGGGACACTTTGGTGTGGTTAATGATTATTTTCCTCAAGAATGTTTTAATGATATTTCAATGGTATTTCTATTAGTCAATGTAAAAAACCCTTAGTGTTACATATCCTCCACTGAAAAAAAATCTTGTTAAATATATATTCTTTATTTAATATAGATATTATAAAAGTTATATTATTTATTTTGATTAATTGAGAAAAATAATGCTTTAGAATAGTAACGACGGGTGAGGTCCGAAAATTATATATCCCCTCGATGCATCGACATGTTCCCATGAGATGAATACGTTGATAAAATTAAATAGGATTCTACCCTCTTTAAACTATATTGTAAATGTTCTTAGGGTATAGGTTTTCATGTGCCTCATATATGACATCCAATAAATAATAATTTTACTTTAAATATATTTAAGTTATTATTGTTATTATCCATGATATTTTCTTCTGATAAAATCTATGAATGATTTTATTTCATAGTTTATTGATTAAATGAAAGGTGCTTTAGTTACTTATATTTCCATATTTTTTATAGAATATCTATTTATTTTAATGGAATGAGTTATTAGTTCTATTCCATTCCATGTTTATTTACTCTCATCAATTCATTATTTAATTTTTTTTACCAACCCTTACACTTTATTTGAGATCACCCTTATTTTGTTTCATTTTCCAAGGTTATATAGAATAAATTTTTGAATATGATTTAAAAGATCCATTTTATTTCATTTCATTATTTAACTTGATTTATTTTCTATATCCCAATGTAATATGGGTACCATGTATGTAATCTATTTTTCTATAACTACTAAACTGATCTGCCCATCGGGATTTGATTTCTTGTAATCATTTCAATGTAAAAATAAAGTGCACCATATTCGGGACTTTAGGGTCTGGGTATTACAGAAAAATCACTTGAGTGTTTCAATTGTGTATTGATTTTCTTTCTTATTATTTCATATAATCTCGTTTGACATTCAACATTGGGACCCCTTGGTTTATTATGTGTATGACTGGGCAAAATAGTTTTTATAACATCATTTTTATAATAACTTCTATTGTGATGTTTATTTGTAATATGTTAGTATTTTTATTTTTGGTTTTGGATATATTTAATTAGGATATAGCCTCAGCATTTCAATTTTATATTAGTTCCACGTGTCATAAACCTCTTACTTATAGGGTGGCACACATGAGGTCATGTGGAACATCATCTTAAACCTCGTGATTTGGGTTGGGGTGTTAAAATACATTTATTTTTCAGAATATTATAACTATTTTTATATAATCTTAATTGTATACAATATATTCTTAAAATATTTAGTGTATTCCACTGTTTATAGTATTGGTAAGTATTATAATATTCCTCTAATTATTTGGAAACCTTATATTGAAATGTGGTAAATAGATAATACAAGATAAGTATCCTTTCCACTTCTAACATTATAGTAACACTAGACCCATTCCCCTGAATATGATGCTAAAATATTGTTATTTTAATATTTGATTTGATATTAAATTAAGAAACACAAATTTATACATTTAAAATTATAATTTAAATAATTAATAATGAGTAACTTACATATCCAATCCTTTCTTGGTTATGAGTTTTTTAAGAATGATGAAAAAATATTACATAAAACACTATATATTTCTCATCAAATGTTAATTTTCTAATTATACAATGTATTCAGTAATCCAAAATTACATATATCCTATAAATTTCACAACACATGATATGTATTTTTACATATCTTAAATAACATCTCTCATCCAAACATAGGTAAATTGGAAAATAAAAAGGGTGAGCTAAAATGATTAGTAATGGTAAACACTTAAATTAAAAAACGATGATAATAAGTGAGAATAAGATGATCATACTCATATGATAAGAAAGTAAAATTTAATTTATATAATATAAGTGAATTAAATACAACAACACTTAGATAATAAACTATGATTAATTGAATAATTATTTTACATAACATAAGAAATCTAAATTTAGAGAATAATATCATTAAGCCATAAGAGAATAACATAACCATAATAGTATTTCATAATAGTGTGGTATATATATATGAAATGAAAATAATTTATTTTTTCAATGATCACTTCCATGAAAATCATAAAATACTGGCCAAATTACTATAGTATATTAGTTTCAAACCATATTCCCTTTAAACCCTGATAATAATAACCACATATTAGATTTGGTTACCTTCATAGTCTTTAACATGATATTTTAATAAAATATAAATATTTACACAATGATTTTTAGGGATAAATAATTCTAGTTCCACCTATTACATAATAAAAACTATAAATATGAATTAAAAAATAATATAAAAACATTCACATTTCAAGAATTTCTTATTTAATGCCTGTAAAAAGAAAATATTTCATGATTATTTCCTTATAAAGTAATCCTAATCAATATATAGACTAAATAGAGATTTTTTATTATATCATATCCCAATTTAATAATAATAAATTGTAATGGATGTATAAAATGATGAAGAATACATTTATAAAATAATTACAAATATTCTTTTAAAAATAACAATAAATATCAAATTTCTTGTAACTTTAAAATTCAAAAAGTTTATTGAATTTGTGAAAATATAATATTTACTGAAAAATTATGGAAATATATAATGAAATATTAATAAAAAAATCCTGACATGGGGAAAATGAAGATAAATGGAAAACATTAAAAAAATTTGTTTTCACACTATTGTAATGAAATGAAAATGTGGCCATTACAAAACGTAATGGAATGATTTCACATAAACCCTTTATAAAAAGTAAATTATAAATTCAACTTATATTAAAAAATAATTTAATTATAAATAATAATATTATTAAAATATTATAAAAATATTTATATAGAAGTGATAAATTTCGGTAAGAGTCCATAACATTTAAAGCCACTATTTTAAATAAAACCCCTTATGAATTTTAATACCAATATCCTTGGGAAGAAAAACAATAGAGAAAACAAAAACACAATATCTAGTATATAAGGATATTCATTATATATTATGTACAAGAAGCAGTATATACACTATATAATCTGAAAAATGTTCATCATTCAAAGTGCGTGGAAAAGAATATAATATATGATTCGAACACCCTAATGAATTTGTTAAAAATTAAAAGAAAAAGATAAAAATAAAATAAAAAAAATATAAAATACCATGACTAAGGTTTTAATAATTATGTGAAATTTTAGAAATTTAGGGTGTACACCATGTAAAATATATTTTGTGGATAACTTTAAATATGTCTCAAGAAATGGTAATTAAGAAAAAGAACTGTCAAATTTTTTTAAAAGTTGATTGAAACTAAATTCAAATAAGGAACATTGTTTTCATTTTTAATTCCATTGAATTATTTAAAAAATAAATGAAAGTTATGGGTATTGAATCAAAATAAAACCATATAATGTGAAATGTGGGGTAAAAATGTAACATGTATGAAAGAATTTAAATTGAGGCCACAAAACTCCGAAGTATATGATAACATGTAAATTATAAATATATATTATTACAGATTATGTGAAAAAAAATTTATTATATTTTAAAAATCATAAAATGAAACATAAAAAATAATATGTATAATTCACATATTATTGGCATAACAAAATCAGTGATGAAATTATAAAACCCAATGAAAGATGATTGAGTTAAAAATCTCATTAATTCCATGGTACCAATTTTAATCAAATACCAAAGAATATAACATTAGATTTATTTTAAAAAAACATAAAATTTATGTAAATAATTATAAAATACATTTATAAACCATATACACATCCAATAAAAGAGAATCAGACATTAAAATGAGTCATATCTTAAGAAAGGGAAACTGAGAAAATAAGCACATACCTTATAATTTCTGTTGTTCGTACATTCTATAACCTCTTAAATAATAATTATAGATTTACCATACATAAATATTAGAAAAATATTTATATTTATATTTCTATATAACATTAATTTATTATAATGTCGTATAATGTTCACTATTAATTGAAGAAGTCTTATTTTATAATAAATATTTTAAAATTAAGACAATAGGAATATTTTTACATTTTATAAGAACATTAAACACCATATAATAATGATGATGATGATTTTAAATATGATATTATATTTATAAATTTCAAACTAATGTGAAAACACTTTGGGAAACTCTATAGTCCTGAATTATTCCTAGAAGATCACTCCTTCCATGATAATTATAAAAAGAAATAGAAGAGTTCAAAATATAATATACATTTTCATGTGAAGTGTATAACCTCTATAAAAAATGTAGTGAATAATTGTGTAAGATAATTCTGGAGTATATATATTTTTTATGGGATATGTGACCATTAGGATCTGATCATTACCTAACCATTGCAATTTGACCCTTTTATAACCATTGGACTTGTAATAATATACAATGGAATAGTAAAATATTAAATTAAAATTAAATTAAAAATAATTACATATAATAATTAAATTTAAAATATATTATTTTAGAATAATTAAAAATTATATTATAGAAAAAAACATAATTCTTTAAATAAAATACATAATGAGTTTTCCTTTAAAAATAGTATTTTTAACCAAAATAATTTTATTTCAGAATAATTATTTCTTATACATATGAATTTATTTTCATATAATAAAATTTATATTTAAAATCGATACATTTAATCTTTTTTAGATGAAAATTTTTATAATCTTTGAGAATAATCTATTTTCCAGTGAATAATAAAAATATTATTTTGTGCATTCAATGTGTTTTTCTAAATTCATCAATATATAAAAATGATGTAATAATTTAAAAGGTAAATATGTGACTATAATTTTTTTATTTTTTTAATATAATTAATTTCAATGAATATAATTTACTTTCTAAATCAATAATCATGTTTTTAATGTATAAAGAAGACATTCAGTTTATAATAAAATAATTTTTAACAAATAATTTTCTAATAAGAAAATTAATATAAAAATGATGTTAGATTATATGATTAAAAAGTTATGTTAGTTTTGAATATTAAAAAATAAAAAAAATAGTTTTTTTATAATATATGAGTTGATACCATGGGTGGACCATGGAATATTTATTTTAAAAAACATAAAATTTCAAGGTATATATTTGAAAAATAATTATCATTTCTCTCTACATTGTTTTAATATAGTCACCTATCCACCTCATTTAATTCATTCCAAAGATTTTTCTCTCAACCTTACCTCTCTTATTAAATAACTAAGAAATTTTTTGATGATGTTAATTCCTTAAGGAATCACACCTCTATGTTAAGGAAGTCGTACTTTTTGTATGGGATTGTAATCCTTGGCGTTTTTGTCTGAGTACTTCCTTTATTGTTAGTGTTATTATTTAATGTTAATTGTGTTATCATTTAATTATGATCATTACATTAATATTGAAATTTTATTCTATAAATTATATACTTCTATTATCTATCATTATACATGTTTTATAAAAAAATTATACAGAGAAGACAGAGTAGCAGCGGCGTCCTGGCGAAACCCTCGATGGCGTAGCTCATGAGCTCGCAGCGGCGAGCCCCCTCTGTGCCTCGGCCAGAGGGAGGTATCAACTCTCCTCGTCCATGGCGTGTGGATCCTTCTTCGTTCTCGGACTTCCCGAAAATTGAGGTTTTCCCTAAGGTACCGAATCGGGTGAATGGTGAAATCTCGGTCTCAATCTCTTCACTGGAGTTTGCGAAGGCGGTGTCGCGGCTGGATCATACCCTTGTCGCAAGATTCGGGAAGGATCGGCCCTCTGTGGACTGCTTTCACAGGTTTGTCTCCTCCTCCTGGATGCTTTAAGACAAAGTGGTTTTTGGGCTATTGGATTCGAGGCATTTTCAAATACGTTTTTCTAGCGAGGAAGATTTAATTACAGCCTGGTCTTCTGCGCCGAGAGTGGTGAATGGGTTTAGATTTTTCATGTTTCGCTGGTCTTTTGACTTTCATCTTCGTCGTGATCCTCCGACCGCAGCGTTATGGGTTACGCTTCCTGGGCTCGCATTACCTTTCCAGAATCCTGCAATTCTTCGTGTCATTGGAAATATGATTGGACGTTTCTTGTGTATGGACCTGCGAACACGGGTTACTTGCCATCCAGTTGCACCGCGAATTTGTGTGGAAGTAGATGTTTCGATAGAGCCGATTGAGTCTGTCTGCGTTGAGGTGGAGGGTGAGCTTAGATGGCATCAGTCTGTCCTCTTTGAGTCATGGACACCCTTCTGTGGGATTTGTCGATGCCTTGGTCATTCGGATCTGCTATGTCGTCGCAGCACACGTCGTGGAGAGGTTGGCGCAGCGTCAACTCTTGTTGCTCCTGACCGAGAGATGGTTCCAGAGACAGATGGACTACAGGGAGCTGCTGTTATTACAGCCGCTGAAGATGCTCACACTGGGACCCCGTGTGCTGAGGTTTCATTTCAGAAGAGGATACCTAGTGGTTTGGTGAACCCATCGGTTGGAGATGTTTTTAAAAGACTGAAGCAGGATCTTAAGTGCAATGTTGGTATTGAATCCGACAGGGAAAAATAAATTCCAGTTCCTGAATGTGGAAACAGGATGCTAGACAAGGGGGAAGGTGAAAAGTTGATGAAGCAAGTCAGCGGTGTATCTCTGGGCGACAGATTTTTAGATTTGGTTGATCTAGACTCCACTGATCAAGGAGCAGCACAATCACAGTAGGTTATGGCTGCAGATGGTGCTGAAATGTTTGGCCGTAGTGGGAATGGGGGTTTGGAGGAGGCTAATGGGGATCCTGCTACTCTGATAGAGGGGGAGCTAGCTGAGGACTTCGGTGAGTTGGCTGATGGGGGTCCTGATTTTCTGATGTAGGAGGAGCCGAATGAAGATGATGTTGGGAAAATTTCAGAGGATGTATTGAGTGATACTGATATTGCAGAGCGGCAGAATGGCAAGGTAACATCTTTGAACAAGCAGGACTGCTTAGAGGGAAGTGGCAAGAGGTAGAATAATGAGGACCAGTATCCATGTTTGACACCTAGAGATGTTAACAGGGAATCTGTTCAGGTTACAACCCCTCTGGTGCATGAGGGCTCTTTAGGGGCAGGTGAGGGGAAGGAGAATCAAGGAGGCAAAGCACAGAGTGTGATGAAAGAGTCATATAGTGATATTCTCAGAAAAGTGGGGAAAAGGGCTGAGAGTAATGGAGCTTCCACTGCTACACCGAAGAGGAAACATAGGAAAGATTACTCCAACACATCAAGGACCATTGCAACCAGGTCGTCTTCCAAAAATGGAAAGCTGAAAGAATCGGAGCAAAAGAAGGGGCGACAGAGCAAGGATCCCATGTCCCCAGCGAAACTACGACTGAGGGAGAAATATATACAAATGCTAAGTCAATATGCTCCACAATCTGAATGGGAGTCGGCGGACCCTGATGAGTTCTCAGAAGGTGGCGGTGATGATGTGTTTGATGTGCTCTAGTTCATGAGGCTGTGGGGCTTTGAGGTTTGCTGTTTTATTTCTTTCTCGGCCTGCGTTTGTACTATCTTTTCTTATTAATAATTTTCTACGGGGCTGGGCATTTGGCCTAGTTCTGCACCTTCCTGGTAAAAAAATTATACACATTGTGCTAGGGAAATCATTTTTTATTTTCAATGCCTCCATTTTTTTATTTTTAATACCAAACTCCATTTTCATTCATGGGTATTCATATAAATGTATTTATAAATATTTTATTGGGTATTTATTTTTATTTATCCCATATTTATTTTACATAGGAATAAAATGATGAAAATTCCATGTGTTTAATAACTTATTTAATTGGTAATATTATTTGGGAAATTTTAGTTATTCTCTTTGGGTTATTGATGAAATTATTTATTATTATATATAATCTATATATAAGATATTAATTTATACAAATGACTATTTTGAATTCGTAGCACTCTAATTCTTTTAGTAAATAATTTATGTTTGGAGATAAAATGTTTTTGATACTTTTCAGAATAAACATGGTAATATGTTTTTCAACGCAATGGTGATGATCCTTGGTGATATACTTATGAATGACTCATTTATATTTTTTATCCACATTTATATATTATGTATCATATAATTATGATTTTTATCCAATGTAATTCCTTCTATTTTATTAATAATAATCCTCATGTTTCATTGATTATTTTTGTCCCTTATTAGAATACATGATAATGATTTTCAATTGATTTATAACCACAATATATAACATTTAGTGAGGTTCCATATTATGAAATAGTAAAGGATTATTTGAAGATAATTAAATAAAAATTATTTTTATATTGTACTTATGTACTTCATGTATTATATAAATAGTTTCCAAGACATTAATCCTTAATAGATCCTATGATGTTATAAATACAATATTTAGCTAAGGTATTGTATTAAAAATTGTATATTTTAAAGGTGTATTTTTATAGTAGGTATTATATAATTATTTGGTTATATATTGAAATTAAGACTACAAAACATTAGTTATAACCCTACGGATAAGGCTAAAAATCAGAGAACTAATAAATTCTTTAAAATAAAATAGTGTTTAGTTTCCTAAAAATTACATCTTTTTGTGGATACTAGCAAGTTGATGTAGCTATGAAAGAGATGAAACTAAGGGTAATAACCCTGAAAAAGGTTGGTTGAGTATCAACTCGATCACTAAATAGTTCATGGTGAGTAGGAATAAGACTTCACCCTAATATATACACTCCTAATGGATATTCATTGGTTAATATCATTTTATTTTAAAAATTTTAAGGATATATAGAAAATTAATTTTATATAATCACTGTTGTATAACATCATAGATTAAAGTTATTATAAAATTATAATATAAAGTTATCATAATTTATTATTAATATATGATTTACAACAATGAACTATTTCACATTTTGGTTTTATTATTCTAGATAAATGGAAGGAAATATAATTACTCATGTAAATAACCAATGATATAGTTAATAAAATGAATTTATTCCTAATATGATGGAATATGGATATTAAAACATGATGATATTTTTTATTCGATTACCTCAATTTTGGGATAAAAAACTAAACCCTGTTAAATGTTCAACTTCAATAAAGAAAAATCCACTATTACTCAAATATTTCATGTATCAATAAACTCTTATTTTTTGTAGAACCATTTATCCATAGATTGTAGAACAATGCATTCATAATATATAAAATATATTTTTTTACCCCATTTCTCAGAGAAAGATATAGTCATTTTGGTATTATATGTCATTTTAGAATAAATTGATATGTAGAAGACACTAATCATGAACATTAATCCAAAGGATGAGGTGTAAATAATGTAGTGAAAATAAATCTAAAAGACCTTTTTTAGTAAGTTTTTTTTCTTACCCTTTGAAAAATAATAGAATTAGAATTAAATGATTTGAAAACAAGGATAATTATTTAGTGTATTGTCAAGAGTTGAACATTACAAGGTTATAATTATATAAATCAAGAATTATTATTGATTTTTATTGGAATATTGATGAATTCATCGGTGATATAATACATCATATATGAAAATATCTTATAATCCCTGAAATTATGAGTTTTGAAGAGGTAGTGTGATGTTCTCTAAAATGGAAAAAAATATTCAATATGCATATAAGTATCATGAAAACATTTATAATAAGATAAGGATGCAGAAAAATAAACAAAAACATTTAACCATGATAGAGATGGGAATAAATAAAAATTACCCATGTACAAAAAAATTAGAATAAGAAATTTATGAATTATCTATGGGGAAAATATATGATACCATTGTAGAATATATTGAAATTTATATTGAAATTTTTTTGGATAGGTAAATCCTCAAAAACTGAATTCCAGTGAAAAAATGATGTTGGTGAAATTAAAACCAATTATACAATGAATCAACTGTCTAGATCATGGATATTTAACTAAAAAATTTCCTTATTAGATATAAATTTATTGAAACTGGAATAAATCCTAGTAGAAGAAAATGGAGAAAGTTCATGCTTTTCTAATCCATGTGGAAGATTTCATGTCTCCAAATTATGTGGTATTTGGTACACTTATCATATACTCAGAGGTAGAATTTAGGTAGTTTTATTTTATATATACACATACCATTATTTCATTAATTTTTTATGAACATAGAATTAAACCATAAAAAACTATTGGGGGAGTTTTTAGTTAAAAATCATGGAGTAAATATTCACCAATCAATTATATGTAGATATTACCTTATTAAAAGTGGTGAGTAAAATATATTTTAGAATATTATAGTCATTACAATGGTTGAATATGAAAAACTAGTATGGATGGATGGGTTGTTGAAGTATAATTCCAAGATAAATTATATGAGTATTGAAATATCAATTTTATATGGGAAAACCTATAAATATTTTTAAAGTAGAGATGTCATTTTTCGATTATTTTTATGAACGAAAATTGATTTCATTATTTATGAAATGAGTGGTGAATAAGGGGATGAAATTGCAAGTATGGTTATCGCATTTTCCCCAATTAATCAATAATATAATGACATATTTTTAAATATTTATATATACAATACGTTGAAATATAGGTAGACTTTACAATTTAACTCATACATGGATCCAAAACTATATCAAAGTTAAATTAAATAACAAAACTAATTGACTTAGTGGATTTGATGAAGAAGCATATAGATGTTTTAGAGGGTATTATTAATCGACCAATTATTCCTTCATTACGATAACATGTTCTATTTATGAATAAGAAGTATGGATCAATCTAGATATGATGTAGTTATTAAAAACATAATGGGATCATTGTGATGATTAAATAAAATCATACACATAATGATTATTAGTTTCACCAACTTTGTGGGGTCTAATTCTTCTCTAAAATTGATATTTCATCAAGGCATCATCAATTAAGGGTGACAATAGAAAATATATAAATGATTTCCACCCAAAAAAGATATGTATGATTACTTTTTTGTTATTAAATTTTTCTTGACTAATACTACAAAAATATCAAGGAATTTTATGAATAGATTCTATATCACCAAACAAATATATCTTAATATAACAATATTATAATTTTATTTCTTAATAAACAACACCAAGATTTAATAGAATTTTCATATACGATAAAGATATTATTATGTGATCATTATAATATATTCATTAAATTCGAAGGAATTAATATTATTAAATACACAATGATAAATATTTACAAAAGTTTTATATTATTCAATTTAATTGATTAATTTATATTAAATAATTATGAAATTTAATGTAATGTTGTTCTATACTTCAAAAATATGATTTATTTTATAATGATTTCTATTTAATTTTTTGTGATGATATTATAATTTACTTATACGTTCTTTAGAAATTATATTGTAAAAAAATGAATATCATATTTCAACTTATAATGTCTATATTATCTTACTAGGAAATCTTGGTATTTTTTGGAGAATATTTTTTTATTAAATAGTTAATAATACTAATTATTTTTAATCTGTAATTTATTTTCAATGAATCATGTAATTAAAAATTTCCACTATATATATAATTTTATAATAATGTAATATAATTTTATGTAGTTGGGGTTTGGCTTTGTGGTAATCACCCTATAATTGTACATAAAAATGGGGGTTTAAATCCCATTAGAAGCAAGATACTATATGAATATTATAGCATTATTGTAGTAGTATAGATATTGTAGCACCAATGACACTGTAGCAGTGACAGGCACTATTTCTAGAACTATAGTGGCAGTGATACTATAGTAGGTACTATAACAGCCAAGGTAAAGTGTCAATCTTATTCATTTTTGGGCCTTTGGGGGGAAAAGGGGACCTTAAGCCATGAAATGGGATTTCATACCCACTATGCCTATGAGATATGTAATGGGTCTCCTATACCTAGAGAAACGTGGTCCATTGTTTCAATAATAATGTGGCTTTAGCCTCAATCATTAAAAAATAATAATTATACTCTAAATAGATATTACCTAATTAATTTCATATCAAATTTAATTATACATGATTTTTGGTATAAAGTCATTTTTATTCTTAAAAATGATAATATATAAAAATAGTATCTCATTCCATTTTACTCATTTACATAAAAAGTAATTTTTAAAACATCTAGATCGAGACAAATGAAAAAAATCAAAACATGTAATCTTCAGGTTCATATTTTTTAAATAATCCCCTTTTTTCAATATGATTTTTAAACATACAAATTATTTTTGACCTCGATAAGCAAAAAACTAGTCAAATCGGGGTAATTATATGGGGTAGGATTTTAAAATATCCATAACACTTGTACTTATCCTATTTGATGAATTTTGTTCAAATAATTTAATTATAGATGTGAAAATATTTAAATTTAATTCCACTTTAATTTGATTACTACTTTTATATTATATTATGTTATGGAAAAATTCATAAGGAAACTTTATAGATTTTAAATTCTCTTAAAATTTTTCATTGGTATAAAAAAGAATTTATGTTCAGTTATAAATTTTCATTTTAAACATCAATGCATTTTTCATCATGTTAATTTCTTTTTAATTTTATGAATTTAATAATTAACATAAATTCATAGGCAACAACAACTATATTCTTGTTCAATAAGTAAAAAAAATAATGTAAATGATTTTAGAAACATACAAAGTATTATTATTTGGGTTTTTAATAGAAATACATGAATTATTTAGATATATATATATTCTGTGTTAGTGATTTTATAAAAAATTACTTTTTAACTAAATTATTATATTTATATTTTTTAATGTCAAATTGTATTAATATTCATGAAAATTTATTTAATTTTAATTTATCATAAATAAAATTTTATTAAGTGATTTAAAATTCAAAATAAATATTACCCATGGACAATCGAATTTGTTATATTATATAATATGAACCATTTTCTATTTACATTACAATTTTTATTTTATTTTATTTTTCTTTACCCCTAATTAGTAAAAATATTATTATCAAAGTAATCATTAAAATGATTAATGGGAAGTCAAAAAATTGAAAAGGGATAAAACATTATATAAATATTACAAAATAATAAATTAAATGTTAATTTCCACTAAAATATAACTTATATTATAAATAAACATTTTTTCCACATTAATATGAAAATTAATTTATTTTAATTTAATATTATATGTAATTCTAAGAGTTTTCCTCCCCGCTCTTATAAAAGGAAACAAAACGTATTCTCTTCTTAACACCTCTTGTGCCTTTTATATCATCTAGATTTACCCAAATAAACATACCAATGTCATTCACTAGACACTAGTGGTTATGGTCTTACTAAAATACCATTATATTAGTCTTAAAGAGTATTTTGAATGTTGTCTTCCAAAGTAAAGGTATATCATTAAATTAAGTTACTATATTTTATTTCTTTTTTATCCTTTTTAATTCAATCTAAATCATTACAGCATAATAACATAATTATATCCCATATACTAATAAGTAATTATGTTTTTGGTTTAACCTTTAAGAACCTCATTTCCCATCAAATGTGAAATTAAAACATCATTTCTGTGTACATGCAGAGTACCCCCTCACGAACCAATATGTTTTATTTCTCATCACCACCTTTAATGGTTGTTTATTTTGAGTGATTTAATATACATATATGATATTCATGTCACAATTATGATTTTTTAGATATAATATATCATATATTTTAATACCCTTAAGATCACTAAATAATGGAATCATCACGTGTGTGTACATATGAACTAACCTCTCCATATATAGATGTAATTTTCCTCAATACCGAATATAATTGATTTTTATGGTGATTGTTTTAATGAACTAAATTTATTTTTATAACAAGATAATTAATCTAGGGATAATAACTTTTTTAGTTCATTATTTTTCATGAAAAAAAGAAAACATCACTTTTATGTAAGTGTAGACTACCTTCCCATGAGTCAATTTATATATTTTTTCATGATCCGCTTTCTTGGATAACATAGAAATTATATTTGATGTATAAAATGATAATTATTTAATCATTATTTTTCTAGATATCATGGAATAATTATACATTTCAAAATTAATTTTTTCAATTATCAACCAAACGTTCTAAAAACACTAGATGATGACTTAATCGATTAAGTAATAAATTAGGTGATTGAAATAAATGATTTATTAATTAGAAAATAAACTTGTAAAATTTTATTATTCATATAAGTGATTATTTTAATTTAATTATATAAGATGTTAAAGAAACTTATGAGCAATGTAAAACTTTAGGTAAGGGTTCTTCATCTCAATATTATATCATTAAGGTATGTATGATATTAATCACCTATTTAAATTTATATGGTTTATATAATTCATCATTGAATTAAATATGAATAATAAAAATTAATTCATTCTATTTAAAGATAAAATTCAAATTATATCATCTAAATGGTTTTGATTTTAATTTTACAAACGTAGTAAGGATTTATTTTACAATCTCTTCCATATCATAGATTTTTTATGTTTTAGTTTTTTTTGCAAAAATATATGAAATTTTATGTTATACCCCATAATTTTTCTTCTAAATTGATTATTTCTATAAATTAAATTTTTTCATTTAATTTTCCTTTCTTTTTTTACTAAAAATTATTAAATAATTTTTTTATAGAAAACCAACATTGTTTTTTTATTCTGTTATGAATAATTTTATTCCATAACCATTTTTAAAATATATAAATAATTTCACTCTTATTCATGAATAGTTGATTAAGGTAATTTTTACATAAATATTTCTTTCTATAAAAGTTTCTAAAACTAATATTTTTTTCTTTCTATGACTAGGGAACTTGTTATAAAATGTGTGAATGAAATATTTTGTTTAAAAAACATTGTAATAATGGATTTTCCCTATATCCTGAGTACTCTTTTTTTGAATCTGCATCAAAACGTTTACATGTTTTCTTAGAAAGAAAATTTTTTCCTATTATTTTGTATATTTTATTATTTTAAAATTTTAATTTCAAAATTGTATTGGGTATTTTCATAAATAAATGTTATAGTGATCTATCAAAATTAACTTAATCTATGTAAACATGCATTATTTAATAATATGAATTACTAATGATATAAAATAATAATGTCATCCAATATATCTATCTGGATGGATCATGATCATTTTAATGGGTAATTTTCCCCACCATTAGTGGTTGGGTGATTAGGGTTTGGGGTGAGAGGTAGGTCACATGGTCAAGTCTTCAAGCCTACACAGTTACCCTAATTTTCTTCCTTACATTGAGTTCTACTATGATAGATGTAATCAACCTATTATTTTTATTGAGGGATATATTGACATTATAAATTCTATTTATTCTGTTATATATTTTTATTGATTATTAATACATTTTGATAGTGTTGTATTATGGATTTATATGATAAATGGATTGGATTATTATGTGATGGGTGGGGCCTAAATTTATATAACCCCTTGATGCATTGGTTAGTCTCATTAGAAAAACAATTATGGGTACTTCACGTGTGAAATACCCATTTATATATTATCTATTGGAATGACGAATCAACAATAATAATATGATATCCATCATTATGAATTCCATCTTTAAGATATTATTAATTAATATCCATGTGAATTTTTAACTCGTTTTGATATCCATGGATAAGATTAAATATCTTGTTATTATTTATAAGTAATTATTTTATTTTCGTATACTTATTCCGTATTATTCATGCCATATTTATTTTATGATAGCATTCATTATATGAATTTTTATACTGAGCATCTGAGATCATAATTTTATTTTTCTACCTTTCCCCTATATTTCAGTACATACGCTATTATTGATATAAATTGATATACTATCCTGAATAATAATGTTCTAAAATAAAATAATATTTTTTATTTTATTTTTTAAAATTTAATATGAGATTAAAGCATTTATATGGTTTTATAAGACTATTAAACTAATCGATCCTTTGAGATGCGATTGTTTACAACTAGTGCCAATGTAAAAAGGTCACCACCTTCTTTGGGATACTATGGTCAAGTTTGTTATAGTTTGTATCTGGGAGTGTTTTATAGGACCTGTAAAAATTAGATTTTGGAATAAATAGATTAGATAACATAACATTATGATATTAATTAAAGGTAGTTATAAGAAAAGGATAATTGCCCAATGTTTTGGTAAAGTAGATATCGTGTGGTTTCCAAAAAATAAAATCCATGTATGGATACTAAAAAATGGATATTATCTTATCATGTTAAAATCATTTTGTTTATTTTTATAGTAATGAGTAATAACATGGTATCATTTCATGGATGTTAAAATTTATTGAATGTTAATTTTAGTGTTACAATCATGAAAAATTCATCATGAAATTTCATTTTTTAAAGTATTATATGATACTGAAGTGTAAAGTGATTAAAGAACTGGGAAATAGTGAAATTATTCTAATGAAATAGAAGGAAATAAATTTAGTATATTTTATTTGGATTTATTTCCTGATTGTAAAATAATCCAACAAATATTTTAAGTGAATATTAAAATAAATATTATTTTCTATTACATTCATTTTTATGTAATTAATGGCCTTCTTAGTCTTTTATTGATTTGGGGGTTTATGGCCATTAACTTTTTTATTATTATGTTCCTTGTAATTCTATGATTTTTTAGAAAAAAAATTCATCAATATATTTTATTTAATCTAAAATCTACTTTCCCTCTAATCAATAACCTTTTTATGTGTTATTTTTCATAACCATTACGTTTCCTAGTTTCTATTTTGAAAGGATATTTTTTTATTCATAAATATAATGTGGTTTGTCAAAAAAGGAATTATGAAATACTAAATACATGATTAAAAAAATAATAAAAATTATGATGATTCATTTTATTTGAAGTATGGATAATGAAAAAAACATCAAATTTATTTTAATGTATTAATAAGTTTGATATACTTCTTAACATACAACATTGATCATTAAATGAATTGTGATATAGCATAAAAATATTATTATGTAATCATAATAACATAGCAGTTAAATTATAATGTATAAAGAAGAATCAAAAAATTATGAAAAAAAATTATTATGGATTCTTATAATGAAAATTAATTAATTAATGAATAATAAATTAGAACTCAATTTATGCTTCCAAAATATGTTTTCATCATTAATTGTATTAATAGAGTTATTTATATGGAAAATATAATTATATTCTATAATATTTAGAAATCATATTTTATTAAATCAATATCATATTTTAATTAATAATTTAAATATAATCTTTGTTTAAATGTTTAGGAGTTTTTTGTATAGATTTATTTTTATGTGAATAGTGAAAATGTAGATATTTTTTAAAATTGTGATTTATTTTCATTAAATCATTTTATTTAAAAGAATGATTTTGTTTTGATTTTTATCATAATGTAAATAAATTAAAATTTAATTATATATAATATAATAAATTACATAGGAATAAATATTATTCTTTAATGTTGTAAAATTTCATTTATAAGATTAAAAAATATATTTTTGTAAATGAAGTTCTTCATTTCATTTTTGGAATTTATATAAAAATTAAGTTTTGATAATTATGGAAATTTGATCATAAAAACATATTAAATAATTGGAATCAGGTTGTTCAAATTTTTTAAATCTTATCTTTTTATTTTTTTCATTATAAATAATAATAATGGTAGATATGAGTCACTACGATAAGGGTAAAATAGGTAAATTGGGGTAAAACACTTGGTTATGCCTTTAAAATATCCCTAACACATTTCTTTATCCTATTAGATTAGGGGTGTGTATTCAAATCCTTCCATCATAAAAAAATTTGAAAATTTTCTGTCACTATCCTTGGATTATGAAATTAATATTTTTTTTAGTAAATAATAAATTCAAAATGTCACTCTCCTGTTTTTTATTTCTCGTCTATATTGAAAAATAAAAAACAACGATATTATTTTCTAAAAATTTTATTTTCATTATTAATAAAATTTGATCATTTGAATATATTTTTTACTTTTAATGGTGGAATAGTTAACTTAAATACTTACGCATTTTCAATATAGTGTTTGTTCAAACAATATAAGAATTATGTAAATAATTTTATAAACATATAAAGATATATTTTTTAGTGAATTATACTGTTCCAAATAAATTTGAGACAAATATAGTTTTTTTTGATTTTATAAAATATTTTTTTTAAATACAATACTATATTGATTTTGTTGTGTCAAATTATACGAGTTGTCCAAAAAATACTTCAATGGTATTTTATATGAAATTATATTATATTTTTTATTTTTTATTTCTCAATAAATTATAATTTTTAAATTTAAATGGATTTGGTTGATAATTTAAACCAATATACATTTATGGTTCACATCTCATTTTATAGTGACTTTTTTACCCATAAATTATAAAAGTATTATTATCATGGTAATAGTTAAAATAGTTAACTTAGGTTAATACAAAGTGATAAGGTTTAAAGAAGCACATAACTAGGTATAAATTTTATTTTATGAGATTGTATCAACTTAATTATAAACAAGATTTTGAATATATCAATTTAGTTAGTCATGAAAATAAAAAATAACTTATATTAACTTAATGCATTGAGTAATTACAAGAGTTAACATCCCCTCTCTTATAAATGGACACTACACCTCCTCCCTTCCTTAAAATTTTTTTAAATATTTTTCTCCCCAGATAGGTATAAAAATAATTCACAATGTCACTTCTAAAAATCTAGTTTTCATGCTCTCCCAAAATATCCAACCTATAGATCTTATGGCGAAACCTGAATATTTTCTTCTAATGATATGGTATAACTCTAAATCATGTTCTTTAATTTTTTTCCTTATTCTACATATAATTTTCTTCTAACCAATAAAATATAATAACTTTAGTATTTCAAATATTATGAGATGTTATTATGTTAGTGGAATAATATTTTCCCATATTATTTTCCATCAAATGGGTAATAGAACCATCATTTGTGTATATGTGTAGATTTTATCCATTCGAATAAATGTATTTCATTTCTCATAACCCCCTTTTATGGATAGATTTTAAGATGTATTTCATGTACATATATTATACAAATGAAGTGATTATTATACTTTAAATAAAATATATTATTTATCTCCATATGATTGCAATGTTAAAAAATAGATTCATCGCACATGCGTACGTATGGGCTTCCATCACCACATATATATCTACATCATTTTTTAATACTACCTCTCTTGGATGGACATGGTGTGGATTAAATAAAGGTATTTTATTTTTATAAAATGATAATAATTATAGAAATATAATATGATATAATATTTCTTTATTTTCCAAACATTTCAATTTTAAAACATCTCTTGCATGTATGGTAAAACATCACCTTACGAGTTGATGTACATTATTTTACAAGATCTTATTTCAAGTGTGAAATTAAAATTCTATTTATTGTATAAAAATAAAAATAATATTTCATGATTAATATTCTAGGTATGGTGGAATAATAACCCTTTTCTGGATTCACCTTACCAAATTACTTTTTCAATTAAGAACTAAACTTCTTCAAAATACACGATGTGGAAATAACTAAATAATTAATAAAATATTTTATTGAAACAAAGTTTTTAATTATAAAGGAATAAAACAAAATAAGGTTGTTAAATAATTAATTTAATAATATAAATTTATTATATATAAGGTTAATGAGACTTTTGAGGATATTCATTCATGGGGAAAGGGTTCTTTATCTCATCATTGTACCACTGAGACATGTTTGATGTTATGGACCTATTTTTGTTCATGAGGTGTTTATAATAACACATTTATAATTTTATGATGGATCATGCTTACTTAATGGTATTTAATGTCACAATTAAAAATAATTTATCCCTGGGAGTTTTAATTGAATGTTACTAAAGTGATAATTTTTTATTTCAAAAACTTATCCTTATTCAGGGTTGTCTGTGTTTATTTTTACGTTGGGGAAATTATATGGAAATTATATATTAAACACCATAAATTTCATTATCCTATTTTTTTTTAAAATACATTTTTCATTTTATGTTCCTCTCTCTATGTACTCCAAATTAATATAGAATGTTTTTCATAAAAATTGACGTTTCTTTTCTATTTGTTAGATATTCATTTTCTCCCATAGATATATTTTATTAAAAATGTCCTCATACATGTTTTTATTATTATCAAATATTTTATTAAAGATACTTTTACTATTTCTTTAGTGTTTATAAAAATGTTTAAAAGAAATCATCAGTTCATTTTACGAATGAGTATCTTTTTACAAAATTTGTGATTAGAATATTTTTTAACATAGACTGCATGAATTATTTTTGTCTCTAACATGACTAATATTTTCTTTGAAGTTTTCTTTTTTCCATGTTAATTTCCATAGAAAATGTTTTACCAAATATTTTGGAAATTTTTATATTTTTAATAAAATCTTTCAAAATGAAAGAGTTTTTCTCACCTAAAATGTTCCATTGATATTTTAAATCATTTTTCATATTAGTTAACATGTTTTAATACATATTTTTATACACTAAGTATATACTTGAATGATACATTCCACTATAAATCTCTAGATGTATCATGATAATATTTATATGGGAATTTATTTACATTCCATATTATAGTTATTCAATTATATATTGTCATTTATTACAAATAAATATTTATTAAGTTTTACTGTTTATTCATATGATGAATGATGTTATACTTATTAAGTAATGTTTGTCCTCGAATTACTAAGTTACTTGATGCATCATTATGTATATTGAGATAAAATAAATTTTAGTTGTCATGTTTCATACCCATTTAAGAGTAATATATTGGCATGAGTCCTTGATGATTATTTTATGATATCAAGAATTATGAATTCCATCATTATGAAATTAGTTGTTGATGTCTCTGTGATTTGTTTAATAGTTATATTATCTTAGGATAAAATTAAATCTCATGTGATTATTTATATGGAATTATTTGATTGTAGTTAAATTATTCCATGTTTTACATGCCTTATATATTCTATGATTGCTTCTTCTGTGTGAATCTAATTATCAAGCATTTTAGAACACCATTTTATTTTATTTCCATTCTAGTACATGACATTAAGTATAGTATGATATATATACAAGGATATGAAATAGGGGATAAAAAATATCACAAAGATAATACTATTTGGTATTTTACAAATTTAAATTTAATGAGATATTCATTCATATATCTACTTTTTCATGTCTACTAGACTAATAGATTCTTTAAGATGTGATCACTTGCTTCTAATCCCAATGTAATAAATTAAACATTAGATCTATGCTACCGGGGTATAAGTTAGTTTTATTTATTTAGGGACTATATTAATAGATTTTGGGATTATTTTATTTATCTTATATTTATATATTCCAAAATTCATGAGAAGTATGGAGATAAATTAATGGTCATGTTACAAACGCTGAATAATAAACAAAATTATGGAAAATTCAATAAATGTGAGTTATAGTAACAAAATTTTTAATTATTTGGACAAATCATGAAAATTTATGGAATCACAGTTGATCTAGTAATGAAAAATTTTAGAGAGAAGTGACCTCATCATAAAACAATAAATGATATTCATAGTTTCCTTAGTCTATAAGGATAAAATAGAAGGGTTTTGAAAAACAATCTCATGTACTTACAATATACTAACTCGGTTATCTTGTATGGGAAATAATTTTTCTATACAATTAAGTGTGAATATTATTTCCAAGGACTAAAGAGTAGGTTGGTTTGAAAATCTATGAGAACATTACCCTCTAAATTAGAGGACTTTTTCATTTAAAGTGATGCACCATAGAATGAACTAATCAATTTACTCATAAAAAATTAAAATGTGGTTTTCTGTAACAACTTAAAAGGTAATGCCTCATAAGAATAATTATCCTACATAGGGTTTTTAGTTAGATACAATTACTATTCATTGATAATATAACCACCTTATAGATTTGGGGAGAAGGATGATACATACCTAGACCGCCAAGGTTAAATATACATATTCACACAAACTGAGTTATGGATGATATAAAAGTGATGGTTGGAGGTTATTAAAGACTATAATGTTTCATGTATTGACCCTAACCATATTAATCTGGAGTCGGTGGTTATATTATTACATTGTCATAAGATAAAAGGAATCAAATACTAAAGGGATGAATAGTTTCTTTGTCTTGGCAAAATAGATTCATACTTGAATATCTTTTCATAAATGAAAAAATAGTGTAATTTTTTTTCATTCTAGATATTCATTATTTACACTATAATAACCCTTCATGTCAATCATAATACTTATTAGGGAACCTTGGATAAAGAAACATAAAACTTTTGTGAGCTCAAATGCGTAGTAAGGGTATGAGTAAAAAAGAGGATATGAATAAACAAATAATAATTGATATATGAAGGTAAATAACTAAAATTCATTTCATTTAATCAATAAATTTATAATTATATATCATGAATAAATAATGGTAAAATAATTACATATACTTAATCACATGACATTAAAACATTTCCATAGATGTGTTAACTAATTGAATAATCACATGGAAATAAAACAATAGCTATATAATTATTAAATTCAAAAGTATGGACATCGTAATCATACATTCATGGAATTCCTCAAAGAAATATTAAATAAATGGGTATGTAATCGTTCAAAAAATCAAGCTAGTTTGTCTCATGAGACCTACTAATTCATCAATGAGCTATAGTGGGCCCCACCTATCATTTACTAATTCCATTTCATTCCTCATAGGAAATCTGTGAAACATAATAATTGTAAAAATTCAAATTGAAAAACTAAAAAACAAATTCTAAAAACCTTCATCAGCCAATAAACATAATTATAAAACATTTAGGGTAATATATATAACGGAATCAAAATATTACTTCCCTAGAAATACAGGTCAAAAACATCTAGATAAATAATAATTATGGTGTCATGATAATGTATTACTAGTGAAGAAAAATTAAACTAAAGGGTGTTTGTCATTAAAGTAGGAAATACTATTAAAATATCCTTTAAAAAATCTTGTTGAATATAAACTTTTATCTTTTAAAGTCACATTTTAACACTAAAACATCATAGAAAAAATATGAAGTTGATTTATTTCAATATAAACTTCTATAATTATAATGTAATAATTATAACATTTATTTTTCATGATATAATTAAATTTATTCATATTCTATAACTTAAAATAAAGATTCCTTTCAATTTTTTTGTAAAATCCAAACGGGACTTGTTTGGGGAAAAACATGAATATTCCATTCAAATAAAATTCTAAAAATTTTAAAATGGGTAAAATTGTCTTCAATATATCATTTCTATAATCTTAAAATCATTTTTAGAAAAAAAAACATGGTTTTGGAAGAATATGAATTTTCAATCGAAGAGAAAAATGAATTCAAATTTTATTAAAAACATTTTCTCTGTAATTTTAAGTACCAAAGAGAGAAATATAACCCTATTACATAAAATATTCATTAATAAATAGAGTAAAAAAAATTAAATGGTTTTATTATTCAATTTTAAGATAATTTTCTTCAATGTAAATTCAATTATAAAAAATCCTGATTTAAAAAAGATTAAAATACTAATCTCTTACCACATTGGTAGCTTTTGAATCGCATGCACCATAAAAAGAATAAGATAAAATGAAACATTAAATGATATTAATACAAATAGAATCATGATATAATATATCAAAATAGGTTGTATATTCACCACTATAATGGAATAAGTGTTGAATATGTCATATTTTACATAGAAGTAAAAGTGAGACAAGAAACCCTTACATCATATATGATTTCTTTTATACATGTTTAAAACTCCAGAATAATAAATTTAAATTTATTATAAATATATAAATAAATAAAATAATATATATATCATACCATATATTATTTAAATATAGTATTTATAACTTTTTATCAATGATTATTTTTTAAAATCACTGTTTTGGTGATAATTGCATTATTTTTCATGTATGTTTTGGTTTAGTAATTTCATTCCTTTTTAATTTGATCATGGTTCCAAATCTAAAAAAAATTAACCATGATATAAATATAATATATATTTATTAAATATATATATATATATATATATATATACTAAGTAAAATATTATAGTTAGATATAGAAAATGGATTACAACTTTTGAGGAGATGATATGTCGTATGTATGCATGGACACTTTTTCTATATTTCTCATTGGATAGAAAGAACAGAAAATAAAAATTAATTCACCTTTACTGAGAAATAATTATTTTACTTCTATCTTTTATATTAATAAAATATATCTTTATTATCATCCATGTGAATATAAAATGAAAAACATTTCACAATGCTATGTAGAGGTGGTAGTCAACACATATGCACGAGTGATGTTATTTTTTCCAATGAATTAGAATGTAATAATTTATATTGATTTTATATTTATTAAAGTATTTTTTGGTCATAAATATCACATATATTAATTAAATTTATCCTTATTTCATTATAGTAAAATAGTAATAAAAAATGAATCAGATTACTTTATGAGGTGATAGTACATTGTACATATAGTCGACATTATCATATCCCCCAAATAATGGAAGGTAACATGGTTTATGTGATATCATAATTAAATATTTATCATAATTTCATAAATATCACATAAATATGTTAAATCCTTCATTATATAAATTTTTTAATTATGGTGATGGAAAATGAATTACATTGTTTCGCAAGGTGGTAGTCCTTCTTTCCCATGATCGACAGATTCATTTCCATTTGATGGGAGTAGAGAAAGATTTGGTTCAATCCAATAAAATAATTAAATCTTATCATATATTTTATAAAAAATTTATTATATTATAATAATTAAATATTAAATTACAAATGTGGAAGAATAAATAAAATAAATGCATAAGTTTAAGAATTTTACCTCTTCTTCAGAGAGATTATTTATATTTATACCTAAAACCTTTTTAGTAGGAGTTCATAATAAAATTAAGGCATATAAGATATGGGGAGTGAATATAGAAAGATATTTTTTTAGTTATTAGATGATATAAATTGTTTTAGAAGTGTGAATATTAAAGGAGATGAGATGACATTTTACAAGTGGGAGAAAGGACACACATTGAATTTTTGGAAATAAAAAATGATTCCCACATTTTTCTCATTAGTAAATCCCCAAAAAGGTTATTATCAAGAGTTATATGATATATGGATGAAAAATGGGATAAAGTGTGTTTTTGATCATTTTCATTATCCTTTTAACCCATGTCTTCTTAGTTTGACCATAAGTAAACATGTTTTTACCATTATCGCAATATTTAATTTTTACTATTTTTACTATTCATTGTGATGAAAATTTAAGATAGAATTACTTGAAAATTATAATTTTAAAAATTAAAAACATATATCTATTTTTTCAAATTCAATTCGTATAAGTGTAATAATTTAATTTAAATTCAATCCTATAGACACAATAAAAAAATATTTTCAAAAAAATTATTTTTTCAGTAAAGGATAATACTATATTAAATGTATGAATATAAATAATTACTATATAAATTAAACATAAAAATTTAAATTTATAATATATTCATTTATATTAAATTTAACCTTATAAGTGGTTATTTTTATTTATTAAAATGCAGAAATAATATGCACTATAAATTAGTTATCTGAATATGTGTATTTAAACTTAAAATAGACTTATAATAAAATTAGTATAATGGTGATTACAATTTCATTAATTGAAAAAATATATAAAAAATATTATTTATTTTACTTTAAATAAAATGAAAATCATAATGGTTATTTTAAATTACTTAATACATTGAAAGTTTTTTCAAAATTGTTATTTTTTAGTATTTACAGAAAAATAATTATTTTCTGAAAAATCACAAAATCTCACCCTGAATTAATTTTTATATTTTTATTTTAAAAATAATTTATTTTTAAAAAAAATATTAAATTTAAAAAAAAAGTTAAAATATGTGCACAATGAGAGACTAAATAATATTTTATAAAAATACATAATTTTATAAAAAAACTCTTATTTTCTTTCAAATGGTTATTATTTTATTTATAATCAATGTATAACTATTGAATTTATTTTATACATTATTAAAGCACATAATTTTCATATTTTAGTTACTAATATTCATATGAGATAATTTAATTCCATGGTTATAATGGTATTTTATATTATAGTTCATTCAGACTTAGGGTTGTGTATTCTAAAAACAATCAAAGTGATTGATTTTATTTAAAAAGAAGTATATTTTAAAATATTAGGGCTTTAAATTCTCATATAATCTTACTTTTTCTTGTCACATACACTATCAAACATGAATTTCCTCCTTTAAAATCATTGGGTGTAAAATTATCTCAACATTCAATAAATTTTATCCTCCCAATTTGAACTTTCCCTTGGTAATAAAGGGTTTTATATTTTAAAATAACTCTTTTGAAATTACCTCATCATAAAAGGGTTAAAAAGTTTTATCTTTATAAGAGAGAAAGGAAAATATGATTTTCATGTGAAATAATAAGTAATGTAGTTTCAAAATTGGAGAGCATTGGTGGGAAGTGAATTTATGGAAATAAAAAAGCGTAAATAATTATGGAGAGTGATAAAGATAATTGATCACAAGAAAAAAGTGATCCATAGAAGGTTAAATTCATCATAAATTAAGGTACTAGAATAACATTATTTTTCAAAATTCTTTTCCTAGCTTTGGGGAATTCATTTACTGACTTGACAATTAACATAAGGAAATATTCTTACTTGAAAAGTATAATATTATCCTTAAATAAATTTTCAGCACAATCTCATACGTTCTATAAATAATGAGTGTTAATGTTGAATTATTTATACCTAAATTAATAATATTAAATTTTTAAAAGTCATAAGATCCATAAAATAATTAAAAGTTCTTCCTTTTATATTTTCCAAAATAAAAATGGTTAGCATGAGTCTTCTAATAACATACAAATTTAAACATGAGTAGTTCCTTAAATAGTTAACCTTAAGACCTTTCCAAAATATTTTTTACCAAATCCAAACTCCAAAAATATAGGAGGGAGGTCACTAATTAACATAATAATATATTAATTAAACAAAATAAATTGGATCCTAATGTCACATTCCAAATATTTTAATATTATAATCATTATAAAAAATAATGAAATCATGAAAGCTTCCAAAAAAAAATTTCTATGATTATTCATAAAATAAAATCCCAAATTATCAATATTATTTCATATTTCTAAAAATTAATTAAAGTACAATAGAGATAATATAACCCATAAAATATTATCTAATTTCAAGGTCAACAATATTATCTAGTGAAAAATATCCTTGTCATTATTATCTCATCCTCAGGAATGTACTTATGGTTGTCCTTACATAACCATGTGTTATACAAAAATAATCAACTTTTCACTGAATCAAATTTATTGGTCATCGGTACCATTTAACAAATTCATTCAATTATTTAATGAAATAACACTATGGTAAATTCCTCATATGTTTCATTATTCTTATAAACATAAATCATTGCTAAAATACTCCTATAACATAATTCATTATTCTAAAAACACTTTAATAAATCCACTTCATTTGAGTAATAACAAAAATTTCACCTTGATCCATTTTCTTCTACTGTGGTATATTCCCTTGATTCTTAGGGTATTTTTATTGTATATTACACCATCCCCTTAAAGTTAAACCATTGTACATTAACAGTTTCTTGTTTTTCCTTACAATCAAGATCATAGTGGACTTTATCTCTACTATTATTGTAAACTCTAATTCACTTTAATAAAGTAGCAAATTTATTTATTCCACACTTATCACATGTTGTAAAATCCTCCTTTATTTGATTCCACTTATTTGACTTCTTATCTGATATCCTCTTCTACTCTTGGATCCCTTTTAAGTTTTAGGTTTGGTATAATTTATTATATTTCTTGATAACTAATAACAATATGTACTCATATGAGGAGAATATTTGTGGGACTATTTCCCTTTGAATAATTGGCTTTAACACATCAAAAAATAGCTAATAATGTTATATTCATTACATATTAACTTTTTAACCTTCCTTAAAAAGCTTTAAATGTTTTATTTCTACTAAGAAAAATATTTTCCTACTTTTCTCTAAAACATAATAAATTTCCTCCTCATATCAGCTAATTTTCATGAGGAAATTAATTTCCTAGAATATCACCTTAAAATATTTTCATTCCATGTCTGATATTTCTTCTACATTATTAGTGTTTTGAATAAATGTGCATTGTTGAACCTTATCAACTAAGAGATGATAAAAAGTCAAAAACACTTTTTCACTTTCATTTCTTCACAAAGAATGAAATATTTTCTCTAAGGAATGTATCCCTTACTCAGTAAAAAATAGATTTATATTTGAACTGAATAATGAACATTACTGAAACATAATCTAATATAACATTGTTACACCGCATGGTAAATCGGTAGGATTATCTATATTGGAAAGGTTAATTCTCATAACCTAAGTGATATATCTTAATATTGTTGTAGTTTTATCAGTTTTGGATATATCTCTTACTCCAGCTTCATTATAATTTCTGGTATGGAAATTATTACCTGGTGTATGTGGAATGATATGGTCTTCATTGATTACATTATATACTATTCTTAAAAAATATAACACACTATGTTAATTTTTAACATTGTGAAACATATTTTTTAATACAAAAAATAGCGAAAATCTTAAGCAATTTTGAAAACATTATATAGGGTTAATCTTATAATCACTAACATGGTAACTTTATGAATGTTTTCAAAACATATAAATATTTTTAAATCCTTCAATTTTGGTTTCAAAGAAATTTTAATGAACCTAAAAATATACCATGGGTTGTGTCAAGCTAGTTGCATAGTATGGTCCATTGTAATGTACCGAGTAACACTTGAGTCAAGAAAGATGTTCCTCTTTCATGATTATTACACCTAGGTATATTTGTTTCATAACCACATAAACATGTAGAATATAAATAGGGGTGTATTAATAAGGAAAAATAATATCTTCCACACCATAACATTGGAATTATCCCCTATTCTTATATTTAATGTATATCATAGGTTTCTTTTTCCTAATCTATTTTTTTTCATAAATCAAGTTATCAAGAATTCCACTAAACTTCCTAAAATACAAACTATATAGATCTAGACCCTAGTATACTAAGTCTGTTGTTACTTTATTATATTATTATAATAATAGAGGAATCACATCTTAAAATACTGAATAGTATAATAGTCTTTGTAAAGTAGATATATTATTGAATCTCATTTTACAAATGAAATTATAAATTACAACAAAGTTTTTATTCAGGTTCATCATTATTTATTATATAATTACCATGTATCTCAATAATAATACCCATCATGGAATCCTAGGGAATGAGACAAAAGAATGTGGTGAGCTCAGCTGCTCAAAAAGGGTATTTGTATGAAATAATATATGAATAAATAAAGAATAATCAATAAATAATGTTAAATTACTGTATCATATTCCATTAAATCAATAAATTTATCATAATGTGGCAACAATAAATAATGATCAAATAATGACATATACTTACTCAGATGAGCTTGAAAAGTTTCCATGGATATTATATCTAATCGAATAAGTGCATAACCAATATAATAATGATGGAATTCATAATTATTGACATCATAACCATACCATCAATGCTTTATACAAAGATATCTTACATAAATAGTTAAGGACTCAACCAAAAAACCAATTATATTGTCTCGTGAGATCTATAGATTCATAGAGTGGCTATAGTGGGCCCCACATATCACTTAATAATACCAACTAATTCATAATACTAAAGGGGTGAATCATAATAAACATATAAATTTATATTAAAAACTAGTATATGAAATGTTAATACTTTACTTAATAAATAAACATAATCACAAACAATTTAGAGTAATATAGAGAATGATATCAAAATAGTATATCTCCAGTAAACCTGATGATAAACCATCTGAATAATTAATATGTATTGAATAATAGAAACATATTCCTAATGTATTATAAGTACAATAATGGGTTGTTGGATTCTATGAATTTAAATACCTTTAAAATATCCTTTAAAATTTTATTAAGGAAAATAAACATTGCACTTTGAAAATCATCTTTTAAAAAAATGTTCACCAAAATTTTTGTTGATAAATTTATTTTAAAAAAATATGAAAAATAAAAATAATTATTAGAAAAAAAATTACTGTCTAGGATGTTGGTAAATTTCATTCAAGTCGTACATGTTAAAAGAATAGTCCTTTTACATTTTCGGTAAATGAAAAATGGTCCTTTTTTCAAAAAAGTTATAAATAATCCT
The DNA here is from genome assembly GCA_963277665.1 of Viscum album. NCBI lineage: Eukaryota > Viridiplantae > Streptophyta > Magnoliopsida > Santalales > Viscaceae > Viscum > Viscum album. Next base: position 858,617,480 of record OY728157.1, on the reverse strand, counting down.
TTTTAAAAATATTGTAAAAATTTTAGGATGGGTAAGAATTTTAATATATAATTTTTAGAATTTTAAAAACATTTTTAGGCAATTTTTTTTTAAAATAATAAATATTTTTAACTAAAGATAGAAATGAAATCAGATTTTATTACAAATATTCCACAATAATTTTATGTAACAAAAAGATGAGTGTGGTACTATTACATGAAAACACCATGAATTACTAGAAGAGAATAAAATTTAATTTTTTTATTATAAAATTATAAAATAATTTCCTTTAATTTAAATTCAAGTATAAATAATACCAATTAAAATTACATTCAAACATTAACTCTTACGACTTTGGTAAATTTTGAATCGTAAACACCATAAAAGGAATAACATCAAATGAAAAAATTAATTATTTTGATAATAAATATATTCACGATATAACATATCATAAGGGGAAATATATACACAACACCATCGGAATAATTGGTGAATATGAAATATGTCTCACAGAAGTAAAAGTGAGACGGGAAACCCTTACCTTATGTTTGATTTCCTTTTTTCATGTTTGAACCTCTTGTATAATAAATATAGGTTTATTATAAATATATTAAATAATTATAATAATAAATATTATAACATATCTAATATACTTTTAGTCTTTTATCACCCATTTAATAACAATTAATTTTAAAAATCAATATTTTAGATGATAATTCCTTCGTATTTCATGAATGTTTTGGTTTGATAATTTCATTAAATATAATTTTATCATGGTTAAAACTTCTAGAAAATGTTAAAAATAATATAAATATCATATATATTCATTATATATGTATTTATATTAATCTATAAAATTTAGATATAGAAAATGGATTACCCCATTCATGGATAATATAGATCATAAGTACACATGGATATTGTTTCCCTTTTTTCACAATGTTTATAACGGATGGAAAATTAATATTAAATATCCTATCAATAATAATTATTATTTCATATATATATTGTATATTAATAAAATACATTATTATTATCATCTAAAAAAAATTAAAAACATTCCAAATGGAAATATGAAGGTGGTAGTTCACACATTATTTTCCCACATATTGGATGGTAATAAGTTATAAGTGATATTATATTTGAAAAAGTATTATTAGGTCATACATATCGCATATATTTAGTATATATGTCCTTAATACCTTCCATATAAATCATAATTTAAAAAGTGAATCACATCGCTTCATGCGGTCGTAATACATCGTACACACGAATGACGTTATTGTATCCCCACACATAATTGAAAGTTACAATGTATATGTGATATATTTATTTTAGAGGTATAATAATTTAAAAAATATCATTTAAATACGTTAAATCCTTCCTTATATACGTAAATTAAGTATGGTTTTGGAAAATGAATTACATCGGTTCGTGAGGCGGTTGTCTACCGTACACACAGTCAATGATTTTGTTTTTCAATTGATGGTGGTAGAGATAGATATGGATTATTATATTAATATAATATATTATTAGTATATAGAGTATATTTGTTATTTTATATTATCATATTATTATTTTATTTTAAGGATGTTGATGAAAAATTAAAATAAATACGCATGTTTAAAAATTTTATGTCTTCTTCGGAGAGCCTCTTGATGTTTTTACCTATAGAATTATTTTGACGGATTCGTAATCATCTTAATTAACGTAATATTTCAGGGGGTAATTAATGAATATATTTGGTTGGGTATTTTATAATCCAAATGTTTTTTTATGTATAAATAGTATAAGAGAGGGGTGGCCTTTTATATGTGGGGGAGAGGACACACTTGGAATTTTTAAAAAGAAAATGTGAACCCACATTCTTTTTAAGAAAAATTTCTTCAAAATGGGACATTAATGAACCTTAGATGATATGAGGTCCAAATATATCCATTAAATGGGTTTTTTAAAATTTTATATGTCATTTTAATATTTATCTTATTAGTTTAACCCACGATAAACATGTTTTTTCCATAACTACAATAATATATTTTTATTGTTTTTTTATTAATTATTGACCACAATTATGTTGAAATAATTTGATGATATTAATTGTTATTATTTGAAATATGGAACCCATTTTTTAAAAATACATTTATTTAATTAGAATATTTTAAATTTAAATTAATTTCGTAGACGTGATAAAAAAGAGGTTTTTGTGGAATGTATTTTTCATTGAAAATAAAAAAATATATTATTTGTAGGAATAAAAATAATGATTCAATGAAACAAAAATTAAAATTATAGATTTATAATGTAAAATTTTAACTTATATTTTTTCTTATAATGGGTTATTTTGATTAATTATATTTGGGAAACATTAGAAACATTAAAATAGATTCCAGAAAAAGTTTTTCTTAAACCCAAAAAATAGACTTATAAAAAACTATAGTATAGGTTGGAAACATTGAAGGTTATGGGGGATCTTTTAGTTCTATGGGTGGAGGTCCTATAGATTCATATATCACAACGGAATTGGTTTCTTCATCATAATGTTTGGTTGACAACAACAGAGGGTGGCTCAGTTGTGGCGGGTCTCATTCAATAGAAGTGCATTCGTGTGACATAGGGGCACCAATGGGGTCGGTTCAAGCATGTGGAAAAAGATTCTTCAATGTAAGCTAGTTCAATAAAAGAAGAGTTATGTTTAGTGTTGGGAGATATCTTGTCTATAGAAGGCCTCAACCAATGGTGATGCATTCAAGGGGGCAGCTGATGGTGGTCAGATCAGCTGGAGACCACAAATGATGATGGTTCACCTTTATCAACGACGGAAAAATCACGGTCCTTAGTATACCTCTAGTGAAGATCCATATAAGGATTTAGATAATAATAAACTAGAATTTGAAGTCAACCATATTATAATCATTATAGGTTTTGACTTCTACCATTAGTATGAGGCGTTGTGCGTCTATGTAAGAGGAACTACCAATTGTGTTGTCATGAAAATGTTGAGTACCTGATTAATTGTATCAAATATCCATAGAGAGAGACTATGGGTTGTTTAAATTTTCCCTCAACCCAATTAAATATGGGATTATCTATAAATAAATAAAAATTTTAGGCCTTCAGGTTTTCAGGGATGTATTTTTCACTATCAACTAAATTATCATTATTTTGTGAAAAAACTAAACAAAACCCCAAAAAATTCTGATATACCGATTTCAAAATTTTAGGTAATGTTTTATAATAAATTATCTAAAATTGGTAAAAAAAATTATATTTCAATGATGTCTGTTAAGCATGACTAAAAATCCCATTATAAAAATATATTTTTCAAGAAAAATCTTATTTTTTCATTAAATAGTTATTATTTTATTTCTAATCAATATATAACCATTGATTTTAATTTATTCATGTGTAAAAAATAAAATTTTCATAAATTAGTTAGCCCTATTTATACCTTCTAATTCACAATCTTGGTTATAATGGTATTCTATATTATGCTCCATTAAGACCCAGGTTTCATATTCCACGAGAAATTTAAGAGATTGAATTTATTGAAAAAGAAATATTTTTTAAAATATTTAGTTGTTGCATTATTGTCTAAGAGAAGTGTTTCATGTCATTTAAACTATCAAACATTGTGTTTATCTTTTAAAATTTCTAGGTGATATAGTTTAATCTATTATCACACTAGGAAAACAAACAATGTTGTTGATGTGTTTAATATTAAAGAACCCATATTTCATACAATGATTTAAATAGAATGAAGTCCCTTGATCAAGGAATTGGTTAATATGGGATTAGAAGTCCTAATTTAATTGATGTAATAATTATTTTCCCAAATTATTTTCTAACCATCATTACTGAAGATTATCAAAAAATTACAACGAGGCGATACTAATTTAAAAAATAAAACTAGATGATGAACAAATGCGATGTTTTTCAAGATCAATTATTGTCAAGATAGAGTAATGAGGTTTGGTTAATCTCTATGTATCACAACAATTATAGAGATAAAATAAGGTCTTAAATAAGAATCCCATAGTTTAATATTATTTATATGTCTTATAAGCACCAACATATACTGAGATATTTTATATCATTTTTTAAAAGATAACGTGGAAAGGGAGCTTGATGACTATACTGTTAGACGTTTTGTTTGTCCGTAAGTGAATGCAGATGGAAAAATTCCAATAAGAGTGATTTAAAAACTACTCATTCTTGTATATAAGTGGTACAACATAATAATGGATTATGTTTTTTTCCTTCCTATAAAATTTTAGGAAAATAACTTCATATGGGTAATTGTTGATTGATTTTAAAAATATTCTCATTTCATCACTTTAGGGGATAATTTTACGATTCGGAACAGTGGTCATCTATATATTCAAGAAGTGGTGAGTTTTTATGGGGAAAACTGCCAATTATTACAAAATAAGATCCATGATTTAATTATATATTATAAAAGATCCTTTAAAATACGATGAATATAAAAGTAAACCATAACCCAACCTATCCTCTACAAAATTATGGGTCGTAAGAATGGACTATTCAAACATTTTAAGACATATTAGGTGTTAACCTAATTTACTTCCAATGGATATAGAACTAACATCTTCCACTGATCACATTATAAATGAAAAACATTTGTCACTCGAGTATTCAAATAGATCTTTATGATGAAATCTATATAAAAAGGTATATACCTCTGACATCTTGAGATGACGATGGAGAAGGAAATATTTTCGCACCAAAAATTATGAATGAACCTATAAATAAGATATATTTTATCCTGAAACATATAAAGGAATCTTATATTCATAAATATTTTTATACTGACAATATAATAAAGTAGTTATAATTTATTGTTAGTCATCACGTATTCATCAAAATATAACCAAAGAAAGGACTCAATAGATTTGAAAGGAAGGTTAAACTATTTCCAACTTACATTAATTCATTTGAGAATATACACTATTTTGGAGTATTTTATTATCGATTATCACTAATATTATGTTATCCCATGGCATATATTGTCTTCCATGTGTCCCTATTAATAATTTTTATATTAGAACAATTACAACCCTTCTCTTTATTTTATTTTTTAACATGAATTATTAATCAAAATTTCACTTAATACAAATTATATGATTGAGAGGTATAGTGTATTTGGGAAATTAGGTACATTACATAACAACATAAAATATTAAACTCAACATCTTTATTGAAAAAATGTTTGGCATGACCAAAATATTCCTTTGTAATTAACACCATAAGGGATAACTCGAGGACATACATATGAAATTGGTGAGCTATAAAGACCAGTAAGGGAATAAACAAGGTATAACATGAGGAAGACAATATGAGTTAGACAATAGGCATATAAATGGGTCATAAAAGGAATATAGTTAATAAAGAATGATATTTCATGATATCATAACATGGAAAATATGGACATAAATAAATCATTCGAAGGAACATGTTAATATATTCCCAATTGAGTTGGGGTCCTTGATTAAGGGTGGTGCAGATACACAATTTCTCAAATGATTCCTCTAGATTGTCTATAGAATCTTGGTTGATACTAGGAAAAATGTTTAGGGTCAGTGGGTAAGGTGGAAGCCACCAGATAGAGGGTATAAGCAGAATGTGGATAGATATTATATGGATGGAATGATGAATGGAGGTAGGATAGTCAGAGATGTTGGGGGATCAGTTATTTTGGGATTTATCTCCTACTATGGTGTTGGTAATTCTATAGATGAAGTGGAACGAGTGTTAGACACATGACTCATATTATGTGACTGTCATCGTATCCAAATTAGTGATGTATAATTAGACATATAATAGTTGGATGAAATCCTTAAAAAGGAGGAGGTTGTTCCATGGGAGTTGTCTTATTTTATTAGAAGATCTCAGAATTTCATCAACAAATGAATTAATTTCAGGCATACCTTGAGAGAAGGGATCTATACAGTAGATTATATAGCCAATAAAGGAAGGATGGATCATAGAACAATCTTATTCACTACCATGGCAGCATTACCAGATCATTGTAAGATTTTTTTTATGTGGATATTCTCTAGGCCTCCATCACTTATGTATATCGTGAGGTGGGGATGATGCACCTATTGTATACCTATTATAAATAAAAATTAATTTAGTTCAAAAAAACATAAAAGACTACATCATAAACATAGGTCCAGGATAAATCTGATAAGACTTCATGGTATACAAAAGTACCATAAATGAATCAGGTAAATATCATATCGTAACATGATGTATCATGATAATAACCATTACTCAATGCATTATAGAAATATCAGTGTTCACCCTTCACCATAATTTCATTATCATGTTTAAGTGTGCCTCATAGATCATGTAACATGCATTCGTTCAACATCATAATTTATTCCGCGATCTAAGAATGTGGAATACATACATTTAAGTACCAAATAAATAAGTATATGTGGATAACGGTGAATACCCTTGATAGGGGACTGGTTATGGTATTCACTACATTATTATTTTGGTATAGAAAATCAAGGTGCAATTTTGGCAGCACAACGACGTCATATAGCAATTCATAAAATGGGTTGATTAGAGAGAAAGGGTTATATAATAATTTATACATGAAATGGATAGTAATTTTTATATTTAAGAACATATCCCAATATAAGAAAAAGTAAATTATAAAAAAAACATAACTTGAATGTTTAATAAAATAGGAGGGTGGAAGATTCCAAAAAATGTTTCATCATACTAACGGGTGTACATAATGGTTAATAAGAGGGATAAATGAGAGTGAAAAGGTATACCATAATTTGAACATAAAATTGAATGTGTGGGGTAGAATTAAGAATGTATCCTAACTTAAGAAAATTTAAATCAAAAGGTAATATCTTAAATGAAGTTCTTGATAAAAATAGGAGAGAGAGAATCCCTTACTGAATATTAGTATAATAATGGGTGTACATAAAGGATTATAGGGGGATTAATGAGAGTGAAAGGAAGCTGCCATAATTTATACAAAAAAGGTACAGTAAGGGGGTTATTGAACTTCATATCACAACATTTTAGAATATAATTTAAGAAGCATAAAAGATGTTCTTTAATGGAAATAAGAAAAGGGAAATCTATTACTTGGATATATGATTCCAAAGGATTATGATATGATTATTAGGAGATTAGGGTTCCTTTTGAGGAGTCTATGGAGTAGAGTGCATAGTTTTGAGTAGTTTCAAAGAGTTTGAGTGAAGATAAATGAGATATTGGGTGGGTTTATATATAAAATGAGGAACAATTCCTTATTATTTTGGTTTTGGAAACTACATAATAAAACATTAAAAATAAAAAACCATACCATGGTTTCTTGAAAAGGGGAATGGCTTAAATTATTTTATTTGGTAAATTTCCCAATATAATAAAATATTTCCCTTGCTTATGTATAGGTGAGTCACACTTTTAAAGAAATGATCTTAAAATCTTAAAATATATTATATGTTTGGGAGGATTCACTAAGTCTTTATAAAATAATTAAAATAAACCTAAAATCACATTATTTTAAAGTAAAAAAATATATTTGGCTTATAATACTATTTATTATCTTTATTGTATCACTATTGGGTCATCGTGATGTAATAAAACACACTGTATATTTATATGGTATTTAATTTTTACCTAAAAAATTTGGCTTTCTCATAAAATTATGACAAAATCAACATTGAATAATTTTTACATCCTTATTCCAAAATTAATAATCATTTTATTAAAAAAAATTCAAATATGTGATTTTTCACTTTTAAAATTAAAAATGACATTTATAGAAAATGATGAGTTTTTGATAATAAAAATTTATGAATCCTAAAATTTACATTTGACTTCATAAAAACTATATAATAATTTATATTATAAAACAATAATTTAATAATATTATTTTATTAAAATATTATTTATTTCAAAAATACATTAACTCATCCAAATTTCTTTCTTAAATGAATTTTAATTTTATCCAAAAAATATTATTTGTTCTTTAAAAATAATTTTCAAAGTAACAATAATTGGAAGAAAATATATTCATTATACTATACAAAACAAAATGTACATATTCTTAATGTTATGGTCTTGATACATATCTCTTTTTTATATCATTATATGCTCTAAGAGCAAGGTGTGCGGTTGTGGGGCTTTCATGGGGATGTTTGGTGAATATGGTTTGGTTGGTGACCTCGATGACCTTGTACTTATCCCATAAATGGTTTCACTCATGCTTAATTTGTTGGATATCATATTGGGCTTCATATAGGTAAAATACATGAAATGATACTCCCTCGAAAGATCTAATAAATGGGATTCTTATAGTAAAATCCTATTAGTTAGTGACATCACGTCCTTTGTCTATGCCAATAGAATTTATTAATACCCTATATATATACTAGTCATGTGATCACTTATCTATGGATATATTATCAAAAATAATGATAATTAACATTTATTTAAATCTTATTGGACATAATAAAACAAAATAATTGTGTGTGTTTTCTATATCTATAATATATTTAATTAAATAAAAAAGGGTATTTTTATTCGTAAATGTTTTGGGTAGTTATAAGAACCAACACATATACTCAAAAAATGGTGTGAAATTTTAACATAGCATTATATGTAAAGAAGGACCGATCTAGATTCTTTATGAGATAAAATAATTGTTATGGAACAACACACCCCAAATCATGAATGTATTGTGTAGATACCATATATTTGAAGAACATTCTTGTGATCATAAAGAAATGATTTAAAATAAATACCACCAATTCATTTGAGATTGTACAAAAAATCTAAGGATGAAATTTATTTGGTGTGGAATGTAATATTCTGGATATTTATTTATTTAAAAGAGAATAATTATTTTATAAAAAATATTTTACTATGATTACCATAGAATGAATTTTATATTTCAAAAGAACATTTCAAACCTTGTAAAAATATTTATTATAATAAATTAAAAGAGTAGAGGTAATAAATATAGATCAATAGTGAAAACACTAAGGAAAACTCCATAGGCATGAAATATATTATAAATATCACTCTAACCATGATGAATATAAAAGGAATGGTAAGTCTTAATGATTTTATAGTCTTTATCAATGGGAGTCTAAAACCATAGTATGTGAAGTATTTAATGTTGAGGTATGAAAATATTGGAGTATATAAAGGACATAAAGGGAAACATAGTTATTTAGATTTGACAACTATATGAGTATTGAAATGTAACTGTTAGATGTCTTTTGGATTAGTAACAATCCACAAACGAATAGTAAAATAATATTTATATTAAAAAAATATCAAACGAATTATAAAAAATAATTAAATTTTAAGTATGTTATTATAAATCATTACGTTTGATATTACAATAATGCATTAAATTATTTAATGTGAATAAGTCAGGTTGTTTCCTTTGAAAATAATATTTTTTTAGAATAATTTTTTTATTTAAAATATTTAATTTTCATAAATAATAATTTATTTTTATAAAATAAACACTATATTTGAAATCATTATTTTTAAATTAGGTAATTATGAAATTTTGTGAATTCTTAAAAATATTTAATTTTTCTTTTAATAGTAAAAATAATGTTTTTTTATATGTTTTATGACATTATAAGTATATAATAATGATTAACTAATTAACTATGTTAATCAATGAACAAAAATATTTTATTTTATTAATATAATTTTTTTAATTAATTGATATTATTTGTTAAACCTATAACGTATATTTTAAACTCTAAACTAGAAATCATGTTTTTAACAAACTAATTATGATTAAAAATTATCATCACATTAAAAAACCAAAATGAAAAATATATGTTTATTTTTCAAACACAAATTTATCAAAAATAACGTTCATTATTTCATAAACAATGAATTAAACATTTCTGGGCCATGCTAAAATTATTTCACAAAACCTAGATTACTAAAGGCTACATTATAAAAATAACAAACAATTCTCCCCCCTTTTATATAAATAAAAAACTATCCACCCTATTTCAATAACTCCTAACATCGTTATCTAATATTTCCCTCTCTTAATCTCACTTTATTCCCTTTCTTGAATATCTAGTGTACACAACTAATAAACCCCCTATGTTTACGATGAAATAATAAAAGAGATTCACTTCCTCTCACATTTTATTAATGTATTTCCTTTTTTTATTCATTCATAATATGTTTTAATGCACTTATGAACATTATATTACTGTCTAAATATTTTTATATTAATGAGATAAATCAATTATACCTCATTAAGATCATTCTAAAAATCACTTTGCACACCAATTATGCTATAGAAATTAGTCTATGATTGTCCATTCCTTGCTCCGTATCATTTAAACTTCCAACCTTATTTTAATAGAAGGGTATTACTATAGGTATAATTATAATTTATTTATTAGAATTTCTGTGTATAAAACCCACAATTCTATCTATTAGGTTAACAATTATGAAAACATGATGTATTTTAACACTTATTTACTTATTTATTTTATATGAAACTTTTTAGTTATTCTTCTTGGTCTACTAAGGAAATGAATTATTTTTTTATTTGATATATGTGGAAACCATGAATTAGTAAAAATTAAGGTTTTTCCTTGATTGTTCTATAATTCATTGGGTAGAGAATTAATCTCAATAGATAACATATTTATGATACCTTAATGAATAACCTTGGAGATATTTTTTATGATTCCATCATGATAAACCATAGTGATATTCTTATAAATGTCTTATTTATATGTTGTATCCACATTTAAATGTTATGTATTATATTATTAGGATTATTCTCTCATTTTATTCTTTATGTTTTTTACATGATTATCTCACACGCACCATTTCCGTTGAATATCCCTTAATAGACTTTTTTATCACTTTTTTCTGTTAAATAATTTTCCCTAGAAATTATATGTAGTGAGGTGGCCTATGATATAATAATAAATTTGTCATTAGATAGGATTAAATAATGTTTATTATTATTTTTCTATTATGTACTTTCTAGATTATGTACCTAGTTTCAAAGAAAATAAACCTAAAAATATTATTTTATGTATTCAACATAATATTTTCTAATGTAATTAAATTTAAAAAATATCATTAAAATAGAAGGTCATTATATTTATAATATCCTATTTTAAATTTAATTATACCTCTGTATAGAAATAAATATTTTTTTGATAAAAATTTATATTTCCACACATGTTTCAATTTGAAGAATTTATTCTCTACACCTTGTTCATGGTTACATCATCTAAAAAATATTTATAAATCACTAGAGTATTTTTTTGATATATATATATAGTACCATTGTCAAGTAATTGAAATAATGGTTTTGGATTGTAATGAAATCATGAAATATCATGTTCTATAAATTTTTATTCAATAAAAACAATTGGTTTTAATAATGAAAAAAATTGTATATAACCATTCCAAATTATTTAAAACATTATATATTCATTGATTTTACATATTTTTAATATTTTATAATATCATGAAATAATTCAACACATAAGAATTATATCATTATTCATGTAGTTTGTAAAACAGACCAAAAAATAAAGTGTGTCATATTAACTGAATGAGACATGAAATTATATTCATAATAATATTATCATTTTTATAGAATCCAAATGATTTCAAAAAAAATTATGAAACTCAAAAAGAGTTATTAATTGTTAGATTAATATAATAAATAAAAGATAATTTTAAGAAGATGGAATATACAATGTGTCAGAGTATTCTTTTTTTAAGGATTTAAATTTTATGGTGACTATTAATTGATGAAAATTATTTTTATAATAGAAAATTTGATATTATATAACCTTAATAAACTTATTATTATCTACTTTTTCACTTGAATAATTTTTTTGAGTCATCCATGTATAGAATTTTTAAAAAATGTAGTATGTCATTAATAGAGGCGATAGTCCACACATTATATAGGAAACATTTTAATTCCCCAAATAGATCAAAAAAAGAATAGAATTATTTATTCCATTAACATATTATAATTTAATTATACTATTTATACTGATTTAATAATATTAAAATGGTTGTAATATATTTGGACATAGTAGAAGATTATAAAAACATAAAAGAACTCGGTTAAAACAATTACATCTTCCTTGGATATTCTCCATTATGAAACTCACTAAGACATCTTATAAGAATATTTTATTGAGGATAAATACAATTAAAAGTGTCTAAGTGGTTTAGGGATGGTGCTTTTAGAGATATATCAACTTTAGAGGCAAATTATGTCATGATTTGTGGCATTCTAAAATGACCTATTTATTATAAATGGGTGTGATATTTTTGTAAATACTCATTATATTATAATAAATAAATGTCACTTTCAAAGGAATAATTCTATAAAATATGATGACAATAGAGATGGGATTATTATTTGTTAGTCAACCTCTCATATACACATTTTAGAGATTAATTTTTATATAGTTAATGTCTATACTCCTTAATTTATATTTTTTACAATAATTTTTTTTATGATAATTCATTTTTCTGGGTAAATTAATTTTACAATTAAAAATAAAATTTAAATTATACCATATTTTTAAAATTATTATCTAATATAGAGAATTAATATATTTAGATAAATTAATTTATGTTGTCAACAAAAATTTCATAAAATTTTTCTTAATGCAAGAGAAACAACTTTTATTAATAGGATTATTTAAGCATAAAACATATTTTTTACCAAAATATGGTCTATTATTATTTTCTAGAAAATATATTAAATTATGATTTAAATAACATAGTTTGTGACATTCAAATAAATCCAAAACTGAAATAACCACGTGAATTCTTAATTTAATGGATATAACCCAAAATATTTTTTATTAGAATTAAACACTTTTATATGATTTCTTTTAATCTATAAAGAAATATTTGTTTAACATAGAGTTTTAATAAATTTTAAAATTCATACTCATATAATGATCATGTCATAAATGTTATTATATCACAAATAACATTTGTCCATTATTTACCTAAAAATAAATAATTTCATAAAAATCCAAAAAAATTAACCACATAGTAATTTTTCATTATAAATTTTATTAGATTAAATTTATTAAAATTTTAAATTAAACAATAAAATAAAAACAAAATATTCCATAAAATGTATATTTATATGTGATTGATTTTCTTAAAATATTTTGGTTTCTTGACAATATTTCATATTAAAAAACAATTAAACAGATGTTAATATATTTTTCTATTCAAAAATTCTAGTTATATTAATACATTGAATTTGAATATAAAAATACAAAACACATTAAAAACTCTTTTTTCTTAATTTCATTCCCCCGGGACTATAGGGTATGTAATGTCCCCCCTATACCCATCTATAAAAAGAGGTATTTACTTTAAGAATAAAAATGAGGATTTGATCACAAGATTTAATAAATGATAGAAATATAAATAATTTAAAATATTTTGTAAAATAATTTTTATAATAATTAATTACATATTATTATTATTTTAAAATTATAATTTTATGTTTCATAAGACTAAATATTGAAATAATATTTAACATTAAGTAGAAAAAAGGGTCTATTGGTGAATAATACTACTATAGTATACGAGCTGCTACAGTACCACCACAACTTCAGTTCATGTTATAGTGCCTCTACCTCTACAGTGTCACCACTACTACAGTACTGCTATAATAACCTGGAAATTTTTTCCTAATGGGATTCGATCCAAGGCCTTTTGGAAGCCATGTAAGAGCCTTTACCACTTGGGTACATGTTCGTTTCCATTTAAAATAATAATAATATCTGAATTTCATTCAGTAATTTTTATTAATTTAATTTCCATAATGATGAATCTCATTCCAATATCAGGACTTATTAATTTTCATCTTATATTGAAATAAAATATAACATTGTTCATTTTATATCATTTTTGTTTTTGATACAAGCCATTGAAAAATGAATTTCTTTAAAGGAACTCACATTTTATAAAATAATGGTGATACATACTACTCTCTTAAATAAATTTCATCCTTGATATTTTAATTTCTATCACTGATGAATTTAAATGTGGATATTACTTTTGTACTCGTGAAAAAATATATAATTTTTAGGGTTTTCTATATAAGTTCCATTTGAACCAAAAATGTCATGAACATTTTCTAACAATATACATATACAAAATAGTTATAATAATAATTAATAAATATAATAAAATTATCCATAGGTGTTCTACCATTTGACTCCTTCATTTCAAGCAAATATATATTTGGTTCAACTATAGATTAATATGATAATAATTTTAGTTACACTCTAATTTCATTAAGTTTTATCATATTAATATTCAAAACATATTTCAAAAATAATTTACCAAATATAAATAACCAAAAATAATCATTATTTTTCATAAAATATCCAATGACTGAAAATCATGTAAACTTATACTCTTATAATTCAACAAATACAGTATCCCCAAATCCATTAGCCACATAACAATCAATAACAACTTAATCAAAAATACACACAAAAATATATTTATATTTTTCTATAATAACTTGATGTTCTTTAACATAAAATTACTTTTAAATCCCCAAGATTATTGATCATTCTCAACTAATAATCCCGAAATGAATTAACTCATTGTCCTAAACAACCATATTAATGTTAATATCAAATCATATACCAACCCAAAATTTTATATAAATATTAATAATATATTATTCCTATGAATAAATAAAAAACTCTCCAAATATAATTAATCTCCATGAAATCTAATTATAGAATATGCCAAATGTGGGTATCTATACTATTAAGGTTATGATCGACCCAATAGTTATTATTCCCTGATGGTATCCGTAAATAATAAAATATACTAATTTATTAAAATTATATACTATATAATTATCGAACCTTTTATCTGACTCAAACTATAGTAACCTCAAAAATATACACCCAGATCTGGTGAAAAACATATTATTTAAATATTTGAATTACTAACAATTAATGTGACCCAAATTTAACCATCCATAATTAAAATAAAAAAACTAGCATTGAGTTGGTTTAAATTTTTAAAACATTTAGTTTTATGGTTTTAAAAAATAATAAATATATATTACATAATAAAACCTCTAAGATACCTAAATTTCTTTGAGGTAGGTATTCATTAAATGTTGGTTTAAGCCTATTTTATTTTGTAATTGAAAGTTTAGTTTGTTTATGTGGTGCCTTAGGGGTGTTCTAGAGGTTTAGTACATGAAAGAGGAGAGAGAATGGTCAAATGATGCATGTTTCATTTTTGGTGCATAGTTAAGAGTAACTATGCTCTCTAACCATTCATGCCTCTAAGAGGGTGAATAGTTTGTACAATACCATGAAAGGGGGAAGGTAAAACCATGTGAGTTTGGATAAATCCATCCTTCATGGTCATTTCATGATTTTTCAAACTGTGTGATACTCCTAGGAACTCATGTTCCCTCTCCCCCTCTTGGACACAGCGAGACACACTATAAGTGCATAGTTTGGCCAACAATACATAAAAACCATGTGCCTCTTTAAAAGAGGGTTTTACCTTTTCTCCCTCAGACCAAAAGTTTTCTATCTCTGGATTATCCTCTATTATTTTACCAATATCCATAGTGATTAACCAAATCACCCTAAACGTTCCAAGGATCTATATCCCCCATTTATAAGTTTTTTTAGCATCATTGTTTATGAATTGAAGCTTTGGGTGATTCTAACACACTAATTCTATCCCCTTTCCAGAATAAAGAATATATTTCTTTTCTTCTATTTCAGAATCCCTAAACACCTACTTTCTACCAGATTCAATGTTTAATCTTTAGAGGGTGTTAATTTCAAAATCAATCTAGGAGGATCAGTATTTTTCAAAGATTGAACTCATTTATGGGTACCATCGGTTTAAGGATAAGGAGGATGGCATCCTTATGACATCGTTTCATACTAGGTATCATCATTATGATTATGTGGTCATTCCCTTTGGTATGAACAATTATCCAACGATACTTTTTGATTTGTTAATATATTTTTCTATAAATATTTAGATACATTTATTGTTGTGTTTATTTATGATATTTTTCATTATTCTATGTTTAATGGAGATGATGGAAAACATATAAGGATGGTTCTCAAAACCATAATAGATAATATTTTTTATTTAAAATTTATGAAATTGTTTTTTGGTTAAAAAATTTCATTCCATGGATCTATTTTAAATAAATATTTATTAACTATTCATTCCATTATAACTAAATTTGTAAATGAATGGAAAATATATACAAATATAATAAATAATTTTACTTGTATTGGATTAGAAGAATATTAGTTATGGTTTGTTGAAATATTTTCATAGTAATCTTGCCAACTATATAAGTTCATATGAAACCTATATATATTATTTGGATAATAGAGTCTAATAAATGTTTATAGAAATTAAAAATAAGGTTATTTAATGTTTATGTTTTTTCCCTTCCATCTAGGAATGTAGGATTTTCTATCAACAATAATTCATCCTTGAATTACATGGGTTTTGTTTTAAAATAGAATGATCAGAAGATTTATTATTCTTAACATCAACTAAAAACTGATGATAAGAAGTATCCTACACATGATCATGAACTAGTTTCTTAGTATTACATTTTAATATATTGACACAATATTTATATAGAGTAATGTGTGAGATATATATAGATCATAAGATTTTGAAGAATATATTCACTTAGAAGGAGAAGAACATGTGACATAATGAATGGATAAAATTTATAAGGGATTAAAACATCATAATTCATTACTATAGAAGTAAATAAAATAGTGTAGTTGATGGTTTTAGTTTAAAATATAATTAATCATTAACTTTGATATATTTAGAACATGATCCTCTGGTTAATTATTTTAGGAATGATAGATTTTTGATTTTTCATGCAGAAAATACCAATGTTTTTTATGTATCATTACAATAAAATCTATTAGAAATAATTAACCAATATCATATAGAAGTCTCTGAGTCATTGAAAATTTTATCATTCATTAAGAAATGTATGTTTATTGAATTTAATTTTAAGAAATTAGTTTTAAGATTCATTAAAAGGTTTTTTGTTTAATGTGACCCCCATTTGATTAAATGGATATTGATAGAGGGTCATAGTTCTCCATTTTCTTTCCATCATATAATCATAAAAACATATAGATTCCTTTAGAAACATTTTTCGTTTGAAGGAATAAAGATTGATATTGTTGATTTTACAATAAAAAGATTGATTTTTCAATAGGTTAAAGAAAAATGATGATTACCAAAGGGGATTCAATAAATTTTTATTATGTCAAAATGAAATTGGAAAAATATATCCATGGATTTCATGGTGGGATTATGGAATACATCTTAATGTAATAATGATATTTGGGTAATTTATTATCTATTAACCAAAACTAATCATTTTCTACCCATTTTAGATAAAATATATTTGGATCAGCATTACTGATATTATATTTAAGAGGTAATTAGATTTCATGTAGTTATTCTTTCTATTTTATTTTATAGTGACCCAAATATGACTCCAATTTTTTGTAAAAGTCATCATAATATATTGGGGACTAAATTAAATTTTAATATAGAATCACATACTCTATCAAATAGACTTTAAAAGTTAATGATTCAGACCATGGAATACATGATTTATAAATATTATATGGATTACTATGGATTTTGGGATTAATCATTATTATTATATTAGTTTTCTTATAATAACAATTTTCATTCCACTATACATATAACCCCTTTTTAGGATTCATATAAAAGTATTGTTGGATAACAACATGTTCATATAAAGTTGGTTAAAGAAATTAATTGGTACCATATTTGGTAGTGGTAATGGGTGATAATATTTAAATGATTCTGCATCACATGAGGTTTTATCATATAAAAAATTAAATTTTCACCTATAACCAGAGAGAATTTCATTCTTTCAAGATAGGTGATCATGTTTTTATTAATATTTCGTCATGGAAAAGTGTTTACATTTAGAAAAAGGGGGTATATCTAAGTCCATGGTTCATTATAACATAAAAAATTATTGATACATTTGGATCATTTAGTTATTTATTGGTATTTCCTCTTTGATTATCCTAGGTATATAATGTATTTAATTTTCTTATGTTAAGGAAATATGTGAAAGATACAGATCATGTTTTTTATCCCTGAATTTATTTAGTTGGAAGATAACATTTATTATGAGGACTATCCTATTCATATTTTGGAACATTAATATAAATAATTATAAAATAAATTAATTCATAATGTTATTTTTTTGGATAAAACCTATAAGGATAAAGAAACAACTTGGGAATCTGAAAATACGATTAAGGAAAAATATCCCCACTTCTTTGAGTAAGGAATAAGATTGTGAGGAGGTATTTTAAAAAAATTGGTAACAATGTAACATAATTGGTAATGTTAATAATAAAATTCATTCCTTGAGTACACATTTATTATATTTTATAGGGTTATACTCATTATATGAATATTGGTAATTATTCAATCAAAAAAAGATTTATTTTTAACCAAATTTGATGTTAATGCATTATATTGATTTATTTAAAAGATTTATTTTCAAATTATTTAATATAAATTTTATATAATTAAATTAATATTATAATTTAACATGTAATAATTAGTTTAGGATTAGTTTTTTAAAAAAAATTATTTTCCAATGAATAGTTAAAAAACTGGTTTTAATTGAAAACTGCATTTTTGTTTGAAGAATTAAAAAACATCCATTTTATATAAAATGTTTTCAATGAAACATTTTTTCAATTGTATTATTTATGATAATATTATGGTATCTTAATGATTTTTTTCTAAAAATTTCTATAAAAACATTTTATACATAAAAAATAATTTTCTGGATAATTTGTTTGTCAACGTGCTTTTTTGGTATAATTTTAAATTAAATTCTATCAATTATATTAATTGAGAATTATAAAATGGATCTAATATTTTTAATCATCATAATTAATATTAGTTAATAAATTCACCATAATTTTTTGTCATAAAGAATAAAAAAATTGTTAAAAACTATTACCGTAGTTTTTGTTAAAATCAGTATATTATGGGATAAACTGAAGATATTGGGGTTAAAATTACACACAAAAAAATATAATTTATTTTTTAGGTAAATATTTATATATTATATCATATAATATTTGTTAATCGTCCATTTCAATTTATTTTTTGTGTGTAATAAAATAATATATTTTTTTATTTTTAATATTTCCAACAATGTCCACTCCCCCTCTTATAAAAAGAGACCCCCTCTCCTCTCCACACATCAAGAGACTTTTATTCTTTCCAATCCCAACCCAAATACCTTATTTATATCCACAAACTTGACATATAGTTACTATTTTCATCATAAAACAATCCTAGTAAGGCTTTAGGTATAAATCTAAAGAGTTTATCAGAAGAAGAGGTATAGTTCTTAACTATGAATTTTTATTTTATTTATTCATCGAACTCCATAAAATTATCATAATACACTATTAAATAAAAAAAAATATAACATAAATTTATATTTCATTATTTTAAATTCATAACCTATATCCATATCTTTATTCCATCAAATGGAAAGGGAAACCATCATTTGTGTATGTGGAAGAATATCACCTCGTGAACTGATTAATTATTTCAATCACTACCTATCACAACCATTTATAATGATGGAATTAATTTATATAAATATATTATATTCATTAATTTTTTATCAGGTTGTAAATAAAATATTTCATCTATTTTATTACATTTACATTTATTGAAATATAATAATTTGGTTTATGCATATGGTGGATTGCCACCTCCACGAAGCGATGTGATTTTTTTTATTTACCTCTCTATGTGTGTGGTATAAGTAATTTAAATTTAATAAATAATATTCTATATATGATATAATTATTATTTTATAAATATAAAATATTATTTACCTTCTTTAAATAGTGAACCTTGAAAAATGGAAATGTTACTCATTAGTATGTATGACATACTGTTTCAGTTATTATAATGTAGTTTATAAAAATAATTAATGTTATATTTTAAAGTAATAATGAATTTCAAACAAATTTAATAATTTCATGTTAATTTTTATATATATGATATAATAATTAATTATTTGACCATAGTCGACCTACTAAATTCATTTTTTACATATAAAACAAAAAACGTCAAATTTTTTTATTAAATTTTATATGAGTAAGTGATTAAATATAACATGGTAATAGATAAAATAGAGGAGTAATAAACAAGAATTTATGTTATTAATAAAGTTAATAATTCACAAATTTTTATTATTTAGGGAGATAAATAATTTACATAGTGATTTAGACTCAAGGTAAGGTATGTTAATTTAAAAAATACGATTTTATGGTTTTTATTCCAACTCATTTTCTTCCACATCCATATTTTAGAATAAATATTTAACTAGTGTATTTATTATAACATAAAAAATTATAAATTAAATTTCATTTCTCTTTTTAATTTCATTAATAGTTTAAAAAATATATTTTTACATGTTTTATATGGAACATTTTGCAAAAAAGGAAAAAGGAATATTTTATTGTAATGTATACAGTTCCAATAGTTTTCCCTCCCACCATTACCATTATTTTATTTTTATATTCCTTTATAATATTTCATTATTTCTTAAAATAAAAAAAATTCTCACCTATGTTCAGTTTATTTTTGAAAATATTCATAAATGGAATGGATATTTTAATATCTGTAATGTTTATTTATGGGTGTAGAAAATATTATTATGATTTAATGGTAAAAATGCATGATTTTATGTTTTATGATTATATTATAGCTATAGAGATTTGTTTATATTGATGGGTTATTCTTTTATTAACCAATTATGGTTCATTTCATTATAAACTAAGTCTATGTGGTAACTTTATTAACCAAGGATGGGTGGCTCTGTTATAAACCCAGGATGGTTGGGTCTGTTATAGCCCTCCAATTCATTAGGTAATGATCATGATGGAATTTCACCATATTAGTTACTATATTTGTAAAATTGATATATAAAATGATTTCCTAAGTTACATACATGATTGATTTATGTTTTTTTGGTCTTTATGTAAATAACATGATTTAATAAAAATTTTAATGAGAATACATTTAAAAGAAAGTTTTTTCTAGTAATAAATGTTGAAAAGTATAGATTTTTAAAAAATTCATTGGTTTTCATGATTTAGAAGAAACTATTATGAATTTTATTTTATTTTAATTATTTTTTATGAAATATTTTATAAAACCTTTAGGAATATAATTTTATTTCATGGTTAATAAAATTATTATTTAGATATCAAAGTTCAATTTGAAAAAATAAAATTTTTATTACCATTTATGGACAACCAAATTTCTTATTTATTTTTATATGTCACCTGTGGTGATTTTCAAAGTCACCCCATGCTTTAAATAATTTCATAGAGTGTAAGGATTAATAGGGACAATGATAACATAAAGATTAATATTTTTATGAACTTTTATGAAAACAAACGATGTTTCATTTTAAATTATTTTTTTTATTGGATAAATTGATACAAAGTGAAAGTTTCCACATTGGTATGTAATATTTTTTCAATAATAATGATGTCCTAATCCTCTGAAAATTTAATCCAAAAATGTCTTCAAATTTAAAATAATAAATTATTTACTTAAAAATCAACATTTTGTAATTTTTATGTCCAATTCCTTGTGGATTAACCTAGTTTTTGTTTCTATAGTAATCCTTTAATAATTTAATTGTTAGGAAGGTTATATTTCTATAGGTTCTCGTTATCTCACCATAGGGGTGATTATCAAATTGGGGGATAGATTAAGACCAATAATTTTTTTGATACATAATTGAAATCAGAGATTCTTCTAAAAATATTGAAACATTTATCATAGATAACATTGTTCTCAGAATTATTTCCTTGTATTATTGTGCTAATATAGTTAGAGAAGAATATATCAATTTATTGGTTTTGATGATTCATGCTAATATGTTGAGTATATACAACATTATGACCATGATTTTGGAATGAAAATTATGTTTTTAAATCATTTTTTTCTATAGTAAAAATGAATGTTATTTATGTTTCTCCTCAAATATAATTAATCTGATGAAATGGGTAGTTGTTCGGAAAATTGATAGATCCACATTATTCCCAAAATTCTTATTATGAACATGTGTATGGCCTCTATATTGGATAAAACTTTCATTGAAAATACATATGTGAGGTTTCCCTTCACTAACACAAGAATCATCATCTTGTATCCTATTTTTAATCTTGGGGGACTGATCTCTATAGTGGTAAATCCTCAAAATTTGAAAATTGTATTCTATTGGGAACATCGAAGAAATATTTTGGGTTTTTATGGATTATGTATCTCCATCCTCATCATGAAGGTTATTTTATCTTTCACAATATTTTAATATTATAGTGTTATTTTGTGATATTGGGGTAAACCTAAATGAAATAGATGTTCTATTAAATTTATAGGTTGTATTTTATATGGTTTGATCTTCACCTAAGTGTTTAGGATTGGATAATTGGTGCTATAGTTTATTTTATAATATCTTGGGATGGTATATATGTTTGGTTATGGTGATGATTTTAGTGATTGTCAGCCCCTTTATAAAACATTGGAGGAGCTAGCTATATAAAATTCTTGTCATCTTCAAGCTTGTAAAATTTGATGTGATTGTGATATCCAGATTGAGGAAGATAATCTTGAAATTATTGGGGATAGGTTCAATGAAATCCAACCCCTTCTATTTCATATGATTCATAACACCCCACTTATCCTCATCCACTATATATTTTATAAATCCATATATCATGTTCAAATTATTTCATTATGTTTAAATTATTACAATAATTTCATCAAATATCTATCGATATAGGCACCATATAAGATAGAATTAATCGGGATTCCCATAGAATATAGTGGAAACACAACAGAAATTGAATAATTTTGGTGATATAGAGTTGGGTGATAGTGGGTCTTGGACCAATATATTCTCTTTGGTTACCCCTATTCCTATTAAGATCAATAATATCACAACGATTTTTATAATACATTTATATGACATGAAGAATCAAAAATAAATAATGTGACACATAATTCTTGTAACCTAATACTGGTGGTTATATTAAAATATTTTTATAAGAAAAAAAATCAAATCCCAATAAAAGGAATATTTTAGTTGTAACACCCCAAATTTTTTTGATATATTTATCTTCAAAAAATTATTATATTTCATAAATTTGAATTTAATCAAACTTGATTCTAAGTAAACTGAAATATAGTATACTATTTTGACCAAGTAGTTAAATTGGTAGAGTGAATATAAATAAATAAATTTAAAACTTATTCAAAACATATATCAATTTCATATTTATTAATATGATTTAGATCAATACATTATTTATTAAAATGTGAAGAAATGTTTATTCAAAAATAAAATAGTTGTAATTAAATAATTTATTATAGGGTTTCAATTAGAATTAAAATTTCCAAATTTCATAATTTTAATTTTAATAAATGAAAATAATTTTTAAAATTATCATATGAAAATTCTATTTGGGTTAAATCTAGGAATATTTTGGGAAAATATTGATTTTCCAATGAATATTAAAAAACACGATTTTTGTAAAAAAATTATTTTTTAGTAAATTATGTAATTATAAAAATCCTAATATGAATTTAATATTATTTAAATTAAAATAATAATTATTTAGTAATATTTTATCCACTTAATTTCTTTTTAATTAACATTATATAGGTATTTAGTATAAGTTTTTTTGTTTATAAATGGGTTTATCTAAAAAAAATAAAATGCATAATGATTATCAATTTTTGTTAATTAAAATTATATCTAATGGGGAATGTTTTAAATTATATTTATATATTATATAAAATTATATATTAATTTATTTTCTTAAAATGTTTATTATTATTCATAAGGTTAATATATATATTCTTTTTCTTAAAAATACTCTTCTTGAAACCCATCGTTTTCATCGTGCGTGTGGGTTTTGTTTGAAATTCACTTCTACCTATTATGTGAGTTTAATTTGATAAAATTGATTAAATATTATGAATTTTAATAATTTATATTATCTAATAATATCATCTTAAATTTTTACCATAATTATTATGGGAAATAGATAAAATTAATCACCATGATTAAGGTTAAAATGGGGGTCTGTGCATTATATGTGTTTGTGTCAAAATTATTTTTCCACACACATAGGGTTTTTATTTAAAAATATACATTTAGTATTTAAGTTAATTAGTTATATAATACATAATAAAATTCATTTTTATTTTATTCTTAAAGGATAAATCACCTTCGTAAATAAAAGAATAAAATTACCATGGTAAAAAACTAAATGGGAAAAATTTAGTAAACATAAAGAGTAATGAATAAAATGATTAAAATTTGATTATATTTTTGATTTTGAGGTTTTTATAAACCACATCAACCCTCCCTTATATTATTAGTCACTATTTTATCCATATAAGGTTAGAGTGACCTTCCATTATTAAATACTTTTGAGTATTTACAAAAATGTCACTACTCTTTATTTATTAATGGTCACCCTCTATTATTTCTTCTTTACCCCATAAAACCTTTTTAGTTCAGAAGAGAACTATCCAAATAACTTTATATCTTCCCTACACTTATCTTATTTTCTCTGTTTTTGGCATAAATCCGACGTAGGAATTATTTTGGTTCAAACCTAAGGAGGATACCCGAAGAAGAGGTAATGTTCTTCAACGAGCATTTTTATTATATTTATTTCTCCACCACTTAAATTGTTCTTAGACCATTATTATAAAATAATAATGGTAATATAAATATAATTATATATTTATTATATTAATTTCATAACACAAATATTTTCCAACTCCCATCAAATGGGTTATAAAATCATCATTCATGTGTGTGGAGGACTACCCCCTCATGAACCAATGTCATTCGTTTTTTACATTTCCACCTCTAATGGTTGGGTATGATTATTGATATAAATTTTATATATATTATTTATAACAAAATTATATCTCTGGACTAATTATTTCATTTATACCTATTTATATTCCATTTCATATGGGATATGATAGTGTTTCTCCGGTTTACGACGGAATACCACCTCACAAAGAGATGTGCTTCATTTTTCAAAAACGTGTTACATGGAAGGTGATAGTGGTAAAGATAATTAATATATTTAATATACATGACATTATTATTAAATTAATGAAATATTTATCATTATTTAAATTAAATATATCATTTTTTTATTAAATCATCACTCATAGAAAAGTGATAAAATTGTTTGTGAACGTGTGGATTACCACCTTCATGAAGTGATGTGGATCTCTTTTGATCACCACACAATATGTATTATATATATAAATATATCTAAATAATTAATATAGAATATATTATATTATTATAATTGAATAATTATAAAATATTACTTATGTCCATTCGATAATGATCTTTGAAAAATGGATACATTACATATGTGTATGTATGGTCTACGTCTCCATGATTGTAACATAATTAATTTTTAAAACATACTTTAATTTTTTGAATAAAAAGTATAATTGATGTATAAATATGATAATTATATCATGAATATTATTCTATATATGTTTAAATAAAAACATCATTGACCATTGTCAACATACCAAACTCATTTTTGATACAGAAACTAAATATGGTCAAAACATCTGATGTAAACTTAATAAATTACGAAATTTTGATATAACATTATAATTATTTAAATATAAGTAATAATAAACATGAAAATGTTTCATAGTTATGTTAATAATTATAATATGTTTATTATTCAGGTAGATATAGAGGAACATGACAAGTCAGACACAATGTAAGGGACTTTATCCCAATTTTCTTTTGTTGAGGCATATTTTGATGTTATGCACATATATTATTTTATAAGGTGTATATACAGACCCATTGAAATTTTATATCATTAATTTACCTAATATCATAGTATTTAATGTTTTTTAGATTTTATTATTTCATGGGGATTAACATTCAAATATTTATAAAGTAATAAAGTACTTTTCTTCTAAATAAATCCTCTTTTAATTTTTTCTTTTAAAGTCACTTTCTCTTCGGTGTCCATTTTTTAAAAAAAATTACTTTATATGGAAATAAAATATTTATAATGTTTATGTTATATCTCTTTTAAATATTTAAATAATTATGAAAATGGATATTTTTATGTTTTTAGCAGAAATATTTTAACAAATGGGAAATGGAATGTTCTATTTGTAATTTATATAGAGAAATAAAACTTTCATTCCACTATAACTCTTATTTTATTTCTAAATCCATTTTCAATAATCTAGGTTTTATTAAATGAAAAACACTCTATCTATTTTTTATATTTCGGAATTGAAATTATTTTTTTCCAAATCAAAGTGTATTTTGTATTAAAAATAAGATTTTTATAGAAAAGGGAATTTTCATATCAGAAAATAATTTGCATTCGGTTTTAAGAGTTTTTAAAATGAAAAAATGATTCACCGATGCTATGGTCCTTTATCATTATATACAATGGGGGATCCCTGATATCTTTAGTTAATCCCATTATAGCTTAACTAATTGGTGCACCCAAATGGCACTCTAATGCATTGGGTAATGATTATGTTCTCCTAAGAATTATATTAGAAGTTTTCAATTTCGTTATTTTAATATATAAAGGTATTCTAAGGATTCTTTATGGGTTCTATGAGAATATAACCCAAGGAACCTATATGAAATTTTTATGATTTATATTGAGTTTTCATGGAAATTTTCTATTTTAAAATGGTAAAATATATGATATTTTTTAAGCAAGTGTAATTCTCTTTCTAGGTAAAAATTTATTTTTTAAGATAAGTTTTTTATGGGTTTTAATTTATTTAATTAAAAAAATATTTTTCTTATTTTTTTTGGCCCTTTACTGAGATTTTAGTGCTCGTCCCACATTTCAAAAAAAATCATAGCATTTTAGGATTTTTAAGGAAAATCAAGAGGTCAAGTTTAAATTCATGAAGAGTGTTAATTAAAATAAATCACATTTTAAAAAAAAGTTATATATTGTTGTAAAAATAAATATTGATTACAAGTACCCACATTTTATTATATGATTTTATTATCTTTTAGTTATGAACTAATTCTCTAAAAATCTGGACACAAACGGATCCTCAAAGGGAATAAAAGTAAATTCTTGACTAAAACTCAGGATTATGTAATTTTTAATGTTTTGTCCTTATAGTTGGTATAAAAGGTAAATTTAGATAAATTTATAGGTTAGGATAATTTTAATAGTATGACCTTGAAATATTGTACCTTATGGTCATGTTAAATAGTCATATAATTTGAATATTACCATGATGCTTTGTTTAAACTATGTCTATTCTGAATGATTTTCCATAAGGGAAACATGGAATCTTTTGTGGGAATGCACTTAAAGTAAAATATCCTTCCAAATAAGAATCTTAAGATAGATATAAATGTAACAGAGTTTTTTTTTTGATGATGGATCAGTTGAAACAAGATATAAATATAGGTACTATTCATTCTATATAGGATTTCAATCTACCAAAAAGGAACATTTCAATTGTGGAATATTTCATGGGAAAACATTTCCCATAATTAAAGGATCATATTATAATGTGGTAGAAAAAGTAAGGATCAATTATTTGGAGAATATGTTTGATGTCAAGGGATGTTTAAAACATTAAAAGATAACCCTTTTATTTATATTTTTTAAGACGAAGTTGATCAATGGTGGTCATCGGTTAATAATAATAGAGAGAAATATGGTCATGATACCCTAGAATAGGAATAATTTGAGGATATTTTCCTTGATAAATATTTCACTAAGGTTTCTTGACCTTGTATGAAAAAATAACTACAGGAATAAAGGTACAAACATGAATATTTTCTGGCTACATATGAAGAAAAAATCAAAAAAAAAACTATAGGCTTGTGTTGAACTTTATTTGATACATTAATAGAAAAATTAATAGATTTTACTTTGAATTAAAACCATGTGTTCTAAGAGATTTGGACACATTATAATTTAAAATCTATGAGAAATTTTTTCATTATGATGAAAATATTTGAGATGGAGTTTTCGGACTCTTATGTTCCTCGTATCGATGAAGGTAAGAAGTGGTCAATATTGTAATCGATGGGGAAAACATACAACAATAAAAATTGTAGTGTGAAAATAAAGTTCCTATTTTAGGGTAATTTTTGTAAAAAACACCCTATAGAATATCTTATGAAGGTGGGGAAGTGTTACCGATGTGGAAAGTCAAAAACATGGCCCATGATTTCAAGGAATAGAATCGAGAAGAATAAAAGAGTGGGGAAACTGATAGCCATCCAACAAGAACATATTTTAGTTAAAACAAGTTGGATAATTATTCTACTATGTTTCATAGGTTATTAACTAATGTTAGGAATTATCAGTATTGTATTCCAAAGGGTGTGGGAAAATATTTTACCACTACTACGGTTGATATTAGTTCATAAAATGAAGTGGTTACATGTATGTTACTAGTTTATTAGAATTTTACCAATAACATGTTTGACATTGGAACTTCTAATTATTTTATTTATAATACATTTTATTTTAAATTATGAATATCACCTCATGAATATAATATATAAATTTTGGTGAAACCACTAGATGGAAGTATTATAGAAAGCAATATTTATAGGAATCTTTCTACTGTAATCAGTGGGATTGTCTTTCATAAACATTTGGTATAATTGTTCATAGTATAGATTGATATCATTTTGGGTATGGACTTTATTACATTTTACCATGTTATGATATATTTAAGATCTAATAATGTTATGTTTAATGATTTTATACCCTTGATAACATCCTTAGAATCTGAGAAACTGACTAGTTGTGGCAGTGAACGTTTCCTTGTTCCTTTTGATCAAAATAAAGAAACAGTTCAAATTAATGATCTTCAAGTTATGAATAAGTACATGGACATTTTTCCATAATATGTGCCCAGTGTTATTCTTGATCAGGAGTTTGATATTAATTTTGACTTAGTAATTGATTCTAATCATATTTTTAAACCCTTCATCAAAGGGTTCATGTTAAAATATTAGAATTAAAAAATCAATTCTGTGAGTTATTAAATAAAGGTTCTATCTAACCTACCACTTCACCATGTCGTGATCATGTCTTATTTTTTGAAAAAAATTTGGTTCAAGGATACTTATTATTAACTATGGAGATTTGAATAATGATACTATTTAGAATATGTATTTTTTGCCTCATATAAATGACTTTATTGATTACTTACATGAAAAATAGTATTCTTTAAAGTTTTACCTAAGATACGAGTACTATTAGATGAAGTTGGAGGAGCATGAATTTCTAAAAAATGCAATTTGTACTAGATATGGGCACATTGAGTTTTTAGTCATTCTATTTGTGTTTTCTAATACACCTTCTGTATTTATTAAAATTATGTATATAGTTTCTCATGAGTTTCTGGATAAGTTTTTGATTATGTTTTTTTATGAAATATTTGAATATTCTAAAATTCCAGAGGAATGTGAAAGGAACCCGAGTATTTTTTTTCAACCCTTAAATTAAAATAAACTTGATGGAAAATTTAGAAAGTGTCAATTTTTGTTGCAAAAAAATTCCTTAGACATATTTCTCATAAATGTGAACTAACTATCGACCCTTCAAAATGAAAATGTGTTGAATAGTGTATAAAATGAAAAATATCACAGAGACTTGTAGTTTTCATGGATTATAAGGTTACTATATATGGTTTGTTAAAAAACTTTCTTGTTTTTCTATCCCATTGACCCAGGTAACTCCAAAAGAAGATAAATTTATATAGAGAAAAATAATATGATTATTTTTTTCTGGAACAACAAACAAAATTGGTGAATACCCTAGTTTTCTCCCTTTCTTTCTGAAATAGGGAACTTTTTATCTACAGTGATGATTTTTTGAAAGGGATTTCTTTTTTATTAATTCATAATGATAATATTGTTTTTTATACATCATGTGTGTTGAATATTTATGAGTTAAATTACACTACACATGGTTTAGAATTGTCTATGGTGATTTTTGTTTTAAAAATATAAAGGAATCATTGGTAGGGAATAAAACCTGAAATATATATATATCATAAATGTTATAAATATATATTCACCAATAAATAATTAAACATGAGATAGTGAATATGGTTAAAACTAATCAAGGACTAATATTGGATGATTCATTACCACCCTCAAAAATAAAAAAAAGGTTAATTCTTTGAGTCAAAAATATAATGCTACATCGACTATGATATGTTTGGAATGTAACCCTTTAGTTAAAGATTTGATGAAAGTTTCCTAGAATTTGTGAAAATAAGGAAATCCCCTATTTTGTAGTAGGTTTTAGTGTATTCACCTTTTTTAAAATTAATTAAGATGTCTCAGACTTTTGAATAATAACTATAGTAAAATGTATATCCCATTAAAATGGCATGATTCTTGATTTTAATATTGATGAATAATGTGTTTTATGATTTTGAAAAAGATTAGGTATGCCATTTGATTCCAAGTTGAGGAAATATTTATTATGTGGTGAGCATAGATCTCTATTTTCCATTAAGTTGGGTAGCACTAGGATATACATAGACCTTCAAGATTATTATAGGTGGGATATAATAAAAATAGATATTCCTAACATGAACATGAAGTGTTCAATTATTCAAAAGGTTAATGTGAATGACAGTTTCCAAAGGTAATTCTTCAACCTTTTCTAGTTCCAAATTAGAAATGAGAAAATAAATCATTGGATTTCATGGTAGGATATTCAAAGACTTCTTGGGGTAATAAATTGATCTGGGTTATTGTTGTTTAATTAAAAAAATAAACACATTTCATTCTAATTCAATATATAATTTCTTTGTATCAACTTTTTCTAATATATCTAAAGGATGTAGTCATGTTACATGGAGTTCATCTCTTTGTTGTATCAGACCGTAATCATTGGTTCATGTCTAATGTTTTTTTAGGAATTCAAAATTTATTGGGCATAGAATTAAATTTTTGTATTTCTTTTCATACCAATATGATAGAAAATCTATGTTCATAAGTTATTCCATTAAAGATATTATTAAATATTTTTGAATGGATTACAAAGGATTTATAGATCAAAATCCTTCTTTGGTTGAGTTTTCTTATGATAATATTTTTCATTCCAATATATAGAGGGAGTCCTTTAAGGCATTATATGGAAATTGGTTTCAGACACCGTCATTTTGCTATGATGTAGGATAAATTAATTTTAAGGGACCATATTTGTTATAATAAATTGAAAATAAGGTATAGTTAATTTGGTAATAACTTGGGACATCATAGATTCGGAAGAATAGTTATGCAAATAACTGGAGGAAATATATTTCTTTCGAGGTAGGTGATCATGAATTTTTCAAAGTTTCTATGTGTAAAAGTGTTTTAAGATTTGTTAATAAGGGGAAGATAAGCCCATAGTTCCTTGTACCATCTAAAATCCTAGGGAAATTTTGATTAGTGTTATATTTAGCTTTATTGCCTCTGATATTATCCTAGGTATATAATGTACTTCATGTCTCAGTTTTTAGAAAAAATGTGCAAGATTTATCTCAAGTTTTGAGACAGAAAGTAGTTCTGTTGGATGAGAATTATTTTAATGTCGAATAAACTATTCATATTCTTGACCATAGAGAGTAATTGTTTTAGTCTAAGTTGACTCACCATGTTAATATTTTATGGGAAAACCATATAGTTCAAGATGAAACATTGGAATCTAAAACTTTTATGAGGTAATGATATCCCAACATATTTAATAAATGAATAAAATTGTGAGGAAGTAATATCAAAGGTAGTGTAAAAATATAACAACCCAGCTAATGATATAATAAATCATTTTCATATTTACTAATATGAATAATATTGTTATAATGGATATAAAAATATTATGTAATTTTTAATCTAAAAGAAAATTATTGTCATTAAACACATTTCATGTAAGGATTCATTTAAAAGTTTAATTTATAAATTTTACACTTATTATTTGAAAAAAATAATATAAAATTTTAAATCATCATACCAATATTTTCTTTGGGTTAAATTTTTTGTTTTCTAAAAAATAATGATTTTTTAAGGAATGGTAAAAAATATGGATTTATTTAAAAAAGTAATTTATTTTAAAAAAAAGGTGTAATTAAGAACCCCCAATATTATTTGAATATTATTTCAACAAAAAAAATTATTAATATTTAATCCACATAATTACATTTGAATATACTTTATATTTGTTTTTAGAATATTTTTCTTTTAAAGAGGGTTTTTCTAAAAAAAATTAAAATTCATAATGTTTCTCAATTATAAATATTTAAAACAATCATCTATGGAGAATTTTTTATATGAAATGTATAGATTATATATAATAAATATTAATTTAGTTTCATATAATGTTTATTATTATTCATATAGTTAATATAAAATCATCTTTTTCTCCAAAGATACTTTTCTTGAATACCCACTTTTTCGTCACATATATGGGTTTTGTTTTAAATTATTTTCTAACCCTTATAGGGGTTGAATTTCATAAAATGGATTATATTTTTGTTATTGAGAATAATTTAAAATTTCAAATGAGGTAAACTTATTTTTTTACCCTAATTATGAGTGAAAATAGTTAAAATTAATTACTGTGATTAAGGTTAAAATGGGGTTTTTGGAATTACATGTGTTTGTGTCAAAATTATTTTTCCACACACATATAATTTTAAATTAATTCAGTATATTTCATGTTTAGAATATTTAAGAAAAAATTATCTATTAAAAAAAATTTAATTTTATTATTAATGGTTTAATTGCCTTTGAAAAT
This sequence comes from Viscum album, assembly GCA_963277665.1. Taxonomy (NCBI): domain Eukaryota; kingdom Viridiplantae; phylum Streptophyta; class Magnoliopsida; order Santalales; family Viscaceae; genus Viscum; species Viscum album. The sequence continues at coordinate 858,584,475 of OY728157.1, read as the reverse complement.
AAAAAGATATAAGTTACCATGGTAAAAAACTAAAAGGGTCAAATTGAGTAAAAATTATTATTAAGGAATAACATGATATAAATGTGATTAATTTTCTATATTGGTGTTATTTATATAAACAAATAAAATAAAAACTATATTTTTAATCAATTTTTTTCCATATTATGTGAGAGTGACCTCCCATTATTGAATACTTTTGAGTATTTACAAAAGGCCACTTATTATCAATTACAGAAGGTCACCCACTCACCTCAATTATTCACCTATTAGAACCTATGTGTTCTAGAAATTACCTTCACAAATAACTTAATAGAATCCCTATAATAATTATAGAAGCCTTATGTTGGGAAAATCCATCTTGTAAAGGATTTTAAGGAAAAACTAATGATGATACCCGAAGAGGACGTAATATTCTTCATCGAGCATTTTTATTTTATTTATATTTCTACTTCCTCAACTCTTCTTAAACTATTATTATATAATAACATCATTATATATCATATAGGTATATATTACTATGTTAATTTAATAAGCTAAATAATTTTCCTCTTTTATCAAATGGGTTACAAAATCATCATTCGTGTTAATGGTGGATTACCGCCCCGCGAATCGATGTCATTCATTTTACCATTACCAGCTCCCATGATTGGGTATGATAATGAATATAAAGTTTATATGTTATTTTTTTTAAAACTATAAATATGGAGTCATTATATCTTATATTCATTTTTACATTCCATTTTAAATGGGATAAAATAAAGCCGCTCATATGTACGGCAAACTACCACCTTGGAAAATGATGTAATTCGTATTTCAAGAATACGTTACATTGATAGTGTCAAGAGTATTGATAATAAATATATATGAATTTAATGAAATAGTTATTATATAAATGAAATATTTAACATTATGAAAATAAAATATATCATTTTTTCTACATTTTCACTCACTGAAAAAGTGATAATGTCATTCATGTATGTGTTGACTACTGCCTTCACGAAGTGATGTGACTCGATTTTGATCACCACACTCCATTTATGATATATATAACTATATTTAAATAATTAATATGGTTTATATTATATTATTATATTTATTTTATGATTATATAATACCTATATTCTTTCTATAATGATCACTGAAAAATGGAAATTCTACCTATGTGTTCATAGAGCCTACTATATCCATTATCATAACCTAAATAATTTATCCAAAAAATCATTAAATTTTAGTCTTAAATTTATAATTGAATTATAAATATGATAATTATTTCATGATTATTATTGTTTATATTTTTAAGTAATGGCCACTTTGACTATAGTCAACCTACCAAAGTCATTTTTATCTAAAAAATCGAATATGGTAAAAACATCTGATGTAAAAAAATGATTAAGTAATTGTATATAAAATGATGATAAGTGAAGTAAAAATAATAATAAACATGAAAAGTCTTCTTAATTAAGTAAATAATTAACATAATTTTATTATTCATAATGTTAAAGGCATACTATAGAAGTAAGACTCAAGGTAAGGGATTTCATCTTAATTTCTTTTTATAGAGGCATATTTTTATATATTCCAACTATATTATTTTATGAGGTGTACATATATAAACACCCTTTGAAAATTTATATAATGAATACATCTACTCTTAGAGTATTTATTTTACTATTTATTATTATTTATCCATTGAGCTTATGATTCAAATTTTTTCTAAAGTAATATGGGACTTTTCTTCTAAATAAATCCTTCTTTAATGTTATATTTTAAACTCCCATTCTCTTATATATATGTTTTTCTTAAAATTACTTTTGAAATGATTTTTTATGGACATAAAATACTTATAAATAATATTATTTTTTAAAATTCAATTCAATGTTTTTCTGAAGGAATCTCTTTACGTGTTTTAATGAAATTATTTGACAAATGACAAATGGAATGATCTATTTTCAAATTATATTGGAAATAAGACTTTTCTTACCATCGTGAGTCTTACTTTATTTCTAGATTCCTTAATAATATTAAATTTTTTATTAAATAAAAAATTATATTTCCCTTTTTTGGTGTTTTGGTATTGAAAATTTCATTTTAAATGAAAATTTTATTTTTTTAATAAAAATGGGATTTTGAAAGAAAATGGTATTTTAGTATCTAAATGTGATTTTCGTACGAGTATAAGAAAATTTAACATGTTGAAAAAAATTATTCACGTTACATTTCTTGGACATTATATATGATGAGTGCACCTAAATAGTAATAAGTGAGCCTGATATAGAATAAATGATTGGTTTTCTTAGATAGTGATCAAATTCATTATTTAATGATTATTTTATCCAGTGATATATATTGTAAATTTATTGAATGATACATACAATTTATATTGGTTTAGAAAAGGTTCTTTAAGGGTCTAATGTGATGATTCCCCAAGGTCCTTTCATGACTTCTAAATTATTTTTAATTATTTTTCTAAAAAAATAATTTATTTTCAAAAGATAAAATAAATTATATTTTTAATGGAATGTTAATTCCCTTTCTTGGTAAAAAATATTCTTTTAAAAAAAATTCAATTTTTTTCATGTTTTTCCCTGGACTAATGGTTTTCTTATATTTAGGTATGTTTGTGAGTTTTTATTCTCACAATGCATTTTTGATATGTTTTTTAGCGTATTTAAGTATGTATAAATAAAAAATAAGAGTTCAAGTTTTAATTCAAGAAGATTTTTTAGGAAAATAAATCATTTTTTCTTTTAAAAGTTTTATATATTAAGAATAAATGGATACTGATTGGAACTATCCACTTTTATTATATGGTTTTTTATGTATTAGTTGTGGCTTAATTACCTACACTTCTGAAATAGAGAAGATCCCCAAATTGAAATAAATTATTTTATTGACTTATAATAAATATTATTTAATTTTTAAGTTCAGGTCCTTATATAACATATATTGATACCAAAAATAGACTCATAAGTAAATATTAAGTTTTTTATTATTCCTTTTATACATTTTTTCTCAAAAATATTTTTTATAAAATATTTTATGTAAATAATAGAGTTAATATTTTCCACTTTGATAAACATTATTTGAAAAAAAAATCATGTTATAAATTATAATGTAAATATTATCCTAAATGAATTATAGAAAATTTTCTAAAAATGTTAATTTCTTGATGAATAGAGGAAGAAATGATTTTTTATTGAAAACATTTTTTTCATTTATAGAATTTTCACATTCCCAATATATTTTAGAAATGTATTAAAATTAATATTACATTATTATTATTATTATTAATCTAATTAATCTCATTAGAATAAATATTATGTGGTATTTTGATATAAAAACATTCTATACTTTAAAAAAAATTGGAAAACTTATTTTCTTTTTTTTATGGTTTTATTAAAAAATAATTGTTTTCCAATTATAGAAATGTAATGTTAAATTTTTTTTCCATTTTTTTAATCAAGATATCCATATTTGGTAAATATCAACCTTTTAAATTTTCTCAATATTAATAGTAATGATAATAAAAAATCATTGGGAAATAAAAATGTGTAAATTAGGATTAAACTAACCTAATAAGGCTTCAAGTTCATTCAACCAATTTAATTTAGTTCATTTTATGTGTGTATATATTATTTAGTCATCCAAGCATGGAAAATATTACCTTTATTTCCCATTTTTCATTGATTTTGACCATTATAATATAAAAGTAAATGATAAAGTCAAATATGACGGTTCTTTACATTTAATATCGATTATATTTTATGAAATGGATAAAAAAATAATTTATGTTATAAATGGTTATTTTGAAATATTTATGAATATTTTTTATCATGGTAGTTTGTTTTTAATTATGATTAATTTAAAAATTACCATAAATTCTTTTACAACACTAACACAATGCTTGTGAAATTGGTAGAACAACCAAAATAATTATTTTAAAGACTCCAAAAGTTATAATTTTTCAATATGTTATATTGTTGCCTAGATTTTATAGAAAAATATAATATTTTATATAATGTGTGTAATTTTTATGTTCTAATTTTTTTCCATGTGGTTTTTAGAGTCAAATTAAGTTAATAGTGTCAAAATTACATTAATTATATTTTATAAAAAATATTATATTATTAAAATATTTAAAAATCATTAATATTTTAGAAGTATAATATTATGATTTAAAATGGATTAAAATATCATATCATGTCCATTTATGGCCCAATTTCTTACTTATAATAAATATTATAACTCTTTAAAATTGAAAATGTTGTTACTACGATTACGGTAAATTTAAGTTAATGAAGGGGTCAGACGAATAAAAAAGTTTAAAATTCTATTAAAACATGTGTACATTTTATTGGATGTTTATGTTTATAAAATATCATCTCTTTAATCTAATTAATGTCTATTTTTTATAATTATAAGTGAGAAATAAATTTTAATAATATAAGTATCTCAAATGGTTTCATTTACCTCCCTTATAAAAGGGCTCCCCATATCTCTTTTTCTTTTGACACAATGAACCATATAGATCAAAAAAACCCTCCCAATTTTTTTATAATACTACTTATAAATGAATTATGGATACTTTTATTATTATAATTATAATATAAGTTTCCTTAATAAATGATCTAAATGAGCCATATTAAATTAATTTTCACCACATGTGTCTTTTGTTTAGTATATATTATGTACATTAATTAATTTTACTATATATTATGTATATTTTGGTAATATTTACCACATGTGTCCTTTTTTTAGTATATATTATTTACATTAATTAATTTTACAAATAATTATTGAAAGTTGTGGTGATTTAAAAATCCATCTAATGTTCTCTATTTTATAATGTTTTGAAATATATATTACCAAATAATAAATTATTTTATCTTATAATCTCATTGTTTATGAGGGATGTCAAAGATTGTGTTTATGATGATGAAATTTTATGATTTACCTCTAAAGAAAATTATTTATTTTATTCTCTAATTTATATTTCTATATACTAATCTTCTTCCTTTAATTTTTCTCTATTTATTTATTCAAGAGATTGAAATAATATTTTTAAATAAATATAGCTTTATTTCTCCATTCAGATAAAGAAATTCTATGTCCATGTTTTCAAAAAAAATTCATAAATGTTTTTAAAATTCCATTATAATTTTTAAAATTCATTTCACCTATGTTAAAATTTTTAGAAAATTGTTTAAAATCATTATTATTATATTTTTCCAAAACGAGGTACGTTTTAATTTTTATAGAAAATATAAAAAAAATCTTTGTTTTGATATGAAACATGTAATGTAATTTCCATCAATCATAAGAACTGAATGATTTTAATCTTACTTGAAAATTTTACATGGTTATTTTTATGTAAATTTTTTCCAAAAAAAAATATTTAGATTTTTAATTATTAAATATGTGCTTCATAATTGGAAATGATATTTTCCACAAGAAATGATCAAGTGATATTTTAAAAGAATTTTTTATATAAGATAACATCATTTGATGGTACATATTTTTTACCGGGATGATAATATAATAATACCATGCACTATAATTCCTTGATTTTTTTATAATGATGATGATGATTTAATAATGATTATTTTAAAACTGTTTTACCCCACTGGTTAATTAAGTGATGATAAAACATTTTAGAAACATGATTCTTTTCTAGGAGTTATGAGATAATGAAATGCTAAAATTTTTATAAAATCCATACATTTTATATGGATTATGATATATTATTTTGATGAATTCTTTATGATTTTTCGACACATATATGAATGGATTATAATTATGTGATTTGTGGGCCCAAAAACATATAACCCACCACTATATTGGGAAAATATAGATATTACATGATATAATAAGGACATGAATGGAGAGTGAACCCAGTTCAGTATGTAACTATCTTTACAATGATATTCTTGGTAGTGAACCATGACTAATGATGTGATAGAATGGGGAGTGACCCAAATCCACTATGATATATTTGGATTTTATCTCTGAATATGGAAATGATTTTCTATGATTATGTATATTCCAAAAACTAATGTCTTATTAAAATGTTATGCTCTCATAATTCATGTTCTTTTATTCCATTATGATTCTTGCCTTATGAAATTCCACATTACAGTTCATGCCATGTGATAATGATTTATGATATTTTAATTATGGTTTTCAAATTTTAATATCATGTTCTCATACCATTATATTCTTATTATGAGTAATTGATCATTGATATCATTCATTATAGGTAATATTATCTCATCCATTCTAATGTTTCCATTCACTGGGTTATTAAAAAATATTAATTATTAAATTTTTTAGAAGAGAGCCATTTATGATGAAATTAGGAAGATATGATGTAGATATCCTATGGAAATGTTTTTTATATATCAATTATTCTAAATACACATAATGTATTTGATTATATGGTGACTTGTAATAATATGTATTTTATATTAATCTAAAAATATGTACAATTTATGTCTAAAAGGTTGTGGTATCTATAATTTGTACCAGGGAAGAGTTTATTCAATAATTAGAATTTTTTTTTTTTGAAAACCCTATGGATATTACTATGTATTTGATAACATCCTAAGGATATAATAAGATAGAGATTAAGTGGTTTCCTTAGTAATTCATCCATGTCTGGAAACTCCAAGTGGGTTGGGTTTTCTCATAGATGCGTCTTTGGGTAATGATCCTAAAAACGTTAGTCTTCATATATCATGGACATAATTCTAGTGCATTTGGATTTTTCCCATACTAAACATATATTTTTGTAGTCTCATAGGATATTCATGGGTTAAATATCATTTTCCTTATGATCAATTTTAATGGATTCAAATATATGATACCCAAGTATGGTTTAGTTTAATACTTAGGTGCCTATGATTGAAAACATGGTATAATAAATTAGATATAATATGAATTATTTTTCATTATTATATGATTCTTTACTATTTATATTATTTCTCTCAATATAATTTTTTATTTGGGTTAATGATTAGAAGCAAGATGATACATGTAAACCCAAAATGTGATGAATATCGCATTGAATGTATTTATGGGAACAAAAATGAAACTACGGTGATAAGGTGTAACCTTCCGATTATACATAATCATATATCTAATTATATAATTAACAATATCATCATCAATGAGTTTACTAGAAAACGTAATAATAGAAAAATGGAGCTTTAGGAAGACTACAGATAAAAGAGTGTATATCTTCCTCAATTTCAAGTATCTATAAAGAAGCACTCAGGGAAATGTATTAGAGGAATGATAAAATGTGTTATGTGTGTAACATATGGAAATATGGAAATAAATTTCTGAATAAAAATAAAATAATCAATATAAAGAAATGAAGTTCAGTTTTATTTACCATATACAGTTCAATGTTTTATATGTGAGGAATATGGATATTATCTGAGATAATTCTCTAATATAAGGGCTAACTCCAAGGCCATGAAAGGACCTATGTTATGCCTATTATTTATGTTGAAGGATTTATGTTTTTATATATTTAGATTAAATATTAATTTTACAAAAGTTTTATATCTATGATATTCTAGATATAAGAATCATGAAATATCTAAGGATTATTCCACAATAGTTTTTCTTTAATTATTTGAAAATATATGTTTAAAGTTATTGAGAACTCTTAAAATTTGATTTAGTGGTATGTTGATAATTTTTATTTGGGATAAAAACATAATTGAAATTAATGATTTAAATGGGATAATATTTGTGACCTATAAATTGGTTAATGACTTGATGAAAAAGTTATTTATTCCATCTTTAATGTATTTTATGAATTTTTTGATTTATGGAAGTAGTGTTTGATTTTATTAAGAATAAGTATTAGGGTAATTTTTTTAAGCATTTATGTTTTCATGTGATGTTATATTAAGAGTTATGGAAACCATTGTGGATTTATAAGTTTATTTTTTTCATTAGTTAAATTTCATAGATACCCCTTTTTAGCATTTAAATTATGGGATTTTGAGGTGATTTGAAAAATATTCTTGGCTTTAGTTAGATTACACTATTGTGATTTAATTAAAAATTTTGGTTATTATATAATTTTATGTTATTTTAACAATGGTTTATTGGATAATCAAATATAAATAATCATTATGGTTGAAAATTAATTCATTAAAAAGGTGTTATTTATAGAGATATGTATTATTAAGTTAAGTATTACCTTTCAGTTTAGTATCTAAATTTGATTCATGATATTTTGGTCAAGATTAACAAATTATATAATTCTATTGGGGGTTATCATTGTTATTAATGATATTTCGGGAGATTCTTAAATTAGTAGGGGAATATGTAACCATTGGGTTTAACATGTTGTTTAATGTGAAAGATAACTTTGGAAGATTAAATTTAAATTTTTGTGGATATATGTTGAATGGTATGAGATCACCTTTCAGAGTAAAAAATTATTTAATATTGAGGTATTTTCTATGGATAGATAAGGTGGTTGGGATCAACACCTTCCTCTAATCTTATTTTCTTAAAAAAATATTTCACATGGGAATAAAAATATCACCTTATGATGTTCTCTTTGGAAAGATTTGAGTAACTCTAATTTTTTGGGATGAATTTGAAGAAGTAAATATATTGGTCTCAAGATCCTGACCCTAGTATCTTAGAGTTTGTGGTTATTTATTACATTAGAATAAGATATAAGGATTTTCATCTTGACGTACTAAATAGTTTAGTGTATTTGCTAAAATATATACATAGATGAAATGCAGATTACAATTGAAATCATAAAATACATGAATTGTCTCCATTAATAATTCCATATTTCCACTTTTCATATCCCTATATATCAATAAAAAATTTCCTTATATATAGAGGAAAATAATACCTAAGAAATATATGAGATCAGATGATTAGTAAGGGTAATCATACATTAGATTCCATCATTAATAAATAATAATTATAAATATGGCAAGGTAAATAACTGAAACATATGCCATTTAGTCAATAACTTTAGAATAATATGGTATATGAAAATAATTATCATAAAATTCTGTATACATAATAACATTAACATTAAAATTATCCATCAATATTCTAAATAATATAATAATCAATTAGACATAAATAACTTATCTCATAATAATAGAATTCATAATTTCGAACATCACAACTATACTATCGAGGTATCATGCCAAGAAAACATAGAAAAATGTGACTGGTCCCAGGAAAAAACCCAATCTTGTTTCCTTCATAACACCTACTAATGTATCAATGGGATATAGTGGGCCCCACCCATCAATTACTATTTACAATTCATTACCCATGTGAATGGATTGAAACATAATTAATATAAACATTTGTATTGGAAGAACTAGCATGGAAAATGTTAACATTTTCTCTAATCAAAAAACATAATCATAACCCATTCCAAGTAATAGGGTGAATGCTAACAATGTAGTAAATAAATTGTGAAAAATATTATAAAAAATCTAGATAAATTAAAATTAAGGTATCATTAAAATATATTTTAAATTTATTATAATTAAAATAAGGGATGTTGTCATTGATTTGTATAAATATGATAAAAATTCCATTAAAAACTTTATTGAAAAAAATATTCTTTTCACTTTGAAATTATTATATTTAATCCAAAAATATCAGGAAAAAAATTTCATTTTAAATAATATTTTAAACATATAATGTAAGTTTCAATGAAATGACTGTTCGTTATGATGTGAAATTTCATATATTCTAAGTATGTTAAATCAAATATTTTCTTTAATATTTTTTGTAAAAAACCAAAAATTACAATTTTTAGAAAAAAAATGGAAGATTAATTTTAAAATATTTTTTAGAAATACAAATGTGGGTAAAATTTTAATTAAAAAATAATTTTTATAATTTAAAAAAAATGAAATCATTTTTATAAGACATGGATATAGAAGAAAATCAGTTTTCATTTGAAGAGAGAATTAAAGAAAGTTTTTTTCTTAAAAATATTTATGAACTCTTGAATAAATAAATGGATAAAAATGAAGGGAAACATTTTTTGTCATGAATTACCCTTAGGATAAGAAAAATACATGATTTTTATGTGATATTGATCCAAATATTTCATCATCAGCATTATAAAAGAGGTTTTACCAATAACGATGAGTTTTTGAACTCCTAGGATAATTGTTTTATATATTTGTTGAAGGATTACTATCGTTAACATGGATTCTAAAATAATATTGGATGATGTTCCTCGTCACTTCTCTTGATATTTCTTGTAGATTCTTGTAGATTCACACTTATGATTTTTAATTCCCTATTATGAATAGGTATGATGCATTGTTTTTCTCTTATGTCAATTTTTATTAACCTCTGTCAATTCCATATGGTTTAAGAGAATTAAACATCATTAATGTGTTTTATATTTGATTTTATTTAATAAATTTATCATGGTAACGAATTGGGTGACCAATCCATGTCTCATTTAGTTTACAAAAATAAACAATCTTGATAAATGATGAGATTGGACCCTAAAACCATTACCACATTGGTAACATTGAATCACAAGCCTCATGAAATAATAACAAAAAATTAAACCTAAAATAAAATAAGAATAAATAAATTTAAGATATTACTTTTAAAATAGGATTTATATAATGCCCATAAAATAAGATAGATTCATATCATGACATATGTCTCCAAGAAGGAAAGTTAAGAAAAAAATATCTTACAATAGGTCTGACCTACATCATATGTGTTTGAACCTCCTATATGATAAATAAATTTTATCATAAATTCATTAAATGACAATAATTATTTATATAATACCATTTATTATTTACTTAGAGTCTTTTGTCACATGTTTATTAACAATTTTTTATTAAAATCACTCTTTCAGGTGATAATTACATTGTCTTCAATGTATTTTATTTGTTTCATAATTTAGGTCCTTTTAATTTAATCATCATTACGTAATATATATAATTTAAAAAATGATATAAATATCATAAATATTCATTATATTTTTATTTTTATTAATATATAAAATCTAGAGATGGGAGATGGATTACACCATTCATGGATACATTAGGTTGTATATACACATGAATGTTATTTCCATTTTCTCAAAAAATAGAACTAATGGAAAATAAATATTAATTAATCATTCTAAATTAATTATTATTTTATTTATTTAATTTATATTAATATAATTAATATTCATTACCACTCTTTTAATAATAAATTGAAAAACATCTCGCATAGCTATGTGGAGGTTGTAGTCCACACGTACCATGATTGATGTTATTATTTTCTAGAAGGATTAGAATATAAGAATTTATACGGGATATTTTATTTCTATAAGTATTTTTTGGTCATAAATATCACATATATTCATTAAATTTATCCTTAATACCTTTCATTAAGATCATAAGAAAAAAACGAATCGCATCGCTTTGCAAGGCGGTACTCTACTGTAAACATGAGCGACATTATTGTATACCTAATGGAATGGAATGTAATAATGTATATGTGATTTAATAACTAAATATATATTATAATTTAATAAATATCTTATAAATATGTTAAATACATTATTATATCCATCCAGGAATGTTGAAAATGGAAAACAAATTATATCGGTTTGCAAGGCGATCGTTCGTCGTACACACGATAGATGGTTTCATTTCCCATTTTATGGAAGATGATATTAATAGAGTAAATTAACTTAACATAATAAAATATAAGTAAATGGGAGATATATTTTTTATCATATTATCATATATGAATAATATATTAAGTATTCATAAAAAGAAGGAAAATGAAAATGCATAGTTAAAAAGATTACCTCTTCTTCTAGATACCTGTTTAGGTTTAACATAAATCCTTCCTATATTAGATTTATGATCTAACCAAGTATTATATTATGTGTTTTGAGAATTAATTAATATATTTGGGTAGTTATTTTATGAACCAAATGGATTTTGGAGTGTTAATAGGAGTAGAGAGGGGGTGGCCTTTTTAAGTGGGGGGGAGGAGGAACTTGTAATTTCTAAAAATAAAAATCAAAACTAATGTTTTTATCATTATAATGTCTTAAGAAATGGGTAATTATAAAACATTTTAAGATATACGTTCTAAATATATTCATCCAATGGGTTCAACCAAAAAATGTAGCTCATTTTAACCATTATAGTTTAGTTTAACCCCTAGAAAATTAGTTTTTACCTTAACAGTGGTAATTAAATTTATACTATTCTCACTATTAATTATGAAATAAATTAATTTTTTAATATTATATAATATTATTTATTATAATTACAAATTAATAATCCATATTTCCAAACTAAATTCACAAAAGTTGCAAATTTTAATTTTAAATTAAACTCGTTGATGCGACGAAATAGTGATTTTCCAAAGAAATGTTCTCAAAAATATAGAAAGATTTTATATTGAAACTGAACAAAACATTTATCCTAAAAATATAAATTATTAATATTTTAATATATTTTAATTAATTTTACTTTATAAATAATTTAATATATATCTTAACTGTGTAAATATTATTAATGAAAATGCAATTTTCAATAAATACCAGTATTTTTCACTATTTATTAAAAAAATTAATGTTTTTAGAAAAGTATCACAATATCAATATATGTTAATTTTTATATGATAATTTTAAAGATGAATCTAATTTTTTTAAATAAATTTTTTTAATGTTGTAAAAATTAATTTTAATATAAGTGCTCAAAATATGATGAAACCTTTCTTTAGAAGTAATATAGTTCTTCAGAAATATGTCTTTTTATTTCAAATGGTTTTTTCTTTTTATTTTTAATAATTAGATAAAAATGGAATTTATTTTATACATGTTTGATAAAAAGATTTCATGATTTATATATAGTTATTCAAAACCACCAATATAAGGGATGGGTTATAATTTTAATGTTTAAATAATATTATTTTACTAGAGTATAGTGTTTCATATAATCCCAACCTTGGGTGTATCACAAACTATCAAATATATGGAATTTATCTTGGAATTAAATATATCATAAAGTATTGTTGTGTCATAAAATCCTTTAATTATGGTTTTTCATGTAATTTATATTATCGAAAATGATGTTTCTCTTTTAAAATCTCGAGGTGTTACATTCTATAGACTTAAATAAATTGTTTTCTTGAAATTTAATATTGATATTTGAAATTAAGGGTATTAAATTTGACAATACCTTTATAGGAAACCCACCTCATAAAATGTTTTAATAAAACATCCAATTTATAAGTGAGAAAGTTATTTACAAAGGTCATCTAGAATAATATATAATTAGGCTTCCAAGAGAGATAACTTTTGTGTGATGTGAAGATATGGACATGGAAGAAAAGAATAAATAATTATAGAGTGATAGATATTATTGATGACAAGAAATTATATGATCAATGAAAATTTAATAACCTCAAACCAATAAATATATTATAATGGAAAATACCATTAGATTCATCTAATATTAAGGTAATATGATTACATGTTTGTTTCAAGATCATTTTCTTAAACTTGTGGAATTATTTTATTATCTAAGAATATAACGAAATATACTTACTTTATATCATTATATTTTATAAGAACAATTTCATCCATTGGTTGTGCTTTAATAATTTTCACCTTTTTATATTACGCCATGAAAAGAATATCCAAAAATTAATTTTTTCCCTTAAATAACTAAAATTAAATTTTAATGGATCATAAGATACATAAAAGAGTGAAAAGGTATCCCACGTATCTCTAACTATTTTCCAAAACCAATATAGTCGGAAAAAGATATATAATATAATACATTAATAGTTAAACCTCAATAGAAACACCACTATATAAATATTAGTATTTATCCATAAAATATTATAAGTAAATATCATGAACTATTAGCGAAAACATCATGTAGGGCAGTGCTAGGAACAACACCCTTGTTACCCTTCAGTTGTGGGTTAAATCATTATGGCCTTGAAGAATGTTATGGGTTCTCACACAGCATGTGGGTTTTAATTATTCTAAAACTTTATTAAAACAATTCCTATAATATTCATAAATTATGATAACTCATAATTATTTCAACAACAAAGGTAATATAAACCATGAAGTTTACCAAAACCATCATAAAAACTTATTTATCATTATTATCACAATATGGGGAACATATTAAGGGTTACACTCCATCAATAATGTTTCTTCAGGGAAGATCATATTTCCACTAAATCACTTTTCTTTTTCATCAGTATTATTCAACATATTCTCTTACATCCTTAAGGAAGAAACTACCACAGTATAATTCATATAAATTTCAAAATTATTATATCCATAATATCATTGATAAAAGACTCTAAGAAAATTATTCTTGAATCCAAACACAAGAACATTAATCATTTAAATGTTTTTATAGTAATAGTTGAGTCATTGCTAATTGTTTGATTCGTTAATATTGTTAGAATCTTGAGAATAGTGTCCTTTATCTTCACACTTGGTGAAAACTTTCACTCCCTTCAAGAAACTACTTGGGTTTCAATTTCCATAATTATCACATGTGAAAAAATACATCATTCCCTTCTTCCCCTTATCCATATTTTTATCTGATATATTATTATTCTCCCAATTCCATTCAAAGACATAATACACATATTATTCTTTCTCTATATTTATACCACTTGATGCTATGTCCTCATATTATGTGAAGGTTTGGGATACTAGTTTCCTTTGAAGGATTGGTTTAAGACCATTAATGAAGTATTAAACCTTTCTCATTGGATTATGTTCATAGTTCATAGCATTTATTCATATCCTTGTAAACTTTTATTTATTCATAGAAACATTTTCATCTTAGTTTTTTGTTAGACTAAATAATTTTATATCCATATCCACTCACTAGTCATTAAGAAGATATTTTTCCAATAACAATACCACGAAATTATTCCATTCCAAATTTTTTATTTCTTCTTCATCCTTAGTGTTTTGAATCAATGACCGCCATTGATCTACAAGTCCAAAGAGAAGATAGACTGTTATGAAAAACATATCCCTTATATTACTTCCCATATAAAGAAATGCATTCTATATATAACTTATCAATTTCTCAGCTACAAATGGATTTGTATTCATATTGAACAATGGTGGTTCTTGTTTCAAGAAGTAGCCTAAAATTATTACACTATGTGTTGTATCTGTAGTTTGTTCTATATGGGAATAGTTATTACTCATAACATGATTTAGCTTCCCCAATATGGTTAAGATTTGATAAGTTTAAACTATATTTCTAGTTCCAGGTTTATTATCTTTCCTACGAGGGAAATCCCTACAGAGGGTAAGTGTATTAGTATAGCTCACATTTCTTCTTCGAGTCACCATTTAAAAATAATAGAATGGGATAAATTGGATCATAACATTGTGAGAAATTATGTATAATCCCAAACAAGTGAAAAAGTTCACATAAATTGAAAAATTCTTGAATGGCCAATATCATAGTAATAAAAATGGTCTCTTTGGGATGTTTTCTAATCATAAAATATTTTCAAATCATTCATTATGGTTTTTATAGAAAATTTTATTTAACCCATACATGTCCCCATAAGTGTTTCTAATCATTTTCACAGTAATTTCCCATGTTTTGTACTAGGTAATTCTTAATATAACTCGTTATTCCTTTTTTGGGGTTATTACACCATGTTATATATATTATAGAACCATTCCCACTTGTATTATCCAAACAAGGATATATTTCTATGAAATCCACATAACCAATTCCTCAAAAAAAAATTGGATTTTCTTATGTACTTATCCTTAATGTAAATATTAGTTTTATTTTCTCTAATATATGTTTTCCTAAATCTAGTTCCAAATGTTTTTACTAAAATTTCTCTAACACCAACTATAAATTCCCTAACCCTAGTAGCCTATATTTGATAGTTACTTTGTTACATTCCCATAGGATACAAATAATCACATCTTATAGTACCACCTAATTTTGTAGTCTTGGTAAAATATATACATACATTAAATTCACATTAAAATTGAAAAGATAATATATATATATATAAAGTGTTTTATTTTATAATTTTATAGTTCCCCTTTGAATATATATATATATATCAACCACACAACACTTCCCAGTATCTTCGGGAAAATAAAACATATGAAAGGGGTGATATAATATGCTCAGTAAGGGTAAGAATGTAGTGAAATATATCATGAATAAATAATAATAGTTAATAAGTCAAGGAAAATAACTGAAACATGTGAAATTTAATCAATAACATTATATAATATTTAAGGAATAAATAATGATCAAATAATTTATTATACGCTATCATTTGAGTTTGAAACTTTTCCATTGATATTCAAACTAATCGATTAATCACATGGATATCAATGACTAATATTATAATGAGTAAATAAATAATACCAAAAATCATATCCATATTTTAAAATACATATTCCATGACATTTTACATAAATGGTAAATTCCTTGTCCAAAAAACAAAAGCTATTTTGTCTCATGGGACCTACGGATGCATCGAGGGTCTATATTATGCCTCACCCATCACATATTAAGTCCAACGAATTTTAATATGAATGTGGTGAAACGTAATAAAAATAAACATTCCTATTAAATAACATTAATACACAATGTTAATACATTCTTAAACCAATAAACATAATCATAACCAATTTAGAGTAATATGGGGAATAATATAAAAATAGTTCATCCCCATTCAAACTGATCATAAACCGTCTAGATAATTAATAAATGGTATCATTAACACATATTCAAAGTGGTAAATAAGTAAAATAATGGTTGTTTTCATTGATTAAAATAAAGACAATAAAAATTATAATAAAATCTATCTTGATAAAAATATCATTTCCACATTAAAAATCACTTTTAAAACGTAAAATTTCAAGAAAATTAAGAACAAAATTATTTTAAATTAACATTGTAAAAATTTAAAGTAATATTAAAATAAATTACTTTTAATAATTGTGGTAAATTCTATTCATTATGATTATGATAAAATAAAGATTCCTTTAAACATTTTTGGTTAAACGTCAAAACGTACCTTTTTTGGAAAATGACATGAAGATTCATTTTAATTTTAAAAAAAATAAATCAATGGATAAAAATTTATTTAATTAATAATTTTTTGAATTTATAATCATTTTTTAAAAAAATTAGAATACAATAATGTAAAAGAGAACAAATTTTCAACTTAAGAGAGAAATAATGATTATTTTTTCTTAAAACAGTTATTTTCAACTATTGAGTACATAAAGAGAGTAAAATGTTGGAAAACATAAATTATCATTAAATAACCATTGGATAAGAAGATTCATGATTTTCTTGATAGATTTAAAATAATATTTCATCACCAAAATCACAAACAGAAAATAATCCTAATAAATGATGAGATTATACCATAAAACAATTACCACATTGTTAACATTGAATCATATTCCACATAAAATAATAAACATAAATGAAACATAAAATATCATAAGAAAACATCCATGATATTACATGTTAAATGGTTAGTATATTCACCTCGTAAAATAAGATGGTTGTATAACATGGTATATGTCCCAAAAAAGGAAAATTGGGACCAAAATCCATTATCATGGGCATGACTGCCTTTGTATGTGTTAGAACCTCCAATATAATAAATTTATATTTATTTTAAATCTATTAAATTACTATAATAATGTATATCATACCATATATTACTTAATTATAATATTTTATCACCTTTATTAACAATTGTTTTCTTAAAATCATAATTTATGGTTACAATTTCTTTTTTCATGTATGTTTTGGTTCAATAATTTTTATCCTTTTACATTGATCATGGTACCATCATCTACAAAATTTAAAACATGATATAAATATCATATATATATATTTTATATGTATTTTTATTGTTGTATGAATTTAATATAAAGGGAAAGGACTACACCATTCATGGAGATAGTAGGTTGTATATATACATGAATGATGCTTCCATTTTCTCAATGGATTTAAAGAAAGGAAATTCAATATTTAAAAAGTATTAAAGAATCATTATTATTTTATATATAATTTAAATTAATAAAATTCATCCACATTACAATCCATGTAGAAATAAAATGATAAAGATTCCACATTGTTACGTTGAGGTGGTAGTCCACATGTACATGTGAGCAGCATTATTATTTTTCCAACGGATTAATGGTAAGAAGTTAGATTTTATATCATATTTAAATAAAAAATTTATTCCATAAATATCACATATAATAATTAAATTTATCTTTACTACCTTTAATAAAATCATAATCGAAAAACAAATCACATTGCTTAGTAAGTAAGTTAGTAGTCAATCATACACATAAGCGATGTTATCATATCCCTCATGGAATGGAAATAAATATAGTATAAGTGATATAATAATTATAAAAGTGTAATAATTACATAAATATAATATAAATATTTTAAATCAATCAATATATATCCTTCATATTTGGTGATCGAAAATTAATTGCATCGGTTTTTGAGGTTGTAATCCGCAGTACACATGATCAACTGTTTTGTTTTCGATTTGATATCATAGGAGATAGATGTAGTTAACTAACCTAAAATTATAGCATCTAAGTATATTTAATATTATTTTTTATTATATAATCATATATTAAAATTTTTATAAGGATCTATAAGATGAAGTAACATGGAAATACATAGTTAAAAACGTTTTAACTTCTTGAGGGAACCACCATAGGTTTAACCTAAATCTTTACTAGATTAGATTTAGGATCTAAAAATGACATTATAATGTGGTTAGGTAATTAGGGAATATATTTCCTAAAGAAATGTATGATCCAAATCTATTTACTAGTGTGAATTGGAGTAAAGAAAGAATGTCCTTTTATAAGTTGAAGAGAGGAAACATAAGTAATTTTTGAAAAGAAAAAGTGATACCACGTTTTTCTCATACCCAAGGCATCAAAAATGGGTCACCTATTAACCATTCAAGTGATAAGGTTGAAATATGTCCAAAAAATTGGATTTTTACAAGTTGTTAAGTCATTTTAACCCTTATCTTTTTATTTCAACCCTTTGTAAAAAAAATTTAACTTTACTACGGTAATTAATTTTTTACTATTTTCACTATTCATTATGGTAAAAAATTAACTTTATCATTTTAGATAATTTTTTTTTTTATTATTAAAAATATAGAAATTATATTTTCTAAATTTAATTCACAGAATTTGTATAATTAAATTAAAAATTAAACCCACAAACACAATGAAAAAAGGGTTTTCCAAAAAAAAGTTCTCAAAAGTATTAAAGGTATTTATATTAAAATTGAACATAAAATATACACCAATTATATATCTTAGTTAAATTTTAATATAAATTATCTAATTTTACTTTATAACCAATTTAATATGTTATTTGAATTTTTAAATAATTTAAATGAAAAGATATTTTTCAATAAAAACATGTATTTTTTACCATTTGTCCAACAATTAATCATTTTAGAAAAAATTTAAAAATATCACTGTCAATAATTTTTTATTTAAAAATATCAAAAATATAGTTCATTTTTTCAAAAAAAAATTAAAATAGTTTAAAATTTATTTTAAACTAAGTGCCCAAAATGTAATGAAATGGATCTTTAGAAAAAATACAGTTTTTCAGAAATATTTATTTTTTTCAAATGTTTTTTATTTTTATCTCTAATAATTGGGTAAGAATAAAATTTATTTTATACATATTTAAAACAAAAAAATAATATTTATTTATTTATTTCTTTTTATACCCACCAATATATTATCTTTGTTATTATAGTCATATTTAAATAGTATTATTTTAATACCATATCGTGTTTTATCTAAACCTTAAATTATAAACATAACAAGATATATAAGATATTGATTTTATTTAAAAAATATATATTTTAAAGTATTATTTTGTTAAATTATATTATAATTTGGTTTCTCTTGACATATACACTATTTAAGATGATGTTTCCCCTCTAAAATCTCAAGGCATTACAAAGGGGACTAGAGCTATCTCATCACATTGTTGAGAATGTTAGAGTCATTAAATAAAAAAACAAGATAGATCATACTCTATAGATAAATTATATTTAAGATAATCTGTGAAATCTTAAATTTGATTTTGTTGAGAATGAATTATTTTGTATTTCTCAATGGAATACAGTTAAAAGATTCAGAAAGAAGGGAATGTTGAGCACATGGAATGTTGTCCCCTTTGAGATCCTTGATCAAGTATGGATGGAATCTTATTGATTGGTGTTTCTACCAGACCTATATCAAGTTCATGATCTATTCCTTGTATTTATATTATTTAAGTACATACTTAATCCATCACATATAATAAAGTCAGAGTTTTAACTCCTAGAGTATGATATTTCCTATAAAGAAAAAATGGTAAAAATCATCGAGCGTAGAGATAAAGTTATACATAATAACATTGATCACCTAGTAAAAGTTTCCTAGAAAAATAAAAAAATTCATAGAAGTTAATTGGGGAACCAATTATTTGATGAGGTAGAATTATCCTCTGATTTTTATATCATATTTTTGTAATTTTTATTTCTAAATTCATTTATAGGGGTCGAATGTAACACCCTCATATTATATGTTTTATTTTTCTTCAAATAAATTATATTTCATTGATATCTTGTGATGCACACAAATCCAATCATTAAATAACTATAATATAGTATATCATTATAATATAGTCGTTAAATTTTATTAATGAATATAAATAACTCAATTTTAAAAAAATTGCATAAATTTTTTATATAACGAAAATATATTTACAAATAAATATTCAATTTTTTATAAAGTATTTATAAATTTTATTATTAAAAAGTTATCTCTTTTTATAACCAATTAATATAATTAAAAGTTTATACTTTTATATAATAAATCTGAAGAAATGAACATCATTTATAAAACTATCTTGTAAAAATTATCTTTAAATGAAAATTTTCAAATACTATATATTGATTGATTTTCTAATAAATAGTTGAAATGCTAATTTTTATTAAATATAATAATTTTGTTTAAATAATTTAAAATAATTAATTCTATTTTAAACTATATGTAAATGTAACATTGTTTTATTCATAATACTAATATTCAAATTAACCTCATTGTAATTTTTTCGTTTTATTTTTGTATATAATATTTGAATACATCTTGAAACCTTTTTTATGAATAAATGTTTTTCATCATGTTTTATGGGATAATTTTAAAATTCATTTATGAAAATTATAGAAATTGATTATTTAAAAATGGATTCTATATTTTATATTATGATCGTTAAATTTGATACATAGGTCCATTTTATATTTGATTAATATGAATTGTAAATATAATAGATTTTTGATACCACAATAAAATTATATAGGTTAATTTGAGTTAAACCAAATGTGATAAGGTTTCAAATTCACTATATAACATATATTAATTTTATTTTTATGTTTATATATCGTATTTAGTTATCTAAAAATTTAAAATATGACTTTTTATTTCATTTTAATTAATTTTTTGAAATTCATAATATTAATGAAAAAGATAGAATCATAAATTTTACTTTAATACTTTTAATATCAATTATATTTTAGGTTAGGGATAAAAATAATTATGTTGGTTATAAATGATTAATTGAAATATTGATTATATTTGTTTCATGTAAATTTATATTTTATTTTTATTGATAAAATAATTACCTAAAAACATTACACCACACTAACTGTTTTCTTGTGAAAGAAGTAGAAAATATAGTTAATAATTCTAAAAAATATAAAAGTAATAAATTTTGTGTATATCATAGTTTTCAAAAATAATATAGATAAATAAAACATATTATTAATTTTTAAAGTGTTATATTCTAATTTTATTTGTTTCATGTTGTTTTTAAAATTGAATTAATTTCCTAGAATCAAAAATGACATTAATGATATTTTATAAAAAATAAAATTTTATTAAATAATTAAAAAATAAACAAAATATGATAGGTATGATGATAAATGGTCTAAAATTTGATCCCTTTTCCATTTATGAACCAATTTTTAACTTATAATTAATATTATAACCCTTTAATATTGAAAAAATAATTACTGCAGTTAAAGATAAAATATGCTCATAAAGGAATAAAATTAAAATATAGGGTTATAAATTATACAAAACCAGTAAAAATATCATTGTATGATTATATTTTTACCTATCCAAATTTTACTAAAATTATTTTCTTTTTAAAATAATTATACATAACAAATGAATTATATATATATATATATAAATCTTTTATGTAATTCCAAGTGTGTCCTTTCTCTCCTGTATACAAGGACACCCCATATCTCTTTTCATTATAGAAAATTCATAAATATATCTCGACCAAACCATACCCAATTCTTGTATAAACATACCTATAATATTTTTGGGTTTTTTCTTCTTAATAGACCATTAAAAGGGTCCTCAAGAAAAGGGAAAAATGAGGCTTACTAAAGAAGTGGTAATCATCTTACCAACCCTCTTACAATTTATTTCTCATTATATATAATCATAATTTTAGGTATTAATAATTAAATAATAAAATTAGTCTCCAAATATACTAAAATTTTATTATGAATAGAGAACTACCAGTATTAACCCATTTTCATAAAAAGTGAAGTGAAAGTATCGCTCGTGTGTATGTGTGGACTACGACCAAAACATTGTGATAAAATAAATTTTCCATACTTAATTTTTCGAGATGGTTTTCATGATGGTTTAATTTTTATTTATGACATTTATAAAAAATATATTTTTTGTAATTTTAAAATCATATCAACTTTCTTACCTTCCAATCCATTGGTAAATGATTATGTCACTCATGCATATATGTGGACTTCCACCTCCATAAACCGATGTGGTTCATTTTTTGTTTCTAATTTATAAGGATAGTAATAAGGATATATTTAATTAATATATATAATATAATAATGATTCTAAAATTTTCAATTATTATTTTCCTTTATTTCAATACATCCATTAGAAAGTGAAAATAGTGTTCATGATTACATATGACCCACCGTATCCATGTGTGTTTAAATTGATTTATATATATATATATACATTATGGATGAATCTAAATATAAAAATTAATTTAATATATGTGATATTTATATCACAATTAAGAATCAAGTTATGTTATAACCATTGTGAATGTACAAAGATTATAACTACAAAATAGAATTTCTCATGAAAAACGAAACTGTCAACACTAGGATATAATGATTTTAGTAACAAATTATTTAGAGAATTGTATTGAAATATTATAATTGGATCATATATGATATTATAATTATGTACATGAACCTGTATTATAATTATAATAAATTCTATTTTAATATATAATAAGTTAAAGTGATTTTGAAAGAATTCAATCTTGAGGTATATATTTCTTGTCTAACTTTTATTTTTATGTGACATATTCCATATTTACCACATCTTTCCATTATGTAGTTTATATACTTCTCAAGAATGTCATTTATTATCATTTTATAAATATTATTAGTATTTATAAATAACTTTAAATTTAAATTTTTCATGAAAATTTCATATGTTGAATACCAATGTAGTAAGGTTTTAATGTTGTAATCTCATTATTTACTGGGATTGTTTATAAAAAAGTGTCCAATGATGAAATGTTAAAATATAAATCTCAAGAAACTCATGAATTTTATTATCATATAGTTATTTCTAGAGAATAATTATTTTTATTTAGGTTTATATTATTTATTCAAGAGACCAAAAGAATATTCTTAATAAAATATGAATAATTTCTCTATTTGGTTTAAAATCCTTTTTCAGCAAAGAATATGTTTTATAAAAAGAATCAAGAATGTTTTTATAATTAACCATGTATTTTTTAAGGTCATTTTACCCATAATTTAAATTTTAAAAAAAAATAATAAAACCAATATTCTTATTCTTTTATGAACATTGTAATTTTGAATTTTTACGTAAATTTTGAAAGGATTCGTTATTTTATAAAACACGACATGAATGAAATTTTCTAGTGTCATAACCACTCAATAATTTGAATATTACTTTATATATTTCCATGGTTATATTTAGAAAACATGTTTTTCTTAATATATTATAATTTTTTAAATTTTAAATGATTTATTTCAAATTAAAAAGGTTGTTTTCCCTAATAAGTGCTCTAGTGAGATCAAAAGAATTTTTCATCTATAATACTATCATTTAATGAAAAGTATACTTTATTGGGTTTATGATCCTCTGATATCATCCATATTAAACATTTTTATGTATTATAATGATTATTATTTAATAGTTATTCAATAAATTGTTTACTTTTCAACAAGTTAATTATGTTATGATAAAACCTTTTTGAAACATGTTTCTCTTATATAGGTTATGATATAATGAAATGTTCTTATTTTTATGAAACATGTTTCTTTTACACAGGATATAATATATTGTTATGATTAATTCTTTATGATCATAGGGAACACATGTGGATGTTTAATTATTATCTAATGGGTGGTCTAATAATTATATATCCCTCCAATGCATTTGTAAATATACCTATCTCATAAGATAATAATGACTTAAATGGGGATCAAGCCTAGTTCAGTAAGGGGATCTATCATCTATAGTAGTCATGGGTTTGAACCCTGACTATGTATAATATAGAGTGGGGAGTGAAACTAATCAATCGTGATATACTTGTAAGTTATTATTTAATAAAAAAATGATTTTATATGATTATTTGTATGTCAAAAATTCATGTCTTATGATAATGTTATTCTATCATAGCTCATGTTCACTGATTATTTATGAATCATGACTTATGAACATTCAAGTTATATTCTAAGTCTCATGATTATGATCTATGATATTTTGGGTGTGGTTTTCAAATATTAATATCATATTCTAAAACCCCTATGTTTATATTAATCTTGTATAATCATTGATATCTCCACTGTTAAACCTTGTTGAGAATCTAAGCTCTCCCTTTCTTCGGTTTTCATTTCTCTGGTTATGAAGAATAGTTTTATAAATTTTATGTCTCATAAGGGTTCTAGTTATGAAGAACTTAGTCGGAGATGAGGTAAATTCCTTGTGAAAAAGTTGTTTATATTCCAGATCTTCCAAATACCCTAAACCTATATGTTTCTGGCATAGATCATAATGTTCCATATTAGATATTCATATAAGAAGATGTGATATTTATTTCTAAATGTTTTTGGTGCAATATTAGTAGTATTGGGAGACTTTATACATACATGATTCTCTCATTACATTTAAATTCATGAAATAAAACATAAATTTCTTTGGAGAACAATATTAATTATTCTAATATATCTATGGAATCATCCATAGATCCATTTATGGTATTATAGGTAAATGATTTCATAATAATGGGTGACATTATATTATTAGTAAAATAAATCATTAGAAACATAAATATATGGTCATTAATTAGAATACGAATAAGGGAATGAGAACATGAGAATAACATTATAATGTCATACCCAATCCGTCAATGATAGTTAATCATGCATCGTCGAGTAAATTATTTCCATAAAATCTATATTACATATGATTATAGAGTCATTAATAATCAATTATGGTCTATAAAAAATATTAAAATCACAATACATATTTTTTTTAATATAAATAATCATATAAAATAATTTACTTATTCAAGGATATATTCCTAGACTAATATTCGGGATTTTGTTTACTTCCTATTTTTTTATTATCCCATGATATGTCATTATTTTCCAAATTTATTTGTTGGATATAATGTAAAAAACATATTTGGTTTATAAAGTAATAATATATCCTTCTATTATAACCAAACCACATGTAATTAGTTCATAACATAACCACCCATCACATAATGAAAACAATGCATATCTGTTCCACAAGATCAAAAAAATCATCAGATCATCATAGCATAATCCATGGAAAATAAATGTGTTTTATAATAATTTCATTATCAAAATCATAATTCTTTCAAAGAAAAAAAATTATAGTATCCTTTAATTATATCCCATGTAATTAATAATTAACATCAAAGGATTATATCATAGGTGAATATTATTTTAAATGGTCATTTAAATCTTTCTTGGAGAAAACACCCTTTTAATTTTAAAATCACATATATAAAATAAAAAAATTTGAAAAAATATTAGTGAAAAACATTTCTTTTAAAATAATGAGGGATTATTTTAAAGGAATCTATAGAGAAATGTATTCATGTGCTGGAGGTAAAATATTTTCATACCATATAAATTAAAATATAACATCTTTTCACTTAATTATATAAAGACAAAATTTACTTGATTGGAAAAGTTTCTATAAGAAAAATCCTTTTAAACCATTTTAAATAAACTAAATGGTAATGAAAATGAATTTTTAAAATATTTCATTTATATGTAAAAATTTTAATAACATAATTTTAAATACCATGTAAATGGATGAAAATTTCATCTTCCAAAGAGAAAATACATTTCAAAATTCAATAAATTCATTTTTTGACCATTTTGAGTACCAAAATTTTGGAAAATTATAATAATAAATAAAAATTCATATAATAAAAAAAGTATAAGAAAATATAATAGTTTTATTAGATAAGATCCATGTAATTTACCTCAATGTAAATTTAATATATATAATCCCAAAAATAAATGATCTTGTAACAAAAATCTAAATTGTCTTTTTATTTCCTAAATAAAAACTTCATGAAAGAGAGACCCTTAGATATATTTTTTATAGAAATAAAATTCATGAGAGGTGTTATAAAATTTCAACATGGGTAGTATATACACCACATAAATAAATCATGTGGTGAATGTGGCATATTTTTCAGAAAAAAAAACGTGACATGATAAACCCTTACATGAAGTGTTGTATTGATTCGTATGGGTTAAACCCTCCTACATAAAAAATGAGGATTTAATATAAATAAATTAAGTTAATATATTCAATTGTATAATATTTTATATGATATAAGTATAACATATTATCATCCATTAATAAATAATTATTTATTAAATTAATTATTTTAGGTGATAACTGTTTCATTTTTCATGAATCAATTAGTTCAACAATTCTTGTTCGTATAATTTTTTCACGGAGACCTCATCTCTAGAATTTTAGTCATGCTAAAATTATTATATTTATTAATTATATACAAATTTAAATTAATTCATATAAATTTGTGTTGATAAATGAATTATATCACTTAATCAAGATGGTAATTTGTATATATACACAAGCCATGTTTCCACTTTTGATGGATGGAAAAAAATAATGGTAAATAATAAATAACCTTTATAGAATAATTAATAAATTATTAATATCATATATATTAATAAATTATATCCTTAATACCATTCATGTAAATTATAAATGAAAAAATTACATCTCATTATAGAGGTGATAGTCTGTCCATATGCATACGCAGCATAATCATCTTACCACGGATGGGAAGGTTTGTAGATAGAAAATATAATATAATTACAGTATCATAATTTTTTTATTAATATAAAATAAAAACATAAAATACATTATAAAAAACAACAAGAAATTATGGTGATGGAAAATAAATCATATCTTATTTGTAGGTGTTAGTCTTTACGTACAAACTAACCACACATTCATTTCTCATTTTATAGAGAAGACAATAATGGTTGTCACATAATTATAATAAAATATAAATATATTTTTGAAACTAGATTATTAATTTAGGATGGTAAAAACTTATATATAAGATGTAATTGAAAAAATAATCATTAAAAGAGTATGGTAATATGATTACTTTTTCTTTGAGATACCTCCTTTGGAATACACCTTAATCATTCAGAGGATTGTATTAGGGGAATACCAGAATCTCTAAGGTGAAGGGAGGGAATTAAGGAGGTTAATACGGTAGGTTTTTTATAATATAAAGTTATAAATCATTGTGAATAAAGGAAAATCTGAGGTTCCCATTTTAATGTGAGGGAAAGGATACAAATTTGATTAGTTAAAATATTTAAATATAATATATATTATAATCATGTGATGTGGCATAGAAATATAATAATTTCAATTTTAGGACTTGATAAGTTTGAAATCCATTTTAGAAATAAAATTTAGACATGTTTATAATATATTTTAAACCTTATTGTTTAGTTTAATCCCATCTTTAACCCATTTTAATCTTAATTGTGGGAACACATTTTTTAACTTTTAATTGTCATAAATTTACTTATCAAGTGAAAAGTGGCTCACAAATGGAAAATGTATAATTTTTTATACCATTTTACATCCCACATTTCCTCTTTAAATAATTTTTTATTTCAAATTTTTCACATCCCCCACCCTCCAATGGTATCCCTCCAAGACTAATAAAGGGGAAAGTGGTATAATGATCCTCGAGTACCCCCTCCCATAGGCCCTAGATTTGAAACTATGACTTAGGTTATAAATATGGTCACACATATGGGATTAATTTCCCTAAATATAAATAAATGTTGAAATAGGTGATAGTATATTAACCACCAGACAACTCCAAAACATAACAAAATTTAAAATCAATATTATTAATAGTTCATATAATGTATTTAGAATAAAAAAAGTCTCCATTTAGAAAAAAAATTAATCCTATGGTTTCAACTCAACAACATCTCCATAACCCATGATAGTAATGTCCAACATAGTCCCTAAAGTACTCCTAGATACCAAAAAAACAATTTACATCTACATAGGGAAATCATACATATATACTCAGTATTATCCTATCTAAAGACTCTTATATGAATCTGAGAATAGAATACTAATTACATAGTGAAAAAAAAATATAATTAACAAGTACTTATCAGGTCAACCAGTTCATGGCAACATCAAGGATGACTTGCTAAATAGTGCAATAAATATTAGTATCATAATATGAATCATATTAATAAAACATCACCCTAGACCGCTTTCCCACTAGATTTCTTCTATCACACCCCAAAATCATACATCATGGATATCCCATATCATATCTATAGAAATATTTCCCTAATATACCGAGGTAATCACATCACATATCACCCGAAGACACTTGGGCCATCACATCAAATTTTTTCATAAGAAACATGGGTCATCACATCACATCCCACCCAAAAAAACTAGATCCCTCACATCACGTCTCAACAAAATTCATAACTATTGTAGTAGGGTATAGGGTATCATAATCATGAAGGAAATAAACCATATTCATTACTCCTACCCGGAATGAACCCTAACCACCTCCTCATCTCATCAAACATAACCACTATTTTATTTTTGGCATCTATCAATCATTTCCCATGTATAAAAATTTTATGGACAAGAAATAATGGAATATAGGGTATACAAACATCCATCCTCACCATATATATTTTGGGAAAAACACACCCAAATTATGTGGGTGTTAGAACATGCTTCTCAATTTGGGTAAATCACATGTATAAATAACAATTAAAAAAATAATTCTTACACACAAGCCCAAATTATGGGTTTACACAACCGGAATGAACTAACTACTGCAACCTCAATATCACCAATATCACATGTCAACATCACTACCACAACTAATTTATTAAAACACATAATGACAACACACAAGCCACACAGACCCACTTTCAATCTGATGTTCTACTCTTTCCAGCAGAATACATTTTTCATAAATTCCATTTCACTATTCCATTCCATTATATATGAACATAACTCATTAATTTTTCATTTAGTTAATTTGATCCAAAACCACACATCAATTTCATATTTATCCTTTAACCATATATATTACCAAAAGAAATTAAATCCACTTATCATATTTACATATAAAAAGTAAAAAATATCATCACATTTGAAATCCATTTTTTCTATCCCCAAACCATTTATTTATACCAAATTTGATTTAATTAGAACATATCAATTTGTAAGAATATCATAATTATTATACAAATACCAAGACAATACACACAACCATCAACCATTACTATATCATATATTGGTTTTTTTATCACAAATCACCACAACAACACATAGTTCAAATAATGAAAATAACCACACCCATAATTCCAATAGTTACACATAACATCACAAAAATAAACTCCTCAAATAAGTGGAAATAAAATAATTATTTATTCACACATAACCAGTTCAATTACAATAATTATGGGATTTAATAATTTTCATGTGAGGTTATGTCCACAATTATTTTTCCAAAAAAAGAATATTTTTATATAATCAATTTATTTTCATAATAAAAAAGGTCTTACACAAATCCTATAGATTCAATATCCTCAAAATTATTTAATGTACATATGATTTATCCCCTTCCCCATAAATTTCATTTTTTATAATTAATTATCATCCTTTAGAAAACTCTTACCATCTAACTAAGTGGAAAAAATCCTTAAAATATCATGTATTAATATAATATAATGATAGAACATGAATCCCTTACTGGGTGATAGTATTGGACATTCATTGTATAAGGCCCCAGCCTTAAACCTTACTTAATATTGAGTTATTAAAAGATTACACATTGATATAAAGACACTATGAAAACCATTTTCAATACCAAAATAAAAGAAAATTAAAACATGGAATTTATTTTTCTTTTAAAAAGAAGGTATGGCTTGTAGAGGAAGCCGAAACTCAAATAATGGTCACGACGGCGGAGAGGTCATTGTCACCGCATACGTATGACAAAAACATTCCCTTTTTGGATAAATGTAAAGGTAAAAGTGGTTTATACACCATATAAAATAAGGTTGTGTATAAAACAAAATATTCCTCAATGAAAGAAGATTGAGACGAAGTCCCATACAAAGACGGTATCCTTGGATTCGGGATAAATCAGTTACATAATTATGTGTGACAAACGAATACACGAAATATAAGTGGGTATTAAGTGTAAAACAATCATAGTACATTCACACATAATCATATAACAACATATTCAAGGAGTACAAGATTATCTCAAAGAATCAAAATTGGGTTAAGAAGTTCCCTTGCAAAAATTTGACATCCTAACGGCGTCACTTCAAAATTCAGAAAAAGAGTTGATGAGAGTTAAAAAGGGGATATAATCACTTGGATATAAAATTTACATAAATAAGGATATATAATAACATATCCCAAAATAATATTATGTGAATTAAAAGACATAAAAAAATAATTCTTTTAAAGAGAGGAGGGTGAAAGGTTCCCTTACCGACATGGGTATCTTTCGAAACATACGCCCCGTGAAAGAAGTACAATACAACATTGATGTAAATACTCATAAATGAAATAATATTACACAATGAGTAAAATAATGGTCAGTACATACACCACTAAAAGGAAATTGTGGCAAATGTAGCATATATCTCACAGGAAAAAAAGTGAGATGAAAAATCCCTTACGAAAACTCGGCAGCCTAACGGCACCACTTAAAACTTCCATAAATGGATTGATGAGATAAAATAGGGTATCTAATCACATTACAATAAAATGTACAGAAAGAGGAATATAAAATAACATCCCCCATCATAACAAAGAGGAGCTTAAAAGAAGTGACATAAAGGGGAGTACTTAAAGAGAAAGAGAGAGGTTAGATCTCTTACAAAAATTCGGCAGCCTAACGGCGCCACTCAAGACATCCAAAATGGATTGATGAGAGAGAATAGGGTCTCTCATCATATGAACATAACAAATTACAGTAAGATTAATATAAAATAACATCCCAATAACAAGAAAGATGAGCTTAGAAGGAATGACATAAAAGAGTGTACTTAAAAAGAAAGAGAGAAGTATGATCCCTTACCTCAAGTCCAACTTGTCTTGTTCATTTCTTTATATTCCTGAATAATAAACTTTGGTCAATTAATAACTGCCTAATTACCTCCTTTAGAGATTATTATTCAGTTCATATCACATATTATAATTTTATAATAA
The DNA here is from genome assembly GCA_963277665.1 of Viscum album. Classification (NCBI taxonomy): domain Eukaryota; kingdom Viridiplantae; phylum Streptophyta; class Magnoliopsida; order Santalales; family Viscaceae; genus Viscum; species Viscum album. The sequence goes on along the minus strand of OY728157.1, from coordinate 858,552,455 downwards.
TTGTTTAATAATGTTAGTTCATATCAGACGTTTTTGCCGATGTTTGGTACATGAGTCAAAAATGAACTTGTTTGAAAAAAGATTGCCCATGTAGTTATAAGTAAATAATTTCCTGAATATTATTAATGATTAAAATATCATATATATCCAGTAAATATTAATTTCATACTATTCCATATCATTTGTAGAAAAAAAACGAAAATCACTGTTCATGGAGACGGTAGGTCGTACGTACGCATGAACGCTAATTTCATTTTTTTGTCATATTAATGTAATTAAAACAAAATGAGATATATATATATATATGTTATAATTCCAGAATTATATCCATAATTTAGATGTAATATATTACATATATATCCATTATATATATGTACTTATAATAATACATAACATTTTGAGATAAAAAATGAAATGTACTGTTCATGGAGACGGTGAGCCGTACGTACGCATGAACGCTACTTCCATTTCTATTTCATATTTAATGGAATTAAAACATAATGATACATAATAGTATTTTAATTACATTATGGTATCATATATAATATCATTAAATATATCCTTTATACGTACCACATATGGTATTAACGAATCAAATCACTTTGAGGGGGCGGTAGTCCGCACTTCCTTAAATGGAGATATCGCGTTTACCCATAATGGAAACCATAAAGGTACGCCATAAATGAAAAATACAGAAGCTTAAGTAAAACATAAACATATTAGATATAATATATAAATATAGTGTCATCTAAATGGCCACCTTTTAAGGTGTTAGAAGAATGTTGAACAATCATCGTCTCGGGAGGCAGAAATTCGTCATCCACGGAAACAGTATGTTCTTTAACAATTAGATGTAGGTGTGTGAAAGTGTAGCTCAAATACTTCTTATAAAAACCTCCTAGTATATTTATGATACTGGATTTGTTACAAAATAAATGAATAAAAGAGTTTAGGGGGTTGGAGAATCAAAATAAAACAAAAGGACTCAAATAAAGACATTACCTTAAAATCGGGTAACTCCCTTTGGTTTGATCTCAAAGGCTTCCTTGGGAAGACTTCTGCCCAAATTGAGGCTCCAAGGAGTAATAGAGGTAGGTGGAGAGACAAAATGGGAAGAGTTTGGCCGAGCCAAAGGATTTGGGAGTGTGGGTAAGGAGGTAGAGGTGGGGGCCTTTTATAAGAGGAGAGGAGGGGCACTCTTGGAAGGTAAAGAAAAGTCACTTTATTTAAAAATGGTATTCGGATTTAAGAGGTCCCACATCGATGTGTTTCGAGGATAAGGTGATAAGGGTTATAAATGCACTCATCCAATAGTTTTTGGACATGTTTAGGTCTTAGATATTACATTATCTTTCCATTTTATTTAAATCGTTAAATAATGAGGTCATCGCTGCATCATCATGATGTCATAAATAATTTAATTTATTTAATGTCTAAAAATTATAAGAAAATACTATGATTTAGGAAATATTTTTATCTTTCCAATTAATATTTATAGTCAAAAATATGATTTTTATAACCCCATGTAAAAATTGTTTTAGTAAAACATTTCATGTTTGTCTCATTTTTACTTTAACTTTAAATAAAAAGATATTAATGTCATTTTCCAACCAAAGTGGCTTCATGGGGTCCCCAATTTGACCCATGGGTTTTCTTGGTCGGCCATGACACATCCAATAAGGTTATGACATGTGTCAAGTTCATTTCACATTATTAAAACATTATTTTTACCTTAAACTACACTAATTACCTCTAATCGCGATTAAAAACTTAATAAGTTACTATTCACCAAAAAATTATTTTTATCCCATTGAACCAAATTTTACTTCTTAATGACAACCATGTATGTCGGATTTTTGAAATTCAGAACACAAAGATGGAAAAATTTCATTTATACGGAAAATCAGTTTTTATAAGTACCACTTAGTGGTTTTACTATTCATAAAAAATTGATGTTTTTCAGAAAAATCCCAAAAATTCACCCTAAGCTATATTTGATATTCCGAATTAAAAAATGAAGTCTATTTTAAAAAATTCAAAACATATAAGTCACATTAATTAATTTAATAATTAATTCCCGCTGTCAGAGCAAATAGCGTGTTTTTATGAAACAATAAGTATCAAAATATTGACACTAGTTTAAGTCTGATTTCAAAGTGAAATTAATTCCAATGACCACTATTGGATTTAATGGTAAAAATATATTCTAATTTAAATTTAAAACCAATTCAAAAGATAATATAATCATATAAATAAATTAGATTAAAAAGAGGTTTTGAATTAAAATACAACATTTTACACTATTCATTAAAAAATGAACTTTATCAGAAAGATACCAAAAAATTACACAAATTAAATTTTGATGTCCCAGTTCTTAATAAGAGTTTTATTTGGTCCAAAAGGATGTATAAGAGAGAACAAAACTATATTTAATGACGGTTCTCCATCAATAGGCGATAAGTGAACCTTTAGTGAAAACTAGGGCATATACGCCTAAAATTGAATTCTTTCTGTATTTTATGCCTTTATCTTTTATTGGATAAATGTAAAAACATTTAAAAACATATATAATCATATTTTAGTTATTTATTTCCATTACCGCCAATAAAACAGCTACATGTTAACTACCATTTAAAATAATATTATTTTATTATTAGAGTGCAACGTAAGATTCCCAAGAAACTCGTTGTTGCGTGTTGGGTATGCCATCAAGCATAGCGTCCCCTTTAAAGTCATATTAATATTTTATTCAAAAATATGGATAAATATGAAAATTTCATATTCTTTATTTACCTGGGGTCTTACATCCTTCCCCCCTTTTGGGAATTGCGTCCTCGCAATTTTTAAAATTGACCTTGGAAACATCCTTGAAAGTCCCACATCGGAACAGGAGTCGGTAAAACAATCCCTTTAAAATAAAGAAAGATAAGTACAGATGTCACCCGAGTTAACCCATAATAGGATTCTGTGTAGGAAAACATGTACATGGAAGAAAAAGAAAAGGGTCGTGTTCTTGAGGGAGAGTGATAGTAAACATGTCTAGGAGGAAGTTAACCGTAAGAAAATCACAAACTTGTGATGGGTTAAACAGTATTCGGTTCCCCAGTAGGAAAAGTTAATAGACAACATTTTTTTTAAGTTACTTTTTATTGAGGAATTTATTCATAAGGAAACATAATCACTTATCATGTTGACTTTCGACTTTTACTAAATTCCTTAATCAAACTCATATTTTCTCCAAAAGACGAGTATTTAGGAAGACTTGTTCGTATTAAGAGTACTATAATCAATTTCTAGAGAATCACCTAATCAACAATAGAGAACTATATACTTCCCATTTCTTTAGACTCTAACCAAAACCAAATCCAAAAAGGTTAGTACAAGATCAGATAATCCAGAAAAGGATAACCCTTTATAAAAAGAAAATCTATTCTTAACCTCAAAAATTTGTCCAACAAAACCCAAAGTTCAACGAGGACCATTTGATAATCAATTTGTCCATAAAATTCTTCAAAGTAACTCAAAATAATATTGAAACCCAAATATTTGAAGGATTTAGTCACATAGTCTTCCAAGTTAAATCGTAAAATTTATCACCAAACAACATCATTTTCTCCTAACGTCTCGTATTGAAAAGTAATTAACCTAATCACATATCCTCCATGATAGGTTAATCATTTTCATAAATAACCCAAAATCAAATTACTCTTAATTCATAAAATCATATAACTAAAAAGAATCAGTCAAACTAACCAGGGACTTCACGTAGTCTAGTGGTATGTGATAAATACCAGTCACACTTTGGTTGTGTGTTCGATTCCCATAGCTTTGTCTGACGCAACGGGTAGTCAAACGGTCTGCGTGTTGTCCTTTTTCCAAAACTTTATAATTCTTAAAACATTACCCAAAATGAGATAAAATATTCAAAGATGATCATAACATATTTTAACCTCAAGTTTATCTCATGCCTTTCATTTTTCATCATAACATATAATAACCCATAATTTCCTCAAAAGTAAGGATCATATAAACCCAAATGGTTCTTTATAACTATGTCCACAAAAGAAAAGATAACTATTCCTTGAATAAAATTTGCCTATATTAAACATCAGGGTTACACATAATATAAAAAGTCTTCTAATGTAATCCCATCATCAAAAGAGACTTAATACTCTTAAGAATTTCACCATAACTCTTGAAGCCCTTATATGTTGACATCTTACTCATTCAACATTCTTCATGATCCATTAACCATTCCTTTCCAACTTATTCCGAAATACCTCTTTCCTACAAACAAAATCATGAATCATATCCTAAGATTCAAAAATAGGAAAACAATAGTCATGAAATAATACATACCTTTGATTGGTCATTGTCAGTTTCTTCATCCTCAATCGGAATGGAATTAGGTATTGGTAAACAAACATTTGTACGCTCTTGGTGATCCCATTGACGAAACTTCTTCATAGGACATGTGTTTGCATAATGACCATGCACACCACATTTAAAACATTCAATTGATCCCTCATAAAGAACTTCTTTCCCTTTCCTCGAGTCAACTAGATGCTTCCTTTTTCCATGGCAGGTTCTTGCTTTATGACCTTCACTTCCACATCTATAGCATATTTCTGTCCCTTTGAAACATTTTTGTAGGTGTTTCTTTCCACATCTTTGACACATAGGTTTTTGAACACACATACCTTTATGATTATTACCTTTACTTCCGTAGGGATTTGTTTCACGCATATATGATGACTTAGAGAAATCACCAAGGTTTAGGTGGTCAATCATGACTCCAGATAGTTGGTTGAGGATAATCACAAGATTTCTCATTGCAGCTCCCATATCATTCAGTTTCTTGCTCAAAAAACTGTCACAGTTTCCTTCACATCCACTATTACTTTGGTGCCTGATAGATCCATCCATTTACTAAAACCAAAATGGTCAGTGTGAGTATATCAAAAAAACCATCATGTACTAATGAGGAAGGTAAACACTAAGATATACTTACTCATTCACTTTATCTAAAACTATGACTCTTTCTGAAATCATAACCATTATGGTAATGTCACATATTCTTAAAGAATACCCTAACCTCTAAAGTTATCTAAACCGACCTCTGATACCAACTATAAGGCCACGGCCTTAAACCTTACTTAATCTTGAGTTATTACAAGATTACACATTTATATAAAGACACTATGAAAACCATTTTCAATACCAAAATAAAAGAAAATTAAAACATGGAATTTATTTTTCTTTTAAAAAGAAGGCATGGCTTGTAGAGGAAGCCGAAACTCAAATAATGGTCACGGTGGCGGAGAAGTCGTTGTCGCCGCATACGTACGACAAAAACATTCCTGTTTTGGATAAATGTAAAAGTCAAAGTGGTTTATACACCATATAAAATAAATTTGTGTATAAAACAAAATATGCCTCAATGAAAGGAGATTGAGACGAAGTCCCATACAAAGACGGTATCATTGGATTAAGGATAAATCAGTTACATAATTATGTGTGAAAAACGAATACACGAAATATAAGTGGGTATTAAGTGTAAAACAATCAGAGGACATTCAAACATAATTATAGAACAACATATTCAAGGAGTACAAGATTATCCCAAAGAATCAAAATTGGGTTAAGAAGTTCCCTTGCAAAAATTTGACAGCCTAACGGCGTCACTTCAAAATTTAGAAAAAGAGTTGATGAGAGATAAAAAGGGGATCTCATCACATGGACATAAAATTTACATCAATAAGGATATATAATAACATATCCCAAAATAATATTATGTGAATTAAAAGACATAACAAAATAATTCTTTTAAAGAGAGGAGGGTGAAAGGTTCCCTTACCGACATGGGTATCTTTCGAAACATACGCCCCATGAAAGAAGGAAAATACAAAAGTGATGTAAATACTCATAAATGAAACAATATTACACAATGAGTAAAATAATGTTCAGTACATACACCACTCAAAAGAAAATTGTGGCAAATTTATCATAAATCTCACGGGAAAAAAAGTGAGATAAAAATCCCTTACGAAAACTTAGCAGCCTAACGGCGCCACTTAAAACATCCAAAAATAGATTAATGAGATCAAATAGGGTATCTCATCACATTAAAATAAAATGTACAGAAAGAGGAATATAAAATAACATCCCCCATCGTAACAAAGAGGGTCTTAAAAGAAGTGACATAAAGGGGAGTACTTAAAGAGAAAGAGAGAGGTTAGATCTCATATGAAAATTCGGCAGCCTAACGGCGCCACTCAAAACTTCCAAAATTGATTGATGAGAGAGAATAGGGTCTCTCATCATATGAACATGACAAATTACAGTAAGATTAATATAAAAGAACATCCCAATAACAAAAAAGATGATCTTAGAAGGAATGACATAAAAGAGTGTACTTAAAAAGAAAGAGAGGAGTAGGATCCCTTACCTCAAGTCCAACTTGTCTTGTTCGTTTCTTTATATTCCTGAATAATAAACTTTGGTAAATTAATAATTGCCTAAGTAACAACTTTAGAGATTATTATTCAGTTCATATCACATATTATAATGTTATAATAATTGTTTAATAATGTTAGTTCATATCAGACGTTTTTGCCGATGTTTGGTACATGAGTCAAAAATGAACTTGTTTGAAAAAAGATTTCCCATGTAGTTATAAGTAAATAATTTCCAGAATAGTATTAATGATTAAAATATCATATATATCCAGTAAATATTAATTTCATACTATTACATATCATTTGGAGATAAAAAATGAAAAGCACCGTTCATGGAGACGGTAGGCCGTACGTACACATGAACGATACTTTCATTTTTTGTCATATTAATGGAATTAAAACAAAATGAGAGAGATATATATATGTTATAATTCTATAATTATATCCATAATTTAGATGTAATATATTACATATATATCCATTATATATATGTACTTATAATATTACATAACATTTTGAGATAAGAAATGAAATGTACCGTTCATGGAGACGGTAAGTCGTACGTACGCATGAACGCTACTTCCAATTCTATTTCATATTTAATGGAATTAAAACATAATGATACATAATAGTATTTTAATTCCAGTATGGTATCATATATAATATCATTAAATATATCCTTTATACGTACCACATATGGTATTAACGAATCAAATCACTTTGAGGGGGCGGTAGTCCGCACTTCCTTAAATGAAGATATCGCGTTTACCCATAATGGAAACCATAAAGGTACGCCATAAATGAAAAATACAGAAGATTAAGTAAAACATAAACATATTATATATCATATATAAATATATTGTCATCTTAATGGCCACCTTTTAAGGTGTTAGAAGAATGTTGAACAATCATCATTTCGGGAGGCTGAAATTCGCCATCCACGGAAACAGTATGTTCTTTAACCATTAGATGTAAGTGTGTGAAAGTGTAGCTAGAATCATTCTTATAACAAAATCCTAGTATATTTATGATACTGTATTTGTTACAAAAGAAATGTATAAAAAGAGTTTAGGGGGTTGGATAAGCAAAATAAAACAAAAGGACTCAAGTGAAGACATTACCTTAAAATCGGGTAACTCCCTTTGGTTTGAGCTCAAAGGCTTCCTTGGGAAGACTTCTTCCCTAAGTGAGGCTTCAAGGAGTAAGAGAGGGATGTGGAGAGAAAAAATGGGAAGAGGTTGGCCGAGACAAAGGCTTTGGTAGTGTGGGTAAGGAGGTAGAGGTGGGGGCCTTTTATAAGAGGGGAGGAGGGGCACTCTTGGAAGGTAAAGAAAAGTCACTTTATTTTAAAATGGTATTCAGATTTAAGAGGTCCCACATTAATTTGTTTCGAGGATAAGGTTATAAGGGTTCGAAATACACTCATACAATAGGTTTTGGACATCTTTAGGTATTAGATATTACATTATCTTTCCATTTTATTTAAATCGTTAAATAATGAGGTCATCGCTGCATCATCATGATGTCATAAATAATTTAATTTATTCAATGTCTAAAAATTATAAAAAAAATACTATGATGTAGGAAATATTTTTAGATTTCCAATTAATATTTATATTCAAAAATATTATTTGTATAACCCCATGTAAAAATTTATTTAGTAAAACATTTCATGTTTGTCTCATTTTTACTTTAACTTTAAATAAAAAGATTTTAATGTCATTTTCCAAACAAAGTGGCTTCATGGGGTCCCCAAGTTGACCCATGGGTTGTCTTGGTCATCCATGACACATAAAATGAGTTTAGGACATGTGTCGAGTTTATTTCATATTATTAAAACATTATTTTTACCTTAAACTACACTAATTACCTCTAATCGCGATTAAAAACTTAATAAGTTACTATTCACCAAAAAATTGTTTTTATCCCATTGAACCACATTTTACTTCTTAATGACAACCATGTATGTCGGATTTTTTTAATTCAAAACACAAAGATGGAAAATTTTCATTTAAACGGAAAATCAGTTTTTATAAGTACCACTTAGTGGTTTCACTATTCATCAAAAATTGAAGTTTTTCAGAAAAATCCCAAAAATTCACCCTAAGATATATTTGATATTCCGAATTCAAAAATGAATTATATTTTACAAAATTCAAAACATCTAAGTCACATTAATTAATTTAATAATTAATTCCCATTGTTAGAGCAAATAACGTGTTTTTATGAAACAATAAGTATCAAAAGATTGACACTAGTTTAAGTCTGATTTCGAAGTGAAATTAATTCCAACGACCACTATTGGATTTAATGGTAAAAATATATTCTAATTTCACTTTAAAACCAATTCAAAAGGTAATCTAATCATATAAATAAATTAGATTAAAAAGTGGTTTTGAATTAAAATACAACATTTTACACTATTCATTAAAAAATGAACATTATCAGAAAGATACCATAAATTTACACAAAGTAAATTTTGATGTCCCAATTCTTAAGAAGAGTTTTATTTGGTCCAAAAGGATGTATAATAGTGAACAAACCTATATTTAATGATGGTTCTCCATCAAAAGGCGATAAGAGAACCTTTAGTGAAAACTAGGGCATATACGCCTAAAATTGATTTCTTTCCGTATTTTATGCCATTATCATTTATTGGATAAATGTAAAAACATTTAAAAACATATATAATCATATTTCAGTTATTTCTATCCATTCCCGCCAATACAAAGGCTACATTTGAACTACCATTTAAAATAATATTATTTTATTATTAGAGTGCAACGTAAGATTCCCAAGAAACTCGTTGTTGCGTGTTGGGTACGTCATCGAGCATAGCGTCCCCTTTAAAGTCATATTAATATTTTATTCACAAATATGGATAAATATGAAAATTTCATATTCTTTATTTACCTGGGGTGTTACACATTGTAACTGAACCTTCTTGGATCTAAAAATCATGACAAAAGGGTACCAAACTCAAATAAGGGGAAGAAACTATTTTTAAGGTTTTACGTATATGACTCTATAAATACATCAAGAAAACCATAAAAAATTTACATTTTATTTGAAATCCATTCATATTGAATTAGTTTTTATTTAATTTTTATCTCACCATCATTTAAGAACTCTTCATTTTATGGGAAGTTAATGATTTCATTTGAAACACATTATATATTAAAAAAAGTTATCTCCATCTTTAATTCACTTTATTAATGTTAAAAAAGTATTATAGGAGTATTAGGTTTTGAAAATGGGGTTTTAATAAATTATTTCTACCCATATACAGAAGGTGTGTGATACATACGGGTAATACAGTTTTACCCTTTTGTAGTTATCTTCCTCTACACAGGATTTGAAAAAAACCAATGTACCCTTATTTTATACTCAAGTGACCCTTAAAAACTCCACCCTTTCACGATTACCCTTATAAATCCTTAAATATTTTAGTTCCACTTTTACACTGTTAGAGGGTACCTTACGCATCACATGAAATATATGTGTTACCCTTATATAAAGTTAGACTAACCCTTATACAGTTATTGGGAATCCTAGTCTCCCATTACATGAGTTATGAATTTCCTTTACATATGTATTAAAAACCCAAATCTATAATTATATCGGTATATCAAATTCATTGGTTCTAGTACACAGGTAATACATTAATTTTTCATGAGCTAGGGATACCCTTATACTGGTATTGGAAAAACCAATCTACTATTAAATGATTTGTGTAGGACGCTTTGGTAGTGCATAGAATCATCCACTTACCCATAAATAACATGAAACATACCCTCAAAATATAAAGGATGAAAGGAATCTTCCATACGTAAGTAAGAACCTACCTTTACACAAACTGAGTGATCCCGAATGACTTTTACACATTGTGTGAGATACCCTTATGTAGCAAGTTTAAATAATGATTTACCATAATGAAAATTAATGAAAAAAACTACATGCCCTTAAACTACTATAAGAACAATATATTACTCTTATGAAACACATCTAAAACAACATGTACCCTCTCACAACCCCTTTAGAAACATAATTTACCCATATGTGGAGGTACAGATATGCATATGGGTAACAATAAATTTAAAATTTTATTACTTAAACTTGAATATACTAAATAATAATTATGAAAAATATTCATTACCACTTCCAAATTATAAAAAAAATAGATTCACATTAAAATCCTCTAAATTTAATCTGCAATAAACATTTAAAACATTGATATTACTATAATATTTTTTTAAAATATTGTTAATATATTTTATAAATTAAAAAATCATTCTATAAAAACTTATAATATTTATGAATGTTATCCCAAACCACCGAACACTCAACAATGGGAAAGGAAGGATCAAGAATATTCTAAACCATCACATTGGATACCTCTCTAATAAATCCCATCCTTGAGAATTAAAACAAATTTAGAATGAAAAGGGAAAGGGTTGGGGATAAATAAACTACCATGTGAGACTATTCTCAATGAAATATCTATATTTGTAACAAAATAACCACTAAAACACAATCTCGTTGATGAGATACTTCTTAAATGGTACCACGAACCGATAAATAATCATAAAAACTTAACAAATAAACTATATGATTCAGACAATAATTATATCAAAACGGCACCATTTATGGAAAAAATCTAGAAATAAGAACATATTGTTGATTTATAAATAAAAAATATAATATTAATTAAGAGGAAACATTATTATTTTTAGCACCTTAACAACATTACTCAATCAATCCATTAAATGAAATTATATATGGGATTTACCCCCATTTATCATTATAACAAGTTTAAATTCATAACATCCAAATCTTATCATTCTTAAAATTTCATGAAAAATGTGTATTAGAATTATTAAATACCATTTTACTGACTTTGATATTCTATTTACATAATTTTACTAAGTTTTACTGGTTAAGGAGTTCAAAAATTAACCATTACTTCCAAATTATTATTTAGTTGATTGAAATGTATCACAATATATCCTAATGAAATATGACATGGTTGAACGCATATTGATAAAAACATTCCCACTATGTCAATTTCATTTAATAAAATATAGTAGTCTAGAAATCCATTTTAAATGATAAATTTTATTAATTATTCTTATAAAAAGTTATTTTTTAAAAGCCTTTTTTATGTCATATTCTTTCAATAAATTTTGAAAAAATTGATCTTAAATAATTAAGAAATTTATAAAAAAATTATTTTTGATTATTTTATAGAAAATTTCTCCAAAAATTCAATTTTTACTAAAGGGTGAAACTAAATTGTATTAAATTTCATGAAGGTAACATCAAAATTTTATATTCTCAATGTAATTTTTTCTTTTCCAGAAACATTTCATTAATATTTAAAAAACTATATAGGCCAAAATATTAACAAATTAAATTTACCATGTATCATAAAATTTAGTTTATCCACCCATTATTATTATTTATAACTCAAACATATTAAATAACAAATCACTTTGATATTTATAAGAAACATAAAACATTTCTAGCATGGTATCTATCATTTCATAATTAACAGGCTTCCTAAACTATCTTTCATTGACTAAAAGGATACATTTTTCATCAAATTCATTTTTCTCAACATATACTACTCTACCATGTGCTTTACTATTTTATTATCAACACATAAATTCAAGATTTTGGAACCAAATTTTACATATGACATATATAAAAAACACATGATATTTGAAAATTCCACTTTATCTAGCTATAGAGTTTTCCAATTTTGTTAAAAAAAATTACACACAGGGAGCACAACCATAAAAAGTTTGAAAAGGATTTAACATTCCAATTTTCATATCCCATATATTAATTCAATTACTTACAATATTTTCTCATAACATTTCTTGACCAATGAATTCACTTATATCAACATGGAAAAAAATTTCATAATCATTCAAATCATAGGAACAAATCTATAGTACCATGATATTGTCCACTTTGGGTGACACAGATTCTATTACAGAGTTTTAAAATTTTTTACAATATAATATGTTTTTATGTGGTAAAGGATTCTCCTCTCTTCATATCCTTTAATCCATACCACATTCCTATGACATAAGATCAGACATAAAAAGTGGATATTATAGAATTTTATCCTCACAAAAAATCAATCTAAGGAGTCATCTTCTATAAGGAACTATAATTATGAAAATAAAAGTTTATTTAGGTTTCATATAAATTATTTGGTAAGTCAATTGTAATATGTTATAGAAAAATATCCTTTATAAGTTTCTAAAATTAGTTTTTATATCTAATATAAATGTTTTTGAAATGGAAACAATGCAGAAATGTGATATGGAAGTGGATGATCAACCAATATGAATTTATGGTCTTAAAGATGAAATTAAAGGGGACTTTTTAAAGCTTGAACTAAATATAAATAATTAATAAAGGATATGAAGAATGGTGAAGAAATACACATTTCATGTTAATGATCTTGAAAAAGATAATGATCATCTAGATATTGTTTTTGAAGAATATAAAAAATATAAAATGAAATATGAAGAAGAATTGAATTAAATATTAGTTACTAAGAAATAGATTAAGATAATTATTTATCAGAATTTTCCATAAATGAAACTTCTATAATGTTGAAACACATAATGGGGAATTTTTCTCCTCAAAAAATAATGTTCAGTCTAAAATTAATACAAATGGATCAAGGATAAAGCTATTATTTGTAATGTTTTCAAATGAAGTATTTATTGAAATGAAGAATAAAGAATGTAATGTTTTTAATGAATTTTTAAGAGATCAATGTAACGTCATGGTTCCAGAAGCCACCCAGAGGCTCCCTAGACCCGGTTTTTCACATGACCACAAGCGCATTTCCACAAACGCCAGAGTCTTCCGAATAGTAGTGAGGGCCTTGGGTGTGATAGTGGGGAAACTATGCCCTCATTGGCAGAGTAAACAGTGGAAGAGAAACAAATAAATAAAACTGGAAGTATTAAACATCCATAAAAGAGTAAACAGAAGAAGACTAAAAGTGTAAACAAAAGGAGAACATATATAAATGATGCATGATAAATATATGTCTAGGAAAGTAGCCAAAAAAGTCACAATGCTGAGTACAGTACTAAACCAAAGTACAAAAGGAAAATAGATGAGTAACTCCTCAGCATCGCAAGCCTAAGCTTGTTCCTTCACTCTCCAGCTCCACAGCAAGTCATGTACCAAAAGTTGAAGGGTGCTTTCCATTGTCTATAACTGTAGTAATATAATATGTTTGGGCCCATAATCATGGCCCAAATAGGGTGTGAGACTAAATCTCAGTAGGCAACCACCACAAGATCTATGCCTAATAGTCAGGGAATATATGGCAGGTAAAATTACAAAAAACAATAAACAGGAAGATACGAAATAGTAATCATTCCACAGTATCAAGCATCTAATCTTCAAATAGGTCAAACAGATACTCAAGAAAGAAAGAACAAACAGGTAACCCTCTAGATAGTTCTCACAGCCTAACTCCTCTGGTTCAACCAACAATAACTAGCAACCCTATGGGAGGCACACACATTCTCACCCCTCTGATTCAGCTAAAGTATATACTCTATGAGGAAGCACTAACCTTCAATTCCACCTATAGTCTCATGTCGTACTAAAGGAGCTTCGGGGAAGCATTGAACGTCTCATTCCCCATGTTGCCCACGTCAAGGAACTACAGACACTCTAAGTAAGCACTCAACGTCAATTACCCATGTGGTCTCGCATCGTAATTTATATAACACTCTAGAGAAGGCCTTACTTCCATTCTCTTTGTGGTCTACTACACTAGATTCTCACAGCCCTGTGTAAATAAAATAAGTATAGCACGTGTAATGGCCAAGGTAAACCACAAGAACTACTTTTCTATCATTCTATGGAATATCATCACTTTATAACTACAGTCATACCATCCTACAATACTAGGAATGGAAAGTAAAGAGAAGCCTAACAGGAAAATAGGGCCCAAATTTCAAAACAGGTAAGCATGCATGGGAAATACATCCAAAGCACAAAAAATTACCCTAATCACAATCAATATCCTCTACTCTAGAATATAAGGAAAGAAGGAAAACAAAAGGGCTAAAAAGTTAAACACGCAATACCCTGTTCAAGGGTATTGGGGGAATTTGAAGAAAATATTCAATGACATTCAACGAAAAAGTACAAACCAACTAACTCAGGGTTAAGAGATCAATATACTTGAACCATTAGGCATGAATCTCCTTATAACATCGTAGATATACGAAAATGTATAAAACATTCATCCCACAATAACATGGAAAAGAGGAGGAATTGGAAAATGATGATCTGGGATAAGGAAGAACTTACCGCTGTGATTCCAACAAAATCAATGGTTCTTGAATTGGAGGACGGATGAAGGCTCAGGGGTATGAAAAAAATTCATGGATTCTCGATGCTCTCGGACGAACTAGGTTGACAAGGAGGGTGTTATGTCCGTCAAACGTGACCCTGGTGCGTTTATTGAAAAAACGTACATGGCATGTACTTTTGGAGTACACAGTGTGTACTATCCTTTTCGGTACTCCCATCTAAGTGGCCTCTATGTCACCCCTACATGGTCGTGTGTGTGTCCATGACACAGCCAGCACACGGCCTCCAACGACATCGCAGTACACATCGTGTACTCATAATGTACACGGTGTCTACTTCGAAAATTTCCATATTTTCCTCTTTTTCAAAAAAAAAGACTAGAAAAGGAAAAAATATACCTAAAAAGAAGATCCATGTTCTTAAAAACTTCCCCCCTTAATGAAATTTGTCCACGAATTTCCCTAATGCGGTGTAGACGAAGAAACCCCAAATAGCTCCGGCCACTGTGCTTGTACATCGGCCTCCCTCTCCCAAGTCTCACACTGTACCTGCCCGTGCTGCCATAGCACTTATACCAGAGGAATAGACCGGCCACAGAGAACCTTCATACTACGATCAACAATCCAGATAGGGTACTCCTCAAAAGATGCATCCACCTCCAACTCGACTTCCTCGGGATGGAAAGAATGAGACGAGTCTGAAAAGTAACTTCGGAGCTGAGAGACGTGGAAAACATCATTCATAGATTGGTACCTCTAAGGTAACTTCAACCGGTAGGAAACCGGCCCAACTCTCTCCAAAACATCAAACGGCCCGACATACCTCAGTGAAAGCTTACCCTATCTCCTAATCCTTCTGTGCCCCAACCTCGGAGTGACGTGTAGGAAAACCTTATCCCTGACCTCGAACTCCAGAGGTATTCTCCACTGATCAGCATAAGACATCTGTCGAGACTATGTGGTATCTATCCTCTTCCAAATCAACTCTATCTGCTCTGTGGTCTCCTGAACAAGACAAGGTCCTAGCAATGCTTCCTCCCATACCTCCAGCCAACATAAGGGTGATCGACATGTCCTACCGTACAATGCCTCATAAGGTGCCATCTGAATAGTTACCTAAAAACTATTGTCATAGGCGAACTCCACTGGAGGTATATGCTTCTCCCAAGAACCTCCAAAGTCCAGAATGCATGATCATATCATTTCCTCAAGCACCTAAATCGTACACTCGGATTGGCCATCATTCTGGGGGTGGTATGTTGTACTCAAAAGTACCTGTGTACCCAAAGCCTTCTGAAGTCCCTGCCAGACCCAAGAGGTAAAACGTGCATCCCTATCTGAAATAATAGAGTGTGGAACTCCATGAAAATGTACAATTTCACGGATATACAACCACCCCATCTCATCAACACTGAAGGTCTCCTTGATCGGCAAGAAGTGAGAAACCTTCGTAAGCCTATCAATGACAACCCACATAGCATCATTCCCTCATGGTGACCTCAGCAACCTTGTCACATAGTCCAGCGTGACATCGTTCCACTTCCACTCATAAATGGGTAACTACTGCAAAATACCTGCTAGTCGCTGATGCTCTGCCTTCACATGTTGACAAGTAGAAAATCTTATGATGAAACCAGCAACATCCCTCTTCATAGTTGGCCACCAATACTGGAGGTGTAGATTGCAATACATCTTGGTGATGCCAGGATGAACTTCCCAAATAGAGGAATGAAAATACTGCATTATCTCCTCATGTATATCTGATGGCACCCATATGCGTCCCAAGAATAGAAAGATCTCATCCTATCTTACGGTCTATACCGGAATAGGGTCCTCTCTTGACACACTCTCCTGTAAGACCGGGCCTTCTGAGTCTGATAGCTGCCTCATCTACACCCGATCGAGAAGGATAGAGGTAACATCTATAGAAGACAAACATTTATTCCCCTGTATGTCATGAACTTCCAAATTCATCTCGTAGAACAAGACCATAAGATTCCACTCATTACTGGCCTCCTGAACTTCCAGTATCTGAGTCCTCCTGCTCAACGCATCAGCCACATCATTGTCTTTCCTCGACATATAGGAAACCTCATAGTCAAAAGACTATAGGTACTCAACCCACATCTGCTGTCTCAAATTCAAATCACACTGAGTGAAAATGTACTTGAGACTCTTGTGGTCGGTGAAAACCACAAAGTTCTCTCTTAAAAGATATTTTCTCCAACAACGTAAGGCATGAACAACAGTTTCCAACTCCAGATCATGTTTCGGGTAGTTCTTCTAATGTTTCCTCAACTTCTGAGACCTGTACGCAACAAATCCATCTCTTTGCATAAGCACAGCTCCCAACACGATACCTGAAGCATAAAAAAAACAGTATAGCACTTTCCCGGCTCTAAAAATATTAGTATCGGTGTTGAAGTAAACCTCCCTTTCAGTTCCTAAAAGGCTGACTCACAAGAATCTGACCATAAGAACTCCGCACCCTTCTTGGTCAGACCCGTCAGCGGTGCTGTTAAGTGTAAAAAGTTCGGTATAAAGAGTATGTAGTATCCAGCCATCCCTAGAAAACTCCGCACCTCAGAGACATTCTTGGGCAGCTTCGAGGAAACTATAGCTCTCACTTTCTATGGGTATACTGATACTCTTGTCTCTGAAATAATGTGACCCAAAAAGTGAATTTGGTCCATCCAAAAGTGGCATTTTGAGAGCATAGCATATAACTGATGCTCCATTAGTGTACTCAAAGTGATCTCAAGATGTGTGGCAAGGTCGTGTTGAGTGTGACATTACACCAATATATCTTCCACGAAGACCACTACGAACAAATCCAAGTATGGATGAAACACTCGGTTCATCAGTGCAATAAAAACTACTGGCGCGTTCGTGAGACAGAATGACATAACTATATACTCGTATAGACCATACCTGATTCTGAAGGATGTAAGAGGTATATCTGATGGTCTAACGCCCAACTGATGATAACAGAACCTCAAGTCAATTTTCGAGAACACTTGGGCTCCGTGAAGCTGATCAAAGAGATCATCGATCCTCATAAAAGGATATTGGTTCTTGACCTTCAACTGGTTCAGCTTCTGATAATCCACAAAAAGATAAAGTGTATCATCTGCCTTATTTACAAAGAGGACAGGCAAACCCCAGGTAGAAGTACTTGGTCGGATGAAACCCTTTGCCTGCAACTCCTCCAACTGTTTCTTGAGCTCCTGTAACTCAGGTGTATCCATCCTATAAGGAGGAATGGACACCAGTGCTGCTCCTGGCATGATCTCAATAAATAAGTCTACCTCACATTCTGGAGGTAACCCTAAAAAGTCTTATGGAAAGACATCCCTGAAATGATCCACCACTGGAGGAAATTCTAACTGTGAAGTCCCCTAGTAATCTAGATATAGACTCGTAATCTGTGTTGTAATGGCTCCTCGCCCATGATGCTCGGATCCTGATCTACTCTCCTGGACATCCCACTCACCTCTATGAAGAAAAGATTCACCCTCTGGTGATATGAATGCCTCCCTACGACGATAAAAGTCGACAACTCCCTGGAAGGGAATTAACCAGTCCATCCCAAGTATTACATCATAGCCTATCATCTCTATGACATAGAGGTCCCATAAAAAGTGACACCCCACATCCTCTAGATGGAACTCCCTGCACTGACATACACTAGCTGTCCTACCCCACAAAGGTGTGTCTAGCGTCAAGATATCGGTAGGCGAAAAGATGCAGAGCTTAAAGATCTTCAAAATAGCATTAGAGATAAAGGTATGGGAAGCCCCTGTATTAAAAATACCAAAAGATAAAACTGAGGCTACTAAGATTGTACCTCAAACTGTAGAGGGCCCGAGATCCTGCTCCTGTTGGGTCTGCTCCACTGCAAATGTCTGACATGTACCATGGCCCTGTGACCCTGCCTGACCACCCGGAGCTGATCTGCCCTGCTATCGCTGATAGACCGGAAACTGATCACCATGGCCTTGACCTCCACCTCATACTGAATGGCCGAAAGAACTCCAGTTCCCAGACTAGTGAGAAACTGGTGTGGCTTCTCCTGAACGAGGAGTCATGGATGAACCCTTGTCACTAATTGTTAGTGAGTAAACCTAACAAAAACACTGAAGCTGACCCATCTTTCCGCAATATCGGCACTCTATCGGGTCTCCTTAGCCCTGTGGCCTCGTATTCCCTTACCTTCCACTCTGGTATCATACCACCGGGCTACCTGAAGATGTGTGTCAGCTCCTCGGATCACCGTGTGAAGAATCCCTATGGCGCTTCATATTTTCAGTGGGAAAGGTACTAACTCTGGAAGTAGAATCGCCATGGATCTCTGCTCAGGAATCTCTCAGATTGCGCTCTGCAATCAGTGCCTGGTTGATGATGGAAGCGATGGAATTCAACCTAAAGATATTCACCTACGAGTGGATCACCCATCTGAGGACATCCTCAAACTTCCTTTCCTAGAAAAACCCATCTTTTCCCTATAGGGGTGTGAAACTCTGAAGCTCACTGAAACGAGAGGAATACTCCATAATTGAAAGAGTACCTAGCTTCAGACTCATGAACTCCTGGGCTCGATCATCCCCCAAGGTCTTCGGACTGAAGTAGTCATAGAAGACGTGCTAAAACTCCTCCCATGCCATAACATGCTAGTGAACCGCCTGTGAGATCACATCCAACCACCTCTTGGCAGAGTCTTGTAACATGTAGGTAGCGAGCTTGACCCACCTTTCTAGAGGATTCTCCAGATGCTCAAAAATATTCAGCATGGATTCTAGACATGACATTGTAGAATGAGGTCCTCCTTCCCCTGAGAAGGTGGGAGGATGCTGCTGCTGGAAAACCCGAATCAAGTCTACCATAGACAGGGTAGGAGGTGGTGCTCCCTGGAAGTTCTGCATCATCCTCAAAAAGTCTTCCCTAAACTGTACATCAGTTCCTGTAACTGGTATCACTGTTGGTGCCAAAGTTGGTCCAAAAGGAAGATCTACAGGAAGTCCCTGATCAGCCATGTCTGGTGCCTAATCACCGCCTGGAAACTAGCATACAACTGGAGGACGTCTCAGTGGCATGACTTTGCAAGGCCAAACACACACCTTAGATCATAATTTTCAAGGACTGAAAACAAGGCGTGTGAGAGGGGAACAAGAGGAATAAAACCTTCAAGTTTTACAAAAACATGACTACGTGGCTTGTTTCCTTAAGTCATTCACTTGGGCGTGTACCTTTTCCTAAACTGGTCGTGTAACACCAAAAACACACGGCATTTTCTCAAAACACATGGCGTGTACTTGAATCCTCTTCCCCTTCCCGGGTCCTTCTACACGGCTATGCCACACGACTCTCCTAGGAAAAAACTACATGGTGTGTTCAAGGTAGACTCGGCGTGTACAGGACAAGATTCACCTAGCCTATGTTGTTAGTGACACGGCCTGTGAGCCTAGGTTACACTACACTGTGTGTTCCAAACAAACAAGGCATGTACGAAGAAAAGATAACACTGACCCGTGTTGTTCATGAAACGTCCGGGTACCTCGGTTACGCTGCACGGCATGTGAAATTAGGACACAACATATAAAAATGAAGTTTCATCCATCCATGTCGCTAGTCACATGGGTAGACACACGGTCTCAACAACACGTTGTGTACGTACTGTATACGGCGTGTTTTTACAAGATTTTTCACAACCCAGTGTCCCCGCCCACACGGTCAGTGACATAGTTTTAAAACTACACTATGTGTATTCATAAATTGCACACTGAGTATTCTGGGTTCTTCCAAATAGTAGCCTCATAAACTGCATTGGATCCCAGAAAAGCCCAGAAACGAACATTAAAGGTGCCAAATTCTGATCTATGAGGCCCCATACTCCCCGCGAATCAAATTTTGGAATCTTACACAAGTTATAACAAGGAAACAAAGCGATGATCCACTAAATTCCGGTCCATGAGGGCCCATAACACCTCAAGATCCAAAGTTTGGTGTTCATTCAAACAAAGCACTACTCAAACAAAGCCTTATCAAATAGCAGGTATCCTATCAAGCATCTATCACAACAGCATGCATAGTCTACAAAACGTTTATCACAACAGCATGAAATCACTAATGCATCCTAGATGGCATGGAAAGAATGCATGACATGTAGTTTCTAACAAGTGCCTCTATGATGAATGAGATGGAATACCCTCATCTCATCAGGATGCGACAGAAATAGAACCGCAATAAAAACAACGTTAACAACACAAAACATGTGAATCACCCAACGGTGAAATCAAATCAACTGTAAAATTGAATACCAGTAAAATTACATTAAACGAGGTAGTATGGATTTTCCCAGTACACGGGTTAGCTACTCCCAGGCATAGCATATTACAAAGTACCTATTCCATTCTATCGCTAACTATAGGCTCCAAACAGTAAGTCAAGAGAAAATAATTCCTCTGATACCACTTTGTAACATCTCAGTTCCGAAATCCACCCAGAGGCGCCCCAGACCCGGTTGGTCACATAGCCTCAAGCGCATTTCCCAAAATGCCAGAGGCTGACGACCAGCAGTGAGGGCCTTGGGTGTGATAGTGGGGAAACTATGCCATCATTTGTAGAGTACACAGCATAAGAGAAACAAATAAATCAAAGCGGAAGCAGTAAACATCCATACAAGAGTAAAGAGCAGAAGACTAAAAGTGTAAACAAAAAGCACATATATAAATAATGCAGGATACATATATGTCTAGGAAAGAAACCAAACAAGTCACAATATTGAGTACAACACTAAACTGAAGTACAAAAGGAAAATAGATGAGAAACTCCTCAGCATCGCAAGCCTAAGCATGGTCCCGCGCTCTCTAGAACCACAGGTATTCAAGTACCAGAAGTCGAAGGGCACTTTCCATTGTCTATAACTGCAGCAATATAATCTGTTTGGGTACAAAATCAGGGCCCAAAAATGGTGTAATACTAAATCTCAATAGGAAACCACCACAAGATCTATGCCTAAGAGTCAGTAAATATATGGTAGGTAAAATTACAGAAAACAATAAATAGGAAGATAATGAACAGTAAATAATCCACGATCTCAAGAATCTAATCTGAAAAAAGGTAAAACCACTACTCAAGCAAGAAAGAACAAACAGGCAACCCTCTGGGTAGTTCTCACATCCTAACCCCTCTGTTTTAACCAACAGGAACTAGAAACCCTATGGAAAGAACACATAGTCTCACCCCTCTGGTTCAGCTAAAGTATAGACTCTCTGGGGAAGCACTCACTGTGAATTCCCCCTATAGTCTCGTATCGTACTAAAGGTGCTCTGGAGAAGCACTCAACATCTCATTCCCCTTGTGGCCCACGTTGAGGAACTACAGACACTCTGAGGAAGAACTCAACATCAATTCCCCCTGTCGTCTCTCATCGTAATTTATAAGACACTCTGGAGAAGGCCTTACGTCCATTCTCTCTGTGGTCTACTACACTAGGTTCTCATGGCCCTATGTAAATAAAAAAATTATAGCACATGTAACGGCCAAGGTAATCCTCAATAACTACTTGTCTAGCATTCTATGTCATATTAGCACTTTAGAACTATAGTCATACCATCCTACAATACTAGGCATGGAAAGTAAACAAAAGCCTAACAGGAAAACAGGGCCCAAAGATCAAAATAGGTAAGCACGGATGAGAAATAAATCCAAAGCACAAAAAATTACCCTGATCACAATAAACAAACTCTACTCTTGCATATAAGTAAAGAAAGAAAACAAAAGGTCTAAAAGGTAAACACACAATACCCTGTTCAAGGGTATTGGTGGAATTTCCACAAAATAATCAATGACTTTCAACGGAAAGGCACAAACCACCTACCTCAGGGTTAAGAGATCAATATACTTGAACCAAGAGGCTTTAAACTCCTTATAACATCTTTGATCTATGAAAAATTATAAAACATTCAACCCATAATAACATGGAAAAGAGGAGGAAGTGGAAAATGATGCTCTGGGAGAAGGAAGAACTCACCGCTGCGATTCCAACGCAATCAACGGTGTTCGAATTGGAGGATGGACGGAGGCTCGGGGGATTTTCGAAGATCCGCATCTTCTTGGTTCTCTTGTACAAACTAGGTTGAGAAGGAGGGTGTTATATCCGTCATACGCTACCCCGGTGCATTTAATTAAAAAAAATACACCGCGTATACTTTTGGAGTACATGGCATGTACTCTCCTTTTCCGCACTCTGCTTTAAGCGGCCTCTATGTCAACCCTACATGGCCATGTGTGTGGCCATGACACGACCAGCACACGGCCTCCAGCGGCATTACTGTACACGGCGTGTACTCATAATGTACATGGCATGTACTTCGAAAATTTCCAGATTTTCTTCTTTTTCTCAAAAACAATTAGAAAAAGAAAAAACATGCCTAAAAAGAAGATACTGGTTCTTAAAATCAAATACTTAATTTATGGGTAAAAGTGGCATTTGATATAATTTTATAATAGTAAATAAAAATTTAGAATATATTAAGAGAAAAAGGAAACAGGTGGAAGGATAAAGTTCTTAATTAAAGATAGAATATAATATAATGAAATTTAAAAAAAAGATGTGTGGTGTGTTGGGTATAACATTATAATTCCACTAATTAAGTTTGAAATATGAGGGTACTTATTCTGCGCAATTTCATAATGTGGTAAAGCATAATGAATCTTTAAAGGAGACACAATTATATGTTAGAATAGGATAATGCAAATCATATATTTTATATTAAAATGATTACTAATTTTATAACTGATATAGAAATTTATAAAACATTGAACAAAAAATTATTGAATATAGAAAAATAGGTTATGTTTATTTATATAGAGGTCAAAGAAAAATGAAATCATGGCAGTCCAACTCAATTCATTTGGGAATCAGATTTCACTTATTGGAGGAATAAGAATATGACTAGATTTCTTATACTGATGATAATTATAAGATTCTAACATATGTATCAACTAATTTAGAGGCTTCAAGTAATGTGAACATATTTAATATAATGGAGGAATATATTCTAGATGTTATAGTTTGGATATGTAATAATAATGGTAGTATGTGTATTTTTAATAAATTGTGGTCATCACACATTATAGGTAACATGAATATTTTAAATAATGTACAATAAAGATTTGGTGTAATAGATCATTTTTCAAATGACAGATCTCTATATATTAAAGGGAGTAAATCTATTTTAATAATAGATTATTTAAATAATACTAATACTATTTGAGTATATTTCTTTCAATAAAATCAATTGAGTGTAATTCATCTATATGACTCTATATTATAAGGGATATTCAATTGGAAATGATGAAATACAAAAAAATGTATACCCACACATATGTGGATGGGTAAAGAATGTTAACTTTTTTCTTATTGTTAAAAAAGAGATTACATGTATCTTTACAATAGAATAGGTGAAAAATAATATAACTGATGGCCTGTATTTGATCATTACTATAATTTTGAGAATCTTTCAATGTCGGTATCTTCTATTAACATTCCTACACTAATGTGTAACAACATATTTCAGATTTGTTTTTTATAGAAACAAAATTGAAAACCCCTTACCATAAAAAGAATAAGAGTGCATAAAATATAGTAATTATACTCCACACAAATGCATGTTTTCCAATCATTTAGAATATAAATTATAGTAATATATACATAAAATTATTATTTGATGAGTACAATAGGATATGATGTTCTATGTTTTTGTGATCTACAAGATTTGAACTATATTTCATCAAAAGATTCAAAATAAGATTGAAAATTGAAAATTGATAAAAAGTGAAGATACAACTATTTCACTATTGATTAAAAAGAGAACCATTGAAGATGAAAATTTTTTTGAAAAAATATATAATTAATAAAAATGTTTCAGTGGAAACGACTTTTCATTAGAATAAACTCATGGAAAGAATTAATTGTATGGTATGTGACATGGCCATGTCCATTATGATTGAAATTAGAAACACTCTCCATTATTATAATAAATTAGTTAAATTGGTTATGTAAACTTAGAATCAATTATTTATCATCCCTAGGGAAGTGACGAGGATTATGAAATGTGATGTGGAAGGAAACACTCATTTAATCATATTAGAGTATTAAAATTTAAATATTCCATTTGATAAAAAAATAGAAATTGGGGAATGTATGGTAATGCAATAGATAAAGTAATATTTTTAAAAACTCAATAGATTATAAATCCTATAAATGATTAAATAACAGGATTATAAAAAAAAGTGAATAATGTTATGTGAAATCAATATAATATGAATCTAAAGTTAATTATAATAAAGTTTTAAATAATATTTTAGCAATAAAGAAGTGGAAATATTTATGTATTTAGGAAAATTTATGGATTTCATAATTAATAATAATTTTGAAATAGAATTAGAGGAAGAATTTGGTGGTGATTGGAGTCAAACCATGACTCAACAATGAATAATTATAGTTGAAGGTGATCTAAAAAATATAATTGAAGACAATTTTTCTCTAATGTGGACCCATATAATGGAAAATAGAGAAAATATCTCTATTATCATAGTTAAAACTAATATCCATTGAAGAATCAATGAATGAGTAATCATTGGAGAAAACCATGAATGAAGAGTTGGATAAAATAAAATAATAGTTAAATATGATAACTTATACACCTTATAAGAGATAAAAATGTGATTCTTGGAAAATGGGTCTTCAAAAACAAATTTGATGAAACATGGAAGATTGATAAAAAATAATGAAAGGTTGGTGTGTAATGGATATTAATAAATTGAAGGATTTGACGGTGATGAAATATTTTCTCTAATGAAATGAATAGTGTAAATAAGACCATTGATGGAAGTTTTTTTCCAAATAAAGATTATATTTTATCAAATGTATATATAGGAAAACTTCTTGAATGAAATATTGAGTGTGAAATTTTATATTGGACAAAAAATCTGGATTCTTATTGGTAATAAAGATTTAATGGTTTGTATATAAAAAAACATATTGTGTGGCCTAAAAAATAACCCATTTTATAGTATTCATAGCTAGACTCATATTGGAGATTGTTAGAATGTATGAGTGGAGGGGTTCATTGTGACCTCTACATTACTGTATCAAATGAATAACATTTCATAGTGGTAATTTATATAGATGATATATTTTTTAGAATAAAAAAGTAGAACTCAATTGACATATTTTTTAAATTGATGTGTTTTGAATTTGATATTCTTATGATTGGAAAATTGAAATGCTTTCTTGGGATTATTGAATGTAAAAATGATGTAAATATATTCATATAATATGTGAAATTCGTGAGATATGTATTAAAGATATTGACAATTGTATAATGAAAATTGGTCTAAACTCAGATAATAAATTAAATGAATCATAAAAATCATGAGGACAACGTGGGAGTGGAATCCACATCCTATAATAGAATCATTGTTCATTTATTGTATCTTAAATAATTAAGGTTTGATCTCTTCAATGATAAAGGATTGGTAGTGAGATTTCAATGTTGTAAATTGGAATAACTTTTAACAATAATGAGGATAATGATATACATTAATGGGACATTGAAATATGGTATGTTTTTTAATTTAATAAAATGTATAAATTTTGAAACATATTTATATATGGACTGGGATACATATATTCTAGATATAAATACATAAATAGATGATATTTCTTTGTTATATAAAATTTTATTGAATGGCTAGGTAATAAGTT
This sequence comes from Viscum album, assembly GCA_963277665.1. Lineage (NCBI taxonomy): Eukaryota > Viridiplantae > Streptophyta > Magnoliopsida > Santalales > Viscaceae > Viscum > Viscum album. The sequence goes on along the minus strand of OY728157.1, from coordinate 858,525,864 downwards.
TGATTTTTAATCCTTGACTATATAACATAATGAATATAGTTTAGTTATCAATTCATGTACATGTTTGATATAGATGAAGTAGTAATTACATGATCATAAATTAAAAAACTAATTATTTTAAAATATTTTTTAATTTAAAATAAATTCAATGTGGTTGATATATTTTGATTCACTCAACACTTAACATTGTTGGGTAATTAGTAATTAAAAAATGAATAAAATTATTAGATAAATAAGTGAAACTGATAAAATGTATTAATTTTTAAAAATAGGAAAACTATTTTGACTAAATAATGTTAATTATATGGTGACTCTTTTGAACTATTTTTTTGAATTATAAATTTTAATTATATTAAAAATATTTTGGGAATAATAATAATAATCGTTATTAATGAATTTCTAATAATGAATAATATATTACTTAATTGAATCCAAGTATTTGTTAAGTAATTATAAGAAATATTTATCTGAAAATTCTTGTCTATAGAAAAAGTATTTTTTTACAAAAATTAGTTTATTTATATATTGTTTTATTTACAATCAAATTTATCTTATTTTATCTATTAATCCTTGGTATTATTATTTTTCATATGAATATAAAAATGAATTATCATTCATATAAATATTATCAAATGGTTATAAAAGAGTATAAAATTATATGATGGTAAAAGAGATATTTTTCTGAAAAATATTTTTATTTGTGAATAAAATTTTATATTATTAAATTAATCACTATTGAAGAATTATTGTAATAAAATTCATATATAATATATCCAATAAAATGAATTATCATTAATATAATAGTTTTTATAAGTAAATTAATGGAAGTAAAATATTTTTTATTCTAAAAATACATTTTTACTAAAAAATAGATTATTCACATCTTGATATTCGAAATTAAAATTAATTTATACCACTTCTTGGAATTGAATATATTGGATCCCAAAAATATTTCTACAAACTGAGAGAGGTTAGGGTTGGATTATTTTATAAATTAATTTCAAATACCTTCTATCTCGTGATCTTTTAGAACCTCTCTTTTATGTTACTCGTTAATGTATAAATAAAAATACCAAACATGTTCATTAAGGAGATCCACCTCTTTGGGGATGACTATGTCCCTGATGACATGTGGTTGTTATCCAATTCACAAAACACAATTTTTTTAATATAAAAAGAAACAAGAGTAAGGGTACGGCCCTGATCTTGTACAACTATTGGCACAAACCATTTATAATATGGCATAAATCAGTGTAAAAATTAGTTGTTTTGATGAATGAACACATATGAGTATATGCACCTCCACATGTACTGCATATAATAATCTTATTAGTTTTTAAATAATGGAAATTGTTTGGGGATTTTTTTTTGTATTCTACTTCTTTAATAATGCAATGTATTATTTATTTTTCTATAAAATATTTTACCTGATCAATTTTTATATTTCTTTTTTTTATTCATTAATTATTGTTTATAAACTATTTCAATATTCATTTATGATATCATAACATATTTTTCAATTACATTTATCTCACTCAGAACCCATTCAGGACTGACTAAATGTACTTCCAGTAATTCCTCTTTATGAATCGGTTCTCATTTCATCATAATAAATCAAAATTATCACAATCCTATTTTTCTATTATGTTTCTAAAAAAATTATCTAATACCTTCATTCAAAAAAATTTCCTTGAGATATTTCAAATGTTGTGATCTTAAATCCATTTCAATATGCCACAAAAATCCATCTATTTTGTTATTATAATAGTTCAATAAAGGGATAATCATGTTGAACATCATTATATGGGGAGGGAATCAGTATCAACTTAATACTCATTGGCTAGTCCAATATTAACCTAATTTTTCTTCATGATCCTAGAGTGATCATGATGTTTAATTTCTGTGAGGAACATCAAACACAAAGTCATTTATTTTTATTCTCCATTTATATAGAATAATTATTTCTAACATTTATCACAACAAACTTTAATTAAAATTTGCATTATCCTACAAGATTAACACTATACAATAGTAGATCAACATACACATTCTATGAAACTAAATTATATTATGGTATGTATGCATTAAAAAATTATCTTACAGGCCCTCAAAAAATCATAGCATATTTCAATTTTCATGTAGGGTCCTCCATATGATATTTTCCTTTTCCTTTTTCTACTCTCATAGATAAATTATGATATATAGTCCTAAAAAATATAAAATTATATATTAAAAGTTATATAAGTATGATATTTTACTTTTTCATTTCAAAAATCATTAACTTCATAGATTAACTTTTATTCAAAGTCTCGATATAGGATATTTTACTTTGATTATTCGCTACTATCTAGCATCAATGTTAATATAATACATGATGTTCAAGAATTTCATAAATCAATTATTAACCACTAGAATTTATTTTTGAGAATCTTTAACCAAGAGAACTCATCAAAAAAATCATGGATTGATCAAGATATTCAACTATACATAGTTATACTATAAACCACAATGTATCATCTACATATATAAAAAGAAGAGTAAACACTTGAAAAATCAATAGACAATAATGATCAAAAACATGTGTAAGAAATGATGAATCGTATCATAATTTTTTATAATAAACTAAGGTATCCTCCAACCATAATCATTAGAGAACATCTATGATATTCATCCTATAGAGAAAGGGAACCATCATGCATCATCCTAACGTTTTACATATATGGAAACCTCCATCATATATAATTTTATTTATAAAACAATTCTCCATTATTAAAACATGTTAATAATTTAAAGATTAGTTCATCAACCATCTAAAATAACATGTATTTACAATTAAATAAAGATGATCCTCAAGAGTGTTACATAATATACCCCTTTGGATTTATTTTCAATGCATCAAAATAATAATCACATTATGATAACATAACCAAAGAGATTAATTGTTGAGGATCAACACAAACATCTATTATTAATAGGACAATAAATCAGTAATCTAAAACTCTACATGATATTGCATATTTTAGAAATCAAAATTGATTAAATAAATCATAAATTTCATTCATAAAACATATCAACTAAACCCTATTATATTTTCTTTCATACAAAATAATAAAAAATTGAAATCGTTTCCTAGATCATGACATAAATAAATCATCACACACATATAAAAATTAACCAAGAGAAATAAATTTTCCCTTATAAAAAAATTATCCATAAGATTTATAAGATTAATAATAGATAATGAAATTGAAAAATGAAACAAACCTTAATGAGAGTTGTTGGGATTACCTCACATTTATATCGTTAACTTATCAAAATGTCCAGTTATTAGAGTATTGGTATGAAAATGAGAAATATGTTAATTAGAGGGAATATATCCCTGCCTCAAATAACTTTCATCATACTTCTCTTTTTGAAAGTAGTACTTTAAATTGACTTTCTTTGACCTGGAGTGATGTTATAGATTTTTGGATAGGCTTGTAATACTTGAAATATCAAATCCCATAACAACTGGATATGTTTATTAAACACCCAAGTCATTCAGTTGTGTCTTTATCCATATCATTTTAATAGATTACTAAGATATATCCATCAATTCAGAGTTAGTAGATCATATTATATCTAATGTTTTATTCATCGGATTCTAAGAAATACGTCTTCTTTTAAGAAAAAATGATTCACTATTTTTGGATTTCTTTCATTGACATCCCATGTAGAGTCAATATCTACAAATAGATTCATTTATAACAAAACAGTATTCTAATAAATCATCCTATAATTGAGATTTTTTTGAAATTTATTGTCATATACTTTTTTATAATGAAAAAATTGTTTTTTTATGTGATTGATACTAGGAATAAATGGTGAAAACATATAATTTTTCTATTCATGATTCTATCAAGTACTTAATACTCCAACAAAAACTTATAAATTACTTCTCATTAATAATATTGAATTAATCTTCTTTGTTATCTAGATACCCGCATGAATTTTTTAGGTCAGTCCAATTGATTCATGTACATAAAAAAATTTAAAAGATCCATTTCATTTTTTTATAAAAAAATGTATCATATTTATGGACTTATATATTACCCCAAGAAGAATCTCATTTATCTCAGAATTGAAATTCAAAATCCTTTATATATATTACTTGAGAACTACTCACATTATATTTAATAATTATTAGAAAATAATATATTTTCAGTATAAAAAATCAAAAATATTTACGTTCTGTTGTCCTTTTTCCATATAGAATTATATAATCCCACCATTTTTGAAACATTGTTCCTTTTATATTTGAACCAATGTTCTGCATTGCTGGAAATGAAGTATGGTTTGTGTTTTTTGTCATTAATCACATGGAATATCAGGGGTTTGGAAATGAAAGGGATTATATAGTTCAAGTAGACAATAGTATTGAAGTTTGAGTTGTTTCCTAGTGTTTGAAAAAAGATTAGGTCCAAAAATTAGAGAATGAAGATAAGTGTTTTTGGAAAAGGGAGTTGTGTGCATGATTGAAGGTGATTATGAATGTTCTGAACAAGGATTTTTTTGAGATCATCACATAAAAATATAAAAAAGGACAATTGTGCATGAAATATTTCAGTTTATGTGAAAGATGAGGTTGTGTGTAAGAAACTTATTTTCCCATTGTGACATCAAAAGGGGTTTTTCATGCTCAGAGAGAATCTTAAGCACACCGATGATGATGAATTAGAATCTTATACACAGGTTCATTGAGGCCTATAAATCTGAATCCACCCCCACTCAAGATGTAGAACTTTTTCAATGATTACCAGGTTCCTCTACCACATGAAAGGGTTGTGCACGGAAGTGTTTAAAAAAGAAAATATTGCGTGAAAAGTGTTATTTTAGTCTAAAATGTCCAAGTAAAACTTATGGTGTTTCTACATGAAATATATGTGTTTTCCATAAACCAATGGTTCCACGAATGTCATCTTAAATGAAAATCCTAAATCTTTGGTGCAAGAGTATGTGCTATGTGAAAGTGTCAGTGTGTTCTTCTATAATGTTATGAAAATTCAGTTTGTTTTATTAGTGCTTTCAAGTGTAGCAATTAAGGAATTTGATGAAATCATATTCTCGTGATAGAAAAAGACCAATCCTTCAACAAAAATATCTTGAAGAAAACATCAAGTCGATAAACTGAGTTATACTTTTCTAAAAGAGTTAAGCTAAGGGGTGTCTGCAAAAGTGTTCTGAGTGATGCATGGGGTTATCCCTAAAATATTTTAAAGGAAGGATGTCTGGAATAGACTTACTGTGTATGAATTTTTTTCCACATCTAATGAAGTCTAGTGAATTTAGGTATGAAAAAAATATTGTCTACATATTCTCCATGGACTAGCCCTTAGTGGTGAACCACGTAAAATTTCTATGTATCCTTACTACTTTTTAATTTTTTAATTAATTCTGAATACCATAATACAGGTTTTACAGGTTTCTACCAATGTGGGAACAAGATTTGTCACTTGAAAAGAAAAATTTAACACCCTGATTCACCCCTCCCCTCTCAGGGTGTTCTAGGGTCCTTCATTTTTGTTACCCATTATGCTTAAAAACCATGATTTGATTCTTATTTCATACCATACAGATCTTTCCTTTGACTGTATACTCTATCTCTATTTTAATCTATCAAATTTAATTCAATATGTTCCATGTATGCATCTTCCCCAAGCTCGCCATTAATAAAAGATTATTTAACACCCTTTTAAGAAATCATTATGATTTTATATGCTATTACAAATATAAAAGTTCTAATGGACTCAATATTGTACATTAGATAAAATGATAAATAAGAATCCACCCTTTCGATTTATTATTATACCTTTCATACCATTCTGGATTTGTTTCTAAATAAATTAATATTTTAATATAGATTATTTTTATGACCCATTTCACTCCAGTACCAATATTTTTTATAGCTTTTGGATCATTTTAAATGTCCCATTATTTTATATCTTATTTAGTGCTTAAATCCACTCATTGTGAAAGATAGATTTAACAATTTATTTTGTCTCTATATTTGATGAAAAATTAGTGTGGCTTACCTCTATGATGCTCCTATTGGTTTTAATACATTTGTTTCAGTGTCAAATTATGTAATCAGCATATTCATAACCTATTATTCTTTAAATTTTACTTTTTCCAATATATCCTAACATTGGATACCTATAAATGATACTTTTGTATTTTTAATCACATCAGCATCACCATGAACATCATAATATACTCTTTCTACTTTAGGTTGTATACTTTTCACTAATTCATCTAAAGATATGGATCTTTCACAATCCTCCACACCATATAACACAACGATTATTCTAGATTATATTTCATCCTCATGGACTACAACTTTATAAATTTGAATAATTACTTATGACTTATTGTTTTAGAACCTATAAGAACTTCAATTTTCTGTTTGAACAGGGAAAGTTTATTCATTATACTTTTATCAAATTTTTCTATAATTTTGTCATTTTTATAGGCAAGACAGGGACTTCTAAATAATGTAAAGTGTTTAAATTTTCTTGTGAAACATATCTCACAAGGTACCATATTAGTATTTAGTTTTAAAATTCATATATTTTGAATGATCCTAGTTATTTTGATGGCATATATCCAATAAAAAATCAATGGTTCATGTTTTTTCAAGAAGAAATTTGACCACACATTCCAAACTACTTTTCTTACATTCATTCTCTCTATTTTATTGGGGTGCGTATTGGAAATTAAACTCATGTCTGATTCCATGATTGTCATGATACTCAGTAAATTTTCTTTTAGCATACTAAGTTTTGATATCTGATCTAAACCTATAAAACTATAGTCATTATTTATTTTCTACAAGATTTATGACATTCATGAACTACTCTAACACCTATCATTTCTGTAACATAAAAAATATACATCTCATAATTTCCATGTTATAAATCATTGTAATAAATTATATTTTTCAAATATTTTATTTTTTTTTATGTCTCTACACACATCCTAATATATAACAATTAGAGGTTCTAAGGTTTATATTTCACTTTTTTTGTATTATTTTATTAGTTGGATTCATGTAATGGATGTTTTAAAAACTAAATTATTATATCCTTTTAAACTCATACTCTTTTAGAAAAGTTGGGAAATTCTTTATTTTCATAAAGAAATATTTGGTTTGAAACATACATAATAGTCAATACTTGTCTTATGGACATGAAATAGGTTTCCTAGGGTTATCAGGCCTTTTGTAAAAATAATTCCATCTATAAGTAACTTTGAAAATGAAACAATTTATCCAAAAAAAATTAATCATTTTTTATATCAAATTTTGGCAACACAATCAATGTATTTTTATTTAATCAATTATGTAACACCCCATGGTTTTGAAAATAAATATAGAATTCAATTTTATAATCTATCCATTAAACATAACTTTGCCTCTTCCATGTTTTGAATTTTGAAAAATGGTCATCTAGAGTTGTTTTTAGTAAGTCATTTGGAGTCTGATAGAACAAACTTGATTTTTGGTGAATAGTAACATACCCTTATGAATAGTAATATGAATAGTAATATGACCCTTATGAATAGTAAATAAAAATATTATTTTATTTTATTAAGGAAATATGATAATAGGATCTTAATTAATTTTTCAATGTCACATAAAACTAATTGCACATCAAGATTGTTATTTTTCGAATTAACTATGACCTTATTTAAAAATTAAATAAATAATATTTAAGAAATTATTTTTGAAAATTGATTTCACTTTCAGATTCTACATGTCAAAAAAGGTAGGGGTGAATTTTTGGGATATTTCTAAAATTCTTGAATTTTTTATGAATAGTGAAATACGGTAAAATACCATATATTCAATTTATCAGTTAAATATACTAGTTATGACATCATTAGTGATGTAGGGACACTTTATTAAAAACACATGATCTTATTACTATTATAGGTCACATGAAATAATACTATTGGTTGTCTTGATAGAAAAAATAATATAATGAAATTAAATATTCAAAATTTACCCCTCTCCTCCACTATAAAAACTCCCCATGACTACCTCTTCTCTTCACATCTCTAAGCCTTGAAGATCTTCAAAGTTCCACCCAATTACCCTTCCCTAGTCACTCCCCAATACCAAGAAGCTCTTAGTCTTTCCAAAAGAACAAAACCCCTTCCATTAAAGAGTTTTTCAAGGATGTTATTCCAAGAGGTAAAGCACCCTTCTTTTTCATTTGGTTTCATTCCAATTTATCTTCTTTTGTTATCCTCTCCTCACCTCATCTATAAAAATGACCATGATAACTATAGTAACATCTATATACTGGATTTATATCATGTGAATGGAAGAACCATCATAAATATTCTTACTTATTCCCTTTTATTTTGATAAACGAAATCGACGTCCATGGGGTTCCAAATTATAACCTTCTTGGACGATAAAGTTTTATTCTTCAATTTATTATTCATTACGGACCATGAAACAATATTAATGGTTGAAAAAGACTATAATATATTTATTATAACCTAATAAATATTCAGGAACATTAATATGCACCTATAAATAAGTTATATGACAAACCTAGTTCATAATAATCCAAATACCGCCAAATAATCATAGTGATTGTCATCTAATGATTCAACCTCATTCCATGTAACCAAATGATAGAAATGAAAATTAAAAAATATGTATGTTCATAAATAATATTTAATTTCAATTCTGTAGGTTTATATCCATTCCACTTCATTACTTAAAATCAAGTAAACCGAATATGAAACGAACACTCCAGAACGACGAAATTCAATACAATAACATATCAATAAAGACATAAATAAACAAACCATAATTATGGTAAACTAAATAAATTTCTAATAGGTTCTTAAATAATTTATTAACAAGTATAATTTTATATTTTATGAGCCTATTTACATGATTGGAACACGTTTGGAGTTAAGATAAGGGTTTTTTCACCCGAACTTCACTTTCATTCGGGATACTATCATTATCTAATTACCTCGATGTAATTCTTATGTATTGTTATTTACTCACCATATGTTCTGTGTTAGTATCATATATATGTTTAAAAACCATAATCCTTCCTTATTTTATGGATAGTTACACATTTTAAAAAGAAAATTTCAAAATTGTTTCAAAAATACAAGCCTGATTCAAGGGAATTTCTCAAATTGTTACCTATTTTTAAGGGCACTCTATAATATATTTTTGGAAACCATTATCTTTATAAAATCACTCATTTTATTATGAAAATAGTATCTTACATCACTTATGGTTTTATACAATTATTTTTCCAAAATAACTCTTCTTTTCAAAATAAAAGAGTATTTATCTCCAGAATTTCTTAATAATTTTATAAGAGTGTTTTCATCTAATTCAACTCTCTTGTCACTTCCATGGTATTATTGGGTTAAATAATTTATGAAGTCATCTACAATATTTGACTTAGTGGTTTGTGACTAACTCTGTTGTGGATGATCTATCCAAAACCCATTCACCATATTATTCTGAATGGTTAGTGTTTCATGTTTGGTGATTGGGGAAAGATAGTTACATTTCATATGATAGTTTCAATATGAACGTATTTGTTGTTTATGTTTATACCTTCTCATATGAAGAATGCATTGGACTTATTATGTGATGGGTGGGGACTGCTATAGCCCCTCGATGCATCGGTAGCTCTCATGAAAAAACTAAACTCGGAATTGTCTGAGGCCTTTCCCAATGTGATATGGATTTTGGCCGAGGCCTTAATCATTAGACGTCTTGGCCGAGGCCTTGAAAAATGTATTAGAATGTCTGGAATTATGCATTAAATCATTATGATTTCAGCTATTAATGGTTCATGTGGTTATTCGACTAGTAAAATACCCATGATTATGTTTTATTATGGCATTATTTACTCATCTCATAATCCTTCCACGATGTGTTCATGTTTATTATTAAAGGCATGTGTTTTCAATTATTCACCATGTCTGATGTTTATTTTATATTCTGCTGTATTTCTTACCCTTACTGAGCATTTGAGCTCACCTTTTTATTATGTTTCATTTTCTCAGGGCAAGAATAATTCTATTATGAATGACATGCTGAAATAACCTAGGATTTATGGAAGTTGTATAAGGAGTTTCTATGTTGTTTTTCATTTAAAGTTGTAATAATGAACTTATGTATGTATATTTCTTCCAATAATGATAAACTACTCGGTCCATTAGAATTCATATTACTTATTTGTATGTCAATGTAATCAAATAAGGCACTGGCTCTGGGCAACTGGGGTCGGGTCCTACAAACCCGTTTGTAGAAAAGCCGTGGAAATGTTCCCTTGAGAATATATTTCTCTCTTTGGGATGTAATGAAAAAGAAAAGGTTGTCATGGCAGTATATCTTCTATCTGGAGATGCGGATTAGTGGTGGTCATTAATCCAAAACACAAAGGAGGAGGAAGAGATATAAGAGATGGAGTGGAGGGATTTTAATGACATCTTCTTAGAAAAATATTTCCCTCGTGAGCAGCGGGTAGATATGGAGAGACAATTCTTGAATCTGAGGCAGAAGGAAGATGAGAATATTTCAAGGTACGAAGCTAACTTCACAAGATTATGAAGACATGTTGTATACTACATACGAAATCCAAGGATAAAAATTGGTCAATTCTTTAATAGCCTAAATCCATTCCTCCGGCGGGCACTGGTCTCCCAAAGTTTTTCATCATATGAGGATATAGTTTCATGTGACATCAAGACAGAAAAATAATTCTCTAAGTCTAATGACTTTATGTGAAAGAAAGAAAAGAATAGGGTTGCTGAAAACCCTGGGAAAGGAAATAAGGAAACATGGAAGAAGGGAAGAGTTGAATTTCCACCATGTGACAATTGTGGAAGGAAATACCTCAGTTTGTTCTTAAAAGGAAAAGGAGTATACTAAAAATGTGGTCAGAAAGGCCATCTTGCTGGTGATTGTAAAGAAAAAAAGGAATCCAATGATATTTGATGCTATAATATTTAGGAGATGCGGAACTATGCTAATGATTATACAAAACGTCAAGGAAATATGCAACAGAAGAGGCCAAGGGATCAAGGTTAAGAATATGTGATCACGACTGTAGAGGTTAAAGTTCCACATGACGTGGTGGCAGGTACTTTGATAGTTTCATAAAACTTAGTCAATGTTTTATTTGATTCTGGATCATCGCATTGTTTCATATCTTCCCAATTTGCTAAAAAAATTAGATATTTCCAGTTTGATTTAACCAATGAGTTGTCATTCAAAACTCTTAAGGGAATTATCATTGCTACAAATTTCTGTGAATTAGTTCCCATTAAGGCATATAAATGTTCCTTATCTGCTAATCTCATCGTCATAGCCATGATTGAATTTGATATAATCCTCAGTATGGATTGGATTTTAGACCATGATGCAAAAATTTATTGTAATAAGAAGGAGGTTACGATTTTTGATGATGATGATAAAGAACACCTTATCTTTAGAGCAGAATCATCACCACCTAATTCTTATCTAGATCCACCACTAGTAGCTCAACTAAATTAAATTATTGGGGAGGAAGAGAATTAAATAATTGTGGGTGAGAAAAGGAATTTTCAAATAGAGGATTTACCTTTTGTGAGAGAATATGTTAATGTGCTTCCAAAAGATTTACCTGGACATCCTCTAGAATGAGAAATTGAGTTTTCCTTTGATTTAATTATTTGTTCAAGGCCCATATCGAAGACCCCTTATAGAATGGACACTATGGAATTAGTGGAACTAAAGAAACAACTAGAGTAATTTATTAATAATGGATTTATTCTCCATATTGTTTCTCCATGGGGAGCTCCTATCCTTTTTGTTAAGAAGAAATATGGATCTATGAGGTTATGTGTCGACTACAAGGAGATCAATGCTATAAAAATAAAGAACAAGTATGCCCTACCTTGCATTGATGATTTATTTGACCGACTGCATGGAGCTCAATACTTTTCAAAGATTGAACTTCGATATGGATATCATCAGTTGAGTGTGAGGAAGGAAGACATTCCAAAAACATCATTTTGAACCAGTTATGTGCATTACGAGTTTATAGTGTTGCCTTTTGGATTGACTAATGCACCCTCTATCTTCATGGATCTAATGAACAGAGTTTTCATGGATTATCTTGATGATTTTTTAGTGGTATTTATTGATGATATATTGGTATACCCAAAAGCTATTAATATCATGAAAATCACTTGTGCATTATCCTGAAGAATATTAGAAGACAAGAATTATATGGGAAGTTTAGAATGTGTGAATTCTGGATTCGAAATATTTCTTTTCTCGGCCATATTGTCTCTAAGTATGGAATCCTAGTTGATCCTCTGAAGAAAAAGGAAATCCAAGATTGGCCCATGTCAACAAACATAACTAAGGTATGAAGTTTTATTGTCTTAGCAGGTTATTATCAGCGTTTCGTGCAGAATTTTTCCCGACTGGCTAACCCGCTAACAAAGTTCACACGTAAAGGGGTTAAATTTGTTTGGACAAAATATTGTTAGTAATATTTCAAAGAACTGAAGAGAAGATTAGTCAATGCTCCTATATTGACTCTACCATTGGGGAATGATGGGTTTGTTATTTATAGTGATGCTTCAAAGAAAGAACTGGGTTGTGTCCTTATGTAAAATGATATGGTTATTGATTATGCATCACGACAGCTAAAAATTCATCAGCAAAACTATCATACTCATGATCTTGAGTTAGCTACTGTAATCTTTTCTTTGAAGATATGGAGACATTATCTCTATGGTGAAAAATGTGAGATTTATACTGATCACAAGAGTTTGAAGTATATTTTCTCACAGAAATAACTCAACATGAGGAAAATGATATGACTTGAACTACTCAAGGATTATGATTTCACGATACACTACCACCCTGGGAAGGAAACTAAGGTGTAAGATGCCTTGATCAGAAAGGATTGTGGATTTTTGTACAAGATGAGAGTTGAAAGGGATCCTATTTTCATGGATCTAGTAAATATGGATATGGGAATAACCATGGAAGGTGAAACATCAATTATTTTTCAAATGGTTTCCAAACCATCTTTAATAGAAAGGATAAAAATTTCTCAGGCTGATGATGTGGAGTTTCAAAAGAAGATTAAAGCTATGAATGATGGGAGATTGAGTGAATTCGTATATGAAGATGGAATTTTAAAATTTGGGAAGAGACTTTGTGTTCCCGATATTCCTGATCTAAAAAGGGAATAGTTGGATTATGCTCATAGTTTCAATTTCTCTATACACCCTGGTAGCACTAATATGTATAGAGATTTGAAGGAACATTTTTCGTGGGACAATATGAAGAGGGAGATTGCTGATTTTGTGTCAAGATGTATGGTTTGTCAACAATTGAAAGCTGCAAGGAAACAGCCTGGAGGATTATTGCAACCTCTTCGCCTACCTGAGTGGAAATGGGATAATATCACGATGGACTTTGTCATGGGACAACCAAAGACTCCTAAAAGGAACGATGCAATATGTGTCATTGTTGATCGTCTTACCAAATCAGCACATTTTCTTTCTATAAGAGAAGATCTACCACTTGAACATCTAGCAAGACTATATATTAAGGAAGTTTTGAGACTTCATAGAGTACCCCTATCGATTGTTTCTGATCATGATCTACGTTTTACATCAAGATTCTGGAAAATTATTCATAATTCCATAGATACTAATCTTTGTTTGAGCACTGCCTACCACCCACAAACTGATGGACAATCAGAAAGGAATATTCAGACATTGGAAGACATGTTAAGGTCTTGTTCACTTGATTTTCAAGGCATGTGGGATCCGTATTTACCTCTCATATAATTTTCCTACAAAAATAGCTTCCATTCAAGTATACAGATGGCACCCTATGAAGAATTATATGGGAGGTGATGTCCTACACCAACTTTCTGGGATGATGTTGGTGAAAGAAATCAAGTGGGCCCAAAACTTGTTGAAGAAACAATGGAAAAGGTGAAGATTATCTAGAACCATATCAAAATAGCTCAAAGTAGGAAAAAGAGCTATGCAGGTAACCGAAGGAAGGATTTGGAGTTTCAAGAAGGTGATCACGTTTTCTTAAAGATATCTCCATGGAAGGGTATTATACAATTTGGTAAGAAGGGAAAATTATGTCCCAGGTACATCGGACCTTTTCAAATTTTAGACCTAATTGAAGCAGTAGCTTACCGTTTGGAAATTCCGCCAAGTCTCTCCAAGGTTCACAGTGTGTTCCATGTGACAATGTTAAGAAAGTACATACCATACCCAACACATGTACTCACTTATGAAGAAGTGAAACTTGAGCCTGATCTATCTTACTGTGAAGAGACTATCAAGATTCTTGATACTAGAGAACAAGTATTTAGAAATCGGATGACTCATATGGTAAAGGTTCTATGGAGGAACCATAAGATGGAGGAAGAAACATGGGAGCCTGAGGAGCTTATGTTAATGACATACCGGAATCTTTTTATAAAATATTTTGTGAATTTCGAGGATGAAATTTTTGTAAGGAGGGGAGATTGTAACACCCCAAGGTTTTGAAAATAAATATAGAATTAAATTTTATAATCTATCCATTAAACACAACTTTTCCTCTTCTATGTTTTGAATATCAAAAATTGGTCTTCTAGAGTTGTGTTCAGTAAGTCATTTGGAGTCTGATAGAATAAACTTCATTTTTAGTGAATAGTAACATACCCTTATGAATAGTAATATGAATATTAATATGACCCTTATGAATAGTAAATAATATTATTATTTTATTTTCTTAAGGCAATATGATAATAGGATCTTAATTAATTTTCCAATGTCACATAAAACTAATTGCACTTCAAGATTGTTATTTTTCAAATTAACTATGACCTTATTTAAAAATTAAATTAATAATATTTAGGAAATTATTTTTGAAAAATGTATTTCAATTTTGGATTCTAAACATCGATAAACGGTAGGGGTAAATTTTTGGGATTTTTCAAAAATTCTTGAATTTTTGATGAATAGTGAAATACAGTAAAATACCACATATTCAATTTATCAGTTAAATACACTATTTATGACATCATAAGTGATTTAGGCCAATTGATTCGAACTCACATGATCTTATTGCTATTATGGGTCACATGAAACAATACTATTGGTTTTCTTGATAGAAATAATAATATAATGAAATTAAAGATTCAAATTTTACCCCTCTTTTCCACTATAAAAACCCCCCACCACTACCACTTCTCTTCACATATATAAGCCTTAAATCTCTTCAAAGTTCTTCCCAATTAACCTTCCCTAGCCACTCCCCATGACCAATAATCTCTTAGTCTTTCCAAAAGACCAAAACCCATTCCATTAAGGAGTTTTTCAAGGAGGTTATTTCAAGAGGTAAGGCACCCTTCTTTTTCATTTGGTTTCATTCCAATTTATCTTATTTTTATATCCTCTCCTCACCTAATCTATCCAAATTACCATGATAACTCTAGTAAAATCTATATAATGAATTTATATCATGTGAATGGAAGAACCTTCATAAATATTCTTACTTCCTCCGTTTTATTTTTATAATCGAAATCGACATCCATGAGGTTCCCATTTATAACATTCGTGGACGACAAAGTTTCGTTCTTCAATTTCTTCTTCATAATTGGTCATGAAACAATATTCATGGTTGAACCAAACTATAATATATGTATTATAATTTAATCAATATTTTGGAACCGGAATATGTACATATAAATAAGTTATGTGACAAAACTAGTTCATAATAATCCAAATACCACCAAATAATCGAAGTGATTTTCATCTAATGATTCAACCTTATTAAAAGTATCCAAATTATAGAAATAGACATTAAAAAATCTGGATGTTCATAAATAATATTTATTTTTAATTCTGGATGTTTACATCCATTCCACTTCATTACTTAAAAGCAAGTAAACCGAATATGAAACGAACACTCTAGAATGATGAAATTCAATACAATTACTTATCAATAAAGACATAAATGAACTAACCAGAATTATGGTAAACTAAATACATGTATAATAGGTTCTGAATTAGTTATTAAAAATTATAATTTCATATTCCAGGAACCTCAGTAAAAGATCGGAACACATTTTGAGTTAAGGTAAGGGTTTTTTCACCCGAACTTCCACTTTCATTCGGGATACTTTCATTATCTAATTACCTCAATGTAATTATTATTTATTGTTATGTAATCGCCCTATGTTCTCTATGAGTATCATATATATGTTTAAAAACCATAAGCCTTCCTTATTTTATGGATAGTTACACATTTTGAAAGGAAATTTCAAAATTTTTTAAAAAATACAAGCTCGATTCAAGGGAAATTCTCAAATTCTTACGTATTTTCAAGGGCACTCTATAATCTATTTTTGGAAACCATTATCTTTATAAAATTACTCATTTTATTATAAAAATAATATCTTAATTCACTTCTGGTTTTATACAAATATTTTTCCAAAATAACTCTCCTTTTCAAAATAAAAGAGTATTTATCTCCAGAATTGCTTAATAATTTTATAAGAGTGTTTTCATCTAATTCAACAGTCTTGTTGATTCCATGGTATTATTGGGTTTAATCATTTATTAAGTCATCTACCATATTTTATTTAATGGTTTGTGACTAACTCTATTGTGGATGATCGATTCTAAAACCATTTACCATATTATTCCGAATGGTTAGTGTTTTATGTTTAATGATTGGGGAAAGATGGTTACATTTCATATAATAGTTTCAATATGAACATATTTGTTGTTTATGTTTATCCCCACTCATATGAGGAATGCAGTCGACTTATTATGTGACAAGTGGGGCCCGCTATATCCCCTCGATGCATCAGTAGGTCTCATGAGACAACTAGACGAGGAATTGGATGAGGCCTTTCCCAATGTGATATGGATTTTGGCCGAGGCCTTAATCATTATACGTCTTGGCTGAGGCCTTGAAAAAAATGTTTCAGAATGTCCAGCATTATTCATTCCATCATTACGAGTTCATCTATTGATGGTTCATGTGGTTATTCAACTAGTATAATACCCTTGATTATGTTTTATTATGGCATTATTTACTCAACTCATATTCCTGCCATAATGTGTTCTAGTTTATTATTAAAGGCATGTGTTTTCAATTATTCACCATGTCTAATTTTTATATTATCTTCTGCTACATTTATTACCCTTACTGAGTGTTTGAGATCACCCCATTATTATGTTTCATTTTATTAGTATATGAAGAATTTAATTATGAATGACATGCTGAAATAACCAAGGAGTTGTGGAAGTTGTCTAAGGAGTTTCTATGTTGATTTCCATTTCAAGTTTTAATGATGAAAATATATATGTATATTGTTTCCAATAATACTAAACTACTCAGTCCTTTTGGATTCGTATTCCTTTTTTGTATGCAAATGTAATCAAATATGGCACCGGCTCCGGGAAACTGGGGTTGGGTCCTTACAAATTATCAAGAAAAGCATCTTCCTAAATATTTTTATTCATAAAAATATTTATTATTCCTATTCATTTATGTTTGATATTGGTATCATTTTAAAAATATATGCCACCTCTATCATATTTTTATCCAATTTTATCGTTAATAAAATCCCATGTCATGTGAGATGATTATAAACTATCCATGATTCGAGGTTTTTTGTACACTTTAAATTATTCTTCTATTATATTTTCCTAAGGATGTGTATTTCCTTGATTATGATAAATACCACACCTCTTAAATTTATTCAATTGAGAATGAATGACCAAAAAATACACATATAAATTTTTTACTTCATGATAAAACATTTAGTACACCTCTTTAAAGAATCAAAACTGTTTCTCATTACATTATTTTTTACAAACTATATATTACTTTTCTCAATTTTCATTGATAATTATTTTCTTCCCATTGATTTATTATATATTTTTAGTCTAAGGAGAGACATATTATACCAATAATTATAAGACTTATCTCAAAAAATTCCACAATAGTATTAGTTCCCCTATAATACTCTAATTTGATTAAAAATATATACAACTAGAAATGTTGATGTATTTCAATACATTAATCTCTTGAATGAATAGATCTAACCAGATCATATTATATAGTTTTTTCTTGGATTTTTTTATATATGCATACCCCATTTTTATATTTTATTTTTTCTAGATATAAATAAATTTTATTCTTTATTTAGACCATTAATGTATTATATATTGCAATGTTTCATCCATATCTTTATTAAAAGTAGTCTCCTGTTTCTGTGGAATTTTTGAAGACTTTTATTTTCCACATCTTGAATTATTATTAGAGTAGGTGCATGTTTTATGTTTCTTGGACCATTTTCTTTTTTTCTAGAGTGTTGTTAATGTTTTGTTTAGTTTTCTCATCCAAATTTTTTATTTCATCATTCATTCTTTTGATTTTATAAATATATTTATCTTTTATGATAATAGTGGGAGTCATGTCTTCAATGTTTTTAATCTTTTTGGATGTATGAAAATTATGAAACACATTTTCAGTGGATTCATTTTCTTTATCTTAACGTTTAATTTTATTGTCTAAAACTATTTTTATCTATGTTTTGTATTATCTTGGTTGTCAAATTCCTTCCAAACTCCCCATTATCATGGTATTTTCCTTTGGAAATTATGCATACCCTACTTAAAAGTAACCTTTGTATTGAGAATAATTTTTGAATTGGATAATGACATATTCCTCTTATTCTATGAGAAATCTATTAGAGATATCTATAGGGGATTACTCATCCCAGAATTATTCTCTATAGACACACCTTCTCTAAATAATATAATTTTTCTTCTGAGCAAACATGGTGAAAACTTCATCTTTCACTTTGATTGAATATATAAGAGATCTTAGGTAGTGGTTTTCCTCAAAAATTATGTTCTTTAATTTTCATTTTAATATTTAATAAAAATTTAAGAGAGATGTTTCCCCCAATTACAAAATTAAATTAATTTAATTGTATTTTACCTCTGTATTTAACTTTTTTAAATCTTGTGAAATTTTATAATGAGATAGAAAGCATTTCTACAAGAAAAATCAATTCATCCCATTTTCTGAGCATTCCAACTTCACCATTAACTTCATAACATTTTGGTATTTAAAATATATTTCCTTTCCCATAATTCATTTTTTATTATCTTCATGTACACATCACGTCTCTTAGTTGATGAGGCTACTATGGAGTTTACCAATGATGAATTCATCAAGATAACTATCTTCCATAGCTGAGATCATTAACTAAAATTTATTCACTATGATATTCATTAGAATCCTTATAATACTATATCATTCTATTTAAAAATCAACTAATTGTATTGATAACTATACATGATCTATTAAAAAACATCAATAATGTCATCCTCATGGATTATGATGTCTTCAAACTATTTTTGACTATTTAATAACATTTATTATTTAATATTTTAATTTCAATATAAATATTTTGAATCTTCTTCTAGGAATCATTAATAGTTTGGTATCCCATGATCTTTATTAGATAAGTTTTAGATAATGACTAAAATAAAGTATTCTTCTCCATTCAATAATTTTTAATCTTCCTTTTTTCTATTAGGTACCATGAAGAGGCTTCAACAAGCATAGTGAATTTATATTTTTGATAGTCAAAAACATCAAACTCTAGAGATATAATATAAGGATATATTAATTATTTAGATAAGTATAACACATATTAAAAAAAATTGGAATTTCATTTATAATGGTAGAATTTTATTGATCAATATTCTATGATTTAGAGAAACATTAGAGTGTAATTGTGTGCTCTTATAGGAATTTTTCACTGAGGTAAAGGGTTATATACATTGAGGGGGTGATTTTTTAAGTATATTGATTTTATTTTTTTACATGATCAATATTTTTTATCACATATTTCATTGAATCTTGTAAAATTATTTATCATATCAATAAAACCTTTTAGAATAAGTATAGTGGAATAAGTAGTATCAATTTAATTGGGAATATAGAATGTGATTATGTGACTAAAATAATATAAAACCAAACAAAAAAATCACTAAAAAATAGGTAAATAATGAAATAGTGAAGTTAAGTGTGTGGGAACTAAATTTTGGTGGGGATGTGGTTTAGGGAGAATAACGATTTGGAGTAAAAGTCTAATGGTATTTGAAATTAGGGAGATCAGATAGAAATGAATGATAGAGAATATTTTCCATTCATACACTTGTTAGACACAATTTTTTTAGTATTTAGAAAAATATGGGTTGTGTCCTTAAACTATCACTTTATGTTCGTACTAGATCTTTGATATTTTATTAGAAATTATCTATCCATTATCACTAAGGAATTAAAATATTCATTAATGGATATGATAATGTTAACATTTTCCCTTTTTTATATTCCAATGAAATAGAAAAAAAGTTTTCGATTTAATCACCTATAAATATTTTTAATAGTGTATAATTTAAACTCATTAATAATGGAAATTGGATCTTTGGTCTTAAGTCACACTCAAAAAAATTGAATTAAAAGATGATTTTATTAAAATTTCAAATTATACTAATATAAGTCCCATAATTAATATATTTATAAATTTATCATAAAACTAGAGACATATTGTTAAATTAATAAATCTAAAAACATTATAATAGAAGAAGATAAGAAAGAGGAAAGAATCTTCTCTTTAATATTTCTATCTTTCTTACGCTCTAATTCCACTTCTTTCTACTTCAAGTATATGGATCTAATATCTGATTATATCTTCTATGTGATCCCCTTTTAATGATGGATAATCCTCTTTCCTCATTGTGCAGTGCTATATTTTATAATAATTCTCCTGATCTCATAGAAATGGGCATCAAACTTACTTATTACTTCCCATCAAAAATTTAAAGGTGGATTCTTTAACTATCTATAATCAACTACATGTGAAATGTGCTTATCCCTCCTAACTAAATGTGAAATCCCCATGTAAATATTTTTTTACTTAATTTAAAACAGTATATAAGAATAAAAGGGTCCCATAATCATATTATTTTGGTTTTTTAAAATTTATGTGGATTAAAATGTGGAAAAAGGAACCTTATGTGGCCTCTAAAAATAATTATACATTTATACAGGGTGAGGTGGTGGAGTTTATCAAATTATAATTTCCCTCATTAATATTAAACTTATATGGGATTATAAATGAACTTTACAAAACTCATATATGAACCTTACATAGTCTAGTGACGATCCATATGCTAGTTCCCATTCACCATCACATGTCCTTAAAATGTAGAAATTCCTTTACCTGGAAAATCTAATAAACCATATACAACACATCCATCATCCATATATATCTTCTATAACATGAATAATGAAACTTGAAAACTATTCTAAATAATAATTTTTTATCAATGAACCTTATGAATATTCAGTAACCTCTTTTATATGAATAATTTCACTTAATAAAGAAAACTTATACATTTACATAGGTCAGGATTTGAGATTCATTGAGTGATATAGCTCAAATCGATTTCATCATCACCAGACATGAGATTATTCAATCTTTAGCTAAAATTTTAGGCCTACTTCAATAATTTTTCAACAAATAGTTACTTCAGACTGCATATTTATAATGAAATTTCATTAGGATCATGGTGTGAATTCTCAAAAAAAATATGAAGTCATGTCAATGGGAGTTTGATTGTCCAATAACATTAATCACTCGAACATACAAAAAATCATAAACAGAGTCCAAAAATAGCACACAACCTTGAGTATCCTTCTTTTCTCATGAGTTCTCTATCTTGTTTTTGTGTATTCCTCAACCATTTAGGCATCAATCTGAGAGATCTTGGCCCATCCCATAATCCATAAGAAATATTTCATATTTGATTAATTTTTCATCTGCATGATAAGGTCAATATTGATTTAAATTTATTAAATTCCACCATATATAATATAGAATTTTCTCAAATTTATTCATTTATTACCCACTCAAACTCAAAATGGTTTCTTGATTTTAGATTATAAAGCATGGACACTGTTTCCTTTTTTTATTAACATTGGATTATATAGGGTCAAAACCAGGCCCTCATACCATAATCCCAAATGTAGAATGGTTCATTCTTGACCAATTTATATTCATCCTCAATTCTATAATTTGAGACATTATCTAATGAAAATGATTATGAATGGGTTGAAATTTTCATCATTAACCATCTTCATCTTCATTGTGATCAGATCTTTAATTTTTAGTCATTTATGGCATAGTAGTAGAATTTTCTCATTGACAAAAGAACTTGCATAGGTTTCCTTCTAGTAATATCAAAATATGAATGGTAGAAACATTACTAGAGGTAGAAAAACTAAGTGTAGTGGTATCATCCTGGACGTTAATAGGATTACTGGTAGTATAATGCAACATTGAACGAATGTTAGTGATGGAATGTTACATAGGTGGTTGCACATGGGTATCTGGTGGTATCA
The DNA here is from genome assembly GCA_963277665.1 of Viscum album. NCBI lineage: Eukaryota > Viridiplantae > Streptophyta > Magnoliopsida > Santalales > Viscaceae > Viscum > Viscum album. The sequence continues at coordinate 858,503,324 of OY728157.1, read as the reverse complement.
TGACAATGGTAATAGGTATGTCAGTAACAGGTGGTGGTAACATCCTTAATTATAGCAGGTGGTGGTAGCTGAACCAAAATACAATCATTATAAAAATGTAAATTTTCATTTAAAATAAAAAATTGATAATTAATTAATTAAATTAACTAAGAATTTATATATTTAAAATAAAATGAATTTATCATTTAAATACAAGATACATCTAAATAACTGACTAATTAATTAATTAACAAAAAATAGAAACAATATATTATATTCAAAAAATAAAAAAATATTAATTAACACAAGTTATAATATTTGAAAACAAAATAAAATATAAAATAAATGATTAATCCAAAGAATGAACATGATTTAAATTAAATATGAATATAGTAATAATTATTACAGTCTCCTTAAATTTACTAAATCAACAATAATTTAATAAAAATCATAATTATATTATTTAATAACATAATTAGAACTAAAAATTGAAAATACACATCAAAAATGATGTGGATAAATACATCAAATAAAGGCTACATAAAATTTCCACACAATTAATAAATTACAGCTCAGGTCAATTCATAGAATTTTATTAATTTTCAAGGACACTAAAAAACATATGGTTTTAATTACTAGGTTCTAATTCAATCTAGAGTCATAGAAAATCAAAAATCACACCATTGTATGAAATTATCATTCCCCGTATGTTAAAACCACTCACTACCTCATTTTAATTCCAATTCATGTTCCAGTAAAAGGTTTCATCATAATAGAATGATAATAAATTAAAATGTTAACAAGAGATTCTTGAAATTATAACTCTCCCTAGGATATAAAAATTGATGATCAGTTTTTCAATAAATTAGTACAACTCAATTAATTCTGTCATAATTCAGTAGTCCACTTCTTCATCTGGGTTCAATATTCTTCTAACATTAATGAGATCATTTTAAAAAATGACACATTATTTTTTAAAAATTAATAAAATTTATTAACTAAATGATTTTTCATAGAACTATAGAATATAATTATTTATTTTGGATTTTTTATTATTCACACAACATACCCAGTTCCCTTTGTCTATGATATTTTCTTTAGGATCCCAATTACCCATTTTACTTGAGATTCAGGGGATATATACTATTAAATTTTGAGTTGGAACCCTGTGGAACATTATTTTTAAAAAGGTGATTCCCCTTTGTTCAATTTCCAATATCATGTTTCCTCATATTATAATCATTATTTCACAAATATATATCATATTTTACTCACTTGCCTCATTTTATAATAATAATTTCACAAATATTTATTATAGATGATTTGAGGTGGTCTAGGACTTCTTAGTGCTTGATCATGACATATTTGACTTGATTATCAGAATGGACTAAATGATCAGTGTTAAGGAAGAGATAGAATATTATCATCATCAGGTATAATACTTATCCATCGATGGGGTCACTCATGTTTTCCTGGGTGAGTCAGACACTAGATTAGGAAGGTAAGGGTCAGTTATTCCTTATGCTAGTTTAATCTCATACTAGATGTTATAAATTTTTCTTGATACAGTTTACCCTTTCTTGGGAAGTTAACTACCTTCTATTTTGTGTTCATACCATGCGGTATTTCCAAATGATTTTTTTGGTTTACCATCACATAGAGTGTTCAAGTTTAATATTGACATGCTCCTTGGAATGATGACCATTTCTATTTCATCCTATTGAATAGAACCTGGTGAGTTATTGAAATTAGATTTTATCTTGTGGACCTTGAGGTCAAAGTATTCGGTATTCCTATCATGTCTCCATAGGCTACACATGTACTCTTTTCTAAGAAGGAAGATGAAATTATTACAATTTTAAAGAGTATTAAAATTTCAAATGTTTGACCATTATGAATAAGTATCCTTAACCCAAAATTATTTATTTCATTGATCGTCTTAGAAGGACTCATTGGTTTTATAATATTGACATGTAGTCGTGGTACCATAGGTTGGTATTCTAAGAGGATTATATACCGAAGATCACATTTTCTGGTCAATATTTACATTTTATGTTTCTATTTATTCTATTCAGACTCACTAATGCTCCTACAGTATTTATGGAATTGAAGAAAAAAATCATTTATGGGATTTTGAACACTATTTTCATTCATGGATAATATGTTGGTGTACTCCAAGTCATAGTATGTTCACAGAGATCATTTAGATATCATTCTTCAAACCATTAAAAACATTTCATTTAAAGTAAACTTTCCATGTGTGAGATTTGGTCTTGGTAAGTGATGTTTTTGAGGCATATATATTAAGATAAAGTAGTCATTATGGATCCAAAATTTTTTCTGGAAGTAAGGTCCTAAAAATTTTCAAAAAATGTGTTTAACATATGAAGCTTCTTTGAGTAAGCTAGTATTTATAGACTATTTTTTAATGACTTATCCAAGATAAAATCTATAATAAAATCATTAACCAATAATTTTTTAACGTTTTAATGTCACGACATGTGTTAGAGATCTTTTTATGAGCTTAATGTGAGGTTAAATTTATCACCAATGTTGGTTCTCCCTGAACTAGGTTTGTATTATGATGTTTTCTATGATGCTACTGGTATGGTTTTGGGATGTGTCTTGATTAGGGGAAAAATGTTGTGTGTTATTGGTTTTGAAAATTATTCCCTCATGAGAATGACAACCCTATCCAAGTTCTTGATTTGGCAGATGTTATATATGCACTCAATAAGTGGCATCATTATCTTTTTGGGGAGTGGTATATAGTTTATTCTAATCACAAAATCTTAAAGTAAATTTTCATTAAAATGGATCTGAACATTCAATAGAGATATTGGGTTGAGAATCTTTATAACCTTTATTTTGATATTGCATATACACCTGGGAAATGAAATGCGGTTTCTATTGTTTTGAGCATAAAATTTCCAAAAAATAGTAAATTAATCAAGAGATTAGTGGTGTCTGATGAGTTTTTTTTCTCAAATGAGATTAGGAGTGAATGAGGTTTGGGTACAGGTGTTCTTGGAATCTATAATGGTTGAATTGTATTTTAATGAGCAAGTTTAACTTGATCATAAGTAAAACAAAAAAAATGATGCTTCAGAGAAATACTAAATTGTTGGGAGACCTTATAAAAATGGTCTCAATATCCCATTGGAGCATTGTGTTTTCATAACAGGTTGGTTTTTCCTTTCTCCCAAATACAGGAGGTGTTAGATAGGGGACACCAGTCATGTTGTCCAATGCATCCTGGGGATGACAATATCTTCCAGTATTTGAGATATAAATATTTCTGGTTGGGGTTGATATGGTATGTTGTGGATTTTGTATCACGGTTTATCACTTTTTGAAGAGTTAAATAATAACACCAGAGACTTACAGGTTTTTGTTAGCCTTTACCTGTTTTCGTATAGAAGTGGGATAAATGTTCTTGGGATTTCTTCATTGTTTTACCATGGAAAAATAGTGGAAAGGATATGATTTAGGTTATTATTGCTTTAATCACTAAATTAGTTCATTTATTACAAATTAAAGAAATTATGAAAGTGGTATATCTTGGTGAGTTATAAGTTTTATTGATTGGAAGACATCACACGGTTCCCTCAGTAGTTGTTTCTAATAGAGAGTTGAGGTTCACATCCAAAATCTTGAAAGGATATTCAGAGGAAGTGGTTTCAAAATTCAAATTGAGCTTGAATTATTATTTACAGATGGATGGATTTACATATAGGACTATTCAGGTTCTTAAGGATATGCTCCATGCTTGTGTTCTTGATTTCAATGGAAATTTCAACTAAAATTTTCTATTGGATAAGTTTTCCTATAAGAATAATTATCAACCAAAAATTATGAGGGCACCCTTTGAGCCTTTTTATGGGAGGATTTATTGATCTTATTTGTTTTGGAAAAATTTGGGAGAGTAGTCCTTGGTTGGGATGAGTTTGGTTCATGAGATGACATATATTTTTCAGTTGATCTAGAGGCATTTGATCATGGTGCATAATCATCATAAATATTATATGGGCCATCATAATTGTACACTGATGTTTGTTTTTATTGATTAGGTCTTTTTCATAGTTTCACTTTAGATGGTACATCATCGGTAGGGTAAGTTGGGTAAGTTGGAATTAAGGTTTCCAGGTCACTTTGAGATGGTTGAGTGACTAGTAAGGGTGGTCTATTGATTTCTTTTACCATCTAGATTGAATTATATACATGATGTGTTTCATGTTTCCCTAGTTGAGGATGTATATAACAGATCCTTACTATGTGATTATATGGGAGGATGTCAAACATGAGCTTCATAATAATTTGGTTGATCAGCTTGTTAAAATTTTGGATCACCGAGATAAGGTATTTCATATTAAAATAACCCCCCTAGTCTTGGTATTATGGAAGTGAAGACTGGATTTATATGAGAGGTGGGAGTGGGATTAATTAATGAGGTAGTAGTGGAATTCACTTTTATATATCCAGGATATTGAGAAATATTTGGGGATAGAAAGACTTTATGGTGGGGAGATTAAATCACCCCATTACCTTTTTATCGTGTATGTTCAAATTTCTTCCTTTTGTTTCTTTTTACATTGGGTGAGTATTGATAATGAAGAATTGGTAGGGATACCTATAATGGTGAAATAAAGTAGTTTTTTATAATCTTTTTATGAACCTAAAATTTATTCTTTTTTTGTGGTTATATGATGTGTAATGGGATTAAACGACATGTGTAGACCACTGAATAGATATTGTGAAGTGAATACATAGTCTGTTAACTTTACACCTCGTGTATGGGTTACACATCATATAATGTGAAAATTTATTTCTAATTAAAAAGGCAACACATTTTTTAATGTAAAATAAAATGGTAGAAATTCATTATGTGTAAAGTATTACACACTATATAATTCCTTAATTTATAGATTTTGGGGCACCATGTAGGTTATTGAGAATTGGTTCCATTTTTTTAAATACACTTATCTTCTAGTGAACTTACCCAAGGTGTTTTTAGGTGACTCATTTCCCTATGGATCACTCCATTTAGTTATTTATCACTATGGCTAGGTGATTCACCTCTTCAATTTCTTATCATTACTTGACTTCCAAGGGACTATCTTGTGTTTTCTAGTCCCCATTATCAAAGTTGGTTAGGTTTTCTATATATTTGAGGTATTTAGATCATTCCAAGAATTATAATTTCTTTAATTTCTAATTTTTGCTTATTTTTTCATTAATATTTGAAGTGAAATTTACTTGTATTAAAATTTAAAATTTAATGGCTTCTTGTTTTAAATGGGTTTTTTATTTGAAAACATAATATCCTAGATTTGTAAAGAAATGTACTTTTAAACCCTAAATAAGATTGGATTGGATTTTAATTGTTTTTATAAAAAATGTGAAAATGATATTTAAAACAGAAATTGAAAATCATTTCACAGAGGGAACCTTAGGTGCATAGAGAAAGTGACACGGGTAGCCTCACTATGTATGACACCACTAAAAGGTAACTTATTTTATATCAATGAACTATTGTTGGAATTGATATTATTTAAATATGACCATATTCTTTTTTTGTCTTATGATTGTTTATTACATATTATCCCATAATCTTGAGCCGGAAAGATATGTTCGTTTCTGTTTCTGATTGTTTATTGCATGCGACATTATTTGATGGATGTTTTCTGAAATTTATTTTTTTATTTCAGTATTTTTCCAAATTTTTTCATAAGTGGCATGTTTTTGTTTTTAATATATTTGATGTTCATTTTATAAAAAAGCTAAGGAATTTTTGGGAAATGTTTTAAAATTGTTTTATTATAAAAATTCTTGTATAACTATTTTTTTAAATCCAGAACAAATAAATTCTTGATATTATAACTATTATGAGTTTTTTAGTGTTTTCCTACAATGACTTATTGATCAACCCCTACATATTCCCCTATGATTTTTATTTTTATTTTTCAGGACATAGGTAAAGGGAAGGGAATTATGTATCATGTTGGCTTCTCTTTATGGATTTTCTTTCATTTTTTGGTTTCTTAGTAGAGGTGATGGTTGGTCACTTGGAGAAAGTTTGGTCTAGATTTTTCATAATTCCAAGTTTAACACATTTTTCTTAGTTATATCTCCTTATTTTTTATTCTTTGTACTCAAGTTGTATGTATTATTTTCTTTTATTCAAGATGTATTTTTTATCAATGTTTTACCTCACTCTATGATGGGATAGCTTGGGCGACTGGTTTGGTTGAACCATTATAATATATTATACATACACAAATGATATTTATCCACTATTATTATTTTAATATGATACTAAACAATTGTTATTAGAGAATGTTATTCCATAAAAAAATAGACACTCTAATTTTTTCCATTTTTAAGTTTTAACTCTATACTAACATGATATAATAGACTTAATAATATAAAGAATAAAATTAAATATTATTTTAAGATATAAGGTGTAATGGAAAATGAATTATGGATTCTATAAATACCCTCATTATTTAATGGAAGTGTCTATCATTATTGGAATGATAGAATGGAATCCTACTTGAAACAGTTGAGTGTGTATCACTGGATGATCATGGATAATCTATATAAGCCACCCAAAGTTGATCTAGAGACATTATTGGGTAATGAAATTGTAAAATATGTTTCTGAATTATAAATTTTAAAAAAAATTATTGTTATATGAGTATACTTTTCTATATCCATGTCTCAACTTGTTTGAAAATTCAAGATATATGGATAATACTTCAAGTGATTCACTATGGATCGGGAAAGATCAAAAGGACCATGCTAGAAATGCTTTAAAAATACCATAAAATAAATATTGGAGTGAAGAATCATTTAACTTGTTCTATCTATTAAAATTATTACAATGGTATAAATTATCTTAGAGAATTTTTGGATGACACAGCTCAAATGTAAAGAGTATTGGGTACTCTAATAAAAATATACTATACAAAAGGTGGCCATCTATATGAGTAATAATTTTAAAGATTATTCCTTAAATGAGATAATAGGATCTCTATTAATGTATAAATTAGAGTTGAAAAACTTTTCTTATGAGGATTCAACAAAGATAATAGGGTTTTATTTAAATCTAATGTTATTGGTACCTCTAATGTGTATGAAACTAATTTATAGGAATATGATAAGAATGTGGCTTGTTTTAGTGAGAATATTTTGATTTTTATAAAATAAAATTGTGGAAAGAATAATTTTAGGAATAAGTTCATTAGGGACTATAATAAAGTTAATAAAAGTAATAATAATGAAGCTTTAGAATTAACATGTTATAAATATAAGAAAAAGGGAACAAAATGACCAACTACCCTAAACTCAAACATACAAATAAAGACAAAGAGTAAATAATTAATGAAGGGAAACCTGTATTTGGAGGTTGGAACTACTCAGACAATTCTTAATCTAACATTGATTCTAAATTTGAACTAGAGATAGGGAATATTTCCCAAATGGGTATATAGTGTGAGGTAAATGATTCGATCTTCCCACAGTTACTAACTCCTACAAATATTGATTGTGATGTTGTTTTTGACGATAAAAATGTTTCTAATTCATATTCCAATTATGATTCTATGAATTCAAAAGTTAAAAAATTATTCAAAGGAAATTATGAATTAATAAATAATGGATTTTGGATATTTGAAAAGTATACTGACATAAAAATTAAAAATTATAATTTTATTAAATAAAATAAGAAAATCTAAGGGGAATGTGATAATCTGAAAAACATTGTTTCCGAGAATGATAAATATAAATAGAATTATTATTCTAAGTTACTAAAACAAAAATAAGAAAATAAAATGGAAAAATAATTTGTTATAGTGAATGATAACTATTAAGAAATAATATTTAATTTAGTTCCAAATTGTTTAAATAAATATTAAAATTTTTGAAATAAACATAATAAAGGAAATAAGAAATTAATAAAAACAACTTATGGTTCTAGTGAGAAAGTTTATAATAATTTAGAGACTATTTAAAAAGATAATATTATTTTGAGAAATGATGTTTTCAATATTAAAAATTATTTATCAATAATTTTTAAAGGAAAATAAAAATATGATAAAATTATTTCATTAGTAAAACTAAACACGATTAATAATGGTTTTGGTTATAACATATTATCACTATGTTTAAATAAGACTATCTTTGTTAAAATATCAAAAGAAATTTTTTCTAGTGTGACCTATTTTTAATGTATAATAAAGGAGAATTATGAAAATGAATGATCACTGATATTTAAACAATCATTTGTAAATAAAAAAAACTTTAATAACTAGAGATTTATTTTCTTAATAACCCACTAATAAATTATTTAAATCAATTTGGGTTCCAAATTATTTTTTATAAATCAAATTGGACCCAAGTTAGTAAGGGTAAAAATATAGTCTATGTGAATTGCTTAATTTTAAGAAATATGCCTTAAAATTCTCAAATACTCGTGGTATTTTGATATTATCTACTGAAGACACATGAAATGAGAATTTTCAAAATTTCTACTATTCAATTAATGTTTTGGTGATATTTTCACATTTAGAGACAACTCTAAAGGTCAAATTAAATGTATTTTTCAAGTTCATTTTTATAAAACATTAATTAATTAAATATTATTATATGTATAAGGTTTGAAACATAATCTAATAAGTATATCATAGATATTTGATGATGGATTAAATGTTATTTTTAAAAATGATAAATTTATTATTCTGAATAAATAAATCTATTTTATTTTCTACAAATAGAATATAGATTATTTACCATATTTATTTCTATGATATAACCAAAGAAAATGTTATTTTCTTGAATGCTAAAAAGGTAGATGATATAATATGGTATAGGAGGCTTGGTCACAAAAGCTTCAATTTTTTTCAAAAATTGTCAAAGTATGAATGGGTTCTACAAATAACCAAGTTAATTACAAGTAATTTACCTGTGATTCTTGTATAAAAGGTAGAAAACATAAAGAAATATTTATATCTGTAAATGATGTTAGTACAATAAGTTGTTTAGAAATATTACATATTTTTTTTGGACTTACACAACCTATTAGTTTTTTGGTAATAATAATATATTTGTAATTGTATATGATTATAATAGATTCATATAGACTTATTTCTTATCCCATGAAAATAAACCTTTATCAAAATTTTGTGTCTTTTGTAAGCTTATTCAAATCATTAAAAATATGTCAATCATCTCTATCTGAAGTGATAGAGGTAGTTAATTTTTTAATTTAGAATTTGATAATTTTTTTGATTAAAATGAATATAAACATTATTTTTTATCCCATAGGACACCACAATATAATTTTTTCCTATAAAGAAATAATAATTCTATTCAAGAAATATCTAGGTCAATGATAATGGTATTTAGGTTACTTGAGTAATTTTGTGTAGAATCAATTAAAATAGTTTTCCATGTTCTCAATATAACTTCTATTAGAACATGTTTAAATAAGACGAATTATGAATTTATTAATGGTTTTAAACCAAAATTTGTATATTTTAGGTTATTTTTTTGTAAAATATATATATTAAATAAAAAATACAATTTAGAAAAATTTTATTCGAAAAGTAATGAAGGTTTATTTTTAGGATATTCCAATACCTAAATATATTATAGGATTATTAATAATAAAACATTATTTTTTGAATGTTCTATTCAAGTTGTGTTTAATGAAAATAATTCTAGCAAGTATGATTATAATTCCAATAGAAAAAATAATGAATTTAGGGAATTTAATTTTTAATGAAGATAATGACCAATATGATGAGACTGTGTTGGTTGATGGAGGGGATATCTCTTCTCAAACTAATTTAAAATAATGTAAGACAATTTAACATCATCCAATAGAAAAAGTTATTAGAAATGTTGTATCAGGTATACAAACCAGAATATATTTTTTACTTTACTATGAAAAAATATATTTTGTTGCTCATTTTGTTCGTGTAAAAATTTATAATGAATAAATTAATTTAAATTATATTAATTATTTACATGGTGAGTTAAATAAATTTTAAAAAATAAAGGTATAAATTTAGTTATATCACTAAAACATAAACCTATAGTAGAATCTAAATGGATGTTTCTTAATAATCTTGATAAGGCAGAAACATAGTTAAAATTAAAGAAAGATTAATTGATCAAGGTTATTCCTATGAAGAGGTAATTTTCATTGAATATTATTTTTCTCATGTTTCTAGGATGAAATAAATTAGAATTACATTTTCATATGCTTATTTGAAATACATAAACTATTTCAAATGGATGTAAAAAAGTTTATTTTTAAATGGAATAATTTTAGAGGAATTCTATTTTATACAAACACCAAAAAATGACGATATAATATTTTTTTAAAAATTATTTGATTTTTAATGATTTCTATAAACATATGACAAGTGAAATCAATATGCTATTAATGGGAGAACAAAAATTCTTCGCTGGTTTATAAATTAATAAATGGAAAGATGTTCTTTTATTTAATCAAGATAAGTATGGTAAAGAACTTGTAAAAAGGTTTGGACATGATTATAGTAAATATATAAAAACTCCAAAGAGAACTAATTAGAAATTTTAATTAGGTGAATCTTGAGAGTATGTTGATATTAATTATTGAGTCTTAAAAGTTATCTTATTATATCTCATTCTATCTAGACCAGGCATAATGTTATCAGTCTGTTTGTGTGCTATATTTCAATCCAAACAAAAATAAAGTCATCTTAAATATATTAAAAATGTAATTAAATATATAAAGGGTGATATTTATACTAATTAATTCTATTCTAATTAAAACTATTTTAATTTACTATCTTACTCTGATTTTGATTTTTCAGGATGTAGACTTGACCATAAAAGTACTACATCTGTGTGTCATTTTTTAAGAAAATTTTTAATGTCATGGTGTTCTGAGAAACAATTATTAGTATATTTATCCACAGATAAGGTATAATATGTTTCTAAACATTTTTTTGTTCAAAAAATATATATATTGAAAAAGAATTATTTTATTTTAATATTAGTTTTTAAAAACATCCACTTTTATGTGATAATTCTAGTGTTATTTCTATTATTAAAAACCTACTTCAACACTCTATAACAAAACAAATAGAAGTGATATTTCTTTTTCTAAGGGATCATTTCAATAAAGGTGATATATGTTTAGAATTTTTTCCTAATGAGAAAAAATTGGAAGTAATTTTCACTAAACCTTTATATTCTGTTAAATTTGATAAAATAAATCTTGAATTGGGTAGGCTTGAAGCCTAATATTTTTGTTTAATATTATTATTTTCTTGATAAAACTACACTTTTATTTTCATTTTTTACATATATACTATAACTAGATGATATTATCTATAAAAAACATTTCTTATCTGATAATTCTAAAAAGCATATATTGTGTAAAAGGTAGAAATATTTTCAAAATATATTTTTAAAATAATTTTCGATATTTTTTAAAAAGGGTGATATTTTTTTGGAAAATATAATTAATATTATATTTTTAAATTTATAATAGGAGAGATTGTAAGTGCTTGAAATTGGGTTTTAATATCTAAACAGTTTTCTTTATTTTGATACATTACGATTTCATTACATTTAATTATATTCAATTTGTTTATAACATTTAATCATTTCGTTATAAATTTATTATTTTTTTAATGATTAAATACATTTAATATTTACCATTTTTTAATAATTTGAATTTATAATTATTTTTATTATTTTAAATTAACTTTATGTTTTAAATGTAAAATTTTTTTTGATGGATTAGGTTAAAAAACTAGATCATCCATACAAGCCCTCGGTCTAGTACTACTACCACAATAAGGGATTGTGGTCAACCCTAAGGGGGGTCGAGACCTAGAAACTTGAATAGAGGTTGGTATGCAACTGAGCCAGTGTATAAGGGCCAATGGAACATTCTCAAAGGAGTATATGATTTGGGAATGGTTAACTTGTTCGTCTATATCCTGTGAATATTTGAATAGGTTTATGGGTGTTCATCCCCCGATGGAAGCTCAATGGTGCTATGGGATGAGTTTATTGATATAGTGGTATATTTCCACATCAAAAAACCAATGTGGGATGTGAAAACTGTGGACATTGTTCATACATATTTTAAGTATACATATACTACCTCGGTCACCTGATCTATTCTAGATGAGTCTCATGATCTCTGCCATTTATCATATTTTTCCTCCAGTGCTATTGAGTTTTACCTGATATTTCCTTTACAATTGATATTTAGGCTAAATATATATTTATCAAAACAAGATTTTTTTGTTATTATGAAAGACTATTTTGAATTGTAAGTAGCTCGTAAATACTAGATGATGTTCTATGGTGAGTGTTCATCATCTACCTACATCCTTCACCTGAGGATACTGTTTTTTAGTGTTCATGGTTTTCAATACCCTCTTTGTCAATCTAATACTTAATATATGATTTTGTGATACATTAAGTAATGGGAGCACCAAAAACTAATTTTGATGGTGAATTTTTTCATCACATGGTGGAATCCGTGTTCTCATCTTGAATGGTATATTCATACACCATTTGAAAAATATAAATCTCAAACCACTAGTAGATCAAATCCATGGTTTACGATTCTAACAATGTTATATAACTCTTCTCTAGTAGATTAACTTACATTTTTATATCTCTATTCACTGGTAGATCCTTGAATCTTTGGTAGATGCTTCATTTTTCCGTGTAATATTTTATACTGATTTCACAGTGAAATGGTAGTGGCTCTCTCTTTATAATAGAATTTCCATGAACCGCTAGTAGATCAATCTACCAATTCATTTATTTACAAAAATGGTTGATCACGGTCCAATAGTGGATCTTCATTGATGTTATAACTCCTACAATCAATGGTAGATCATGTTCACAAAAAGTGGATCAATATGGAGGTAGATTGTCAGTTACCTCCAGGTATTTATATCTACCATCAATTCATATAATTTTTTTTCAAATATTAGTTTTACCATTTTAATTTATATAAATAAAATTATTTTTTGGATAAAATTTTTATTATTTTTTCTCAAAAATATAATTAAGTATTGTGTCAAATTTATTTTTATCTTATGTGTTGTACAAACATACATGCTGTATAAATATATTCATATGATTCTCTGTTTTATGAATTTTTTAATGTTTCAATAAACTACAATTTTATTATTTTTACTTTAACTATTTTATAAATATGAGTTAAATATATTTTTTCTAATTAACATATTGGATTTCTTATACTCTTATTTTATTATGAGATAAATAGTGTTAAAGTTTTTGTTATTTAGTGTTGATTTTAAAAAGTTAATGGTAATGTAATTAATTCATTATGCTAAAAATATTCATGTAGCTATTGGTAATGTAGACACTCTAGAAAGATCAATGTACTAATGAAGTGGGATTATTTCATTAGATATTTCATCATGGAACATAAAAAATTTTCAATAAGATGATTTGAAATATAAATATGAAATAATTATTGATACTCCCATATGATCAAGAAACTTCTATGAATACTATTTGTTATCCATTATAATAGAAGAAAATAAAAATTTAACCTTCTTTTATTTAACTGATCAATGTTAATTGAGCATCCTAATCATCAATATCATTTGATCCTATGCTGGTTTCTTTGTAAATGTTTTTCTTCGTGCTATTATTATTTCTTAAACATGTAATTAGTCAAGTTTAGTTTATTATTTTCCCAATCAAACTAAATTTTCTCCTTTTCTAGTTATTCCACCACCAAAAATGAAGTCTTGTTTTTTACTATCAATAAAAATTCATGCACATACTAGGTTTAACCTCCTAAAATATTGGGATGTTTCTCAAGGTTCTTGTAAGATATTGAGTCTGTAACAGGTACACCTTTAAAAATGAGGTTCTTAGGGGGTACTAATCTTCTACTAGAGTAGATATTTTTGAGGAGTGGACTAGGAACTTAGTGATTCGAACCACTATAAATATTTAGGTTCTGTATTTTTATGTCTAATTTTTTTGATTTCTGGAACATAGTACTCATTATAGATCATTATTTTATAAAATCTAATTTATTTATAATAAATGTTTTTAAAATACCATCCACTCCCCTCTAGTCATTATTATCATTTCTTTTGATCTAATATATGGGACTCTTAAACCTATGATTAAATCATTCAAAGTGAACTCAAAGTGGAAAAGAAATATAGACACTCTCCATGTTTTGGTGAAATGTTGTGGAATATAAAGTTTCATAGAGGCTTTAGTGGTTTGTAAAATTTTGGGAAGATTAATATACAACCTTATTCACTTTAAAAATATGGGATGTATCACAAATTTATTTTCTTAAAAGGAATTATAATATTATTCATGTTCTGGAGGCCAAAACATCAATAAAAATAATTTAAAATTGATATGAATATGCTAATTGATGAAAGAAATAGAGATAATTATCAATAAAATACAGCACCAATACTATAGTGATTTAGATTTATAGATTTTGGAAATTAGGTGAATAAATCACGAATTCCAATAGCTCATGAGGATAATATGACTCATAGACCACTCAAGTTAATGGATAAAGGGAAATTTGATGTGACCATGCATGTCAAAGTGAGTTATGAGAATGAATCAGTAAAAGGTACACTTATCATCCACTTCAGAACAGTTAATGTATTATTTTATTATTTCTCTAGCCACTATTTTATATCAAAGGTATTTTCTAAGGGTATCACATTACATGTCAATGATTAGATATTTAGTTAGGTATAAAAAATCCTAATAATACAATGATCATATCTCATGTCTACATATCCTCCTTTATATAAGTGTGTGGGAATGTTTTTTTTTTTGTAAATATTGTGATTATCCATCTTATATAATTGAAAGATATTTCTAGAATATATTACCTCTCTATATATAGATCTCTTATCAATTGTTTCATATGGGAAGATAGGTATGATATTCCAAATAAACCTATGATTATATTTTGCTATGAGGATGAATATAAATATCCAATGAATTTCACATTCATTATATGAATATAACCACCTATGAATTAATGAAGGATATTTATCTCAATTAGTTGGGAAGAAACTGAATATCGAATATATTCTTCATTTTCAAGATTATTTTGATGCATTTCTATAATAATTTCATAGTCTTCCCCTGAATCATAAAGTTTAATATTTAATAGAATACATACATGGTGATACAAAAATTTCAATGGATCTTTATGTAATTTAATAGATTGAGATATATGAATTAAATAAGGAAACTGTGAGAATATTGATAAATTAGTCACACACCCTAGTGCATCACCATGGTGTGTACCAATTACTTTTTTAAGAATAAATATGGTTCAATGAACTTTTTTCATAGATTATAAATAACATAAATAAGATCACTATCAAGAACATGTATCTTATACCCCATATTGATAACTTATTTGATCAAATTGACCTTTATTGGTACACTTTTTGAGATTAAAATTCATTATATATTTCACCAATGGAGGTCCAATAAGGGGGATATAGTAAATAATGCAATCCATATGAGGTATAAACATTATAAATTTATATTACTTCCAATTTTTTACTTAAGATCATGGTATATTTATGTATTTAATTAATAGTATCTTCATAGATTACCCAGATTAGTTTTTTATATTCTTTATAAATAATATTTTTATATATTATAAAATTAATGAAGAGATTAGAGAGTGTTTTAGGATTATCCTCAATACCTTGAATAATGAAAAAATATATTCCCAATTTTTCAAGTATGAATTTTGGTTATATAAAGTCTCATTCTTGGGTCATATAATATGAAGTGAGTTTATATCAGTGGATCCGTCAATTTCTTATTTTATGGAATAATATCTTAAACCAACCATTATATTCATAATCTATAGTTTTCATGGGTTATAGGGATACTACCAGAGCTATGTGATAAATTTATCACAGCTATTAAATTCTTTAACTATATTGATGTGGAAGTGATATAATTTTTTTGGATAGATGAATGTGAGGAAAATTTCATGGAGATGAAAATAAGGTTTGATAGTGAATGTATAATTAAATTACCTTATAGTGGATAAGTGTTTTTAATCAGTAGTGATACATAAAATAAAGGACTAGGATTAACCATCGTGAAGAAGGATATGGTTATAGCTTATGAATCATTCCAATAAAATAATCATGAGAAAAATTACATAACTCATTATTTGGAGTTGGAAGCATAATTTTTTGATTCATAATTTGAAAGAAGTATATATATAGTGAAAGGTATGATATATTTGTTGGTCATAAAATCATAATGTATTATCTACATAGAAATTATTTAATATGTTCTATAGACTGTGGTTGGATTTGGTCAAATATTATAACATATACCTACATTACCATCATGGGATAGAAAACAAGGTGCATAATGATATGAGTTGGAAAGACCATGATATTTTATCTATGACGATGAATATAATATATCCAATGTTTATAAATTCATAGAATATTTATCTTTAAATTATATGAAAATTGGATAGATCTTGTATTTATCATATGAATGTTCAACCATTTGTCCATGAGAGGATTAAGAAGGTATTGAAGGAGTATGTGGAACATAAAAAGATATTGAGAAATTTTCCTGAGTTAAAACATTATTTTGAGGTAATGATAAGTTTAAAAAAGTATGTGTCCCTTTAATGTTGGGTTTGATAAAAGATTTTTTGGATGAAGCTCGTATTTCTTCATTTTTAATTCATCTAAGATTTAAGAATATGTATAGAGATATAAAACATTATTTCTAATGGTATAACATGAAAATAGATATTTCATATCATTTATCCCAATGCCTATTATTTTCATAAAATAATATATAGAGATATAACTTTAATGGTATGTTACCATAATTATCAATATCTGAATGTAAATGGGAAAACATCACCCTGTATTTTGTTACAAGATACTCGAAGACATCTAAAAAACATAATTATATTAGGGTTTTACTCGATTTATTTATTAATTTATCACATTTATATATAATTAGATAAATATTATATCTTCATCGAATTACTCTTATATAAATTATCAAAGTTGTAATATTTCACGGAGTACCCCTCTCAAATTTATTTTATCAAGATCAAAGGATTACCCTGATGTTCTATAGAATAACTCAGAAATCTCTAGATATAGAGTTGAGTTTCACAACTTCATATCATCCTTAAAAATATGATAAATTTTAGAGGAATATTAATACTATATAATACATTTTGAGAGTTTTACCTATTTATTTCAAATGTGTTGTAGATCAATACATCCATTGGTGTAATTTCATTAAAACAAGTGATTTCTCTTAATTATTCGGATAGATTGTTATGAATACCTATATGAAATAAAGTGTTATAATCCAACATTCTAGGATAGATTTGGATAAATAATTTTATTGGGACCTAAGGTAGCTAAGGAAATGATAGATAAGGTTAGATTAGTTCAGCAAAACTTCAAGTCAGCTAAGATTCAACCAAAGAGTAATACTGATAGTCATCAATGAGATCCGTAATGAAATGTTATTGGCATGGTATTTATGTGAATTTTTCCATGTAAAAAGGTTTTAGGATTCATAACTAATATAATTTTTATCCCTAGATATATTGAGCCTTTTGATATTATTTATTGGGTTGATATAGTTCCTTATAACTTTGTGCTTCCACCAAACCTATCTCGAGTTCATGATGAGTTCCATATATCTCTCTTGTTGAATTATATAACTTATTATTCATTTTTAAGGAAATATAAGGTTGTATAAATGTATGATAATATTTACAATGAATAATAACCAATATAAATATTAAATCATAGAGATAATGTTCTACAAAATATGACTAATCACTTGGATAAAGGTATCTAAAGAAATATGAAATTCGAGGATGCTATATGGGAACCCGATGATGTGAAGAAGTAGATATATACTAATTTTTTTATATTGGAGTTACATAATTTCAATAAAAAATTCATTTTAAGGGGATTATAATTTATCCTTGAAATATTTTAAATGTATTTTCTTTTAAAATAAGAAATAAGTATTCCACAACATGTTTTACATAAAACAAAACATCTAAGAAAACTATGATATATTATAAAATTATTACCTAGATGGTAGATTAGAGGGTATTACTAGTATTTAACACATTATGAAATATATATATAATGATAAATATCAATATCAAAATATTGATTAATTACTGTAAATTGATCACTAATTTTTTAGTTTAGTCATTTCATGCTTCAAAATGAATTTTTCATAAAAAATGGGGTTTCATTACAATTTGTGGGAAATTATTGTAATTAATTTCTAAAAATATGGGATATTTTTTATTAAAAATAATATATAATATTTGAAATAATCATATTAAAATTAGAATCATGTGAAAATATTAGATTTTTCTGAAAATGTTACTTTTTCATTAAATACTGATTTTATAGAAAAATTACCTTTTTTATTCAAGTATTTTAAAGGTCCCATTATATTATCAATTGTTTTTAAATTTTAATTTAATAATTTTTATTAAAAATAATCAAATTAATTAAATTGTAATAAATATTATACTTAATTTTGGAATAAAAACATTTTTATATTTAGAAATTCATTTTTTTGAAAAACATTTTTTCATCATGTTTTTTGGGTTTATTTTACAAAAAAAATTATTACAGTTATAGATATTCAATTTTCTAAAATGGATTTAATATTTTTAATCATTATAATTAATAATATATAATATTTTTACTTTAATTTTTTATTATTATGAATAGTAATTATGGTAAAAATGCATTACTATGGTAAAGGTTAATATGGGTTGACAGGGGTAAACTAAAGAGATATAAGTTAAAATGAAAATAAAAAATATAGATACTATCAGATTAATATATTTTGGTTTTATAAAATTTATAATAAAACATGAGCCAATTTGGAGCTATTTTTATTTATTAAGGTAATAATATATTTTTTTTCTTTTGATAAATTCCATTTGTGTCTTATCCCACCCATATAAAAGGACCCCAACTCTCCTCAAATTTTAACACTTAATTAACCTAAGATATATTATGATCCCTACCCAAATCACATTATAATAACCCTCCCCGAAATATACAAGTTCTATTTATATAAAAAACTATCTTTGGAAGGATTAGGTTATAATCCAAAAGAGGTTGTCCAAATAAGTATTAGACCTCTTAATAAATTTATTTAATTGTATTCCCTCTTATAAATAATTAAATTATATGATAAATGTGATTATTTGATAATGTAATTATAAAAAGGTTCCTAATATTTTATTATATAATTGCATAAACCTTTATTCGTATCCTCTTCTAAAAAATGGGAAATAAAAATATCACTCATTCATATGTTTGGATTACACTATCTAAATAGTGATATGATTCATTTACCATCACCACCATTCATGGAAGATTATTATGTTGGATTTAATTTTTATATATGATATTTTTTAGATGATTATTATTTTATAAATATATGATTTTATCTGCCTTTTTACCTTATGATTTATTGAAAATGATAATGATCCTCATGTGTATATATGGACTACAACTTCCACAAAGTGATGTGATTCATTTTTCATTTCCAATTTACATGGATAGTAATAAGGTAATATTTAATGAATTTATAAGATATTAATGATTAAATAATGATTTTATATTTTTAAATTTTTATATACATTTCTTTTATTTCATCCTTTGAAAAGTGGAAACCTCACTAGGGTGTACACATAGATTTCCATCTATATAAAGTGATGCAATTCATTTTTTATCACTAACTAATGTGAATAGTCCCAATATTGTATATAATTATTAAATATGATAATTATGAAATTATTAAAACTTATTATATTATATAACCATGAACATTTTACAAGGACAATATCTTCTGAATCAAAACTTGTATGAAAAAATAAGTGGTTATTACACAAAACAATAATTTTAATAAATAATTATTAATAATTGGGTGATAAGATATTATAATTAAATCATATAAATTTTTATATGAGTGTATATGGTTTTTTAATATATATAAAACATATAATAAATTATTATAGAGGAGGTTTTAATTCATATGAAGTAGGATAATACTTGAAAAAAGGGAATTATAATACTATCTCAATTTTTATCAAGATTATTTTTACAATATGTTCATTAAGAGAAATTATATGGATCTAATCCTTAATAAAAAAAACTTCTTTGTGTCCATTATTAATTCATGAAAGTTTCAATATATATTACCATTTTTATATCCTTGTAAAATAATATTATGGAGAAAAATATTTTAAATAAAATTCCACCTTATTTTCTAAATTGTCGAAAAACTATTTATTTATTCTCCATTATCCTCAAAAAAATCTAGATGTTATACACTATACATTAAATGTTTTAAAAATGTTATTTTTTACAACCTTTTACCTTATTTACATTGATTTTAAAGTATTATTTCTAAAAAAATCCCAACAAATTATATTTTACATTTTACAAAAGTGTGAAGGGATTGTTTTGTTTTAACATATATAGAATGAACATATTTTCCACCATCATGATCACTCATTGTATTGAATATACATTTTCTTTTTCCCTTGTTAATTTTTAAATAAAATATTTTTATCAATACTTTGGGACTTTTTGTTAAAATTTCATCAAATTCAAATGGTATTTACTCATGTTTTCAAGGAAAGGTTTGGATGATAATTTAAAGATATTTTTTATCTATATTAACATCCTTTAATGAATATTATGATTCACTAGTGATATGATATTATGATACCATCCACATTCCTTCTTTGGATGGAATATGATGATGACAATTATGGATGATTCTATGAAACCTATTTCTTTTCCATAGGTTAATTATATTCGTATGAAACTATTATGAAACTTGTTTCTTTTACTTGGGTTATGCTATGATGAAATGATGATATTTTTATAAAACATATTTTTTCTTGAGTTATGAAATAATTATAAAATTAATGTTTTATTATCTAATAGAACACATATGTTTGGTTTTAATTATTTGATTGTAGGGCCTAGAATTATATATCCTTCTAGTGCATTAGGTAATGATGGATAACTCATTAGATACAAGTGGATCTGATTTCTTTTTCACAATATTATTCATAGGCCTATTATGATGTCCACAAGTTTATATGTGAACCTATTTTCATTACCATGAGTTTATGTAAGGACCTTATTTCATGTCCTTCACTTAACTATATAACATTTTATTTTTTATTCATGTTTATAATGTTATAAGAATATTCATGTTCCATACTTCAGTGTCTATGTTATGATCTCCTAAATCAAAATTGATTTTATATTATTCCACACTATTTTGACATTTTTTTGTTTATTATGAAAAAAAACTTATTTCATGACTAATTATTAAATATATTTATTTAATTTTCTATGACTTCTTTATGTTATGATTATATTCTCTTAAACTTATGCTCACATGTGATCATTGATTGATATCTCATATATTTACCCTTACTGAGAATCTATTCTCACACATTCTTATATTTTATTTCCCTAGGTTTTGATATAATTATGAATGTATAGTTTTTATAGATGTGTATTCACATGAGGAACATTATAAGAGATATTGAATATCTTTTATATAATAATATGATGTTCTGTTTGTTATACAAATAAACTAAACCTTTATAATACCAGGGAATGTAAAATTGTTTTATATATTTAATATTAAACCATAATTATGTAATATATTCTCATGTTATACTTGAGTCACCTCATAAAGTTTCAATTATTACCATCTTTGGTGCCCAAAAATATTGAAAGAAAACTATTAAGAAAAATAGACTTTATTTCTCTTCTTTTAGTCAGGAATCAATTTACCCTATATTCATTTTATTTAAATTTTTTAATAGAATATTTTATCTATAAATATATTTCAAATAAAGGCCCTTTATACATACATTGAAAGTCCAAAAAATGATCAAAATTGGTATTTTTAAATTTTTTTCCCAAAAGAATAACTTCTCAATTTTTTTAATGTGTGAATAATATTTTTTTCATAAACATATATGACAAGAATTATTTTTCCTTCCATATTTCATTACAAAATAATTTGTGAACATGTATAAGTTTTCATGGATTTTTAAAGAAGATATTATTCCCATTGTTTTAAATATTTAGCATTTTTTACAAGTTACCCAAAGAAAATAATATTTTAACCAGTTTTTTAAATTGTATTTGAAATTTATACATAAAATTATTTTAGATATTTTTAAAAATAATTTATGGAATCTTATACTTTACTAGGGATTTACTATAATTTAATAATCTATTTATTTTCTCTTTACAGTTTATTATAAAAATGATTTAGGAAATATTTTATGAAATAAATTATTATCCCATAAATTAATTATTATATGATGAAATAGTGAACGATATTGTGATCTTATAGAACACATATATATGGATTTCATTATGTACCAATTGGGCCTAGAATTACATATCACTAAAAATAAATGGATAAATATTTATAACTTATGAGATAATTTTAGTGGAAATGGGGAGTGAACTAAATCCACTATGGGAGACTTTATCCTATGTTTATGGTAATGGGGAGTGAACCCAATCTATAATATTTTATCCCAATTTTTATATTAATGGGGATTGATCCTTAGAAAAAAGGATGATATCAACTTTGATTATAGGAATAATAAGTTAACCCAATCCATTATGGGAATATTTCCACAATGTTTATAGAAATTTTATGTGAACCCAATCCACTTTGGGACTCTTTCTAATATGTTCATGAGAATGGGGAGTAACCCAATCCACTATAGTACTTTATCCACAATGATATGATAAATTTTTTAGTGATCTCAATGTATGGAAATGATTTTCAATACCTATTTATTTTCTATAAATGTATGACTAATGTTTATGACATGATCTAATTTCGTAAGAATTACTGAAAATGGTTCCATATTTTTATGACATGTGTCATTTTTTCTTACAATTATTTACAAAATGACTCATGATTTATGGTCTATGACTTTTTAGTTATTATTTTAAATTTTACGATCAAGTTCTTATAGAATTGTTCTTATCTTATACACAATTAATTTCATTGATTGATATCTCTCATGTTTACCCTTATTGAGTATGTAATTAGAACCTTTATTAGGCTTCCATGGCCCCATTTTATAATGAAAATTATTATAGAGGATATGTCTAAGAAGTTTCATATGTGAGAAGAACATTATAGGAGATGTTTAAGATATTTTATTAAATAAATTTATTTGTTATCCAGTCTTTAAAGACACTAAACATAAACTATTATGGGAAATTTATTATTTTAAGATATATTGAATATTTTTATAAACTTATGTAATGGTAATACATTTATTTCTCAGGTCACCTAAATAGGTATTGTAGTGATGTTTAATAATTCTTGGATATTAGTTTATAAGGAATGAGAGGATTGAACCTATGATAACCTATGATAAACCAACATGATATAGTGTGAACATAAAGTGTCATAGGTTGAAAAAAAGGTGTCGTAATTATGAGATATTATTAAAGATTTCAATATTTTATGATTTCTTATATTGATTATTAATGATTGATACTCAAAGTGTGATTTTTAATTTTATTCAATGGATGGAACTAGAAGTAATTGTTTGAATATAGAATGTGACATCCAATCTAATTAATATACTCATAAATACCAAATCTAAATAGAGTTGATATATAAAATATTATGGTTATTCTCACTTAACTCACTCAATATATGAACCATAACATGAATCATACTAAAAATTCAATTAAAATTACCTCCATGATAAGGGTTTTATTTCATATGAATTTTTTTTATTTTTCCTTGATGGATGCGGAGAAACTCAAAATTGATGATATTCCTTTTATTTTGGAATATACTGATGAATTTTCTAAATTATTTCTAATTGTTTCCCTAAATATTGTTGTTGATTTTTCAATAGAAATCATTCCTAGTGAAACACATTTTAAAAATAATCTTTATATAATGGACAAAAATTGGGTATAGAAACTAATAAAGAACCTATATAAAAATAAAAAAAAGTAATTCATTCACCATAATGTGTCACCTAAGGGTTCACCATGTATTTTGTTATTTATAAATGGGTTTTAATGTGTATATTCATTGATTCTTGATAACATTACAATATACCTGTCAAGAACAATTATCAATTACCCCATATTGATGAAATGATTCATCCATAGTGAGGAGATCAATATATCATAATGATTGATCATAAATCATTATATCATCTATTAAGGGTAGAAATGGAGGATATACTCAATATATCCTTCACTGTGATATATGAGAACTATGAATTTATAGGGATTCAACTTGGATTTACCTATGCCCCCACTATTTTTAATGATATAATGAGTATAATATATTGAGATTATATTGATTATTTTTTTGGTATTCATTGTGGCTGATATTTTCATATATTGTGAGTGCATGGAACAAAATTAAGATAATCTACATATTTTTTTGAATACCTTGAGTAATGAGATGGTTTGTTAAAAAAATTTAATTTTAAATTTTGGCTAAAAAATGCATCATTCAAGGGACATATAATTAGAATTTAGGGTATATCAGTGGATCCATAAAATATAAAACTTATTAATAAGTGACCCATACCAAAAATTACAGTTGATATCTATAGTTTATTTGGATTATCATGATAATTTTGATTCATTGTAAGAAATATATTTTGGATATCAAACTCACTAACTATGTTGAATCCAATGGGAGACAATATCTTGTGTAATGATGACTATGAAGCCAATTTTAAGGAATTAAAGAAAAGGTTTGGTAGTGAACCTATACATATACTGACTAGCTATGTATAAGGTATTGTAATACACAATGATATATTTGAGAAGTTATAGTGATTTATCCCCAAGTAAAATGAAATAGAGATAGTTTAAGCCTTAAGATTATTAAAGATTCATGACTCGTGATTTGGATTTTATAGTAGAAATTATTGTGCTGAAAATATATAATAATTATCATTATGGTTAATGTTAGGATATATTTACATAAATATATATATTTTTCATAAAATATGGACACAAATATATTCACAAATAAATATATTAAAATGCACCAAAGTTGATATGTAGAGTTGATTATAAATTATGATTTATCATTATATTACCAACATGATAATGGGGAAAATTTGGTTGGTGGTCTAAGTAGGAAGGGTGAAGCCAGGTTTCCCATAATGAGGATCCAATGTGATCCAATACATATGAATTTTCAAATTATATTCCTTCAAAATATAATAAAAGGGTAGAAATACTATATTACTCAAATTAATGTTTAACCATCCATTCATGTGAAGATTAAAGATTCATATAAGGACAATGACAACTATAAAATATGGTGAGTAATTTTCCAAATATAAAACATTATATGAAGTAATAATAAGATTACCAAATAATATATGTTTCCCTTCAATAGTATAATTAAATGAAGAGTTGTTTGAATAATAACGTACATCACCATTCTCTATCAATAATTTAAGTACAAACATGTATAGAGATCTCAACGAAAATTTCTTTTGGGACATTATGAAGTAGGATATTTCATAATATGTGTTTTGATACATTGTATTTAAACAAGTTATTTTTAAATGTGAGAATCCTAAGGAGATGATGCCACCAATACTCATACCAATATATAGATGGGAAAACATCACTATAGATTTCATAAATGGATTCCTCGAGACATATAAATTCTATAATTACATTTGGTATGTAGTAGGTAACCTTATGAAATAAGTTTACTTCATGGATATTTGAGATGATTTATTAGATTTACAACTATATGTGATATACAATAGTGATGTGTTAAGTATAAATTGAGTTAGAGCCTCAATTTTATTTAATTGATATTTTGGTATTACCTCGACGTTATAGAGAAGCATTCAATAAGTATTGAATGTGGATATAATCTTCATCATTGCATATCATCCTTGAATAGAGGGTAAGTATCATATTTCCATTCATACCCAAGAAGATATATAGAGATATTTTACTATATATTTCAATGTTTTTTAGGATAAATATATTTCTCTGGTAAAATTTTTCTATAATAATTACTTTTAGTCTATAATGTATATGTCTCGTTTTAAATCCATCTATAGAAGAATCATATAACTAAAATATGTTTGGTTTATATTGGAGAAAGTATATTTTTAGTACTTGATCTAGTTGAATAAATTTCATTGAAGGATAAAACCATTCAGTAGTACATAATAGTGGCTTAGATACATCATAAAATATACATTGAAAATCATCAGTGAGATCTATAGTTCATATTTAGTGATAAGGTACACATAAAGTTATATAATTGTATGAAAGTTATATGATTTTAAATGATTTGAAACCTCATCACCAGATATATCAATCCCTATAAGAATAGTAATCCTATAGTGATGGTATCTTATCACCTTACACATTCACTAAACCTCACCCAAGTTCACAACGGGTTCTATTTGTTATTATGTGGAATTACATGCTTGATACTTCACATATATAACACTATAATGCTTTATAATTGTACAATCATGTGTCTTATGAAAAAAAACATGTGGTGATTACTGATTGAGTGTTGAGGTATTCAAGAATAACAATACTAAACAAAATAATGTTTTGTAGAGAAACCATAAGTTTGAAGAATCCATGAAGGAACCCAAGGGTGTGATGAGTTAAAAATATAATCTTTTATTTAAATAGAAGTTATGAAATTTCTAGGGAGAAAATCTTATATGTGACTATAATGTAACACCAAATTATGTTAGAATATATTTTCCATTAAAAATAAATTATATTAGTTGAATAGATTATGATGCACTCAACACTGTAAAAAATATAATAATGCTTAATAAAAATATAAAATGCAATAAATTGTTAGATTTATAGGTTAATTTTAAAAATTTAATGACTTTTAAAATGGTCTTAATCCACCTATGGAAATACAATTAACTCTAAAGATACTATTTTAAACTTTATGGTTAAATTATTCTTTTTTTATATTTCATAAGTTTGATAAATAAAATAAATAATTATTTTTGATAAATTCTTGGTAGTAAATAATAGTATCTCATATTGACATCCATTTAATGGTTATGTAATGATAATAACTATTAGTCTTATAATTATTAGAAAAACTAAAATTGTTTCATTATAATCATTGTTTTATTTTTATATTTTTTATTTAAGAGATAATTTATCTTATTTTTGTAATAAAACATTATAATAGTATTGTTTATAAATTTATAAAAATTAATTATCATTTATGAATTCATTATAAAATTGTTATAAATGAATATAAAATCCTTTTATAGTGAAAGAGAAATTTTTCAAGAAACTAATTTTTATGTATAGACTATACTATATTTTTTATATTTAATAATGATTGATGAATGATTTTATTAAAAAATCAAAAAATTATTTTATCAAAAAATCTAACTTTAATTTAATTGTTATTATTAGGATAATAATGAGTATATAAACATTTTTATGCATAAAAATACATTTTTTTCAAAGAAAATCATCTTTTATGTGTGGATATTAGAATTAATTACTTCTACCTCTATTTTTAAATATTATAAAATCAATTCCATAAAAGGATTTAGAATCATCAATATTTCTTAATAATTTTAAATAAATTTGTATCTATAATTAAATATTACCATTGTAAAACTCTTACCACTGGGTAATTGGATAAAAGGTTAAAATGGGTGTTAAACTAAGAGATAAGGATTTTTATTTCACTAAAATTGTTTAAATATTATTTTTTGAGTGTATTTTCACCATAACTTCTCCTATATTTTAACTAATATCCATTTGGTTTCTATTTACCATGTTAATGACTCTATATTATTTTAATATAAATGGTTTTTAAAGGTTTCCAGCCCCCTCACTTATTGAATGGAACCTTTTATTCCCACTTATCCATAACAGTTGAGTATCATAGCCTGACCATTCCCTATAAAAATCAGATCCCAAATATCCTACCCATCTATTATAAGTTTTTTTCACTAAATGAGAAAACTATGAAGGATTAAGGTGGAAACCAATGAAGGATACCAAAATAATAGGTAATTGTGTTAACTGACTTCTTTCAAAATTATTTCTTCTTCTTTATGAAAATAGTCTACAAAAACAATAATTTAATTAAATTTGAATATTACATATAATTAAATGTTTTAATGTAATTTTTTAACACTTATCTATTTATATTTTACCCAATAGAAAATGAAATGGTTGTTCATGCATATGTGCATACAACTACCTACGTGAAGAGATGTGAATAATTTTTCATCTCCACCTATAATGGGGAGTTGTATAGTTGTATTTGATTAATATATGTGGTATTTATTATATTATTATGAATATATGAAGTTAAAATGTTATTTTCCTTCCTTTCATTAATGGTATTTGAAAAATGAGACCATCACCTATGGGTACTTGATAACTATCTCCTCCATAAAGTGTTGTAATTCATTATTCATCACTAATATACATGACTTCTTATAAAATTTTATATATTAAATAGATATGGTATTTCTGAAATGATTATGATTATAGAACTATTAAATATGTTAATAGACAATAACATTCAAATAAAATGGATTAATTAACAATAAAATATTGATGTTAAAGAATAATTCATAATAAATGTGTGATTAAAAGTTATATTGTAAAGTTATATAGTAATATAAGTTTTAATGTGGTCATTTTATAGAGGCATAATAATTATAAAATAATTATATATGAGTTTACAGTGTATATACAGAAATTTGGGACCTGAGGTAATCATTTTTATTATAATCTCACATTACATCAAGGTTATTTATGTTTCATTTTTTATTTTTGGAATTATATATTAAATCTATTATAAACCCCATATAATTTTTCTCATATGAATATATTTTGGGTTTTCATATATTATTTCAATTTTTCAATTCATTATTACACAATAAGTCTAAAATAATTTATTAAGAGGAGCTGAATTTATTTTTCTTCTTTTCATTTTGAAAACTTTTCCTCGATATCAATGTCATCCAAATTTTATTATAGATTTTTCCCTCTATATTTTATTTATGTCACATATACTACATTTTCATTTCCTTAAAAAATAATA
Source organism: Viscum album (assembly GCA_963277665.1). Taxonomy (NCBI): domain Eukaryota; kingdom Viridiplantae; phylum Streptophyta; class Magnoliopsida; order Santalales; family Viscaceae; genus Viscum; species Viscum album. The sequence goes on along the minus strand of OY728157.1, from coordinate 858,474,086 downwards.
AAAGGGAATCATTTTGAATTTTTTTTTAGAATCATATTTGACTTTTATATAATGCTGTGAAAAATGTTTTTCTTAAATTTATAAATCATCAATAGATTTTCCCACTATAATGGGATTTATTCACAATTTATTTTTATTTAAATGTTTCTATTATTTTCAATTAAAATACCATTCCAATTATTATTGGAATTTTTATTGTTTTAAAAAGTTATCATTAGAAGAGGATGTTTTCTATTTTTTCATGTAATATTTATATTGATTTTACAAAAGTATTTTTCAACTATGTCAATATATTTTGTGGAATATTATGATTCACTGGGTATTATATATATTTAAATTATCCACATTATTTATTTGGATGTCTTATTATAATGAAGATTTCTAAATGATTATATGAAACATATTTCTTTCTAAAGGATTAATTATGTTATGATGAAAATATAAATATTATTATGATTATTTGGAAAACATATGTATGGTTTTTATTATGTTATAGGTAGGAAAAAATTATATATCACTCTAATGAGTTGTATAAAAATTATATCTCAATAGATGACATGAAATGGAGTAGAAAGTGAACCCAATTATCTATAAGACTCTATCCACTATGTTTATGGGAATGGGGAGTGAAAACGGACCACTATGGGACTTCCTCTAAAATGATTTTGGGAATTGGTAGTGAACCAAATAATATATTATATTTTTTCCACCATGATTTGGGTAATTAACTATGAGGCATTATCCACTCTTTCTATGGGAATGGTGTGTGAACCCTATAACACCCCAAGATTTTGTGAATTATTTTTTTCTGAATTAAATTATCTTTTTTATATTTTTTATTTCACATGACCCTTTAAATAGTTATATGTGTATATATATACTAAATAATAATAAAAAATTCCTTTAACATAGAAACTATTTGGATTGTTCTACATGCAATACTGACTTGGCATCCACTACATGCAACACTGACTTAGCATAAGTTACACGCAGCACCGAGTTTGTGGAAATATCAATTTATTATATCTTTTTAAAATGATATAAGTATAACATATCCATTAAACACAGTTATATAAATATTAATAAATTCTTTACAAATTTTATTTATAATAGTTTTTATATAAATAAAACATATTGATAATGAAATATATAATTTTTGGTAAAGTCTTTTTTATATTTAAAAATATTATTTTCTCAAATAAACTGATTTTAATATTAAAATAAATTTTAGGCACATTTAGAAATTTAATTTCATAAAATAAACATAATTTTTTAATTTATATTTTCTAAATTAGATTATTGGGAATTTATGGAATTTTTTAAAGAAACTTTATTTTTTGATGAAAAATGAAAAATATAACTTCTTAGTTAAAAAGAACCTTTTCATCTAAATAATTATTAATATTGAATTATATTTTAAATTTTTTTTAAAAGTAAAATTATATTAATTATAAATCTATTAAAATAATTTAGGTCATTAGAATCCATCTCTGTATGAAACTGAATATAAAAACTCACTAAACTTTTGGACTTCTATTTACTTTAAAGACCTGTAATTTCGTCTCGTCTACAGGATTAGCATTAATATTAATTTTTCAAATTATATGAAATGAATTTATAAAAACCAACATAAACCAGTGTAATAAGTATAATATTTTGATTATAATTATATCTTGTTTATTTTTGACAAAAATTATTAGTAAAAGTGATTAAAGATAATCACAATGATTAAGGTGAAATTAAACTTAATAAGGGTCTAAACATTAATATTAGCGGGAAATTATATATAAAATTATCCAAAACCCATTTTATGGACATTATTCTGCTATAAACCTTTAATTATAGATTTAGGTTGGTTTTTTATGACTTTTTTTATGTATGAACATGTGTATACCTAACTTGTTTTCAAATATTTCATGTGATTCCTTTTCCTTCCCAATAAAAGTATACCACCTCTCAGACTCCTTCAAACCTCTAAAACTTATTAATTTCAAAACATACATGACCAATATACTTTCCATATATCATAATTTACTCATATAATCCTTCCCATTGGCATGAGGCATTCCAAGTAAGCCTTTTGGAACAAACCAAAAGGAGTTATCCGATTAAGAGGTAACGTCTTTTCTTAAGTCGTTTCTTTTTTTTTAGTCACCCCTTCCAATTTAATTTTTCCATAATTATTATAAAAACACCAGTATTATAAATATAATATTATTTTTTTATTCTAATTTTTTATCCTACACTTACACACGCCTCTATCCATGGGATAAAAAACATATTGTTTATGTGTACAACGTACTACGACCCCACTAAACAATGATTGTTCAATTTTCCATACCACCTATAATGGTGGAAATTATCATAGAAACTCTATTTATATATGTTTTATACTATATTTATTAATAATTTAATCATATTTATTCTTTTTATAACACATATCTTTTTACTTTCCATTTTTTATTAATATGATAATTTCATTTGAGGAAGTGTGGACTACCGTCACCTCAAAGTGATATGATGTGTTCATACACTACATTGAATGTATTAAGGATGGTAATAGTGATTATATATGATATATATGATATCATAAATGTGATTTCATAGTGATACACATAAATACATAAATGTTATTTTTTTTCTTTCAATACGATAATATAAACGGAAACAGCGTTCATGGGTACGTACGGCTTACCGTCCCCATGAACTATGTACTATATTTAATACTTATATGTTGAATAGATTTTTATAATAAAAATATAATGGATATAATTTATTTTTATAACATTTTGTAAATTCATTAATTTGGATATAATTATAAGTATCAATAATATAAAAAATTAAGACGCATATGAAAAACAAAAAGAATATTACCCGAAGTGAAACCTTAACATAGGATGGTTAACAAGTGGGTAATATATGGTCGTAATAAAACCTTATATAGTACTACATATAATAATGTGGTTTATTAAAATATTTATAACAAATTTATATTTATTATATAGGTGGTTTGAATGATTACAACAATAGTCAAGACACAAGGTAAGGGGATTTCATCTTATTTTTTATTTTCGGGAGATACATTCTAAGTCAACCAATCATTAATTTGGTATGATGTATGTACATACCATGATTGTATTATATAAACCTTATAATTAAATTTTTGGATATTAGAATATCTATTTTATGATCTTTATTTCATGGGTATTATGTTACAAAATTTACCCAATCGGTGAAATAGTTTTTTCTCAATTTTCCTTCTATGAGACTCATGTTTTTTTATACGCATAAATTATCATTAAAGGAGTATATAATTTCATTTTACATGTTATTTTATGAATTTATTTATTTTCATGATATTTTAAGATTCATTTAATTTCATTTCTTAGATCTAGAGTATGATCCCATGTTACCAAGTAATAAGAGTTTGTTGAAACAATCTCATCACTTTTCAAGATTCTTTATGTTTATGCTTCCTTTAATGAAATTTTATGATCCAGATCTCAAGAAAATTTGTGACATTTCTTCTCAAATGGTTATTCATGATTTATTCATATATTGGTACCATTTATTCTACACTTTGGTACAAAATATATTTAATGAATTATTTTTTAAGAATTCCCGAAATTACCCTCTCTTTAGTTGGAAATATGTATTCCATTAAAACTATGTTTTCTAAAAAGGGTTTCCAATAATATTATAATAATATATTATAATCAGAAAAAAATTTACCATTTTTTCTTTTAACAATGTTTTCAAAGTAATCTTATCATTGCTTTCTGAACGGGAAATTTTTATAACCCTTATACCATAAAAAGTAATGTTCTTTTTACCTCATATGACATGTGTAGAATTATCCTTCATCAATCCTTTGAAAATTTCTTTTCTTGTTTAAAGGTTAGTTTTTAAAAGAATTTTTAAAATATATTTTCATGTAAAATGGTTTTTAAAAAAAATCAATCTCCTTTTATAAGTTTTTAAAGAAAATGGTTTTTAAAAGTTTTTCAATCTTATTTAATAATTTATCAAGTAATTTGGTTTTAAAAATTTTTTCAAGTTTATTTTATATATTTTCAAGGTAAATGGTTTTCATAATTTTTTTTAAGACTTATTTATAAGTTCTCAAATTAATTTCAAAGAAATGGTTTTCCAAATGTTTCTAAGCATTCTTTATAATTTTTCAAAATGTTTTTGAAGATAAAGGTTTTTAAAATGTTTTGATGCTTATTTTATAAGTTTTAAAGTAAAATTTATTCATAATGATTTAATGTTTTATTTATAATTTTTTAAGGTATTTTCTACGAAAATGGTTTTCAAATGGTTTTATGTATTAAAAATAATATTTAAAAGAATAAATGATATTTTTTTAAGAAATGTTTTTGAAAGATATTTCAAATATATTTTTTCATCTATGATAACATATGTTGATATTACTCATTCCCTTATAAGAAATTATCTAAAGAATAAATTCATATTCTTTTTATGAATGGGTTCTTCTTAATTTCATGGTATTTATGAAACCCATTTCACTTTAATGGGTTATATATTTAGGAAATTTGTTTCTCTTTCATGGGTTATATGTCTATAAAATCTGTTTATCTTTAATAGGTTATAAGTTTATTAAATATATTCCTCTTACATGGTTTATGTTTTGATAAAATGATTTTGAAACCTGTATCTTTTCCTAAAGGTTATGATATGTTTACATATTTATGATACCCATTTTGTTTGATTGGTTAATATTTGATTGTTTATGATTATTTGGCACTTGTACGTATGATTTCACTATGATATAGGTGGGACCAATATCTCCCTCCAATGCATTGGGTAAATATTTATATCTCACAAGATGGACTAATATGGTCTTGGGAATGAACCTTGACTGTTAAAATGGCCATGGGAGTGAACCATGACAAAAAATATGGTTTTAGGATTGAATTCATGATACCAATATGGTAATGGGAGATACCCATGACTACCAAGATGGTATGAGGATTGAACTCATACTACCAAGATGGTCTTGGAAATTCTAACTTGGATACTATGAAAATCATATTTTAAGCTTATGTGTCTTTCAAAATTCCATGTTTTATTCATATGTTATGCCTTCATGGACTATGCTCTTTATTTACTTATGATTCTTGTATTATTAACCGCCAATATTTATTATGAACTCTAATATGCAGGGTATGGTCTTAGATTGTTATACTCAAGTTCCATACCCTTTTGTTCATGTTATGCATACGCATTCCTTTATTTTCCTTAATAAGCATCTAAGCTCACCCCTTTCTTATGTTTCCTTTCCCCAAGTTATGAATAATGGTTTTAGGTAGAAGTAATGGAGGTGGATATCTTTATGGGATATTTTGAAGATCTGACATCAGGATTAATTATTTTGTTTCCAAGTTTCCAAAGACACTAAACTATTACAGTTCTCATAAATGTATTTTTATAATGTACTAATTATTCATCTAAAAAGATGTAATACACGTGTATGATAATCTTGGGTATTTGTTAACCCAACCCAAAATTAGAATTTATCCACTATTTTTTTGGGAATAGGGAGTAAACCCAATCCACTAAGATACATTATCCAATATTATTTAATAATCTTAGAAGTGATCCTCTACTAAAAAATCTATTCTTATATATATTAAAAAAATATCTTATGATTATGATATTCTATCATGGATCAAAAAATATTATTAATGATTCGACACTCTTATGAATAATTTCATTTGTTATCAAAAATCCTTATTAATTGAATTATGATTTATTTATTATGACTCGTTACAAAATATTTCATATTTTATGATCAGGTATTATGCCCATATATTTACCTTATGATAACTTATGATTATTGATTGATATCTCCCATTTTTACCCTTAAAGTGTATTTGATCTCACCATTTATTATGTTTTAATTTCTCTATGTTATAATAAAATATATTCAGTAGAATATATAAAATAAGGACACTATGTTTGATTAATAATATGGGACATGATGATGATATTTTGTAAAATAATATGATTATATTTCAAGTCTTGAAATAATCTAAAAATTTATAGTTATAGGGTGTATATAATTGTTATATGCATTGAATATTAACATAAAATGATGTAATATTTAGATATTTAATACTCATGTCACCTTGTTAGAATATTTGAATGAAAACAAATTTTGATTTAGTAACACAACAAGAGGACCATTGAGTTAACATAGAATGTGATAGAACACTCTCTCATGATTCATAATGAGATATTTTACCATTTTTATGGAAAATGTAAATTAAAAAAATTAAATTGAAATTTTTTATAGTAAATATCATTTTTAATATATAATTAAAAAAATATTTTATTAATTTTTGTTTAGGAAGTATTGGATTAATCTTAGAGTTCAAAAAATTTCTTCAAACAAAGGAGGATTGAAATCCCCTCTCCTCATTATATATAATTCTTTAATTAGATATTTTTTATTATTTTATATAATTATTATATTTTGGGTGTAATATGACTGGGGGTGATATAGTCCATGAATAATTACAAGAAAAATAAAATTTTAATAATTTAATAGTAATAATATATTGTAAATTGAAAATATATATTATTAACTAAAATAACATTTAACTCACATAAGAAAAGGGGATATATTAATGAATCTTTTATTAGTGTTCATTATAGTGGATTATTTTTAATTATTAGAAGTAAATATATATGGAATAGAAGAACCCATTTCATTTTATGGTCAAAGGGAGAGAATGTATTTAGGGTTAGTTTCCTATGCATGGGAGTGTCTGATATAGGGGTCATTAATAGAATGGATAAACCAGAAATAATATAGAGAGAATTGAACAAAAATATCCAAGGGGAATAATGTTGCAAACACATGTTATAGTGCTTGTTTTTTATCAATTAAAAGTTTTTTGGAATTAATTTTAACATTTTTAAATTGTGTGAATGAAATAATAGTTTTTTTAAATGGATTGAGATATCCTCTAAAGGTTTTAGAAATTATATCTATATATTATGGTACGATACCAAGCATCATCCCATGAGTGAATTTAGGAATAAAATATAATATATTATATGTAAAACTTCTAGGTTACAAGAATATTATGTATAAGACAAATAAAAATATCTCATACATTAGGGAATAACACCATGTATACATGATGGTTGATCTAGATTCTAAAAATAGATAAATTCTAAAGTTTTATTATGTGTAAAGGTTATCCAGATTAATCATGAATTAATAAAAGGGTCATGAAAAAAAATTATGTTTAAGAATTCATTGTGAAACTTGAATAAATATTATAACAAAATTAAATTTTACCCAACACATGAAAAGAGAAAACTGGATATCATTTGTTCTGGTTACTTGGTGACACCGACAATATGGAATAAATAAATTTTATAATAGGTTTATAGTTAATGATTATTTTGAACATAATCCAACAATTTTTAAAGAAACCACACCATGATATTTAGAAACTAAAGATAGAATCAAGTCTATGGTATTTATACCTTATTCTATTTAGAAACATAAATAGTATTCTTAATGTGAAGTTTTATATCACAAAAATATGAAACTAATAACTAATAAATCAATAAATTAGTTGTGTCATGATGAAAGAGGACATGCTGTGATTTATAAATTTCTAAAATACATAAAATCCTGATGATTTGTAATATCCTCAATTGTTTCCTAAATATGGAATTTACATTAGTAATTTAAATGGCGTTCAATAGTGGAGTTTCACATATAAATAATTTGTTGTGTAGTTTTCAACAAGATAAAGTTATATGTTGGTCAAATAATATGATTTGAAATTTAATATCAATCAATTTACAGGATATATTCAAACCTAATATAAAGATAAAGAGGATAAAGAAATATAAATATATAGAATTATTGATATCATGATTAAATAAATGTGAATTAATATATTGTAGAATATATTGAATATCATGTATTAAGGATTGAATTATGATTAATTTCATTTCATTTGATATTAGGATTAGATGTGAATATTTGTAGTATATTATAGTATACAAAAGGAATAATATTAAAAAGTTTTTGGTAAATATACAATAACATTTGGTATTATATATTCAACAGTTATTTAATGTTCTCGACCTTCATGTTGACATTATATTTTTTGTAACCCTCTTGGAAAGAAGTGACCAAACGAAAATAAGTTTCCATGGACATTGGATAAGAGAATATATTATTTAAATGATTTTAATAAAAAAAACTAGATGAGTTGTGATTATTTAGTACATCAAAAACAGGATATGTTTTTCTTCAATGTATCCTAGTGTGGGTGAAGCATGTAAAATCACTATTTATGGGATTCACTTTTTTTCTTTCATTTAATTTTACTTATCTTTAATAATTTTGAAAAAATTAGTAGGTATTTTTAATCATGAATTCATGATCCTATTAATCATGATGTTAGAAGAAATTTTGAATAACCCAAATTCCACCCCCTCTTAGGTTGTATATAAGGATGTTAACTTATATTAATAATACACATTGTTTTTTATCCAATGATATAACTATATTGAGAGTTCATAGTCCTTGATTAATCCTAAATATCTCCTTTGGAAAAATTTCACCTCTTTCTATGTGATAATATACTTTTGGATTATGTTATTAGTGTATATATATATCACTTCTCACTATTAACAAAATTTCCCTAATAATTAAATGAAAACACATACCTTTAAAATCCTGATAATATGACAAGAATTTATTTTAATTAATCTTCTATTTTTTGGTCAAATAAGTTGTCACATTTTCATTTGGTATAAGGAATCATCTATTAATCTCAATATATTCTTTTAAGATTTATTAATACCTTAAGAAAACTGCTGATTGGGGATCATTTTTGGGACACAAGATCATATTTATATGATTAAAATATTAAAATGAATAATATGTGTTCATTGTGTTATATTTTTTTGTTAATAAATTAATCATATTCTAACTTATATTAAATAATTAAATTTATGTGATACAAAGGTTATATTTTTGTTTGGGGATAGTTAAGAATTGATTTATGGATTCTATGTAAGTGTTATATAGATTATGATTCCATTTTTAGATTTATATATATTGAGTTGATATTAATAATATTTATAAGTTTTAATGACCTTGTACTCTACAAGGGTAATTTTTTAGATCTTGTTTTTGAATCAAGAAAAGCGAAGACAACCCCTAATTTATGCATGGGTAATAGTTCTTTTATAATGTTTATTGTGATTATGTGGGGTTGAATGACATACCACAAGGATCATTCAAAATAATGTAAACTAGGTTTTTAACAAAGGTGAAATTCTATATAGATCATTTAATTTATTGTAGGGATCATTTGAAGAAACAATACGGGTAATTTAAATATCGTAGGGGTCAATTTACATCAATGTAAAATTAGTTTCCCTCTTCCAAAAAAGATTATTCTCTAAACCTATATAAGTAATTTTCCCTCATCATAAGGGTCATATTCATATATCATTTGAATTTTTATTAAAGATAAAGAGGTTTTTATATAGAGATAACTTTTGGATTTCCATATTTATACAGGGTATTATTTTTTTATGAAATTAATAGGGAATACTGAGAAAATTAATTTTAGATGTTAAAGAAAATTTAGGATATTAGAATATGATGATTTTGAAGATTGGAATACATGGATATAATACTAAAATAGAAGTTATTGATTCATGTAATATAATGGGAAGTGTTCTCACCATAAATAAAGATGTTGTTCCATGAAATAGAGAATTAATTATGTAAAACTACTCGATTTCATTAAGATCTATGATGTATCGGTAAATTCTAATATATTTTAAATATGTATAAATAATAATGAAAAAAATAAGATGTATATAGTAGTAAAAAACTATTTTATGTAATTTTAAATTGAAATTATAATTTCAATGATAAAAAATGTGTTTCTCTAGATAATAATATTTTTTACTTATAAAAAATTTATTAGTTTAATAAATATATGTTTATATGAAGTATATATATAATAAAAAAATAGATACAAGTATATAAAAATATTAATATAATATTTTTAATTAAAATAGAATGAAGAAGAATAATAACTAACAAAAACAAGATAACTTGATTACAGTCTTACTCTATGGAAGACTCTCTTATTGTTAATATATTATATTATTTTACATATAAGTTAATTGCATTTTAGAATATTAGGATACTTTGGGGAAACATTAGTTATATTATAAATTGTAATACTTGTAATCAACATATTTTTATGAGTAGAAAATATGATATTAAATGAATCTAAATCATGCTAAGGATTATCCTTCTCATTTTGATAGGTGAATGTTGTAAAAATCATTTTTTCCCTCTCTGTGTGTGTGATTTGGTGAGTGAAAACAATCATGTAATCAATTAAGTATGTGTATAATTTTTTATCAAGAATAAATATAAAAAAATAAGGAACACTTATTCTCCCCCATATTATGGATTTCCCACTAGTCTTGAGGATAGTTTTAAGTGGTATCAAGGCCTTGTTCCCATCATTAAAGATATGATATTTTAATTAAATTTTTTTTATATTGGTTTGATTATTAAATCACTATATTACTATTATACAAAAAAATGAAATCTAAATTTAATTAAAAATAAGGTTATTCCCACTAATAATGTGAAAAAATATTATATTTGGAAGGCCATGATGTTTCCTAATCTATTATTGATCAGTTTGGATGTATTGGTGGATATAAATGATGTATTTATTCATGATATAAGTTTTCTTTCTAGTATATATTCTAATAGGAATATTTTTGAGATGTTTGGTAATTTATAGAATTCCATTTTATTATCCCTTTTAGAAAAGTAGTTTCTTAATATTAAAGGGATAATGATACCCAATGGTCTATGGGATAAACTAGAAAAAATCTATGAAGGAAAAAAAACTAAATAAATAAACTAAAGTATTAGTAATTAAAGTATAAGTACCTAATAATGAAGAAAAATGAAATTGGGAATGAGATATTGATCATGGTAAATTAAATTTTGATTATAGCTAGTCGTTCTGTTGAAAAAATATATGATATAAGGATTGTATGAATTTTACTATGAATTATGGTGGAAATTATTAATGATAATTTGATATAAATTGATGAATATTATCTGGTACACTAATATATATTACTTAAAAAATAGGATTATTTAATTTTAAATTCAAAAGGTATGTGATTTGAAGATATTTTCAATCGAAAAAAATCCAAATTCCCCTTAAATCATTAATTCAATAAAAGTGAAAAAAATAAGTACATATTAATAAAGAAGATTACAAAAAATAAAAAAGTATCAGAGGGATATTAAAATTATACCAATCATAATTAAAAGTGATATAATTGGGAAAACTTCTGTTTAAGTGGAAGATTCCCCTAAACTGTACAAATTTTGGATACATTTACCATTTCATAGAAAACTGTCTAATGTTTAAAGATAAATAAGCTAGTAATGATGGGTAAGATTGGATAATGATATCCATCAATAATATAGGTTAAAAATTGATAAATTAATTTTTTTATCTAGAGTAAAATGAATTTTTTTTATCGAATAAATGAAGAGAAATTTCTTATCCAATATAAATTATAGTGAAATAAGATATGGTGATGAGGAATATGAGATATCAAGTAATATTAATGAGAAGCTACTAATTAATATATGTAATGAAAAGAAATTCAAAAAATATTTATGTAGTGATTATTGTATTGGATAATGAACTAAAATAAGTTTTATATAATTAAATGTGTGATTTTTAAATTTCTTAATTATAGAGAAGGTTATAGAAAAATTAAAGGAAGTGAATCAATAATTTAGAAACAAATAATCTACCCATATAAAAAAAATTGTGATTTCTAATATAGTTTTATGTTTGGAATAAATTACCTAATAAAGAGATGAATTATAAATTTTGGATGGAAAATATTTTTTCAATGGACAATAAAAAACTTTACTTAGTCAAAAGAAATTTTGTAATGATAAAAATGAAATAGACAATTCCAATTTTGAAAATTATATTTATGAAATTACAGAATGTTTAAAGTGGTATGAAAATCATGTAGACCATAAAATATCACACTAAATGTGTTTGAATAGTTATGGAAGAGTTAGGGATAATCTTATATTAAAGAAATAGGTGGAAAAGAAAAAACGTAGAAAAAAAGGTATAATTATTAGAAATATTGACATTATAAAAACTCTGAAATAAAGGAAATAACTACTTTAAATGGTTATTAAAAATGTATTAACATAATTATTCAATATATAATATTATTTTATATGTCTAAATTTTATTTTGTTCATAAAAATGATCCAATATTGTTGGTATGTTTGAAGAATAAGTGCATGGTTTAACATCCGTACAACCAAATAATTTTAATTGGAAGTATTCATTTTATGGATATTGTTGTCACTGTGGAAGATTTAATCCATTAGTAAGAAATAAATTTCTTTAATACTAACATATGTGACAGAATAAAAAAATTTGGGGACAAAAATTTAGGGGGAGGAAACCTTCTTAAAGAAGATAAATTCAAAAGAAAAATAAAAATATAGGCTAAAGGTTGAAAATAAATTTATTCCATTGGAAGATGTTTATGGAATATTCACCAAATATATAACCTTTTTTAATATTTTTTCTTCATAAAATCACTCAGGTGATTATTATTTTTAATAATAATATGTCTTAAAAAATAAAGGAAAAATTAAATAAAAAATATGTTGTTGTTAAAGATGAACTTATCACTTCAGAAAAGAAATTTCTATATATTTTGAATAGTTGATATTTTTTACACATGATAAGAGAATTAATGATGATAAAAATTTATTAAATGTTAAAATATATCTCATTGAAATTTTTTAATAATGTGTAACTAAAAATTAAATTTTATTTTCAACAGTGATTTGGGAATATAAGATAAAATCCACAAAAACTATATATATTAACGTGATAAAGTGATTTATTTTATGTATATATCTACATTATGATTAAGGTATTGAATTAGTTTTCAATTACTATGGATACTTAAAAAAATATTTAATTATGGTTTTGTTTTTATAAGAGTACAAATAATAATGGTAATCATGCTTCTGGATAATAATTCTAAAAATTCATAATACATAACAATGAAATAATAAAATCAAATATGTTAGCTAAAAATTTGTTATATTGGAACAAATTAACATAAGAAAACATATCCAATGATATAATTATTTTTATTTTCCTTTACTAAAAAGAGAATGTAATTGGATGTTCTCTACATGTAAGAAGTTGAATATTACTAATTCCCCTCAGAATAAAGTTAAGATTCAAACATTTCAGTCAAAGGTCTAATCAATGTTGACATTTTTTGGGATTATGAGAGAGAAATAATAAATTTATATACGTATTTTATTTCCATTTATTGTTATATTAATCATATAACATTCATTATTTTAATGAAACTTTAATTCATGTTTCAAAATATGTTTAATAATTTTAGAATAAGAGGTGAAAAAAGTGTGATTTCTCTTAGAAAAGGATAAAAAAATGGTGGAATATAATAGTTTAAGATTTTATTCCTATCTTGAGAACCATTTTATTCCCCATGAATTAGTTACACCATAAACATTAGAAAAAAATTGTGTTTTCAAAGGAAATAATAATAGATTAATAGAGATGGATCTGATTTTGATGATAGAGAAATATTCTTCTTAGTAATTTCGGTGATAAGATATTATTGTATGAAACATACTAGACTAAGAACATTAACTTTTAATTTTTAAAATATTATATTTCAGTTTTAAAAGGATTTAGAGTTTAAGTTAATGAATTTCAAGAGGACGGGTCTTTTTTAAGGTTGAATAATGACATTATCCAGCTAGTGCCATGCTGATGGAATGGGGTTCCTATAGGTACTCCACTAGATAACCAGTGGGGATCCCCAATCTATAGAAATTATTCCCTTATCCACCAGCTAGACATTCTACCTCTACAATCCGTTTAGTAGATAGACATAAATCCACTGCACATTTGTAGTGTCCATTATCCATCCAATGGCCATCATCGAGTAACTAATTGCCTCAATCTAGGCCAGTTAAGCGTGGTTTTTTTACTATTAATATTCATAAACCCTTACTTAATCAATTCATCTCTATTTTTTGAACATAATATAACCACTAATCTTAGAGAGGATTTGTATTCTTATTTTATGTTCCTTCGATATTCTATGCTTTGTGTTTCAATCCTAGATTAATTATCTATCAATACATGGGTAAGTTTAATTAGATATCATCTATTTATTCAAGATTTCAATGAATTTAAAGTGGTTATATTTGATGTTGTTTTCATATATTTATAATGTTATGATCATTTTCTATCCCTTTTATATTCATTTATCATTTTTCACTTGTAGGTTCGGTCTCTATTTGGTTGCTGTGTGGTGCATGTGATCATTGAGGTTTGTATTGATCTATATTTTTTCTCAACCATTTGATTTTTGGAATTGGATTCCATGTTTTTGGAATCATTTATTATGGACTCGTCTCATTTTATCTTCTGTTCTCTTTACGTTTATTGTTTATACCCCATTTTGTTTGGCATGTGACCCATGTGTGAGGTTGGTGGTTCTATCCCTAGCCTATGTTTTATGAAATGTCAATAGTCTTAGTTTTCTAAAAAAACTAAATGTGATTGGTATGATATTTATAAGGTATTATATTCATAGGTAAATTATTTTTTAATAAAATATGGTTTGTCCCTTTTTTCATAAATGTAAAATGTTTTCAAATCATTATCAAATGTTTTGATAAAATGGTTTTTAAATAATGATTTGTATAGAAGTATGGTTCCTTATAAATTATTTTTGAAGTGTGATAAGGTCATGGAAATTATTTAACACATAGAACATATGGGATCCTTGGATACCGTTGTGTAGGGATTATCATTGGGCATCATTCATTGACACTTTAGGAAGTTTGTATTCTGGCGTCATCCTCCATTCCTAAATTCTAAATTAATTGGCCCTTGGAACTTAATCATGACACTATAAGGGATTTACCTTCTAGGGTGTTATTCATTTCCTAAAACATAAATTCATGGCTCTTGGCACTTGATGTGTCCATAAATCATGTTTTTTATTAATGTAAGAGAGACCCAGCTGTCATAGACAAATTTATTCATACGGGATATAAATTTATCCAAAATTTTGACTATTTTAATTGTAATATGATATGATTCATGATTTTATAAATTTCAAATGATTTATTTAAAATATACTCTGGAACTGTATTTTTTAGAAATTTTGTGGGGAAATGTTTTACCATGCATTGATGTAAATGTAGTAACTCTATATCATACCATGTTTTCTTTTAAATTGTTCATATTGGGATTATTTTATAGTGATCTGATATGAAACACCTAGGTGGGATATTATTTTTCCCGGTTAGGTCACCCCCTACACACTCTCTCAAGGGTGTATAAACCTTTTTAGTCTGATACAAGAAAGAGAAATAAAGGATAGTCTGGAAGAATGGTTTTTGTATCCTCGGAATGGGTAGGAAGTAGTGAGATTATGGTATATTCCCCAGGTATCACATAGAATATCTTTTATTATTTTTTGTTGTTATATTTGGTTATTTCAAAACATGTACCATATTCTTATCTATCCACATTTTTTATCACTACCACAATTATTATTTTTACTATGTAATGCTTCATTTTTTGTTATAATTATCTATATATATACCATGTATCTTCTTTTAGGTTGGTAGAATCATTCTCTTTTTTAATCATTGGATACTTGGGTGCTTTTAAGAAACATGTGGGGATCAAGAATTCCCTTCAAGTGTTTTCACGGTCTGGTTAAAATCCCATTCGAATGGTTTTTCTATTTTGGGTTGTGACAATTTGGATGTTAATATTCAAAACAATTATTTATGAAAACCTAATTATGATATTTTACAAAATGAGTAGTATTATATGTGTAAATTCCCAACGTGGGTTCCACACATATGTCCCCGATCTAGGTGGTCACATGACCTCAGGCATGCCTCCTTGTATGCCAGAGGCTAAAAACTAGCAAAGAGGGTCTAATATCAATAATGGTGAGATTATACCCTATTTATCAAATTATCACAATCATGGAAATAAATAAATAATAGAAAAATGATAAAATCAATAATCAACAAAACTAGTATCACATGATGACCAAAATAGAAAATACAATATCCAAACTAAACAATAGATATTTCATGCCAAAACATGTCAAGTGTCAATATGAAAAAAACCAAAAATAAATATAATAAAAACTCCAATAAGATCTTGATACGAGGTACGGTTCCATCATCCAAGATCCATCCCAAACCAACCATCTAACTTATGAATATTTCCCTTATCTTTTCTTGCAACCATGAAATCTATTCGGGTACCGATCAGGCAGTTTGAGTAGGTAGTGATTACAACTCAGTATTCCACCACCAATTATGTAAAAAATAATATCTAGTTAATAAAAATATATGTCATTGTATGAATAATAATGTTCCATAAATAAATTAAACAATTACATTTATTCAATTGTTCGTTAAGTAACCACATAACTCTCATGGGTTCTTGAGGACGCCCAAACCTCAATACATATTTTATCCCATGCTGGAGTCTTAACCATATCACATATAATAGTTATCATTTATCATCTCATATCAATTCATGTCAAATCCAATTGGAACCATAATCCAATTCCAACTCGTGGGTTTAGAACATTGTGTCTAAAACCCCATGGGTATTGGGAGCCCCAGTCCTTGTCCCACACCTCAATGTCACGTGGGTATTTAGAGCATCTATCTGTGTCCCATACTTGTATCTCATATGGGTATTTGAATCCTTAGTCCCTATCTCTCATATATTTAGCACACATGTTTTATTGGATCCTCAGTCCATATCCCACACACATTTATCACACATGGGTGTTTGGAGCCTCAATCCCTATCCCACACACATATATCACTATGGTATTTTGAATAATCATTCCATGTCGCACACATGAATATCATAATCACACATATATCACATATATCACATCACTAAAGGTTAATCAACATTAACCCTTTATCAACATTTCACATCATGGAATACCATCACAATTATCACAACAAACATGGTTCTTCAATTTAATCACATTGAATAATATGACCAAATCACCTATTAATCCATTTAACAACATTTAGTCATATAACACATTAATTAATTTACCAATTAATAAATATAATTCCAAAAATCTCAATATCCCATTAATTAATTCAATAATTAATTAATCAAATTCAACAATATGAATATCTCATTATCTAATTCATCAATTCATTAATCCAATTCCACAATCCCAATATCCCTTCAATTAATTCTACAATTAATTAATCAAATCCAATAAATTTCAAAATATTTCATTTATTAATTAACTAATTAATTAATTAAATTTCACAATCTCAATATCCAATAAATTTATCATTAATACATTCGATTAATTAATTAATCAATTAATTAATACCATTCCACAATTTGAGAAATTATATGAACACCATTAATTGACCAATTACATAACCCCATTAATTAATCAATCCCATAATCCATTTATTAATTAAATAACCAAATAAATTGATTCAATTTAAAAAATCAATTTCTAATCTTTAAATAGAAATTCTAGAATTTCATACATGTAATTGATATCGATACTTTGGGATTTGAATAATAGACCACCTACCTCAAGATCATTGGTGACACTCGCCAATAGAAATTCCCAATTTGAAAAAGAACAACCATGATCACATTGAAGAATGAGATCTAGATCTAAACCCCAGATCTAATATCTAATAAATCAAGATCCCACAACCCTTTATCTAGATCCTTCATAAACAAATGACAACATACCTTTAAAGAATGACAGAAGTACTATAGAGTGGGATAAAACTACATAGGATGATATTATCTTATCGAAGAGGTTTGGATATTAAATTTGGGCCTTAAATCATCAATAAATGATGTAGATAGCCTTAGTAATTCATCCATGAACCTCCAAAAAATTGAAGAATAGTTTAGAGCTGATTTGGGTCAAAATGGGGTGAATTCTGGGGGGGTTCATGATTTTAAAATCTAATTTTCGGGTTTATTAAAATCACGTGCATGGTTTCCTGGGTAGGGAGAAATGGTTTTTAAAACCCAACGCCTTAATTGTTCCCCTATTCTAGGGGGGTCATGATTAATCCAAAAAGGAAGAACGGCTTGAAAAACCATGTGCCACCCACGATAATTATCTCTGTTTGGGTTTACACAGTTTTTTGGGATGGGTTCACAATTTGGGGAAAATGTGCACCAACCATGCACTACCCCTCATCCTTTCCAAATTCTCCAATTTTACCCAAAAACTCACCAACGTAACACCCAAAAAATAAATAATCAAATCAAGGATATAGAATACCTAAAAAATATATTGGGACACCTCTATAGAAGGTCTAGATCTTACAATCTCCCAACCCTATAAGAACTCATCCTTGAGATGTACTCATAATAATCTCTTATATTTCAAACTAAAAACATTGGGCCACAGAGATGGTATGTCTACTTATCTCTCCCATGTTTCCTCCTCAACATGGAAATGTTTCCACAATACACAAATTATCATCATGACCATTCACCACAAAACATTCTCATTGTGATCTAACACATGTATTAGATTTATTTTAAAGGACGTATCAATATCAACCACAACATCATCCACATTAATCACATGAGAATGTTCAAGGTGATACTTCTAAATTTAGGGTAAATTAAAAATATCTTTCATAGGATTATACCTCTATATAGGAGACAATTGGTATGCTACCATCCTAATCCTCTCCACAACCTCAAATGTTCTAATAAACCTGGGTGCCAACATGCCTTGTCTCTATATCCTATGGTATATAAATATAGGTGACTCCCAAATTAATACATGATAACCCTATATAAATTCTAGGGGTTGTCAACATCTATCATCATATGAATTCGGTCTAATATAAGATAAAACCATTTTTGATGAATCAACAGAAGCTGCTCTAACGTCTTCTACACATGAATTTATCCCAAAAGCTCTAACATGACTACCTCCATCTATTATAGTGGTGTTCTTCATGGCCTTCCATAAAGATACTCATATGTTTCCATATGTATAGTTTCCTGATAAATTTTTTATAGTATAACTCCACCAAATCATAGTTATTCTCTCAAGACCCACCTAAGTTTAGGAAACATGCTCATAGAATATCCTCATGCACCAGTATAGTACGCTCTGACATCTCATCTATATATGGGTGGAAATCCATACTTTGTAAAACCTATGTACTAAGAACCTATTTCATTCTCTACTATAAGTGTGAAGTAAAACAAGATTCACGGTCTGAAACAATAATCTATGGAACCATGAGAAGACGAACTATCTCTCGAATATAAAAGTATCCCAACTGCTCCACTAAAAAAATCACACATATAGGAAAAAAAGTGCTACATTAATTAGTTGGTCCACAACCACCCAAATAGAATAATTCTTCTAATGCATCCACGGGAGACCCACCACAAAATCTATGGTAACCTCATCCCACTTCAATTATGAAATGGGAACGACTATAGTAAACCAACAGTTCATTGATGCTCATATTTCACGTGTTTATAGGTGTAGAATCATGTCATGAACCCTAAAATCACATTTTTCATACCTAGACACCAATATTACTGATGTATGTTACATTAAATTTTTTTCACACCAGGATACACCGTCCACTTTGAGGCATGAAATTCATGCATCAGCTCCTCCCACATACTCATGGAAATAACAACTTGGTTTATGACATAGATGATATCATCCTCATCTATAATCCAGTATGAAGGTGACTCCCCACCTTCAAGGATTTAACTCAAGTAAAAACATTATGGATCATCATACTGCATGTCTCTAATCAAACCCAAAAGTGTATTATCTACTAAAACTGATACAAGATTTATCTTCTCCAGGATCTTCTAAACCAAAACATTATTCATATACATAAAATTCATCATCTTCCACTCATTACCAGACTCCTGAACTACTTGAGTCTGAGTTTTACTAATTGATGCGTCAACAACACTATATTTATTCTTAATCATACATTCTAGATCAAAGATGATTGACAAAATATACTTCACTCATCCCCAATACCATAGGTTCAAATATTACTATGAAAATGTCTACTTTAAGATCTTGTGATCTTTATATATAGTAAACTCCTCTCCCAATATATAATGCCACCAACAATTCAAATCATAAACCAACTGCATCTAACTAGAGGTTATACATAGGGTAATATTTCTCATGTTGTATCAAATTCCTAGACCCATATGACACAACTCAATCTCCCTACATCAACACTGATCCAAATCCTAATACAATAAGTTTAAGAAAACACCATATACTCCTCACCAAGATCATGTAGCATCATGATTTTGTCCATTTTTAGGTGCTTCATCATCGCCTGGAAAGTGTTCTAATATTCCTCTATCCATTCAAACATTATACCATTATTATTTAATACTAAATGTGGTGTTTCTAACTGGGAAAAGTCCTAGATGAATCTTTAATAATATCCATGTGATCTTTTGAAATATACAAATATCAAAAACATTCTTGGTTTTCTCCCAAAAAAACTTTTTAAACATTCTTTGGGTCTACTGAGACACCTTCCTCTGAGATGATGTGATCCAAGAAGCGTACTTGATTAGTCTAAATCTGAAACTTATATATATTTTCATATAGATGATGCTCACTTAGTGTAATTATGATGATTTCATGATATTGAGCATGATCATAAAAATTCTTAGAGTACAAAAATATTTCTTCCCCAGAAACTACCATAAAAAGATCCAAGTATGAGATGGAGATTTTTTTATCAAGTCTATAAACACTATTGGGGTATTTGGAAAACCAAATGGAATCATGAAAAACACATAGAGTTTATACAGGATTCTTAAATAATCCATTGGTATATTAGAAGCTTGAACTCTCAACAGATGATACCCTAATCTCATGACAATCATGGAGAAAATAAAATCTACCCTCAATTGGTTAGAAATATCATTGATTTGTAGAAGAGGGTATTGGTTCTTCATAATCATTCGATTCAACTTCTAGTAATCAACACACAAGCGGAGAGTCACATATTTCTTTTTTAAAGAAAAAACTTGAAAACCCCAAGGATATGTACTCCAATGGATGAACCCCTTATCTATAAACTCTTATAGTTAATTCTTGAGATCTTGAAGCTCTATTGGTTCCATTTGATATGGAGGAATTGAAATTGTCTCAACCCCCGGCATGAGCTCAATTATAAATTATACATCTCTCTTAGGTTGAAAGCCTAAGAATTATTTAGGAAAAACATCATCAAATATTTCTACTATATGTGGAAAGACATCATGATTTACACCTCCATCATCCAGAAATAGACTACAACCCTATGAAGAGAGATCCCTTGTTGCTGATGAACCAACCATGCATAGCCCAACAAGATATCTCATTCTCCATAGTGAATATATTTTTAACCCCCAAGAGACATAAAATTCACTCTTCTTGGGTAACAATCAATGAGTTATTAGTATGTGACTAACTATTTCATACCCATAATTAGTTTAAATATTAAAATTTCATGGATTCACATATCCCATAGAAAATAATACTTCTCAACATTGAGATAACATCCCTTTTATAGGAATATTTCCCTTTATTGTACTCCCAAATGTGTATCTATCATCATCACCCCACTCAAAAACTCCCTTTTCAGACACAACCCATTCACAAGTGTTGTATAAATAAAAGAATAAAAGGAATAAGCAACAAATAGGTCACTATAAAGTATAGAAGAAACTGGAATAGTAACCCTAATATTTGATAGTCCAACCTTTTTATCCCGTAAGTGTAGGATTAACTGTATGAAAAAACATTTCCCCTCTTCCTTGTGATACTTCCAGAGACCCATGAGTTGTACTACTCTTCTAATATGAGTGCACTTTCCTAAAAGCACATCATCCACTGCCTCGACTGCTATAGCTAGTAATACTCTAACTGCTCATCTGATATTTCATAAAAGATCCCCTTCCCACACTCTAGTTCAAACTAGTTGTTCCATCACTCCAAATGTATCGTGGGTTCCTACAAAAACTTGGTAGATGACCCATCCTTTCTGAATCTTGTAAATCTACTAGTGGTAGGGGATAGTGTCTATGATAGTGGTGTATCCTACCACACAAGTGGAAAAGAAATCTGGTAAGATCCTGATTAACTAATCCTTCCCCCTATTAGTCTTCTTTCCCAATATCTGTTCCAAAATATAAAAATGATTCTTCCAACCCTTGGAAGACATACCTACTAATATTTTAAAATAAACCATTTATCCTCTACTGGAATCCTCTTTTAGGTTCCCCTCAGCTATAAGAGCTTGATCCACCACCTCAAAAAACTTTTTTAACTAAAATATCTTAAACTAGGACTTAATATCACATTTAAATATATATTGGAAATTACTTATCGTAGTTGTATCATCCGATATAAACACTTGATCAAATCACTATAGGTCTGTAAAAAGACCAGAATAGTCCATCACATACATTCTTCCTTGGCTCAACCATAAGAACTCATCTACTCTCTCCTGTCTCAGTGTATATTGATAAAAGTGATATAGGAACTACTCTAAAAATTCCTTCCATACCATACCATCATCTTGACTAGTATGAGCATGAATATGCCATGAGTTCTTCATTAATCCTTGCAACATATAAGCATCCTACTTGACCCTCTTCTCATCAAAAGTCTCCAAATTGTCAAGTATAGTGTAGATGGACTCAATACAAAACATAGTTAACTCAGGTCCACCCTCTCTGGTGACTGTTATAGTTTTTTTAAACTAAAACTCCCATGTGAAGTCATACATATTCCTCACAACCCACTCTAGGTATTTCTACATAAAGTGAGTGAATCAAGAAATTTTGTCACGGAACTACTCTCCATCTATATCACCCAGCATTATTGGTGCCTCAAGTTCCACCACTAGAGGCACATTTCCATCCATTCTCTGATTTCTTCCTATCAAAAAAACACTATGGAGTCGTATCTCTATAATTCCCAACAAAAGTATTAAGACACATTTCAAAACATTAACACATTTAACAATATGGGTTCACAAAATCCATAACATTTTATTTTCCAAACCCCTGCCACATGTTCAAAACATAGGTGTTATCACTACCCTTAACCATCCTACATCTGGGTCATGGTTAAAGGTAAAATCATTATAAAAGTTTCACATTAGATACCCATTTTTTCAAATATTTTGTAATTTTTTATTTTGTAATTTTATATTAGGATTATTTTTCAATTTAATTACATAATCAAGGAAAACATTTCAATTTCCACAAATTACCCAAAACCTATTTTCCCATGCATGAAAACAATGATTCATGTTAAAAAAATAACCTTGAGTTCCTATAATGATGCATGCATACTCAACTCTCATTCCATATTATTCCATGATTTAAATCTCATAAACACTCAGAAATAATAATCACATGAAACAACAGGTATATCACTCATGATTAAATTATATCCAACTATGGTAACAAAAATCAATAACAGAAATCCCACCCTGGTTACATTGATTTTTCCCCCTTACATGGGTTATATACTCCCATGAAAGGGATATTAACCAAGTCCTGAATCATCTTATTAACTTGTCTACCTTTAACAAATATAAAGATAAAATAAAATAAAATAAAAATTCTTTGATAGTAATTTGTAACGTTCTGACCCAAATTTTACACACCGGTGCCCTGAGTCGATCGGTCACATAACCTCAAACATGCCACCCTGTACTCCAAAGTATGCTAACTTGTATGAAGGATCTAATATCGGTAATAGAGAGACTATACCATCTTTATCAAAGTAGAACAATAGTGAAAATAATAAAAATAGCCAAATGACATAACCAATAATCACCCAAAACAATATAATGTGATAACCAAAACAAGAGATACAATGTCAAGAAAAATAGTATATATGCCATTCAAAATATGTTTCAAGTGTAAATTTTCAAAAAAACCCCAAATATAAATAAAGATACTGACAACTCCAGGCATGTCTGGATTCCAAGTCTAGTTCCCTTATTTGTGATCCTTCCCAACTCATCCATCTATTATATTTCTCTTTCCCTTATCCTATCCTACAACCATGAAATATATTTGGGTACTGATCAGGAATCTTGTGTATGGTGTGAGTACAACTTATTTTTCCACCACCAATGGAATCTAAAACAATTTCTGGTCAATAATAGTGTATGCAGTTGTATGAAGAATAAAGTACCAACAATAAAGTAAACTGTTACATTTATTAAATTATTCATTGTTTAACCACATAACTCTCTTGGGTTCCTATGCAAATCTGAACCACAATACCTACTTTGTCCCATTCCAGAGTCTAAACCATATCACATATCACAATTATCATGTATCATTTTCTATCATTTCTTATCATTCCCAATTAGAACCATAGTCTAGTGCCAACTCATGGGTATAGAATGTTGTGTCTAACACCTAGTGGGTATTTGGAGCCTCATTCCCTATCCCACACCTCAATTTCAAATCGGTATTTTGATCCTTTTCTCATGTCTCATAATCATATATCATATGGGTATTTGGAGCCTCAGTCCCTATCCCACATACATTTATCACACATTGGTATTTCGAGCCTCAGTCCATGTTTAACACACATTTAGAAAACATGGCTATTTAGAGTCGTAGTCCCTATCCCACACACATATATAATTTTGGTCTTCTGAAGCAAAAGTATATGTTCCACACATGAATATCACAATCACACTTATATCCCATATATCACATCATTCAATTTTAATTAGTACTAACCCTTTATTAACATTTCACATCATGGAATACCATCATAATTATCACAACAAACATGTTTATTCAATTTAATCAAATGTAATAATATGAAAAAATCACCATTTATGAATTTATCAAGATTTAGTCTAATAACCCATTAATTAATTCATAAATTAATTAATACAATTATAAAATATAAATATGAAAACAATTAACTAAAGAATTAATTATTTCAATTCCACAATCTCAATAGACCATTAATTAATTTAATAATTAATTTATCCAATTTTACAATCCCAATATCCCGTTAATTAATTCAACAATTAATTAATGAAATTACACAAATTTCACAATATTTTGTTAATTAATTCACTAATTAATTAATTAAATTTCACAATATTAGTATCTAATCAATTCTGCATTCATACATTCCATTAATTAATTAATTAATTAATTAATCTCATTCCACCAATTACAAAATTATACAATCCCCTTTAATTGACCAATTTCATAACCCCATAAATCTATCAATCCCTTAATTAAATAATTAACCAAATTAATTATTTCAATTTAATAAATTCATTTTTTAATCATTACATTGAAATTATACAATTATATACATTTAATTTAAATCAAGGATTTCAGATTTGAATAATATACCACCTACCTCATTATCATTAACAATGCTTTCCAATGAAAATTACCAATTTGAAGAAGAACTACCATGATCAAAACAAAGAAAGAGATATAGATCTAAACCCTAGATCTAAGATCAATAAAATTCAAGATCAAAAAATCCTAGTTCTAGATCCATTATAAACATAAGAAATTCTCCATTCAAAGAATGAGAGAAGGATGGGATATCGGGAGGAAACTACACATCATGAAATTCTATTACTGGGAGTGGCATAGATCTTCAATATAGGTTTTGAATCGTCAATAACGTAGATTGAGCTCCATAGGAACAAATCCAGAAACCTCTGAAATGGGAGTGATAGATTAGGGCCAAGTTTGATTGAATTGGGTAGAATTCTAAGGGGTTATAGATTTTAAAATCTAATATTCGGGTTAATTAAAACTACATGCATGGTTTCGTGGGAAGGGGTGCATGGTTTTCCACATTGTTCACCTTAACCCTATGCCTCTTCAAGGGTGGTTCATGGCTACTCCTAAAAGGGTGAAAGGTTTGACAAATTGTGCATCAACGACGTTAATACCCTCTTTTTGGGTTCACATGGTTCGCTGGGTTAGGCACACAGTTTGGGAAAACTATGCGCCAACTATGTATAAACCCTCCTTAAAAAATATCTAATTTCATCCAAAAACTCCCCAACGTAACACCCAAATAAGATATATTCAAAAAATACAGGAAAATTTTCTCAAGGTGCCTTCATAAAATGGTTAGATCTTATAATAAGAAGTCCCCATGAATGAAATTTTTTGGGTTTTTGGTAGCATTATGTAATCGAACTGAATAGCATAAATATTGGGAAGTTTGAGGAGATATGTGTTTATGGTGTGTTCTTTAGTAATCCTATATATATAAGAGGAATTCATTATTACAAAAATAATATAAGGAATATTTCAAATGCTATAAATGTTAAATGGGTGGAATAATTGATGAATGATATTACACATCAATAAGAATATTCTATAATGGATAACCAAGTTGTTTTTTAAAAAAATATGAATAAGGTTTTCAAAAATAACGTTAGTTCATAATTTTTATAAAATTAAGATGATGATTCATATAATATGATTGATTGATAAAAGACACAAGCATCTCATCCTAGTATGAGTATATAAGTAGAGGTCCAAAATATAATTCGACAACTAGTGTGGTAGGACCAAACTATAATAACATTGAATATTATAACATTGACTCATTAAAAGTGTGGAAATTTGGGGAACACATAGTGATATTCTGTTACACCTCTGAGGAACTGCAGTTTTTTTTGTTACCAAGGTCATCTACATATATTATGACAAGCTCTATATATGACCATATATGTTTAGGGATCATCATCTCCCAAGTCACTACAACATAGTCGAAACATTAAATGTCAACAAGGATCCATCCACAGGGATCCAAATTAAATAATCATTATGTATAGGATCAGTTTTTGGTGTAATTTGAAGTGATTTTAGTTATTGTGAGAGGTATTAATTCTATTTCATCTTTTATAGAAATTACTTTGTTTGATAGAGGTTCCTTGCACATATTTATATCTTCCAAATTTTTGGAAGGGTTGAATCTTCTGATCGAGATCATGTTTATTGTTATGGAAATATTAGAATGTCTAAGTAAGATTAAAGAACATGGGTTTTTTTTGCTATTCTCTCTTCACATAACTAATTTAGTGTTATTCTGAGAATTTCTGGCTCTCGATCTAGATATTTTCGATGTGATCATTAGTTTGAATTGGTTGGGTTTCCATAAATCTAAAATTATTTTTTATCATCAGGGTTCTTCGTTATTTTCTACCGATGGGGGCTCTTGGTTGTTCTTGGGGAGTGTAACCCATTGTCCAACAATGTAGTACATTCTCTCCGAGAACTCAAGAGTCTATTTTCTATCATTACAGTTGTTCCTGAAGATGTTTCTTCTCATGATGAACTTTTATTGTTCATTTGTATCTTCCCTATGGACGTCCAAGATGACTACTTTGGTCTTACTCTAGAGAGAGAGGTATATTTTTCAACTAAATTAATATTTCTTACTCAAATAATTTCGATTCCCTCTTATCATATGGGACCTTCAAAGTTAAATGAGATCTTGATTTAGTTGGATGGTCTACAAGATAATATATTTTTTCTTCCTTTTTTCACCATGGGTGGATCTCATGCTTTTTACCAATAAGTTTGATAGTTCTCTTTTTCTATTAATATACTATATAAATCTTAATTGGTTAACTATTGATAATAAGTATCTTATTCCCCATATAGATGTCTTGTTTGATTAATTAATTGGGGTATGGTCATTTTTATAAATAAATCTTTCGTTGAGTTTTAATCAACTCATAGTTAATGAATTATATATATTGAGGACCACTTTTAGGAATAGGTATATATACAATGAAAATATCATGATACCTTTTGTCATAATTAATATTCAAGAAGTTTTTATGGAATTGATGAACTCGATTTTCCACTAATATCTCAACACCTAATTTTAGATATTCATGGATGATATATTTGTCTATTTATGGTCTAATAATGATCTTGATAACAATATAAATTTAATTTTATAAATTATGTGGTGACACATCTATTATGGGAATTTATCGACCTAAAATTTGTAGATTTAATAGGTGATTTTATTAGTGTGTGTTGTTTTTTATATGGCCTCTCAGTTGATCCTGAGAAGTTGAATGTTTTCTTGTCTTAGAAAATACAAGGAATGTATTTGAGATATAGATAATCCTAATACTAAATGGATATTATCAGTATTTTGTCAAATATTTATCAAAGCTAGCATCATTTTTGACTACTCATACCAAAAATGGAGTAAAATTATCTATATATATTAAGCGTGAGGTATATTTTGATGAGTTTAAATATATTATAACTTCAAATACTATCATGATCATTCTAGATCATGTTAAGCGATACATGGTTTACTATATTGATTTTATTTCTAGTTTGGGGTGTGTACTTATGCATGGTTCCCATGATGAAATGTATGTTTCTCGGCATCTTTGGACACATGAGATGAATTACCACTCTCATGAATTATAAATACTCATTGTTATATATTCTCTGAAGTGTTTGTGACACGATATTTTCGAGGAAAAGTTCATGGTATTTTTTATCATAATATCTATTGATATATATTCTCTAATAAGGACTTGATCCTCAAGTATCAGATATGGGTAGAATACCAACATACATTTTTCATTTACATCAAGGAATTGTTTGGTACCCCATGTAGTTGTCCTCTTTGTTGTTCAAAGGTGGTTGAGACCATTTACATGGGACCAAGTCTAATTCATGAGGTTTTGAAGAGGATTCAAGATATACATAAATTCTTTTTTACAACATAGATTCAGTATAAATAAAATATAGATTGTTGATTTCGTTCTTTATATTTTTTCATTTTTGACCATGTCTGTGAAATTTTCTCATCGGTTAGGTCATAGTCATCTCAAGAAATAGCAGAAGTTGGCTCTGAGATATATTGCGCCATTTTCGATCCATGATAATATTGGTCAATTTGGTTATGGTTTTTTATTATGGGGTCATTGGAGAGGTATTCATGATGTTTTCCACAAATCTCATCTCAAGCATTTTAATCATGATCCTTCTAATGTTTTTTTATCGGAGATTGAGTTTGATCTTGAAGTTTTAGTTGTATAATAATAAATGGATATCATTGACTCTCATATAAATTTTATTCCTGGTAAGTATACTTTTTTGGTCAAGTTATTACGGTGGTATATATCATAACTTCACAAGACTTGGGAGAGTGATTGGTCATTGAGGGAGTAGTGGACTTACCTTTTTTGGATCATCCTTCTTCTGATTCACTCTATGAGCAACATTTTCTTATTTTGGGGAGAATTGTAACATTATACTCTATTTATATTCCCTTTCTAGGTTTAGGAGGTTATCTTTTGTGTTTAATATGTGTTGGAGGCAATTTAGTGGAGATTTTAAAGTTTTTGTTCATTTTTTTTGGATGCAGAGGGCCATCAGCCAACCAGTGGCATGTTGGATGAGTGGGGTTCTTAAAGTAAAACCACACAATAGTTAATACAGAGCCTCATTCAACATTCATTATTAAAGTATTCACTTATTGTTAGGTTGTTCAAATTTTCCTGCACATTAGTAGTGGCCTCGGGTTTGGCCATTTAAACAATGATGTTTTAGTACTTTTAAGCCCATAAAACTCAAAATTGACCTCTTAATCACTCATTTTGAAACATTATCGAATCAGTTTTCTATGAGATAATTTCTATTTGTGTTATATCCTCCTTATAAATTTACTTTTTTTATCCATGTTTTATTAGTTTTCAACACTTTGGTATGTTTTTTTTTTTGAGTCTCACATGATCCTTCATGATCTCTTATAATTAGTAGTGGTTCTAGGCTATGTTTTGGTGATCTATTGACCATTTTTTGATCAATATAATCCCCTTATAGATTTTTTTATTAATTTATCTTCCAATGGTTTAATATCTTTTTGGTTTTTGTTTTAGTTTTTTTTGTGTTCTTATAATGGTATGTGTTGATCTATCTTCTCTACTGATTGTTTTATTATAGAATTTGATTTTATTTTAAGGGAATCATTGTTTTGGGACTCCCCTAATTTTATCTTTTGTTTTGTTTCCATTAATTATTTTGGTCTTAGTATTATTAGTTTCCAACCCATGTTGTAGGTATATAGTTCTATATCTAGTATATCTTTGATGAAACTTGAATGATCTTGGTAATTTAAAAGGTTTTATAAATGATAATTTTCATGATCATTGAAATTTTATCATATTAATTCATAAATGGTATTTTGATAGATGATGTGTTTTTAATTTATCTTGGTAAATGGAAGTTGTTTTCAAAGAATTATGAAATGTTTTGTGAAATTAGTTTTCAATGAATGATTTGTTTGGAAATTATTATTTGGAAATTTTTTGTGAAGTGTGATAACCCCATTGAAATTATTTGAAAAATGAAACAAATTAGTGACTTGGTTACCTTGGTAGAGGATTTAGTATTGAGATTTTTTCATTGGCACTCTAAGGGGTTCACATTATAGGGTGTTTCTCTATTACAATATCAAAGATACATTGGATCTAGGAACATATTCATGACAATGTATGGGGTTTGCCTTATTTGGTGTTTCGATAAACCTATGTCATAGATCTATTTCCTTTAGGGTCTTGATATTCCCATGAGTAATTATTTTTTCAGAGGTACAAGTGGCCTTGCTAGTTTGAACCTATGTATTCCTAGGTGTGATCTCAATTATACAAGGAATAACATTTTTTGGATTTAATATGAGGATGAGTTATTTGATAAATACAAAATGATTTATTTAAAATATTCTTTGGAACTATATTTTTTGGATTTTTGTGTATAAACTATGAAGAATTAAAAAAAAATTCAAGGATTTGATATATATGTGGGAAGTATTTATAATTCCATGTTTTCATTTAAATTGAGAATTTTAAGACTATTTCATAGAGAGTTTATTTGGAACACTAGGGTTGGATCATACTGATCATGTTTATCTCACACACTACACATTTCCTCAGGGTGTGTTGAAGATTTATTGTCTAATATATGAAAGGGAAATGAGTTGTAGTGATGAAATAGTATTTAAATCATTTGGGTACTAGTACTCGGTGGTAGGATAGTGGGATATTTCCCATATATCCCATGGATAACTTGTTGATATTTTGGGTTGTCCTTTTTGGTTGTTTCCTTATATATATATTGCTTTTATCTTTCTACCATTGATTTTATCAATTCCATTTCTTTCTTTTGAATATGAAATATTTATTTTTATCATATCTTTATCTATATAAATTTCATGTATCTTTTTTTTGTTGGGAAAATAATTCCATTTTCTCATCGTTTGATGATCGGGTTCTTGTCGCCATCCCATGGAGATCAGGAACACCCTTTTGGTATCATTTTAGTTTAGTATAGAGCCTAGATGAATGTATTTTCTATTTTGGGTTGTGATATTATATCAATTAACATTAAAAACTATAACTCATGATGAAAAAATATGATATTTCCCCATATTTTATTTATTATAAGAATACCCCATTATTAAGAAATATGAGGGTGATCGGTCACCCTTTTTTAATTTAAGTGAGAAGTTTAAATATTAAGAAGTTTGAGAAGATAGGTATTGGTGGTATCTTCCATGGTTATCCTATAAATTGAAAAAGATATCCCTATTAAAAATATACAAGGAATATTGTAAATTGAAATAATTTTTTGGAGGTGGAACCAATGTGGACTGATATCACACTTCCAGAACTAATTTTTAGAACTGTTGATGAAGTTTTTTTTGTGGGACAATATGAAGAAGGTTATTTAAATAATGTGAGTACTATGTTATATAGAATGAATATGATGATTTATAAATTTATAATGACATATAAAAATTTATATCATCACATCCTAGGATAATTATATATGTGGACGTCGAAAATATCATTGGGTAACATGGATAGCGGGTTTAAACAAAAATTTCATTGGTGATAATAACACATACTCACTATTTTTTCACAATGAACCAAGACATGTGAGTGAAGAATTAGTAAATAAATAATGGGTTGATGAAATTAATGAGTTATTTGATTAAAATGAAAAAAATTACACATGGAAATTGGTACCCATGTCTAATATTAATAATGTTGTTTGAACAATGTGTTTGTTTTGAAATAAGTTGAATTAAAAGGGGGAAGTTATAAGAAACAAAGAAATATTTTTTTTGAAAGTGGTATTTATATGTTGAAGGAAATGTATTTTAATTGAATTTAACACTAGTTTCTTGATTAGTGACCATTGGGATGATTTTCTTAAATTGAATCACAAATTAAATACATGATTTCCCAAATTTATGTCAAGTCTATCTTCTAAAATGGAATGTAGAAAGATAAAATTTATATAGAAAAACTATTTTTTTAATTATTCTAAAAGATAAAGGTAATTTATTATTGTTAAAGATGAATTTATATGCACTAAAACAAACCCCATGATCATGGAATTCCATGTTAGATACATTAATGAATAAGTTTAAATTCTAGGAAGAAAGGGCGGAAAAAATATCTATGTTAATGATAAAAAGAGGAATGATTACTTTTTATTTTCTATATGATTATATCATTATTCCATAAATAATTAATTATCATGTTAAGAATTTTATTTTCAAATGATGAATTTTTTTATATATTTCCATGCTTGGAGAAATGTGATATTTTCAAGGATTAAAAATTTATAAAGTGGAATATCACATGTTTCATTCTCAATAGAAGTATTATAGGGAACATTGAATGATGATTTTTATGGAGTATTTAATGTAATTTTATACATCAATTTTATTATAAAAAAACTATTAATTTATATTAAATAAAAATATGGTTACCCAAGATAATTCCATAAGATAATGGGATGTGTTTCATACTTTACATATTTATAAATACACATTTTATATGTTTTTACTTTATGTGGTAGGAATAAATATACCCAAAAGTAGTCAAAATTCATATTAGGAACTATGGTTCCCATATATGTAAAAGAAGTAACTTTCTGTTATATAATATATTAAAATAATGGAGAGAAAATATGTTTGGATAAAAACAAGAAGATCATGATATAAATATTTATGATAGAAGGTATATATCTATTGATGTTATATTTTTGATTGAATGGTGTGTATGTTTTCATATAAAGAAGTAAATTTCAATTAATATGAGAAATATTAAAGATGAATACATGGTATAAACTCAATATACAACCCAATTAATGTGGATGGGGACTTAACTTGCATATCTCAAGGTGGAAGTGAATCATTCACTAATAGTGGGTTGTGATAACCAATGTGATATCAATTTTTCAAGAAATGTTACTTAATATTTGTGATCAGAGGACATTGATATCAAATATCACTTCATAAAATGGATTGTATAGAATAATTTTTTTAATATTTTTTTCAATTATGTGAAAATATATGATGTGTTACCTAAACCATTTTTAAAGGGTGAATTTCAAAAATTAAGATTCTCGATGGTACTTCAACTTATGTTATCTAAAGGATAAGGTATAGTGATTCCAACTTCACTCTTACAATATTTTTTGTAATATATTTTCCAAATGGGGTGGAATAAATCCCAAATAACTTATATTTTAATCCCATGAATACATTCCAAATATCAAATAAAACAATATTAGAGTGAAATATGAAGATATTTTTTTTATATATTTGTAGAGATATATCTTATTTTGGGGGATCATGTACTTATACAAAGTTAATAAAATAGAAATGTACTAATGATAGCATTTGGATGAGTGGGTTTTTATTTATTTATATGTTTTACTAGTTTTGGTGACTATAAATGTAGTAACTTGTTGTTATATGTTATATGAATAGTTTTAAGTAGAGGAACATGAGTGGAATATTAAATGGTTTTTCAAATGGTATCATCTATAGTTAAAAGATTGATTTTTAGAAAAAAACAAGTGTTATAATGTGATGTGATTATGTGGATGTAAATAATTAATGTTGATAACAATGTATCATTTTTAAATTATCATGATTCTGATATTGATCTCTCTCATATAGGATTAGAATTATTAGTTGATGATTCAGTGAATCGTATATCAAATTTTAATGTTATTTGTGTTCCTTGGTTGCAAAAAAAATTAAAACAGTGGATTTTTGATATCAATGGTATCTTTTGGGAGATATTGAGAACATGAAGGATATTTTTTTCTAAGGAATATTATTGATAACCAATAAGTGGTTATTGTGATATTAATATTATAATGTATTTGATAATATTGTTATGTTATATTATTTTTTCTAAATACATAAATCATATTAAAACCCACATTAAAAAATATATATTGGGGAGGGGAAGGTTATTAAGATATTTGGTGATATTTGAGACAAGTATAAATAAATCAATTAAATAATTGATTATATCATAATAACATTTTAAAAAATATGGATTTATTGAGTTGAATTTTGAAATCGGGTTATGTATTGAAGACCCTGTATTCAGAAAGGGTCATTATGGAGTTCAATGTGTGGAATTTAGCTAAGGGGATTGACTCATAGATTTATATATTGATAAACTTATTTCTATAGTGGTTATTTTGAATCTATATGGGCCACCATAATTTAATAAGGTATTATGTGATTTAGGTAATGTAAAAATATTGTGTTGGTCAATTTACTTATCATAGGGGTTGTTTGATGACTCTTTAAGGTCAAGCTACAATTTGTATGGGTTTTTTTGACATCAACATAATAATAAATTCTCATATCTATATGCATCAGTTTAGGTCTCTATATGGATTGTTTCCCATCATCATATTGGTTTTTTCCTCTATATAACTGTGATTTATAGAGACAAAGAGTGTTCTAGAATTACTAAATTTTGGGATTTTCAAAATTAAATACAATGAATTATTATTTTTTAAATTAACATGAAATTATAAAAATAAAATATTATTATAAATTAAAAAGAATTAGTTATTTAAGAATTTTATTATACTAAATTTGTGCATGCATTGATTAAATAACCAAAATTGAGTTTTTGAGTCCAAAAATAAAAATATATATGTTTTCACAATGAAGAAAGATGTTGGACTATGATATATTAAAACAATTTTGATCAAAATGATTATACGTACTACAATTATTGTAGTAAAAACCCTCTTAAGGATAATAATAAATTAAATTGATGTATTATTAATATTCCATATTATTTTTTATGGATATAAATTTTTTAAAACAATTTTATAAAATATTTCATATTTTAAAAGGAATAGCTTTATTTTTACTTTTGTGTTTTACATGAATTATGAGGTTTAATTTTATAGTCATATTTTTATATTTTTGAAAATGAATTTTATGAAATCAACTTAATTTTTGATATCTTTATATAAAATATATATTATGTTAATAAAATTATTTTCTGAGATGAATTATTTTTAGGTGAATAGTGAAAATTATCGATTTTTATAAAAAATAATCATTTCTTTTGATTGAATTAAAAACACCCATTATATTTTTTAATCATTTTAAATTAATATTAGTCCCATTTTACTTAAAAAAAATTAATTCCATATTTATTCTTATTTTACTTTATTATTGTATTAATTTATTTTTTGGCTTAAAATTCATTTTTTATGAATTTTTTTGTAGTGTTTTCTGATCTTATGCTAAAATTAATTTCCCAAGTTTATTAAAATTTAATAATACAAAATGAATTTATATTTGGACTAAATTTTTTCAAATTTAATAATTTTTCAATATAATTTTTGTTCATAATTAATTGTTACAATTGTGAAAATTAGTTACCATGAAGATGGGTAAAACTAGTTAATTAAGGTAAAAACTAGGTGATAAGTTATCAAAAACTTATCTTAATTATTTTTGGTTGACATTATATTAACTTATATCAAATTATCATATCAATTTAGTTAATATAGTTCCAAATTAACAAGATTAATACATTTATAATGTTAATTGGTTTAGGATATTTACAAGAGTGCCACTTAAATAAATTATAAAAGGGAATATCATATCCTCTCTTATTTACACTATTAAAAACTTTATCATGATCAAAATATGACTAGATTCATCCAAAAACATTCACAACATTTTTAATAGCTTTTATTCTCTCTATAATTCCAACCTAGAAGTTGTAATGGGTGATCTAAAGGATGTTTTCCAACATAGAGGTAAAACTCTTAACTGGGTTATTTTATGTTCATTTATTCTTCTAAATCCATCAAACCTATCATAAACATGCTTATATAATTACATCTATATCTAAAAAATATAAAATATTCTTATTCTTATGTTAGACCACTTTGTTATCTCATTTTCAATCCTATGGGAATTGAAAACATTTCTCGTGACTACCTGTGGACTTCCACCCCCAATAAGTAATGTGTAACATACCTGACCTAGAAGCCACTAAACTGGTGCTCCGAGTTGGGTCATCAAATGACCTCAAGCCCACCTCCCTGTATTCTATAGGTTTCTGACTAGTGGTGAGGTTCTAATGTGTCATGTTGGGAGACTATACCCTCTATTCCAATGTAAGACACAGCAAAAAAATATAAATAGTAGAAATAATATGAAAAACTAATAAGCGTACAATCCAAACATCCCCCAACTGGGTACAAACCATAACTAATCATAAACCACGTCATAAAAAACTAGTAGTTCAAGTGAATAAAACCCAAAAAAAAATAAGGCAACTTCCAAATCTCTGAATGGGTCCCAACTCTATGTTTGTATCCTTCTTCATATACATCCCAATCCCAAATCAACTTTGTACTATAGGGACCTTACCCTTAACCAGACTTGAAACCATGAAAATCTACTTTGGTACCCAATGGCGGCCTGAGCTGGGTGTGAGTACAAAACTCAGTAGGACACCACCAATAGTGTCTACAAAATATCTAGTCTAATAGATAGTCCATGAAAGTAAAAAGTAAATATTAAGTGAACAAGGGACAGTTTGGGTTCCATTAGTTAACAAGGTTCATTTAATTCATGACTAACATTTACCCTAATTCCATTTTCACAACATAATACATCTTTTACACATTCTCTTTGCGTTAGGAATACCCATCATCTAAACATGGGTTTAATCCAAGCAATCATAATGCATAGGTTAAAATAAATCAAGTCCCTATCTTACCGGGGATACACATATCACATAAATCCATTATCATCACCTAGAAGCCTTAGTCCTTGTGGAATGTGACTGTTAGGGGAATAGATCCTTCATCCCCATCCCTAACACCTACATTTTGGGGTGGAGTTTAGAGCCTCAGTCTAAATCAACATGCGGGTGTATAACCTCAAGTCAATTCCCCACTCTACCAAGCCATTTGTAAATTCTTATTTTCCAAATCACCACAACCATACCATTTTACAACCAAGCCTATTCAATTCCATTAGATACCACAATTCATAACAACAAAAATGGGAATTAATACTATTCCATGACCCATTAATACATTTACCATTTACAATTCATATTCATTTATTCAAATTCCAATTCTCATTCCTTAACCCTTTATGTGTGTTCAACAACCCCCTTAGTTAGCCAATATTCATCGATTACCATGTACTAACCCACTTATCCCATTCACCATTTCACATGCATTTATGCCTTACTCATTTCAGGTTTGACTCTTGTAATACATAGTACAGTCACTCATTCACATTCAACCCATTAGGTATGCCCCATGATTTACCATGTATTAACTTTTTCCACATTCATCAATTCCCATTTGGAAACCATATACTCATTTTCAATTTACAAGTCATTTCCAGTTCAACATTCTCACATTTCATATGTAATTGTCCCCTTTGGCATTTCAATATAATTCATATATCATTCGACACAATCCCATTTAACCCTATTAACCCATTACAAAGTCATTCCAAACAACCCCTGAATCTATTATCAAACCATAGAAAAACATGGACATTCCATATTCAATCCAACTAACCACACTAACATGCTGAACATGGGCTCTATGTTATTATTCATCAATTCTACACATGACCTGGTCAATTTCTAGGTTTGTAAAGGTTTTCACTCCCTATGAGTGGCACAAAATTGGTAAAATCCTTCTCTATGTATCCTTTAGATATCGTGGTTGTATCGAATCATTATTAATATGATCATTCTACCAAATCCCACCAAATTCATCTAAAGCACAAATAAAAGGAAAGCAAGAACAAATACTCATATGTACAAATCTACCTAAAATCCACGGTATATTGTAACATCCCAAGTAATTAATGAATAATAGATATTTTTATCTATGTCTATTAATGATTAAGATAGTGTTATAGAGGCTTAAAATGAAAATAAATACAATCTTATGCATGGAATACACTAATATTCTTAAAAGATTGTTTTACTGCCTTTTGATGGCAAACCATTTTTGAATCTATATTTTGACAATTTTATAAACTATGTTTGTCAAAATAAACTTATTCTTTATGATTGGGACATCAAAATTTACCTTGTGTGAATTTTTGGTATTTTTCTGGCAATGTTCATTTTTTAATGAATAGTGAAAAATACTGCATTTTACATCAAAACTGCTTTTTAATCTAATTTATTTATATGATTATATTATGTTTTGAATTGGTTTTGAAGTGAAATTAGAATATATTTTTACCATTTTATCCAATGGTGGTCATTGTAATCAATTTCACTTTGAAATTAGACTTAAACTGGTGTCAATCTTTTGATACTTATTGTTTTGTAAAAACACGCTATTTGCTCTGGCAGCGGGAATTAATTATTAAATTAATTAATGTGACTTATATGATTTGAATTTTGTAAAATAGACTTCATTTTTGAATTCGGAATATCAAATATAGCTTAGGGTGATTTTTTGGTAATTTTCTGAAAAACTTCAATTTTTGATGAATAGTGAAACCACTAAGTGATAATCAAGCAAACTGATTTTTCAGTTAAATGAAAGTTTACCACTAATGTGTATTGAATTTTTAAAATCCTAAATACATGGTTTTCATTAAGAAGTAAAATTTGGTTCAATGAGATTATAATAAGTTTTTGGTGAATAGTAACTTATTAAGTTCTTAATCGTGATTAGTGGTAATTAGGGTAGTTTAAGGTATAAATAATGCTTTAATAATAGGAAATGACTAGACACATGTCCCAACCTTATTGGTTGTGTCATGGCCGACCAAGACAAGCCATGGGTTAACTTGGGGACCCCATGGAGACACTTTGGTTTGGAAATGACATAAATAACTTTTTATTAAATGTTAAAGTAAAAATGACACAAACAAGAGATGTTTTACGAAAACAATTTTTAAATGGGGTTATAAAGATCATATTTTTGATTATAAATAGTCATTGGAAAGATAAAAAGATTTCCTACATCATAGTATTTTATTTATGATTTTTAGACATTAAATAAATTAAATTATATATGACATAATAATGATGCAGCGATGACATCATTATTTGACGATTTAAATAAAATGGAAAGATAATGAAAAATATAAAACCTACACATGTCCAAAACCAATTGGATGAGTGTATTTCGAACCCTTATCACCTTATACACGAATTATATCAATTTGGGACCTTTTAAAACCGAAACAAATTTTCAAATAAAGTAATATTTCTTTACTTTCCAAAAGTGCCCCTCCTCTCCTCTTATAAAAGGCCCCCACCTCTACCTCATTTCACACACTTCTCAAGACTTTGGCTCGGCCAAACCCTGCCCAATTACTCTCTCCACATCCCTATACTCATCCTAGAGGATTCCCTTTGGGAATAATCCTTTCAAAGGAATCCTTTAGGCTCAAATCAAAAGGGAGTTACACTTTTAAAGGTAATTCATTCTCTCTTGTTCATTTGTTTTATTTTGCTTCTCCAACCCTCTAAACTCTTTTTATTTACTTCTTTTGTAACAACACCAGTATCTTCAATATACTAGGATGTTGTTATAATATTTATTTGAGCTACACTCTCACACAACTACATCAAATGGTTAAAGAACATACGGTTTCCGTGGATGGCGAAATTCTGCCTCCCGAAACGATGATTGTTCAATACTCATTTAACACCTTCAAGGGTGGCCATTATGATGTCACTATTTTTATATATGATATATAATATGTTTATGTTTTCTTTAAGCTTCTGTATTTTTCATTTTTGGCATACCTTTATGGTTTCCATTATGGGTAAACACGATATCTTCATTTAAGGAAGTGAGAACTACCGCCCCCTAAAAGTGATGTGATTCGTTAATGCCATATGTGGGACGTATAAAGGATGGAATTAAAGTTATTATATATGATGTTATACTGGAATTATAATATACCTCTATATCATTATTATTTATTTCCATTAAAGTATGAGATAGAAATGAAAGTAGTGTTCATGCGTACGTACGGCTTACCGTCTCCATGAACGGTGCATTTCATTTCTTATCCCCAAATGTAATGTACTATTAAAATTACATGTATATAATGTATATATATAATTAATGATATATCTAAATGATGAATATAATTCTGGAATTAAAATATACATACCTCTCATTTAGTTTTAATTCCACTAATATGACAAAGAAATGAAAGTAGCGTTCATGCGTACGTACGGCTTACCGTCTCCATGAACGGTGCATTTCATTTCTTAACTATAAATGATTATGTAATATTATAAATACATGTATATTCTGGATATATATGATATATATGATATCCAAATCAGGAATTTCATTCTGGATATAAAGAACTTTTGACCACACGAACAACATGTAATTGTAAGAAGTCAACTTTCGACTTAAGAACCAAATATTAACAAAACAAAAATTATTAAATTAAATGGTTACATAATGTTTATAACATGGAAATAAGTGATATAAAAAGAATAATTAACTTTAAAAAGGTTCTTAATCAAGTATAAATTAACTCATGTTTATTATTCCGGACGTTAAAGAACGATCGAGTCAAGTCGGACCCAAGGTAAGGGACTTCGTCTCAATCTCCTTTCATTAAGGCATATTTCGTTTTATACACAACTTTCTTTTATACGGTGTATAAACTCCTTTGACTTTTACTTTTATACAAAAAGAATCTTTTTATACGAAGCATTTTACTAAACGACAAAAAGGAATGTTTTTTTTAACGTACGCGGTGACAACGACTTTTTCCGCCGCTGCGAGTATTATTTGATCTTTGGCTTCCTCAACAAGCCGTATTGTTTTTAGAATAAAATAAATACCATATACTCTTTTATGTATTTTGGTATTGAAAATGGTTTTGATAAAGTATTCTATTATGTCAATATATTTATGTTATATTATGATTGAAATGTGGAAATGTTATCATTCCTTTATATTGGTTTTATATTTTATGATCTTATACTGGTACTTGGAAATTTTAACGGGTGGTTACGTTATAAACCATATGACGGGTGGTGCCGTGAATTCCAGGACGGGTGGTTACGTTATAACCTCCAATGCATTGGGTATGGAAGTCGGCCGTATGGCTATTCCATTAAGTATGTATGGAAATTGGCCGTATGGCTATTCCATTAAGTGATATGTGTGTAAGTCAACCGTATGGTTATTCCACTTAAGTATGTTTATGTCCCAAGTTACCTTTATATATTCTATGTGTTTTTTATATGGGTTTTATGGTAATCCTTTGGTTACAAAAAGGTAAGTAATGATACTTTATTCAGTGAAGATTTTTTTTTACTACTTCATGAAGGTGAAGGTATTACTTTGATATAGTATACATAGTTTACTTGATGTTTGAAAAACTAACAGTTTTCATTCTTTTTGTATCCCTTACTGAGCTTTTTATGCTCACCCCAAGTTTTTCGAAATGTTTTTCACAGGACTTAAAGTGGAATAAGGTCAAGGATGCGATCAAGGGAATTTCATGCTATCTAAAACATGGAATCTAGACATCTTTCTTTTCAAGAGTTTTTATTTTATGGAGACTTAGTAGAAGTGTCTACTTTGTAATCTTTTAAGATGTAATAGTTATGTTCTAATTCTCTAAAACTCTAAACCTGAAAAGATCCTCAATGTGAATTATTAATTTAATTCAATATTAAGTGAGGTTTAAGGCTGGGGCCTTATAGTTGGTATCAGAGGACGGTTTAGACAACTTTAGGAGTTAGAAAAGTGTTAAATTATAATA
Organism: Viscum album; assembly: GCA_963277665.1. Classification (NCBI taxonomy): domain Eukaryota; kingdom Viridiplantae; phylum Streptophyta; class Magnoliopsida; order Santalales; family Viscaceae; genus Viscum; species Viscum album. Next base: position 858,431,702 of record OY728157.1, on the reverse strand, counting down.
TGATTGAAATGATATAGCATTTACGGATTACCATGTTGCTTCGCCTAAGATATTTCTGTGTTCAGAATGGTTTTCCGTTGAGGAAACAGGGAAGAAGTGCTAGGAAGGCATATAGAAGGAAATAACCTTCCGAATCAGCATCCAGAAATGGTCGGAATTGGAACTGAACAGTTTGTTGTAGTGATGGCTCAGTTGACTCAGGTGAAAAATGTTGGTGGTTTTTATTGATGATATTTTGGTGTTTTCGAAAATTAAAGAGGAGCATGAAATACATTTAAGGGTTATCTTGAAAATCTTAAAAGAAAAGAAATTGTATGGGAAATTCAGCAAATGTGAGTTTTGGTTGCAAAAAATTTCTTTCCTTGGTCACATTGTTTCTAAAGATGGAATAACTGTTGTTCCTGTGAAAACAAAAGTTGTGGAAGAATGGCCAAGACCCACAAATGTAACCGAGATTCATAGCTTCCTTGGTTTGGTGGGCTATTACCGAAGGTTTGTTAGAAATTTTTCACGGTTATCTAGTCCAATGACTAAACTAACTCGGAAGGGTGTTAAGTTTATCTGGACAAAAGAATGTGATGATTGTTTTCAGGAATTGAAAAGAAGATTGATGAATGCTCCAGTTTTGGCACTACCTTCCAGGAATGGTGAGTTTGTTATATACAGTGATGCTTCATTGAAAGGACTTGGTTGCGTCCTAATGCAGAATGATCAGGTAATTGCTTATTATTCACGACAGTTGAAAACTCATGAGGTAAATTACCCTACACATGATTTGGAATTAGCTGCTGTTGTTTTTGCTTTAAAAATTTGGAGGCATCATTTGTATGGAGTAAAGTGTGAAATATATACCGATCACAAAAGTTTAAAGTATATATTCACTCAGAAAGAGTTAAACATGAGACAAAGGAGATGGATGGAATTAATCAAGGATTATGATTGTACAATTCATTACCATCCGGGAAAAGCAAATAAAGTGGCTGATGCTTTGAGTCGAAAAATTAATGCTTCATTAACAATGTTGCGGTTGGAACGTGATCCTTTGGTTAACGATTTGATGAACTTTGGCATAGAAGTTGTTGGTGTAGGAAGTCCTTCTTTTTTGTTTCAGGTATCAGTGAGATCATCTCTATCAGATAAAATCAAGAAAGCACAGAAGCAAGACAGTGAGTTGCTGAAAAGGGTAGAGCTGGTTCAGAAAGGTAAGTTGCCTGAATTCAACATTGATAATGATTTTGTTTTGAGATTTGGGAAGAGATTGTGTGTGCCTTGTGATTCATAGTTGAAGAGAGAGTTGTTATGTGAAGCTCATAGTTCTCCGTTTTCAGTTCATCCGGGCAGTACTAAGATGTATAGAGATCTGCGGAAGTATTACTGGTGGGATGGAATGAAAAGAGATATTGCTGATTTTACTGTGAAGTGTTTGACTTGTCTGCAGGTTAAAGCAGAGCGGCAGTTACCGAAAGGGATGATTCAGCCTTTACCAGTGCCAGAGTGGAAATGGGAGAATATATCCATGGACTTTGTTGTTGGATTACCAAAGACATCTCGAGGTAATAATGCAATCTGGGTTATTGTTGATCGCTTGACCAAATCTGCTCATTTCCTTACTATACTAGATACTTTATCTCTTGATCAACTTTCCCGTTTGTATCTTAAAGAGATAGTCAGGTTACATGGAGTTCCTCTCTCCATTGTATCGGATCGTGATCCCAGGTTTACTTCTAACTTTTGGAAAGGCCTTCAGAAGTCGTTGGGTACTGAATTAAATTTTAGTACAGCTTTTCATCCTCAATCAGATGGGCAGTCAGAACGAACAATTCAGACATTGGAGGATATGCTACGAGCTTGTTCTATGGATTATCAGGGAAGTTGGGACCAACATCTTTCTTTGGTTGAGTTTTCATATAATAACAGTTTTCATTCCAGTATACAGATGGCACCATTTCAGGCATTATATGGGAAGCGGTGTCGAACTCCAGCTTTCTTGGATGAAGTAGGTGAAAGGAAGTTGATGGGACTAGAATTGGTAGAAGATATGGCAGAAAAAGTTCAGCTGATTCATAAGAAAATGAGAACAGCTCAGAGCAGGCAGAAGAGTTATGCGGATAACTGGAGGAAGGATCTATCTTTCGAGGTAGGTGATCATGTTTTTCTCAAGGTTTCTCCTTGGAAAAGCGTGATGAGATTTGGTAAGAAAGGAAAGATGAGTCCAAGGTTTGTTGGACCACACGAAATTCTGGAAAGAGTTGGATCAGTTGCATACCGAGTGGCTTTACCTCCGAGTTTATCTCAGGTACACAATGTTTTTCACGTTTCGATGTTGAGAAAGTATATGCCAGATCCATCTCATGTTTTGAGTCCAGAGGTAGTTTAGCTGGAAGAGAACCTATCTTATGAGGAACAACCGGTCCAGATTCTTGACCACAGGGAGCAAGTGTTACGGAATAAGCTGATTCATCAGGTAAAGGTTTTGTGGAAAAACCATGTGATTGAAGAGGCAACATGGGAATCTGAAAATGCAATGAGGGATAAGTACCCCCATTTATTCGATAAGTAAATAAATTGCAGGGACGCAATTTTCTAAAGGGGGGAAGGATGTAACATCCCAAGTAAGTAATGAATAATAGATATTTTTATCTATGTCTATTAATGATTAAGATAGTGTTATAGAGGCTTAAAATGAAAATAAATACAATCTTATGCATGGAATACACTAATATTCTTAAAAGATTGTTTTACTGCCTTTTGATGGAAAACCATTTTTGAATCTATATTTTGACAATTTTATAAACTATTTTTGTCAAAATAAACTTATTCTTTATGATTGGGACATCAAAATTTACCTTGTGTGAATTTTTGGTATTTTTCTGGCAATGTTCATTTTTTAATGAATAGTGAAAAATACTGCATTTTACATCAAAACTGCTTTTTAATCTAATTTATTTATATGATTAGATTATGTTTTGAATTGGTTTTGAAGTGAAATTAGAATATATTTTTACCATTTTATCCAATGGTGGTCATTGGAATCAATTTCACTTTGAAATTAGACTTAAACTGGTGTCAATCTTTTGATACTTATTGTTTTGTAAAAACACGCTATTTGCTCTGGCAGCGGGAATTAATTATTAAATTAATTAATGTGACTTATATGATTTGAATTTTGTAAAATAGACTTCATTTTTGAATTCGGAATATCAAATATAGCTTAGGGTGATTTTTTGGTAATTTTCTAAAAAACTTCAATTTTTGATGAATAGTGAAACCACTAAGTGATAATCAAGCAAACTGATTTTTCAGTTAAATGAAAGTTTACCACTAATGTGTATTGAATTTTGAAAATCCAACATACATGGTTGTCATTAAGAAGTAAAATGTGGTTCAATGAGATTATAATAATTTTTTGGTGAATAGTAACTTATTAAGTTCTTAATCGCGATTAGTGGTAATTAGGGTAGTTTAAGGTATAAATAATACTTTAATAATAGGAAATGACCTAGACACATGTCCCAACCTTATTGGTTGTGTCATGGCCGACCAAGACAAGCCATGGGTTAACTTGGGGACCCCATGGAGACACTTTGGTTTGGAAATGACATAAATAACTTTTTATTAAATGTTAAAGTAAAAATGACACAAACAAGAGATGTTTTACGAAAACAATTTTTACATGGGGTTATAAAGATCAGATTTTTGATTATAAATAGTCATTGGAAATCTAAAAAGATTTCCTAAATAATAGTATTTTATTTATGATTTTTAGACATTAAATAAATTAAATTATATATGACATAATAATGATGCAGCGATGACATCATTATTTGACGATTTAAATAAAATGGAAAGATAATGAAAAATCTAAAACCTACACATGTCCAAAACCAATTGGATGAGTGGATTTCGAACCCTTATCACCTTATCCACTAATTATATCAATTTGGGACCTTTTAAAACCGAAACACATTTTCAAATAAAGTAATATTTCTTTACTTTCCAAAAGTGCCCCTCCTCTCCTCTTATAAAAGGCCCCCACCTCTACCTCATTTCACACATTTCTCAAGCCTTTGGCTCGGCCAAACCCTGACCAATTACTCTCTCCACATCCCTCTCCTCATCCTAGAGGATTCCATTTGGGCAGAATCCTTTCAAAAGAAGCCTTTAGGCTCAAATCAAAAGGGAGTTACACTTTTAAAGATAATTCATTCTCTCTTGTTCATTTGTTTTATTTTGCTTCTCCAACCCTATAAACTCTTTTTATTTACTTCTTTTGTAACAACACCATTATCTTCAATATACTAGGATGTTGTTATAATATTTATTTGAGCTACACTCTCACACAACTACATCAAATGGTTAAAGAACATACGGTTTCTGTGGATGGCGAAATTCTGCCTCCCGAAACGATGATTGTTCAATACTCATTTAACACCTTCAAGGGTGGCCATTATGATGTCACTATTTTTATATATGATATATAATATGTTTATGTTTTCTTTAATCTTCTGTATTTTTCATTTTTGGCATAACTTTATGGTTTCCATTATAGGTAAACACGATATCTTCATTTAAGGAAGTGCGGACTACCGCCCCCTAAAAGTGATGTGATTCGTTAATGCCATATGTGGGACGTGTAAAGGATGGAATTAAAGTTATTATATATGATGTTATACTGGAATTATAATATACCTCTATATCATTATTATTTATTTCCATTAAAGTATGAGATAGAAATGAAAGTAGCGTTCATGCGTACGTACGGCTTACCGTCTCCATGAACGGTGCATTTCATTTCTTATCCCCAAATGTAATGTACTATTAAAATTACATGTATATAATGTATATATATAATTAATGATATATCTAAATGATGAATATAATTCTGGAATTAAAATATACATACCTCTCATTTAGTTTTAATTCCACTAATATGACAAAGAAATGAAAGTAGCGTTCATGCGTACGTACGGCTTACCGTCTCCATGAACGGTGCATTTCATTTCTTACCTCTAAATGATTATGTAATATTATAAATACATGTATATGCTGGATATATATGATATATATGATATCCAAATCAGGAATTTCATTCTGCATATAAATAACTTTTGACCACACGAACAACATGTAATTGTAAGAAGTCAACTTTCGACTTAAGAACCAAATATTAACAAAACAAACATTATTAACTTAAATGGTTACATAATGTTTATAACATGGCAATAAGTGATATAAAAAGAATAATTAACTTTAAAAAGGTTCTTAATCAAGTATAAATTAACTCAAGTTTATTATTCAGGACGTTAAAGAACGATCGAGTCAAGTCGGACCCAAGGTAAGGGACTTCGTCTCAATCTCCTTTCATTGAGGCATATTTCGTTTTATACACAACTTTCTTTTATACGGTGTATAAACTCCTTTGACTTTTACTTTTATACAAAAGAAATCTTTTTATACGAAGCGTTTTACTAAACGACAAAAAGGAATGCTTTTTTTAACGTACGCGGTGACAACGACTTTTTCCGCCGCCGCGAGTATTATTTGATCTTTGGCTTCCTCAACAAGCCGTATTGTTTTTAGAATAAAATAAATACCATATACTCTTTTATGTATTTTGGTATTGAAAATGGTTTTGATAAAGTATTCTATTATGTCAATATATTTATGTTATATTATGATTGAAATGTGGAAATGTTATCATTCCTTTATATTGGTTTTATATTTTATGATCTTATAATGGTACTTGGACATTTTAACGGGTGGTTACGTTATAAACCATATGACGGGTGGTGCCGTGAGTACCAGGATGGGTGGTTACGTTATAACCTCCAATGCATTGGGTATGGAAGTTGGCCGTATGGCTATTCCATTAAGTATGTATGGAAATTGGCCGTATGGCTATTCCATTAAGTGATATGTGTGGAAGTCAACCGTATGGTTATTCCACTTAAGTATGTTTATGTCCCAAGTTACCTTTATATATTCTATGTGTTTTTTATATGGGTTTTATGGTAATCCTTTGGTTACAAAAAGGTAAGTAATGATACTTTATTTGGTGAAGATTTTTTTTTACTACTTCATGAAGGTGAAGGTATTACTTTGATATAGTATACATAGTTTACTTGATGTTTGAAAAACTAACAGTTTTCATTCTTTTTGTATCCCTTACTGAGCTTTTTATGCTCACCCCAAGTTTTTCGAAATGTTTTTCACATGACTTAAAGTGGAATAAGGTCAAGGATGGGATCAAGGGAATTTCATGCTATCTAAAACATGGAATCTAGACATCTTTCTTTTTAAGAGTTTTTATTTTATGGAGACTTAGTAGAAGTGTCTACTTTGTAATCTTTTAAGATGTAATAGTTATGTTCTAATTCTCTAGAACTCTAAACCTGAAAAGATCCTCAATGTGAATTATTCATTTAATTCAATATTAAGTAAGGTTTAAGGCTGGGGCCTTATATATATATTCTTCAATTTCATTGATGAATGCGCTCTTAATCATGGTCTTGGATTCGGATTCAATCATACCTTGAAGCCTCAACCTAAATATCACTCAAAAAAGAGGTTTTTAGTGATTCAAAAAGAGATGGGAGAAAGATGAAAACCCTAATCAAAAAGATGGAGAAATGAGGAGATTATACTTTTCTGGGGCTTCAATCCACAACCAAAGTCACTCCAAACAGTCATGAATCAAAGTGGAACCACCCTTTGGAGCTCTAGGGAGGTTTGGTTGATTCATAGGGTTCTATAGAGGAAGGGGGAGGAAAATCCCAAGTAAACTTAAAAATCCCGGGGTGGTATTTTTTTAAATTATTAAAAGTTTCCAGGCTGCACAGTTTATCAGCCCGATTTTCCAAACCATGTGAACGCTACTGCCCACACACCCTTCTCTCGCACAGTTTTTCGAGACCGTGTGCAAACCACACGGATTGCCACTGCCTGCACGGTCTCTCCTCACCGGTTTTCTACATCGTGCGCAAACCGTTCGAATTTCCCAAAGAGCCCATTTTTTCCATTTTTCATGTCCTGAACCCCCAAAACACCCCTGATTCTTCTCAAGAACTTCTGGAAACACTTATCTAGACAAAAATAAGAGTACCAAACCAATACTTTAACAAAAACATACCTTAAAAAAATTCTGGACCTTATAACCTCTCCACCTTATAACGGCTCATCCTCGAGCCTCTCTTCCAAGCGTCACTAAGATTCTATAACTAAAGGCCACTCCAGTAGGCCTACCTATGCATTCCCATCCTCCTTGTTTTTATTTAACATCACAATTCCCAGTGAACATGAATCAAGGCAAAGTAATTTCCCCAGAAGCCTTTCTCACTAAAACCTCTACACAGGTTGGAAACTCCTTAATGATTCATCAACTTCAACCATTCTCACCAAGATAACATCATGGGGGAAACTTAGGAGACAACACCTAACTCACAACATGTGGAAACATAACAAACATCCTTACATCATCATGTAGGAACCAATAGAACCTCATCGTCCTGGTCCTCTATACTACTCATGACCCAAATCACTTAGCATCACTTTTCCTCTATTTTTTCAACTCTAATGGGAAAAAACCCTAATATCCCCTGAAAGAAGATACACGTTCCTTCCAACCACATTTTCTAATGATTCCATTACACAAATATACATCCAAATTCCACCCAAACTCTTGACTACTTGACTAAACAAACTCACGATAGGACTCTCTACCAGGGCCAACTCACCTGAAAGGTGACCACTTGAGTCCTTCTGACCCAAAACTCTAACCACATCATCAACCAACAATTTATCTAGTATGGTTATCTCCACCATTTCTGGTTACTTGGATCCACTTCCATTGATGAAGGACCACCAAAACTCAACCCAACATTCCCATCACTTAACTTGTTCCAACTCACCACACCCAAGAATCCATATAGAATTACCCTACATTTGTATCCAGTCACACCATCGAAACCATTCAAGAAGACATTTATACACTATCCATCCAAGGAATAAGATAAAATTGACCTCACTTAGGTGCAACTTCATTTCAAAATTCTCTTTCCACTACTATATGAACATGAAGGAGTGTTTCTCTCACCAAAACCATTCAATTTTACCATCTCAGGTCGGACCACACTTGACTGGCCTATCCCAGATTTCACACCTTCCACCGATGGTACACAAACCCTTCGTCACCCGTGAATGGTGTTCACTAACTTGAAGCCTATCATTATCATCCCACGCACCCACTAAGGTCATTTCCGGAATTTCAGTATAATTCAATCATCGTGGTGTTACCGCCATCCAAACCATCAACGGATTCACCCTTGGCATGACACTGCATAACTTTTCCAAGTTTCACCCAACCTCAAGACATTCCAAACCACACAAGTTAAAAAATACCTGATTCCAACCAAAATCAACATTGGAGTTATAGGCCCCAACTTCTCTTGGTACAACGTGTTGTCATATTCAATCACACCCTTTTTCGACTCCATGAGCTCAAATCCGAAACTTGGATCATCATTCATCACATCCAAGGCCCACATGCCTCTCTGAGAAACCTGAAATGCACCTCATAGGTTCCCCATTGGCACCTCGGTGCCACTACATCGAATCGGTGTTCTCTTCTCCACATCCAAGACTTACTTATCACATCCCACCATAGGAGTGTAGTTACTATTTCTCCCAAGAGGGGTTACAACCACTATTTTTCACACTCAATATCAAGATGAACCCAAAAACATAGATATGGATATGTATATTTTTCTTAAAATAGGACAACGAAGGTCACGCAGGGCCCATTCCAGACTCCCGTGAATGACACCCATGGCGGTTGTCATCATTCGATCCATCCTAAGGACCTCACCCCATTACATCAAGGGTGTACATCCAATAATAAATCTCCAAACATGATGTTTCCATGTGAGTAAACCCCATAATGTGCCTCATCCATCCCAACACCTCCAAGTCTATTGGTGTGATCTAGATCTTCTCAACATACCTGGGATGATATCAAGGTATTGTGCTGGATCGTCACTAGATGAGGTGAGCTAAAAAGTTTTTGAAGAACGCCACCACCCACTTATCCATTTTTTATGTCTAGCTATGGGACATTATAACCTTCCAAGGATTTTAGTCCTCCTTATCAAATTCATTTCATCAACACTTAACCACCACTACTAATGTGACCAAGTTTAACCATCGCTCTATGACCTAATCACCAAGCATCTAGAAACCAACATTTCGTGTGGCACTACTTTTTCCACATTGCTTGAATTATTCTAATGTGTCCCTAATAGCCAACAACTGTAGCACATGGTCTACTACAACATCCAAATCATCAGTATCTCAAAAAAAATTTAACTTGAGTATATCCCATCACATGCTTACTTACCTAACTATGTATCTTAGTTAGTCAGCCGCATTAGCCCTAAGGTGGCCTCTGCATCCCACCCAATAATCAAACCATTCATACTAAAAATTTCAGTCACATGACCACCCTCACAACAGGTTTCACCATCAAGCGAAAGCATAAAACCACACTTCTGCTACCCTTGTCTCTTCTTCTCAAAAACAACTTCCATACCTCCATTAATCCACACCCAAGAAGGTGATTAAGACATTAATATGATACAACCCTTTGAAACAAACCTTATATCCTATCATGATCACTCGGGTTTCCTTATGAAAGAACTGAGTATAACTATACCATTTAATAAAACTTGGTGGCACTCGATATGTGTTGACACCACCTTTGAAGCATCTCCCATGCTTCATATTCTGAGGTACTTTCACCACTGGCCTAGCCTCTAATGAGGTCACCCATGATTTTCAGAAACTATCATCGCATAACCACAACTCGAGTGGCACCACCAACCATCAACCTTTCCACTTATCCCTCAAGGCTAATCTTGCACCATGGAACACTCTATGTCCCACTATCAAAGTCCAAAACATCTACATGTGCATCACACACAAAAATCACTAGAAACCATATATGACCTCTCCCATAGGTCACCTTGAATGTTTAATAGTTCCAACTACCTTTATTGGAGTCGCAACCAGGAAAATCCATTGGTCCTCTATCCAAACCCTACAGTTCATGACATGAACAAAGCAACGCTCATTCATGGAATTCTCACCCCAGTTCTAATGCACACTATTCCTAGCGCACAAAACATCCCTTTACTCTAGGTTTTGTACCAAGGGTGTACACATTCATTAGCGCCAGAAACAAAAAAATCCTCTCTGAGATTCAAGAAACAACTTTCAAGGTATCAACTCACAAGGTCACCAAGACCTAGGCACCATTTTTAGGGTCCAGCATGCCCTCCGTACAATCAAAAACCATGTGAGTTCCCTCACTCAACATACTGAACAAAACCTCGCAACCCAATGAACAAAACACTACCAAGGGTTCCCTAACACACCACCTAGGACATAACATAACTGGAAATGTCTCACCATCCAATCATAAGGTCTCAACTAGGGCACTCTCACAGCCCCAACCCAGACATATAGGGGTCAAAAAGACAACACAAGGATACCCACCTTTGAACCCAATCATTCTCATTCTAAACATACCATTCACTCAACACATCAAATAATGACTAGTAGTATTTAACCACAGATGAAAAAAGGTCTCACACTATCGAACTTAAATAGACCATTCTTCATACTCTATCCCAACGGTCATCATCACACTTAGAATGCCACTCTTTACCGCACCTATCATGGGTCATGGTCAACATGGGGGTAACAAATTTACTTATTCATAAGTATTTCATCAACATATCTTAAAACCAATTCTTCTTTTACAACATGATCTATTCCTCTAAGGCACATTTCCCATTTCACACATTGTTTCAATCATCATTTTAATTAATTTATATATTTTTTTGGGAAAAAGTCATTAACAATTTTACCATCATTATACAATCATTTTTATTTTAGGCACCAAATCAACCTTTGTAATTTATCATAACCCAAAATTTTAACCCATTAATGACATTTCTTTTTACACGATATTACTTAACTATTAATTTCCATTTTTTTCATTCAACCAGTTGCATTACCATTATTAGGCATCATTTTCTCCATATTTATCATGGAAAGAAACTGTATTCTACTATTTATGCCCCACACACCCATCTCGGGTGTGTTCCTATAATGATTCATGCCACCTAAATCCTTAGGTTCCTAAAATGATGCATGGATTCAAAACCACATGTCATTATATCCATGAGAAGAATATCATAAATCTGTCAAATCACACTATATGTGAAACCCCCAATAGTGAAATACCATTCAACTGTAACAAGATACATTAAGAATGACAATTCCTACTCGGGGTGACTTGTGTTTTCCATCGTACATGGGTTAGGTACTCCCAAGCACGAGCTCACTACTAATGCCCGACACATTCTAATCTCCTACCTACCATCCCCAAATAGTAATAAAGAGAGAATAACTCATCTGATACCACTTTGTAATTTCCTCGACCTATAAGCCACAAAACTGGTGATCTGAGCCTTGTCGTCACATGACCTCAAGCATGCCTCCCCGTATGCCAGAGGTTACCGACTAGCGGTGAGGGTTTAACAAGTCAGGTGGGGATACTATACCCTTTTTACTAGAGTAAGACATAACATAACAGAATATAAATATTAGATATAATATGAATAACTAATAATAATACAATACAAACATACCCCAACTAGGTACAAACCATAATTCAACATTAACCATGTCATAACAAACAAGTAGTTCAAGTGAATAAAACCCAAAAAAAGAATACAACAGAAGAATCTCCAAATGGGTCCTGAATCTATGTCTGGATCCTTATCCATACACATCCCGGTCCTAACTCAACATTATAGTGTTGGTCCCATGCCCTTAACATGACCTGCAACCAAGAAAATATGCATGGGTACCCAACGGCGGCCCGAGCAGGGTGTGAGTACAAAACACAGTACGCCACCACCAATGGTGTCTACAAAATATCCAGTCTAATAGATAGTGCATGAAAGTGAAAAATAAATGGTATGTGAACAGGGGACAGTTTGGGTTCCATTAGTTAATAATTTTCATTTAATTCATGACTATCATTTACCCCAATTCCATTTCTTATACCATTTTTACCACACAATCCATTTTCCACACATTCTATTTGGGTTAGGAATATACATCATTTACACATGGGTCTAATTTAAGAAATCACAATGCATAAGAGAAAAAAATCAAGTCACTATCTCACTAGGGATACACAAATCACATTAATCCAATATCCTTGCCTTAATGCCTCAGTTCGGGTGGAATGAAACCGTTAGGGGAATAGAGCCTCAATCCTCACCATGAACCTATGCATTTTGGTGGAGTTTAGAGCCTTAGTCTAACTCAACCCATGGAAATAGAACCTCAAGCCAATACCCCACTCTACTTATCCAAGTTTACATGATTATTTATCAAATCCCAAAAACCATACCAAAACACAACCAAGCATATTCAATGCCATTGGATACCACAATTCATAACAACCACATCATAATTAATACTATGCCATAACCCATTAATACATTTACCATTTACAATTTATATTCATTTATCCAAATTCCCAATCTCATTCCTTAACCCTTTATGTGTGCTCAATAACCCCCATACTTAGCCAAAATTAATCAATTAGCATGTACTAACCCACTTACCCAATTCAACATTTCACAAGAATTTACCCATTAGGCATTCCAGGTTCGACACTTGTAATACATAGTACAATCACTAATTTAAATTCAACCCATTTGGTATACCCTATGATTTACCATGTACTAACTTATTCCACATTCATCAATTCCCTTTTTGCAACCATCTACCTGTTCTCAATTTACAAGCCATTTCTAGTTCAACATGATCATATTTCATATGTACTAGTCCCCTTTAAAATTTCAATATAATTCATATATAATTCGACCCAATCCCATTTAACCCGATAAACCCATTACTAAGTCATGCCAAAAAAAACCCTGAAGCTATTATCAAACCTAGGAAAAACATGGACATTCCATTTTCAATCCAACTAACCAAACTAACATCCTAAACACGGGCTCTATGTTATTACGCATCAATTCTACATGTGACCATGTCAATTTATAGGTTTGGAAAGGTTGTTACACCCCATGGGTGGCCCAAAATTGGTCAAATCCTCCTCTACGCATCCTGTGGGGATCATGGGGGTTTCAAATCATTATTTAGATGATCAGTCTACCAAATATCACCAAACGAATCTAAAGCACAACAAGGGGAAAGTAAGAACACATAATCATATGCACAAATCTACCTAAAAATAATAGGATATAACTTGTAGACCACCTACCAAGATTACATTGATGAAAAAAATCTTAATCATGGACTTGGATCTCAATTCAAGCATCCAATGAAGCCTCAATGTAAATCTCACCTGAAAAATAGGGTTTTAGGGCTTCAAAAAGAGATGGGAGAACGATGAAACCCCAAATTGAATAGAGGGAGAAAAGAAGATATTAGACTTACCCAGTTCTTCGATTCGCAACCAACGAAGCTCCAAATGTCCAAGAATCAAAGGGGGTCCTCCCTTGGGAGCTCTTGGGAGGTTTGGTTAGTTCCTAGGATTCCATGGAGGAAGGGGGAGGAAAATACCGAGTGAACTTAAAAAACCCAGGGTGGAATTTTTGTACATTTTTAAAAGTTTCCAGACCCCATGGTTTAGACATAGGGTTTTCCAAACCGCGCACCAACTGTGCAGAGGATACTACCCACACGACCTTCTCTCGCACTGTTTTTTCAGACTGTGTGTAAACCATGCAGATTTCCACTACCTACATGGTCTCCACTCGCATGGTTTACCAAACCGAGCTTAAACTATGTGGATTTCCCAAAGATCCCTTTTATACTTTTTTCCATGTATCGAACACCTAAAACACCCCTGTTCCTTTTTAAGGGCTTGGGTAAAAACTTATCTATCAAAAAATAAGAGGCCCAAACCAAAACATAAACAAAAACATACCTTATGAAAATCTAGGACCTTACAACCTCCCCGCCTTATAACAGATTTTCCTTGACCTCTCCTTAGGGAATCACTATTCTTCCATAACTAAAGGCCATCCCACAAGGCCAACCTATCCATTCCCAACCTCCATGTTTCTGGTTGAACATTACAATTCCCACCAAACACAGATCAAGGGCATGGAATTACCCAACAAGCCTTCCACACTACAACTACAACATGAGATAAAAACTCCTACTGGATTCATCAACTTCAACCATTATCTCCATGTGATTTCATGGGGGAAACATTTTTTACAACACCATAATCACAACACATGAAAACTTAACACACAATATCACATCATCATGGAAGAACCAATCGGTACCTCATCAGCCCGATCCTCTATACAACTCATGACACAAATCACTTGCTAACACTTTTCCTCTATTTTTCCAACTCTAATGTGGACCAAACCCAATATCATCTTAAAGAAAACACATGATCCTTACTACCACATTTATTAAAAATTCCATACCACAACTATACATCCAAATGCAACCAAAAATTTCAACTACTTGACACTACTAAAAAACGGGTCTATACCAACACATTCATTCCAACAGTTTGGATAAACCATTGGAATAGATTTTCTATACCTGTGGTTTTAATAAAACCATAGGTATATCCTCCCTCAAATAGAATTCTATAGGGCTCATCCGTATGCCCCCCCCCCCCCCGCAAACCCTCCTCTACCTTGAAAATCCTATTCCCCGAAAATAGTCCCCCCCACCAATCATCCCCGATTATCCATGGTGCTAATCTCCAGTGTCAAATCTCTTCTCCCCCGATTCCTCTCTCATACATTGCACTCATCCCACTCAAATCTGAAACCTTATATCAATGATTTAGTTCCTTCTGATTCTATCGTTCCATATTGGTCTTTTGCGCTCATCACACTCAAAGTCGAAATCATGCCTCGACGCTCCAATTCCTTCCAATTCCGCCATTCCAGCTTGGGCTTCCGTCATCCCTGTTAACGCTCAAATCCTAGTTTATGGTTTGATATTCATGTTTTATTGTTGGATCACCAAGGTTGGGTCTCTATTTTATTTTTCTTTAATTCTTTATAGGTTTATCCTTCCCTATTGTGGTTTCGTCGAACCCTGGTTCAAGGGATTGACCAGTTTTTTGTGGTTTCATTGGTGTTTAGTGTTCATGGCAGTTTCTTATTGGTTGTTTGGCCATCCTCTCGAAGACTAGATGCATTCCGGCTCATGTGTTATTGTTTTGTATAGATGTCTGCATTATACCTTGACTGAACTCCCTATCACCCAAAAATGTGGGTTGTCTTTTGGATACAATTTCAGTTATCTATCTCAAACCCATATGCTGGTGTTTAAGATGATACAGTGGATACTTCAATAAACCGTACATGTTTTGCGGGATTTATTAATTTTAGTTTCTTAAAAAAATTTCATATTTCTATCATGGTAGATAATTCATATCAGATTTTATACCCTACTTAAGGATCTAATAATTGTTATTAGAATTATTTAAACCCCAACAGTGGTATCATAGCCATACTATGAATTTGATTTATGAATACTTGCATGAGATGAATAAGAAAACAAAAGGAGAACATTATTTTCAGTTTTATGGAATGTTCAACTTACATTTATGTATTCTAGATCTACCTAATAGTTATCGATTCTACCTATACTCTAAATAGTCTACATAAGTGACATCTCCACTTACCCTTTTATAATGCATTCTATGTGAGGATAAGCTAGTATTATCCATACATAGAACAATCTGTATAATGATCATTTTGTTTTACCCTTGTCAAACTAAATTTAGTTACCCTTATGTATAATGTTTTTTCATAAAGGTAAATGAAATTACCCTTAAGTATAATGGTTCTATGTAAAATTAACTTTTATATTACCTTTTCACTGAAAGATGAATTTTATTGAGTTTGAAACATTAATCGTAATTCACTAAGTGTTGGGTGGAACCTATTATACAACCAATCACGCATACTCTATTCTTGATGAATCATTAAAAAACTCAATTCACTCTTACACTCAACAAAAACTGACATACACTGGTCCTCATTCACACAATCACTCAGAATTAGTGTGACCTTTACATAGGATTGATAGAACTGCAACAATTATTTCCCAACGGTTAAAAAAACCATTGGGATAAAGACCCTTTACCAATGGTTCTAGTAAACCATTGGTATAAGGTGTTATATGTTGGGTTTTCCCAATGGTTTAGAAAAACCATTGGGAAATAAAAAATTTACTTATGAATTTTACTTACAGTTTTTATTAACCGTATAGAAAACGTACACCCAATTTAGGGACCCTCATCCCAGGTGAACCATCCTCGACCTCCACCTCCCGACCACCTCCCCCCCCCCCCCCCGATCTCGATCTCCTCCCGGACTCTGCATCCGCCTCCTGGCCCCCTCCCTCTCCTCCGGTGGTGTTCCCCTTCCCCTCCCAGCTCCCTCTCCGACGATGACATCCCCCTCCCCTCTCGGCTCTCGGAGACGTTCCCCCCTCCCCTCTCGTCTCCCACTCCTGGTGACATCCCCCTTCCCTCTTGGCTCAATCTCCTCCTCTGACATCCCCCAGCCCCCTCTCCAGTCGTGCACGAGACCCCCCATGGCCGAACACCCCGCGGGACGTCCCCCCTTCTTGGCTCCCACTCCTCTCGCTAGGGTTATTGATCGGTATTTCCAAGTAAGATTTAGTCTTCTTTTTTTAAAAAAGAGGCAACAAGGAATGCACTGTTAGTTTCATAGTTAGGATAACCATTCATATTAATTGTGCATTTTCTAGATTTTTGGTTAGTAACCAACTCATGGTGTGGTGAATTATTGGGTAAATTGTGAATTTTTTTAAAATAGAGTCTTCCAAAAATTTAGGTTTAGATTCACAGGTTTTATTCCATTCAGTCGAACAGTGCATTCAATAAAAAGTTCATTATTTTTTAAAAACCTCATATATTCCTCTATAGACTCCTATTAGACCTTATGTTGTGTTGGATTTTTTTTAATCATGATATATATGTGATGAGGTTGTATCTCCATTAAGATGTGCAATGATGAGGGTTAATTGGAGGTGAGTGCTGCTATATGAGATTTTATGGGTTATGGGGAGGATTTTCTTTCCCTATAATTGATTGGTTCATAAAACATAAGTTGGTGTTGCATATATTATGTAATTGGAATTGGTAAAGTAAAATGTTGGTCTTGGATTTCTGAGTTGGTTATTTGGATGGTATTCTATATCAAAAAAGTGTATACCTCTATTGATTATGGGTGTATTTTCCAATTGACCAATGTATTTATTAAACTGACCATGCAATACACATTTTCCACAATACAGAAGAACCACAGAAATCATAGATAGACACTACGCACCACAAGACACCCATGGGAGACACCCCTTGACATCTATGAATAGTAAAGGGGCCATTAACTTAAGAACTGAAGTCAATTGGAACTCAAGCCTTGAGAAATTCCCATTGTTGGTAGAAAAGATACCAACACCTTTATTCTTATTATAGTATAATGAAATGTCTTACACCCTCATGACCAAGTAGACCATCTGGTTCATGGACTGGTGCCCAACCAGGTTCAAGAGTAGGATCAACTACTACATTTATTGTGGTCCCTATGAGGTTCTTTCCATAGTGAAGAGTTTTA
Organism: Viscum album; assembly: GCA_963277665.1. Taxonomy (NCBI): domain Eukaryota; kingdom Viridiplantae; phylum Streptophyta; class Magnoliopsida; order Santalales; family Viscaceae; genus Viscum; species Viscum album. The sequence goes on along the minus strand of OY728157.1, from coordinate 858,413,970 downwards.
TGTGCACAATATTCAACTCAACTAATGTAACATAGGTTCATATTCAATTAAACTCTATATTCCAAGAATTATTCATGTGGACAGGCCCCATGGAAACAAGCTAAGAACTAAAACAATAAATAATAATGTCAAATACATGCATCATTTTAAAATAAATATCTCATGTGTAAACATAAAAACCAAGAATAATAAGACCACATCCCTTGTATCGAACAAAACCAAACTCAGTTGAAACTCATGCCAAATTGATTATATACCATTAATAGGAATAGTAATTGTTAATTAATATGAATGTACTATTTTATAGTATAATTTTGAAACATTGATCTGTTTACCCTTTTCTTGAAGGAAAATGATTTGACCCATGGGGCATTGTGGTACTTATATGTTGGGCGGTGATAGGTATAGTCATAGGAGACTTGTATGTTTTAGTTTAGTTTTTATTTTATTTTCTTTATCACATTGGTCACTTAGATATTAGACTACTTTCTATGGACAGAGGGTAGTTCTATGCTGCGAAGGGGGATAGAAGGAGTTCAGATTGATTCAGTCCACCAGCTTTGATCCGAGGTAAGATTATATGGTTACTACTTTTCTCGCACCTCATGTATTTTGGTATTTAGTGTTTTTGACTCCATATTATGTTTTCGGTAGGGCGTTGGATCGTTTCATTTTTGTTCGGGTGTATTTGGTTCTCTGCTGCCAATCTAGGTAAGGCTTTAATGCTATTTGTTGGTTTCTCACTGGTTATGTAGCATCCTTCATGTGATTCAAGGTTCTTAATATCCTTTTTGTAGTGTTTTGATCCCTGATCATTGGTTTTGAGTCTCCAAGTCAAGGGTGACTCGCATGCGTGTGCATAGTTAAGTAAGTATATGTATGTGGGTTCCCCTGTTACGTGTATAGTCACCCACGGCAGTGATTGTTAATGTATGGGGCTAGGTGTGACCATGTATATATATATATAAATGCATATGCAGGTGAGTGGAGAATGATATATGCATATAAGAATATGTGCAAGGATCTCCTTACACATGCTCATGGCCATGCGGGTGTGTGCATAGGGGCTAGGTGTCCTTGCATGTGTGTGAAGGTGTGTATACCAAGTGGAGGAGTAGCAGCTTTTAGTTAAAAATCTCCAAGAGCCGAAGTGGATGGCTTGGTTCTACCATGAAGTAGATTCCTTCTCGTAGCCTCTTTAATTTAAGAATGCTTTAAATTGAATTTAGCTTCTTTCTTAATTCTGCTTAATTATATTGAATTGCTTATCTTGAATAAGTTTTCTTTAATATAATTGTTTCATTTGATAAATAAAGTCATGTTTTTATAATAAACCCAATTTTAAAAACAATTAATATAAAATATTTATCTTTACCATACCACATTCCAGAATCAAGAGTCTATTTTATGTAACAAAATATCGGTTTCTATAATGTGAAGGACAACTATATAGGACTTATTTGGAATCCTAGCTGAAAGAAGTTGTCCTGCAGATGTTGTCGAATCAGGCCAACACACTGTGATCACGTCTCGGTCACACCGCGGTCATGTCGTGGTCATGTCGCGGTCACGCCAAGGTCACGCCGTGGTCACGCCGCGGTCACGCCGCTGTCATGCCACGGTCACATCGTGGTCACGCCACGGTCACGCCGCGGTCACGCCGCGGTAATGCCGTGATTTGGCCCTACTCCAGGATGACACCCCATAAAAATTCTCATTCCTGTCTCTGATGTATGATACCTAGATATATTTTTAGATACATTATGCACCCATAGTTAATGGGGTGGGAGGCGACGGCCAGAATGTGGCCCCGCTTCCTCCCGCTCCCGTCACTCCTGGCTGGAAGTTGCTGCCCCACAGATGTCGCTGGACCGGGCCAACACGCCACGGTCACATTGCAGTGACGTCACAGTCATGCGGTGGTCACGTCACGGTCATGCCAAGGTCACTCCACGGTCACGTCACATTCATGTCGCGGTCACACCATAGTCATGTCATGATTTGGCTCTACTACAGGACGACACCCCGCAGAGGTTCGCAGTCCTGTCGGAATTCGATGTATGATACCTAGAAAGGGTTTTAGATACATTACTCACCCATAGTTAATGGGGAGCAAGGCAATGACCGAAATGTTTCCCCGCTTCCTCCCAGTCCCTTCGCTCCATAAAGGTATATGCTTCCCCCCAGATGTCACCGGACCGGTCCATCACGCCGCGGTCACGCCGTTGTAATGCCTTGATTTTTCCCTGCTCTAGGACGACACCCCACGGTGATTTTTAGTCCTATCGAAATTCGACATATGATACCTAGAGAGAGTTTTAGATACATTACCCACCCATAGTTAATGGGGAGGGAGGCGACGGCCGGAATGTTGCCCCACCTCCTCCCGCTCCCTTCTCTCCTTGCTTGCTGCCTCACGGATGTCACTGGACCAGGAAAACACGATGTGGTCACGCCGCGGTCATGCCACAGTCACGCCGCGGTCATTCCATGGTAATGCCGGTATTTGGCCCTGCTCTAGGACAACACCCCAAAGTGGTTCGCAGTCCTGTCAAAATTCAATGTATGATACCTAGATAGAGTTTTAGATACATTACCCACCCTCCTTCCTAGACCCCGGATATCCCCCCCCACCCTCCTCCTTGGACCCTGGATAGCCCCCCGAAAACCCCCACACCCTCCTCCCTAGACCCCGGATAGCCCCCTGGACAGCCCCCCCAACCCTCCTCCCTGGACCCTGGATCCCAATCTATCCTCTCTTCAAGATTCACCCTAAATTCCAACAGAAAAGTGGGTTTTAGAGCTTCGAAAGAATATGAGAGAAGAGTGAAAACCCTAATCGAAAAGAGGAAGAAACAAGAGGATTATACTCACCCAGATCTTCAATCCACACTTGATGGAACTCAAAATGCCCAAGTGATGTGTACGAGTCAACCCCAGCTCAAACCGAGGCACGGTGTGATAGGTACCACTCAAAGTGTCTCAATTTTATTTGAAATGGACAACAATTTAAATGAAAACAACTAACATACGGAAAACCAACAAAATGGATTAGAATTGTGTTTATACATTGGCACAATGATCCATGAGTCATTTTTGATGTGTACGAGTCAACCCTACCTCAATCCGAGGCCCGATGTGGCCGGAACCACTCAAAGTGTCTCTCTTTTGTTTCAAAAGGACATCATTTTAAGTGAATACAACAAATGACATACGGAAAACTGACCAAAGGCATTCAGATTCTATTGAAACTTTAGTAAAAAGATACATGGGTCATATGTGACTTTTACAAGTCAACCCCTCCTCAATCTGAGGGTCAGTGTCACTGGTACCACTCAAACTATTTCATTTTTATTTGAAATGGACAGGATTTTAAGTGAAAACAACAACTGACATACAAAAAACTAACCAAACGCATTTGGATTGTTTTTATACTTTATTAAAAAGATCCATGGGTCATTTTTGATGTGTACAAGTCAACCCCACCTCAATCTGAGGTGTGGTGTGGCCGACACCACTCAAATTGTCTCTCTTTTGTTTAAAATGGACATCATTCTCAGTAAAAACAACAAATGACATATGGAAAAATGATCAAAAGCATTCGTATTCTGTTGAAATTTTAAGAAAATGATCCTTGGGTCATATGTGACATGTAAGAGTCAACTATGCCTCATTCCAAAGCACGGTGTGGCTGGAACCACTCAAAGTATCTCTCTTTTTTTTAAAATGAACATTATTTTAAGTGAAAACAACAATTGACATACGAAAAACTGACCAAATGAATTTAGATTATATTAAAAATTTAGGACAAATATAAATGGGTTATATGTGACGTGTAAGAGTCAACCTTGCCTCAATTAAAGGCTCGGTGTGTCCGTCATCACTCAAAGTGTCTCTCTTTTGTTTAAAATGGACATCATTTTAAGTGAAAACAACAACTGACATATGGAAAACCAACCAAACGCATTTGGATTGTGTTAATACTTTCAAAAAATGATACATGGGTCATTTTTGACATGTAAGAGTCAACCCCACCTCAATCTGAGGCATGATGTGGCCGACTCCACTCAAAGTGTCTCTCTTTTGTTTAAAATTGACATCATTTTAAGTGAAAACAACAACAAACATACGGAAAACTGACCAAACGCAATCGGATTTTATTTAAACTTTAAGAAAATTATCCATGGGTCATATGTGATGTGTAAAAGTTAACCCCACCTCCATCTAAAGCATGGTTTGGCCGACACCTCTCAAAGTATCTCTCTTTTGTTTAAAATGAACATCATTTTAAGTGAAAACAACAATTTACATGCAGAAAACCAACCAAACGCATTCTGATTCTATTGAAAATTTTGTAAAACGATTTGTGGGTCATATGTGATTCGTACGAGTCAACACTGCCTCAATACAAGGTGCGGTGTGGCTGTCACCACTCAAAGTGTCTCTCTTTTGTTTCAAAAGGACATCATTTTAAGTGAATACAACAACTAACATACGGAAAACCATCCAAATGCATTCTTATTCTGTTGAACCTTTAGGAAAACGATCCATGGGTCATATATGACTTGTATGAATCAACCCTGCCTCAATCTGAGGGCCGGTGTGGCCGACACCACTCAAACTGTCTCATTTTTATTTGAAATAGACATTATTTTAAGTGAAAACAACAATTGACATATGAAAAACTGACCAAATGCATTTGTATTGTGTTGATAGTTTAGTAAAACGATCCATGGGTCATTTTTGACACGTATGAGTCAACCCCGCCTCAATACATGTCATGGTGTGGCCGATGTCACTAAAAGTGTCTCTCTTTTGTTTAACATGGATATCATTTTAAGTGAAAACAAAAACTGACATGCTGAAAAATGACCAAATGCATTCGGATTCTATTGAAACTTTAGGAAAACGATCCATGGGTCATATGTGACATGTACGAGTCAACCTTGCTTCAATCCAAAGAATGGTGTGGCCAACATATCTCAAAGTGTCTCTTTTTTGTTTAAAATGAACATTATTTTATGTGAAAACAACAATTGACATATGGAAAACTGACAAAATGCATTTGGATTCTATTGAAAAATTTAGGACAATGATTCATGGGTCATATTTGATGTGTACGAGTCAACCCTGCCTCAATATGAGGCTCGGTGTGGCCGTCACCACTCAAAGTGTCTCTCTTTTGTTTAAAATCGGCATCATTTTAAGTGAAAACAACAACTGACATACGAAAGACTAACCAAACGCATTCAGATTCTATTGAAACATTAGGAAAACAATCCATGGGTCATATGTGACGTATACAAGTCAACCCCACATCAATACGTGGTGCGGTTTGGCCAGTATCACTCTAACTGTATCTCTTTTGTTTAAAATGGATATCATTTTAAGTAAAAACAATTGGCATACGGAAAACTTACCAAACGTATTCAGATTGTGTTGATACTTTATAACAACGATCCATGGGTCATATGTCACATGTACAAATCAACCCCGCCTCAATCTAAGGCATGGTGTGGCCGGCACCACTCAAAGTGTCTCACCTTTATTTGAAATTGAAAACATTTTAAGTGAAAACAACAACTGGCATTTGGAAAATCGACCAAACGCATTCAGGTGCCATGTTCTATTAGTATCAGAAGAGCTATCAATGCCCCTTTTTGAAGGAAAAATATCTATGTCACACCATTTCTAGTCCTTGAGAAATATTTCTACCTGTTTCACACATCATATGTCATTCCACCATTAAGAGTGTACTCCATTCCCCAGATGGGAGGGTACTTTCTGTTTTTTTTCATGTGACTAGTTTTTTTATCATTCAGAATATTTGGTCTTATAATATTATACTCAACTCGACTTTACATGGCTTTGACTTTACTATCAATGTCTCCTTCTAGTAACATGTCTCATGTATTTTGAATCGAACCATCAAAATGGGCCTAACCTTTGCATGTCTTAACTTCATAATCCTCATCTTGGATATTTCCATTTAAGGAGGATTTTATGGGTATTTAAAAATACATTCTCAACCTATTTTCCATTGTTTGTTAGGTTATATAGTGTAATCCCTATTTAATTTACTAAAAATATGTGATGTCTTAGTCCCCACCTGAGAGGATAATCCCTGCATGACATTGGACTCCCACCACACTGCCCTCTAGGAAAATGTATGGCTTGATTCCAACTATACATGATACATATTGATGTCTAGACATCATGTCCTGGACCAACACGATTTTCATTCCATCCTAGATCATAGGTATTGTGACACACTCAAGTCGAGACCCTTCCCAGCCTAATTCATAGATGATGCCCCTTCCTCCGACTATGAGCTATATCTATGTGAGAGGTTCACTTGTTTTTTCTTGGGTGATAAGGATATAAAAAATTCACATAAGTAATTATTTTCCATCATAGAATTTCCCATCCTTATGTACATGATCAAAATCTTTATAGAAATATTCTATTCCAAACACTATGACCTTTAAAGCTATGCACTCATACCTGAGGAGTTCCTAATAATCCATAGGCTATGAAAACATGCTAAGTTCATTTTCCCCCTATTTATTTATTTTCCATCTATCCCCTTGTTCCTTGCTACAAGAACATAAAAATTACACCCCTACACTCTAGTATATATAACTTTAAGGGTTATCCCCCTTTGGATAAAGTTATGAGACCATAAACTAAGCTGTTTTTTGGATCATCCTTGATCTTACCAGTAAATCATACCTAGATCCCATTTTTGTATACCCTGTCCATATGCTTGAAGGTGTAACCCTAAGAGTAATTGAATAATTCTTGAGTATTTTCTCCCTTGTAATGTCCTTCCCCTGGTCTATATCCACTGAGTGGTGCCTAAATCAAGGATTCACCACTAGACCTAAGGTACGCATTCCCATACACTAGTGGATAACGATTAACATTGAGGTTCTAGGGCCATACCATTGGAAGACTATACCCCATATCAGAGTGCACAATAATATATGAAAATAAACCAATCAACGTCCATGATATAAACATTAGAGCACACATTATAATACATAACTGACTTAAAATTAAATACATAAAAACTAACACACACGGGTCACCCACCATATTAACCCCATATACAAAAAATGAATATAAAAGGAAAAAGAGACTCCAATATATCCTCGAGTCTCACATCATCTCAATCACCAAACCATCTGAACTGTTCTATCATTATCATGTAATAGTGATCCTTTTCCCAATTTGATCCTATATGAAAGTAGCAATTCTTCTCAGGGACCAAAGTGTCATGGCCTTCTAAGCATGATGAGAGTACAACATAGTATGAAACCACTAATATAGTTTGATACATAACTATTAAATGTGTGTCTATACATGTGATATTGGTAGATAAATAAATTTATAAACTATTTAATATAAATAAATAAATCACTATTGATCCTCAGGCTCTAATGTGACACTTATGACGACCACACCTACCTCGTCTAGTGCTGAAGTGTCTCTGAGCATGTTGTGAAACCGTTCCAACTAGTATATAATTTAAAATCAATTCCCATCCTCCTAGGGAAATCCAATATCAAAGTAGTATGTTCAAGCACTATTTTCAAGGGTAATGGCCCTAGGAAATATTGCAGTAATCCCATAACCAATTCCCAGACGTCCTAAGAAATCAAATACTATCAGGTACAATGGTAAATTCCTAGATTTCATGGAAAGTCAAACATCATCTAGTATCAGCCAATTATCACGCTCCTATGGAAATAGAGTTTCAATGTCCATAGAGTTGATGACGCCTTCTTTGGTTGTGCCTCACCATCTCCTCTAAAACATCCTATTTTTCTGAGAGCTTCATGTTGTTATCTCGGGTTCAATTCTATCTCAACTATTAATTTTCTTGTCTTGAGGGTTTTCACTCATCTAGAAATGTTGAAATCCAAGGTCATGTTTCCATAATGTTAGAACCGGTAATGAGAAACCAAGCTGCTCATAGTTTGTTTATTGATCGGGACTCGCTTGGTGTTTGCCACTACAATCTAGGTCTCTTGTGGGTTTTTCATGTGCTCTTCTTCTTAAATTTGGGTATGTCACTACAGGGTTTGTGCCATGATTGTCTAAGATGATTTTGGGTTCCCATGAGGCTGGCGGCTGAGTTTGCAGAAGATGGTTCTTGGATCAATATTTGGATGATTTGAGTGATGCTTGCGAGCATGGAGGAGTCTGGATCTGGTCAGTTGAGCATGTTCAAGATTTGTTGAAAAGCTCTATATTATCTTTTGTTTGTGCTACTTGGAGGCTATCAACAGTGGATACTGAACCGGGACTGAAGTAGGTGGAAGCCACGGTTGATTGATCTCTGATATTGTAGGTTCTCTTCCACTTCAAAGAGTGGGGGTATCAGTGCTACTTCAGTTCAGGTCAGGGTCGCACTGCTTTTTTTCTTGATATTGAGTTAATCGATGCTCGTGAATGAATGTTCAATGCTTAAATTGTGCCCATTAGTCATCTGTTTGTGTAGGGGGCTAATGTTTCATCCAATGTTGGTTCACTACTAATCAAGAGGAAAAGAGAAGCAGCTAGGTTTCTAATTAGTGATCTGAAATTAGTTGCAGATCCACCCAGATCTGACCATGCTAGTGGGTTTGGTACGGCATTATGTCATTAATCAAGATCATCCCACTAGCTCACTCCCTCTCTTAATAGGTGTTCTAATTTTTCTGATATGATTTCTTCTAATTTATAATTTGTTTATCTATTCTGAATTTTCTGTTATTTTATAGTTTTTTTTAACAGGGAAAAATTTTCATTAGTGGTCTTGGGCAATCAAAATGGTTGGGTTGGCCCTGATTGTAGGTTTTAGGTTTAGAGTGTGTTTTCTATTTTTTTAGTGTGTTTTTGTTTGATTGAAGGTTTCACTTTTTTGCAGTGTGTTTTCTATTTTTTGCAGTGTGTTTTATGTGTGAATTGTGTTTGATAGCAGGTTTTGTGCCTGAAATTGAGTGGGGGTCTATACCATCGGTTTCAAAACTGTTGGTATACCTCTATATAATTTCTACAGCCTAGAATAGGCCTACAGTTCAGAACCGTTGGTATAGATTTATGCCAAACTCTATCACAATAGTTTAAGCTGAACCATTGGCACAACATAAATCCATCACCTACAAAAACCATTGGTAGATAGATATACCAACGTTTTAAACCGTTGGAATAGAGATGTCCCAATAGGTTAAAACTGTTGGCATAAATTTATCCCAACGGTTCAAAATGAACCGTGGGAATATTGAAATCTGACACCCCTATACCAATGGTTCAATTTGAACCATTGGTATAGGGATACCGCAACGACCCACTTTCCAACAATTAGTGAAACCGTTGGGATAGACTATCCCAACGGTTTCAGGGCCTTTCCCAATGGTTTAAACTATTGGGAAAAGTTAGATTACCAGCAGTGTGACCAAACAAACTTGTTCCATGACTCTCTACCAAGGCTAACTCACTCGAATGGTGACCACTCGGGTCCTTATAACCCGAAACTCAGATCACGTCATCAACCAACCATTTATCCAGTATTGTTCTCTCCACTATTTCTAGTTACTTGGAACCTATTCCATCGATGAAGGACCACCAGAACTCAACCCAACTTTCTCATCACAGAACTTCTTCCAACTCACCATTCCAAAGAATCCATACGGAATTACCCTAAATTAGCATCCAATTGCACCATTGAAACCATTCAGGAAGAAATTACTACACTATCTATCCAAGTACTAAGATCAACTTTACCTAACTCAAGTGAAACATCATTTCAAATGGTGATTTTCACTAAAACATGAACCTAGGGGTGGATCACTCTCACTATATCCATTTAAGTTTACCGTCTCAGGTAGGACCACACCCAACTAGCCTGTCATAGAATTTCCACCTTCCACTGATGGTACACCAACCCTTCCTCACCCTTCCAAGCTGTTCACTGACTTGAATCCTATCATTATCATCCAACATACCCACTGAAGTTGTTTCATGAATTCTAGTATAATTCCATCATCATGGAATTACCGCCCTCTAGACCATCATTAGCTTCACCATTGGAATGACACTACATCTCATGTCCAAGTTTCACCAAAATTCAAGATGTTCCAAACCACAAAATGGTAAAATTAATCGAGTCCAACCCCAATCTGCGTTGGATTTATAGGACCCCAACTTATCTTACTATAACATGTTTTCATATCCAAAAACACCCTTTTTTACTCTAGTACAAGCATAAAAATCTTCACATAGAACCACCACACTTGGATCATCAGTCACCAAATCTAAGGCCCACATGCCTCTTCGAGGAACTTGACATGCACCTCACAGGTTCCTCATTAGCACCCTGGTGCCACTACATCGACTTGGTGTTCTCTTCCCCATGTCCAGGACTAACATATCACTCCCCACATTAAGAGTGTTATTAAAACTACAATTAAGAGGAGTTCCAACCAACGTTTCTTACACTCAATCGCAAGCTGAACCGAAAAAACATAGACATGGATATCGATATTTTTCTCAAAATAGGAAAAGGAACATCACCTTGATCCCATTCCAGGTTGTTGTGAATGGAATCCACGACGTTTGTTATCATTTGGTCCATCTTGAGGACCTCAACCCAAGACATAGAGGGTGTACATCCCATCATCAATATTTACACATGTTTTCTCCATCCACATAAACCTGATGAAGTCCCTCATCCAACCCAAAACATCCAAGATTCTTGGTGTGAGACAGAGCTTCTAAACATGTCTAGGATGATATCAAGATATTGGGCAGGATCATCACTAGTTGAGGTAAGATAAGAAGTTTTCAAAGAACACCACCACCCACTTATCCCTTTTTTATGTTGAACAATGGGACACTATGATCTTCCAAGGATTTCAGGCTTCCCTGTCGAATGTGTTTCATCAAAACTTAACCTCCACCACTCAGGTGATATTTCCAACCTAGTTTAACCATTGCTCCATGAACAAATCACTCAGAATCCAAAAACCAAAATTTCATGTGAAATTACATTTTCCAAACCCCTCGAATTATTCTGATGTGTACCTAATATCAAACAACCATAAAACATGGTCTACCACATCATACAAATCATCAGTCTCTCACAAAACCACCTAAACATGCGTATATCCCATCGCCTTCTTAATTACCTAACCATGTCTCTTGGTTAGTCAATCTCATCATCACTGAGGTAGACTCTTCATCCCACCCAACAACCAAACCATTCATACCTAGAAGTTCATCCATGTAACCACCCTCACCATGGGTGTCACCATCGAGTAAAAGAATATAACCACATTCCTCCACCCTTTTCTCTTCTGCTCGAAAACAACTTTCGAACCTCTATTAATCCTCACCCAAACAGGTGTGTTAGACATTCATATGAAATAACTCTTCAAAACAAACCTTAGATCATATCACGAGCACTCATGTGCACTTAAGAAAGAATCGGGTATAACTATACCATTTACTAAAACTTGGTGGTACTCGATATGCATTGACACCACCATTATAGAGTCTCACATGATTTATATTCCAGGGTACTTGAACCACTGTCCTAACCTCTGACAAGGTCACTTGTGATTTTTAGAAACTATCATCACATAACCACAACTCTAGTGGCACCACAAACCATCAACCTTCCCACTTATCCCTCAAGACCAATTCTGCACCATGGAACACTCGGAGTCCCATTATCAAAGTACAAAATATCTATATGTGTATCACACACCCAAAATCATAAGAAAACTTTTCTGACCTCTATCATAGGACACCTTGAAGTTTGAATGGTACCAACTCCCTTGACTGGAGTCTCAACCAAAAAAATCCAATGGTCCTCTCTCCCAACATAAATTTAATTACGTAAACAAATAAATTTTAAAACCTCAAGCTTTAATGGTACATTTCCTTTTGAATAATGCAGTAGCTTGTGTTGTACACAACTTGGAGTTTTAACACACCACGACCAATGAAACTAGATTTTATTAATAGTAATACCCACTTTTTAAAATTTTATAAATTTTAATTTTCAAAATGGACTTTATTTTTCGATTCAAAATATCAAAATTAGCTCAGGGTGAATTTTTTCTATTTTTCTGAGAACTTTCAATTTTTGATAAATTGTGAAAAACACTACATTATTGTTCAAAACTGACTTTTTATTTAAATAATTAGTTATTTTATTTTAATATAATTTAGGTAAAAATAGGCACATAATACCTATATATGTTCAATTTAATTCATTGGATTCATTTTATAATAATTTTAGATAAATAAAATTTTATTGAACTTTTTACCGTCTTTTACCCACCTTATAAAAGCATTTACAAATTTGCATAAAACATAATTTTATCGCTTCTGTGAGTTGAATTTCAAAAATCCGAGTGACACAGTTTACATCATTAAGTAAAAATGTGGTTCAATAATATGATAATAATTTTTGGTGAATAATTACTTTTGACTTTTATTTACCACGGTTAAAAGTAAATAGGGTAATTAAGGGTAAAATTGATATTATAATTACTCTAAAACATGTCCTAATTTTATTTGATAAGTGTAATTCTACAAAAAAAACCTTATAAATAAAATATGATCCTTTTGGTCCACTTGTATTAGATTAGGACATTTATTATTATTTTATATAAAGAAGAGTTAAAAGTGTTAAATTCAAAGTTTAATAACTAAACCACTTTTAATATAGGGTTAAACATAATATAAATTCTACTATAAATATTAATTATAAAGCTAAAAGGTTTTCATACATAATTGTATTTTATTTATATTTTTTAGATATTAAATAATTTAATTTATTTATGACACAATGATGATGCAGTAATTACCTTATTAATGAAATATTAAAATAATTGATATTATAAATATCCAAATAAATGTAAACTGAGATTTCTGATGAATTACACTAATTTTATAATTTAATATATCATTTTAGGGTTGATTAAATAATTTTTTTTCAAAGTAATCATGTTTCTATAATTTTCACAAAAACCAAATACTAAATAGTGTCAAAAATGACATAATTGAGTTTTTAAAAGAAATACTATATTATTAATTATATAATATTCCTAAAAATATAAGGGTCTTCCAAAAGACTTAAATAAGGTAATATATATTAATAATTAACCACTTAGGGTTCTATTGGATTGTTATAGTTTGTTTATTAACCATATAATATAAAAATACAAAGAGACATGGTAAATGTCAAACTATTTAACTAAGAGTAAAATCTAAAAGATAATGTTAATATGGTGACCTAAACCTGTATAAAACCTATTGGTTGAGAGTTTTTCGGCCCATACCTACCTTATCCTATAAATAAAACATTTTGGAGCCATTAGAAACCATAAATGATTTTATTATAAAATAATATTTTAAGCTTTTCCTAAAGTGACCCTCATCTCTCTTATAAAAGTGCACTTCACCTTCTCTTAAATGAACACCTCCAAAGCCATTTTTCTCAGCCAAAAATTGCCCAAATATCTGCTCAATTATCCTCCCTTCAACATAGAGTCCTTAATTTGATCATAAATCTAGACTAATGATCCATTTTGATCAACTCAAAAGGAAACACTCGAAGAAGAGGTAATAATTTCACCACCCTCTTTCAAGTTCTTTTCTTCTTCCACTTATTCTTTATTTGTTGTTTCCATACCAAAATAATAAATCCAATACCTTATACCTACTTTGATGTTATTATAAATATGGTCCAACCATATTCTTTATTCTATCCATCCTATAAATTACAAAGTCACCATACGTGCGTACGTATGGCTTACCATCTCCACGTCATGGTGTAGATTGTTATTCAAACACTTCATTGTTTGGATGGGTATAATAATGAGTATAACTAATGTAAATAATAAATATAGCATGTTAATTATTCTATATATTTGATATACCATCCAATTACATACGATTTCACCGTCAGTATAATGATATTTTCGCTCGTGCGTACGTATGGATTACCGTCTCCATAAACGCGATGAGATTCATTCCCCATCGTAATCATTCACAAATAATTTTCATTCTATGATTAAAACTAATTTTCATTAACATAATTTCATTATGTATATAAATCAAATGCATCCTATCCATAACACACATGGCTTATGTAACAAATAATATAAAGGAAAACTAATCAATTAACACCTGAAACGATGATACTACTAAAATATTATTAACAAAGAAATATTATAAGATCATATATGATATTGTATTTATGTATATGATTCTTGTATAATTTAATAACAATGTTTTAACTATTACAAAGGAGTTTAACATACCATAGATTAAGGAAAAGTACAAGGTAAGGGTTAATTCTACAATCTCTTTACTTTTCCGAGGTTGTTAATACGTAAGTATCTATTGGGACCTCTTTATCATCCACATCCGTGTTTTCTTAAAAATATAATTCAAAAAATTCTTACTGTTTACTAGAATATGGGTTAAAGTTAGGTATACCCTTATTTGACAATATATATTTTTAAAGGAATCTTTCTGTCATTTTCCAAACAAGGTACTTTATGACCTTTTCGACAAAATTAAGGTAAGAATGTATTTTTTTAACTTATACGATGGGTGCGGCTATTTTCTGTCATTATTATATTTTCAAAGCTTCCCATACAAGCTTATAACAAATATTTTCAAAATAAATGTTTTCTTTTATAATTATATAACTTTTAAATGATTTCAAAATAGAAAGTGTTACTTCTCTAAAAAATTTTGATTTCGTCTATGTCAACATCCTTTGATGGATTTCAATCTTGTTTGAAGTTGATTTATTATGATACAAAAATTCTATATTTTATTAAAGTTTTTGTGATATGTTTGACTGTGTATGGGTTATTTTTACACCATTCATGGTTTATGGATAAAGTTTTGACATTTCATATGCTATTTTTAATACAAATGTTTATGTTATGTATAAAACTTTTCATATGAGGAATGCATTGGACATATTAAGTGATGGGTGGAGCCCACTATAGCTCCTTGACTCATTGGTAGGTCTCATTAGACAAACTAGTGTCCTGGAATTAGGCCTTGACAAAATATTATTTCAATTATTGGCACAAGGCCTTGACTATGTGGTTTTGAAGTCTTTCATTATGCATTCCATCATTATGAAATTTGCTATTGATATTACATGTGATTATTTGACTAGTAGAATATCCATGTGAATAAGTTAATGGAATTATTTGATTTATATTGGCCATATTATGCAGAATTTTATGTTTAAAAGGATTGTGTTTTATTTTTATACATTGCCTTAATTTCTTATGCTTATTTATGAAAGATTCCTCTATATTTCAATCCTTACTGAGCATCTAAGCTCACCCCTTTCTAGGTTTTATTTTTTCCAAGATGTGAAGAAATATTTTATGGTTGAATTATAGGGATAGAATAAGGATATAAGTGTGTTCAATGTGGAAAAAAAGGTTGTTGATGTTTTTTTTCATGATGTAATGTAAAACTTAGGAATGTATCTAGTACTTACAAGGCTACTAAACTGATCGGTCTTTCTGGATTTGAATCCTTGTGATTATGCCAATGTTAGGTAATAATGAACTGACTCTGGGTAACTGGGTTTGTGGCATTACAGTTGGTATCAAAGGAAGTTTATTACAAACCTTGTAAGCTAGATTAAGAAAACCTTTTATGAGATAACATTACCCTAAGATAGACTTTGAGGATTAGTATAGAAGAACTTCCTAGAATTATGGTAATGTAGATATTTTGTGAGTTTTCCAAGAAATACATCCATGTCTGGATAAGATCAAGTAGAGGAGGCACTAACACATATGTACCTTGGGGTAAATCCCAAAAACACTGCTTTGAGCTAGACTTGAACGGGAACTGGTGCACAACAACGGGTCTTTCTTCTCTCTTGGTTACGACACTCCTTGGGGATATTCTTAGGATAATTCACATTTTTTTACAAACCTTTATGAATAATATGAGTATATACCTACTCAATGAAAACTTTTTTAGGATTATGTATTATATCCATAAACTGTTCAATTTATGTTAAGTGTTTTAAAAGTTTGGAATTATGTATTGTGGTTCATAAACTAATATATTGTATTCCATTATTTATAAATAGTTCCTAGGGAAAGGAATGGAAACTTTATCAACACACTTAATACATGTAGAAATTTTCCTCCTACTCAAGATAATTATAGTGGAGCTGGTGATGCAACTGGTTCTGATTATCTTATCACCATACTAAGACAACTCGCTCAGGTTATGAATAATAACCTTACCCGTATAGAGCACCCTGATCCACAACATGGAGGATCAATGTTAGACCACTTAATGAGGAAAAAACCACCAACATTAAATGGGATTTAAAATCCATTAGTATCTGAGAAATGGATAAATTCCTTATAAAAAATATTTCATGATTTGGGGAGTAGCAAAAGGGAAAAAGTTTTCATGGGATTTTATCGCCTCACGGGAGATGAAGATCAATGGTGGTCATTAATACAAAACACAAAGGAAGATTTAGAAATATCAAAAATGTAATGGAGGGAGACTAAAGATATTTTCTTAGAAAAATACATTCCTCATGACCATCGAGCGGATATGGAAAGATAATTTTTGAGTATGAGGAAAAAAGACGATGAGAATGTCGCAAAGTATGGGGATAACTTTACAAGGATAGCAAGGCATATAGTAGATTATATAAATAACCCAAGGAGTA
The DNA here is from genome assembly GCA_963277665.1 of Viscum album. Lineage (NCBI taxonomy): Eukaryota > Viridiplantae > Streptophyta > Magnoliopsida > Santalales > Viscaceae > Viscum > Viscum album. The sequence goes on along the minus strand of OY728157.1, from coordinate 858,397,232 downwards.
ATATTTGTCGATTATTTAATGGGTTAAAACCATTTCTTCATCGAGCATTAGTCTCATTATCCTTCTCATCATATGAAGATATAGTCTCATGAGATATCAAGACAAAAAAGGAATTTTCTATGTCTTATAACTTTAAAGAAAAGAAATAGAAAAATAGAACTGCTTAACACTCTAGAAATGAAAAGAAGGAGAATAAGGGAAAATTTGAATATCCATCCTATGGTCAATGTGGGAAGAAACACCCTGGTACTTTCCTGAAGGGAATGGGATTCTATTACAAGTGTGGTTAAAAAGGCCAGCATGCTCATGATTTCATGGGGAAGAAAGAGGTTGTAAATGTTCAATGCTGCAATTGTAGAGAAAAGGGTAATTATGCAAATGAATGTCCTAATAACCAAGGGAACTTACCTTAGAAAAGGCCAAGGGATCAAGGCCAGGCTTATGTGATCACTACGGTTGAGGTTGAAGCTCTGAAAGATGTGGCGGCAGGTAATTTAATGGTTTCCTCGTGTTTAGCCAATGATTTATTTGATTATGGATCATCACATTTTTTCATATCTTCCTAGTATTCTATGAAAATTAGAAATTTTAAATTTGACTTAACAAGGGAGTTTTCAGTCAAAACACCTAAGGGTAGTATCATCGCAATAATGTTTTGTGAAAAATTTCCCATTAGGGCATATAAATGTTTTTATCTAAAGATTTCATCATCATACCCATGATTGAATTTGATATAATCCTTAGAATGGATTGGATTTCAGACCATTATGTGAAAATTTATTGTAAGAATAAGGAGGTTAAAATTTTTGAGGATGATAAGAAGTACCTTATCTTTAGAGCATAAATGTCACCACCTGATTGTTATCTAGATCTACCCCTAGTAGCTCTGCTAAATTTAATTATTGGGTAAGAAGAGAATAAAATAACTATGGGTGAGGGAAATAATGTTTGAATAGATGACGAATCTATTGTGCAAGAATATGTTGATTTTTTCCAGAGGATTTACCTGGTCATCCTCTAGAATGAGAAATTGAGTTTTCCATTGATTTAATTCCTGGTTCAAGGCCCGTATCAAAGACCTCTTATAGAATGGCCACTGTGGAATTAGTGGAACTAAAGAAAAAACTAGAGTAACTGATTAATAAGGTATTTATTCACCCTATTGTTTCTCCATGGGGAGACCGTATCCTTTTTTTTAAGAAGAAAGATGGAGCTATGTTGTTGTGCATTGACTACAGGGAGATCAATACTATAACAATAAAGAACAAGTATCTCCTACCTCGCATTGATGATTTATTTGATCAACTTTGTGGAGCTCAATATTTTTCAAAGATTGACCTTCGATCTAGATACAATCAGTTTTCAATGAAGAAGTAATACATTCCAAAGACAGCATTTCGAACTAGGTATGGGCATTATGAGTTTACAGTAATTCCTTTTGGATTGACTAATGCACCTTCTGTATTCATGCATCTAATGAATAGAGTTTTCAAGGAATATCTTTATGACTTTGTAGTGGCATTTATTTATGATAAATTGGTATACTCTAAAATCTATGAAGATCATGAAAATCACTTGTGCATTATTCAAAAGACTCTTAGAATAAATGAATTATATGGGAAGTTTAGAAAGTGTGAATTCTGGCTTCAAAAGACTTCTTTTCTTGTGTATATTGTCTCTAAGGATGTAATCACTATTGATACTTCAAATAAAAAGGAAATCCAAGAATGTACAGCATCGACGAGTATAACTGAGGTATGCAGTTTTATTGGTTTAGCAGGTTATTATCGACATTTCAACTAGAATTTTTCCTGGTTGGATAACCCATTAACCAAGATCACATGTAAAGGGGTTAAATTTGTTTGGACAAAAGAGTGTGAAGAATGTTTCGAAGAACTAAAGAGAAGATTATTCAATGCTCCTATCTTGACACTACCATCAGAGAACAAAGGGTTTTTTATTTATAGTGATGAAATCAAAGAAAGGAATTGGTTGTGTCATTATGAAGAATTATAGAGTTATTGATTATGCATCATGACCACTAAAATTTAATAAGTAAAACTGTCCTACTCATGATCTTCAGTTAGAAGTTGTAATATTTACTCTGAAAATATGGAGACACTATCTCTATGGGAAAAAATGTGATGTTTATACTGATCACAAGAGTTTGATGTATATTTTCTCAAAGAAATAAATAAACATGAGGAAAAGACTATGGCTTTAACTACTCAAGGATTACGATTCAACTATAAACTACCACCCAGGGAAGGAAAATAAGGTGGAATATTCTTTGAGTAGAAAGTATCATGGAGTTTTGAACAAGATGAGAGTTGAAAGGGATCCTATTTTCATGGATATATTAAATATGGATATGGGAATAGCCATGGAAGGTGAAACATCAATAATTTTTCAAGTGGTTACCAAAACATCTTTACTAGAAAGGATAAAGAGTTCTCAGACTGAGGATGAGGAGTTTCAAAAGAAGATTAATGCTATGAATGATGGGATACTAAGTGACATCATATATGAAGCTGGAATTTTTAAATTTGGGAAGAGACTTTGTGTTCCTAACATACCTGATCTAAAAAGGAAATTGATGTATGATTCTCATAGCTCTAATTTCTCTATACGCCCTGGGAGCACCAAGATGTATAGAGATTTGAAGGAACATTTTTGGTGGAACAACATGAAGAGGGAGATTTTTGATTTTGTGTCAAGGTGTATGGTTTGTCAACAAGTGAATGCTAGAAGGAAACAACTTATAGGATTCAAGAAACCTTTTCCCATACCTGAGTGGAAATGGGATAATATTACGATGGACTTTGTCATGGGGCTACCAAAGACTCCTAGAAGGAATGATGCAATATGGGTCATTATTGATCGTCTTACCAAGTCAACACATTTTATTTCTATAAGAGAAGATTTACCACTTGAATGTATGGAAATACTATATATTACTGAATTTGTAAGACTTCATGTATTACCCCTATTGAATGTTTTTTATCTTGATCCCCATTTTACATCAGTATTCTAGAAAATTATTCAGAAGGCCCTGGATACTGAACATCGTTTGAGCACTACCTACCACCCTCAAACTGATGGATAATCAAAATGGAATATTCAAACCTTAGAAGACATGTTGATATCTTTCTCACATGACTTTTAAGGTATGTGGGATCAATATTTACCTCTGGTAGAATTTTCCTATAATAATTGCTTCCATTAAAGTATTCAGATGGAACCATATGAAGCGTTATATAGAAAGATATGTCGCACAGTAACTTGTTGGGATGATGTTGGTGAAAGAAACTCGTAGGCCTAGAACATGTTAAGGAAACAATGAAAAAGTTGATGGTTATCCAAATCCACATCAAATCAGCCCAAAGTAAGAAAAAGAGCTATGCCGATAGCTGAAGGAAGGATTTGGAATTTCAAGTAGGAGACCATGATTTCTTGAAGGTATCTCCATGGAAGGGTGTTATATATTTTAATAAGAAGGGTAAATTGATTCCTAGGTACATCAGACCTTTCGAAATTCTAGAATGAATTGGATTTGTAGCTTATCATTTGGAAATGCCTCCAAGTCTCTCCAAAGTTCATGATGTGTTCCACGTATCATTGTTGGGAAAATACATGCCTTCCCCAATGCATGTACTCACCTATGAGGAAATTGAACCGAAACTTGATATGTCTTATTGTGAAGATCCTGTCAAAATTCTTGATACAAGAGAACAAGTATTGAGAAACTGGATGACTTGTCTGGTAAAAGTGCTATGGATAAACCATAAGATAGAAGAGGCAATGTGGGAACCCGATGAACTTATGATGAAGAACCACCCAAATATTTTTATGCAGTATTATTCTAGAAATTTTGAGGTTGAAATTATTTTAAGTAGGGGATAATGTAACACCCCAAGATTCCACGGTATGTTTCCCTTTAAATAATGTTGTAGCTTGCATTGTACGCAACTTGGAGTTTTAACACACCACGACCAATGAAACTAGCTGTTATGAATAGTAATACCCACTTTTTAAAATTTTATAAATTTTAATTTTAAAAATGGACTTCATTTTTGGATTCAGAATATCAAAATTATCTTAGGGTGAATTTTTGGTATTTTTCTAGGAACATTCAATTTTTGGTGAATAGTGAAAAACACTGCGTCATTGTTTAAAACTGAATTTTTGTTTAAATAATTAGTTATTTTATTTTAAGTTATTTTAGGTCAAAATAGATACATAATACTTATATATGTTCAATGTAATTCATTGGAGTCATTTTATAATAAGTTTAGATATATAAAATTTTATTTAACTTTTTACCATCTTTTACCCACCTTCTAGGAGCATTTACAAATTTGCATAAAAAATAAATTTACCACTTCTGTGAGTTGAATTTAAAAAATCCGAGAGACATGGTTTACACCAGTAAGTAAAATGTGGTTCAAAAAGATGAAAATAATATTTGTTAAATATTAACTTTTGACTTTTATTTACCAAGGTTAAAAGTAAATAGGCTAATTAAGGGTAAAAATGATATTATAATTACCCTAAATCATGTCCTAATTCCATTTGATAAGATCAATTCGACCAAAAACAACCTTAGGAAAAAATATTATCATTTTGGTCCACTTGGATTAGATTATAACATTTATTATTATTTTATTTAAAGAAGAGTTAAAAGTGTTAAATTCAAAGTTTAATAACTAAACCATTTTTAATATAGGGTTACACAAAATATAAATTCTAATATAAATATTAATTATAAATATAAAAAGATTTCCTACATAATGGAATTTTATTTATAATTTTTATACATTAAATAATTTAATTTATTTATGACACAATGATGATTCAATAATTAACTTATTAATGAAATATTAAAAAAATGATATTATAAATATCCAAATAAATGTAAATTGAGACTTAGGATGAATTCCTATAATTTGTTAGTTTAATATTACATGTTAGGGTTGATTAATTTTTTTTTTTTTTTGAGGTAATCATGCTGTTATGATTTTCACAAAAAACAAATACTAAATAGTGTCAAAATTGACATAATTGGGTTTTTAAAACAAATACTATATTATTAATTGATATAATATTCCTAAAAATATAATGTTCAGTAAAATTAAATAGATAAAGTTATATATATATATATATATTAATAATGAACCACTTTGGGTTCTCTTGGCTTGTTATAGTAAGTTTATTAACCATATAATATAAAAATACAAAGAGACATGGTAAATGTCAAACTATTTAACTAACAGTTAAATCTAAAAGATAAGGTTAATATGGTGACCTAAACCTGTCTAAAACCAATTAGTTGATATTTTTTCTACCCATACCCACCTTATACTCTAAATAAATCATTTTTAATCCATTATAAACAGAAACTTATTTTATTATAAAATTATATTTCATGCTTTTCCAAAAGTGACCCTCACCTCTCTTATAAAAGGGTACTTCCTCTTATATTAAATTCACACCTCCAAATCTATTTGGATCATCCAAACCCTACCCAAATATCCTCTCAACTATCCTACCTTAGACATAGTGGCCTTACTTTGATTAGAAAGCCAACCTAATGATCCCTTTTGATCAACTCAAAAGGAAACACCCGAAGAAGAGGTAATAATTTCACCACCCTCTTTCAAGTTCTTTTCTTATTACACTTCCTCTTTATTTGTTGTTTCCATACCAAAATAATAAATACAATACCATATACATACTTGGATTTTATTATAAATATGGTACAGCCATATTCATTATTCTACCCATCCTATAAATGACAAAGTCACTATACATGTGTGCGTACGGCTTATCGTCTCCACGTTATGGTGTAGTTTGTTATTCAAACACTTCATTATTTGGATGGGTATAATAATTAGTATAACTAATGTAAATAATAAATAAAAAATGTTAATTATTTTTAATATATGATATATCATCCAATTACATACGATTTCACTATCAATATAATGATAGTCTCGCTTGTGCGTACGTACGGATTACCATCTCCACGAACGCGATGAGATTCATTCCCCATCGTAATCATTCAAGAATACTTTTCATTTTATGATTAAAAATAATTTTTATGAACATAATATCATTTTTTATATGAATAAAATACATTCTATCCATAAAAAACATGTCTTACATAACCATGAATATAATGGAAAATGAATTAGTTAACACCTGAAACGATGATACTACTAAAATATTATTAATAAAGCAATACTATAAGATAATATATGATGTCATATTTATGTATATGATTGATTTATAATTTAGTAACAATTTTTTAACTATTATATTTTAGGTTAACATACCATAAACTAAGTAAAATTACAAGGTAATGGTTAATTATACAATCTCCTTACTTATTTGAGGTTGTTAATACGTAAGTATCTACTGGGTCCTCTTTGTCATCCTCATCTGTGTTTTATTAAAAATGTAATTGAAAACATTATTAATATTTACTATACTATGGGTTAAAGTCATTTATAACCTTATTTTACCATATATGTTTTTAAATTAATCTTTTCGTTGTTTTCCAAATATGGTAATATATGACCTTTTCGACAAAATTAAGGTAAGAGTATCTTTTTTTAACTTATACAGCAGGTACGGCTATTTTTCTCCGTTATAACATAGTCAAAGCTTCCTATACAAGCTTATAAAATATTTTCAAAATAAATTTTTTCTTTTATAATTATATAAATTTTAAATGATTTCAAAATAGAAAGATATATTTATCTAAAAAAGTTTTGATTTCATCTATGTCAACATCCTTTGATGGATTTTAAGATTGTTTGAAGTTGATTTATTATGATACAAAACTTCCATTTTGTATTGAAGGTTTTGTGATATGTTTGACTTTGGATGTGTTATTTTTACACCATCCCTGGTTTATGGATAAATTATTTACATTTCGTATGATATTTTTAATACGAATGATTATGTTATGTTCAAACCTTTTCATATGAGGAATGCATTAGACTTAGTACATGATGGGTGGAGCCCGCTATAGCTCCTCGATGCATCGGTAGGTCTCATGAGACAAACCAGTGTCTTGAAACAAGGCCTTGACAAAATCTTATCTGCAGTCTTGGAACGAGGCCTTGACTGTGTGGTTATGATGTCTGGCATTATGCATTCCATCATTATGAAATTGGCTATTGATATTGCATGTGATTATTAGACTAGTAGAATATTCATGTGAATAAGTAAATGGAATTATTTGATTTATATTGTCCATATTATATAGAAGTTTATGTTTAAAAGGCATATGTTTTAGTCTTATACATTTCCTTAATTGTTTATGCTTATTTATGAAAGTTTCTGCAATATTTTTATCTTTACTGAGCATCTGATCTCACCCCTTTCTATGTTTTATTTTTTCCAGTATGTGGAGAAATATTTTATGGTTGACCTGCAGGGATAGGATAAGGATATATGTGTGGTAAATGGGGACAAAATTTTGTTGATGTTTTTATTTCATGATGTAATTTAAAACTTATTAATGTATCTAGTACTTCCAAGGCTACTAAACTGATCGGTATTTCGGGATTTGATCCCTTGTTATCATGACAATGTAATGTAATAATGCACTGACTCTGGGTAACTGGGGTTAGGGAATTACAGCCACACTCGTGCATGGAATTCTAAACCCAGATCTGAGGCACACTGTGCATAGCGCACCAAAAAACCTTGTACTCTAGGTTTCGTACCAAAGTTTTACACATTCATCTACACCACGAACAAAAAATCCTTTTTTATATTCAATAGACAAATCGCAAGGTCTGAAATCACAAGGTCACCAAGACCCAGGCACCCTCCTTAGGGTCCAGAATTCCCTCCGTACTGTCACGAACCATGTGAGTTCCCTCACTCACTTTACCGAACAACGCCTCAAAACCCAACCAAGGGTTCCATAACACACCACCTAGGCCATACCATTACTGGAAAGGCCTCACAATCCAAGCCTAAGGTCTCAACTAGGGAACTCTCACTACTCCAACCACGCATACAAGGGTCAAAACGACAACACAAAGACACCCAAATTTGAACCCGATTGTTCTCATTCTAAACTTATCATTCATTCGATACTTTAAAGAATGACTGGTAGGATTTAATCACATATGAAAAAAGGTCTTACACTATCAACCTTAAAAAACCCATTCTTCATACTCTATCCCAATAGTCATCATCACATTTAGAACACTACCATCTACCGCACCTATCCCGGTTCATGGTCAACATGGGGTTAATAAATTTAGTTATTCACAAGTCTTCCTTCAACACATATTCATACCAATTATTATATTACAACGCAATCCTTTCCTCTTAGGCACATTTCCAATTTCACAACTAGTTACAATAATCATTTTAATTCATTTACACCTTTCATTGGAAAAATTCATTAGCAACTTTACCATCATTATGCAATCCTTTTTCTTTCATGCACCGAATCAACCTTTACAATATATCACTACCCAAAATATTAATACATTCCTAACATTATTTTACATGATATTCATTAACTATTCATATGAATTATTTTCATTAACCCACTAAAATTATCATTATTAGGCATCATTTTCTTCATATTTTGTCAAGGAATGAAAATGCAGTATACTCTATATTCCCCACACAACCATCTTGGGTGTGTGGCTATAACGATGTATGCCCCCTATATACTTAGGTTACTAAAATGATGCATGAATGCACAAACTCATTCCATTCCATACTTGAGAAAAATATAATAAATCGGTAAAATCACACAACATGTGCGTCACCCAACAGTGAAATATCATTCACCTGTGACAACACACATTAAGAACGACAAGTCCCACTCTGGGTGACTTTGGTTTTCCCTCATACATGGGTTAGATACTCCCAATCATGAGGTCATTACCAAATCCCGAAACATCCTAATATCCTATCTACCATCACCAAATAAATGAAATAGAAAAGAACTCATCTAATACCACTTTGTAACATCCTCATCCTAGAATCCACTAAACGGGTGCTCTGATCCAGGTCATCATATGACCTCAAGCACGCCTCCCCATACGCCAGAGGTTGACAACTAGTGGTGAGGGTCTAATAAGTCACATGGGGAGACTATACCCTCTTTAAAAGGGTAATATATAACATAAAACAATATAAATATTGGAAATAATGTGAAAAACTAATAAGCATACAATCCAATGATCCCACAACTGGGTAAAAACCATATTTCAACATTACCCATGTCATAAAAAAGTAGTAGTGTAAGTGAATAAAATCCAAAAAAATAAGACAATGGGTGAATCTCTGAATAGATCCTGACTCTGATTCTAAGTCCTTAATCATATACATCCTGAGCCCAACTCATAGGGCCCTTTCCCTTAACCTGGCATGAAACAAAGAAAATCTACTCGGGTACTCCACAACCGCCTAAGGAGGGTGTGAGTACCAAACTCAGTAGGCCACCACCAACGGTGTCTACAAAATATCTAGTCTAATAGATAGTGTATGAAAGTAAAAAATAAATGGTAAGTGAACGAGGGACCATTCAGGTGCTATTAGTTAAAAAAATCATTTAATTCATGACTAGAATTTACCCCAATTCCATTTTTTATTCTATTTTTACCACACAATCCATTTTCAACACATTATCTTTTGGCCAGGCATATGAATCATCTACACATGGGTCTAATTCAAATAATCACAATGCATAGGGTAAAATAAATCATGTCCCAATCTCACTTGGGATACACATATCACATCAATACATTATCCTCACCTCGAAGCCTCAGTCTGGGAGGAAGGAAACTGTTAGAGGAATAGAGCCTTTGTCCCCATCCCTAACCTATGAATTTTGAGGTGGAGTTTAGAGCCTCAGTATAACTTGACCCATGGGCATATAACCTCGATTCAATACCCCTCTCTACCAATCCATGTGCGCATGATTTTTTATCAAATCACCGTAGCCATACCGTAACACAACCAAGTACATCCAATACCATTAGATAAAATAATTAATAACAACAACATAGTAATAAATACTATTCCATAACCCATTAATACATTTACTATTTACAATTCATATTCATTTTTTCAAATTCACATTCTCATGCCTTAACCTTTATGTGTGTTCAACAACCCTCGTACTTAGCCAATATTCATCGATTACCATGTACTAACCCACATAGCACATTCACTATTTCACAAGAATTTACCCATTATGCATTTGAGGTTTGACTCTTGTGATACATAGTACAATCACTCATTCACATTTAACCCAGTAGGTATACCCCATTATTTCCCACGTATTAACTTGTTCCACATTCATCAATTCTCGTTTTTGCAACCATCCACCCCTTATTAATTTATAATCTGTTTCCAGTTCAATATGATCTAATTTCATATCTTCTAGTCCCCATTGGAATTTTAATATAATTCATATATCATTCAAAAAAATCCCATTTAACCCAATTAACCCATTACTATTTCATGACAGACAACCCCTAATGCCATTATTAAACCTGGGAAAACATGGACATTCCATATTCGATCCATCTAACAACACTTACATGCTAAACATGGGATCTATGTTATTACACATCAATTCCCCACATGACCTTATCAATTTGTAGGTTTGGAAAGGTCATCACACCCCATGGGTGGCCCAAAATTGGTCAAATACTCCTCTATGCATCCTTCGGGGATCATGAGGGTTTCAAATCATTATTTAGATGATTGTTCTACCAAATCCCACCAAAGGAATCTAATGAACAACAAGAGGAAATAAATAACACATACTCATATGCACAAATATACCTAAATACCATGGGATATAACCTTTAGACCACCTACCTCAATTCTGTTGATTAACATACTCTTAATCATGGTATTGCATCCGGATTCAAGCATCCCTTGAAGACTCAACCTAAATCTCACCTAAAAAAGAGGGTTTTAGGGATTCATAAGGATATGGGAGAAAGATTAAAACCCTAATTGAAAAGAGGGAGCAAGGATGAGATTATAATTACTTTTCTCTTCGATCTGCAAAAAACGGCTCTCCAAACGGACAAGAATTGAAGAGAAACCACCCTTGGAAGATCTTGGGAGGCTTTGTTCGTTCCTAGGATTCCAAGGAGGAAGGGGGGAATCTCGAGTGAACATAAAAATCCTAGGGTGGGATTTTTGTAAATTTTTAAAAGTTTCTAGGCCACACATTTTTTCAAACCATGTGAAAAATGTTTGGAGTATACTGCCCGCACATCCTTCTCTCACATAGCTTTTTCAGACCATGTGTAAATCACACTAATTGTCATTTCCTTCATGGTCTCCCCTCGCATAGTTTTCTATACCATACGCAAACTGTGTGGATTTCCCAGAGATACCCTTTTACCTTTTTCAGCCCACAAACCCCTAGAATACCCTCGATCCTTATCAAGAACTTGTGGTAAAACTTATACATACAAAAATAAGAGGCCCAATCCAAAACATAAACAAAAATATACCTTAATAAAAATTGGGACCTTACACAATATGTTTCATTTTTACTTTATATCTCACATGGATGATTTTTATGATGCATTTAATGAATATATATTATTAATTAAATTATTATTATTATACAATTATAATATATAATTTACCATCATACCCTTCCATCTATTGTAAAAAAAAATGTTTGCTTTCTATGTATATGTGACCTACAAATTCCATGGAGTTATGTGATTTGTTTTTAATGTATAATATTAATGGGTTTCTCTAAAATATTATTTTATGTGTAAAAATTAAAATTATATCATTATTAATATTCATTTCAAAATTGAAAAATGAATCATTTTTTATAGTGAACTTACAGATCTTATTTGAGGATTATGAACTGAATGCCCTAAAAACATTCATCATAAATTTAACTGAATTAGTAACTACATAATACATGGAAATAAATGAAATATTAATAATTAAATAAACCAATAAAATTTTAATAATCATGTAAATTTTTATTATACAAAAGTTTAAGTATGTATATGGTGGGTGAGACTCAAGGTAAGGGGATTTTATGGAAAAAAATATTTCCAATGTTTTAATGTTTTTCATCTTTTTTCTATCAATATCCATGATATTTAAAATATTATGTGTATTTTATTAATATACTGAACTTTATGTTAAATTTAATTTTAGTCCATGTTTCACATTCTTTATAAAGTTTTTAAAATAAGACATTTTACATTTTCCAAATGGGTTATTTGTAAATTTTTTCAAAACTGTGGAAGGAATTTTTTTTAAAATGTATACAAATTGAATGAAATTTAATTTATTCATGGAAACAGTTCTTTTAAAAGATTAATTTATTGGTATTAATGTGTTTTTAATGTATATAATATATAATATTCTTCTAAAAATTTTCAATTTAGGATTTTTCAATGGTAAAATAATTTTATCCTTATTTTTACATGATGCCCAAAAGTGATTCTTCATATGTTTTATATATTATAATATATGATATTTTTTATGGAAATGAAAACACCATTTTGTTTTATGTTTTTTAAAGTTATTTTAAATTTTTCATGATGATGGGTGATCCCAATATAGTTGTAATGAATTTTTTCTCCTTTTAAGAATTTTTTATATTTTAAAAAATATTTTTAAATGTACATGCAGAGTCATTATGGGATTCAGGGTTCTAGAGATCCTTAGTACAGATATATATAAAAATATTAAATATATTATATCACATGCACACCATTTTTCTAAAATAATGGAATATATCCCAAATTTTTATTCATATGTGGAAACTGAGAGTTCTATTAAATCTATATCACCAATTCTACCTTAGGAATGACATAAAATTTTTGTGCTCTGAGAATTTATTTTAAGAGTGGTCATTGGTGGATTTAAAAATAAATAAATTTGTTTATTTATTTATTTAATTTATCACTAGAAAAAAGATCCTATATATAATACCCATTATTTTTAATTATATAGGGTTCTATAAATAACCCTAGAGAATTATGGGATAGAGAGCTATGGTGGCGAGTTCATTGGTGGATGGTCACAGGATCATGGATAAATGATCGAAGTGTAACGATGATCATAATCATCAATTTTTTTCTTAGATATCACCAACAATAATAAATTAGAAATGATCTTCATCATATATCTATCCAAACCTAAGGTAGTGTGCTTATATATTGTGATTAAATACATTATTTATTTATCCCATTTGGAATGAAAATCAATCCTCCTAAAAATTGATTTGAATGTCCAATGTTGATTTATGGTTGACGGGTTTTTACCCATTGAATTATTATTTAATTCTCCCATCTTCATTCTTCATTCTTAAAGAAATGTATTTAGGCCAACCTAGATGATGATTGAGGTTCTTTCCTCATGTTTGTGATCTGTGTATTTCTCCCATCATTCTATGCATGTTAATCATTGGTATTTCCTTTGGCTGGTGGTTTCGTAGATTCTCTATGAAAGATCATTTCATAATCATTATATGGAATAATAAATCATTATTGTAGATACATGATTGAGATTAATGGAATGATCTAGGAGTGGTGTCAATGAGAGAGGATCGAGAATGGATTATTATTTGAGGTTCACAATTTGGAATTGAAATTATGACATTGTGCAATGTGAGGTAGTTCTAGAGTATAAGGGCTAGCCAAAAATAGTCCACCGATGAAGGTCATGATCAAACAATATAATATATATATTTTATTATATTTATTTGTCATGTTATTGGATAAAACTGTGGTGTGAGTGAAGATTCCTGAATATATATATTTTTTTGAAAATTATGAATTCCATGTCATTTAGTTATTTGGAACATATGCAATGTAGTCACCTTTGTGAAACTTTTAAGGTTTATTCAGTGAGTTAATTGTCACATGCCTTATGATTGAATCACATGTTGTGTGACCTGTAGTCAACCGACTTGGTGTTCATAGGGATTACACTCTTAGGACACTATGTGGGAAAAAGTTTTGTGTGGTGAGTTTACATAATGGATATCTCTTGGTGAGTGGCTCAGCATGTATGATGATTACATGACCAGGAGGCCATGTGGACCCACAATCCATGTATGGTGGTGTATTCCCCATATACTTTAGAATGTACACTGGCATGGTAAGATGGTACATGTAGTGTTTTAGCTCATACCCCACACACTGTGTGTAGAAGATTGCACCTTTTTTATTTTAAAAAGTAATCAGAAAAATATAGTTACATGAGAATGGACAATGTACAAATGTACATCTAGATTACATGAACTTGTCTCAATAGAACACTCCAAGTGATAGATAGACCTTTTCATTTAATCTATCATATAATAACACACCATGTATAAGGGGAAAAATAGGTAGTGTGAGAAGATAAGACAAAGGTATTGATAAATTTAGTGATACATGTTGTGTGTAAGAACCCAAATCTTTTGTTCATGTATGTTTTTCTTTTTTCTATAGTTTTTGATAAAAGGGGAGTTTCTGAAACTTTTGAAGTACATGTCGTGTACTCGGTTACTATGGGTAGCCGTGTGCTGGCCGTGTAGCGGACATTCACACGGCCATGTGGGGTGATCTGGAGGCCACTTAATGCAGAGTATGGAAATAGCAAGTACACACTCTGTACTCCAAAAGTACATGCCCTGTATTGTTTTTTCATTAAACGCACCGAGGTCACGTTTGATGGACAAAACACTCATATTCTAGGTTCTATTCATCCGAGAGAACCCGTACAGCCACGGATCTTCGACGAGCCCCTAATCCACCATCCATCCTCAAAATCAAACATCATTGGTTGCCTTGGAATTGCATCAGTGAGTTCTCTCTTATGCTTGATCCTCATTTCATGATTTTTCATCTTTCGTGAGTTTTCATGGGTTGAAATTTTTATACGTTTTCATAGATCTACATAGTTATATATAAATTCAAGCCTCATGGCTCAAGTATATAGATCTCCTAGCCCTAAGGAAGGTGTTTTGTGACTTTTCGTAGATATTCTTTGAGATTTATGTGAAAATTTTCCCAATACCCATGAACAGGGTATTGCACATTTACCGTTTTAGGCCTATTTGTTTCCTGCTATACTGGTATGGCTGATTAAATGTTTATTGTTTGTGAATAGGTTGATTTTTTTTGCTTTGGATGTATTTCTCAAGCATGTTTTACTTGTTTGGACCTCTTGGTCTTGATTGCCTATTAGGATGCTATTTACTTTCCCATACCTAGTATTGTAGGATGGTGTGACTGTTGTTATGTTGTGATCTTGTGCTGTAGAATTCTGGAAAATTAGTTATTGAGGTTTACCTTGGCCTTTACACACTTCTACACTTTCTTGACTTACACGGGGTCATGATAACTTGGTGTATAGACCTTAGGGAGAATAGACGTTGAGGGCTTCTCTAGAGTGTCTTTATAATTTACAATGCGAGAACATAGGGGGAATTGACGTTGAGTGCTTCCTCAGAGTGTCTGTAGTTCCTCGATGCAGGCCACAGAGGGAATGTGATGTAAGTGATTCCCTATAGTGCCTTTAGTTACAATACGAGACTATAGGGGGAATTGACAGTGAGTGCTTCCATAGAGAGGCTATGCTTAAGCTGAACCAGAGGGGTTAGATTGAGTGTACTGCCCAGAGGGTTTCTTGAACTTGTTAGGTAGGACCATAGGGGATAGGTTTTGAGTACTTCCCAAAGGTTTACCTTGTGTTAAGCTACTTGATTGTCTTTTTAGGTAGGACCAGAGGGGTTAGACTGAGGGTGCTTCCCAGATGGTTACCTGTTAGTTTTCCTTCTTGCTAGTTATTTCTTGATACTAAACTGTGGATTGTTTACTGTTGAGTACCTTCCTTTTTACTGCTTCCTGTACTTTGGCCTGTCATATACTCCTTGACTGTTAGGCACAGATCTAATGGTGGATGCTTACTGGGATTAGTCTCACACCCTATTTGGGCCATGCTTTTGGGCCCAAATATATTTTAATGTTTCAAGTCTAGACAAGGGCAAGAACCCTTCTACTTCAGGTACTTGGCATTTTGTGGAGCTGGAGAGAATGGGACCAAGATATGTCTTGCGATGCTGAGGAGTTTATCTGTTTTTCTTTTGTACTTGGTTTAGTACTGTATTTCATCATTGTGACTTGTTTGGTTGTTTTCCTAGACATATGTAGCATGAATAATTTTATATATGTTCTCCAGTTTATACCCTTAGTTTCCTATTGTATGCCATTATTACTGCTTCCTCCCTTGTATGTATTTGTTTTCTTCTACTGTGTACTCTGCCAATGAGGGCATAGTTTCCCCACTATCACACCCAAGGCCCTCGCTGCTAGTCGGTAGCCTCTAGCGTTCGGGGAAATGTGTTTGAGGCCATGTGACCAACTGGGTACGGGGTGCCTCTGGGTGGCTTCCAAGACCTGTACATTACAATGAGTACACTGAGGGAGCATCAGTTATATACTAAGATATCAAAGTGCCACTTTTGGATGGATCATATTCACTTCTTGAATCATGTTATCTTAGAGACAGAAGTATCTACAGACCCAAAGAAAGTGAGATCAGTAGTTTCCTAGGAGTAGCCGAATAACGTCTTTGAGGTGCGGAGTTTTCTATAGATGGATAGATACTACAGACGCTTCATACAAGACTTTTCATACTTAGAAGAACCACTGATGAGTCTGACTAAGAAGGGTGTGAAGTTCTTATGGGTATATTCTTGTGAGTCATCCTTTCAGAAGCTGAAAGGGAGGTTGACTTCAACACTGATACTAGTATTTCTAGAATTGGGCAAGAGCTATACTATTTATTGTGATGCCTCAGGTATCGGGATGAGAGTTGTGATTATGTAGGGAGATGAAGTCGTTGCGTACGGGTCTCGGCAATTGAGGCCACATGAGAGGAACTACCCGATGCATGATCTGGAGTTGGTAGCTGTTGTTCATGCTTTATACTGTTGGAAACATTATCTTCTGGTAGAATATTTTTTGGTTTTCACTGACCACAAAATTCTCAAGTACATCTTCGCTCAGCGTGATTTGAATTTGAGATAGTGAGGGTGGGTTGAGTACCTATATTCCTTTGACTTCGAGCTTGCCTATACGCATGTGAAAGGCAATGCAGTGGAAGTTGCAATGAGTATGAGGACTCAGATACAGGCAGTTCAGGAGGCCAGTAGTGAGTGGAATCTTATGGCTCTGTTCTCTAATATGTAATTATAGGTGCACGACAGAAAGGGGTAGACTTTACTTTCTTCTGTAGTTGTTACCTCTACCCTTCTTGATCAAGTACGAATGAGGTAGCTATCAGATTCTGAAGTCCCAGTCCTACGGGAGAACATGTTAGGAGAGGACCTTATTCCTAGATGGACTATAGGTGAGGATGAGATCTTGTATTTACAGGGGTGTGTGTGGGTTCCAGAAGATATACGTGAGGAGCTTATACGGGACTCTCATTCCTTAGTTTGGGCAGTTCATCCTGGCATCACCAAGATGTATCGTGATCTACACTATCAGTATTGGTGTCCAGGTTTGAAGAAGGACATTTCTAGTTTCATCATGAGGTGTTCCACTTATCATCAGGTGAAGGTAGAGAACCAGTGACCAGTAATTCTCTTACAGCAGCTACCCATTCTCGAATAGAAGTGGAATGACGTCGCGATGGACTTCGTGATAGGGTTTCTGAGGTCGCCTCGCAGGAATGATGCAGTATGGGTTTTCATTGAAAGACTCGCGATGGATTTTCACTTCTTTCCAATAAAGGAGACCTTTAGTGTTGATGAGCTGGGATAATTGTACATCCGAGAGATTGTATGTATGTATGTAGTTCCACACTCCATTTTTTCATATAGGGATGCGTGTTTTACTTCTTGGGTCTGGCAGGGGATTCAGAAGGCTTTGGGTACATAGGTACTTTTGAGTATAGCTTACCACCCCTAGATAGATGGCCTATCTGAGCGTACGATTCCAGTGATTGAGGATATGATCCGAGCATGCATCCTGGATTTTGGAGGTTCTTGGGAGAATCAAATACCTCTTGTGGAGTTTTCCTATAACTATAGTTTTCAAGAAACTATTCAAATGGAACCTTATGAGGATTTGTATGGTAGGACATGCCAATCACCCTTATATTGGCTGAAGGCAGGAGAGGCAGCTTTGCTGGGACCTCGTCTTGTCCAAGATACCACAGAGCAGATAGAGATGATTCAGAAGAGGATGGATACTACACATTCTTGACAGAAGTCTTTTGTGGATCAGCGGAGACGACCTCTGGAGTTCGAGGTCGGGGATCAGGTTTTACTGTGTGTCACACAAAGGTTGGGACACAAGAGGATCAGGATATTGGGTAAGCTTTTGATGAGGTATGTCGGTTCGTTTGAGGTGTTGGAGAAAATCGGGATGGTTTCTTATCGGTTGTAGTTACCTCAAAGCTATTGGGATATGCATGATTTTTTCCAAGTTTCTCAGCTTAGACGTTAATTCACAGACCCGTCTCATGTCTTTCAACCTGAGGAGGTTGTGTTTGAATAGGATGCATCGTTCAAGGATCATCATATCTGGATTTTCAATCATAGTAAAAAGGTTCTTTGTGGCCTTTCTGTTCCTCTGGTACCAGTGCTATGGTAGCACGGGCAGGTACAAGACGAGACTTGGGAGTGTGAGGCTAATGTACAAGCCCAGTGGCCGGAGTTGTTTGGGGTTTTTTCTTCTACGTCGCCTTTCTAGGGAAATTCGGGGAAACATTTCTTTAAGGGGGAATTTTGTAAGAACCTGGATCTTCTTTTTAGGTATGTTTTTCTTTTTTTCTAGAGTTTTTGAGAAAATTGGAGTTTTTGGAAATTTTTGAAGTACACGTCGTGTACTCTATGAGTACACACCATGTACTCGGTTACTACGGGTAGCCATGTGTTGGCCGTGTAGTGGCCTTTCACACGGCCATGTGGGGTGACCTAGAGGGCACTTAATTCAGAGTACAAAAACGGAATGTACGTGTTGTGTACTCCAAAAGTACATGCCGTGTTTTTTTTGTTTTTTTCATTAAACTCACCGGGGTCACGTCTAACAGATATAACACTCATCTTCTAGGTTTAATTCGTTCAAGAGAACCCATACGGTCATGGATCTTCGACGAGCCCCCGATCCTCCATCTATCCTCCGAATCTAACACCAATGGTTGCATTGGAATTGCATCAGTGATTTCTCTCTTCTACTTGAGCCTCGTTTCATGATTTCTCATCTTTAGTGAGTAATCATGGGTTGAATGTTTTATACGTTTTTGTAGATCTATAGAGTTATAAGGTGATTCAATCCTCTTGGTTCAATTATATTCATCTCATAACCCCGAGGTAGGTGGTTTGTGCCTTTCCATAGATATTCTTTGAGTTTTATGTGCAAATTTTCCCAATACCCATGAACGGGGTATTGCGCATTTACCGTTTCAGCCCTATTGTTTGCCTGCTCTGCTGGTATACCTGAGTAGATGTTTATTGTTTTTGAATAGGGTGAATTTTTTTTCTTTTGATGTATTTTCCATGTATTTTTTTCTTGTTTGCACATTTTGGTCTTGATTTCCTGTTAGTCTGTTGTTTACTTTCCCATGCCTAGTATTGTAGGATGGTGTGATTGTTGTTCTATTGTGATATAGTGTTGTAGAATTCTAGACAAGTAGTTTTTGAGGTTTACCTTGTCCGTTATGCGCTGCTACACTTGCTTGACTTAAATGGGCCCGTGAGAACCTGGTGTGTAGACCATAGGGAGAATGGATGTTGAGGGATTCTCCAGAGTGTCTTTATAATTTACAATGCGATACCATAGGAGGAATTGACGTTTAGTACTTCCTCAGAGTGTATGTAGTTCCTCTACATGGTCCACAGAGGGAATGTGATGTAAGTGATTCCCTAGAACTACTTTAGTTACGATACGAGACTATAGGGGGAATTGACGGTGAGTACTTCCTTAGAGAGTCTATGCTTAAGTTGAACCAGAGGGGTTAGACTAAGTGTATTGCCTAGAGGGTTTCTTGAACATGTTAGGTAGGACCAGAGTGGATAGGCTATGAGTACTTCCCAGAGATTTACCTTGTGTTTAGCTGCTTTCTTGCCTTGTTAGGTAGGACTAGAGGGTTTAGACTGAGAGTACTTCCCAGAGGGTTAGCTTTTTATTTTTCTGCTTTCTAGTAATTGCTTGATACTGAACTGTGGATTGTTTACTATTGAGTACCTTCATTTTTACTGCTTTCTGTACTTTTTCATACCATATACTCCTTGACTATTAGGAACATATCTCGTGGTGGTTACCTTCTGGTATTAGTCTCACACCCTATTTTGGCCATGCTTTTGGGCCGAAACAAGTTATATTGTTACAGGTCTAGACAAGGGAAAGTGCCCTTCTACTTCAGGTACTTGACATGCTGTAGAGATAGAGAGCCTGGGACCAAGATATGGCTTGCGATGCTGAGGATTTTATCTATTTTTCTTTTACATTTGGTTTAGTATTTTATTTTATCATTGTGACTTGTTTGGCTGCTTTCCTAGACATATGTATCATGCATCATTTTATATATGTTCTCCAGTTTATACCCTCAGTTTTCTATTGTATGTAATTATTACTGCTTCCGATCTTGTATGTATTTTTTTACTTCTACTATGTACTCTTCCAATGAAGGCATAGTTTCCCCACCATGACACCCAAGGCCCTCACTGCTAGTCGGCAGCCTCTGGCGTTCGAGGAAATGTGATTGAGGCCATGTGACAACTAGGTACGGGGCGCCTCTGGGTGGCTTCAGAAACCGGGACATTACATTGTGTAACCTAGATATATGTCATTTTCTACATAAATAGAATTTTAGAGCCCTTATTATTATCATATTATCCCTAGTATTATATTTTTTTCCTCAATATGTATCTGTGAGGGTGTATTCCCTTATTATTTTGTTCTGGAGTGAGTTTTCTCAGTCGACCTCCATGAGGGTTCAGTGTGGAATTTTGTTAATATTCTTTGACAATAACTCCTTAGTGAATTGGATAAATAATGTAACACCCATATATTGTGTAAAATATTTTTTTTCAATTAATTTAATCTTTTGATATTTTTCATTTCACGCAACACCAAAAATAGTTTTTTTATATATTTTAAAGCACTAATTTTGGATTGTATTATAAAAATATTGAGTTTATTGTGAACTACACACAATATAGTGGATAAATTCCTCTATACGGAACACTGAATTAATCTTACCTTTCACATAAGACTAACTTTATTCGATGGCTTGCGTAACACATAAGATCGAGTGTTACCAAACAATAATATATTATTTTAAATATATATATATATATATATATATATAATAATATATAACCTACCTATTAAATTATATTTTATGAATATGATTATAAAAATTATTTAAATATATGGTTTTCACAAAATATTAAATTAATTAATGAATATAACAACCAATTGAATATAAAGAGAGTATTTTTATAGAAAACTATTATTATTCTCTCAAGGTTTATTTAATCCTAATAAATTAAATTAACTAAAATTAGTAATTGATTTTAATGTAATATATTTTTTATATAATCAAATAAATATTTTTTATATTCATCCAACATATTTTATAATTATAAGAGAATAATAAAACCAATTTAACTCATAAAACCCAATATTTTTATTAAGGCAGTTTTACCGCCTTTTAATGGCGGACCAATTTTGATTTTAAAATTTGGAAATTTTATAATTATTATATTTAAAAATAAATTTAATCTTTGAAATATAATAAAAAAATGGGTTAAGTTTTTTTTATTTTTCTATTGGGTTTTATTTTTTAATGAATAGTGAAAAATACAGTATTTTAGTTCAAAACTTCTTTTTCCTATAATTTATTTATAAGGTTAAATTACATTTTCAATTGGTTTAAAATGTTAATTAGATAATATTTTTATCAATTAATCCAATTTAGGTCATTAAAACCAATTTCACATTGAAATTGGATATAAAAATATTGCAAACTTTTAATCATTTTTACTTTAAAAACTTGCATTGTTGACCCGACTGTGGTATTAAATTTAAATTAATTTCATTAAATTATTTTATTGGAATGTGTAAAAATGGATTAAATATTTATAATAAAAATAATTTTTAATTTTTAATAAGTTCAACTTAGTTTTTTACCAAAACTATTTGTGAAGTTAATTAAAATTAATTATAATGATTAATGTTAAATTAATCTTAATAAGGGATTAAACCATAACCTTAATGCCCAAAATGTCCTATAAAATTGAAAAAAATTCCTTTTATAGATTTATTTAGACCCTATACTCTATTTTATATACTTTGGACCAATATTTTATCCACTTTCAATAAATAAAACAAGGGTGGGGTTTCCCTTTTCCAAAATATTACAAGAGTGCCACTCCACCTCTATTATAAAATGCCTTCTATCCTCCCACTTCACCACACCTCTCAAGAAACCTAATTTCACCAAAAAATATACCCTAATAAATCCCTAAAATCCCTATATTCCTACTTTAGTCTTACTTTTGTCAGAAATCCTTCCAAGGAATCCCTTTGGTCCAAACCAAAAGGAGTTACCTGATTAAGTGGTAAGACCCTTTTTCAAACTTCTTTCTTTAATTTTCTTTCTACACTCCCTAAAATATTATCATTCCATGATTTTATAACACCAATATACTAAATATACTATTATGTTGTTATTATATTTATTTTACCTACACTTTCACTCAATTCGATCTAATGGGTAACGAACATATTATTTATGTGTACAGCAGACTACCACCCCACTAAACAATGATTGTTCATTTTCCCTTTACCACCTCTCATGGTAGACATTATGATAGAAAATCCATTCTTATATGTTTTATATAATATTTATTATGTATTTAATCTTATTTAGTTCTTTTAAAACACATATCTTTATACTTTCAATTTGGTGTTAATATGATAATTTCGTTTGAGGTAGTGTGGACTACTGCCCCTGAAAGCGATGTGATTCATTCATACACTACCTGGAATATACTAAGGATGATTTTAGTGAATATATATTATATATATGATATAATAAAGCTAATTTAATAATGATATATATATATGTATGTATTTTACATTCTTTCTTTCAACATGATATTTAAACGGAAATAATGTTCATGTGTACGTACGACTTACCATCTCTATGAAGAGTGTATTCCATTTGATACGTATAGATTATAAGGATTATTAAAATAAAAATATACTAAATATAATTTATTTTTAAATAATTTTTTAAATTATTGAAAACATGATATAAGTATAATCACCAAATATATAACAAATTAAGATGCATGCAAAAAACAAAAAGGATATTACCCAAACTGAAACCTTAACATAAAATTGTTAACAAGACTGTGATAAAAATACATAATGAAACCATTAATAGTATTATAAGTAATAATATGTTTCTTTTATATATTTATAATAAATTTATATTAATTATACATGAGTTTTTAATGAGTATGTCTAGATTCAAGACACAAGGTAAGAGAATTTCATCTCACTCTTTATTTCTGTGAGATACATTCCATATTCACTAATCACTTATTTTGTATGGATTATATACTTAAAATTAATTTATTATATTCATATTATACCTAAATATATTTTTATTTACATAACCATTTTATGATCTTCCTATCATGGGGTTTATGTTTCAAAAGTTACCAAATTGGTAGTGTAATTTTTGTCTCAATTTTCCTTCTTTGAAACACATGTCATGTTATGCACCTATATTTTTATATAAGGTGTATATAATATCTTTGAAATTTTATATCATAAATGTAATTACATTAATTATATTTTAAGATTCATGTAATATTATTTTCATACATGGGGATTATGGTTCAAAGTTACTAAGTTATAAGAGTTTATTTAAATAATCTCATCACATTTCGAGATTGTCTATGGTTATTCATTATTTGATAAAATATTATGATCCATATATCCAGAAAACTCATAAATTTTATTATACTCTGGTTATTCATGATATATTCATGTATTGGTAATATTTTTTCAATCATTTCTACATAAGATAGTTAAGAATGTTTTTTTAATAACTTCTGACCTTACCTCTCTCTTCAATCAGAAATCTATGTTCATTCAAAACCATGTCTTATAAAAGGTTTCCAAAAATATTTCATTATTCACCTATTATATTTAAAATACATTTTTACACATGTTTTATCTTTTTAAGAACAATTTTTTTTAATAGGTAATCTTCTTTTTGTTTTATGGTCGAGGAACCTCTCAAAACTTGTTACATTGTAAAAGGAATGTTTGGTCTATTCTGATTTATCCGCCTTCATGACCAGAATTCCCTTGAAGCATCCATTAAGAGATTAAAATTTTATTTTATTTAAAAAAGGTAATTTATTTTTCTAAAATTCTGGAAATTAATCATTTCAAATTATTTTCAAAGAAAATACTTTTGAAACGTTTTCAAGTTATTTTATAAATTTTCAAGGAGAATGGTTTTCAGAATATTTTTAATATTATTTTATATGTTTTCAAGTAAAATGGTTGTAAAAATATTTTCAAACTCCCAATATAATTTTAATTCTAAAGAAAATGGTTTTTAAAAGGTTTTATGTTTTTAAAAATCCTTTTTCAAATAAAAAATGATATTTTCTTCAAGAAATGTTTTTGAAAGATATTTAAAAAAAATTCCATATAAGATGACATCTATTGATGTTACTCAAGACTTTCGTGGAAATGGTCTAAAGGTTCCATTTTTATTTTTTATATGAATGTTTTAGGGTTGGAATCATGATTTTTATGAAACGTTTTTCTCTTTCACATGTTATATGTTGATGAAATTCATTTTTCATTCAGGGGTTATGTTTTTTATGGAATTATTTTGAATATTTTATATTTCATATATTATGATATGATTATATATTTATGATACCAATTTCATTCAGTTTGTTATGATATGATTGTTTATTATTTTTCGGAACATGTATGTATGATTTCATTATGAGATGGGTGGGACCTATATCTCTCTCAAATGCATTGGGTAAAGATTTATATCTCAAGGGATAGACTAAGATGGTCTCGGGAGTGAATATTCACTACTATGATGTCCATGGGAGTGGTCCATGACTACCAACATGGTATGAGGAGTGAACTCATGCTACTATTATAGCCATGGTAGTGAACCATGACTATATATATCGTATGGTGAGTGAACCTATACTACTAATATGGTCATGGAAATAATTCCTTGGATACTATGGAAACCATATTATATACTTATGTGTTTGCCATAATTCCATGTTTTATTACTATGATATGATTTCATGGATTATGTTCTTTTTCCTTATGATACATGCCTTATAAACATTCAATCCTTATTCAATTACACGTTTTTATGATCTTCGATATGTTGGTTATTATCTCAAAAAAAAATTATCACATTCTCATACCCCTATAATCATGTTTATGGTTACATGTCTCCCTTTTTACCCTTACTGAGCATTTGAGCTCACCTCCTTTTTATGTTTCCTTCCATAGGATATAAAGATATGTATTATATTTGATGTGTCTAATAGGGTTTATAGTCATGAAGAACCTAGTGGGAGTTAATGTATCTCACTTATGTACCAGTGTTTATGTTTCCATGTTTCCAAAGGCACTAGACTAGTATGGTCTTTTGGTGTTAGTTTGTATTATGTTTTATATTTTCTGAAAAAGTTATGTAATTTTAGTGTATTTTAAGAATAGATTGTTATAGTTGGTAACAGATTGAATTTTTAATTATCTATTGTGAACTAGGATGATAAAACCTTAGTGTTAACTCTAATTACATGTCTAAGGGTAAGTATATAGACAAGTAAAAGTATAGTAAAATTTCATGGAATTTTGGAAAAGGATAGAGTGAGTGTTTTCCTAGAAATACATCCTTGTCTTGATACTACAAGTGGATGTGGCTCTAGAACAAATGTACCTAGGGTAACAACTCTGAAAAGATGTCTCAAGCCTAAATCAGGGTAATCTGGTACATGACAACAGGTCTTATTGTACACATGGTTTGACACTCTCAGAGGATATGCTTTGGAAATGCACAAACTCTTCATGAACCATTGTAAAGGATTTGAATATAGTATGACTATGAATAAACTATTATAAACCTAATATTTCATAAATTAAAAAGTTATATGTCATGATTTAGACATAAGATAAGTAATATTTCATAATTATGTGGTTTTCTTCTATGATATGGGTTTCTCACCCCATGCTTTTTGGTTTTGGTTAATGGAGGAAACTAGAAGGAACTGGGTTAACATTGAGTCAGATGGACAATCTTGTGATTATGAAAAATGAAATTGAATAATGAATAGAGAGAAAGATATTGTGATTATTCTTAATTATATATCTTTATATATGATTACCAGTGTGACCTTTAGTGATATTACTAACACATTGCATAAGAGGAAGATGGCCTTTTATAAATTTTCAAATTATAATAAGCTTATATGAAAGAAGATTCATCATCCTACATGTAAATAATAAGGTAATAATAACCTTAAATAATACCTCAAATGGATTGGAATATGTTATATCTGCGGGAAAAGGGGTCATAGAGTGAGAAATTTTCATGGAGTTCAATGTCTCATCTGTAGATAACATGGTCATTTACCAACTCAATACCCAAACAAAATAATATACTTATAAACAAAGGAAGGACCTATTCTATTTCAACCATTAAAGATGAAGGATTGAAGTATTTATTTATTTGGATCCAAGATTAGTGAATGGTGAATTGTATAAGGATTATTCAGTTAATGTTTTTACTAAGAATTTTGAAGAATATGTTGAATAGTTATATTAGACAAGAAAAGTTATTTAATGATAAGGTGATATTCATGGGAATCATAATATTAAGGTAATGTTAAACCTTAATGTGTTCTTAATGTTAAGATAATGAATATTAGATAAGATAAATGTTGGATTTTAGTAAATTGGATAGTATTTATTAACATGAAACTAATTAAGGACATGTTAACAAGTGGGTTATGCTTTCAAGTTGACAACTTTTTTTCGATTTAAGGAGTATACCCAATAACCTTTGGAATAAGTAAGAATGCATGTTTTCCAAAAGTATTTAGGGTAATATAGGATATTACCATGTTTCAAGAGAATATATGATTAGGGTATTAACATGTTGGAATGTGAAAACTAAGAGCTGCTTTGAGATATGTGTGGGATCAATGTTAATCTGATTTGGTGACTTTATTTCTAATTTTTTAGATTTTAATCATTCAAAACGGTTATAAGTTTAACCATTTAAGGGGTGTTTAAAGTAAAATTTGAATTAATTTTGTGAGATTTAATTATTATCTCACCACATGAGGATTAATTAATATTGGATAACCTTATATAACAATTCTGTTTTGATGGTAATTGAGGAGATATGGGACAACCTATCATGGATCTCGTGATCTGTTAGTGCTTTAGGAATGAAAAATTCAACTTACTTTATAGAGAAATAGGTGAAGTGGATAAAGTAACAAAAAAGGGTGAGATTTTATAGAAATCATGAATGTGTATATTTTCATGAAAATTATTCATCTTTAAGAAAAAAATATACAAATAAAATTTTATCCTCGTACTATTATTTATAATAGATTAGATAGTCCTTTAGGTCATCGTGGATTTATACCTTTGTGATTTTTAACTTTCTCATGAGCTTATTCTCTATCACTATCTATCAGAACTTGATGGTTATATTTCTATTCCATGTCCATATTTTCACTTCCCACCTATGTTCTTTTATGTGGGAAGCTAGTTATGAATTACTTTGGGTAATTGTTACTCTTCCATATTTTATTTAGTTATTATTTTTTTGATGTGGGTGTCTATGAAAGGAACTCTCATGTTGTTAACCTTTTATAACCATAAAAAAATTTAGGGTTAAATTCATTTTAAGAGGGTAGAATGTAACACATCGATATTTTGTAAAATATTTTTTTAAAATTAATTTAATCTTTTTGATATTTTTCATTTCATGCAACACAAAACATGGTTATTTTATATATATTAAAACATTTATTTTGTCTTGAATTATAAACAATTAAAAGTTAATTATGCACTACACCTAATATAATGGATTTCTTCCTCTATACAGAACACTGAGGTAATCTTATGTTTCATGCAAGACTGACATTCCTCGATGTCTTGTGAAACATGCAGGACCGAGTATTACAGAAAAATAGTATAATACTTAAAAATATATATATATATATATAATAATATTTAACCTATACCCTAAATTATATTTTATGAATATTATTAAATAAATTTTGTAAACATATGTTTTTAATAAAATATAAAATTAATTAATATATATAAGAACCAATTTAATATAAAGGGAGTATTTTTATAGAAAACTATTATTATGCTCACAAAGTTGTTTAAATCCTAATACATTAAATTAACAACAATTAGAAAGAAATTTTAATGTATTATATTTTTTATATAACCAATTAAATATCTTTAATATTCATCTAATATATTTTATAATCATAATACAAGAATAAAACCAATTTGACTCATAAAACCCAATATTTTTATTAAGATGATTTTACCTCATTTTAATGGAGGACTTATTTTAAATGTAAATTTTGGAAATTTTATAAATATTATTTGTAAAAATAAACATAATATTTAAAATATAATAATAAAAATGGGTGAATTTTTTGTATTTTTCTGTTAAGTTTTATTTTTAAATTTATAGTGAAAAATACTGTATTTTCATTCAAAATATATTTTTATCTAATTTATTTATAAGATTAAATTACATTTTCAATTGTTTTAAAAGTTTAAATAGATACTAGTTTTATCAATTAATCCAATTTATGTCATTATAACCAATTTCACATTGAAATTGGATATAAAAACTTAGCAAACTTTTGATCATTTTTTCCTTAAAACCCCGCATTGTCGACCCGGCTGTGAGATTAAATTTAAATTAATTTATGCCAATTATGTGATTCTAATTTGTAAAAATGGACTCTATATTTTTATAAAAAAATTATATTTTCTAATAATTTCATCTTAGTTTTTGAAAAAAAATATTAGTTAAAGTAATTAAAATTTATTACAACAATAAAGTTTAAATTAAGCATTACAAGGGGATAAACCATAACCCTAAGAACCAAAAAAACCTATATGCTTGTCCAAAATCCATTTCCTTGACATATTTCGGCCATATACTCCATGTATAGAATTTTTAACACTATTGGATCCTCTTATAATAAAAAAATGTGGGTGGTGTTTCCCTTTTCAAAAATATTTCAAGAGTGCCACTCCCCCCCCCCATTATAAAAGGGATCCTCTCCTCCCACTTCCACACACCTCTCAAGAAACATAATTTTGAAAAAACTCTATAAAAATATATCCCTAAAATACCTCTATTCCTCCTTGAATATTATTTTGTTCATAAATACTTCCATGGAATCCATTTGGTCCAAACCAAAAAGGAGTTAACCGATTAAGAGGTAACTCCCTCCCTAAAACTCTTTTCTTTTATTTTATTTCTCCACTACCTAAAATATTTTTATTCCATGATTTTATAAAAAAATAGTATCCTAAATATACAAGGATGTTATTATGATAATTATTTGACACAAAATTACACACACTTCTATCTAATGGGTAACGAACATACTATTGACGTGTATGGAGGACTACCACACACTAAACATAATTGTTCATTTTTCCTTTACCACCTATCATGGTTAAAACTATGATGGAAACTATGTTTATAGATCTTATATATAATATTTATTATGTCTTTAATCTTCTGTAATTCTTTTACAACACATATATTTTTACTTTCTATTTGTTGTTAATAAGATAATTTTGGTTGAGGAAGTATGGACTACCGGCCCCTTAAAGCGATATGATTCATTCATACACAACATGGAATGCATTAAGGATTGTTCTATAAAATATATATGATATATATGATATAATAAATATAATTTAATAATTATATATATATATATATCTTTGTGTGTGTGTCTTTTTCTTTCTTTCTTTCAACGTGACAATTAAATGGAAATAGTGTTCATGAGTACGTATGGATTATCGTCTCCATGAATGGTGTTTTCCATTTGATAATTATATATTATAATAATTATTATAAAAATATACATTGTATATAAATTATATTTAAATCATGTTTTAAATTCTAGAAATCATGATATAAATGTAACCACCAAAGACATAACAAATTAAGACACATGTGAAAAATAAAGCAAATATTACCTAAAGTGAAACCTTACCATAGAATTGTTAATAAGCGGTTTATATAAAGATATAATCATTCCATGTATGGTATTATAATTAATAATATTTATTTTTTATATAATTATAATAAATATATATTTATTATACAGGATTTGTTAATGAGTACTATGAGAGTCAAGACACAAGGTAAGGGAATTTTATCTCACTCCTTATTTCTGTGAGATACATATCTTATTCACCACTCAATTATTTTATGTGTTATATGTACTAAACAATAATGTATTAAGTTACTATTATACCAAAATATATGGGTATTTATATAACCATTTTATGATCTTTCTATCATGGGGTTTAAGTTTCAAAAGTTACCAAATTGGTCATGTAATTTTTGTCTCAATTTTTCTTCTTTGAGAAACATGCCATGTTATAAACCTATATTTTTATACGAGGTTTATATAATAAATTTGACATGTTATATCATTAATATAATTACTTTAATTATATTTTAAGCTTCATTTAATTTCATTTCTTAACATGGTGAGTATGGTTCAAAGTTACCAAGTTATAAGATTTTCTTGAAATAATCTCATCGCATTTGGATATTATTTATTATTATGATTTATTTGATGAAATATTATGATCTATATCTCAATTAAACTAATTTATTTTATTAAATTTTGTTTATTCATGATATATTCATTTATTTGTACTATTTTTTCAATCTTTAATACATAATCTAGTTAAGAAAGTATTTTTTAATAATGCCCAGCTTTACCTCTGTATTCGGTTGAAAATATGTGTTCATTCAAAACCATGTCTTCTAAAAGGTTACAAACAATATTATATTATTATCATATAATCTATAAGATTAATTTTTACCCATTTTTTAGCTATTTAAACACATATGGTTTTTAATAATGAATCTTCTTGTTGTTTTCTAGTTGAGCTATCTTTCTAAACTTTTTACAATGTAAAAGGAATGTTCGGCGTGTTTGGATTTATCTTCTGTCATGAATGATAGTCCCTTGAATATTAAATTATATGATTAAAAGGTTATTTTATTTTAAAAAAAATCTAATATTACGGAAATTATTTTCTTCAAATTATTTTCAAAGAAAATATTTTCAAAACATTTTTAAGCTATTTTATAAGTTTTCAAGGAGATTTATTTTCAAAATATTTTCAAGGTTATTTTATAAGTTTTCAAGTGAAATTATTGTAAAAAAAATTCAAACTTTATTTATAAGTTTAATTCCTAATAAAAATGTTCTCAAAAGTTTTTATGTTTTAAAAACATCAAAGAGGAATGGATATTTTCCTTGAAATTTGTTTTCAAACATATTTCAAAATTATTTTCCATATAAGATGACATTCATTGATTTTACTCATTCTTTTATTTGAAATGATCTAATGGTTCCATTCATATTATTTATCTGACGGTTTATGATTGGTTTCATGTTCATTATATAACATTTTTCTCTTTCATGGGTAATATGTTTATCAAATCTATTTTTTTCAGGGGTTATGTTTTTGAAGAAATGATTATGAGACTTTTATCTTTTTCTATAGGTTGTGATATTATTACATATTTATTATAACCATTTCATTTCATGGGTTATGATATGATTGTTTATTATTTTGGTGGAACATGTATGTATGATTTCATTATTAGATGGTTGGGACCTATATCCCCCTATAATTCATTGGGTGATGATTTAAATCTCATGAGATATACTAACATGGTATTTGAAGTGAACATTGACTACTAAGATGGCCATGAGAGTGAACCATGACTTCCAAGATGGTATGACGAGTGAAATCATGCTACTAACATGGCAGTGGGAGTGAACCATGACAACCAATATGGTATGGCGAGTGAACCCATACTACTAATATGGTCTTGGAAGAAATACCTTAGCTACTATGGAAATAATATTTTATGATTATGTGTTTTCAAAAATTCCATGTTTTATTCCAATGTTATGATTTCACGACTTATGTTCATTTTTTACTTATGAAACATTACTTATGAACTATAAATATTTATTCTATGATACATGTTTATGATCTTTGATATTAATGGTATGATATTCAAATGTTTGGATCACATTATCATACCCATATTATCATGTTTATGCTAACATTTCTCCCTTATTTAACCTTACTAAGCATCTGAACTCACCCATTTTTATGTTTCCTTCCCCATTTTATGAAGATATGTATAATTTTTTATGAATCTAATAAGTATAATAGTCATGAGGAATCTAGTGGGAGTTAATTTATCTTTCTTATATACCAGTGTTTATGTTTCCATGTTTCCAAAGGCACTATACTAGTACTGTCATTGGGCATCTATTGTATTATTTTTTATGTATTCCATGAAAGTTATGTTATGTTAATATATTTCAATATTGGGTTTTTATAAATAATAACTCTCTATTGTATGAGGTTTGTATCCTCATTCCCATCATATTCTTCCCTGGGAAGGGCTTCAAAAATCAAGTGCCCAATATAATCTATCATTATCCCCTATCTTACAGGTTATTCCAATTACAGTAAAGTATATCCCATAGGCCCTGGGTTTGATTCCCTATCTAAGTATCTAAATCTATTTTCTTCTAGTGTTGTGTGGAAAAATTGAGTTTGTATCTTAGATAAACCCTCTCTATTTCCTTATTTATTCATCATGAATTGACCTCGTGAGTTTGATCTATCATATGAGTCCCATTGGTAATAATGAGACTCGTGGAGTGAGTTATCCTAGATTAGAATTATCTTTGAGAATATTATAGAATCATATGCTAATAGTGTTTTAATTACCTCACCTTTAGACTTTGTGTCTATATTAGTCATATCATGGTTGTTGTTATATATTTCAATGTCTCATATTATGATTGGTATACCTTCGTGATGATGAGTAGACTGCTCACTTGATGACTTATGTTTATTAATTTTAAGGTGTCCTACTAGGTATTTCTATACTCACTCTTATATGGGCTCTGATAGTACATTTCATATATTATTCATATGAAAGGTTTTTTTACATATACCTAGGAAGAACAAGAGTAAGTGGATCTTAGTTATGCTATATTTACTTCAGATGAATCCATGAGATGATTTTGGGTTTCTTCTGTCATGTTGTCAGTGGGTTGGGTTATTGATTTTTTGTGGGCAATCATTTAAAACTTTTCCCACTTATTTAGTTATAATTGTAGTATTATGATGTGGGATAGATGTTATTCATGAATTTATAGTATAATCAATTTATATTTTTTTCATTATTTTTTGTGTCTGGAGATTTATGCATGTGTACAGGTACTTTAGGTTAATTCCTCCGATGTGTGTGATATGAATACTCAGTGCTAGTTTCTAGCCCCTATTCTATTAGTGGTGGGATTGGGGTTTTATTCTAATATTACCACTGGACAAGTAGGCCCCATTGGTTCAGTTCATGAGATATTGGTATGAATTAATATCTAATTGTGAATAGTTTTTGGATTTTTTCTATATGTGAGGTTTGGTTAGGGAAGTAGGGTAATGGTTTTAAAGTGTATTGAGTTCAGATTTCATGCTAGGGAACCAAGTATTAGGGAGGTGTCTAAAGTGTGTATTCACCAAGATTCAGATAAACTTATTGTTGACTCAATACATTTATTTAATGGTTGTAGGGAAAACTCCAGTACATGAATCTTAAATAAATGGTTGTTTTCTATATACCTTTTTGTTCATATCCCCAGATATTCTCTTTTGACCATTGGACATTTCATATATCATTGGATTCCTCTACAATGATAGCCAATTATGATTCTGTAGGGGTGTCATGGTTATGATCTGATTGGTAATGAAGATTCAATTTTTTGCCCAGTGAAGGAGAAGGTTCCTATTTGTGCATTGTGATCGATTTATCCATCTATTCAAGAAGCATGATGACTCACCTCAGATGGTTTATATGGATTCAACATGTAAGGTTGAGCTTTGTTTAATTCTAGTAGTACCAATGGGAGACACGTGTGTGCTAAGTGTGCTTCATGAGTTATAGATATAGAGATCATTCGTGTTTCATGGTGATCTAAAACCCCATTATTAGGTGATATAAGACTGGATCAAGCATTTTTTATAAGTGTCCCATATGTTTTCGACCCCTCTCAATGATGGTATTAACAGTTAGATTTCTCCAGGGTAATGTAGGGCATTGGTAGAGCTTGTTTTGGAAATATTTCGTGTGTCTTTTGGCGTACAAGTTAGAGGGTTACATCCCCCACCAAGATATGTATGGTTTAAAATAGTAAATGTTAGTTAGTGCCACCCAAAGATGACAGTATCAAGGTTTGGTATACTAATTCCTTTGACTTGTTGTTTGAGGTCATTTTGATGTGATAAGGTTTTAGAGCAAGCCCTATTTGTAGAAAGAAAGTGGGAAATGTAAATGATAGATTCATTTGGTAGGATCTTGTAACCTATAGGTTTTTATTGTGGTTAAAGGTATGACATGTGTATTGTATCCTACTATTATTGTTTTATTACATAATATCCATCCACATCTCCCTAAATGTTTCCCCTATTTAAAATATAGTGATACTAGTGGGATTTTTTCTCATCCCATATATTCAGAGGGTCTTATAGAGAGGATCAGTGTTAACAAATTTTTTTTGATAGTGTGACTTGACTCTAGGAGGAAAGAGAGTCTCATCTATAATCTTTCTATAGGGGGAGTGAGACCCTATAATCTTTCCCTCAATATGGAATGGTTGACTACTATCTATTCCCTGTTGACGGTTACCAGTGGGGGTTTCAATGTACAGAAGTTAGTGGGATAGTATTACACTTATTTTTTGAGAAGGAATCCCTTATAGTGCAGGATGATTTTGTATGGAAGAGGATACATTTAATCTCTTACATGTTGTCTAGCATGGCCCTCTAAGTAGAGGATTCTATGAGCTTTTAGTTCCTATGATGTTAATGGAGTACGAGAATTTCTTTCCTAAGGATGTGTTAGGATTTCCTTCCCATCGAATTTTTCTCTTATATATATATGGACTGAAAGTTGTGCTAGCATAATGGGTGACACCTTTTGTCTATGAGATCTAATGGTGAAAATAGAGAATTTGCATATTTTTTTGCTTTGTTAGACCCAGTGTGTTCCCATGAGAATACTAATATCATTTTCTTAACATCCATATGATATCTTGAGGGAATTCATGTACTAAAATCTTCATAATTAGGTTATTTTTTGGAAGGAGTGTCAGCCCCAAATATTTATGACATCTTTGACCAGTGGTTAGGGATGAATTTGTTCTTAGATTTTGATCTTAGGATGGGTTATCAATAACTCTGAGTGTGAGAGGATAATTTAATAAGGGATTAATCCTAATGATTATATGGTTTCTTTGAGTTATTGGTGGTACCCTTCGATGTGTTGAACACCCCAACTATGTTTGCGGGACTTATGGACTAGATCCATCAACCATTACAAGATCAATTAAGGTTAGTCTTCTTATATTATGTCCTATTGTACAAAGCATCAGAGGTTAATCACTCAAGACACTTGAAGATGGTGTTCGGTGTACTCTAATAGTATTTTATTTTTAGAAATTACTCGATGTGTTAGTTTTGGATTCTGGAGGTCCACTTATTATGATATGTCTTCTCAGACATGGGAGTGAAAGTGGACCTAGTAAAGGTTAAGGTAGTACTAGATTGGAAGTCACCCTAAAGCATAGATGTGGCATAATATGTTCACTGTGATGTTCTCTATGCAAATCTATTAAGATAGGTTATAGATAATTTCACTTCTTTTATATTGATCCTTAAATATGAGGATAGTGTAGTGCTCCTCCAGTTAATGGTTGTCACCTAACCTCTTCTTCAGCTCATTAGGGAGGTAAAAAGTAGAGATATTTATTGTGAGATATTGTGTGAAAAAATATCCATTTTACATGTTCCTGATTCAAATTCTAAATTTGGGGATCATAACATCCTTGTTTGAGGATAAATGATGAGTCCAGTCATGCTACAAGAGGAGTTCCTAAAAAGGTTTGACACTTTCCCTTAGTATTATGTTTAATAGAGGTGAGGGTGCACTACGATCATTTGGTATCAGGTTCGGTGTCCATGGATGGATCAGCGTGTTTCTGAGTTAAACTCTTATATCAAATAGGTGAAGTTTTGGGTTCCTTGATAGACATGGAAATGGGATGGTATAAATTTAGATACCATTATGGGGCTTCAACAATCCACGAGAGTTCAGAACACTATCTAATTGATCATATACTGACTCACCAAGTCACAAAATTTCCTAGCCATATGAGAGTATAGTTATGTTGAGAGTTTGGGACACCTATATAGGGAATAGGTACTTCAAATTCAAGGTGATACATCAATGATCTTTTTAGACTGTGATTATCACTTCACATTAGGATTTTAGAGATGATTTAAGAGGAACTGGGTTTATTTGTGGTAAATCATGGTGTTTCTAAAACCAGATAGATTTAAAGGTAATAGTGGACCACTCAGGTTCTAGAGAAATTTTTTTAGAATTACATGTTTTTTTTTCCATCACTGGGAGGTTCACCAACCATTAATAGAGTTTTTTTATCATAAAAGTTACCACTATATCTTTGGTATAGCACAATTTGGGACCATGTATAGGAAGCTCGATAGGTTACCACTATACTGGTCAAATACTATGGTAAAAATATTTAATAGAGCTAGATTTGGTGAAAGAAATGTATGAAATGGTTAAGTTCATCGAGGGTAGAATGAGGACTACCTAGAAACATTATGATTCTAAGGTAATTGATGGTAGGGGCCTTTGAGTTTCGATGAGGGGGACACATTTTCTAGTAGGTCTTACCTTTTCATAGATTATAGATGTTTTGATAAGGTTTTAGGATATCTCCAATATTTAAAGGTCCTTTTTAGTAATTTTTTGGGATAGCGAGGTGGAGTATAGCTTGACCCAAAGACCGTAGTTAGACAGGGTGCACAATGTTTTCCACATGTTGCAGCTAAAAAGATATGTGAATGACCCATTATATGATGTTGACCAAGGTGAGATAGACATTGAGGTTGGAGTTTCCTTTTCAAGGATATCATTTCAATTTGAGAATCTGTGGGAGATGAACCTTCATGGGAATGTTTTTTCCTTTGGTGGGTATTTTTTTCAGTACGGAAACCCCTAGGAGATCTTGTGGGAGTGGGAGACCAAGATGAGAGCTGGTAACCTCACTTGTGAGTAGGTTTTCACTTTTTAGGACCAAAATCCATGATGGGGGATAATGTAATGAGTCTTCTTTACCCTTTTTATACTAGGGAATATTTTATTGAATATTTTCAAAGCTAGTATCTAATTCAGTATTGGATTATAAGGATCTAAGAGACTTGGTATTGATATATAAAAAATATGAAATATATTATATCATGAACATTCCTTTTATTAATTAAATGAATATCTACCAAATGGTTTCTCATATGGGGAAACAAAAATTGCTATTAAATTTTTAATATGTGTTTTACCCAAGGCATGACATAATTTTTTTGTGTGCTAGTCATTTTTTTAATAGTAGTAGTGGGTGGATTTATAAATAAATAAATATATATTTTTTTTATTTTTTTACATGATAATAAAACCTATTATATTATATATAAAACCTATTATGGTGAATTCCCTTGTTTTTTCCACACATCCCTATAGAATTATAGTATGGATATTTTTTATGGTGAGTGAATTGGAGGATGATCATGGGATCATGGATTCATGATCAGAGTACCACAGGCATCATCGTCATCAATTGAGTTCTTGGATCTCACCAAATAAAACAAAGTGAAAATGACCTTTATATTTTATTAATAAAAACTCAATGTAGGATAATTATTTATGTTGATTAAATATCATATTTGTTTATTCCATGGTGAATGTGAATCAATCGACCAAAAAATTGACTTGTGGGTCGAATGTTGATTTTTGTTTGATGGATTTTTATCCCTAAAATTATTATTTTTTATTCTATCTTCATTAATAATTCTCAGTATAATGGATTGAGGCCATCCCAAATAATGGTCAAGGCTCATTTTTTCAAGTTTTTTATTTGTTCATTTCTCCCTTTTTTCCTCATATATTCATCATCGGTATTTCTTTTGGAGGGTGGTTTGAAAAATACTCGAGGAATGAATTTTGAACAATCATTATTTGGTGCTACGGATCATTACTATGGGTACCAGTTTAGGGTTAATGGTATGATTGAGGTGCGGTGTTGATGATGGATGATCAAAGATGGATCAGGATCCAATGTTTATAGTTTGGTGGTATAGTGGTGGTGGAGTGCGATGGGAGGTGGTTCCCAAGTATAATGTGTGGTCCGAATCTAGCCACTGGTGATGGACAGGATCGAAAAATCCTCGAACCATATTTCATGGGTGTGTTTTATTGTAGGATTGTAGGAACTAGATGTGTGATATAATTCACATGAAGTAATGTAATTTATAAGAAATTATTTACTACACACCATATAGTGAAAAGGAACACACTCCATTTAGTCCCCTATGTGCAACGGATTGGGATCACACAATGAGTAAAATATCACTTGTTGTGTGATTTAATCACACATTGTGTGGCCCTTAGTCAACTGAATCTGTGTATACAGGTATTACATTCCCAGGAATCCTTGTTGAGTAACACATGTTTTAGTGAGTTTACCTAATGTGTAACCCATGCTGAGTGGATTGGCGTGTATAGAGAGTATAGGACCAGGAGGCCATGCAACCCCATATGTTGTGTGTGGTAGTGTAAACCCAATGTAATTTTTAAATTATATGGGAATGGGAAGGTGGCGCATACTAAGTGATCTCTTGACCTCAAAACTTTTTGTGAAGATGATTACAACCCGAGTACTTTGAAACATACTCAAACATGACTAGGTACATGGACATGAACTATGTACACATGCACATCCATAGTACACGAGCTTAACCCAGAGGCAGACACCAAGTAACAAGCAGGACTCTATATTCCTTGTATCATTGAATAACATTCCATTTATAAGGATAAATATATGTCGTGTAAGATAGTGAGACACATTGTGCAACCCTAGGGATAATTTGTGCACTCCTTAAAGATAAAGTTTGATCCCTTTTTCTTTTCAACTCAACTATAGAGTGTGATTGGTTATGTTTATTTGATATGTATCTATGAGGTTATGTTCCCTCATTATGTTTTTCTATAGTGAGTTTTCTCAGTCTACATCCATGAGGGTTCAATGTGGCATTTTTTTAGATCATTTGACAAGATCCACTCGGTGGACTAGATCTGGAATCCATTCACAAGGCCTATGGATTTTATCCTCATTCCCATTATATTATTTATTGGGAAGTTTATAATGAATTATGTAACTAATAAACATGGGAATGATCCTCTGTCTATCATGTTATCTATTTAGGGTTAGGTATAACTCGTAATCCCGGGGTGTGATCTCATGATTGTGTGTCAACATATATTGTCTTATGAGGTTGTGTGTCCCAATTGTGTGTGTATCTCAGATGATCACTCTTTGTTTTCTTGGTTATTATTCATGTCTAGAACCAACAAGTATGACATGATGGATGAAAACCCTCTGTAATAGTGAGACTCATGGATTGATTTCTCCTAGATGAGCGTTATCTTTGAGCCTCTATTGTAATCCTAGGTTGGTAGTAAGGTTGGTACCTCACATTGAGACATAGTGTATATCATGAGAATATCAGTGTTATTATTATATATTTTTATGTCTCGTATTCTGATTTACATACATTTCAAATGATGATCTAAATACTCTATTGAAATTTTATGGTTGATTATTTTAGGTTTTTCTACTAGGCATGTTTATACTCACCCCTTCATAGGATGTGCTCACACATGTTGTGTCTTATGAAAATGATAGGCTTTTTGAAATAGTCCTAGGAATACAAAAATAATGTAGTGAATATTTATTCTAAATAAACTATAGATGGATCCAATAGTTTCTTTTGGTTAGCTACCCCCTTTTTTAGATGTTTGGGTTCTTACAGTTTTAGTGGTCTTATATTTGGCCCCTTTTCCATTTTTATTATAATATTTTTTGTTCTTTGATGTGATATAGATATTATACATGAATTTATAGTATTATCTATTTACCTTAAAAAATTATTACAGGTGTAAGGAGATTTATTAATGTGTATATGTACATTAGAATAAGGCCTCCCATATTTGTGATATGTCTACTCAGTGTCAGTCATCATCCCCTAGGATTTTGGAGGGGGGATTGGGGTATCATTCTCATATTATCACCATCTAGATGAGCCCTGGTGGGACATTTTATGATAATATTACTTTATTTTAGTGGGGAATGGTTTTTTTCCTGAAATATATGTTCAAATTAACACAATTAGGTTATTCAAATTATAATATTTCTTGTAAGAGTGATTATTAGAGTGAAATGAATATGATGACCTATGTTTCCTACATAACTATTATATTCTTTTAAATGATTTTTAATGTATGTATTTTTAATTGATAAGGTATTCTAATGAGATGATGTTTAATGGAATTTCCATTCCCCATTGATGTGTGAAAATTATTTTTTCCTAAAGAAGGAAAAAAGTTTTTATGAGTACACATGTTTTAGAAGAAACCCCCATGATTTATATTCTTTCATTTAAATTTCTTCTAAGATGTTTTTTGAAATTATTTATGAAGTGGATTTTAGTTAATGAGTATATAAAATATTATATTTTTCTCATGTTTCATTAGACAAAAATTAAATTTTATATAGGATTTCATGACTTTACAAATTGATTAGTTTTGGTCATTCTTTTTATATTCCTAGCTAGTTTTTTCTGATCATCCAACATTTTCAAAAAAACATTAGGAATAAGGGTGAGTTTGAAACTATGTCAAGTTACAACATTCCTTTATGAAGATTCATCATGAAATAATTGAATTATTTTAGAATTAAATAAAAATTTAAATTTAAAAATATTGTTTTTTTTTTAAAAAATGGACATTGGTTGGAAGATTCTATATTAAATTGGAAAGATTTTATTTTTTTAGTTTTATTACTAATTATTTAGAATTATAAAACTAAAATATTATATAAATGTTAAAGTATTCATTCCTTTATATTAAATAATTATTTTTGGGTTGATTAAGGTACCCGTTGTTATAGTTGGTATCAAATAATGGTTTAGATAACATTATAGGTTAATATATTATTATAAATTACATTTAATGTTTGTTAATAATGGTATTACATTATCATGGAAAAAAATAAGGGTTTATATGTTTCTTTACCTAATCCATTTTTTTGTAATTTTCCTCCATAGATGAAACAAGTTTAGTGAAGTGGAAATTCATCAGGAGGAAAATATCATTCAAAACCTACAGCGTGAAATTATTGAAAGTGAAACAGAGCTATTTTTAGATATGTTAAATTAGTTGATTCAAACAATTAATGGCAGTAAATATTCTAGATAGTGAACAAAATATTCACCTAGGATGATTCCTATAGTATAGTACATCAAGAAAAATAACCCTTTAGAAATTGATAGAACCTCATACTTAGTGGTAGTCTATGGGTGATTTAATAATTTACAAGTGATATTTTATTTTTTTGGTGTTTTTAACAAAAAAAAAGGTAATTCATGACTTTTAAAATTTTTAATGTGATGTTGACCAGTGTTGGTTGTTGTTAAAAATATTTGGAGAAAAATGAGATTGATTCCATGGATTGGACAATATTTCGGGATTTTATCATTGAGATTTATTTTTTCACTTTTTTTCAACATAGGGTGGAAATACAATTTTTGGAACAAAATGAGAAGTATGTGGACTTTATTTCAACCAATGAATACAACTTTATAACATTGGCCAATTATGCACAAAATTTATTCTAGACCATGATATAAAGATTGATTGGTTTTACTCATGACTGAAACCAATTTTATGAATATAATTTTACATTCATGAATTTAAAATCTATAATAAATCATTATTTATTACTAGGAAGATTGATATGGAGTTTATTAATATTTACAACAACAATAAAAAAATAGTCTAATTAGAATTAAATTAGAAAATATTCGTTAAATAAATATGAATGTTAGAGGTCTAAAGTTCCTTATTTTGATAAGTGTGTTATGAATCATCAATGTAAGTGTCTTGTGAAATTTGAAAAGTGTTATTTATATGGTATTATGGTATATTTTTCTAATGATTTCAATGAAAATAATCATGGTTATGCTCATCCCAATTATGATAAGAAGGTAGTGAGAAGTTTTAAATTCAACGATAAGGGACATTATTCTAATGTATATTTAAAGAAATGAATTGATGATGGGAATCATCAAGACTGTAAGTAGAAGTGTGTTTCATGTCCTTGAAAACTACCCAGGAAATTATAGTACAATCGAGTAATGTGGTGATTGGTATCTTACATGATTATTTGTATTATAGAAATTTCTTGTTTGATTCATGGTTTAAACATTATTTTTTTTATTTTCTTGTTAGAATATAAATTTTACTTTATGAAACAGAAAAATAACTTTTAATAAATAAATAATGCTAAATTAATAAAAAAATCATATTTTTAGTTATTTCAGTATTATTATATGTTGAATGGATTTTCATACAATTGTTTTTATCTTTCCCAAGGTTGATTGTGATGTTATTCTAGGTAGGTATTAGAGTTTAGTTTATCATGGTAACTTCGATTGTAAATATAAGGATATTATATTAAATTTTTAGAGTGAGTTTTAAATTTTATGTAATAATGAGTTTTTAAAAATGATAACATATCCAAAATCTTATAGACTAATAATTAATAATAGTGAAATTTATCTTTATCATATTTTCAAAAGGGTAGAATTTGTTTAGGTTAGTGATGTGCTTATAGTAAATAAATATATTATTATATATAATAATTATTTTCCTAGTGATATTTATAATCTAGATGTTGAATTCATTATTGAAAATGTTTTATAATCTAGTATAATTTTAAAACCCCCATTATTGAATGGTTATGTTATATTTATAGGAATTGAAGAAACTATAACAGGAGTTTCTTAATAAGGGCTTTATTTATCCTATCAATACACCCACGTTTGATCCTATTTTTTGATATAAATAAGTATATTTATTTGGTGATTTTAAATGATTGTATATTTTATAATAAAATTAATATTAAGAACAATATCCATTTTCTCATATAGATTAAATATTTGACTATCTTCAAGGGGCATGATTGATCTCAAGTCAGGATATCATAAGAGGAATGTAAAGGAAGATTACATTATAATGATGGTGTGTTCTACTACGTTTGTGCATTTTGATTTTTTTTGGTTATATCTTTTTGGTTGACTAATTCACCCATTTTATTCATGGATCTTATGAATATAATTTCTCATGAGTGTTTGGATAAATAATTATGTTTTTTAGTGAAATTATATATTATTCTAAAAAATATGAGGAACATGAAAGAATTTAATTAGTATTCTATAAATATTAAAATAAAAAAAAATTATGTAAATATTAGTAGATTAGATCCTAGGTTATAATAAATTTATTTCTTTGGGAATATTATTTCTAAATATAGCATAGTTGTTAATCCTACTAAATTTAAGGTACAAGAAGAGTGAGAAAGCACTTCAAAATCCTTTGAGATTCAATTTATTATTTGACATGTGGGTTACTACTAGTAGTTTTTTTAATAATTTTCATGGTTATATTTCCAATTAACTTTGTTAACAATAAAAATAGTTATATTCATCTAAGAAATGGAGTGTGATGAATGATTTTGGAAATTGAAAAAGGAGATTGGTTAATTCTCTAATTATTTCCTTGACATATATAAATGTTGATTTTTTATTTATATGGATTCTTATTTTAAGGAACATGGTTGTGTGTTGATACAAAAGGATCAAGTAATTGCATATATTTCATGAAATCTGAAAATAAATGAGCAGAATAACCCTGCACATGATCATTTACTTGATACAATTATTTTTTCTTTAAAAATCTTGATAATTAATTTAAATGGGATAAAATTTTAAATATATACTAACCATAAATTTTTAATGTAAACATTAACTAAAAAATACTTAAGCATGAGGTAGATATGATGTTTTTAATAGATAAAGGTTTATTATTTCCCAGTTCACTTTTATATATATAAGTAAAACAAGGATACAAATGCCTTTAGATGAAAAGATAATTAATTATTTTCTACTCTATGTTTAGATAATGATCCTTTAGATATTTATTTAAGGAATTTTTATCTAGGATTTTTGCATGTGATAGCTCCTTCCCTTTAGATTAAAGTGTTAATGTAGTTGACTTTTTTATTAAAAATTAAGCATGCTGGAAAAGAAGTTCATGGTTTTAATGAAATATTAATATTTTTAAGAAGGGGTATTTTTATAAATATACCATTGAAAATTATGTTATTATAATATTTGGAAGGAGATTGTGTTTTACAAGTGATACCTATATGAAGAAGAAA
The DNA here is from genome assembly GCA_963277665.1 of Viscum album. Lineage (NCBI taxonomy): Eukaryota > Viridiplantae > Streptophyta > Magnoliopsida > Santalales > Viscaceae > Viscum > Viscum album. The sequence goes on along the minus strand of OY728157.1, from coordinate 858,352,417 downwards.
TTACTGACTGAATTTTATAGCTATCTAGTTTTTTTTCATCCCATCAGTACTATAATTTTGAGAGACCTTCAGAAATATTAATAATAGGAGGTAAAAAATAATGATATTTATGATTTTACCAGGAAGCATTGGACTTTTAAAAAGGTTAAAGTTTAGTGATAACAATCAAAGTGGATGCTTTATGTTTATTCATTTCCTAGAATGAAATGGGAGGTTATATCCATGGATTCCAAGGTGGGATTACTGAATGCATTTTTATGAAACGTAAAATTTATTATTTTTTTAATTTTGATTTATAGTATAGGTAAGACCCTAGGTTGTCTCTCAAGGATATTTCAAGTTTTAAAGTGTGTATTTTTTAAAAAAAGGACTAAAATAAGGGTGTTTTTTAAACCAGTTTTAAAAATAAAATTACATAATTAAAGAGTTTAATAGTTGACAATGGAAGGTGGTGATTTTAGAATTATGATAGAATAATTTCATTTAAAGTTCACTACACATATTTATTATTCATTGTTCTAGAAATTTTACCATTTTAATGGAATACTTTGGTTGAGGTTTGTCAAGAGAATGATTCCCCTATTGCCTCTAAAAAAATGTAAAAATACGATAACATTTACAAATTAAAAATATTTTCAAGGTTTGGGAATCAAGAATAGAATAATGGATACCAAATCATACTAAAATATCATGTATGTGTGATAAAAAACTGATTCTTGTGTTTTCCAATCAGAACATCTCACGATCCCCACATGAAATATCAACATAATCGATGTTAAAATGAAAATTGTTTCACTTAATTATACCAAATAAGTGAATTCAGAGGAGAATCATGTTAACATAAAGCATAAGTGAAATATTTCACACACAAATTACACAAATCCATTAGAATAAAAAGCATCAAAATAGCCTCTAGAGTATTTGTAGCTTCCTCGAAATGACTTCCCATCATTTAACTCTCCATACAGAGGAGGATGAGGATAATATAGAACTTCACCTTCATTATTGATCCCAATACGATGATAAGGTCTTCAATAACTTCTTATATAATGATAGTGATCCTTTGGGACTCCGTCATTTTAGATCTTTTCTCACAGTTTGAACATTCAAATGGGGTTCCCAAGGTTCCAATTTATAGGAAAATTAGAAGGTTATTTTGGGAAACTAGATTTCATTAAACCACTTGGACCATGTTTTTCAGCATATATAATGTCTTATATTGATTTTGACAGAATTAATACTTGTTTCACTACATCTTTAATATCTCTAGTTAAAATATGGCATCGTTTGTAGCCCAAAATCTCAAGATATATCCTAAATATAAAATTCCACTTTTGACTTCAAGTGGATTCATTTTCTTGGACATAGCAGTTAAAATTGACCCCTTGATAGATGAATTAGGATTAGGTGTCTTCGTAAGAGTTGTATACTAATTAATTTTGGACCATCACACAAAATTTCATCAAAATTGGATGAAATTATTAGATTCATTGTTTTTATTAGTCCACGTGGTTTCTTGGGATCCTGTGCAATTTGGTCTACTTTGCTTGAACTTCATTTTAGATCTTTTAAATCACCTCTAACTATAATGAAAACATAAAAACAAGTAAAATAATCCTTTATAATAGTAATAAACACAAAATAATTAAATCAATCATTAATTTAAATTTGTTATAATAATTGTAATTTACATTACAAAACATGCTTAACATAGTGGTGTGAGGGTGAAATAAAATAATGAATCACAATGCGATCGCACCCCCACACCTAAAGAATTTCACTCCTGCGAAAAGTCACATTTCCAAAAATTATGCATGGAGATATTCCCAAATTCATAAATATTTTAAATTTAAACATTAATTTTTGATAACAATGTGATTAAATAATAAACTACACAATGGATTTATTCGTATTGATCATCGAAAATGATGTCTTATAATTTTTATGATAACAGAATTCAAGGAGGTGAATGATACCAATTTGATCAAATAATTAAAAAGTAAAAAAATTAATTAAATCTCCACATGTTTATTTGAAAACCATTTCATATTATTCTTTCCACTTTATGTTTGGTAAATATAAGTTAATTTTAAAAATTTCTTCTTAAATGATTATATCCACTGAACCTTCCCTACATTCTTTGCAATCAAATTTCAAGACACACTCACATAAGAATTCCTGGAAGTCAAAAATTAAGATCCCAATATATATATCCCCATATGTGTTACATTTCATCAATCCCATCATTTTTTTATTTTTTTTCAAAATTTTAACTTCGAACAAATATCATAGTCATCACTAAACCATTGTTTGATCTCCTCACGACAATAATTGTAATATTTATAACAAGATCAATGTTCTGTGAAGAGTGGGTTTTTACCTACACATTAAACAACCCAAATTTTTTTGTTTGTGTTTTTATTTTTTATTTTTCTTGATTTTAATTTTTTTAGGGTGTACAAAAGTCGAATAACTAGTACACACACATAGGACAGTCTGGTACGGTAATTGAAAATATCGGATAAGGAGTGAATATATGGAAAAATCATTTTGGAAATACGATGAATATTAACCTATTATATATTTACCTTCTATTGAGTAGGAAAAGTTCAGACTTCATGGTTGAGTGAAAATATTTTTGGAGATATTAAGTGACATAATTTTCCTATAAACTATTCACACAAAGGGTACCATTATTCTCAAAGGATTAAAAATGATTATCCATTTATATCATCAAATGAAAACCAATTTACTATAAAAAACACAACTCAATTCTAAAATCATGATAAAACACACATTTCATCATTGAAATAATTGTTTCAAATTTTAAAAATAAGTTGAAATAGAAAAATTCCTTTTGTATTTCAATAACTCCCATGATTAAGCATGTATCAAAAATAAATATTCAAGCACAAAAGTTAGGGGGAAATGAGGAGGGTAACAATACCATGTAGCAAGGAAAAAATAGAAAAATAAGAAAGATGATGAAAATTTTTATCAACCCCAGAAATGTACCTAGGAAATAGGGGTAATGTAACAATATTATTCAAAAAGAAAAAAAAATAAAAGGGGTAAATATGACGAAATTTCCTAAATAACATAGTAATATACACATCCCCCATACTTATAGTGTTCAGTGTCATCAATTCAATAAAATTGAATTTGGGAAGGAAGGATAATGCCCAAGGGTTTCATTGGTAGTTTGCTTCATGAACTTGGAGTTCCTCCATCGAGGACTCCATAATGGCATCATGAAACTTCTTCAACCACTACCCATTGACAATGAAGGTTTATTTTGTTTCATCATTTTCAATCTAAAAAACACTAAATGGATAAAAAATTATTAACAAAAAATGGGACAAAATAGTCATAAGAAGATTACCGGGATGCAACTTTATCCGTTCATTGAAATATAGGACCTTCAATCCAATGTGAAATTTACGATGAAGGATGAGGTAGTCCTAGGATTCCCTGGTCCTCTCCTTAAAAAACTAGGTGTTCCCAGAATAGTCTCTTCTCATTTCCTCCATCTCTTGAATTTTTAACTTATTTTTATAACCTATACCAGAAATATTAGAATTTAATTTTTTTAATGGCTTTGTAGGCTTGATTCTCTATCTTAATAGGGAGGTAACAACTCTTTCCAAAAACTAGATAATATGGTGACATGCCAATGATTGTTTTAATGGTAGTATAGTAAGACCATAATTAATCATTAGTAATAAGACTCCAATTTTTCTATTAGGTTGAACATTTTAAAGAATTTGTTTTCCTCTCTATTTTACATGTCAGATTGACCAAGGTTTATGGGTGATATGCAGTATACACTCGATGCTCCTCCCCATACCAAAAAAATTGATTGCATTGTTCGATTGTAGAAATGGGAACCCTAGTCACTGAAAATGAATCTAGGTAATCCAAAACTACATAAAATATGGGTTCTCAAAAATTCCACAATATTCTTAGAATCATATTTTCTCATGGATTGTACCTATACCAATTTTGACCTGTTAAAAACTTCCAAAAGAATGAAAAATTTACCAAATGAATTGTGAAATTTCCCCATAACATAAATGCCACAAACATTAAAAAATATCATAGAAGAGAGAGGGTTTTGTGGAATTTCATTTCTTTTAGATAAATTCCAAATTATTTGATAGTGAGGACAAGATTTTCAGAAATCATGGTCAACCCAAAATAATATTATCCAAAAGAAACCCAAATTGAGGACTTTACGAGCCTTCCATTAAAGACCAAAATTCCCCCCACAAGCAAGAGTGTGTAATAACCTAAGGACTGACTAAAAACCTCTATCAGGAACACAACATTTGAGGACTATATCACTACATGTGCGAAAAAGGTAGGTTTTATCCCAAATGTACCAATAGGACTCATGTTTAAGATGGTTATCTTGGTTTTTGTTAAAATCAATAGGAAATCTAGATTTTACCAAATAACTTACGATTTAAACATACCAAGGAATAGAATCATGAACTCAGTATAATTTATCATCAGAAAAAATATCATTTTTTATAATAGAAGGGGATGAGATAATGTATGAGGATTGTAGGATCCTACTCATATGGTCAGCCACCACACTCTATAAACCTTTTTTATCCTTAAATTATAGAATAAATTCCTCAAGTAGGATCATCTTGAATATGAGGAGTGGTTTGGATTCTAGTTTCTTAAGGAGATACTGGAGGGTTGAATGGACTGAGAATACAATTACAGTGGACCCTAAGGGGTACTACCTAAATTAATCCAAGTAAAACAATAGACAGGAATATTTTTTCAGTTGTAGTGTATTTTTCTTAGGCAGGGTCCATTGTGTGTGAGTCATAGGCTATGACATGTGGATCTCGATCAACCCGTTTTGATATGAGTTCCATAATATCATAGTTAGAGACCTCACACATGAGCTCAAATGGAAAATCCCACCAAGGTAATTGGATTTCCATTGGTCATATGATACTCTATTTTAATTTATTAAAATATTCCTCACATTCTTTATCAAAAAAAATTCTTTTTCTTTTTGGTGTAAGTGGGAGAGTGGGAGGGAAATATTAATAATTTTATGAATGAGAGGATGATAAAATCTAGTATGACCTATGAAAGACTGAACATCCCACACATTTTTGAAGAATATTTGGGAATAATTGAAATGAACTTTTGATTTATCTACTTGGATACCATCCCCATAAATTGCATGCCCAATTATTATACCTTTTTGCACCAAGAAATAGAATTTATCAAAAATTAATACAATATTATTTTAAACAGAGTGACGTTGGACATAACCAAGATTATTCAAACATTGATCAAAATAGGGGACATAAATAGTGAAAGCATCCATGAATACTTCCATGAAAATCTTCAGGTAGTCAAAAAAATACTAACCATGCATCGCTGGAATGTACCTATAGAATTTCATCGACCAAATGGTATCCTTCTATAGGAAGATGTAAGAAGGGGAAAATTAAAGGTTTTCTCTTCCTAGTACTCAGGGATGATATGTATCTATAAGTATCCATAATATAATTTAATGAAATAGTAGTGGGACTTCCCCATTAGCCTCACTAGCATCTTGTCAAAGAACGGAAATGGGAAATGATCATTCTTAGTGTGTTGTTTTATTTAGTGATAGTCTATACATACAGGCCAAATATTCTTCACATGGGTTGGAACCAAATCGTTATTTTCATTTCTTATAAGTGTTAGACTAGTTTTCTTGGGAACTACCTTCATTGGACTAACCTATTGGTTTTCAGAGATAAGGTAAATGATCCCTGCATCAAATAATTCTGTTACCACATTTTTAACAACATCTAGGAGATTTGGGTTCAGTAGATGTTGTTCCCCCCTCACTATTATATCCTCATTATTTAAAAATATATTATTTATGAAAATTTATTTTCTAATAACAATAATGTTATCCAGTGTCCTTTCCAATGATTGTTAATACTCCCTCAAAAGTTTAAGCAGCTAAAATTCATGCTCTAGAGGTATTGAACTAGAAATTATGACATGCATCGAGTTTCGATTCTCAATATATGAATATTTTAAAAAAAATGGTAGAGGTTTATGTTCAAATTCATGTGGATATTGTATTTTTTGGAATGAATGTGAAATTTATAGGTCATTGATCTCATCTAAATACTTAGTGCTAACATCCTCATATAAAGAATGATCCTTTCCAAGATTAGTAGTATCATCGATTGTCATGGGATCCTCAATGCTCAAAAAATCATCAACTAATGAACATGAATGACATTTTTATAAATTGGTACAATATTAAATACATGGATAATTACCTAGAATGTATATAAATGATGAAAATTATGAAATTATATCATGGTAAAGAAAATGTTGTTAGGAATCACATTTATTGAAGCATCAAGATCAAGCATAGCATTAGAAAATAAATACACCACTATGGTGTATGGAGTAGAGAATGTTCTAGGATCATTTCATTTTGTTGGAAGTGATGGCTCTATCAATGTTGAGATGTAATTCCCTAATATAACATTTTCATCACCTCAATTTCCCATTCTCTATGTACACATATCCTTGAGAAACTTTTTATATCATGTAATTTTCCTCAGGGCATCAATCAAGTGGATGTGAACCTGAACTTTATTGAAGGTTTCCAATATTTATTTATCAAGTTCAATTTTATTTTTTTTCCTTAGTTGGGTGGAAATTTTAGGAAATATAATAGGATTGGATTGGCATGGTGGTTCATCTAATTAAACATTCTTTCCTTTGGAAGGGTTTCTCTCAAGATAAGTTTTTTCAACATTTGGACCATTTTGAGTGGTTTTGATAGTGGTTTCCTCAGGAGGGGATGAATCTGATGGAGAGTTAATTTTGATTATTAGTTATTTTCCACTCCTCAAGGTTATAAAACTAACATTTTCCTTATCCCTGCGACTTACTAGTGTTTGAAATAGTAATTTAGTCGACCCGTGACTTTGGATTTCCCCCACTAAGTGGGAAAGTTGGCCTAATTGGATTTTTAGGCCTTGTATGGATTCTTGGGTGATTTATTGGAATTGGAGGTTATTTATAAAGATTTATTTCATCTTGTATTCTAGGATAGTATCTATATTTATAGGGGTTATTAGAAAGGCCTTTGGGGTGGTTGAGTATTTCTCGGTTGTGGTGGATGATTATTATACCTTAGTTAGATCCATGGTTGTTGAGGTTGGTTTGAATACCCCCTACCTATAGTATTGGTTTTCATTCCATCCATGTTTGGATATATACTATGTTTCTTGCCTAATGAGTTGGTTATAGGGGTGTCCTATAAATATTTCCTCACAATTCTCATATGTTTCTCTCAATTGATGGCATTTTTCTGAATAGTGGGTTTCAAAAGAATATATACCATAATTTATGGAAGGATGCGATTGGGATATCCCCTGGGAAAGTGTAAGTTTTTATATTAGGTTACTTACCTCTTCAAAATTCATGTCTACCTTCTTCTCTAATTTAGTAATTTTCACCTCATGGACACCTCAAATGGGTAAATTAGACATTGAACTGAATTTTTGAGTGTTCTACGTCATGTTCTCAATGAGGTTCCTTTTATCCAAGGGGTTTTATCCACTATCACACCACCTATAGAAGAATCAATAATTTTTTCTTAATAAGAATTAAACCATCATAAAAATACTATATTAAAAGTTGATCACTTATTTGGTGGTGTATAAAACATGAATATAACTTTTTAAATTGTTCCTAAAATTAATGAAGTGTTTCTCTTTATGTTTACCTTATACCAAAGATTTATTTCCATATAGTTGTATTTCTATAGGATAGAAGATATATTTCAAGAAAAAGGAATTTCATGTCTGCCCAGCCTCTAATAGAGGAGTTAATATAATACAACCAATCTTTTGTAGTGTGTTATAAGGAAAATAGGAATGACCTAGGACTAACTTGTTCCTAATATAAATTAGCATTTTTTTAATGTTGAACACATAGTATAAAATTATTTTAAATGATTATATAGGTCTTCTTCATCCAATCCATGTAATCTTGGTAGTAAGTGAATTAAACCAGATTTTATTTCCAAATTAGTTATTTTCCTTGTATTTGAATGTATGTGGGACAGATCTCTACATCAGGTGAGGTTAGTTTTTTTAGTGTTCAGTTATTTTCATCCAGGTTATTCAAATTAATTTCATTCTTGATTTTATTTTAATAATAATAAAATGAATATATATGGGTACTAATGTTTATTTTGTCCTCCTTCAAGGGGTTGTCCGGTGTTTCTTGGTGTTTTTGATGCATTATCCCTTTCAGTTCATGTTTAAAAGAAAGTAGTTCCTCACATGAATATAACTTCATGAATAAGGCCTAAAACATAATATTTTATAAATAAACTTAAAAATTGAAGGAATAAAAGAATAACACAAATATTTTCAAACTGCACAATGTTTTTATAAAAAATACAAAAAAAATCAAGGTGCTCCCCTAAAACAATTCCAAATTTGAATGCATTTTCGTGACACTTAAGATTTATTACACTTTAAAATTTTATTTATAGTATATGGAATACCCTATGTCATTCATCAATGAGCATTGGAGGTTTAAATTGTGTATTTCTTATAAAAAATACTAAAATAATGGGTGGTTTTGAAAATAGTTATAAAAATAAAATGACTTAATTAAATAGTTTAATAATTGAAAAAGGAAGGTGGTGTTTTTAGAATTATGATATAATGAGGTCATTTAAATTTCACGACACATATTTTATAGTTCATTGTTCTAAAATTTTGAAATGGTTTAATGGAATCTTTGGTTGTGGGTTGTCAAGATCTCAATTTCCCTCTTGCCTCTAAAAATGGTTCACAAAGAAGCAATCCTTGACACAATAATCATATTGCCAACATTTGTACCTCAAGAATAGAACAAGGTCCACTAAATAATACTAAAATATCATGTTTTTGTGGGATAAAAATTATTCTTTTTTTCAATCAGAAAACCCCAAGATTCCCACTTGAAATCTCAACCCAATCAGTGTTGAAATGTAAAGTGTTTCAATTAATTATACCCAAAAAGTGAATTCAGAGGATTATAATGTAAAGATAAAGCATAAGTGGGATATTTAACACAAGAATTTCACAAAACCAGTAGAATAAAAATCATTTTAACTCCCTCCCAAGTGTGTGTAGCTTTCTCAAAATGACCATCCACCTTTTATCTTTCCATTGAGCGGGGGGAGGCTTTAGTAAAAATTATCATTCTTCCTTGATCCAACTATGAAGACAGGGTCCTCTAGAACTTCTTTTATGAGGAGTATACTCTTATGGGTCTCTGAAATGGTAAATAATTTCTCCTTGGTGGAACTTACAAATGGAATTACCAAGTTTCCAATTCATATGCAAGTTGGAATGTGGTTTTGGGCAATCATAATTTTCTAAAATCACTTGTCCCATAGCTTTTAGCATCTAGAAAGTATTATATCACTTTTAAAAAAAATTATTTCCCCATTTTTTGAAAATTTCAAATGAAAATTTGGCATAATTTGGACTCCCAAATCTCAAGATATAGATGAAATATTGTGCATGTATTTTGACTTTAAGAATATTCCTTTTCTTAGACAGATTAGTTTGGATGGGCCCTTTAATGGATGAAATAGGATTAGGTGTCTGTAGAAGACTTGTATAACACTGAATTTTGGATCATATCACATAATTAAATCCTGGTTGGATTCAATAATTAGTTTTAATGTGTGTTCTTTTATACATTGGTTCTTGGGATCCTGTGAAGTTTGGGAAACTTTGCTTGAACATCATTCTGGATCCTCCAAATCACATACACCTACAATGAAATCATAAAAAACATGTGAAATTAAAAAATTAAATAGTTATAAACACAAAATAATTAAATAAATAATGAATTTAAATTTTTTATAGTAATTGAATTTTATAATACAAAATTATTTTAACATAATGGTGTATTGGTGAAATAAAATAGTGAATAGAAGTGTGATCAATTACCATATACATCTAAAGGTAATAATTTGATTTGGATTATTATTGATAAATTTAAAAAAAATTAATTTTATTCATATTTAATATAGTATATATTTTGAATGGATTTTTAGAATCTACCTTAATGAGATAGTAAGATTGCATGGAGTACCACTCACTATTTTATATGATATTTTCCTTGATTTGCCAATAATTTTTAGAGAGGACATAAAAAGTAATTTTATATAGAAATAAATTTCAGTACATTTTTTCATCTAATATATGATAAATATTTGGAAAGAAGTATTTTTACATTAATGAATATGCTTTGATATTTCTCATCAGATTACCATGGAAGTCAGTATCATCAAATTTTTTAAGTCTAAATGATTATTTATTTTTTATTTATTTCCCCTTTTTAACTGTGTTAAGGGGTAACATTAAATGGCCTATAATAAAAGAGTCACATGGACCTATTATATGACTTTGAAGGCTAAAAGGAAGATAGAGAGACCCCATCTAGGCTTATTCAAATGATACTCTATATCACCCACACAAGAAAACTGAACAGCTAGAAATGCCCCATACAGAACAGCATGGTGCTAGGTACCGAAGGTGAAAGCCATACCCCCTCATTATTTTAAATTTGACAGCTTTGATGAAGGCTTCTCTTGATTTAATCCTTATCTTGGCTAGATCTATCGGTTAATTGTTTTCTCCCACCATCAATTTAATCCAAATTTCAACCCTATTAAATATTACCAAGACACATTATCTCTCCCTTGAGTCCCTAACCAGGTCTTTTGTCATTGAACCCCCAAGATCACCATACTCCATAGATCCACACCCATCAATTTTAAATTCCTAGACTGACCCATTCACCACCCAAGTTTCTTCTCTATTGATCCACTAAGATCTTCGTCTTTCAAGGGTCACATGTTGTCATTATTATGAAGTCAGTCACACTAACGACCCACTACCATCACTTTCCCCCAACCAACCCGATTCATCATTACACTAAGACCTATACCATCATGATGAATCCTACCATTTTCTATATCAATAGCTTTCATCGAATCTAGTCCATTCTTAGAGTGCCTCCTCTAGAAATATGCTTCTTCTGAGAAGCTCAAAATAAGTAGAATAGTTATACATATATAATGAAGAAAGACTATTTATTTGATGTAGGAGATTATGAATGTCTAAAAATATCTCCAAGGAATTGTGTTATGTGATTTGGTATAAAGAAAAAGTTATGTCCATTTCTTATTTTGATTTATGAAATTATGGAAAAGGATGGATCACTTTCTTACTGAGTATCTTTTCCTATGAGTTTATCTTAGGTACATGATTTGTTTTGTGATTCATTGTAAATGAAATATGTATCTCATGCATCCCATGTTTTGAGCCTAAATTTTGTACAATTGGAAGAAAATCATTACTATAAATAAAATCGAGTGAATATTTTAGATATTAGATAAAATTTGAAGCGTAATAAGGTAAATCGCATGGTTAATGTTCTATGGAATAACCACAGAGTCGAGTAAGAAACATGGGAACTTGAAAGTTTTATGGAGGAAAAATATAACTACATTTTTATGGGATGATTAAAATTGTGAGGAAATAATTACATTAAGGATGTAAGAATGGTATTACCTATGTAATGTAAATAATAAATCAATTTCATGTCTTATTAATATTCATTATTAGATTTTATGGATTAAAATTCATTATAATAAATTTATATGATATTTGAAATTGAAAAAGAGTTTGTTTTATTTTTACTAAAGTCCTACCATTTAATGTATGGTTTAATTTAAAATTTAGAATTCTATATTTTATAAATTTAAATGGGTGAAATATAGGAAATTTTTTAAAACAGTGTAACAAATATATATTAGGATTATTTTTTGGTGAATAATGAAAACTAATGTTTTTTAATTATTATTGATTTTCATATATTTAAAAATTCCCATTATTTTTTTATTTTTTTTAATAACATTAATAACCGTTGACTAAACATAATTAATTAATTCTATATAAATCATCATTATAAATTATATTGGTATAAATTTACTTTTATGATTTAAATTCAATTTATAGAAAATATTATTTTTAATTTTGCAGCCTGACTAACCACTAAATTGGTAGCTGGACCGGTCACCACATGGCCTCAAGTGCACCTACCCATACTCTAGAGGTTATTAACTAGTAGATATGGTCTAATGATGGTGTAGTGGGGAGACTATACCCTCATGGTTAGAGTTTCTCTAGGGTATAATAGGTGTAAATCAATAAACAACAATAGAAAAATCAGTAATAAAGAAATGAAAAAGATGCGGAAGAAAATATAAAAATTGAATGTAATGGTGGACAAGGCCAACCATAAAAAATGAATGTATGTCCAAGAGATTCTACAAGAACAGGTATAATAAAAACAATGGGTAGTATAGATTAAAAAAGAAGACAATCCCAGAAACTAACTTCATGAGTATCCTAAGTACAAGCTTAGTCATATTCTCCTCACCAAACAAATGAAAACATTAAAGTACATCAGAAACCAAATATCCTAATCCTACAAAAAAGGATGTATGTTCAGGTTACCTAGTTTAATGGTTTCCTAATAAAGTGTGGGATTAAAATATTTTTAGGCCATCACCCATGGTTTCTAGGCCATTCCATGACGTGCGTTATAAAAATAGCAGTGTACCATATAAAAATAAATGCATTGGTGAATAAAAAATAAATAAATTGGATAGGGTTCCACTTGAAACCCAACCAATATACCTTAATTTTCATAAGCTAGTGAATCTCATCCAAATTATCATGCAAAGGTAAAGAAAGTGGTATAAGGTGAAGATATGGACTATCCCTAAGCTTTTGGTTGTGCTTAGAGGACGTGTCTATCCATATCTAATCCAAATATCCAATCCATTGTATTTGAAAACATTGATATTCCCATTTGTTAAATTTAAAACCCCTTATAAAATATTTAGTCATTCTCTATAAAATATTTAGAGTCACCCTAATCCCATCCATGACTATCCAAATGGAAATTCATGTATCACTCCAGGGGTTCATTATGAGTCAAATTACAAGGTAGTTTTTCCATGGTGATGCATATACGAAATACTATGGGTCACTCCAGTCATGGTGAGAAAATAGCATGAACTAACCTTTGAGTACATACCTGGTATCGCACGTAGGGTTCTGGGTCTCACTCATGGAATGGTACAACCAACGTTCCATCGAGCCCATCCATGGGGTCTCCCTTGGGGAATTGGTGTCACTGGTCTAGAGGTAAAAGTATACAGTGCTCGGTGATCCTGTCTCAATAATAGCTGATATATCTCTCAGTGTGTTCACTAAGCACTAATCACACTAGCAAAGAGGTATAAGAGTTCTTCCAAGGGTTCCTTAATTCAAACCCCCTTTTATAACCTCTGAAACTATAACAAAATCATTAAGTAAGAAAGTGAATACCTAACATATCTAGTAAGAGGGTCCATCCAATTTTTTCATGCATTTATATTACAAAAGGTGATTTGGTCAAGGCCTAACCATCTGTGAAATTTCAATTAAGTTAAAAAAGTAATAAGGCTCAAAAAATTTCCAATGCCACTTAGTTCAACAATTAAATCATATAGGGAATGGTTGTCAAGACATTAAGAACATGGAAAATTCATTTAATTCAATCACTCCATTTAAGAGAAGGCGTATGGGGCTTAGTGCATGGATTATCACCCAATTAAACATATTTTATTAATCCAATGAATCAATTATATGACATTAATCCTCACAGGGGGGTTATTAAACAACTTTAAGATAAAGGGCCGAAGGCCTAAAAAGAATGAATCATCTGTGGGGTCAATACAAAATAGTACACTTTTTCCAATGGGGTCATATCTGTTGGTAAAATAAATTTTCTGTTGGTAAACATTTTACCAGCATATATGTCTCTTTCACTAAATTGTAAATAAAAACTCTATCACTAAATGTTTTTATGATAGATAAAATCATTACGTTATAATTATAATAATACTAATAGATAATATATATATATATATATATATATATTAGTTAAAATATTTATAAATAGGTTGTACTGAAAAAAAATCTACTGGTAATAATATTACAAACATATAATATATATTTATAAATTATATTTGAATAAATATTATTAATTTTTATTTCTAGTAAAATTTCAAATTATATTTATCAATTTATAATATATAATATATTTATTTTAATTATTAAAGATAATATTATTTACACACATATTAGAAAACTAATTATTATATTAATAATGATATTTAATAAAAAAATGATTAAATACAAAATCCAGCCCCCTAACATGATCCATCACACACCCCCACCAACTAGTGAGCAATGAGAAACCCCCAACACCCCATCCTTGCTAGAAATAGCACATCCATACCACACCAAGACCAGTGAGTTGTAGCATACCGTCCATTCCAGCGAGTGAGAAGTAGACTGTCCATTCTATAGGACCATCCAGCCAACAAAATCACATCCATGTCAATGAGCCACTGGCAGCCCATCCATGCCACACCAGGGACTAGTGAGCACCAAGTTTCTTCTCATACTCCACTTGAATCCATCCACAGTATTCCAACATCAACCCATGATCCTTCAGTAATCAAGAATGATATAAATCTATAGAAAAGCACTGTTTCGCCAAATTTTAATCGAAACAATGAAAAAAACACATAAGGTGAATTAAAAAAATAAAAAAGTAAAAATAACACGAATAATCAATAATCCATTCACAAAATTAATATTCCATGAATATCAATATGTTATTCCTAAAAGAAAATTTTCATGGAAAGGAGAGTCCCATAAGATTATTTTTTTCCATTATCATTGAGAGAAATAATAAAAATACAAAATGAAAAGTTTGGTGGGGAGAAAAGATTAAAAAATTTGAGTGTTAAACTTTCTAGAGAGTATAATTTCTAGAAATATGCTAGGTGATATAAAACCAACTAAAAAATATGTAAAAAAGACTACAAAGGCTAGAGAGTAAAATGGTTCCAACAAGATAGGAGTAGAAGTTTAAAGAAATGAATGGCCCAATTTACCAGAGTATTATATAATCCATATCATTCCCATGGACTCTAATGTTTAATATGTAATTTTCCATTTTAGACTATCATAAAACTAAAAATATACAAAACTCATACCTTTATATCCTCCATGAAACAATATTTATAGGATCTAACACTATTTTTTATCTCATCCCTCCATAGTTGAACACATTTTATTCTATCAAACGCTATAATTAAAATTTTTTGGGTGCATATAATTTTTATTATAGAACTTATAAAGGAGTTTAAAAATTTAAAATTCATCATTTATAGGAATATAAAAATTCACCACTTACATGTCATGTGCTTGATCATATCTAGGACGTCATTTTTTTCCATGTAATTACAAGAAATCCTTTTTTAGCTTGGTTATTTATTTGAAATTAAGTTTTACATTCACATTTTAATCCATATTATGAAAATGCGATGATAGGAATAAAATAGCCAATGTTCTCACTCAAATAGTAATTAAGCCTCAATATATTACTTTAAACATGTAAGCCTCAACTTCTCAACACATTACATCACCAATTAAATCAAAATATGCATTAAAATTTCAAGAAATTGTATGATAATGAGATAATGGGAATAAATATGTTATTATGAGCACTCAAATAGTAATTAAGACTAAATATGTTACCTAAAACAAGCAGGCCTCGACTACTCTGCATACTCCACAGACAAAAACTGTGAACCTACAACTTATGGATCTTCATGATACACATTATTAATAATTAAATGGAATATTAAACGTCCATGTAAATATATTTAATAAAATTATTCTTCTCATCCATAAGAGACATATGAATTTTCATGTTAAAACACAAGTAATCATCATTCTCGTGTCATTATTATCATCACCTGACACATTATAATGAGGATTAATAAAACCAAACTTTTTTCAAATCTATGAATTTATCCTCTAATTTTATTGGTAAACTTTGTATTGAATTCAATGTGACCATGATGAGAAATAATTTTAGTGTTTGTTTCCTGGCTATATATACTTTTTACATAACAAGGAATGTAATAATCTGACCACAACATCAGTGTGGAATTTCAACCCAACCATGATTTTGAGAAACTCAATGTCTTTGAGGCAATGAATAATTGAAGAGAATATGAATATAAAATAAATTAAAATTTCAAACCACTGAGGATTTAAAAATTATAATGCATCCTATAAAAATAAAAAGAACATTATATAATTGGTGACCACAACAACATGTGTAGTATTTTGTTTATGTTTTTCACTGACATTTAAAATTACTTATTAAAGTTCTCCTACTTAATATTTGAAATTTAGTTCGATTGGTCATGTTTAGGAAGACTATTTTAATAATATGGTCAGCTCATTTTTTTATTAAAGGGTCATGATGAATATATTTGTAAAAATAATATGAGGGAGAATAAATTTTGTGTAAATAGTAGTTTGTTTATGGATGGAACAGGACAAAAATAAAGTAATGTGATTGGTTTATAGGGCCATGGAGTTGTAACTGATGTTACTTTGCTGTCTCAGAGTAATGATACTTAAGTCTTGGTGGATAGTGTTCATTTACTGGATCATGCTTCTAGGGGGCACGTTCTTGGGAACGAGCGAGGAAAGGGCTAAGTTTATGATGATGTAGCAGGAGATAATTGTTAGAGTTGGTGTCCTATAACCAACTAATTTGTACTTTATTCATTAATAAAAATCTTATCACATCTTGATTGTTCTTATACATGAAAATGCATGTGAAAATGTGTCACGAACCAAGCCGGGTCGCCATCTGACCTGGCTCCCAACCCAGTCCGTGACATGACCCGAGGGGCATTCCCGATCCCTAGGGGCTAGAAACTAGTGTTGGGCATCAAAATAAACCAGCTAGGAACAATTTGTCCTATAACAAATATAAATAATCAAAAACTGAACAAGCAGATAAATAAAGGGAAATAAACCAAACAACTTTGTAGTAGAAAAAGGAATTAAAGAAGCGACATGACATAACTCAGGTGACCCTGTGGGTCGACGCGAAACGTAAACCACACTCGCTCCCAAAAGCGACCCAAGGCAGAAACCTTCAACTGAAAAGTAAATTAGGCATGAGCACCGAGATGCTCAGTAGGAATGCCAAAATATAACCATGTCCTATGCCTCCGCCTTTAGTAATAAATCTAATTATTCCAGTTTGAAAATAAGATATAATAAAATAATGCTTCTCCTTTTCAAATTCAAGTAACGAGTTTGCATTTTCTAGTAAAGAATTTTACTCCTACTACATTTTCAAAATAGGTTTCAAAAATGAATTAACATCTCAAAATGAAAAGAAACCAGTTTGGATTAAAATATGGTTTTCACGAACAAGACATCAAGTATGAAACAACTGAAAAGAAAGTTACATCACTAGCAGCATGTAACAAATGAGCACCAGGGGTAATCCCTATAGGTAGCTAGGAAAAGTGGGAACCTAGAGACCTAATACCTCGGTGAAACGTGGCTTAGAAGACCATGACCCTCAGAAAACGTGTCTTAGAAGACCACGACCCTCAGAAAACGTGGCTTAGAAGACCACGACCCTCAGAAATTCATATGTTTAGTAAGTGTTGTAGAGTCAATCCTGCTAGAAAAACCGGGACAAACCCCTGTCGTGTCATCTAGCATACTAGTCCAGGTCACCCACCTAAATACCCAGGTTTCCCATTGTGCTCTATTTCAAGTGGTGGTGAGTTTTCTTTATCAATCAAACATATATGTACATAACACCTTCTTTTTCTAAAACTCATTCAACATCTCACCACCTCTCTCCCTCCTTGAGCGCATTCCCCCTATTTCACGTCACACAATCCATAAGCATCAAATTAGGCACATGATAACACACTCAACTTAAAAAAGTCAATTTTTCTAAAACCAAGGGGGCGTGCCTCAAGAGAGGTTTTTCTTTTTTATAAAAAATTCTTAATATGCCAAATGGGCTTAATTACATAAAGGGAACACTTTTTACAATCAACCGGCCAAAATTCCAAACACCTTTTTGAAATATGCCTTACCAGTTCAAAACCACTTTAGAAATCAATTTTCAAGAAAAGTAATTTAAGTCCAACGGCGTTTGAAATACATTTCAATTTCTAAAATAAAGGCATAATAGTTTCTAGAAACTGAAATTAGATTCCATAGCATGTGTATATAGCATAGTGTAAAACATATTTTTAAAACAATCAAGCAATTATGAATTTCAAATTAAAAGCATAGGCATAGGGGACCTACCTCAAACATGTCATTATTTGTCGATGACCACTCAAACCCACGTTTGACGCATACACGCACATGCATTTATACATATATATATATATATATACACCCATAGCTGCATTGCACATATTCCCCACACCATGATGGAATATGTACAAAGAGGGCATATATATATATATGCCTTACCCTATGCATGTACATGTAGGATACCTCGAACCCGCGGCCCCAAACCACCGTAGAGAGGCCCAACGAACTACACAAATAATTTTAATAAAACAATTAAACACTTGAACAATCTACAAAACATTTCAAAATAACGCATCAAGGGTTCGCGCCAAAAGAAAAAAATTCAAAACATCGTTTTTAAAACCAAACGCGCCAAGATGAAACACCAAAACCCCAACTGTAGCCTAAACACATTTAATAGATGAACTTCATAGTTAAAAAGAGAAACATTGATAAACAATTCAGCATGGGTTTTCCCACAGAAAATTTTCATGCGCAATGTCTAAAAACAGTACTATCAAAAGCAAATGCACCAAACCCTCAAGAAGAACTAGATTCACAGCTTTAATGTCCTTAGATAAATCAATTCCAGAAGTCATAAAACAACCATGAATAATGAAACAATGGACATACCTCAAAAACACCCAAATACCTCTTTTAAAAAAATCAAATGCACACTAAAACCTTTTGAAACATCATTCGCATCACTTACAAAATTTTAAATAACCAACTTCATGATTTATAAATTAACATCAACTAACACAACATGAATTCTTCTAAAAAACACACCTCATTATATAAAACATGCTGTAAAATATCAAAGGCATACTAAACTTCTTTAAAACTAGTTTCACACCAAACAGATCAATCACATAACACCAAATTTATTTACGCAAGTAAAATAATACACCAAATAAAAACAATAAGTTTTTCACACACAAAATACCAAATTTTATCATTAAAAACTCAACTTCATGCAATTCCCATAAATAAAATTATACTAAAAATTACAAGTCGAAAATTAATTATCACGGACCGTGCGAAATACAGAAGCTAAATAAAACACTTATATCGGTGCAGAAAACTTCGTAAAGGCAGTGCGTAAACTCAGCTGCATGTCAATCGCACTGCAAGGGACCTAAAACGAACCATAAATAAAGCAATAAAACCCCATAAACAACAAGATAAAACCCTAAAATCGGAACCCTATAAGAAGCATAACCCTAAGGAGAAATAAGAATATCATCATAGTGGGATGACCTTGCGACGGAGGGAGTAGGATGCTGGTTTCCGAGATGAGTGTCGTCGGGGAGTGGGGGATGAGGTGCCGACCATAGGCTTGCTGGAAGGGGGGTGCATCCAAGGGATAGCCGACAGGAGAGGGAGTCGTGCTGGGGGTCCGACGTAGGGCGGCTGACGGTGCGAGGCGGTGCGAGGAGGGGAGTGGGGTGCCGGTCTGATGTGCTGTCGGAAGGAAGGCAGGAGGGTGGGAGAGCGCCGGCTGCTAGGGTTGAGGTGCGAAGAAACTAGGGAAAGGAGGAGGGCAGGCGTTGTGCATGGCACACAGTGAGGAAGAACAAAGGGGGGAGAGAAAAGAAAAAGTAAATGAAAATAAAATAAAAACTAAAAAAACATAAACATAAAATAATAATAACACTTATAAACTATTAAAAAAATGATAACGTTAATAATTTTATAAAAAAATTAAAGGATTAATAACTAAAATAATAAGAAAAATAATAGCCTAATTAAAATATTAACAAAACATAATAATAATAATAATAATCTTAAAAAAAAATCGTTATTAAAATAGTTCTAAATAATTTTATTTTTCTTTTGCGTTAACTTTATTATTAATTCAGTTAATAAATTAACTAAACACGCATTAGACAGGCTGCACGGCGGTCTGGCAAAGCCACATGTCTTCATCTGTGTGTCAGACATTGTGAATCCAAAACAATCGCTTATTAGAAAAAGCGCACAAAATTCAATTCGGGCTCAACTCGCAATCAAAACGAGGATTGAAATAGTTAAAATAATTAGGATAATTAAATTAATGAAAATGGGGTGTGACAATTCTCCCCACCATAAAACTTTATACCCCCAGAAAGTCACCCAGCCAAATGAGAAACCAGACTCGAGTTCGAAACTGAACGAGACCAACAAAATCACAACTTGGCGTGACTTTTCACTTCATCAGTCACACCTGACCAAATTTAAGGGAAACTTCAAAGATAATAGCACTCGGGAAATGAGGAGGGTTCTCCCCACCACAAGAACCCGACTAGAATAACTAACATTGAGACTCAGCATGGGATAACTTTGGAACTGCTAACTTGATCCAAGAGGGAACCTCCACACAGACCAAACCTCGAAGAAGTCGCGACAAGATTTATAGTGGGTCTCCCCACCATTTAAGAACTGACCATCTTAAGCCAATTAGCATAGAAAAATATGAGAAACCCAGCACAAACCGACCCATGAACTCTCCACATAAACTAGACAACCACCACATGGGGTCATCGACGAAAGACCCCAAACAGAGTAGCGGACCAAACCCCTATTTATTATTTCCCAAGATACATGTGTCTCCAAGACGAGAACATCCTAAAACAAGAAAGGGTCACCGGTGGAGCTAGAAACACGAGAGATATAATCATCTTGAGACTCACAGCCATAAAGAGACAACTCCAAAGCTCATATTTGAGGAGGCACAACTACTGGAATTTCAAGAAAACAAGATTGCCATACCCTTTTACAACCACAGTGGGGTATTCAAAGAATAAAGACCACAACGAGAAAAAGATACCTTATTCCTTTTAGAGAAAAACAGAACCTTCAAAGACGAGGAAGTTTGAACCAAGAAATTAAAATCGTCCCTATTTTAGCACTGGAGACAAAAGTTAGACCAATGTGACCCACACCCAATTATTCCTGACTGTGTGAAAGGCTTCGCTCTGAGACCTGTGGTTGGAGCTATGATGTCTTGAAGCATCTCTTTCCCCGCAGTCAGGAGCTAACATCCTTTGGTCAAGAATCTTTTTAACGTTGCTGCTAGCGGAACCTCTCTAAGTTTCCCCAAACGGCCACACCGATAGCAATCCTTCAAAGGATAATGAAAAGGTGACTTAAAGTACTCAACCCGGCCAAACTTAAACCAAACAAGAGGGTGGATTGACTAAGACAAAATGGAATTGACCAGAAGACTTGTAGGAGATAGGTTCCCCCGGTTCACTCTCCTCACCGGATGGGGAACCTTCTTGAACACCAAAAAGAACCGGTCCTTGAACCCAATAAAAAGACCCCAAACAAGAGAAACTTTAACTGATTTCACAATTATACCTCCAGAGAGAAGGGAAATCAACCCCTTGAAATGCCTAACGTAAGCCTTCACTGTCTGTTGGCCTCGTTGGACACTCACGAGCTCTGCCACTTTCCTCTCTTTCACCTCCTTAGGTATAAACCATCAGACGGAATTGGTCTTAAACACCTTTCAAGACATCCCATCATCCAACGACGCTGGGATTTTTTCTCACACCAATCCAAAGTTGCACCTTCAAACGGACACGAACCAACACAGACTCTCATAGATTTGGGAGTTCCCAATAACCTGAAAACACCAACGACTTCACCATGCCAGTCTGCTACCTTCGATAGATAACGATCACCACGGAAGCTGGAAAACAACCAAAAATAATTCAATTTCACCACCCCGCTAAGAGTCTGGGTAAAACCAACAATTAGAAGAGACTCACTAGAAACTTCTAGGACTTTTCTGAGAAGCATACTAAAAAACAAGAGGCACAAATTTGAATCAAAACTCATCATAAATAAAAATTTCACACCTTAATCAAAAATGAAATCTCAAACTCAAATCACTATTTCAACCACAATTTAGAATGTAAAAACCAAGAAACCACGAAAAATGATACCAAACATGAAAAGAGAACACTAAAAAATTTCTCACTCACTTTCATAAACATTTGAAAAACCCTTTTTGAAAACCATTTTTCAGCAAACAAATCAACTTAAATATCCACCATTACTATCCCATAAAGTCTCACACATACATATCCATGTGCTAGCACAATCACCCTTACAGTAACATCATAAATTTCTCCACTTTCCACATGCACACCTCAATGTATGTGATCACTCATAAGAATACCAAGGGTCAATTCAAGACACTTCTCATTTCCAAAACATACCATTAAGCACAAAGAACAAAGCACAAATTCCCAACCAATTTGAGAAAGTCACTTGTCATTAAAGAAACTCATTTCAAAATTCCAAAAAGTTTTCCATTTCAAAAACCATTTTCCACTCCAAAAACCATATTCCCTTTTTAAAACACCTTTACAAAAATCCATTTTCATTTTTGAGATCTACTCCCACCAACCAAAATGAAGGTCAAACATAACTCGCATTAAAAAAATTCAAAAAATAAGGGACTAGTGGCTATGACAACCCGGTAACATGTCTTAGTAGACCATGCCCCGAGTGGGCATCCACCACAGGAGGTATCCTGAACCGTGCACTCGGGCTGTACATGGTTCGTTACTCCATGCAGGCTCGTCGCGTAACACCAGATCACTTCCCTTGTCATCCATCATCCACACAGACCAAGAAAAAGAAAAACCCAAATCCCATACTACCCCTGGAAACTTGAGTCTTGGGACAGGGAAGGGTTCATGACGTCCTTCCCGCACCTACATCTCAAGTCCCGACACACCTAATCACCAAGCTACTTGACACCCTAAATAACAAGGGCCCCTCTGATACCATTTTGTCACGAACCAGGCCGGGTCTCCATCCAACTCGGTGCCCGAACCAGTCTGCGACATGGCCCGAGGGGCATTGTCGATCCCCAAGGGCTGGAAACGAGTGTCAGGCATCAAAATAAACCAGCTGGGAACAATTTGGCCCGTAAAAAACATAAATAATCAAAAAATGAACAAGAAGATAAATAAATGGAAATAAACCAAACAACATGGCATTAGAAAAAGGAATTAAATAAGTGATGTGACATACCTCAGGTGACCCTATGGGTCGACGAGGAACGTAAACCACACTCGCTCCCAAAATTGACCCAAGGCTGAAACCTGCAACTGAAAATTAAAGTAGTCATGAGCACCGAGATGCTCATTAGTAATGCCAAAATATAACCATGTCCTATGCCTTCTCCTTTAGTAAGAAATCCAATTATTCCAGTTTGAAGATAAGATATAATAAAATAATTATTCTTCTTTTCAAATTAAAGTAACGAGTTTGCGTTTTCAGGTAAAGAATTTTACTCCCACTACATTTTCAAAATAGGTTTTAAGCATGCATTAACATTTCAAAATGAAAATAAACCATTTTGGATGAAAATATGGTTTTCACAAACAAGACATCAAGTATGAAACAACTGAAAATAAAGTCACATCACTAGCAGCATGTAACAAATGATCACCATGGGTAATCCCTATAGGTAGCTAGAACAAGTGGGAACCTAGAGACCTCGTACCTCGGTGAAACGTGGCTTAGAAGACCACGACCCTCAGAAAATGTGGCTTAGAAGACCACGAACCTCAGAAATTAATATGTTTAGTTAGTGTTGTTGCGTCAATCCTACTAGAAAAACTGGGATGAACCCATGCCGTGTCATCTAGCATACTAGTCCTGGTCACCCACCTAAATACCCAGGTTTCCCATTGTGATCTATTTCAAGTGGTGGTGAGTTTTCTTTATCAAGCAAACATATGTGTACATAACACCTTCTTTTTCTAAAAATCATTCAACATCTCACCACCACTCTCCCTCCTTTAGTGCATTCCCCCTCTTTCACGTCACACAATGAATAAGCATCAAATTAGTCACATGATAACACACTCAACTTAAAAAATCATTTTTTCTAAAACCAAGGGGGCGTGCCTCAAGAGAGGTTTTTCTTTTTTATAAAACATTCTTAAGATGCCAAACAGGATTAATTACATAAAGGGAACGCTTTTTACGATCAATCGGACAAAAGGCCAAGCACCTTTTTGAAATACGCCTTACCAATTAAAAACCACTTAAGAAATCAATTTTCAAGAAAAGACACTTAAGACCAATGGAGTTTGAAATACATTTCAATTTCCAAAATAAAGGAATAATAGTTTCTAGCAACAGCAATAAGATTCCATAGCATATGTATATAGCATAGTGTAAAACATATTTTTAAAACAATCAAGCAATTATTAATTTCAAATTAAAAGAATAGGCATAGGGGACCTACCTAAAACATGTCGTTATTTGTCGACGTCCACTCAAACCCACGTTTGACGCATACACGCACATTCATTTATACATATATATATATATATACACCCCTAGGTGAATTGCACATATTCCCCACGCCATGAGGGAATATGTACAAAGAGGGCATATATATATATATGCCTTACCCTATGCATGTACATGTAGGATACCTCTAACCCGCAGCCCCAAACCACCGTAGCGAGGCCTAACGCACTACACAAATAATTTTAATAAAACAATTAAACACTTGAACAATCTACAAAACATTTCAAAATAACGCATTAAGGGTTAGCACCAAAAGAAAAACATTCAAAACATCATTTTTAAAACCAAACTCACCAAGATGCAACACCAAAACACCAACTGCAGACTACACACATTTAATAGATGAACTGCATAGTTAAAAAGGGAAACACTGATAAAAAATTCAGCATGGGTTTTTCCATATAAAAGTTTCATGCGCAACATCTAAAAATAGTACTATGAAAAGCAAACGCACCCAACCCTCAAGTAGAACAAGATTCGCAGCTTTAATGTCCTTAAATAAATCAATTCCAGAAGTCATAAAATAACCATAAATAATGCAACAATGGACATACCTCAAAAACACCCAAATCCTTTTTAAAAAAAATCAAATTCACACTAAAACCTTTTGAAACATCATTCGCATCACTTACAAAATTTTAAATAACCAACTTCATGATTTATAAATTAACATCAAATAACACAACATGAGTTATCCTCAAAAACACACCTCATTATATACAACATGCTATAAAATATCAAAGGCATACTAAACTTCTTTAAAACTAGTTTCACACCAAACAGATCAATCACATAACACCAAATTTATTTACGCAAGTAAAATAATCCACCAAATAAACACAATAAGTTTTTCACACACAAAATACCAAATTTTCTCATTAAAAACTCAACTTCATGCAATTCCCATAAATAAAATTATTCTAAACATTTCAAGTCTCAAATTAATTATCACAGACTCTGCGAAATACAGCAGTAGAATAAAACACTTACATTTGTATAGAAAACTTCACAAAAGTAGTGTGCAAACTCTACCGCATGTCAATCGCACTACAAGGGACCTAAAACGAACCATAAATCAAGAAATAAAACCCCATAAATAACAAGATAAAACCCTAAAATCGGAACACTATAAGAAGAAAAACCCTAAGGAGGAAGAAGAAGATCATCATAGTGGGATGACCTTGCGATGGAGGGAGCAGGATGCTGGTCGCCGAGATGAGTGTCATCGGAGAGAGGGGGAAGAGGTGCCGACCGAAGGCTTGCTAGAAGGGGGTGAGGCCAAGGGATAGCTGACGGGAGAGGGAGGCACACTGGGGGTCCGACGTAGGGCGGATGACGGTGCGAGGCAGCGCGAGGAGGGGATTGGGGTGCAGGTCCGATGTGTCGTCGGAAGGAAGGCAGGAGGGTGGGAGAGCGTCGGCTGCTAGGGGTGAGGTGTGCCAAAACTAGGGGAAGGAGGAGGGTAGGCCCTATGCATGGTGCACAGTGAGGAAGAACAAAGGGGGGAGAGAAAGAAAAAGTAAATGAAAATAAAATAAAAACTAAAAAAAAACTTAAACTTAAAATAATAATAACACTTATCAACAATTAAAAAAACGATAACGTTGATAATTTTATAAAAAAAAATTAAAGGCTTAATAAATAAAATAATAAGAAAAATAATAGCCTAATTAAAATATTAACAAAACATAATAATAATAATAATAATAATAATAATAATAATCTTAACATTTTTTTCATTATTAAAATAGTTCAAAATAATTTTATTTTTCTTTTGCGTTAACTTTATTATTAATTCGGTTAATAAATTAACTAACCATGCATTAGGCAGGCTGCACGGTGGTCTGGAGAAGCCACATGTCTTCATTCATTCCCTACCTATGCATCGGACATTACGAAGCCCAAACAATCGCTTATCGGAAAAAGCACACAAAATTTAATTTGGGCTCAACTTGCAATCAAAAAGAGGATTGAAATAGTTAAAATAATTAGGATAATTAAATTTTTGAAAACGGGGTGTGACACAATGTCCCAAGGATAGTTGTTGCATTAAAGGGTCATAGCGGATCCCTCCTATGATGAGAACCCGGAAGTGTCATAACATTGTTCTTGAATATATGTTCTATATTAGGATGATATTATTTGAGGGATAAAAATAATACAGGATGTTAAGGGTGAGGACTCATAAAACTTTGAGTCACCTTTTCATGGTGTGCACCCTTGGTAATATCCAGCCGGATATTATGAGAACGAAATCCGCTAGTAGGAAATCCACATTTCATAGTGTCATTGGATTTTCTTATCTGCGGACGTGTGTATTGGTCCTTAGACTTTAAAATTATTATTATTGGGTATTACAAATCACGAACTTAGATTTATTGATGAAAACTGTGACAACACACTGTTCGTAGAGAGGTAGGATATGTTGGGTGTGTCACAAGTGATACTGCATTAATAGATAATGTGGTAAAGGATTTGTCCCTTCTGTTCCATAACGGAAGTAGATATCTCATTCCCTTTGATGGAATTGATATAGCCTAAATAAATCCATGGCCATGGTAAGGTATGGGCGAGTTTGATTTCGGGAAGTCAAAGAAAGAATAATCGAGCACATGGGTTGATAGCACTAGCATGCAGCCTGATTGATTCGAGATATCGTGACAAAGGGATTATATTAGTTGGTAAGCGTTCGTATGAGGTGACGCATCATTGCGGCGTTAACTTCTTTCTCAATGGGTCCCTTGGCGTGTTTCTAGATACTAACCTTGGACTTTAGGAAGGCTCTACCTAATGCCACTGAGAAAGAGGCCTAGAGGGTCACACACTAAGTGTGTCCATGTATCTCAGTTAAATATTTATTTAACAAGTTAAATAAATATTACTCCCGAATGTGGTTTAATAATTATTTAAGGATGTCTGATCGCATTTATTTTGACACTATTTATTCGAGAGAATATATTTTGGGCGAAATAATATATATTTATTAGCGAGTAATGTAGTTACATTTATTTAAAAAATAAATATCCATTACTCAAGGTCTAATAAATGTGGTGGAGGAAATGAAGAAAAATGAAAACAAGATAAACACATCGTGTACATAAAATGTACACGCCATGTAGTTTTCATGGAAAACGAGTACACACTGTGTATTAATGATTACACTTTGTGTAGTATTTCCAGCCCAGATTTTGAGGAAATAATATCATTTTATTAAATGATATTTATTATAATCAACATGGGCGCATGTCAAGGAATTATTCATTTGACATGGGGGTTTTCAATAAGAGTTAATGAAATAAATAAAACGCTTAATGTGTTTATTTATTGTCATAACTTTATAACCTCAAACATGATTATAAATATCATCACAACCCCAAAACCTTTCAAGAGAGAATCATTGTGCACAAAAATTCTAGAGAGTTCTCTCAAGACCGAAATAACTCCTTCCCCCAAGAATGCTCTCATGACCGAGAGAGATCCTCCTCTATCGGATCAGGGCGATCTAAGGTAGACATCACAAGCGAAGGCTCTTCTACGCTAGCACCCGGAAATCCCTTTGGCGACGTCCAAAAATACATGGAGCATGTATGGATCACCGCTAAAGGAATCCTATACTTGGATTCTACGATGCAATGACGGATCACATTAGATCATGACCGGAGATATCAATAAAGAAATAGTTCCATCAAGGTAATTTTGGTCAATTAATTAAATTAATTATAACCAACGTATGATGATCATCTCGATGGTTATGAGACCCTTCTCTTTCTTTTAGTTCTTTGTTCTATTCCGAAGATCTGATGTTTTATTATTGTGACGGATCTCGGATTGAACTTTGTTTAATGTTAAAATTAAAGTAGGGAAAACCCTCCAACACGCTTCCGCTGCGCTCGGAACCTACAAGTGGTATCAGAGGGGTCATATCGTTGATTATAATTTTTTAGTTTATCGTTGGTGATTTGTGTATTTAATAATTTAGTTGTTTCAATTCAAGTTAATTGTTCTTTAAATATAAATCTCGAGATCTGTTCCTCCCCTCTCGTTTCTCGTTCACCTTATTGAAACGAATTTTTCTTTTAATTTTGATTAAGATAAAATAGAGGAACTCATCTGAAGGTTCCAAATTCTCATGGTTGTACAACACCAGAATACACAGCGTGTATTCTAAAGTACACACCGTGTATTCTAGGTTCAATGCATTGACTGATCCACCAAATCAGGCCGTGTATTGGATCTTATCTAAGTCATTTATGACACCGTGTGTTGGCCAGGAACAGGTGGAACACGGTTTTCAGATTACACGTCGTGTTGTCCAACTGAAATTGGTGTGTAGTGCCTTCGGGATAGGGTTGGACCGTGTACCCCATACACAGATTTCCCGAATGGAAACCGTGTAAGGAGTATACTACATGACGTGTGTCCAAAATAACACGGCATGTACTCCAAAAATTTCCAAAATACATCCACACACCATGTCCCTGGGTGTGTACTTCGTATGGACAGTGAACAAAAGTACACACCGTGTAGTCCAAACTACACGTCGTGTACTCATCCAAATTAAGAAAATTTATTAAAATTTATTATTATATTATACAATCCCTTGATATGTGTACCATAGTGTAGGTGTAAAGCTGAGGAACAACACGTGATAGGTGTTTTATATGTGTGTGTTTAATTTAACATCTGCATAATGAATGGGAATTCATCGGGTTGCCTCCAAGGTACAAGTTACATACAAAGATAATTTTAAATGAAGTTATTTGTTTAAAATTATGATGGATGAGAATCTCAAAGAAATTCAGAAAAAGGGTTTAAGATAAAAGGATTGATTAATTATAGATAATTAATTGATTTGAGTGTGATTTATCTTAAACAAGAACTATTAAAGAATTGAATTCTAGTTTTATTAATGTGTAATATCATTGCATGTATGGATGATCCTGACCTAGACCAAGACCTTTGTATGTGAATGGTTTCTTTTAATTTATTTATTTAAATTAAATTTGTTGGCATGTGAGCCTTCTCCTCATTAATATGTAGGGCCTGCATGCCCGAGGATTCTTTTATGTAAAACCCCTTTTACCCCTCACCTGTGTGTAAGATAAATGCATATGTAATGGATGGATCTCCCAAGCTAGTGGAAGTGACTCAAGTCAGGAGCCAATGTGATATTAATCCAAAGAGATACAAATGTGGATAGGTGGAAATCCGTAAACACGAACTCGAAAGGTTCAAGGTGTTTCTCCCCTAGGTCTTGGGTTAGTTTATCAACCGCTAGATAAACTAACCAATAGAACAAGCTCATGATCATACCATTTATTTTATTTCTGTCAGTTTCATTGTTTATTTATTATGGGTGTGTTGTCACGA
The DNA here is from genome assembly GCA_963277665.1 of Viscum album. Lineage (NCBI taxonomy): Eukaryota > Viridiplantae > Streptophyta > Magnoliopsida > Santalales > Viscaceae > Viscum > Viscum album. Next base: position 858,322,394 of record OY728157.1, on the reverse strand, counting down.
TCACACAATTAATGAATTAAACAAGCATGCAAGATGGAACTAATATAAGACCGTCTTATGAGTAAATATTATCATAGACATGGTTAATCACCTAATTATATCCCGCTTAATATTAATAAGCATGTAATCAAAGATAATACAATGGAAATTTACATATAAGGATAAAATTCCTCAAATAAATATTAAGTTGGTATAGCCTTCCATAATATTGGATAGAATCGAACCATAGTTCAAAGTACTTGACCAACCCTAGTTGGGATGCTTTAAATTATCAAGGAATTATAATTCAAGGTTTTGGGTTGACTTGAATTGGTTTGCATTAAGGGTTGACTGCCACAGCAAGACTTGGTGTGACCAAGAGGTAAATGTTGAGGAAATCCAAAATAAAAGGATTTTAGGATTGGGGAGTCCACTCAGTGGATCAAGGAGATGCGAGTTAATGCAGTTGGAATTTAGAATGCCTACCTAAAACCCTTCAAGTTGCATGACCAACTCGAGTTGGGGTATTGTGAAGGGAAATATGGATCCTTGCCACTAGAATATTTGGGAAAAATAATATTATGAAGTCAATGGTGAGGGCTATTGGATTTCGATAAAATAGTTGGATACTAATATGTATTAATTTATTTATTTGTCTCAGTTTTTATAATAAAGTAATAAAACCTTTTCTCATCTTAATTTTTAGAAATGGAAAGAAAAATGACTTCAAACATATCATTGAGAACCATACTCAAGAAGTAAAACCTTCTCACTGGAACCAATTTCCAAGAGTGGCAGAGGCGTTTACGCGTCATCCTTCGCCACGAGAGGAAGTTGTATGTGCTGGAAGATCCTATTCCAGTTGTGCTTGGAAAAGAGGCCAGTGATGAGGAACTATCTCTCTATATGAAACACATGGTTGATTCCACAGATGTCCAGTGTTTTAATGCTATCGCCCACGTCTAATGAGATCTTAAAGCAACATGAAAAGATGGATGCGTATAGCATGATGTCTCACCTTAAAGATCCATACCAAGAGAGGGTGAGATAGTAGAGATATGAGATCTCCAATGCTTTATTTAGAACTAAGCTTGGAGAGTCTATGCCAGTTGGGCATCATGTAGTCAAGCTCCTTGGCTACATTGAACACCTGGACATCTTATGGATTAAGTTACTAGATGAGTTGCGTATAGATATCATCCTATAATTAGTGCCCAAGACCTTCTCTAGCTTCATTTTCAATTATAACATGAGAAATAATTAGAAGATTCTATCGGAACTTCTGACCTTAATTCGCCAAGTAGATAAAGATATGGGGCATGACAAACCTGCATTCTTTATGGTGAATAAAAAAAGGAAGGACAAGGAAAAGGGGCCAAAGACTTATAAACGGTCTGAAGCCCTCAAGCATCATCCTTCTAAGAAGTGGAAGATCCAAAGGCAGGGAAAGGAACGGGAGGCAGTATGTTTTGCATGTGGCAAGCAAGGTCACTGGAAGAGGAACTGCACCCAGAAGATTGGGGATGCTAAAGGTGCGTTAGTTATCGAGTTTATCATTCCATTTCTACACATTGGGTATTAGATATAGCTTATGGGTCTCACATTTGTATTAAAATGTAGGAACCAAGTAGATTTAGAAAGATTTACAGAGGACAGGTGGATCTTCGAGCTACCAATGGCATGAGGCTGGCTACGTTGGCCATTGGTGATTACCACCTCTCATTGCCGACTGGGATGATTTTGGTTTTACATAACTGTTATTATGTGCCTAGTGTTACCAAGAACATAATTTATGTATCTTGTTTGGATATAGATGGATTTATTTTCAAGTTTGGAAATAAGGGTTGTCTCTTTTATAAGAACAATATATGTTATGGTATGTTGCATTTAAATAATGGATTTTATGTATTAAATTACAAAAACCAAGTGTTGGAAATCGATAATGAAACAAACTCACATGACCCATACATCACCCAGTTGTGGAATCACTCTCTCGGTCATGTAAACAATAAACGCTTGAAAAAGCTCTTCCAAGATGTCTATTTAGACTCTACTTAGCTAAAACCACTTGATAGATGTCACACTTGTTTACAAGGTAAAATGACCAAGCTGCCTTTCGGTGGATAAGGTGAAAGGGCCAGAGAACTTCTAGGATTGGTGCACACTAATGTGTGTGGACCATTTCCAGTAGAAACTATAGGTAGATATTCTTACTTCATTACTTTTACTGATGATTTGAGTAGATATGTATATGTCTACTTAATGAGGTATAAGTTAGAATCCTTAGAGAAATTTAATGAATTCAAGAATGAAGTGGAGAATCAGGTTGTTAAGAAGATAAAGAAACTTCGATCGGATCGAGGAGGTGAATATCTGAACCAAGAGTTCATCGATATTCTATGGGAGTTTGGGATTCTATCTCAGCTCACTCCTCCTAATACACCACAGTATAATGGTGTTATTGAAAGGAGGAACTGCACCTTGTTGGACATGGTGATTTCAATGATGAGTCATGCAAATCTTCCATTATCTTTTTGGGGATATGCATTACAAACTATAGCATACACATTAAACTGAGTACCAATTAAGGCAGAAAATGGAATTTCAACCGAGTTATGGAATGGAAAGAAACCCATTTTGTCACACACACATGTATGAGGATGAGATGAATTTTTTAAGGCCTTATCAAGCAACAAAATATCACCCAAGGGAACGAGGTGTATCCTTATAGGATATCCCAAGTAAACAATAGGATATTACCTATATAACCCTTCAGACAAGAAAGTGATTGTCGCCAGAAAATCCATCTTTCTTGAGAGGGAGTACATCCTCAAAAAGGATAGTAGGAGGAAGACTGACTTCAACGAAGTTGATTCTCATGATACATAGGAGTTTGTACAGGAACAAGTTCCACAGGTCCCCATGGAAGAGGTTCCAGAAACACAAGTGATGCGTAGATGTTCAAGAGAGGTAAGGGAACCAGAGAGATTTGGTTTCCTAGTCACCGAGGATGGTGAATCATTATTGTTGGACAATGATGAACCTCTCTCATATAAGGAATTAGTAGAATGCTCAGAAGCTGCAAGATGACTGGAAGCTATGAATTCTGAGATGGATTCCATGTATCAGAACCAATTCTAGGTTCTAGTCAATGAGCCAGTTGATGTAAATCATGTTGCATGAAAATGGGTATTCAAGAGAAAATTGGTCATGGAAGGTCGAGTTAGCACCTATAAAGCAAGGCTAGTGGCTAAAGGATTCATACAACATCTAGGAATTAACTATGATAAAACCTTTTCTCCAGTTTCCATGTTTAAATCCATTAGAATCATACTTTCTATAGCAGCTTACCATGACTACGAGATTTGGAAGATGGATGCCAAAATGTAATTCCTTAACGGGAACCTTCAGGAAGATGTCTATATGACACAAACAGAAGGGTTTGTGACACCAGGTGAATACAAATGGGTTTACAAGTTGGAGAAATCCATTTATGGATTAAAGAAAGAATCCAGGTCATGGAAAATTCGATTTGATGAAGCCATAATGGAATTCTATTTCATTAAGAATGAATGTGAGCCATGTGTTTATAAGTGGTTTAATGGGAAAGAGGTCATTGTCCTAGTAGTATATATTGATGATATATTACTTATTGGAAACTATGTACCAGTCTTACAGTCAGTTAGGGACTGGTTAAACAAGTGTTTCTTCATGAAGGACTTGGGTGAAGCAGCCTACATTCTAAGGATCAAGATCATTCATGATAGATCCAAGAGGCTTTTTGGACTATGTCAGGGTACATACATTGACCAGATACTAAATAGATTTAGTATGGAATAATCCATGAAAGGATTGGTCCCAATGTCACGTGGCCTATATCTTTCTAAGAAAATGTGTCCTCAGACACAAAAAGAGAAAGATATAATGATTAATATCTCATACGCTTCAGCTATAGGATCCATCATGTATGTCATGTTATGTACCAGGCTTGATGTTGCCTATGCACTGAGCATGGTAGGCAGATATCAAGCAGATCTAGGAGAAAAGCATTGAACTACTATTAAGACTATCCTTAAGTATCTGAGAAGAACTAAGGATATTTTCCTAGTGTATGGAGGAGACGAGGAGCTTGTCATTAGAGGGTATGCTGATGTTGTCTTTCAGATAGATCAGAACGATATGAAGTCACAATCTGGATATGTTTTCTATCTCAATGGAGGAGCTTTGAGTTAGAAGAGTTCAAAGAATCCAGTTGTCGCTGATTCTACAGCGAAGTCTGAATATATTGAAGCTTATGATGCATCCAAAGAAGGCCGTTTGGATTTGTAACTTTGTCCAGGAGATTGATGTGGTGCCTAGCAGTAAAGATCCTATCACGTTGTATTTTGATAATACTGCAGTGGTGGAACTTGTAAAAGAACCAAGGTCACATCAACAGACAAAGCATATACTCCGGAAGTATCACCTCTTGAGGGATTTATATCAAAGGAGTGAAGTTGTAGTGAGCAGAGTGTCCACGGAATACAACGTGGTGGACCTCATGAATAAAGTCCTATCTTAGTAGAATCATGAATATCATGTGAGAGCTAGCAGGTTAAAAGTTCTTAGCAGTTGGATCTAGTCCAAGTTGGAGTCTGTCGGAGTTGGTGTCCTAGAACAAACTACTTTGTACTTTATTCATTAATAAACACCTTATCACATATTGATTTTTCTTTTGTTTGACAATGCATGTGATAATGTCCCAAGGATAGCTATTGTATTAAAGGGTCCTAGCAGATCCCTGCTATGATGAGAACCTAGAAGTTCCATAACACTGTTCTTCAATATGTGTTCTATGTACGGATGATGTTATTTGAGGGACACAAATAATATAGGCCATTAGGGGTGAGGACTCATAAAACTTTGAGGAACCTTCTCATGGTGTGCGCCCTTGGTAATATCCGGGAGGATATTATGAGAAAGAGACCCGCCAGTAGGAAATCAATATTTCATAGTGTCATTGGATGTTCCTATCTTCGGACGTGTGTATTGGCCCATAGACTTTAAGATTTTTATTAATGGGTATTAGAAGTCATGCAATTAGATGTATTGATGAAAAATATGATGAAAAACTGTTCACAGTGAGGTAGGATACATTGGGTGAGTAACAAGTGATATTTTATTAATAGATAATGCGAGAAAGGATTTGTACCTTCAGTTCTATAATGGAAGTAGATATCTCAGGCTGTTTGATGGAATTGATATAGCCTAAATAAATCCATGTCCATGGTAAGTTATGGGAGATTTCGATTCCGGGAAGTCAAAGAATGAATAATTGATCACATGGGTTGATGGCACTAGCTTGCAGCACGCTTGATTCGAGATATCGTGACAAAGGGATTATATTACACGGTAAGCATTCGTATCAGGTGACACGTCATTGTGGTGTTAGCTTCTTTCTCTATGGTTTCCTTAGCATGTTTCTAGATGCTAACCTTCGACTTTAGGTAGGCTTCACCTAATGCCACTAAGAATGAGTCCTAAATGGTCACACACTAAGTGTGTCCATGTATCTCAGGTAAATATTAATTTAAAAAGTTAAATAAAGATTATTCTCGACTGTGGTTTAATAAATATTTAAGGATTCCTAATTGCATTTATTTCGACACTAGTTATTCGATAGAATATATTGTGGGTGAAATAATATATATTTATTAGCGAGTAATGTAGTTACATTTATATAAGAAATAAATACCCATTACTCAAGGTATAATAAATGTGGTGTAGGAAATAAAGAAAAATGAAAACAAGATAAACACGACATGTACATTGAATGTACATGTCATGTAGTTTTCATGTAAAATGAGTACACACCATGTATTAATGTTTACATGCCATGTATGTTTTCCAGTCAGGATTTTGAGAAAATAATATCGTTTTATTAAAAGATATTTATTATAATCAACATGGGTGCATGTCATGGAATTAATCATTTGACATTGGGGTTTTCAATAAGAGTTAATGAAATAAATAAAATGTGTAACGTGTTTATTTATTATCATAACTCTATAACCTCAAACCCAATTATAAATATCCTCAAAACCCCAACACTTTTCAAGAGAGAATCATTGTTCACAACAATTCGGGAGAGTTCTCTCAAGTCCGAAAAAACTCCTTCCTCCAAGAACGCTCTCAAGACCGAGAGAGATCCTCCTCCATCGGATCAAGGTGATCAAAGGCAGACATCACAAGCAAAGGATCTTTTGTGATAGCACCCAGAAATCCATTCGGCGACATCTAGAGATGCATGGAGCATATGTGGATCAACGCAAGAGGAATTATACTCTTGGATTCTACAACGCAACGACGGATCACATCAGATTGTGATTGGAGAGATCAAAAAAGAAATAATTACATCAAGGTAATTCTTATTAATTTATTAAATTAATTATAACCAACATATGATGATCTTATCGATGGTTTCGGGATCCTTATCTTACTTTTAATTCTTCGTTCTATTCCGAAGATACGGAGTTTTATTATCGTGACAGATCTCAGATTGAACGTTGTTTAATGCTAAAATTAATGTAAGGCAAACCCTCCAATACGCTTCCACTATGCCCGGAACCTACAAGAATATGGTTGAAGTTGTTCATACTTGTCAGTCTACTGGGGATTCTGGATATATTTTACCTAGTAAACTTCAAGAAGGATCAAAGGAGTCGATGTTGGTGGTTATTTTTCCATTAACATTAAAACCCTCTAAGGAAATGAGGATACTGAGAATTGTAGTGAACTAGTTTCTGGTTATCAGTCAAGGTAAAGGCGGACAGAGGTTGTTGGTATATATTCTCAAATCAATGTTGCTTCTGATATTAATCTAGAGCATGGGAAGGGTATTTCTTTTGGATAGGGTGGGACTAACACTTCACCTATGAGGTCTAGTCTTCACTTATATGAGAAACCTCTTCTATTTTCTTCTGATTCTACAAGTCTTGGTCAAGACAGAACACAATCGAAATATATTAATCTGGATAATAGATTGAATGTAGGTCTCATAGGATAGGTTGATGCTAAATTCTATGTTGGGGAGGCTTTTCCCCTCAGAATGGATTTTCACGTGACATGTCTGGTCAGTTCAATGCTGAGAATCAGGAGGGTTTTCATCATGACCAAGAACAAATGCAATGAGATATTAACTATCAGAAATCTATCCATGATGAAATGAATACCAAAGGTGGCATTGTTAATTAGAGAGATTTATCTGATCTAAATAATGTTATAGGGGATGTAAATGTGAAAATATATAGTATTGTATATAGGGATTCATCTACTAAAGTAAGGATAGAGGATGATGAGGGTTTCTCATCTACTCCAAAGAAAAAGTTCAGACTAAGGAAAGACTAATCAAATTTAAAACCCACTATGAGTACTAGATTGAATCCTCTACCACAAAGGAGGATGGAATAATATAATATGTTCATATCCTTGAGATGTGATTCCGATTGGTCAGAAGATTATGAAACTAGTAATGAACTTTATTATGACACGGATGTTTCTATTGATGGTGTATTTTGGTTTTTTCTTTGAAAGTGGGTAGGGTTTCAATTTCTAACCCCCTTTTATTCCTTTCACTTTTTTTCTAATTTTTAATAAAATGGTTCCCTGATCCTATCCTATTTAATTCTCACTAACATTTCAAGTGACTAGTATGTCGATGTAAGTTTCTAATGCTCAGCTATTTTGATAAAATTCCCAAAAAAAACTTCAATGAACTTGACCTAAGTAAAGAAATAAGATATAATAGATACATGTATCATCATCTAGTTTAAAAACTAGTAATTGTGATCTATGCATAAAATTAGAGTCCTTGCCCTGATAGCCAGTGGTTTCGCAAGTTTATATGTAATATTTTTTCATGGGAATAGAAGTAAAAGAAATAGATAGATATCTAGTATCAAATTATATATTCTAGTAATGCTACTTATAATTGATAATGACACCTAACTCAATATCTAACAAACCATTTACTACAATGATAACCTTAGGTATTAATTATTTTTCTTTAGAGATATTCATAAAGGATATTTTCAAATTTTATAAATATAACTAGGAACTTATTAAAGAGAATAATTATCGGACCCTTGCAGATTCAATTTTTATAGAAAGGAATATAAGAGAGTTAAAACTAGAAAACTATATTTTAGGAGGATGTGTGGGGAAAATCCCATGTCTAAAAGATTATGTCTCAAAGATTCAGATCCCCAGATACAGTCTATGTTTCATAACTCAAGATCTATTGATTTTTTATATAATGTGAAAATTGATTCTTAGAAAATGGATTTTTATATTAAAAAAATACAAACCATAAAGACATTAGTTATTATAAGATGCATCCAAAGTTGATGGAAGTGATGACTAATCTACTGTCAAGTTCACCTTGTTTGGTTTCTTCTCAGAAATAAACATGAAAAATATCCTTCCAATAGATCAATTACATATCATAGGATCTCAAGAAGTAATTTTCATTTGTAGATGAATATTGTATCAATGTTCTATCCAAAATTAATTAACATCCCAAAAAATACAATCTAAAAAAATCATATTTTCCTTTATCATTATCCTAGGATGGTGAGGAAGATTGTTTTCCAAGAGTAATGGTGATTTTTTTCATTACCAATTCCTTATGAATATGCATGTGAAATAAGAGAACTAACTTATACTAAAAATTATTTATTAATAGAATAATATATAAGTGATTTCATTTCCATGAGTCAAAGATAAAATATGTATCAATACTTATATTGTCATAATATCCATTTGGAGAGGCCAACAAGCCTTATACCCAATTAAATGGGGTTGATAACATTGATCAAATGACTCAAATTAACTCTTTTGAAGTCTATTTTTATTGAAACCATTTTGAAAAAGATAATTTGATAATAAAAATCTTGGACCTTCCAAGGGATATCTAACGAGAAAATTTATCAATTAGTGATGGATAAAGTGTGGTTATATCATGAAATGTGAAAATAAAATTTCACATAGAGGAATTATATGAACTTTGATGAAATTAAAATGTTGGCATGTCTTTGAACTTAAGGAATTACCCCCAGGTATATTTTATTATGTGTATATTTAAGAAATTTTAACCACCAATGAGTTTTATAAGACAAGTTAGTTGTGAAGATGATCCATTCATAATTCCTTGTCTCATTTGATTCATATTTGGGTTCAAAATAATGATGTAGAGGTTCATTATTTTGATGTAACATAATATGATAATATTGGGAGATTTTTGAAGAACAATTCTATTGATGGAAACCTAAATGAAGTTCTGGTTGTAATTCAAACTCCTGGTCATCACTATTATCATGATGAATTCTTCAGCACTAGAAAAGTTAATTCTTTGGAAGATTTAATATGGGATTATTGCTATTAATATTTATCATCATGACCATCCTATAAAGGAATTTCAATTTAATTGTTGAAGAACATGTTTTCATTACAATATATCAGATACCACTAAATGTTTCATGGGTGGAGGTTCTAGAAAGAACAAATGATCAGGAACCCAATAATTTTTTAAAATGATGTACAAGAATTAATTTATTAAACTTATTAAGTGTGATAGTTTGGTCTATTGGCACTTGAATCACTGTTATATTTCTTGTTTACATTTTAATGCAACTTCCAATAAATTTATGTTATTAATTCTAAATGTGTGTTTCCAAATTTCTTGTTGAATTTTTTTTCACTTTAGTGGTTTTGTTCAAGAATTTTTTTGTGACAATTTACCATTAATAGAACAAAAATTACTTTTCTTTTCAAGCATCTTATTATATATTATAGGTAATTCAATAAAAAATTCAAAATAATAAAACTAAATTTTTATTTAGTGATATGATTCATCTACAAAATATATATATAAACATTCAACTACAGTTGCTCAAATTTTTCTTGTGATTAATTTAATTTTCCACTAACGTGAAAATAAATTATTAAAAAAAGATCCATCCATAGTAAAAAAAATCACTCAACACATTAATAAATATGAGAATAATGACCATTGATATATGATCATAAACATCTACAATTTATAAATAAAAATAAATTGAATGGTTATAATTGTTTAAAATGTTTTTCTAATAGAAACAATTGCAATGAAAAATATACCTTAAAATAGTTCCTTCTATGAAATGATTGCATATTTACATAAGTTATTAAAATAATACTTTGCATGGATGAAATGCAGATAACCAATTTTCACCTGGTAATACTTTGAAATTTTTATATATATTTCCAGAGTTGGTCACTGAGACGGTGTGAAATTCTGAGGTCGGATGTGCCTAGAATTAATGTTATAAAAAAATATTATATATATTTTATACAATGGATGAAAAAGAAATGTGATAACTCCTAAAAGGTAGCTCAAATTAGAAATCAAAGGCCATGGTTGAGTCCATAATGTTTTGTTTACCATAGTTGAGGCATAATTTTCATCTCCATGGGACTTATGTGGAAAAAGCCACCCAGGGGTAAAATTGTCATTTAAAATAGTTAAACTTAATTATTTTACCCCTAACCCCAATTAAAATAACTTTTGAACAAGGACTCGGATAGAAAATATGTGACTGTCAATGAGTTTGGAATGGGATTTTTTTTCAAGGAGTGACATAAAAAAGGGGGCACAAGACGTTTGGAATCTGGTCCCGTTGGCGGGACATTTTACAATTAAACCCTAAAACCTGATGTTTTTTATATAAATAGATGATTAAGGGAATTAAATTAGGCTTTTTCCCTCATTTATTCTCTAATGTAGAAAAATCTTATCCCCCCTCCCTTAGAGAATTTTTTATAAATCCTCGAAATACCAAAGTGGGATCAATCCAAGGACGATTGTCAATGAAAAATTGATCCTTTCTCGAGGTAGGCTTCTCGTTAATTTTTTTCACACCCCAAATTTTCATTTCTTGATTCTTTATTTATATCTTCATTAATTATTTGTTTTTGAGAGTCGAGGTGATGATCAAATGAAAACGACCATCTCCAGATCCCCTGTTTTGTCGCATTCTTCGCCATTCTTTTCATTAAATCGTCTCTACATCAAAAAATCACTTAATTTTCGAACAGAGGCTGGATCTGTGAATACCTCTACCCACGAATCCCAAAACTGATTTCTTGTCTTTTTTATGACCACCAAAGTGGTTTTGATGACCTACGTAAGGAGACGATTTCATGGATCCAGCAAGGGCGGGGGCTAGAGGCAGAGCACGGAAGCAGTTCACTGAGGTGGTTGGAAGCATGGTTGGTCGGCGAGCAGATTAGGCTGGAGGCAGTAGGGCATTAAGTCAGTAGGAGGAAGAACCGAGGATAGACCAGTGTGCTGAGGCGATGTCAGTAGGGTAGAAAAGGACGATGAGAAAAAGGCAAGGCGATGGTGCAATGGGTTATCTGGCAGCGTCGGCATAGCGGAAGGGGACTACGGCTAGGATAGAGATCAGGCATGGTTATGGCACGCAACCCCAGGCATCAACGACCCACGTGGCGTAGGTCACCACGTTGACCAGGGGACCAACTGGGTCTCGAGGTAGTCTGGTTAGCCAACGGGTCACCCATGTAGCAGGCCAGGCCACATGATGGGCCACGAGCCAGTGGAATAGGACCGGGTCAACTGGAGTGGGCCATCCCAGATGGACGGGTCCGACCACAATGGGCCAGACCAGTCTGAATCAATCTCATACAGCTTTAAAAGTTTGTATCTCCCAAACCAGGTGTCTGATTGATGTTCCATTTGTGGCCATGAGTCCCTATCTTCAAGATGGGTCTTTTTAGACTATTTTGGGACTTTTAATTTTAGTTTTAATTTCCTTGTTTCATGAAATTCCTATTTTTAATAATAATCAACTATTTATTATTATTCATAAATCTTGTATTGGACCTATCTTCTAAATGGAACATCCCTTTAGCACACCGTTAGTGGAAGCATGATCCGGGTCACTCAAAGAACTTTTTAATATGACCTTTAGTTTTTTAAACTAATGTTAAGGTGTAGGAACCATGGGGCCTGATTTACATGCTTTGTAGTAAAATGTAACTTTTTCATTGGTTATCCATTTTGGATGATTAAGTAGTCAATACTGTGTTTTTTTAGAGAGTATAGAAATAGTGTGATCCAAATAATTAATTTCGGGATCAAGGAGGGGACCACATGAGGCACCTTTTGAGCATAGTGTGGCATTACACAACTTTTCCATAGGATGTCCGATTGGGGCGAGTGAATAGTCTACCTCTGGGGTTTTTTCGAAAGGATAATGATGGTGTGATCCATTTGGATGTGTGGAGCCTTATTTGTGATCTCATTAAATATAGAAACATGAAATGAATATTAGTGAAATTATTTTTGACATCTTTGAAGATTTTAATTCCCCATAAACATGGGTATGGGTCCTTTATCAACTACATTTGAGTGGAATCCCCCTAACGCACTAGAGAATGGGTCTTCAATGAACAAAAGTAGAATCCATCTGATGCATTAGGGAATGGGTCCTCTATGACAACTATCGGAGTGAAATACCCCCATCGACATGGGCGTTGGTCCTCTACTAGCTACTTCTAAGTAAAATCCCCCTGACAGACTAGGGAGTGGGACATCGATGAATTTTATAGTAAAATCACCCAGACATACATGGGTATGGTTCCTCTACTTTGAGTTTACATCATCTGTATTTTTATATTAGTGGTGGGACATGATTTGATGCTACCTTAAGATTATAAGTAAGAGGGGATATTTCCCCATATAGAAACATCCTTGTGATGAGACCTAAAACCATGCAGGCAAGAAAGACCCGACCAAAGTGGATAGTAACGAGGTGCGGTGTTTGGGACCTTTGACTTGCAGTTCAGGGAACATGTGAGGAATACTGGATATCAATGGTGGTTACTTCTAGGACTATAGGTGACTCTTTTCCTAGGATGAGCTATGATATGTAGATCCCCTTAATCTCTTTTTTGGGTTTCTTTGGCAGAGTATATATATATATATATATATAATACCCTATTGCAGTTCCCACTCTTTGGGTTCCAGTTATACTCCTTATAGGAGAGGCGAAGATGTGTGGGTTGTGCCAAGTGCTTTCTGTGTCTAGCTTCTCATGGTTGGATGAGTCTATTATCCTAAAATAGTTATAAAAGACTAGATGAAAATTTCCATTTCTCACCGTTTCTATATTCTTGTATTTGTATGAGCCTACTTCACTCTCTTTTTGGGTTAATATGTGCTTGTTTACTATTCTTTTTTCAATCAGTTGTATTTCTTTTTTTTCTCTTACTACTCTCCCTTCTATTCAGGGAATCCTACTGAGTGTGTTTATACTCACCCTTACATGGGCCTTGCCTACACATATCATGCTTTATGCAGATGATGTATAGGTTTGATCGTGAATCCAGATGAGCTCAGGAATACAAGACATTGGACTGCATGTGGTGGTCATAGCTGGGAATTCCAGAGTGGGGATTCCTTACTAGCTTTACTTTATCATTTTTCCTATTAGTATGAGACACTTTTCAATTTGTCTTTCATTTTTACCTTATTTCCTTTCAGTTTACTTTACCTTATCCATATGTTTTAGTGGTATGTCCATGTATGGTATATTTTACAATAGGTGGCATCTTTTATTTCTTCCCCTCTGCACTTTTCATCGATTTGGATGTGTGTGTGTGTGTGTACAGGTACATAGTAAAAATCCTCCCTAAGTTTTTGTACCTTCAGCACTTTTCACCACCCCCTGGCCTACGGAGGTGGTCTAGGGGTAGTAACTGCTTGAGGCCTAGCACTAGTTGGGTCATGACATGAAACATCATAAAACAAAACTAGTTCACCTAAAAAATTATATATTAATGATAATGACCATTCTAAATTGTGGATATGGAAATATTATTGAAATGGTGTAATAAATCATGATAGACGTCCAAATAACAAATTATATATCCATTTTTATATATTTTTAGCACTATTTTGATAGTATAAATGAAATAGGACATCAACAGAAAAAAAAATTACATGGAAACCTAATCTAAAATTAGAGAAATCATTTTGTGAGATGAATTTGATGATTTCACTACTTGGGTGCTCCAGTCTAGTAATATATTTCTACAAAATTTGAATAAATATGAAAAATTATTAAATGTTAATTCATGTGTACGAGTACGGGGGCCTAGCTCAATTAGTTGGAGAGGACCTAGAGAAGTAAGGATTTAGAATTCTGAAATCAAAAAAATAAACCACATTTAATTAAAGTTTACATGAAACCCTAACTGAAAATAAATTCAAACACTATATACCCATCATTTCCAGTTCATAAAACATGAATATAAGAAACACATGCCCTATAAGAGGCAAAATGTTTGGCAGATTGGGTAATAAATAGGCTTATAACCAAACACCTTCTGACACCACAACTTTATATTTTAAAGAGGGAAAAATCAATCAATATTATGTAGGTTGGGATTTTATGCGATGGAAAATAAACAAATAGGTTGTGGGAATTGTTATGAGTGTGTAAAATGATGATGGATCGGGTGTAAAGGTCTAGAAAAGATCATTTTTGTGGGGTGGCAGGGATGAAGACATGAGAAGAGGGGAAATATAGGGAGAAGTGAGTTTGGGGGAGGGATCTTAATTAGCTTCATTTTTTCATATTTTATCTTATATTATTTTTTTACTAATTAATATTCAACTCTAATAACATATTTTACCCCAAAATAAATGTTTCTAAAATATAATAATTATTTAAGGAAAAATATTTATTTGTAATATTTGTTGTTAATAATAGATTCATCTATTAGTAAAAAAATGTTTTTATTAGTATGATAAAGTCATAGATTTAATTATTGGTAAAATATTTGTTGGTATTGAATATTGAATATCAATCGATATTTCTATTTATAAAAACAAGTGTTGGTACTTAAAATTAAAAGCAATAAAATAAAATATCTATGGTAATTGAAAACATTTACCAACAGTTATATTATTTATCGGTAAATTTCTATTGGTATAAATCATTTTGTTTTTGTAGTGGGTAAATTTAATTAAGGAGGTCAAACCAAGAGGTTTATTATTCCCTAAAAAGGTCGAAAAATTCTTAAGATATTGATGAATTTGATTAAATTAACAAGAAAGGGGTAAAACCAGAAAGTTTCATCTCGTGGAAAACATATAAATTAATAGAATTCAATGGAATGAATAGAAAGAGTGGAGACCACATATATTATACCAAGTATGAATCACACTTCCAATATAGATCCTTGATTTGGTCGGGTTCAATAGGAATCGAAGAAAAGAACTTTCACCCTAAATATATGGTGAATTGGCTTGCACCAAAATAGTGCAGTGAGAGGGAGAATAAATGAAGACTAAAGAAAGTTTAAAGAGTAGCTAACTGAGAGGAATCTTTAGGAACCCATATTTATTAAATCCTGAAATGAATGGAGGAGATCTTTCCATTCCTAGTATAAGCATTAGAGGAGAACCCACAAGAGAGGAGGTGTGGCACGCGGTTGAGAGGAATGGAGGAGAGTAATAGCGTTTAAATTTTGAGATCATTAAGTGTATAATCATCATTTCACCATCAAAACTAGGTAAAATTGTATGGCCACACGGTTTTCCCAAACCGTGAACCAAAAGTGGGGCTCCTGCTACTTAGGAACCCACCTTGTATGGTTTGTCCCGCATGATTATCCTAACCATGCACCAACTGGGTGATGAATAGTGTGATCATACATCCCAAGTGTCACTAAATTTGAAGGATAGGCACACGGTTTGGAAAAATCATACGCATTATGTGTGCTTCATACCTAGTCACCTGATGTAGATGAATGGTTTTCTATTGGGGGCCGCACAGTTTTAGACAAACTGTGTTCCCTATTGAGACCACATGAACATGTGATTTTCAGGGCCTGGTTCTCTCAAAACTCCATTAGACACCTGAATAACCCCTTGGTCCTTTAAAATATTAAAATAACAAATTTAAGTGTTCCAACTCTGGGAATTTAAAGTCTAATCTCTATTCAAAAAACGAATAGTCTAAAAAATGACAAAATTTAAATTCCCTTTGAATTTCGTTTAGTCTAAAAACACGGGATACTAAAATCACCCTACCTTAAAACTTCTCATCCCTGATAATCCTTGGGATATCAATGATAAAATAACTCAACCTAATTGGGTTGTGAAGACTCACTCAAACAGTCATGTTGCATTTCCAAATTCCCAACGCACCTCCAAGAATTACTTTAACACATTAAACATAAAACGTATATACTAAATTCAACACTTTATTCTAATATAAATCCTCAAGATAGAGAAAAACTGATCCCATACACCATATATAGGATCACGCCATAGTTTCATCAACCAACTAGCCTATGGTACAACCACAATAGGTTTAGTCATTTTAGGTCCATCTCTGAATCACGGTATCTTTACCATTAGATTCATTTTCCAAAATGTTCCCATAGAGTTTCACCGGTGCTCATGACATGAGACACAATTCAATAAAATGTTTTATTATAAACTATCCTTATTTAACACACCATATAAATAAAATTCAAACCACTACTGGGCGACCATTTTCAAAACACTAGGCTAGGATGGATCACATCTTCAAAAGCTAAACTCGAAGAATTTAAATGAAGGAAACCCAGGATTTGGCCAAATCACATTCATTGAAACCTGTAAATGGCTTCCAGTTATATCTATAGACAAAATCCCAAATAATTTTTCATGGATTAGCACAATCATAGAAACATTTCTTGATCTAAAACATTTGTAAAATCATGGTAAAGACACCCTTTTTAACCTGAAAAAAGTACAAGTTAATTTTAGAATCGTTAATTGGAGTCCAAGGAGCTCATACAAGGGGTACCACATCCAGTGTTAATGAGAGGTATGGTGGTATAATTTTGAATTTCCTATATCAAGAACATTGACTGAAACCAAAGCGGAAACCACGTGGAATTCAAGTAAATAGGAAAACAGCTGGTGTCGATGAGTCCATACTTGAAGTTTATACTCGGTACACTAGGTATCCCTCATGACTAACCAGACCTCATAAAACAAACAAGCTTCTAGATTTCACTCTAATAGAAACCACCTTAACAAACTCAATGGTGTTTTAAAACCTTATCCTAGTGTAAAACCAATTTTCTCTCAGTGTACTCAAATGACACCAAGATAGGGGACATGTTTACCTTTTATCAAAGAGTAAACTAAAAGGATTTAAACAATAACTAAAAATTATGTGAGTTACTTTTTCAAAAATATTGAGGAGTTATCTGTACTCTTTCAAATTAAACTTTCCAATATAAATGGAGAGTATTTTTAAACCATTACAGTTTGACTTCCTTAAAAGATCTCAGCTACAACTACTGACCCATTTCTATCAATTGATCACAAGGCCCTTACTACACAAGGAATCCTACCATAAATAATGAATGAGAAACAAAATGTAATTATACTATTATAATATCATATTTTATAAATATAAATAGTTTTATTTAAATTTTATTTATCTGTTAAATAAAATTAATGAGTAGGTGGCAGAATAAAATAATTAAAAATAATGAATAAGAATATAACACTTACATTGAGGAGTTCAATCATAACTTCAAGACATACTTGGAAATAAATGCCTTGGAACACTTTTATCTGAACATAAGGTCCCAAATTTTGGATATAATTTTTATAAAAATAATTTTAGAATGGATTTAAGATTAAACCAAATGAATGGTGTGATTTTTGGTTTGTAGGGGAGAGGTCCTTTTTAAATATTTTGAGTGGAATTTCCATAAATATAAACTCTTTTATGTGTAAGGGGTGTACTTTCAAAAGGAAAGAATAAAAATATGGGAAAATATTGGATATGGTTCCTGAATAAACTCATATACCCAATATTAATATATATTTATAGATATTATATTATTTTTTTCCATAATTTAATTAATTTATCTTATTTTACTCTTTATTGTGGTAACTCACATTATTCCTCAATAACTTAATTTTTTATAATAAAATAAAAAATATATTTATCCAAAATTTTACATTCAAATTTTTAATATATAATATATTTGATAAAATTATGTTTCTAAATTTGAATAAAAGTAATTACATAAATCTTGAAATAAATTTAGAATAAATATATTTTTAATTATAAAAATTAATTTATTCAAATTTCATACCAAGTAATAAAAATTAGAGGAATTGTCACATCCTAACCAGAAACTAATATATTATTTTATTTATTTTTTGTCTTAATTTTTTTTATGGTTTTCCCAGTTTTTTTCTCCTAAAATTGGAGTTTTGAACCAGAACGTTTGTGTCGCACAGTTGGTGCATGGTTAGAAGAAACTTCGTGCTATCTTTTAAAAACTATGCATACCTTGACAATGGGTCTATATTGGTCAAATTTCAATCCTCACAAACATTATTCAGTCCCCAAAAACCATAAAACCTTCCCTTCCTCTTAGAAAAAGTCATTTCATGGCTATTTCATGTTCTGGAAGACTGTGCGGTCTTTCCTGGGTAAAAAATAAATAAATTGAACTAAATAATAATGCTAAATAAAAATTAATACCTAATAAATAATCCCCCAACATGGTGTGCCCCACTTCATCCATTTTCTCTCTGTTTCGTGTGATACACCACTTCCAGTAGGGGATCCCTCATGTGCGACCTCCTCCCCCTCTCCCACTGGTGGTCAATTTCTTTCTAGATTTCAAGTACAATAATCCAAGGTGAGATTCCCTTCTTCTCCTTATCCCACTTCTTTAACTATTTCTTGTTTCATTCTTAATCCCTTTTTGGTTTGTGTTCCATTTCCAAAACAAAATGTAATTTGGGTTTTTATTTTGGTTTCATCTTGAAACCTATGGTTTTTGGGACCCATTTTGAAGCCATTTCTTATGGATTTCATTGAAGGTGATGATTTGTGACTCCTTAAATGTTAGTGACATATATATATATCTGTGTGTGTGTGAATATATAAGAATATATATATATATATATATATATATATATATATATATATTAAACCCCTTTTTAAATATTCACTCATGGATTTTTGAGTATATACATTGGTGTTAGGTGTGCTTATATATATGTAATGGTGTATATGGGTGTAAGGGTGAAGTGGACATCATCGAAGGTCAAATGTTCTGAGGTAGGTTCCCTATGTTCAAGATTTTGAATTTGATTACATGATTTATTGTGTGTTTTTAAAGGGTTTTTTCATTATTATATAATATGTATATGCTATGAAAAAATGGTGTGGTTTTTGAAAAACGTTTTTTCATGTTTTTTATATTTTACGCAAATATCTTACATGGGGTTTTTTTAGTATTATTTATAAATTGTTTGAAATTGAAATTATTTTTTTATTTCCAATAAATTTTCTAAATTTTGTTGCTGGAAAAACTAGATGATTTTAAATATATTGGAATGTATATAGTTTTTTAAATGTTTTAACCCCTTGAAATTGTTGTGAAATATATTCTTGTTTTGTAATGAGTTTATTTGTAATAAAAAGGGGTATTGTTATTGATTTAAAATAGAAAAATGCACTTAGGAGACCTGGTTACCTAGGTAGGTTTAATTAGAATATTACCTAGGTAAATGGAAATTTCATGGCTCAATTTTCTCTATAGGTATCATGATACAACACTAAATAAAAATTTTGACATTGATTACTACCATTAAGACTTATGTGTGTTCCCCTAATAGATCATGAATGGTATGGTTACCATTTTGATCACTGAGATATGATGCACATATTCCCCACTAACATTGATACATTGACAGATTTCCCATGGTGATTTCTATCTTTTTACCCATCAATTCCCAGGGTCTTTTTTTAAATGATCTCTTTCATAGTTTCTTTTCATATATCTAAAATATTAAAATTTCTATTTTACTTTCCCCTATTTATAGTACTTTTTTATATGTTATTATTTACTTTTATGCTCCCTCATTGAGATTATGGTTATGAAAGCCTATTCAATTAATAAATTCTTTATTGGAAAATCCCTCATCCTTTGGGAAGTGGTTTTGAAAATTGAATAATTATATGGTATTTATTCTAATTCTTTATCTTGTTACATGTTTTGAAAAAAAATAGGCAATACCAACTTTAATATATTTATATTTTCAAACTAGAATGAGATAGATTTTACATTAAAGTAAATACATTGGTAATGGTTTATCTTTTGGCATCCCTAATGGGAATTTTAATGCTCAAACATATACTCTTTATAATTTATTAGTTTTAGATTATCTTAGTTATAGATAACTAATTTAGTGAGTTTGATTTTATTTTTGGTGGTGACCATAGAGGTCATATGGTGGTATGTTTAGTTTTTTTATTTTTTTCTACTACTCGTGTTTATTTTATTCTTGGTGATCATTCTTATTTATCTATCATTTTTTGGATAAATCATTTCGAATTGAGTTCTAACTAATTCAAAACACTAGTTTATATCCCTAAAGGATTGGGAATACCTCTCGGGCCTTGAAAAGGATCATAACGGGTTCTTGGTTTGGGGTTTATATCATTTTGTTCAATAACAAATGGAATTAGATATATTATACCTTTTTATTTTTGGGATGTCTTGTAGTTCAGAGCTAGGATTATCATAATTCAGGTGGTCATTCATAGGTAGTTTATTGATCTTTACCTATTAGAAAGTAGGATTTAATTTTTAGGGTGGTTAGTGATGGATTTTCCACAAAATATGAGCTTGGATCCTAGTTGTTATTAAGGTTTTGGTTTTCATTTGAGTTTTTTTTATTGGATTTGAGAATTAGTGGGTTTTTCTAAAAACTAAAAAGTTTGGAGTGGATTTGTTTATAGATTTAGAGGGTGAAAATTACTTTGAATGGTTTAAAAAACATATTAATACCATGCATCAGCCTCTATTTATCTTTAGTGTTCTCATATGGTTGGCACACAATCTACCAAATCATGTAGCCTAACGGTGCACATATTCATTTCCTTTAAAATTTTTGAATTTTGGTTCTTTGGGTACTAAGTTTCTTTTTATTATTCTTGGTGTGGGTTTATTTTGGTTTTAATGTGTTACCATTGAGTTTTAAAAAGGATGTTTTTTTTATCAAAATTTCATTTCTAAAACAAAAATCTTTGTGTTCATGAAAAAATGGTGAGTGTTTGGAAAATTAAATAGAATTTGTTTTTGATTTTGAAACTTTTGGTGAAAATTTGGTTTGAAATGTAAATTGGGAAGTGATAGTTGTTTTTTTGTAACACAATGGATTAATGTGGTAGTGTTTTGAAAATTGATAACTTTTTTTAGAAACATGATAACATTTTGTTTTGGTAACCCTTGGAATTCCTTATGAACATTCATATATGTTGTGTGTGTGTGGAATGTAAATTTTGGTATATATGTGTGGGTGGATATAGTGGATGTGGGTGTGAACACATATGTGATTTTTCATAAGATAAGATTGGTGGGTTTTTAAAAATAAAAATTTTGATTTATCTTTTAAAATTATCTATTAAAAAATAATGAATTTTATTATTCTTGTGATTGAGTAATTTTTTGATATTCCATGTATGTATTGGGTTTTTATTATGGTTTTTCTATGTTATGTGTGTTGTGAAATGGTGTTTTGATTTTGGGTTTTTTAGATTTATAAGTATATTTTTTATGTTGTGACGTGTTTTGATTCAATTTTTTAGTTATTATTTTTAGAGTATACCCTATAAGAGACTCAATAATGAGTATATGGTTAGTCTCTATGGATCATTCCATGGTGGTCTATGCGAATAATGGTTTTAGGAATCAGTGATGGTAGTCATTTAGTGGTTTGGTATTGTAAATTTTGATTTGGTTAGAGTCTTTGAGAAAATTATGAATAAGTGTTTCATTGGAAATTCTCATTGAAGACACTACATATACTCTGAATAATGTGATCGAACAAAATATTTTTTAGATAATGGACCATACCTCGGTCTTCTTGGATTTTTTCCATATTTATCAACTAAGAAAGATGATAATACCTTATTTGTAGTTATCTTATAAGAATATGTTCTATTTAGAATGGCCATTTGGGTCACTTGAATGGGTTTTGTATATTGTGAAATCGAAAGAGGAATTTTCATTTTGGGATTATCATCTCCTGAATGTGGGTAAGAAGATGATTATAGGAATCCAAGTTCTAGTCATATCCATTGGAGTGAAGCTTTCATGTAGTGGAGTAGATTTTGGTTGTGGTGGATGTTAACCCAACATGTTGATTCCAATGTTGTATTTGAAACCATTTGATTTTTTATTATCATCGTTTTTTATTTTTAGAAAAAAATTGTAAATATTGGTGTCTTGTTTTGTTATATTTGTGGATGATTTTTCATGGACCTTGATTCTTATCATGATAATGGTTTCATTTTTTTGGGGGGATCTTTGTGATTTTTCCTCAAGAATGTGTACTCTAGAATGGTTATCCTTATTTTTGAAAGGTTTTAGTTCATTTATGTGTCTTGTTTGAGAGGTATAAAATCATTGATATTGGTTTTGATTATTTCTTTGTGTAAGTGGTTTCTCCAAGGAGCCTTCTATTCTTTTCCATTTTCATAGAAATCTGGATTCAAATAGAATTATCTTTTCGTATGGAATTTTTTATCTTGTGATTATGGATGGTGGTTTTTATAATTATTTGTCTCATATCTTTTGATCTTATTCTATCTTGAGGAAACCAATGTTTGACAAGAGTTAAAAAATGTTTGGGAGACCACTGAGGGAAGAGGTTGCGGTGAACCTGATTTTCGTGCTCCCTTGAAGACAGAGATATCTTCTCCCTACCGCACCCAACCCTAGTCATAGTGGTAGTTAGTTAACTCGGATAGTGGATTGTGTGACCGATTATATTATAGATACTAAATAGAAAAAAATGGTTTTATTGAGTGATTTCTATTATAATAGGTTGGTTTTTCCATGTTTTGAGGTTGTGTTTTGAGAGTTCAGTCACTTTAATTGAATCTTTTTTCATGTGGTTCGAGATAATTGGTCTTTCTCATTACACCTTATAGTGTGTGCTTGTTTCTTTAAGGTTGAAATTATTAGTTTTTTACTATGCTTATAGTTTTTCTATAAGGATTATTGTCATCTCATGGTCTTTGGGTTTCTAGATATTTAAATTGTGAAGTGGTTTAATCTCATTTGATGTCATGCTGAATGTAATCTATTAGAATTTATAGGGAAATAATGTTTCAATATTGATGAGAAATGTCACACCCTGAGAAAAAACTAATATAATATTTTATTTATTATTGGTTTTTATTATGTTTTATGTTTTTTTCAAGTGTTTTCTACTAAAATCATAGTTTTTTCTAGACAAGGGGCAATACATGGTTGGCACATGGTTAGAAGAAACCATGCACTTTCATTAGTAAACCATTTGTCCCTTGATAGTGGGAATGTTAAGGTGTAATGGAAATCCCAACTGACATGATACAATCCATAAAAATCATGCAGTCTCCCCTCCCTCTTATATAGAGTCACTAGATGGTTGGTGCATTATCTTGAAGACCGTGCAGTCTTCCTAGGGTTAAAAATAAAAAATAATTTAAATTAGACTAATAGTGATAAATAAAAAATAAAACCTAATTTAACATTCCACCCTTACCTGACATTCCCCACCCTCTCCCCTTACTCTCTATGTTACACAACACACCATTTCTAGGAGGGGTTACCTCATGCATGTCCTCCTCCTCCTTTCCCTTTAGTGGATAGTTTCCTCCCTAATTTTTAATGTAATCATCCTGAGTGAGCTTATATTCTTCTTATTCTCCCTATTCTTTCCCTATTTTGTAGTGTTTTTTCCTTCTCCCTTTGTAGTGCACACACCATGGAAAAACCCTTCTTGGATTTGTGCGTTTATTTAGGTTATCTCTTTGATCCCATTCTTTGTGAGACCTGTTCTTGGAATGTTCATTGAAGGCAATGACTTGTGACTCTTTTAAGGAGACTTACATATGTGTGTGTGTGTGTCAATATATAGGAATATATATAATTACTTTATTTGTATATATTCACTCATGGTGATGTGATTATATATTTTGGGGTTGGTTGTGCTTATATATATGTAAATTTTCATATGTGTGTAAGGGTGAAGTGTCCATCATCAATAGTGACATGTTCTGAGGTAGGTTCCCTATGTCCAAGCCTCTAAATTGGATTCCTTGATTTCTTGTGTGTTTATATATGGGGGTTTCATTATTATATAATATTTATACACTATGAAAAATGATTTTGATCCTCGAAAAAGTTTTTTTCATTTGTTTTATATTTTACCTGAACATCCAGCATGGGATTGCTTTTTTTAAGAATGTTTTCAAACTTATTTGAAATGTAAAGTATTTTAAATGAATAATAAATTTTATAAATAGTGTTTATGGTGTGACTTGTATATTTCAAATATTTTTGTTTGCGTATGGTTATTGAAATGTTCTATATGCTTAAAATTCATTGGAATGAGTTCCTTTTCAATAAAAATGGGGGTTGTTATAGATATATAATAGAATAAAGCCCTTGGGACCCCTAGGTACATAGGAAGGTTAGACTAGGGATAATATCTAGGTAACTATAAAGGTTGTGGAAAGGGTTTCTATAGTAGGATAATGGTACAAAACTAACTAAACAATATGACATGGATTATTACATATAGGCCTTGGGTGTGTCCCCCCTAATGTCTTGTACATAATAAGGTTATTGGTTCAATGATTGAGATATGATGAACCTATACCACCCTAAACTATATACTTTTATGGATTTCCCATGGTTATTGGTCTCTTTTTACCCATGAGTTTCAAGGCTATGTTGTTTTAATACTCTTTTTCATTGTTTCTTTATCTATCAAAATAATAAAAAACATGTTTTACTTTCCAATTTTTGCATCAATTTTTTATGTGTTTTTATTTACTATTATGTTCCCTCGTGTAGACTTTTACTTTTCTACCCTATTCATTTAATAAATTATATATTTTAAAAACCCTCATCATTTGGAAAATAGTTTTGGAAATCAATGAAAGAAATGGTTTTTCATCTCATGTTTTAGCTTGTTGCTTGTTTTGAATGAAAATGGGAAAAACTTACTTTAATAAATTTATATTTTAAAACTATCTTGAGGTGGATTTCACTTTAAAGTCAAGATAGAGAGTTTTTTTTATCTTTTTGAATCTCTACTCGGAATTTTAATTATCATGCCTATATTATTTAAAAAATTTCATTTTCAAATACTCCCATTTCTAGATCAATCACCGAGCAAGTGTGGTTTTGTGGTTAGTGGTGACCCATCAGGTCACATAGAGGTTTGTTTAGTTTTTTTATTTTTCATTTCCACTGCTATTGTTTATTTTATTCTTATTTGATTTATTATTTATCTATAATTTATTTGATAAATTATTCAAAATTGAGTTATACCTGATGCTAGGCACTAGATGTCGTTCTAGGAGGATTGGGAACGCCTCTTTGGCATTGTAACAAATCGAATATGGTGCCTGGTTTGGGGTTGAACTAGATTGGTCCATCACAAGAATGTAAATTAATTTATATATATATATATATAATTAATTTCATTAAAATAATAACATAAATTTATTAGTTTAATTTAATAAGATAAAATACACAATATAGGGGAAAAACATTCATTAACAAATATCTTTTTTATCATTAAATGGATTTATTTGACTTTAATTTAATATAGCATATCTCGTAATTTTATAAATCCCTTTATATTATGATCTTTTTTTTAATTTTATAAAATAATTTAATTAAAAACAGTCATTAAATAAAAGTTCCTTCTTTTAATATAAATTTATTAAATTCAAAGGTATCTTCAATATCTAGTTAGTTTACTTTTATTTTAACTAAATACCAAAAATAATATTAATATCTAATTTGAATTTAAACATTATTATTATAAGAAACTAAATATTATAGTTTAATAAATGTGTACTCAAAGACTATATATTTAGCATCCAAATAACAATGTTCATATAACCGATGACCATATATATAGTGGTTAGTTTACATTTCTATATAAAACCCTATTTACATAACTAAATTCCTTCATTTCCTTCTTATATTTTAAATTTCATTATTTTTATCATATTTATAAATTGTCTTCATTTTTTCACTAATAGAAACTATTTTATCGTCATCATGTACATTAATATTTATGGATATTTCAATCTTTTTATATTTTCATTATGTGTAATTTAATTCCTTTTTTAATTTTTTTAATACTGTTTCATTTTATGATCTTATCATCTAATATTACTTATTTAATTATAATATTCTAATGCTACAAAATAAGAAATTTTTCTGTTTAATTCATTGTTTTATATATCACAACTTATCGATCCCATGGGATTTATTTATATATAGAAAAAAAGAATACCAAAAATTTGGGGTGTTACATGGAATATTTCCCATCGAGTGCTATCCACCGTTCTATTATCAAGGGTGTTTATACCCCTCAATATTCTAGGAACCACTGAACATTAGTACATCTGAGTGGTGAGATAGGAAGATTTCATCCTCATATAGGGAAAAAGATTCCATTTCATTCATTAAATTCCTCGATGAAGCCTCTAATTAAATGATATCCATTAATGGGATCCCAAATTAATTGATTTCATCTATATTATGCCATAATAATACCCTACTAATTTCCTATCTACTATGAAATTAACACTTTTTATTGAATTTCCTTATGATAATCAACTAAATCTACGTAATTTAATATATTTAGGTATACATTAACCAACACAAGGGCTTTATACTTGTTGAATAATCATTTTAACTTAATTTTACTTCCCATGGTTATTCATTAATCAACTATCAATATATACTTATTCGGTAAAAAATATTCCCTTCTTAGGAAATTATAACAGTATGGGTCATTTCTCCAATAATAGGCATTCACATAAATATTCTATAAGTATCAACAAATTAAAATTGAGATGAGAATCCATTATGGTTTAACAAAAAATTTATTAGAAATAGAATAAAATAAATAGTGTGAAATTGAAAATCAAATAATAATAATAAAAGACAATTAATCCTATTATATATCCAATATGAATTATACACACCATTTAAATAAAATTTTGTGTATAAAAAATATGTCTTAAGAAAGGAAATTATGATGAAATACCCTTACAAATATCAAAATCATTGATGTAACAATCCTTCTGAAAGGATTTATAGTTAACAAAAGTAGATCTATAGAAAAAAATCAGAAATAAAATTTTGTATAAACATAAGATAATATAACTCAAGTTAGAATAATGGGGATCAATAAATAATTATTATAACTTAATGAAAGGAAATTGAGTTATTAAAACCCCTTTCATTTATTCCTGCTTATTCAAACGTGCTCTAACCTCCTTAATACTTGGAAGAGCTCCTTTAAAAATTTAATTAAAGATTATATTGGTGGTTTATTGGGAAGAACTGAACTGTTATGTAGTGGAAAGGAATTTTGGGGAGTTAGTTTGGTAGTTTTTGGTTGAATATAGGATGTATGGGGTGTAAGGATAAGTCAGGTGGGGACGGATCCTTTTATAAGTAAAGGCACTTGGATTTTAATAATAATATAAAAGGTAAAGTCACTATTAAAAGGACATTATAATAAAATAATAGACAAATATGGATTTTAGGAAAGGGTGTGGTCGATCATGCCTCAACCATAATTTTTTCATATTTAGGAAATGCTTTATGTTATTTACACTTTTATTTTTCATTTGTATAATTATTGGTTTTTAACAAGGTAACTACTTTTTTCCTAAGTAATTTCATTTTAATTAATAAAAAAATAAATTTTAGTAATTACAAAATTTAGACCTCATTATTTCATGTATTAAATCCATGTTTTTATATAAAATTTCTTATAGTGATGAAAATTAAAGTTCATACTATCACACATAATGTGTAAAAATAATTTTTAGATAATGTATATTTTAATTCATAAAAATTATGACTATTGTAAAATTAGCATTCATTTTCACTTATATTACATTAATTATTTTATTATTAACCAAATAACAGTTATAAGTTTCTAAAAACAATCCAAAAATTAATTCCACCTTTTGGATACTTAGTTAAATGAAAAAGACTAAAAATATTTTTTGTTAATGTAAAAATATTATTTCAGTTTTCAAAATGTTAAACCCATGTTTTATAAATTCTAAATTTTAAATTTTATTGATTTGTTTTAATTTATATATATATATATATATATATTGTATATATAAATGTTTTTTCATGAACTTTAAACCCCATCTTTTATTATGAATATTTCTTAAAATACACCGCATTTTAAAACTCAATATTTTTACTATTCAACCAAAAATTCAACCTTACCATAAAAAATTCAAAAATGAAACCTAATATAATTTTTAAATGTTGAATTTAAAAAATGTTAACTTTATAAAAAAATATTATAAAATTTATAAATTTAGTTATTTTAAATGAAAATAAGAAAATAATGATAAACAATTTATATTAAAAAATGATAAATTTAGGTGTTCTTAATATTATTTAATGGTAATTAAATTTATAATGAATTTTAATATATTATTACTATATAATGAAATTTTAAAAGTTTCTAATTAAATTTATTAAGAAGAAATATTCAACACTTTTAAAATATAGATATTTGATAATGAAGAATCATTTTTCATGTTAAGTTATATTAATTACTTATCCTTTAAATATAATAAATTTTAATTGATTTATATATTTTTTTCAATATAGATTTCATTATTCATATAATTTTATTAATAATATTCATCTAATATTCCATTAATCATTTTATTCCATTGTTCTATTTAGATAAAACTATTAAACATATTGATAATAGAAAGATAAAATAAATTCCAAAATCTTAGGGTGTTACATTCTTCCCCCATTAAATAAATTGAATCCATTAAATTTTAATTCTAACTAACTAATAGAAGAAGTTAAAGGATCCACAAAAAAATCATCATATATTTTCTTCTAATATATCATCCTCACAATATTAGATATAAGGAGACTATTTATTTCCCAAATAGTACGCATGTATTGATATTTTCAATTATCTCAGAAATTTATACCAAATATGATTCATTGGTTGTAAAATTTTCTAGGGACATACCTTTCAGTCCTTTATTTACATGATCCTATTTCCTACCAAATAAAAAAATGTTTTTGAAAATATTCAACAAAATTTGAGTAAATAAATATATTAATATGAAAACTAAATTCCAAGATGTATTTTCTAAGGACATTTTCACTTCAACCTATAATAATTTTACTTAAACTATGATATAATTGGATAAATACTTTAGTTAAACCAATATTTTCCATAGTAATTTTATGATTTGGTTTTTTTAACCTAACTAGTAATTTGTTACATCCTCAAATTCCATTTTATATCTTTTATAATAATTCATAAATAGTATATGAATCAAAAAATAATATCCCCCAATAGTGTCAAACCGGGAGTGTAGTTAGGCCTAATTTTCATGCATCGTGTGATGATTGAGTTGATACTGAATATAAACCTTTCAGGGTTGCTACTATAAAGTGAATTTTTGTTAGAGACAATATCCTCTTATTGTATCAAAATGAAAACATCAATGAAATGTGAACCACATGGTTTCAACATTACAAAAACATTAAGATGATATCAGATACATAGACTTATCCATAGGATTTTCACTAAAGTTATTTAATCCTAGTAACTAATATAATATCCCAAATAAATGTATCCTAAAAAATAAGAAAAAAATACTCTTATACAAAATAAGTATCCCCATACTTGCACTCATGGTTCTGGATCTAAAATCACATTATTTAAATACTATATTTGACTCCAATTTAGATGATATAAGGTAAAAATATATTATTTTACATTATTTAAAAAATTTAAAAATTACATCCTTCACAAAAACACACAATCCTAAGAATATAAGGATTTGTGTCTTTGAAGATTAGCTATATAGGAAACTTATTTTACGATACATGTGAACATTTTTCTATGATGGTACCTAAATAGACTACCCAATAGTCTACTCATAGGTTATACTTATCTTTATAATGTAGGTAATAAAAACATAACAATGGGGTGAGCTCAAATTCTTAGTAATGGAAAACTTATCAACTTTTCATTATTGGTTAGGACATAAGAATATGAGAAAACATGATCATGGGAGAAATGACCTATTAAAAATATCGTAGAATAATAATAGTTTTCTATAATTCTTGATAAAGGGACATTTAATCACATATGAACACACATTTTCCTCAATGTAAGAGTGAGATAATTAAAATGATACATGAATCATAATTATAGTCATATAACATAAAAATATTAGAAGTCATTGAAAAATATAATACCAAGGAATTTTGGTAAAGAAACATAAGCATAGTGTATCATTGTATTAAGATAACATACTAGAATATACACCCTTTATGTTATGGGAATTAAAAATATCGATCACCCATTAATTTTTGAGAATATATAACAAGTATAATGTAAATAATATCCTAAGATATAAACCATAACTGATTCGTTAGAGGGTTGTATAGGACCCCACCTATATGTGTTCCATTTTAAATAAAAAACTCAACATATCATAAATAAACTATGGAATGAAAATGGGTTACAAATCATTTATAAATGGTGTTATATAAATCATAATCTTGGATTAGATCACTTGATACTAAGTGTGAATTAGCCAAAATGAGTGTTTTATATAGAAACTTATAGGGTGATTCATAAGGAATGACTCCTATAGTGTTATATCTTTTAATGAGTTGGGTGAAAATAAAACTATGAAAATAATATTTTAGAAAAGACTTCAAAACATTATCTTGTGAATAATAAATTATGAATAATATTCAAAAATCATTTTAATGATGGTGAAGTTAATTTTTTTGAAAACATTTACTTTTAAAAGAAATTATAAATAGTGTAAACTTAAAAAATAAATAAATATTATCTCAAGTAAATATTTATTTTAAGATAAAAGTTATGATTGTTAAAGTATAAACCTTTCAGTATTTTAAAATACCTTTGTTAAAATTGGAATTATAAAAAGGGACAATAAAACAAACTATAAAAATAAGAAAAAAAAAGTGAATTTAAAATATGAATATCCAAAAACAAAATTTCATATATAAATAATAAAATCTTTAGGAAAGGATAATATATACAAGGTTGAATATTCATCATTAAATATATTGGAAATTATTCATAACAATGTAATAATTTTAGGGGGAAGAAATTCATCGAGGGGGGTGATTTGAATCAAAATAATAATTTTCCTTGGACAGAAATATAATTATCCCTATATAATATTAGGGTTTATGATAAAAAAAACATGTATATAATAAATTCATGATAATACATGATAAATCAATGAAAGGGGTTTTGAGTAAAAAAATCTCATAAAACATTGTTGTCTTTTGAAACATAAACCTATGAATGGTATAACATAATATGGATTTATTAACTATTTTATACTTTATAATAACATGTTAAAATGAAATTAATGGTTATTATATACACCATATAAAATTAAATGAGTGGTGAATATTCTATAAATCTCAAATAATTAAAATTGATAATAGAACCCCATACACCTTAAAAAGTATTTTAATAGAAACCCCCTAAAAGATAGGTATTTAAATTGAACTTCACATACCATAAATAAAAGATAATTATGGATATTATATATAAAATATGATGTATAAAAACTATTTAAATGAAATTATCTGCATAAAAAATATGTCTCACTAAAGAAAATTGAGACAAACCACCCATACAAATATCATAATCACTGAAGTAACAATCCATTTGAAAGGATTTCCTGAAATGGAATTTTAAATCCAAAAAAATGAAAGTAAAATACATTTTTATAAAATTAGAGGATAAAATGACTCAACTGATAATAAGGGGGTATAATAAATAATTATTATAACTAATGTGATGAAATAGATTTATGAGAAACCATTCATTTTATTCCCCCAAAGTTTAATGTACTCTATCCTTCTTACTCCGTAGAAGAGATCATTTGTAAATTGTATTTAAGACTTTGAGATATGGTATTTTGAGAAGACCAAAAACTAAATGATGTTTCTAGGTGTGTTTTTGAGTTTTTAAATAGTGTTAGGTTGAATCTAAGTTTCTTGTGTTGTGAAGATAAGTGGGTTGGTGATTGTCCCTTTTATAAATAAAGGTAGTAACATTTTTGTAATAATATATTATGTAATTCTACTATTCAATAAAAAAGTGGATTAAATAAAGGATAATAATGAAGTGGGGGAATGTGTAAGGTCCTGTAATCCTCAATAATTCATTTTAAAACATGTTTTTAATTGGTTATTATGTCTTTCACTCGTATTTTGTTTTTTACTTTTACCGTTTTTTTACTATAGAAAATAATTATCACCTAATTAATTTATAGTTGATGGATAAAAATAAAATGAGACTTATTAAATAATTTGGATCTCAGTATTTAAAATTTTTAATACATTATATTGAATAAAATTTTTAAGGATAATAAAAATTTATTTTAATTATAGCACACTTAATGCGTGAAATTTTTTTTTTAAAGTGTCTTTTTATGTGAAAAAAATAGGATTAATATAAAATTATAAATATTATTAATTTATATCAAATTTATTGGTAGATTATTAACAAAAATAACAGTTATGTATACTTATAAACATTCCAAAACTGAATTACTCTCTATAGATACACATTTTAAATAAAAAACTAAAAAAAATACTCAAGTAAAATTTTACTTTTGTTTTATGAAATTTTTAGATTTCACTATTCACACCATAATTCAAAATTTTGAAAAAAAATAAAAAAAATTATACAAAGATAATTTTTATAGTCTAAAATCAATATTCTAGACCATTTTATAAAATTTCAATTATAAAATTTAAAATTTTAATTTTTTAGATGAACATAAAAAATATGAAGAAAAACAATTTTCATTAAAAAAATGAATTTTTTAGGTGTTCTTAATATTATGTCATATAAATTTGTAATTTAAATGATGTTAATATATTAAATCATACATATTGATATTTTAAAAGTAGTTAATTTATTTTATTAGGTTAAAATTTAAAACTCCTAAAAATATTTATTTAAGAAAGAACAATTGTTTTTAATATTAAATCATATTAGTTATTTTTCCTCAAAAATCTAATAAATTTTAGACAAGTAATATCATTTATTTTACTATGGTTTTTATTATTCATATAATTTTCTGAATAATATTCTGATCATACATATTGACTCATTTTAGTTTATTTTTTTACTATTGATCAAGATATCAAACATTATTTTAATTTAGATAAAAATATATCAAGAAATCTCATAGTGTTACATATATTACTGTGTTTATGTCTTATTTGGTCCTATTCTCCTCTGATTATAAAAGGTGGAGCTATAAAATAGTGTCACTGAGCACTCGACTTTTTGGGAGCAGTCCTCAAAGTGATTTACCTCTCTATCTATCATGATGTCTTCATGATCATAAACACTCAATTATGTGTCTAATGATTTCTTTTGAGTGAATTGTAGTCTCTTTATTTGACATTTAGTCGTGAATTGGATGAAAATATAGAAGATCTCAATGAATTTTCAAAGTCATTGTGGTGATCTTGATGATGGATTAACATTTTATTTGATAAAGTTTTGAGATATTGAAATAAAGTTGTATGATAAAACTAAGTTCTTAGAAAGAAGTTATGGTGGACATAGTTAATGATGAACCACTATAGGTAGTATTGGCTACCCAGTGTTATACACCTATAACACCCTGTCACGAACCACGAACTCCGATCTGGAGGGTCCAATGACCTCGAGTGCACCTCTGCATATGCAAGAGGCTTCCACAAACCAACAAGGGTCTATGTCTATCAATGGGGAGGCTATACCCTATATATCGTGACATAGAACAAATAATAAATAATAAACAATATAATAAACAACCATAATAATCCTATAGAAACTAATAGATGGAATATATTCCATACAAATAATAGGTGGCTCTCAAAGTGGAAAACCAAACTATAGTATAAAAGTGAAATAGGTAAATAAATAAATAAAATAGTGTGTTCCTCCGAATTCCATCTCAGTATGCTTCCATATCCATGCTCCCATTCATAGACATTGTCTATGAGCCACTTTCCCTTACTCAAATCCATATACATGAAGTCTGCATGTACGTCAAAATTCATATGCAGGGAATGGGTAATAAAAGCTAGTAAGACACCATCAATTCATCCTTAAAAATTTCTCATATGTAATTCATGTCTATATTATGATAATAATAAATTCATAAATAGGAATATCAAACATAAAATCATGTACCTAGAGGTTTTGTGCTAACCTAACCACCAGAAACCCCAAATTATACCTTCTCCATCCCCATACAGGAAGGATAAATGAGGATATTTATAAAGTAACCATATTTAATCATATTTAAAGTGAATATGTTGCTTGACCACATCACAAAATATTGTGTATTTGTGACTCAGTTTCCCTAGGCTTCAAGTAAAACATCTAACACACAAATCACTAGGAATTGAGTTTTATACTCGCAAATCACTCAGCATCAAGAATACCAATACTTGACATTGATGCATTGAGTGCATCTTTCATAAGGTATTCTATGGAATATTTATATCTTCCCTATTTGTTAATTTCCCTCATCGCTATAGTCAAAAGTCATCCACACTCTCCCTCTTAGGGACAATCATTTCATGATAGTCTACCAGTACCGAGCACCATAAATGACACCTTATAAGGGTTAGTAACAAAAATAATAAATTATATCATATAAGTAATGTATATAACCCTAAGAATAAATTATAAACACATAAAACATTTTATCATAATCAATCATGGAAACAATATACTCTATAAATGGTAATAGAATAAGAAATCATAAGGGGTCTCACGGGATACACACACAACCTCATGTGATCACAATCAAGAATGGTCATTGAGATATGACAACATGAATATTTTACTATGGAAAACATGTGTATATGAGAACCCTAGAAGTTAAAGAACTTCCTACCTCATGATTTATGATTGTATCTCAAAGGTTTATCAAGTAATTTTCACTTGAACCATGTCCACATGTTCATTATCTAAAAATAATCACTAAGGATTCTTAGAGACAAATCTATTATTTTATTTCCAAAAATAAATAATACACCACATGGGATAATATAATCTCTCTCTTGGATAATCTAGAAAAAAAATTCCAAATTATCCTTAAATATAATTCCATATTATTTCATAGAGAATAATTATAATTCCACATATGATAATAATCTTTCTATCTCTCTGGAATAGATTGAGATAACTTGAGACAATAATTATTTTACCATTATCAAATAATTTCATTATTATTATCATTTATGATATCTTTATTCAATTACTCCAGAAATAATATAAGAACTAGATTTATATTCTCTCATGAAAGAAAGAAAAAAAAGAATATAAATTCCTACCTGGTCATTCTTCCTCTCTTTAAACAACATCAGCCATCGAAGGAGAGGAAAATAAAAGACTTTGATGCATATGAAAACCAGAAGAGAAAATTTATTCCAAATAACATTTTTCATATCTCACATAAGTTAATTTATTGACTACCTAAACTCAAATGAATATCAAATTAAAGGATAGGAGAAGTTTTTGAAATTTTTTTAAGGAACGGGCTGAAAGTGACTCACAACATTAACAATCCCAAGTTAAATTCATCATTAAATTTTATCTTTGAGTAATTATTTAATGTGAAGGTATTTAAAATCCTTGATAAAAAGATTAAAACCATAAAATAATTAAATTGAATTAATTTCCATGATTTAAGGCATTTAAAATCATTTGAAATACATCAACAGGTTGAAGAAGTAGAAATTATGAAAATAAGGGTAGAAATAATTACCCTTACATGTAGAGTATGTACTGTATAAGGGTAACTTGGTTTTACCATTACATGGATTTTTACCATTAATTTATCTTTGGAAAAATCCAAGCTACCCTTATGTGATAAGTGTATTACCCTTACACAACATTTATAAAATCCTCCTTACTTTTACACCACACTAGACTTACCCTTACACAGCCCTTATAAATAGGTGTTACTCTTACACATGTAGGGAACTACCCATAAAAAGTTCATAGAAACATGGAGTTACCCTTATGTAGTAGCTATATACCCTTACACAACTCATATAAGAATAGGTCTACACTTTCAAAATGGCCTATTTACCCTCACTCATCACATGAATAAAAATTATTACCTTACATAGATCAATCCTAACCTTATTCATCGTATGAAAATGTTTCCTTTACATTAATAAAGTTAATAAAAAAACTCTACCCCTACACAAAATTTAAAAAAAAAACTAGTTACCCTAATGTAAGGCATAGTTGTTGTGAAAGGTTAAGAACAAAATTGAAATTTTTTAGTATTTCACAAAAGATGCTTGTAAAAAAAATATGGTTTGAGAACATTTAAAGATTGATAAAGTTATAATTATCCACCTATAATGAATTTTCATCCTCAAAAAGTGTATGTAGCTAGGTTTCTCAAAAAATTAGTCCACTAAGTTTTAACATAAGACTCTTGCTCGCATATCTCCTCTTGGATTAGTATATGATACTATAGTATTTAAACAAGTGGTACCATTTTCCTCAATATAATTTCTCACTCTGGTATATAATATACACTAGGTGCTCCTTATAATATAAATCTCATTCCAACTCAATGTCATCATTGTCTATAATATATGCAATATCAGGTATGTACCACCAAGGATGAGAAATGTTAAAGACATGATGCATGCCTCGATAATGTGTAGGAAGATACTAATGATACCCCACTGCCCAAACTGCTCATTGATCTCAAAGGGTAAAACAAACTATTTTTCCAACTTCCATTTAATCTAAAAATAATGATTCCACAACCATGGTGACACTTGAAAAAATACTATATCACAACCAGTAGACTCTAAAGGTCATCTCAACTAATTTTAATATGATGGTTACCTACTATGAGTGGTCACCAATTAATTATTGTTCAAATTATCCCTCTCTATGGTATCTTTTAACATTGTAGTCTCAAAAAAGCTGCCTCCCCCTCCACATAAAAACACATTGGTGAGCAAAAAAAAGTCTATAAATATCCTCAAATGGTTCCATATGAATAGATGCCTAGAAACTATTGGATTAAAATAACTCCACAAAGTATTACAGATCATTCTAGTATCTAAAAAATTTTAAAACACAATGTCAAATAATATCTTCCAATATATGAATCTTCTGATCGGACTATCTATCTATCTAAGGATGTTATGTTGTGATCAATCTTATCTAAGTCCCTATGGCCTTCTGTAAGACCAAAAAAAGTGTTTCATGATATGTGAATTTATATAAGTTGAAATGATCAAGGGATATAAATGTGAGTGTATTATATCATGGATATATATCTTGCCTATATTATCCCCTAAGTGAGTCTCTCAGATGGGTAATAAGTGATCGACCTTTATCATCTGATCGTTAATTACCCAGAAAATGTCACAACTCCTTGAGGTCCTAGGAAAACCTATAAAAATGTCCATCATGATGACCTCCCACTTTAACATGAGCACTATAAATAGGTGGATAAATACACTAGGATTCTATTTCCCTCCCTTTACCCTCTAGAGGGTTAGGAATAAAGAAACAAAACTAGTTATTTTCATCTACCTAGACATATGGAAGACTCGCACCATCTCCTCTCTAATTGAAACAAGTAATACTACTCTCCCATGTAAAAGGGTCACATAATTGTCTCCCAATTATGTATAAAGGGAATGAAACTAAGAGTATAACTTGACGTGTAAGTCAAGTATAGTGAAAAAAGTCTCTATTTTAAGGAAAGGAAAACACTTGTATAAAAATAGGTAGAAGATTATGTATTTTTTTAGAAAGAACATACCTCATATAGTGTATGGTATCTCACCACCATCTTCCATAGTTTGATCCATTGTGTTCACATGGCCTACCTCAACTCCATGACCATATCCCTATGATGCATGATCAATTTGATTCATCTTCTGAGTCTACTGATGAGGACCCTAGAAATATCCTTTTATAGATGTTTGAGTCTGTCCTTCACCTCTCTCGAACATCATCCATGATCCTATATAATAGAACTGTTGTAGATTTTTTTTCTTTACACATATCCAACACTTGATCATGGGTGATGTGTGTACCCTATTATGGGGTCCAAATATTACATAGTTAATGTACTATGGACCACCTCATGAAGGGAATAAATAATTAATACTATACTCTACCTATATGACATTAATCTATTGGTCATACTTGGCCTTCATCTTCTTATCACTGGAAGAGGTACTCATATTAGTGTTAAGAGGTCAACCCGACTAAGCATTGAAAGGTATAAGAGGACCAACCACTCAACCCTCCTCCAAGGTATTCTCGATATAAAAGTCCTTCTGTAGAACCTTAGGGTATGAAGCTATGTCTAAACACATGACATACTATTTGATGTTATGAGAAAGTTTGGTCAGGAACTTCCTATCCTTTTGATCCTTATTTACATCTAGTAGAGGAGCAATTTGAAGAAAATCTTCTAAATAAGCAGAGTGGGAGGACACTATCATGGAACATTAATGTATCACTATAAACTCTTGTTATCATTCAAGATTAAATGTATTAATAAATAAATCCCCAAAAAAAGTTCTATGACCCCCCCCCCATGTCAATACCTCACGTTGACTAGTATATTCCTTAAATACCCACTAATGCTTGGTGTGTCCCAATTGCATGAATGCTACCGGATTCACCATCATGTTTTATGGTGTCTTAATGAGGTCTAAGATTCCCTGATGTTATCCTACTAATTCTCAGCATCCTAAGGTATTCAAATTTTCTTAAAGTATAGATGATGATGAAGGTGGAATTTTCTGGAATAGTTGACCATGAACTTTAGTGGAAGGACTCCTAACTAGAGTGGGACTATAGTTTGTGCCACTGTAAAAGGTGATGGAGCATTATCTACAGCACCCTCTTTCATAGTAGGTTGTCGTATATGAGTTTTAGGAGTAGACCAACCCATTTCTTTTGGTCATCTCATTATTCTTCTATGGGGAGAAACTTTTATAACATGAAGGTATGTATTTAGAAAGATTATTTTTATCATAACAAGTATATTTAATCTCAAAAATTATTTCCTAGAGTCTACCCATATACTAAATAATAACCCTAATAGTACTAGACAAAGGTATAATCCCATCACACTAGTCAAAATCATCATATATATATATATAATAAATCAACAACATACATAGTTTAGCTAATTAAACACTATAGGGATATACCCTACAGTAAGGAAAACAAACATATCAAGAAACAGAGAATCTATCATAAACAGATATAATAAATCATGGAATTAAATTAAAGAAATGATATGAAACACAAAAATAGGTATATATTTGTGTGTGTGTGTGTAATTTATACTTATGATTCAAATCATGATGCATGAATGCACTTTAAATCTCATAAAAATAGTAACAGAAATACCATCCATGGTAACATGGATATCTGTTACACATGTGTTGGCTAGGAACATGGAAACTCTCCCACCCAATTACCTCACACCTATCTCTTTTCTACCATTTCCCATGTTAATCCAAATGAAATTGAAGAGAGATGGTGCTATGATACCATTTTGTAAGACCCCATCCCAAACCACCAGGTCCAAGCTAGAGGTTCAAATGACCTCGTGTGCACCTCACCGTATGAAGATGATACTGAACATTAGAGAGGGTCTAATACCATAAATGGGTTGAATATACCCTTAATATCATATCATAGAACAGAATAATAGATAATAAACAATATAATAAAAAACATGAGTAATCATGTGGAAGCTAATTGATGGTATATATGTCATACAAATAATAATTGGATCCCAATGTAGAAAATCAAGCCAGAGTATAAAAGTGTGATGGTTAATTAAATAAATACAATATGGGAGTCCTTTGGAATCTGTCCTAGTCTATTACCAGCTCCAGGATCATCTTTTCATCCATTTTCCATAGGCCCCTTACCATTACATAGATCCCTTTACATGAATTTTGTATACAAATTAAGATTCTCATACATGGTGTATGTAATAAAACCCAGTAAGACACCACCAATATATCCTTTCTAAAAATTCACATGTATAATACGTGTATGAAATGATAACAATAAATTCATAAAAATCATATCAAATATAAAATCACATACCGATCGGTGGTGTTCTAACCAGTTTTCCACAAACACCTAGACATACATGTGTTGGCCCCAAGATGGATGAAAAAATGAGGATAATTTGGAAGTAAAAAAATATAACCATAGGTCTCGTGAATCTATTTCATGATATCCTCATGGAATAATGTTTACATGCTACTCGGATTCCCTAGTGCTCATGTATGAAATTTTTTTCACAAATTACTAGTCATCTAGTGGTCTACTCATAAATCACTAAGCATCAAGAAACCTGATAGTTGGAATCCATGTATTGAGTGAATCTTCAACACAGTGTTCCTTAGAATCATAATATCCATGCCCTCTGCCCAATTCCATCATTTCCATCATCAAAAGTCATGCACACTTCCCCTCTATGGGAAACTCATGTCATGACAGTTAGCCTGTTTTGAGCACCAAGAAAAATACTTTTGATGGAAAGGAAATATACATAACGTGTTATATCTTATAAGGAAAGTATATCATCATGAAAATGAAGTCAAAACAAAAAAAACAATGTGATCATAATCAAACATGGAAACGTGGTACTCTATTAATACACACGGAATCTAATATCATAATGGGCCACATGGGCTGCACACATATATGTTATCACAATCAATCACAGTCATCAAGATATGCCAACATGAGAATTGTACCCAAAAAACATGTGTATACGAGAGCCCCATATGGTAAAGAACTTCCTACCTCAAGATTCTCGATATTATCACCATGGTTCATCAAGGAATCATCACTTTAACAGCATCCACGTGTTCATTGACTCAAGACACTCACCAATGATTCCTAGAAATAATTTTATTTTTTTATTTACCGAAATAAATAAATCACCATAAGATATAATAGATTATCTCTCCAAGATAATCCAGAATAAATATGATAATTCCATATTATACTTCTTGATATTCGATATTATTTCTTATAGAATAAATATAAATCTAAATTTGATATTCATTTCTATCTCAGGTATAAACCTACATAACTTTAAATAATAATTATTATATCATTCTTCAATAATTTGAATATTACTATCATTTATTAGATCTTGACTCAAATTATATAGAAGAAAAATAAGAACAAGATTTAATATTTCTCATGAAATAATGAAAAAAGGAATATAAATTATAAATTACGTATTATTCCTCTCTTTAAAATTCCATTCCCTATAGAGGAGAGGAAAACAGTAGTAATTAATGTATTAGGAAAAAAAGACAACATGGATTGGTCAAAGAAACCATATTAGATATCATGTAATGGAATTATAGACTACCCCAACTCAAAGGAATATGAAAAATAATCATAGTAGAATGTTTAAATTTTTTTAATGAAATGTCTAAACATGTCTTATATCATTAACATTCCCAATTAGAATTTATCATTAAATTTTATCTTTGAAAATTTCTTTAATGAAAATGTTTTAAAATTTATTCAAAAATGGGTTGAAACATTTAAATGATTCTAAAGAATCAATTACTGACATTTAAGTCATTTAAAATCATTAATATAAGATTATAGGTTAAATAAGTGAAAATTATAAAAATTGGGTAAAAATCATTACACTTACATATAGAGTATGTGTTGCATAATGGTAACTTGGTTTTCCCTTATACAACTGGTTACCCTTACACGAACATTGGAAAATATAGAATACCCTTATGTGAGAATTATATTTCCCTTAGAAGGAATTTGGAAAATTTAAAATACCATCATGTAGCACTAGATTTACCCTTAATAAACCCTTATTAGATGATATCCTTAAACATGTAGGGTACTTTCCTTATAAAATGCATGAAAATAGTGAGTTACCCTTATATAGAAGTTGTTTACCATTACCCAACACATATATAAATATATATACCCTTACACAGTGGCCTTTTTACCCTTATGAAGCACATGAATATGTGGGATTTCCCTTACTAAGTTTAATCCTACCCATACACAACTCAAGGGAAAGTTCTTTTACACTTACACAACTCATGTAAAACCCCTATACATCCTTTAAAAAACAAAATTTTCCCTTATGAAATAAATAAGTGTTGTGTAAGGATAAGAATAAAATTGAAAAAAAAAATCACACAGGTGGTTTATAAAATATAAAAAAAATAGTGTTAAAGTATATTTAAATATTGATAACATCACAACATTAGAAAGTTGGTTCCATATGAACTGAAGGTTGAGCCTACCAGAGTCCCACTAGGTGGCCAGTGATTCCTTCTAGGTAATTTCACTAACCCAAAACTGGGTTTCCACAGCACCACCCTTTAGCAGCACTAAAAAAAGCACTGATAAAGGGTACATTTAACACCACTAAAAAAGCACAGTTAAAAGTACCCCTTTATCTGCACTGTTTTTAGCGCTGATAAAGGTACACACATTATCAACTCTTTTTTTAGTGTTGTTAAAGGGGACACCTTTATCAGTGTTTTTCCACTAGCGTTGATAAAGGGGGTTCTTTATCAGTGCTTTTTTACTAGCGTTGTTAAAGGGTATATTTCAAAAAATCATTAAAAATAATATATAAATATATAATTGTATAAATATATAAATATATTTATATTGATATAAATATAATATATATTTTTTAAATATGTTTTAGATAAGTATAAATAGACATTTAAATTTAATATATAATATATTTAGTGAAAATGGCTTAAATATATTTTAAAAAACTATTTTTAATTAATAGTTTTCTAATTATCATCAACTAATAATCAATAAATAATAATTTTAAGACATAAAAAATCAAAAAATTAACAAAAGATCTGAAATATGTTGAAAACATAACTCAAACTTCAAACATCCATAACTTTTGATATGGGTTTCTGATTGATATTATGGCTTTGAAATTTTATTGTTTTTCACAGTGTAATGTTATTTACAATCAAATATATAATAATATATAAAAAAAAATTATATATTCACACATATAAATTTAATTATATAAATAAATAATTAAACTTATTTACATATAAAGTATATTTCCCAAAATATAATCCTTATATAAATAAAA
The DNA here is from genome assembly GCA_963277665.1 of Viscum album. Lineage (NCBI taxonomy): Eukaryota > Viridiplantae > Streptophyta > Magnoliopsida > Santalales > Viscaceae > Viscum > Viscum album. The sequence continues at coordinate 858,279,018 of OY728157.1, read as the reverse complement.
AATAATATCTATTTTATCTAAAATGAAATTGAATGAATATTTAAATACATATACATATATAATTAATGTATATATAATGTTTATATATATAAATATATTTGTGTGTGTATTGACGAACATAAATATGTTTATCTACATATTCTAATATATGTATATAAATAATGATTTTTTAATCTATGTAAATAAATAAAAATATGTATAATCATATTTATAGATGCACACACACACACACATAAACACACACACACACACAGATATATATATATATATATATATATTTACAAACACACACACACACACACAGAGCATATTTTAAATATTTAAATATATATGTGTGTGTGTGTGTGGATAAAAAATGTAACGAAATATATATATAAATATATAAATATATCATAAAATTCGAAAGAAAACAAATATATATATTTATATACCTATGTAATGTGTGCGTGTGTGTGTATTAGTGTGTGTCTGTATTAATAAACTGATATATATTATCTATATATTCTAACATATGAATATAATATATATGTACATATATATAAATATTTATAATTAAACATACAGATACACGCATATATAAAAAATATATACAAGTGTGTGTATGTTGTATGTATGTTGTATATATGTTTGTATTTATTTATTTATAAACACACACACAAAAAATTATAAATGTATTTAAAACTAATTTTATAAATATATATTAATATAAGAATAAATATAAAGATAAAAATATATATATAAATAAATATTAATATAAATATATATTAATATAGTAATAAATATATATGTTGATATAACTAAATATACATATATATATTAATATAAATCTATATTAATATATGAATGAATATATATATATATATATCATTAAATGGATAACAAATCAACATGGGGGACTGGTAAAGGGTCTTGGCCCGTATGGGGAGAGGTCATGAGTTTGAGTCCTAAGGGAGGCAGAGGCGTGCGGGCAGGTGTAGAGGGGTGGCTAGTGCTGTTAAAGGGTTATAGGGGGTGTGGGTGGGTTCGGGTGGGGGTGGGGGTAGTGTTGTTAAAGGGGGTGTCTAGAGCTGTTAAAAAGGTGTCTCTAATTACACAATTTTTTTCTTTTATCAATGCTAAAAATCACTAATAAAAGACCCCTTTTATTATCACTTTTTTAGCACTAATAAAATACCCCTTAAATCAATGCTTTTTTAGCACTCATAAAAGGGGCCTTTCTCAGCACTTTTTTTAGCACTGATAAAAGGTACCCCCTTTATCTTCTCTAAGATTAATAGTTCTTTTTTAGTGTTGTAAATTCTCTTTTATAGCACTTTTAAAGGTCATATTTTCAGTATTATTGGTTGATACTAGGTAGAATAGTTGGTATATAACTTTTATCATGTGGTGTTAAGGTAAGAATTTAGAGGTTTCATTTATTATGGTCAAAAAATATCATATATTGTTATTCTTTGACTTCAAATACCCAAAAAAATTCCATAAGGTCCCAATAATTATTGGATCTTATAAATATGTCTCATTTATTTCTTAGAAGATCATACTCTATGAAAAAACAATACAACAATTCCTGGATTGTGAATCTGATCCTTGATTAAATATTTGGTACAAAAACAATGATTCTCTAATAGGTTCTCTCCAATATCAATGTTTTTTCAAGATCCAACTAAAATTTTTCATTAATATCTTAGGATATTTTCTTCCAACATCACTCAATATATCATCACAATAATAAAAATACTTTGAATATATTAAGGTTTAGTTTTTTAATGGGTTTTCAACATGAAAACCTCTCAACTTCACATCTCATTATATAATAGGTTCCCACTACCACAAAAGTAGGGATCAATTTCATTGGATACCAATGAATTACAAGTGGGTTATCACAAACATAATTCTATGTGATGGGTTTATTGATCTCCATAAATATCAAAGTAGATAAAAAAACCTCTCAACTTGAGGATATTATATATAGGGGCTCACATCAAGCTATTTATAGACTCCTTTATCTAACCATGTTTTCATCTTCTTTTATTTTATGCATCAATTATTTATTTTTCTCTATATAAAAAAATTGATACACATAATTTCATAAATTTGATATGTATATTTACACTATGAAAACTCACTCAAATAGTATTGAAATTATATATTTAATACATATCTACCCCATATTTATGTCTTATTCCAACCAATAATTTCTATCATAGGTTATTTTGTTTTTATATTAAAAATGTCCATGATTTCAAAAATGTGTTTCGATCTTATTTTCATAATTTTATTTAGATATTTTTTAAAAAAATTATTAATCTTAATCGATTTCAAATTTAGTTCATTTTACAAGGGCATCTAACTATTATTCACATGATACTTTTTTTGAAGTCATGGTATATTCTTGTTCAAAAAAACACATGTCATATTTTCTTTATAGCATAAATTACTCTATATATAAAATTTTTATATAGGAACATACTCCTACAATGAAAATAAGTGAAAATTAAAAACCTGATGATATTAAAACCATTGAGAATAATGAAAAGTCTATTAATTTTTTACAATATATTCTTGACTGGAATGAATTTAATCATGTTTCTATATGTAAAAATGTACATGAAGTATTGAAATTTATAGAAGTCACTTTTATGGAATAAAATAAGTTAAATAAACTATATTATTCATGCCTGAGAAAGATTTTAAAATATTTTACTCATCCAAATGAATCCATTACTAATATTATTACACATTTTACTAACATATGAAATGGTTTAAAGTCTCTTGGTGGTAATTTTTCTATATAATTCTCAGTAAAAATTATAATTTTAATCCTCCCAAGCAATTGGGCACCCAAATCCATTATTTTTCATGAAACGAAGGACATAAATAAAATTTTCGTAGAATAGATTATTTGATTTATCATGATATATTAAATTACAATATAAATACTTAATGAGAAGTAAGATAATGAATACAATGATGTAAAGGAAAAAATCACCATTAAATCTACAAAACATGATTCATTGGGAAGTGAAGTCTAAGATTTTGATCAACTGGACTAGAACATGTGAAAATTCATTAAGAAAAATAAATCTTCCTATCAAAAAAATATAGTGAATAAAAAGGTGGTATAATAAGTTACATGCTATGAATTCAAGAAAAGGGGTCTCTTAAATATAGAATGTCTCGTCTATAAAAAGAAGAATAAATAAAAGAAACATTGTAAAAAGGAACTCTAAGATACAACATAGAGTTTAATATAAGACTCAATGATCTCAACTTTCTTAACTACATTAGGTAACTCATGTGCTAAGTCACTTATATAAGAAGTTTATAAAGACATAATGTTTAGTTCCCCTCTTACCATTTCCCCCTCTTCCCTTTATTATTCTAATTATTCACCCAATTTTTCTTTATCATTCTCTTAAGTCCAACTAAATTATATGTCCTTAAATATTCTCATGTTCAATGTGAAAATGGTTTTCATATATAAACTTTTTTATACATTCAAAGTAATAAGAAATGAAAAAAAAATCACTTAATTAAAATGAAAAAATTACAAATGATAAGGAACAAATCTTCAAGAAAAAGGAAGAATCTTCCCTAAAAATCTTGAATCAACCAAATTCCATTAAGGTTGAATAAATAAAAAAATTCTCCAAGATATATCCCTATAAATTAACTCAAGGTTAAAATATTCTAAATAAAATTTTAGAATTGGAATTATATGGAAAGTAATAGGTTATTCTTGGTTTATAAAATCATGAAGGTGCCTTAAAAATCCATTAAAAATAACATTTATTAAAGGTTACTCAGAAAAATAAGTTTGGAAATTATTTTAAAATAAGTGTTAATTTAGTTTATGAATTTGTTTGAAATAATTCATGATATGGGACACAAAAAACAATTAATATCTATTTCATTATTTCCAATAGAAAATATTAATCAAATTAAATATGTATATGTAAATCATTATTGGATAAATTTAATTACCCTTTGTTTGTGTATGTGCCAATACTTTATTCATTTGATTTTATAGGAAAAGGTACTTAAGATAAAAGATAATGTAGAATGATTTATATATATTGTGGGTTCTTAGGACACTTTTGTGGTAACATCTTTGAATTAAGTAAATTGATAAGCTAGAAGGAGGTCATGTTATCTTCAATTATACCTATAAGGTCATGATAATCATTTATGGTACTATAGGTTTTTATAAACAACACTTATAAAATTGATTATTTTTTAAAAGTATTCAAATGTTTTTTTCTAAGAATTATCCAATTATTTGATTTTGGTTTTAATATTTCTATCAAAAATTATTTATGTAATTTTTTTCCTCAAAAGGATATTTTTTTATTTACCACTACCCATGTTCAAAATATTTATAAAATCAATTTAAAATATCTCACTGGATAAAATTTCAAATGCATAAGTGTACATGTTAGTGATTCATAGATTTAAAATTAATTACTTGGTTAATGTATCATACAATCACTAATAAAACTCATACATTATTAAATAGTATGATATTTACCCTAGATGAATTCCAAAATGATAAGGATTGTGAAGCACGCGAATATGGTAACTAGAAGAAATCATCATTTAAATATAAAATTGGATATGTTATTCTAATAACCATTAATTATTTCATCTTTAATTATTTGAACCTTCTTAAATTGAATTGTAGGGAGCTAAATCATATATTTTTATTAATTACATTAAAATATTATTGCGGGATTACTTATTATCAAATAAAAGTTAAGGTTGTAAAACATTCACCAATTTTTCTAAAAGTGTTGAAAAAAATTATCAAATAATATCTATATTAATTAATAATAGTATAGAATTAAAAAACATGGAATTTAATTATCTATTATCTACATGAGGCTATAATAATTCATTTTTTGTTCCTGGAACCTCCAAAAAAATAGATTGGTAAAAAGACTAAATCAAGCTATCCATGAAGTTTCTAGAACTCTTTAAATGAATTTATTATACCTCAATATTTTTTACATGACTCCATAAATACTTGTTCCGTTATCATTAGTCACTTTCATATAAAAACTTTTCATAAAAATCCCCTTATAAACTTTGGGAAAATAAAAAACCAAATGTTATTTTCTATGGTCTTTTGATGTCAATTTTTTATTCTCGATAACAAATATATTCATCAAAAATTTGATTAAAAATTGAGGGAGGTACCTTTACTAGGTAAACCTAATACATAATATAAGGACCCAACCTTAAACATTACTTATTATTGAATTAAATGAATAATTCACATTGAGGATATTTTCAAGTTTAGTGTTTTAGAGAATTAGGACATAACTATTACATCTGAAAGGTTACAAAGTAGACACATCTACTCAGCTTCCATTTTTTTCACAAAAATAAAAACTCTTGAACAAAAGAGTCATGTCTAGTTTCTTTTTTTAGACATCTTGACATTTCCTTGATCTCATCCTTGACCCTATTCAACTTTATGTCCTGTGAAAAAAATTTCAAAAAAACTTGGGATGAGGATAAAAATCTCAGTAAGGGTTATAAAAATATGTAAATAAAACATTAGTCCATGTATACATAAGAATCAATGAAATTATACTTTACTCATAAAGCATAAGCAATTTAACATACCTCATGAAATCATAAGATTTACGAATAACTCATAGAAATCATAAGACATAAAGGTAACATGAGGTATTCATAACATTCTTACGTAGGGAGTAACCCTCATGGTTACGTTTGGAATACCCATCATAGTATATTCCCTAAATCTCTTCGGAGAAACCTTAACGTTTAACTCCTTCACGTTACCCAATGCATTGGAGAGCTATATCGGGCTCACCCGCCCTTAGTTTATCACAGAACAACCTGTTTTCATAAACAATGCCCAAGAAACAAAACATAATCATAGCACATAACTTAAGAATAAATTAAAGATAACATTCCCACATTGCAATAACAATATAACATTTTAAGATATTGAAATAATGAATCCATTCAAAAAAACCATTTTCAAACCCATTTAAAACATTCAATAAAGAGATTTTTGAATCAAAGTGTCCCATACCACCTTGAAGATTTTATCATTTTAAACCATTAATATCCATATAAATAAATACTTAAAACCATTTTGAAAACATGGATATTAATAAGAACAAATCATTAAAACATTTAAAGCGATATTTTAGTTAAAGGGTTTTTACCAAAATTAGAGACACTTGAATACAATAATTTATGAATAACATTTAATCAGAAACCTTATAATATCATGAGAATAAATGGATTCATGATATAATATTCCAAAGGACTGTATATACACCATATAAGAGTGAATTGGTTCATAACAACAATGAAGTATCAATAGAAATGTAAAATGAGATGAAATCCCTTATAAAGAAGGTATCCTTAAACTAAGGATAAATCAATCTCAAAATTATGTGTGACAAATATAAATACACCCAATATAATTGGATATTAACTGTAAAACAATAAAAGTTCATTCACACATATTCAAAGGATTACATATTCAATAACTACATGTTGAACCCAAAGAAATCGAAATTGGGTTAAAAAGTTCCCTTGGTAAAATTCGACAGCCTAACAGCGTCACTTTAAAATTCATAAAATTAGTTGATGAGAGATAAAATGGTATCTCATAACTTGGACATAAAATTTACATAAATAATGATATATAATAACATATCCCAACATAAAAATATGTAAATTAAAAGACATAACAAAATAAGTCTTTTTAAAAGAGGAGTGTGAAAGGTTCCCTTACCGATTTGGGAAACTTTCAAAACGTACACCCCATGAAAGAAGGGTCATAAAATGAAGATGCAACTACCCATAAATGAGATTATATTATACAAATATTAAAATATTGGGCAGTACATACACCACACAAAAGGAAATAGTGGCCAATGTAGCATGAATCTCAGGGGAATAACAAGTGAGATGAAAATCCCCTTATGAAAATTCGGCAGCCTAACGGCGCCACATAAAACTCCCAAAATGGATTAATGAGATAAATTAGGGTCTCTCATTAAATTAACAAAAAATTTAAATCAAGATTAATATAAAATAACATCCCCCAACATAATAAAGAAGAGCTTAAAGTAAGTTACATAAAAAGAGTACTTAAAAATAAAGAAAGAGGTAGGATCCCTTACCTCAAGTCCGACTTGTACTGTTCGTTTCTTTATATTCCTGAATAATAAACTTTTGTCAATTTATAATTTCTTAAGTACCTCCTTTAAATTTTATTATTCAATTCATATCACATATTATAATGTTATAATAATTATTAAATTATGTGAGTTCATATCAAATGTTTTTGTCAATGTTTGGTACATGAGTCAAAAATTAACTTGTTTGAAAAGAATCATCCATGTAGTTATGAGTACATAATATCCATAATAGTATTAATTATTTAAATATCATATATATCCATTAAATATTCATTTTATACTATTCCATAACATTTGAAGATAAAAAAATGAAATGCACCGTTCATGGAGACGGTAGCCCGTACGTACGCATGAACGCTACTTTCATTTCTTTGTCATATAAATAGAATTAAAAATAATTGAGATATATATATATATTATAATTACAGTATAATATATATTTTATATAGGTCACATAAGTTCATTAATTTCATTCTTTATACATTCCATGTATTTCATGAACGAGTCACATCACTTGAGGGGACGGTAGTCCGCACTTCCTCATATGAAATTATTGCATTTGCACAACATGAAAAGAATAAAGGTATGATTTAAATATGAAATACAGAAACATATATAAAACATAAATACCATATATATCATATATAAAATACAGTGACATCATAATGGCCACCTTTAAATGTGTTAAAAGAAAAATGAACAATCATCGTTTCGTGAGGCAGTAATTCGCCATCCACAGAAACAGTATGTTCTTTAACCATTAGACGGATGTGTGTGTAATTTTAGCTCTAATACTTATTATAAAAACATCTTAGTATATTTAAGATACTGGTGTTGTTACAAAATAAAGTAATAAAAAGAGTTTAGGGGGTTGTAGAGGAAAAATAAAACAAAAGAACATAAGAGAAGACATTACCTTTAAATCGGGTAACTCCCTTTGGTTTGAACCAAAAGGGTTTGTTGAAGAGCTTTCTACATAAGGTGAGGCTTAAATGATGAATAGAGAGATTTTTAGAGATGAAATGGGGAGGGGTTGGAAGATCCAAAGGCTTTATAGGTGTGGTTAAGGAGGTAGAGGTGGGGGACTTTTATAAGAGGAGAGGAGGGGCACTCATGGAAAGTCAAGAAATGTTACTTAATTTTAAAAAGAGTTTCGGATTTTAAAGGTCACACATTGATATATTTCTAGGATAAGGTGATAAGGGTTCTAAATATACTCATATAATAGTTTTTTTCCAAATTTAAGTCTTATATTTTACATTATCTTTTCATTTTATTTAAATCGTTCATTAATGAGGTAATCGCTGCATCATCATGATGTCATAAATAATTTAATTTATTTAATGTCTAAAAATTATAAAAAAAATAATATGATGTAGGAAATATTTTTATCTTTCCAATTAATATTTATAGTCTAATATATCGTTTATTTAGACAAAATTAAAATTATTTTACTTAGGTGTTACATACTTTGGTTACATTTTCCTTTCTTTCAAAAAATATGATAAAAGGTCACTATCACACTAAAGTGATTACATGGGGTCCCAAGGTTGGAAAAAGGCATCCCATGGTCGTCCAAGACACCACTAATATCATTAGGACACATTTTGGGGTCATTTTATATTTTTATGATATTATTTTCTTACCCTTAATTACCCGATTACTAATTAAACATGATAATTAAAGATAATTACCGTTGTTACTATTCATAATGTCCAAAAACAAAAGAATATTAATTAAATAATTTGCACCTTATGATTACAAATATGGAATCCATTTTATAAAATTCAAAACACATAAATTGTAGTAATTAATTTAAATGTAAATCTCGTTGTCAAAACAAAAGACGGGTTTTTAAGAAGTAAAATTTATCAAAAGATTGACTTGTTTTTACATCCAATTGAAGAGTGAAATTACTTCCAATGAACAACATTGTATTAATTGATAAAAACATAATTCAATTATACTTTAAAAACAATTAAAATTACAATCTAAATATATAAAAAAATTGGATGAAAAGGCAGTTTTAAATTAAAAACTGTATTTTTCAATATTCATTAAAAAAAGAATTATCAGAAAAATACCAAAAATTAACCCGAAGATATATTTGATATTTAAAATTCAGAAATGATGTCCATTTTAACAAATTAAAAATATATAATTTTCATTAATAAATCATATATTTAATTCTTGTTGTCAAAACAAATAGTGGGTTTTTCGGAAGCAATATCTATGAAAAGTTTGGCACTTGTTTATGTCCATTTTCAAAGTGAAATTAATTATAATGACCACTATTGAATTAAATTTTAAAAATATATTCTAATTAATCTTTAAAACCAATTAAAAATATGATCTAACCATATATTTAAATTATATGAAAAATTAGTTTTGATGTAAAATGCAATATTTTTCACTATTCATTAAAAAATGAACATTGTCAGAAACATACCAAAAATTTATCCAAAGTAAATTTCAATGTCCCAATCATAAAGAATAAGTTTATTTTGAAAAATAGAGCTTATAAAATTGTCAAAAGTTAGATTTAAAAAAGGTTCTCCATCAAAAGGTGGTAAAACAATCTTTTAAAAATATTAGAGTATTTATTCTTAAAATTGGATTCATTAGGATTTTAAGCCTCTAACATTTATTGGATAAATGTAAAAATATTTAACAAACATATGTAATCATTTTGTAGTTATTTCTATTCATTACCTCCATTATAGTGGCTAGGCGTTAACTATTATAATATTATTATATTATTAGTGTGCAATGTAAGATTTCAAAGAAACTCATTGCTGCATATTGGGTACGCCATCGAGCATAGAATTCCCTTTAAAGTAATATTAACATTTTATTCAAAAATATTGATAAACCTTAGAATGTAATATTATTTATTTACCTGGGATGTTACATCCTTCCCCCCTTTGGGAATTGCGTCCTCTCAATTTCAAAATTGGGCTTGGAAACTACATTGAAAGTCCCACATCGGAACAAGAGTCAGTAAAACTATCACTTTAAAAGAAATGGAGAGAAGTACAAAGGTCACCTGAGTTAACCCATACTAGTATTCCAAGTTGGAAAATATGGATATGGAGGAGAAAACAAAGGGTTATGTTCTGATGGAGAGTGATAGTAAACATGTCTAGGATAAAGTTAACCACAAGAAAATCACAAACTTGTGATGGGTTAAACGGTATTAGATTCCCCAGTAGGAAAAGTTAACAGAAAACATTTTTGTTTTAAGTTAATTTTCATTGAGGAATTTATTTTTGAGCTTAACTAAATCATAATGAAACATACTTACTTGTTACGTATACTTTCAACTTTTACTAGATTCCTTAATCAAACTCATATTTTCTCCAAAAGACGAGTATTTAGGAAGACTTGTTCGCATTAAGAGTACTATAATAAACTTCTTGAGAATCACCTAATCCACAAAAGATAAGTATATATTTCCCATGTATTTAGATCTAAACTAAAACCAAACCAAAAAGTTTAGTATGAGGTCAGATAATACCCAAAAAGGATATTTTTTTTACAAAAAGAAAAACTACTCCTAATCTCCAAAATTTGTCAAACAAAACCCAAAGTTCAACAAAGACCATTCAATAAACATCTATCCATAAAATTCTTAAAAGTAAACCAAACTAAGATTGAAACCCAAATCTCTGAAGGATTTAATCACATAGTCTCCTAAGATAAATCTTAACATTTTTCTCCAAAATAACATCAGTTACTCTTATAGTATCATACTGAAAAGTAATTAACCTAATCACATATCCTCCATGATAGGCTAATCATTTCCATTGATAACCCAAAATAAACTTACTCTTAATTCATAAAATCATCTAACTAAAAATAATCATTCAAACTAACCAGGGACTTCATGTAGTCTAGTGGTAGGTGATAAATATCAGTTTCACTTTGGTTGTGGGTTCGATTCCCACAGCTTCATCCGACGCGACGGGTTTTCACACGGTCTGCGTGATGTCCTTTTTCAAAAACTATATAATTCTTAAAACATCCCCCCAAAAAGAGATAAAATCTTCAAAAATAACCATAACATATTTTAACCACAAATGTTATCTAATAACTTCCATTTTGCAACCCAAAATGTATTAACCAGTAATTGCCTCAAATTCAAGGATCATATAAACCCAAATGGTTCTTTATAACTATATCCACAAAAGAAAGGATAATTATTCCTTGAATAAAATTTTCGTATATCAAACATTAGGGTTACTATAAAAAGTCTTCTAATGTAACCCCATCATCAAAAGAGACTTAATACATCTAAGAATTTTACCATCCTAAAATCTACCATAACTCTTGAATCCCTTATATGTTGACTTCTTACTCATTCAAAATTCTTCATGATCCATTAGCCATTCCTTTTCAACTTATTCTAAAATACTTCTTTCCTACAAACAAAATCATGAATCATATCCTAATATTCCAATAATAGGAAAACATATGTTAAGAAATAATCCATACCTTTCACTGGTCATTGTCAGTTTCTTCATCCTCAATCGGAATGGCATTAGGTATTGGTAAATGAATATTTGTATGATCTTGGTGACACCATTCCCAAAACTTCTTTGTAGGACATGTGTTTGCATAATGACCATGCACACCACATTTAAAACATTCAATTGATCCTTCAGAAAGAACTCATTTCCCTTTCCTAGAGTCAACTAGATGCTTCTTTTTTCCATGGCAGGTTCTTGATTTATGACCTTCATTTCTACATCTATAGCATCTTTCTGTCCCTTTGAAACATTTTCCTATGTGTTTCTTTCCACATATTTGACACATAGGTTTTTGAACATACTTACCTTTATTATTATTACCTGAACTTCCGTAGGGATTTTTTTCTCGTATATATGATGCCTTATAAAAATCACTAAGGTTCAGGTGGTCAATCATGACTCCAGATAGTTGGTTGAGGATAACCACAAGATTTCTCATTGCAGCTCCCATATCATTCAGTTGTTCTTTCATAAAACCGTCACAGTTTTCTTCAAATCCACTGTTACTTTGGTGCCTGCTAGATCCAGCCATTTACTAAAACCAAAAAGATCAGTGTGAGTATATCAGTAAAATCATCATATAAAAAAGATGAAGATAAACACCAAGATATACTTATCCAAGTTATCTCAAACTCATTCTAACTTTCAAAAAAAACAATGACTCCATCTAATATACTAACCATTGTGGTTATACACAACTTGTCACTTTTTCTTAAACAACACTCTAACCTCTAAAGTTATCTAAACTGACCTTTGATACCAACTATAAGGACCCAGCCTTAAACATTACTTATTATTGAATTAAATGAATAATTCACATTGAGGATCTTTTCAGGTTTAGAGTTTTAGATAATTAGGACATAACTATTACATCTCAAAGGTTACAAAGTAGACACATCTACTCTGCTTCAATTTTTTTCACAAAAATAAAAACTCTTGAACAAAAGAGTCATGTCTAATTCCTTGTTTTAGATAGCCTGACATTTCCTTGATCCCATCCTTGACCCTATTCAACTTTATATCCTGTGAAAAACATTTCAAAAAAACTTGGGATGAGCATAAAAATCTCAGTAAGGGTTATAAAAATATGGAAAGAAAAACATTAGTCCATGTATACATAATAATCAATGAAATCATAATTTACTCATAAAGCATAAGCAATTTAACATACCTCATGAAATCATAAGATTTACGAATAACTCATAGAAATCATAAGATATAAAGGTAACTTGATGCATTCATAACATTATTACATAGGTAGTAAGCCTCATGGTTACGTTTGGAATACCCATCATAGTATATTCCCTAAATCTCTTCGGAGAAACCTTAACGTTTAACTCCTTCGCGTTAACCAATGCATTGGAGAGCTATATCGGGCTCACCCGCCCTTAGTTTATCACGGAACCACCCGTTTTCATAAACAATGCCCAAGAAAAAAAACATAATCATAGAACATAACTTAAGCATAAAGGAAATATAACATTCCAACATTGAAATACCAATATAACATTTTAAGATATTGAAATAATGAATCCATTCAAAAAAACCATTTTCAAAACCATTTATAACATTCAATAAAGAGATTTTTGAATCAATGTGTATCATACCACCTTGAAGCTTTTAACATTTTAAACCATTAATATCCATATAAATAATCCTTAAAACCATTTTGAAAACATGGATATTAATAAGAAAAAATCATTAAAACATTTAAAGCGATATTTTAGTTAAAGGGTTTTTACCAAAATTAGAGACACTTGAATGCAATAATTGAGGAATAACATTTAATCAGAACTTTATAATATCATGAGAATAAATGGATTCATGATATAATATTTCAAAGGATATTATATACACTATATAATAGTGAATTGGTGCATAACAACAATAAAGTCTCAATAGAAATGTAAAATGTGATGAAATCCCTTATAAAGAAGGTATCCTTAAATTAAGGAAAAATCAATCTCAAAATTATGTGTGAAAAATATAAATACACCCAATATAAGTGGATATTAAGTGTAAAACAATAAAAGGTCATTCACACATATTCAAAGGATGACATATTCAATAACTACATGTTGAACCCAAAGAAATCGAAATTGGGTTAAAAAGTTCCCTTGGTAAAATTCGACAGCCTAACAGCGTCACTTTAAAATTCATAAAATTAGTTGATGAGAGAGAAAATGGTATATTATCACTTTTAAATAAATTTTACATCAATAAGGATATATAATAACATATCCCAACATAAAAATATGTAAATTAGAATATATAAAAAAATAATTTTTTTAAAAGAGGAGTGTGAAAGGTTCCCTTACCGATTTGGGTAACTTTCGAAACGTACACCCCATTAAAGAAGCTTCATAAAATGAATATGTAACTACCCATAAATGAGATTATATTATACAAATAGTAAAATAATGTTCAGTACATACACCACAAAAAATGAAATAGTGGCCAATGTAGCATGAATCTCACGGGAATAACAAGTGAGATAAAAATCCCCTTATGAAAATTCGGCAGCCTAACGGGGCCACATAAAACTTCCAAAAATGGATTGATGAGATAAAATAGGGTATCTCATCATATTAACATAAAATTTAAATCAATATTAATATAAAATAACATCCCCCAACATAAGAAAGTAGAGCTTAAAGTAAGTTACATAAAAAGAGTACTTAAAAATAAAGAGAGAGGTAGGATCCCTTACCTCAAGTCCGACTTGTCTTATTCGTTTCTTTATATTCCTGAATAATAAACTTTTGTAAATTTATAATTTCTTAAGTACCTCCTTTAAATTTTATTATTCAATTCATATCACATATTATAATGTTATAATAATTAGTTAATTATGTGAGTTCATATCAAATGTTTTTATCGATGTCAAAAATGAACTTGTTTGAAAAGAATCGTCCATGTAGTAATAATTACATCATATCCAGAATAGTATTAATGATTTAAATATCATATATATCCATTAAATATTAATTTTATACTATTCCATAACATTTGAAGATAAAAAGAAATGAAATGCACCGTTCATGGAGATGGTAGGCCGTACGTACGCATGAACGCTACTTTCATTTCTTTGTCATATTAATGGAATTAAAAATAATTGAGATATATATATATATTATGATTACAGTATAATATATATGTTATATAGGTCACATAAGTTCATTAATTTCATTCTTTATACATTCCATGTATTGCATGAATGAGTCACGTCACTTGAGGGGGTGGTAGTCCGCACTTCCTCATATGAAATTATCGTATTTGCACAACATAAAAAGAATAAAGGTGTGATTTAAATATAAAATACAGAAGCATATATAAAAAATAAATACCATATATATCATATATAAAATACATTTACATCATAATGGACACCTTTAAAGGTGTTAAAAGAATATTGAACAATCATCATTTCGTGAGGCAGTAATTCGCCATCCACAGAAACAGTATGTTCTTCAACCATTAGACGGATGTGTGTGTAAGTGTAGCTCTAATACTTCTTATAACAACATCCTAGTATACTTAAGATACTGGTGCTGTTACAAAAGAAATTAATAAGAAGAGTTTATGGGGTTGTAGAAGCAAAATAAAACAAAAGAACATAAGAGAAGACATTACCTTTAAATCGGGTAACTCCCTTTGGTTTGAACCAAAAGGGTTCCTTGAAGGGATTTATGCCTAATGTTAGGCTTCGATGATGAATAGAGGGATTTGGAGAGATGAAATGGTCAAGGGTTGGCCGATAAAAAGGCTTGAGAGGTGTGGGTAAGGAGGCAGAGGTGGGGGCCTTTTATAAGAGGAGAGGAGGGGCACTCATGGAAACTCAAGAAATGTTACTTTATTTTAAAAAGATTTTTGAATTTTAAAGGTCCCACATTGATATATTTAGAGGATAAGGTGATAAGGGTTCGAAATATACTAATCCAATAGGTTTTTTCCAAGTTTAATTCTTATATTTTACATTATCTTTTCATTTTATTTAAATCGTTCATTAATGAGGTAATCGCTGCATTATCATGATGTCATAAATAATTTAATTTATTTAATGTCTAAAAATTATAAAAAAAATACTATGATGTAGGAAATAGTTTTAGCTTTCCAATTAATATTTTTAATCTAAGATATCGTTTTCTTAGACAAAATTAAAATTATTTTACTTAGGTGTTACATACTTTGGTTACATTTTCCTTTCTTTAAAAAAATATGATAAAAGGTCACTATCACACTGAAGTGATTCCATGGGGTCCCAAGGTTGTACAAAGGCATCCCATGGTCTTCCAAGACACCACCAACAGAATTAGGACACATTTTGGGGTCATTTTATATTTTTATGATATTATTTTCTTACCCTTAATTACCCGATTACTAATTAAACACGATAATTAAAGATAATTACCGTTGTTACTATTCATAATGTCCAAAAACAAGAGTCTTAAATACATAATTTGGACCTTATGATTCCAAATATGGAATCCATTTTATCAAATTCAAAACACATAAATTGTAGTAATTAATTTAAATGTAAATCTCGTTGTCAAAACAAAAGACGGGTTTTTAAGAAGTAAAATTTATCAAAAGATTTAATTGTTTTTACATCCAATTGAAAAGTGAAATTACTTCCAATGAACAAAATTGTATTAAGTGATAAAAACATAATTCAATTATACTTTAAAAAATATTAAAATGACAATCTAAATATATAAAAAAATTGGATGAAAAGGCAGTTTTAAATTAAAAAATGTATTTTTCACTATTCATTAAAAAAAGCATTATCAGAAAAATACCAAAAACTAACCCTAAGATATATTTGATATTTAAAATTCAGAAATTATTTTTATTTTACCAAATTCAAAACATATAAGTTTCATTAATAAATCATATATTTAATTCCCTCTGTCAAAACAAATAGTGGGTTTTTTGGAAGCAATATCTATGAAAAGTTTGGCACTTGTTTATGTTCATTTTCAAAGTGAAATTAATTATAATGACCACCATTGAATTAAATTGTAAATATATATTATAATTAAAGTTTAAAACCAATTAAAAAGATAATCTTACCATATATGTAATTAGATGAAAAAGAAATTTTGATGTAAAATGCAATATTTTTCACTATTCATTAAAAAAAATGAACATTGTCAGAAACATACCAAAAATTTATCCAAAGTAAATTTCAATGTCCCAATCATAAATAATAAGTTCATTTTGACAAATAGAGCTTATAAAAGTGTCAAAAGTAAGATTTAAAAAATGTTCTCCATCAAAAGGCGGTAAAACAATCTTTTAAAAATATTAGAGTTTTTATTCTTAAAATTGGATTCATTTAGATTTTAAGCCTCTAAAATTTATTGGATAAATGTAAAAATATTTAACAAACATATTTAATAATTTTGTAGTTATTTATATTCATTCCCTCCATTAAAACGGCTAGGCGTTAACTATTGTAATATTATTATATTATTAGTGTGCAACGTAAGATTTCAAAGAAACTCGTTGTTGCGTATTGGGTACACCATTGAGCATAGCATTCCCTTTAAAGTAATATGAAAATTTTATTCAAAAATATTGACAAAATATAGAATGTAATATTATTTATTTACCTGGGATGTTACACATAATGTACTAAAAAATTAAAAGAATAAATTTAATTCTCCTTTTATTAAAATTTAAAAAAAATATTTCTCAAACTATTTTTCATTAAAATTACGTTATAACATCAAATGAACCATTCCAGCCCAAAGAAGTTGGTGTTGAAAATTCATCAAAATTGTGTTCTTTACATAATGTATTTAAAAAATATGAATTCCATAAACTTGAAATTTTCATTAGATATTTTTAAGTAGGAACTCATAAATGAATATCATTCCTAAATGAGGTTTAACATCATTCTTTAATCTATCACTTGGATCCAAAAAATCTCAACATTTCCATTAACAATGAAAATTTGGTTCTCCAATGTAAGAGGAACTAAATAAATCCACTTGAAGTTAGGTATACACTATCATGGATGAACCTTTTGATCAACACATCAATGGACCTAATTTTTTTTAGGAAAACATTATATGAACTTGGAAATATCACAATAAATAAACCTTGTCTTGTAACTAAAGGTTATAACCAAGAAGAAGGAATTGACTATGGTGAAACCTTTACACCAATCACTCGATCATAACAATTAAGTTATTTTTGGAATTTATCTATCATGTTAATTTTACACTCATTAAAATAGATGTTAAAATGTATATTTTAAGTTGTTTTATTAATAATTTTTTTTAATCAACCACTTGTTTTGATTATTATAATTTTTTATATAATTTTTTTATATTCATTAAATCACTTTATTGGTAACAATATTCCCCTTGGGCTTGTTATAAATGTTTTAATAATATTCATTTATTAAATTATTTTAAAAATGGAAAATATGATTCAATTAATTTTCTAAAACACCATTCAATTGATTTTTTTCTCATAAAATTTTACATTTATGATGTGATTTTTAGCTCAAACAATGAATATATTTTTGATTTTTTATCTTTAATGAAAAAAGAATTTGAGATAGTCTTTATGGGTGATCTCAAATTATTATTGGTTTTTCAAATTTCAAAAAATAATTATAGAGTTTTCTTAACCATGTAAAATACACTAATGAACCTTTAAAACATTTCGACACGGACCAAACTTTTGAAATTAGTACACCCATTATTATAACATGTAAGAAAATATTGGATGAAGCTGATAAGAAAGTAAATAGGAAGATTTATAGAAGTATGATTGGAAGTATACATTATCTTACTACGAACCATCCTTATATATTGTTCACTATTTTTCATTTTTTCATTTTCAATCAAATCCAAAATATTCTCACCACATATATGTTAAAAAAATATTTTGTTTTTTGAAGGGACTAAAAATCATGGTTTATTTTATCCTAAAGAAACTTATTTTGAATTAATATATTTTTTTAGAAAATTATTTTGGTGGATTCCAACTAAAAATGAAATGTAAAATTGGTACATTCCACCTACTTCAAAAATCCCTCATCTCAACTAGTAGTTATAAGAAAACCCATGTTTCTATTTCTATAGATGAAATGGAATATATAGCCACTGGGATATGTTGCACACAAATAATTTAGATGAAACACGCTCTATTGGTCTTTGGGATTATATATAACCATATCCCTATTATATATGATAATACTAGTTCCATAAATATTTCTCAAAATCCCATCATTCTATCTCAAACAGAACACATTGATATTAGGAACACTTTCTTAAGTAATCACTTCTAAAAGGGAGGTATCTTATTGTAATTTGTTATGATAGACTATAAAGTTGATGATATTTTCATTAAACCTATATCATTTGATCATATTTATTTCATTGAAGTTATATTGTAATTTTAATACTTGTGATGCTTTTCATTTTACTGTGGCTACCTTGAGTAATCTTTTGAAAATTTATTTGGATTTTTGATCATGTTTAAATCATTCTCTACTTCTTCTAAAATTAAAAAATAAAACACTTTTTTATATATTATTTTTTTTATCACTTTTTTATGATCCTTATATCTAACTTGTGGATTCATTTAAAGTTGAGTCTTATGTCTTAAAATCTGAAATTTTCTTTAAGGGTGACATTTGTATTCAAATTACATGAAAATTGAAAATTGATTTCTCCTATTTTCAAAAATTAATGTCATGTTATTTAAAAAAAGTAATCTTTATTATAATTTTACTATATTAATATTTTAAACTAATTTATTTTCAAACATTGAATACACTTATCTTTTATATTAAATTAGTTTTAACATTATTTCTAGTCATATATAAAAAATTATGTACATTCTCTACTTATTTTTAAAAAAAATTATCTCTATTAAAGGAATATTATTAATGAGTATAAAATTGTATATATACATTCCTCTATAACAATGTTTTTTGAGTCTTTATTGAAAAATAAAAATGAGAGGTTGATTTTGGGTTTTTTTAACATACAAAGGTACTTTCTTTCTCGCACTTTCAATGGGTGAAAAACTAAACTTTAAGGAAATTATTTTCATGGAAAAGGTATGTAAAAATTATTTTTTCTCAATATCTTGTACTCTTTATATCATTTTTTATTTACCTTTTATTACTCTTTTTTATCCATTCTAAATTAAACTTTTTTAAAAATCATTTAAAATTTCATATCTATCTATCTCTCATGTTGGTATTATAATAGTGTTATGAAGCTATGAGACGTTATATATTTTTATATTGTGTTTTTATTTTTAAATTATCTTTGGTTTTCCCTTGAATTGTATTTTTAAATCCCTATTTCATGTTTTAAAAAAATATCTTTTAATAATCCCCAATGTTTTTTTTCAAATCTTTCATTTTTTGTTTTTTCATTCCTCTAATTGTTTTTATTTTTCAGAATCAGAAATGGGGTATTTATTTATTTCAACTTCAAAGGGTATAATTTTATTTATATTTTCTATTATATGTGTTATTGCTTAATTATTTCACAAATTGTGTGTTAAATATTTTACTCTTATTTGAAATATTTCATGTATGATTTATTTACTTCTTGATCTTATTCAATATTTTTTTTATTATGTATACATTTATAAATTGAATACATTTCTATATCATTAATTATTTATTTACACTTGATACATATTTCTATATTAAGTGTGTGTTTCCATGAAAAAGAGGAATAATATTGTACCTCTCTATATTCCATGATGTTTTCTTGATAATAAATAATAAATTATGTATCTAACAGTTTATTTTGAGTGAATTTTAGTCTATTTATTTTGAATTTTATCATATATTTTAAGAACCTAATGAAGATATGAACTATTATTCAAATTCATTGTTATTATTTGGTTGAAGGCATAAAACTGTATTTTATCATGTTTTAAGATCATGTAATGAAGTTATTGGATCAATAAAAATCCTTAAAAGAAATCTAGGGTGTCTATATTTAAAGTTTAATTATTACAGGATACATTAACTCGTTGGTACAAGTAATTGGCCCACAAATTCCATAATTACAGAAGGAGAAACCTATAAGAAGGCCACTAGGTTGCTAGTGTTTCCCACTAGGTATTGGTGGCTAATTTGTAGAATTTTTAATCTCTAATAATCCCACCAGCTATCGAATGAAAGCTACCAACTCGCAGGTGGCATCAAGGTATGAATTCTAAGGGATCATTTATTATAATCAAATATACAATAAATTTGTCTTCTTTGGCTTTAATTCCATATTTATAAATTCTATAAGGTTTCTAGAGATATTGGAGCCTATAAATAGGTATCCTTCGTGGAATTAAATATATGTCGTTATGAAAACCCAATATTAAAATGCCTCAATTTTGAATCATACCCTTGATCAAAACTTTGGTATACCAACCATGAAGCTTTATTATTTTCTCTCCTATCTCTATAATCATTCAATATCCAACTACAATTATTTATCGATCTCATAGTCCCTCTTCATTCAACATCTATATATCTCTAATATCATTTATAAGAATATTTTTGATATATTAGGGAGTGATTTTGTAATGGATTTGTTCCAAGATAATCTTTCTTTTTCTCATCTCTTTCTACAATAGTTTCTCTCTTTAGAAAATTTTAAGGACAAATTTATTTACTATCGATGAATTTTAAGAGCGTTTAGACAACTATAATCAAGAGGTGTGGGTTTCTTAATAACTAATAAGATCAATATATAAATACCACAAGCCTCTTAACCTAAGGGGAGGATATATAGTGTCTCGCATAAATTTATTATTTAACTCCTCTTTCAAATCATGTTTACCTCCTATTTCAGTTTCTACATCAATTATTTATTTTATTCTAGGAATCAAACATAATATTCCTAATAAATTTGGTATGTATATTTTTACTAGAATTGTCATTAAATTAATAAAATTAACCTTTTAATATGTGATGAAGTTATTTCTTTATCGTATCAATGTCATTTAGTTCTTAATTTACCTTTTTTCTTTTATATTAATTATTAAAAGTGAAGCTAAACTCACAACCTTTTCCTATATTAATATGACCAACATGATGTTACCCAATACCATACTAATATAATTCCTCCACATCATATCCTTTACACTATATCATAAATATAATTATATTTTCATATAATGAATCACTTTTAATATTAAAATTAGTTTCATCAAATTCGTTGTTAACAGAATCATGACCAAATATATTATCAATTCTATATTGATATAGGTCATAATTTTTTCCACTTGACAATATTTAAAGTATTATATTGGTATATGTGGATAATTTATTAGATTTTATATCATCTTATAATAAGATATATTAAATTTTAACTTTAATGGTAAATTTTTTCAAATTGTTCCTTATTGAGGATGTGGATATCTTAGACAACATGTGGGAAGAGATAATGGGATATTAAATACCTATAATATACTTTCCTAAAACCACTTATTTTTATTTTATTCATGATATGATGAATGAAATACTATTATCATGATTTTGATATAACCTACTAGTTATGTTATCCTACCTTGGTTTTTTTATTCCTGGAATATGTTGGGTATGACAAGAATATCATTTTGATTGACAGACACTTTTGGTAGGTCAGCCTTGTAACTCTCCCAATAGAATAAAATATTATATTTATTATGAATCATTATTTATAGCAATATATTTTTACAGATAACCTCATCTTTTTATGCCAAATCACTAGGGATGCTTTCCCACTTATACACACCCAATGATGGGGGAATTATACGACACATTGTATTTCCAATTTTTCTTATCAATGAGGAGATCCCAAGAACTCAAATCTTACCCCTCTTCAGAACACACACTCTAAATGATGTGAAATTTCAAAAAACTTTGTAACAACCCCAACATGTAGATAATATAATAATATTCTTACTTATAAAATCTACACCATATCAAAATCATAAAAAATATGTGATCAATGATATTAAGAAATTTCATGGACTTTTCAAAACATTTATAAAATAATCACTATTACACTGCCTATAGAGACCATATTTTTTCCTTGGAAAACTTCGAAATATTTCTACATATATTTTTGGACCTAGGAGATGAGATGAAGTGAGTTTTTGAGGCACAATGTGCCCAAAATAAGTTTTATAAAAATATTAAATATATTTTATATTATGCGTGGGAAGTTTTTTATTGAAAATGGGATAAATATTAAATGAAATTTCAGATCATAAATCCAAGATCATGTTTTATTTTGGAACACAATTTTAACCCTAGTCATGAAATAAAATATATCATAATGGGGTGTTTAGAAAAAAGTATTTGTTGGGGGTGAATTTAGGGGGTTAATTAAATAATTAATTTAATTAATAAATTTATTAACATATTAGATTTTTACTTTAAATTAACTATTATAGAAATTCTCCAATTATATCCTCAAAATCCCTATGATAATTAACATATTCTCTTACATTACTCCTTTGGAAAATCAAAATCCAATTTCAATGCGACCCTAGATCCAGGCAGATCGACATGCAGTGAATGCAATGACATCTCTCATTTGTTGGTGAGTTTTTTATTCAATGAAAAATGATCCAATATTCAGGTAGGACTCATCAATATGTTTTTTATTCTCCTATCTGTTATATTTATAGATTTGGATCATATTTTTTCTTTGATTTGAATTCGAATTGAGCCATTGCATGAACCCATGCATTGATTTAATTATTTATTCATTTTTTATCACCATAGATATCCACATTTTTTCCATTGGAAGAGCACACTCTTATAGGGATTATTATATCTTTTTTTGTTCTTTTTTCCCACCTATTCATTTTGTTATTTTCCATTGGTCTCTAGGTCCATGGATCAACAGTGTCGGGTCAGATCAATCCTGATCGGACCCCCAGAATCACAGAGGATTCATGTATGATGAATGATTTGGTGAATAAAGGAAAGATAGGGATAAAATGTGAAAATAAGGTTATTATTTCCTTGATCTGTATCCAAAATAACAAAGGGGTGAATGGTTTACATGTACGGTGCATACGGGTAGTGATGAACCAAACAGATACCAATTTCTGATCACCAGATGGTCAGAAATGTTAAACAGAGGAAAGATCCACTAATTTTGGGAGGCCTAAAGGTGAGATCTGAGGTGGTGAGGATGAATCTAGAATGTTATATTAGATTTTGTGATTTTATTTAAAACATTACTACACTCCCTGTAGTCAAATGAACACATGGCGAGTAACCCCTACAACAGTGATTCTATGGGTTTCTTGTAATTATAAGTATCATGCGTTATGTGGGACACCCACATGCCATGTGACATATGTTTTGGAGACCTGACGTGTACTCAGAGAGTACATGTACATGGGAACAATCAGGCACATGTCGTATGTCGAAGTACACAGGCATGGGAATGATACATGGACACGGTCAGGGGGCACTAGAAGGACCTCAGGTGGCTGGGGCATGTCGTGTAGTCCACCTGAATATCATGTATCACTACAAAATACTTCACTTTTTCCAATAGGGGAATATCTGTTGGTAAAAGTGCATTTTATGTTGGTAAAACGTTTTACCAACAAATATGTCGTTGTCACTAAACTATTGGTAAAAACTCTATCGCTAAATGTTTTTGCGATAGATAAAAATAGTTCTGTTGCAATTATAATAATACCAAAAGATAATATATATGTTGGTTAAAGTGTTTACCAATAGATCTAGTGACAAATTTTTCTATTGGTAATAATATTACCAATATATAATATTTGTTTATAAATTATTTTTGAATAAAAATTATAAAAAAAATCAAGTAAAATATCATATTATATTTATTAATTTATCATATTTAATACATTTTTAATTAATAAACCAAAGAATATTTTAACACATGTTCAAACCTAGAAAAAATTTAATTATATTAATAATTAAATTCATTACAAAACGAATCAATACAAAAACGTTATCCCCCCAATAGGATCCCAACTCCCCAAGCTAGATCTCCCCGATAGGATCCACCCCCATGCTTGCAACGACATCCACGCATGTAAGCAGGTTCCCTTTATTCCAAGTCTCTTTTCTTACACTTCTACTTGTGGGTGGAAGTGGACATCTGGGAGTTGATTTTCAATGACATGGTTCACCAAGTAGGCACCATTATGTTTGTTTCAAGTCCCTTTTCTCATAATTGTGCATACAGATAAAAGCATACTTCTATATAACGTTTCCACTGTCATGGTCGGTTTGCCTCTCATGTAAGCAAGTCCTCTTTCATACACTTGTCAATGAAAGCATCTCTTCCATTATCTCACACTAGAAACAAAAAGAAGATTATAAATCATCAAATAGTCAAACTCGAATTCATTTCAAAGATAATTAATATAGAAATTTAAAATAGGTTTTATAAGATCACTACAGGGTCAATTACGAGTCACTGGAATCTTAACAATATCATTTCATCTTTGATGGCAATATAATGTCCACAAGGCCCATAAATGAAATTAGTAACTACTCCATTATGATCCATGGTGATGACCCCAAATAATGATAGACTAGGGTTGGCTTTGGAAGTGTCATCTGTGTTACACTTTTTCCATAAAATGAATGGAAAGATCAAAAAAACTTCAATCATGCCATGAGTGGGTGTGGTTACCTTGGATATTGAGGCGCCTGAGTATAGCGAAGTCACCAACAGAGTTGTTATAGTTCCTGTTTTGAAGCTGGTTGGTATTTGGAATGGCCATTGTGATTTCTGAGAAAGCAGATTTAAGCAGAAAAGGGGTGATGTCATGTAAAAGTTTGTTTCTCCCACGCCAAACCACCTGTAGCTATTCTGCACAGGCCACATGAAGCAGGTTCTTAATCTATTTGGACAGCTGTAAATGCATCATTTCCTGCAACATGAGGTAAAAACACAAACATTTTATATAAATCTTTACCATTCATAACATTATTTGTAGCATTCATGTCACTAAACAGTGTATAAGTGACATAAGATTAAAATCCCATGATAGTTTGGGAAATAAAGCATACAATAAGGTTAAATATAAGAGAACTAGATGTTATATAAAAATGTGGTTTTATTTCACAACAATCCAAAACTGAACACTACTTTCCTATGTTTTAAGGAAATCCAATTTCTAATTTTGATTGCCAATGAAGATATCTATTTAGATGGATAATGAAATAATAACACTAATATTTTTATGATTTATTTTTTACTTTAATAATCCTAAAAATATTCCCAGCTAGTGGAAACACTTCAAAAAATATATTACCTATGACATAATCCAATAATATAACTGCTTCTCCTTTATGATCTGGATGTGGGCATGCCCAAACATTGAAGAGGTGGCTAATAACATATTTTAAGTCTCCCTCCATCACCTTTTGATAAGTATACTTTAGTAAGGAATAGAAAAGGGTAAGTGAACTTTTATTTGTTCCCACACCCAACCCATGGGAGCTATATCCATCACTATAATCGGATTCCTTCCTCTGAATATGATTGACAAAAATAAAACCAAATAGCTAATGCATTAAAATGAAAAATAATATATTAACATTAATAAGATGCACTTACCCTTCATGTGTTGTGGAGAATTCCGCAGAGAATGAAATGAAATAAAGGGTCAATTGAGTGTCAATATCATAGCCACTAAGATGAAAAAAGGATTTAAAGTAGCCTAAATGAAATATACCACATCTCTAATGGCATCCCCCCTGCAATTCCATGATCCTGGTTAAGAATTTCACATTCCTTCCATATCTTATTTATTATCAATTTTAAATTTATTGTTTTTTATTCAAATTAAAAATAAACTCACCTACTTCAAAATATCATGTTACCTATAATTGCTTCAATTTCTCTTCTGAAGTATAAAGATACCTAGAATCAATTTGATTCATGGACATGAGCATGAACCCTCTTCATTACCCAATTGGTCCAACATCATTGCATGACTTGAAAATAAACAAAATGATACAATTTAGAAGATTCAAACAGGGCATTATGTTTACTAATTGAATAGAATTATATAATCATCATAATAGAGTTTTCTAATTTAATAAAACTATATCATCATCATAATGTTCCAACATCCTAAGTGATTCACCATATGATGTAAATGAAAAAAATGGAATGGTATACCTTTGGAAAAGTATTTACATTCAATATTCTTGAAAAGTGGTAACATACAAATGGACCTAGGGTATATTGTGTAACCTTTAATCCAGCTTCCCAAACTACACTTTAGAACTGTCTGAGTGCTACTTACATAGGTGATATCAAAGCCTTCCCTTTTCACATGTATGGAAGCTTGCTTAGAAGACCAATCAATGCTTCTGCATAATAATTACTTCACCTAAAATGAAAAAACATATACATGTTCAATTCCATTGTCAGTCTAAAAATAATAATATTATTACAAAAACACAGAAATGATGCTCCACTAAATTGTAAAATTAAACAAGAATATAACACCAGAATTTGAACAAAGGTTATAATAAAATACACCACCAGATAAAATATTTTTTACCAACATCCAAATATGGAAAAATAAAAAAGGAAGAATAAATCCTTGTCATTGAAGGAGTAATATCTAGAAACATGGAACTCTTCACTCACCTTGATTGTCTTCTATAATTTTACTAATTTCATCCAATTAAATTCTACACAACATGAACACCTATAAAATCCCATGCATGCCCTATAATAATCTCAATTAATATGAATCATAGAGAAATTTCTCAAAAAAATAGAAAAAATAAAGAATCAACCTCTAGTGAATCTGTGTAATCAAAACATGTCCATTGTATCAACAAGATTCGAAGAACGCCTAAAAATATAAATCCACTGCCATTAAATGTGTATGAATGTTAGGATCCATTTTATAACACATCATGAACGCTATTTGTAAAAAATAATAATTACTTCTCTATGATGCCACTTATTTATGTTAATTTCTAACATTAAATTGTTAACATAGGCATAACCCCTTTGAAGAGGAGAAAACATGTCACTGAGTTAACAATATGTATGTGGTTTATGCATGACACAATGAGAAGTATGAAATTTATTCAAATTTCAAAGAACAATATCCAAAACTTTATCCATTAATATGGGAAAAAAAATTAAGTTTCATAACATTCTTTAACAACTAAAAAAACATATAAAAGTTACAATGAAACTAACTTTCAAATAACATGTACGATAATTAATTTTAAATACTGAAATAAACTTTGGTATTAACATGAAACACAACTACTACTTAATCACAAACATATATCATGGTGGTGTTCAATCTATAAATGAAATTCAATATAGATATCAATCTTTATAAGTATTTCAACTAATTAAACCTATGAACATGAGGTGGCTGTGATGATTCTCATCCGTCGATTCCTGCCACTGTTAACCTTTTCCACATGCTTACTACTGCTAAAATGAGATCTTATGTGAATCTGTGTTCAGAATTTAAAGCAGAAATTGAATAGGAATGAGTGAAGCTTGGTCTAGTTTACAACATCAAGGTTTGTGAGAATCATCCATAGGGTGTTTTCCTGGTGAAGTTAAAGGATGGGAAAGATGCATAAGTTCATAGAGGGTGATGGTTCAGTGGGAGGAGGGTTGATGTGATCATGTACATGATGGTACAGGACCTGGATGCTAATTCTTCACAGTTAGAGAAGTTTAGTGCCGGGAAAGAATGAACAAATGTAGCTAAAACACAGCTAAAACGAATAGATTATGCACTAACCTAAAATATATTATCAACTACCAATGCCCAAAATGCATTCAACAAATGTGGAAAAAATGAAAAGATTATGCACTACCATGAAACTCCTTTAATAAACATGGCTAAAATGAACCTCAATCGAGGCTCATAAACCCTAACCATCAAGAATCAACAAATACAATACCCAAAATCGGGTTAGGGTTTGGATGGGTCACACACACCGCAAAGAAGAGAAGGAAAATCAAAAAGAAAAAAAGAAAAAGATAGTGGAGGAGAAGAAATGCTAACCTAGGGAGACAGTGACCGAAATCTGAAGGAGATCTGGCCATATTACATGGTCGTGGGAGGAGGGTGGTGCGCGGTCGGGATCCCCCTGGGTAGGGAATGCAACATGAACAGGAAGGAGATGGGGTGGGGTGACATTCGGGAGGAAAAAAATAAAATAAAATAATAATAATAATAATAATAACATTTTTTATAGTCCTTACACACAATTTAGAAAAAAAAGTATATTAATTGTGTTACAGCGTCACAATAAAAATGATAAAGGTGATGTGAACATTGTTGTTTGAGACATTTAATTTAAGTAAGAGTCATATTATTGGTATAATTTTAAAAAAATTATAATATATAACACATTTAAATATAATTTATATATAAATAATAATGTTTTAAATTTATATATATTCTAAATAAAAAAGTATATTATATACATATAATGAAATTATATATATGTAACTTTATTTTTTTAGTTTTTTCTAGTTTACAGTCGATCTTATTCGGTTTTTCAAAAATTATAATCATTTATCATCAGTTTTATATCAGATATATATATCATGTATCACAAACATATAATTTTTCAATGAAAACATATTATTATATGATTTTATTAAAATACATATAATTTATAACATTTACTAAAAATAATATACATATATTAAAATGTTAGTATAGATATGATAAAGTAATAGATTTAACTATTGGTAAAAGATATTTTGGTGTTAAATGATCAATATAAATAGATATAGCTGTTGGTAACAACAAGTGTTGGTACATAAAATCAATTCCAATAGAACCTAATATTTGTTGGAATTGATCATTTTTACCAACAGATATATTATCTGTCAATAAATATCTGTTGGTATAAGCCATTTTTTGTAGTGTATATCTATATGAGAAGTTATTCATGTACCAATATGGACACTTCAAGGTGATGGAGTGTGACCCCACATCATGTGGGACACTTACACACTATATACCCCTTCTTTCCTTTTGAGGAAACTTTAATCTCTTGTATCTCCTTTGTTTAGAATTAGATATTTTCCCGTGAGTAGCCTATATTTTTTTTTACTTAGAATGTGATGGTGTCTTATATAATGGATTTTGAGATATGATGTTATATTTTCTAGGAATTATTATTATTTAGGAGAGGCTTCATTATGGTAGTGATTGGGTAGGATAGCTAGGGGATTTAGATTGGCAGCCTCCGCCTAGGCTAAAAAAGGCTCTTCTACCTATCTATGGAGCGTAATCCTCCTATGGGGTAGGTAATGGGTCCTCTATCTATGATAATATTGGAACCCACCATCTGGGATGGGCATGTTTCCTCTACCTATCCATATAGTGGAACTCGCCTTCAAGATAGGGCATGGGAACTTTATCTACATTTAGAGTGGAACCCTCATACTGGGATAGGGAATGGTTCCTCTACTTATCCACTAAGTGAAACCCCCTTGCGAAGTCAGGGCATGGGTCCTCAACAATTAGAGTGTCACCCTCCAACTAGGTTGGTAATATACCCTCTATCTTCTATATAATTGGAACCCTCCTATGATATTAGGGCATGGGTCATCAACTATTAGAGTGGCACCCTCCAGCTGGGCTGGGCATGGGTCCTCTACTGACTACTATAGTGTCACCCTCCAGCTGGTCTGGGAATGGTTCCTCTATCATTTACTTGAGTGACACCCACCTGTAGAGTTAGGGAATGAGTTTTATACCATCAGAGTGGAACCCTTCTGGTGAGACATTTCATGGGTCCTCTAGTAAATTATTTAGTGGAACTCTTCTATTGTACCATGTTATGGGTAATCAACATAGATATTGTGTCCCTTGAATGTGTGGAAGAGTGTGGAGGTATAGATTGACTTAGATGTTTTTTGGGCAGACACGTGATATGTTGGTCATCGTTGATGGACTTCTTAGAATTGATAAAACTTTTTTCTTATGTTGGTTTTTGATATGAAGATCCCCCTATCTATCATTTGGGTTTTCATTGGTTTGAGAATATATATTTATATATGTATCCATGTTATAGTATTTTTAATCTCTTACTTTGGGTTTAGATGTATGTTGTTTCCCTATTCCTATCGTGTCACTTACTTATCTCCCTTCATCTTTTTTGGCATTCTATTGGGTATGTATATACTCACCCATGTGTGATATTTTCTCACACATGTCATGTCTTATGTATATGATGGATAGATTAGTAGTTACTACATCAGAGCATAGGGATACTTAGTGCATTGGACCAAGAATGGTGGTTGGAGCTTGCAGATCATAAAATGGTATCTCTCAACATTTTACTTTCCAGTTTTTTTAGGATGGGACAACTTTCTAGTTGGATGTGTATTTTTCTCATTTATATTTCCAATTTATATAGGTGTGATCTCATACACCCTATAGGTTTTTCATGTATGGTTATCACTCTATAAATTTCATATTTTTATAAATATTCATCATTATTTATGTATTGAGATGGTCGGGTGTGTGTGTATAGGTGCATTAGGAAAAGGCCTCCTATTTATGTTATGTCTTTCAGCACTTTCCACCACCCCCTAGCCTATGGAGGCAGGCTTGGTGTATTTGTGTCACAATCTTCATTAGGTCGGGTCATGAAAGATTGGTATTAGAGTAACTAAATCCTTGGGATGATGTTTGGGGTAGTACCCTTACAAGTATTTGGTTGGGATGTAGGTAAATAGTTTCAAAGTGTCTTGAGTGTAGATCTCATGCTAGGAAACCCAGTGAAGGTACAGGTGGCTGATGTGTCCATTCACCATGACTCTGACTACCTTCTTGTCAACTTGGTATATCGAGACGTTGGTTGTGGGAATCAATGGTACGTTTATCATATAGGATTGAATATTTTGACAATATTTCATGAATTATAACCCATTGTGTGTGTCTGTGTGTGCTCTCATCTAATTGTGGTATGACTTGATTACATTCTCATGATGCCTCTATGTTGAAAACTATATAGGTTGCCAGTTTTGGATCATGATGGTGATCTGGTGAGTGAAGAGGGATCATTTCAGGGTCCATCCCATGAGATTATTTCTCTCGTTTGATAGGTAAAATCACACCCACCTATTGAGTAGAAAATAATACCATCAAGAAATGTTGAGTATGTGTTCATGCTCAGCACACATCATGAGTTTCAAAACCATAATCCATTGAGATTCCGCATCAATCTAGATCCCTAGGTAGAAGAGTATTGGATAGAGTTTGTGGCTCATGTTTTTAGTATTTCCATACATTGAAGGATAAGTTATTTGCAGTGTAAACTATCATTTTCCATGGAATATTTGGATAATTGTGGATTCTTGTTACCCAGATGAACGATGAGTGGACACTCTTATTCCCTGAATTCCAATAGTTTTTCTATGGGGAGTACTACCCCTCTTATTTTCACTACGAATAGATTCAAGAGATTATAGAGATACAGTAGGGGGTATGATAGTGGTTGAGTACACGGTAATGTTCACAGACCTTACATCGTACTCCCTTGACATGATTCGTGATGGATACTTCTGAGCATAGAAGTTTGTGTTGGGACACCATGGAGATATTTATGCTAGTTTAGTTCCCTTATCCATTAGCACCTATGTTGGGGTGTTGGAGAAGGAACTAGTGATATAGAGATAATTATCATAGGGATGTTACAGATCTTGATCTAGAAATGGGAAACATAGGGTTGAGTCATATATAGAAGATATAAGACTCAATCGAAAGGATATCAGCACATGAAGTCTTCCTAGGATCAGGATCATGCATGTGGTTAGGGGAAGCATAGAGGACCAAGAAAGACCATATATGGGAAGTTTTATGCTTGTGAAGGTAATTTTCACATGGAATTTGGATTTCCAACTCAACATGTTGGGGAGCTCAGGTAGATATTGGATGGACCGCCATGGCTGAGGCAGATTCATGATCAGGGATCTCTAAGGAAAGGGCAGGGAGGCCCCTAGGGAAGTGAAGTTGGAAGATTAGTGGGTATGGCTCTAGGAGGAGAAGTTATGGGTGGTGGATGATGTTATTAGATCTTTCCACCACCACTACTATGCAACCCACATTGGGATTAGGTAGTTTTCTATCGGGGTTATAGACAATTGTAGGCTATAAATGATTATGACCCCATGGAACATGAGATGATTAGTGGTATGATATTTTTTTATTTTACTCATTATTTAGTATTATTGCACACTATTGTGAGTTATTACTTCATCTATTTACTCCTGGAGAAAAAGTTTTAGCTCCCAGTTTAGGCATTATCCAAGAATCTTTGTCTTGAGGTTCGTATAGAGAATGATTCTTCTGTATGTTTTATATACTGAGTGTGAGAACTATCTCTTGGTGGAGGGAGGTTCATGTATGACCTCATGGTCATCACTATGGAATCCTATGACATCATCTTGTGTATGTATCAGTTTTCCATTGTCTGAGACTATATTGACTATCACCTCAGACGATTCAGATGTCTTGGAACTGATGGGACAATATTATCCATTGTGGGTGAGATAGATCTCATGGAGGAAAAGTAGGTTTTGTGACTAGGAGGATAAATACCATAACTCATTATTTGGTGAGTGTATACCTTCATGCTGCATGATCTTAAAGCATTTTAATTCCTTCAATAATGGATTATTTTATGGAGGTCTTCCTCAAGGGTGTCCCAGGGCTACCTCTGAGGCAGGAGATGGATTTTCGTATCTACTTGTATCCCAGGACTACACTGATATATTTTGTGGAATATTGGATAGCCCCTACCAAGATCTGGAAGTTTTGGTTGCAGTTGGATGAAATTTTAGATAAGGGTTTAATTAGGCCCAGTGTGTACCCCTAGGTATATCCAGTTATGTTTGTGAAAAAGGTGGATGGGAGCTTGTAGCTTTGGGTGGAATATCATCATCTAAAGTAAGACATGATAAATATTAATAACCCATTACAAAGGATTCATGACCTCTTTGACCATTTTTAGGCTATAATATGGTTCTTAAAGATCGATCTCCAGTCCAGCTACCACCAGTTGAGAGTTCGTGAGGCTGGTATTCTAAAGTTGGAATTCGGATATCGCAACAGACACTATGAGTTCTTAGTTATGTCATTTTTTGTTTCTAATTCCCCGCTATGTTTATGGATTTGACAATCCAGGTTTTCTATCCATACATGGATTAGTTTGTGGTCGTATTCATTGATGACATACTCATATACTCTAAATCAGGGGAGAAGCATGCAGAGCACTTGAGGATGGTCCTTGATTTTCTTTGGGATAACCAACTTTATTGAAAGGTATCAATGTTCTGGTTATGGATTCAGGAGGTTCACTTTCTATGGAATTTCATTTATGATCATTGTTTAGTTGTGGACCCATTTAAGATCGATGAAATGATTTCTTGGGATTCTCCCAAGAGCATGTTAGATGTGCATAGATTTCATTTCTTGGTAGGGTAATACTAGTGGTTTGTGGAAAACATCTCCATGATTAAATCCCCTTTGACCACCCTAATGATTAAAGGGTATCCTTTTATCTAGAATGAGAAGTTCTCGAGAGCCTTTGAGGATTTGAGGCAGAGGATAATAACTACACCTATTTTGAGACTACTAGAGGAGGGTGTGGAGTACATAGTGTATTGTGATGCCTCAAGAGATGGGCTTGGATATGTGTTGATGCAGTTGTAGGTAGTTATTTCATATGGGTCGAGGTAGTTTGGAACCCACAATCTGAACTATGTGACTCATGACCAATATCTAGCAGTGGTAGTTTTCTCCCCCAAGGATGTGGTGGAACTATCTTCTGGGAGATCACATTTTTGTTTACTCAGACCATCGGAGTCTTAGGTATGTCTTCACATAGAGATATTTAAAACTGAGATATAGGCGATGTTTGGATTTCTTTTAGGACTATAACTTCAAGATAGTCTATATTCTTAGAAAGGGAAATTTAGTAGCAAATTCCATTAGAAATATTTCATAAGATCATTAGGTTTCTGAGGCTTCTGAGCAGTTGGCTTCCATGCATCCAACATCGGTTGAGTAGGAGGGTGTATCTTTTGTTTAGTTGATGGTGTTGACTACTCTGCTACTTTCCGTTGTGAGAGAGTCTCGGCTAACATATATTGAATGTGAGTTCTTGTGTGACTATATATCCTTAGGAGATTCACCCGATGGATTTATGAGGGAGGGAATAATGTCATCCTTTTCCAATGATGGATAATGGTCCAAATCATGATGTTGGAGGAGGTGATGTGAGAG
Organism: Viscum album; assembly: GCA_963277665.1. Taxonomy (NCBI): domain Eukaryota; kingdom Viridiplantae; phylum Streptophyta; class Magnoliopsida; order Santalales; family Viscaceae; genus Viscum; species Viscum album. Next base: position 858,244,016 of record OY728157.1, on the reverse strand, counting down.
TTCCACACATCTCCCTTGGTTTTACATCATGGTCATGGGAAGAAGCATAGAGACCTTCAGTGGTAATTTTGATGGGCTATCATAGGATAGAGTGTGGTGGAGTTTATTTCATGGTGCCTCAATTGTTAGCCGGTGAATGTTTAGAACCAGGTTCTGGTAGGTTTGTTTCATCCCCTTGAGATCCTATAGTATAAATGGGATGAAATATCTATGGAATTTTTTTTAGGGATTCTATAGACATTAAAGGGACATGACACCATCAGGGTGATAGTTGACTGACTCATGAAGTTTTCACACATACATGCAATAAGGGAGAAATTTTCAGTGGAGATTTTGGGGTAGTTTTACATATAGGATATTTTTCTCCTTAATTGGGTTCCCTTGACTATTACCTCTAATAATGATGTGTAGTTCATGCCATGATTTTAGGGAGGACTTTATGAGGAATTCAGGACAAATATGAGGATGAGTACAACCTTTTATACCCATATAGATGGGAAGACCGAGTGCAATATCCAGGTGTTGGATGATATGTTGAGGTCTTGCATGTTAGATAGTTTATGGATTTGGGAGGTTCACTAGCCCTTGGTAGAGTTTTCATAAAACAATAATTATCACTCAATAATCATCATGGAACCTTTTAAGGCCCTATATAGGAGACCCTACAGGTCACCCTTGTGATAGATAGGTATCAGCAAGGCATCTCTTATTTGTCCATAGATGGTGCAAGCAAAAATGGGGATGATCTAGGTCATCTGCGACTAGATGAGGATAGCCCATAGTAGGCATAAATATTATGCATATCAATGTCATAAGCCCGTGTATTTCGAGCAGGGACACCACATTTTTCTTAGAGTCTCCTGATGATGATACTTTCGGAGATTCGACCAAGGATTAAAGATATCACTAAGTTTAATTGGGACATTATAAATCTATCTAAGGGTTTTAGAGGTCCCTTTCCACCATTCCATACCCCCACAGTTGGAGCAGGAGAATAGAATCTTTTACATGTCGTGGATAAAGAGATATGTGCACGAACCTATGCACATTATTGACTAGGGAAAGAGACATCAAGGATGAATCTACATTTACAGAGAACTCATTTGTGATCAAGGATCAGTAGGAGAGGACCTTGAATGAATGTAACATCCCCTTGGTTTGTGTGTTGTGGTAGAACATGAGCATGCAAGAGTGATCGAAGGAGAAGGAGAGCTAGATTCAAGCTCAGTATCCTGATATTTTTCTCTAATTTTTTCTTTTCAAGGATAAAAATATTCAATAAGTGAATGATTTAGTGACCGTATTTTTCCCTTGTAAGATTTTTGAATATTTATACATATATTTTTAGATCTAATCATTAATACGGCATGTAATTATGAGGCCAGGTGTGCTCAAAATTAATTTTATAAAAATATTAAAAATATTTTATATGACACACATGAAATTTCTTAAATAAAATGTAATAAATCTTAAAAGTAATCTCATATCATAAATACGAGACAATGTTTGAGTCTATAATTTGATTTTTACACTACGTGTGACCTAAAATAGGTTGGCATGGGGCATTTGGATAAAAGAATCCATTAGTGGTGAATTTAATGGGTTAATTAAATAAATAATTTAACTAGAAAATTAATTAACCTATTTAGTTTTTCCTTTAAGTACACTATTATGAAAATTCTACATGTTTAGCCATGTAAACCTTGGGAGAATTGAAATATGTTCTTCCTCTCCTTCATTGTTGAATCGAAATCTGACAACGAAGAGACTCTGAATCTAGGAAGACCGATACGTATTAAAAGAAAAAAACTATCCTATTTATTTGGGAGAACATTATTCGATGAAGAATGATCCAATATCTTGATAAGAGTTATAAATTCGTGTTTTATCCCCCTATTGATTAAATTTATTGATTATGGTCTTATTATTTCATTTATCTATATTCGAATTGAGAAATTTATTGAACCCATTTATAGATTTAATTGTTTATTTAGTTTTTCTCACCCTATATATCTCAATTTGTGTCCATTAGACAAGAATTCATGTCCAATGATTGTTAAAACTTTTTTTGGTTCTTTTCCCCCATCTGTTCTTCAAGTTCTTCTCCATTGGGTTGTGGGTCCATGGATTAAAATTTCCTGGTGGGATCAAGCCCGATTAGACCCCTAGAATTATAGTGGATTTTTGTACGATGAATGTTTTGGTGAATCAAGGATGAAGAGGGATGAAACATGGGAATAAGTTGATAATTTCATGGATTTAGGTCCAAAATAATGAAGGTTTTCATGGTTTATGTGTGTAGTACGTATGGTAAGTGATGAAGCAAACTGATATTGATTTTTGGACACTGGATATCTAAAAATGATGAATAGAGAAAATATCCACTGATTTTAGGAGGACTAGAAGTGAGATATGAGGTATTGAGGCTATATCTAGAACACCATAGTATATTTGGATATTCTATGAAAAACACGACTACATGCCATGCTAGCCAATGAATGCATGACATGTATCCCCTACGGCTGTGAAGATGGGGTTTGTAATTAATTATAAGTATTACACACCAAGTGAAACATGTTATAGTTATATGGAATGTGCTATGGGAGTACACAAACATTGAAATGACCATGAACATTCCATGTGGTAAAGTATGTAGACACTAGAAGGATACACATACCTGGTCAGGGACCACGGTTAGGACCCCTGGTGGCTGAGGTAGGCCATGTATAGCTACATGGGTATAATGTCATGTACCTAAAAGGACACAAATAGGTGATGGAGTGTTACCACATGCCATGTGGGACCCCTAACATGCCATGTACCCCTTTTCTCTTTTGATTAAATGTCAACCTCTTGTATCTCATTTGTCTTGACTCAGATTTTGGCCCGTGAGTAGCCTATCCTGGTCATTTTTTCATATAGAACACAATGGGGGAATATTTAGGGTCTTTTGAGATACAATTAGAGATTTTATGGGTGTGAAACTTATTTAGGTGATGCTTGATGATGGTAGTGATCTGGCGGGAGTACCACATGTTTTAGAGTGGCACCCTCCAACTAGGATGGGCTTGGGTCCTCTGGATATCTATAGAGGGGAACCCTCCTTCATGTCACGGCATGGGTCCTCTATCTATTATTATAGCGGTACCCTCTATTTAGGTTGGGCATTGGTCCACTACCTATCTATAAACCAGAACCCTCCTACCGTATGGGGTATGGGTCCTCTATATTCTTTTATAGTGGCACCCTCCAACTGGGATAGGGCATAGATCCTCTACCTATCCACCAAGTGGTACCCTACTTTAGAGTCAGGTCATGGGTCCTAGACTATGATAGTGGAACTCTCCAGCTAGACTGGTCATGGGTCCTCTATTTGTTATCCAAGTGGAAACCTCATGATGTATAATAACATGGTTCCTCGACTACAAGAGTGGAACCCTCCATCTGGGATGGGCATGGTTCCTCTACCAACTACTAGAATGGAACCCTTTAGTTGAGTTGAGCATGGTTCCTCTACCATTTACTTTATCAGAACCCCATTTAGGAGTTAGGTCATGGGTCCTCAACTATCAGAGTGGCACCCTCCTGCTATTATAGGGCATGTGTAATCTAGCTAATTATTGAGTGTAACCCTCCTCTTATACTAAGGTATGGGTCATATACCTATATATTATGCCCCTAAACTATTTTCCATAGTGGAAATGTGTTTTGTAACTTTGATGTTTTCTACTGGGAATACATGTGAGATGCTAGACATTGTTGATGGAATTCTTGGAACCGATGGCACTCTTTTCATAGGTTGGGATATGATATGAATATCCCCTTCTCTCTCATTTGGGTTTTCTTTTGTTTTATCATATATATATATATATATATATATTCATTTTGTGGGATTTTTACACTCTTACTTTGGGTTGAGTTTCCTACTATCTATATAGTCTTACCGTGTCTCTTAGTACTCCTCCTTGATCTTTTGAGGCATCCTACTGGGTATGTATATAATCACCCCTACATGGTATTTTCCCACATGTGTCATGTCCTATGAAGATGAAGGATAGATTGGAGGTGACTATAGAATTTCATAGGGATACATAGTGCATTGGAACATGTATGATAGTTAGTGCTTGGAGATTAGAATTTGGTCTCTCTTAGCATTTTACTTTCCAGTTTTTTCAATTTAGGATATATTTCTGGTTGGTCATGTATTTTTCCTATTTTTCTTTCGATTTTACATTGTGGTACTCACATATACCCTAGTGGTTTTTCATGTGTGACTATCACTCTAGATATTTCATGTTTTTATTATTATTTCTCTTTACTTATTTATTCAGATGGTAGGTTGTGTGCATATATGTACAATAGTCATAGGCCACGTAGATAGGTTATGACTTTCGACACTTGTCTCCACCCCCTGACCTATGGAGGTGGGATTGGGGTAGTTGTGGATCAATCCACGTTGGGTCGAGTCGTGAAATTGCCCTAAAAAATTCAAAATATACTAAACTACCCCCAATGGTGGCTTCCCAATGACCAATATTATCCAGGTTTAGGGTACTACTAATGGTAGAAACCACGCCTTTAGAGCATATAAGGATTTGGGAATGAAAAATATAGAATCCTTTAATGAAATTCCACTATAAAACCCTATATACTAAAGACTAGGGATATTTTTATCCTAACCACACATTTTATTTTCTCCAATCACGTATAATACATCCCAAATTTTTACCATATCACTTCAAATTTATTAAATTTTCTCTAGACTATTGGTGAGAATATAGAAAAATTAACCACCATTAAAATCTCCCATATTGAATTTTATGGTTTCTCTGTGTGATTCCTTGATGATCACTAATATTCAGAATCTTTTCACTCCATATTAGTGATCATAATATAATGTTAAATAAAAAAATCCAAAGGATTTGCAAATATATTAGAAAATTTACAATATTTTTCACAATGTTGAATATCATGGTGGTTTTGGTGGTTTTTATAAAACCTATAACCAACTCTATTTTATAGGAAATATTAATTTCATGGTCTTCTCACGTTTCACATTAACAAATATTATCATAAGTAATATCATTGATTACATAAAATGTAACATTTAAAATAAATGGAATTGGTATTATCTATCATTAGAAAACACTCGTCAACCTAAGGCACATTATTATGGTGTTCACTCCCGAGGTCGAATATGAGACTAATTGATAAGACCACCATATGATATACCATTGATCCATTCCTGATGTTTAGTTGTATATATATATAGTATTTACACTATATATAATAGTAAAATTCCAAAAATAGTTCCCATAAGTAAATAACTCATATAATTTAGGAAAATGAGTACCATAAATGAATCAATGTACAATTAATCATGTGACATATGATAGTTTATGATGGAATTAGGGTTGATGAACCAACATATTTAGTTAATACCATTTGATAAAATCATCCACTCATACTCCAAGAGTTGAGCCAAAAATCTAATATTACAAAGATGAAATCAACTAATCTAGTTAACTATATTTCCTATCGATCATCCTAAGTTCCCCAAAATAAAATCAAATTGAAACATTATTAAAAAGATTATATTAAGTCCCAATAATAAAATACACATATCATGCATCATTTTACATGATTTTATGTTACATATTGAAAATAAAACTCAATCCTATAGCTCAATTATTTCATAAATTTTGATACTCACTAAGTAACAATATTTTTGTAGAATAATTCTTATACATATTCTATAAAATTATGAACACATGATTCTTTACTAGTCATATTACTATATATATATTCTTTGGTAAGTATGGAAATATTTTAATAGGGTTATCTAAAAAAAATTGTAATGGAAAAAGATATCAATAATTTTGGGAGAATATATTATTAAACCATAAATATGTGAGAAAACATGAAAATGGGAGAAAGAGACGATAATAATCTATTGTAACATGTTATATTATAATACATAACGACAAAATAATCTTAGATCATGATAATGAATCAAAGGGTTAAAATTAATATTATAAAATAATAACATATACCATTATATATGATTATAAAATCATAAGAATAATCATGATCAATTATGACAAGAAATATGAATTTGACACAATCATATCAAAGAAAATCATAAATTATGTCAAGGATCATTACCAAGACTATCATAAAGTTATAGAAAAATATAATCACATGGTTTCCATTAATAACATAGTGGGACAAGATATCCACCCATTTCAAATAATATAATATCTCATAAGATATAATATTTACCAAATTTATTGGACATATGTAGAATTCCCAAACCATCCTTTGTATAATAATAAACCATACATATATGTGCCCTGAAAAAATAACCATAAATTATTTCATGAGAAACTTATGTAAAGAAATGTTTTATAATAATTTTTCATAGTGTACCACATGAGGAGAAGTCAAGAAATGTAATATATAATTCTCAAACATCAATCACCCAAAATAAATAGACTATAAGAGCATTTATAGAGTGATACATGAATGATATAAAATAATAAATGGTCATGGGTCATCAAAATTTTGAAATTAAAATGTAATAGAAAGCATGATATTAGTTTTCTTTCTATTTTAGGGAAATTTTCTTAAAAATAATGTTGAAGATCCTTTTAAAACCATTTTAAAAAGGTAAAAATGAATTTAAAATTGCTAATTTAATAATGAATTTCCCAATAATGGATCCTATAAAAATATATATTATTAATTATGAATATATTTGGAGTCAATAATTCAATTTTTTATATTTTTAATGAAATAAAATTTTATGGAATTTTGAAATTTTAATGAATCTAATTTTGATAAAAGATATATAAAATTTTCTTTTCAAAAGAGATACAGATAAATATTAAAGGTAAAAAATAAATTTTTAGTATTTAAAATAATAAAATAAAGCTTAATGGTAAGAAAGAATGTGGATATATAATAATAATATTGAAAATTTATATTCCATTTGTTCCTTTATAATGAAATGTATTTTTGATATAAGAATCAAACAAAATGATTATTTGGATATGAAAATCTAATCTTCATTGATTGAAAAATAAAATACCACATGAGATAGATAAAGGTAAGATTATAGAAAATATATAATATCATAGTAAAAAAGATAAAGTGTATAACCTAATGACATGGATATTGAGGCATTTAAAACCCCTCTTTAATTATTAATGTATGAATCAAAAGAAAAGTGAAGAGGTGACATAAAATAGACGAATACATTTCATGAATCAAATGTATGTTTTGATAAAAGATGTATATTAAGGAGTATATATAGTATATAAAGGATAGTATGTTTATAATGGTAAATAATAATATTTAATAAAGATAAATAATAAGAATTGGGTACTAGAATATATAAGATTTTCCAAAGTGTAAGGAAATTACTTTTTAGTGTTTTTTACGTTATATTGAAACACTCCATGATAAAATTTATATAAAATTTTCCTTTGAATGGGCATGGATATAAATATTAAATTTATATAATTTAATACTTGTTTATCATTAAAAATAATAAAATAATGGTTATGGTATGAAATTGTAATGGAAGGGATGAAAAATAAATAAAATAAAAACTGAGTTTTTTCTTTTAGAATGGAATATATATATGAAGTAACAATCAATCAAAAAATATATTATGGTAATGAATTTTAATCTCCAAATAAATAAATATACAATAACACATCATATGGGTAAGGGGTAAAATAATAAAATATAATAAAACTATCAATGGAGAAAGAGTACAACTCAATGAATAGAATTTTGAGACAAAAAACATTAATACCATTGGTAATGTTTGAATAAAAATAAAATAAAGGTGATAACATGAAAGAAATTATATATCACATAAATTAAAGATTAATTATTGTAAAATAATTAAAAGGGTTAGTATATAAATAATAAAAATTTATATAAGTGTGTAATATGAAGAATTATTAAAGAATATAAATTGAGATGAAAACCCCTCACATTAGATTCTTGGTTTGTAAAATTTCCTCTAATATCCAATATAATAATCATAAAAAATATTAGTAACATATTTTATTAATTTATTTTTTTATATCACTATTTACATTAATTAATTAATTACATTTAATACATATATATTAGTTAGTAATTGTTTAATTTTATCATCAAAAGTTGGTAATTTAAATTGTTTTGTATTGGATTTGGTTTAGTTATTTCTGTTGTAATTAATTGTTATTGAATACATAATTAATAGTTCCTAGTAATGGAATAACAATAATTATTCAAATATTACTATTTTAATTTAATGTATGACTTTGTTATTGTTTATTATATTGGAATTCATAATTCACATGTTTATGGAGACATTATCAATAATAAATTGAAGAATTGTTATGAACATTAAATTTAATGTAACACATAATGAACCAAAATAAGGACATAAATTTCTTACTAATATCATATATTACAATTTTTTAGGTTTATATACTCATTAATAGTGGAAATATTCAAAATATTATCAAATTATTCAATTATGTGGTTGAATGGACCCAAATAATAACATGTTATACAAATGAACACCAAGAATTTAGAATTTATATTTTCATAATATAATTTTTACCCAAGAATAATGATTTTAATAGTATAAAACAAATACTTTCATTGTGATTTAACAATATTTGATAAAATATGATAAATTAATGAGAATAATAATATAAACTAGTTAATTAAATTGATGGAATCACTCCTTCTCTAAGATACCCCAGACCCACACATCCTGATCTGGTGCTAAAAATATATACTTTTAATACATCATGTGGATTATAGTGAACTCTCCAGATCAAAATATTGTTGTCATTGGGAACTAGGTACATATTCATCTAAACACATGGAAAAATACACATTTTCTCTACAAAGATTCTATACACATATAACTCTACTATGCATATCCCTTTATATAAATTCCTGGGGAATTAAAGAAAAATAATAAAATTGTGAGATAAAATTCTAAGTTATGGGTTAAATAATTATAATGATACAAAATTTAATAACTAATTAAATACATGATCATATGATAAATTAATGATAATGAAAAGTAAATGATAAAATATGCATGACTTCATATTCATATTGTAAGGCATAAAATGGAATTGATTTTCATGAGGGTTAATAAATGTAACAAGGAAATAATAATTGAATCAAGTATTAAGATATAAGATTTCATGGGAACATGGTGGTCATGGGGTTATATTAATTAGTAAATAACATTAATCGTGACATCATAATCATATGTAAGGGCTCACTAATATGACAATATAACATAGTAGAAAATAACTCATGGTGGATTGAGTTTACTCTCCAGTCTTATATATATAATCTCATAATATATAAAACATCACACAATGTGTTTGAGCACTATCATGGTAAATCCTTCATATTCATAACATGTACATGAATATTTTTTCTATATAAACAAAATATAAGAAATATAAACAAATAATAATTACAGGAACCTTATAAAAATAAATATTTATTTAATAAATGTATATACCTCTCCTGGTAAATATCATTCAATCATGAAAATGAATTATGAGGTATTTTCAGTGTATATAATAAATGGTATATGGTTTAATGAATAATTCCCCTATTCAATCGATTAATAGGTAACGGGGTGATCACTCGATAAATTGAATAAGCATACAAGGATATATGTAAACAAAAGGCATTTGATGAAAAGTCACAGTGGATAATATCGAATGAAAAAGGTAGTTATTTATTATTCATAACATGGAGAATTAATTTCCATAATAACACATGTAAATAAGAAAATGAAAATTAATAAAAAAAAATGTTAGTAGTGGAGATTAGTTTTATATAATAGTGATATCATTATAATATAATCTTTCATTATGGTTTATAAAGAGTTCATGAATTATCTAAAGTATATTCATTGGTAGTGCCTAGTCATTTTTTTTCTATTAGGCTTGTGCATCTTGAAATAAGTGCAGATTTATTTGTTACTAAACTATATTTTTTAGGGTGATTACCACTAGTTGAATATGTGCCACAACTGCATCAACTTTCTAGTATATAGATAGGGATTGAATTTCTATGAAATCTTAAACTTTTTTATTTTTCCAAAACTTTATGATATTACACAGCTATAAGAATGTTTGAGAATTGTAATATTTTATGAAGGTGGTATAATAAAAAAGAATTTTGGACTCTAATTAATAATAAAAATTACATTATAAAAATTAAATATAATAAAATTTCTTGTTGAATAGTATAGTAAACATAAGAAATTACCAAAATATTGATAGAGAAATTTTGGAAGCATAAAGTGTTTACAAAAAAAATATACGTAAGGGAATAATTAGAGTGAAAAGTACTCTCTCATTAGAAGGGTTCATTATTATAGTAAATGAATTATTATGAAAAGAAGGATAAATAATCAAATCAAAATATAAAGGCTCGTTACAAAGTGTGTACTAAAATATAAGTAGAGAGGGAGATGATCTATTACCTTAAGAGGTTGCTTCTTAATGCCTAGGAGAAGATCCCAAGGACTATATAAACTATAATAGATGGATATAGATATGGAAAACTAGAGGAACATCATGCTCAAATTTCTTTGAGTGAATATTAATTGGATAATGGGTAGGTATATATAGAAATATAGGGGGACATTGTTTATTAACTTCTTAAAATAATTTTTGAACTCTATGTTTTTAAGTTTTCATAACCATTGGCCTTCATTTATTTTTATCCCATGGTTTTTGGAAAGGATATGTGATTTTTAATATTTTAATATATTTATGACTGAACTAATTTAATTAATATCATTAATGAGGTATAAGTGATTCGTTTTCACAATGAAATGATTTTAAAATCATAAAATAACATTTAGGATTTGTAAGATTCGTTAAATGACTTGAAAATTAATATTATCACAATAAAATACATTAATTTAATTTATATAACATGTATTTTGTTGATATATACATTATAGTATTTCATAAATTACTTTTATATCATTATGATTTCATAAAACATAACATATATTTGTACAGTCATTAACTTTTACCAATAAATTAAACCATGTCGTAAAATTATGAGAAAGTCATTATGAGATAATTTTAATGTGTTAATTTAAAAAATGGAATTGTTTTTATCAAACTCAATTTATAAAAAAAATTATTTTACTTATATATAATATATTATAATATATTGAAGAACAATTTCTTCATAATAAAAATTATTTATTTTTGTAAGAGTGATTACATTTATATATGATATTATATATTATTTATTAAATCGTTGATAAAAATATTTATAGTTCTAAAAAATGTATATTTTTCAAATTTATTATCCTAATTATCTATAATTTTATTTTTGTATACATAATTGAGAAAATGGTGTTATTGAACAAATGATATACATAATAATTACAATTTTATTTCAATGACCATTTTACTTTTCTAAGAATTATATTATCAAAAAATTATAAGAATTTTTTTATAATATACTAGACATAATAGGATACCCATTCATGAATTAAAAAATTATATTTCATAATAAAAATTTTTTATAAAATATGCTACTTAACATTTTAAAAATGATATGTTTACTAGTAAAATTTATGCATAGAATGTGATAAAAAACACTTAAATTTTAAATAAAAAATAATATAATTAATATGAATGGTAACATATTACATTGTTGTAAAAATAGTATTCAAACATTTATCATATGATTCATATAAAATGACATTAATTTCAAACTTTATTTGTTACCATTTTATGAAAATAAGAATTATAATTTTTTAAACATTAAATTTAAATGATATAATTACCATGATGATATAGAAATGAAACTATTAATAAAGATAATGTAGTTATAAATCTATATATTTAAATTAAATTAGTAATATAGTAATAAATATTTTTTTAAAAAAATTCAACAAAATTTCATTAGACTTCAGTTACTATTTTTATGAATACATGTAAAGGAATCATCATTTGTGATAAATATTCCTCAAAATTAATTTTTCCTTTACATTTATTATATAATAAGGAAATTTAAAATATATATATATATATATTCATTTGAAATATTGGATTTGAAATTCTACCCCCATTAAAAAAATTCCCCAAAACTTTCCATGTTGATAAAGACTTACAAAACCCAAATGTAAACTTAAATATTGACTATAATAAAGAAACATTATAAATACAAATTAAATGTTAATCTTATGGGATAATACAAGTTGTAAGTATTCTATAAATCTATAACTAAAATTTATATATCTATTTCTATAAACTCAAATATTCAAAATCATGAATCCAAAAAATAACTGAACTCTACTCTAATACAAATTGAGGTTCCCTAGACCAACACTTCTATAATTAGTGTTAAACATACATACATTCAAAAAATCATGTTCTTTACAAAAAAACACCCTAGATAAAAAATTCGGTTTATTTTAGAACATATAACATATAAATATATACTATTGTATAGTACATATATCTTTTATAATTATTCTCCACACATATAAATCTTTTATGTGTACCCCTTCATAGAAATTTCTAGGGTAATGGGGAAACATAAGAAAATGGTATCTAAAACACTCAATGAGGGGTTAATAATTAAAATTATATAGTATTTCATAATTAATAATGGTCATTATCATGTGATAAATAGAAATTTTAAAGTTTTAAGTTATAGCAAATGATAAAATAAGAATGAGATAATATTCATAATGTTTTCCCAGAAATGGGGTGGGACATAGTAATAGTTAATATAAATAACATAGAATCATTCATATAAACCTTGACTGAGGTGTAAGATTTCATAGGAACATAGTGATCACAAGGGTCACAAGAATGTGGAAACAACATAAATCATGACATTATAATTATACATGAGGTATTGATACCAAGAAAACATAGCATAGTGGAAAATGTATCATAGTGGATTGAGTTTACTCCTCGGTCCCATACATATCATTTTATGTATTATAAAACATTACCCATATCATTGGAGTACTATATGGTAACACCCTTCATATTCATAACATGAACTTTCACATGTGTTCCAAAGAAGTAAAACATACATAAATCCATCAATAGTTATAAAAAGAACTCATGAAAAATAATAGGGTATCCGATAAATGTAATTATCTCTTAAAGTAAATAACATTTAATGAATATAATAAATTTATAGTTATTTAAACTTTAATTAATAATTTATATATGTTTTATTCAATAATTTCACCATTAAATCAATGAATATTTATCTTGGTGAATACCCCTCCAACCGAAAAAAAAATCATACAATGGTATCCACAAGGGATTTTTGTTAGAAGAAAAGTCAATCATAGCTAAGGATAAGCAAGACAATTGAATTGATGAATTATTCCTCACATATAGATTTAATTTCCATCATACCACATGAAAAAATAAACATGAAAATGAAGGAAAAAATAAAAAGGTAGAATTAGAGATTAATTTAATGGTTTAGGAAGATAAATATAAAATAATCCTTCCTTATGGTTCATAAAGAGTTTATAAAATATCCAAAGCATGCCCCTAGGAGTTTCTAGCCTTGTAATAATTATTAGTCCCACACATTATTCACTAATTGATTATCAAGTTAATACTAAACATTATTTTTAGGGTGATTACCATTAGGTGAAACTCATCCACAGTAACATGTACTTTCTAATATCTTGATAGGGGTGTAATTGCTAGGAAATCCCATATTTTTTACATTACCAATATATTTATATGTTTCACAACTATATGAATATTTATGAATTGCAATATATTATGAATGTAGATTAATTTGTTGTATTGGTAGTCTATCATTAATTATATAGTAAGGTCTTTATAGTAATTAAGAATAATATAATTTCTTATATAAATGAAAAGAAAATGTAATGATTTTAATAAATATAGGTAGAGTAATTTTGGTAGCATTACAAATGTACATAAATTTTTATAGAAGATATTAATGATTGTGAAAGGTAGTATATCACTAGTATAGAATAATTTTGATATTAATTTAATGATTATAAAAAATATGGAAACATAATCAAATGATAATCAAAAGCCATATTATAGTGAAATTATTTAAATAAAACGAGATGGGAAGAGGATCCCTTACCATGAGAGGTTTCTTCTTAATGTATAATATGAGATATATAGAAACATAAAAACACATTTTGAGGGATCCATATATTAATATTGAGTGGAAAATGACTCAAAATGAATTTGGATGGATGTTCAATTGTGGAATGGGTAGGAATTTATAGAAAAATAGGGGGAAAGTGATTATTAATTTCTAAACATAGGTTTTGGACTCTTTTTTATAAAAATTAAAAACAATTATACTTCAAACAGTTTTAGAAAATGATTTCTATAAAAGTTAAGTTGTGTTTAATATTTTAATAACTTAAGTACAAAACATCATTAAATAATAGCATTCATTATGTAGAGGCCAGTCATGGTTATAAATAATTATTTTAAAAAAATTCGAATAAAATTTTTATTTTGGAAGGTTCTTTATAGGAATGAAAAATTAATCTTATCACATTAAAATATTTTTTTTTTAAATATAAAAAAAATATTTAGTTTATCAATCCTTTATAGTATTTATTTCATCACTTTTATGTAATTATTATTTCATAAGACAAACAGCATATTCATATCATTTTGAATTTTTACCTAAAAATATGAATACCTTATAAAATTACGAATAAATCATCATTGGATAATTTAAACATAATAATTTGAAAAATTAAGTCCTTGTATCCAATTAAAATAATAAAAACTATGAAATTAACTTTTATATAAAATATTATAGTATATTGAAAATAATTGATTTAAAATATAATCTTTTCTTTTACTATGAGTGATTGCATTTACATATATTTTTAACGCTTATTTATTACATGGCCTGTAACTAATTTTTAATTGTTTTGAAAAATTATATTTTTTTATTTTTTTTATTTTTTTATCCTAATTATTTGTAACTTTACCTTAAAATATAAAACTGAGAATATAGTTTTAGAGAAATAGAAGATATAAAAAATGATTACAATGTTATTTAAATAATAATTTAACATTTATCAAAACCACATTATCAAAACATTATAACGTTGTTGTGATTATAAGACTCTATATTTAATAGGATTCAAATTATTGAATAAAAAATATTTTGTAATGTAATTTATTTATAAAAAAACACTACTTATTTTTTTTAAAGGATAAATTTTACTAATAAAACATATACATATAAGATGATAAAAACCATTTATAAATTAAACTAAATATAATGTAATTAAAATTAATGCTAAAGTATTACATTATTGTAAAAATAATATTCAACCATTTATTATATGTTTCATATAATATGACATTTCATTCAATGGTCATTTCTTAAAATTTTATAAAAACATGTTCTTTACTTTGTGAAACATTTTATTTTAATTACATAATTAACATGATAATATAAAAATGAGACAATTAATAAAGGTAATGTAGTTATTAAACTATATATTTAAAGAGATTCAAGAATGTAATAAAATAGATTCCATAAAAAAAATTTAATAAACAAAATTTAACTATACTTGAATTAATATTTTGATGAAAATCATATAATGGAATCAATATAGGTTTTAAATATATCAAGATATTTATTTAAACATTAAATTTAATATTTAAGAATGAAAAATTATATCAAAAATATTCAATGTAAATATGAGGTGTTATATTATCCTAACAACTTCTTTTGAGATGAAATATTCTAGAATCCTTATTATGGAAAACATCTTCCCATAGTGAGAGAGGAAATTATGGGAAAACATTAGGGAAAGGATTCAAGGTGTAATAAAAGGATATAATTTCATTGGTGTAAGAATAGTAGAGGTCCTTTTATATGTGTAAATTTGGGGAATTTCTTTTAAAACATAATTTTGATGAAGGGAAAACATGGAATCACATTGGATTTAGATTATTTAGGTGATTAAAGGTTATTTAAAATTGTATTATTCACAACTAAACATAACAGAGTTCTTTTATAATGATTTAACATCAATTTAATTATTACATTTTCATACCAAGTCATTTTACCCCATTTTAACTCATTTTACATTACTTAATTCAATACCTCAGTAATAAATTTGTTTTAAAAATAATAAAACACCTATTACCTAATTTTGATATTCTAATTTCATATTCTAAAACCATTTTATCAAATTAATACTCTATAATTGTGAATATATCTTTTAAATACAAGAATAAATAAAAATAATCTCTTATAAAGAAAATATGTTTCTATACATTGAATGGTTTTATTCCTATTTCATACTAGGTAATAATTCTTAAATAAATTTTAATTTTTTTGTCTATATATGAATTTAAATAATATTATTCATTAAAATCATTTTTAATAGTGATTAATTTAATCTATAGTGATAAAAACACAACAATCAGGAAAAAAATAATTCCAAGAAAAAATATATTCTTCTATGACATAAAATATAATAATAATTCAATGAATTTTATTTTATATTTCTATATATATATAAAATTCATTTCATTAAATATAATACTCCAAGTATTGGATATTATTTTTTTTAAATAAAAAACATAAAATAGATAAACAAAAAACATTTTTATGTAAAACATATTTCATTGATCATGAATAAAAAAAATTATATTCCATATAATTAATTAATTAGTTATTTAATGTTATATTTTTATTTTACTAATCATTCACTAATGATTATCAACCCATTAAAATATCTATTTTAAAAATTACAATTTCATTAAAAAAATATTTATAATAAATAATAATTTCACAAATGAATTACTGTCATTTTATTTTCATAAAAAATAATTATTTTTTATCAAATAAATTATTTATAATGTTAATACATATCTTCTAAAATTTAAATAAATATTATGTATAATATCTATTCACTAGTAATTAGAGACATATTATATTATTATTAGTATTATTCCAAATGAATTTATTTATTTTATAATTTTTTAATTTTAGTTATACTTACCCCATTTTAATCTATAAAATTATTCCATTATAACTTATAAAATTACACTTCTCATTACTTAAATTTTCTTCTGAGAGTTAATAATATTATTTATCCATTCGTGATGTTTTTTCCTCATTATATGTTTAGTTCTAATGAAATTAATACTGAAGGGTGAAGATAATCCACCGTATTTACACTTTAAAAAATATATGAATTTTTTATTTATTTTTTATGTAAATTTTAGTAACATTTGTGGAATGTAATATATGGTTTGTAATGTTGGTATTTTTGAAATATTTTTATAATTTTTTATTAGAATTAAATAATTTATTTTTAATTTAGTTCCTATTTTATAAAATTTATTTTCGATAAAATTTAAAATGAACAAAATCTATAACATATGGAAATAAAATTCACATTTAAATAATATATTTTTTTAATTTCATGCCCTTTTAAAATTATTTCCTCATAATGTTCATTATTTGTTCCATGAAAATGCAAATCACCTGGATCACTCACCTTGTTATTTAAATTAGTTTCACTATCCTAAAGCTAATTGATTTTGTGACATTGAATAACATCTCAGCATGTCCTGATATTTACTATATTCATTGAATATAATAAAATTGACATAATTCAAAAATAATGAGTGAATATTTTGTTGGAAAGAATATTTTTTTTTTTGAAAATTTTGAATTTTAATAAATTTATTTTTAAAATATCACCATGAAAATTATTTTTATATAAATTTATACTGCACTCATAATTGGGTTTCTTAATTCCAAATAAATTCAATATATGAGAAATATATTTAGGAATATTAAATTGAAAAATAGGACATATATAAGCTTCCAGAATATCTCTCTTTTTATAACTATATAAATTTTTTCTATTCCATTATTTCAATATAAAATTGTAAAAAATATATAATTACCTTGGTTATATTTCCCTTTCCCAGTGATGTTATAAAACTGATATCTTAATATTAAACATTCTATGATTTAGAAATATTTCATGGGAAAATAGGAAAATATTAAAAAATTTAAAGTTTTTTCATGTCATATTTTTAACAACCAAGGTACTTATAAAATAATTTCTTTTCATTCTGGAATTAAGCATCCAAATTCATTATACATTTATAATGAAAAAATTGGTATTTATAAAAATTAAGAAATTCATACTGATGGAATAGTAACTTGACCTTAGGAATAGCAACGTGACCATTATGAATAGTAATATGGAAAATATAATAGTAAACTCACCTAATAAATTATAAATAAAATTTATCAATTTTATAAGTAAAAAATATAATATATTTATATGATTGGACAAATAAATAATTTTTTTGTAAATTATAAATTAAGTGTTGGAACTTTTATAAGTAATATATATTTAAATAGAATTTTAAAATTAAAATAATGATTTAAAAGAAAATAAATTTTCATAAAATAGAATTATTATTTTTTATTATAAGATAATTTTATGAGACTTTAATTAATTTTTCAAAGTCTTATAAAATCAGTTATAGTTTTAAAACTGGTATTTTTCGAATAAATTATGATTTCAATTAAAAAATAAATTTCTCATATTTAGAAAATTATTTTCAAAAAATAGAGTTCATTTTTTGAATTCTAAACATCAAATATTGGTCATGGTGAATTTTTTGAAATTTTCTGAAATACTTGAATTTTTAGTGAATAGTGAAATATGATAATTTGCAAAAAAAAAGCTAAATATATGAATTATTGAGTCATAGCTGATGTTTTTCTGATCCAACCACCCTTGGTTTCATCTTTCAAGCAATAATTATTTTATTTACTCACTAAAAACAACACTATTTCTTGTCTTGAGAAAAATAATAAAATAGTGATTAAAATAATGGGAAAACCCCCCTCTCCTCCACTATAAATACCACCCCTCAACCCCTATTCTCCTCACACCTCTCAAGATCTTATCCTTGTAAAATTTATACCCAATACTCTTCACAATCCTCTTCCCTGCATTCAATACCAAATGATCTCTCCAAAATTCCAAAACCAAAGGCCTTAAGAAGGTTCTCAAGGAGGATAATTCATGAGGTAAAAATACTATTTAATTTTTTTTGTTTTCTTTTCAATTATTTTTATTTTCTTATACTCTCTTCACCTACCCTTATCTAAGAGTCATTAAAACTCCATTATATTTTATATACTGTAATATTATCATTTTTATGGAAAAATTCATTATCTTACTTATTTTACTCTACCTCTTATTCTAAAAATAAAAACAACATTCGTAATGTGTCGATTTACGGACATCGTGGATGATGTGTTTTCAATTTACATTATTTCCTTCACATATGGTCATAAAACCAATTTTATGGTTGAAAATATTAAATTTTATGATATAACCTCTTTTATTTTCTATAATTTACATATATACATAATATTAAATTATATAATGAAACTAGTTTGTGATTAACGAAGAACTGTCAAAATGATCTAAAAAATACCATTAATGTTTTATCTAATGATTCATCATCATATCTAGAAAAAAGTTGATTTATTGTATCATTTAATATTATTTAAATATATTAATACCATTTCATTATACTTCTATATTTTCTCTTTCACTCAACAAGAAAATCCATTACAAACTGACCATGAAAACCATGTAAAGAACGCACCCAAAATAATAGATATAACAAAATATTATTAATAAATAGGTGGAATGATGTTATAAAATGATCATATAAGGTGATATAAGAATAAATATGGTTCTTTATAATATTAATAAAACTCTTTTAACCATTATACAAGAGGTTTTAACACATTTTAAGTAATAATAACTTGAGATAAGGGAATTCATAACCCAATTTCCATTCTTAGGGTTAACCTTCTACTTCATTAATTTTTTCATGTTATGATTATTTGTGATATGAATGTTTATTATATTATGTTGTATTATGTGAATTTATATTGATTATTAATATTTATTTCATTTTTTTAATTCTCACATTAAAAATATGGTATATGTAAGGGGATCCTCTTTAAAAATCCTCTTTAAAAATTATATTTTTACAAAATTCAAAAGGAATGTTTTTATGCAAGTGTTATGATTATGTTATGGTAATTGAGAATTGTTTATGAGTATGGGTGATATCTATATATACCTCCAATTCATTGGGTATGTTTATTTTTTAGGTCAGTCATATGGTTACTCCAAGTGTAACTATGATGGTTATACCATAAGGTGATCGTGAGGGTTACATTATAAGGTAGATATGAGGGTTACATTATAAGGTAGTTGTGAGTGTTACAAATAATATGGTATCCATGATGGATAAAATATTAAGTATTTAATGTTCCAAGTAACATATATATTTTATTTATTTATTTCTATGTTTTACGTAAATCTCATGCTTTCACAGACTAACTATACGATACTTATTGGGTGTGAAGTATATCTTTGTGGAAATTATTTCATATGTTTATAAGTGTTCATGTACCAACGATTTCTCTCTTTTTTATATCCCTTACTGTGATTTTTGTTTTCATCTCATGTTTTAAAATGTTTTTATAGGGATTATGGATTTGTAATAGAAAATGAGAATCCAAGATGAATATTTTGAAGACTTTTCATTAATAGATTTCATATTTTATTTAAAAAAATTGTATTACAAAAAAATGGATATTGTTTTAGTAATATCAAATTTGTACGATTATGGGTTGATATGTATTATATATTTCCTAAAATTATAAAACTCTAAACCATAAATATATTTGGTAATGTAATATGTGAATTTTAACAGAATTTACGAGATTATGTAATGTTTAAGGTCGGGTCCTTATAGTTGGTATACGAGCACTGTTTAGATAAAATTAGTGGTTCAGATGATTATAATAGAATACCATAAATACTTTTTACCTTATTTTTATATTGAAATGATATATCATTTTAATACTACCATGTTTCTTCATCTAATATATGTCTTTTTAGATTGGTTTTCCGTAGAAGAAACAGGGAAACTAAAGTAGGAAGACACCGAGAGGATGAAATCTTTTTGAAACTGCAACCGGGAATGGTGGGAATTGGAACTGAAAAGTTTGTTACTATAATGTATCAGTTTAATAAGGTTATAAATGTTGGAAGAATCCAAGAAAGAGAACAAAAATATTTACCCCAAAGGAACATGGTGATGGTGAAACATTTTATGAGGAAAAACCCTCTTACTTTCAGTGGATATTTTGACCTAGTGGCAACTTAAATATGGATTATATACCTTGAAAATATATTAATTTTTTATCATTTGTTCAGATAATAAAAAGGTTAGTCTCTCCATTTATCGTTTTGAAGGTGAATCTATCCAATGGTGTTCAATGGTCAATAATATCAATGATAGTGAGGAGATCAATTCCTTGTGCTGGGATGAATTTAAAAAAACATTTCCTTGAAAATATTTTCCTACGGTTGTTCGACCTAGTATGGAAAATAAATTCCTTGAATTGAAGAAAAAGGAGAAGGATTTAGTGGTAGTTTATGAAGAAAACTTCGCCAGATTGACAAGATACACTCCAAATATTATTCAGAATCTTGATAGAAAAATCAATCAGTTTTACTTAGGATTAAATCCACAATATTTAAGGGCATTGGATTCTCATGAATTAAAAAGTTAAGAGAAATTTTTTGATGTGCTAAGAGAGAATAAATGAAGTTTTTAGATGATCATGTATTATTTTAAAATAATCATAAGAAGAGGTCCATATGGAAGGTAATGAGTAAAATTGATCAAACAAATCTAAAGGTAAGAAATTCCAGTTTTCAGTTTGTGAAAAGTGTGGTAAAAAATTACCCAAGGAATTCCTTAAAAAACTGGGAATTGTTTTCAATTTGGTATGTTTGGACATATGTGCCATGCTCCAACCCATACTAGGATCGAGCTATAACTACCCCAAGCCCGCCTCCATAGGCCAGGGGTGGTGATAAGCATTGAAGGAACAACAAAATTGGGGATTCCTTTACCTAAGTGCATGTACACATGCACATATTCAACTCAATGAAAAAGTGCAGAGGGAAAGAAGTTAAAGGGGAAACCTAATGTGAATAAACCAAACATGCATATAACTCTAAAAATTATGAGTATAGTAATGTAAATAGAAATTAAAAAAGGGAAAAATACACACCCAACTAAGAAAGGATACTAACCTGATAGAAACTATAAAAAGGAAAATAGTTGAGAGATCCCCTCTCCTAAAATATAAGCTAATAACTCCGTACATGGTCCAAGAACTTGTATCCCTAAGCTCGTTGAAGTCACAATCATACATGTCCATCATCTTCATATGGAAAAATATATGCAGGAAAATCCCATGCAAGGATTAGTATAAACATACCCTGTAGGATACCCCAAAAAGAAGGGGTAGTAAGAGATACTATAGGAAACGAAAATAGTATATGGAACAAAGTACAGTAAAATAGTGCATCTCAACCCAATAAGAGATTGTCGTAAACTAATCTGAACTTAAGGTGCTACAAATAGTGAGAAGATAAACTTCTCATTGAGTCTTCACTAACTATAATAGAAGATTAGACTCACCCAACCATGAGAATATAGACATGGAAATCATGTGGCATACCTCACACCTCTCCGCCTCTCCTGGAATGAGAGTAACAAAAACCCGAGGAATGGGTACTAAAATGGGATATATATATATATATATATATATATTCAAACAAAAGAAAAAAAATGAGAGAGTAAGGGGGTCTCCATATAACAACACAACCCAAGAATAAGAGTCACCAATAGTTCTAGAAGTATCCATCAATGATACCCATCATTCCACACATCTACCCTAAACATGTAAGTCAAAGGGTATCAATCACCAGACCTTAATACTATCTAATTTGGGCGGCTCTGACTTTCCCATATGGTTTTAGGTCACATCACAAGGACAAGTCTCTGTGGGAAAATCACCCCTCTTTCTTATGAGTCCTAAGGTACATCAAAGAACACCTCGTCACTGTGTCGCACAGCAAAGGGTATTCTCTAGTAGTCACCAAAGAACGCCATAGCTCAGACCAGCTGGAGGGTACCACTTGAGAAAGTCGTCATGGAATGCCACTGCCCAAACACTATTGGAGGGTAAGCATGGTGAGTTATCAGGGAAATGCCACTGCCCAACCCGACTGGAGGGTAAGCCAAGAACGTTAAGGAAATCCACTGCCCATATCCTACTAGAGGGTAAATTAGAAATATCATTATGGAATTTCACTTCCTAGTCCTATTGGAGAGTAAGCCTGGAACTTCCATCAGGGAATGCCACTGCCCAACTGAGTTAGAGGGTAATCCTGATACTTCTCTGGTAAACCTGTCTGATCACTAACATAGATTCTATTCAAACCATCAAAAGTATATTCCAACAATATTAGTTTCTTTTTTCCACATTTAATTAGATCATGAATAAGGATCTTCACATTTAAATGGATCACATAATTCTAATCCTTTCAAAAAACATACAAGATCAACTATTTATTCACCTCAATAGGACATCCAGGGAAAATGTTGTATGTTACTACATTACGCTCAAATGGAATCTCCTGGTTCCCATGCCTCAATCATGAAATAAATTTTATAGATCATTACATTGTGATCCTCATGGAAAAACATATGAGATCAGCTATTCATTCATCCAAAATGGACACCCAGTAACAATGTTACATTTCACCAAAAATTCCCAAATCAGGCCTCATAGAGCCTGCACCTTGATTTTGGTTTAACAACTTGAAATTATTATTAAAAATTATGCCTAAATTTTAGGTTCATGACACCACAGACAGAATGTCAATTGGATGTCATGTTTAGAAGATATATCAGATACAGGAATTCTTAATAATAATTATTATATTATTATTTTTAAACTTATGTGTTTCATGAAACCAATTCATGAAACCAAATCCTAAAATTATTAAACTGGCCTTAAAATTTTTTTCTAAATTGTAAGGTCATGTTTCCACAAATAGAACATAAAAAGGGCACTCTATTTAGGAGATACAAAGGTTTTAGTCTGCAGCCCGAAAACTCGCCAGGCCTGCTCGGCCTCACCTTGGCCCGCTGGCCCCCTGCTCTGGCCTCGCCCGCTCTACAACTAACTTTAATCCTCTTTTTTAATAATTGTGTTTGACTACCTCCCCTATTTCCTGGCACCCTACTGACCTCACAAACCTCAGCTCCTCTTCTAAGCACCCCACTTCTCTAGAGGTTTCCAGTAGCCCATTGTCGCTCCTGAAACTACATGCCTCCTATGATTCGCGGCCCTGCTCATGGGACTGACCGCACTCCCCCATTGCTCACCAGTACACCCATCCACCATCGACCTACCACATTTTTCTCCAAACCACTCTCTCCAGCCGAACCTCACCCAGCCATCGTGCACCGCAGTCGGCCACAAGTCGTCGCCCTCACTAGTGGTCCCTTCTGCAGACCAACGGACCACATCCAGTCATCCAAAAATTAGGAAGAACAAATTTTTTGAAACCTCAATTTTATAGCTTCAGATTACTAATCTTCACTCTGAAATTCATTTATTTTTTGAGGTAACAAAAATTAAACATGAAGAACGTGACAAAAGGGGGATTCAAACGGAGATCTGATGATGGTCATGTGTGTTTGGCCATCGCCTTGACATTCAAAATAGTGAATTTGATGATGAATTAAATAATGAATAAATAATTGAAATTGGGGGTGTAGAAATCAACAAGAATACATACTCTATTTTGGTTATGATCTTCGTTGACAAACACATCCACCTAAACTTCGTTGTTGATTCATCGATGGAGGAACGAGAGGAGGAACCTCATTAAAGAATATCCAAAGGGAGAGAGCTCCACCATGGTAATAGAATTATAGGATAACCATAATGAAAACCCATAAACTTGTATTCATATATTTTAACTAGTTTTAGGGTATCCTCTAAACTGCTCCATCAATGATCGCAGGATTCAAACTCCCCCCCCCCCCACCCCTATTTTATGTCATAATTATGTAAAACACTACATAACAAACTCAAAAGTAGTCTTATATTTTCAATCCATTTACCTATTCATAAGTTAGTATATGTGACATCTAGAATAAAATAATTATTATTATTTAATTATTTTATTGATTATTTTTTCCTCAGTGACTTTTTCCACAGAAGTCTCACAAAGAAAAATTTTATGTCCCACTTAGGGTAAACGCCAAATTCCAGACTCAATCATTCCCTCAGATTTCTAATCTGGGATAGCATTTAAGATTTATCCTATTTCCTTCATTTTAATAGTATAAAATAAACATAATTTTTTAATAAAATAAATTCTAGGCACACCAGGTCTTATAATTTCACGTCATCTCAGCACCAAGTTCTAGAAATATATATAGAAATATTCTAAAGTCTTAAAAGGAAAAAAATGGGTCTCTACATCATTCCCCCCTTTAATATTTTCTTCCCTAAAAAGAAAAACTAAGAAAAAAACATAGGATACTGAGCCCACATCTGTCTCTTCCATTCCTAGAAACTCTTCTACATGTTTCTGTACTGTCACAACACACGAACCAAAGGGATAATTCATCCATGTAAGGCTATCTTATGTCAATCCTTGATCACTACTGGGTGCTCTGAAAAGGTGGATCCATCTTCAATGTCTAGATCTCCCTAGTCAATGATGTGAATAGGATCATGTGTGTATCACCTCAGTTATGATACGTGGAATAATTCATGCACCTGCTCCAGGTGTGGGGGTAGGGCGGGGTACTAGGCAACCTCACCAACCCTCTGAAAGATTTCGAACAGGACGATGAACCTAAAGGATAGATTGCCTCCCCAACCAAACCTCTACATTTAGCAAAATGGGGAGACTCTAAAAAAATACATGGTCTCCCTACTCGATCTCTAAGGGCCTACGATGGTGATCTACAAATTATTTATGTCTGCTCTGGTTCATCTTCATCGATTCATGGATGACATGTAGTTCCTTCATCATCACTTGCACCAACTCTGGGCCCACAAGGGATGACTCCCCAACCTTTTTCCAACATAAATATGACCTGAAAGGGTCTTCTGTATAAGGCCTCAAAAGATTCCATACCAATGGTAGAGTTTTATTTGTTGTTGTACGCAAACTCTACCAAAGGCAGGTGATCCTTCCAACTCTGGATGAAATCTAACATCCAAGCTCTGAACATGTCCTACAACACCTAGATAGTTCTCTCAGTATGCCCATTGGTCTGGGGTTAAAGGTTATACCCATCCATATCTAGGTTCTGAATTCCTCATGTATTCCTCTCCATAATCATGATGTAAATTGTGTGTCACGGTCGGAGTCATTTATTGAGAGAACCCTGTGAAGGCGGATGATCTACCGTATGTACAACTTACCCAAACTCTCCACCAAACATTTATCTCTAATAGAAAGGGAGTGCGCCAACTTCGTGAGTATATCCACTACCACTAAGATGGTGTCGTGGAATTTCACTATGTGTGGAATCCTTCTGATTAAGTCCATGGATATGTCATCTCATTTCCACTCCGGAACCTCAGGAGGCTGCAATAAACCCACAAGAACTTGATGCTCAACCTTCACCTACTGACAGGTGATTCATTGTTAGAAGAAATCAGTTATTCTTCATATCATATCATAACACAAAATATATTGTTGAATATCTCCATTCATCTTCCCCACACTGGGATGTACTGTTAAGGGAGAAGTTTGGAACTCCTACATCACCTCCTCCCAAATCATGACTGGAACCATTTTTTTCATATGAAAAAAGATCTCATGATTCCCTCCTTTAGAATATCTATCTGATGGATCTATATTACATATCTGATCACATAAAACTTCTCAGTCGATGTCTCCCATTTGGGACTCTTTCACATCATCAAGGAGTGTAGGAGTCAGCACCAACGACTGCAGGAAAATTGTACCCTCCTACTCCACCAGGTTCAACTGGAGGGAAGTTTACTACTCTAAATCTTCTTGCACTATGTGAGCCTAGGACTTACTATTAAGGTAATATTCTAAAAAATTTCCCTTCCCTAGAGTAAATAATATCTCAAAGTCATAGTCTTGATAGAACTCCAAACAGTGTCACTGCCTCATATTCTGGTCTCTTTGGGAGAATATGTGCTTGAGGCTCTAATAGTATGAGTAAACAATAAAGCACTCTCCTAAAAGGAATTTCATCCACATCCTTAGGTAGAATACTATTGTTTCCAGTTCTAGGTCATGAGTCTCATAGTTCTGATCATGGGGTCTCAACTGCCTCAACCCGTTTGTGATGACTGTGGATTGTTGCATCAACATGCAACCGATCCTAGATCTCGAGGCATCACAATACACTATGAACTCAAAGCCTTCCTCTAGAAGTCTCAAATATATAGAACTCATCAGCCTCTAACTCAACTCCTTGAAGTCTTTATAGCACTTCTCATACCAAGTAAATGGTTTTACCTTCCACGTCAGAGCGGTCAAAGGGGTTGTGATCTTAGAGAAGTCTGCACAAATTTCTGTTAATTTCCTTCCATAATAAGAAATCTCAGTACCTCTAACACATTATTTGGTGGATAAAAAGAAATAACTACTTTGATATTTTCTAGATCCATGGATAAATCTTGTTTAGAAATTAAATTCCCCAAAAAATAAACCTCATGTATCCATAATTGGCACTTTGAGAGCTTAACGTAAAGCTGGTGCTATCGAAGAAGATTAAGAACCATCCTCAAGTGTGTTGTGTGGTCCTCCTCTGACGTAGAGTAGATGAGTATGTCATCGATGATGATAATAAAAAATAGGTCTGAGTAAGGATGGAAGATATGGTTCATCAAATCCATAAAAATTTTAAGGGCATTGGTAACACCAAAGGGCATCACTAGAAACTCATAGTCCCCATAGCGACATGAAAAATCTAACTTCAGAATGTCAGCCTCGCAAACCCACAACTGGAAGTATCCAGACATAAAAATCCATCTTTTAGAACCACCTCGTACCTCATAACTGATCAAATAGGTAATCAATCCTCAGTAATGGGTTACTTGTTCTTTATTGTCGTTGGGATCAGCTGATGATAATCCATGCAAATCCATAAACTCATATCTTCCTTTTTCACAAATAGAAGTGGTGTTTCCCAGAGGGGACACACTGGTCCTGATGAGACCCTTCTCGCAAAGGTCCTACAGCTATAACTATAGCTCCCAGAGCTCAGTGGGTTTCATCTGATATGCCATATAAGATATTAAGGTAGTCCCCGATTTCAAGTCAATGCAAAACTCCAACTCCCACCTTGGAGGTAGTACCAGAACGACTTTGGGGAAGATGTACATATAATCCTCTATAACAGAAGGAACCCAGATTCCTAAAGAGTCTACTTCACCAATGGTTATGCTCGCTAACTGGTGGGTATAAGGTTGTATCCTCTTTCTCACAGCTCCTTCCATCTCTACTACGAGGTCTTTTTCACCTAGAAAGTAGAACCTCGCCTCATCAATGCGTAGGAATATAACTAGTCTGCGGTGATAGTAAATCTAGGCTCAAAACATGGAAAGAAAATCCATTACAAGGATGACATCATAGGGTTCCATCGTGATGATTAGTTGGTCCCACGTGAACCTCTCTCCTCTAAGCGATAGCTCGCACTACTGGCAGATGAAATACATGGAAGAAGTTCTCCTCATAGGAACATCAAGACAAAGACTTTGTGCTAGAACCTCTACTAGGATATCCAACTTTCATACTAGGAGTAACAAGAAAAAAGAGTGATTGGAATCTATATCTACTAATACTAAAAAAAGATTCTAATAAACACATATCATACCCTAGATCATCTAGTGTGCTACGAGGTCACAAACATCCAAAGCATGCAGCTACCCACAGCCCCGACCGCTAGATCCTTGATCAAGACATTAGCCGCCTGATGGAGGTGGTGGGAGAACCTCATAGCATCATCCCCCACCTCTATCTCCTCCCACTCATCTACCAATAATTCCTCCCTAAGGACCACCCTATCCCTTCCTGGGGGATCTCTAATCACAACACTTTCTCTTCTGTGGTGGTCCACCTGCTATCTTCCAGAGATTCTCAGTACATCTAGTTGGGTTTTCCCATGCTAAGTGACCTCTCCCATCACAATTATAGCATCGGACCTATCTAGGTTTCCCCAGTGCTCTATGTTTTCCATGCACCGTACGACCATGCCCCTGAGTCTTCTCATGAAAGGGTCTCCTATCCAGAGATCTCTAGCGTCTGCCTACTGTAAAATATGAATTAGACTTTTCATGCCTACTATCAACTCCAACTAAAGAATTTGAGACCATGTATAATATATATATTTAGTTCATTTAAAAAAATATAATTTAATTTAAACCTTCCATGAATGCGGTAAAGGGAAACAAAAACTCATTATTCATAAAGGTGGTAAATCGATATACCATTGATGGTGTTTTAATTTTTAAGAATAAAAGGAGAAGATAAAGGATTTGATGATGGATTTTCCATTAAAACAATAAAATTTAAACATATATATATGATTAAGGAGTTACAATTAAACTTTGGATAGGGTTTGAAGATATGGTATAATAGATAAAGAATTTAAAAGAGATGGAGGAATTTACCTCTTGAATATCATCTCATTAAGAACCTCCTTAAGGCACCTGGAATTTGTATTTTGATGAGAAAAGAAATGATATAATTTATCTAGGGATGAGTATAATAGAATTTGTTAGAGTATTTTCAATAAATATGGATCATGGTGGTAAAAATAAGTTAAGATGGAGTGCCCTTTTATAACTAATGTGAGAAGTACTTTAGAAATTTCTTAACATATTAAAATATAATAAGGCTATTTTAGGGGTAAAGACTTCAAAATATCCTTTAAATGCACAAGGGGTTACATTTTGTACCAAATTTGATCTCCTTTGGCCTTATTTTATATTTTTATTATTTTTAAAAAAATAATAAAATATTATATTCATGAAATATCATTATTATCAAAATCAATACTATTCATTACTATGACATTAAAAACATCAAAACAAAGTATAAAATTAGAAAAAAAATATTTTAATATATATAATACATGTCACAGTAATCTAGATAATTCATGGATCTTAATTATCTCAAATTATATTAATTTTAATATTTTTAATATCATTAATTTGATTATTTAATTAATTTAATAATTATGAAATCATCATTTTGAAAGCCTTTTAGGTGTTTATTTTTTTTCTAAAAATTCAAAATAAATTTCCATGAAGAATGTAATTATTTTATCCTTCCAAATACTATTTATTATTTAAAATACATTCTGTAAAACCATATATTAAAAAATTACTATTTAAAAACCAAAGAGTGAACAATTTGACTTTCTTTTCAATAAAATATTATAAGGGACTAAATGTTAATAAATTGGACTAATAAAGGTCTTAAATTACAACCAAGTATTATTATGGTCAACAAATACTCATCCATTCAGTTTTAGAAAAAAATGGGTCATTTAATGGTTCTTATAATTTTAATTAAAATCATTTTTCATGATTTTTCTTCTACTTGCACAAGAATTGTGTCAGTGTTGCATAAGTATTAAAGGTAATTATTTCATATAGAAAATTAAAAATACATATATATAATTAAAATAAATTAATAATTATCAATATAATATTTTATATTATTTAATTGTGTATATTATCGCATATCCATGTTAAGGAAACTTCTTTAATTTGTTAATTTGGATTGTATTTCCTTACGCAAGAATTGCATAGGAATTTGGATAATATTCATGTTATATAACTATAAAATTAGAAACTATTAGTAAAAATCATAATTTATAATTAATTATTAATAAAAAAATTCATGAAAAGGCTTTTATCACTCATTTGTTATCTATAAGGAACCAAATTTGACTTTTCCAATAATGCACAGGCACTACATCGGTGCTAAAACTGATTTTTATATTTATCATGAAATAAATTATAATTTACATGTTATAAATTATTTTTTAAAAATATATATATTATAATAACCTAATTAATTCATTTCATAATTTTAATAAATATTATATCATCATTATGTCTTTATTATGTCACAAAAAAACTGTTTTTTCTAAAAAACTATATTTTTTACTATTCATCAAAAATTAACTTTTTCATACATTTCTTAAAAATTCATAATAAGAAAAATTTTACATGAAGAGTTTGAGAATGAAATTATTTTTTTAAAATAAAAATTCTATAATTTTAAATTTAATATTTTAAATATGACCATATAAGAAATTAGTTTACTAAAACTATTTATTTTAAGAATAACTTAACATAATGAATTTAACTATAAAATTCAAGAATACAAATAAATATGAAAATAAATTATTCTATTTGTATCTGGGTGGTTACATTCTCACCCAAACATTTTATAAATGGTTTCCTTTCAATTTATTCACTTATTAAACAAATAGGGATACCTTTCCCTCATATCATTTTTAAATTCCTATGTTGCGTCATTAGCCATATGGTTTCTCCACAAAACCTTAACATAGTGAATTACATTATTCCATAATAATTTATCTCTACTTCCAAGAGTCTGAAAAGGATATTCCGCATAATAAGGGTTCTCTTCCAAATGAACTAATTCAGGGCTCAAAACATGATATGAATCTGGAACATACTTTATTAACATTGAAACATGAAAAACATTTTGTACCTAGGATAAACTCAGAGGAAAGGCTACTCAATAGGAAACTAGTCTAAATTTTTCTAGGATTTCATAAGGTCTAGTGAACTATGTACTTAAATATCACTTCTTACCAAAACTAATAATACTTTTCCATTGAGATGTTTTATAAAAAACATGATCACCTACCTCGAAAGAAAGGTCTTTCCCCTGTTATTCGTACTACTTTTCTACCTGTTCTGAGATTCCATCATATATTGTTGAATCATTTTAACTTTATCAACCACTTACTCTACCAATTATGGTCCCATTAACATATTTTCACCCACTTCATCCCAAAATTCTAGAGTTCGACACCAATTTTCAGATAATTCCTCAAAAGGATCCATCTATAAACTGGAATCAAAATGGTTATTATAAGAAAACTCAGATAAATAAATATTTTGATCCCAACTTCTCTAGTAATACATTGTAAAATCATGAAGAATATCCCCTAAAGTCTAAATATTTCTCTCATTTTGTCCATTATATTGAGGATGATATGATGTGCTGAAATTAATTTAGTTCCCAATGAATTTTGAAGGCCTTGCCAAAAGTTAGAAGTGAGCCTGGGATCATAGTTAGATACAATAGAAATAGAAACTCCATGTACCCTAACTAACTCCTTAAGATACAACTAATAATTTTGATCTAATGATATAGTATATTGAATAGGAATGAAATGTTCATATTTAGTCAGTCGATCAATAATAATAAAAATCGCATTGTTACCTCAAGAATTATTTGGTTATCCCACCAAAAAATCCATGGATATATTTTTCTATTTACACTCTTTATCTAGCAAAGGTTGAAGCATATCCTTCGATAATTTTCATTTTACATTAACCTGTTGACGTATCAAACATTTCATGGTGAAT
The DNA here is from genome assembly GCA_963277665.1 of Viscum album. Classification (NCBI taxonomy): domain Eukaryota; kingdom Viridiplantae; phylum Streptophyta; class Magnoliopsida; order Santalales; family Viscaceae; genus Viscum; species Viscum album. Next base: position 858,211,361 of record OY728157.1, on the reverse strand, counting down.
TCAGCAATATATATTTTCATTCCATCCACCAATAATACTCTATGATCTTTGTACATCTTAGTACCGATAGGATGAATGGAAAATGGAGAGTTATGAGCTTTAATTAACAATTCTTTCTTCATATGGGAATCACTATGAATACATAATCTCTTTCAAAATCTTAAGACACAATATTTATCAACAATAAATTTATAAAACTTACCTTTCATAACCAATTATACCTTTTTCTTATAACTCACAGTCTTTTTTCAGGGCATGATTAATTCTGTCTGACAAAGACAATTGTACTGAAACATGAACAAAAATAGAAGAATTTTTTGCACCCATAACTTCCAAGAAAAAATTCATTAAATCATTAATCAAAGGTTCATGTTCTACACATAACATTTTAAATGATGCATGGTGTTTTTGACTTAAGTCATCTTCCACTTTGTTTTCTTTTCCAAGATGGTAATTAGTCATGGAATAAAACTCATTTATCAATTCTAGCCATCTTATCTACCTCATTCTCAATTACTTATGATTAAATATATACTTTATACTTTTATTATCAATATATATTTCACACTTGGCTCCATATAAATGATATGTACAAATTTTTTAAGAAAAAACAATAACATCTAATTCCAAATAATGAGTAGGATAATTTAACTCGTGATGTTTTATTTTTCTTGAGTCATAATAAATTACAAGAACATTATACATCATAACACAACCAAGTTCCTTCAATGAAGCATTATTGTAGATTAAAAATAACCATTTTTTCCAGCAAGGCTAAAATTGGGGCATTTTCAAATCCTCTTTATAATTCCTAAAAAATAACAATATTTTTTTCCAGATTAATTTAACTCTTTTTGAAGTTAACGTAGTTAGTGGGATAGATAATTGTGAAAAGTTTTCAAAAACCCACCAGTAATAGCCTGTTAATCCAGGAAAACTCTAAATCTCAGTAAAATTTGTAGGTCTTGTCCATTCATTAACCACTTTTGTTTTGGAGGGATAAAATGTTATCCCATCTTTATTGAAAATATTCCCAAGAAAATAAATATTTTGTAACCAAAAATTATATTTTATAAATTTTTTGTATAACTTCATTTAATTGAGGGTTTGAAGAACAATCCTTAGATGTTTTTCAAGGTCCTCATTACTTTTAAAAAAAACCAAAATAGAATCAATAAAAACAAATATAAACATTTCCATATATTCATGGAATACTCTATTTATAAGATCCATAAATTCAATCGGGGAATTTTTCAAACCAAAGGGCATAACTACAAACTCATAATGTCCATATCTAGTATGGAATGAAGGATTTAGATTTTCATCCTCCTTTATATTTAGCTGATGGTACCTAGATCTCATGTCAATCTTGTAAAAATACTTAGATCCCTGGATATTATCATAAATCCATCTATATGAGGTAACGGATACTTATTCTTAACATTAATGTTATTCAATGCTCTATAATCAATGAAAATACGCATGGAACCATATTTGTTTTAACAAAAAAAATAAGAGAACCCTATAGTGAAGTTCTTAGATGAATAAACCATTATCAAGATAGTCTTGAAACTAATTTTTCAATTCTTGAAGTTCTAATTGATCCATTTGATAAGTGGGTGTCACGACCCACCTTCACCAAGATGAGAGAAGGGACAAAAGGTTTCCAGACCCTTCCTTCTTCAAGTTCAATTAGAGATAATGACCCCCGAGACCCACCTTCAATAGGTCCTGGAGTGGCGACTAGGACCAAGGGTATAGAATCACACACAAGATGGAAGTCATTGCCCTTTTTATTTAATAGGATCGGGAGATATTATATTAATTCCCAAAAACACCAAAAGTGTAAGTACAAGTAAAGATAAAACAAACCATTCCCATATGAATGTTCCAAAAGTAAAAGCTACAAAAGTACAAGAAACCCCCAAATGAAAGTACCAAGAAAAGAAACAACAACAGCAACTGTCCCAACGTCCGAACTAGTACGATCCTGTATGATCCTTAAAGTCCTCCTGAAAACCTGAAAGTTGTTTTGTATATGTAGGGTGAGCAGACAATTATACTCAGTAGGGAAAACCAAAAGATCTCATGCACAAGTGGGGAGGCATTCTAATGCCCCGTGAGAAAGGGAGATAACCAGATCACCTAGCAAGGAAAACTATCCACCCAAGGCACACTCTCCAAATAACACAAGTAAAGTAATGTAATAGTAATAGAACATTGATATTTGGGTACCTCACGCCACTTTCCCACTGGTTATTGAAGAAATCCTATGCATCAGACCTCTCCTTCCATTCTCACTGCAGTCCCAGTGCCATACCCTCGCTCGCACACACCTGGGCTACCACAACCACACGTCCTGCCCGCAAACACCTGGGCTATCTCTACTACACATCTTTCCTGCAAACACCTGGGCCACAACAAATACTGCCATGCCCGAAGACACCTAGGCCTCATCCTAAAAACACTTGGGAAACAACATGCTCGCACACACCTACGCCAACCACCACAACTACCCTGCCTAAATAATCTTGGGCTATAATGGACCTCAAGCCATCACAGCCTTCCCGAAGTGTCTTGGGCTATTCGGGAAAGGGATCAGAAAAGGATATAACAACCAGCCACTCATATAAGTGTTGGGAAAACACCCTCCCCCATGAAATGGTGGTGTTTGGCACAAAGTGCTCAACATGGGTGGGGCGCGAATAAGAAACATAAGAACTATAATTATATGTATAGGTAACAACCAATCATCCCAACCTAGGGGTTCCAAAACCAACCTAAGAACAAACACCCTCGTTACTATTCTTTCATAAAAAGGCACAACACTCACATCCAAGTCAAAAATCATTCCTAGAACCAATTTCCCATTGAACCCATTCTTGGTTTCATGTTCAAGTGATTCCATTTAAGTAAATTATGTACTACTGGGCAACTAACATGAAAAACCACAAGCTGTGTGAAGGGAAAAACAGCCAAACAGCACTTTTAAGCATTCACACCCGGTTCTCTTGTAAGGTTACAACAAAAAAGGGGTCTGTGAGATCCCTCAAAGTACTGGAACCAAAACAAGCCTCAAGATACAGCCACACACAGCCTTATATCCACAACCAACAGCTGTATAACAAAAGAGGATCCCATCCCCATCCATATCAACCCATAAGCATCAAGAATAACAAACAGACATACCACCAAGACAGATCAAGGAAGTTTCCATACTCAAGTACATCATTCATTAAGTTCCTTCCTTCGGCTTAGTTAACCAGGGTGATCACACAAGGATTATTGTCTACTGGGCATCCATTAAATCTGCCGAGTTTACATTATTAATCAATTTACATGTTAATCTATTCAATCATCATAGAGGATAGGGGTTCATTAGTGTACAAGTAAACACCACCAACGGACATGATTTTCCGTGGGCATAAGCCCGCACAATTCACAACATAAATAATCAAGGATAAGAAAATATAGCAGAAACATCGATCACACCCCCCCACTTCATTCTTTAAAGTCTTTTTGTTATCTTCATTAATGTTTGGTTTCATCCATACCCATAGAAATAGTATCATACCCAACTCGCATGATACATAGTAAAGAGAGACGAAGGAAAACCCTACCGGGATGATCAACGATCGAAGTTTCTCCTCCCTACGCCATGAGCTAGGGATGCATGACTTGTAGGGGAAGAGATCCAAGGACTCCAATAATGAGTAGGAAAGCTCCAGCATAGGCGTACCACTTTCCTTGGTAAGGGGGGCTCACAACACATAGGGAAAGAAAAAGGAGACCGACCAAGAAGAAGAAGAAGAATTTCTAGCATGATATAAAATGAGATCCTGTTGTTATGGGATATGGAATTTTGAACAGATTTGAAGTCAGATCGTGGTTTTCCACATGGTTGGTCGGTTACGCACGATGGAATAAATTGTAATTTAATAATTCTCATCGGAGAGGTGTCCATAACAGCTGTGTGTTTAAACAGTTTCTCTTAAATCGCACAACAGGGTAGAACTGGAAGTATGGGGAAAGGGTGTGACACTAAGGAAAAGCCGCGTGTTTTGGTAAGTTAAGGGTCACCCGAATCTTGGAGGATTTTAGATTTTATTTATGGGCTTTAAATGTATTTGAAATGGGTAATTAAATAATTTTATGTCAAAAGACACATTGTGGGAGCGGAAAAAGTTAGGAACTGGAAAAAAAGAATGAATACTGTTTGGTGAGGACATGGTGCCACCGTCATGGTGTCACCCTCACAGTGCCACTATAACGGTGCCACCCTCACAGTGCCACTGTCATGGTGCCACCCTCACAGTGCCACTGTCACGGTGCCACCTTCACGGTGCCACCCTCAGGGTACCACCATTATGGTGTCACCCTCGCGGTGCCACCGTCATGGTGTCACCCTCACGGTGCCACCGTTTTGGTGTGAGACGGTGACTAGTGCCACCTTTTTGGTGGAACCGTTTGATGGAACCATGTTTTAGGAATGTACTGGACCAGGAGGTTCTGAGCTGTTACATCAGATACCTCTCAAACTATTCTTTCCCTCGAGAATCAAAACTAGACCAGAAGAAAGGAGAGGGGTCTGAACTACCACCTCGAAGATACCTCTCAGGAGTAAACCTCATTAATCTTTCGAACAACTATGGATACACTACAGATCATCTCTCCACAAGTAAGAACACCAATATTCAAGGGCCATACCATCCATACATAGGGATTAGGGAGTTCCTACCTCCGTTTCAAGGTACTATCCGCTTTGGGTGGAACTGATTCGCCCGCACGGGTTTAACCGCATCCACCTGACTACGTCTTGATTAGGGATCGGGTCCTCTCTTCCCACAGACAGGACTCTTCACGCACACATACAGAGAACAATGGAACAATCCATTACATAGTTATCAAGGTAAAACGCTTCATCACCAACAAGTACAATCAAAATAGAATAAAACTCAAAACAGCTCTTGGTACTAGGCGCGCATCTTTTCCTCCCATTCCTAGGTACTCTCCTCAATCCCACCATGTCTCCATAACACACGAACCAAAGGGATGGTTCGTCCACGGATCACCTTCTTCTCGTGATCCTCGATCCTCACCAGTCTTTCTACAAATGTTACATCATCCTCGATATCCATCTTTCCTTAGTTGAGGATGTGTGAATCGTTGTGTAGATACTGTCGGACCTGAGACACATGGAAGACGTCATGCAGTCTTAGTAGCGGCGGTGGTAGCACTAGATGATAAGCCACTACACCGACCCTCCTCAATACTTCGAACGGTCTAACGAACCTGGGAGAAAGTTTACTTCCCCTGCCAAACCTCTGTTGCCCACGCCAAGGGGATACCTTCAAGAGAATGTGGTCCCCGACCTCGAACTCCAAGGGTATCCTCTTATTATCGGTATATGTAGTTTTTTGGTCTTGGGCCACCTTCATCCTCTCCCGTATAAGCTGAACCTTCTCTTTCATGCTCTGCACCACCTCCGGGCCAAGAATACCTACCTCCCCGACCTCTGTAAAGCACATGGGTGAGCGACACGGCCTCCCGTACAAAGCCTCGAATGGAGCCATGCCAATGGTAGAGTGATGGTTGTTGTTGAAGGAAAAATCCACCATAGGCAAGTGTCATACCCATGATCCCCCAAAGTCCAACACACATGCACGTAGCATATCCTCCATCGTCTGGTTGGTGTGTTCTATTTTCCTATCCGTCTGGGGATGGAAAGCAGTATTGAGGCATAGCTGGGTGCCAAAAGCATGTTGCAGTCCTTTATAGACCCGTGAGGTAAACTGGGTATCTCGATCGGAGACTATGGAACTCGGAACCCTGTGAAAACGCACCACCTCATCCACGTACCTCTGTGCTAGGGAATCTACTGTACCTGACTCCTTGATCGCTAGGAAGTGAGCTGATTTCTTTAGTTGGTCCACCACTACCCAGATAGCATCACAACCCCCTTCCCGTGATGAAATCCATTGAGATGTCATCCCACTTCCACTCGGGGACATTTAAAGGTTGTAACAGACCTCCTGGGATGCAGTGTTCATCCTTCACCTACTGAAACATGAGGTACTTTTCTACAACCTCTGCCACCTCCTGCTTCACTCCAGGCCACCGAAACTGACTCTTCAAACCTCGGTACATCTTGGAAACTCCTGGGTGCAACGCTAGGGGTGAGTTGTGGAACTCACCAATAACTCTCTTGCACTTTTTTCAGGGAAAAACATCCTCCCTTGGAATAGAATCTGATTCTGACCATCCTCCAACCATCCTTCTGGAGCATTTCCTTGGCTAATGCGATTGCGCATTACTTCAGTCTCTGATTCTCCCCACTAAGACTCCTCTACCTCTCGCAACAGAGAGGACTGCACTATCATTTGAAACAGGCAACCTCTACCACCATCCATCCTTGCATCCAGGTGTAGGGTAGACAACTCCTCCATCATCTTCCAAGCATCTGCTGATTCTGAAACCATGTACTTATGCGACTTCCTGCTTAAGGAATCGGCCACCATGTTACCCTTTCCTAAGGTTTAGGAAATCTCAAAGTCATAGTCCTGAAGTAACTCCATCCACCTTCGCTGTTGCAAGTTTAGGTCCCACTTGGAGAAGATATACTTTAAGCTCTTGTGATCTGTGAGGACCAGAAAGTGCTCCCTGATGAGGTAATGCTGCCACAACTTTAGTTCTAACACAACCACCACAAGCTCTAGATCATGGGTAGCATAGTTATGCTCATGAGGACATAACTTTATAGACCCATAAGATATCACTCCCTGTTGTTTCATCATAACACACCCCAGGACAAGTCCAAAAGCATCACAAAACACCCCAAACAACACCCCTTCCTTTGGAAACCTAAGAACCGGAGCACTGACCAACCTTTCCTTCAGGTAACTGAAGGCTGCCCCATACTGACCATTCCACACGAAATCCTGATCCTTCTTGGTCAAGGCTGTCATAGGTGCTTCAACTCATGAGAAGTTGGGCACAAACCTCTGATAGTAACATGATAGACCTAGGAAACTACGAACCTCTGCCACATTCTTGGGTGTTGCCTAAGAAACAACTGCCTCTACCTTTGATGGGTCCACCGTTATTCCCTTTTTAGACACCACATTCCCAAGGAAGTGCACTTATCGCGTCCAGAACTTTCACTTGGACAATTTCCCATAGAGTTGGTGTCGTCATAGGACCTCTAAAACCGTTCTCATATGCTTAGCGTGATCCTCATCTGATCTTGAGTAGATCAAGATGTTGTCAATAAATATGACTATGAAATAGTCCAGGTATTCTTGGAAAACGGAGTTCATGAGACCTATGAACACGGATGGAGCGTTCGTAACGCCGAACGGCATGACCACGAACTCAAAGTGCCCATATTTTCACCTGAAGTCAGTCTTCGAGATTTCATCCTCCTTCACCCTCAATTGGTGATATCCTGACCGCAGGTCGATCTTGGAGAACCACCCTACCCCTTTTAACTGGTCGAAAAGTTCGTCTATTCTCGGGAGAGGGTAACGGTTCTTGACCGTTACCTGGTTCAGTCTCTGGTAGTCTATGCACAGTCTAAGACCGCCATTTTCCTTGTTTGCGAATAAGACTAGAGCACCCCATGGTGACGCACTTGGTCGAACAAAACCCTTCTTCATCTGATCATAAATCTGAATCTGCAATTCCCAAAACTCAGAAGGCACCATCGGATAAGGAGCCATCAAAATCAGATGAGCACCAGGTTGAAAGTCTATCCCAAATTCAACATTACGTCGATGGGGTAGATTATAAACCTCTTCAGGGAATACATCCATGAACTCACTGATGATCCCCAGGAATTATGCCATATATGTGTATGCCGAATCCACTTACAGCTCAGCTAACAAGGAAATGAGGGGCTCCACTTGCTATCTTCCCTCCTGACAATCCTTCTTGTCGAAAAAAGTCACACATTGACCGTCCAAATCTGAAAACACGGTCCTTCTTCGAAAGCAGTCAATAACGGCACATACATAGAACAACTAGTCAATGCCCAAGATGACATCGTATGGTTGTATCTACAACAGTAGAAGATCCTTGATAAACTGGTGTGGCCCTATCATCAGTCTACACCCTCGGAAAATATAAGACAAGTCAGTTTGACCTCCAACTAGCATAATCAACACCAAGGGCACTGAAAGTCTCTCAGCATCTAAACCCAGAGCACGAGACAGACTAGGTGTAACAAAGGAGTGTGAAGCTCCTGTATCAAACAAGGCGTAGACAAGAGTACTAAAAAAACTGATCGTACCTCGAACGACTTCCGTCTCTGCTAGAACTGCTGCCTCTGTGGCGTGTAACTACCCATGCCTAGCTCCTCTGACTCTCGGTTGTCAGCCACCCCCCCCCCCAACCGCGCCCTAGTCGAGGTCCCTAAGGAGATCCATGTGGTTGGCATCCTCCTACAACGTATTCCCTTGGAGGAGTGGGAGCTCTCTATCCATGCTACTGCTGCTAAAAGGGCCAGGCTGGAAACTGCTGAGACTGAGGCGGGTGCTGCACCGGCCCACCCCCACCATACTGTACTCAGTCTGGACACTGATTCTGAAGGTACCCACAGCTTCCACAGATGAAGCATCTTGGTCTTGGGCCCGAAAGGAAAGGGCGAGGACCGGGAGATTAGAACAGGAACTGATGAGGCCTGCTCCCTACTGATTGAAACCTAGAGGGCACTGATGTTGGAGGCCTGCTGCTGATGTCCATCCCCTTCGACAAGCCCAACTGGATTCCCTCTCACGATACACTCCCCAGTGTGTGCATCCTTTCCACCACTTCAACCTTCTTCTGGACCTCCAAGTACATCGGTAGGGTGAAGGGGGTAACCGAATACTGAAGGGAAGGTCATAGTGCATCCTCTAAATGTCTCTCCCGATAATCCTCATCCGGAAAGAGGTTTGGAGCAAAGAGAAGGAGATCCTTGAACTTGATCCCCAACTCCCTCACTGACATACCCCTACCAGAGGGAGAGTAGTTCCTACCTATTCTCAGCCTTCATTAGGGAAGAGAGAAATTCTTCCTGGAACTCCCTCTCAAAGTCAGTCCACAACACCTCAGCCTCCCTCTTCTCCCCAAGATAAATCGTCCACCACTGACGCGCTGCTCCACGCATCTGGCTTACAGCCAGAGGAACCCAGTACCATGTCGGAGCCCGAATCAAGCTGAAAGCTATCACCAGCTTCTCTATCCATCTCTCTTTCTCCACGTCAGATATGATTCCCTTGTACTTCTCAAGCGACTACTGTTGAAAGTCACAAAGAATCATCTTCCACTGATCGTCCCCCTCCTCTCGGTCAGCCCTCTGTCGATCAGCCAAATTAACCTCCTAGGCCTCGATCGCCCTCACTGCCCTTGGTCACCGTCTGGGTGCCATAGTTGTAAGGTAAACAAGGAATTCCTAATCCTGAGTAGTTTAGAATATTGATTTTAAATTTTTCTTAGACTTCTTATTCATTTTAAACCCCTAAAATACCTAAGAAACACAAGAACACAAGTCATTATGATGCATGCACCTTTCCTAGGGTCTCTACAGTCCAATCAGTGTAGCCTCACTTGGTCATTCGGTAGGCTCAGAGTCCTTGCATAAAATCACGGGGGGCCTAAAATCCCGTGTCCTAACCAGTCTTTCCTGGCCTATTTCATGCACCAAGATTGTCCAACACTATTTCCCTACAATTCCATGCAATCCTCGTTGTGTATAACTCCGAACTCCATCCTATCTCTCAACCTCTAGACTTTGATACCATTCTGTCATGAACTGCCATCACCAAGATGAGATAAGGGACAACATGTTTCCAGACCCTTCCTTATTCAAGTTGAAGGAGAGATAATGACCCCCGAGACCCACCTTCAATAGGTCCCAGAGTGGCGACTAGCACCAAGGGTATCGAATCACACACAAGATGGAAGGCATTGCCCTTTTTATTTAATAGGATCGGGAGATAAGATAGTAATTCCTAACAACCCCAAAAGTGGAAGTACAAGTAAAGCCAACACAAACCATTCCCATATGAATGTTACAAAAGTAGAAGCTACAAAAGTACAAGAAAACCTCAAATGAAAGTACCAAGAAAAGAAACAGCAATAGAAACTCTCACAACGTCCGAACTAGTACGATCCTGCACGATCCTGGAATTCCTCCTAGAAACCTGAAAGCAGTTTTGTATACATAGGGTGAGCATAGAAGTATACTCAGTAGGGAAAATCAAAAGCTCTCGTGCACAAGTGGGGAGTCATTCTAGTGCCCCGTGAGAAACGGAGATAACCAGAGAACCTATCAAGGAAAACTATCCACCCAAGCTTCACCAAGGAACACTTCCCAAATAATGCAAGTCAAGTAATTTAATAGTAATAGAACATCGATATTTGGTTATTCGGCGCCACTTTCCCACTGGTTATTGAAGACATCCTACACATCAGACCACTACCACCATTCACACTGCAGTCCCACTGCCATACCCCCACCCGCACACACCTGGGCTACCACAACCAAACGTCATGCCTGCAAAAACTTGGGACATATCTACTACACATCCTACCCGCAAAAACCTAGGCCACAACAAATACTGCCACGCCCGAAGACACCTGGGCCTCATTCCAAAAACACTTGGGAAGCAACCTACCCGCACACACCTAGGCCAACCACCACAACTACCCTGCCTGAAGAATCTTGATCTATAATGGACCTCAGGCCGTCACAGCCTACCCAAAGAGTCTTGGGATATTTGGGAAATGGAGCATAAAAGGAGATAATTACCATCCACTCATAGGAGTGTTGGGAAAACACCCTCTCCCATGAAATGGGGGTGTTCGGCACAAAGTTCTCAACATGGGTGGGGCGCGAATAAGAAACATAAGAACTACAATTATATGTATAGGTAACAATAAATCATCCCAACCTAGGGGTTCCAAAACCAACCTAAGCACAAACACCCTCATTACTGTTTATTCATAAAAAGGCACATCACTCACAACCAAGTCACAACTCATTCCCAAAACCAATTCCCCATTGAACCCATTATTGGTTTCATGTTCAAGTGATTCAATTTAAGTAAATTTTGCACTAATGGTCAACTAATAGGCATAACCAGAAGTTGTGGAATGGAAAAATAGCCAAATAGCACTTTTAAGCATTCACACTTGGTTGTCTTGTAAGGTTACAACAACAAAGGGGTCTGTGAGATCTCTCAAAGTACTGGAACCAAACCAAGACTCAAGATATATCCACACATGGCCTTAGATCCAAAAAAACAACCATACAATAACATAGGATCCCATCCCCATCCATATCACCCTATAAGCATCAAGTAGAACAAACAGACATACCACCAAGACAGAGCAAGGAAGTTTCCAGACTCAAGTACATCATTCATTAAGTTCCTTCCTTCGGCTTGGTTAACCGGGGTGATCACAAAAGGATTATTGTCCATTGTTCATCCATTAAATCATCTGAGTTTACGTGATTAATCAATTTCCATGTTAAGACATTCAATCATCATAGAGGATAGAGGTTCATTAGTGCACAAGGAAAGACCACCAACGGCCATGATTTTCAGTAGGCATAAGCCAGCACAATTCACAACATAGATAATCAAGGATAAGGAAATATAGTAGAAACATCGATCACCCCCCCTCCTTCATTCTTTAAATTCTATTTGTTATCTTTATTAATGTTTGGTTTTATCCATCCCCATAGAAACAATATCATACCCACCCCGCATGATCCACAGTGAAGAGAGATGAAGGAAAACCCTACCTGTATGATCAACGATCGAAGTTTCTCCTCCCTGTGCCAAGAGCTGGGGATGCACGACTTGCAGGGGAAGAGATACATGGACTCTAAGAATGAGTAGGAAATCTCCAGCACAGGCGTACCACTTTCCTTGAGAAGGGGGGATCCAAACACACAGGGAAAGAAAAAGGAGACTGACCAAGAAGAAGAAGAAGAAATTCTAGTGAGATATAAGATGAGATACCGTTTTTACGGGATGTGGAATTTTGAACGTATTTGAAGTCGGATCGTGGTTATCTACACGGTTGGTAGGTTACGCATGATGGAATAAATTGTAATTTAATAATTCTCATCAAAGAGGTGTCCATAACAGCTGTGAATTTAAATGGTTTCCCTTAAATTGTGCAACAAGGTAGAACTGGAAGTATGGGTAAAGGGTGTGACATCAAGGAAAAGCCACGTGTTTTGGTAATTTAAGGGTCACCTGGCTCTTGGGGGATTTTAGATATTATTTATGGGCTTTAAATGGCTTTGAAAGGGGTATTAAATCATTTTATGTCAAAAGACATGTTACGGGAGCGGAAAAAGTTGAGAACTGGAAAAAAAGAACGAAGACTGCTTGGTGAGGACACGGTACCACTGTCACAGTTCCACCCTCATGGCGCCACCATCACGGTTCCACCGTCACGGTGCTAGCCTCATGGTGCCACCATCACAGTGCCACCGTCACGGTGCCACCCTCATGGTTCCACCGTCATGGTGTCACCCCCACAGTGCCACCCTCACGGTGCCACCGTTTCGGTGTGGGGCCATGACTGGTGCCACCTTTTTGGTAGAACCTTTTAATGGAACCATGTTTTGGGAAAGTACTATACCAGGAGGGTCCGGGCCGTTACAAGGGGTTTTGAAATTATATTGGGATCAGGTTCTAAGTCAATAGTAAATTCAAATTCCCGAATAGGTATAACACTAGGAAACTCATCAAGAAAAACATTTCAACATTAATTTTCTAATAATTCATAATTAATCTGAATAGTTCCATTATTTTAAACAATATGTGAAAGATAACTTTCATTTCATTTTTTAAAAGTTTCTTAGCTTTCTGATATGTTATCAATGGTATGGGTTCTTTATTTTATGAAAATTAAAATTATTTATGAAAAAAAAAACATCTTTAACTTTATAATAAATCATATCATGGTAAATAAAAAGTCAATATATATAAAAATAACATCAAATTCTACTATGGGAAAACATCAAGGTTAGCTGGCAATGTCTTTCCATAGAAAACAATAGAAATATTCTTATAATTCGTTTTTCCCTTAATATTTCCTCTGCTATTTTTACCATAAGTTCTGATTTTATTTATTGATGTGAAATTTATAATATACCAGAAAATTTATAAAAAAATAAAGTAATGTTTAGACCCTATATCAAAAAATACATTCGCATAATCTGAGTAAACAAGAAATGTATCTATTACCACTTTATTGGATGGACCAACATCTACTGAAGTAATTAAAAAGGATTTAACTACACTTTTTTTCTTATATTTTGGTTGTTTACCATCATTAAAATCCTTCTTTGGGAAGGTATGTTCATAATTACCCATCTCACCCCATTAAAAACACTTTATAGTTTTCTTATCAGAATTGAACATACCAACACTATGAACTTTTTCATTGAAATCACGAGCTATATGTCTAAACTTACAACATCAGAATCACTTCCCAGATTTATTAAGTCATTCCCCATGGTTATTTTTACCACACTTTCCACAAACTAAAAACTGGATTTTCTTGTCTTTGGATTTATTTGAATGATTCTTACCCATTTCTGACCATCTGGACCTTTTCTTCTTCTTCTTTTCAAATTATTCATGATCGCCATCAAACTCCATTTCTAGACTTTCAGTACATCAAAAAAATCATATATTTTCAATTCATGGGAATCTAATTCCCTTAAATATCTTGGCTTAAATCTTGAGTAAAAATTAATAATTTTATTATCAATATCCTGAATGAGATTTGGAGTATACCTGTCCAATCAAGTGAATTTTTCTTTATATGCAACCACTGAATCTTCCTCATTTTTTAATTCTATGAATTTCTTTTCCATACTAAGTCAAACTTCCTTAGGAAAATTTTTTTCAAGGAAAATATTTTTAAAGTCATCACATTCCAAGTCATCAATCTCTTCTATTTCCTTGATATTCTTGACCACTGACCATTATTGGTTGGATTCCCCTTCAAAATGATAAAGAGAAAGACTATGATTTTTATTATCTAAACACCCCATGACATCGAATATCATTTTAAGGGTCTCAATTCACCCTTAAGCTACATAGGTTTAAAAGATCCACTAAAATCAGGATGGTGTTGACTCATAAAATGTTCCACTATCATCAAGTTCCTTTGTGTTATATATGGTTGTTCTGCTACATGGATTCCACCACCATTTATACTTCATTTAAACTAATCCATTACAATCATAAACTACTTAGTTCTAATTACCACCATCCCAGGTTGCATATTTTGAAGGATATCATCTTCCCGGTGCCTTCCTACTTCAGCTTCCCTATTTCTTTTGTGGTAAACCATTTTGAAAAAACATAATTTAGTCGAATAAACATGGTAATATTAAAATGATATATCATTTAAACTTAAATATAAAGTAAAAAAATTATTTATGATATTCAACTAATAACATCCTAACCCTTAAAGTAATCTAAATCATGCTTTGATACCAATTGAAATGAATCGGCCTTATATATTATATATTCTAGTGAATTTACCCTAGAATTCACTCTCTTTGATTCCCAATGATATTTTAGGTTTAGAGTTTTAAATAATTAGTATATACTCTTATATAGTAAATTTATACATTAAAAATTGAAACTTTTACATAGTATCTATTTTCCCATAAAACAAAAGTCTTTAAAATATAATAGTAATTCTTTTCATGAAAAGCATTCACAACATTCATCTTATAATCTTCTATTCTATTACCGATCCTTAAACCCTATGGAAAAAAATTTAAAACTTTGGATGAGAACAAAAATATTTGTAAGGGAGATAAAAATAAGGAATTAAACCATTATTCCATTAATACTTATAAACACATGAATTCATTTTCCCAAAGATATACTTATCACCCTTAATAAGAGTAACATATAAATTACTTTATGAAAACATGAGATTTCCATAAAAAATAGAAATAATAAATAAAACATTTAGGTAACTAGAGGAATAATTTTATTTTCAAACTTAATTAAAATTGTAACCCTTGTGGCTACTATATGATATGTGACCCTCATGGATACCATAAAATAACCCTCATAGTTATACATGAATGTAACCATCGTAATTACACTAGGAATAACCATCACAGTCAACTTCAAACATACCCAATTAATTGAAGGGATATTATGGAACCAAATATCTTTGGTTTATAATAGAACCACCTATAATCATAAAAAATTCCCAAAAACTAAAACATAATCATAAAATAAGAATACTTGCATCATAAAAACAATTTATTGAGAAAAAACACTTATTTTAAAACAATATTGTTCACATGAAAAGAGAAACATTTTCTTTATAAATAACCATGTAATATTTTAAATGAATATTTAAAACATTAAGGTTTCATTAAAGAAGAAAAATTCGCTAATTCTATATATATCTAAAAACATTCTTTTTAAATTTTGTAAAAAGAGACATTAAATGGGATTTTTAATAGAAAATATCTTACTTTATGTCTGAAAAGCATTATGATCTTCCACATAAAATCATGGATAATCAAATAATATTAATTAATTACTTAATTCATAACATATTAAAAATATATTTTATTTATTATAATTTTATTAAGTTATTGTATGGCCATTTTTGATGAGTTACAAAGATCAAAGTCTCTATTCTAGGAGTATTTGTTTCATGGTTGCTTAAATTGTGTATATTTATGGATGTTCTTGTCAAATGGGAATAGTACTATAGAGGTGAAATTATATGGTATTAATGAACCTAAATAATTTTAAATGGTAAAATATATAATTTTTCATTCTGACATGAGGATGATTCATTTTATAAAACATTATTGATAATTGTTTGGTTTATTATGGTGATTTTCTTAACAATCACAAACTAGTTATATTTTTTGTTTAATATTATGGTCATATATTAATTCTAGAATGTGATACCATATAATATATATATATAGGTAATTTTAAACTATTATAAGTTAATTTAAATTATCATGAATGCAATAAAGTGAAAATAAATTTTATCATCCATCAAGGCGGTAAATTAACATACCGTGGATGATGTTTTGTTTTTAAGAGTAAAAGGATAAGAGAAAATATTTGATAATGAATATTACATTAACACAATAAAATTATAGTATATATATGATTCTGGATTTATCATGAAACTTTATAAAATGGGTGAGGATAAAGTTGAAAAGAGAAATAATTTAAAAAAGAAGGAGGATTTTACCTCTTGAATATCATCTCCTTGAGAACCTCCTTAACGCACATGGAATTGGTCTTTTGGTGGGACCAAAAACACTAGAATGTGTCTACGAATAAGTAGAATATAATTTCTCATAGGATGGTCAATATATAAGGCTCACAATGCTGAAAATAAGTGAAAGAATGAGTTCCCTTTTGAAATTTAGGTGAGGGGCACTTTAGGGATTTCTTAAACTATTAAAATATAAAAATGCTATTTTATAGGAAAATATTTACAGATATCCATTAAATGAATAGTGGATTAAATTTTCGATAAAATATTATCCCCTTTGACATTATTATATATTTTTATGATTTTAAAAAAAATTATCAAAATATTATATTCATGAAATATCATTATTTTTAAAATCTATACTTTTCATTACTATGAATTTTAAAACATCAAATAAAATTTCAAATTTTAAAGAACTATTTTAATATATTTAATACATGTCATAGTTATATATATATTTCATTTATCATCTTAATTATCTAATATTATATTTATTTTAATATTTTTAATATCATTTATTTTATTTTTTTGATTAATTTAATAATTACTGTATCATCTTTATACAAGCCTTTAATGTATTTATTTATTTCATAAAAATTAAAAATTAATTTCCATGAATAAGATAAATATTTTAGATTTAAAAAAAATATTTATATTTAAAAATTACTTCTATAAAACCATATATTAAAATTTTTATTCTAATTAAAAACCATAGTGCGAAAATTTTGACTTTCTTTTAAATAAAATAATATAAGCAACGTAATTTCATTAAAGTGGTTTAAAAAAGGACCCAAATTCTAAAAATATTATGATTATAGTTGATACTTACTCATAAATTATGATATCAAAAAAAATTCATTTAAGGGTTCATTTAATTTTAATTAAAATCATTTTTATTGATTTTTCTTCTGCTTGCAAAGTCACTACGTCAGTGTTTCATAAAAATTAAAAGAAATTATTTCATATATAAAATTTAAAATAAATTACTATCATAAAAATAAATGAATTATTATCAAGATAATATTTTATATTCATTCATTATGAATATTTACTCATATATATGTCAATATAACTTCTTTAATTTGTTAATTTGACTTGTCATGCCTTGTGCAAACATTGCACAGGCAGTATGATAAGATTCATGTTATATAACTCTAAAATTATAAATTAACAGTTATAATCATAATTTATACCAAATAATTAATAAAAAATCATTAAAATACTTTTTATTACTCAATTATTATCTATAAAGAACCAAATTTGACTTTATCAATGCAGCACAAACACTGTGTTGGCACTGAAAATTATTTTTATATTTTTCGTGAAATAAATTATAATTTACATGTTCTAAATTATTTCTGTAAAATATTTATATTATGATATCATAATATATTCATTCCATAATTTTAATAAATTTTATATCATAATTATTTCTTGACGATGTGACAAAAATATTGTATTTTCGAAACAAACATTATTTTTTACTATTAATCAAAATTTTAACTTTTTTAGAAAATTCTAAAAAATTCATAATAAGATAATTTTGACATGATGAGTTCAAAAATAAAATTATTTTTCTCCAATTAAAATAATATAATTTTAAAATTAATCATTTAAATATAACTATATAATAAATTGGTTTAATAAAACTATTTATTTTAATAATTACTTAACATAATGAATTTAAATATTTAATTCAAGAATACTAATAAATATGAAAACAAATTATTCTTTTAGTAACTATATTTTCATAGTATGTTTCACTTTATAAATACATATATTTATAATTTCATAATAACTCAAATAATTTTTTTGTAAATACATTGTAATATCCATAGAGAGAAAGAGAAAACACAACATGAGGCAGAGAAGTGGAAGAATATAGAAACCATAAAATAAAATTGTAAAAACAGAATGAGTATTACCTAATGAAATGAATATTATTCCATAGAAACCCCTAAAAACATTGATAATGTGTAAATAAAAATCAAAGGAATGATATAACATGAAATATAAGTTTAAATCCCATAATGATATTGAAAATTATTGTAAAAGAATTACATAGGGTAGTGTATACGGTAAATATATAAAGAACCTAAACATAGTAACCCGAAGCTAGTGGTTACTTTATTAAATTGGCATAAAAACAAGGAATTACATCCTGAATAATTTAATAGTTTATTATTCATATTAAACTAGTTACATACTTGAAATTCAAATTACAATTGAAAAAATAAAATGCACAAAGTGTTTTCTTTGAGAACATCATTATTCCTCTTATCATATCCCTACATATCAATCACAAAACACAACCTAGTATCATAAGGAAAATAAAACATAAGAAAAATGAGAGATCAAATGCTTAGTAAGGCTAAGAACTTAATAGAAGCTATCATGAATAAATAATCATAATCAATATTGAAAGGTAAATAACTAAAACACATTCCATTTAATCAAAAAACTGAGCATAATATGGTAAAAATAAATGATTGTCAAATAAATCCATTTAAATGATAATATAAGATTGTAACCTAGACCTGTATATTCTAACTAATCGAGTAGTCACATAGACATCAATATCTGATCTCTTAATGAGGGAATGCATAATTCGAGACATCTAAAACATACTATCAAGACATTTCATAAGACGGTTTAGATTTATGGGTAGAAACCCATCTAATTTGGACAACTAATTTGTCTCATGATATCTGTCAATGCATCGAGGGGATATCTATAATTAGCCCCCACCCGTTAATTACTAATATAAATTTATTAATCTGATGAAAACATTAAAACATAATCAACATAAATATTCATATTTAAAAACTAACATGAAAAATGGTAATACTTATCCCAATCAAATAAATATAATTAAACCATTCATATTAAAATGGTGAATGGTAATAAAATTTTTATATCATCAGTTATACTGATCATAAACCGTCCAAAAAAAATAATGAGGATGATATCAGTACAACATATACTTAGTGGATCATATGTAAATTAAAGGGTTAATTTCATTGATGAATTTAAATACAATGAAAATGCCATTAAAAATATTTTTGAGGAAAATAACCTTTTCAAATTGATTTTTTTTAAACACCAAAAATGTGAAAGTAGTTTTATTTGATAATAAAATTTCAAAACTTGTGAATTAATCTTTAAAACAATTAGTGTTCATGATAGTATAAATTTTTTTCATTCCATATAAATTAAAAGAAATATTCCTTTCAAGTTTTTGGTAAATACCAAATGAGAATTGTTTTGAAAATGACATGAAGTTTCCTTTATTTATTTTTTAAATAAAAATGGGTAACAAATTATTTAATAAATAATTATTATATGGTTAAAAACATTTTTTAAAAACATTATTATAAAACATATATTTTGATGAAAAAATATTTTCAACTGAAGAGAGAAATAAAGTTGGATTTTACGGAAAAAAAATTTCTCAATCATTTTAAGTACCAAAGAGTGGGAAATGGAAATATTACTTGAAAAGGTTCATGATTAACCATATTAGAATAAAATAAGTTTATTTCAAGATAGAAATATAAAATAATTCCCCTAAGGGAGAGTTAAACAAAAACAATCTCGAATAATGATGAGATAGTAAAATAAACCCTTACTAGATTGGAAACTTTTAAATCATAAGCCCTGTGAATAAAATAACTTCAATTGAAACATTAAAAAACATGAACAGAAATATTTTCATGATATAAAATATCAAAATTCTCAGTATATACACCATATAAAGGAATTAGTGGGTAATATTGTGTATGTCTCACGGCTATACTTGTGAGACGAGAAACCCATACCTTAGGTTTGACTTCCTTTATATTTGTCAAAACCACTTGTATAATAAATATTTATTTATTAATAATATATTATATAACTATAATCATATATATCATACCATATATGATTTACTTATAGTATTTTATCACCCATTTATGAATAATTATTTTTTAAAACCAATAATTTCATGTGATAATTGCTTCATTTTTCATGTATGTTTTAGTTTATTAATATTGATCTTTTTAATTTGATCATGGATAAATAATATACATAATTTTTAACATGATATAAATATTATATATATTCATTATATAGATACTTAGATTAATCTTTAAAAGTTATATATAAAAAATAGATTACACTATTCATGGAGACGGTAGGTTGTACATACTCATAAAGGTTGTTTCCATTTTTCTCAATGGATGGAACAAAAGAATAAATATTAATTTATATTTAAATAATTATTATTATAATATATATCATTTATATTAATAAAATACATCCTTATTACCATCCATGTAAAAATAAAATGAAAAAAAATTCACATCGCTACATGGAGAGGTAGTCCACACATAAGCATGAGCAACAATATTGGTTTCCAACTGATTGGAAGGTACAAAGTAATATGTGATATTTTATTTAAAAAATTAGTTTTTTTCATAAATATCACATATATTCCTTAATTTTAACCTTACTACCTTCCATGTAAAGTGTAATCAAAAAATAAATCACATCACTTCGTGAGGCTATAGTCTGTTGTACACAAGAGCGATGTTATCGTATCTCTCATGGAATGTAAAGTAAGGAAGAATATGTGATATCATAATTAAATACGTATAATAATTTCGTAAATATCATATAAATATGTTACATACATCATTATATCCATACTTTAAAGTTGGTGATGGAAAATGAATTGCATCAGTCTGTAAGGCGGTAGTCCATCGTACACGTAATCAACAGTTTTGTTTCCCATTTTATGGATGTGAAGATAGATCTAGGGTACTAAATTAAAATAATAATATCTCATTATATATTAGATACTTTTTTATTTTATTATCATATTTTATGAAGTATTTAAGGTGATATAGGAACAAACAAAAAAAATATGCATGTTTAAGAATTTAACCTCCTCTTCACAGAGCCTCTTTAGGTTAAAACATAAATCCTTCTCAAGAGATATTCCTAATAAAAATAAGGCATATATAATTTGGTAAGGTAATTAAATAATGTATCTAGTTAAGTATTTTCTGAATGGTTTTGGAAGTATTAATAGGGTAGGATATGGGGTGAACTTTTTATAAATGGGGGAGAGGACACACATAAAAATTTTAAAAAGATAAAATGATACCCATATTTTTATCGTGATAAAAGACTCAAACATAGTTCATTCTAAAAAATTATAAATTATAAAGTCAACATATGAAAATAAAATATATTTTTGATAAGTTTTAGGTCATTTTTAAACCTTATCTTCTTAGTTTAACCCCTCGATAAAATCATTTTTACCTTAATCACGGTAATTAATTTTTACTATTTTAACTATTCATTGTGATAAAAAATTAAGTTTAAATTATTATATAATATGAGTTATTATGATTCCAAATAAAAAATACATTTTTTAAAATTTAATTCACATAAGTTATAGAATTTAATTTAAATTTAAACCACAGACGTGATGAAAGAGAGTTTTTCCAAAGAGAAAATTCTCATAAGTATAGAATATTTTAATATAAAAATTTATTATGTAATTGATTATATTTAACTAAATTAGTTAAATTTTAATATAATTAAACTAATTTTTATTTAAAACCAATTTAAAATATAATTTAACTTTTTAAATAATTTAAATGAAAATGTTATTTTCAATAAAAATTATTATTTTTCACTATTCATCAAAAAATTAATCTTTTTAGAAAAAATATCAAAAATTAACATAAAGACAATTTTTACTTCTATATTTCAAAAATGAAGTTTAATTTTAAAATAAAATTTTTAAGAGTGTTAGAAATTAATTTTAAATTATGTGCGCAAAGCACGACTAATCAACCTTTTAGAAAAATACATTTTTCTCAGGAAAAAAATTATTTCTCTTTCAAATGGTTATTATTATATTTATAATCATTAGATAACTATTGAATTTATTTTAAAAAAGTTTGAAACATATTGTTTTTATAATTTATTTATTATTATTCATACCCTCCATTTTAACAGCTAGGTTATAATTTTCATGTTTAAATAATAATATTTTAATAGAGTATTCTGTTTCATTTATACCTGGGTGTTGTGTGAATCACAAGCTATTTAAGTGATTGAATTTAAATAAATATATCCTAAATTATCATGGTGTTATATTATTTTATAAGTTTTGTATTTCATTTAATACACATTATTAAACATGATGTTCCTCAATTAAAATACCATGGTGTTACATTCTACCCCCTTTAAGAATTTGTCTCATCATAATTTAATATTGATCTCAATAAATAAAGGTTTTACATTTGAAAATAAATTTTTTGGAAATCCACATCATAAAAGGGGTTACTAAAACATCCTCTTGATAAAAGAGAAATAGAAGTATGAAGTTCATCCAGAATAACACATTACTAGGTTTCCAAGTAGGAGACCATGGGTCGGAAATAAAAACATGAACATGGAAGATAATACTAACACATAAGGATTAATAGATAATGATAGATAAAATCATCATGAGAAAGTTAAACAACAACAAAAACATAAATCTATGATGATTTAAAAGACCACTGATTCAACAGAAATGAAAGTAATAGGACAATATTTTTGTCTCAATATCTTTTTCCTAAATTTAAGGTATTATGTTTCCATTATGATAGATAAAATAAGAAAATAAACATACAATTTCATTCTTTTTTTATTCTTTAATAAATTCCTAATTCATCTCTGAATCTAAGAAATGAATATCCAATTTGAATTTTTATACCTAAAGTACTAATATTAACATTTAACAGGTCATTCTATCAATAAAAGGATGATCATTCATTCCTCCTATCTCTAGATATTTTCCAATAATGAAATGTTTATCATAATTTATTCAATAAAACACAAAGTTTAAATTAATTCATTGCATAAATATTTACCCTTAAGACTCATCCAAAATATGTCTGATAAGATTCAAAGTCCAAAAATTTATAAGAGAGGTCACTAAATCAACATTATATTACCCATACAATATAAAGTGGATTTTAATGTCACATTACAAATATTTAGATACATTTATCACCATATAACCTTATGAAAACATGCATGATTCCAAAAATAAAATCTCATTTTGTTGAATATATTCCATAAATCCAAACATGTAGTAAATTTCAACAAAGATGACATAAATCACAAACCAATATCAAGGTTACCAAATATATCCCATAATCATATATTTATCATTATTATCTAAACATTATCCACATATTAAGGGTTATGTTCCCTCAATCATGTGTTTTCCAAAAACATCAACTTTCCACAGAATCACTTTTCTTGGTTATTGGTACTATTCGTCATATGATTTTGGATCCATAAAGAAAAAGTACTTCAATACAATACTTTTACATTTTATGATTATTATAACAATAATATCATTGAAAAAATACTTCTATAACATATTTCTTGATTACAAATTCAATCACAATAATTATTAAACTTCATATTTATCAATAGCATAAGCTTGACCTTGGTCCCTTAGCTTCTTCTAGGGTATATTCCCTTTATGATTATGAAAGTAATTTGTTTAGTGATTTATCTACTAACAGTTTAATCATTTAATACTAGAAAATTCTTTATTTCCCTTTTAATAATGACCATGGTGGCCTTTCTCTCCACACTCATAGCAAACACGCATTTCTTTCAAGAAAGTAATAGGGTGTTTCTTTCCACAATTATCACTTGTGTGGAAATCCTTATTTAAATTATTACTTTTATCTATATTCTTTCCTTATAACCTCATATTCCCTTTATTTCTTTAAAATTCATAAGAATTAGATAATTATTTCTCTGTCTTTATAGTACATGATATTATGTCCTCGTATGATTGGAATTTTCAGGAGAAAAAATCCATTTGAAGGATTGGTTTTAACCTATCCAAGAAATAGTCAATCATACTCATTAGATTATGTATGTGGTTTATAGTATACCCTTCTAACCTTTTAATTTTGGATACATACAGAGATAAATTTTTATCTTCTTTTTTTCTTAGGCATAGTAATTGTCTCTCCATATCTGCTCATTGCTCATGGGGAAAATACTTTCCAAGAAGAGTACCTTAAAATAATTCCATTAAATGTTTTTTGTTTATTCTTCATCCTTAGTGTTTTGAATCAATGACCACCATTGATTAAAATATCCTAAGAGTTGATAAAATACCATGAAAAATTTCTCCC
Organism: Viscum album; assembly: GCA_963277665.1. Lineage (NCBI taxonomy): Eukaryota > Viridiplantae > Streptophyta > Magnoliopsida > Santalales > Viscaceae > Viscum > Viscum album. The sequence goes on along the minus strand of OY728157.1, from coordinate 858,186,867 downwards.
TTTCATTACTTCCCAAAGCAAGAAATGCCTTATCTAAGGTACTTATCCATTTATCATCTATAAATATATATTTTCCCCATTGAATAGTGGAGGTTATTGACACATAAAATGGTCTAACATTATTACACAACATGGTGAATCAGTATAATGATCCATATGATAAAAGTTATTTCTCATAACCTGATTCATCTACCCCAATATGGTTATAATTTATTTAGTTTTAGATATAGTTACAGCTCTATATCTGACTTCATTATCTTTCCTAGGAGAGAATCCTAACATTTAATACCTGTTATGATATGGTTCTCATTCCTTCTATTATCCTCCATTTCTAAAAAAATAGTTTATACTAAATTAAACCATAACATTATGAAACATAATGTATAATCCCAATATTAGAAAATGGTTTAACATAAATTGAAAAATTTATGCATGGATAATCTCATTATCATAAACATGGTTTATTTGGTAAATTTTAAAAATAATAAAATTATTTTCAAATCCTTAATAGTGGTTTGTAATGAAAATGTGAAATATACTAAGAATATCTCCCATGAGTGTCAAACCAGGTGCATAGTAAGGACTATTTTCATGTACTAGGTAACACTCAATTCAATCCCAATGTGCATTTTTTGAGCTATTTCCCCTAGGTACATATGTTCCATAACTACTTATACTTATAGTATACAGACATAGATTTATTTCTAGGAAAAACACAAAATCCCTAAACTTTAGGATGTTCTTATATACTTATCCATAATGTTTATCATAGTTTTATATTCACTAATCTATTTTTTCCTAAATATAGTTCTTAAGGTTTCTACTAAACTTAATCTAATACTAACTGTAAAGACCCCGACCCCAATAGCTAAGAGTAGATGGTTTCTTTTTTACATTGGCATAAAATACAAAGAATCACATCCTAAAAGACTGAATATTTTAGTAGTCTTGGTAAACTAGATATACACTTAAAATTCACATTAAAAATGAAAACATAAAATACACAAAGAGTTTTCTTTGAGAATTTCCTTATTACTCATAGTGTATCCCTACATATAAATCATAAAACACTTCCTTATATCCTAGGGAAAATATAACATAATAAAGGGTTGAGATCAGATGCTCACTAAGGGTAAAAATTTATAATAATCTATCATGAATAAATAATCATAATCAATATGGTGAGATAAATAATAGAAACACATGTCATTTAATCAATAAACTCAGCATAATATGGCAGAAATAAATGATGATAAAATAAAGACATATAAATAATCACATAAACTTTAAAATTATCAATGGATATTATAACTAATCAATTAAGCACATGGACATTAATAAATGAACTCATATAAAGGGAATTCATAATTCCAAATATCTTAAACATATTTTCAAGACCTTTTACAAGAAATTTTAAAACTGTGGATAGAAAATCATCTTATTTGGCCAACTGATTTCTCTCATGAGACCTTTTAATGCATTGAGGGGTTATTTATAACCGTGATAGAACCATCACTTACTATGTCTAATTCATTCCTCATATGAATGGGGTAAAACATAACCAACATAAAAAAAATATTGAAGAACTAACATACTAAATTTTAATGATTACCCCAATCAAATAAACATAATCATAAACCATCCAAAGTAATATGGTGAATGGTAATAAAACTATACATACTTAGTCAAAATTATCATAAAACATGAAAATAAATAATAATTATGACATAAATACAAAATATCATCCGTGTATTATATATAAAATAAAGGTTTTATGTCATTAATGAATAGAAATAACATAAAAATGTAATCAAAAATATTTTTGAGGAAAATAACCTTTTCACTATGAAAATATTTGTTAAAAAATTTCATAAAATATTTTAAAAATTAATTTATTTAAAAATAAACTTTAAAAACTTGTAAAGTAAGATTTAAATCCTTGAGTGGAAATAATATTGGAAAATTTTGTTTATGTTATACTCATTATAAAAAATATTCCTTTAACATTTTGGGTAAAAGAAAAATAAGCCTTGTTTTAAAAATGACATGAATATTCCTTTTAAAACATTTTGTAAAAATTAAAAATGCAAAATAAAATTATTTAATAAATAATTTTGATAAGGTTAGTGAAAATTATGAAAAAAAAATAGAACATGTCAATTTTGTTGAAAAGTATTTTTTATCGAAGATAAAAATAATGTCTAATTTTCTTAAAAACATTTTTTTCAATCATTTTAATTACCAAAGTGTGGGAAAATAGAACAATTACTTGAAAAAGTTCATGAATAACTATATGAGAATAAAATATATTTATTTTAATATATAAATATTAAATAATTTTCACAATGGGGACTTAAACAAAATCAATCTCGAATAATGATGAGATTGTGAAATAAACCCTTACTACTTTGGAAACTTTTAAATAATAAGCCCCATGGATGAAATTTTAATAACTTGAATTTTCCATGTATTATTTTTTGATATTGAATGGATTATTTTTTAGACCAGGCAATTAGATGGTGTGTGATTATGAGGCTTGATGTTCCTAGAATAAATTTTTGAATTATATTGAATATATTAAATACTATATGCACACTTTTTTCCATAAAATGTGTAATAACTTATAAATAGAGGATTGAATCAAAAATATGAGGAAAATATTGGGTTTAGAATGTGGTTTTTACCTTAGGCATGACATAAACTTTTTTAACATGGTACATTTGTGGAAAAGACATCATATGCATAAAAATGAATAAAATAAAATAAATTTATTTTTTTATTTATTCATTAACACAATAACCTAATTTCATCTATAAGTAAAATATTTTAAAATAATTATAGGGTTATTTTTATAACCCTACATCCATTATAGAACCAATGGAGAGGGCGTTGGAGGATCTCACTTGGGAGAACAGTAGCTGGATCACTATTTGATAATTGGTGTGTAATGGAATTAGGGGATCTCACCAATGATGAAGACACAACTTCATTCTTCATCAGTGATCGATCTTAAATGAGTTAGGGTATTAGTTTATTTTATTTCTTCCAATTTTATGATTCTTATGATGAACATGAATTAATCAACGAATGAATTGATTCACGTATCATTCATATTGTATGTGCGGGTTAGATTTATCTGATAATTTAGGAAATTTCATTGTGATTATTTATTTATCTTTTTTCCTGTAATTATAGATGAAATGAATAGAGGATAGAATGAATATTGTCTGAGATTTATTCCTCACTATTTTGATTGTGCTTCTCTTCCCCATTTCTCTATTTATCACGGGTTATCCTTTGGCATGTGGTTTGAAAAACCCCGAGAAATCAAATGTTATGCACCCATTCCTTGAAAAAATGATTTGATATTGTATATCTAGGCTTGAAACTACATGAAGGTTGAACAATTATGGAAGGGGTAGTGTATTATATTGTTTTCAATACATGATTTTATGTTATTCGGTGTGTGACGATGGATGATGTGTGCCGATGATTTTCGAGAAGTCTATGTGGCCAGAATCCTATGATTGATAGTAGTAAGGTTTAAACAAAGTAGATCCATGATTCCTTTTAATATTGAGGCTAGAATCCAAGGTGAAAATGGTGATAGCATATGTGGGTAGAGGAAATTGGTTTTTTGAATATCCTGATCAACATGATGTGTACTTTAGAGTGACATGTCGTGTGAGTCCCTCTTAGTGGTGGCTATGGTTTCGGGATGAAGTTAAAGATCACACGGTGTGTGACCCCTATCACACAGTGTGTGACCCTTCCCAGTGTCTCGGAATATACCTAAAAGGGTACATAGACATAACCATGTGTATACGATCACGGGAAAGTTGTGTACTACCACACTTTTATGGTCATTCTAGAAGTACACGAGCATGGGAACACTGTGTACTTCTACATGAACATGGGAACAAACCGTTTACATGGATATGACCATATAATGAGGGTAAACACCATGTACTCATAGGAAATGTCGTTTACTCCTTCAATGTTGGATTGAATCCCTTGTCCTTTATATCATAGACAAGTTTCATTTATGGTTTGTTCCCAGTATCCCTTACCTTAGGGTTAGTATGGAATAACATCCTATACATAAGATAGTAATCCCTTCAAAATTTATTCTTGTATAGAGTTGTTGGAATCATTTATTTAGAAAAGTGAGATCCTCTATCATATTCTTTCTGTAGGTGAAATTATGGGTATCTTTGTGACCAACACTACACGAGTGTTGATCCTCTACTTAGTGCGTCATTTTAGATTTAGTTTTTGGTATATCCCATGGCCTTGGGTGTGATCCTCATCTATATATCGTATCTCTTTAAAACTCCAATGTATCTTTTATATGATGATACCCAAGGAGTGTGACCTCTCGGATGAACGTCGTTAGTTTTATCTGACTTATGGAATGTGTTCTATAGGATGAGTGCTATGTGGAACATTAAACTAAGAATCCTAGGTAGGAATTATGGTTGTGACATTACCTTGAGACTGTGTGTCTTTTTTGAGTATATCAAGATATTCTTGTTATTTGTTTTATAGACATATACCTATGTATAGATGACTGTTATTATTTTTTTATGATTTGTGGTTTCGAGGTGTCCTATTAGGTATTGTTATACTCACCCCTATATATGATTTTTCTACATGTATCATTTCTTTTGGAGATGATCAAACTATTGAAAGATTCATAGAGGGACCATGAACAGGCAGTTCTTAGTCATCCAGACAGACTAGGGTTTGTTCAGTGATATTTTGATAGCAATCCCCATCTTTACTTTCAGGTTGGACTTGTTGTCATAATATTTATGGTTGGATTGTCTTTGACCCTTTTTACTTTTAATTACTTTTTTTGTACTCTGGTTGTGGGATTATATGTATGAATGCTTGGGTTAATTTAGTTTTTTTACATTTCAGCATTGTGTGGGCTTGGAGATGTGTGTGTGTATGTAGGTACATTATTCTAAAGCCTACAATATTAGTGACGTGTCTACTCAGTGATAGTTTCGAACCCCTAGCCAGTTGAAGGCGGTCTTGGGGAGTCATGGCACAGTCCCCTTCTAGTAGGGGTCATGAAAGAGTGGCCTCAAAGAGGTTGGTAATACCTTAGAACTGGTGTCTTTGAGATTGGTTTTCAGAAACAGTATTATGTTTTTTGAGTTCATCTTTCAGGTTAGATACCTTAGTGTTGGTGTGATGGCTAACATATCCATACACTAGTACTCTAATAACCTGCCTTTAAACTCAATACATGAGAAGACTATTTGTAGGGAAAACAATGTTACATGAATAATATAAGAATGGGTTGTTGTTTTAATGTCCTTATTGAGTCATATTTTTATATATACTCATTGACCATGGTATATCTTGTTTACTTTCAGGATGCCTCTACAATTTATGCCAGCTAGGATTCAACATAAGGATCATGAGGATGATCCTATCATTATGAGGCATCGATACGGGGACTAGTTCCAAATTTGTTACCTCCAAGTGGTGCACTAGCTATACCACCACCTTTTGAGAAGCATATGGTACCCATAGTACTAGTGGATTAGGTTTGTAGGATGATCGCACTTCATGAGTTCTAGTGATATTGACCCCTCATGTTCTGAGGCAATCCTAATAAACATGTATCTGAGGACTGTAATGAGGTGTTTACATGAGTTTTCCTTCTTTTCATGACACTGGCATATCAAATGGTGGTTCTGGAAGTGAGCCTTCCCTGTGACTCTATAAGATGATGGTGGGGTTCAGTGACCCAATCTTACAACGAGATAACTCTATCATTGTTATAGTTTGAGTTCCTTTTTATGGAGGATTTATATCTAGATACATTGAGGTTTTTCTACATCCACAAGCTCTTACACCCTTGTTAGGGTAGCATAATGGTAGTTGGGTATTCATCAAGGTTTACCAATATCTCCAAGTACTTCATAGATATGGTTCATGATCACTTATTTTAGTCTCAAGCCTTCAAGAGAGGATTGAGTAGAGACATTGGATCTAGAGTTATACATTTTTTTCATTCCTACTTATTGTGGTGTTATAGAGGAGCTTTGGTGGTTGATAGTTACATGGTTGAGCATACATAGATATTGGTTGCCAATAGTAGGCACACAGATGCAGATACTTTGTAAATATGAATCTAATGTCAATCTCAGGGACATGGACATGCGAGATGTTTTAAGAGGAGGTCCCATGATTGAGGTTTTGTGGTTTAGGGCTCACAGGATAGGTCAATTCAACCTAGGGAGAGGTGGTGTTACTCCTTTGATGGAAGGTTATATTTTTTATGAGTTTATCTGACCTACCATATAGTTTATTAGGGGATAGTGGATGGTATTTCTATGTAGAGATAATGATAGGAGAATATAGGTCCACAGGGTGGAAGACACAGAAGAGGATCTGGGAGAGTAGTTGGAAGTGGTATATGCATTTACTTGTTACCATCACCAACACCCCCAGTTGGTCCATGCTAGACTCATGGAGCTGGAGGACAGGGGTTGGGGAAACTATAGGTGATTGGGGATTATTACCCAGTGGATTTGGGATTGATATAAGTTATCATCTGTGTCTTTTATACATTTTTTGTAGTAGTAATAGACACATTTTCTAGTCATTTTTTATTTACACATATTTAGTTTGAGACTTAGAGAGTCCATTTGAGCCCTTGGCCAGACCCTTGTGCTTGGATAATCCTACTGTATCTAACTCAATGATCAAAACTTTTTTTGAGATTGTGACATAACTCTTGGAGGTGATAGTTTCTTTTGTGATCTCTTTATAGTAGTGATGAGGACTTACAATTCCATATTTGGTATGGAATGGTTATCTATAGTTCATGCCTAGATCAACAATTTTAGGCATAGGATTTGATGTGTCCACAGTTATGTGAATAGGTTTTCCTTTTTGGGTGAAATGGAAACCCAAGTATTGAGGTATAGACTCATACAAATGAGGGTGTGGTTGATTAATCATTAGTTATAAATAATAACCCTTGGTGTATAAAATATTATGAGTTTTTAGTTCCCTGTAATGGTGGCGGATTATGAGGATTGTTTTTCCTGAGTATGTTCTCGGATTATCTCCCCACTGATAGATATACTTCTGCATTGATCTACACCCTAGAACAATATCAATATTTGCGCCATAATATCGGATGGCTCCCATAGAGCTTCACGAGCTGAGGGCGTAATTGGAGGACTTATAGAGGAAGTTATTTTTTAGACGCAGTGTTTCTCCCTGGGTAGCCTCAGTTTTGTTCACCGAGAAGGTAGATGGGATATTGAAGTTATGTATGCACTATAATTTCTTGAACCATGTGAACATGAAGAAAAAGAATACACTATCAAGTATCTATGACCTCTTTGATCATTTTAGAGGGGAATGATGGTTCTTGAAGGTTTACCTCATATCATGTTATCACTATTTGTGAGTACGGTATGAAGATATACCAAATATGGCATTAAAATGTCACTACAATCACTATAGGTACATGGTGATTCCCTTTGGCATGAAAACCACCCCAGGAGTGTTCATGGGACTCATGAACTATATATTTCAACCTTTATTATACTGGTTAATGGTAGTCATCATTGACGATATCCTAGTCTAATCAAATTCTGAGGAGGAGCATTAGAGACACTTGAGGATGGTTCTAAAAATACTTCAAGAGAACTAGTTGTATGGGAGGTTATCGAAGTTACAGTTTTGGATTCTTATTTCCAACTTTATGGGACATTTTATCTCATCAAATGGAGTGGCATTGGACCTAGTGAATGTCAAGGAAGTGTTAACTTAGGAGACACCCAAGAGCGTGATGGATGTTCAAAGCTTCCTTGGGTTTCTAGGATATTATCATAGATTCATACCTGAATTCTCTATGATATCAGTCCCCATGGAATATTTTAACTAAAAGGGGTGGCCTTTCATGTGTATGGAGAGGTTCCTATAGGATTTTTAGGATTTTAGTCAGATATTGATGAGTTTTCCCATCTTAAGATTACTAAAGGAGGGTGTTGAGTATGTAGTGTTATGAAATGAATTAGGAATCAGGCTTGGTTGTGTTATTATGTAGAGGAAATTGGTGATTTCCTATGTTTCACATCAGTTGAGACCACATTAGTAGAGCTATGTGACCCACGATCTATAGTTAGCAGTAGTAGTCTTTATACTAAATATATGGTGACACTATCTAATGGGAGAGCAGTTAATCATCTACTATGGCCACAAGTTCCTCAAAAATATCTTCACTCATAAGGATATTAACTTGAGATAGAGGTGATGGATAGAGATCCTCCATGATTATGAATTTGAATTTTTTATAATCTTGGGAAGGGGAATGTGGTAGTACATGTTCTCAGTAAGAGATCTTGTTTTCCATTATTGACCAAAGCATAGGATTAATTAGCCTCTTTGTAATTATTATTTGTGGATGGAGATGGAGATTCATACCTCTATTTGATGGTTGTTGTCCCTAAAATTTTACATCAATTCAAATAATCTCAACTTAGGGATATCTATTGTGAGACCCTACATACTCATATATCTTTTTGAAAAGATCCTAATAGATTTTAAAAATGTGGGGTGCATGTCATTCATTTCAGAGGGTGCACGATTGTATCAGTGATGTTTTGGGATGAGGTTTTGAGAGACTTTAATACATCTCATTTTACGGTACATTCATATGTGTTAAATATGTACTAAGACCTCTAACTTTAGTTTTGGTGGCCAATGATGAATAAGGGAATTTTAGAGTTTGTATCTCGATGCCCTACTTGTTTGTAAGTAAAGGTTGAGCACCAAGTTCCAGTAAGTTTAGATCAACCCCTTGAGGTTTCAGAGTGGAAGTGGGATGAGTTATCCATGGACATCATGATGGTATTACCACATAAATTCAGGGAACATGATTCCATCTGGGTGATCATAGACTGACTCATCAAGTTGGTCCACTTCCTAGCTATTTGATAGAAGAGTCATGTAGATAGATTGAGATGAATCTATGTGTATGAGATGGTCTGAATCCATGAATTTCAATCAATAATAATTTATATCCATGGTTCTCACTTCACATCTTTGTTATAGAAGAGATTGTAGGAGGTGTTTGGGATTTAGTTGTGTATGAGCACAACATTTCACCCTCAGACTGACGAATAGACTGAGCGGACCATTAAGGTTCTATAGGATATGTTGTGAGGTTTCATATTGTTCATTGGTCATAGTTGGTAGGATCACCTACCACTGGTGTAGTTTTCATACAACAATATCTATCATTCTACCATTGTAATGGCACCATTCGAGGCCTTGTATGGGTGAGCCTGTAGGTCACCACATTGTCAAACTGAACCAAGAGAGTCATCACTCATGGGCCTAAAGTTGGTGTGAGAAACTACTAAGAAGTTACAGATCATATAAGATCATATGAGGACTGTATAAATCCATCATAAGTCTTATGAAGATATATTAAATAGACCTTTGAAGTTTGAGGAGGGAGACCATATGTTCTTACAGGTTTCACCCTGACATGGATTGTGGAGATTTGGGTGGGGTAGCAAGATATCTCTGAGATTCATTATCCCTTTCCAAATACTGTTTAGAGTTGGTAATGTGGAATACCAGTTAGCTCTACCATCATAGTTATATTGGGTATAATATGTCTTCCACATGTCACAACTATGGAGGTATGTGCATAACCCATCACATGTTATCAACTGGGGGACCTGAACATTTAGGATAGAACTACCTTTGCTAAGTAATTGTTGTATATTGAGGATCAGTAAGAGAGGATCCTTCATGGATGACAGATTCCTTTAGTGTGTGTCCGGCGGAATCATAGGAATATTAATAAGAGAACCTGGGAGTGGGAGGCTCAGATTCATGCTCAGTTCCCACATCACATTGTGTAGCCACTTGTTTTTTCTTTTTTGGATGTAAATCCCCAAAGTGGGGAGAATATAATAACTTGAATTTTCTATTTATTATTTTTGAATATTGTATATATTATTTTTTAGACCATGTGCTGAGTTGGAATGTGATTCTGAGGCCCAGTGTTCCCATAATAAATGTTTAAAATATATTAAATATATTAAATAAAAAATACACATAATTTTTCAGAAAAAAAGTGTTATAAATTATAAAAGGAGTCCCATATCATAAATTTTAGGGTACTATTGAGTTCATAATTTAGTTTTTACCTTAGTTGTGACATAAACTTTTTTGGATTGGGGAGTTTGTGGAAAAGTCATCACGGTCATGAAAATGAATAAAATAAAATAAAATTATTTATTTATTTATTCGTTGACTCAGAAACCTAATTTCATCTATGAGAAAACAGTTATGATGGAATTATAGGGTTATAAACATAACCATAAATCCATTAGAGAAACATTTAATATATTATTAGAGGATCTCTCTTAAGGAAACGATAGTTGTAATGTAGTTCGATAATCAGTGTGGAACAGAATTAGGGGATCTCACCCACGATGATGATTAAACTTCATTCTTTTCCAATGATCAATAAAAATCAATGAAGGTTGTTATTTTATTGTATTTATTCTTTTTTTATGATTCTTATAATGAATTTGAATCAATCAACTAACAAATTGATTCATAGATTGTCTATATATCAGTTACAGGTTAGATTTATCTTGGAAATGGTAAAATTTCTTTGTGATTATTGTTTTATCTCTTCATTCATCATTCTAATGGAAATGAATAGAGTACAACAAAACCATTGTATGAGTTTCATTAATTTTTTTTATTGTTCTTCTCTGCCCTATTTCTTTATTCATCGTGGTAGATCATTTTTTCCGCAGTTCGATGAACACCGAGAAATCGAACATTGTGCACCCATTTCTTGGTGTAATGATTTGATATCATAGATCCAGGGTTGGCACAACATGACGGTTGTGAGACGATGAAGGTAGTAGTTGATTATATTTTTTTAGATATCCATTTTCATGTTCTTAGTTATGCAATGAAAAATGATGCGTTTAAATTATTTCCAAGTGATTTAGGTGGTTGGAATTTGATGATTGAAAGCATCAAGGTTCTACCAGATCATATCTATGATTCTTATTGAGATTGAGGCCAGAATCTAAGGTGATGATAGAACAAACATACATGGTAGTAATATCATGGTTTCTAGATAATCTTAATTAATACAGCATGTAATTCGGAGTTGCACACCATATGAGGCCCTCTCAGTGGAGACTAGGGTTTTGGGATGAAGTTAAGGATCACACTGCTTGTGACCCATGTCATACAACATGTGACCATTCCCATATATCTTGACATGTATCTCAGAGGGTACACATACATGAATAAAATTACATGGTTGTGGTTATGAAATATACTCCCACATGGGCATGGTTAGGCTAGATGTACACGGGCATGGGCACTTTGTGTACTTCTACACAGACATGGGAATAAGCCATTTACATGGACATGACCCATTATCAAGGGGAAATTTCATGAACTCCTAATATATTATATATACTTTAACAAATTTATCTTAGATCCTTCATCCTCTATATCTTGGATAGGTTTTTCATTGTGTGTTCCCTATATTCATTCCCTGGGAGTTAGTATGGAATCGAATCCTATTCATAGGATGGTGATCCATTCAATAAAACTTATTGAATATAGTTTTTGTAAACATTACATGAGGCCCAGAGTGATATCCTCTATCATATTCTTTCCCTATGTAGAGTTCTTGGTATCTTTGTGACCAACACTATGCGGGTGTCGATCCTCTACTTAGTAGATTATTTCAGATTGAGTTATTGGTATAACCCATGGCCTTAGGTGTGATCCTCATCTATGTATCATATTTCTTCAAACCTCTAGTTTATCCTTTATATGATAAAACCCAATGAGTGTGACCTATCGGAAAAACTTTAATGGTGCTATCTGACTCATGGAGTTCATTCTCATAGACGAGTGCTATGTAGAACCTTTGAGCAGGAATCCTAGTATAACATTACAGTTATGACATTACCTTGAGATTATGTGTCTTTGTTGAGTATATATGGATATTCTTATTATATGTGTTATAGATATATACCTATATATAGATTACTATTATTCTATAGTTATATGATTTGTGGTTTCTGGGTGTTCTACTTGGTATTGTTATTCTCACCCCTACAGGGGCATTTCCCACACATGTCATGTCTTGTGAAGACGGTCAACCATTTGATAGATTCCTAGAGGGACCAAGACTAGGCACTTCTTAGTGAGTTGGAAATACTAGGGTTTGTTCCTATAGTATCTTGAGAGCAGTCCCCATTTTTACTTTCACGTTGGACTTGTTTTCAGACTCATTGTGGGGGGCTTGTGTTTGGCCCTATTTACTTTTCATTACTTGTTTTTATACTATGGTTATGGGATTAGATGTATGCATGAATGTTTTATTTCAATTGTATTAAATTTTATCATTTTTTGGTCATGGAGATGTGTGCATGTGTATGGGTACATTAGGATAAGACCTCCCATGTTAGTGATATGCCTACTCAACACTAGTCGCCAACATCAGACCTATTGGAGGTAGGATCAGGGAGTCGAGGAACAGACCCCTATGGGATCGGTCATGGAGAAAATAACTTCAAATAAAACTTTAAATACCCTGAAGAGAAATATGTTCATGATATAACATATCTAAAGAGTTATTATATACACCACACAAGGGAATAAATGGTGAATATGGTGTATGTATCACAGAAGTAAAAGTGAGATGAGAAACCCTTACCTCAGGTTCAACATTCTTCGTATGTATCCAAACCTTTTATATAATAAATATACATTTATTATAAATGTTTTATAGAACCATAATAATATCTCTCATATCTTATATTATTTAATTATAATCTTATCACCCTTTTGTTAACAATTCTTTGTTAAAATCGCTGTTTCGGGTGATAATTGCTTCGTTTTGCATGTATGTTTTAGTTCAACAATTTTTTTTCCTTTTAATTTAATCTTGGTTACATAATCTCTATAATTTAAACCATGATAAAAATAACATATATATTAATTATATATGTACTTAGGATAATCTATTGAGGTTAGATATAGAAAATGTATTACACCATTCATAGAGACGATAGGTCGTACGTACACATGAGTATTGTTTCCATTTTTCTCAACAGATAGAATGAAAGGAAAATAAATATTAATTCAAAATGATAGGATCCTTATTATTTAATATCTATAATTTATATTAATAAAATATATTCGTATTACCATCTATATAAATATAAAATGAAAAACATTTCACATCTCTATGTGGAGGCGGTAGTCCACATGTTCGCACGAGCGTCGTCATTATTTTATAAAGGATTGGAAGGTAAGAAGTTATATATGATATTTTATCAACCTAGTTATTTTGATGTCATAAATATAATATATATTCATTAATTTTAACCTTAAAACCTTCCATGTAAAGTTTATGTGAAAAATGAATTGCATCGCTTCGCGAGGTGGTAGTCCACTATACACATGAGCGACATTATCGTATCCCCCAAAAAATGGAAACTGATAAATGATATGTGATAAAATAATTATATATGTATAATAATTTCATAAATATCATATAAATATGTTAAATAAATCATTATATCTAGCCTTTCAAGGTGGTGATGTAAAATTAATTACATCTATTCGAGAGGTGGTAGTATGTCGTACACATGATTGATAGTTTTGTTTCCCATTTTATGGAAGTGGATATGGATATATACTATTTCATTAACATAATAAAATATTATTATATTTAATATACTGGTTTTATAATATTATCATAGGTGAATATGGTTTTAATGGGTTGGGATATTAAATAATACAAGTACACATGTTTAAGAATTTTACCTCTTTTTTGGAGAGTTACTTTAGGTTTCTATCTGAAGCCATCCTATGGGTAATTTTGAATCAAAATAAGGACTCTATGATGCGGGTAGAGCATTAAGTAAATTATTTTGGTAGGTATTTTATGAAAAAAAATTGCTTTTTGAATTGTGAAGAGGGGAGGAAAGTGGGTGGACATTTATAAGTGGGGTAGGGGACACACATAGAATTTATGAAAAGATAAAATGATACCCATATTTTTGTCATAAAAAAGACTCTAAAATGGTTCATTATAGAAAATTATAGGTTATAAAGTCTAAATATTTCCAAAAAATTGGTGTTAGAATTTTTTTTAGGTCATTTTTAACCCTTTTTTATTTGTATAACCCCCTAGTAAACACATTCTTACCATAACTACAATAATTAATTTTTTATATTTTCACTATTCATTATAGTCAAAACTTATTTTGAACTTATTATATAATATAAATTATGATTATTTAAAATATTTAATTTATTTTTCCAAATTAATTTCACAGAATTGCTGGAATTCAATTTAAAATTAAACCACAAACCTAATGAAAGAGTGATTTTCCAAATAAAAAATTCTCATAAGTATATATTATTTTAATATCAGAATTCAATATGATATTGATTCTAATAAAATAAATTAGTTAAATTTTAATATAATGTAACTAATTTTACATTAAAACCAATTTAAAATTTAATATAACTTCGTAATTAATTTAATTGAAAAGTAATTTTTTAATAAAAATCAATATTTTTCACTATTCATCAAAAAAATTAATCTTTTTAGAAAATTATCAAAAATTAAAAAAAAGGTAATATTGAAATGTATATTTTAAAAAATAATTTTATTTTTTCAAATATATTTTCTAAAATTTTTTAAAAATTAATATTAGATTATGTTTGAAAAATGTGATTAACCGCCTTTTAGAAAAATATATCTTTTTCGAAAACATTTATTTCTTTTTATAATGGTTGTTATTTTAATTATAATCAATATATTGTTAAAATAGTGGGTTCCATAGACCCAACTATTCAGTTAATTTTATTACCATATCGTGTATACAATTATCTATGCATGATGTTATCTTACCATTATAGTGTAGACTTTTCTGCATCCACTATTGAAATGGTAATTTCAAAAGATTAATTGTTGTATCAAAAGGTTATAGCAGTTCCCATGATATAATGATAACCTCTATATACTATGAAATTAATCTTAAATATATGTTCTTTGTTATGGATACATCATGTTGATTGGACACAGTAGATGTTTGACTATCAGGTGTTGGGGGCTCATAAGCATTGAGACTTCTTCTTATAAAGTTTGCACTTGGTGATCTCTAGTTATAAGATCATGAGGACTGGCCCACCAATAGAAATACCACATGTTTTGGGTGTCATTTTATGTTTCTATCTATGATTATGTGTAATGGTCTCCTGACTTGAGATCATTACCAATTTATGTCATTTGATTGCGTACTTCGATGCAAGATGAAAACCATGGCAATGAAGTCGTGGTGAATTAGTTTGTTTTGGGTGCGTCGATGGGGGCATGACATTGGTTTAATGGTCAAGAAAGGATTCATCTCTTCTGTGTTATGGAAGTAATATATCTCAGGCCATGTTGATATAGATGGTAGTACCTTTATAAGATCATGTCCATGGCAGTCAAGGGTAAATCCATCCAGTTACTTCAACAAAAAATAAAGCAAGAAAAGGGAGATGATATGAGAGTGCATCCTAAATTATGAGATATTACTGAGAAAGAGATTATATTATAAAGTACGTGTTCATAATTTTATTGTCACTATTATGACAATACTTATCTCTTCAGGGGCCATGATGGGTTGCTAGATCCCGCTCTTGGTCTGTGAATAATATTCATTGTTGTCGAGATAAGGTCCTAGAGGGTCACACACAATATCATATTCAAGAATCTTCCCTATTCAGTTGAATAGGAGTTTTGAAAATGGTGGGACCCACCACTGGGGTCCGAGATTTGTCCAAGGAAAAATGATCACCAATGAAATAAATAAATTCATATTATTTAAGTTTAGAATACTGGGTATTGAATTTATTTATTAAATATATTTACGATTTTTAAGTAAATACATGAAATAATATTAATTGAAGAATATTAAATTATTCAAGGTTCGATTAATATTTATGGGAATGACGAGTCAAGTAAATGACTAAATTATTATCAAGTAATAGATTTTAATATATTACAAGTAAATGGTATTAATATTTATGACTTGGTTTAGTAGTCATAAAATGTCGTTGATAGTGTGTTAAGTATTCGGGGGTTGGGTTGGCATTTCCAAGTAATTAATTAACTGCTATATGTATAATAGTAGAGGATATTTCTAATGACAATTCATGGGAATTCTCTCTCCTATCCTCTCTCCCATGTTCCAGAGAGAGGCTCTGGATCCAAGGACTTCGGATCGAGCACTCTCTCAAGTATTTCTTACAAAGTGATGCGGTGATCGTTGGATCATTGAAGACGTCATCTCAATTTCGCACCAGCACCCAAATTACAACGAACATCACTCCCTTATATTTCTAGAAGTGTATGTGGAAAATCTAGAGGAGTTCGATGTCGGATTCTTAGAGCAGTGATCGCCAACGATGAGCAGACGTCGTGCTTGGATTCAAAATTAAACCAAGTACTTTACAGTTTATTTTTGTGCTTAAAATCCTTCACACGTGGTCCTCAGCCTAGACCGGGCTGCTGTTCACTAGTGTCGACAAGTTAACGTCGATTGTTGGTGGAAATTTTTTAAAAACCCACCTATTTCGGGTTTCTGTTGCACGCCCGATTCCAACAAATATAACCATTTAACTTATTTTATACATGTTTAGACCATATAATTTTCATAATTTAGTTATTACTATTAATACACTTTATCTTAATGACTATGTTATAATGGTCATTTTAAAAAAATAATATTTTAATAGAGTATCATGTTTTTTTAAACCCGGTGTTGCATGCATCGCAATCTATTGAAGATATTGAATTTAGAGAAATATATTGTAATGAATAAGGTTATTATATTCTCTTCTAATCTTTTTTTTGTTATACATGCTATCGAACATTATGTTCCTCTTTTAAAATCATGAGGTTCTCTAAAATAGATGAAAATAAGTTCAAAAATGTAAATAAGAATAATCAATATGCATAACTGAAAAGAAATGTGTATTATATGATACAAGATGTTTGGAAGTATAAAGGAATGTAGTTTAACATATTTTTAAAAATTTAATTAAATCCACATCAATAAATTAGATATAATTTAATTTTTGGTTATCCACTTTTAGGTATTTCCCTCACTTTATTTATCTTCCTCTTTAATTGGGTGTATCTTAGGAATCCTAAGGATGGAGATAATTTGTTGGTGAAAATGACCAAAAGTTCAGGGATGTATGTCATTTTTAATTAATGGAGTCTGAGTATAAATGTGTAATGTATTTTCAGGGCTCTTCCCAAGTTTGGAGAACACCCAAGTTGTCTTGAGGTTTTTGTAAAGAATATATTCTTTCATAGTCTGCTGGGAATTTAAATGTCATGTAATGAGAGTAATCGATGTGTAATGTTCATTAGGATCCTTTCATTATCTGAATAAATAGCACGAAGGTATTACATGTAGTGTAAAGGTTACATACCATGTAATGTTAAAAATAAATTTTTTAATAAAAATACATTGGGTTTTGACATATATGAAACCCTTGGATTACATGACATGTAATGGGATTACATGCTATGTAAATGTCACAAGTTTGTATTTTAGTGAACTTCTTGGATGATTTGTTTTATTATTTGGATGCAGCCTCATTAATCTCGACCTAGATCTATCCTCTTGAAATTTTGGGAACCTTTGTTCATTCTGGATCAATTCATTCAGTATAGGATCATCAGGGTTGTGTGAGGTGTCTCTCTAGGTTACTAATCCTATTTTATTCATCATTTCCTTTGATCATAGTATCATCATTTCATTGTGTTATCAAATCCATTGAATCAGGGTGATGATTCTCTTGATTTATTTCTAGATATTTTGTGAAATCTTGTTCTGAGGGATGATTCTTTTTTTTGTAGCAGGTGTGCATTCTTGAGGTATGATGTGGTATTTATTCTACACTGACCCATTTTTTTAAATTGAATTATTTTTTTAAATTTGTGTATTTTTTTAGGTCATATTTTGCAATTATGTGTTCTTCCTTGTTGGTGGATCCCGATGTGGACATGTGCGACCTGAGTTTTGAGGTAGGAAATTCTATCTCTAGCCTATGTTTGATGAATTGCATTAATTTTTTTATATATTGTTTTATAAAATTAATTGGAATGATTTATTTATAGATTTTTTGTGTATATAAAATATTTTTTAAAAAAATATGGTTTTCCCATAGTTTTGGTAAATTAAAAAGGGTTTTTTAAAAGCATTGTCAACTGGTTTTTTTTAAATAGATTTAAAAGTGTGGTTTGAATGAAATTGTTTGATGAAATGGGTTGGAAAATAAATCACATGGGAATCCTTGGGTACTTAGGTGGATGGTTTAGTAATATTTCTCATCTGTTGATACTGTTGGGGGGTTTTCTCATGGGGATTTTCTCTACTCCCTTTGCATGTTGTTCTAAAGACTTGGTAGACACTATTGGGAGGGTTTAATTTATGGTTTGTTCCTCTACTACGTAGGTTATATGAATATGTGTAGGGAATTGATGTGTGTGTGATTTTCTATGTTGGTGGTATGAGTGTCCTAGCTATCCTGACCTAGTGTGGTCCTTAGTGTTATGTTTCTTGTGCTTTGGCCGATTTGGGATGCATTGTCTTATAATGTTTTAGTTGTACTACCATAGATTTGATATGATATGTGATGCGTTTTTTAGTTTGTTTTGATTTATCTACATTGATATATATATATATATTAAATGCATTGAAAATGATTTACCAACTTTATTGTTGGAATTATGGAAAAACGGGAAATTAAATTGATTTCTGTACTTTTGATATAAAACTACTAAACTGAATATCATACCTTGATTTTTTAATATTGATAATTCTAGGATTACTTGTACTAATAATTGTTATGGAATACTTGGGTGGGACCCTACTATGACTGTTAAATCACACCTTGTGCACCCCTTCAGTGGTGTGTAGACCTTGTTATGTCTTTCGATGTAGGAAAATGAAAGGTGTCATAGTGAGGCGATGAGGTTTTCTATCAACTAGGATTGGGTAACTGGTGGTGAGATAGTGGGATTTTTCCAAAACTATCACATGAAGCTTTTGGGATAGTTGTTTTAATTTTATCATCCATTGTTATTAAACTTGTCTCTTGGAGATTGTTTTTCTAAATTTTTAGTTATATCACTTTCATTGTTCTCTATCATTTATGGAATATATTAATATCTTCCTTTTTTTATTTCTAATATGTGTACATATTCCAGGTTGGTGCTTTAGTTTGAGAAAAAGCATTCCCTCTAGCTTTTTTTTATGTCTGGGTGAAAGTTTCTATCCTTTGGGGATCTAGAGCGCCCTTCTTGTATGTGAAGGATCGGGTTGGGTTCCAGTACTAAGAGGGTATCTAGGTTGGTTCATTACAAAATGGTACGAAAGGGTGGGTCTATCATTAATATTCCTTGTCTTGGGATGTTTGATATACTAGAGATTGTATTTTCTAGACTTGTGATATAGGTTACAGTGAGTACTTGGCCAGCTATTTCCATGGTGAGACTCAAGTTACTATGGTATGTTGGGGATTCGTGTCTCATGTTTTGAGTTTTGATCTTAATATCAATTTTTAATAATAGATTATCTAGTTTGAACTTATATTATTATGTGTCTGATTATTTCTTCTATTTTTTGTGCAGTAGTATGACTCTGAGATGTGTTTTTTGAGTTTCTCAAGAGGGTGCAGCTAATTCTCTATTAGGGTAATTGACCCCTCAATCAAAATTTTATCAAGGATATCATTCGAGTAGTTCGTTCTTTCAATTAGAACATTTCATAAGTCTATGAATCAGTTGTAGAGGTACAACTATGAGTTGTAGGAGAAAGAGATCGATCAAATGAGTTATTTTACAAGAATCCACCATCCTTTAATGGTATGAATGAACCTCAAGAGGAGGAGGATTGGATTGAGAAGATCGATTAGGTATTTAAATTCCTAGATACACCTGAGGTTAACAAGGTGTAGTGAGCAATGATCTATCTTGAGGGTTACAACATGTGTTGGTGGGATTCCATGGTATAAGTTGATAGGAATGTGGGTTTGAACTATAAGGGTTTCAAGACTCTCTTCATTCAACAGTTTTTTACAAAATCAATAATGATGGTGAAGTATCGTGAGTTCCTCTATTTTCATCAGGGATAGTGTTCAGTGTCAGCGTATACAAATTAGTTTGTGGAGTTGGTTCATTTTTCACCATATGTTGTAAAGAAAGACCAGCTAAAAGATCAAAAGTACCTGAGGGTTTGTGGCTAGATATTTTATCGTGGGTATTTATGATGATTCATTCGACCTATATGGTAATAGTGTATAGAGATATGGTGGAATAAATTAATATGGAAGGAATGGTTGGATATTCTTCTTCTTCTCTTCCACCTAATGGAAGCTTTGGTTGCATGTTAAGGAATAATTTTAAGTGGAAACATCATCGCAAGAGTGGTGGAGGTGGTTCTCGGTAGTAGGCATCTTCGGCACCTCTAATTGTAGCTAGTGTTGTTCCTTTTACCTGCTATCAATGTGGCAAGGTTGGACGCACATGTAATTATTGTCTTATATCAGAAAAGATGTGTGAACATTGTAGAAATTATGGTTATCTGCATTTTTTATATCATGATATGTCTACACCTCGATATGGTCAGGGATCGTGAGCTCCAAAGGAAACTATGAGGAAATAGAATACTTCAAAAACTATAGGTATCTATCCAAATGAATCATGGTTGAATCATCTTTACATAGTAGATGAGTTTCCAATGGAGGTAGATGCAAGTCTGAAGATGGTCAGAGGTACCATATTTATTGGATCTTCAGTAGAGATTGTTTTATTTGATACTGGTTCTTCCTAATCATTTATATCTAACCATTTTTTTATATTCTTAAAATTACAATGGAGACAATTTCTTTTGTTATGGAGTTACCAACACTTTTGGGGAAGAGTAAAGAGTATGGATTTTAGTGTCCTTTATATAGTCTATCAATATTTGATGCGTAGTTATTCTAGGATTTCCTTATTCTTGATTAGGATTGGTTTGACATCATCATCAGGATGGATTATCTTGTTTCTCATTATTTTGAGGTTTATTTTTATTATCAGAAAGTCTTATATCTTACAATTTATGAGATATCTCAATTGTTTTAGGGAGAGTGGGATTCGAGGTATGATCATGCAAGACCTTCCCATACATAGCTCAGTAGTTTATTGTTTTCTAAAACAGTTGATCCTAATGACGTTTCTTCTATTTTTTATCTTCTCTCTATTATTTTGGACTTTCCTATAGTTTTCCTAGATGATTTATCCAAGATTTTTATATAGATGTAGGTATATTTTATGATTGACCTTGTTCTATTTACATAGCTTTTTTTGATACCTTCCTATCATATATAACCAGTGGAGCTGAAAGATATCAATATTTAGTTGGATGATATGATGGAGAAGGGTTTTGTTTACCTTGGTGTTTCACCTTGGGTATCATCAATTATCCTTTCCAAGAATGAAGATAGTTCACTCCAATAGTGTGTGGAATATCAGAAGTTGAACTAGGTAACAGTTAATAACAAGTATTATTTACCTCATGTGGATGATTTTTTTGATCATTTAAAGGGGGTAAAGTGGTTTTCAAATATCAATCTTTAGTTAGGTTATCATCAGCTTAGGGTTTGGTAGTGTTATATACTGAAGATGAATTTTAGGAGCAGGTATAGCCATTAAAATTATCTTATGATGTCATTTGGTCTGACTAACATTAATGTAGTTATTATGGCTTTTAGGAATTGGATATTCCATCACTATCTTGACACTTTTGTGGTAGTGTTCATAGATGACATTTTGGTTTATTCAATATCTAATTGTGTTCATGAGAACCATCTGATTTTGGTTCTAGAAATCATGAGGATTCACCATATGTATGGAAATCATTTTGAAATTCAATTTTTGGGTCTAATAAGTATGATTCTTATGGAACGTCATTTCTAAGTATAGCTTATAATTTTATCCTAAGAAGTTAAAGGATTCTTTTTCATGGGAATAACCGTCAAATATCTTTAATATTTAGATATTTCTTAGAATTTTTTGATATTATCGACGGTTCATAGTGGATTTCTCAAATTTATCATCACATTTTCCTACTCTTACCATGAAATGGGTAAAATTCATGTGAGATGCAAAGTGTTAGTATTTTTTGAAAAGCTCAAAAATACTTATGATATCAGCTACTATTTTTATCATACCTAATCCTGGTAAGGGGTATCTAGTTTTTATTAATACTACTATCACTGGTTTGGGTTATTTTCTCATGTAGAATGATCATGTGGTAGCTTACATCTCTCTTCAACTTTTACCATATGAGAATAATTACCCCAATCATGATTTATAGATTTCTATAGTTATTAATGAGCTTAAGTGTTAGTGGAACTATCTTTTTGAGTAGATGTTCAAAGTCCTTTATGACCATAAGAGTTTTTTCTATATATTTTCTTAGAAATACTTGAATCTCAAACAGAGGTGGTGGTTGAAATACCTTCAGATGTATGATTTCGACATCACATACACTTCAAGGAAGGGTAATTTCATTACAGATTCTCTTAGTAGGAAAATTCCATCACAGGATATTTTATAATTTAAGGAATAGTGGAACCTTATGGTTATTTTCACTCAGTTTCATCTTGATTATTTGTAGGATGTTTCATATACAGTTCTAGTTAGTGTTTAATTATCATCATCTCTCTTTGAGTCTATTATAAAAATTCGGTAGTATAATGAAAGGTATAGAAGAATTCAATAAAGCCTTTATAGTGGGGAGACTATTTCTGGTTGTTCTCTATATTAAGATGGTATTCTCTGATTTAGGGATCGGTTTTTCATCCCAACATCTGTGATGAATTGTATTTTAATTTATTTTCATGTTTCTTTATGGTATGTTCATCCAGTAACTATGAAGATTTATTATGACATGAGAAGGTGTTTTTGGTGGCCAGGTATGAAGTGTGACATTGTTGATTATATTTCATGTCATTACCCATGTAAAAAGATAATGGTAGAGAATTTTAATCCTTCTAGTTTTCTCTAGAATATTCCAATTCTGGTTTGGAAATGGGATGAGGTATCCATGGAATTTTTTTTATTAATATGGACTCCCTAAGGGAGGAATGTTGTCTGGGTGGTGATTGATCAGTTGAAAAATTTAGCTCATTTCATTCTGATTAGGGATACCACTAAAGTTGAATATTTGGATAATCTGTATGTGAATGAAACTATGAGGTTACAAGGGGTTCATTCTTCAATTGTTTCAGATAGGGATCCTAGATTTACTTTGAGGTTCTGGATGAGTCTCCATAAGGTGATGGGGAATCAGTTCAAATTGAGTACAACTTATCATCCACATATAGACAGTCAGAAGGATAGTGTTATTTAGATCCTGTAGGATATACTTTGTGTATGTGTCTTGGATTTTGATGGATCTTGGGATGTCCATATGGGACTGGCCACATTTTCTTATAATGAAAGTTATCAGTCGTCGATCATAATGGATCCTTTAAAGGATTTGTATAGTCCGTCACGAAAATCAAATCTTTGTTGGGTAGAGGTGGTGAATACACTTTTTTGGGACTGATTTTGTTTCAGGATATGTTTTTTAGGAT
The DNA here is from genome assembly GCA_963277665.1 of Viscum album. Classification (NCBI taxonomy): domain Eukaryota; kingdom Viridiplantae; phylum Streptophyta; class Magnoliopsida; order Santalales; family Viscaceae; genus Viscum; species Viscum album. Next base: position 858,163,128 of record OY728157.1, on the reverse strand, counting down.
TCATGATATACATCCATGTTTGGTTACAGCTCATATTTTGACAAAAATCTTATACGGATCAACAGTGTCAACCATTGGAATTTTCCTTAGGTGACTAGGTTTTCTGGAAATTTTCTCTTCGTTTGGGTCAGCATCAACTTATAAAATATGGAAAGATATCTCTGAGATATGTTAAACCATTTGAGGTCACTTATCATCTTGGGAAGGTTTCTTATTGGTTAACATTTCTAGTTCAGTTGATATACATTCATGATGTTTTCCACATATCACCACTCGGTAAATAAGATCACGATCCCTCTCACATTATGAGTTAGAAAGATATTTATTTAGAGATATTTTTTAATATTGTGGAACATCAGGTAGAGATCATTAACTCTCAAATGAAAGATTTGTATGGGAAGTTGATTCTGCTGGTCAGAGTGTTTTGGAGACATAGGTCAGATTCTCATGAGACTTGGGAGTGCAATTCATTGATGAGGGAGAAGCGGCCTTAGATATTTATTAGACTTCATTCTTCCACATTAATTATAGAGGATGGAGACTCTTATGGTGGGGAGTTTTTAACATCCTGTTGCCCACTTTCACTTATTCCCCTTCTCATTATTTTTTTCCTCTTTAATTGGGTGTGTCTTGGGACTCCTAATGATGGATAGAATTTTTTCGGAAAAAACTTCATAATGTTCAGGGATATATGTTTATTTTAATAAATGAAGCTCATGTAAAAATTTGTAATGTATTTTTGGGGTTCTCTTAGAGTTTAAAGAATGCACAAGTTGTTTTGAGGGTTTTATAAATAGTCTGAACTTTTAATAAAAATGAGACTTGTTTTTCAGAATATATGACACTTATTGATTACATGACATGTAATGGGATTACATGCCATGTAAATGTCTCAAATTTGGATTTTAGGGTGATAATTGGATGATTTTTTTATTATTTGGTTGTCTACTCCTTAATCTCAACCAAGATCTCTCCTCCAGTAATTTTGGGAACCGTTTTTTATTCTAGATCGATTTTTTCTACGTTGGATCATAAATGTTGCGCTAGGTGTCTCTACAGGTTAGTATTCCTTTCTAATTATTTTTTTCACTTGATCACGTTAGTTCCATTGCATTGAATTATCATAACCATTTAACTATGATTATGATTCTCTTAATTCCTTTAAAGATCCATTGTGTGATCTTGTTCCATGGGTCGATTCATTATTGGTTGTGGTTTTTTAGGTGTGAGTTCTTGAGGTATATTGTGAAATTTATTATTCACGAATAGATTTTGTTAAATATAATCAATTATATTATGTATGGATTGGTTTTAGGGCCTCTGTTGTCTTTGGGTGTTCTTACATGTTTCTGGATCCCATTACGTCCATTTGCGACCCATGTTTTGAGGTAGGTGGTTATATCCCTATCATATATTGGATAAACTTCATTGATTTTTTTTAAAATAAATTATAAAATTAATTAGAATAATTTATTGATATATTTGTGTTTTGGGAAAAAAATTGATAAAATATGGTTTTCCCCAAGTTTTGGTAAATGAAAAGTTTTTTAAAAATCATTGTGAAATGGTTTTTTTGGAATGGTTTTCAAAGAATGGTTTGAATGAAGCAGTTTGATGAAATGGTTTGGAAAATAGAGCACATGGGAAGCCTTTGGTACTTAGGTGGAAGGTTTATTAATAATCCTCATATGTTGATACTATCAGGGGGTTTTCTCATTGGGATTTTCTCTGCTCCCTAGGTATATTATTCTTAGTTATTTCGTAGACATTATTATGAGGGTTCTCTTTTTGGGGTGGTCCTCAGCTACCTAGGATCGATTCATACATCTACTTGATGTGTGCATGATTTTCTATATTGGGGGTATGAGTATACTAGATATCATGACCTAGTTTGATCATTGGCATGATGTTACCTATGAATTGGTTGATGTGGGCTACTTTGTCTTGTACTATTTTGGTTATACTTCCACAGATTTGATATGATATGTGATACATGATTTGGTTTTTTTATATTTTCGTTGATATATGTATATAAAATTATTTTAAATAGATTTACCTACTTTATTTTGGAAATGTGAAAATGGGGAAATTAAATTGTTTTCCCATGCTTTTGATAAAAAAACTAATAAATTATATACCGTGCCTCTTTTTATTTAAATTTGAGCATGCTGGAATTACTTTTATAGAGACATTTTATGATACCCCGGGGTAGGACCCTAATTATCCTATTATCTCACACCCTAATCATCCCTTTGGTGGTGCGTAGAACATGTTATGTATTTCGATACATAGAAAGGCAAGGTTCTCTAGTGAGATTATGAGGTTTTTATCTGTTGGGTTTGCGTCAATGGTGGTGAGATAGTGGGAGTTTTCCAATGCTATCACCTGAAGCTATTAGAGTAGATATTTTTTTGTCATCTTTTGTTGTTCGACTTGTCTCTTGAATATTATTTTTCTTCTTTTTCAGTTTTATTTCTTCCATTGTTCTCTATATATTTTGAAATATATTCATTCCTTCTGCTATTTATTTATTCTATGTATATATATATCATGTTGTTGCTTCAGGTTGGGTGAAATTTTTCCCTCTAGTTGTTGTTTGATACCTAGGTGCTATTTTCCAGCCTATAGGGATCAGAAATGCCCTTCGGGGATGTGGCGGATCAGTCTAAGTGCCAGTACTGAGAGGGTATCTTGGATTATTTGTTACATATAAAATTTCACATTTAATTAGTATAATTTGAAATATAAAAGATGAAAATATAATAAATTTTCATCTTTAAATATAAGAAAAATATGGTTTTTCATATGAAGGAATATATACATGGAAGAAAAATATATAAAAAAAATTGACAATTTTTACATTATAATGACTGGTATTTATGAAGGAAGAATCAATAATAAAATATTTTTTGATAAAGAAGTGAAATATCACCAAAAATAAATAAAAAATACCATATGAGATATATTAGTGGTATAATATTGAAATCATAGAATAACATAGGCATAAAATAAAGTGTATGACTTGATGAAAAAGATTTTGAGTCATGAAAAACACTTACAATATTAGTATTTTATTGAATAATGAAAAACAAAGGAAAACATGAAATGGAATTGTAAATCACTTGAATCATGTGTTATTAGTGACAAAAAACATCACTGGGCCAAAATATACACTATATAAAGGAAAATACCTACATAACATGAAACGTGTTCCAATAAAAGGAAATTTAGTTAAAAAATGATTACCTTATCTTCTTGTATGGTTGGATGATATTAACATCCTATACAATAAAAATACACTTCTAAATAACCCAATTTATGACTCTATTTTTCATATTACTTTTTACCCTAATTAATTATATTCAATTATTACATATATATTAGTATCTTATTTTTTATTTTATTCATTATATATTATTGATTTTGATTGTTTCATAATAGTTCATGTATAAAAATATTGATTATAATTTTATGCCATTAAGTTAATAATATAAAAAATATCCATGGTTGTTTAATCATAATAATGATTTATGAATTTCAACATTAATTTGATGGAAGATATAATCATGGTTTTCAATATTGAAATTCATAATGTGAATGTTTTCATTGGATTTACCAATAATAAAGTGATAATTTATCATGAACATTCATTTTATTATATCCATTAAATAACCATAATCATGTAATATATGAATTTTAAGTATCATGTATTACAATTTTTTATGATTTGGTACTCTTTCATGGTGGAAATGATGAGGAGAATATAATTTCATTTATATAGGTGGTTGAACTAAACCAAAAAAGAACATGTTATACTAATGAATAAGTAATATTGGGAATATATATGGTTAGTGATTCTAATAAAACATAATTAGAGTGTTTTATATAACATAAAAATAGTTTACATGAGAAGATAATTGAATGCGATGAATAATAACTCATTTATAGCATTTATGGAATCACTCATTTTTATAATGACTTCAATCATAATAAATGGTTTAGGCTTACATCCTTCATGTGACCAAAATCTACCCAACATGAGAGAGAAAATTAGGGTTTTAAATTAGAGAATGTATTCTAGGTGAAATAGAAGTATATAATTGGTTTTCAGTGGGTACAAGATATGTACTTTTATAATAGAAAATAAGTGACATTTCTTTGGATAGTTTAGTTAGGTGAAGTGTAAACATGTAATCACATGAGATTTAGGTGAATTAAGAGAGGAAATGTTTTTTGGGAATGTAAAGTTGATCAAAACACCTAAAATATTTCTTTGATAAATTTTAAATTTCAATTTAGTTTTTAAAAAATTATGCATTTTCATTTTACACCTTTTACATCATTTAAGTTTACTTGATTATTTTCCTCCATAACTATTATATTATACAAAATAAAATATAACTCTTCTTACACAATTTCAAAGTGATTATTTATTATTTGGAATCCCTTTTACTAAATTCAAACTGTAAATTTGATAATTTCTTCTTTTCAATAAAAACATATAAAAAATTAAGGAAAATATCTTTTTAAATATTAGAATATTTTATTCATTTTTGGTATCAATTGATAATCTATAAATGGATGTTAACAGTTTATTTACATATAAAAAAATTTAGTAAAAAAATTATAATACTGATAAATTTTAATTATTTAGATAAAAATAACCAATATATAAGGAAAAATAAAATTTAAAAATAAATATATTTTTTACATTAAATGATTTTTCCTTATATCTTATAATATAATAATAAATAAATGGTTATTTATTAATAAATATAAAATAAATAATATTCATTTCATTATAGTTCATACCTAGAATAAGATAAAATTAACTTTCTAATTAAAAATAAAATATATAATCAAAACAATGTTTTTCTGGTAAAACATATTACTTTAAACATACAGATTTAAAATTTTCATTATGTATGATTTATTAATTATTTTTTGGATGTTTTTATTTATTTTATGATTGTTTCATTATATTTTATTAATCTATTAATATCAATCATAAAAAAATGCATAATTTCTATAAGAAATTACATTAGAATATATGATATTTTCAAAAATAAATTATTATCATATTATTTTATCCCAAAATTGTTTATATTAAATTAAATTATTTATTTATAATAAATATATATATATATAAACATTTAAATTATTATTAATTATACTAACTATGTTATGGTGGTTTAAAATTTATAATATGATTAGTGGTATTTTTCTTAATATCTATATAAATTATAATAATAAAATAATATATATATTGCCTCACTTTCTTTTTATAAATCATTCTATTATAATTTTCCATTTTACACTTCAGATTTCTTAAATTTATTTACTATGATTTTAAAAAATTCAATCTCAATTCAATATTATTTTCTTGTTGTTGTTTCAAATATACTTACTGAAATGTGATGTTAATCTGGGGGATTTGATAATTTTAAAATTATTATTATTTTTAATTTATTATAGGATTTTATTTTATATAAAACCATGGAATGTAATAAATTTTATGTAATGATAAGATGAATGTAATTTTGTTGAAATATTCTTTTATGATTGAATAATTCATTGATAATTTTTTCATATCCTATATGATTTATTTTCTACTCAATTTAGAATGAATAAAACAAGTAATACATGAATATAAATGGAATTAATTAATTTTATTTGTTACAATGTCACCAAAAATGTATCAAACATAGAGAAAAACATTGGAAATGTATTTTCATGGAGTCTAGAGTACTCAAATAGAATCCCTAGAGGCTTCTCATGAATTCATAAAGCCCATGAGGAAGTTATAACCTAAGTGGTAAGATTTTAATCCTTTAATACTATGTGTTAAAATTCAATGATTTTATTCGTCAATGTTTTAGGTATCCTATAGTATCACATCTTGAGCGTTACTTACCAATGTGTCTCACTGCTAGGGGCTACTAGGGACTCTGATGAAACAAGAAGTGTCAAAGAAATTATGTATTGTTTTAACTTTAGAGGGTGACATGATAATATATAATAGTAACTTGAAGATCAGATTTATCAACATTTAGAAGGATATACATTAAATGTTATCCTATTTTTTAATTCTATTTTTTGAATATGTATATAAATAAACTCTCATATTTTAAATAGAACGAGAATGAATGAGTGGATAATTTTCTCACCTAACGAGCGATCATGGCATACATAATATATATGCATATCATATAGGAGTAGAAATTAGAAATCTATGTAGAGAACCTCTATAATATGGGATATTATAATTCTATAAAACATCCTTATATATTCTAATAGTTGATTAAAATGGAAAAAAATTAAGGACTAAATACTAGAAAAAAAATACCACATGTATAAATTATAAATGAAGAGGACCTGAAAGTTTTAAATATCCACAGTTACTTTTAAATTTGTAGTGAAACCTTCAATGACCAATAAACTAATATAGTTTCTAGGGGTTATACATCCCCAAAATCACTAATTTCATGCATTCCATAACCCAAAAATTCATTATGTTCTTATAAACCAAATGTACAATTATTTTTGTGATAATATTAATAATGTATAATCATTTATCTAAGGCATGTTTCTAAGAAATATATTTTATTCACTTGAGAATAAATTTCTAATGCTATTATAGATTAGGTATCATAATGTGGTAGGTTTAAATGATAACTACAGTTATATCCCCTCTCAAAAATGTTTGGGTTAAATAATAATGGCTTCTATTTTAATAAGGATTATCTTAATAACATATTAGAAAATGGTATAGTGGGGCTATGTAATTAAGTGTCTCATCTGACCTCTATGTTGACCACCATCCTTAAAAAAGAACATCAAGTTCAAAAAGTACCCAAAAATGGGAAAAGATAAATAATGATTTAATCCATTGTAATTATATTAATCAAACACATGTGATTATTAGGAAAAGGATGAATCATTAAGTCATGTTCCTATATACACTAACAGATCTAGTAATGATGTTATCGATATCATAATATCTAATATTCAAAAAACATGGTGTTTATGTGACAAAAAACTTATAAACCAAGGTATCCAAAGTATTCTAGGGGATTATTTTTACGTAAAGAATTTATAACTATGAGGTTACTTGTAATCTACCATTTACCCCTTAACAAATCATATATTCTTTTGAAACTAAGTGAAAGGAAATTTTATAAGCTTAAAATGGGTGATTGTATAAATCAGGACCCTCAAATGTGTCACTATATTCAATTTTCTTGGTTATTTAATTAAATAATATATAACCCTAATACCACTACTAGCGTTATATGAAGTTCAATCATTCCATGCTAACATTAATATGAGTTCTAACTTTCCAAATCATGGGATAATCATCTTCATAATTTTCTTAACCTTTTAAACATGAATCTAAATAATTATTTCAAAATAAATGATACAAAACCATGGTATTTAATTTGGATCTACTAAAGAACCATTCACTGCAATAAAATTACTTTCAAATATATATTATCTCTACTTTTATAAAAAAAATATGGGAGACACTCAACAAAGAATTGTTAAGAAATCAAGAGTTTGATGGCTCATGTGGCTGTAACTGAGGTATATTATACCAAATACCGTGAATTTTTATAATTCAATTTCTTTATCCCCCTTTCAAATATAGATTAAGTATCTATTGTGTAAATATACATTTGACACCACTATATCTCTAAACATATGAATGATGTGATCTTCCTTTCATTCTTTTCATATTTATTTTGGAATAAACCTTATCTTTACATAGAAACTTTAATATCTTTGATATATTAAATTGGATTTATCCCCTTCTAATTTTACAATTAAAGATGATGATGATTTATGTCATATTCCCCTATAATAAATACAATTGGATTCCTAATACTCAGTTTCATTTTCCATTACCAAGTTATGGTGTTCAGTTAGGGTATGACAATTAATAGACAACTCATGATAATATGTTTACATTTGTATATGATAATCCATTAATATAATTATTGGTGCCTGAATTAATCCATCAACAAATAATTAAGAGTACTATATTCTGGTACCTCCCCTTTTAATACCTATGGATCCTACTGTATTAATTCTAGTTGTAACACCCCAAATCTATTCAATGTCTGATCCCAAGATGTTTTTTTTCAAACCTTGTACAATTTATTTTTTTTTTATATGTTGGAGATGTTAGTAGGGGATGTTGGGATCGTTTATAGTATTTATCTTATGGATTGGTATGAAATCAAGTATACTAAGCTGATCATGCTAAAATGAGTGAGGGTTTCAATATGACAAGGGCTGATATGGGGACCATCGAACTGCAATAAGGGATGAATTCACCATAATAGGTTTATGAGTAATAATAACCTTTTTGGGGTTGATGATTGTGTGAGAATAACATTATATCATATATTTAGGGTGATTTCATAGAATTAAAGGGATCCACCTTGATGATGTTGTGTAGGATTTACTATTGAGCCATGTCATGATATACAATGATGTAGTCTAATGTGTTTTGTTGTTAAGAGGTCCACATATGATTAATGATCTTACTTGTGGTGTTATCCATGTCGTAACTCTCCTGATATATATCATGAAATACTATCTAAGTAGAGGTGTTTCAATGTATTATATTAGGGATGTTACATGAGAGTTGGGATAGAATGAGAGGCTAATATATGAAGGAGATAGTTGTACTATTATGGTCAAGAGATCAAGTATTTGATTTTTCTATAGGAAATGGTGCTAATATTTTTGATGATTTACTTAACTCATTTGCTAGTTTTGGTTATTTTGAGTCTCATGAGAGAATATGAGGTTGGATCATCCCTTAATGTATCTTATTTCCTTGTTTGAGACTCTCCTATAGATTTATGTTATGTGCATGAAATCCTTCCCAATTACATTATTACTTACCCTTTGGTAAAATTGGTTGTTTTAAAACATGTATATAAGTTTAATCTACACATGAGAATTATATTATCTCTCATTTGATCCATGTATTTATTTAATCTATATTTTAAAACCATATTGGTTTAAAATTTATAATTTATCGTTATCCTAGGAGATATTGGACTCTAGAAAAATGAGGTGGGAGGCATTGTAGAGTTTAGATCAAACCCATGAGAGAAACCTCCAATATATCTCCATGAAGGGAATATAAAACCATATAGTTCAATTCTATTAAATAAGGAATGTTTTATTATTTAAGGTTGTGTGAAAAGAACCATAATTGTTTATATTATATTCATTAATCCATGACCAAACCCATTTATTATAATGTCATGTAGATTATCTAAAAATGGTTTGGTATGGAATGTATACATGAAATTATTTTTTTATTTCACTCTAGAATATGAGATCAGTTATCTTGACTCAAGGAATCCTAGAGGAGAATCTTGACTCAGGTAATATTATAAAGCATAAAGGAGAGTCTTGACTTTATGAATTTTTGGAAACCAAAAGGTGAATCTTAATTGTAAGTATATTAAGAATCTAAGAGAATAACCTTAAATATTGAAATATTTTGGAAATAAATAGTATTATCTCAACTAAATGTGTTCATGGAAACCAATAAGAGTTTTTTGACTCAATGTTATTTAGAAAAAAAAAATAGAGGATTCAGAATCAATGTGTTTAAGGAAACTGATAGGAGGATCTCTACTCAAAGTTATTGAGGAACCCAAAAGGAGTATCTCAACTCTAGGTACATTAGAAAAATAATTATAGGATCTCAACTCATGTAATTTAAATAAATAGAGATAAGTATCTCAACTCAATGAGAATGTGTTATAATTATTATCAATATAACCAGATAATAAATCTATCTCTTAAGGGGTTACATTAAATCTAGTAATATTTGGTGTCAAAATTTTTCAAAGGGGAAAATATTTGCTACAAATTATAGTCTGGAGAATGATTTTGTTCATGTGAGAGGAGGTTTCCATTAGAAGGAGTCATGAACACATATAAAGAGTATATTTCATTAAGTGGGTCATCATAGGTTAAATATAATTCATATATGGAACATTAAAAGAGATAAATACACACTTTATGAATAATAAATTTCTTATAATATGAGTGTTATGTGTTAGTAAGAAGGGTCTTAAAAATGGAGTTTAAAGGTTGATGGCCACATATATATTACATGGGTTACCTTATACAGAGTTGTTATCCTAGACACCTTCTAACTGTAGAAATATTCTATGAATAAGCTCTATGGAAATATTTTCAATGTAAAATACATGGGTCACATCATAGAGATTTTATAAGGGGGACACATCACAACCTTGAATTTATTCATGATATTTCCCCCTTGCCCAAATATAATTTATAAGATCCTAATGGTATTTCTTTATTATGTTAAAATAAATACCTTCACAAAGGAAGATATTCATAGATATATTAACTCTCTTTGAACCTTATATCATGGAAAATTCTTCCTCCCCTGAAAGCTAGGTTCCTAGGGTATTTATAGGCTATACATGTACACATTTCTCGATGAATGGTGGAACAATTTTTGAAAATGTGGTTTTTAGTTTTATAGGGATTCTTCCTCGGAGACAAAAACCATTCCATTGCATAGAAAACTCACACTATGAAAATATTAATCTAACACAATCAAAAATCCTGAAAATGGATGTTGATGTAATCATACATAGTCATAAAAAATTGTATATATTACCTTATTAACCCACAAAGGTTCGTCATTGTCATGAGTATACTTATATACCCACAAAGTGTGTTATTATTAGCTTCACAATGTTATTTTGAAGTTGTAAAAAATATATGTGACTATAAAGGGTTTTGATCATGATACTGCAAAAGATACTCATGACACAAAGGAATTATATGGAACTGTTATAAATGGTGAGCCTTCCACCTAATTTTCACATGGTCTATATAGTTTTTTCATGATTCATCATTCTATTTATACTAAAATGTAGGAAAACATAAAATGTTCTTTTATTTTTATTCATGTATCAAATTAGAATTTATGAGTAGTCAAGTCAATGACTAAAAACTATATAACACCTCTACATATGTTTCTTACATAAAAAGGTGTATTATTGGGAAATAAAATGTCCATAAGACCCTTAAAATGGGTTTTCTAGTTTTCATAACCTTTTTATATAAAAATGGATGAAATACATGGCATACTCCAAGTGGGAGGATCTCAACATAAAATCATTGTACTTGAAAATTATTTGGAAAAAATATTTCCCCCTATAGATGATAAATCGTGTGAAACATAGAGATACACATTTTTATCATCTTCAATAATTATGAAAATCATTTATCTTCAACTTAATAAATGTCATATATGTGAGCCGTATATTTTTTGGTGTAAAATTATAACCCCCCTCCCCCACCCAAGAATCAGATTTTTTTAGAATAATAAGAATCTGATTCTGAGGTAATATAGATAAATTTATATATTATATGGATATTGTGTAGGTTCATACATCTGAAACATGCAATGGATATTCACTAAGAGAAGGATCTCAAGTCATGGAGTTTTTTCACTAAAGGGAGAGTCTTGACTGAATCTGTTTAGGTTGAAATATGGGGTATCATGGCCTAAAGCATTTGTATTTCCTTGTAGAGAACCATGACTCAAGTATTTTTTATTTCCATGAGAATAATTTCAACTAAAGGTTCTTGTATTTCCTATATAGGGATCTCAACTCATGGATTTTTGGAATCAATATGATAATCTTGACTCATGGTGTTTTTATTATTGAGATTAATAATCCACATAACTATCTTGGTTACACCAAGTGGTATAATCAACTCGAGATGTTTTATTTCTATTGGAGGAATAATCGACTCTATGCTTTGATGTTGGAAGGATAAATACCCTTATCTTGGTTTTTGATGTTTCAAAGAGAAATATCATAATTAAGGATTTTAATGTCTCTAAGAGTAATACCCAACCAGAGGATTTTGATATCCTAGATTAGGGTTAATGAAAGAAAACTAGAATTTAATTGATGATCAAAAATGCTATGATTGCATGGGGAATTTAATTATAGTAAATTTTATAGTTGGATCTGATATAAGTTATCTACATATTTCTATGTATCATAAGAGAACAAAATTAAATCCAAAGGTATTTCATAATATCGGTATATTCATTCTGATTTAATATAATATATAAAAGAATATCTATTTCTATACATAGTATAGGATATTGGAGATCCATATTATAATTTTGTGGTGTATGGTTGATTTCGAAAATGTGATGTTAATGTAGAGACCATACTGTAGTAGAGTTTTGATGAAAATGGAAATTATTGTTGGATCTGAGATACGTGAACTAAGAATCACATTATATCCTATAAAAACTGGAATCAATCTAAATATATAATACAAAATAGAATTTTATTTTATATATGAATCATATGAGGGTAAAATTAAATAGAATAAATTAATGACCTGATTTGAGAGGTAAAAACGATAACTGATGTTAATTGGTAAAGGTCACAACACCTAGGATAAAGATAAAAATAAGTATTATTGCTTATCCAATGTTAGGTGGTTTGAATGTCACTATATTCCTAATTATAATTGGAATCAAGTGACACATACATCATGGAATAAAGTCTCTTTAGAAAATTTCCTCATGTAAAAGAAATATTAAAATGGTTTTATCCTAGCATAGAGTTATTAGAGAAGACCTGACCTGAATGGGTAAACCCATATATTAGGAACTATTATTAATATTTGACTCTCGTGTAAGGAAATTAGGTCATATAAATTAAAAAAATATATATTTTTTAAGGTCTTCAAGTATGTAAAATGAACATAATAAAATTTTTCTATTCTTATAATTTCAACTCAATGAGTTGAGGTTTCTAAGAGGAGTATCTGGACATAATGTATTTTGTATTCCAAGTGCATAATCTCCACTCATGGAATTTTGTTATTTAAATAAAATGAATACAAATATATGAAATAGTAGAAAATATATATGTCATAGTCTTTTATTAATAATGGGAACAATGAAAAAATGGTTAACATCGAGGTAATTTGAATCTAATTCAAAAAATTTATTATTGAAACTATAAATCATGGCATAATAATGTATGATTAAATGTGAAATGAATATAGGTTAGAGTAGGAAAGTAATTTTTAATATTGTAACTATCCTCACACTTTCCATCAGAAATGTATAAGGTTATAGGGACATTTCCTGTAGGACCAAAAACCATTCCCAATGTGTTACTTAAAGGCTTAAGAGAAACTATGTTATTCTCCATTTTTTCCAAGGAGGTCCATTTAGATCATTTAATCACCCGATTACTTTTTTATTTTATGGGTATGTGAGTGGATATAGTCTATATTTTTTAAATTCCATGTGGTGATTCATAACTCAAATATTTTTCTTGATGATGATACAAGCATTAAATGTATGAAGTAGATTTCATGAAAAAATAAATACTAAAGAGGTTTTTGGGAACTATAGAGTTTATGAAATTGGGTATTAAAGACTTTCTTGATGTGAAGTTATATGAAAATAATTTTTTTTGGAATATAACCTCTTTAAAGGTGAGGTTTTCCTAATGTAAATAATTTTTTTCTATCTTGATTCAATATGTACACATTGCACAATATAATAGAAAATGTGAAAATAAGATCTAATCTAACATTTTTATATACTAATGGGTACAATTAGAATAGGTTGAATTTTTCTAGGGGAAACTATTGGTCCATAAAAACTTTATTTATTATTCATTTCAACCACAACATTTTTCTAAAATATTAATGGGAATGGTTAGTAGGTACATAATTTACTTTTATTCAGAACATCATTTATTGGCTTTCAACCTAACTTTCTAACATGTCTATTTTTAATGAGGGATGCTTAGTGATCCATCCACAACTTTTATCAATCCACCCTTTATGGTTTTTCAACATGACAATATTTTGGGTCTTCTTCATTTTTGGTTTAGAAACTTTCACTTTGGTATAAAATTGGGTGATTAGTTTTTATGGTCATATATCTTAGACTAAATATGGTCGAAGCATAAATTCATATTGTTTTTTTGAAAATTTATATATTGTTTAATGGAATGCATATTTGGCCAAAAATTGGTTATTTCTTAATCTCATACAACTTTGGCCAAATACTTTGTGACATGAACAACAATGAGGTAAAAATTACATAATGTGAAGGGTAAGTCCATCGTTGAACATGAATAATAATATTTAGCTAAATATTTATAGTAATAAGGTATTGTACATATTTTATGTTCATAAAAAACATACCAAGTTAAGTTCCTCAATGTAACACCCTGAAAATCTAAAGTAGGAACATTTTATTCGATAGTGTGTATAGTACACAACACTAAGCGTGTAAAGGAATATAATATCCTAAGAATTTATAATATGTTTACTATATAAAAAAAATATAACTTATATCTTTCAATTAATGCGAAACTGAGTTAGCATATATCGCACGCAACAACTAGTTTCTTCAATGGCTTGTGTTACACACAAGATCGAGCTTTACCAAACAATGATATATTATTAAATTATTATTATTTAATATAATAAAATATAAACTAGCTGTTAAATTAGTGGTTATCAATAGTATTAACTAACTTATAAAAATCTTTGGTTTACACAAATATAAAATTAATTCATTGGTTATAAATTAATTAGAAATAGATATATGAATCAATTAAATATAAAGGGAATGTTTTTATAGAAAACTATTTTTATGCTCAAAACAATTATCCTAATAAATTAAATTAATGAAAATTATATAGTGAAATTAATTTAATATATATATATATATATATATATTAAATAAAATATTTTTTTATATTCATCAAATATATTTGATAGACATGAGGTAAGAACAAACCCAATATTGCACATAAAACATATAATTTATTAAGGCACTTTCACCACCTTTTAATGGAGAATCTATTTTAAATAAAATTTGTGGAACTTTTATAAATTATATATGTCAAAATAAACTTCATATTTGAAATAAAACCTAAAAATTAGGTTATGGTGAATTTTTTGTATTTTTCTTTGAAGTTTCATTTTTTAATAAATTGTGAAAAATACTAAATTTTAATTCAAAACTACTTTCAAATCTTATTTATTTATAAGGTTAAATTATATTTTTAATTGGTTTTAAAATTTAATTATATACATTTATTATTAATTAATCCAATTTAGTTGATTAGAATCAATTTCACATTGAAATTGGATATAAAAATCAAGAAAACTTTTGAACGTTTTTTCTTTAAAAAATTGCATTGTCATCCCTTCTACAGGATTAATTTTAAATTAATTTCTTCTAATTATGTGATTGAAATTTGGAAAAATGGATTCCATTTTTTGAATAATCATAATTTATAATTTATAATAATTTAAACTTAGTTTTTGACAAAAAAAATATTAGTGAAAGTTATTAAAATTAATTACAACAATTACGATAAAATTTAGCTTAATAAAGTAATAAACCTTAAACTTAAGGGCCAAATGACCTATAAACTTATAAAAAATAAATTATATGGAAATATTTCGACCCTATACTACCTTTTATATAAATATTTCCACTATTGGATCCAATTTAAATGGGAATAACTTGGGTGAAATTTATTTTTCCAAAGTTTATAAGAGTGGCACTCCTCCTCTACTATAAAAATGCACTCAAACCTCCCAATTCCTCACACCTCTCAAGACACTTTGGGTAGAAAAATTTCTACCCAAATATATAATCAAAATATGTACCTTCAACTTAGAAGCATCACCTTGTGCAAAAATCCATCCATGTACACCCTTTAGTGCAAACCAAAAGGAGTTACCTAAATTAGAGGTAACCTCCTCCCTCAAAATCTTTAGTTTTATTTCTTTATCCACTATTTAAATTATTATTATTACATACTTAAATAAGAACACTAGTATCCTAAATATAATATTATGTTTTTTTTAATGGTTATATCTTCACTTACACACACTTCTATCTAATAAGTAACAAACTCACCATTCTTAAGTACAACAAAAATCTGCCCCACTAAGTAAAGTTGTTCGGTTTTTCTTTACCGCCTATCATGGTGGAAATTACGATGGAAAATTTTTATATATATAATATATATGATTTTTATTATTTATTTAATCTTATTTAATTATTTTATGACACACACCTTCATACTTTCAATTTTTTTGTAAATATGATAACGTCGTTTGTGGAAGTGTAGACTACCGCTTCCTCAAAGTGATATGACTCGTTCACACTATACATGGAACATATAAAAAATGGTTTTAATAAAAATATATGAAATATTTATGATAATATAATTATAATATACATAAATATCATTTAATTTTTATTTTTTTAATATGAAAAAGAAATTAAAATAACGTTCATGGGTATGTACGGCCTACCGTCTCCATGAACGATGCATTTCATTTTTTCTCAAAATGTTATGGGTTATTCTAAATAAAAATATAATTGATATATATATATTATAATAACATAATTTTTTACATTATAGATATTATTAAATAATTATATATTTAATATTAAAAATAAATAACAAGTGAAAACATACCCAACAAACTAGGAAATAAACATCTGAAATAGTGAAAATAATGAAATATTGTTAACAAATGGGTTATAAGATATTATAAGATGATAAAATATGATATCATAAATATTAATATGGTTATAAATAAGTTATTAACATTTTTAAAACTGTTATACATGAGTTTAATGTACATTCACCCAAAATAAAATTAAAGGTAAGACATTTTGGCTCAATTTAAATTCCATTGAGACTTTTTGTTGTTATGCACCTAGTTTCTTTTATATGGTTTATATATTGAAATTTGAAATGTTTTATCATGAATATATTTATTCTCATGATATTATAAGTTTCATTTAATTTTACTCATTCATGGATATTATGATTCAATTGCTTCAAATTCTTATGGGACACTTTGAAATGTTTAAATATTATTCTCATCAATAATGTTTTAATGATTGTCTTTGTAATCTCACTTTCTTTTATTTTTGTTAAAAATATATGGAAAAAATAAATTTATTTGTGTTCACATAATTTAATATATATGGTATACATACTACAAATTTTTCACATAATATCATGATTCATTCATTCTTCATGATATTTTGAGTTTCAATTTCAATTATTTCCTCTGAGGGGGTTCGCGTAAAAAGTTGTCATGTGGTAAATAATTTCATAACATGGTTCCTTTTCATTGGGGTATACTACTTCATAATTGTTTTTAATAATTCTAAGATTATGTGTATAAATAATTTGTAATATATATTGATGTATCTCTACTTATCTTATGTGGATTTACAGTTGATACACATAATCTTTTCATTGAATGATATCACTTCAACGTTATGGTCTTTTCAAGGGTTTACTTTACAATCTTATTTTGTTTTGGATTATTTACACATGAATTTCCATCAAAAGAAATTATTTAATCATTTTTTAATAAACCATTCATTTTACTTATTATCTGGTTATTCATGACATTATTAAAGTAATAGTGCCATTTTTACACTCTTTGGTACTAAAAATTTTTTAGAAAATGTTTTAAAAAAACAAAACATCATTTCTATATTTAGTCGGAGAACCTGTTTTATTTTAAAAATCCATTATATTGAAAAGGTTTTCAAAAAATGTTTTTAACCTTTCCAAAATTATTTATTAAAGAAATTTTTACACTTTTTTTCTTTTACCAATGTTTTCAAAGGAATCTTGTTTTTTATTTTCGATCAAGGAAATTTTATAACCTTTTTACCATGAAAAAGGAATGTTCTTTTTTCATAATATTACATATACAAACTTACCTATAATAATTTCTTTGAAGCTTCAATTTAATTTTAAAATGTTAGTTTTTAATGAAAATGTTTTCAAAAGTGTTTTTGAAAGAATTTTTTTTCAAAAGATTTTTCAAAATAAAAGGATATTTTTCTCAAGAATGTTTTTAAAATATATTTTTATAGTTTTTCTATTTATAAATGGAAAAATAATTTATTTTTACTCCACTTGGGATATGTTTAATTGATAACATCATTATTCATCCTATATATGGTTTATGATTGATTTTTTCCAGGATAGTATTCACATTCAATTCCTTGATTCTTTTTAGTCCCAATAAAATATTCAATTTCCTATGATCATTTGACATTGTATTTCTCCTAAATATATATATCATTTTTTGTGGATGTGATTATTTCCTGAACCATATACCATTTTTGATACAGAGTTTACTTTTAAAGTTATTTGATTATTTGGCTAAATATTGATAAATTTGTATCCTTTATTCAATAGGGATATTTGATAAGGAATATTGTTTATTTGATATACGGAATGCTTTGGACATGAAAGAAACATGTTTGGGACCATTTAAGGTAAGACCTAGGGTTTGGGGACTAGTTAATGAAATCCCCTCAATGTATCGGTAGTCTCATGAGATGAAATTTGTTATATATAAACCCTTCGATTTTATTTCCAAGAAGAATAGATGAGTTTCTACCCATATTTGAAACTATCTAGAGTATAGATCTTGTTATCAAAGGTTTTCATGTTCCATATATATGAAGTCCAATAATTAATAATTTTCTTTATTTTGATTATGTTATTATTTATCCATGAGATTTTTCATTGTCATATCTATGTATTCATTTCATTACCAGTTAATTTATTAAATGGAATGTGTTATAGTTTCTTACCATTCCATATTTATTTTTCCTTATCTTGTTATTTGAATGACATGTGTTTCCAAATATTACCTTTCTAAAATTTTTATGAACTTCCTTATCAACTTTTTGAATATATGGTATGTGTGTTTAGTTATTTACCATGTCATAATTATTATTCTCATTGATTCATTTTTTCTTCCTCTATGGTTTACCCTTACTGAGAATTTGAGCTCACCCTTATTATGTTTCCTTTCCCAGGATTTCATGAAGTGTAATAAGAATAATATGAAAGGAAATGATAAATGGAATAAATTTATCCATGTAATAAAAAAATTATATTGTAATTAGTGTATTCATTTGTAATATAAGACACATGTATATATCTAGTTTATCAAGATGACTATACAAATCGGTCCTTTGGGATTTGATTCCTTGTAATAATGCCAATGAAATGGTAGTGGACACCGGCTCTGGAATTTATAGGGTCAGGTCGCTATAGTTGGTATCATAGGAAGTTTATTATCAACCTTGGTAAATATATTTTGGAAAAAATATATTAGAGAACATAACCCTAAGATATTATTTGAGGATACATATAGATTAACATCCTATAATTTTGGTAAAGTATAGATTATGTGAGTCTTCCTTGCAATACATCCCTATCTAGATACTACAAGTAAACATGGTTCTAACACAGATGTACCTTGGAGTAACAACTCTAACAAGGTGTGTCGATCATTACTCAGTGTAACCTAATACATGACAACAGACCTCATTGCACATCTGTTTTGACACTCCTGGAGAGATATTTTGAGGATAATTCACATTTGCTATACACACCGTTATAAAGGATTTTGAAAATAAATGTCCTAGGTTAAACCTAATGCGTTTTATATTGAATATAAGGTAACATGAATTAGAAATACTATAAATTATTTTATGGATAAACCCTATATTAAGGAAGGATATATGTGGAAATAAATGGATAAAGTATTTATGTATTATAGTTGTATTGAAAACTATAGTCAATTTAATGATTAAATTTAAAGGATTTCTATATTTATTTTGGGAATTATGTTAATATGGTTTTAGAAAAGGGAAACATGTATGCCGGGTGACAACCAATAAAGTTCGGAAAGGCTGTGGGTATTGAACCCATAACTGAAGGACGATAAGGATTTCATTCCAACCACTAACCTATGCAATGCCCAGGTTAATATTTCATTATTTCTATTTAAAAAATTTGAAGATTAAATGTTAACGATGAACCAGTTATATCAATTTTTGGTTTATAGATTATTTTATTGACAATTTTGAATTTGGATAATAGTTAGAGAAAAATAGTTTGACATGTTACTCTTTTATGAGCCTTAAGATGCATTAAAATAATATCTTAGTGCTTTGGGGATCAAAGTTATTTTTTGGATACCCATTTCTTGAATTAAGGGGTTAATTATAATTTTATCAAAGCACATCCAAAAGCTGGAATTGTTCATATGAAGTTATATTGTATCATGTATCTAAATTTCCTTATATTCTTATGTAGTAAAATAATTTCTCAACACGAGTAAAGGAATCTCAAAAAAATCCCTAATACATTGATTTTTATTGAATCTATGGTCTTTTAAATCATCACAGATTTATCAATTTGAGGATTTCAACTTTCCATTGATCATTCACTTCTTTATGATTGATAACCCCAATCACTCCCTATAAATATTTACACTTTTAATTCAATTACATATCTCTACTTGTCACTAATGTTATCCTACTTAGAGACCAAGTTATATGTTATTCTATATGACCTTTGTACTTCTCATTCCATCTTTTCTATAATATTTCTTATGAACCCTTCTCATGATGTGGGATTTCAATAAATAAATTTTCAAATATCAAACCCTAGATCATAGAGATTGAGTTTAAACTGCAAGGATTAAATTTAATTAAGGTGGTTAGAATGTAACGCCCTAATAATCTAAAGTATGAGCATTGTATTTGATAGCATGTATGACACGCAACACCAAGAAAGTAATGGAATATAATATCCTAATAATTTATAATATATTTACTATTTTAAATAAATTCAATATAATTTATAGAATTCAATGAACATGAAACTAAGTTATCATACGTCGCACGAAAAAAATATTTTCTTCAATGTCTTGCATTACACAAAAGACTGAGTTTTACTAAATAATAATATATTAATAAATTATTATTATTTAATATAATAAGATATAAACTAGCTATTAAATTAGAGGTTATGAATAGTATTAACTAAATTTTAAAAATCTATGGTTTACACAAATATAAAATGAATTCATTGGTTTCAAAATAATTAGAAATGAATAAAAGAATAAATTGAATATAAAGGAAATTTTTTTTTAGAAAAATATTTGTATGCTCACAAAGCTATTTTATAATAATAAATTAAATTAATTACAATTATAAAGTGATATTAATGTAATATATATATATATATTCAATAAAATATTTTTTATATTAATCCAATAGATTTTATGGGCATGAGATAAGAACAAACCTAATATTACACATTAAACCTATATTTTTATTAAGGCACTTTTACTGCCTTTTAATGGAAAACCTATTTTAAATATAATTTTTGGAACTTCTATAGATTATATATGTAAAAATAAACTTAATATTTTAAAATAAAACATAAAATTTATGGTAGCGTGTATTTTTTATATTTTTTTGTGAAGTTTCATTTTTTTAATGAATAGTGAAAAATACTGAATTTTAATTCAAAACTGCATTTTTGTATAATTTATTTATAAGGTTAAATTATATTTTGAATTTGGTTTAAAGTTTAATTAGAACAATTTTTTATTAATTAATCCAATTTTGGTCATTGTAATAAATTTCACACTGAAATTGGATATAAAAACCTAGCAACATTTTTACTTTAAAAACCTACATTATCATCCTGTCTAAGGGATTAATTTTAAATTAATTTCTACCACTTCTGTGATAAAAATTTGGAAAAATAGATTCCATATTTGGAATCATCATACTTAATAATTTCTAATAAGTTCAATTTAGTTTTTTATAAAATTGGTTAGTGAAAGTGATTAAAATTAATTACAACAATTAATAGAAAAATTAACTTAATAAAGAAATAAACCTTAAACTTAATACCCAAAATGACCTGTAAACTTGTACAAAATACATTTTATGGAAATATTTAGACACTATACTCTGTTTTATATTATTTTTTCCATTATTGGATCCACTTTAAATGGGAAAAATTTGGGTGTAATTCCCTTTTCCAAGATTAACAAGAGTGTCACTCCTCCTCCACTATAAAAAGGCACTCAATCCTCCCACTTCACCACACCTCTTAATACACTTTGGATGGAAACACATCTACCTAAATATATCCTAAAAATCTATCCCCTAAACCTAGAACTTTCACCTTTGGCAGAAATCCATCCATGTAATCCCTTTGGTGCAAACCAAAAGTTGTTACCTAAATAAGAGGTAGCATCCTCCCTCAAGCTATTTAGTTTTATTTCTTTCTCCACTCTTCAAATTATTATTATTATATTCTTATATAAAAAACCCATTATAATAAATATAATATTATGTTTTTATATTATTATTTTTACCTCACTTACACACACTTCCATATAATGGGTAATGAACTTACCATTCTTGTGTATGGCGAACAACCGCATCATAAAGCGAAGTTGTTCGTTTAACATTTACTGCCTCTCATGGTAAAAATTATGATATAAAATCTATTTATATATAATATATGTGATATATATGATATTTAATATGTATTTATGATTATTTAATTCTTTTATAACACATACCTTTATACTTTCCATTTTGTGTAAATATGATAACATCGTTTCTGGGAAGTGTGGACTACCGTCCCATCAAAGCAATGTGACTCATTCACACTATACATAGAACATATAAATGATGGTTTAAATAAAAATATATGACATATATATTATATTTTAATTATAATATACATATATATCATTTAATTTTCATTCTTTTAATATGAAAAATAAATAAAAGTAGCATTCTTCCATACGTACGACCTACCATCTCCATGAACAGTGCATTTCATTTATTATCTCCAAATGTTATGGATTA
Source organism: Viscum album (assembly GCA_963277665.1). Taxonomy (NCBI): domain Eukaryota; kingdom Viridiplantae; phylum Streptophyta; class Magnoliopsida; order Santalales; family Viscaceae; genus Viscum; species Viscum album. Next base: position 858,140,300 of record OY728157.1, on the reverse strand, counting down.
TTATAAATGTATATATACTGAATACATAAGATAATAACATCATTTTTTTCATTTTTTATATTATTAAATCATGATCTAAGTAATAGTAAAAATAAATAACAATTCAAAATATACCTAATAAACTAGGCAATTGACACCCAAAATAGTGAAAATAATGAAAGATTGTCAAAAAACGGGTAATAATATATAATAATAAGATCATATATGATATTATAAATATTAATATGGTTTTTTAATAAGTTATTAAAATTTTTAAAACCATTATGAATTAATTTAAAGTACGTTCACCTAAAAGGAAATGCAAGGTAAAGGATTTCCTCTCAATTTAACTTCCATTGAGACTTGTTCATTGTGGTGTAGCTAGATTATTTTATATGGTGTATATATTTCCATTTGACATGTTATATCATGAATCTATTTATTTTCATGATATCATAAGTTTCATTTAATGTTATTCCTTCATGGAGATTATGATTCAAATGTTTCAAATTGGTATAGGACACTTTGTAATGTTTAAATATTATTCTCCTCAATAACATTTTTAATGATTATCTTTGAAATCTCACTTCCTTTTGTGATTGTTAAATTTCTCTTGAAATATTCACTTTATTTTTGTTTGCCTAATTTCTTATATATGGTATAAATACTATCACTTTGTCACATAATATCATAATTCATTCATTATTCGTGATATTTTGAGTTTCAATTCGAATTATTTCATCTAAGGGGATTTGAGTTAAAAGTTACCAAGTGGGAAAGAATTTCATAACCTGATTCCTTTTCATTGGATTATACTACTTCTTCATTGTTGTTAATATTAAATTATTATGTGTATAAATAATTTGGATTATCTATTTATATGTTTACACTTCTCTTATGTGTATTTATAGTTGATACACATAATATATTCTTTGAATGATTCTCACTTCAACAATATGGTCTTTTCAGTGGTTTACTTTACAATCTCATTTTGTTAAGATTTTTTACACTTGAATTCAAATTAGTGTAAATTATTTTTCCATTGTCTAATAAACCCTTAATTTCCTTATTATCTAGTTATTCATGTCCTTTTTCTAGTAATGGTCCTATTTTTACACTCTTTGGTACACAAAATGTTTTAGAAAATATTTTTAAGAAAACCCAACTTCATTTCTCTCTTTAGTTGGAGAACCTATTTTATTATAAAACCCTATTTTATAAAAATGTTTTCAAAAAAAATTAACCTTTCCAAGATGATTTATTAAATACATTTTTACCCTTTTTTTCTTTTACCAAAGTTTTCAAAGTAATCTTCTTGTCACTTTATGAATAAGGAATTTTTCTAACCTTTTTACCGTGAAAAATAAATGTTCTTTTTACCTCATACGATATGTATGGATTTACATTCTATAATTTATTTTATGCTTCCTTTTCATGTTTAAATGGTTGCTTTTTTAAGAAATTTTTTTTCAAAAATTTTTTTCAAAGAAAATGTTTTTTTTAAATGTTTTTCAAAACAAAAGGATATTTTCATTAAGAATGTTTTTAAAAGGTATTTTTATAGTGGCCAGCTAGCTTGTACCTAAGTGGTAGAGGCTCTTTCTTGGAATCCAAGAGACCCAGGATCAAATCTATGTTGGGTTGAATTTCTGGGTACTGTAGCAGTAACTATAGTAATCATTTTTCAGTATTGTAGCAGTCGACACTATTCACCTGATTTGTGCCTTCGGGCCACCGGTTTAGGTATATGGGTCTCATGGAATATTTACCACCAAAGGCCTTAAGGACATATGGCCTTAAGGCTGTGGGGCCTTCGGTCCACCAATATCCTTCATGCCACAGGGCTTTCGGTCCACAGAAAAGACCAAGAAGCACAAACATACCGCACAGGAGCAGGCCCATATGAGGATTCATAACAAAAAATAGAAACCATAATAGTAGAGATAACCCAATTTGAAGAATGAGAGGGTATTGAAACATCCATCAGGACCAGGCACCATTCGGATCTGCACGGGGAAATGTTAGCCGATAAGCCATGCGAGGTGGGGAGTTAGGTGCCTTCAAGATGCAGATGCTGGGGAGGGGTTGTTTCAAGTGTGTTAGGTCTTGGGCCTTTAAAAGTCATGTATTGGGTTGTGTATGGGCCTTGTTCCTTGGGACTATGGGTCATGTAAGGGTTCTCCTTCAATCCTTAAAAGGGGGATTATCCAAAATAAATAAATAAAAAGGCCTTCAGTCCATTCGGGTCAAAGATCTTTTTATAGTATTTATATGCATCAATGACAACAACCCTTTTTTTAAATCCACTTGGGATATGTTTTATTTATACCATCCTTAATCTTTATCTAGATGGTTTATGATTGGTTTTTTCAAGGATAGTATTCACATTCACTTCCTTTATTCCTTTTAGTCCCCTTGAAATATTCAATTTTCTATGATCACTTAACATTTCATTTCCCCTAAATATCCATATCAATTTTCATGGATATGATTATTTCCTGAACCATATACCATTTTTAATACTGTGTTTACATTGAAATTTATTTTATTATTTGGGGAAATATTGATAAACTTGTATCCTTTATTCAATACAGATATTTGATAAGGAATATTGTTTATTCAATATGAGGAAAGCTTGGGACATAAAAGACACGAGTTGGGGACTTTTTAAGGTAAGAGATACAGGTTTGGGTCCGATAAATGAAATACCTCCAATGCATCAATAGTCTCATGAGATGAAATTATTTTGTGAAAAACTCTTCGAGTTTGTTTCCATGAAGAATATATGGGTTTCTACCCATATTTTAAATTCTCTAGGATAGATCATTATATTAGAGGTTTTCATGTGCCTTAGACATGACATCCAATAATTAATCATTTCTTTCATTTTGATTAGATTATTATTTATTCATGAGATTTTTCATCAACATATATATGGATTCATTTCATTCTCAGTTCATTTTTTAAATGGCATGTATTTCAGTTCCTTACCATTCCATATTGATTTTACCTTAACTAGTAATTCGAATAGAAAGTGTTTCTATTTATTACATTTCCATATTGTTTATAAACTTTATTCTCAGATTTTTTATTACAAGTTATGAGTGTTTAGTTATTTACCATTCCGTGATTATTATTATCATTGATTCATTTTTTCTTCTGATATGCTTGACCCTTACTGAGTATTTGAGCTCACCCTTATTATTTTTCCTTTCCTAGGATTCCATGAAGTTTAATAAGAAAGATATGAAAGGAAATTCTAGATAGAATAAATTCATTCTTGATAGAAAAAAAAATATTTTTAATTATTGTATTCATTTGTAATATAGGATTCATGTATGTATCTAATTTACTAAGACTACTAAACTGATCGGTCCTTCGAGATTTGATTCCTTGTAATCATGACAATATAATGGTAGTAGATACCGAATTTGAGCTTATTGGGGTTGGGTCGCTACACACAAGTACCTCTATATGGATCTTGATTATATTCTAGAGAAAATGGAATGGAATGAATGATCCACCTTTTCATGGTTATAAGAGGCTACATCCAACATGAATTTAAAGGATCCAATCGCTAATGTGGAATTGAGGATTAAATGGGATAAAAAAATTTTGGATGGTCCTAGGATTGGAGATCTAGGTGTCACTACAAATGCATTGGTTACTATAATAAAAACACACATAGTTGTAGAAGAAAAGTATATCATCCCAATAAATATAGTATATAAGAAAGATAAGATGCGAATAAATAGACTATAAAAAGGCAAGGAATTTGATAATGATGAAATTTACAACTTTTCCCCGAATGGGAAATCCAGGTATCAATAGGTATACTATAGTAATAGGAATCAATAAATATATATTTCATGATATATTATTGTTTTATCATACCACTTTGTCATTAGTCTAAACTCTATGTGAATTGGAACACTCATATACTAGTATAGAGTGGGGAATTACATGGGAATGATATTTTTTTAATGGGCCTAAGATATGAGATATCGGTGTCACTATGTTTCCTTTAATAATATTAATAAATCCATAGATAATCTAGGTAATGGATCCTATTTACAAATATGGATCATTTATATGAGAGAATGGGAGAAATTTATGGGTTCCCTTATGACACATTGAATGATAAAACCTTATGTGATTTGATAAAGGCTTTGTCTCTAGGTATTAATTGAGCATGAATATGGAATATATAGTTGGACCTAGGAGGAGAGATTTGGGTGTCACTATATATCCTATAAAAATGGAAATCATGCCACAAATAGCTATATTAATGAGGAATATATGTCATTTTATTAGTGAATCATGGTAGTTGAGATGGAAAATTTATACATAGAAATTAAATTTCATATGAAAATGAACTCTTTTGTTGATAGAGCTCTTATATGAGGAGGATCACATATTTTAAGGTATTATTTAATATAACACTCTATGTTGTTTATGGTTATGATGGATTGTTTTCCCCACTATGAAAAGTATCCTAGAGAAGGTGGGGTTGAAATATGGTATGGAAAATTAAAACAATTCCCCAAATCAATCTTGTTTCATCATTAAACAATACTCACTTCTCTCTTCTTATCACAGAAATGTATAATTTGAAATTAAATCAAGAGTGATACATAAAAAATATAACATTTTTTTCATTAATTAGGATAATCCAAGGAGCATGCAAAGGGAATTTTCTAATATATGAGAATCACTAAAGAGAACTATTATTACAATGTTCAGAGAGGACACACTATTGCATATGGTTTATAACCATTCATACATGAGAAATCATTATCCTATCAACATATGTGAGTAAAATAATCCTTTATAATATTATTTTTATGATTTTTATCAATACTAAATTGGATCACACATATGAGAGTGTTCCATGATTCTAACTTTTCATCTGAGAGATAAAATCCACCTTACTACAATCTCTTTTCTTCAGGGAATGTTGATTTGGAAACTCTTATTCCCTTTGAACTAACCACCTTGAATTAACTAAAATCACTAAAAAATCCTAGGTGGTTCACTGTTCTCATCTCACTTTCTAGGTGGAATAATATTTGTGAGTTGCTCCTCAATAAACCTATAGTGGAGGCTGCTTACTATTCATATCTTCTACACAAACCAACTATGTGAGATTCCACCATTCACTTCCCACCTTGCCTACTTACTCTACAAACATCCAAAATGGATAGTATTCATTTCAAACATACTAATCAGACCTTATTGTCCACATAATTCCCTAGATAACTACCTACACCATGAAGTTTACAGTATGGACCTCCTTATGAATTTATAGAATTTATTTGTGATGATCTCTACAAAAAAATTCACTCTACTTAATAATTTTATTAGGGAATCATTATTTAGGAAATAATCCCCAAACTATTTTTTAATAAAGAAATTATTATTCACTCCTTAGAGATAACTTCATCAATGTACTTCTCTTTCACGGTCCTCCTTATGAACCTAAACATAAATCTTTATTGTTTCCCTATAAAAAACATCTTACAAAATCACACTGACTATTTTTTCACATGAAACACCATTATGAGGTTCCTTTTAAATCCATCAAAAAATACCACCTTACAACCATGAACATAATATTCACTACCACAAACCTTATTCATGGTCTCCCACATACATGCTTCTTTTGAAGCTCTACCTACCACAAGGATCATTTGTGATCATTCACCCTTAAGTAGTAGTGGGAAAAGCCACCCACCTTGTTTTTTACTTCACATGGGTACCACGTGGTCCACCTCATTTCCATATGAATAACATATCTTTTACATTTTTATAATCAAACTCTAAACTTTGATTCTCTAAAATTTATTCCCATAAATTTAGAAAAAACTAGGAAATAATTCATCTTTCCAACAATTTATCTGGGAATAAAAATTCTAAACCATTTTAAACAAACACAACAACCCAAAAACAATGAAATTTCATCAGGAAATATTTTTTTCCAATAATCTTCCCATTTGGGGTTTTTTAAAACACTTTATAACCATATAAAACTTTTTATTGTAAAAACATGTGCACTTCCTTCTTCAAACACCAATTTCCCTTATGTAACTCCAAACAATGATCAAAAACATACGTAACATTTATATTAATCCCATATGAGACAATATTGACATGAGAAACATGAGTATCATGTAATAATAGTTAATTAATCACTTTATTATAAATACTAATAATTGAATCTTTCTTAATAAAAAAGAACCTGAAAGATGATATCGTTGCTATTGGAAATTAGTACCAAATGTTTCACATATTGAATCACTAAATAAGTCCACCTTCATCAACCATGTTTCATAAACCACTTGAATAAAAAATAAAATGTTTAACTTTTTGTGATATATGTACAATTAATGAACAACATCAATATTATCCTAATTATAAACTAACATAAATTCCTTTCTCCTCTTGTATCATTATAGAAAAGATCTCCCCTTTCATCAAATAACTCTCCATTATAAAAATTTTGAGTAAAATCAACACCATTTATGAAAAATAACTCTCCCTTTTTAAATAAACCCAATAGCCATCTATTTAAAGGTATGAAACATGAAATTAATAGTTATCATCACATAAAGAAATTATCAAAACACCTTAGGGAGTTAGGGTTCTATGTATACACTAGTTTAAATATGGGGTCCAATGGGGATCTGATAGATGGATGATGAATTTAAAATGAATCTTTGGATATATATTTTTTCAAGATGTTAGTATTTATATGTTCTATAGGAAAAAAATCCTACATCGCTAGACAATACATCACTTTTTTATTATTAATTTGATACTTAATTTTTATGTTCCATGTCCTTAAAAGATATAATTTATTTTTTTATGATTTAGAACACTAAAATTATCACAACTTATTCCAATCAGAGACTTCACTCCAATGACTAGTTCATCAATATGATACTTCATCCATAGAAACCATGAGAATTTGTGAGTGGATGAGTTAAATTCATCATATATAATGCTCAATGAAATTCACTCTTGTTTCTTGATATGCTGAGAAATTCACAATCTAACATGTTAAAATACTCTTCTAATATAGAATTTATGTAGCACCCCCGGTTTGAGGTATGTATCCTTTTTTACGCCTTTTAATGTGTTTAAAGTGTTTGGGATGAGTTGGGAAGAGGTTGGGAGAATTTGGAATAGTTTTGAATATGTTGGGAGGTTTTTCTAAGGCCGGACAGTTTGATCACGGTTGGGGAAAACCGTGAAGGTTCTCTAGGATACCATGTTAGTGGAGATAGTGGGCTTCGTATGGCCTACACATGGTTTTCCAAACTATGTGAGAAAACCGTGCAGACCCCTTCTCTCAAGATAGTGGCGTGCGCATGGTTAGTGCACGGTTTGACAAACCATGCGGGCTAACTGTGCAGCCACTTAAAATGGGGTTTTTAAATCTTGGATCCCTCAAGGTTGCCTCATTTAATTCCAAACTTCCTCCCACCCAAGCCTCACTCAAGATATTGGGTTCTCAAAGGTTAAAGGTGCTCTCCCACACATTTTGGAAGCAAATTGAAGGGGTTTCTTTGTGAATTGAAGGTGGTTCTTCTCAGGTATGTCCCATCTCGTGGTTCTTTGTGGTTTCCTCTAGATCTACATCTTCCTCTCTATAATTTTTCTACATCTACACCCATTGTGTGAAGATCTAGGGTTTTGTTTGCCTCAGGTGTTTATTTTAAGGATTTTGGATTATAGGGAATAATATCTAGATCGGTTTTTGTGGAGCGTTTGCCTAAATTGGGGTACGATTTCTTGTGGGTCGAATTCATCGAAACCCTAAAGGTAGGTGGCTTCTCTCTCAACTCCACTTGGTTAGAACTAGTGGTTTGGTACAATTAATTTTTTTTTCTTAAAATTAATTGTGATAATGATGTGTGAATCTTGTTGGAAACCCATTTGGTGATGATTTGGGGATTTTGGGGAAAATGAGTTATTGTTATAAATAGAAGCTTGTTGTGTGATTTTAAAATGTTGATTTTAAAATCGTTAGTAGTTTATTATGAAAAATGTTTTGTGAAATATGGTTTTAAATAAATATGTTTTTTTATTGAAATGTGTTTGGTCATGGAAAATTGGTTAAAGGGTGTTTTTAATAAATGAGTGATTTATTGACGTGAATTGGAATGTGATGGGAATGATGGTGTGATTTTGTGTGTCCTTAGTCCTTAGTTCATGTTGGTTGATTAAGTGTTGTGTCTTGTGTGAATTGTGTGGAATTTTGTGGGAAGTACCACTATAAAAGGGGATAGATTGTGGATAGAAGTTCCACCATCAAAGGATAAGTGGGAAGGAAGTACCAATAGTTGGAAATGTAGTGAATGGGTTGGATGAAAGCTCCACCGTTTTGGTTGACTTACTGTGTGTTTCTTGAAAGATGGAATTTGTTCTGATTATGTGAAATTTTTAAATGTATTTTGGCATGTTTTTTTGGAGTTACTGTGTGTTTTGAGAATTTGGAGGGAAATGGATTGGTGAAAAAGTGTTTGGCTTGTTGTAAGTTGTTTCACTATTGAATTTTTTATATAAACTGTTTTATATAAATTTTCTAACGGTTTTATCCTAGTGACATGTGTAGGGAAATCATTTGAGGAAAACCTACAGAGTATTTTTACTCACCCCATGCTTTGGCACTTTGTTTCTTTTACAGATGTAGTATTCCGAGACACGGGTAAGAGTAAAGCATCTCATTTTTCTAGCGGTTCAGAATGTTTCTTTGGTGACATTGTGGTGCATAGATATTGGAGCTTGGTGAGGATATATGACTAGTGTCCCATTTCTATTAGATTTTCTTTGTGGTCTTATGCTTGGTACTCTAGTATTTGGATTGGTTGTATTTGTAATGTGGGATTGTTATGGAATATTTTGGTTTCCTTTTTGGTAATGTATGAGTTGGTTGTTTTTTTGACATGCATCAAGTAGTTTTTTGATAGTGGATCATTGGGTTGGTTGGATTTTTCTTAAGGTAAAATCATTCCCCAACTTATTCTCGAATCCCTTGGCATTTATTGCTAACCTTTGGCACCTTGGGAACGTCGCTTAAGGCCAAATAACATTCCTCCATGCTCTCAAGCTAATGAGATGGGGCAGGATGTTACAATTTATATCATCCATTGAACAAGAACAGTGTCATTATATGTATCCCAATAATAATTTTTGAGATGTTTTTTGTACAACAAACCAAAATCCATCGAACCCTTAATATATTTTAGTAATTTTTTAGTGAAATAATTTATCTTTATTTTTCATTACATTAATATCATACTTATTGAAAAGTGGAAAATTTTTGTTAATATTTCAATTATGTATAACTAACATCCAATGATATCCCCCCACTTTATAAAATTTATCAACTTTAATTTTTTATCCCTCAACAACTTTATCTTGATAGAAACCAAAGTTTTCATCACCATGAAATTTTTCATTCCAAATATTCTCAAAACCACATTATCATATTTTTGTTTCCAAATTAATATGACATTCCATCCTTATATCACATAAAGACTAAGGAAAAATATCATCTCACTAATCATTGGCATTTCACACTCATACTTCATGAACTCTACAAACTATCTGCAATGTCCTTTATTACATACACCAATGATTATTTCATTAACATACACCAACACCATTATACTTTAAATACTCTAATTATTGAAATAGATATTTTAATTAAATCAACTATATTGAAAAATTATGCTTTTTAAATATTGATCAGGAATTTAATACCACTCTCTCAGTTTCAGATTCAACCCATAAAGTGTATTTTTTAGCTATAAAGAATTTTTATCATCTTCAAGAACATGAAAAAAGTCAAGATGTTTTACATACACTAATTCTTCCATAAATCCATTTAGAAATACTTACATGATATCCATATATAAGAAAATGAATTTAACTTTCCCTTTTATAAATAGTAATATTTTAATTGTCTCTATCCATTTTATAGGTTCAAATGTCTTATCAACATTGATTCCCTTGATATGGGAGTACCGATTGAACACCAGTCATGATTTTTTTTTTCAAAATAAATTATCGTATTCATTTAGTTTTTTATGGAAAACCCATTTGGTTCATATAAAAATATAATCTATTGTCCTCAAAAAAATATTCCAATTCTGATTATTTTTTATTTGGCTAAGCTTATCATTCATCACCTAATCCAAATTGTCATCTATTTTAGCTACATAAAATTAATCTTTCTCTACCAATGATAGTAATGATGTTTACTCTGGATACCACATTCTTCTCATTTTTACTATAACTTCAAATCATAGATGTTATTATATAAATAAATTTTATATCTTCACTTCTACTTCTAATTAGATATAGGTCTAACATCTTGACCATCATCAGTTCCTACAACTAAATTTTCTTCAAGATAGTTTACTCTCCCTGCACTTCCCTACACATCATCACTATAACCATGGAATCTGGTAACTTTATTTCTGATGATTCTTATCACTATATAGTAAAATGATATCATTTATATCAATAAAAATTACATTATTTAAGAATTTATATTCTTATCTCTTACTTATATAGTGAAGATAAATTCCTTCATTTATGGCACTCAAATTTTTTTAGATTCTCCTCATTATGAATAAATCCCTTACTTATGAATATTTAAATGTACTTTAAAATAAGATCTAATCCATAATATAGCTCACATGGAGTATTTTCCTCCCATATATATAACAAGGATCTATTAAAAATATAGAATGATGTCATTAATGCATCATTATAATAGATATTTGATAGTTTATTCTCAAGAAGCGTCATAATATCCATATTGTTTTTTATTCAGTTTATTCCCTCAATGATTATTTTTTAAGGATTTATATTTGTTAATAAATGATTAATTATCTCATTTATCATTATATAATCATCCACTTAACTATTTTAGAACACCATTCCATTTAGATCATGAATTTTATAATTTCATTCTTGAGCATCTTCTCATCCTTAATCTAATATTGAGAGATTAATTAAAACACCTCTAATTTCTCAGTGATGAACATCATCTATGCCATACTACTGAAATCATAAATGAATGGAATATAGTATGTCTTCCCATTAATGTTTCTTGGTAAAATATTTCCACACACATCAACATAAAATATTTCAAGTACTCTCATTGACTTATATTAATTTTCCTTATAATACTTTTGAGTAATCTTTCCCTTTTGAAATGATTTTCACATATGAGTATAATAATGTGATACGATATGAAGACCTCAATCTCCACCATTTTCACTAGATCTTCTAGGTATTATTGGTTCAAATGTTCTTTCCTCTTATTCTACAAATTATTTTCCTATTATAAGGATAAAATGCACATGGATTTCCCACTACTAAAAATGTATATAACCCCATTCATTAACTTCCCTTGAAATATAATTGTTTTATGTTTTCCCTTGATTATACATGCCTTTTGGTAAATTTCATTTCATTACTTGAGCCACATAGTTGACTAAAATTTAACATGTTATGAATTATACCTTAAAGAACTAAGAAATATTTGCATGTCACTTCTCTAACCCCAAACTATGCTTTCCTATGAAAATAATATTTTGGTCTTCATCCTTTTTAAATTTAATAGCACCTTACTTATCATGATTGATTATCATGAAATTATACTCATTTCTAATCATGTGGTATGTGCATCCACTTTTAAGGATCCATACACCATCTCCATCTGATTCTTTTAATGAAATATCTATAACCACTGCCTGCTAATCTATTATCTTTTTTATCAATTACTTATATTTATTCCTGGTACTGATTTATATCCTTGATTGTCTTTAGAATATGATGGAATGAATTAATCTTGTATGTATTCAAACATATTTTTCATTTAATCCCACTTGATGATTACTTGAGAAGATTTTTATGATCATATTATGTCTTCATAAGCTCATTCACCTATGTTATAAATGAGACATACCTATCCATATATCCAAATCTTCCCAACGATAATCATTGACCATTAAATTAATTCTTATAATGTTAAACTCTACTCAACTTCCTTTGTTTCTCTTGTGCCCTTCTGTGCCTTTTGGATTTGGAGCAGACATTTTGTGAATCCCTCACATTTCAAAAACAATGACACCTTATATAAGGTCCACTCTTGTGTGTATTCTCAATATTAATGGTTTTCCCTTAGGTTCATTGAGTATTTTGATTTCGAGTTATATCCAAATAAACCATTAATATAAGATTTTATTCTTTTATCCTAGAATTAATCATCACTTAATTCTATTTTTGATTAATATATATACTATATTTCCATTTTTATGTTCCTTTTTCTTATCCTAAAATACTTTTTTCATTTAGCTAGACCCCCATTATCCACATTTATATTTTCAATTGAAAGTTTTATCTTATTTTATGATTTCACATTAGGATTAAAGAGTCTCTAATGATCATCTCTATATTATCCCAGGCCGGATACTTAATTCACAAGTTCTTTGATATGTTTGATTATATCTTTAAATATTTTATTCAAACCATCGATAACACTATATTGTTACTAAGATTTGAGAATATAATCAACAACCTTTTCCAATATTTCTATCACTCTAGAATTAATCAATTCAATCGCAACAATATACATGTATTTATTTCATTCTTTTTACAATATATAGTGTTTTGAATCATGAATCAAACTATTGGATTTCTTTTTATTTGGATCTGTAATTGTTTATCTCTTCAAGGGTAAATTGAAATTCTATATGGAATTCTAGTCTTGAATATAGTTCTCCTTCATGATCATTAATCTCTTATCTTATCTGGGAACTACCTATAACATCCACTAGAGAATCTTCTCTATGGAATTTTCAATCATCATTTTTTCCACCATCTATTACGAACTATTTTCCTCTTGTGAAAAAAATTAAATTTCTTTAAGATGTTGTGTTTCATAAAAACCCTTCCTTCCACATTTTCTAATTATTTATTTATATTGAGTACATCATCCTAATCATCATCTTAAAACTTCATGGGACACTTTACTGCAAGGTTCTCAATCATTCAGTATCGAATGAACATGAGTGGATAATTCCCTAAAAAAATTCGTGTGCTTTTTATAGATTTGAGGAATATAATGGAATTAATTCATCCACCTTATGTTATCACTGGTCATCCCCTATGGTGATCTTCTTCATGGACCTGAATAAAAAAATTATAATTCATTTTTTCTATAGCCTCATTTTCATCAATACTCATCCCATTTTTTGACTAGAGTACTATGAAATCTATTAGTTTTCAACACCTTAGGTTATGTATCCTTTTGTATAGATACCTTTAGATTAAACCGTGTTGAAAATATTTATAGGATGAACTAGAAGATATTTATGTTGTCTATGGTTTTTACGAGACCAAGAATTATCTATTAAATAAAATTCACTAATCAAAAAATGAATAAACATATTCATTCAGATGCATCCCCAAGTCCTCATACTTGATCCATAGAACATGTAATTTGGCTTCTCAAAAATTTGAATAGACTTCATAGATATTTGTAAACTTTTTACACAAGTATTTTCATAATTTTTATAAGACCAAATTTATTTTGATTATGCTAGAAAAATCTCCACATAACACATTGATAACCCTATTGTAATCTTCATATTATCTATGGTCATCTTCTGATGAAGTCCAACTCTCTAAGATGGTCACAATCCCATGGATAGTAGAATTATAAAAATATGTTCTTAATTATCATAAGTGTTTTTTAATTTGATTCTCATATATTTAGAAATTGATTCTTTTTAAGATCATGATCTCTTTTTAATTAACTGCTTTCATGGATTATCTAGAGAGATATTCAATAACTTTATCAATATCTCTAGTAACAATTATATTCCCAACTATAATTAATAATATAAGAGTGGGGGATTGAATCATGGTGTGAATAATAAAAAAACAATTCCCCATATCAAAAAAATTTAATCATCAAACAAAACATTATTCTCATTAATTATCACAATAATATGCAAACATAAAAAAAAAGTTCAATACATTCTAGTGTTACTTAGATCACCCTAACTAAGACAATAAAAGGGGTTATCAAAGTCAATGTTCCAATGTACCAAAATCACTAAAATTAACTACTCTTATAATGTTCTAAGATAACACACTATCCTCCTAGTTTATAACCATTCCAAAATGATAAGTAATTTTTCACTCAATTGAAGTGAACACATTTCTCCTCTAAAATAATCTTTGGATGATCTATATAAAATCTTAATTGGTTAAAAACTATGTTATTCTTCCATAAAGAAAAAATTTCATATGAGAGATGAATTCCACTATACTATATATTATTTTTTTCATGGAAAATTATTTCTTGAACTATTATTCTCTAGGAACTTCCCACCATGAATAGGATATGTGAACATTGTGAACTTTCGATATAGAGCTCTATTTTTTTCATACTTCATATGATGAATCACCATCTTAAGTTGATCCTCTAAAAACCTCCTATATTGACTACTTCCTCCACATACCTATTACCCAAACCATATATTCAATCTAGCACCACACACTTCACACATAACCTTATTTCTGTAAGAACTTACTCTGATGATGACCTTCACCATGGATTAACCATGAAAACCACAATTTATATATAATCCCCTCATAAAATCTATTCTTCATGGATACTACCACTTGAACCTCATTTGAACATTGAATAAGTTTTTATCACTTATCTATGATATAATTTTTTCTCTCATTAAGGATGTGATTAGTGAGTATTTATATAGGTAATAATCTAAGGAAAGTCTATTAATCACCAAATTACTATTCAATTATTTATGAAAACTTCTTTTTCATACTTCTACTTCATGATAAAACTTATAAAAATACATATAAAACTATTAATTTACTTTGAGACATTATCTTATGTTAGTGAATTTACTAAATGATCTCATGAACCACCTTTGTGTTCTTCCATCATAGTCTATTAGGATATGAAACTAAATGAAAACAAACTTCCTATGTGGTTCTGTGACCCTATTTCCATCATATATGTGATTTTATTTTGAGGTATTCATTTTTTTATATTCGATCTGGTGTTTATCTCTTGGATTCCCCATGAATTTTGGGTGAAAAATATAGATTTTGGGCTCAGTGATAGATGGTGCATGATTGGCGCATAGTTAATGGAAACTATTTTCAACCTAGAGAAAATTTTATGCCTAGGATAGTGGCACTATCCAGGTCGCACGACTAGGAATATAGGTGTGTAACCTCCCCCAGGAAACTGTACGACCTTGTTCCGCTTAGACAGATAGGGATGTACGATTACCACATGATTTTGAAAACCATATGGTCTAACTATGCGACCTGTCCAAGTCATTAAAAGTAGGAATTTCCTTTTATAACCTCCTCTAATTTTAACCCTAAATCACCCCTAATCTGATCCATTCATGATTTTCAGCCTTAGGAGATTCCTCTTCTCCCACTTGGACCTTGTGAAATCTAATATTTGGGTGGGTTTTGTGTGGGAACTTCAAGAAATAATCAAATGAGTCTATTTTCTATCGATTTCTTCCTTCTTTTAGGGTTTCTCTTCCCTCTTCTGGGGTTATTATTTTCCAATGGGTTTTTGACCTAATGAGGGGTCAATCTTGTGTGTTGGGTAAAATCAGGATGGTTTTTATTCTATTTTGACTTTATAGGGTCTCATTGAGGTGTGGTTGGGGGTTTTCACTGGATTCTGTAAGTTTCCAAGTGCGAGTTAGGTGGTTCCTTGATTTTACATTATTAGATTATTTTATATTGGTTTTGTGGTTGTTTGAATGTCTTCAATAGATTATTTTTTTGGTGTGAAATATTTTTTAAAAAGGTTTTGAGATTCATATGTGATGAAAGCTGGTATTCTATAGGAAAATGGTTATGTTTAATGTGTGTTTCATTATGGTTCTTCTTAGAATCAATGGGATTTTAAGGTGCTAATGTTTTAAAAGTTTTTTTCCTACAAGAAATGGATTTTGATCCATGTTGGCTTCTTTGTTGTGCACCTTAAATGTGGTTTTTGAATTTTGAAAGTTTTATGAATCATATTATAAAGTATATTTGGTATGTTTATGTATTTTAAAGGGTATTTTCCCATGTAAATGGTTAGATTTCATGTTTAATCTCCTTTTTGGGTTTCCAAATGGGTTTCATGAGTTTTTAATGTGGTGAAAAATGTATTTCCAAATGGTTTTGTTGTGTGTGTGAATTTGAAAATGGTTTTATTTATGTAAAATCATTGTTTCCATGTGAGTGTTGCTCTTTGGATCAATTTCAGTTGTGAAAATAGTGATTTCCTTAATTGTTCATGATTCTTGGAATGTGTGTGTGAATGTGATGATTTATGTGACATGTGAAATGGAATTTGAGCACAAATGGAATCCTAGGTATCATGGTGGGTGAACTAGATCTAGTACACATGTTGATTCAGAAGGGTTGAGGCCCATATTCTTATTGAAATATTAACACTACAACGCTAACTAAACATGTGATATGATCAGAGACTAGTAGACCTTGGGATTAGATCCCCTCTAGTGGATTGTACATGAGAACGCTATCAATTTTGGCTAATGATATGGAGACTAGTAGACCTTAATATTCATTCCCCTATAGTAGATTGTGCATGATGATGTTGTTGGTTTTTGGTGGAGGATTTTGATCACTGAGGTATGAGGTTCATAGGGTCCCACTTTTTCTATTTACCTATAGGGATTTCCTATGGTGATCTCTTGTGACATTATTATTTTGTGATGTGGTGCTAACCACCAATATATGGTTGACCTTGTGTATATTTTGATTTCAAAGTAAATTTATTTGGGAAATGTTTTCCTCGGAAGTGTTTTCCTGAAAATGTGTTTCCTTAAAGTGTTTTCTTGTAAAAAAATTAAATTTTATTATTAAAATGTGCATGTTTATTTAAATTCTAATTTTATATCATGGAATACTTATTTTGGGTGGAATCCTATTGGGATTTTTCTCACACCCTGTATACACATTTTGGTGTATGTGAAGAACCTTTTTGGTGTTTTGTTTAACATTATTTTTTATTTGTTGAAAACTAATCTTTTTGTTGAAGAATGTTTTTGAGTTACAGAAAGTTGAAGTTGCTGGTTGCTGAAGATTTTCTTAAAGAAGATTTTGTTGAAGAATGAGAAGTCAGAAGTTAAGAAAGTGTCTCAAACTTTCTTAAACAAATCAGATGATGCTTTTCTGATCTTATATTTCTCACACATCATGAAAAGTTTCATGATAAAAGATGTTGAAGAAATGGTGAAGAGGATTTATTTTTTTTCACTAAGGAAAATTCTTAGGAAATTTGGAACCTATTTTTTGGAACCTGTTTTCCTGAACTAGTTCTTATGAACCTATTTTTCGTAGTCTATCTAAGCCAGAAAATCGGAGTCTACCCAAGCCAAGAAGTTTGGATTCTATTTCCTGAATCAGATTTTTAGAGTCTACTTGTTGATTCAGAATTCGGAGTCTACTTGCTGAGCCAGAAGTTCAGAGTGTATTTCCTAAACCAAAATTCGGAGTAGACTTCCTAAACCAAAAATTCGGAGTGGACTTCCTGAACCAGAAATTCGGAATGACAATCATGAGCCAGAAATTCGGAATGACAATCCTAAGCTAGAAATTTGGAATGACAATTCTGAACCAGTTTTCCTGAACCTGTTTTCTTGAACCAGTTTTCCTGAACCAGTTTTCCTGAACTAGTTTTCCTAAACGAGTTTTCTTGAACCAGTTTTCCTGAACCAGTTTTCCTCAACCAGTTTTCCTGAACCAGTTTTCCGGAACCAGTTTTCCTGAACCAGTTTTCCTGAACCAGTTTTCCTGAACCATTTTTACTGAACCAGTTTTCCTGAACCAGTTTTCCTAAACCAGTTTTCCTGAACCAGTTTTCCTAAACCAGTTTTCGTGAACCATTTTTCCTGAACCATTTTTCCTGAACCAATTTTCCTGAACCAGTTTTCCTAAACCAGTTTTCCTAAACCAGTTTTCCTGAACCAGTTTTCCTGAACCAGTTTTCCTGAACCAGTTTTCCTGAACCAGTTTTCCTGAACCATTTTTCCTGAACCAGTTTTCCTGAACCAGTTTTCCTGAACTATTTTTCTTGAACCATTTTTCCTGAACCAATTTTCCGAAACCAGTTTTCTTGAACCAGTTTTCCTGAACCATTTTTCCTGAACCAGTTTTCCTGAACCATTTTTCCTGAACCTAAAATCAGAACCAAGATCTAGTCTTATCATCTTGAAGAAGATATTAAGAGTTCAAGAAAACCTGTACTTCAACTTTGTATAAATCTCGAAGAAATTTAAGGAGATTTGAATAAGTTAAATATTGAAGATTAAATGTGATATATTTGCGAAGTTTTTGAGATTTGAGGAAGTGGGGAAATTTTTCAAAATTCCCGCCTTTGTTTTCTGAGTTTCCTATAAATATGTGCTCAGATCATTCGCTCAAAAACAAATTTTTACACATGTGGAAATGCAGAGCGCTGGAGAATTCGGAGTGAGATTTTGTTCTGATTCATCTTTTCTTTGCTGAGAGAACCATATTCAAGATATTTGTACTGAGTTTTCAAAGTGAGAATTTCTGCAGAATCATTATTATTTTGCTGAGAAATTCGGATTCAGAAGATCGGATTCGAGGAATTCGGATTGAGTATTCGGAGTGGGTATTTTTGTGGAGTCACAGTTTCCTTGCTGAGAAGACCAGTTTCAGATAACCGAATTCAAGAAACCCGGATTGAAGATTCGGAGTGAGCTTTTGCGGAGTCATAGTTTTCATGCTGAGAAGTTCAGTTTCAGAAAATCGGATCCAAGAAATTGGATTGAAGATTCAAAGTGAGCATTTTGTGGAGCAGCTTGACAAAGTATTTTTCTTATGTTTGGCTCAATTTTTCTTTAAGGAAACATTATAAACTGATGGGAGTCAGTATAATCTTTCCTATCGGGAGATAGAAGGTGTCCAATAGGAGTTGGTACAAGTTGTATTCACTTCTTCATTATAGTGGATTTTTATAGACCCACGGGAGTGGCTATGGAAAGAACGTAGGTTATCTTATTGAGGCCAAACCTTGTAATTCTTGTGTTCTTTTATTGCTTTATCTTTCTTTCATGCTTGGGTTACTTGCTAAAGGTTGATAATGAAGTAAATCTTAACAGGTTCCAAGGGTTAATTTTAATAAAGTTTTGAAACTTATAAAAATATATCAACTGATTCAACCCCCCCCCCCCCCTTCTTAGTTGACATTCGATCCTTGGAACTTCAAGTGGTATCAGAGGGAGGTTCCCTTGTTTTTTTCCTTATCATAGAGAATATCAATTCTGTCAACAGTAGAGGAATTCCTATATTTTATGGCAAGAATTATTATGGATGGAAAAATAGGATGATTCCTTATCTCCTGTCTCTTTTACTTGAAGTTATTGATGCTTCCACTATTGGATTTCCACCTGTTAAGAAAACAAGTGCTTCCTCAGAAAGCGAAAGAAGGTGGTGAATAATCTTACAGAGAATATCAGCTAAGATCCTAACTTCTTGAATATTTGGAGCAAAAAAAATCCTTCAAGAAAGAAATTAGTGTGATGAAGAAAAATCATGAATAAGTTCATGATGGAAGTAAAGATGTTACCAAGAAGGAAGATGAATACATTCAAGAAATTTTAAGTCACAAACTTAGAATTTCTAAACAAGGAAAGATGATAGAAGATCTTAGAAAGAAGCTAGAAATTAAAGAAGAAGAGGTCAAAAAGTTGCAATCAAATGTTATTGAGTCTGAAAATTCCCTAAGGAAGATGAATGAAAACTTCCACAAATCCACTGAAGTAAAAGTTGAGACTTCCAAGACTGCTGGAAAGGCTTATCATGAGAATCAGGTGAAATCTTCTCCTATTAAAAATAATGTTTTATCTAATTCTTCTAACATTTCAGGTTATGGAAAAAGTATCAGTAAAACTTGGGTAGATAAAGGATGTGAGAAACCTTTCAATCCTAAAAAAATTGAAAACTCACTCAAAAGAAGAGATGGCTTACATCCTGAGTTTCCTAGAGCTGAAAGAAGTTATCAACCTCAACAAAGTTTCTATAAATAAAGATCTTTCTTTAATATAAAATCAAGATTTGAGGCCTATTTCTGGTGTTTTGGAATGTATGGGCATAGAGCTTATAATTACTGGCACAATTTATCTCTACCTGGAAGAAGGCTTGAGCAAAGTGGAAGAAATAACGAAAGAATAATGAGTAACCTTCTGTATTCAAAGAAATTTGAAAAGGTGAATTCTCAAGATGTCAGAAACATGCCAACAAATAATCAATATGAATATTTGGAAGAATTTTTTTGAATATGTGATCAGTCTGGTCATCATGCTGAACAATGTATGACTCTTCTTCCAGAACAAGTTTCTTATGATATGAAAGAAAAGAAAGATGAAGATAAGAAGGTTGATGAGAGAGCTTTTGTTGTTGAGACAGCTTTAAAAGCAAGTAAGAGAAACAAATCATGGATTCTTGATAGTGGTTGTTCTTCACACATGATAGGTGATATAAAAATCTTGGATCATGTTGAAAGTCATGATGGAGGAGCAGTTACTTTTGGCAATGATAGTTCCTTAAAAATTAAGGGAATCGGAACGGCGGAGATTGAACCAGAGAAACTGAAATCTAGGGAAGTCTTGCTTGTTGATGGGCTAAAACATAACTTACTTAGTGTAAGTCAACTTTGTGATGATGGAAAAGAAGTTATTTTCAGAAAATATTCTTGTGTAATCAAAAGTGTGAAAAATGGAAAAGTGATTACAAAAGGAGAAAGAACCAGTGGGAATCTCTTTAAAATTGGAGAATCCAATAACTCTTGTTATTTGAGTGCTGAAGATGAAAACAAGTTATGGCACCGAAGACTTGGCCACCTAGGGTAGAAGAACATGAGTAATCTTTCTAAAGTTGATGTTGTTCGAAATTTTCCAGAACTGAAAAGAAGAGATGAAGATGCTTGTGTTACTTTCCAGAAAGGAAAGATGACTAACAAAAGTCATAAAAGAGTTGAGATTCAATCTTACAAAGCACTTGAGCTTATTCATTATGATCTGTGTGGGACGATGAGACATCAATCAACAAAATGAGATTTATACTTTATCACTTTTATTTATGATTTCACTCGGATGACAAACTTCATGTTCATGAAGCATAAGTCAGAGGCTATTGAAATGTTTAAATTCTTCAGAAGAGATGTTGATAAAGAATTGGGATTTTCCATAAAGAAGTTGAGAAAAGACAACGATACCGAATTCACAAGCAATGATTTTGAAACTTATCTAAGGAAGCATGGTATCAAACATCAGTATAGTGCTCCCTATACTCCACAAAAAAATGGAGTAGCAGAAAGGAAAAATAGAAGCTTGGTGGAAATGGGAAGAAGTATGTTATCAGAATACAAACTTTCAAAATTATTTTGGAGATAAGCTATTAGCACTGCTGTACATGTTCAAAATAGATGCTTGTTGAGATCAGAAACCAACATGACTCCTTATGATATGTGGTATAAAAAAAGCCTTCTTTTAATTACTTCAAAGTTTTTGGAAGTCCATGCTTGCTCAAAAACAAAAATACTAACTTAGGAAAGTTTGATGAGAAAGCTGAAGAAGGAATATTTATGGGTTATTCACCAAATGGAAGAAGTTACAAATGCTGGAACAAACGTTTACAGAAGTTGGTGGACTCATATGATGTGAAGGTAATTGAAAATCCAAGTTCCTTCACAAAATTTGTTGACAATATTGAGGAAGATAAATCAAAGAATTCTCATGAGAGTGAAAGTGACTCAGATAAGCCACATGGGGAAGAAAGTGATGTTGGGAAGGAAGATGTGAGTTTCCCTACCTTACTAAAACATGTTGAATCCAAAAATATTATTGGGAATCAGAAGGATCCAGTTCAGACAAGAAGAAAGTTGAGATTAGAAGATCAGACTTCCCTTATCTCAAAAGTTGAACTAGAATCAGTTTCAGAAGCTATTCAACATAAAGAATGGGTGGATGCTATGAATGAATAACTGGATCATATTGAGAAAAATGAAATATGGGAACTTGTTCTAAGGCCAGCAAATAATAATGTTATCAGAACCAAGTGGGTTTACATAAATAAATTGAATGAGCATAGAGATGTTACAAGAAACAAAGTGAGGCTTGTGTGTAAAGGATATGCCTAGGTGGAAGGTGTGGATTTTGATGAAACCTTTGCCCCTATTTCAAGGTTGGAAACTATTCACATGTTTCTTGCAGTGGGTGCTCATCGGAATTACAAGGTTTATCAGATGGATGTAAATTCATCTTTCTTAAATGGTGAGATTGAGGAAGAAGTTTACATTGAACAACCTTGTGGGTTTTTGCTTGATGAGGATGAAAACAAAGTTTGCAAATTGAAGAAAGCCTTGTATGTGCTGAAACAAGCTCCACGAGTATGGTATTCAAAGCTTGACAATTCTTTGAGAAAGATGAATTTTTCTAAAGGAAAGGTTGATAGCAACTTGTATATTAAAGATGTAAACTCTGGAACTTTGATTGTAATCGTTTACGTGGATGATATAATTTTTTCTGGTGATGAAGAAAAGGTCTGTGAATAGTTTTTTGAAGAAATGAAGGAAAATTTTGAAATTCCAATGTTGGGATAATTAACTTTATTCCTTGGATTACAAGTTCATAAACAAGAAAACTACATTTTCTTGTCCCAAGAAAAGTATGACAAGGAATTGTTAAAGAAGTTTTGGATGGAAGAATCAAAGGAAGTTTCAACTCCTATATCAGTGAGCACAAATTTGAGCAAAGATGAGTCAGGGAATAGTGTGAATCAAAAAGACTTTCAAAAGATTATAGGAAGTCTTATTTATCTTACAGCTTCAAGGCCTAATATTGCTTATGTTGTGACTCTCTGTTCCCGATATCAAAGTAATCCAAAAGAATCACATATGTTGGCAGTCAATAGGATTCTGAGATATGTTAAAGGAACAACTTCACATGATTTTTTATACAAGAGAAACAATGAGATGAAGTTTCATGGTTATACTGATGTTGGTTGGGCTGGTGATTGTAATGATAGAAAATCAACATCAGGAGGAACATTTTTCTTAGGGGAATGTTGCGTGAGTTGGCATAGAAAGAAACAAAGTTCAGTAACTTTAAGTACATCTGAATCCGAATATGTTGCAGCTACTCAGGCTTGTACTCAAATGATGTGGATGAAAGTTTAGCTGGAAGATTTGAAAGTGAATGTTTCTAAACCATTGAAGATACTCTGTGATAATCAAAGTTCCCTTGATCTTTCCAAGAATCATGTTCAACATTCAAAATCAAAACACATTGATATAAAGTATCATTTCTTAAAAGAGAAAGATGTTGCTGGAGAAATATTGCTGGAATATATTTCAACAAAGTATCATATTGCTGATATTTTCACAAAAGCAATGTAAAAGGAGAGGTTTGTTGAGATGAGGCTACAACTCCATGTTCAGCCTCCTCCCATGACTTCCTAAAAACTCATAAGGAAGTATCCCCCACTGTACTTTGGATTATGTTGACAATAGGGGAGAGTAAGTTTTCTTTATGAATCTAAAGCAGTGGTTATCATATAATGGGGGAGTGAGAAAGAAAAATGAGAGACTAAAAGAAAAGTGAGAATGAGAAAAATAAATGTTGAGGGGGAGTTTGAGTAAGTTGAATTTTACCCTTACATGGTCGTAATATTTTCTTGTCACCGAGGGATGGAAATCCTTCAAAAACATTACTTTTTCCAGTAGTGTGGTGTCAGGACACTCTCTTTTGAGAAAGGCTATGTTTTGGTAAAATTTATTTTTGAGAGATAAAAGTCTTATGAGGTCAAAACTTGTTAACTAGGGTTGCCAAAAAATCCAAAGGGGGAGATTGAAGAACCTTTGTGGTGTTTTGTTTAACATTTTTTTTGTATTTTTTGACAACTAATCTTTTTGTTGAAGAATTTTTTTGAGTTACAGAAAGTTGAAGTTGCTGGTTGCTGAAGATTTTCTTAAAGAAGATTTTGTTGAAGAATGAGAAGTTAGAAGTTAATAAAGTGTCTCAAAATTTCTTAAACAAAACAGACGATTCTTTTCTCATCTTATAGTTCTCACACATCATGAAAAGTTTCATGATAAAAGATGTTGAAGAAATGGTGAATAGGATTGAGTTTTTTTCACTAAGGAAAATTCTGAGGAAATTCGGAACCAGTTTTTCGGAACCTGTTTCCTGAACTAGTTCTTATGAACCTGTTTTTCGGATTCTATCTGAGCCAGAAAATCAGAGTCTACCCAAGACAGAAGTTTGGAGTCTATTTCCTGAATCAGATTTTCAGAGTCTACTTGCTGATCCAGAATTCAGAGTCTACTTGTTGAGCCAGAAGTTCAGAGTGTATTTCCTGAACCAAAATTCGGAGTGGATTTCCTGAACCAAAAAATCGGAGTGGACTTCCTGAACTAGAAATTTGGAATGAAAATAATGAGCCAGAAATTCGGAATGACAATCCTGAGCCAGAAATTCGGAATAACAATTCTGAACCTGTTTTACTAAACCAGTTTTCCTGAACCAGTTTTCCTGAACTAGTTTTCCTGAACCAGTTTTCCTGAACCAGTTTTCCTGAACCAGTTTTCCTGAACCAGTTTTCCTAAACCAGTTTTCCTAAACTAGTTTTCCTGAACCACTTTTCATGAACCCGTTTTCCTGAACCAGTTTTCTTGAACCAGTTTTCCTGAACCAGTTTTCCTGAACCAGTTTTCCTGAACCAGTTTTCCTGAACCAGTTTTTCTAAACCATTTTTCCTGAACCAGTTTTCCTGAACCTAAAATTAGAACCAAGATCTAGTCTTATCATCTTGAGGAATATATGAAGAGTTCAAGAAAACCCACACTTCAACTTTGCATAAATCTAGGAGAAATTTAATGAGATTTGAATAAGTCAAAGATTGAAGATTAAATGTGAGAGATTTGTGGAGTTTTTGAGATTTGAGGAAGCGGGAAAGTTTTTCAAGATTCTCGCCTTTGTTTTTTGAGTTGCCTATAAATATGTGCTTAGATCATTCGCTCAAAAACAAATTTTTACACATGCGGAAATGGTAGAGCACTGGAGAATTCGGAGTGAGATTTTGTGCTGAGTCATCTTTTCTTTGTTGAGAGAACCAGATTCAAGAAATCCGTACTGAGTTTTTGAAGTGATCATTTCTGCAGAATCATTATTATCTTGCTGAGAAATTATGATTCAGAAGATCAGATTCGAGGAATTCGGATTGAGTATTCAGAGTGGGTATTTCTGCGGAGTCACAGTTTACTTGCTGAGAAGACCGGTTTCAGATAACCGGATTCAAGAAACCCGGATTGAAGATTCGGAGTGAGATTTTTCGGAGTCATAGTTTTCATGCTGAGAAGTTTAGTTTCAGAAAATCGGATCCAAGAAATTGGATTGAAGATTCGGAGTGAGCATTTTGTGGAGCAGCTTGACAAAGTCTTTTTCTTATTTTTGGCTCAATTGTTCTTTAAGGAAACATTGTAAACTGGAGGTAGTCAGTATAATCTTTCCTATCGGGAGATAGAAGGTGTCCAATGGGAGTTGGTACAAGTTGTATTCACTTCTTCATTATAGTGGATTTCCATAGACCCACGGGAGTGGCTATGGCAAGGACGTAGGTTCTCTTATTGAGGCCGAACCTTGTAATTCTTGTGTGCTTTTCTTGGTTTATCTTTATTGCATGATTGGGTTACTTGCTAAAGGATGATAAGGAAGTAAATCTTAACAGGTTTCAAGGGTTAAGTTTTATAAAGTTTTGAAACTTATAAAAATATATCAACTGATTCAACCCTCCCCCCTTCTTAGTTGACATTCGATCCTTGGAACTTCAATATGTATACTTTTTATGTATGACCTATGTAAAGGTAATATGTATCATAGTGGTGATGGTGAATCTAGTTGCTAGTGTTCCACTTCTTTTAAGTGGTGGTGGTGGTGGCTTGAGGGTGATGGACCTCTTGTAACATGGAAGTTTTTAGGATGGATCTATTATTCCCTTTCTATTGTGGTATTTGGATTTTGGTTAATGTTTTAAAACTTTGAATCTGAAAATTATTTTATCTATTTTGAATATGATTATTAGTTATGTGATTTTTTATTATCTTGGGTTGTTTATTATTATATCCATTGGTGAAATCATTCCAAAAGTGTATTCTTGATACCTAGGAACCAGTTTATAGCCTATGGGGATCAGTAATTCCCTTTAGTCCATTCCAGGGTCCATGTAAAGCATTAGTTTTGATGGAACCCCAACTTGGTTCGTGACAAAATGGTATCAAAAGAGGTTTTACTCTTTTTGTGTCAAGTTGTTTAGTAAGATTTGGGATAGACCAGAGATATGATTATCGAGGTTTGATCTTCTGGCTATGAGTTTGGTGTTTATCCAGTATACCTCTTGATAGGACTCAAGTCTCCATGGGATATTGGAAAATTTGGTTTGACTTCTCCTCTAGGTGAGACGTACAAGCAATATAGAGTATACGGACATCAGATGGAGGTGGAGTGGTTTGGTATGACCTATTATTGAGTTGAATGTGGTTTTGTTTTGATTTATGGAAATGATTGGGAATCATTAGTGCTTCTGAAAATTTCCAGGATGATGTGTTGGTGGTTTTATTGATGGGTTTTGTTTGTGGTTATTGCTTATTGTAGAAAAATTCCTCCCTAGAGACTTCATATACAACCGTGAGAAGAGTCCGGAGAGAGTTCTATCTCACCAATTGATCATAGACTAGTAGATGTAGTGGTTTGGGCTTCCCAATATTTGGATCAGGGATCAGGATCTGGTTCTTCATAGGTTAGAGAAGCCGAACCAGGTCTTGGAATGGATAAAGCTCAAGAGTTCCTCAAGAACAAGCCTGCTTTCTGATGGGGTAGCATGGATCCCCAGGAAGATAAGGATTTAATTAAGAAAATAGGGAGTGTGTTTGAGTTTCTTGATAATCCTAATATAGTCAGGGTAAAGTGTGCTTCACTGATGTTGGAAGGTTCCAGTCGAAAGTGAAGGGACTCAGTGGTGAAATCTGGGAAGCATGAGAAGATGGGGTGGAAGTATTTCAAGGTCATCTCCAATAAGCAATATTTCCCAAAGACCTTGGCCTTTATAGGACCTGGGAGTTTTTGTAACTTCATCAAGGGGATTATACCATGATGGAATATTCCAAATTTTTCACTAAGTTAGTTTGGTTCACACCCAAGGTAGTTTCCAATGAACAGTTAAAGGCTCAAAAGTTCGAGATGGGGTTGTGACCATAGATCTAATCCTAAGTATTCTTGTTCAATTTTAAGACTTATTCCAAGGTATTTGATCAATATTTGATGGTGTAAATTGATCATAGAGGAATGTTTGGTTTCTTTGTATTAATTACATCATTGGTTTAGATAATTGGCATCTTATCTGAGAATAAGAGGATGTAGGATGACCAAGAGAAGAAGAGTGGTGGTAGTTCAGGCCTTTCTTCCTGACCATCTTCGTCTGTGGATCCAATTTTTGGGTCAGTCATGTGAAATCAATGTGGGAAGGTAGGGAACATTTGATCGGCGTGTTCATCTCCATCTAGACCTTTCCATCGATGTGGAATGTTGGGACACTTGTAGGTATTTTTCAAGATGGTTCACCCATATCATAGTGGGGTAGGATCTGTAAACTTAAAATTGATTTCATCCTAGTTAGAACCACCTTGGAAAATTGGCTCTTGATTTGGAGGTTGTGGCAGTTGTGCTAGATCTTTTTCTAGGTATATTATGTTCAGGGCAGAGTTTTAGGTCAATGTTCTTTCTTAATATTTGTCAAAGACAAGAAAAATTCATGATATTGAATGAGAACCAGTGTAATCAGATATAGGTCTTGCGATAGTTCAAGGTACCATTCTTATTTCATCATCTTTATTTTTTCTTTATTTGATATCAGTACCTCGGTTTCATTTATT
Organism: Viscum album; assembly: GCA_963277665.1. Lineage (NCBI taxonomy): Eukaryota > Viridiplantae > Streptophyta > Magnoliopsida > Santalales > Viscaceae > Viscum > Viscum album. Next base: position 858,112,270 of record OY728157.1, on the reverse strand, counting down.
TTTTCCCATATCGTGGATGCATTGAAATTTCTAACTAATCTTATGCCTTGCATGATGGAGTTACTAACATTTCTTGGTAAGAAGTGAGAACAAGGCTTCAGGTTTTTGTATTGTGCACTCACCATGTTAGGGGTCAAATTGGAGTGGTATTTACTAGTTTGGTAAATGGACCATTATTATGTGATCCTTGGTATGGATTGGATGGTGTGTTTTTAGGCATACATCGATTACTATCGGTAGCGAGTAAGTTTTTTAGAACTTGATGGAAGTACCTAGGTTTTTCAAGGTTAATGGGATCCTCGGTCAGGTCGTAGTGGACCTCCACTTCTAAAATCTGGTTTGTCAAATTTCATTGCTCATGTTGGAGTATGGTGATAGTATCCTGGAAGATGGGTTACCTCCCATGGTGGATGAGTTCCCAAAGGTATTTTTAGAGGATTTTTTAGGTTTACCCTTGAAGTGGGATGTGGAGTTCACTATTGATTTAGTGTCAAGAACACATCCAATATATATTCACTCATATCTTATATCCCCCACCAATTTGAGGGAATTGAAGTTATAGCTGGACGATTTAGAATCCAAAGGATTCATTTGCTCGAGCATCTCTCCTTGGGCAGCCCGAGTTCTATTTTCAAAAAAGGATGATGGATCTATTTGGATGCGCATTGATTACCAGAAATTTAATAAGGTGAAAATCAAGAAAAAGTACCAATTGCCACGTATTTATGACCTTTTTGATCATATCAAGGGGCAAGATGGTTATCCAATATCTATTTGGGTTCCAGGTATCACCAAGTTAGATTTAGAGAGGCGGATGTTTCGAAAATAGTCTTGTGAATCAGGTATGACTATTTTGAGTATTTGGTCATGCCTTTTGAGATGAATAATTCTCCAGTGGTCATCATGGATCATATGAACATGGTTTTCCATCAGTATCTCAACTCTTTTATCGTGGTTTTTATGTATTACATCCAAGTCTACTTTGGGACTGAGGAGGATATTGAGCAGTATTTTAGGATTGTGTTAGGCACCCTTTAGGATCATCGCCTCTATATGATGTTTTCCAAGTGCACCTTTTGGATCAGGGAGGTGAAGTTTATGGTTTATGTGATCTCATAATGAAAGGTTTTGGTGGACCTTGAAAATATCAGTGTAGTAATGTCATGGGATCATCCAAAAAATGTTTTTGAAATTAGAATCTTTTTTGGCCAAACAGGGTATTACAGATGGTTTTTTTGGTATTTCTCTCAGCTTGATTTTTCCATGACTACACTTACCTGGAAAGGGGAAATGTTTGAATGGATCCCAAAGAGTCAAGAATCCCTTAAGTAGCTTAAGTGGCGGTTGACCACAGTCCCTATTTTGATCTTGCTGAAATCCAGAAAGGGATATGTGGTCTGTTTTTATGCCTCATGTATATGTCCTAGGTGTATGCTGATGCAAGATGAAAATGTGGTGGCTTATGGTTTGCATCAACTCTAACCACATGAAAATAATTACCCAAACCATGATCCGGAGTTAGAAGCGGTGATGCATGCCTTTATGACATGGTTTTATTATCTTTTTAAGGATAAGTTTGTAGTTTATTTTGATCATAAGAGATTGGACTAAGTTTTCTCCTAGAAAGTTCTGAATTTTATACAACTTCATTGAGTCTATTACCTTCAAGGGTTCAATTTTGATATCGTATATAACATGGGAAAAGGAAATGTGGTTGCAGATGCCTTGATTATGAAAGTTCTAGTGAAAGCATTGAAAGAGTTCAATGATGAGAAGAATTTGATGGGTATTTTTTTCCAATTGCATCTTGAGACTAAGGATCATAGTGGAGGTGTGTTCTTGGATAGTTTATGGCTGAAACCTTCCCTTATAGAGTTGATTTGGAAAGATCAACCGAGTGATGAGTTATGTCCATGTTCTATGTATTTTCTTAATGGTGGGGACGTCCCTTGTGAATGATTTTTGTCTCCTAAGAGGGTTTTGTGCTTCAAGGGTTGTTTTGTGGTGCCATTTTTGTTTTGGAAGGTAGTAATATAGGATATCCACTATCCCCAGTGGGTCATTCATCTTGGTTCTACTAAAATTTTTTATAATGTGAGTTGGCAATTTTGGTGGCCATGTATAAGGTGAGATGTGGCTGACATTTTATCACAGTGTTATACATGTTATAAGGTTAAAGTAGAGCACTATAGACCCTATAGTTTGTATCATACACTTCTCATTCCTACCAAGAAGTTGGATGAGATCGCCATGGATTTTATCATTAGCTTACCTCGTACACCTTGGAGATAGAATTCCATTTGGGTAGTGATTGACCATCTGACCAAATCAGCCCATTTAATTCCAATCAGGGATTCATCCAAGGTGGATGAATTGAGTTGATTTAATTTTTAGAAGATATTGAGGCTTCATGGTGTTCCATAGGCAATTGTTTTATACAAGGACTCCCATTTTGTCTCATGGTTTTGGTAATTCATTCATAAAGAGATGGGGTCACAGGTCAAGTTGAGTATGGCATACTATCCTCAAATGGATAGTCAGATAGAGCATGAAAATCAGATCTTGGAAGATATGCTTCAGGAATATGTGTTGGATTTAGAATTCTTGTGGTATATCTATCTAGGTTTGGCAGATTTTTCATATAATAACAGCTACCAATCATCGATGTGAATCGCTCCATTTGAGACGCTTTATGGTCGGATGTGTCAGTCCCCTTTGTATTAGGTTGAGGTGGGTGAAACCTCATTGTTGGGTTCGAAACTTGTGTAGGAAATGTATAATAAGGTTAATTTGATCAAAAATTATTTGTTGATAGTGCAGATCCATCACGAGTCTTCTGCTGATCAGAGGCATCGAGCTTTGGAGTTCTCTATGGGTGACCGCGTGTTCCTGCAAGTGGCACCTCATTTGGGTCACTGTCATTTGGGTAAACAAGGGAAGCTAATGTTGAGGTATTTCATACATTTTGAGATCACTGAGAGGGTTGGTAAGGTGGAATATTGGTTAGATTTTCCCTACTAGTTGATATCAATTCATGACATGTTCTATGTCTCTCCATTAAATAAGTATAATCCAGATCCGTCTCATGTGCTGAATTATAAGGAGTTGGAGTTAGAGATTAATTTTTCTATGAGCAGCCAGTGAAAATTATGGATTCTAAAGATAAAGTTATTTATGATAAGTCTATACCATTGGTCTGAATTGTTTGGAAACATGGTAGTGATGAGAATAAGACAAGGGAGCAGAAGTCTTAGGTTGAGGAGGAGTATCTATTTTGTTCTCTGATTAGACTTTGGGATGAATTTCGGAGGATGGAATGTTTTCATGGTGGGTATAATTATCATATACATGATTTTATTTTTAATTATTACTTTGTTTAATTTCAGTATAGTATTTATCACATAGGTTCCCTGTGACTTTTTGGTGAAAAATAAAGATTTTAGGCACCATAATAGTTGGCGTATGGTTAACACACGGTTATGGGAAATTGTGTGCCAGCCCAGAGAAAATCATTCACCTAGGAAAATGGCATTGTCAAGTTTGCATGGCTAGGCACACGATCATGTGCCCTCCCCTAAGAAACCATGCATAATTGTTCCTCTTCAACAAAGAGGGACACACATTTTCTACATAATTTGGAAAACCGTGCGGGCTAACCATGCGACCTATCCAAGTCATTAAAAGTGGGAATTTTCTTTTCTTCCCTCTGTAACGACCATAATCCGGAGTCCCTCCACTGGTTCCCCGTACCCGTTTCACCACATGACCTCAAGCACGTTTCTCCGAACACCAGAGGCTGCCGACTAGCAGCGAGGGCCTTGGTGAGTCAGTGGGGAAACTATGCCCTTATTCGGTAAGTTATACAGCAAAAAACAACAGTCAACAGCGGAAGCAATAACAACATGCATAACAACAGAAACCAAATAGCGGAAGCAATGAATATATATATATCCATGATGACAATGATGCAGTAGGTACAAGTATCTATGGAAAGCAGCAAACACAACAACATGATGGAATACAACTGAAAACAAGTGAAAAATAAAAACAAAATAAACTCCTCAGCATCGCGAGCCCCGGCTCGGTCCCATGCTCTCTAGCTCCAGTGCAATCAAGATCCTGATATAGAAGAGTGCTTGCCCTTATCTATACTTATAGCAACATAGTCTGATTAGGCCCAAAACCATGGCCTAAACAGGGTGTGAGATACAATCCCAATAGGAAATCACCCAAATATTTGTGCCTAACAGTCAATGAATACAAGGTAAGTAATAAAACAAGAACCAGTAAACAGAAAAGCACAAGCAGCTAAAATACATAGTTCTAACAAATAAAGCACACAAGTAAGCAACCAGCAACAAGAAGAAAACAGGTAACCCTCTAGGTAGCTCTCACATCCTAACCCCTATGGTTCAACCTATAAGTACTAGCTACCATCTAGGAGGAACACATAGTCTCACCACTCTGGTTCAGCTATGAAATTAAGCAGACTCTCTGGGGAAGCACTCACCATCAATTCCCCCTATAGTCTCGTATCGTTCTAAAGGCTCTCTGGGGAAGCACTCAACGTTTATTCCCCATATGGCCCGCGTTAAGGAACTAAAGACTCTCTGAGGAAGCAATCAATGTCAATTCCCCATGTGGTCTCGTATCGTAATTAAAAGACACTCTGGAGAAGCCCTTCCTTCAATTCTCCCTTTGGTCTACTACTCTATGTTCTCACAGTCCTGAGTGAAAGGTAATACATGCTCAGCGCGCGTGTACATCCTCCAAGTAAACCTCAAGAACTACTTGACTATCAACTAAGGCTCAACGGAAAAACAAGGCAACAGTCCACAATCCTACAACTAGGCATGGCAACTAGAAAAATGCCAAACAGGCAGAACAAGCATAGAAAACATTCAAGGTACAGTAAAGCTACCATAATCACAGGAAAAAGATCCACTCTAGCAATCAAGCAAAGCAGGCAATACAACAAGGGAAAAATAGGAACACACAATACCCCGTTCAAGGGTATTGGTGGAATTTGCACAAAATATTCATCAACTTTCTACATAAAGGAACAAACCATTTACCTCGATCCTAGGTGATCGATATACGTGAACCACGACAACAGATTCTTCTTGGAACGATGTAGATCTGAGAAAATGCACAAAACGCTCAACCTACGATAACTTGGAAACCAGGAGGAATCAAGAAACAAGACTCAAGAAGAAGGGAGAGCTCACCACTGCAATTCCAATGCAATTGACCGCGCTCGAATCGGAGAACGGATGAAGAGTCAGGAGATCGTCGAAGATCCGGCCGTACGGTCACTCTCGGGCGGACGAAAACTGGAGAAGAAGATGAAAATTGGGGTTAGGCGCGACCTCGGTCCGTTTAGTGAAAAAAAAGTACACAGAATGTACTTTTCGAGTACACGGCGTGTACTGGGTCCTTTCCGTACTCCACCAAAATCGGCCTCCACATCACCCCTACACACTGTGTGTGTGGCCTGGGCACGGCTAGCACACGGCTTCGAGTCGGATCAGAGTACACGGCGTGTACTCAGAAAGTACACGGTGTGTACTTTGAAAATTTCCAGAAAATTCATTTTTCTTAAAAACTCCAGAAAAAAGGAAAAACATACCTGAACGAAGATCCGGGTTCTTACAAACTTCCCCCCTTAAAGAAATTCATCCCCGAATTTCCCTAACGGGGCGTAGAAGAAGAATCCCCGAACAGTTCTGGCCACTACGATCGTACATCGGCCTCCCTCTCCCAGGTCTCGTCCTATACTCACCCGTGCTGCCATAGCACTCGTACCAGAGGAACAGACTGCCCACGGAGGACCTTCGTACTGCGATCGACAATCTGGATAGGATGCTCCTCGAATGACGCATCCACTTCAAGCTCGACTTCCTCAGGCTAAAAGGCGTGAGACGGGTCTGAAAAGTAACGTTGGAGCTAAGAGACGTGGAAGACATCGTGAATGGACCGATACCTCTGAGGTAGCTGCAACTGATAGGCGACCGGTCCCACTCTCCCCATGACCTCAAATGGTTCGACGTACCGTGGTGAAAGCTTACCCTGTCTCTGAATCCTCTTGTGTCCCAACCTCGGTGCGATGCACAGGAACACCTAATCCCCAACCTCGAACTCCAGAGGTCGTCTCCGCTGATCAGCATAAGACTTCTGTCGAGACTGTGCCATATCCATCCTCTTCCAAATAAGCTCTATCTGTTCTGAGGTCTCCTGAACAAGACGAGGTCCCAGCAATGATGCCTCTCCTACCTCCAGCCAGCATAAGGGTGATCGGCAAGGACTACCATACAAAGCCTCATATGGTGACATCTAAATGGTTTCCTGGAAACTGTTGTTGTAGGCGAACTCCACCAGAGGGATATGCTTCTCCCAATAACCGCCAAATTCTAGGATACAAGCTCGGAGCATATCCTCAAGCACCTGGATCGTGTGCTCAAACTGGCCATCAGTCTGGGGATGGTATGTTGTACTCAAAAGCACCTGTGTACCTAAGGCCTTCTGAAGTCCCTACCAGAACTGAGAGGTAAAGTGCATATCCCTGTCTGAAACAATGGAGTGTGGAACTCCATGCAGACGAACAATCTCTTAGATGTAAAGTCGTCCCAGATCATCAACACTGAAGGTCTCCTTAATTGGCAATAAGTGCGCAACCTTTCTAAGTCTGTCAACGACAACCCAAATAGCATCATTCCCTCGAGGCGTCCTCGGCAACCCAGTCACGAAGTCCATTGAGACATTGTTCCACTTTCACTCTGGAATGGGTAACTGCTGTAAAAGTACTGTTGGTTGTTGATGCTCTGCCTTCACCTGCTGACAAGTAAAACATCTCATGAAGAAACCAGCAACATCCTTCTTCATACCTGGCCACCAGTACTGGCGATGAAGATCCTGATACATCTTGGTGATGCCAGGATGAACTGCCCAAACTAAGGAATGAAAATCCCACATCAGCTCCTCGCGTATGTCTGCTGGAACCCATACACGTCCCTGAAAACGCAAGATCTCATCCTCGCCCACTATCCATCCGGGAAGAGGGTTCTCTCCTGACACACTCTCCCATAGGACTAAACCTTTAGAGTCTGATAGCTGCATCATCTGTACTCGATCATGAAGTGTAGAGGTAACAACTACAGAAGATATTAAAGTCTATCCTTGTCTATCGTGCACCTCCAGATGCATCTCATAGAGCAGAGCCATCAGTTGCCACTCACTGCTGGCCTCCAGAACTGCCTGAATCTGAGTTCTCCTGCACAACGCATCTTCCACTACGTTGTCTTTCCCTGGCATATAGGCAATCTCGAAATCAAAATACTGAAGGTACTCGACCCACCTGCGCTGTCTCAAGTTCATATCCCGCTGAGTGAAAATATACTTGAGACTCTTGTGGTCAGTGAAGACCACAAAGTGCTCTCCCAACAGATAGTGTCTCCAACAGCGTAAGGCATGAACAACAGCTGCCAACTCCAGATCGTACCTAGGGTAGTTCCTATCATGTAGACTCAACTACCGAGACCTGTACGCAATGACTCCATCCCCCTACATAAGCACAGCTCCCAGCCCGATACCTGAAGCATCACAGTAAACAGTTTAGTTCTTTCCTGGCTCCGGCAAGACTAGTATTGGTGCTGACGTCAACCTCCCTTTCAGCTCCTGAAAGGCTGACTCACAAGAATCTGACCATAAGAAATTCACCCCCTTCTTGGTCAGACCTTCCAAAGGTACTACTAGACGAGAAAAGTCTTGAATGAAGATTCTGTAGTATCCAGCCAGCCCTAGAAAACTCTGTACCTCAAAGACATTCTTTGGCTACTCCTAGGAAACTACAGCTCTCACTTTCTCTAGGTCCACTGATACTCCTACCTCTGAGATGAAGTGACCCAAGAAGTGAATCTGATCCATCCAGAAGTGGCACTTCGAGAGTTTAGCATAAATCTGATGCTCTCTTAGTGTACTCAGAACGATCTCAAGATGTATATCATGGTCGTGTCGAGTGTAAGAGTACACCAAAATATCATCCATGAATACCACGACGAAGGATTCCAAGTAAGGATGGAACACTCGGTTCATTAGTGCCATGAAAACTGTAGGTGCGTTCGTGAGACCGAACGGCATGACTATCTACTCGTATAGACCATACCTGCTTCTGAAGGCTGTCAGAGGTATATCTGATGGTCTAACATGCAACTGATGATAACCGGACCTCAAATCAATCTTCGAGAACACCCGGGCTCCTCGAAGCTAATCGAAAAGGTCGTCGATTCTTGGAAAAGGATATCAGTTCTTGACCGTCAACTGGTTCAGCTTCTGATAATCCACACAAAGCCGAAGGGTACCGTCTGCCTTTTTTGCAAACAGGACAGGCAAACCCCAAGGAGAAGTACTGGGTCGGATGAAACCCTTAGCATGTAGCTCCTACAACTGCTTCTTGAGCTCCTGCAACTCAGGTGTAGCCATCCTATAGGGAGGAATGGACATTGGTGCTGCTCCTGGCACGAGATAAATAGAGAAGTCTACCTCACACTCCGGAGGCAAACATGAAAAGTCCTATGGAAAGACGTCCCTGAAGCGATCCAAAACTGGAGGAAAATCTAATTGGGGAGTCCCCTGATCATCCAGATAAAGACTAGCAATCTGGTCTGTCACCCCTCCTAGCCCAAGATGCTCGAGTCCTGCCCGACTCGCCTGAACGTCCCACTCGCCCTTATGGAGAAAAGACTCGCCCTCTGGTGAAACGAAACTCACTTTGCAGCGATAGCAGTCGACAACTTCCTGAAAGGGAATCAACCAATCCATGCCAAGGATGACATCATAGCCTGTCATCTCTAGGACATAGAGATCCCATAATAAGTGATACCCTACAACCTCAAGAGGGCACTCTCTACACTGGCATACACTAGATTTCCTCGTCTCAAAAGGTGTGTCTAGTGTCAATGGGTCGGCAGAAGAAAAGACGCAGAGTCCAAGGCTCTCCACAATAACAATAAAGATAAATCTATGCATAGCACCAGTATTGAAAAGTACTGAAGATAAAACTTAGGCTACTAAAATTGTACCTCGAACAGTAAAAGGGTCGGGATCCTAATCCTGATAAGTCTGCTCCACGGCGAAAGACTAGCCTGTACCGCGGCCTTGCGCCCCTGGCTGACCACTATGAGCTAAACCTCCCTACTGGTGCTAAGGAACTGGTGGATAACCTCCATGGCCTCGACCTCCACCTTGGCCCGAACGGCCGTAAGAACTCCAGTTCCCCGACTGGTGAGAAACTGGTGGTGCTGCTCCTGAATGAGGAGTCATGGAAGAACCCCGGTCACCAGCTGCTGGTGAGAAGACCTAGCAGAAACGCTGAAGGTGACCCATCTTGCCACAAGATCGGCACTCCATGGGGTCCCTCTGGCACTGCGGCCTCGTGTGCCCTGACCGGCCACACTGGTAGCATGTCACCTGGCTGCCTGGCGATGCATCTCGCTTCCTCAGATCACCGCGTGTAGGCTCTCTATAGTGTTTCTTGCTATCATCTAGAGGAAGACTAGCTCTAGAAGCAGAACTGCCCTGGCTTGCAGCTCCAAAGTCTCTCAGATTGCGCTCTGCAATCAGTGCCTGGTTGACGATGGAAGTAATGGAAGTCAGCTGGAAGATGTTCACCTGTGAGCGGATCTCCCGCCTGAGACCATCCTCGAAATTCCTTGCTAAGAACACCCCACTCCCATCCCAGAGGGGCGTGAAGTGCTGAAGCTCGGTGAAACGAGCGGAATACTCCATGACAAAAAGAGTACCCTTCTCTAAGCTCATGAACTCCCGGGCTCGGTCGGCCCTCAGGGTCTCCGGGTAGAAGTACTCATAGAACACACGCTGGAACTCCTCCCAAACCATAGTCTGCTGCTGAACTGCCTGTGAGATCACGTCCCACCACCTCTTGGAGGAGTCTCGGAGCATGTAGGTGGTGAACTTGACCCGCCTCTCTGGAGGCGTCTCCAGATGCTCAAAGATAGTCAGCATCTCTTCCAGACATGACTCTGCAGCCTGAGGTTCTCCTTCCCCCAAGAAAGTAGGAGGATGTTGCTACTGGAAAACCCATGTCAAGTCTTCCATAGACGTGGAAGGAGGCGGCGCTCCCTAGAAGGCCTTCATCATCTTCATGAAACCTTCCCTAAAATGAGCATCAGCACCTAAAACTGGTATAACAGTCGGTGCCAAGGCTGGCCTGACTGGAGGATCGGCAGGAAGTCCCTAATCAGCCCTATCTGGCGTCTGATCACTGCCCGACAACAGACGTACGACCGGAGGACGTCTAGGAGGCATAGCTCTGAAAGATCAAAAGCACACCTTATATTAGGAAAAAAAGGACATAGAACACAAGAGTACAAAACGGAAACAGGGGAAGAAAAACACATAAGTTTGCAAAACACAACTACACGGCGTGTATAAAACTACATGGCGTGTCTTCTTAACCCACTGACATGGGAGTATACTTCTGCCCTACAGGTCGTGTACACTTCAAACTACACGGCGTGTTGCACCCACACACGGCGTGTACTTGAAAACTGTTCCCCTGCCTGAGTCTCCTTACACGGCTAACCCACACGGTCCAACTTAACTCGAGACTACACGGTGTGTTCTTAACACACACGGTGTGTACTAGAAAAGGCTTCAGCGACCCGTGTTTGTGAAACACACGGCCGTATACACGGCTGAACCTTACACGGCGTGCTCCGAACAAACACGGCGTGCATAGGCAAGGTGACCCCATCCAGTGTTGTTCGTGACACGGCTGGGTACCTGGACAAGACTACACGGTGTGTTCCAAACAAACACGGCATGTGGAAAAGAAGGTAACTCCAGCCCGTGTTGTTCATGACATGGCTGGGTACCTGGATAGGACTACACGGCGTGTTCCCTAAGGACACAGCGTGTTCTACCCGAGCTTCCCCGGCTCGTGTTGTTAGTGACACGGCCGAGTACACGGCTCCGAACTTACACGGCGTGTATCAATTGTACACGGCATGTTCCCGAAGTTACTCCCACGACATCGTGTTCTGCTCACACAGTCAGTGACACGGCCTGAAAACTACACAGCGTGTATCCAAAAAGTACACGCCGTGTATTCTGGGTTTTTCTGGGCAGTAGCTTAGAAACTGCTCAGACTCCCAGAACCACTAAAAACAAGGGAAAGAGGTGCCAAATTTCGATTCATGAGGGCCCATACTCCCTACGAATCAAATCTCGGAATCTTCTGTAGTCACATACAAGGGAAAACAACAGCTCTCTAACATAACAGCAGAGATTCTATCAAGCATCTATTACAACAGCATGCATAATCTACACAAGGTCTATCACAACAGCATGAAATCGCTAATGCACCCTAGATGGCATGCCAAGAATGCATGGAATGTGATTTCTAGAAGTTCCTACATGATGCATGAGATGGCATACCCTCATCTCATCGGGTTGCGACATAAATAGAACCGAAATATCTAAACAATAACCGCACAAGTCATGCAAATCACTCTAGGTGAAAACATATCAACCATAAAACTCAAAACCAGCAAACTACAATTAACGAGGTAGTATGGTCTTTCCCTATACATGGGTTAGATACTCCCATGCACAACTTAATACCAAGTACCGAATCCGTCCTATCCCTGGCTAAAGTCTCCAAATAGTAAAGCAAGAGAAAAGAACTCCTTTGATACCACTTTGTAACGACCCGAATCTGGAGCCCCTCCACTGGTGCCCCGTACCCGGTTCGCCACATGACCTCAAGCGTGTTTCCCTGAACGCCATAGGCTGCAGACTAGCAGCGAGGGTCTTGGTGAGTCGTTGGGGAAACTATGCCCTCATTTGGTAAGGTATACAGTGGAAAACAACAGTCAACAGCAGAAGCAGTAACAACATGAATAACAACAGAAACCAAACAGCAGAAGCAATGAATATATATATAGCCATGATGACAATGATGTAGTAGGTACAAGTATCTATGGAAATCATAAAACACAACAATGTGTTGGAATAAAACTGAAAACAAGTGCAAAATAAAAACAAAATAAACTCCTCAGCATCGCGAGTCCCGACTCGGTCCCATGCTCTCCAGCTCCAGCGCAATCAAGATCCTGATGTAGAAGGGAACTTGCCCTTATCTATACCTACAGCAACATAGTCTGCTTGGGCCCAAAAGCATGGCCCAAACAGGGTTTGAGATACAATCCCAGTAGGCAATCACCCAAATATTTGCGTCTAACAGTCAATGAATACAAGGCAAGTAATAAAACAAGAACCAGTAAACAGAAAATCACAAGCAGCTACAATACATAGTTCTAACAAATAAAGTACGCAAGTAAGCAATCAGCAACAAGAAGAAAACAGGTAACCCTCTGGGTAGCTCTCATAGCCTAAACCCTATGGTTCAACCTATAAGTACTAGCTACCATCTAGGAGGCACACACAGTCTCACCCCTCTGGTTCAGCTATGAAATTAAGCAGACTCTCTGGGGAAGCACTCACCGTAAATTCCCCCTATAGTCTTGTATCGTGCTAAAGGCTCTCTGGGGAAGCACTCAACATATATTCCCCCAGTGGCCCACGTTGAGGAACTACAGACTCTCTGAGGAAGCACTCAACATCAATTCCCCCTGTGGTCTCGTATCGTAATTAAAAGACACTCTGGAGAATCCCTTCCGTCAATTATCCCTTTGGTCTACTACTCTAGGTTCTCACAGTCCTGAGTGAAAGGTAATACATGCTCAGCGCGCGTGTACATCGTCCAAGTAAACCTCAATAACTACTTGGCTATCAACTAAGGCTCAGCGGCAAAACAAGGCAACATTCCACAATCCTACAACTAGGCATGGCAACTGGAAAAATGCCAAACAGGCAGGACAAGCATAGCAAACATTCAAGGTACAGTAAAGCTACCATAATCACAGGCAAAACATCCACTCTAGCAATCAAGCAAAGCAGGCAATACAACAAGGGAAAAACAGGAACACGTAATACCCCGTTCAAGGGTATTGGTGGAATTTGCACAAAATATTCATCAACTTTCTACAGAAAGGAACAAAACACCTACCTTGATCCTAAGTTATCGATATACGTGAACCACAACGATAGATTCCCCTTGGAACGATGTAGATCTTAGAAAACGCACAAAACGCTCAACCTATGATAACTTGGAAACCAGGAGGAATCAAGAAACAAGACTCAATAATAAGGGAGATCTCACTGCTGCGATTCCAATGCAATTGACCGCGCTCGAATCGGAGAACGGATGAAGAGGCAGGAGCTCGTCAAAGATCCGGTTGTACGGTCACTCTCGGGCGGACGAAAACTGGAGAAAAAGATGAGAATTGGGGTTAGACACGACCCCGGTCTGTTTAGTGAAAAAAAGAAAGTACACAGCGTGTAATTTTAGAGTACATGGCGTGTACTGGGTCCTTTCTGTACTCCGCCAAAATCAGACTCCACGTCACCCCTACACACCGTGTGTGTGGCCCGGGCACGGCCAACACACGGCTTCGAGCCGGATCAGAGTACACGGCGTGTACTCAGAAAGTACACGGTGTGTACTTTGAAAATTTCTAGAAAATTCATTTTTCTTAAAAACTCCAGAAAAAAGGAAAAACATACCTGAACGAAGATCCGAGTTCTTACACCCTCCCCTGATTTTAATCCTAAATCCCCCCTAATATGAGCCTTATGGGATTTTTAGCCTTGGGAGCTTCCTCTTCTTTGTCTTGGACCTCTTTAACTCCATTCTTTGGGTGGTTTTTTTGTAAGAATTTTAAAAAATAATCATGTAAATATCTTTTATATTGATTTATTCCTTCTTCTTTGGTTTTTCTTCCCTCTTCTTGGGTTCTTATTTTCTAGCAGGATATTTGACCTAATGAGGGGGTTGATGTTGTGTTTTTTGGTGAAATAATGATGGTTGTTGTTTGATCTTTTCTTTATAGGGTCTCATTGAGGTGTGGTTGTGTTTTTCCACCAGATTCCATAACTTTCCAAGTGTGAGGTATGTGGCTCCATGATTTTACATTTTTAGATGATTTTGGATTTCTTCATTGGTTGTTTAAATGTGTTTTATGGATTATTTTTGTGGTGTAAAATATGTTTTAAAAATGTTTTGAGATGCATAAGTGATGAAAGTAGATTTTATAAAGGAAAATGGTTATGTTTCATGTTTGTTTCATTATAGTGCTTCTTAGAAGAGTTTTATGATTTGTGTGAAATGTGTGAAATGTGGTTTCAAGGGGATTTTAAGGTGATAATGTGTTGAAAATATGTTTTCTAAATGAAGTGGGATTTTTTCAATGTTGGATTCTTTATTGTGCGCCTTAAATGTATTTTTTAAATTGTAAATATATTATGAATCATGTTATAAAGTATATTTGGTATGTGTATGAATTTAAATGGGGATTTTCTCATGGAAATGGTTGAATTTCATGTTTACTCCTATTTTTGGGTTTTCCAAATGGGTTTCATGAGTTATGAAAGTGGTGAGAAATGTATTTCCAAATGTTTTGGTGTGAATGTGAATTTTAAAATGTTTTTGTTTATGAAAAATGATGGTTTCAATTTGAGTTTTGATTGTTGGATCAACGTGGGTTGTGAAAATGGTTATTTCCTTATGTGTTTGTGATTCTTGGAATGTGTTTGAGAAAGTGATGATTTATGTGACATGTGAAATTGAATTTGAGAACAAAAGAAATATTAGGTATCTATGTGGGAGAACTAGAACTAGTACGCTAGGTGATTCGGAAGGGTTGAGGCTCAGATTCTTCTAGAAAGATTAATGTTAGAACACTAACAAAATATGTGATATGATCAGAGACCACAAGACCATGGGATGGCATCCCTTATAGTGGCTCATGCATGGGTACATTTTTGGTTTTGGATTATGATATGGAGACCACTATACCTTGGGATGCATTCCCCTCTAATGGATCATGCATAAGGACATTGTTGGTATTGGTTAGAGAATTTTAATCACCGAGGTATGAGGTTCATAGGGTCCCACTTGTTTTAGTTACCTATAAGGATTTCCCAAAGTTCTCTCTTGTGACATGATTCTTTTGTGATGTGGTGCCAAAAATCAGTATATATTGGACCTTGTGTATATTTCAATTTCAAAGAAAGTTTATTTGAGGAATTTTTTCCTTAAAAGTGTTTTCCTAAAAAAATTTCCTTAAAGTGTTTTCTTATAAATGTTTCAAATTTTCTTATTAAAATGTGCATGATGATTTATCTTCTAATGTTATATCATGAAATTCTTCTTTTGGGTGTCATCCTACTGGGGTTTGGATCACACCATACATACACCTATGGGTGTATGTAGACTTTGTTATGTATGACCCAGGTAAAGGAAAGATGTATCGTGGTTGTGATAGTGTATTTGGTTGTTAGTGTTCCACTTCTTGTAGGTTTTGGTGGTGGTGGAATGAGGTTGATGACCCTTTTATTACATGGAGGTTTTTGGGATGGTTTTGTTGTTCCCTTTCCATTGTGGTATTTTGGTTTTGGTTAAAGTTGTAAAACTTTGAATATGATAATTGTTGTATCTCTTTTAGCTATGATCATTAGTTATGTGATGTTTTATTCTCATGGGCAATTTATTATTATATCCATGGGTGAAATCATTCTCAAAGTGTATTTTTAATACCCAGGAATTAGTTTTCAGCCTGTGGGGGTCGGGAATGCCCTTTGATCCATGCCATGGTTTGGGTTGGGTGTTTGTTTGGATGGAACCCTGGCTTGGTTCATGACACCTTCATCGTCCCCCCAACTCCGAGTTTCCTTTGTAGCTCCACTGGTTGTACAATTCCTTTATGATCGTATACCCACTAATAAGAAACACGAACTACACCTCACCCCTACGATGCATCACATGTGTACCACATGGTATGCCTAATTTCAATGTGAAAAATATCCTAGTTTTATTTTATAGATCAAACCCCAATAATTGATTCTTAAAAATTCATACATATAAATTTGGAAAAAACAGGGAAACAATGCCACCTTGTAAATCCTACTTTGGAAACAAACATATTAACCATTGTAAACCAACATTGTCGGCAGACACAGCCACTGAAAAACACTGAAATTTCATGAAGAATAATTTTTTTCTAACAAAAATTTACCATGTTTAATTAATTGAAGTCATTTGAGACAAACTATATACCATATTTTTTTGTGTTCATATTATAAGAACCACATGTAATTCAATTTATGGTATTGCAACAAGGACCCAGTGTTATGTAGTTTAGAGTTATATTACAAGGATGTTTCTTCAGACATGGATTTTCATGCATGATTCGTTTTTTTTTTTGGTGTGAGAATGAACCACTTGAATTTTTATGCATATCTAGATTATCTAACATAATCAGGCCTTGGTATATCTGCTTTTGGATGTAATCCTTAAATATATATAATTATACTATCATATTTCCCAAAAATTTATGGTAGGGGAAAGAATTCGGATGATGGTTTATAATTATCTCCAAGGGTCTCTTGATTCTTAGTTGCATAATTAAATTATGATATAATGAACAGTTAATGTATGTAGCCACTTTCTTAGACCTAGATGAATATACCATGTTTTGTTTTCCTTTGATATATGGATGGACCAAATTATTTAGTACACATTGTGTTTTCTACTCAGAGTGCTCGCATGGCTGGAGCAGTGACATTGGTGTCACTAACTCTATTATCCCCTCATCCATTTTCTTCTAAACCCAATCATTAATAATGAATCATTTCCTGATTATTTTCCCTAAAAATCGATGGTAGGTGATTTAATTAGAATGGTCTCATAAATATTCCACCCGATGAATCGTTATTTATGGGAGCTCAATCAAATTATTCTCTGTGGAAATGGTGAAATACCTAGAAACATATTCTAGTTTAAAGGAATATTCCTTATTTAATCTTCCTTTTCTAGAATGACAACATTATTTCTCATGTGTGTCAGATATTCCTTGATCAGCATGGGTGGATGATTGAATTGGAGATCTCTGAGGTAGTGTCCTAGTCTCGATAAATGAGAGGGATAATGTTGAAGCTATTGATGATTGAGACATGGATGATGTCACCCATTTACTAGAAAAATGTAACTGTCTTAGGGATATTATGGTATCACTGAGGATAAATTATTTCTGAAATTCTCCCATTGAGGGGATGAATAATATTAAAATACCCATAGCATTGTGGTATGGGGTACTTTACTATAGGGGAAAAAACTGTAGCCAGATGTTTTCCTTTCACTTTTGGGAAAACAACCTTGATGACTCACCATAGTGGTAATCCATTGGAGGGGATGGTGTTTTATGGGTCCAATAATGAATATTAGGATTTAGCTCGAAAGTCATTATAAAGGGGACATCTTTCTCCCATGTTCCTCTGTAATTATTTTCTTAGATTTTCATTTTTCCATTATAACAAAGTGATTGGTTATTCTGCAAAGATGGCCTTGATAGATTCATGGGGGTGATTGGAAGAAGATATGAAAACAAACATGTATTTCCTCATGATATGACATGTGGCTAATAATGGTATTACAAGTGATTACCCCATATTCTAGATCTACCTTTGACATTGGGAAGACACTAACAATATTGTTTTTAAGGCATAAATAACTATGGATACACCCCATTTAGAGCCATGTAGGGTATTACAATTCTATTCTCCACCAAATATGGGAATGGAGGATGGGAAAAGAATTTGGGCCTAAAAAGAATGTATAAGTATGTATTCATCACTATCATGAGTGCTCTCCCTAAAACCAGAAAAAAAATCTTAGAACCCGATTAATACCATATTGATTGAAAAGGGATCCAATTTCTTAAATATCTTGTTTCTCTATGTGCAGGTTAATTACTTGAATAATATTTACATAAGAAAAACAGTACTTCTAATCAAGAGAGTATCTCATTTGGTGTAATGGTTCCCATGTTATTTGTTGGTGGGTCTTTACGTCATCTTGTTTGGTGGGATGGTTCCCATCACCTCATTTAGTGAGATGAAAATCATAGTCACATTTTATTGGATGGTGCAAGCAGTCTCATTTAATTAGACGATGATCATGGTCTCATTTGGTGGGATAGTTCCCATTTTCCCAATGATATAAGAATAAAGTCCATATTAGTCGGGAACATTTTTGAAATCCATGGGGACCTCTTTTGCATGCCATCTTACCAATGCCAATTGCATAAGATCTTGGGAAGCTAATAAGTAGAAGGTTTTGTAGTCGATGTTGTAGTGGGAATATGGGTCATGAATGGTTAACTCAATCATTCCTAAATGATGTTATTCACATTATTTGCCATCTTCTGGATCAAGAAGTCATAAAAATTTTGCACGTTCTAATATGGGTCGTTTCCCAATCTACTTCAACTTTTGGGAGAATGAATGATACACATGTAAAATGTGCATTGGGATAGTCCTATAGAACATTACCATAATTGACAATGCTTTGTAGGAACTCATTGAAGACAAAGAATTCCTATGTCATGGGACCCAACATACGATTCTAAGCGAAGTAATTTAAGTGGTCATTTTTTCCTACTATATCAAGATTCATGATTTCTTGCTGTGCAATCAGGTTTTCCCCCAAGGTAGAGATGAAGTATTCTAGAACCTACTCATTATGGTAGGATTAAACATTGTTATTCATATCATGAAAATTTTGTTGCCCCAATTTTATCATCTTGAGGGTGACAATAGCAATTTCTACATTCATTGACTACTGTATATTCAAAGGTGGTGCTTGCTGAGGTTTTTCCTTGGTTCATTGAATGAAATCGCATTGATGTTGTTCTATTGCTGAAAACACTTAAATCTCACTAGGGTGCTTCAGGGGGATGGGTGTGGTTGAAAACTCATCCTTTAGATTATCCATATGAATATCCAATAGTGTTTCCTAGGGAATCTGAATTTCCATGGAGCATATATTGTGGCTTATATCTTATGCATTTTTCTACATCACTTTCGGTGTGTAACATTGTTTTTATTGTTAAATTATGTTTCCAGATGTTAAAAAATGAATTGTGATTATTTTGATGCTGAAATTGTAAATTAATTATGTTTCTATTTAAAATTTTACTTTTCATATTTAAATTATTGATTTTTTCGTGCCTTGAATCTCCGTTTATTTTATTTCTAGTTGTTTTTTGAATATTAATTTTAAGTGTCTTTATTTTAATCATGGTGGTATGTAAATTAATTTTTTATTTGTATGTTTTTGTCAATATTTAATAATTGAATTTTTTTTTTTATAAATTTCAATTTTTTGTTTTGGAATTTTAATACATTTGAATTTTAATTTATAAATTTCAAATATTTATTTGGTTTTCGAATTTTAATTATGGAATTTGAATATAATTTTTAAACTTTTATTTTGATGATTTAACATTTTTGAAATATAACTTATAATTTGCTATTAAATAATTAATTGAATTGGTTTTTAAATTTAAATCTTACCCTTTTAATTTAAATCTTACCCTTTTAATCGGGTTGTTTATTTCGTAGGATGGTCTTTGCTTCCAATTTCTTTCATGAGAGGAAACATCTGAGCCTGTGGTACCAGTACCGACGAACCAGACGAGCCGCACCTGATGAAGACCGAAACCGTGGTGACGACTCTGACGCCTTGTGAGCCAGGAGACCGGATGAAGGTTGTTTCGAGCTTTATTTGAGGATTTCGTATTAATGAAGGAGGTCGGGACTCCAATGCTGGATGAACCGCGTAAAACCGAAGAAGGCGACTCCGGCATGATCGAGACAGAAGGGGATGACTAAAATCAAGCTTGGCCGAGGATGATTGGGGAAGACGATTCGGGCTTTGTCAGATTCAGGTTCGTCTGCGTCAGTTTTCGATTGAACAGTGTTCGGAAATGGTTTTCATTTGGTTGAAGGGATATTCAAGCTCGAAGAAGCAGGAGATGTTAAGACTGGAGATCGAAGCTGAGTGACGATGCTTGAGGTAATCGAAGCCAGTGCAGACAACGACATGTGTCTGTGCAATCCATGATATAAGATCTCAATTAGAATTTGATGAAGATATCGAATAGGGTTGTTGAAATACATTGGCGATGAAGCCAACTGATCTGTTGAAGTCGAAGCTGAGGTCTGGAAGCCCAATTAAAACTGGGTTGAAGAATGACGATTTCCAACCGACTGGTGAAGATGATCCGTGATACTAGTCAACTCGACGCCGCTCAAGCCACTAATGTTGAGTCTGCAGAATCCCAAACATGGAACCTCGATTTGATGAAATTTAAGAAGACAGGTTTCTGACCATATGAATCAATGATTCCGGGACCGATGAGCCATTGATCGAATCCGACGCCAAGCTTCTGGAAATTTGAGAATTAGTTTGCTGGCAGATATCTATTTGCAGGTCCGATGGGACATCTTTGGGGGTCTGTTCATTCCTTAATTATTCTGCTTCATGTTCTTTAAGTGGTGCACCTAACCTGTTCGATGAATTGCCTCCATGGATTTCTGAATTAGGAGGAATTTAGTTCACGTTCAGGTGGTGATGAGCCGAGTCTGTGTGAAAGAAAGCGATGGTTTGGTGTGATTATTCATGTGAGTTTGGACTTTATATGAAGTTGCCGACCCAAAACATGGTGAAGCTTTTGTGATTGAAGAGCCATGGGAGAACTCCTACAACTGATGGACATAGACATTGGAGGGGCTGCGTAATGGTGATACATCATTCACAGAAGGGTTTTGTTCAGTGCTTAACTTTTTCATTGGGGTGAAAACTGCATCAAGTAGACGAATGAGGTGATCTAGAGTGGCAGGTTGTCAAATCCATTTGAAGCTCCTTGAATTAATTTTTAGAAGATGGGGGATATTGACTGTGAACCAAGTTAGAGACACATTTAGGTTCATGGTACCTTCTTTCGACACATAGTGCATGAGGGCTTGTTGCGTTTAGCTTCGAAGTATTATCTGAGGAGGAAAAGTCAAGAGCTAAGTCAGTGGATTGATTCTTATTAAAGAGGAGAACAAAAGAGCACTGGGGCATTCCTTTCTCTCTCCGACTGGGAGACTTCAGACTGACTTCCAGAAGATGCCAACTCTTCTAACATACCGAGGAGCTCTGAAGAAGAGGGACCAAAGGGAATTTTGTTCCAAACTCGGAATGAGGACTCAACGTTGGTGGATGTCGAGGATAAAAGAGGTAGGGATAAACTTTGACTTCAGTGAGAAGATATTTAATTTCTCTTATCTTTTCTTCCACTATTACATTTAAATTTTCATTCTTGTAACTTATACATCTTTGAACATTCTTCCACTTGATTGTATTGAGGGAAATTTTTCTGTTGTTGTTTTTTATCTTTTTCTTGATCTTGATAATACCTTCTTAGATGCAATTTAGCCGTTTTTATTATGCTTCTTGAGGAAGAGTGCGATTATTTATGGAAGTAGTTGTAATCATCATGGGAGATTACAAAACTTATAATCAATCAGTTGCATGTAAAGATGAATCTATTCTCTTGATCAATGCATTCTCTTAACAACCTCAGTATGTTTCCCTCGATAAACATGATTGAAGGTCTCTGCTCCTTGATATAGTTAGTATTAACATTACTAACTTAGCATTCAATATTTATATATTAAAAAATTGAACACCCAATTTCCAATCATTTTCAGTTCCCTATTTTCTTAGTTTAGAAATTGAATAAGCCCTTTGACACTCACTCACCTTACGTTGGGTTTGACCCTTCACTACTATGCTAGTGTAGAAGTATAAATCGTATTTTGATGGCCATGATGACCTCTGGTACCGTTGATAATTTTGCATCGTTGTCGGGGAAGGATTAACATCGAGAGTCGTAGGGTTTGAAAAAAAAAAACAATAAAAAAATCAAAAAAAAAAAAAAGTTAAAACACAAATCTACTGTTGAATCTGTAGCTTCTGCTCTGTTTTAAATTCTGCTACTTATACGTGTTTGTGGTTTATGCCTTGGTTGATATCTACCGTGTGTTACATGTGAAGAGTCTTGAAGACAATTTGAATCTATCGCAACTTGTTGTTGTATCTGGTTTAGTTTTTGTCCGTCGAAGTTTTGAATGATTGTTGTTGTAAAATGAATCAATATAGGTGTTGGAAACATCAGAATGGAGTTTTCTATATATGTTGCAGCTATTATAAGCACACTTTCTGGTTGTGTGTCTATAACACACCATAAGATTAATATGAAGAAACCTAATGTTTTTATGAATCTGAACCCAATGATTATTCAAAACTGTAGCAATTGACGTTGTAGTTGCTTGATAAATTTTACCAAAAAGAAGAAGAATGTAGAATTAGAAAATTACAAAAGTATACTTTGGAAGTTCATACAGTTGAAAAATCAAGAACAAATCAATTATTTGGATGAATCTAAATCAGATGAAAAACAAAATGTTAACATAACCCACTCTCTGAATGAATAAAACAATTTTGATGAATATGAGATGAACTTAAAGAGAGTTGAGTTAAAACACTTTGAGAAACAATTGGAGGAACTTGAAAAAGGTTATCCTATTATTTTTATGGTTCCTAGATTTGAAATAGTTCACTGTTATAGGAGTTTTGAGAATGTGATAGCTCTAGTTGAGAGAAGTTTTGGAAATGATGTTTTAAACTCTAAAAAATCCATCAACCTTTTTTTTCTTCTAAAATTACATGATGCGAGCTTGAATTGGAAGATGGGGAACTCTTGGAAAAAGACAACAATCATGAATTCAATGATGTTGAAAATTTTGAAGTTGTTAATAAATGTGATCTTCACGGGTTTTAAAATGAAAACCCTATAATTTTGAATCTTATTCTTAAAGAAGAGGATGAAGGAGAGAAATTTGGGGAAAGAGATTTTTGATGAACTTACACTCCTTTATTCTCAAACTAAAAAACACTCTAAGGCTTTGTTCAATGAAATGGAAAACAATGTTGTTGATGCAGGAGGAAATTGTTTTAAATTGAATTCACTTGAATATGATTTCCTTGGAACTGAAATTAACAATTTCACCACTTAAATTGAATTGACACAATTTTATTTTTCCCTTTAAGGTTAAAGTAAAGTGAACTTGAAGAAGAGGTTGAGTTGACAATGGATGGTCTTAAGTGAAATTATTTTTCAAAAGCATTGGTTGTTGATTTTCTATTTTATGATAAGGAGTTTTTGGAAGACAGTCATAGTTTTGTGAAATTTGGAATTATGGATGAATGAGGGTCAATTTTTCCCTATTTATCAATTCATTCCTTGTAATAACCCATCTTCAATAACCTAGAGATGATATTTAATTTATTACATTGTTACAAGATACAAGAGATCTCACCACACAAGATTGATCAGTTTAACAGTTTTGAAAATTAGATACAAATATGATTCTCATATTACATTGGAAAAATAAAAAAAAATATAGCCTAAAAAAATATCATTGCATCCTTGATATCATTCATAATATCCTTCATTATATCCCAAGGAGTGGAAATAAAATAATGTGTCAGCTCAAATGCTTAACAAGGGTTATGTACAACATAAGCTAGGAGTAAATAAGACACAATCAATATCACATAGTGGATAATTAAAACACGTGTCATTCAATGAACAACATGATTTAGATGTGCATCCATGGATAATATAAACATTGAAAACACACAGATAATGAAAATTGAATTCTTAATAAGGGAAATACCTAATTCTGGACATTAATAATCAAGGCTTCTCAACCAAGATATCATAAATCTTAACGTCATAGCCTCTCTACCAAGTCATCGTTCCTAATATATCGGTAGGTGTAAAATAATTCCTCGTCTAATATGGTATGCATGTTGTTTTGTCTCATGATGCATGTCTATGCATCGAGAAGTTATCTACAACTGTTACCCACTTGTCACTTGTACATCCTATGCATTCCTCATATTTTGAATGATCAATACAATCTATTCTCAAAATTCCTCATAATTAAATAATTATCTGTATCGAATCAATAATTTAGAACATGAATATTTCATCATTATAAACCACCAATAGGAAGAATAATAATGGTTTCATTGTATCATATCCCAAGTAACTATAATGGGTGTCGTCATCGATAAAATTACCTTTAAAAGATAACTGGAATATTTCATGAGAAATATACTCTTTTCATTTTGAAAACACTTAAAATATAAAAAAAAATCTGTCATATTACAAAAAAATTACTTTGAAATTAACCATGAAAACTTGTAATTTAAACTTCAATGAAATGAGTCATCGTGTTGGTGTGAAAATCCATTCATTCAGTGTATGTTAAAGCAAAAATTCAATTCACACTTTTAGTAAAAAATATATTGTTTGGAAAAAGACAAGAAGATCCTTTTTTACATCTTTTAATAGAAAGTATAACATGGTTAAAAATGACTTTAATAAATATTTGGAGAAAAATAAAAAAATTTCTGGAAATCATATTAAAGAAAATATGGACGTTGAAAACAAAGATTCTCAGCCAAAGAGGAAATTAAGTTTATTTTTCATAAAAACATTTTCCCGATCATTTTTTTTCAAATAGAGGAAAATGATACTATATCTTGAAAATTAAATCAATAACTAGAGGGGAATAAAATTAAATGGTTTTACCAAATAAGGATCATATAATTTCCCTCAATGGAAATTAAAGTATAAACAATACCGAAATAAAATGAGATTCTGAAAGAAATCCCTTACAATGATCTTATCTTTTGATGTGAGAATCAACCAATGAAGTGATTTTGTGAAATAAATTTAAATACAAATAAGAAAATTAGAAATACATCATAAGTAAATCATAGGTCATTTCATATATAATCTTGACATAACATAATCAATGAGATAATGATATAACTGAATGAATAGAAGAAACCCCTTACATGAAGTTTCACTTGGATCATAAGTTTTTTTTGACCAATATAATAAATTTAGATTTATTATAATTTTATTTTAAAAATATATACATACTTTTAATATCATATATGATTCTCTTATAACATTCCTTCACTCGTTTATTAATATTTCTTTTTAAAATCGTTATTTCTGAGTGTTAACTGTTGCATTTTTCATGTATGTTTTGGTTCCATAATTTCCATTCATCAATATTGATCATGGTTCCATCATCTATATAATTTTAATCATGACAGAAATATCATATATATTCATTATATAAATATTTATAATCATCCATGAATGGTGAACCTAAAAAATGAATCACATCGCTTCGAGAAGGTGGTAGTCTACATGCACACACAAGCGGCACTATCATTTTTTAATGAGTGAAAGTGTAAAAAGGTAAATGATATTATATATTTCAAGGACCATAATTATTTCATAAATATCATATATGTTTATGAGTTCCATCTTTATAACAATCCAAGTAAAATGGTGATGAAAATTGAATTACAGTGCTACGTGGAGACTGTAAGTCATACATACGCACGAGCGATGTTTTCGCTTTACATGGGATGGAAAAGAGGTGGAAAATGGTTGTCTCATAACCATAATAACATATATGTATATTTATGATACCAAATAAATTAATTTAGCGTGGCTTGAATCGATTTATATGAAGTAAAATATGAAATAAATTTGAACGAGTCATAAAGATGATTACCTCTTCTCTAGTGGACCACCTTTATATCCTTTCTCACAAACACTACTGGAAATTCCTTCTATACCAACGCCTATATCCCAACAGTTTAGAAAAACCGTTGGGATAGGTTTCCTATACCAACGGTTTGTTGAAAACCCTTGGTATAGTAATTGTTAGAGTGTTTTTCCCCAACGGTTTGGAAAACCGTTGGGATAGGCCCGGGTAGAGAGACCTTTACCAACGGTTATATATAACCATTGGGATAGGTGGTAGTTTTCCCAACGGTTTCAAAAAACCATTGGGATAGGTGATAGGTTCCCCCCTTATGCTAACGGTTCATGGAACTGTTGGTATAGGTATCGTTGAGATATAATGCCACAAATGCAGCCCCAATTCAGATCGGGATCCTCCCACATTGCGCCCTAAACGAGAGCTCCCTTCCAGCGTGAAAACCCTTCTACTGAGCAACTGATTGTTTGTTCTTCCACATCAAATCTGTAAGTTATGAGTTTTATGTTCTACCTCCATTTATTCAATTTGCATTCTGATTTCTTTGAAGACAAGGTTTTTTTTGTTTTTTGTTTTGATTATCCGTAAAGGACAGCTCCCATATTCTTTACGAACCCTTCTTCCCAACCTGCGATCCATCCTTGATTCACATGTCATGATTTATTTTTCGAGGCAATGGGAGGGGTGGTGTGCAATGGGAGGGGGTTGGCTATGGGGGGGGGGATGTGAAGTGGGAGGGGGTTGTAGGGGGTGTTGTGCAGTGGGAGGGGGTTGTAGGGGGTGTTGTGCAGTGGGAGGGGGGCTGTGGGGGGTGCAGTGGGAATTGGGGGGGGGGGTTGTGCAGTGGGAGGGGGTTGGCTAGGCGACAGGGGGGGCTGTGCAGTGGGAGGGTGGGAGGGTGGGAGGGTGGGAGGGTGGGGGTTGTGCAGTGGGAGGGTGGGAGGGTGGGAGGGTGGGGGTTGTGCAGTGGGAGGGGGTTGTAGGGGGGTTGTGCAGTGGGAGGGGGACTGTAGGGGGTGTGTAGTGGGAGTGGGGGGTTGTGTAGTGGGAGGGGGTTGGCTGTAGATGGATTGTGCAGTGGGGGGGGGGGGTGTTGTAGGGGGTGGGTGTGCAGGGTGGGGGCTGTAAGGGGTGAGGGGGGATGTGCAATGTGGTGGGTGGGTGCTTTAGGGGGAGGTGAGGGAGGGGATTACAGGGGGGCTGTAGGGGGGGTTGGCTGTAGTGGGGGCTGTGTAGTGGGAGGGGTTGGCTATGGGGGCGGGTGTAGGGGGGTATGTAGTGGGAGTGGGGGGGGGGGGCTATGTAGTGGGAGGGGGTTGATTGTGAGGGGTTTGGTTGTGGGGGGTGTAGTAGGTCCGATTGCAGACCTAATCCAGACCTCCTCCCGACGTATTCTCGGCCGCGAAATACCTTCCAGCCGAAGATCCTTATTCAATCAAACAAATTTTAATTTCTACACTTCAAATTAGTAAGTGTTATCTTAGTTTTAGTGTTCTTCCTCTTTTTATTTTATGTTTGATGTTTTGATTTCGGTTAAATTAGAGTTATTGATGTTGGAGTACCGAACCCTTTGTTTGTTTTATGTTTTTTTGTTCTACACTTCATTATCGTAAATGGTCTGTTTAGTGGGGTTTGTTTAGTGCAGGGGTAAAGGGTTTGTTTTATGTTTTTTGATTAGTGGGGGGTGGGTTGTCCAAGTGGGGGGGGGGGTGTGGGCTGTCCAAGGGGGGTGGTGGGTGGGTTGTTTTGGACACCTCGTACCCCCTAGACAACCCCCCCCCACTCCTGGAAAACCCCCCACCCCCTGGACCCCCCGACCCCCTGGACAGCCCCGCCACCCCCATGGACAAACCCACCCACCCCCTGGACACCCCGTACCCCCCCTGGACAGCCCCCCTCACCCCGTGGACAGTCCGCCCACCCCCTGGACACCCTGTACCCCCTGGACAGCCCCGCAACCCCCATGGACAACCCGCCCACCCGCCTCGTACCCCCCTGGACACCCCCCTCCCCCATGGACATCCCCCACCCCCATGGACAGCCCGCGCACCCCCTAGGCACCTCGTACCCCCCATGGCCACCCCCGCCACCCCCACCACCCCCCTATACAGCCTGCCCACCCCTGGACACCTTGTACCCCCTGGACAACCCTCCCACCCCCTGGAAAGCCCCCCACCCCCTGGACACCCCCGACCCCCCCTGGACAGCCCTGTCACCCCCCGTGGACAGCCCGCCCACCCCCCCTGGACAACCCGTACCCCCTGGACAGCCCCCACCCTTGTGGACAACCCCCCTGGACACCCACCCACCACCCCTGGACATCCCCATCCCCCCGGACGCCCCCACCCCCTGGAAAGCCCCCCACCCTGACACCCCCGACCTCACTGGACAACCCCTGCCACCCCCGTGGACAGCCCGACCACCCCCCGTGGATAGCCCGCCCACCCCACCTGGATAGCTCGCCCACCCCCTGGACACCCCGTACCCCCTAGACAACCCCGCCACCCCCATGGGTAGCCTGCCCACCCCCCTAGACACCTCGTACCCCCTGGACAGCCCCGCCCACCCCTTGGACACCCCACCCCACCCCCTTGGACAACTCGCCCACCCCCTGGACCCCTACCCCCTTGGACAGCCCAACCACCACCGTGGATAGCCCGCCCACCTGGACCCCCCGACCCCCCTAGACAGCCCCCACCCCCTGGACACCTCCGACCCCCCCTGGACAGCTCCGCCACCCCCCTGGGCACCCCGCACCCCCTGGACACTCCCTCCCCCTTGGGCAATGTATGTGATCACTCAAATTATCTACTAAACTATAAAATTTATTCGATCTAAAATTTTGTCAACTCATGAATAATTCTCCTCCACAAGTGTACATGATCTTGTACACTCATGTATAGTTCTTCAAAGATATTTTGTTATAAATATAGTATTTTTTTTGTCTTTTATATTATGATTCTCATATAGAGTAGTGTGTCAGTTATGGTTTTATATAAAGTGAACAATTCTCGTTTACTTAAATATATTTTTGATGAAACTTCAATCTTATTGAATTGATTTTGAAGAAATGACTTATAACAATTATTTTTTTATAGAATGGATAGAAGTTGGATGTATGAAACCGATCAGATCTCAAGCAATTTTCAAAACAATTTGGATAGCTTTTTAGATTTTTCATTTCACAATGCTCTAGATAGTGGTCGCATACACTTCCCATGTTCTATTTGTGTTGGTAGACCTTGGTTGAGCTATGAAGAAGTTAGCTACCACATAAACCAAATATGGTTTTCAAAGCAAACTATTATGGCAAACTAATATGTATGGTATCACAATGGGGAGAAATGAAATCTCAAATTGTTGATGATCCAAATGAGAGGACTGGAGTGGAGAATTTGTTATATGACCGGTTTCCTTTTATTCATCATCATGAAAAAGAAGGATTCCGACCCAAAAAGACTTCGATATGAGCACACATGATGCGTCTAATGAAAATGATGATGTTGTTAGGGTGAAAAAATTGAGCGATGCTGCCCCAACTCCAATATATTGGACAATGTGATAAAATGAAAAAAACAGGAATTTTTAATCCGATTGTTTCATGGGAAAACTATGTATGGGATTTCTAATACAGCAATCGATTACATCTATTACCTTCTTGAAGGATTTACTTCCACATGATGCAGATATTCCCTCAAACCACTATATTGGTATGAAAGTTAGTTGAGGAACTTGGATTTTCAAGAAACAAAATTCATGCTTCCCGAAAGATTGCATTTTATTCGGGAGGAAACCACTGAATGAAATGATTGTGTAAAATGTGGCACATCCCGCTGGAAGTCAAAATTTGATGGAACACCATCCCGCATGCCACAGAAGTAATGTGGCACTTTCCATTGATCCCCAAACTCCAGAATATTTTTATGTCTGATTAAATATCAATAAAAATGAGATGGAATGATACCGAGAGAAAGAAGAGTAATGATAAGTGTTGTACCCTCTCGTTCCCCTCGTTGTTTGATTTTCATGATCACAATCACCTTATCTTTTTGTCTAACATTGTTTTTAAGTGTTGTGGATGATAGGCAAAAGATTGCCAAAGGGATTGGCCCAAGAATGGACATCAAGTGGACTGAAATTCAGTCCACCGGCCAACCGGTGTGATGGCACGGCCAGCCGGTGGACCTGGCAGAGGCATTGCCCACTGCCAGGTTCCACCGGTCAGCCGGTGGATCTGTCACCGGCCCAAGCTCGGTGGCATCCTGTTCAACAGTAAGACCTACTGTCTCACCACCGGCCAGCCGGTGGACTTCTCACCGGCCAGCCGGTGGCTCCTGGGCAGAAGCACTCTCCACTTTCCAAGGCACCGGCCAGCCGGTGGCCCTGTACCGGCCAGCCGGTAGCCCAGTCAAACTAGCCGTTGGGTTTGACCAGTCAACCTTCTTTTGGCCTCCAACGGCTCCGAGGACTTCTCCAACGGCTCCGAGGCCCCCAATGGGTTCCATGCCTATAAATAAAGGCCAAGGAAGCCCCGGACACTAATCGGATACACATACCAAGCGCCCGGACATTTTTTTGCACATTTGGCGAACCTCCGGCGCTCCACCTTCAGGATCCACAAGTGCTCCAACCATTTTCCAATCCAAGGAGCACCTCAAGAAGCTTGGAGAGCACGCTACATCAACTCCATCATACCTTGGCGCCCAAGTCTTCCTCACATACGGGTTTTATTGTTTATTTTATTTTGAGCTTTAAAATTGGGTTTGTACCTACAAACCCCAACACCTTTTCTCATCCTCCCTTTCTTTTGGGTTTCACACCACCACTAAGGTGTGAAGAGGTTTCTTCAAGCCTTTCCTTTTAAAAGGCTTGAGTTTTCGGTGAGCTAGCCTTCACCCGTTAAAAAGGCTAGTGGGTTCTTGCTAAACCATTAAAAGCAAGTGGGTTCTTGCCCAACCAACAAAAGCAAGCTGTAATAGGTCCTAGTGCTACCTCAAATCCTAGTGGGTTTCTTGCTAAAACCATTGAAAAGCAAGTGGTAGGAATCTCTCAACGGTTGAGTTGGGAGCGGAGACGTAGGCCGGGTTTTTGGCCGAACTCCGTTATCAATTTTGTGTGTCTTGCCTCTTTATTTTCCGCTGCACTTTACTTTGATTTTAATTTGTCAATCTTTTTTTAAAAGGCAATTCACCCCCCTCTTGCCATCATTCCTCGTCTCGGGGTTTCTTCCGACCCAACAATTGGTATCAGAGCAAGTATTTGAATAATTCCCTAAACGGTTTCAAATTAAAGATCCTATTTTTTTTTGATGGCTTCTACCGCTTCTTCCTCTCAATCCCCCGAAGGATTTTCTTTGGATCGTGCTCCATTCTTTGATGGAGCCGATTATAGTTTTGGAAAACCCGCATGACCACATTTCTTAAAAGTATTGGATATCCTATTTTTAAAATTGTCATGCATGGTTATACTCTCTCTAGTAAAGATGAATCTCAATGGACCCCCGTAGACATTGCAAATTTCGAGCTTGATGGCAAAGCCATGAATGCTCTACATTGTGGGTTAGATCGTTATGTTTTTGATCATATTTCTTCTTGCTCTACTTCACATGATATTTGGAAATGTTTAGAGCTAACCCATGAAGGTACTAAGAAGGCTCAAAAGCAAGAACCCGACATCAAGCAAGAACCCGATGAAAAATCCGTGCCCAATTGCCCACTCCACAAGAAAAGGGCCTACAAGAAGAAAAAGAAGAAGGATTCAAAGGCAACATGGAGTGATAGCTCCACCTCTTCATTCTCCTCCTTCTCCTCGAGCGACCAAGGTAAAAAATGCCTAATGGCAAAACATGAGGTATCATCTTCCGACTCTTCTTCCTCGTCTTCTAGTTCTTCTAATTCATTTAATCATTTGTCATATGAGGAACTCCAACATGCTAGAGACCAACTTGAAAATGGTTTTCATGCTTTATCTTCAAAATTTGTTGCTTTAAAAAAGAATTTCAAAAAACTCTCCTCCGAAAAAGAACAACTTCTCAAAGAGAAGGAGGAGATGTCCCTCAAAATCCAAAATTTCCCAAATGTTGATTCCATGGAATCAACCATCAAAGACCTAAGGGAGACCCTAGCTAAGTTCACCCAAGGGGAACAAAATTTGAACAATTTACTTGGTTCCCAACGCGTTTCCCGAACCACCCAAGGGCTAGGCTACACCAATATAGCTTCCTCCTCCCATGCACCCACTATTTTTGTAAGGGGGAGCTCCGAATTTAAATTCTGTAATTATTGCAAAACACCCGGGCACCTCATATATGAATGTAATTGTAAAAACGCCCGGTATGGAAGGCCCAAATCGATTTTTTATTCGGATGAATTCTATAGGAGAAGACCCGCTACAAGGCAAGTGTGGATTGAAAAATCCCTTCTAGCGAGTCTCTCCGGGCCAAAATTTATTTCCTCTCCCCGGTGATTTGTTGTTTTTATTTAGGGGGAGTTAGGATCATTTTAACCCTTTTGATTTTCAATTTCAAATTTTTCGATTCCAACTTTCAATTTCAACTCTTGGTTTCAAATTTTTCAATTCAAAATTTTCAATTCATTTTTGGTTCAAAATTCTCAATTTCAAAAATTTCATTTGGTTTCAATTTCAAATTTCAATTGGCTTTTGATTCAAAACTTTCAATTCAAACTGTTATTCAATTTTCATTTCAAAATTTCCAACAATTGGTATTATTTTCAATTGGTTTAAAATCTTGATTTTCAATTATTCCCTCAATCAAGTTTTATGCCCCGTGCTATTTTGATAATCACAAAGGGGGAGAAATTTCTTGATTGATTGGGGGAGAATCCTTTTCATCATGCTTAGCATTTCCTTTCAATTTCAGTTTTTTACTTTAATTGTTTTGGTGATTGTGATCATCAAAATAGGGGGAGATTGTTGTACCTCTCGTTCCCCTCGTTGTTTGATTTTCATGATCACAATCACCTTATCTTTTTGTCTAACATTGTTTTTAAGTGTTGTGGATGATAGGCAAAAGATTGCCAAAGGATTGGCCCAAGAATGGACATCAAGTGGACTGAAATTCAGTCCACCGGCCAACCGGTGTGATGGCACCGGCCAGCCGGTGGACCTGGCAGAGGCATTGCCCACTGCCAGGTTCCACCGGTCAGCCGGTGGCTCTGTCACCGGCCAGCCGGTGGCATCCTGGTTCAACAGTAAGACCTACTGTCTCACCACCGGCCAGCCGGTGGACTTCTCACCGGCCAGCCGGTGGCTCCTGGGCAGAAGCACTCTCCACTTTCCAAGGCACCGGCCAGCCGGTGGCCCTGTACCGGCCAGCCGGTAGCCCAGTCAAACTAGCCGTTGGGTTTGACCAGTCAACCTTCTTTTGGCCTCCAACGGCTCCGAGGACTTCTCCAACGGCTCCGAAGGCCCCCAATGGGTTCCATGCCTATAAATAAAGGCCAAGGAAGCCCCGGACACTAATCGGATCACATACCAAGCGCCCGGACATTTTGTTGCACATTTGGCGAAACCTCCGGCGCTCCACCTTCAAGGATCCACAAGTGCTCCAACCATTTTCCAATCCAAGGAGCACCTCAAGAAGCTTGGGAGAGCACGCTACATCAACTCCATCATACCTTGGCGCCCAAGTCTTCCTCACATACGGGTTTTATTGTTTATTTTATTTTGAGCTTTAAAATTGGGTTTGTACCTACAAACCCCAAACCCTTTTCTCATCCTCCCTTTCTTTTGGGTTTCACACCACCACTAAGGTGTGAAGAGGTTTCTTCAAGCCTTTCCTTTTAAAAGGCTTGAGTTTTCGGTGAGCTAGCCTTCACCCGTTAAAAAGGCTAGTGGGTTCTTGCTAAACCATTAAAAGCAAGTGGGTTCTTGCTCAACCAACAAAAGCAAGCTGTAATAGGTCCTAGTGCTACCTCAAAGCCTAGTGGGTTTCTTGCTAAAACCATTGAAAAGCAAGCGGTAGGAATCTCTCAACGGTTGAGTTGGGAGCGGAGACGTAGGCCGGGTTTTTGGCCGAACTCCGTTATCAATTTTGTGTGTCTTGCCTCTTTATTTTCCGCTGCACTTTACTTTGATATTTTAAATTGTTAATCAATTTTTTAAAAGGCAATTCACCCCCCTCTTGCCATCATTCCTCGTCTCGGGGTTTCTTCCGACCCAACAATAAGTTGGTTTACCCTGCATATGGATTTTCATGGTAGAGATTTGATGCTCGATATCCTGATTTTGCAGCTGATGTGCCTAATGTGAGGTTGAGTCTTTCATGCGACGATTTTAATCCGTTTGGGTAGATGCTTACTTCACACAGCACATGGCAAGTTTTTATACACACTTATAATATTCCCCCATGGTTGTGTGTGAAAAAACCTTTCACTTTCATGAGTATACTCATATCTGGCCCTTCTGATCCCGGTATTTATATTGACATATACATGCAACCTTTAATAAAAGAGTTGAAAGTTCTTTGGGATGTGGGTGTGCGCACATACGATGCATATTCGAAAGACATATTTCAGATGCGTGCTACACTTATGTGGACGATCAATGATTTTTCGACTTATGAAATGATGTCTGGATGGAGCACGAAGTGAAAAATGTCATGTCCTGTTTGTATGAAGAATACACGATCCATAAGATTGAAACATCGCTGTAGTTTCAGTTTTATGGGACATCGTTGATTCTTGCCAATGGACCATCCATATAGAAATAATCCTCAAAGATTTGATAATACTATATAGACCGATGATCCACCTCAGCATATGTCTGAAACTGATGTGCTTAATGAATTGAAATATTTTAATTTTTCATTCGATAAGGGTCAAATGAAATCTGGAAAGAGAAAGAATGTTTCCACTGAAACCTGTTAAAATTGGAGGAAGAGGAGTATCTTTTTTGATTTGCCTTATTGGTCAACCAATTTGTTACGTCATTACTTAGACGTAATTCACATTGAAAATAATATATGTGAAATGTTGCTTTCGATACTTCTAAATGTTAAGGGAAAGACAAAAAATGATTTACGGTCTCAGCGTGACTTGGTGGATTGGGGCATCAGACCAGAATTGCATCCTGTGCGTATCAGTGAAAATAAATGACTAGTTCCATGTGCTTCTTTTGTGATGACACCTATGAAAAAAACAATTTCTGGAATTATTAGAGACTATTAGAGTTCCTGATGGCTATTCAAGAAACATATCTAAACGAGTCAACATAAGAGAGTTGAAGCTAAAATCTTTGAAGACTCATGATTATCACGTTCTTCTGCATGAGTTGATTCTAATAAAAATCCTTCATCTTTTGTTCAATAATGTAAGGGTGACTTTTATTTAGTTTTGAAATTTGTTTAGAGATCTTTGTACTAAGAATTTTTCCAAGTCTTTCTTGAAAAAAATGTTGAAAGATGCCCCATTAATTTTGTGTGAGTTGGAGAAAATATTTCCTCCATCATTTTTCACATGCATGCTGCATCTGACTATCCATATTCCCACTGAAATACTTCTCAGAGGACCTGTTTCTTTTTTTTGGGTGTATCCAACTGAAAGAAATATCTACACATTAAATTCTTATATCTGAAACAGGAATCATCTCGAAGGTTCTATCGTAAACGGTTTCTTGGCTCAAGAATGTATGGATTTCTACTCAATGTATTTGTCTGATCTTACTACAAGAATGAATAGACCAATGAGAAATGAAGAAGAATAGTATGAGAAAATTGAACCCAGTTTTCTATCACTTCCTCAAACAGGAAGAATTCCTGGATCATATACATTGAATATATTAAGCCTTGAAGAGCGGGAGATGACACATCACACAATTTTGTTCAACTGTGATTTTTTCGATGACTACATCGGGTAACTAAATTGAATATATATATCTTACACATATATCTATTAATCTATTCACATTTTTTATCTACAGGGAACATAAAACAATGATAAATAGAAATCATCATTCATTATCTTTGAGAAGGAGGGAGTCTTTTCATAGCAAAGAGTTTTCTGCTTGGTTAAAATTGAAGGTAAATATATTACTGTTTAAAATAATTAAATCAATATTTAATTAAGTTTAATATTCATTTATATTGCAGGTATTGAGTTTTTCTGCTGACTCTGTCTCTGAGGAAATAAGAGCTTTGACTTTTGGTCCTAATATCGTGGTTCGTGACTGTAAATCAATTGTTATCAATGGGTACAAATTTATTGTCACTGAACGAGAAAAGAACATGAGAGCACAACATGATGGTGTTATGGCTACTTCCACAACAGATTGTTATTTCAGTGCATCAGATAGTAGAACGCGGTTTGATGCCCTTTGCAAATGACATGGCTCCTTCGAAATTCTCGGGGCTCTGCGAGCCTCTTTTCAATGATATCTGCTATGCTCTGAGAGCCTCTTTGAACCACGATCCACTTTGATCCGTGAGTCCCTTTTCTCCAGGGGCCCCCTTTGCTTCATGAGATCATATTCTTCACGAGACACCATTTTCTATGAGCATCATTCATTTGTGTTCCTGCTTCGTGAAACCCCATGCTCCGTGACCCCACTTTGCTCAGTGATCTTCTTTGCTCCACAAGCCCATCTTCTTCAAGAGACCCCATGCTCCACGAACACCTTTTCTCCAAAAAGATACTTCATGAATCCCTATACATTGTGAAGCTCCAATCTTCGTGTCCATCAGTCCATACCATGGGGGATGTTTCCTCATACCCCTACTAGGGATTTATACTGGGCGGCGGTCCTAACCCTCCAAGTCGGTCCCTTCGCTTCCATCACTGACCCCTTTGAAAAATGGATAGTCACACCGTGAACTTTTCAGGCCAGGACATCAACATTTTCCATTGAACACCCACCTTTCACCTATGGAATTCCATGACTTTAGATACTCCTTCACAATCCATGAAACACCTTGAGTCAACATATTTCTCTTGGTCCCTTTCACATGTGTAGAGTTGAGATTCTCATCCTCACTTCCACGAGTACCCTAAGTCGAACCATTCCTCAAGAAACTCCTCCAAACCCCATCACCTGACTCCTTAGCCAGGATCCACTATAAATGGCCTCTCTTGTGTAATTCCCAACATCATCCACTACTTGGACCCTTATTCCTAATAGTCCTCTCTACATGACTATAAAATTTAGCACTCCCTATGTGTCAGATATAGGATACCTCTTGCTCCAAACAAGATATGCTTTATGATCTAAGCATAAGATGCCTAAATTCCTCTCAACATGACAATAAACTGTAGTACTCCCTATGTGACAAAAATAGGATCCTCTTGATCCAAATAAGAGATGTGTTATGCACTAGGCATAAGATTCCAACAGTCCTCTCTGCATGACTACAAAATTTAGTACACCCTATGCGCCAAACATATGACGCCTCCTGCTCTAAAAAAGAGATTCTTTATGCGCCATGAAAAAAATTCAAGGAGTCCTATATAGATGACTATAAACTGCAGTACACCCTATGTGCCAAACATAGGATGCCTCCTTCCCTAAACGAGAGATACCATATGACCCAAGCGTAAGATGCCGATATTCTTACCTACATGACTATAAACTATAGTACTCTCTGTGAGACAAACATAGGATGCATCTTGCTCCAAACAAGAGATTCTTTATTCTCCAAGCATGAGAAGCCAAAGGTCCTCTCTACATGACTATAAATTGTAGAATTCCATGTAATTTTGTAATAGGATGCCTCTTGTTCCAAACAAGAGATGGATTATGTGTAAAGTATAAGATACCTCATGCCATGGTTACAGTTGTATAATTTCAAGAGTGTTGGAAACCATTTGAGAATTCCATAACTCCAACTCATGATTCGTGTGTCCTACATTCATATTTTTATCCTCTTTAATTTCTAAAGGGACCCCCTACTAGCCCAGTCCCATGCCGCATTTGCTCACCGACTATTTTGGGGCAACACCCAGGAAGACTTTGGACGACACATCGATTCAGGTCCTATGTTTCGAATACGGTCAACAGTGGGCCGTCATTTGTTTTTCCCCATTCAGGCTAACATGATATGGATGCTATGTTTTGAACATGGTCAATATTTATCCTCTATCATTACACTACCATCACAGCATTACGAATGTTGGGCATGTGATTCACGCTTTCCATCTCCCTTTGTTCCGATTGATTCCAAATTCCCTTGGAAATTTTTTTCTTTTTCACTATAGTATATGTGTATCATCCAATTATATGCCTCAACCCACCAGTGAGTTGGGATGCCCTCATGGCCAGACACGAGGAAGGCACCCAGGCTGCTTCCATGCGTATTCTCCATCCACTATTGTCACACCTTTGTGGCACCTAGGAAGCTTCCATGAGTAAGACCCATCCACCATTGCCGATACAAAGAGGCACCCAGGCATCATCCATGCATAAGCCCCATTCATCGTTGCTGCTCCATAGAGGCTCCGGAGAAGCTTCCATGCGTAAGCCCCATCCACCATTGCCTCTTCTTAGTGGCTATCAGGAAGCTTCTAGCATATTCTTCATCCACCATTTCCGCTCAATAGCGGCACCCGGGCAGCATCCATGCATAATCCAAATTCACTGTTTCTGCTACATAGCAGATCTTGTGTAGCTTCCATGCATAATCCCTATCCACCATTGCCTCTCCTTAGTGGAATATGGATATATTTCATGCATATGAATTATTCACCACCCTTCGTGGCCACAACTTTGCAACACAATCATCGGGTCCATTATTGCCTCCTGTTTCTCACACTAAGCATGGCTCACATGAGCATAAAGTGAATAGTGAACATGAAATCCTTCCTGGGCCGCCTTATTGTGTAAGTACCAACCATCCCGAACTACGTGGACTTTGATACATTCCAAGGCAAGGTATGTAGGAAGCCTCCTTGAGGTTCAAGCCCAACACCTATTGGTCCTGACCCCTTTCACGTCGTTTCACCAACTATCCTAAACTATGTGGACTTTTACCCTTGCCAATTCAAGGTGGGTAGGAAGCCTATCTGAGGTTCAATACCAACACATATTGGTCCCAACCCCCTTCACGTCGGTTCACCAAAAATTCCAAACTACATGGACTTTAATCCTTACCAAGGTAAGGTACATAAAAAACACCTTGAGGGTCAAGCCCAATGTCTATTTGGTCTCGACCCCCTGAACATCAGTTCACCAATCAATCCTAAATACATGTACTTTGATCCTTTCAAAGGCAAGGTATGTAGGAAGCCTTCCTGAGGTTCACGCCCAACAGCCACTGGTCTCAACCACTCTATGTCGGTCCACCATCGTCCTACAAGACGTTAAACGGTGTTAAAATTTTTCCCACAAGACGTTAAACTATACCTATTCAAAATTCATGGGATTTGATCGTTGTATCATAGGAAAGGTACATATGGAGCCTCCTTGAGGTCTAACCCCAACTAGTGGTAAGACTTTTTGGTCCCCAACCAGCGGTAATGCATTGTGTTCCCTGACCAACGGTAAGACATTGTGTACCCCCACCAACGGTAATCCATCGTCAAACCCATTCAGCGGTAAGCCGTTGGAACCATATTCAGTGGTAAGCCGTTATTAACCCCAACCAGCGGTATACCGTTGAAACGCCAACCATCGATAAGCCGTTGGAACCCCAGTCGGCAGTAAGCCGTTGTACCAAAGCAGTGGTAAGCCGTTGGAAACCCACTCAGCGGTAAGCTGTTATACCCAACCAATAGTAATATGTTGTAATATGAAATTGACAGTAATCCATTACAGTCCCCTTTGTTGGGACCCTCATCTCTTGTCCGCCCCCATGGTTTCAGACCAGCCTTGGGATGCTTACCATGCATAAGCCCCCAACATGTAATCGGGTCGCTGACATCTGCGTACACCTCGATTTTATGCCCCTATCATGAACTATGTGGACATTAATCCTTAATAAGGAAAGGTATGTAGGAAGCCTCTTGAAGGTTCAAGCCATCACCCATGTATAATCCTGTTCTTTCCCTCAAGCCTTTATTTCCCGAGAATATCATTCCCCAACATGAAGGTTATATTTCCTTCAGGTCCCATCCATATGGGCCGCCTCCTCTGGTGCCCCATCATCCCACCGAACTACGTTGACTTTGATTCCCTACAAAGGGGATACGTAAGAAGCCCCTCATTCAAGCCCAAAACTACCATCACTTTCACGAAGGTTCCATGTAAGAACCCAATTTTTTTCTTCGGAATACATTGGAATATTCTTGATGATATTCCAGAGCAGCGCCTTCAGACGGCGTGTGATTCCAAGCCCCGGAGTGGCCGAAATTAAATTTTCAGTGCGTTCACACTGAGAATGACAAATAAATGAGATAAATCCTAAACGGTGTTTCGGATCCTAAATCTGAGTGTACGTATGGGTCCAGAATGGGGTATTTACCCTAGAAACATCATAAGGCATGTCAGCGCGGGACGTTTGGACCCCTCGCCCGTTAGCGGAACATTAAATAGATAATTAAAATAATTAATTTATTCGTTTAATGACTTAAATCAAGTATCTCTTAAATGGTAGCGCGGATCGGAAATCCAATGGCACCGTTGAGTTCAGAGCGTGCCGTTTATCCTAGGAGGGGTATAACTTTCACGGGCGCGGGCCTTCGGTGAAAAATGCGGCTAGGGGCATTTTCATAATTTAGCGGCTTCAGACGTTAAATTTTATATCTTTTGAATAGAGCCTCGGAATAAAATTATGAGACCACCGTTGTGCTCGGTAGGTGGGGTTTACCCTAGGTGTGACCTAACTTTCACTGCGTTAGGGGTTTCAGATGCAGATTTAATTTGGGATGAGTTTTTATTTTTATTTTATTTATTTTATTTAAAGGTTTAATTTCTTTACTTAAGCCTATTCCATCTCCTCCCCCTTCCTTCTCCCCTGGAGAACCCTGCTCTCTCCCAAGCAACCTCCCTCACCCTCCTCATCTCCTCCTCCCTCCTCCGATCAAGGTGGAAAGCAGCGGTTGTGGCGACGGCATGCACGGTTTGGATTTGAAACTTCGGGCTACACCCACGCAGGTAGCATGTTTTAGTTTTGAGCCCCGACCCTCGTTTCCATTTGTTTCACCCTCCGTGCACCCTATGTTTTGTGTCGAATCGTCGAGGGGATCCCAAACACTTGTAGATCTCTTTACGAGGTTCTTGAAACCCCTTTCAGATCGTTTTTCTGAATCTGAGTGTGTTCATGGAGGATCTCCGAATATGCAGGTGTTTTTCCGGTGACCTGCACACGGAAGGGGGAGAGGCGGTCCGGCGGGTTCGCGGCAGCGGCAGTCGACTAGTGCCGGGGCGAACGACGGTCGGAGCTCAGCCAGGTGGAGGAGATCTGGACGGTGGCCTCGAGTGCAGCTCGGGACGATAGGGGGTCCGATGGGCTGCAGGGGTGCGGCAACCCGCTGCAGGCAGTGCGCAGCTCGGAGGCAAGGTGGTGCGGCAGCCGGTGCAGGGAGGCGGAGCTCGGAGGGGGCCGGCCGTTCCGGCGGGTGGAGGACGCAGGAGGTGACCTGGGTCGCTGCTCGAAGGGGGAACGCGTGTCTTGCGGGATAGGCTGGTCGTGAGAGGAGAAAAAAAAAGAAGTAGAATAATAAAAAAAAGACACAAAGTGGGCATGGGTGACTCGCGTGGAGAAAACGGGGTCTATCCCCTTGATTGGAGAGAGGGAGAGAGGAAGAGAGGGAGAGAGGTGAGAAGGAAAATAAAAATAAAAAGGAATTTAAAATAAAAGGGGAATGGAAGGTGATGCATAGAAAGGATAGGGAGGATTTTCTTGGGCGTGGAAAATCTTAAGGGCTTGATTGATTGAATTTTAAAATAATAATATTAATAAATAATAATAATAATAATAATAATAATAATAGAAAATATTATTATTATTATTTTTGTTATGAAATATTATTTTCAGTCATAACTTCTCTATGCGACATCCGATTGACCCACCGTTAGCGGCAATGTAACCCTGTTTTCGAGGTGGTCATTTTAAATCCGATATTGAATACATTTTTTGGACTCCTGTCTCGGGTCAACGACACACCGAGTATTTAATAATAATATTATTGTTCAGGAAACTTGTGTCGGACCGTACGCCTGTGTGCGACGTTCAATCGATGTACCGTCAGCGGCGTTGCGACCCTAGCGTCGAGACACAGATTTCCAGTATGGTTTCAGGCATTGAAAACAGAGTTGAGGCGTGGGGCCCACGTTTCGTCTTTTAAGCTGTGAGCAGCGTTTTGTAACTTGTTCATCGGACGTCCGTTCAGGGTGTGCGAGCATTCGATTCTGGGTTTTTTCCCGAGGGCATTGCAACGACGCAATCTGCCCGCTTTAATTCCGCATGGTGGTGCGGGCCCCACGAGGACCGTTTTGGGAGTTGACAGTGATTTCTAACTTTATCACTGGGTGTCCGTTCTGGACAAGTGATTAGTCGAACTTGTGTTCTTTTCCAAGAGGATCGCAACGGTGCGATCCAGTTGTTGTGCTTCGGGACCGTGATGCGGGTCCCACGTAGCACCGCTCGTTTGCGGTGCGCCGGAATGCATCTTTTTCACCGGATATCTGTTTCACTCAAGTGAGATGTCCTTTTGACGTGTTTTTCCGAGGGCATCGTGACGGTTCAGTTCACCTAACCTTTTTCGGGATCGTGGTGCGGGTCCCACCCGGGCTGGCTACAGTGAATAGTATCTTTTTCACCGGTTGACCATTTCGGGCAAGTAAGTAGTCTATCTCGTGTGTTTTTCCACGAGGATTACAATGGTGTAAACTGTTTAGGCGAACAGAGCCTCCTGTGTGATCTTATTTAATGTGGAAGCATGAAAGGTGCTCTGATGGCTGTTCTTCTTGGTGTTTCTGGAAGCGAACCCTTGGCGTGTGATTGCGTTCACTCCAGTTTGAGTGGAGTTGATGTTTGAAGAGATGTGGTTGGTCGTGCTAGAGCCGTGGAGGAAGCAGGTTGGCGAATTATGTTTTCGCCCTTCGCGTGGACATTGGGTGTCGTGTGCATGACAACCTTTGGGCAAGAGATGTGGTATACTCTAGGAGTATACGGGAATTCATGGAGGTACATGATGTAGTATGTGCCTGATAACGTTTGTGCTTGGTTGGGAGTTGACATGGGGCCACACGTCATGTGGGCCCCATGTGCGTGCCGTGTTCTGCTTTTCATACCTTTGACCTCTCACGACATATAGGGTCCTCTTATTCACGATGGTTGAGACCAGCAGTGTTGAGTAGTTTCCCCTGGTTTTGTGCTGGAGTTGAGTGGTTGCACGATACCCACTCCGAGTTCTGTTGACCAGTGTTGTACCATCCAGTAGGGATGACCAAAGCAGTTCCGGGTTTACCCTCCAGCAAAGACTGGGCAGTGGGTTGCTCATCGACTTCTTCGGGTTTACCCTCCAGTAGA
Source organism: Viscum album (assembly GCA_963277665.1). Taxonomy (NCBI): domain Eukaryota; kingdom Viridiplantae; phylum Streptophyta; class Magnoliopsida; order Santalales; family Viscaceae; genus Viscum; species Viscum album. The sequence goes on along the minus strand of OY728157.1, from coordinate 858,069,228 downwards.
GACTGGGCAGTGGGTTGCTCACTGACTTCTAGGGTTTACCCTCTAGCAGAGATTGAGCAGTGGGTCACCCGACGACCACTTAGGGTTTACCCTCCAACAGAGACTAGGCAGTGGGTCACCCGACGACTCTTGAGGGTCTACCCTCCAGCAGGACCGGGAAGTTTTTCACACGTCGTCTTGTTCTAGGTCTACCCTTTAGCAGAGCTGGGCAGTGGGTCACCTTTCGACTTGTTCTAGGTCTACCCTCCAGTAGGGCTGGGCAGTGGGTTGCCTGTCGACTTATTCCAGGTTTACCCTCCAGTAGGACTGGGCAGTGGGTCACCCAATATCTTTTTAGGGTTTCCCCTTCAGCAGGGCTGGGTAGTGGGTCACCCGATATCATATTATGAATTACCCTCCAGCAGGGCTGGGCAGTGGGACACCCGTTGGAATTTCAGACTCAGTCCTTTTTACTTGGCTGGTCTGTGGTTTTACTTCGTGACTACCAGAGCAGGACCCTTGTTTGTATGGATCAGTGATGTGACAACTTTGACTTTGAGCAGTCCTCTTGACGGTGGGACAGTAACGAGGTGTGGTTTGGCTTAACCCGGAACTCTCAAGTACGAGGGGCACTTTCCCCCCACCGAGACACGTCCTTGTGACGCGACCTAAAACCGTGTGGGCGAGTCAGTGTTGCCCAAAGTGGATAGTGTCGAGGTGTGGTGATTGAGCCCCTTGGCTTGCGGTTCGGGGCAGACGTGCGGGATGCTGGGCATCGATAGAGTTTACTTCTGGGACTGTTGGAGACTCACTTTTCTGGGGCTGAGCTACGAGATGGAGATCCCATTACGATCTTGTTTGGGCTTTTTTATTGAGCATATGGACTTGTATATACCTTGTTCCAGTACCCACTCCTTGGGTTTTGGCTACTCTCCTTCCAGGAGAGGCGAAGACGTGCGGGGTATGCCACTTGCTTTCCGTGTTTAGATTCTCGTGGTTGGACGAGTCTACTCTCCTGCTATAGGTAGCGAAGAATCGACGAGAAGTTCATCTTCTCAGCGTTTCCATCTCCTTGTGTCTAGACGAGTCTACCTCCTTTCTCGTATTGGGTTGATCTGGACTCTCTACTATTACTCCACTGCACTCCTTGTTGCACTCCTTTACTTTTCCTTGTCCACTCTACTGCTCACCCTTCGGTACCTCCTTTGTTGCTCCCTCGAGCCTTCGGGGTATCCTACTGAGTATTTTTATACTCACCCATGATTGGGCTTTTCCCGCACTTGGTGTGCCCTTGCAGATGACAGATAGGTTGGTCGTGACTTCAGAGGAGCTTAGGAGTTCGGGAGCTTGGACCGCGTGAGGTGGTCGTAGCTGGGTTCCAGGTGGGAGACCCTTCAGCTGTTTCTTTTTGTTTACATGTTGCCCAGTTGTGGCACCTTTTCTGGTTGGGCACGTGTTTTTCCCTTTTCCTTTTCAGCACTTTACATGTACTATTGAGAGGTCGATGCACTCTTGTGGTTATTTATTGCAGTTTCACTTTGTTTTTCTTTTTTACTCTGCACTTTTGCATTGAGTGTGCTGCGTGTGTGTGTACAGGTTTTTAGGCAAAGGCCTCCTCGAGTTGTTGTGCCTTCGGCGCTGGTCTCCAGCCCCTGGCCTATGGAGGCGGGCTTTGGGTAGTTGCGGCTCGAGCCTAGGTAGGGCCGGGTGGTGAAATTCCATCTCATTCCTCCTACACTTCATTCAACTCTCCATCATCCATCCTGATTATCACCTGGGCTGCCACATCCTGATGAGATCATGACATTCATCCCAGTGCCGCTCCATGTAGCACCTAGTCAGCTAACCCCACATAATCCCCCCACAATCCATAATCATTCTAACGAGAGTGTTCCTCTTGTGATAGACCGCTAACCACACGTAAGCCCTAACATGTCTTCAGGTCGTTGTTCTTTGTGTACACCCCGATTCATCACCCCTTCGAACTACGTGGGTTTTGATCCCTATCATCTTCACAGGGTATGTAGGAAACCTAAATGAGGATCAATCCCTTACAATGGTAGTTTCCCCAATTATGGGGTGCACTCTCCCTAATCCGCCCTCAGTGGTGTCCAAATGAGCCTTCATGGTGTGAATTCTTCCCTTCCTGGGACACAACACCCTGAGTTTACTCTCATTCAGAATTATGACCTATCCATCCGGTATTCCCCATTATGGGGTGAACTCCTTCTGATGTACCCTCAGTGGTGTCCATATCATACTTCACGGTGCGATATCATCCCTGTTTGGGACACACCAACTCAGATCCTTCTTCATTGGGCGTTTTGATCCATCCATATAGAAAGCCTTCCAGGTGTTCCCTCCTAGGGATGTAACAATCTAATCCTACTCCATGGGCTGCTCTGATAACTCTTATACCATCTCTACAAGATGATAAACTCACAACCTACCTCATGTTAAAGATGATATTCCTAAGGAAAATCTCGAAAGACACACCTTTGGCGTAACCATCTCTACAAGACGTTAAACTCACAACCTACCTCGTGCTAAACATAAGATTCATGAGGAAAACCTTAAAATATACGTCTTTGGTATAACCATCTCCGTTAGATGTTAAACTCATGTCATACCCTGTGTTAAACATGGGAAGTTGAGGAAAACCTCCGAGACATGCCTCCGGAAAAAGACACCCCATGAATGACGTGGGATGCCTTGGGGTTTTCACCCTTGAGAATCCCTCTTATGAGGAGGAATACATGTCCCCCAATTCACATGCATCCAGATATTCCTCGACATGCCCGATGTTGTCACCTACTTCGACCAAAGGTTGCTACCATGTCAAGACCCCATAGAATGTCTTGATGGACGTAGTGTAATTAACTGATGTCCACAAAGATATGGCACCGGGAAGAGTTTCACGAACACAATATTAATATATAAGGGAGACCTAGACTAGAAGACGAGTTCCGATGAGGAATCCATGGTAGGAGGAACCGATATCCCATCATCCCATTTTAGTCAAGGGGTAAACGTCCTTGAACAGGTGACGGATGTCGCCTACCTTTGGAAAGAGAGAATGTGGGTAAAAAATCAGCGCGTCCTCCGAAACAGACAGATGTGCACACCCCGTTAAAATCTTAAAAAACAAATATTCTACCAAAATTTTCATTAGATCAATCAAACATATGATTTCATAATGGAAACCATTGATAAATTCACAATTTTTCTGAGATCATCATGTTGTTATTTCACCCCCATCAGCAATGTGTATTTTTCTATTGATGAAATGTAGTTATCTTTAGTAGTAATATGATAGATGTTCCTTTTTTATAATTGATAAATCCCAAAAATTTATGTTAAATATATAATTTTTCTATTCTCTTGGAATTTATATTCAAAATATATTCATCATAATTAAAATAAGAATATGAGTACAAGTCTCAATCATTCCGTATACAATAAAACTAAATCATAGTTAAGGGTTCATTTAATGAACCTCAAGATCTGTATAACTACAACCAAGTGTAATTCCTTTTGAATAATCTATAATTGAGAAGCTAACCATGTTGTGACAATTATATGAATTTAAATTTTTATGGGTAATAATAAACACCCATTCAATCTAAATGAGAGAGTGGGATAGATATCTTTTTTTTTCATGTAATTCAAGTATGGTTCTATAAACAATTCCTATTGAAACAAATTTTCTATAATGAATTCCAAATTTCATCAAAGATAATTTTACATATGTTATTTTAGAATAAAAATTTTATTACCTATTTTTACTTACTTGTAGGATGAGGAAATATTTGATCTATATGATCATTGAAATTTCAAACTCTAGGCTTATCTTTTTTAAAAATTATTCACCAAATTTTAATAGAAACCCAATTTTCTAATTTTATCAACATAAGAGATAACTAATATTTTTTATTCCATGTTTGGCCACACAAGGAGGTTTTGGTTAAATCTTTATCTTTAAAAATTTAGCATCATTAAAAATTAAAATAGAAAGTCTGATAACTCATGATTTTCTTTTTTCATGTAATAAAAGACCATATTGGGCCTAAATAATATAAATTCATCACCACCTATTATAAAACCCACAACTTGTTTGATATAGAATTCATATTTGATAAGTGTATTTAAAATTTATTTATTGTCATGTATTTGTTATGATTTGATAATTTTCATAATATCCACAACATGAAAGAGCTTGATTGACTAAATTCATGGAACATGTGTAGAGGTTTAGTTTATATCATCATCCTCCATATGAGAATAGAACTTGAAAAAAATTATTTTTCATTGTAAACCACTCAAGAAGTGGGTTAATTGTGTTTTACATTACTATTATTGTTTAAAATAAAAATAAAAACATAAATCCTTTAGTTTATTTAATTGGAAAAATTTTCAATAACAATAGAATTATATAATCTAATTTAAAAAATATATATTAAAAGTTAGAACAAAACTCAGTTAAAATAATAATAAAACACTCCTATCCTATGAAATAATTTCCCTTATATCAAACATCATATATAAAAAAATATTAAATTTTAATATTAATGTAGTGTTTTTATATTTTTTTTTAAAAAATAAAATTATTCTATTATAAAAATTGAATAAAAACTGGAAATAACATAGTATAATAAAAAAGGAAGTTCAGTCTCTACTAGAGACCTAGTCCTATATACTTGGAAATCACCTAATTAAAATAATTTTGTTAATAAAATATATTAATCCAAAATTGAGTTTAAGTTTTACACAAAACAACTTCACATTGATATTCAAGAATACACCAAGCCTCTTATATAGGTTTTTTAGGAGAAAAAATAATAAAAAATTAGGTCAGATAGATTTCATACTATCAAATACATTACATTTGGTTTTGAAAAAGAATAAATAGAGTATAACATAAATAACTCACAATACAAAAAGAACAACACAATAGAAGATAAAATATTTTGATTCATAGGATGAGTTGTGTTTCTCTATAGAATATTCAACTCATATCAAAGTTTTTTTTAGATTTAGTAGTTCGATTTTTAGAAAAATATATTCTAAAATCTTATAATGGAGTTTAGATGAAAATAGATTGGTGATTTTGAATTTTTTAAAGTCTCATTGTCAAGTATCTCATATCTACTACACTATTATCAATTTTAATTGAAATTTAGACATATCGAAAAATAATAATTTTTATAGAAGTTTCCAATAAAAATTAACATTAAATATCCTAATACTCAGTGTGAAAACTGGACTCATTAAAAAAATTTAACAAGCATTTAATTATATGTAGAATTATTTTTGAAATATTAAATTCTACAAAATAATACTCTTTTAGATAAGGTTTATTTAATATTTTCCACATCTATATCAAAAAACTATTTAACAGGTTTCAATAATTCAAATCGAATATCAAGAAAAAACTATATGGTTGATCACTTGAACTTACATTCGATCACTTGATCTTAATTTTGATAACATGAACTTAGAGTCAACCACACGAACATATATTTGATTGCATTAAATTTTGGTCAATCATTTGAACATATGGTCAATCATCTAAACATATTTTTAATAATATACTTTGTCAAATTTTGACATCGTTCTATGTTCGTTTCAAAAAGTAACACAATCCCTTCATTACTTGTCCAAATATACAAATGTATCAAATGGTTTTTCTATATAAATTCTGGAATTTTTGAGACATATAGATTCTCCGATTTTGGTATCTGGTGAATAAAATACCTTGTGATATTTTTAAATAATTTTAGTGACTTCAATTTGTATTTGTGCTTAATAGGTTTTTCATGCCGTCGATCGATATTTTTCTATGACTATTAATAGAGTGATAAAAATCTTTTGTTAATCTGAAATATGTGTGTTCAATCCAATGGTAGAACAATAAATCCATGAGTTTTTATAAAAACATGATCACTATGGTCATATGAGTTACATAAGTGCATTCAGTTAGATCATTTGTGATATCGTCAATGGTCGATGAATATACTCTTAAGTTGATCTGATACATTGAAAAATATGGATTGTATAGAGTAATTCATACGTTCGATATAATCATCTTATGATTGATTTTTTTTCATGATCCGTCCCCTATGTCATATGTTCTGATAACCCCATGTCCGCCTCCCAAAGGCCAGGAGCTAGTGACTAGCACTAGAGGAAATAACTTACAAGTGGGAGGCATTTTACGAGTTATTGTACACACACACACTCACAACCCCAACACACAAAGATGAAAGGAAAGACATGTATTCCACTAAGACAACCACTAAGGGTATAATACTCATGCTAAAATTAATGGGGGATAGAATACAAGCCCAACAAAGACAAGCTGAAAACCAGAAAGTACAAAGGTCTCTGTAGATCCGTCTGTAGAAAATCGTACATGAAGGGTAGGTGTAGTGTAGCTGCCAGAAGTTTTTGGAGTACCCCTCACCTATCAGATCTCATCAGGAACTGCCTAGTCCTTGACCACAAAGGTCTACATCAATGCATCGCTCATCTTCACAAGACATGACACGTGCGAGTGAAGCCTGTGAAGTAGTGATTATCACAATACTCAGTAGGGACCCCAAACCACAAAGATAGACCACAAATGAAATGTAAACACGATGTAATGGAAAACAGAAATTGGTATAACCTAAAGAATAAAATGTTGGATTACTAGTCAAAATCTAAATAATTTTTAATACGGATGTATTCATCGCCGATTAGTCATTGAATTCGGTCAAGCTACTGAGGTTCTGTCATTGGTCATGCCACTGAGGTCTTCTTGACTACTCATCTTCTGGGCCACACAGGTCCACACTACTACTTGTCTACTGGGCCACACTGGTCCACATGGGTAATCATCTTCCTGGTCACACAGGTCTACAGGGATACTCATCTACCGGGCCACATAGGTCTTCATGACTACTTTTCTTCGGGGACACACAGGTCTGATCGACACTTCCTTCTCAACATATGAAGTCACTGGATTCTCACTTGTAGCATGCCAGATTCTTGGGTAATCTGCTCCTCAATCCATTAGTCATATCTCAACCTCTATAGAAAATCACTTGGAGTATGTCAAATGAACCACCACCTCGTACTAGTACCAAATCTACAAATATATTGTTAATCGGATATAGAGTTTGTAGGTTATGACAGTTTTACTAGGAAGGGGCCGGTGCAGTAAAGGTGCGGTCCGACCAGGTCATCTGGACCCAGACCCGACCCAACCCAAGGCCCACCAAACCGAGCTAGTTATGACTCAACCTGGATTGAAATTAGTTCAGGTCTGGCCCCGACTGGTGGGGTCGTGGGACGGGCCCGAACCAGTTGGGTCGCGAGTCCTACCCACTTTGGTGACAAACCTCCTACCCGGCCCGCTGGAAGAGGGCTAACTTGCGAGGCCAAGATTCGGTCAGTCCACCGCATCCCCCCTCCACCTCGTGGGTCGTAATGAGTTCAAACCCACCAAGGTCTTGGGAACTACATCCTTCTAGCCATGTGACGCGACGTGATCGCCATGTCCGCGTCCTCCGTCGCCGGCCCACTTTCGACTGCCTGCTCCACTGCCCATAACCAATGTTGTGGCCCCCCTTCTCTCCACCATGTCATGCCTCCTGCATGCCACCTCTCCCCGCCATGGTCCATTTGTCGATACCATCCTATTCTTGATATAATTACCCACAGATGCCATGATCATGCACCACCGCGGCCCACTGGAAAGGGCCTCCTCTACTGCGGTGCGCTGTCGGCGGGCGCCACCTCTCGTATGCGGCAGTTGCCATTTGATACCACCTACATGATCCAAATTTTTGGATCATTGCATTGTGAAATAGGGGTACGACGATCCATTGTTCATAACCCCATGAAGAATGCTAAGAATGTAGGGTAAAAGGAAGAAGAAATCATAGAACAATCTTGAGGAACGAACCTCCACCGTTGTTTGTTACGACATCGATCAACTACCCTAGGAATGATCAATCAGATAAAATGAAATACATGAATTTATCCCCCAAAATAAAACCCGATAAAGAAACTCCCGCATGAATGATGATCCATTGGTGAACTTGTTAGTGGGTTGACCCGTGTTCGACATTTAATCAAAAAATGAAAAAAACAAAATCAATAACAACCCCTACCTGATTGGTGGATCGTTTATTGGCGATGATCGGCGTCACTACATTTTCACTCCTCAATCCGTTGTTGGAATCCGTTTGTTGATCACTGTTCTCCAACACCAAAGATCCAATTTTCCAATGACCCCTTATTCGATTAAACCATTAAATTAGGAAAATGCATTTCAAAATTTCTGTTATGCTATTTCATTTATGAAACAACATTTCTGTTACTCTGTAAAAATATTTAAAATTAAAATAAAATAAACTATTGGTTTATTTAATTTTATTTTCCTTAAGAAAATTCTTTTCTCAAATTCACGTAAAAAGGTCTAAAAATAAACATTTTCCCTCAACATGAACAGATGAATATTAATTCCTTTATTGGGTAATTTCATTAATTTGGACACAATAGTGCCCTCATATTTTTAATCTGGGCACCCATTTAGAAGTTTCATAAACCACTCATGTGTGATATCTTAAATAAACATAAAAAAGTTTGAACAATTTTTCCAAGCTCACCGAGCCACAGAAAAAAGTGCCTCCTTAGTGCCTGGTCTTGAAATAATCCTGTATATTTAAAAAAATATTTACATGGAATTATGAGACATTACAGTCTCCCTAAGATTTAAGTTCAATTTAATACATAGAAAAATATCAGAATTTTTCAAAAAAATATTTATCTTTAATAAAACAAATAATGGATTAGGAACAATAAAAATAGGATTTGTGATTATTAAAAAAAATAATTTTTTCACTAATTCAAATATATACCCCTTTTGATTATCACAATTCATGGAATAAAATACTACATAAAATATAATGAATAGTAAAACTTTTCTTTAACATGAAATTATATATTATAGATAGTCATTCCAGTGTGTTAATATGAAATATTTTATCACCCTTTTTGTGATTATAAAAAAAATATATAAAGGTTGATGAAGTAAAAAAAAGAAAACAAAGAAGAATAATAATGAGAGTAAATGAAAAATAATAATATATTTCAATAATTTTAAAAAATATTATAATGATCCTAATTTGAGTGTGATCAGAATATAAATCATTGGGTTTTATAATGGTTGATAGAATAAAGTGGTACTTGCATTTTCCGAAAATAGTAGGAGAATGTGAATGTCGATATATTTTTTTCGCTCCTAGAAGTTTGAAACCCTTGGAAACTAGACTAATATGATTTAAGGAATGGGTAAAGGTGAGACCTAATGGAAATGTAGAAGGTGTAGTAGGTAATGTATAGTTTGGAGTTTATGAGGTTGTAGGAACAAATGATGAGGCTATTGTAGAATATTGGGTAAGAGATATGATCGACATATGTAAAGTTGGATTTTCCTGAATATGTGCATTTTAAATGTTAATAAATGGCTCTAAAATCCCCATATATTTTTATTATATTATATAATCCATGATCCATAATATAAAATAATTCATCCTTTTCAGAAATTATTTGGTTGAGCCTAGGATTCATGACTAATAACTTCACCATAATATCTTTGAAAGATATAGTCATAGGAGGAATTTTCATGTCTCCTTCAAACAAAATAAACCTTGTCTTCACATCTTCCAAGGTGTAAATTTATATGTGATAATACTTTATTGGACATTTGATTAAAATCTTGTATTTTTAATCATTTATTGATTCAAATTTAACCATATCTTAAAACATTTCAGCATGTAAAACAACATTAAATTGACCATGATTTCTGATGTCCTTCATAATGAAAATGATATTCTGAATCTCTTCATGAAATAAAATTTTTATAAGATCTTAATCAATAGTGACTGAGGTATTAAAAGATGTGGATAATATATAGGGTAAACAAGGTCTATAAATAACTGAGTGCTACCTTATGTCCATTTTTGCCAACATGTATATCAAGCATTATACAGTGCACTAATTTTACCACTAAAACCCTCAATACGAGTTATAAAAATCAATACCACATGATGTAGCTAACCTATCATGAAGAAAGGTTTTTACAGGATATGTTAAACCACACTCTTTATAATGTATGTAATATCATCCACCATTTCATGTTTATTTTCCCAATAAATACTGAGAAATATTTTTTGAAAACATCTAGGATGTTATTCATAAACTAAATAAAGATTTCATAAGATATCACTAAAGTTGAAGAATAAGAAACAAATTATTGAGAAGGAGAATGAATTGATTCTGGAGGAGGATGAACATCCTTAGAGGATAATAAATATTGAGATTCATTTAACTCAAGGTAACTTCTACAAATTTTATATTTAGGATACAAAACACCATGGTGTCTCTCAACATATCTAAGATAGGTATTTGATTTTTCGCTGAATATTCTAAAAAACTACTTATATCATATTCGATGATAATAAAATAGTTCCCCCATCAAATATTTTTTGATAAAATACCATAATAAGAAGGTATTTCTAATTATCTCAAAAAATGACAAGAATGAAAAACATGCACTATAACTAGAGAATAAATCCTTAGAACAACATGTTCTAATTTTGGTGAAGGAGCATGGATGGAACCACCTTATGGACATGATGGAATTATATCATCACCATCGTAATTATCATATTTATTACAATAATTATTAGGAGAAAACAAATCCATATCACATAATTTACTACTTAGTGGAGAGTCATATCTAGGAGGTGAGGAGTAAATGATAAGAGCACCCACTATCTTAAACATTGGGAGACTATCACCAAATCGATCATATCCTCTATCATGCTCTAAATTAGTGAAAATAAGTATAAATAACAATGAAATTAATGTTTTACCCCCTTATAAGTAACTATTCCTTCTTTTAAGGAATGATTTAGGATAGGAACAACAAATTCCATTGAAGCTTCTTCAACTAGAGAGACACCAAATATCTCTTAATAGGATATTGAATCTTCTTTGACTATATAAAATTAATTTTGAGATCCTTTCCATGACAATAGTTGTTTTCATCAACAATTTTGTCTTGATACAAGCCTTAATTGATGATATATAATCTCGTATAATACTTCACAGTATTTAAATTTCCATACAAATTTTCTTCATCAACTATAAAAATATATTTCTATAGATTCCAAATATACTATATATGCTTGAAAGTTATTTGATTTAATCAAATACCCCCAGAAAATCATAACAACTCAAATAACATAGGAATTAACATTTTTTCTTCCAACATAACATAGAGAAACAAAGGGTATGGATGTGTGTTGAATCATGAAGAAGATTTACATATTTCTTCCATATAACTCAATAAGAATCAAGGTAGACTAATTTGGAGACCATGAAGCATATGACATAGAAAGAAAAAAACTTGATAATTGATGGAGCTAAAGTCTCCCTTTCACTGGAAGATATAGTGGTGTATGAAATTTAATAATAACCTATTTTCTCCACATGGAACATTTTTACCAAGCCTTCGATGGGTTATATTATAATTAGGTTATCCTAGTGCATTTCCTTATTCAAAATATAAATTTTTTAGAGGGTATAAACATTGATAATCATCATATTTTTTGAAATGTTGAATTATTAAATACTTGTCCTAGAAGACTGAAGATAACTCACACTCTTATCCATAAAAAATAGTCCTTATCAAATATTCATTCTTTCCATCTTCAAACACCATGTTTAGGTAAAATTATATTATAAAACATTTATATAATGTGATATTATTGGAAAAAGAAAGACTATACATCCTTATTGAAGAAAAACTCTCTAAACCATGGAATAATACAACATGAACTATTGGATATTAAACTACTTTTTTGTTACCACTCAAGTAGAATGAAGAAGGGGCTTCAAAATCACAAGAGTTCCACCTTTAATTTCATTTTCATTTGTGGGTGCATTAAACCAGTCTTGAATGTATTCATCAAACAACCTCTTAAAAATGACTGAGAACAACTGAGATTCATGGATATGAGAAGAAAGGATTTGAATATGTAAGGATCAAAGTTGGGTTGATTCTAGTTAGATGGGTGTGTCATGATTTGGGTTCTAATTTTATATATTTCAATGTTTCAGTAATTTTTTGAATATTTATATGTAGGATTAAAAAATAAATATTTATCATATTTAGAAACCAATATGGAATTTTTTAAAATGAAGCAAAGAAATGAATATTAGATATAATAAAGACACATATTTAATTATATTAATAAAAATATAAAAAATAATAATAAAATTATACCATAATACATTTCATATATAATTAATATTTTCTAATTAATATTTTATATAAATTAATATATTATATTTCATAGGATTTGTAAAAATGTAATCAATATTTTTTTTGGTGCAAATGAGATCAACATTAATATTTATTTTTTAAAATGATATCTCAAATAGTTCTATTTTATATAAATATATTTGTCCTTGAATGAGATACATGATTTTTGGAACTGTTAATAGCACATTTGTTATCATAATATATAGGGACATTTATGAATTGATATCCATAATCTTTTATAGTGTGTTTCATCTATAGAATCAAAGCATAAAAAATAATTACAACTATGTATTCATCTTTAATAGTGGAAAATGAAAAAAAAATATTTCTTACTACACTAGAAAAGTAGTGACAATCCCAAAAAGTGACATATTCCAATGGTTTTTTAAATCTAAATTATGTCCCCTAAAGTAAAAATTAGAATAAAAAATTAGAATAATAACGTGTACTCTATAATAAAACAATCTTTAATTGGTAATATTTTTAATGTATTTAATAATTATTTCGGAAGCATTAATATTTTATTTATTTATAATTTCTTAAAACTATTCAAACATATACACAGTAACAATAATATTTAGCTGATTTGTGGTTAATTATAGTAAACTTCAAATCATACCGATATAGATGGTTTGATTAATTGGTTTTATAGCTTCCTCAACATTCAAATTATATATTTTACTAATAGGAGTCCCACTAGATTCTATGATTCCCAATCCAAAACACTAATCTTTAGAGAACTTACATTGATATAAAATGATTACTTATTTTGAAAAATATAAAAACCAATGTAGAATTTTACCTAAACCATTAAACTATTTTAAAATTTTTATAAAATTTGAAAAATAAATACATAAATTATTTCCTAAATAACCAAATATAATACCATCCAGATATATATTCCCAAATAAAACATGTTTTTAATTTATTTTAATAAATAAAAAAGGATCAAAAAAACTTTTGTAAAACCATTTGAAATAAGAAAAGTGTTGAACCTAATACCAATCTCTAAGATCATGTTTTTAACCATAAATTGATTTTTTTTAATATAAAAAATTGATTTTGAATATGAATTTTTTTAAATCTAGGGGTTGTTCAAAAAAATCATCAATAATATAACCATTTTTTGAATTAATAATTAACATCTATTTATATAATTTGAAATTAAAATTTGTTACATTAGTAATAAGTATCATAATACATCCAAGTATTACTACTACTGAAAGGTTTTATTTATTTTAAAATACCTTTAGCTTCATTGTATTCTAATATAAGCAATCTAGATTCATTTTTAATTATAGTTACAGACTCATCAAACTTATTCGTAGAGACACATTCAGTGCCAATGGTCATGAATTGTTTAGGTGTTTTTATTATTTCTCAATGTTTGTTCCATTAAAACAAATTTAACTCTTATTACATATATATTACCCATAATTCATCATATATTTTTTAGGGATGTTTTTAGGATTATCATATGACAAGAAAGATTGATTTTAAACCTAGTTTTTTAGAAATAATCTATTTTCAGTACCTATATAAATATCTCCATCTACAACATCTAAGGGATAGTCTCTATGAGTTCTAAGGGATCAAGGGATAAACAAACTTCGTACATCTATTTATTAGTTATAAAAAAGTTGAGACCACTCCTAAATGATGGTTGATTTTTTATAGTATGTTTCAAAGACCCAGAATTAGTTTTGGTTGAGGTATTGATATTAAAATTAGAACAACCATACTTATGGTTATCTAAAGAAGTATTATGTTCATGTGGATCTATTTTATAAAATTTTACACATAAATATTCTTCCACAAGTTTAAACCTTATATTAAATAACATATATTATTTACAAGTGGATGAATAACTATGTATGATTACAAAATCACTCATGGATGGAATTTTATCAAAACGAACAATTTTTTTGAGAATAATAACCTTGTTGAAAAATACACTAAATTAATTAAACTTTGGTTTTATTCAATTCAAAAAACATATGAAATTTTATTTAAAATTATTCTCAAAATAATCCTATTAATAATATAATATAATGTATTTAAGACTTCTAGAAAAAAATAAAAAGGTAGATCATACTCATTTTCCATAGTCTGAGAAATTTCATGAAGGGTTATATTCCTTCTTTATACAATACCATCTTACTAGGGAGCCCTAGGAGATGAAAATTTTTTATTATATACATATTTTAAGAATAAATATTCAAAGAATTAAGTTTCAAAATCAAAATCATGATAACTTCTCAAGGTCTAAATAGTAATTCCTATAATATTTTCTATATAATTTTTACTCTTTTCAAAATAGGAATAAGAATAAACTATACGAGTTAGAAATAAAACACCAGTCTAGATAAAAGATACATATACAAGACCATAATAATTATTCTTCCCATTTAATCTAGAAACTCTAGAAGTTTCAGAAAAGTCTATTGGAGCCAAATATACTTATTAAGAAGTTAAAATTTACATCTTTTATTAGAAAGTTATCTTAGGTTATTTCCATTTTGGGTGTGGGTTATATAAATTGTGTTTTTAGAATAATTTTTTGGAAGGTCGATTAATAGTCATTACATAAGTAGATTACTAAGAATGTGAATGTTGTAGTGTCATTGTATCTTATGGAAAATAAATATTCTTTGTGAAAGTATCCTAATTAATAAATATTTTAAGAAAATAATATTTCTAAAAAACCATATTAACATTATGATTATGCAATAAAGTAAAAAATAAAACAATATTCGGATAGTTAAATTTTCTATAATTATTTTAAAACATGACTAGATAATCATCATCACATAATTTATATATTCTAAGCCGATTATATTGTAAACCACCCACAAAAAAGACTTTATAAATTGAAAAAATACTAAATATTATGACTTGAATTGGTCTAATTGTTTTTCATTTATAATTTTCACCAAAAGTATCATGTCTACCATCCAACTTGATAAATTTTTTAAATATTTAGTATTCATTATTCAGGTTTCTGGAAAATGAACTATCTAGATAACCCAAATTATTACTTTTTCTATTAATATAGGTTTCCTATAACCATGTAAATAAGAAATGATTTGTTAATAATAATCTCTTATGTCCAGAAATGTTAATAATAAAATATTTTGTAATCTAAAGATATTTAAAATGTTTACCTAAAATATGTTTAGTAATTTTAGAGTTAAAATTTTATCAAGACCATATGAATATTTTTTTTTACAGTGTAGTAAGATATCAAATAATGAATCAATTTATTCTTAAGAATTATCCTTTGACAGAGCTGTTATCTATTCCCTAATTTGTACTTGGGTATGCACTATTTAACAAGCATCATCGTCAAGGTTTCCCTTCCATTTGTTCATATAAATTTTCATTCAACATATTATTTTTTTCAAATAAATAATCACTACTCATATTTTCATCATTATTTTTATTTTTATATAGTTTATACATATGAACCTGATATGGACACATACTATTAATTATATCAGACGTGTTTCCCCTAAAAAACCCTAATTACTCTACCATTTGTGTCTTCCCTCACACACGGTATCTTTCATCAAAGTTGATCTAGGTATAATTCATTGATTTTGTTAGCCTTGTTAATTTATCATAAAATATTTTATTATTAATTAATTTAGTACATTATGATTTTAAATTCACATTACTTTTACATTCATAAAAAGTTACTTCACTTGATTTATTTTCATTAATCATGTTTCTATTTCTATCATATTTTAGTCAATAATTTTACTTCTTGAAAAATTTATTCATCAGGAATAACATTTCAAATATCATGGCCAAATAATCCATCTCATCATCATTGTCTGAAGGTGACTCATCCTCACTTGAACTATATTATTTTATTTTATCCTTTAACGTTGGAACATAAGTCTTGAAATAATCAGGATCCTTTTTAGGTGCATCTTCTTACACGCTCATGTTTATTTCTTCCCTGTACATCATGAGTTTTAGAAGTAACTCTATACCTAGTAGTTCACTTATGTTCCATGATTCTGTAATTTGAAAAGATTTTTCTCCCCATATATTTGGTAAACATAATAGGAGTCACATCATGTTATCCTTATCATCAATTGTTTCCCAAGTACATGCATTGTGTGTAAACTTTAATTGAAACTAAGATAAATTCTAGAAATTTTTTAGTCAACTTTCACATTCAAGGTATCATATTTAATAGTATATTTATTTAAGAACATTTCATTAACATTTTATTTTCCCTCATGAGAAGAATCAAGTATATCAAAAATTTTATATATATTAGAACACGTAGAAATTCATCTAAACTCATCTTACCTTAAGTCACAATATAATGAATTCATTGATTTAATGTTAGACTCATATGTTGACTTAATGTAATATCTCAAATCATCACTAGAATATTTGGGTTTTTCTTATTTGTCTTCTATTATAGTATAAATATCAAATCTCATGAATAAAATATGAATTTTCATTTTAAAATTCCACTAAGAATAATTTTTTCCATTAAGATAAAGAGACAAAATTATAGAAGTATGCTCAAGAGTATTATTATACACAAAGATATAAATTTTGATATTTTTCAAATTATGATCTTTTGGAGAAACTGTATCATAGATAAAAAGGAATAATAATTAAATAGAAGCATATGTGATATGAGTTAATAGTTGGAGTAAAAAACACAAAAGGGGGTGAATTGAGTTTCCGAATATTTTTTTAAAAAAGATGTAAAAATAACATCACCTTATTTATAACATAATTATATTAAACTAAAAAGGAATAATTATATAATTTTATCATTAAAAAATAATCCAAGATGTTCAATAAAAACTCAGTTAATATTAGTTTAAAAATCTTTTATCTTATAAAATAGATCTACTTATATAAAACATTGTATTTAAAACTATTATTAAAGATAACTAGAAAAGTTTCATTTTTATTTTAATTTCTAAATTTTTTTATTTTTTTGTTTGAAAAATTATGAAAAAATAGGAAAAACACATACCAGAATAAAACAAAAGGTTCATTCAGAAACCAAGACCTAGTCCTCTCACGTGGAAATAACCCACTACTAAGTAGTTTATTAATAAAATAGTCATATCCACACCCTAGATTGAGATTTATGTTAAATAACAACACAAAATTAGTCTAAGGTACATATATCCTCATCCAGAGTTCTATGTTGGAGTATAAATAAAAATAAACAAGGTTTTGGAGTATTTTTTTACTCTTCAATATAATACAAAATTATGTATGAATAAATAAATAGATTATAACTGACACAACTAAAAATATAATAAATAATAAAGTGTGAAAATAGAAAATATTTTTTAAAGGATGAGTTTAGTTATTCTTTTTATAATTTTTCTCTTCACAAAGTTTTAATTTTGATTAAGCATTGAGATGCGAGACAAAATATGTTCTCAGATCATGTAATATAGTTTAAAGGAGAACATGGTGGCACGTTCAAATTTTTGAAAATATCATTTTCAAAAATATCATATATACTATCCTTAGAAAATGTTTTTTATGACTTCAGAAATCTTTAAAAAGAATATTTTCATAGAAATTAGCCATCAGAAACTCATCATTAATGATTGTTATACGTAGCTTGAAAACTGGTTTAATTAAATGATTATGAATCACATTTAATTATTGATATAAATATAGATGATATATTATATATAACAAATTAATACTAACTTTAGATAAAATCCCTTTAAAGTGTTCAAGATCATCATACATGGTAGTCTGAATTATTTTTCATAATTCTAATTCGATCTCCCAAAATATTTGTATGGTTGATCACCTAAACATATGTCCATTCAGTTGAAACTATGGTTGGTCACATGAAATTGTGTTTGATCACATGAACTAAATATTTATCACATAAAAATATGGCCGATCAATTGATTTTATAGTTTAACATTTGAACTTATATTCTATCACTTTAACTTACAACCTATCATGTAGTTTGTTAAATTCATAAGCCATCCCAAAATCACTTCAATAGGTCACATGATCACTTCAGTACTTTTCAAGAAGTTTATATTTTTCACATGGTCTCTTTCTTATAAATTATGTTTTTTTGGTAACTTATAGAAAATTTTATTTTTATGCTAGGTTGATAAAATACATTGTGATATTTTGACAGACACGCGATCACTTCTATTTGGAATTATGGACGACAGGTTGCTCATGTGGTTGATCGATTATGTCACCCAGTCTATTCAAGAGTGATAAATTTTCTTTGGTTGATATGATAGATGTGTAGATGATCCAGATGTCATGTGGTCGATCCATCCCTTTACCAAAAAAATAAAACACAATAGTCACATGAGTCACAAACTTGTGGTCACTTAGTTTTTCTTAGGGCGCTTATATCCATTGTGATATACACCATAGTCAATTCATCCACAATGTAGTTGATTATATTTATTAGGAAATATGGGTTGTCTTGATTTTTTTGATGTGGCTTTAATTTGATACAATTTCTAACTTCTTTTATATATTTTTTTACTAATTTAATTAATTAATTTTTCACTTTTTACTAAATAAATGAACGTTTTATTTTTTATAATTAATTTTATTAAATTATCAATTTGTATGAAATTTTTTGTAACTTTAGTATTTAAAACAATTAATTTTGAATTACTAATTTTTCTAGTCATATAACTTACTATTTAGTTTAGTTAGTATAAACTGGTTGATATTTCATATTAATTTTACTTGTTAACTAATTAACCAATTAATCATTTTTTTAAAATTTAATTAACATAGTTTTCAATTCAAATATTTAATTACTTAATTTAATTTAATTTTAATAAATTAAATCTTAAAATAATTTCAATATAATTTAATTGGTAACTTTTAATTATAATTATCCTTTTAAAATTAATTTATTAACCCTTTTTATATTCAGTAACATAAATGTATTTTTTATGAATTTTGTTTGTTTTCATCTTATTTTAATAAATTATGTTATGATTTTAAGTTATAATTTAATAAAATAATATGTTATTAATTTTTTAGTATAAATCTTTTTAAATAAATAATTAGTTTAGTATTTTAAATCTTTATTCCTTTAATGATTTAATTTTATTTATGCAGTAAAAATTTTAATTCCCAAACAACTATCAGTGAGACAAACAGAAGCTGTCGGTGACTCATTGATCCACAAAAGAAATTTTTTTCACTCATCGCTGTCTCTTTGATCATATTATTTAATAAAATTAAACATTATTATTTTATCCATTTATTTTTATTTTAATTTAGTTTATTAATTTAAGTGTTTTGAATTAATAATATATCTTTGTAAGTATAATGCTTAATTTCTATTTAATAAATAATAAAATTTTAGTTTATTAAGTAGAATTATTTTAGTTTTTAATTATAGTGTTTGTATTTTTAGTTTATGTTTTTAATTAGTTAATAAATTTATTATTTTAATTAATTCAGGTTTTTATTTTAAG
The DNA here is from genome assembly GCA_963277665.1 of Viscum album. Lineage (NCBI taxonomy): Eukaryota > Viridiplantae > Streptophyta > Magnoliopsida > Santalales > Viscaceae > Viscum > Viscum album. The sequence goes on along the minus strand of OY728157.1, from coordinate 858,049,392 downwards.
TTTAATTCAATTAATGGTTTTATGTTTATACTTGTAGATTTAATTTTGAGTCACTGATGGCTCATTCTTACCACTGAATGATACCCTGTCGGTGAGACATGTCTCAACGATAGTTCAATTTCCCATGTCACAATGACCTTTGGTATCGGTATCTCTATTTTCTTTTCTTCCTCACACTAACAGATCAATGTATCATGTGAAACTAATGATTAAATTTTTATTTTCTCATTTTGGTGTTGGTTTCTCACCTTGCTACCGACACGATCACCTCCCCACAGCCTTTCCCATACCAACACTGATAGTTACACATTTTCCTTTATCACTTCATGCCATTCCTCCATCTCATCCTTCTACTAACACTGAAACTCCCTAAGTCTCTTTGTATAACTCACAAATCCACTCTACACAACTCACAACCACACAAGAAACAGAAAAATGAGCAACATTACATAGATTGAAGCAAGAACTTAAGAAACTGTTGACGAAAAAGAAAGACAATATTATATCTTGAAACACGAAATCTCGCATCCAAACATAGAAAATATAGAAACTAGAAACCCAAAATCAAAAAATATGTTCTAAAACAACCACTCGATCAGGCTTCCACTACCTGTAGTAGAATCTGAGCCCCGATCTGTTGCCTCTGTTGGACCTGACTTACCCCGCTTGTTGACATACTCAAGAGGATGTCTTGCCATTTTAGAAGATGTGTGCTCGAACCCAGCCGAGGAATCGCCATTGTGTGAACTGTGTATCCTCGTTGGGAGTAGAGGGGGAGCTGCGCCACCACTAGATTTCTAAAGCTGATCCAGTACTGCAGTCGTGTAAAGCCGCACCACCATGGATGGAGGATGGATCATTGTTCAAGTAGGACACCATCGGTAAATCCTGGGTTTCACCACCTGAGATCTGATTCCACTACTGATGAATCCTTCTACACCTGACTCAATCTACCATCGTGAGAGCTTTAGGAGAAGACCCACCCAAACCTACCCTATTGAAGCGCCATCTCCAGTTTTCATGGAGAAACTTGGACTCTCCTACCCTCGTCACATAGAAGAAGAAAGGGTGTGGGGTATAATATTAGATTAATTAAAAGAAAATAATTAATAATAATTTATACTAAAAAATAAATAATGATAATAAAATAAAATTAAAATTAATTAAATAAGATATTGTAAGACAAAACAATTAATATAAATAAATTTAAAATAATTAACTGATGATTGATGATGTATTTGATAAACTTTTAGGAGCTCGAGTGTTCTGAAAGGTTGACATGATATTTAGTTATCATCAATTTCACATTAGACCATCATATATACCACTTATAGCATTTTATAACAGTTATGGTCTATAAGAGTATTTAGTTAGGCCGTTCAGTCGCACGAATGCTAAAAATGTTTTCATGGCACTAATGAACCAAGTGTTCCATCCTTATATGGACAATTCTGTGGAAGTCTTCATGGGTGATATCTTAGTGTACTATCACAATCGGCATGACCATTCCATCCATCTTGAGATCGTATTAGGTACACTAAGAGAGCATCTGTTATATTCTATGATATCAAAATGACACTTTTGGATAGACCATATTCACTTTTTGGGTCATGTCATCTCTGAGATATGAGTATTAATAGACCCAGAGAATGTGAGATGGGTAGTTTCCAGGGGGTATCTGAAGAACTTCTTTGAGGTAAAATGTTTTTTGGGGCTGGATGGATACTACATAGGCATTATACAGGACATTTAATACTTATCAGCGCCACTGAATGGCCCAACTAAGAAGGGAACAAAGTACTTGTGAAAATATTCTTTCGATTTATCATTTTAAGATCTGAAAGGGAGATTGACATCAGCACTGATCCTAATTTTTCTGGAACTAGGTAAGATTTACACCATTTACTTTGATGCATCAGGTATTGGGTTGGGGGTTGTGCTTATAACCAGGGAAGGAGTCGTTACGTACGTGTCTCATTTGTTGAGGGAACATGAGAGTAAATACCCAACACATGACCTCAATTTATCTATGGTTGTTCATGTATTTCAGTTTTTGAAACATTATCATTTGGGATATAATTTTTTTGTATACACTGACCATAAAATCCATAAGTAAATCTTCACTCAGTGTGATCAAAATTTGACACAATGAAGGTGGGTTGGGTACCTTCAGTATTTTGACTTTGATCTTTCCAACATGCTTGGGAAAGGCAACAAAGTGGCTAATGTTCTCAGTTGGAGGACTCAGATATATGAAGTTTAGAAGTGGTATCTTATTTATATGTTCTCTGAGATTCATTTGGAGGTGCATGATAAATAGTGGAAGGATTTTATTTCTTATATATCTGTTACCTCTACTCTACTAGATCGGGTGAGAATGAAGAAGCATTAAAATTACAAAGGCCTAGTCCTACGAGAGAGTGTTCCTGGTGAGGACCATTCTCCTGGGTGAACCATATGTGAGGATGAGGTATTAAGTTTTCATGGACGCGTATGTGTGCCAACATTAATATGGTAGGATTTGTTGTGGGATTATCATACCTCATTTTGGGTAGTCCATCCTGGTGTCCCCAAGATGTATCGAGACGTACATCATTGGTATTGGTTATCAATTATGAAGAGGGATGTAACTAGATTTTTAATTAGATTTTCTACCTGTCAGTAGCTGAAGTCAGATCATCACCAACCAAAAAGGATATTAGAGCAATTACTCATTCCTTAGTAGATGTAGAATAACATCATGATGGATTTCGTGACAAGATTACTGAGATTGCTGACAGGTAATGATTCTATTTGTGTTGTTAGTTATAGTCTCATCAAGGATTCACATTTCATACAGATTGAAGAAAACATCAGTGTTGATGAGATTGGATGTTTTTATATCAAAGAGATAGCGCGTTTTCACAGGGTTACACACTGTATCATTTATGACAGGGATGATCATTTTACTTTACTTGTCTAGAAGGGACTATAGAGGGCTTTGGGTACACATGTAATTCTATTTACAACTTACCATACCCAGAAATATGGCTAGTCGGAACTCAAAATTCAGGTTTTGGAGGATAGGATTTGAGCATGCGTATTAGATTTCAAGGGCTATAGGGAGAGACACATACCCCTGGAGGAGTTTTCTGATAATAAAAGTTTCAAGGAAACAATTTAGATGGAACCTTATGAGGATTTTTATGGTAGGACATGACGATAACCCCCATGTTGGATGGATATAGGAGATGGAAATATTCTAGGACATCGTCTTTTCTAGCATAACACTGAGCAGGTGGAGTTGATTTAGAAAAGGATGGCTACTTCACAGTCTCACTATAAATCTTATGATGATCAATGGAGAAAACCTCCACTGTTCGTGGTTTGAGATCAGGTTTTCTTGTGTGCCACACCGAGGTTGGGACTCAAGAGGATTAGGAGGTAAGGGAATCCTTCACCAAGATACGTCGGGTGTTTTAGGTTTTGGAGAGAGTCAGGCCTGTTGCCTATCGGTTTCAGTTACCTCAGAGGTACCAGGAAATGCATAACGTCGTTCATGTATCTCATCTACACCATTGATTTTCTGACCTGTCTCAGGTTTTTTAACCAAAAGAGGTTGAGTTGGAGTTTCATGCATCCTTCAAGGAGCACCCAATTCAGATTTTGGATCGCAAAACCAGTGTTCTCTATGGCTGGTCTATTACTCTGGTATTGGTGCTATGGAAACACAACTGAGTGCAGGATGGGACTTGGGAGAGGGAGACTGATGTATGATTATAGTGGAAAGAGTTGTTCCATGTTTCTTCTCCACCACCCTTGGAAAGGAAATTCAGGGAAAAAATTTCTTTAAAGGTGATGTTTGTAAGAACATGAATCTTCATTTCATGTATGAATCATTATTTCAGTATGTTTTGGGGGGAAAATGAGAAAATTGTATTTTTCTATGTACATTCCATGTACTTCTGAGAACATATCGTGTACCTAGCTTGCTATGTGCAGCCGTGTGCTGGCTGTGTAATGGACGAATACATAGCAGTGTGGTGAGATGGAAGTTCGCATAAGTCGGGTGTTGGCTAATGCTACTACATGGCGTGTAAATTTAATAAAAACACCATGTAGTTTTCTTTTTAATTGATATCTCAGAGTGGTGTCATGTATCATGTTTAGAAATGACTTCTTCTTCCCGTGTTTCATATAGGAGCATTGTTGAAGGGATGACGAACTTCGAACCCATTCTGATTCTCCATATGAGCTCTGATTGAGATGTATTCAGGTGCATTGGAATCCCACCGGTGAGTTATCAATACCTCATATCCTTTCTTTATGATTCCATCTCTCTCATGGGTCTTTCATGGTTGGGATTTTTTCACCTTTTAGTAAATCTACGCCAATCTAGGCCGATTCAAGGTCTGACATTCAAATATATCGAGCGTACACCAATGAGGTGGGCAGTTTGTGCCTTTCTTTGTTCATTATTAGATTATATATGATAAATTTTTTTTTTCATATCCACTGTTGGGGTATGGATCATTTTGGATTTTAACCATGTAATTTACATGTAATGATTTGAATTCTTGAAAAAAGGATGTTTCTTATGCGTATGGTTAGATACCTTGTTTATGGAACACCCCATGAGTGTGTTTCCCTTTTATTGATAGTGTACGACTTCTTGGTCTAAGATTCCTATGAGGAAAACCTTGTTTTCCATGCCTTATTTGATTAGGATGGGGATTTATTCATTATATTTAAAGCCTGTGATGTGCATTTTAAATGTTTAGTCATGTAATTGTTTTAAATTACATAATATTCTTGATTTGGTAGGCGAATAGTTTTTTTAATGGACCATGAGAGCCTTTGACTTGGGAGACTGTGGGAGGATTATACATTATTTACATAGGACTGCGAGATCCATGGTTTAGATGATTTACCCAGGGGTATTGACTGGGAGAGATACCCAGTAGGTTGTTTATATTTACCTTATGCTATGTTGAACCATGCGTATTGACCATGAAAGATTCCCTAGAGGTCATTTATAATTACCTTCTCCAATATTGACCTAAGGGTATTGACAGTGAAAGATACCCAAGAGGTCTTAAGTAATTTTTTGATGATAGGTTGACCTAGTGGTATTGATCATGAGGGAAGCCTAGGTGGTTATTTTTAAATGATTAATGCTATGTCATACCAAAGGGGTTATACCATGAGGGCTTCCTAGAAGGTAATTATATAATGAATTGGTTGTATGTTAAACCAAAGGGGTCAGACTATGAGAGATTTAATAGAGGGTAATTTATGAATGATTTAATGATTGAGATTAGTCTGCCAAGCCAAAGTACAAGCTTGGACTCAGTCTTACTTGATTATTTAGATGTTATCTTGAGACATCTGTTTTCTTACGTATATAGGGGATACATATCTTAGGCTATATCCCATGGTTACATTATTGAAAAAAATTGAATAACTGATAAATTTAAATGAATGTAATTGAAAATTGTAGGATTGATTATTTCTTAGTACTTCCTTGTTTATTGCTTCATTTTACAAATTTCTTGTTATATATATTCACTAAAACATAAGAACAGATCATTTGGTAGTTGCCTACTAGGAATCATCTCACACCCTTTTTAGGTCATGATTTTGGAACCAAATAGATTTTATGATTGTAGGTATAGAATGGGGCAAACTTCCTTCTTCACCAGGTACATAATTATTATTCGATCTGGAGAGAATGGGACAAAGCTGAGGCTTATGATGCTAATAAAGTTTACTTGTTTCTTTTTTTTTACTTTGGATTCTATATTTATTTCTAGAATTGTGACTTGTTTGGATTATTTCTTAGACACAAGTGACATGAATAATTTATATATATATGCTAAAGTTGATAAATTACTATTAGTATTCCACTATTTACTTTTGATTTATGGTATTAAGGCTTCCACTTGTGTTTACTATTTGTTTTCTACTATACATACTCTATCAATGAAGGCATTGTTTCCCCATTACCATAGCTTGTCCCTCACTCCTAGTCTAAATCCTATGGAATTTGGGGAAATGTGCTTGAAGTTATTTGACCAATTAGGTTCGGAGAACATTTGGGTGGCACCCAAATCTGGGACATTACATAGGAGGACACCGTTAATGATGACTAGGTTATTCCACAAGAGATCTGAAGCCTCCAATGATGAATCCTCCAACACCGGACTCGATCTGTCGTGGTGGGAGCTTGAGGAGGAGACTCGCCTAAACATTCCATGTTGAAGCATTGATGCCATTTTTTCTGGGAGAAACTGGGACTCTCCCACCCCCTATGTGTGGAAGAAGAAAAGGGGTGGGGTAGATTATTAGATTAATTTTAAAATATATATATAATAATTAGTAATAATTTAAACAAAAAAATAAATAAAAATTATAAAATTAAATAAATAAATAAATAAGATATTATAAAAAAACAAAAATATTAATATAAATAAAACTAAAATAATTAATATAAATTAATTAATTAAAATAATTACATTAATGAAATAATAATAATTATAATGTTCTTATTTATTAACTAATTAACAAACATTAACAATATTATTAAAATTAATTAAATAATTAACTAAATGAAATAATAAATTTTAATATCATAATAATAATTTTAATCAATTTTATAAAAGTTATAAAAATATAAAAATTAATAATAAATAAATAAATAATAAAAAACTAATAATAATATAATCATTTAATCAAGTTACTTATATTTATTAGTTTCATTTTGATTTACATTTTATTTTGGATTTATTTTTTTTCTACGCAGATGCATGCATGAACCTGTAACACATCCAGATTTACAAAACTTACTCACATGGAGTTGGTTACATGAGTTAAACTAAAATGATGTGTGTTTTTCTAAAAAGTACATGATTGTGGTTTAACAATAAATAATTGAACAATGTTAGTGGATGAGAAACGAGGACATGTAGTAGATGACAGAGAGTTTAAAAGGATGAAAACAAAGTAGTAGACGAGGGATTTGATCGGATAGAAATTCATTCACTTTTTTCACTGAGAACCTAAGCAGAGTAGTTTTAGGAGACCCGGAGAGAAGAATTTACTGGATTCGAAAGAGCATGAGAGCATAATATCATTTGGGGAGTTCGTCCTCCCTATTGAATTAATTCTTGTGCTCTGTTATAAGATGTTTTCAATTTCTGTAATGAAAATTACAGTTAGATAAATACTTAGAGTTTAGGGAGTTTCTTGTTATACTGGTTATATTCATATCCTTCTTTTCAAAAATACATTTTAATGTATTCAGAGTTGATCAACGATATCAAATATAAATACTTTCATTATCTTTGAGCTACATGAATTAAAATTTCAATTCCTCTATCACTCGATGAGTCTGATTTTGGATGTATTTTCTAAAATTTGAAGTTCATAAAGGAAACTTCATGAAATTTGGTGAGAATGTCTCAGTTTAATTTTTCAAAGATAAATATTTACATCTGAACATTTATTAGAGTTGTGAACCCCAAGAATTTTCAATCCGAGTGACTTCTCTCCTGGTGAGGGAAATAAGTCAGTCTCTTTTAATATTTCTGTTTGCATTAATTTCTTGTGAAAATAAAATAAATTAATCTAGTAGAATATTGTTTTCCCCAATCATTTTATCCAGGTTATTTATTTCTCAACATTACCAGTCTCTGTAGTTTCTAATTTTCAATTTGTATCTGTTTCATTTTTTTCTAGATAAAAAAACATAAAAAATTCGATTTTTATTTACTGTTTATTTAAAAATTTCTATAAAATAAAAAGACATACACTAAATTGTTTTACATTCACGACTGCTAAAAATAATGTGGTGTTTTAAAAGTTTTATAAAATATTGGTTGTTCCACCATCCCTAGGGGTTTGACCCTACTTTCCACTAAACAATAGTAGTAGGTAATATTAAATTTTTACCTTCTACCCAATTTCAATGATAGTTGGGAATCATATTTTGGCACCATTACTGGGGAAGGAACAAGAGAACACATTTCTAAAAAAATTAAAAAAACACTAAAAGCACATATAAGAAATATTATTTAAAAAAATACTTTAACTTGAATCAACTTCTTGTGTGTATATAAAATTCTATTTTATCTATTTGAGAGTGTTTGTTTAATATGATTAAAATACATTAAAAAATAGAAATACATGATCACTAGACTCGTCCTAAACATTATTGTTCTTAAAATAAACTGCAATAGATTAATAGTTTCGATGAACTTGAAAAACACTATGATCCCCACTCTAACATCCAAGCTAAACTGGACCTCATTGTATCTAATTTTGATGCTAGGATGGATGCATATAACATCTGGTTAAATCAAACCCAAGATATTCAAACTAATTATTCACAAGAGAAAAATAATAATAAAAAGATTAGAAAAAATTCTCTTAGAATTATAGAATAGGGTTAAAGAAGTAAAATAAACTGAATTTATTGATGAAAAAGAACATGTTTATAATATATTTTCAAATTATGTTATAGAAAAGAGTTATTATGAACCTGGGCAAAAAAATTTAAACTCTGAAGAATATGATTTTGATGAACCACATCTAGAAATCACCAACTCACTTAATAATGAAAACACCGTTAAAAATCCCAATAATAACTTAAATGTAATTGAGTTGAATAATTTTCAAAAATAATTAAAACAAATTGAACAAGGATTACCTATACTACACATGGTTCCATCTGTTGGTATGGTTCACTGTTTTAAGAGTTTTAAAAAAGACATCACTTAGGTTGAATACAAACTTGATAATGGGAACTTGGATGTCAAAAAATCCTCACCCAAAATTCCTGAATTCTTTAATAATGAATATGAACATGAAATTGGGTGTAGGATGAAAGAGAACAATGAACTGGAAAACATGAAATCTGAAATTTTTGAACGAGAGTTGAAAACATATCATCTTTATTTTGAAATATAAAACCCAATAATTTCTCAATTGATGTTGAATTATGGAATGGATGAAGGAATGGTTTTTTTAAGAAATGAAAACTAATGAAGTTTCATTGCCATATTCTATGAATAGACATTTTCCTAAAACTATGTTTTCTGAAATTGAAAAAAAAATTTCATACATGGGGAATTTTTTTTAAATTTGAGAAATCTAAAAATTGATTTTATTGAAGTATAATTGAACATTTCTTCCCCTAAACAGATATTTTTATAACAATATATTTACATTTTTTAAGAAAATGAATCTTTTGATAGTGAACATGAAAAAGTGGTTGAGAACACACTTGATTTTGGAAGAAGGAATTTGTTTAATTAGTAGACGTTGAGTGTTTTTTAACTACTGAGGATCTTTTGGAAGAAATTTATAACATTATTTATCCTAAACCTATTAATGGTCAAATACATTCTCTTGCCTATTTTCACTTCCATACTAAACTATGTTGGGTGAAAATTAAAATCAACAGTCTAAGAGTATTTTAATATGAGATACAGAGTTGAGTTTTAATGTTCATGATTCTATTCAACACACTATTGATCCCCTTCTTGAACATGCTATTTAAAAATCTCCCACAATAACCCTTGAATTTGATTCTGTTAGCTTTGAAGTTGTGAATAAAAGTTGTGATAATAATGTCATACCCTTAGTATCACCTAATTCTTTTTCCCTTCTTAAAAATGTTAATTGTGTTAAATATGAACAAAATTTAGAGGTGTACAACACTATTCCAAAAACTATTAAATGGTGTTTCTTTGGGGTTTTTACATATTTTTAGAGTTTTATTTTTGTTTTATTATGCTTATATTCCCCCAAAATTAATTTATCGATTAAAAATAAATTGGGAAAAGAACATGTGGTGGTTTATGGATTGGAAACCACACTCAACGAGTGACTATAGATAATTCTATGTGAGTTTAACTATGGACTATAAATATAGTGATTCATGGGAGAAACCCATGATTTTAATTTATTCATTAGAATAAAAATATTGTAATTAAATAAATTCTAACAGAAGACTTTAAATTTAGTGCTTCATGGGAGGCAACCCATGATTATTGTTTGTTACCATTATTTGTTTCACTTTTGAATTTTAATAAGGTGATAGTTATTTGCTTTGTTTTTGGTGCATTTTCATGCTGATACTTGTACTTTGTGCTCTTGCTTCTTATTTTTAGAATTACAAAGTATGCTGCTGATTATTTTCAATAAGGGAGTGAAATTACCTTGCTGAAGCCTTAATGATAAACTTCAATTCAGGGAAGTACTCTACTCTTTAATCTGCTACATTCATTTTTCTTCTCCTATTTACATTAATAAGAAATTCACCCTTAAGTCACAATTTTACTACTGTCGGTGAGTCATTCACTAACCGATGCACAATAGCTAAAAATACACTCCTGTCAGTGACTCACTCATAGAAGTGTCGGTGATTCACTAAAACATTCTGCTATATATGTGTATGTCTATTGAAAAAAATTCTTCTTTATTTGTCTATATGGTATAAAAGACTACTACACATCACATTGATGAAATTTTTTCTCCATATGTCCCTTTAAAGGAAATTTTGTTGCATGTATACCATTTTATTTAAAATTAAGTTTCATTGGATAAATATACTCCCTGTTAGATATTAATTGTGAGGGGTACATGAAGGATAAGAAATTGTGTTTTAAATATGGTTAGGTTGTTGGGTGATTGAGAAATAATTTTTCAACTCTATTTAAATTCTATTTGAATCAATTTTTCAATATTACTACACACAATTCATTGTATATTTATACAATTCAAATTCTGATTTTTGAATTAATTGAAAATTATTTTCACTACATTAAATATATTTTCATTTAAACCGGTTTTATTGTAATATTATTATCACAAACACACTTTCTGTGAACTTTATTGAGACCCTGTAACATGCCAACTATTTGCTTAATTGAAAATCTGTTTTGAACTTTAATTGTTAAATTGTTCTTCTCCACATTTGATTTTAACTTTGGGGTCAATGTTGGGTTTTATGTCTAGGTAGGGGGTCAATTCTTTATTGAGCTAAACTATACTTAATGAAGATCCCATCAAAATTCCTATGCGATTCAAACATTTTGTTCAAAAAACATTTAATTTCATTAAAAATTCTGACATAATTTAGGTTGTACATTAGAAATGAATGAGTATTGACTAAAGGAAATTATTGGCAAGAAGTAAGGTATTTCTCTGAATTTGAAATTAGATAGGATGGATGATTTCTGAGTGTACATGTTTAGTGATTTAATGAAATTTTTTCTTAATATTTATTTTTGATAGTAATATAGGATGCATGTTAGTGGATTTGAGTTCATGAACTTAGACACTGTAAGTTTTAACATGAACTTTTGGGGACTCACATTCTTTTATTTATTTATTAAATCATCTTAGTGAGTCAGTTTAAATAATTTTCATATAAATCATTTGAAAATGGAGTAAAATGGGCATTTGGGATCCCATGCTGAATCTATGAGACCCTAGGTGATAGGTGTGTTTTGGATAACTATAATACCTCTATACACATTGATTAATTGTAGAATCAAAATATTAATGTAGATACTCAATTAAAAGAGGTGGGTGAATTGTAAGTTTAAAAACATTCATTTTTAACCTTAAGGATAACTATGCTTAAAAAGTTTAAACAAGGTAAATTCACAAGGCCTTTTTTAGTTCTACAATCTTGCTAGGTTCCTGAAATGTGCTTCTAGAAATGAAACTTTAAGAAAGTATACAAGGAAGATATTCAACCTTAAAGTGTATATTATCTTACTTGTCAGAGCATACAAAGGAAAATTAATGTATAATAAATGTATACATTATTACTTTATCAAAGGACTGCTGAACTAAACATGAAATAAAATCAAGTAACAAGTATGAAATTTTTTAACCCAAAGTGCAGTGTATCCAAAAACCTTGGATAAAGGTCCCTTGATTTATATGTAAAGAAATTCTATCTTACCTACACCACGGTAATCCCTTGATAGGAGTATCAAAATCTGTCTTGGTATCCCTGCAAGCCCTCAAAATTTAAGGTAGTCGGAACCTCTCTCTTCTTATCCATGGAAGTCCTCGATCATTACGGTAGTCGGCACCTCTGTCTTCCTATCCCAATAAGTCCTAGATTTTACACAGCAACAATTGGAGTTGAACAAAAAAAGCTGAATAGGATGTTCAGTACGTAGAAGGCATGAGATTCTCTCTCTCTAGAAATCACTTCAGCATCATGCAATCTCAAGAGTGATTGAATCGGTGTTGAGATCGTTCAAATGTGCCCCTATTTATATGAATTTCTATAATGGTTGGCTCCCTCTTCCAATGGTAATATTTTTTCTTGCATTTTGGAGGGACCTGTACACATGTCACTCAAACAATGGTTAGTTAGAAACAGAATATAGGACATCATTTCATAACATTAAAAAGTTTAAGTAAAATATGGTTTCCTAACCAAGAATATTTTTCGGAGTCTACGGAAAAATAAAAGTTTGGAGTCTATGAAAATAATAATTTTGAGACTATAAATCATGGATATTTGGAATCTGTTTTCCAAAGAATTCAGAACCAGAATTCTATAGACTTCAGAATCTGAATTCAAATTAATTCAGAATCTAAATTTATTAGGAATTTAGATTCTGAATTCTGATGAATTTGGAGTCTAAATTCTGAGGAATTCACAGTCTGAATTTTGAGTAATTCAGAATCTGAATTTTGAGGAAATCGGTGTCTGTATATCAGAGAATTCGGAATCATATTTTCATAGAATTCAGAGTCTGAATTTCAGAGAATTTTGAACCATAATTTCAGAGAATTCAGAGTCCGAATTTCAAAAAATTCAGATTCTGAATTTTAGAGAATTAGGAGTATGAATTTCAAGGAATTCAGAGTCTGAATTTCAATGAATTCAAAGTGTTGTTTTCAGAGAATTCAAAGTCTTATTTATAGATAATTCAGATTCTGCAAACAGAATACTCTATGACCAAGGATTTATAGGATTCTATGATTTTAGATATGAAACCGAATTTTACCCTTTAGAAATAAAAAGAGATTGATTTATAGAAACTATAAAATGAACGATGAAAATGTATGTAAGGATAAAATTTCCTTGATGAAGGAAATTTTTCTTTATTAAGATAATTCTTAGGAAAAAATAATTTTCCTTAAGATAGAGTGTTTGTGATTTTAAAAACATAAAGGAATGGAAAATTCATAAGGAAATATTACTGACTAAACAATCTCCCCTTTTTGGAAAGCACAAACATCCTTACAATAAATAATATAATGACTTAGAGTTTTTCATTTTGAACCTAAAATAAAACATATATCCCTTTACATATGAATCATAGTGAATACGACTAACCCCCCCTTAGGTTTTTCAATCCCTAAGGATCATATTCTAAATTTCTTGAATGATATTTTACATTTTTTTGCATATGAAAATCATCTTTGATAAAAAAAAATTCCCTTAGATGAACTCCCCCTTAGGATAATATCTTCTTTACAGATAATTCTTTTTATCATTCCTTTCTCCACCATTGTGATTTTCAAGAAGGAATAAAGAGAATGGAAAAAATATGGTACTTTAAAAAATAGTGCTAAACAACAAAATATGATAAGAATAAGTAAAATTTAATATTGATTGAAAGAATTTTTACAAAGAAGAAAATACAACAAAAGATCATAATGGGGTAGAATTATCCCTCTTTCTCTTTCTGCATCAACTTATTGACAATGGTTTTCAGCCTTTTTATCTCCTTGTGATCTTCTTCCATACGCTTGATCTGTTGATCCTGATATTCATTTTTATTCTCTAAGGCTTTTATCTTTTTTTCCAGATCCTTAAGAAAATCTACCTAAACCTTCAAAAATTCTTCTTTCTTAACAAGACTTTCTTCATACTCAATTCTGAGATCCCTCTCTCTCTTCAAGTTCATAGACAATGAATTAATCTTTCAATTAAATTCCTTAACTTCTTGCTTCTAGGTTGTCTGTTCTAGAGTCATATTTTCCTCAAAACTCATATAAATATCATTATGCTTCCCATATTCGGTGTCAAAATCATCTTCCACATTATCCTTAAATTCATCAAAGACTCTCAGATCATTGATTTTATTCCTTGAACAAACTTGTAATCTTCTTTCATGATGTTTTATGAGCTTATTGTTCAATGAAGAAGGTTTTGAAATTTTTCTCAAGCATTAAAAATTTATTCATAAGCATGGTGACTGAATCTTCTTTCTCATTAAATGAGTGTTGATGCATCTGGCACCTCAATTCTATACACGGAGATAATTTAATTATATCAACCAACTTCTTCAATGATTGTAACAATAAATCATTTCCAAGAGAATATGATTCTGAAACACAATGTTTGGTTGGTGAGATTCTTTTTCTATCTCTTCATTTTTACTCTTAGATAAAGCACTGAAATCATTATTTTTCACCAAATATTTACTAAGAGTATCAACCAATACCAACTTTCTCATATCATCTCTTAGAATAATCTAATCTACTTTAGGTGATTCATGATCACTATAAGATAACTGAACAATTTTATCTTCCTCAAGGTTTTCTTTCTCAGCACTTGCAAAAATATCCTCTACTTTAATGAAGTCATGGTCACTAATTTCTTCTTCACATACCTTATTTAATTCTTCTTGAACTTTTTATTCTTTTCTTGTAGTTTCATGTTATAAGTATTCGGCTTCATAATTTCAGATTAATAGTTTCTCAAAAGGACTCTCATTCTCATGATACTCCTTTACATCCATTATCATCTCTTTGGTATCAACACTTATTCTTATTTTTCTTCTTCTTCTTCTTCGACTACTTCTTCTTCTAATTCTTCTTCGATTTCATCTTATTTCATAACTTCTTCTTCTTGTTCTAGTTGCATAATTACTACCTTATTTTCTTTCTCTTACTTCTCAAGATCTTTATTTTTAAATATTTTCCCTCAGTAGGGTCTATGCCAAAATTAGGCTTCCCTTCCTTCCTGTTTTTTTTCCTCTCTCTACATAGACACTACTTCATCAGGGTAAGTCTTTTTCTTCTTTGGTTTTGGGGTATTGATTGAGATTCCTTGGACACATGGATTTTTTCTTTCTCTTCCAGTTCTTATGCCTTCCTCTTCCTTCCACCATTTTTTAATGTGTCATCCACTTCTGGTTTCTTGGATTGAGCTTCTATTTCTGATTCAGACAAATCATAAAAATCTCCAAATTTACAACTTAATCCAAACTTCATCCTTCTCAAGGTATCATTACTAAGCAGCATAACCTTGTAATTTCTTGCATTAGAAATTCATGGTATTTTGAATGATTGAATTCAAATAACAATGATCTTGGAATGAATTTATAGATACATGATAATTTGATACTTTAAATTTCCATTCTTAATATTCTCAATTGTAATCAAGATATACTTGACCAAGTTTATCTTCATGATGTTCACCACAAAATCTAGAATATAGATGTCACTTTTCTTAAGGGAATCCTTATCCCATTTTCTTGGAAGGATTAAACCTTGAACCCACAATTCAAGAATCTGAAAGTTTATAGATTGATGAACAATATTCAGAATCTAAATGTTTGTAGATTGATGAACAATCTTCAGAGTATTCTTCCGGATCGACTAACCTTTTTCTATATATCTTCCATTCACATATTTTCATTACTGTTGACATTTCTTTCTAAGGAGAGGCTTTAATAGACATTCAAAACTAAGGAAAACCTAAAGATCCGGAATGAAATTGAGTAGGGGGAAAAACTTCAGCACGTGAAGTATTTGAATATCGATGTGGGAAAACTAACATGGGGTCATTATATAGGCGTTTGAGATGATGGTTCAACTTCCTTGATTAAACTGATAGTTAAAAACTCTTGATCATATCTGACAGTTGAGATGATAGCCGAAGAATATATTTGGTAGGTTCTGATCTTTTGTGGTTTTTAAGATAAAATTTTGGATTTAAGAGAATGAGAATCCAAATTTTTTTTATCAAACATGATAAAAATACCATCATGTAAAAAAGATGATTATGAAAATTTATGAAAGAAAACTCACCTTCCAGATTTCTAGGAAAATTATTCGTAATAAAGAAGATTATTCTTGAAGAACTTTAGACTTTGAAAAAATTTAAAGAAAATTTTGATTACGGAAAAAATTAATCACAAAAAAAACTGATTATAAAAAAACTGATTACGAAAATTTTGATTATGAAAAAAAATTGATTAGGAATTTTTGTACAAAAAAACCTGATTACGAAAATTTTATTATAAAAAAATATGATTACAAATATTTTTAATAAGGAAAAGATATTTTTTGACTTACATGAAAATGTACTCCCCCTGTGAAAAGGAGTTTTTTACTGTAAGGATATAGGTTTTATCAAGATGTTAATATTGAAGATCAACATAGGGTTATCATTCCTATCTTTTTTTAATTTATTCAAATCTATCGAAGGGTAATGATTTTTGTGATAATATCAGAAAGTTGATCTTTAATTCTGTTAAATTAAAGAATGATATCTATTTTTTTGGGTGTGATATCTACAAAAGTGATGCCTAATATCAATGTGTTTTGAAGAGAGTGATGTGCAGAGTTTTTATGTAGGGAAATGTCAGTAGAATTATGACACATTTTTTTTGTTTTGTTAAAACTCATACCATAGTCTATGAGTGTGTGTTTCATCCCCAACACTTGAGCACAACAACTTCTAGATGCTACATATTTAGTTTCAACTGTGGAAATTTCTATTGATTGTTGCTTTTTTCATGAACAATAAACTAAGGAATCTCCGAAAAAATGAAAAGTTCTTGATTTACTTTTCTTATCCATTCTATATCCAGCAAATTCAGCATCCAAATATATTTTTAAAGCAAAATCATTTATTGAAGTATAAAAGAGTCTTAAATCCACAGTTCCCATTAAGTAGTGAAAAATTATTTTCACTACCTTTAAATGAGATTCCTTAGGATTAGATTTATATCTTGAACATAATCATACTGAAAACATTAAGTTAGGATGACTAGATATCATGTATAGTAGACTTCCAATCATACCTCTAAATGATGTTTGATCTACTAGTTTCCCAACTTCATCAATATCAAGTGAATTTGAGGTACCAATGGGAGTATTAACACTCTTAGTGTTGTAATATCCAAACATTTTAAGATTATATTTAATATACTTATGTTGAGATATATATGTTCTTTCTGGGTTTTGAGAAATTTTAAAACCTAGGAAAAATGTTAACTCACACATCATACTCATTTCAAACTCAAACTTCATTAGATTTTCAAACATATTAGTTAATAATTGTTGAGTTGAAAAAAATATATTTTCATCTACATAGATTTTAACAAAAAAAATTTATTCTTATATTTCATTATAAAGAGGGCTGAATCAAAATTTACCTTAATGTAATTTTTTTGTAACAAAAATCATGTATGTCTATTATACCAGGCTTTAGGGCTTGTTTAAATCCATATAAATCTTTGGTATGTTTGAAAACAAGTTCTGGATGTTTTTTATCTTCAAAACCAGGGGGTGTTCAACAAAAAAAATCCTCTTGAACATATCATTTAAGGAAAAAACATTTAACATCCATTTAAAAATGTTTAAAGTTAAAGAATGCTACAAAGGCAAGTAGAATATAGATATATTCAAGTCTATCTACTGGAGAATAAGTTTATTTATAGTCTATTCCTTATTGTTGATTATAGCTTTTAGCAACTTATATAGCCTTATTTCTTACTATGATTCCATTTTCATCACACTTGTTTCTAAAGACCGATTTTAATCCTATAACAGATTTTTCCTAAGGTCTTTCAACCAACGTCCAGACTTTATTTCTTTTGAATTTGGTTATCTCATATTTCATGGATTTTATACAATCACCTTCACCTAAAGCTTCATCAATGTTTTTTGGTCATAATTGAGAAAGTAATGCTTGATATTCTACTTTATTTCTTAAGGATATTCTAGTCCTTATATGTTGATTTACATCACCAATGATACTATCATTGGGATGATTCTTAAGAAACAATTGATTTGGGTTTTGTAAAACCTGTTCATCAACATATAGTAGGGAATATTCTGGGGTAAATGTCTTAGATCCATTTTATTGAACATTTTAATTATTAGAAGGATCTTCTATCAAGGTTTGAAAATCCTTTTTTGAAAACAAATCTAAATATGTATGTTGTGGTTGTTTAAAAACAAAAGGAGCAGTATCATCAAATTTTACAGGTACTGTTTCGTGAATAGTACAAGTATTTTAATTAAAAACTCTATAAGCATTAGAATTTGTTGAGTGGCCTAAGAAAATTCCTTTAATAGATTTGGGTGCCAGTTTATGTAAATTATCTTTAGTATTCATAATAAATACTTTATATCCAAACACCTTGAAGTAGAAAAGTCTACGTTTTCTACCATTAAAAAATCCGTAAGGGGTTTTATTATGAAATGTTCTAATCAAAACTCGATTTATAGTATAACAATCAATACTTATAGCTTCAGCCCAAAAGTGTTTATCTACTAAATATTCACTCAACGTGGTTCTTTTTATCTCTTAAGTAATTAGATTTCTTCTTTCAACAACACCATTTTTTTGAGGGGTTCTTGGTGCGGAGAAGTTATGAGTAATTCCTTTTCTACGACAAGAAGTTTGAAAATAGAAAATTTGAAATTATCCTCCATGATCACTATAAATAGTAATCAATGGATGGTTTTTATAATTTTTAACATAGTCTCTAAAAATTTTGAAATAAGAAAATGATTCAGATTTATTTTCTAGAAAATATACCCTTGTAAATCAAGTGTAATCATCAACTAGGACAAACACATTGTATTTTCATCCAATTCTTCCAGTTTGTATTGGATTGAAAATATCCATAGGCACCAACTGTAATGAATTAGAAGTTGAGACGTCACTAATTGATTTAAAACTTGATTTATGTTGCTTTTCCATATTGACAAGGATCACAAATTTTGAATAATCATATCTAAGCTCCAGTAGATCTTTAAAAATTCTTTTCTTAGAGAGTTTACAGAAGTTCCTAAGGTTATAATTTCCTAACCATCTATTCCATAAACATGATTGGTCTTACATTTCACTAATACAAGGTATATATTGGCTCTTAAGGTCTTATAAGTTTAGTGTGTATATATTCTTTAGCCTATGGGCAGAAAGAATAATCTCTTTCTTAGAATTTTGTACGAAGAATTCATCATTTATAAAATTAAAAAGGTAACCTTAATCACATAATTGACTTATGATAATGAGGATGTGCTTATGACTTTTAAAAAATAAAACTTTTGAAATAAAATCTTTTCCAAGAAGAACGATGTTACCTATACCAATAATTTTCCCTTGAGTAATATATATGAATGTTACTTTTCCTCCTTTCATCTCGATAATATTTTCAAAGAATTTTTTGTTACCGGTCATGTGCCAGGAAAATATAATATCCATGTACCATGTATTGTTATTGGTATTATCTTTATTTCCCTGAAAATAATATTGTTAGACTTCTAAAACCTAAACTTTCTTAGTTCTGGAAACTTTAGAAAGAAAAATTGTAGTTATCCACATTTTCTTATAAAAATAGGCTTTATGGAGACCTAAATACTATTTTTTCTAAGAAATGTTTTTTTCCCAATGCCCACCACCCTGACATTTAGTGCAGAACAGAGTGAATTGAGGAAGAAAATAATTATTACTAAAAACCAGTTTAGAATGAGTAGAACAAAATAAAGAATTATTCTTTAGAGGTCAAATTTGGGAATAAATTTTATCAAAATATTCCTTACCTAAGGTAATTTTTGAAAAACACCTCCTTAAGGAAAATATTTCTGACTTTAGTCTAATAACTATGTTATTATCTGAAAAAACATTGGTTTTAGCACTAGAGTTAGTCTCTAAAATATTTTTCTTATAAATCACATTTTCAAGATCCTTAGAATGTTTATCCTTCTTAGAATTAACTACATCAACGTTTTTTGAAATGATTTCAAAATCATAAATTTTCATATCAATATATTTAGAAAGATCTAATACATCTTTTGTTAGAATAAAAATTCTATAATTTTTCTTATCAAATTTTTTCTTGAATTTAGAATTTCTATTATGAAGAAGTTTACAAACCTAGATACTTATTTATAAGTTGATAATGTATTATATTTATCAGACGAATATTCTTCATCCTAAGATTCATAATATTTATTATCACTATAATTTGTATTTAAGGATGCATTTTGGATAGATTCAGCATTGTGTACCTTGGCCATTAGACAATGATTTTCAATAGGTATCTTGGCAAGTAGACCAAGATTCTTATGACCAAAAGATTCATTCATTGAGGATTTATCAAACGATTCTCCACCAATGGCACTCTAGGTGTCATTTCTATTCAAAACATTCTTAGATTTAGATTTTTAGTCCTTGTTTCTATTTCTCTTAGAATTATTTTCTTTTCTACCACTTTTTTTAAGAAAAGATAAATCTGGCCTTATATGCATGACTCTTTTGCATTCATAATAAGTGATCTCCAATTCATTCTTGTCCTTTCTTTATCTCTTCTAAAATATATATTTAAAGTCTTTCTTCCCAACTATCATGTTCATCCATCGTGCAAGATTTTCTAGCTCTTTTTAAAAATGTTCACATTCACTTGATTCAGATAAAACAATGAATTTCTTTGACTTATATTTTGTAACCCTTTAAATAGTCTTGTATTTTGTTGTAGTAAAGTCTACACATCCATTTATATTCATCTTAATATTAATATCATCATCTCTTTTCATTCTTGTCTCATGTTGAAGAAGAGTTCCAATATTCTCATCAAGATTAATTTGAGATACTTTTCTATTCTCATCAATTGTTGTTCTCTTAGATTCCGACTCATTGGGAATAATGTCAATAATCTTGTCCACTAGTGCCTTGTCATATAATCCCTTTTAAACCATGGATTGTAAACTATTAACAATGGTCATAAATCTTTGTTGTACCTTGCATACCGGTTCTCCATAAGTTAATATAAATCCATGATACCCTACTCTAAGCATAGCTCTTCTAGTTTCTATAACCTTGAATGTACCAAAATGAGTAACCTCTAATTTCTTCAAAATACAATTTGAATCTTCACAAGGAGAAATTTGACTATATATATTCCTAGTCATGAAACACAACAATGTATTGTGTACCTTGTTTTTTAGTTGATATTCTGACTTTTCTTGATTAGTAAAACTTTTGACTCCTTTTCAAGAATATTGTAATCTCCATTTAGAATAAAAACATTGTCAACTCCAGTATTAATAACATAACTCTTCATAGAATCTATCCAATATTAATAAACATTCCCATACAATATATGTGGTCTATTAGGATTTAGATTGTCAATCGAAATGACATTCATTCCTTCCATCTAAAAGAAAATATCTTTCCACAAAAACATTTTAATAGTAAATGTTTGTAAAGAAGGATAAAAATACCCAAGAAAATAAAATATTTAGAATAATGAATACTTGAGAAAGAAAACTTACATGTGAATATAAGTATTTCAAAGACTTCCTCTAATACCAATGGTAAGATTGAAATATGAATGTAGATGCTCAATTACATGTGGGGGTGAATTGTATGTTCCAAAACATTCATTTTTAACCTTTAGGAAAACTATGTTTAATAAGGTTAAACAATGTAAATTCACAAGACCTATTTTAGTTCTGCAATCATTCTAGGTTCCAGAAATATTCCTCCGGAAATTAAACAAATGAAATGTTTATATAGAAAATATTATACCTTAAAGTTTATAGAATCTTACTTGTCGGAGTATAAAAAACAACGAGAAAGTATAAAATGGTTATATTTTTTTCCTTTATCAAAATAAAGTGGAAATAAACATGAATAAAAAACAAGTAACAAGTATGAAATCTTTTAACCCATTGATTAGGGTATCTAACAACCTTGGATAAAGGTCCATTGATTTATAATTTCAAAAAAATCTGTCTTACCCCCACCAGGGTAAGCCCTTGATAGGAATATCAGAATCTATCTTGCTATCCCCACAAGCCCTCGAAATTTAAGTTAGTCAGAAACTCCTTCTTCCTATCAACATATGTCCTCGAACATTAAGGTAGTTAGAACCTCAGTCTTCTTATCATTGGAAGTCATATATTGTACAAAACAACAATCATAGTTGCACGAAGAAAGGTGAACAAGATGTTCAGTACGCGCAAGGGATGACTGTATCTCTCTATAGAAATCACATCAGCTATATGAAATCTCTAGAGTGATCGAGTTGGTGTTGAGAACATTCAAATGAGCTCCTATTTAAAGGAATTTCTCCAACGATCTCCTTCCTCCTCTAATGTTCATATTTTTCCATGAATTTCAGAGAGACATATACACATGTCACTCAAACTATGGTTAGTTAAAAACAAAATGTACGACACCATTTTATAAAAATAACAAGTGTAAGTAAAATAAGGTTGCTTAAACAAGTCTATTTTTTAGAGTCTTAGGAAAAATAAAAGTTCAGAGTCTAAGAAAATAATAATTTGGAGACTATAAATCATGGATATTCAGATTCTGTTTTCCAATGAATTCGAAACCTAAATTCTATAGACATCGAAATATGAATTATAATGAATTCGGAATAAGAATTTATTAGGAATTAAGATTCAGAATTATGAGATATTCAAAGTAAATAATTTAATTGAATTTAGAGTATGAATTCTAAGCAATTCCGAGTTCGAATTTCATAGAATTCAGAATCTTAATTTTAGAGAATTCAGAGTCTGAATTTTAGTAAGTTCAAAACCAAATTTTAGAGAATCCAGATTTTGAATTTCATAGAATTTAGAGCCTGAATTACTGTGAATTTGGAGTCTGAATTTTATAGAATTTAGAGTTTGAATGTTAGAGAATTCAGAGTCTAAATTTATGAGAATTAAGAGTCTGATTTTCAAAGAATTCAATGTTTAATTTTCAGAGAATTCGATGTATGAAAATAGAATACTCTATGACCAAGGATTTATATGATTCTGAGGGTTTAGATATGAAACCCAATTTTACCTTTTATAAATAATAAGAGTTCGATTTTTAAAAAGTATAAAATGAACAATGAAAAAATAGGTGAGGAGAAAATTTCCTTGAGGAAAGAAAATTTTCCTTATTAAGATAATTCTTAGGAAAATTTAATTTCCCTTAAGATAGAGTGTTTTTTATTTTTGAAACATATTGGAATGGAAAATTTATAAGGGAAACTTATTGAATCAACAAAAAGTTAAATTTCATAGTGCATAGAACATGTCACATGTCTTGGAAAAAATTACAATTAATGTCTAGGGTAAAAAAATGAGTTCATTAAGGTGAGGGGAATAACAAAAGGCAAATGAAGAATGTGAAAATTGGTTTATATGGGATCCCTTTAGGTTGTATCAATAAGGAGATTCAAAAAAATATTTATTTTTATTTTTTTGGAACTTTGGTGATTGTAAAAGTACATATTTCCTTTTGTTATGATTTTAATTCAACTAATTTTTATCCTCATATCACCCATGGATATAGAACTTGGATCTTAATGGTTTTATGTC
Source organism: Viscum album (assembly GCA_963277665.1). Classification (NCBI taxonomy): domain Eukaryota; kingdom Viridiplantae; phylum Streptophyta; class Magnoliopsida; order Santalales; family Viscaceae; genus Viscum; species Viscum album. The sequence goes on along the minus strand of OY728157.1, from coordinate 858,025,803 downwards.
TTTAGGAAGATTCATATATGAGGCAGGACACTCTAATAGGTAGGTGATTCACATTATTCTTGATTACTAGTAAGAGTTTATAGTTAGAAAATATTTCATTTGAACAATTTATCTCAAAAGACTATTGACAGTTCTTAGTCCTCTTTTTCTAATTTTCATAACATGTTACATTTATAGTAGATTTTAAAACCCACTTCTATTTTTCAAAGATAATAAAACATGAAATTGTTTTAGGAAAAAAAATTAGTGTGGAGGAATTTGATGTGGCATTAATTTGATACAGTTTTCCACATCATTTATATTAGTTTTTTTAATTTTTTTAATTAATTTCCACTTTTTAATAAATTAGTGTTATTTATAATATTTATAGTTAAATTTATTAATTTATAAATTTTTATAACAAGTTATGTAACATTAGTCTTAAAAACAATTAATTTAGATTTACTAATTTTTCTAGTCATATAAAATGTTATTTAGTTTAGTTATTATAATCTACTTGAATTTTTATTAATTTGACTTTTTTATTTATTAAATAATTAAATATATATTTTTTTACATTTAATTAACTTAGTTTTCAATTCAAAAATTTAATTTTTTAATATTAATTAATTTAAATTACTTAACTCTAAAAATTATTTCAATCTAATTGACATGGTTGCATTTAATAATAATTATCCTTTTAAAATTAATATATTGACCTTGTTTATATTCAATAACTTAATTGTATTGTTTAATAATTTAGTTAGTTGTCAACTTAATTTACGATATTAGGTTATAATTTAATATAATAATGTATTTTTCATTTTTTTGTCTTTATTTGGTTAAATAAATAATTAGTTTATTATTTTAAATCTTTATTTACATAATTAATTAATTTTATTTATGTAGTAAAATTTTTATGCCAATAAAAACTGTCAGTGAGACATATAGAAGTTGCTGGTGGCTTAATGAGTTAGAGATGCAATGTTTTTAACTCACCGATATCCCTTTAATCATATTATTTAACATATTTTAACATTAATCATTTATCAATTTAGTTTTCTATTAATTTATTTTATTAATTTGAGTGTTTTAAATTAATAAATTATCTTTTTTATTATAATAGTTAATTTCAATTTAATTAATAATCCAATTTTAGATTATTTAGTAACTTTATTTTATTTTTTAATTATAGTTTTTTTATTTTTAGTTTAGGTTTTCAATTAGTTAATCAATTTATTATTTTAATTAATTCATGTTTTAGTTTATGTTTCAGTTAATTAATGGTTTTATGTTTATACTTGCAGATTGAATTTTGAGTCTCTGATGGCTCATTCCCATTAGTCACTGATACCCTATTGGTGAGACATGTCTCACTGACAGTTCCATTTTCTACGTCACCCAGACAGTTAGTGTCAGTCTCTCCATTTTCCTTTTTTCCTCACACTGATAGTTCAATGTATCACGTGAAACTGATGTTTCGATTTTTATTTTCTTCTATAGGGGTGACTTTCTCACCATGCTACCGACACTCTCACCCCCAATCCATTAACAGAAAAAAAACTGACAGTTACACCTTTTCCTTTTTCACTTCATGCCTCATGTACATATCATGCTTCTACCAAAATTGATACTCCCTGCACCAATTTTCACAACTCATAGATCAACTCTTCGCAACTCACCACGACACCAGCAAAAAAGAAAAACATCAGCATTAGACATATTGAAGCAAGAACATAAGCAACCATAGATGAAGATGAATAGAAAAATCAGATCATGAAACTTGAAATCTACCATCCAAAACATGTAAATCTAGAAACATGAAACAGAAAAACAATATATATGTTTTGAACAAACCACTCGGTCGAGCATCCACTACCTACAGTTGAATCTGAGACCTGATATGTTCCCTCTTCTAGACTCAACTTACCCTACCTATCTCTACACTCAAAAGGATGTCATGCCATCATGAAAGAGCTATACATGAATGTTACTGGGGACCCTCCACTATAGGAACAATTCACCACTATTGCATGCAGAGGAGGATCTGAGATGGAAGAACCCGCTACCACCGGATCTATGATGCTGCGCCGGTGCTGGAGCATGTTGAAACCACACCATCGTGGATAGAGGATGGAACATCATCCGAGGATGTTAGAATCCAAATCTTTATTTCTGGTATGGATCTTGACATCGGGTTGTTTTTAAGGAAAAAAGTGTAAATAGGGGTTTTTGATGTACATAACGTGAACTTCTGAGTACACGCTGTGTACCTAGCTTGCCGCATATAGCCACGTGCTGGCCACGTAATGGCTGAGTACATGGCCGTGTGGTGACCTAGAAGACCTATTAAGATGGGGTCCAGTTAAGGATACTACAAAATGTTTACATTTAATGAACTTTACATGTAGCTTTATTTATAATTTATATATCAGATAAGGGTCATGTATCATATCGCAAAACAACTTATTCTTCCCATATTTTGTACAGGAGCACTGCGAAAGGGAAAAAAACATCAAACCCCTCTTGATTCTCCATAAAGGTTCTGATTAAAATTATTTTTGGTGCATTGGAATACCACCATTGATATATCAATACCACTAGATCCTTTCTTTCTGATTCCTTCTCTCTTGTGGGTTATTCAGGCTTGGGCATTTTCACCTTTTTGTAGATCTACAATGATCTTGGCAGATTCAAGGGACAAGGTTCACGTATATCGATCGTACGACATCAAGGTAGGTGGTTTGTGCCTTTCATTGTTCATATTTTTATTATATATGTTAACTGTTTCGCATACCCATGTTTTTGGTATTGCTTGATTTCGAATTTAACCCATTTCCTTACCTACTATGGTTTGAATTTTTGATAGAGGGTTGTTGATTATGGGTAAGGTTAGATACCTAGTTTATGGGACACTAAATGGTTGTGTCTCCCCTTTATTGATTGTGTATAGCCACTTGGTTCAGGTTCCTATGAGCCATACCTCATTCTCCATGCCTAGATTGATTAGGTTGAAGTTGGATTGATTATATGTAATGCTTGTGATGTGCATTGCAAATGATTATTAATGTAATAGTTATAAATTACATTAGATTCTTGATATGATATGGGATTTTTTTTTCAATAGACCACAAGAGCATTAGACCAGGGAGACTGTGGGGTGATTCCAAATTATTTACATAGAACCTTGAGAGCCATTGTATAGATGATTGACCCAAGGTTATTAACCATGAGAGCTACCCAGGAGGTTGTTAATAATTAACTTATGCTATGTTGACCTAGGGGTATTGACTATAAGAGCTACCCGTGAGGTCTTTTATAAGTATATTATGCTATGTGGAGCTAGGGGTATTGACTGTTAGAGCTACCAAGAAGGTTGTTTATAATTTGTTGATGCCATGTTGAGCCAGGGGTATTGACTATGAGAGATACCTAGTTGGTTGTTTGTAAATGATTAGTGCTATATTGGACCAAAGGGGTTTGACTATGAGAGATTCCCAAAGGGTTTTTATTTACTAAATTTGTGTTATTTTAAACCAAAGTGGATAGACTGTGAGAGTTTTACTATAGGGTAATTTATGAATGATTGGATGATTCTGACGAGTCTACCAAGGCAAAGAACAAGCTTGGACTTAGTCTTACTTGATTGCTTAATTGGTCTTATAATTCATCTATTTTTTATGTACATAGGTGATACAGATATCAGACGAGATCCTAGGGTTACATTATTCAACTGATTGAAAAATTGATAAGAGTAAATGAATGTAATTGAAAACGGTATGATTTTTTACTTTTGAGTACTTCTTAGTTTATTGCATCATTTTTCCTATTACATGCTATATATATTCACTGATAGTTAACCATATATATTTTGGTGGTTGCCTACTGAGTTTCATCTCAAAAACTATTTGGGTCACGCTTTTGGACCCAGAAAAATTTTATTATTGCAAGTATAGAAATGAGATAACGTTCTTCTTCATCAGGTACTTTATTGTTGTCGGTGCTCGAGAGCGTGGAACAAAGCTGAGGCTTGTGATACTGCTGGATTTTACATGTTTCTTTTGAACTTTGGTTTTTGTATTGATTTCCATCATTGTGAATGGTTTGGTTTCTTTCTTAGACATAGGTGACATTCATCATTTATATATATATATATATATATATATTTGCTATTGTAGTTTAATAAATATCAGTCTTCCACTTTTTACTTCTATTTTATAGAATTACTTCTTCCTCTATTGTTTACTATTTTTTTTCCATTGTGCATACTATTTTAATGAGGGAATATTTTCCCCATTACCAAAACATGGTCCTCAAATCTAGTTTAAAACCTTTTGCATTTGGGAAAATGTGCTTTAGGTTATAGACCAACCGGGTTCATGGCACATTTGGGTGGCACCCGGATCAAGGACATTACATAGTGGTACCAGAGGATCATTATTTATTTATTGAATTACTATTTGGATCAAATAGATTAAGATAGAAAGGAATGGGTAGTTGGTAATAATCTGTGCTCGGGGGTAGCTAAATCGTGTACTGGGACAAGACAACTTACCTCAAATATTTTAATTTTCTAGTTTTCCAATTTTTACTGTTGATTTGATTTCACTGTTGTGTGATTCACTTGTTTTGTGCTATTATTATTTATATCAATGTGGTTTTATTTGTGTTGAAATTCGATAAGATGAGGTTATTCCATCTCATGCATCATTTAATAACTTTCTAGAGATCACATGTCATGCATTTTTGTCATACCATGTAGGGTGCATTACTAATTGCATGTTTTTGTGATAGATGTTGTACAAGATATTCATGATATTGTGATAGTTTTCATGATATAATACCTACTATTTTTCTTGGTTATTGGTATATGAAAAGTTTCATTTTGATCGGCTCTGATCTGTGGTCCATGAGGTGTTATGGGCCTTCTTGGAATGGAATTTGGTATATCATGTTTAAAATTTAATTGAATTCTGTTAAGATATAATATGTGTAAGGATTACAATCATTGATTCGTGGAGAGTTCGGGCTCTCATAGATCAGATCATGTCATGCATTGGACAAATTTTTAGTTTTTTGTGGTTTCAAAAAAGTTTCAGAGGCTTACTATCTAGAAAACCCAAAAAATGAATTGTTATGTTATGAACACAACCCATGGGTTATTCTATTCTGGAAAAAATTAATTTTTTATGTACACTCCATGTATTGTATGTACACACCATGTATTTTTTGGCCATGTGACTAACTGTCTGAGTAGAGACATGGGGTTGTAATTTTGTTGTTGAACACACCGTGTACTGGGAGTACATTCCATGCTATAGTCGATTGTGTATCCAACTATGTGACTAACAAAAACGGTGGATGAGAATTTAGTTGTACATTACATTCCTATAGTGAACACACAGTGTAGTGTTATACCTGTAGATCCGGTGTAGTTATAGCCATGTAAAATTACTTGGTCATGAGGGAATATTCAAGTACATTCCATGTCTCATGAGGAACAAGCTATGTGTGTGGGTGTTTCACGACCTGGTTGGAAGAGGTACACGACTATGTTAAGGAATAAGGGAAAACAATGTGTAGTGGTTCTACACACCTTGTAACCCTATTTTGTAAACCATCAATGTTTTCCTTGTCCTGTTCCATTCTTACCCCTCTAGGTTTCATTCCTTGATAATATTGAACTGAAGTGTGAAAACATGGATAGTCATGCCACTGAGATGTCCTCCAATTGTATGTCATATACATGGCGATGATCAGACACCAGAAATGGTAGATCATGGAATACCATTATATCCTCCCATCATGACCATCTTGGCACCATCGGTTATACCGGAAATAGGTGTTTATGGACAGTTACGTAAAGGATTCACGAGGATGATGCATAATTTTCAAGAAGCACCACATCTTGCCATGACTATGGAAGAGTTGACATGGGTGTTCTAGTAGTAGAATCCTCTTACTTTTTCATTTGATGTAGGACCTCAGGATGCAGTTTCATGGTTGGATTCCTTGATTTCTATCTTTGATAATTTGGAGAAGCCTCCTGAGAGGTGGGTGAATATCACGACTTATATTCTTTCTGATTCCACTAAGAGATAGTGTGATGTTATCTCACATGTGGGAATTAATAGATATATGGCTTGGAAAGAGTTTCATAATTCCATCTATGATTATATCTATCCCAAGACATTGAGGGCCGATTGAGCCCGAGAGTTCATGAATTTTTAGCAGGGCACTCTTTCAGGGATGAATTATTCTTCTCACTTCACAAAGATAATTCACTTCACACCAGTTCTAGAGGGTGATCAGTTATCACTGACTAAGTGATATGAGGATGGTCTTAGTTATGACATCCAATCACAGGAGAATGTTGTTTGGTTGACTTTTTTGAATACAATAGTAAACCAGATGCTGATTACTAAGTGCAATATAATAGATTTTGGAGCTGTGAGGCATGGCGGTTTAGCATCAAGGAATGATACGCCATTGACAGATTGCAAGAAGCACCGCATGGAGTTTACATGGGTTGGTTCTTCATGTATCTAGATTGGGTTTTTAGGTATCAAGGTGAGGTGCTACCCATGAAAAAGGAGTGGGCACACGAGACCGTAGTCCCTGAGGGACCCAATTGAGTGCCTATATTTCAGCAATATGGTCCATCTTCTGCATTTTTGTAAGGTGTTTTCACTATCACTGAGTGAGATGGGTTCTGTTATGGATATGAGTTCAGGAGCAGGACCACAAGTTTAATATCAGTTAGGGAATTGGGGTTCATCATACTAAGGAGTCGGCTATAGCTGTGGTAGCCAGACGACATGTTTTCAGTATCAATAGGGTGGATCAGCTCAAGGTGGCCGGGCAGGGTCGCAGAGCTGTGATATAGGATAGAAGTTTTCAATGGAATATACCCAATAGGATCAGGATCTTGGAACCTCTATAGTTAGAGGTACGATTTTAGTTTCCGCAATTTTAGCTTCTTCCCTTTTGATACTGGGGCTTTCTATAGTTTTAAATCTGTTTCTGTTGTGAAGGTCCTTGGACTCTATATCTTTAATTCTTATGATGTTATGATTCTATACACTCTGTTGGGGATTAGGATGACTACAATACATAATTCCATGTATTTCCATCTTTATGTTGGTGGTTTTCACTTCTTGGGGGACCTCTATGTATTAGATATGACAGGCTTCGACTTTATTCTCAGAATGGACTGGTTAGTCTCTTTTCAAGCATTTGTTGATATCCATAGTTGCAGGGTGATTTTTACATTATCATAGGGTGTATCTTCTATACAAAAAGACGAATTGGATGTCCAGGAAAGCAGATCTAGACATGAGCATCATGGGTTGGGAGGAATTATAACCCATATTTCTAGTTTATATCTGGATGATAAGGGGACATCACATATGGACTTCCCCCAGTGGTAAATCATTTCATAGATGTATTTCCAGATTAATTTTCAGGTTTACCTCTGGAGTGAGAGGTATATTTTTCTATTTATGTTGTTATAGGAGCGACATCAGTGTACATTACTCTTTATTGGATGGCTACACAAGAGTTAAAGTAGCTCAAGAAGTAGTTAGAGGAGTTGTAGGGAAAGTGATTCATCCAACCCATTACTTTTCCTTTGGGGTTCACATGTCCTTTTTTGTGAAGAATATATATGATACCCTCAGTCATTGTGTTGATTATCAGAAGATGAACTTAGTTGATGTTCATAAACCGATAGCACTTACCGAGGATTGATGATGTCTTTGATAAACTTCAAAGACCCTAAGTGTTCTAAAAGGTTGACATGATATTCAGTTATCATTAGTTTCACATTAGACCATCATATATAACTCTTATATCCTTTTAGAGAAGGTATGGTATATAAGAGTATCTGGTTACGTTGTTTGGTATCACGAACATGCCAGATATCTTCATGGAACTAATGTACCTAGTCTTCCATACTTACGTGGATAATTTTGTGGCAGTCTTCGTGGATGATATCTTGGTTTACTCTCACACTCAAAATGACCATGCCATCCATATTGAGATCATATTAGGTACACTGAGATAGAATCTGTTATATTCTATGCTCTCAAAATGGCACTTTTGGATGGGCCATATTCACTTCATGGGTTATGTCATCTCAGAGAAAATAATATTACTAGAACCAGATAAGGTGAGAGGATTTGTTTCATGGGGGTATCTGAAGAACTTCTTTGAGGTGTGAATTTTCTTGGGACTGGATGGATACTAAAGATGACTCATACATGAAATTTAATACTAAGCTCCACCACAGATGGGCCTGACTATGAAGGGCGCGAAATACTTTTGGAAATATTCCTACAATTTCTCATTTCAAGAGATGGAATGAAGATTGACATCTACACTGGTCCTATTTTTTTTGGAAATGGGTAAGAGTTACACCGTTTACATTGATGCATTAAGTATTGGGCTTGGGGAAGTGCTTATATAGGGGGAATGAGTCATTGTGTGTGTGTGTCTCATCAGTTGAGGAGACATGAGAGGAATTAGCTGACACACAACCAAGAGTTATCTATGGTTGTTCATGTTTTTAGTTTTTGGAGAAATTATCTTTTGGGAGATCATTTTGTGTCATATACTGACCATAAAGGACACAAGTATATCTTCACTCGGAGTGTTCTGAATTTGACACAACGAAGGTTGGTTGGGTACCTTCAGTATTTTGACTTTCATCTTGCCTACCTGCATGGGAAAGGAAACACAGTGGCTAATGTGCTGGGCAGGAGGACCCAGATACTAGAAGTTTAGGATGCCAACAGTGAGTGGTAGCTTATTGATCTATTCTCTAAGATTTATTTAGAGGTGAACGACAATCTGGTGAAGAAATTATCTTCTTATATATCTATTACCTGTACTCTACTAGATCGTTTCAGAATGAGAAAGATATCAGATTACCAAAGACTAGACCCATGAGAGAGTTTCTGGAGAGGACCCTACTTCTGGGTGGACCATATGCGAGGATGAGTTTTTACATTTTAAAGGGTGTGTATGTGTGACAACAAAAATATGGGAGGAGTTTTTGTGGGATATTCTTGTCTTAGTTTGGGAATCCCATTTTGGTGTCACCAAGATGTATCGAGACTTACATCGTCAATAATGGTGTTGAGGTATGAAGAAGGATGAATCTATTATTGTTATGATATGTTCCACTTATCAGCAATTGAAGTTTGAGCATCAACAACTAGAAAGGATTTTAACTTAGTTACCCATTCCTCAGTGGAAGAAGAATGAATTTATAGTGGATTTTGTGATAGGATTACTAATATTGCTGAGAGGTAATGATGTAGTGTGGGTTGTTATTGACAGGATCATGAAGGTTTCACATTTCTTCTTGATTAATGAAAACATCAGTTTTGATGAGATTTGAAGGTTTTACATCTAAGAGATAACACGTTTTCATAAGGTTCTACACTCTATCATTTCTAACAGGGATGATCATTTTAATTCACGTGTATGGAATGGAATATAGAGGGATTTGGGTGCACATGTAATTCTATGTACAACTTAAAATCCCTAGACAGATGGCTAGTCCAAGAGAACAATTCAGTTTTTGGAGGAAATGTTTCGAGTAGAAGTCCTGAATTTCAGGGGATTTTGGGAGAGACACATACCCCTGGTGGAGTTTTCCTATAATAATAGTTTCTAGGAAACGATTTAGATGGATCCTTATGAGTATTTTTACGGTTGTCCATGCTGATCATCCCTTTGTTGGATGGAGATAGGAGAGGAAACTATGTTGAGACCTCATCATGTCATTGACACCACTGAGTAGGTGGAGTTGATAAAGAAGAGGATGGATACTGCACAGTATCACTAGAATTCTTATGTTGATTGATGGAGACATCCTCTAGAGTTTTACGTTAGAGATTAGGTTTTCCTATGTGTCACACCGAGGTTGGGACACCATATGAGTAAGAGATAGGGGAATATTTCACAGAGATACATCTGGCTGTTTCAGGTTTTGGAGAGAGTCAGGAGAGTTGCCTATCAGTTTTAGTTACCTTAGAGGTACCAAAAAATGCATGATTTACTTCATTATTCTCATCTACAACGTTACTTTTCAGACTTTTCTTATAGTTTTTAACCCAAGGAGGTTGAGTGGGAGGTTCATGCATCTTTCGAGGAGCACCCAATTTGGAGTTTGGGTCACAACAGAAGGGTTATTCGTGGCTAGTATGTTCCTCTAGTACCGGTTCTATGTAAACACAACTTAGTGTAGGATGGGAATTGGGAGATGGGGGATAATGTACGATTGTAGTGGCTGAAGTTTTTTTGCTGTTTCTTCTTCACAACCCTTGGAAGGGAAACTCGGGGATGAATTGCTTTATAGGGAGATGTTTGTAAGAACCCAGATATTCATTTCCCATATGGATCTTTATTTCATGATGTGTTTGGGGGGAAAGATAGAAATTGGGTTTTTCTATGTACATTCCATGTACTACTAAGTACATTTCGGGTACATAGATTTCCAAGTATAGCCACGTGCTCGCAGTGTATCAACCGAATACATGTCTGTGTGGTGAGTTGGCAGGCCACTCAAGACGAGTGTTGGTTTAGGCTACTATATTTCATGTAAATTTAATGAGCACACCATGTACTTTTCATTTTAATTGATATATCAGAGTGGTGTCATGTCTCATGTTCTGAAATGACTTTTTCTTCCCGTGTTTCATATAAGAGCACTGGTGAAGTGACGACGAACTTCAAAAACATTCTGATTCTCTGTCTGAGCTCTGATTGAGACTCCATCTGGTGAGTTAGAATCCCACCAGTGAGTTATCAAAAACCTAGATCATTTCTTTCTGATTCCTCCTCTCTCATGACTTTTTAAGGTTGGAAGTTTTTACCTTTTGTAGATCTACAACAATCTAGGCCGATTCAGGGGATGACGTTCAAGTATATCGATTGTACACCATCGAGGTGGGTGGTTTGTTCCTTTAGTTGTTCTTATTTGGATTATATATGCTATAAGTACCACATAACCACTTTTTGGGTATTGATTGTTTTTTAATTTAATCCTATTATTTAGCTTTTATGATTTGAATGTTTGACAGATGGTTTTTGCTTTTGTGTAAGGTCAAATACATTGTTTATGGGACACCGCATGGGTGAGTTACCCTTTGATTGATTGTGTATGGATTCTTGGTCCAAGATTCCTATGAGGAACAACTCATTTTCCATGCCTTGTTTGATTAGGATGAAGTTTGATTGATTATATGTAATTACTTTGATGTTCATTCTAAATATTTAGTCATGTAATAGTTTTAAATTACATAAGCTTCTTGATATGATATGTGAATTTTTTTCCCAATGGACTATGAGAGCCTTGTACTAGGGAGACTATGGGGGGATTCAAAATTATTTACATAGTACTGTGAGATCCTTGGTTTAAATGATTGACCCATGGGTATTGACTAGGAGAGATACCGAGTAGGTTGTATATAATTACATTATGATATGTTGACCCATGGGTATTGACCATGAGAGATACCCAAGAGGTCATTTATAATTACATTCTGCTATGTTGACCTAGGGGTATTTACCATGAGAGCTACCCAAGAGGTCAATTATAATTTTTTGGTGCCCGGTTGACCCAGGGGTATTGACTGTGAGGGCAGCCTAGGTGGTCATTTGTAAATGATTGATGCTATGTTAGACAAAAGGGGTTAGAACTTGAGAGCTTCCTAGAAGGTAATTATTTAATGAATTGGTTCTATGTTAATACAAGGGTGTTAGACTGTGATATATTTCCTAGAGGGTTATTAATGAATGATTGAATGATTGTGACAAGTCTTCCAATCCAAACCAGAAGCATGAACCCAGTCTTACTTTATTGTTTAGATGTTCTTTTGAGACATCTGTTTTTTTATGTACATAGGGGATAAAAATCTTAGGATACATCCCAAGGATACTTGACTCAAAAGATTGAATAATTGATAAATTTAAATGAATGTAATTGAAAACTATAGGGTTGTTTACTTTTGAGTACTTCTTAGGTTATTGCATCATTTTTCATATTACCTGTTATATATATTCACTGAAAGATAGGAACAGATCTTTTAGTGGTTGATTACTGGGATTCATCTCACACACAATTTGGGTCTTGCTTTTGGAACCAAAAAGATTTTATGATTTCAGGTATAGAAAGGGGAAAACATTCTTCTTCATCGGGTATTTGAGTGTTGTTGGAGCTGGAGAGCATGGGACAAATCTAAGGCTTATGATGCTGCTTGAGTTTACTTGTTTATTTTTTTACTTTGGTTTATTTATTGCTTTCCAGCATTGTGAATTGTTTGGATTCATTCTTATACATAGGTGACATGTTTCATTTATATGTATATATATATATGCTATATTTGTTTAATTACTATCAGGCTTCCAAAATTTACTTCTTTTTTATGGTATTACTTCTTCCACTATTGTGTAATATTTATTTTCCACTGTGCATACTCTTCCAATGAGGGCATAGTTCCCCCATTAACACAATTGACCCTAACTTCTAGTCTAAAGCCTCTGGCATTTCGGGAAATGCGTTTGAGGTTATGTGACCAACCTGGTTCGAGGCACATTTGGGTGGCACCCGAATCCAAGACATTACATAAGAGGATGCCATTGACGAAGACTAGGTCATGCCACTATAGATCTAAAGCCTCCACTAATGAATCCTCTGACACCAGACTCGATCTGCCATCATGGGTGCTTTAGGAGGAGACTTGCTCGAACATTCCCTGTTGAAGTGTTGTCGCCGGTTTTTCTAGGAGAAACTAGGACTCTCCCACCCCTACGCGTGTAAGAAAAAAAGAGTGGGGTAGATTATTAAATTAATTTAAAAATTATAATAATTGATAATAATTTAAACTAAAAAATAAATAATTATTATAAAATAAAATAATAAATAAATAAGTAATATATTATAAAAATAAAACTAAAGATGTAAATATAAAAAAAATTAAAATAACTAATATAATTTAATTAATTATAATGATTAAATTAATGTATTAATAATAATTAAACTAAGTTTATTTATCGAATAATTAACAGAAATTAATGATATTATTAAAATAAATTAAATAATTAACTAAATAAAATAATAAATTTTAATATCAAGATAGTAATTTTAATCAAATTTATAAAAGTTATAAAAATATAAAAATTAAAAATAACTAAATTTATAGTAAAAAAATAATAATAATAATAAAATTTAATCATGTTACTTATATTTATTAGTTTCATTTTTTTAAATTTTTATTTTAGCTATATTTTTTTCTATGCAGATACGCGCATGAACCTATAACGATTCCATATTCACTCAACTAACTCACATGGAGTTTGTTACACGAGTTAAGCTAAAATGACGTGTGTTTCACTAAAAACTACATGAATGTGGTGAAACGATGAAGAACCGAACTATGTCAGTGGATGAGAGAGGAGGACATGCAATAGATGAATGAGAGTTGAAAAGGAAGAAAATAGAGAATCAGATAGGGGATTTTACTGGATGGAAATTCATTCACTTTTTCCACAAAGAACCTAAGCAAAGCAGATCCATGAGACCTGGAAAGAAGAGATTACTAGATTTATATGATCATGAGAGAATAGAATCATTTAGAGAGTTCTTCTTCCTAATTTTTTTAATTCTTGTACTAGGTTATAGGATGTTTTGATTTCCTGTAATGAAAATAATAGTTAGATAAATACATAGTGTTCATGGAGTTTCTCGTTTTGTTGGTTATCATGTTATTTTTATTTTCACATATAAATTTTAATGTATTCAGAGTTGATCAGAGAGATCATATCTAAATCCATTAATTTTCATCGTGCTACATGTATTAGAATTTCAATTCCTCTATCATTCAGTGAGTCTGATTTTGGATATATTTTCTATAATTTTATGTTCATAAAGAAAACTTCAAAACATTTGGAAATATTGTCTTGGTTGAATTTTTCAATGATAAATTTTTACGGTTGAACTTTTCTTGGAGTGGTGAACCCCAAGATTATTCAATTTATGTGACTTATCTCCTGGTGAGGGAGATAAGTTAGTCTATTTTAGTTTTCATGTTTTCATCCATTTCTTGTGAAAAGGAAATACTTTAAACTAGTGGAATAGAGTTTTTCCCCTAGAATTTATCCTGGTTGTTCATTTCTCATCATTATAGATCTTTGTAGTTGATACTTTTCATATTTTTTCTATTTCACTTTAGCCTAGATAAAAAATATATGAAATTGAGTGTTTATTTTTGTTTCCTTAAATATTTATAAAAAATATAAAAAAATAAACTAAAATTGTTTACTCTCCCCCTTATTGATAAAAGTTGGTTGTTTTGAATGTTTTATAGAAAACATATAGTTCCACCTTCCATGTGGTAATGACCCTACATGCCAGTAGACAGTAGTTGTAGGAAATCATAAATTTTGTACTTTTACCCAATTTCAATAACTATTGGGAATCATTATTTGTAGTGTTTATGGACTCTTTATACTATTGATAGTCTGGATAAGATTCCAGTCATGTTAAGAATTTGGAAAATGTTATTATTTAACTGAATTGTTATTATATTTTATAACACGTAGTATGTTTTATAACAAATATAAACTTTATTTGTGATTATTAATATAATAAATTGATTGACTAAGATAATAAAAACTTTCCAATTTTTTTAATGACTATTCCATGATCATAACATTTATTTTATAACTCTAATTACTTTCATTTGATATTTTGGTCCATATCCTTCTTCACAACATTCCATATCTGATTTTTTTTCTACATTTTATAACTCTCTATTTAGGGCCATGGAATATATTTCATCATTATATAAATATTAAAATATGGATTAATCCACCTAAGATAATAAGTTTCATTCTCTAATTTTTTTAAAGTCTATATTGGAATTGGTTCTTTTTTCACCACATATGTTTGAATAACTGATCGTGACTCTCCACTTCAACTGTAAATTTTATAATAAACTATCTTAAATAAATTATACATACACTAATTCTTCGTTAGAGTGTTCTTCAGTTATTCAAATATGTATTCCACCCAAATTAGTTTCTACTTAAACGTCTTGACCATAGTCGTTACAAAAATCAATAATTTTTTTTACTATCTTTCACTTTATAAACTATTATATCAATGTATTATATAATATTTTCATCCTTATTATGTAACATATAGGTTTCACTCTTGAATGATCAGCCTAATAATATACCATCATCTATTTCATCTCTATATTGTCCTTAATTTTGATCCTTATATAGTATATAACAGTTGTTTCTAAGAAATTAAAAATGATCCAACATTAAATTCATTTAAAAAATCATCTCATAATGAGTATTCTTAACTATTTAAATCAATAAAATCAAATTTTTATATGCATTTCCAAATACATGGATTCAATGTAATAATTGTGAGAGAATTAACATTTAATGTGAAATGTATTTTCTATGTTTTTTACCATTAATATCACCTATTTTGTGACCCCATTTTGTTACTGAGTTCACGGTGATGTTAAATCATGATTCATACCATGTTTCTCTAAGTAGATTTATTTCTCATGAGTTTTTAAGGAATATTAGTCTTGATTAAATGATACCAATCATTATTAACTTTTTATGTTTCACTCTCTTATTAATCCTCTTAACAATATCAATCAAGTCATTTTTTAATAACACATGATAAAACTAATTCCAGTATAGTTATCATTAAATAAGTTGTTGTTTTTCTCTTCATATATTCATTAAGCCTTCATGAAATCATATACATTAGTTTGAATCATATCATCTACATTTAAATCACTTTTATTTATTTATCTGTCAAAATTTATTACCATTTTACCACTCACATGGGCATCACAAGACTTCCCAAATTTTATGTAATACCTCATATGTCACCCATATCTAAAAGAAATTGAAATATCATCAATGATTTTATGATTAATATGAACAATCCATCAATGAAAAGGTTTATTTTCTATATCCATGATATGGGTACATGTGTTTTCTTTGAAATAAACTTATTATATAAATTCTATAGTTCTCCATACCTTTCTAAATGAGTTTCAAATTTTCTTATTTATAAAACAACTATTTCATTTAGATGTAACCTTAATTTTCGAGTCATTGTGTTAAAAATTTCTCAATTTATTTCAACGAGGGATAACTACATAAAGGAATTATGTATTCTTTATCTCCTCTTCATATATATATTTTATTCTATATCACATTATTTTTTAGAACTATAATTACCAAATCTTACCATACTATCAAATCAACCTTTCATAATAATATATAGGTTTCTGAAACCCATCACATATGATGTAAAAAAACATTAAAGGATATATGTTATAATTTTTTCCATATATTTCATAGAAATTTTAAAAAAACATCTTTCCTTTTTTTACATTTAATTTCATGAAAGTTTTTATTAGGTTAAGAAATGAGGTGTAGTCTCCAATATTTGTTTAGAATAATCTCTGAAAATGTACTCCAATTAATCCCATTTTGAATCTATGTTCTTCAAAAACTTATTATAAGAGATTCTGAGGGTGGAGAGGTCTCTATAGTCTTTGAGCCTGAAATAGAGTAACATGTTCGTCATTAACAATACATCTATCTTCATAGAGTTATCTTGTTTTGCAGTCAGTATGGTGGGAAATGAAACCTCATGGGTGAGTAATTTCAAGGATGGTTTAGGGAAATATATTTATATTTAGGCGAACATCTTTTGGTTGGAATCATTACTAGGGGTTGGGAATCAGGAACTGATAGCCGAGGGCTATCTGACACATGTTATAAAATTAATCTCATTCATTTTCATAAAATTTATCTTCCAATGATTTCCATAGGAGTGAACAGATTTATTTTGTTACAAAAAAATTTATAGATTCATATATAAAATTATATAAAAAATAATATACATATAATTATTTTTTCATCATGGTGTAGGATATGTTCTCATACTTAAATTTTGACTGATATGTTTTTGTACTCTCAAGTCACTTCCCACATATGTAAAGTTATTAATTGTTTAATCAAGATTGATGGAACATTAAGACTTCATCATGTAAAATATATTCTTGATAAATCTATACATATTTATAGACTCTGAGTTGTTTCATGGGTTTTATGAGATATCATTTTTTGATAAAAGTAACCAACACATTTGTTTCATTTTTGAGATATGGAGATTAGTTATTGATGAATTTCACACATACAGTGGGGTGAATAAATTTACATGAAATTTAATGATTTTAATCTTTCTTATACATATCATTCACTAAACTATATTACTATTTAATGTTAATGGATCTCTTATTCTCAATTATCATAATATTATTTATAAGTAATAAATAAAAAACACACACTATAACATCCCTTTTCCAACATTTAGGTAATTTATTCACATTGTTTTGTTAGAATTTCATTCAAATCAATCAGTGAGTTTTTTGGGTGAATTTTTTATTATTTAAAATATTTCTATGATTGTCCCCAGTTGTCACATATTTATGTAATGTATTAAGGGTTAGCTCTTGAAACTGTGTGCCTTATCATAGAGTTTAGAGGAGGTCTCATTGTTAGACACATGAGTAGTGAAAACCATTTTCCCTACCACTCAAACTGTTCCACATGGGATTGTGTTTGTGTGTGTTTGGGGGGGGGGGTTCATGGTTAGAATATTGTTTTTCATACCGTGTGGTCAAACTATGAAACATCTTCTTATATCCCAGGTGGGGTTCAAGGTTGGAGAATAGTTATCCAATCCTTACGACCAAACCATATGATTATAATTTACTTCTATGATTTTCATTATTTAATTCCTAAAACCCCCATTTTAAATTATAAACTCCCCATATTCAAACATAATTTGATACTTTCATACATGGAGTAATCTACATGAGATTCGGGATCATAGAACCATATTTCCCTCAGGATAAATGTGATTGTTCGTGCATTGAATATTCTATAGTAAGTGTAATATCAATTTTTTCATATACTATCCTTTATTACTCTCTCTCCACCTTTGAGAGTGTTTAATTATAATTCCATTGATGGATCAAGATATTGACTAGATGAATTAATATTTTAGGATTCCACTTTGATTTTATGATATCCCAAATATCTATTAGTTGGAACTGTATTGGTGTTTGTTTGTCATTATTGAGGTAGAATATTTAGTAAGTCAATATATATAAATATATTGAACTAAATCTTGATTATTTTTTATTATTTGTGCAATTGATTTCAAAATACTAAATTGTGTCTCTTGATGAATGATTTAAAATAAAATGGTGTATATTAAGAAACCTCTTTTCACAGGATTTTTATATTTTTTGTGATTTATTGAAATATGACATTGATTTGAAAAGAATGATATAAAACATTATTATGACTAGATAAAAGTTCACGATATGTGTTATGATGTTAAATGGACTGATTTGAAATGTAAGGTGTGCATTTTTGATAAAATCCATCTATGGATAGTTTAATAAAATCAAGGCTTGTTTTGAATAATAAATATTTGTTTGCATTAATATATTTTATGAAATAAATGAAAGTGATTGAATTGAATGTTTTCCATATAATTATTTAATTTTACTTGAGGAAAATGTTTGGCTAGTTAGTTAGGTGGGAATAACACACAAATTGGTGATGAATATTGTAACTAAAAAATCTTGAGTGTAGTGAGTTTCTTCTCTGGGATTCCCTCATATTCCACCTAGGATTGGGATCTAGGGAGTCTATGTACACCCAGGGCCATATATCTATTATATGAGTGATAATTTATACAATAATCTATGTTCGATCCTTTTAACCACATTTCTATAATTGAAAATGATTACACATGCCGACGATTATTTGAAATGATATTTTAAGGTGAATTATGATAGAAATTATTATTCATTATGTTTTTTCAAAGATTATTGAATATGAACATTGTGATAGAAATGAAATTTTGTACATATTTTAAAGTAGTAATTTTAATGTTTTAAAATCATGATATGATGTAATCTATGGAATTATTTTCATGACATATTTTATTTAAAATTGAGAAATGTTGGTTTACATATTATAGATATCAAATGGAAATATTGTTGAGATCTTAAATGAACTTTTCATTGACATCTAATTTTTTCCTACATATATTTTTTGATATTTTATTCTATTTCTTGGAAAAGGGAAAACACCAATTGGAGTTAGAGGGTGTACATGATTAGTTGGGCCTTGGGAGTTAGTGGTGATTGGTGAAACTTTTCATTAATATACTACACAAAGATTCCTGTATGTTTTTATGGTTTTATAGTATGAAATTGGTTTTCATTCCATTTTGAGAATTGTATCATTCTACTTATATTGTTTTAACTATTTAAGAGTGTATGGAATACCAAATATTTACAATTTTATATCCACTAATTTATATTTATGTGTTATTATTATGGGGAAATAATTCCCTCTTACTTGTTTTTAATTCCCATACTATAGTCCTCAGCCCATGGGTATTAATAATTCCATTCAGGTCATATAATAACTAATATATGTACATTTAAGAATGTTATCCAGTTTGGTTTAGGATAAATTAGTTTGAAGGGTGATACCATATATTATTTTTGTCATTATGTAGTTTGGGATGTCATTTTAGACAGCAGAAATAATTTTTTAGTCTAAAGTGATATGTCACAAAAAATTTATTATCCATCTCCAATCATTAAATGACTTTATTAAACAAGTATTATTGGAAAAAAGTGTATTTTAGGGTTCATTTGATATAAACCTATACATTTTACAAATATTTTATCAGAGATTTGTGTTCTTAAATTTATTTCTAAATGGTATAGATAATTATAACATGTCACATGACTTATATATTCATTATTACCTGTTTAATGTTGGGTGGTACCATCCACCCATGAATTTTTAGGAATAGACCTTAGGTGGTATCTTCCAATGAACCATGAAAATAAAACCCACTAGTTGATAAAAACCATGGAATGTTTTTTCTGTATGCAATTTAATCTATATACAAGGTATTTACATATATTCTTATTCCAATTCTATATTATTTACATTATATGGATGATTATATATATTTTTCCCAGATTTGTTTCACCTAAAACCACGTTTTTTTCCCGAAACCAATTATCCTTAGGAGGAAGAGGCTTTTTTAAAGATGTTTGATCATTTATTTAACGAAAGTAGATTTAGTTAAGTTGAAATATGATGTGTTCAAACATGAAGGGATATATATAAAGAGGTGGGATTTTTTGGTTTTAGCTCTGAAGAATGTAGGATTGAAATAGAAAACTATAAATTTATATTTTACATAGTAATTGAATCCACTATAAGTGGTTCTTGAAAAGTTGATGGAGTTACATAAACATCTTAAAGTTGATCAAATAGTTTCTATGTATTCCAACAATTTTTATAAGAATGTTCATCTATAACCTAATGTATTATTGAACGAGATAATAAAATATTTGAGGATTGAGATGGTTCTTCAGTTAGATATCATATCATTGGGTTTCTTGTTAATGTTATGTTCCTATTATAATATTCTTGATATAATATTGGGGGTGAAACGTGAGTTTCTAGGTAAGTGATATTTTATGTTAATTCCTCATACTCCTAGTGGTATCTTGATTATTTCTTTTTCAGGGGAGAGGAGTCAGGATGTGTCTTATAGTGGTTGGTCTTGGTATTAGTCTTCTTTGAAATGGTTTATTGTTTTTGGTAAATGGGAACCTAACATGTTTCCACTATTTTTCTATTGGTCTATAAATTTTTTCATACACAAGTGCACCAAATATATATAGATATTTTGGATACTAAGGTGACTTGTAAATATTTTACCATCTCTTTACCACAAAATGTAGTGGTATAAGCTCAAAAATACCATGAGGATATGTGGATCTGTCTGATGCATTAAGAAAAAGTGGTTTTTATCTATAAGAATCCGAGAAAAAATACTTCACACTTTGGATGAGTCTCCAGTGGAAACTAATATGGGTCATATGATAGTGATAGGTATAATTAACAATACTTTATCATTAGTGACTACTTAATTTGATAGTGGTTTCTTTAATTACTTCATATAAAAACATAGTATGGATATTTTAAACCTTTCAATTGATATAGTGTCTTACGTAATGTAAATTAATATGAATCTATGAAAGAAATAATGGATAGGGTCTACAATTCCCCTCTTTCCTTTTTTCCGTATTGGATATTGACATTTATTTGGGACTTTTTGGTTCTGGGTATGTAACATGTGGATGTAACTACTTGGACATATTTTTTAATTACTCATAAATATCATATCGATAATTATATTCAATGGTTCTCCTTTGCTTCCTTGATAGGGTTTGTCATGGCTTTTACGGGGAATAAGTCCCAAGTTCCAGTCAAGATGGACCTATACTTTTAGAGTAGGGTAGGATCCTATTCATGTTTCCCATTGAACTAAATATGAGTTTTTATGTTGTGATATTCTTCTAGTATCTGATAATTTTTTTGATTTTTTTTCTATTTTTCATTTTCTTTTTCCCACTAAAGGGGGGTGTATAATTCTATCGAACTATTACAAGGTACCCATCCTATTTTTATCCCATCATATTATAAAACAACAATAAAACTGATGGTATCAAAGGCTTAATCAGATGAATTGTTGTATAATGTATCTAATAAAACCAGTGCATCCCATTAGATATAATAGAAGAATTTTTACACAAAAGTTGATGGAACCAATTTACTTTTTGTTTACTAATAGATGTTCAATTAGGTCATAATAATGATCACATATCAATTTTCATGTATTGATGGTTTGATTGAATAGATAAAAGGAGAAAGTGGTTCAAAATGATTTATATATGATCTATTTATCATTAGATTTATGCCAATTAGTATGATATCACTACAACAAGATTAAATTATTGGTTGGGTCATTATATGAATCTCATTATACATTTTTTTCTTAAAAATTCTTTTAATATTTTTACAGAATTGATGAACATTATTTCCAATCAATACTTTAATTCCATTTTTATGGTATTTAGGGATGAAATCATGGTTTACCGTAAGGATGGGGAGGATCATGTCCATAAGAGGGAATTAGTTCTTGACTTATTTAAGGATTATAGTAATTATCAAAACCTTTCTAAAATAATTTTTGGGATATTAAAGGTGTAATTATTAGGACATTTTGTTTAAAAATAATCTATTTGAGTTGATCCTAGGAATGTGAAATATATTATGTAATGGGAGGAATCACATATCATCATTTTGAGTTGGAGTGTGGTGGTTTGGTAGGGAATTTAAGTCATATTTTAATGTATTTCTCAAATTTGGGTTGTACATTGAACATACATACATAGATGAGAGTGAAGTTTATACGAGATTAAAAAAGATAGAGTAATTATGATGAGATGAATAATGAATTGATTTTAGATTCATTATGGACTCTTCCAAAGGACAGGAAATTCTAAGTGGTCTTCTATGTTGAATTTGGTTTTGTTTTGGGTTGCACTCTGTTATTAGTAGATCAAATGGTGGCTTATGATTCTCGTTATCATGGGATTTATGATAAGAAATATCCCAAACATGATACCAAACCAGTAGTAGTGATTCATTCACTATAGAGTGGGTGGAATTATCTTTGTAGAGAATATTTTATAATCCAATCCAATCATAGAATATTTATTTCTTTATTATCAGAATAATTACTGAATCTTCAGTAGATGAGATAAGTATAGTATCTTTATCCTTTTTGACATTGAATTTTCCTAAACCCCTATAATGTTTAATTTCATTACAGATTCTTTGAGTAATAAATTTCCATCCCATTTCTAGAAATAATCTTTTTAGGAATGTAATTGAATTAATCTCTTTGTTCATATGCATTTGGGAGACTGGTGTGGTGAGAAAAAATATTTATTGGGTTTTCAATAGACATATTCTCTTCTCAATATCATTCACTTGGAATATAATATTAATGATGAGTTAAAAGGAATTATGGAATCATTATATGGTGGGGAGACCACCGAAAAATGGCCTCTATCATATAAGGGTATACTTTTCTTCATAAATTGTTAATTCTTCATTACCCATGAGAAAGGATATGATGGTGTATTTTAAAATTTCCTAATGATAAGTACACCCTATAAAAAATGTTTTATGATGTATGGTTTCATCTCTAGTGGCTAGGTATGAAATGTAAAATTCATGATGTTATTTCACATTGTTAAACTAGATAATAGATTAGGGTCAAGCATCATATTCCTTTAGGGCTAATTTTTCTACATCCAATGAACACATGGAAGTAGGATGATGTTTTGATGGAAATTATTATTGTGCTTCCACATACATATAGAGGGAATAATTTATTTTGGGTGGTGATTGAACATATGAAAAAATTAGTCTACGTTATTACTATTAGTTATACAACTAAATATGAGGACTTGGTAAATCTATATGTGTAACCGATCATCAGATTGTATAGAGTTTTATCTATTATAGTTTTCAACGGTATCCTTGTACACTTATCATTTTTGGAGAGTCCATATGGATAGGATGAGATCCCAGATAAAGATGATAATGATGTACCATACTAAGAAAGACAGTTATGTGAAATGAGCTATATATATTCTTGAGTACATTATCCTTTCTTGGGTTCTTGAGCTTAGAGGATACTGGGATTTCTACTTGGAGCTGGTTGAATTTTAATATAATATTAGATACTAGTATTCCATCAAGATGACACATTTTTTATCCCTTGAATGGATGAAATTTTAGATCTACACTCTGTTGGTTGTATATCAATATATTTTGGTCAAATAGATGCTGATAGAGATCCAATTGATTAATTAGATAATGATAATGGTAAAAACCTTTAAAAATTCATTCTTTATCATCATCTATTCCCATTGTAGTTCTTGGTCAGTGGACTGGTGTTTTTTGGAGTTTAATGTTAGTTGGACCACCAAACTCTTGGAAAACCGGTAATGTATGCACCTTGTTACATGAGACTCTTTGAGGTAATTGGGAGGATTAGAACAGATTCACACTATCTATATTTTCCACCACATATTTTATTGATCGATAACATGATTCATGTCTGATAGATTAGAATGTTCATCTCTCACCCATCCCAGGTCTAGATATGGGAGGACCTTAAAGTGGAATTGGATTTATCTATGACCAAGCATCTGGTTCATATTTTTTATTCTTAGATAAAGGAAATCCATCTTAAATCTATCCCAATGTTTTCAGTGATTAGGATACATGTTTTTTTATTATCACAATATGTGGGATTGTGAGGATTTGATTTATAGAGTAGTGTAATCACCTATTTTATAAAGAATCTTCTTTATCGGATACCTTTAGTAAAAAATAATTTATGGTGGGGAGATTTTAAAATTTCTTTATAAAAATTCATCTAATTTAGTCCTTTTTTTATCAACATTCATTTGGATACTTTCTTCGGTTTATTTGGGTGAATTTTCGAGATTTTTTGTAGTTTTTTGGAGTCTACAATATTGGAACACCACTAGAGGAAAAGAGGTTGGTCATATAATGAAACTTTGTTCTTTATCATGGAGTTCAAGAGGATATAACATGGTTAGGTTAATAGTTATTGATAATAGTGTGTCCCACTGAACAAACCTTGTAGCATAGATATGTGGGGTAAACATGATATGATATACAATGTGGCCAAACCATGAAACCTATTCTAGTGGCCTATGTGGTGGAACATGATTGGTTCATGATATGTCAAAACATGTCTCTAAATTATCCAAATCTCTGCAATATCCTAGTTGGAGGTGCATAGTTGGTGTATGGTTTTTCAAACCATGTGACAAAACATTGTTAAGAGAGTTTAATTAAATATTTTCTTAATTTAATTCATAAGACCGCCATTTTAATTCTAAAAATACATTAGTCATACATAATTTGATCCTTTATTCCTTAGAGGAACTCAAGAGGATATTTTATTACTCCCAAATTCTTTTAATCATGGTTCAATGTATTAGTTATTACGTAAGATCACATTCCATAAGTGGAAGATCATATTTATCATATATTCATGTTTCCTCTATTATCTAACTCATTGAGTATAGTGAATCTTAATTATATTAATGTATCTTGGTATTAAATTATTTAATTTTTATTCTAGAATTCTATTTTGATCTTATGAACCCTCAAATATCTTTTGGAGGATCCCATGTCACAGTTTTTTTATATAGACTTAGGTATGTTGTTTTGAATTTAATTATCTATCTATCATGACCAATGAATCTTATTTAATTAAAAAAAATTCAATTATTTTCTAAAGAATTAATTGAGTCTCTTGCTGAATGATTTTAGATTTTATAGGGTCTGTGATGAAATGACTTCATTATGGCTTTTGAAAGAAAGTGTGATATCATGAAATATTATCCTAATTTGAAAAAAAATATATTTTAAACATGATTTTAATGAGATAAAAGGGTGGGAATTTTTTTATGATGCTAAATTATCTTATTTTAAGTTAAAAAATGCGTTTATAATAAAAATGGGATGTTGTTGGTTTTTGAAATAGACAGAATTTTTTGAAACATTAATGCGGGGACATTTGAAATGATTATATGAAATGATTTAGATTAATTCAATTGAATGATAGAACCATAAAAGTTTCTTACCTTGAATACCATGGGATCCTGTATTGTTATCTAGGTAGAACACACAAATGGTTAATGACAACAATATCTAAAATATCAAGAGTAAATGAATTTTATTTATTGGGATTCTTTCTTATTCCCCTTAGGCATGAGATCTAGGGATTATGTGCCCTCCTGGATTTGTATTTATCTAATATGTATTAGAATACTTGTTCAAATATTACCTCAATTCTATTAACCATCGTACTATAATTGGAAATTATTATATATTTTGATGATTGATATAAATGATTTATTCATGTTAGTCATGGTAGAAATTATTATTCATACATGTTTTGAAAATGATACTTGTGTATAAATACAATTAAGGAAATGAAATTTTGTACCTATTTTATATGATCCATGTATTTTTTTATAATGAAATTTTGATATGAAAAATTAAATGACTTTTCTGATATGTTTTATTTGAAATTGATCATTGTTTTTTTATTTATTATATATATCATGTGAAATTATTCACAATTTTATAATAGTCTTTGTTCATCACACACTAAATTTGACTTTGATAATTTTGAGGTTTTCTTATATTTGGTATAGGAAAAGGTAAATCACTACTCAATGTTGGTGGGTTCACTTGATTATTGGGGGATTCAGAGTTAGTGTTGACTGGTGGAAGGTGTGATCCACTTATTAGTTGGATATTCTGGGTTACTATTTTTAAATTTTTTATCTGAGGACATCAGTTAAAATACTATTTCTATACAAGTATATTTCTACTTGTGAGATTTTTTCTCTTGGGGTGTGTTTAAAATATTTCATTTTTATTATTTTATATCCATTAATTTATCTTTAGTTTTTATTATTCTAGATAAATTTTCCCCAATTAATTTTTTTGATTCCTAGGTGCTAGTCACCATCCTACGAGGATCGATAATTTCCTTTGAGCTATGTCAGAACTGATTCTGGTAACATTTAGGGGGTTATCCTGGTTGAATCATGACAATCACATAAAGGGAATATTCATATAAAAGGGTAAACTCCTAATATGAGGTGTATAGTCCTTGGTGTGATATGTATTCTTCCACGATCACATAATCTACAAGATTGAACATGTTATATTTATACAATAGTGTTTTGTGCATCCCACATCACTTGGTTTTGTGAATCCCCCACATTTTTTAAGATATTATTTGTGAATAAACTAATGAATCTATCACAAATTAAAACCAACAAGATGATTATGTGTTGTATCATTTTTAATCCTACTCTCTTACTTGAAATATATGTAATTATTTATCATAATAGTAGTTTATGGCTACACCCACTTCATATTCAATGAATAAATTAATGAAATGAAACATTTCATTCTCTTTATAATGAAAATATTTGGAACTTCCTTTATTTATTAACAAAACATAATTTCTTTTTGACAATATGAAAAAATAGACAAGAATTAACATTAATCTTCTTTAAATGGAAATACTACAACAATGTGAGTTTTACCATGAACTATATAGATGTAATAGAATCTAATCCTTTCACATATCCCACCTTAATCCCCTTATACAATCGAACCCAAACAACACTATATCACTATATCATTTTCATCTTTGAAACCCACATGTTCTGGAGGATATTAACTGTTTCAGGTATTTTGACATTGATAATAAAATGTTTCTATATGGAATACTACCATATCTCATATTCAGTAATCTTTAACAACTTCTAATTATTTGCATATTTCTATAGAAAAATATTATAGCATTGTTACCTTATAATTAATTATATTACAATAAATAGTATTAATTATTTATTTTTATTTACACTAACATTATGTAAAATAAATCCTAATGAATTCAAGATTCATGAATTAAACTATACCATAAATGTCTATTTGTTATCATCATAAAACATCCATGAAAATAATTACTAGAAATTATATCCATGCATGCATGAAAATATAATTCATTCTATAGTCACAAAAAAACATCCATTACATTATCAAATGGTTGAATTTAGTATCCAATTTTCTATCCATTCCCCATTATTTAGTCATTTCATCCACTTCAAAGATGATTATTATCGAATTAACATAGAATATATGTATATTTATGGCTCATGAAAATTGGATTCAAGGAATATTTATATTTATACACGTTATATCTACTTATATAATTCTTTTCTTCTTTATAAATCCATCTAGAATCATGATAGACCAATTATATTTTTATAATTAAAAAAATACCTAGAATAGTACAAATTATATTCATCCTTAATTATTCACGAAACAAAAAGATTCACAATTAGAAGATCATGATTTTTGGAATCTTAAAATTCAATCTGATATTTCATTTACATATTGACCATTACACAAAAAGAATGTCTATATTTACATAGGCATCATACGAGAAATACATAGGTTGTTTCATGTTGTAATTACCATTACATAACATGCACATTAATATTACACAAAAGCACTAGATTTTTCTTAATGTACCACCGAACTGGTAGCATGCCATTACATATTATCATCAAGGCCCTCACAAAGTGTAAATTTTCCTTTATGTAATAATATAATTTTATAAATTACCTTTACATACACTGTAACTATTTACATAGCCTTACGAAGCACCGAAAGAACCCTTAAAAAGTTTAATGTTACTTTTACATATGTTAATAATATTCTGAATTATCTTTTTTCATGAATCAAAATATGTTTACTTAGATAGTTATTTTTATAAAATTAATCACACATAGGTCCTGTACTTATCTAAGACACCATGAGTTATATTATTCATTTCCATCTACATGTAACATGGTAATAATATCTTTATATACAAATCATTAATCATCTGTTCACTTTTCATTGATATTTTTTGACATTTCATTAGGAAGATATTTCTAGAATCACTATTAATGATAATGAAATCCTTAAACTCTCACTATCTCAATAGATTTTCATATTTAATTTTTTACTAAGGAAAAATCATAGGCTTTTAATTAAAATAAATAAAATTAAAAATTATTATAATAATAGTTTTAAAAACATGCCATACAATCAAATTTTTATTATAAATTTCATGTGGACAATACATACAAACAAAACCATATGATTATAGAGTCATAAAGATAATATTAATATTTTATTCTTTGAAAAAACTCTTCTTTTTCTATTCTTAAAAAATTGTATCTGATATCTGATGATAAAATCATACAAGAATGATCTTTGAGAAAAAAACTCCATTATATTTATTCCATAAGTATACAATAGAAATAGATTATGGTGTATAATAAAATACCTAAAACATGATTTTTTTGATGAAGATAACATAATTGTAGTTGTATCTTCCCATAAACACATATGTTTTAGGATATGGAAAATTTTAATTAGAAAACCATTTTTATAATTTATTAATCAAGTGTTATCCCACATATACATGTTCATGTTCGTTCCATTTTCTTCTCTAGTTGTTCTATGTTCTTCTCTACATGGTGTATTCTATGAACAATATTAATCTCTTAAACACATGATCCATCTAAAATTTTGTAGTCTATGAACTTCCAAAAATTCCACTTGAGTTTGTGCAACCATTAATTGTTTTCAATGGTTTTCAGATATAGTATGGTTTCATCTATCTTTGAATGCATTTTTTTGGAAATAGGGTTTTTAAAATCAACTTCTTAAATCCATTTACAAAATTATCAGTTAGTACACAACACCTAATGAACCAACTTATAAAATACTACATTAAGATTTCCTCTAAAAATATCATCTATATTATTTACTCCATGTGAATATGGATGGACCTCCACTAATGTGATAATAAAAGGTATATAAGATCCAAAATTATAATTTATCTATAGAATATAAAAGGTGTAATAATTATTTTCCTATTTCTTCCTAGAATTTATTTAATCCATATTCAATTTTTTTTAATATAGGCATGTTTTGGTAATCATTTGTTCTGAAAAATAGTTTTTTTCCTAAAAAGGTTACAATATTTCATCTTCATATAAAATATTAATCACAATATTTACCTCATTCATCATAGTTACTTTAAACTCTTTTACAATAAATAACACACAATTTTTTTTGTCTCATTAATAA
This sequence comes from Viscum album, assembly GCA_963277665.1. Lineage (NCBI taxonomy): Eukaryota > Viridiplantae > Streptophyta > Magnoliopsida > Santalales > Viscaceae > Viscum > Viscum album. The sequence continues at coordinate 857,996,031 of OY728157.1, read as the reverse complement.
TTCACATTGAATTTATTCAAAATAACTACAAAATGATATGTGAATTTTTTTATCATTATTCATTATTTCTACACCCATTTTTCATTAATAATTAATTTATAATTATCCACACTTATTGGACAGAAATAAAATGTACATAGAAATGAGGTTTTAGTTCAATATTAAACAATTTTACACCATTCATTCCACTCTAACTCCACTTAAAAATGGCCGGGTAGAAAAAATGATGGTTTAATTTAGATAAATCATCATTCGATTAAGTTTTTCTAAAACTCCAATGATAAATTTTAAAATTATTAAGTATTTTATAACTATTTTATGCTAATGAAATTGTTGAAAAAATTAAGCATACCACATTTAAAAAAAAATCATGAAATAAATCAAAATTAAATTCCTCCACAAACATGAATAGAGATATTAGAATATCTAACAATTAATTTTTTTACAAAAGAAATAGAAATATTTAACTTCGTACATAAATTTCATTGATAAATTGAAATTATCACCGATTATTATTTATGTTTTATTATAGTTACCCACTATGAGTGATGAGAAATCATACCTTTATCAACGGAATAACATCAAGAACATTTAATAAATTTATATTTTCACAAAAGAGTTAATCTAGATGATTCTTATTCATTATTCATCACATCCAACCTCTTCATGTATTCATTGAACTCAAATTCGTACAACTATATATATTTGAAAATATCCACATCTTCCCCATGGATGATCTCATTATCAAATATTTTTATAACACTAATTTAAAAATCAATGTAGTGTGGTTTATAATTCATCAATATTTTTCCAAATTATAAAAAAACATCACTCCTCATGATCCCCCTAGAAACATACATTACCTTCAATTACATTCATTGTAAGAATAAATATATGACACATATAATAGGTAATTATGTGGATCTTCTTAATCGATAATATTAACAATAAAGTTGAGAATATTATGATAATAATGTTAATACATTTACTCTAGCCTTTATAATGGCACATATATAATTAAAATATTATTTAGCTTTTATAAACAAGGATATATTCACATATTTAACTTATATTTGTAAGATCCCTCATTATATTTATCCTTTTCTCCAAATCTATGTACATGTTAAAGATTTATTTTCATTAATGATTCTCCATTGGAAAGAAATATTGTTTAAAATAATTATAATTACGTTGAACATCATTGCAGATCCAAAAAATAACTTCATTAATACATTTGTTTTAATTTTTTGACCTATAATGAAAATAATTTTCAGCATTATCTCATAATCTATTGGAATGAGTATCAAAGGCCAATATTTAATTTGGATAAATTTTAGTGTTTCAATAAAGATATTTCTTTGAAATGTTTTTCTCTATAAAATCCCCATTATATGTTTTAGTCCACTTAATCATTATAAAATTCCCTTTGATTATATTTCATATAGGCATTTTTTCAATGGTAAACTCTTCTTTTTTTCTAAAACGTCATTAATTAGGTTTATAATATTCATTACATGACTATCAATGTATTTTTATATAATAAATTATATCTTATATGGTGTTATTTTTTTTAATTTTCATAAATACATGATGAAATAAACATGCATTATTTTTCTGAATAAACCCATTGGAAACATGAATAATCAATTCAATATTTATGTATCTCTTTGAGATAGAAAAGTTCACATTTATCAATATATTTTTGTTATTTTAAGTATTTCATCACATTTATATTGTCTTCATTTGTTCCCATAAAATGTTTATATTATATAAAGAATATTCAATGAATTGTTCTAAAACCTATTTGGGTAATATAATTTCACATAAAACACTGATATTCTGCTCTCTAGTGCATGATTTCTAGAATATTACGAATTGTTTTTTGGGAATTCTCAACCACTAACTTAGAACTTAATTTGGAACCACCCTACACACTCATTATTTTATCCTCTATGGATTTTTTTTAGATTTTCTATCACTTCCCCTCATCAAAAAAAAATATTTTTTTTTACTCTTATAATTTTTATGGAAACCAATTTTTTCCAAGAAAATGAATATAATATGGATGGTATCTTATCCATTGATCCTTCTTAGGAATGATCATTATATTATTTAATTAACTTATTTCCATAAAAAATATGACATTTTATATAATATTAAAATTTATAATATTTTGTTTTTATCTCATATCTACATCATTTATGAAAACTATGCTTAGGTGGTCTCCGGAACTTCCACATTAATCATTAATTCAAGACACATCATGTTGATATTTTATTTCTAATTTTAAATAGACTTAAATACACATTTTCACTACTTCTTTATTAATTCATCTATATCATCATGGATATTAACAATTTATTATAATAATAGGTATTTCTCTATGATCACTTTGTATTTTATATCCAAATGTGGATTTAGACATATTTTTTTCTTCATGTATTCCAAAAATGTGTGGAAGTATTCTTCTATAGGCTACTTAATCTCTCCCTTCTATTTAGAATAATTTATCCATTTAAAATAATACATAAAACATCTATATTTATGCCCCATGTTTAATTTTTTAATTATTCCATGTTTTAGGGAGATATTTTTACCATCGAGAAAATTGACTATCAATAATTTATCCATTTTATCATACTCATATTCAAGAACATTTTTTAGATTCTATATGATTTCATAAATACAAATAATACTATAGAATTTTATTCTTTAGAAAAAATGAATAATATACATTATTACATCAAAAAAAAAAAAATTATAAAACATCACTAACACTTGTTCATCGGTATTCTTCTCAATAGTATGAATATAAATTTATACTTAACTTTAGATCACACGAATACCTTTATAATCATATCAAAGAAGGGATACCCATTTAAAATGGTAAAAGAAATGAGTAATAGTCCTTTTATATTCTATCAATACTAATGAACATCACCTATATATTATAGTGAATCAATTACTTCTTCTTCTTTTGATAAGAGGGATAACTTCTTTATCAATATATTATTATTCTTCCACATGTTAATTATAGTGGTTATATAATTTTCATTCTTATATGTGATATATAATTTATTAAAAAATAATAAATTCATCATTACTAAATATGTTTGAAATTAGATATTCAAAATATATCAAAATTTGTAATTGTAATCTAATTAGAGGTAAACTATGATTTAATAGTAATAAAAGGGACTAATAATATATGAACAACAAATGGGGGGGGGGGGGTAATTTGTGTTGGTGAAATTAAATACACAAATATATTTTATCCATTACAATCATTAACCACTTTAAGTAGTTGTGGATATTGCGTATTTTATTATCTATTCTTGATTTCATATTTAGCTAAAACAAATCCAAAACACACACACAGAGAGTGGGAACAAATATATGAATGATCTACCTGTTAGTGAGATATTTCTAGTACTTTTTCTTATTACTGATTCCTCCATCATCACGTGACCTAGTAGATTCGACATGTTGGAATTAAACTATAGTACCATGAATATTTATGAGTGTGCATTACACATAGCTCAAATTTTTTTATCCTTCACAATAGTTCATTGTGAATAGGTACAATGATAATATTGGGGTAACGACTGATGAGTATATCAGAAATTATAATTCATCAAGGTATTTATGTTATTTATTAGTCTTCATTAACTTCAATTATTTTCACTACAACATGAAATTAATTTCTCTTAACAACTATAGGGAATATCTACTCATTCATCGTCTTCTATATGATCAGTAGTGAACAAAACCATTCCTCCTATTCATATTAGTAAAACTAGGTTCTTCCTTTATGTATTAGAATAAAGAATTTTTTTCTTCATATTGTGGATAAGATATGTACTTAATATTTGTTCTGAATTATATTTAAAAATGAATTTTAATGACACAAACATTTATAAATAAAATTCCCTTTTGAAGTAACAAATCCATTATTTTGGAAATTGAGTTAAAAAAACCGAAGCACTATACTCCATTTTTTATTTTGGATGGTAAAAATATTTATCCATAGTTTAATTATTGGGATTAAAAGACCATTATTATACATAAACATTGTTTATATACACATTATAAAATAACTATTAATATTATTATATATTAAGGGTTATAAATAAATCTAACTGACACCGTTGGATGATGTGATGGCCTCGACCAATAGAATTGTACCCAATAAAGCCTAGTTATTGGAACTTTATCAGGATATGAAATCATTTCCCAATGAATAATCCCAAGATGAGATTCTTCCACTAAAAATCAAGTAAAACTATTTTCATGAGTAGTTCAAGCGTCTATATATCACCTCATAAATCATGTTCACAAAACCACTATAAGAATGTACTACCGTGGAACATTGTAACATTATGTAACACATTAGTGTAATAAGTGGTGTTGTATCTAAACCCCAATAGGAATATTTTTTAATAAAATATTTCTTATATTGATCCATTTTCATTATTAAATTATATATATACATGAGTATATAATTATTTTGACCAAACAATATAATTTCTTACAAGGAAACCAAAATTCTAATTTTGGAAAATATATATTTTCAATTAATGTAATAATATTGAAAACTATAAGAGAGTTTCTAAAAAAATTATTTTCAAGAAATAGTCCAATTATATAAAAAATATTTTAAAAAATTTATTATAAAATTTAATTAAGTTCCATGTAATTTTACAGGGGTGATATAATTATCAGCGTTAGATCAATTTTCAATTTCCAATAAATTATGATTTTTATTTAAAAGTGTAAATTCGTATTTTAAAAAAATTATTTAGGTAAAATAAATATCATTTTTTAAATCATCGCATTCAAATCATTAAAAGTTCAAATTTTGATATTTTTTTAAGATAGTTTAATTTTGGGTAAATATTAAAAACTATATAAAGACATAGAAAGTATTATAACATCATAATTGTAAAAAGTGAAGTAATAAAAACTATAAATGGAATCTAGGTAGAAAATTTGTTTTTATTAAAAATTTAATTTTCAAAAGTAGTGTGATTAATTTTAGAAAACTATAATTTATCCTCTAAAACATAAATTAAATTTTAAGGTATTAGAATAAAATAATTATGAACATGAATCACATAATAATCATGAAAGGAATAATTATAATTTGGTTTATAACCTAATAAAATACTTGAGTTTACTCTAATTTTTTAAACAAATATGAAAACCATGGGATGGTTGTTATGTCAACTAGGTCGAATACCCTGAGAGGGGGGGGGGGTGAATCAGGGTATAACAGATTAAAAAATTATCCCTTTTGGATCTTGTTTCTTTGTTATAACAATCACAAATATCCATTCCTCCCATAGAAAATATAAAAACTAATATGAAATCATGAAAATCATACAACAATTTTTACCTGGTTCAACCCCACAGGGCTATGTCTAAGGAGAATGCAACGACAATGCACTGATGTACCAAATTTACTATGGAACAATGCTAATAATGAGTACAATGTTTTTGATAGATATTCTATGCCCAGTATCATTGACATTAAAATTTTTAGGGTCTTCTCACCGTATTTTCAATGGTCACTCCCTATGCCTCTTTCTCGGGCTCACTGTCAGTGGAAAGGGTCACCGTCTTCGTCTTCATGCGCTCACTAAACATGGATAGAAATACACACAAATTTCATCGACTTATAGATCAAAAATAGTATAGGAACATGTAGGTCACTTCATATTCTTGAATTCCAGCATCCTAAACTTTAGGTAGATACTCTATTGAAGTTCCTTTTTCACTCGTAGATGAAGTACACCTTCTCGAGTACTCCTAGGTACAAGTAAATACTTTCAAAAACTGATTTTATGATTTCAAAAGATTCCTTGTTCAAATAATGAAAAACCTTGTTCATCCGTGTAATTTTTAGAGGGATCAGTACATAGAATGCCTTTCCATGTACTACTTATACCATCTAAAAACTGCTACTACCTTTTCGTATCGTTGTCTCCGCTCAACCTCTGCGAAATGCCCTCTGTCCAAGAACTGCTTTCTGTTCACGGACTACCTTTTCTTCTACGTACCGAAACTCCCCATCCACGTACCAATTGAGTAATTATCTCTCTCACATACTAGATGTTCCTCCTACACATACCAAGACTTCCTTTGCGGTTTAAGAATCCCTACAAACACCTTCGGTGGAATTTCTTCCCCACGAACCACATTACCTTTTGCAAAATTCTTCCTCGCGAACCTCCTTCGGACTTTGGTGAAATCACTAAAAAAATATATTCTTTAATTATATTTTGTATCAATAGTAATCAGTGGGATAAGAGATTCTTATAAAGGAAAATATACCCTCAAAATACCCTAACCTAAGATTTACAAAATCCTCAGTCCAACCTTCCCTGCATACCGATCATTCTGCCACAGTGAACCGCAAGCCACTCGTTAACCGTTTTTCTATCTTGTCGGCAAACAGTATTTGTTCCTACACAGTTGATCTACTCTGACAACATTAAGAAATTTGTGTACCACATCTCTTTATTCCATGTACAGTTTTCACTTTCATGAACTGCTCTGGCGTACCATTCCCACCACACCTTGTACCATTCTCAAAACATGGTATGCCACCCATGAATTTTGGAATGCAATTCTCATAATTTTTAAAAACTTTACAATGTTTCTAATACCACTCACTCCTATGCATAAATCCTTCCCTCTTCAATATCAAACTCATGATTTTGAGGCCAAATTTTTTTTCAAACACTGGAAAACTACATTAACTTAAAAACCTATCTTCGAAAAACACCAACCATTATCATTCATGATCATCTGGATTTTTCAAAAAACACACCCACATAGAAAACATGATGAGGGGACACATTGAGGGATTTTTCACAGTAATCTCCAACTTGGGATTGTTGAAAACTCTTCTCATAACAATTATTCGCTTTTTGATACCTCATTAAAACTTCTCATATCTTCAACCACCAATCACATTATGCGATTAAGATACTGATCACAGATTTTAATCAATACATACTCTAAGCCCACATGATCCAGGCTCTGCAAGATAAACAAGAGTATAATGAAATTTTCATCAATGAATCACTTCATTTCTAATCACCAAATGTTGATACCATACTAATACACTAATACCAATGAACTTCATTCATCACGAACCTCATCCATTGTGATATATAACCATTGATTGATCACTTCTAGCATCGTCGAATTTAATGCTCCCCCTATATAATAGCTCCTCTAAATGGATTCAGCTCAGCATCAACTCTCCCTATATTGAGACTCCACTTAACAACTTATCCATGTGTCTTTTCCCCCTAGAATAATCACGCTTTCTCTCCCATTTTAAATGAACCTGAAGGGAACTTCAAGGTTATCTTCAAGAGGGTAAAGAACACATATATTCATATTAGAGAAAAACACATGGTACCATGTGGAGAGGGGGTCCCACATCCCCACTTTTTCATGTGTGTGTATTCGAAAAGACTCCTAGATCTAGTCAATTCCTTTCAAATACTTCTTTCGGTAAGGTCTTCATAACAATATCTGAAATTTGTTGTTCTGTTGGTACAAAATTCAACTTCACAAGGCCTTGATACACCTTATCCATGATAAAATGATATTTTATTTCAATGAGATTTGTCCTTGAGTGATGGAATGGTTTTTTTTATGATTTACAGTAATTGAATTATCCCAATAGATTCTGATCAGAGGTTTCACATCAATTATCATATCTTCAAGCTGCTACTTTATCCACAATAGTTGTGTGCAAGCTTGAGTTGACAAAATATATTTATCTTATAAGTTCCTTAATGAAATGAAATATTGTTTCTTTCTCATCCAAGAAATACAAAATCCTCCAACATAAATGGAACCTCCTAATGTAGATTACATGTCATCAACTGACACGACCCAATCCACATCTGTATATCCCAAAAAATGTAGCTGATTTTTTCCATTATACATTAAACCAAAATACAATATTACCTTTATTTATATAAGTATTATTTTTAGTGAAATCGGGTGGATCTCCATTCGATTTATTTGATACCTTGATACTTTTGCATGCCGAAAGTACAATAACAGTTCATGTCTCTATCATGTACAATAGAATTCAAATGCTTTAAATTTATTTTGTGATATTAACGGCCTTGCCTTAATCATCTTGTGAAATCATCAATTGGGTCGCAACCTGAGTCTTAATTTCATGGTAATTATCCATTCCAAACCATCTCAAAACCTCCTTGTAATATTTATATTGAGAAATAAAATTTCTATTTCTTTCTTGAGTCACTTGTAAGCCAATGAAAAATGTCATCTCACCAATCATCGACATTTCAAACTCCCTTTTCATGAATTCAAAAAACTATATGCATTGTGCTTAATATAATCCAAAAAGGATTATGTCATAGACCTATACCAACACCATCATCCTTTGACTATTTTCATTTTTGAAATAAGAATTGTAATCAACTCCACCACACTAAAAAAAACGTTTCTTTAGAAATTGATCAAGCCTCGAATACCATGCTCCTGGTGATTTCTTCAAACCATATAAATCATTATTTAGTGGATAGACTCTATTCTCATATTCATGAATGAGAAAACCGTCTGGTTGCTCAATGTAGAATACTTCCTCCAGAACTCCATTCAGAAATGATGACTTGAAACCCTTATAGAAAATTTTAAACATTCCTAGAACTATAATGGCTAGGAATAATATAATTTTCTCCATCCTTGAAATAGGTAAAAACGTCTCATCAACATCAATACCCTCTATTTGATATTAACATTTTTCACATCAGGCAAATCATTAATTTTTTTGTGAAAGATCCATTTCGGTTCTATGACATTATTGTCTGTTGGTCTTGATACAATATCCCATGTCACATTATTCTCAATTTGGTCAATATATTCATTAATTTATTGATCCTAGTTCTCATCTATAGCTACCTCATCAAAACATTTATGTTCCACATATGATATGTAAAATTCTTGTTGTACATAATTCATCCTCCTTGTCAACACTACTGTTTTCTGATCACCAATTATGTTTTATTTATCAATTTCATCTCATCTATCTAGTATATAAATAGATAATGATTAATTATCATCATCTGAGTTTTCTTCTAAATCATCATCTAAAGTTGGAGTGTCTTCTGATATGATCATCTATTCATCACTATCCTTCTGAGTCTGATCATGTATTTGTTAAATATTCGATTCAATTTTTATTATAGTCACATAATAACATTCCACTATTTTTCCCAGAAACTTATTAATGAATTTATATGATTTTATTTTCTTTGATTTTCCAGAAATATCCCTTCATCCCCATGAGATTCAAATTTCCTATGATTTAGCTTATTGGGAATGATACATTTACATCTGAATATTCAAAAGTACTTAAATTAAGGATTAGTTCCATAACATAACTTGTATAGAGTCTTATCCACTTATAGGCAAAGTAATTCTATGTTTGAAATGTATATTTCTATCATTACTACCTCTTTACAAAATTTCTATGAAAGGACTTTTTCAATGAGCATTTTTTCTGGCCATATTTTCAACAATCGAATTTATTATCTCAACTACTCCATTCTGCTATGAATTTTTTAATGATAAAACGTGAAGCCTTATCCTATGGGTTTTTATATTATCTTACACTTGGCTATTTGTGAACTCTATTTCATTATCTGTTCGAATCATTTAGATTTTCTGACCAAGAATCGTTTCACATCAATGTTGATATAATGTAATGAAAATGAACTCTTTAATTTTTTTTGGGGGATTATTGAAACCCATTACATTATTCTATATTAATCAATGAAGATAACACAATATCTCTTCATATCAATATCCCTTAGAGAAATTGGCCCACAAACATCAATATGCACCAACTCAAGAAATCTTGTTATCTTTCGGTGAATTTTCTTATATGTCTTTCAAATTATCATTATTTATTGGAAGGAATCACACGTATGAGTATGATTCTGTGATAATATAATGGTATTTTTAGCTACATCATATTTTACCAGATCTTAAAAGGATCTTTGGCTTATGTGGCCTAGACTCTTATGCCATAACTTTTTTTTCATCCTTGGACAGAAAGAACATATATTCTTCTCCACTCATGAGGTATAGATTCCCTTTCATACGCTTTCCTTTCAACTCAGCAGCACCCTCATTTTCTTTGATGATATATAATTTGTTAAAAAAACTTATGGCATGCCCTACTTTACACAATTTACTAACACTAAGGAAGTTGTGACTAAGCCCCTTAACAACCAAGACATCTGTTTGACTCATGTCTTTTCCTCTAAACATGGATTTTTATGGACCATTAATTTTCAAGACCTCATAATTACCATATCTTATGATACCTTCTTTTTTATATCTAATTCTGGTAACTAGATTCATATTTCCTGTCATATCATAAGTTCATCCACTATCAATGATCCATATTCTAGTGTGATCTAATGCCTTGAATGCAATTTATGCAACCACCACTTGATCAACCCTTTTCTTTTTCACCCAAGACTTTGACGTCATAATAATCATGGAATGATAATCTTGATCTTCCTCAGCATATGATGGACCAACTTTAACTTATAGGGATGCAAATGGATTGGGAATTTCCATCTATCTTGATGATACATTTGGCTGCTTCTTATGAAAAAATATTCTTTTCCTCAACACATTCCTCTATATTGTTGATGTACAATATATGTCCATATTTCTAAATCCTTTACCATTATATGATGACCTGTAATTTTGAGGTTTATACGACCACCTTTTTTGTTCTGGTTCCCTTTCGAACATCTTTGTTATGGAACTTACATTTTGAGAGTGTCCCATATTACTACAACAATAATATCTTACGTGAGTTACATTCCATTTTTAAAATGATGCACCACTACTTATTCTTTGGCTTCTCTAAATCATTTGATTCTACTTCATACCAAAATTGATCTTCAATCATGGAGTGGGTTCTTATTATCTAAAATAAACCATGACTAATTTCTATTTTAGATCGAGACCCATACTAGGCTTATCATTCAGAATTGGCTGTTACTTCTATTCTTATGGAGCACTTTTCTCAAATCTCATCTTCTCTGTTACTTGTATGAAATTCTTTTCTAGTAGTTTCTTTTGATCTTTAATTTTTCTTCAATGATTGAAAACTTCCTCTTCTAGTTGTTTGATATGCTTGATTTGATCTTTTAGAGTTTAATTCAAACTAACAATTTCTATTTTCTTTTCTTAAATTTTGAGTTTGTACTCAACCAACTTTTTTAGAGATTTCTGGCATTGAAGGCCTCAAATTTTCAATTTATGAATTCAACTCAGAATTATCTTCTTATTGGTGTTGTATAAAGTGTTTTTCATCATGAACAACTTTTTTAGATTTTTTTATTTTGGATCTCAATATATCTACCTCTTTAGTGGAATCTTTTGAATCATCCTGAAGATCAACCATTCATTTAATTTCTCAATATTCATTGTAACTTTCTTCTCTTGTTAAATAATTTCTGAAAACTGCCACTAAAGAATCTATTTTATGATCCTTGTAGTCCTCTAACTCTACTACCTCATATTCTTTTGAACATTATCCTTTTTTGAAAGAGGATTCTTCTTTTTGAAGAATATTCTCCAAGTACTTCTCCTCCATTTCTCATTTGATGAATACCTCTTTTGGGGAATTTCATAATTTTATTCGTTTTCCTCATTAAACTTCTTATGACACTTTATTGCAAAATTCCCAATCATTCCACATTGAAAGCATGCAAATGGATGTTTACCATTGAACTTACCTTTTCCAAATTGAATATTGGAGGAGAGAAATGACATAAAATCATCCATATTGTCCTCCTTAGGACTATATTCAATAAATATATTCTTCATGGCCTTGAATGAAAATTCCTTTGACTTCCCCTTTTCTACTGCATCATTATCATCATTTCTCATTTCATGTACTACAAGGGAACTGTGAAGGTTATCACGTGTCATCAATTTTGGGTCATTGTCTTCCAATACTGAATCATTTATATTGAACTATGGTGGAAGTTTAATCAAGATATGTTTCAAAATATTTATATATTCAATGGATTTTCCAAGACACTTCATATCTTCCATAATATTATTTATCTTGAAAAAGAATTCAGCAATAGTATCATTGAGATTCATTTTGATATCCTTATACTTGTACCACAGAACCTTCAACTTTGCTTCTTGTAATTTTGAGTCTCCCTTATAAAAATTCCACAATATCTCCCACATTTCATGTGCTATTTTAAAAGACATCACCTTTATATAAATTACATTTGATAGGGCACCCTAAATAATTGATCTCATTAGAATCAGCATCCAATTATCTTTTTTTAGCTTCTGACATGGAACCAATATTAATGTTCACTAATATTACATGCCTAGCTTCTATGATGACATCCATCACTACTGATTGAAAGTAGTGCTGCATCTGATTATTCCATAGTTGAAAATTATTTCTGTCAAATATCAGAATTATTTTATGATTGAATACCTCTATTTCTTTCTCTTGAGAGAGAACCACTAACTTTCAAACATTTTCTCTGATACCAATTATTTGGTCCACTAGGTTGAATACCCTAAGAGGGGGTCAAATCAGAGTAAGATATATTAAAACATTATCCCATTCAGATCATGACTTTTTGTTAGGAAAAACTCAATTCTTCCTTTCCCTCTTAGCAATATTAAAACAGATATGAAATCAGGCACAAGACACAATGATTTTTACTTGGTTCAACTGCACAGTGTAACATCCATGAACATTATGATGGAAATGCACCGATGTACCAAATTCACTAAGGGTCACTTCTAATAATGAGTACAATGTTCGGGCTAGTTCTTATATGCCCAGGATCACGTCCTTTATAATGATTAGGGTTTGATCACCGCATTCCCAAGGGTCACTCCTTACGCATCTTTCTATGGCTCACTACTAGTTGAAAGGGTCACTGTCTTCCTCTTACTACGGTCACTGCTCTGGGAAAGGAATACACACCCAATTTATGGACTTATAGGTCAAACAAAGTTTTTGGACATGTAGTTCCTTTCATTTTCATGAATTATTGCATCCTAAACTTTAAGTAGATGCTCTATTGAAGTTCCTTTTTCACTCTTAGATTAATTACTCCTTCTTGAGTACTTTCATGTACCGAAAAACACTTTCGCAAACTAATTTGAAGCATTCACAAGCCTCGTTGTGAAGATCGTGAACCACATTTTTCCTCTACATATTGTGTGGCTGGTTTGGTATGCAGAATGCCTTTCCATGTAATACTTCTTCCATCCAAAAGCTGCTACCACCTCCACCTACCACTACATTCACTCCACCTCGACAAACATCCCTATGTCCGTGAACTATTATCTATTCTCAAACAGTATTCACTTATGCATACCACTACCTTCGCTCAGCCTCTGAAAACTACCCTCTGTCCATGAACTGTTATTTTTTCATGAACTATCATCGCTTTCATGTATCAGAAAACACCCTCCACATACAACTAGAAAAATTATCTTGCACACATACTGAATATTCGTCCTCCACAAACCGATTCATCCATTGTGGGTTAAAAATCCCTGCAAATACCTTCAGTTGAATTTCTTCCACGCGAACCACTTTATCTTTTGTAAAATTCATCCTCCCGAACTTCCTTTGGACTTCAGTAAAATCCCTGACCAAAAATATGTTATCTAATGATATTCAATCTCAGTAGTAATTGGTGGAATTAGTGATTCCTATATAGGAAAAGATACCTAAAAAATCCGTTAACCTATGATTTACCAGATCTTCAATCCAGCCTTCACTGTATACCGATCCTTCTGCCACCATGAACCGCATGAACATGAGAGCCATTTTCTATCCTATATGCATACATTCTTTTTTACTGCACAGTCTATCTCCTCTACTGATGTCAATCCATCCGCATACTGCACCTCCTTCCACCAAAAACCATTTTTGGTTTGGCAAATCGCTCTGGCGTACCCTTCCTGCTGCTCTGCGTAGTGTTCACAGAACATAGTATGCCACCCATGAATTGTGGTATTAATTTTTCATCATTTTTCATTTTTCTTCAATGTTATTCATACCATTCACTATTATGTAGAAATCCTTCATTTTCCAACATCAAACATCTAATTTTGAGGTCAAAAAATTGGGAAAACACTAGGAAATTGTGCCACCTTAAAAAACTATCTTTGGAAATCACTACCATTCTCATTCAAGATCATTTGGATTTATAAACAAACACATACAAACCCAAAAATTTATGAGGGGATGCCTTGAGGGATTTTTTCCTGAAAATGGTTTTAGGTTTTTTTATTTTATTACATAGAGTCTAAAATATATGTATAAGAATTAATAGACAATTCTGCTCTCTTTTGATATAGATACCCACCCATTTTTTCATTATTCTTTATTGAAAACCCATTTATCATATATTTACTCTATGAATACCTATAGAAATAATTCTTAATGTTTTACGATGATCTTAAGAATCTCCTCCCAATCTTCTAAAAGTATCATGTCATGTATTTTATTCACTTTATCATACTATGCATTCAAGCGATTTGTTTTTATTACATTATTTATTTACAAATTTTATTGTAATAATTGGATTTTACACCTCCCTTTATAATCCTTATTATTGAAAAGTAATTATATACCACATTTCACTCTTATCAGTACCTTATATGAACCTTTTTGTATACCCTTTATGCTATCCAAATTTTTATGTAATTTCCCATGACAAACTATTATGTTTTAAATACCCATACCCATTTCGACTTAATGGTTTTCAACTATTTGTAACTTTATTAATTTTTCTAAGACATCTATATATGTCACCCACACACCATAATCATGGAATAAAAGGTTATGAAATAAATTTTTATGTTTTATCATAAATCTGGAAAATTATTTCATTTAAATGATATGAATGTGATGGGTAGGCCTAGAATTATATATCCCTTTAATAAATTGGTTGATATTATAATAACATGAGAAAAAATATATGGTGCATGGGTGGATATCTTGAATACACTATATTATTATATACGAGTTGATATGAAATATTTATGATTTTGATTCTATGTTTTATGTTGTTCCCACATTCTTATAATTCTCTAATGTTATCATCTTCAATCAAGAGTAAATGTTGATGATTATTATAATCTCCTTTTTATATCACTATATGAGGCCCCATGAATCACATGTACCACTTAAAATTATTATAGGTTGTGATTATTCTCTTTCATGGATTCATAAGTGACAAATTTATTATTCTTATACCTAGGTTATCCAATTAATTATTATATTATAAAAATAAATTGTGGGGGGCATTAGGGACATTTCAAATAATTCCATTATATACCTAGTTTATGGTATTAGGGTATTTTTTTCTTTCTATAAGACAATACCCCTCTTGATCATTCAGGATTATATTGTTTGTGTATTTATGAAATTAATCATGTAATAAAGCTTATAAAATATGTGGGTCATCATATATGTTATCAATGGATTGTCTAGTATTTTTTTACAATCATGATTATAAAACCATAGCGGAAGGCTTAGGCAGAAGACTAATCATTGGAAAAAATAAAATATCTTGATGATGTTTAAGGTAGTTGGATTTCTTATTAAATAAATCCATTAATAGATACTGGCCAATGTATGTCGCTAGGTGTATAGAGGGATTATATCTTTGAATGTGATCATTGCATCTTAAATCAAACAATTCACATTTTTTAATAATGATTCATAATACTATAAACCTATATAGACACTCTTGGGGGATATTCATTATCTAAACATGTTATATTTCCAAATTATTATGTAAGTAATAAAAAATCAATTATATTTTATGTTAATAAATAGGAAGTTTATATCATTGAATATAACCAATTAATTCAGAATTTTAGGAATTCATGTCATTTATAGGATATCCCATTAATGGTCAAAATTTCCTTTTTATTTTTTTTAAAATTTAAAAACAATCATCCCGAATAATCAATTATTTTATCTATTAAAAGAAAATACAAGGAATCTTGTAAAAACCATTTTGATGGGAATTATTTTCCTGCCAAAATGAGATACCCATTCTTATGGGATTAGGAGTCAAGAAATACATGAAAATAATTACTCAATGAATTAATGTTTTGAACAGAAACATGAATTATGTGGAAGAATAGATCAACCAAATTAAAGAGTTATTCTCTATCCTTTAATGTTTTAATAAAGTGATGGTCACTACAGAATGTTTATTAAATAGAGGTAGAACAAGTTCAATTTTGGATGTTTATCACGATTATAATGAACATGGATGAAATATATGTGATGTAATTTGTAGAATCAAGGATTTTTTTTTCAATAAATATTTTTTTCACCCTCCAAATTATAATGGATATTGAGTTACTTGGTCTAAATAAAAAAATTAAAAAACTCATCATGGTGTTTGAGGAAGGACACACAATAAATAAATGATAGGTCCATGAATTTTTTATTGAACTTTAATGTAAATTTAAAATCTTAGTTAGTAGAATTAAGACAAATCTACAAAAATGATTGGAAATTTTAGATGATGAAAAATATGAGAAAATTATATTATGTTCCCTAAATTTCAAAATAGATATTGATGATTCTTAAGGGTGTAATAGGACATGGGATAGTAACTATATAATGTATTTTAATTCTAGGAGAGTGAAAATGAATGATCATAATGGTAATAAATTCCATCATACCACTAGTCAAAAGGGTGATAAGATTCATCCCAAAAATTTCCTATTTGGGAAAATGAAATTATTTAGTTTTGGGATGGAAGGGGACCAAGCTAGATAATGTTGATGGGGGGATACCACTAATGTGATAGAATAATGGAATGATTTAGTCTAACCTCAATCTATTCTCTAATGTTTCGACTATATGTAATAAGGGCACTAGGAAAACCAATGCAGAATGCCAAGGTTTGTTGATGATAACTGACAACAACAATCTCAATGGCCTAGAGATAATGGGTGAGAATATTCCATCACAACTAAGTAGGTGGATACTTACAATGATGTGGTAAAAATAACACTAGTTATTCATTTAAAAATATCAAACAAACTATTTGATTATAGTTCATGTTATTCTTTCATATCATGAATGTTTTGTTGAACTAATCATACACCACCTTAAATAATAGAAGTTGAGTTATTATTTAAAATGAAAACTAGGGAAATTTCTTCATCCTAATAATATGAATTCTCTAATGTCAATATTTGTGATCTGGTTTTTTCTTATATCATTTTGAAACATCCTTTAGTGAAATTCTATTCAATTATGAGTGTTTCTTGTCTTTCTTTATATAGATATAACATAATTTTTGTTATAAGGATGTCACCTACTATATCTTGAATCAAACACTAATTTTATTCATGTGTGAGAATGGGGATGGATGTTATTTATAATTATAATAACAAGAATAGATATTATTTCATTATAAGTGAGAATATCATCCGAAAATGATTTAGACTAAGGAAAAGACATCCATGATAACATGACCATTGTAATAGAATATACTCATATGTGTCATAAACAATTTCATAGTCTTCCACCTAGTTGTGAGTTTTAGTTCTCAATTAATATTATATCCAAGAATTTTCTAATGTAAAATTCTTCATAATAAGTGCACACTGTTAAACATTATTATTTGAATAATCAAACACATGGTAATCTAGATAAAGTGTTTATATTATCGAGTTCTTCAACATAGGGTGTTCTAGTCCATTATTTCCATATTAATAATTGGTTAATGAACCTATGAGATGATAATAATGTGACCAACAAGATCACAAAAAATAGTATCATCTTCCATAGATTATGACTTGTTCAATCAACCACATGAATACGAGTAAATATTTTTAAGGTACATTTAGTTGGCATATTTTCATGAATTAATGAATAAAGGGGACATCCCCAAGACTACTTCTCTCACATGGTGTGGGAACTATGAGTTCATCATGATTCAATTTGGACTTGCTAATTATCTAGCTATATTTATGGATTTAATGAATAGATTTATTAGTTATTACATCCAAAAATATATGGTAGTCTTTACAAATGATATTCTTATCTAGTTAAAAAGAATGGGAAAACCTGAGGAAAATTTGGATGATGTACTTAAGACCTTGAAAAATGATAAAATTATATGTGAAGTACACTTAGTGTGAGTTGTGGATAGAGAAAGTAACGTTTTTGGGGAATGGTATCACAAGAAAAGGGATATACATAGATCCTTTGATGAAAATTGAAATTAACTAATGGCCCAAACAAAACAATGTGATAAAGTTTTATAGTTTTTTTGGATTAACTTTGAACAATCATCAATTTATGAGAATCTTATAACAATTTTAAAACCATATGACCATGATAACTTAGAAAGGAGTGATGTTTATGTTTATTGATGAATAGTATGATAGATTTAGTATGTCAAATAATATTTTTATCAAAACACCTGTATTCACATTACTATATGTTAATGTAGTATTTGTTAACTATAATAATGAATCCAAAAAATTAATGGTTTGTGTAATCATGAGTAATGACAATGTGATATACTTTGAATCTCTCTAATTAATAATACATGAGAATAATTACTTGAATCATGATATATAATTGTATACAATGATCTTATCATTGAATATTTGGTGATATTATCTATGTGTAGGGAATAATATCATATATATTGATCATAAGAGCCTCATGTATATAGTCTCATAAAAGGATCTCAATATGTTCCAAAAATATTGTTAGAGTATATCAAGTACTGTGAATTCTCAATCAATATCTATAATATGAAGGCTTATAAAGAGGAAGAATCTCTATATAGAAAGGATCCTATAACCCTATCCATGGTGGGGATTCAATTGGATCCCATATGATTTTTTTAATAGGTTGGGGCCGAAGCCTCATTTTATTATTAAAGCTACACATCATCATACTATAGTACTCAAATAAATACCCAATCATCTATTATTGAGACTATCATTGATTACAAAAGAGATGATGGAGAGATATTGAGAAAGGTGATTAATATTTAGTTGTTTAACATCAATGAAGACAGTGTTATATGATTTGGAACCTGTATATGTGTCCCATAAAAACTAGAAATGAATATAGAATTTTTGGATGATATGTATAGCTCATAAATTCCTATTTATCTATAAATCATTATATTGTACAAAGATCTATAGAAATTATATTTGTGGTCAAAGTAAGTGTGGGATTATAGAATTTTTATCCTGATGATTGGTATGCCAATATATCAAGGTTGAATTATTAGAGTCTAAATGTATGATGAAACTATTTACGATATTATTATAGATTTTTTAAAACAATTTTTTTTATTAGGACTCCCTATGATATATCAAGTCCATGACACTATTTAGGTGTAAATGGATCATAATAAAAATTCAATACTTTTCATTCATATCATGGAATATTTCATTCTATCACAATCAAACAATATATTTTTAAAAGAGTGATAATACTGCATAGAGAACCACTCTCCACTATATCAAATAGAGATATTAGGATTACCTAGAGGGTATAGAAAATCCTTCAGAATGTGTTGGATATAGAGCATATTACTAGAACTAGTTATCACCTTCACATGTATGTTCAGTATTAGATAAAAATTAAAACTCTATATGATTTATTGAGATCATGTTAAATGGATTTACAAGTCGATTTAGATCCATAACTTCTCATTAAAGAGTTCTGATGTAGGATCAATTTCTATTATAACATCCAAATAGAACCTTATGAGGATCTGTATAGAAAAAATGTATGAGAATCCATGATACTATGATGAAGTTGGAGTATTGAAGCTGAGGGGACATGATCATATCTAAGAGTTGATAGAGAGTTATCAGTCTATTCAGAATCCTATTCAGTCCACACAGTGTAAATAGAAAATATGTACATGAAATCATCGATAATACGTAGAGTTTGGGGTTAGTGATAATGTGTTCCTCTCTATATAAATATGGAAGAAATTTATATGGTTTAAGAATAATGGAAATCATAATCCTAGATACCCATACCACTTTGAGATATTTTATTATATTGGAGCTATGATATATTTCCTAGAACTCCAATTTAAACTATTTCTAGAACATGATTTGTTACATGAATCCATCTTAATAAAGTACATACCAACCCCCTATCGTGCACTGAATCATGAGGTGGAATCATTTTATAAAGATCAATTATATGAGGTGAATTAAATTATAATAAAATAATCTAGGAAATAAATTTATAAAAAACAAAAAAACTCACATAGTCAAAGTAATATAGAGGAACATCAAGTTTGAGGAGGAAATATGGGAGCTAGAAGAGGTGATGAAATAGAAATACCATATTCTTTTATATGGTATGAAATGAAATTTTTAGAGTGTAATTTTTGAAGGGTAATAATTTAATATTATATAATTTTATAAATGAA
The DNA here is from genome assembly GCA_963277665.1 of Viscum album. NCBI lineage: Eukaryota > Viridiplantae > Streptophyta > Magnoliopsida > Santalales > Viscaceae > Viscum > Viscum album. The sequence continues at coordinate 857,975,503 of OY728157.1, read as the reverse complement.
GTTCCATTATTAATTTACAAAATACTCATTAGGTAAAGTATTTATAGAAAAAATATGCTACTTTTTATTTGTTATGTTGGAATCTTAAAAAGTTTGACTCTAATTTGACCTTTGGAGTTAATAAACTATTAAGAATAATAACTTCTATTAATAATGATTTTATTTAATAAATATTAATATAAGTACAAATTAAGGGTTATTTTAAAATCCAGTTTACATATGAATAATATTATATAGCCTCATCTATTATAATTTTATCTTATAAATACCATTTTTCATAAAATCCTAGGGTTATGGAATCTATATGATTTTCCCTTTATCCATCCCAATTAAAAATTTAAAAAAAAGTTGTGTGAAACCATTTATAAGAGATTTTCAATCATGTAGAGATCGCTAGCTAATCTATTTTCACTGAACCACCAAAATAATGTATTACAGTCATACACTATATCATTAAAGAAGATGATGTTGTAAAAAGGGGTTATATATCTAGACCCTAGAATTATGAATATTTAAATTATATATTTAACAAAATAATGATTATATTGATCAATTTTCATTATTTGATTATATATATACATTTCTAAATAATTATTTTGATTAAAATTATATTTTAATAAATAGAAACCCTGATTTTATTTTTGGGATATATATTATTTAAATTATAACAATAATGTTGATAAATCTAATTTATTTTAAATAAATGATATTTCCTTGATCTATTTTTGAAAAGGGATATTTATTTAAAAATAAATAATAATATAAATTAATAAAGTCTTATGTAATTTTAATAAGGGTGGAATAGTTTTTAGTATCGTAAAACAAGAATTTACCAATAAATAATGTTTTTAATTTATAAGTGGAAAATCTAATATATTGGATCTGATTTTGGTAAAATAAATATCAATTTTTAAATCACCAAGTTGAATTTAGGTAATGGTGAACTTTCAATAAGTTTATAAGAAAGTATATTTTTTGGAAAAAAATTAATTATCGTATAAATATATAGGAAATATTATGTCATCATAATGGTTTAAAATTTGATGTAATAAATACATTAAATTTAGTTCATGAAAAAAAATAATTGTTCAATTTAAAATAATTTTGTTTTTAACTAATATAAAGAATTTTAATAATCTATAATGAATCCTACAAAAAATATATAATATTTTATAGTTTTAATAACAATTCATTAGGAACATAGATTACATCCACATCATGAATGGTATTATTTTAATATGCTCAGTTCACATCCTAATAAAATATTATAAACCACTACAATTTTCTAGAAATCATTGACCAAAACTAAAGCGAGGATTCTGGTTTTGTTTATATTATTATATTGTATCTAAAACCTATGATAATAAACTAATAAATAATTAATCATTATTTTTATATAAATATCCAACCATACACCAATTCATATTCACTACAAACCCATTAATCATGATGTTTTTATCTCTCTCCATCTATATAAACCTTTTAATTGGTTCCTATGATCTTAAGAATTTCCTTCCAATCTTTTAGATGTTTCATCTCAAGTGAGGGATTCTATCCCTCATCTTAATTCAAATGCATTTTTATATGATTTTTTTTTCAATTGTTAATTTTAAATAGGTTTTTTCAAATACCTTTATTTTTATTTTTATTCACATGTAATAAGATACAACCTCTTAATATAATTAATACTTCAATGCACCATTATGTACAAAAACTTTATGCTAAAATAATTCTATGATTTTTGATGCCAATATTTTATGTTGTGAGTACCCATCCCCATTTCCAATCAAGGGTATTGAACAAATATTACATATCATTAATTTTAAAATTAATATATTAAATCCACACACTATAATGGGAGAATTAAAGGATATTAAATATGGTATTATGTTGTATGACTTATGTGGGACAAAAATCAATGTAAAAGATATGAAGATAATGGGTTAGCCAATAATTATACATAACTATAATGAAATGTGTAATATCTTTATCTCATGATATTAAATTTATGGTCCATGTGTGGTTATCCTAAGAACACAATGTTTTTATTTTTTAGTGGGTATCCTTGATTTATGCAAACTATGTCATGTTTTAGGTTGTCTCCACATTTATATGATTTCTTATTGTTGTCATCTTATTTCATGAATTAATTTACATGATTATTATTATCACCTTCGTATGTATCAATTTTATTCCCCTTCACCCACATTCACATCATTAATTTACTCTATATTTTTATTATTCATTTACTGTGCTTGATAACTAACCAATTTTTTTGTACATAATCTGATTATCCTTTGAAATTTTAAAACATCAATGGAATTTGAGGAATTTATATGGAGTTTTAACTAATTTATTTTATCCTTATCTCATTTTATTATGTTATGTACGTAATTTACTAAATAAACTAGTCCTAAAAATCATCTTCGGTTGTATAATGGGTATATTTATGTAAAAAATCATGAAATAAAGTGTATAAAATATATGATTTTTCCAAGAAATTCATAGTTTCTTATTTTATAAAACTAATATCTAACTTTACTTCATCATCCACATCTATATTCCTTTTCTAGTTCATAAATTCAGTAATAATAACAATAAACCTCCCCTAATCATTTTTCTATAATACACAATGGTAATTTATCATTGAAACTATACAGAGTTATATATCTACAATAATCAAATGTGTTTTTTCAAATGGAATAATATCTGGTATCCTCTACATTACTCATCAACAACATGAATATATATATTTATTTATATATCATGTGGAAATGTTTTAAATACTGTTGTTTTCTTATTCATTAGAATACAATGAACCACGTTAATTCATGATTTGAATAACTATAATTTTCACTCACTTAAATACTCATGAAATCTATCATTGTGAATTTCATAATATATAAAAACCATGGACTCTTCTTCACATCATATATTATACTCAAATTTATATATCATTCAAAATTAAAACTTGTTCATTAAAACATTGAATTCTTAGAATTCATCTTGCTCTAATGAACCAAACATCCTCCTCTAATCTTGACACTATTACTCCTGTCTCATTGAAAAATGTCTAGAATTAATGATTCCTTATAAATATTTCCCAGAATCATAATTTTTTTATTGAGGGTACCTTCAAATTTCTTGGTCATAAATATCTCTTCTAAAAGAAATCTTCATTATAAATCACTTGTGAATATTGATAGGAAAATCATGATATTAATTTTTATTAATAAAAAAACATCCATGAATTTTCTTGATTATATCCCCCTTATTCTTTAAACAAAGCATAAATCATGATAATTAGATTGTGATATTTAGAATAATTAAATTCTTATTTACAATACATCAATATATTCAAAATTATGAATATGTAATCACTACATTTTAATAGATCTTAGTTTTTACCTATATAAGTCAGTTTATGATGTAATTATAATTTTTGAGTCAATATTACTAGCAATTTTAAGACTCTAGATTTACCTTTTGTACCACAGAAAAAGATGCATACTATTTCAAAACAAAAATTTGAGACTTACACAGTGTGAAGTTAACATTATGAAAGCCATTAAAATAACGAATGTCAATTACATACTAACAAACTTAAGAAATACCTTTTAAAAAATAACCCTCACATAGTGTGAGGCATATTTAAATATTTCATGGTAAATATGAATTAATTCAACATAGGAATCAATTTTCCTATAATAAGTAATCTATTTTTCAAAAATTACTCTTTCATGTGTCCTATACTCCTCCCAAACATAACAGAATCTCATATATATTATTTCTAGAAAAATTATGATTATAGAATTTAGATATAAAAATCCATGACGCTTATTTCACTTCAGAGAGATTGATTTAATAATTTTATGATGAAATTTATTCAATAATATCTAATAATAATAATGATATTGAAAGAAACCTAATTCCACATAATATAATCATATTAAAATTCATATGAATCCACTGTCGTTAATTTCCAACATAGGTTATATTAATTTTGAATTCTTATGATCAATTCCATATGATCATAATTCCAAGTGATCAAAGATGTACAATAAAATTTGTATATTGAAGACATACAAACAAAGGTATATGATCTTAGACTGTTAAAACCATCTATATATTTTTTTCATCCAATTAAATTATTCTCGTTGATTTATTTAAAAACATATACAAATACCATCAAATGATAAACACATACATAAACAAAATTTAATGAAATCAACTCTGTTAAAATATTTATTCAATGATTTAATGGATGTAGATCATTATTTAGGATGAAACAAATAGGGATAAAATGGTTTTTCTGAGAAGAAAAATAAGACGAAAAATTATAATCTTGGAAACTCATATGATTTATTTGATAAAAAATGGTAGTTATAAAATGTTTCACAAATAGAAGTTAAATTGGTATATCGATTCTTCAATAATATGTATACTTCCCTAAACTGAAATTTTGGTCTATTAGTTTCATTTCTATCAAGTGAAAAATCAATACACCCAATACATTGTAGGTTAATGATAAATACCCCATTTTATAAACCATTTTATACCTATACGGTGTTAACTAAACACTTGAAAAATATTATGCTGTGTTAGGATGGAATTTATGATTTTTCAATAGTTTCTTATGATAACCTAGACACTTATGTCTTGGATATCGTTGAGTTAGAAATATTAATTTACAATTTTGTCTACTTAATTATAATTAATAAATTAGTAGCCACAATTCTAATCATAAATAAATATTCCAGTTTACACCCATTACATTTCTTCAACAAACAACATCAATATTTTTAACTTCACATGAATATATATGGACTGTCACTAATGAGAACATCATAGAGTTTTAAGAATCAATATTATAAATTTTCTATGTAAATATATGTCATCAATATGCTTTTTCACTACCCTTACATAATTTTATTTACTCTTTATTCACTTAATGAAAATTATATATGTTCTTGGGATCACATAATATTTACAATACTTTGGTTCTAAACTAAATCCAAAGCATTAAAATTAACTTCAAATATTCTTAAATATATTTTCATTAATAATAATTGATACAAATAAATTACTAGCAATAAAACAAAACTCACATGACATGGGATCATCATGAGATACTACTTCCAATATTTTTATTTATATCTATCATTTAAAACATAACATTTAAATGTTTAATTGATTCTTTGATCAATCAGTATATTCACATCACCTCTTAATCCATGGTTTAAACATTCCAAATAATTGTCACATGAGAAAATTCAAAAAATCAACTAGTTTATTAAATCACTATTTTCTAATCATGATTCATAAAAAATTCCCAGTGTAATCACCTATTATTCCTGGAATAGAAAATTGTTTTATCAAATTATACTATGAATTGGGGAAATACATCATCATTTTTTCGATATTAAATCATTAACATAAAATATATTTATTATCTAAATTTATCCAAAGAAGGAAAATGTTCTTCCACTTCTAGATATAGTCATGTAACTTTTAATTTATTTTTGTATAAATTTATTAAGATTCATTTAGTTGAATACCTATAATTTTTTATTATTTGGTATACCATATAACTCTTAATTTGGACTTTCAAGTTAAACCTTTTTGTCAATAACTCTATCTGGTTGGTAATAAAACTAAAATTTAGTTTTATAATTATCATTAGTTTACATTGTAACATATTTATTATATATTATAAATTTAACCTCATCTTATTTGAAGATCCATTCAGCATCATCACCTACATTACTCCACATAATTTCGATTGAATAATTTTTTTTTCAAATATGAATTTGATGTTCATTTTCATGGGATACTTTTTTGATCATCTTATGTTGACTTATTACTTAATATTAATTTCTACATTCCTCATGAATCATGGTGAAATATATTCAACCATTTTATAGTTAATTCAAGATAATAATATATTAACTTGAAATATCGTATTTCAACGCATGAGTTTTCTTTCTACAAGTGACAAAAATACCTCGATTAAAACATTTTCATTGTTTTTAGAAACATGTATATCTATAATATATATGGTTTTAGAATAAAATATAGATAATTGACCTGACATGATCTCTCATTTCACCGGAAACTGGTTTTGTTTGTAGATTATTGACTGAAACATTAAAGAGATCATTTTCTTAATGATATAATGCCACTGTACTAAATAATGGTGTAAAAAATATGATGGTTTATATTTTGATTTTAGAATACTTCATTTTACCTACATGTCAAGGGATAGATCCAATATCCTCAATGATATAGTTGAAGAAACTATCCGAATTCTCATATGTGATAATCATCAAATCATATAACATGTTGTGTTGAACATATACAATCACATCTTTAGCATTTTATCAACATCATGGGTGCTATATAATTTCTCTAAAATGGATTTTATTGATGTATAAATATTCAACTTCAAATATAATTTTTTTTTAAAAATTAATCATTTAAGAAATTTTATACATTTGTATCACTAATGACTAGTATTCTACTAGTCTAATTTATTGAAATTTCCATAACATTTATAGCCACTATTCAATGAATTTTTGTAGAATAAATTTCAATTACCCGAGATCATAATTGATAACTAACCTATTTAATCTAAATATGAGAATTATAACCCATTAATAAAGGAATTATTTTTTCATTAACTATGTTCTCCATTTATTAATTCTACTAATAACAGATTCATAGAGGAAGAAACTTGTGGTAATGAGGCCACATGTTGAACCTCTATGGTTGAATACCACATGGGGGGAATGATTTGATATAGTTTTTAATAAAATTATTGGGTTATTCTTCTCATGTTATCAAGTACAAAGTCAACTTATCTTTATAAGAATAACATTTTAATAAACTAGGAGAAATATAAATTAAGTGACACATAGATTTCACTTGGTTCACTACTAAAGTATATTTCAACGAAGATAAAATGAAAATTTTTCAATATACCATAAGATGGAAAAAATCACTATAAATTAATACATGGTTTAATAAGGTTCCCTGATAAATAAATGGTTCACTCCATCCTTCACTCTATACACTCAATACTTATAAGGATTACATATATTGAATCTGAACACAATGGTTGATCAAAATTTAATTTCTATGTAATATAATCATTGATTTTTCATTAGTGTTATGTTTATGATCTATTTCATTTCTAAAATCCTTATCAGTTATAAAACTCATCTTATTTAACTCTATTGTATTATATATTATAGATATATAAATGTTCTCCCCTATTGACTTGTTTAATCATTGATCTACCTAATATCATGGGAAATTATTTAATGTACCTTTCCATGAATTTTTTCACATATCAAGAACTAATTGGTATATCCAATAGATAATTAATAAATAACTATGTTAGCCAAGTCAACCTTACTGTGATTAAATTAGTGATTGGATTTAAACATTGAACCCTTACTGGATTACAAACATCACAGTATGACCACCTATACTATGAAATAATGTATATAAAATGGATTATATTATTTTTTTGTTGACCTTCTTTGTAGAGTGGTGTTATTTCAAAAACAAGACCCAATGTATATATATATATATTATTTAATATTCCATATGTGTTCATTATTTTATATTCTCATTCCTCATTAGAATTTGAGGCATTTATAGCATGGTCCTTATTTTGGTGATGTGAAGAATAACTTCTCATATAAGTATATACTTCATGAAATATCTGAAAATGATCATCTCAATATAATGATGTTAATATACAATGTGTGCCTATTTTTTCAACTAATTATTTATTCTTACACAATAACTTCTATAACATAGTCCTCATTTTTAGGACTAATTATAAATGAATAATCATTATTTTTTAAAATTCATCAATAAAAATAATTTGAGCATTTCACGTTAACTTTATAATTTTTAACCTCTTTGTAAACATCATTTAATTATACATAACATTCAAAGAAAATTATTTATTCAAAAAAACATTAATTATACAATGTTTAACTCCTTCATAATGAAATATTACTCTAATCATTTATAGTTACACTCAGTGGAATGTGATATAAACTCAGAACATGATTTCACATTGATTATTCTTATATATCCTCCATATTCCATAGATAATACTATATATCATATTTTCATTTTTTATATTAATAAAACAAATTTTCCATTTATCATGTGAGTATTAAATAATTTTTTTATTGATTCATGATTTTCATATTCCACTAAAAACATATGATTATTTATTTTAGTTAATCTTAATAACCTTGAGCTATTTTGTTAATCCAACAATTAAATAAATAAAATTAATTCCATATATTACTTGGTTCCATACATTCTACATGTATGCCAAAATTTTAAAAAATGATATCCCTGGATCAAAAAATAATAATCAAAACTAGATATTTTTTAAAATCTAATAGATCATAATGCAATGATGTCTTTTGTGATGTCATATATTAAATCCAATCACAAAGAATTATAGAAAATTGCAATATATTATCGTACTAAAATATAAAAAATCCAACCAAAATAGTTTATTTACTTTGAAAATTTCTCAAAATGATTATTTAAATTTATACATATCTAGTAATAATTGTAGTTTGATACTTTTTATCATGATGTATTATATTCAGTTTCCAATTTCATATTTAATTTGAAAATGACATAGTGATGGGATAAAAACTTATCAAAGACTAATTTTATGGCTACTATCACTAGAAGAAATAAAAATTCTATATCCTAGATATTGTGTATTTTATTTTACCCATATGATGCAATAGATGATATTTTAGTATTATCATTTATATATAACATAAATGACCATAAAAAATATCAATTATTCATACTACACAAATCATGTAATTATATTACAAAATAATATATTTGAAGGATTAAATTCATAATTTTCATATTAATCAATCCTAAAGTCTCCATGAATAATGTTGTTTGTATTAATAAGATATTTCATCTAATAATATTGTATCGAGGAAATTATTTTTTATATAGTAGCATAACTTCTTCCAAATACTAAATCAATGAGTTTTTTTTTTCAATCAGTAACATTAGAAATATAATGCGGCATAACATGAATCAATGGGAACATGATTTTCTCTCACAGGACATTAAATTGATTTCCTTTAATTGTAAGTGAATTTTTATATTCATGATTTACCCACCATTGATAAAATTCTCCCATTATAATTATGCTTCCTCTAAATCAACCCAAACCTAACCTCCAGTCTTGATCCTCAAACACTATTTCATTTCTTCCTCATATTTGTGATAATAATTTGATATAATAAACTTCATATCAATAATATGGATACCTAATCAATATTAACTTCATGAAATAATTATCAAATTTATATTTGTTATATATGTTAGTGTGTCGGGATCTCCACAACATATATTAAATCTATCTAATGAAAATTTTAGAGGTTCATTCCACCATGACATAATATTTGATATTTTCTATTAGATAAATACATCCATCTATATGAAATAATTATTATAGATGATTAAAATAAAATTTAATATCTAATGGTTTGTTAAAATATTTTATGTTTAGTATACTCAAAGTGATACATCATCAAATAGTTATTATTCCTAATGATGTGTCAAATGTTTGTCATTGAATAAGTTCCTTATTTATTATCCTCCATTAACAACTCTATATCATTCTTTAAAGAAAATATAATTTACTTATTACTTATCATTAAAACATTCAATATCTATCAATCATAACTTACTGAATAATTTATGTATGAAATAAATATATCATAGGAGTACATAAATCAGTTCAATGAAAAAAAATCAGATATGTTTCGATAAACAATGATAAAAATTATAGTATCACATGAATAAATTTTTCATTAGGAAATGAATCCAAGGGAGTAATAATATATATGTATTATTTAATTTTTAATACATTTATCATAAATCCTGAACTTATGAAGCAAAAATACTTTAGGAAATTCCATAAAATCAAAAAAAAAATTATTAATAAAAAAATTAAAAAAAATTTAGTTCCACATAAAAAATCGTTTTAATTTCATAAATATATCTTTGGAGTTTATTTACTTTCCTCCAACGTTGAGAATACAATACAATATGGAAATTGAGGTGACTAATCATAATATAACCTCAATCTATCTCTGTTTATGGGATTGATATTCTTTAATCCCTTTAAATAAGGGTGATATATTTAATCTAATTTGGTTTCAAAAATACCCCCTTACAAATTTAAACCCTCATTGAAAAATAAAACACCATTATCCAACTTGTCTTTTATAGAAATATATGAATTTTTAAATCTATGAACAGATATTTTAGAGAGTCCTTTCCATGTTATGGGGTAATATGATTCATGAATATACTTGAAAAAGTGTCCATCTGCAATTACCTAAAAAAATGTTATAAAATAAAAAATAAAAAAATTCGTGAATAAATAAATTAAAACAAACCGCTCTAAGACTTTGAGAGTAATATTTTTATCAGAAACATTGGTAATTACCCATTAAAACTATATAGTCTATAAATAATCAACATGTAGATTTCCATTTTAACATAATTCTAAGATTTCATAAAAAAAACATTTTCAAAAAAAAACGTGAGAAGTAATTAAATAATTTATCTAGGAATGAAGTTTAAAAATTCACACATCAAAGTTTGATAGGATAAGTTTGTCCCATTTGGAAAAACCTTGGTGTTAAAATATTAATAGATTTACTTTTCCTACCTTTTTCTATAATTTTATACATCAATTTTATAAATCATCATCAATTAATTATTTAAAACATAAATCATATGTTAGTATCCTTAAATTGTATTCCAGATATTGTATTTTTCTTCTAATTTGGTTAAAAAAATTTATAGGTTCCAATATTTAACTATATATTTCGATTTATATCAACAACATACTGTTATTTTCATGATTAAAATGGATGGTTATATTTTTTTTCTCTATTTATAATATAAAATACATTACTATTATCTATATTGATTCTCATCAAGTCGCTTTTATATTTTACTAATGTATATAAGTTTAGTAAATTTCATGAAAATTATTATCATTTTATAAATTTTATAAATATAATTGATATTATTAGTTTATTATATTTTATGATAATGAATTTAATATGTAAAAAATCCAATTTTTTAAATAAAAATTCTTATATATTTACAGGATGTTGTATTAAAATATTATGTTTTTATTTTTTATAATTTGTAATAATATAAAATCATAGTTTTATTTGGATATTATATATACATATTGATTTTTTTTTAATATTCTATGTCAAATATTGGAAAAAATTTATGTTAAAAATATTACATGAAAAAATTTGAATAGTACATTTTTAGTTTATGTGAATAATAATTCTTATTTGAGTAATTTTTAACATTAAACCCCTAATGTCTGACCTAATTAATATTATACATTTACTGTAAAAATAAATGTAATATAAAAAGAGATTTTGTTTTCAATAAATTTATGATAATTAATATATTTATGATTTTTACATGAGTTTTAGATTTTAAATTATATTTTTACATATGGGAAATATTTATATATATAATTTCTTAAATTTTGTAGAGTGATTTTCACATAGTAATTTTTTTTTGATAGTCATTCTTATGTGAGATAAAAATAATATACATTTACATATAGACTTAAAAAATAATGAATATTTATCATGGAAGATCAAAAGTTATTTTATTACTACATGATCTAAGAATTAATAATATCTTATATGAATGTTGAATAAAACAAGATAATGTATATTTGACTCTGATACAAACATAGGGAAGAATAAAATATAAGGGTAAGGATTGTTCCATTAAATAACATTACATATCTTGATAAATGATTTATTAAAGGGGTGAATTTCTACATAACCATACATCACATATCATACTTAAAATCAATTAATGATATTTTTATATCTAATACTTTAGATATTATCTATTGGGATGTGTTTTCACCATCTGGAACAAAAGTGATTAGAGGAAAGACATATGTGGTTGACGATTATTCGATATTTAAATGGGTTTAATTTTGGAGGATTTAAAGTTATTCATGGGTTATCCTCTAGTATTATTGATATAGTGTTCAAAATGTAAAAAATTATAAAAATTGTTTCATTGAATAGTGTCCACAGCGGTGAATTATAATATAATGAGTTCTATTTTTTTTCAAATCATGGCACAAAAATAATTTTTCTACAATATGAACAACTACATCGAATTGATTGGTTGAAATGAGAAATTTTTATTTATATAAAACTTCTATAACCTGTTTATGTGAATATATTTTACACATGAATTTATAGAATATTATCCATTATACATATTCTTATGCCATAATTTATAAGGCCTCAACCGTAAACATTACTTAATCTTTATTTTTGATCAAGAATTTACTTTATTTCACAATTAGGTTATATTTAGGTTTAGAGATTTATATAATTAGGCCATAACTATTACATTACATCTCAAACATTACAAAGTAGACACTTATACTCTATCCAATTTTTTTTCACTACAGAAAAATGCCTTAAAAAAGAATTACTTTATCGATAAAAATCATCTTGAATTATTTATTTCTCTTACACTTATTTATAGCATCTGAAAAACATTTCAAAAACATGGGATGAGGATAAATATCTTTGTAAAGGTTATAAAATATGTAAGTAAACATTAGTCCATGAATACATAAAAATTAATGAAATCATACTTTTAACTCATAAAACATAATCTATTTAATATAACTCATGATATCATATGATTTATTAATAAAACATATAAATCATAAATCATAGAGGTAAATGTAGAGACCCCAAACATGACATACATGGACATTACATTTCTTTTTTGGAATACTTAATACATAACAAGAACCAACACTCAAGGACCGTAATAGTTTAGTGTTTTTGGAAACTCAGAACACAATCTTTTAATCATGGTGAAAGATCTTCAACATCTCTCATAAAGATCTTCCCCTTTTTCTCATACCTAAATCCTTTCTTTAAATCCTAGGGAAAATAAAACATATAAAAGGGTGAGCTGAAATGCTCAGTAAGGGTAATCATGGAGAAAATAAAACAAATCATATACATTTTAACTTAAATACATGAACATAAAGTATAAACATCAAGATCTTGAGAAATGATATAAAATATGGTAGTACAGAAGGCATAGATCATAAAGAAACATTAATCTTGATAAAATAGATTGAGAACAAAACATTTAACTGTGGAAACCATTAAGCACATGTTATGATTTCCATAGTAGCCATGGCATTGCTGCCTAGACCATCTTAGTGGACAAAGTCCCTTTCTGAAGTGAGTTCACTCCTCATTTCAGTCCTATAACACTGAACCGGATTAACTTATTATCCCATACATGTCTATATCATGAGATAGAAATCGTTACCCAATGCATTGGAGGTAGATATAGGTCCCACCCATCTCATAATGAAATCATTCTTACTTATGCCACAACATAAACATAAATCATTCATCATAACCCAAAGAATAAAAATGGGTTTCATAAACATCATCCCATCATAATATAATCCATACAAAAAAATGGATATCATTTCATCATAATAAAATTGAGACCATGTAGATCATAGAGAAATTATACTTGAAACATACACATATGAAATAATTCCATCTTATATGGAAAATGGTTTTGATAAAACACTTGAAATGAATTGTTGAGGAAAATATCATTTTTTCTTCAAAATCTTTTTCTTTTCACAAAATTCAATACAATTTTAAAAGAAAAGTATTTTTTAGAAAGTAATAATGAAATCTTGTAGAGTAATCTTCATTCAAATTAGGCGTTATGAAACTGTAAAAATACGTTCATGTTGTATAAGTTAAAAAAACATTCTTCTCGTACTTTTTTCGGAAAAGTCCAAAAGTACCTTGTATGGTAAAAAGAAGTAGGATTCCTTTTATAACATGTCGTAAAATTCATAAATGGGTAAAAAGGACATTAAAAATACATGAAAACATTTTTAGAAAACATGGACATGGATGATAAAAAAACACCAGTAAATACTTGCGAATAAACAATCTCGAATAAGAGTGAGATTGGAATAGTTATCCCTTACCTTAGGTCTGATATGCTTCGTACCTATCTGAACCTCCTGTATAATGATTTCAATAATGTCATTGACTTATTACAGAATCATATTCGTTGTTATGATATCATATATGGTTCACTTATGACTTTATATTAACTGTTCTTTTGTAAATTCCATGTTAAAGTAGTGTTTTGGGTAAAATCGTTTCATTTATTGTACGTGTTTTGACATTTTGTTCTTGATATTATTACTTATATCCTGATTTAATTAATTTCAGAATGTAAACACATGATTTATATATAATATATATTCAGTATATAAATGGAATGAAATACACCGTTCATGGAGACGGTAGGCCGTACGTACGCATGAACGCTGTTTTCGTTTCCTTAATGAATTAAATGGAATTAAGTAAATGAAACTTATATGTACATAAATCCAGTATCATTATTATGTAATATCTTTCATGATTATTTATTATATATACTTTATAAGTATACTTTAATGGTTAATCAAGGAAAATGAATCTCATCGCGTTTGTGGAGACGGTAGCCCGTACATATGCACAAGCGATGATATCATTCCCATGATCATGGAATTGTATTCAAGTGTATGTATAATTTTTCAGAATAAATATCAATTTACAATAATCATATATAGTTATCTATTTACACCATTATACCCATCCATGTAAGGTGGTGGGGGAAAACAGATTACACCACAGCATGGAGACAATATTCTGTACGTACGCACGTGAGGTGATTTCATTTTCCGTAGGATGGATAGAAGATGAAATCGGGTTGTTTAATATTTATAATAACATATTAGTATATCAGTGATACTGATGTTATTAATTTATGATGAAAAAAATAAATAATAATAATAAGAAGAAGATATAAATTAGAAAGAATCAGTAAAGGATATTACATCTTATTTGATGCGCCTCTTCTTAACCTCCTCTTAAGGCACTAGGGTTGTTCTTTTGAGGATAAAAAAACCTCTATGATGTAACTAGAGAGTATGAGAAGAGGAATGGGTAGAGGTTGGCCGAGCTTCAAGGCTCAAAATGGTGTGAAGAGAAGAGGGAAGGGGTGCCCTTTTTATAAGGGAGGAGAGGGGCACCTTAGGAAAACTTAAAATATTATTTTATAATAAAGTCATATTCGGTTTTTAATAGCTCAAAATTGATTTATTTTGAAGCTAAGGTAGGGATGGGTCGCAAGCCTCTCAACAAAAAGGTTTTAGACAAGTTTATGTTACTATTTTATCCTTTTCATTTAGATTTAACTCTAAGATAAATAATTTAACTTTTACCGTGTCTTTTTTCTTTCTTACACTATATGGTTAATAAACGTACTATAACAAGACAAACAAACCCCAAGTGGTTCATTATTAATACATATAAACTTATCTAAGTCATTTGGCTGAACCTTATATTTTTAGTAATACAATAACAATTAATAATATAATATTTTTTTAAAAACTATTTTATGTAAATTTTGACACTATTTGGTAATTGATTTTTGTGAAAATCATAACAACATGACTAGTTCGAAAAACGTTAATTGAATCAATAGTAACATGTAATATTAACCTATAAAATTAGTTTAATTCATAAAATGTATCAAATTACATTTATTTGGGTATTTATAACATCAATTATGTTAATATTAAATTAATAATGTAATTACTTCATCATCATTGTGTCATAAATAAACTAAATTATTTAATGTATAAAAATTATAAATATAATATAATTATGTAGGAAATATATTTAGCTTTATAATGAATATTTATAGTTGAATTTATCTTATGTATATCCCTATATTAAAAATGTTTTAGTTATTAAACATTGATTTTAACTATTTTAACTCTTCTTTAAATAAAATAATAATAAGTGTTCTAATCTAATCCAAGTGGACCTAAAGGGTAATAAAATATTCTTAAGGTTGTTTTTGGTCGAATTACAATTATCCAATAGAATTAGGACATGTTTTAGGGTAATAATAATATCATTTTTACCCTTAATTACCCTATTTACTTTTAACCGTGGTAAATAAAAGTAAAAAGTTACTATTTACCAAAAATTATTATTATCGTATTGAACCACATTTTACTCCTTTATATTAACCATGTCTCCTGTATTTTTGAAATTCAACTCACAGAAGCGGGAAAATTAAGTTTTAAGTACAATTTCAAATGCTCCTAGGATGTGGGTAAAAGACGGTGAAAAGTTCAATAAAATTTTTATATATCTAAAATTATTATAAAATGACTCCAATAAATTACATTGAACTTATATAGGTATTAAGTATCAATTTTTACCTAAAATAAATTTAAATAAAATAAATAATTATTTAAATAAAAAGTCGGTTTTTAAATAGTAACCTAGTGTTTTCACTATTCATCAAAAATTGAAAGTTTTCAGAAAAATACCAAAAATTCACCCTAGGCTAATTTTGATATTCCGAATCAAAAAATGAAGTCCATTTTGAAAGATAAAATTTATATAATTTCAAAAAAGTGGGTATTACTATTCATAACGGCTAGTTCAGAATAATATTATAATAATATCTCGTTTAGTGAAACTCGGTATTGCGTACTACACACGCTATCGAGGAAGGTCTTGATTGTGTGTAATTCAAGCCAAGTCAGGGCTGCGTATAGTGAAAGCTTCGTTTCGTGTTGCGTATAACATAATCAAAACTTATTTTATTTATACATTAAACAAAATCTATACTTAATGTTGCGTAGAATAATTTCCACAAAACGAACATGAAATTGTGTGTAACCTGAGCCAAGAATTGTATTGTGTATACTACAAGCTAACACAGTGTTGTGTATAGTACAAGATAATCTTGGTGTTGTGTATAATAGAAGACATCAATGAAATTAAAAATAATATATCTCATAAAATCTCGGGGTGTTACATTCTACCCCCCTTAAAATGAATTTCGCCCTCGAAATTCATCAGGGTTATCAATGGTTTACTAATTGAAAGTTTCTTTAATATAAACCTACATCGTAAAAAGGAATACCAAAACTTATCGTTAAAAACTGAAGTATGAAACGTAATGGTTACCCAAAATAACTAATCACTGGGTTTCCACATAAGCAAACATAGGTGAAATGTGGTAATGGAAGAGAAATCTAACCATCATGTTCTGATGGAGAGTGGTAGAGAACATGGATATGAAAAATCCAACAATCAAAAATCCATAAATTTGTGATGATCTAAGGTACCATCTGATTCATTGGATATAAGGGCACTAGGACAACATTTCTGTTTTTCAAGATCATTTCCCTAAAGTAGAAGAATTTTAATTATAATAAATACTTACTTTATTTCAGTATAATATCACCGTTGTTCATGCCTTGAATAATTTCAACTTCATCTCTTATAGAAATGAAGTTGAATTTTTCATTCGTAAAGTGTTAGAAGATCATGCGATAGAATGATAGGTCATTCCATCTGTCTCAAACAAAAGGTTAGCAAAAGTTATTAAATACACATAAGTGCATCTATAGTGAGATTAATTGTATATGGTTCTTATATATCATTCCACTTAATAAATTAACGCTAATTTATACTAACAATGGAAATCCTATAAGCCAGTGGTAAGTGATAAAGGCATGTCGCACTTCAGTTGAGGGTTTGATTCCCACAGCCTTGTCCGACGCGACGGGTTGTCGCCCGTCCTGCAGGTTGTCCTTTTTCTAAAACTACATTATTATAACATTGCATAAATAATATCAAAAAAAGTTCTAGCCTTAAAAAATAATGACTTCTGTCCAACATAATCCATTCCAATATTTAGGCTTATCCAAAATACTTCTTTTAAAGCTCATAGTATAAAGAAAACAATTACTAGAAATGTCATCTACCGAGCATGTGAATACCATCATTTATCCCCATATATCATACGATATATCTTGTTGGTCAAATTACAAACATTTGAATACCTTAATCATGTACTCTCTTGAAAAATGAATACCCATTGACACTTAGTGAAAACATGAATGCTGTCAAAATTTAACACTTTCCACATACCAAAATCCGAAAATTTCTATATACTCATACCATGATATAACTTTGTCCTTATATCAATCATGAGATCATGAATACCATCAAACATATTATTTTCTCCTTATCCCGTTATTATGTTCATATCATCTGCTTTCCAAAATATTTTATTGACTTTTCATTGTTATCGATACCATATAATTATTGAAAACCATAATAAACCAATACATAGATATTCCAATATTCCACAGTACTATAAATTAGATTCCACAACATTATTTTTGAATCCTGTTACATAAACACATAATAAATCTACTACATCGTTGTCATACTCAGTATCTCCAATAGTGATCGCATGTGAGTTCCCTTTATCCTTTTCCTTAAGAGGATTCTCACGTCGATCATCATTAACCCTTGGATTAGGGCATTGATTAGCATAATGTGCCATTTCCTCGTACTTGAATCATTAAAGTGTTGGTGGAGCGTTCTATATAGTCTTTTCTCTATTCATGTCATTAGAAACCGTTTTCCCATTACTTTAGCACTCAGCTACTTGATGAACTTCTTTTCCACACTTGAAACATTTTCTAGTACCTTTTTTAAAATCTCCACCATGCTTCTTTCTACACTTTGAGCATAAAGAAACATGCACCTTCTTTTCACCATTGTTCTATGGTTTTTCCTTGAACTCCATCTTTTGTTTCTTGTCAAAACCATGACATGGATATGTCACACCAACTTCCAGTTCTACCTTGACAGCACAACACACAATTTCTTCATATCTACTAAAGTCTCTTATAGCTTATTCCCTTCGAAGATTTGGTTTTAAGCCACTGAAAAATCGATCGACTTTACTTTCAGGTTAGATGATAAAGCCAGATGTATACCTTGAAAGTCTTTTAAAATTCACTTAGTATATACCAACAGATTCATCATCCTTCTGCTTAAGCTCAAAGAACTCCTTTTCAATCTTTGTTCGAAGAATACAAGGGAAGTACTTACTGAAAAACATGTTCTTGAACTCGTCCCATTCCATGGATTATATTTCATCTTGGGGCCTTGTATTCTTAATTAGATTCCACAACTAGTCTGCTTCACCTTCTAAATGGTAAACAGCTAGAATGACTTTATCATGTTTCGAACAACAACGTATGGAAAATATCTTTTCAATGGTACTGATCCATTGTTCAGCAACAATTGGTTCAGAAGACCCATTGAAAGAAGGTGGATGTTGCCTCATGAAGGACTCAATGGAATATTGTTCCGTTCTCTGATCATTTGGAAATCTAGAATGATTCATAGCTTGTGTAAGTATAGAAATAAGATTTTAACTCCATCTCCTATCACATTTGGTTTCTATGGAGGACAATTATTACATTGTCCATTACATTGATCAACACGATTCTTTCAGGTTCCAGCCATCGTCTAAAATCCAAAAAGAACAGTATGAGAGGAAAAAATAATGCTAGTAAAACAACATAATAAAGGGGGAGTACCTTCAATATCTAACATCTTAGGTTTAATTCTATGATCGTTACCATAATTCTAGGGCTATAACCTATACTTATACTTAACCTTAGGGACATCCCTAGACATACATTAGAAATATCTCTAGGGATCTCACTAAAGTTTTCGCATCCTTGTTTCCAAAAGTTAACTAAACCTTTCCTCTGATACCAACTGTAGATACCCCAAACCTGACATACATGGAAATTACATTAATTTTGCGGAATACATAACACAAAACAAGAACCAAAACTCAAGGACTGTAATAGTTTATTGTCTTTGTAAACTCGGAACACAATCTTCAAATCGTGGTGAAAGATCTTCAACATCTCCCATAAAGATATTCCCCTTTTTGTTTTCTTACCTAAAACCTTTCTTTAAGTCCTGGGGAAAAGAAAATATATAAAAGGGTGAGCTCAAATTCTAAGTAAGGGTAATCATGGAGAAAATAAAACAAATCATATACATTTGAACTTAAATACATGAAGATAATGTTTAAACATCATGATCTTGAGCAATGATATAAAACATGGCAGTACGTAAGGCATAGATCATAAAGAAACATTAATCCTAATAAAATAGCATGGGAATAAAACATGTAATTGTAGAAACCATTAAGAATATGTTATGATTTCCTTAGTAGTCATGGCATTGCAGCCAAGACCATCTTAGTGGACAAAGTCCCTTTCTGAAGCAAGTTCACTCCTTGTTTCAGTCCTGTAACACTAAACCAGATTAACATACCATTCCAGCCATGTCTATCTCATGAGATATAAATCTTTACCCAATGCATTTGAGATAGATATAGGTCCCACCCATCTCATAATGAAATCATTCTTACTTGTGCCACAATAAAAACATAAATCATTCATCATAACCCAAAGAATAAAAATGGGTTTCATAAACATCATCCCATCATAAAATAATCCATACAAAAAATGGATATCATTTCATCATAAGAAAAGTGAAACCATGTTTATCATAGAGAAATTATACTTGAAACATACACATATGAAATAATTCTATCTTATATGGAAAATGGTTTTGATAAAACACTTGAAATGAATTGTTGAGGAAAATATGCTTTCTTCTTCAAAATATTTTTATTTTCACAAAATGCCATGAAATTTTAAAATAAAAGTATTTTTTTGAAAATAATAATTAAATCTTGTAGAGTAATCTTCATGAAAATTATACGTTATAAAACTGTAAAAATCCGCTCATGCCGTATAAGCTAAAAAACATTCTTCTTGTACTTTTGTGGGAAAAGTCAAAAAGTACCTCATATGGTAAAAAAAAGTAAGATTCCTTTCATAACATGTGGAAAAATTCAAAAATGGGTAAAAAGGAAATTAAACATACATGAAAACATTTTTAGAAAACATGGACATGGATGATAACGAAACCCCACTAAATACTTACAAATAAACAATCTCGGATAAGAGTGAGATTGGAATAGTTATCCCTTACCTTAGGTCCGATATGCTTTGTACATATCCAATAATCCTGTATAATGATTTAAATAATGTCATTGACTTATTACAGAATCATATTCATTGTTATGATATCATATATGGTTCACTTATTACTTTATATTAACCGTTCTTTTGCAAATTCCTTGTTAAAGCAGCGTTATGGGTAAAATTGTTTCATTTATCGTACGTGTTTTGACATGTTATTCTTGATATTATTACTTATATCCTTATTTACATAATTCTATAATGTAAAAAATGATTTATATATAATATATATTCAGCATATAAATGGAATGACATACACCATTCATGGAGATGGTAGGCCGTACGTATGCATGAACGTTGTTTTCGTTTCCTTATTAAATTAAATTAAATTAAGTAAATGAAACATATATGAACATAAATACAGTATAATTATTATGTAATATCTTTCATGATTATTTATTATATATACTTCATAATCATACTTGAATGGTTAATCATGGAAAATGAATCTCATCGCGTTCGTGGAGATGGTAGTTTGTACATACGCACGAGTGATGATAGCATTCCCATGATCGTGGAATTGTATTGAAGTGTATTTATAATATTTCAGATTAAATATCACTTTACAATAATCAAATATAGTTATTTATTTACACCATTATACCCATCTAAGTAAGGTGGTGGTGGAAAACAGATTACACCAATGCGTGGAGACTGTATTCCGTATGCACGCACGTGCGGTGACTTCATTTTCCGTAGGATGGATAGAAGATGAAATTTGGTTGTTTCATATTTATAATAACATGTTAGTATATTATTTATACTGATGTTATTAATTTATGATTAAACAAATAAAGAAGAAGATGTAGAATAAGAAATAAATTTGAAAGAATCGGTAAAGGATATTACATTTTCTTTGACGCACCTCTTCTTAACCTCCTCTTAAGGCACAAGGGTTGGTATTTTGAGTATACCAGAAACTCTATGATGTAACTAGAGAGTTTGAGAAGATTAATTGGCAGTGTTTGGATTATATTCAATTCTCAAAATGGTGTGAAGAGAAGAGGGAAGGGGTGCCCTTTTTATAAGGGAGGAGAAGGGAACCTTAGGAAAACATAAAATATTATTTTATAATAAAGTCATATTCGGGTGCTAATAGATCCAAATTGATTTATTTTGAAGCTAAGGTGGGTATGGGTCTAAATAAGCTCAACCAACAGGTTTTAGACAAGTTTAGGTTACTATTTTATTCTTATCAATTAGATTTAACTCTAAGATAAATAATTTAACTTTTACCATGTCTTTTTTCTTTCTTACACTATATGGTTAATAAACTTACTATAACAAGCCAAACGAACCCCAATTGGTTCATTATTAATATATATAAATTTATCTAAGTCATTGGGCCGAACTTTATATTTTTAGAAATATAATAACAATTAATAATATAATATTTGTTTTAAACATTAATTTATGTCAATTTTGACACTATTTGGTAATAGATTTTTGTTAAATTCATAACAACATGATTAGTTCAAAAAAAGATAATTGAATCAATAATAACATGTCATATTAACATTAAAATAGTTTAATTCATAAAAATCATCAAATTGCATTTATTTGGGTATTTATAACATCAATTATGTTAATATTAAATTAATAATGTAATTACTGCATCATCATTGTGTCATAAAGAAACTAAATTATTTATTGTCTAAAAATTATAAATAAGGTACCATTATGTAGGAAATCTTTTTATCTTTCTAATTAATATTTATAGTTGAATTTATCTTATGTACAACCCTATATTAAAAATTATTTTTTTATTAAACATTGATTTTAACTATTTTAACTATTAATTAAATATAATAATAATAAGTGTCCTAATCTAATCCAAGTGGACCTAAAGGATTTATTCAAGGGTTTTTGGTCGAATTACACTTATCCAATAGAATTAGTACATGATTTAGGGTAATAATAATATCATTTTTACCCTTAATTACCCTATTTACTTTTAACCGTGGTAAATAAAAGTAAAAAGTTACTATTCACCAAAAATTATTATTTTCTTATTGAACCCCATTTTATACCTTGATATTAACCGTGTCTCTTGGATTTTAGAAATTCAACTCATAGATGTGGGAGAATTATGTTTTATGTACAATTTCAAATGCTCTTAGGAGGTGGGTAAAAGACGGTGAAAAGTTCAATAAAATTTTTATATATCTAAATATATTATAAAATGACTCCAATGAATTATATTGAACTTATATAGGTATTAAGTATCAATTTTGACCTAAAAAAAATTTAAAAAAATAAATAATTATTTAAATAAGAAGTCGGTTTTTAAATAGTAACCTAGTGTTTTCACTATTCATCAAAAATTGAATGTTTTCAGAAAAATACCAAAAATTCACCCTAGTCTAATTTTGATATTCTGAATCCAAAAATGATGTCCATTTTGAATGATAAAATTTATAAAATTTCAAAAATTTGGTATTACTATTCATACCAGCTAGTTCATAATAATATTATAATAATATCTCGTTTAGTGAAACTCGGTATTGCGTACTACACACGCTATCGAGGAAGGTCTTTATTGAGTGTAATGCAAGCCAAGTCAAGGCAACGTGTAGTGAAATCTTTGTTTGGTGTTGTGTATAACATAATCAAAACTTATTTTATTTATACATTAAACAAAATCCGTACTTAATGTTGCGTAGAATAATTTCCACAAAATGAACTTGAAATTGTGTGTTACACGAGCCAAGAATTGTGTTGTGTATACTGCAAGATAATAAGGTGTTGCGTATCGTACAATCTAATCTTGGTGTTGTGTATAATAGAAGACATCAAAGAAATTAAAAAAATATCTCATAAAATCTCAGGGTGTTACAGTAACTTGTGGCATCCATAACATACTGAAATTTTAGCTTTAACAACTACATAGGGAGTAAGCGTCATGGTTATGTTTGGAATACCAATAACAGTATATTACCTAAATCACTTAGAAGAAACCTTAACATTTACCTTAATAATTCTAATCATTTTATTAGAGAGCAATCATGGGCTTATCTTCCCTCAGTTTACCACATAACAACTTATATACATAAAAAATTCCCAATATGCTTAACATAATCATTACACATAAAATAAGAATAAAGGAAAGATAAAATTTCACCATTGAAATCACAACATATAAGTTCAAAATATTGAAATAATCAATCAATTATCAAAACCATTTTCAATACCAAAACCTCCTAAAAAGGAATATGGTATTTAGTTTTCTTTTTAAAAATATTATGTCTTGTAGAGGATAGAAAATATCAAATAATTCTCACAGTGGTGGAAGGGTCATTGTTGCCACATATCTTAAAAAGAAACATACCTTTTTTCATTTAGTAAAATGATTCATAAATAAAAGATTCCAATTGAAAATAATTGACTGAAATTAAAATTCAAAGGTTATTATTATATACTATATTCAATAATTTAATTTATAAATCGAAATAATACTTAATGAATGGAGATTGAGATGAAGTCTCTTACCTTGAATCAACATCCTCATGTATGTTCCTTGTTCTTATTGAATATTAAACACAAGTTAATTTATACTTATTTATGAACCTTTTTAAATATCATTATTCCTCTTATATCACTTATTACCTTGTTATAACAATCACATAATTACTCAAGTTCATATCGGCCATTTTGTTAATATTTGGTACTTGAGTAAAAAATGAACTTGTTTTGAGATAAATTATCTATGTAGTCAAAAATCCATAATCTCCATAATGATATTAAAATTTTAAATATTATATATTCATGTATATATGTATTTATAATAGTCCATAACATATGGAGATAAGAAATTAAATGCACCGTTCTTGGTAACTGTAGGATGTATGTACGCATGAACGCTACTTTCATTTCTTTGTTATATTAGAGGAATGAAAACTAAATGATACATAGGAAATCATATAGGTATGTTGTAAATAAAAAATAAAAAATAATATGTAGAATATAAATATAATATATATCATATATAAATGTAGTGAAATCATAATGTCCATCATGAGAAGTGGTATGAGAAAATTGAACAATCATCGTTTCGTTGGGCGGTAGTTCACCGCACAAAGAAACAATATACTCATATCCATTAGATGGAGGTGTGTGTATGTTTAGTTATAATACTTCTCATAAAGGGATACCAGTATATTTATGATACTATTTTTTATGTCATCATCTAATTAGAAGATCATAGGGAGTGACGAAGGAAAATAAAATAATAGAACAAGAGAGAAGATGTTACCTCTAAATCGGGTAACTTTTTTTGATTTTAGCCAAAAGGCATTCTTGAGTTGACTTATGCCCATGTTCAAGCTTATAGGAGTGAGGTAAGGATGCCAAGAGATTATTTGAGCATAATTTGGATGATACAAGTATCTTGAGATGTGTGAGTAATTTGGTAGAGATAGTAGCCTTTTATAAGATGGAGGAGGGGAACTTTAGGATAGTCATGAAATATTTTCTTATTATAAATTTTTAAAAAAATGTTAGTAGTTAAAAAGTGATATATTTAAAGGATAATATGATAATGGTTCTATATCCTCTCAAAAAATAGGTTTTAGACAAGTTTAGGTTTCAAAATAACTTATCTTTTAGATTTAACCCTTAGTTATAAAAGTTAACTCTTACCCTATCCTCTTATATTTTCACAATATATGGATACTACAGTTACTATAAAATTATAGTAGAACCATAAGTGTATAATTAATTACATTTTTAACATTATATAAGTCATTTTTCTAAATCTTATATTTTTATAACTATTATATAATTAAATAAAAAATTATATGTTTTAAAAATTCCTTTATGCCAATTTTGACACTATTTTGTAATTTATTTTTGTTAAATTCATAACAACATGATTCCTTCAAATAAAAGAAATTAAATCAACGATAATATGTCAATATCATCTATAATATTATTTTATGACATAAAAATGTTCAAATTACATATTTTTAATATTTTTAATATTATTTATTTTAATCTTTCATTAATAAAGAAATCACTACATCATCATGATGTTATAAATAAATAAATTTATTTAATTTATAAAAAATATAAATAAAATAAAATTATGTAGGAAATATTTTTATATTTAAAATGAATATTTATAGTCAAATATATCTATTATATAACCCTTGAAATTTTTTTTAGTAAAAGATACATTTTTATGTTATATTTCTCTTTACATTAAAGTAATTCTTATAACACGTCATTATCACACCAACTTGGATCCATGAGGTCCTAAAATAAACCTAAGGATTCCAAGGGTCATAAATATATCATAAAATAGTATTTGGACATGTTTCTGGGTAGTTTTATATTATTATAATAATATTTTTATCCTTATTTACAAGATTTCCCTTTTATCCATGGTAAATAGAAATAATTACTGAAGTTGCTATTCATAAAGTCCAGTAATAAAAGGTACTTATTTAAAGAATTTGAACCTTATAATTCAAAATATGGAATCCATTTTTCCAAATTAAAAAACCATAATTTTAATAAATTAATTTAAAATTAATTCTCGTCACAAAAACCAAAAAGTGTGTTTTTAAGAAGTAAAAAACTACCAAAACATTGACATGTGTTTATGTCCAATTTAAATGGAAAATTTTTCCAATTAACAAAATTAGATTAAATGGTAAAACAATAACCCAATTATACTTTAAACCCAGTTAAAAGAATAATCTACGTATATAAATAAATTAGATGAAAAGTCAATTTGGAATTAAATGCAGTATTTTTTACTTTTCAATTAAAAATGAACTTTACCAAAAAATTACCAAAAAATTATCCAAAGTAAATTTTGATGTCCCAATTCAATAGATAAAATTTATTTTCTCAAATTGAACATATATAAGTGAAAAAAAGTATATTTAATGTGTGTTCGCCTTCAAAATGTGGAAAAACTGCACTTTTAGAAAAATACTTCTTTTATCCAAAAAATTGAATTTGTTCTTATATCATATTTTAAAAACATATAAAATTAATTTAAAAAATTATATTGAATAAAAAAAATTTATTTTCGTTAAATAAAATTTTATAAAGAGTGATATTATAAGGCCCTTACCTTAAACCTTAATTAATATTTAATTAAATGAATAATTCACATTGAGGATCTTTTCATGGTTTAGAGTTTTAGAGAATTAGGACATAACTATTACATCTCAAAAGATTACAAAGTAGACACTTCTACTAAGTTTTGATAAAATAAAAACTCTTAAAAAGAAACATGTCTAGTTCCATGTTTTATATAGCATGACTTTCCCTTGATCCCATCCTTGACCCTACTCCACATTAAGTCCTGTGAAAAACATTTCAAAAAAAAACTTGGGGTGAGCATAAAAAGATCAGTAAGGGATACACAAAGAATGAAAACTGTTAGTTTTTCAAAACAATAAGTAAACCATGTATACTTTATCAATGTAATACTTCTCACCTTTATGAAGTTGTAAAAACTATTCACTGAATAAAAGGTCATTACTTACCCTTTTGTAACTAAAAGATTACCATAAAACCCATATAAAGAACACATAACATATAAAGGTAACTTGGGACATAAACATACCTAAATGGAATAACCATACGGTCGACTTCCACACATATAACTTAATGGAATAGCCATATGACCGACTTCCATACCCAATGCATTGGAGGTTATAATGTAACCACCCGTCCTGGTTTTCACGGCACCACCCGTCATATGGTTTATCACATAACCACCCGTCAAATGTCCAAGTACCATTATAAAATCATAACAAATAAGACAATTATAAAGGAAATAAAAAATTTCCACATTTTAAGCACAATATATCACTTAAATATATTGAAATAAAAAATCCATTATCAAAAAAAATTTCAATACCAAAATACATAAAATAGTATATGGTATTTATTTACTTTTAAAAATATAACAGCTTGTTGAGGAAGCCAAAGATCAAATAATACTCGCGGCAGCAGAAAGGTCGTTGTCACCGCGTACGTTAAAAAGAAAAATACTTTTTGTCATTTAGTAAAACACTTCGTATCGAAAAGATTCCTTATGAATAAAAGTATAAGTCAAAGGGGTTTATAAACCGTATAAAATAAAGTTGTGTATGAAACAAAATATGCCTCAATAAAAGGAGATTGAGAAGAAGTCCCTTACAAAGTCGGTATCCTTA
Source organism: Viscum album (assembly GCA_963277665.1). Classification (NCBI taxonomy): domain Eukaryota; kingdom Viridiplantae; phylum Streptophyta; class Magnoliopsida; order Santalales; family Viscaceae; genus Viscum; species Viscum album. The sequence goes on along the minus strand of OY728157.1, from coordinate 857,947,174 downwards.
GATTAAGGATAAATCAATTACATGATTATGTGTGAAAAATATGAATACACCAAATATAATTGGATATTAAGTGTAAAACAATCAAAGTTCATTCACACATAATCTTGGAAAAACAAAACCACTGACATAGATATTTAACTCAATGAAATGAGATTGAGTTATGCTTTCTGATACAAGTTCATCTAAATGACGTAAGAATTTATCAATGAGATGATTATGTGTAGAAATAGTATATACACACAATGGTTTGTGGAAATTAAAACATAGAAATTCCACACATAACCTTGGCATAATAAAATCATGAAGTATAGGTTTAACCCAAAGAATTGAAAGTGGGTTAAAAGTTCCCTTACAGAAATCCGACACCCTAACGACGTCACTTTAAAATTCAGAAAATGAGTTGATGAGAGAGAAAATGGTATCTCATCACATGTACATAAAATTTACATCAATAAGGATATATAAGAACATATCCCAACATAATAGTATGTGAATTAAAAGATATAACCAAATAAGTCTTTTAAAAATAGGAGGGTGAAAGGTTCCCTTACCGACTTGGGTAACTTTCGAAACGTACACCCCATGGAAGAGGGTCATACAATGAAGATGTAAATACCCATAATTGAAATTATAATACACAAACATTATAATAATGGGAAGTGCATACACCACTCAATGTAAAAGGTGGAAAATGTAGCAAAAATCTCACAAGAATAAAAGTGAGATGAAAAATCCCATACAAAAACTCGACAGCCTAACGACACCACTTAAAACATCCAAAAATGGATTGATGAGATAAAATAGGGTTTCTCATCATATTAAAATAAAATTTACAGCAATAAGAATATAAAATAACATCCCCCAACATAACAAAGAGGATATTAAAAGAAGTGACATAAAGGAGAGTACTTAAAAAGAAAGAGAGAGGTTGGATCTCTTATGAAAATTCGACAGCCTAACGGTGCCACTCAAAACTTCCAAAATGGATGGATGAGAGAAAATAGGGTCTCTCATAATATGAACATAAAAAGTACAGTAAGAGTAATATAAAATAACATCCCAATCATAATAAATATGATCTTAAAAGTAATTACATAAAAGAGTGTACATAAAAAGAAAGAGAGGGGTAGGATCCCTTACCTCAAGTCTGACTTGTCTTGTTCGTTTCTTTATATTCCTGAATAATAATCTTTGGTCAATTTATAATTGCCTAAGGACCTCCTTTAAATATTATTATTCAGTTCATATCAAATATTATAATTTTATAATAATTGTTTAATAATGTTAGTTCATATCAGACGTTGTTGTCGATGTTTGGTACATGAGTCAAAAATGAACTTGTTTGAAAATGATTGCCCATGTAGTTATAAGTAAATCATTTCCAGAATAGTACTAATGATTAAAATATCATATATATACAGTAAATATTCATTTTATAATATTCCAAAACATTTGGAGATAAAAAGAAATGAAATGCACCATTCATGGAGATGGTAGGTCGTACGTACGCATGAATGCTACTTTTATTTCTTTGTCATATTAATGGAATTTAAAAATTGAGATATATATATATATATATTATAATTCCAGTATAATATATATGTTTTATAGGTCAAATATGTTCATTAATTTCATTCTTTATACATTCAATGTATTGCATGAACGAGTCACATCACTTGAGGGGGCGGTAGTCCACACTTCCTCGTATGAAATTATCGCATTTGCACAACATGCAAAGCATAAGGGTATGTTTAAATATAAAATACAGATGCATATGGAAAACATAAATACCATATATATCATATATAAAATACAGTGACATCATAATGGCCACCATGAAAGGTGTTAAGAGATGATTGAACAATCATCGTATCGTGAGGCAGTAATTCGCCATCCATAGAAACAATATGTTCTTTAACAATTAGACGGAGGTGTAAGTAAGTGTAGCTCGAATACTTCACATAAAAAATACTAGTATATTTAAGATACTGTTGTTGTTATGAAATAAAGGAATAAAAAGAGTTTAGGGGTTTGGAGATGCAAAATAAAACAAAAGAACACAAGTGAAGACATTACCTTTAAATCGGGTAACTCTTTTTGATTTGAGCTCAAAGGCTTCCTTTGAAAGACTTCTGCCCAAAGTGAGGCTTCTAGGAGTAATAGAGGGATGTGGAGAGACAAAATGGGCAGGGGTTTTCCATTCCAATGGCTTGAGAGGTGTGGGTAAGGTGGTAGAGGTGGGGGCCTTTTATAAGAGGAGAGGAGGGGCACTCTTGGAATGTCTTGAAAAGTAACATTATTATAAAATGATTTTAGGATTTTAAAGGTCCCAAAATTATATATTTCTAGGATAAGGTGATAAGGTTTATAAATCCACCCATCCAATAGGTTTGTGACAAGTGTAAGGCATAGATTTTACTCTATCGTCTCATTTTATTTAAATCGTTAAATAATGAGGTAATCGCTGCATCATCATGGTGTCATAAATACTTAAATTTATTTATTGTCTAATTTTTTTTAAAAAAATATCATGATGTAGGAAAGATTTTGAGATTTCAAATGAATATTTATAGTCAAAAATATGCATTGTATAACCCCATGTAAAAATTGTTTTAGTAAAACAACACATGTTTGTGACATTTAAATTTTAACTTTAAATAAATTTTAACTTTAAATAAAAAGTTATTAATGTCATTTTCCTACCAAAGTGGCTCCATGGGGTCCCCAAGTTGACCCATGGATTTTCTTGGTCATCCATGACTCATCCAATAAGGGTAGGACATGTGTCAAGGTCATTTCATATTATTAAAACATTATTTTTACCTTAAATTACACTAATTACCTCTAATCGCGATTAAAAACTTAAAAGTTACTATTCAACAAAAAATTATTTTAATCCCATTGAACCACATTTTACATCCTAATAACAACCATGAATGTCGGATTTTTGAATTTCAAATCACAGAAGTGGTAAAGTTTCATTTAAACTAAAAATCAGTTTTTAAACTACCACTTAGTGGTTTCACTATTCATAAAAATTGATGTTTTTCAGAAAAATACCAAAAATTCACCCTAAGATATATTTGATATTCAGAATTCAAAAATTATGTCTATTTTCAAAAATTCAAAACATATAAGTTGCATTAATTAATTTAATAATTAATTCCTGCGGTCAAAACAAATAGTGTGTTTTTAAGAAACAATATCTATTAAAAGATTGACACTAGTTTAAGTCCAATTTCAATGTAAAATTAATTCCAATGACCACTATTAGATTTAATGGTAAAAATATATTCTAATTTCACTTTAAATCCAATTAAAAAGATAATCTAATCATATAAACAAATTAGATTAAAAAGAGGTTTTGAATTAAAATACAACATTTTTTACTATTCATTGAAAAATGAACTTTATCGGAAAAATTCCAAAAATTTACACAAAGTAAATTTTTATGTGCCGATTCTAAAGAAGAATTTTATTTTTCAAAATATAACACATAAAATTGTCAAAAAGTGGATTTAAAAGAGGTTCTCTATCGAAAGGCGGTTAATCGACCTTTTAAAGTATATTAGAATATTTACGCTTAAAATTGGATTCAATCGCATTTTTAATCCTCTAACATTTATTGTAAAAAGTAAAAATATTTGAAAAACATATATAATCATTTTTTAGTTAGTTTTTTTCATTCCTATCATTACAACTGCTAGGTGTTAACTACCATTTAAAATAAAATTATTTTATTATCAAAGTGCAACGTAAGATTTTAAAGGAACTCGTTGTTTCGTATTGGGTAAGCCATCGAGCATAGCATTCCATTTAAATTAATATTTACATTTTATTCACAAATAGGGATAAATATAAAAATTTTCATATTCTTTATTTACCTAGGGTGTTACAGATATGATTTTATAGACACAATTATTCTATTTTTAAATAGGTTTTCATAAAAAAATATCTTTTATATTCAATTGGTTTTAATTTAAATTTCAAATAAATTTTGTAACAAATGAATAATTATTTAAACATCTGTTAACCATATTTTCATAATTCTATCGATAAAATTCATTCTTGATATTCCAACAACTAGGTTATAATGGTAACATTAAAATAATAATATTTTTTCATTCGTTTAAGCTCGATATAGAATATCATGTATGCATTTGAACATAGTGTTTCTTTATTAAAACACGAGATGTTACATCATTCCACCCTTTTTGAAATTTCAAAAAATTGGGCTCAGAAACATGATTGGAAATTCCACATTGGAAAAAGAGTCATTAAAACTATCACTTTATAATAATGAAAGAAAAGTACAAAGGTCACTCGAGATAACACAAACATGGTTTTCATGCAAGAAATCATGTATATGGAGGAGAAACTAACCATCGTGTTTTGATAGAGAGTGATATAAATCATAATTAGGATAAAGTTATTAACGAAAAAACATAAATTTCTAATGGGTTAAATAGTCACTGATTTAACAATAGGAAAATTAAACAGAAAATGATTTAATTTTAATATAATTTTTATAAAGTTGAGGAGTTATTTTATTAATTTGAATAAGAAACATAAGGAAACATACATAATTTTCATGTAGAGTTTCATCCTTTAATAATTTTCCACCATATGCTCATTTTTCTCTGAACGATTAGTATCCAAGATGACTTAGTCACACCTGATGTACTAAAATCATCTTCTAGAGAATCACATAATCCACAAAAGATGAAATAAATATTTATCCTCTTAATATGCATTAAAATAAAACCAAAATGTTTAGTAAATTCTCATATAATCCCCCAAAATAATAATCATTTATAAAAATAAATACCAATTTTAATCTCCAAAATTCAACAAACAATACCCAAAGTTAAACAAATACCATTCAATAAACAATTCTCTTTAAAATTCTTCAAAATAATCCAAAATAAGATTTAATATTAAATTTAAGATGTATTTGATTCCATAGTATTCCACAATGAGTCGTAAAATTTATCTCCAAATATCATTGACTACTCTTAAAGTCTCTTACTTAAAATTAATTAACTAATCACATATTATCCATGATTGGTTAATCATTTTCATAAATAACCCAAATCGCCAAATGTCCACAATAAAAACATAGATTCTTCCAAAAAAATTAAACCATTACTACTCAAATTAAATCCCATACTATTCTATTTTCATTAGGCATATAGTGTTCCCCAATAAGTGAATGTATTCCAAAATAACATTTATCACATAATCACCAAATCATTTTCCTATACTAAGGATATCCATTTTATAAAACAGAAGTTACCAAAATAAACATAATATTTATCCATAAAATAATTTAACTAAAAATAATAAGTCATACATTGATTCTTTCGGCCTTTCTAGACACGACGGGTTGCCACCCATCTTATGGGTTGTCCCTTTAATGAAACTCAAAATAACCCTAACATGTTTCAACCTCAATGGTTGTCTTATATCTATCATTTTCAACCTAAATAATAATGAACTCAAAATATTAATTCATAAAGTCTTATATATATTGAAATATTTTTTATTTCACCTCTATATAAAAAAATAAAAATTTTCCCAAATAAAGAACATCATTCCTTGATAATGATATTCAACTAGTTTAATCGTCATCTTGTTCATGTAAATAGAAGGTCCATGTATTGAAACACTATTTTATAGATTATTCAAAATCATTTTCTTCTTTTTTACAAATACACCTTGTAAAAAATGGTCATATATGTGTTCATAGAAAAATAGTTTTTGAAAATAATCATGTATGACATATAATTTCAAAACATCTGATAAAACATTATTATTATAAAATTGTCAAACCGAGTTTGAGTTGAATCATTAAATCAATGGTAATTTTAAAATACCATAAGTATGTAATGAAAGACAATATTTTCAAAGTAAATATAAATAGGTTGTGAAGGGTAGCCTTTTTCAGCACCTTTTTCAAAATCATAATATGCTTCAAAATCATGTGATATGGTAAAATATTTAAAAATTCCTTGATAGTATTTACATTTCATTGAAATATGAGAATATTTGGAAAATATGATTTTATTAAATACAACCCATGACCCACAATGGTATCTAGGTATAGTGGAGGTGCTTGATATCTCAAACAACTGCTTTCAAGTGAGTTCTATTCTAGAAATTGTTTCACAATTATCCAAACATGAATTTCAAATTATTATTTCATGAATTTCATCAGGAAGAGATATGAATGTTGTTTGAGATCATCCCCCTTCAATATTTAAATGACGTTCCTTGATCTAAAAAGGTTATAAAACAAGGATTTAACTAAAGAATAGACATATATACTTACCATGTGTTTATCTAAAACTCTTAATCCCTAAAGTTGTCTAACCCTTTCCCCTGATACCAAATTTAAGTCCCCAGCCTTAAACATTACATAATATTTATCTTTTATCAACAATTTACTTTCATTCACATTGATGATCTTTTTAATTAGGTTTAGATATTTAGAGAATTTGGCCATAACTATTACATTACTTCTCAATTGTTACAAAGTAGACACTTCTACTCTATCTAATTTTTTCACAACAATAAAACCCCTTAAAAACAATAATTAATATCATTATAATAATAATATTGAATTCTCACTTTCTCTTACCCTTTCATATACCCTGTGAAAATATATTTAAAAAACATGGGATGAGCATAAAAATCTCTGTAAGGGTTTTAAAATAAGAAAATAAAACATTAGTCCATGAATATATAAAAATCAATGAAATCATACTTTTAACTAATAAAACATAAGCTCTTTAATATACCTCATGGAATAATAATATTTATGAATAAATCATAGAAATAATAAATCATAATGGAAATTTTTGGCATCGATAACATACATACATTCTATCTTTCACAACTACATAGGGAGTAACCTTTATGGTTACGTTTGGAATACCCATCAAAGTATATAGTTTAGCATGCTTCCTCTTTAGGAGGAACCCAAGCCTGGATTATCCTCTCTGTGTGATGTAAAAATCCTCTATGTCGGTCCCTCGCCCACTTATGGGGGGGGGGACTTTTCATCCAACAAAGGGGAGGCTTATTCATTCACCCCATTTACGAAGCCAGATTTACTTCCTCCATTCCCTCATGTTTTGCTCGGGCTGAATGTTTTGGAGTTTCTTGATGGGTGGCCTAACCTACAGTTATCATCTGTGGAGTTCTTTGAATCTTTAAATCAGCTTCATAATACATTAGTTGATAGGTTTTATCATCGATATCCTTCATTGGATGCGTTTGATAAGCACATCTTCGACACTTAGGATTTGCAGGACAGAGAAACAGTGGGTTTGTTGGATAACCGACATATTTTTATATGCCTATCCTTGATGGATTATCTCATCAAGTCCTAGTCAAGTACACCACAAAACTTCAACAGTTTCATATTTTGTCAATTTTGGTGTTCCTTATATTGGCATATGTAGTAGGATTCTCTAACTATAGAAACTAGAGTAAGCTTTCCAAATCTCCCCTTCCATTTCAAAATCCTTTGCTTTTACATATTATTGGGAAATTGGGTGGTAGATATATGTTTTTGGAATGTCTAAATGAATCTCTTTCCACCCTATCAATCTATGTGTCTCTATAGAATTGGATGAGTCTGGGGTTCCATGTGTGTATGTGTGGATCATAGTGGGTGAGAAGTACCGCTACAAGAAAAGTGTGGTCTATGAAACTTGGATTGATTTATTTTTTGGATGCAACCTCCTGGGTCACTCACTGGAAATATTTCATAGGGGGTCTTGACATTATTTGATGAGTGGTTATGGCCATGGAAAGGAACCTGAAGTTCATGTTGAGGCAATGATTTTGTAGAATAGTTCTATCATGGTGGAATATAATGGAGGTGGGGGGGGGGATTTCTCTGGTAGTTTGTGAATGGAGGAGATGATATTCATTAGTCCAGTGGCTTGCGATGCAGCAATTGAGGTAGGGTCTAGCCGATCATCTAGATCTCAGCCACCTTTGATGAAGTCCTTACTGACTTAAGACAATCCGATGGTTTCTAATATTTTTATTAGGTTTATATTGGACTTCTATAGACCTTTATATTCGTTTCTCTTCATTGATGGTTTGAGTAAGAATGTTTTGGTTCAGAACGATGTGCCTCATGTGGGAACCCAAGATATTAAAAGGAACGAGGATGTGGTGTATATAAAGGATGGAAAGGAGAATGGTTCTACTGGGTTCCTGGAGTCAGTTAGTGGTGTTTTTGGGAAGGGGTTTTAGGGGACTTCTATAGAGGTAGAATAAAATCCAGGGATGGGAATGTAGTGGGTTCTGATTCACGTTACCAGACCTCAATTCATATGAGAAACAAATATGATGGTTTTGTTGAGGTAGGATTGAGTTCTGACCTTACTAACTTATCGAAGGATATCTGGAGATGCATGCATGATTTAAATAGGGATGAACACAACCATTTGGAAGATGAAGCATCAATCTGGAAGAGTAATAGGAGTAATAAGATGATAAAGGGTAGGAAGGATTACTCCCCCTTTCCACCTCCTCTAGATACCCGATCTGCTAGGAAGGTTAACACAAAAAAGGATGAAATTGAAGAGGTGAGTCGTCAGAGACCATAGGTACAGGGAGAGAAACCCTTAGAGTTACTATTAAGATTTGAGGAAGAAGTGGTAGAGCCGATCTTTCTTCATAATGCTTCTAAGGAAGAGGCAGGTAAAATGATAGTGAGCACTTCAAGGATAACCCATAATGAGGATAAATAAGATTGGGGTGAAAAAACATGACCTATTTATTTTTTGGGGTTTTAATGAAGGGAAAATTATCATTGAAGATTATATACGGCCATGGAACCTGCTTTCATTTGAATTTGAAAATATGGTGATGGAGGCACCTAGTATCCAGGTAATATCTATTTAATGTAAATTTTTTAGGGAAAATAATTTTGGTAAGCTTAAGTTACTCTTCAATTACTCTGGTTAAATTTGTGGTGGATGTTGTTTGGTTTGGATTGCATTATTGTATGGTTTCAGTCTCTTTTTGGATCAATTATTTGGGTGTGCGTTGAAGTGAAGTTTGGTATGATTCATCCTACCCTTTTCTTGGATCTATCATCGATGGGGTCTAGAGCAAGAAGCCTACAATATTTCATGCCATTTGTATTTGTAATTCTGAGAGGGGTTGTCTTTTCCATCAGTTCCGGGGTCGCGAACCTTTCCACGAGATTGTTTTTCAAGTGGTCAGGCAATGGTTAGGGTTTTTCGACATGAGGCAGTTTCTAGAGAGAGGCATATCCTATTATTTGTTTTTGATTTTTTTTGTTATGGAAAATTTTAGCTGTAATGATGGAATTTTTTTTTCTCACATTCCCCTTAAAAGTTTATTGATAATTAAATATTTATTTTTCAGTCTATCAGTCTTAGAATAAACGTTAACGCTTACCTCCATCATGTTACCCAATGCATTAGAGATCTACCACGGTCTCACCCACCCTCAGTTTATCACTAAAACTCCCATATATATAATAAATTCCCAACAACAATATCACAATCACAACACATAAAACAAGCAAAAATGAAATATAACATTTCCCCATAACAATCACAAGACATCATTTCAAGATATTGAAATAATCAATCTATTCTGAATACCATTTTCAATACCAAAATACTTTAAAATTAATATGGTATTTAATTTTCTTTTTTAAAACATAAAATCTTGTAGAGGAAGCTACATATAAAATAATGCTCACGGTGGTGGAAAGGTCGTTACCACTGCGTATGTTAAAAAAAATTATTTAGTCCTTTAGTAATGAAATTATTAAAGAAAATATTCCTTTTGAAAATCATTGAATGAAATTAAAAGTCAAATGGTTTGATTATATACCATATAAAATAAATTCACGCATAAATCAAAATATTCCTCAATGAAAGTATATTGAGACGATGTCCCTTACCTTGAGTCCAAATCATCAAGTATGTTCCATGTTCTTCCTAAATAATAAACATGTGTTAATTTATTCTTGTTTAAGAACCTTTTTAAAGTTTATTCTTACTTTAATATCACTATTTACCTTCTTATAAAAATCACATATTTATTCAAGTTCATATCAGTCGTTTTGTCAATATTCAGTACTTGAGTGGAAAATGAACTTTTTGTGATGTAAATTTTCCATGTATTCAAAATTTCATCATATTCGTAACTATATTAACGATTTAAATATCATAAATATACAGTATATATGTATTTATAATAGTCTATAACATTTTTAGATAATAAATGAAATGCACCATTAATAGAGACAATATGTTGTACGTACGCATGAATGTTACTTTCATTTATTTTTCATTTTAAAGGAATGAAAACCAAATGATACATAGGTATATTATAATTCCATTATAATATCTATGTTATATATGTTACACATGTTCAATAGAACCATCCTATATATGTTCCTTGGACATAATGAATGAGTCATATCACTTTGAGGGGGCGACAGTCCACACTTTCACAAATGAAATTATCGTATTTAAACATTATGGAAAGCCTTAAAGAATTTTTAAATAAAAATTAGTTAAGAATAGGAACAATAAAAATATAATATATATCATATATAAATACAATTACATCATAATGGACACCATGAGAGGTGGTAGTAGACAATTGAACAATTATCGTTTCGTGAGGCAGAAGTTCACCATACAAAGAATCATTAATTTTGTGTCCATTAGATAGAGGTGTGTGTACGTGAAGATATAATCCTTGCTGTAACAACATCCTATAGTATATATAGGATATTGGTGTTTTTATGTAATCATAGAATAAGAAGAGTATAGGGAGTGAAGAAGGAAAATAAATGAAAGGAACTTGAGGGAAGAAGATACCTCAAAATCGGGTAACTAATTTTTATTTGAGCCAAAAGGCTTTTCTTGAATTTCCTTCTTCCAAATACAAGGATTATATGAGGAAAGAAGGGATATTGGGAGATTATTTGAGCATAATTTTGAAGAAAAAATGGGTTTAGATGTGCGATTATGTGGGAATAGTTGTTGGCCTTTTATAAGAGGGAGGAGGGGGACTTTAAGAAAGTCATGAAATATTATTTTATTATAAAATGATATTGGAATTATAATAGTTAAAAAGTAAAATATTTTAAGGATAAAATGATCGACAGTAAAAATAATATCAACCAATGGGTTTTATAAAATTTTAGGTCACAAAATTAACCTTATCTTTAAGCTTTAACCCTTAGATAAAAACATTAACTCTTACCATGCCCTCTTGTATTTTCACAATATATGGTAACTATATTTACTATAAAATTAAAATTTAATAATAAGTGGTAATTAATGACAGTTTTAACATTATATATTTCAATTGGTTGAATATTATATTTTAAGGACTATTATATGATTTAATAAAATATTATTTGTTTTACAAATCCTTTTATGATAATTTTGACACTATTTCGTAATTCAATTTGGTTAAAGTAATAACAACATGATTACTTCAAAAAAAATACATTAACTAAAATATAATATGTCAATATTATCCTAAAAAATTCTTTTTATGACATCAAAATTTTCAAATTAAATTTATATTAATATTTATTATATCATTTATCTGAATCTTTTATAAATATGGTAATCACTACATCATCATTCTATCAAAAAGAAATATATTTATTAAATGTATAAAAATTAAAAATACTATACCATGATGTAGGAAATATTTTTAAATTTATAATTACTATTTATAGTCTATGATATGAGTTATATAACTCTATATTAATATTTTTTTAGTAAAAGATGGAAGTTTATATTATATTTCTCTTTATTTAAAATTAATTATTATAACATGTCATTATCACAACCAAGTGGCTCTATGGGGTCCTAGAATCGACCCAAGGATTCCCATGTCCATATATATCTCATTAAATATAATTATTACATGTTTTAGGATAGTTTTATATTATTTTAAAATTATTGTTTTACCCTTCTTTAACAGATTTACCCTTTAACCATGGTAAATAAAACAATTACAGATGTTACTATTCATAATGTCCAAAAATTAAAGGTACTTATTTACACAATTTTGGAATTCAGATTAAAAATATCGAATCCATTTTTCCAAATTCAAAACATATAATTAGCAAACATTAACTAGAAATTAATTTCCATTGTTAAAATAAAAAAAACGTGTTTTTAAGAAGTAAAAACTACCAAAGGATTGACATGTGTTTATGTCCAATTTTAATGAGAAATTACTTAAAATAACAAAATTTGTATTAAATTATAAAAAAATAATTCAATTATACTTTAAAACCAATTAAAATATTTATCTAACTATATAAGTACTTTAGATGAAAAGACAGTTTTGAATTAAAAAGCAGTATTTTCACTATTCATAAAAAATGAGATTTATAAAAAAATACCAAAAATTTCTCCAAAGTAAATTTTTATGTCTTGACTATATATAAGAAGTTTATTTTTTCAAATAGTAAATATAAATGCTACAAAAACTATTTTTATATTGGGTTCTCCGTCAAAAGTCGATAAAATTGATTTTTTAGAAAATTAATTCTTTTGTCCAAAAAATTGAATTTTTTATTATATCATATCTAAAAAAATATAAGATTAATTTAAAAAAATTTATTTAAAATATATAATATCTTTTTTGTTAAATAAAAATCCATAAAAAGTGATATTATTTTATAAACACAATGATTCTCTTTTTAAATATGTTTTCGTAAAAACACATCCTATTTATTCAATTGATTTTTATTTCCATTTATAATAAATTTGGTAAGCAAAGAATCATTATTTAAACAATTGTAAACCATATTTTCATAATTCAGTTGATACTATCCATTCCCGTTATTCAAAATACTAGGTCATACTAGTAACATTGAAATAATAATTTTTACTTGTTCGTTTAAACTCGATGTAGAATATATATGCAATAGAACATAGCGTTTCTTTCTTAAAACTTGGGATGTTACATAAATATGGTAATCATAATAACTATATTAAGGAAACAAAAAATTAATTTTTTAATAATAGAAAACCATAATATATATACATTAATGTTTTTTTAGATTTTTTATATTGGTAAAATTGATCCCATGGTTGATAAAGGAATCCTTAGTTGTTATTTTAATGTAGTGGAAGTTTATAAATTCTTCAATAAAATGTTGAGACCTTTATAGAATCATTTAATTTGATTTTTGATGAATCTTATCCATGTTATCATTAAAATATAATAATGGAAATATTAATTATTGAATTAATTTTTTATAAAATTAAACACTCATTAACACCAAATTGGATAATTATGATGAAATGGTTTATGTGAAATCATGTTCCAATTTTTTTGAAACATATGAAGATAACTCTGTGTGTTTTAGACATTTAGGAACCACAAAAAATTAATATTTTGAAAATATTATTTTTAGATTATAAAAATGTGTTCGAAGTATATGGTGTATTATAAATATTACTATCTCTTCCCTTTTAATACCACAACATGAATTGAAAACCATAGAAAATGCCGCAAATAGTTAATGTTGGGTTGTATCTTTGTAACAATAATTAAATTATATATTTTTTTTAAATTATATTTTTTAAGACCAATTTTTATGATTTTCAATGTATAAAGTCTATTTAAAGGAATAGGTAATATGACCAAGGAGAGGTGATAAGGAATAATTTTGATTATGGGCTACTCATCCTAGTAAAGCGTGGTGTATAAATTATAAACAATCCGTTAGAAATATTGTTTTCTAAATGGTTTTAATATAAGGTATATTGATGTTGAAGAACCACAAGAATTTAAAAATCAATTTTAAATTCTATTTTCTACCATAATAATGAATATATGGAATTAATAAATAACATGTACCACGTAATGAGAATAGTTTTATTTAATTTATAAAATAGTTTTTCTATAGGGATGAAAGACCCTACATTGTATATGAAATCATTATCTACTGATATATTCACCATTAAAATATATTTCAAAATTTGTATTTTCAATTCATCTAAATAAAAATTATGTAATGGATTTTGGAATCTCATGTATAAAGAGTTTGAAATGAGCATTATGGTTTAATTAATTTTTTTTATTTGTTTTTAAATATTTGGGAATGACTTTGGGAATGTTATAAATCTTATAAATTACATAAATCAGTACATGAAATGTTTAACATTAATTGATTAATTTATATGCAAATCATATCAATTCTAATATTAAACATTACATGGATGACCCTTGGAAACTACTGAACAATAAGATATATAAATGAATAATTTATATCATATTATATATAAAATCTAGTAGAAAAAAATAAATTTTTATAAGTTTCTATATTATATTTCAATATAAATCTTATGAATATACAAATAAAGTAATAAAGATATATTATAACATCATGAAAATTCTATTTTTCATTTATTAGTAATTATTAAAATAATTGTATTTAATCTAATATTGTGTTATTATATTGACAATGGGGGGTTTTCACTAGATAAAAAAATGTTCAATAGAAACCTTTAATTAGTGAATAATATATGTAAATTTCTATTATATAATGAAACAAAAATATTTTTCCATATATACAATTGATTATGAGTATATTTTATTCAGTATATGATATGTTTAAGTGTTTAGGATAAAACACACTTTAACAGATTCTAGTTAAAATATTTAACCTCTTATAATAAAATTTGATAAAAGAAGAGCTATCATTCTTTATAGAATTCCAAAATGGATGTGAATGATTATAAATATTGATATAATGGATAATTTCAAAAGATATCATTTCTGAATAATTAATATATCTCATTATTTTTGACACTAAAACCATCTTAGCTGATATTTTCACTAATTCCCTTAAAGTTGATTAGTTTTATTTAAAAATGTGTATAAAAGAATTTTTTTAATTTAAATGATTTTTTATATTAAATTTAATACTTATTCTTATTCTGATATATAATTATTTATACATATTACACATATTTCATGGACATACACCAACTCATAGATATAATTAATCAATATTTATTTAGTCTAAATTCTTTGTATTCCCTTTTTATCAATCAATGTTACTAAATGACTCAACGTCATCTTGATTTTGACGATTTTATCATCTTACTATGAGATTATTCCAAAAACAACACTACTATATTTACTAGGCTTCATCATTTTTCATAACTAGAGTGAATAAAAATATTCATTCAATTAAATTAAAATTTTGATTTAATTGATATATTATGTTTTTGTCCTGAAACAAACTTGATAACCCATTAATGTGGCACCCAAATAATTACTAACATGAAAGAAAAGGAATTACTGGTCACCATGGTCTTGAAAATAGTGTCTGAGAATAAAAAAATCAATATTTAATAGTTTTACCAAATTAATAACTTAAAAATAAACACATAGTGGTAATGAATTGATTAAAAATTAATATGAAAAACTATCCATTAAGTGAAAATCACAAAAAGTAAAAAAATCAAGTATAGAAAACAACACACCATCCAATGTCTTGACCTAAACAATCAAATACATCAATATAATATATCTATATAACAAGTTAATCATAAACCCCCTTATCACTTACAACTCCAAAGGTCCTTCCAAATAGTATCACCCACCACCTCTAAGTAGTTCATTTCCATTTACCAGACCATGAATGAGAAATTTTATAAACACCCAAATGAAAAATCTAGGGTTTCAAAAATAGTATCCTATTATTATCCCACTATGTTTTCCATATATTGAGAATAAAAAATATACCAAAAAATATTAAATTTAAGTAAAACATGACTTATAAATACTTTAAAAATTAATAAAACATCATACTTTTCAATTATTTTATATGCTGAATATGAAGTTATTAAAAATGTGTACTTCTATAAAAATATGCCTAAATAAGATTTTTTATCAAACAATCATGAATACGAATTTCTTTAAAATAATAAAATGCATTAATCATTTATAATAATAATATAATGGACAAGAGTCCCTAGTTTTTTTAATAGAATGATTTTGAAACATCTCAGTGAAATACATCTTCAGGTTTTCACACATCCCTATAATTCAATCCTTGGGGAATAAGAGAAAACCTCAATGAATGAGATTCCTAGAATTTTCATAGATTTGGTAGCATTTCAATCCTCAATCCACATATAGGTTTATCTAATACATGTCTAGTCGGTGTTATTCCACAAAAATAGCTAGTATCCCATGTTCTTTAATGAAATTAAGCATAAAAGCAGGTATCAACCATTTATAGAATTTAAAATCATTTAAATCAATAATTTAAAATAATCCCTATGTTCAAGTATTAAAAAATTCCATTTCATTAAAAAAATAACACCTAATGGGTTTTATTAAAACTATTTACATTCAAAACATTTAATTTTATTGAAAATCATATATCATTTAATTCCATGTTTTCTCATGAAATCATCATCAATGTCGTTCATCTAATCGTCCATTCGTTCAATTCCATTTTATGAGAATCATCGTTTTATTTTATATTACATAATCAAATAGGTTAAACACACCAATTGCATTTAAAAAAACCTATAAAATATTTAAATTAATGATTTATTAACCATATAGAAATTCATATCAATAAATAATGAAAAAATAGTTTCAATTGATATCAATTTTTTTATGGGACAACATACCTCAATTACGGTATGATAAGACACCCAAAAATGGATCTAAAACAATGATTTAAAAGGATATAATTAAACAATTTGAAATAATTGAATCCCAAAACATAAATGATGATCTAGATTCATCAACAAAACAAGGATCCTCATCCCTAAAAAAGGGTAAAGTTAATGGAATATGAATCCATAATCAAATTAAGTAAAATATTATTGAAGATACATAATGCTTTAAACCAAACATTAATCCATGATGATTAAAGGTTGCAATTATAATGGGAAAAAATTTATAAGTGAGGTTCCATCCCTTATAATGAATAATTTCATCATTAAGAAATGAATTTATATAAAACAGATGCAAAAATATGGTTATTTTGGATTATTATATCCTATTATATTCACAAGATCCTTATGAAAAATAATTTTGGAAAATACATTCCTTATAAATAGAACATATGATTAGTATATATATAGGATTATGATACAGTATATTTATATAGATGATATAATTGATGGCCTTGACCATTAGGATTATATCCTAGTAAGATCATTTATCAAATATTCCAAGGGAGATATAATATTTGGGATTTTACCTTGAACAATACCAATTTGAGATTTAAAAACTAAACCCTTAGAAAACCCATTTATGGGAGAAGTTCATGTTCACCATGATCATGATCCAAACAATGTCATAAAACCACAACAATAAAATTTCATTATCTCACACCTTATTCTTAGGGCGTTTGATGGTGTACTAAAGGGCTATGTATCTTGAAACTCAGATTATGATGATGTATATTTTATTTTTTCAGTAAACTAATGAACACATTTATTATTTAATTTTGTTAATTTATAAATTATTAAATAATTTGTTGTATAACAATTATATTTCCATATGAAAAAACTCATATTTTTTTTGGGAAACATACAATTTCAATTATGACATTCTTTTTGATGAAATCATGAATTTTATAAATAAAAATTATTTTAATAAAAAAATATTTTTTAATAGTACAAATTAAATAAAAATTTATAATTTCAAAATGTAATTTTTTAAAAGGTTTGGATGTCTCCTCATGTTTGAGTTCATCTCTGGTGGTCCTTCTTAACTTTTATTTCCCCATCCCCCCATGCACAACCCCACTTTAGTATGATTCGAGGGTCTCTTGGGTGATTTGGTTTGGTGTTGGTGGTCTCGATGGTACCAGTTATCCTAGTGGTGGATTTTTCTCCAAAGATTCTCTCTTGATGATGGTGATGTTATAGCGGTCACCTCCAGCGTAGAGTTGGTGGGATGATAATGTTGTTGTTGAGCTATGATGGGATGGGTTACATGGATGTGTGTAGGTTGATAACGATATGGGTTATCAGAGTCTGACATGATTTATTATATTGGTTTGGGTCTCGCCTTGGGATTGGATCCTTGGACCGCCATTAATATTTTTTTTGTTTGCTATGTGATTTAGACATTTTTTTCATTCTCACATATCCATAAAGTTTTTTATTTGAAAAAAACAATGTATGGTTACACGGGTTATAAAACATTTATTATCAAGATACCGTTATTTTTGAATAAATGGTAATTTTGATTTAAATTTTAATATCTCAAATTTATAAATTTATTGGGATAAATTAAATATTATTGATTGATTCATCATATCATAATTTTCCAATGGTAAATTTTTTATAATTTTATAAGGAAATAAAATGGTAGGGTAAAAATAAAATATGTTATAAATATATGTTATATATTATTATATAATAAAATCTAAATAATTTGGAAAAAATGATATAAAGAGTATCCTCATAGAAAATCTTGTTTACCCTATAGAATAATGTATATTTCAGTTTATTTTTTAAAAACTTTATAAGGCCATTATGAATCCTCTAAAACCATTGTTATAATTTGATTTTTTTAAAATTTCTTTACGAGAATGAATCACATATAAATAGCCAAGGGTAATATTTTAAGGATTTAGGTTCTTCTACTTATAAAATAAATAAAACCACTCACCATTTGGAGAAACCATAGAAAAAACCATTTGATGGTTTTTGGTTTTTATTAATTTAATATATATATTCCAAAACATATGTTTAGGAAAAACATAAAGAACTCCCCTATATTTTCCTTTATAATCCCAACTGAGATCAAGTTATTATTCAACAAAAAACCTTATATAGTGAACTTACTCGAAACATTCCTATTTTGATCCCACCCAATATTCCCTAAATATTTGAAAAATCTTATCCTAATAATTTAGAAATTCTCTCACAAGGTAGGGGATCCTATCTTTCTCCTCTTTATTTAAAAACCATACTTATTTTATGCATTTTGATTTCCAATTACACGTCTTGGGATATTTTTTTTTCAAATATATTAAAATTTAATTTTTATTACTAAAGGACTATTGAACCCTTTATGCTTCATTAATAAATTGTATGAATAATTATGTACATCTATTTTCCTGCCAAAATTTCTCTGTGATTTTTCAGGAAAACAATTACATAGTGAATTTCAATACCAATTTACACTAAAGTTTTTTCACCTATATGTGACTAAAATTATTTTTATTTCGTAATTACATGTATTTAAAACACAATTTTCAATCATGGTTATAATAGCGATGTTTGAAATTATAATGTTATATGATATATGTGGTAGACTTATGATTGTACATTATATGATTATGATTGATGTTTCAAGATAAATCTATAATCTGCTGGGTTATGTTTTGACAACATATTATTCCATGAAATGTGTATGAGAGATTATCATTAGCACAATATGTTATGGTTTCTTAAGGGAAATCTGTTACTTATGCTTACGATTCAATGTTTTAATTTGTTGCCACATCATCATGTTTTCTTTATGCTATCATGTTATATCATGCCTCATTGTCCTTGATTATGATTCTAATATATTATGTTACATTATTATTATTGGATCACATTTATTTCTATACCACATGACTTGTTTTTTTATTCACTTATAATGATTTAAATATCACCCATATAATATGTACTTTCCAAGGATATCATGTGTTATTTTAGGGGAACTATTGATTTTAAATTCATGCTAAATAATTCTTTAATAAATTAGTTGTATCCCGATTTTATGATTTTATTTTATTTATATAATTTCTTAGATAAACTTTTTACCTTGATATATTTGGTTTTACAAAGTTTTTTTTGTAATAAATTATGAAATAAAGTTATTAAAGATATGTGTTGTCATAGTTGATATCAAAAGAACATCTAATTATTTTTAGGACATGGATTTAAATACTATTTTAAAGTTAATATCTATATAACTAAACAAATTAAAAAAATCATAAATTTTGGTAAAGTATATAGTAAGTGGTTTCAAATGAAATACATCCTTGTCAAGATGATAAATCAGAATATAGATTTGGAATAGTTCTACCTAGGGGTAACAACCCTTTAAATGATGTTTTGAGCAAGACTCAATCAGGAAAAACTAGATGAATACTAGAATTTCTGAAAAAAATGATTGATACTTCAAGGGGATATTTTTTGTTAAATTCAAAATCTCAGTACAAACCATTACTAAGAATATAAAATATTCCTATAATATTTTATGTTTTGAAAATAGATCATGTAGAACATAGATTAAATTGTAGAAACCCATAATTTTGGGAATATATGTCATTTATGTGTTATTAATTTAAAGAAAACAGTTTACTATTTATGTGATCAATAGTTTAAAATTAAGCATCCTTATTTTCCGTTTAGTCAAGTTAATGGATGAAAATAAGAGTAGCTAAGTCAAAAACCATTGTGAGGGGAAATGGGATGACTGAACCAATGAGACTCTTAACCCATTTGGATTAATAATCATGAACATTATAATGATACATTTACAATTGAATTGGGTTTAAAATTTAAACCTGAATTGCGAGGAGAAAAAGAATCCCCCTAACAAAGAACAATCTATAATTGAGAACTTTATGCGATAAATCCTTTTAGCATTATGTTGATAATTAGATCACTTAATTATGGAATAGTGTATCTAATCTGTCACATAAATAACTTATTTTAATGTTAAATTTCATTTAATTTCCATTCATTCTTTGTTTTGGAGGTTCCTCAACATTTTATGAAGGAATGGGTGAGTTTTCATGAATTGGGCCAAACCGTGAGCCCAATTCCAGATTTAAAAATTAATTTTGATTCCTTTATAACTCATTCATTTTTCATTAATTTTCATCCATTGAAATTCCAACTTTTCATCCTCTGACCTATGAGAACCAAAAAATTAATTTGGACCATTTAGAAATCTATAATCATGGGGGATTTTAGTTTTTATTTAAGGGACTGGGCCTGGCCGAAAGCCCATTTCTTGCATTAAAAATAATTTTTAATTCTTTAATAACTCATTATATTTTTAAGTTTCTTTGGTGATTCAGAATCCCACCCAAACCCACTTACCTAAGGCATGTCCCCATTCTCTCCTACCGCAATTTGGTGATCAATAGAATTGAGAGCCTGTGCGAAAATGTTTTAGAACTCAAAAATCACCCAGATTTAAACAAGTAAATTGATCCTTTCATAACTACTACTATTTTTCCTCTGTTTCCCCCATTTTAGTTCCAACATGTCCTCCTCATACTTTTTCGAAACTCCCATAAATTTTTATCTGTTTTAAAATTCAGATTCTGGTGGGTTTTGGGTCGTTTTCTTCAAAATTGTTTTGGGTAAGTGTTTCTCTCTTCAATTCATTCCTTTTCCTTAGGGTTTTATCTTTATTTCAAAAATTTATAGAGTGTCCACAATTTAGGGTTCATAACTAGGGTTTGATTTGGGTTATTTTTGGTGAAATATTATGGTTTAGGGTTTGTTTTCACTTCCTTGTGATGCGGTAGAGGTGTGGTTGATGATTCACACCAAGATTCAAGGGTTTTGAATCAAAAGGTAGGTGGTTACATGTGTAAACAATTATTTATGATTTAGCTTGCTATATTTACTCATTTTTCATATACCACATATGTTGTGTGTGGTGAGAAAAGTTTTTATTATTGAATTGGTTAAGTGTTAAATTTTATAGTTTCTTTTTAATATGAAATTGGGTGTTTTCATGTGTAACTCATGGGGTATTATTTGGGTGTATTTTATAGCTTATGGAATTAGTTTAAAAAATCTTTTTTATCCTTCCAATTCTTTTTTGGTAATTTATTAGTGTCATATGATCCTAAAAAAGGTTTTTGAATAGGTGTGATGTGTAAAACATTGTTATACATCTTAAGATCAATTTATGAAAATGGGTGTTTTCATTTGTATCTTTTGTGGTATTATTCAAGGTTATTTTATAACACTTGAATTTTGTTTTATAAATGTATATTGGGACGATAATTCTATTTTGGATAATAATTTTTATGACTGTGGTCTTAAATGGGGTTTTTAAATGGGTTTTGTGTGCAAGGCTTATTTACACCACTTGGGTTCTTTTTATGAAAATTGCCAATGTTTTAGTTAGTTAAACAAAGTGGGAAAAGAATTTATATGTATTGTCTGGAGTGTGTGTTCACCTATAATGAGTTTTTTAAAGGTAAAGTGGTGTTTTAAGATATCATACATTTTTATAATGTTTTGTAAATTTCTGAAATGTTTTATTAAACTGTGATACTGGGTCGAAACATGTTTGTGGGCTATTTCATGTAAGTTTAATGATAAAATGATTTTGTAAGTAAAAAGGTTATTATTTGGAAAGTGTGTGTGGGCTATTATTTGATGTATATCACCTTGTAATTGTTTTATAAAAAATTTCAAACAATGTGTTGATGTGTTTAAGAGATGTGAAAAGTGTTGTGGGCTATTTTGGTGTGTGTTTGATTTATAAATGCATTTGAATGAAAAGGTGGATTTTGTGACTTTTTTGATGTAAATGTGTTCTTTTTGGTGAATATGTGATGTTGAAATGATATTTTAATGTGAAAATTATACTTCTTGTCTTTTTGAACTTTTTTGAGCACAATAGGGAAACCCGGGTATCTAGGTGGGTGGATGTGTACTAGTATACTAATGACCCCGTGAGGTTTGGCCTAAGTTTCGCTTAGAAATATTGATGCATACAACTCTATCTAAAATATTATTATGATTATGGGGGACCACTAGGTTATGGGTATGGTCCCTTATAGTGGCTTGTTCCTGAGAATGTATATTTATGATGGTTACTTTCACCGAGATACGAGGTACCTGGGACCCACATCGAGCTAGAGCCTAAGGGTTATTTCCTATTACTTGTGCTCATTTTTTACCTTGTCCTTAGAGTAGGTATACAGTATGGTTTTATAGAAAATTCAGTAGTGTTGAAAATATTTTTAAAAGTGTTGATTCTTAATGATAGTCCACTTTAAAACTGTTTTAATTTTAAAGTTGCAACTTTTTGAAATTTGAACTAGAATTTCTTGTTTATGAAAACTTGAAAGCTATTCTTCTTTGATTTTTTATCACATGGAATATCTTAGTGGTAGTATCCTACTAGGTATTTTCCCACACTCAACTTACACCTTTTGGTGTAAGTAGTCTTAGTTATTTTTGTTGTCGCAGGTTGGGTACATTATTTTAGTGCCAGTGGTTTGGGTTTCTAGAAGGTCTTTGGTGGTGAATTCTTGTGGAGATGGCATGAGGGTGGTACCCCTATCCATGAAGGTTATTGGGATGTTTAATTTTTGTGGTGTAACTTGTTATAATCTATGTGAGTTGATTTAAACTATGTAATTGTGTTCTGAATTTTTGTAAAATATTGTTTGGTTTGAAAAATCCCGATTTTTTATTAGATTCATTTGTTGTTTGAAGTTTATAAACATGGAAAAATAGTTCCCAATTCTTATTTTATGATACCTGGGAACTTATTCCAACCCTTGGGGATCGGTAATTCCCTTTGTGCCTTGTCACGGTCTTGGTTTAGTACCAGTTTTAGCAGTGACCAGATTCGGTTCGTGAAAAAATAGTATCAAAGGAGGATCACTCTCTTTGGGTCATATTATTTGGGGAAAAGCCGGGATAGTATAGGGTTAGGATTTTCGGGACTTGGAATTCTGGTTAGTAGTATTTTTTCTGATCACCACACCTCATGATAGGATTCAAGTCGCCAGGGGAAGTCGAGACATTTCTGAGTCCTTTGGTTTTCTTGGTTTGATGATGATTAGTGGAAATGAAAAGAGAGTTTTGATAATGGTCTCAGTGAGATTGCAGGGTCTGGAAAGACATCTAGAGCCAGGGATATTTTTCTAGAACACTCTCTATGATGGTGAAGTGATTGGAATATTTATTCCAACCATATATCCAAGTCACCCACTTAAACTAGTTTCATCTCGCATTTTCTTGTGATCTTTAGTTTTGAAATCATGGAACTTTGGTTTTAAACTAACTTTTTTTTAAGAAGAGTAATGTTTTTGTGAAATAATTATTTAACAAATAGGTAATGGTTAGATTTTTTAAAATTTAGAACTGAATTTTCAGAATTGTATTGGAATCGAAAATGGTGTGTTTTTACCAATCTTTAAATCATGAATTATGTCATGGTTGGTTTTGAAAAAGTGTTTACAATAGAGTTTTCTAAACTATTGAAAGGTGTTTTAATGGAATGAGATTTTTTGAAATTGATTTGAATAACTTGAAAGTGAGTTTCCATTTACATTATTTCTCCTTTTTAAAAATATTTTTTTAATGCGGTAATTTTGGATCGATTTCGTGGTTAGTGATCTTGAGAAAAATGAATTATTGGTTTATTTTTTTGGTTTTGAAAAGTGGAATGAGTTTTTATATTAACCTTTGGTATTTTTGTGAGCGACCACATGCATGGGGTTATATGGGATGGTAGATGGTTAATGGTACGACTGGATGAGTTTCGGGACGGATATGAGGAGGGTGCCTGGTGTGGTACAGAAACATGCATGTGTGGGGCCCATGGGGTACCATTGGTGGATAAGCTAACCGTTGAACTAGTTGTTTTAAAAAACAGTATTTTAAAGGTAAAACATTATATATTGATGACTTGTTTGGGATGGTGTGTATTATGTGTTTTTGAAAATGGTGATGTTTTGGGATGCTTTGAGTCCAAGAACCCCTCCTGTTTGAACTATTTTTTGGGTTTGTGTTTGGTCGGTAATCTGTGTTAAAGGGATGGTTAGTGGTCTCTTCTAAGAAATGTTTCTGGATGCCTTTACGGTGGTTCCCTTCATGTGTATGGATCTGGTGTGCGGTATATATTGACCAATGGACCATCTTGGTTGGGTCCTTGGGTTTAATCATTGGATAAGTTACTCCCCATTAAGGGTTAGTGGTTAACTAAAGTGAAACCCATATTGTTTCACCTTTTGAAGACCCACTAGTTGATCAATATAAGGAATCTTTTTCTTGAGATTTTTAGATTGAGTCTACACCCTTTTCTTTCATGTTTTAGTGTATCCTCTTGTAGCAGGAGAGTGATCATGGAAGGTTGAAAGAGACCTTAGATTATTATGTTTCTGGAATTGCCAAAGGTAGAAGTGGTCTGGGGTTGTTAGCATGGATGTGTATCGGTATGGTGTCTAAGAGTTCCTCTCGGTCCTTCATAGTCTCCTAGAAGAACGGGTACACGTTAAAATACCAATGTGGGAAATCTGGTCCTGAAAGGATATTGTGGCCACTTTCTAGAATTATGTGTAGTTTTAGTATGTTGTATACGGTCCTTATCCATGAATTTTTTATATTAGTCGCAACAGTCATGTTCGGTGACGTCTTATGATGTCATGTGCTTCATTGACTATAAAGGTGAAAGTTGTAAAATCCTCTGAGAGTCTCTATTATGTTGGGAGAAAGTATCCCTTGGGAAAACGTCAAAATCTTCCATTTTAGAGGAAGGTGATTATAGGTGTCCTTTACTTCTATTTTTTCTCACCTGAAGAAATAAGGTGTGATGTGTATGCATTTTCTAAGCCCTTGTTTCGGTCAAATATTGGGTTAGGGTAAAGTGAGTTTGGACTGTGTTATGTCAGGGAAATCTTATCGGGGATTGCGGTGTAGTGGTTGGTGTCACGAAAGGAATAATTCTTGTTCATGGGGATTAAAAATCATAATTGTGAGGCCGAAGATGCTTCAATCATTGAGATCCAGCCATAGGTCTCAGAGAGAAGCTGGCTCGTAGTCAGGGGAAATCCCAGGGTCGTTTCAACCCTTCTGCAATTTCCTATCCTTAGTATGAAAGATGGGAATAGTTCACACCTATGGTGTCTTCATGGTTGAGCACTTATTTTTTTCATGATTATTAGTGGTTGTATAACGACCCATACTTTACATACATTGTTAATACTTCAAAATTGAAGCACACTTATTACAACATATGACAAAACCACAAAGGACCATATAGGTATAGTGTCTTTAGAAACTGGGAAACATAAACAACTGGTTCATAAATCTTCTACAATGTCTCCCATTTATTTCATCATATCTAGGGTCCCTTTTAGCATATTCTACTTAATATCCATCTTCCTGACCTGGGGAAAAGAAAACATAAAAGGGTGAGCTCAAATGCTCAGCAAGGGAAAATAAAGAAAATAAAAATCATATCATATCTTTTTGAAAATCATAACCTGCAAAAGAGATCATAACATCTTAACATGGAATAAATCATAGAAGTGAAAATGAGATCCCCATAATCATAACATAAAACTTGAAACTTTGTGGCATGCACACATAATCATGGAAAATCATTTCTTGTTAGTCATGACTCATTGCCAAGACTATCTTAGTGGACAAAGTCCCTTTCTGAACCGAGTCACCCTCGTTCCAGTCCTGTTTCACTGAACCGGTATAACCTACCATTCCAGCCATGTCTATCTCATGAGATATAAAATCTTTACCCAATGCATTGGAGGGAGATATAGGTCCCACCCATCTTATAATGAATCCTTTCTTATGCGTGCCACATAATCATAAATCATACATCATCGCATAACACATGTAACAGAAATGGGATTCTTGAAACATCATGACATCATAAATCAATTCATATAAGATAAAGGAATTCATAAAAATAATTCCATCCCAACATGATCAAATCAATGTAATAATAGGGATAAAAACATAACCCTTTATTATCTTAGATGGAAAATAATTTTGATAAAACACTTGAACTCCATTCTTGAGGAAAATATCCTTTCTTCTTCAAAAAACATTTTTCCTTTCATAACATGTCATACAACTTTAAAATAAAATAAGTTGATTAAAAATGAACTTGAAAACTTGTAAAGGAAGCTTCTTGGAAATAATGTTTTAAAAATCCATTCTTTCTGTATAAGTTAAAAAAAACATTCTTCGTACTTTTGTCGGAAAAGTCAAAAAGTACCTCGTACGAAAAACGACAAAAGATTCCTTTCATTTCTTTTACTAAAAACTCACCGAAGGGTAAAAATGGGTTTAAAAAATTGTAGGTGGATGGAAATAATATTACATATTTATGAAACATGGATGTGGATGATAAAATACACCCCAGTAAATACTTACGAATAAACAATCTCGGATAAAAATGAGATTGTGATATTTCCCTTACCTTAGGTCCAATTTGCTTTGTACATGTCCGAAGCTCCTGTATAATGGTTTAAATAATATTATTTACTTATTCCAGAATCATACATATTGATATGATATCATATATGGTCATATTCTTAGCTTCTTGATAGTAATATTTCATTGTTACTTGTTACTCGGGTCTTTATTGCCTTTTGTTCTTATGCATGTTTTGCCGAATACATTCTTATTCTTCTTTTAAGGTTATAGATACCTTATATCCAGAATGGTATTAGTGTAACATATATCATATTTATTCATTCAATTCATTTATATAATTACTATGTAATGATGATCATGTAGAACGAGTCGCATCACATCGTGGAGACGATATTCCGTACGTACGCACGAGTGATGATATCGTTCCTATGATCGTGGAACTGTATTGGAGTATATATATATTATTTCAGTATAAATATTACTTTATAATAATCATAAATAGTTACTCATTACACCATTATACCCATCCTTGTAAAGTGATGGTGGAAAAATAGATTACACCACGGCGTGGAGACGGTATTCCGTACGTACGCACGCGCGGTGATTTCATTTTTCCGTAGGATGGATAGAAGGTGAATTATGGTTGTTTCATATTTATAATAACATATCAGTATTTAAGTAATACTGATGTTATTACTATATCATGAAACAACTAAAGAAGAATAAGTTGAAGAAGAAATAAATTGAAAAGATCGGTAATGGATATTACCTCTTCTTTGGAACGCCTCTTTGAATCCTCCACTTAGGGAACTAAGATTGGTCTTTGAAGAAGACCAGGACCTCTAGGATTATTCTAGGGAAGTGGAGAGGATAAAATTTCAGGGGTTGGCCGAGCTTGAGTGCTCAATTTGGTGTGAGGAGGAGGGGGAGGAGGTGCCCTTTTATAAGGGAGGAGAGGGGCACCTTAGGAATATCTCAAAATATTATTTTATGTTAAAGTCAAAATCGGTTTATAATGGTTCCAAAGGGTATTATTTCTAAGCTAAAGTGGGGAAGGGTCGAAATACTATCAACCAATAGGATTTAGACAAGTTTGGGATATTATTTTAACCTTATCAATTAGATTTAACTCTAAGTTAAATAATTTAACTTTTACCATGTCTTTTTGTTTTCTTTCACTATATGGTTAATAAACTTACTATAACATGCCAAACGAACCCCAAATTGTTTATTATTAATATATATATCCTTATCTAAGTAATTTGGCCGAACCTTAGATTTTTAGGAATACAATAACAATTAATAATATAATATTTTATTTAAAAACTATTTTGTGTCAATTTTGACACTATTTGATATATGATTTTTGTGAAAGTCATAACAGAATTATATGTTCTAACCAAGTTGATTAAATCAACACTAATATATCATAGTAACCTATAAAATTAGTGTAATTCATAAAAAGTCTTAAATTACATTTATTTTGGTATTTATATTATCAATTATGTCAATATTTCATTAATAAGATAATTACTGCATCATATTTGTGTCATAAATAAATTAAATTATTTAATGTCTAAAAATTAAAAATAAAATACCATCATGTAGGAAATCTTTTTATCTTTCTAATGAATATTTACAATCGAATTTATCTTATGTATAACCCCATATTAAAAATTATTTACTTATTAAACTTTGATTTTAACTATTTTAACCCTTCTTTAAATAAATTAATAATAAATGTCCTAATCTAATCCAAGTGGGCCTAAATGGTCATATTATATTCATAAGGTTGTTTTTGGTTGAATTAAACTTATCCAATAGAATTAGGACATGTGTTAGGGTAATAGTAATATCATATTTACCCTTAGTTACCCTATTTACTATTAACCGTGGTAAAAAAAAGTAAAAAGTTACTATTCACCAAAAATTATTTTCATCTCATTGAACCACATTTTAGTCCTTGATATTAACCGTGTCTGTCGGATTTTCGAAATTCCATTCACAGAAGCGGTAAAATTAAGTTTTATGCAAAATTCAGTTTTTTTAACCTACCACTTAGTGGTTTCACTATTCATCAAAATTTGAAAGTTTTCAGAAAAATACCAAAATTTCACCCTAGGCTAATTTCGATATTCTGAGTCCAAAAATGAAGTCCATTTTGAAAAATAAAATTTATAAAATTTCAAAAAGTGGTTATTACTATTCATAACGACTAGTTTTAATAGCATATTGTTGTTTAGTGAAACTCGGTATTGCGTACGATGCAAGCTATCGAGGAAGGTCGCGATTGCGTGTAAAGAAAGCCAAGAAAGTGTTGTGTAGAAAAATATTCCTTTGATAAAAGTCTCGGGTGTTACAGGTTGTGTGCTATGAAGGAATGTAGAAAGAATGATCTTCACAGTTAGTGAAGACTTTCCTAAACTATGGGGACTAACCATGCGCCTTTCCCAAATCTTTAATTTTTTTAGGTCTTTCTGTGTCAGCCCATGCTGGTCGGTTAAGATGGTTGGTTCTTATGGTTGATAGACCCACTATGATTCTCAGGTATGTTCTTTCATAAATTTTGAAGGAATTCTACCAATTCTACTAGTGATTCTATTCAGGCCTCCCCCTTTTAGTGTCCTGATTCTGTCTCAAAAAAATATATGTTGTCTCTTTTGGTGGGGTGCCTATTTGTGTTCCCATGTACCAATAGCTCAGATTTATCCATGGTCTTGTCTTGGT
Source organism: Viscum album (assembly GCA_963277665.1). Classification (NCBI taxonomy): domain Eukaryota; kingdom Viridiplantae; phylum Streptophyta; class Magnoliopsida; order Santalales; family Viscaceae; genus Viscum; species Viscum album. Next base: position 857,917,253 of record OY728157.1, on the reverse strand, counting down.
CGTATTTAGTCTCATTCCGAACTATCTATCTACCAACATCTTTCTTGAGTAAATTTTGGGATTGGAGAGCGCCCAATGGCTTAGTTAAAGTAAGGTAAGTGTAACCTTGTTCGAAATTGTTGTTCGTTTGGGTGAATTGATTGATTCTTGTTTGGATAGTGTATGAAGAGTTTTATTTTGGGATAAAGTATGAATGTTATTGATAATTTCAATAAAGTGGTGTAATTTTGGGTTGTGAGATTAATCCTTCCTTAATAGATCACTGGAGGTGTTTTGGCCCTTGGGGGTTAAGCTTGGCAAAGAAGTACATCTTGGTTTATCGGTTGGGATTGGTTTTTGTATCTGGCCTTGCTGTGGATTTCTGGGGATGTAATGTTTTCATGGTGGGGTGAATTTTTACATACATGACTAATTTTGAAGTTAAATTTCATTTAATTTCCATTCTTTCTTTGTTTTTGGGGTTTTCCACGATTTTATATAGGAATGAGTGAGTTTTCATGAATTGGGCCAAACCGTGTGCCCAATTCCAGATTTAAAAATAAATTTTGATTCCTTTATAACTCCTTCATTTTTTAACTATTGTCGCCCATTATTATTCCTACTTGTCATACCCTGACATATGAACACCAAAAAATTAATTTGGACCATTTATAAATCTATATTCATGGTGAATTTTAGTTTTTATTTAATGGATTGGGCCTCCCAAAATCCCATTTTCTGCATTAAAAATAATTTGTAATTATTTAATAACTCATTCTATTTTTATGTTTTTATGGTGATTTCAACTCCCAACCAAGCCCACGTACCTAAGGCACACACACATTCTCTCCTCCCACAATTTGGAGCTCAATAGAATCACGAAATTAAGTGAAAGGCCTATGGATTTTACAAATAGCCCATTTTTAAAGAGGTAAATTGATCCTTTTATAACTCCTTATATTTTTACTCTTTTTCCCCAATTATAGTTCCTATATTATCTCCTCATCCTTGTTAGAAACTCCCTTAAATTTTTGGATGTTTTAAAAGTCATATTCTTGTGGATTTTGAGTTGTTTTTTTCAATATTGTTTTGGTTAAGTGTTTTTCTCTTCAATTCCTTCCTTCTATTTGGGTTTCCTCACTCTTTCATAAATTTATAGAGTGTCCACAAGTTAGGGCTCATACCTAGGATTTTATTTGGGGTATATTTGGTGAAATATTATGGTTTATTGTTTGTTTTTACTTCCTTGTGGTGCGGCGAAGATGTGGTTGAGGTTTCACGCCAATATTAAAGGGTTTTGACTCAAAAGGTAGGTAGTTCCATGTGCAAACAATTATTGATGAGTTAGCTTGTTGTATTTACTCATTTTCCATATTCCTAATATTTTGGGTGTGGCGAAAAAAATATTTATGATTGATTTGGTTAAGTGTTAAATTTTATAGTTGTTTTTTTACTTGAAATTGGGTGTTTTCATGTAGAGACCCGAAGCTTGACGTACATTAACATTACATTACATTTGCGGAATACTTAGTACATAACAAAAACACACACACAAGGATTGCAATAGTTTTGTGTCTTTGGAAACTCGGAATATAATCTTCTAATCCTGTTAAAAGATCATCAACATCTCCCATAAAGATCTTCCTTTTTTATTACCTAAAACCTTTCTTTATAACCTGGGGAAAAGAAAACATAAAAGGGTGAGCTCAAATGCTCAGTAAGGGTAAACAAAATAAATATCAATCACATCATAAGAACATAACATTTTGAAAATCTTAACCTGCAAAAGAGAGAATAATTTCATAACATGGGATAAATCAAGGAAGTGAAATGTAATCACAATAATCATAACTTAAAACATGAATCTTTTTGGAATACACACATAATCATAGAGAATCATTTCTTGTTAGTTAAGACTCATTGCCAAGACTATCTTAGTGGACAAAGTCCCTTTCTGAACCGAGTCACCCTCGTTTCATTCCTTTTTCACTGAACCGGTATAACCTACCATTCCAGCCATGTCTATCTCATGAGATATAAAATCTTTACCCAATCCATTGGAGGGAGATATAGGTCCCACCCATCTCATAATGATACCATTCTTATGTGTGCCACAAAATCATAAGTCATACATCATTGCATAACCCATGTAATACAAATGGGAATCTTAAACATCATGACATCATAAAACAATTCATATAAGATAAATGAATTCATAAAAATAATTCCATCACAACATAATCAAATCAATGTAATAATAGGGATAAAAACAGAACCCTTTATTATCTTATAAGGAAAATAATTTTGATAAAACACTTGAACTCCATTCTTGAGGAAAATACCCTTTCTTCTTCAAAAACATTTTTCCTTTCTTAAAATGTCATACAACTTTAAAATAAAAGAAGTTGATTAAAAATAAACTTGAAAACTTGTAAAGGATTCTTCTTGGAAATAATGTTTGAAAAATCCATTCATGTCGTATAAGTTTAAAAAAACATTCTTCGTACTTTTGTCGGAAAAGTCAAAAAGTACCTCGTATGAAAAACGATAAAAGATTCCTTTCATATCTTTTAATAAAAACTCACCGAAGGGTAAAATAGGATTTAAAAAATTTTAGGTGGATGGAAATAATATTACATATTGAGGAAACATGGATGTGGATGATAAAATACACCCCAGTAAATACCAAAGTATAAACAATCTCGGATAAAAATGAGATTGTGATATTTCCCCTACCTTAGGTCTAATTTGCTTCGTAAGTGTCTGAACCACCTGTATAATGATTTAAATAATGTAATTGACTTATTATAGAATCATATTCATTGTTATGATATCATATATGGTTTACTTATGACTTTATATTACCCGTTCTTTTGTAAATTCCATGTTAAAGAGCGTTTTGGGTAAAATTGTTTCATTTGTCGTTCGTGTTTTGACTTGTAATTATTCATATGATTACTTAGATCATGATTAATTAATTCCAGAATATAAAACATGATTTATATATATATATATTCAGAATATACATATATATAATAAATCAGTAAATGGAAAGAAATACACCGTTCATGGAGACGGTAGGCCGTACGTACGCATGAACGCTGTTTTCGTTTCCTTATTGAGTTGAGTGGAATAAAGTGGATGACATACATATATATACACATAAATCCAGTATCATTATTATGTCATATATTTCATGATTACTTATTATATATACTTTATAATCATTCATGAATGGTTAAAGAGGAGAATGAATCTCATCGCGTCGTGGAGACGGTAGTCCGTACGTACGCACGAGCGATGATATCGTTCTCATGATCGTGGGACTGTATTGGAGTGTATGTATACTATTTCAGAATCAATATCACTTTAAAATAATAATATATAGTTATTATTTACACCATTATACCCATCCAAGTAATGTGGTGGTGGAAAATAGATTTCACCACGGCGTGGAGACGGTATTCCGTACGTACGCACGCGCGGTGATTTCATTTTCCGTAGGATGGATAGATGGTGAAATAGGATTGTTTCATACTTATAATAACATATCAATATATGAGTGATACTGATGTTATTACTTCATAATGAAACAACCTAAGAAGAAGAAGTGGAAGAAGAAATAAAGGTGAAAGAATCGGTAACGGAAATTACATCTTCTTTGAAGCGCCTCTTTGAGACCTCCTCTTAGGGCACTAAAATTGGTCTTTGAGGAAGACCAGAACCTCTAGGATGTTTCTAGGGAAGTGGAGAGGAGAATTTGGCAGGGGTGTTCCGAGATTGAAGGCTCAAAGTTGTGTGAGGAAGAGAGGGAGGAGGTGCCCTTTTATAAGGGAGGAGAGGGGCACCTTTGGAATAACTAAAAATATTATTTTATTATAAAGTCATTTTCGGTTTTAAATAGATACAAATTGATTTATTTCGAGACTAAGGTGGGTATGGGTCGAAATACTCTCATCCAATAGAATTTAGACAAGTTTAGGTTCCTATTTTCACCTTATCATTTAGATTTAACATTAAGTTAAATAATTTTACTTTTACCGTGTCTTCTTGTGTTCTTACACTATAAGGTTAATAAACTTCCTATAAGAAGCCAAACGAACCCCAAATTTTTTATTATTAATATATATAACCTTATCTAAGTCATTTGGCCGAACCTTAGATTTTTAGGAATAAAATAACAATTAATAATATAATATATTTTTTAAAAACTATTTTATGTCAATTTTGACACTATTTAGTAATTGATTTTTGTGAAATTCATAACAGAATGATAAGTTCAAACAAAGTTAATTAAATCAATAATAACATGTCATATTAACCTATAAAATTAGTGGAATTCATAAAAAGTCTCAAGTTATATTTATTTGGGTATTTATAACATCAATTATGTCAATATTTCATTAATAATATAATTACTGCATCATCGTTGTTTCATAATAAAATTAAATTATTTAATGTCTAAAAATTAAAAATAATATACCATTATGTAGGAAATCTTTTTATATTTCTAATTAATATTTATAGTCGAATTTATTTTATGTATAAACCCATATTAACAATGTTTTAGTAAATAAACTTTGATTTTAACTCTTTTAACCATTCTTTAAATAAATTAATAATAAATGTCCTAATCTAATCCAAGTGGGCCTAAATGGTCATATTTTATTCCTAAGTTTGTTTTTGGTCAAATTATACCTGTTCAATAGAATTAGGATATGTGTTAGGGTAATAATAATATCATTTCTACCTTTAATTACCCTATTTACTTTTAACCGTGGTAAAAAAAGTAAAAAGTTACTATTCACCAAAAAATTATTTTCATCTCAGTGACGCACATTTTACTTACTGACATCAACCGTGTCTCTCAGATTTTTGAAATTCCACTCACAGAAGTGGTAAAATTAAGTTTTATGAAAAATTTAGTTTTTTTAACTACCACTTAGTGGTTTCACTATTCATCAAAAATTGAAAGTTTTCAGAAAAATGCAAAAAATTAGGCCTAAGCTATATTTGATATTATGAAATCAAAAATGATGTCTATTTTACCAAATTCAAAACATATCAGTTGCACTAACTAATTTAAAAATCAATTCCCGTCGTCAAAACAAATAGCGTGTTTTTAAGAGATAATAACTATCAAAAGATTGACAATTGTTTATAACTGGTTTAAATGTGAAATTACATCCAATGAACAACATTGTATTAAATTGTAAAAATATATTCTAAATATACTTTAAAACCACTCAAATTAATAATTTATCACTATTAATTATTTCTATTAAAAAATTTGTTTTTAATTAAAATTTAGTAATTTTCACTATTCATCAGAATATGAAAGTTATCCGAAAATTACCAAAATTTCACCCAAAGCTAATTTCGATATTACGAATCCAAAAATGAAGTCCATTTTGAAAAATAAAAATTACAAAATTTCAAAAAGTGGTTATTACTATTCATAACGGCTAGTTTTAATAATATTTTAATAGCATATCGTTGTTTAGTGAAACTTGGTATTGCGTACTACACACGCTATCAAGGAAGGTCGCGATTGCGTGTAATGAAAGGAAAGTCAAGGATCCGTGTTGTGCAAGCTCCTTTTGGTGTAGCGTACAACACATGACATTAATGAAATTAAAAAAAATATATTTTTCATAAAATCTCGGGGTGTTACATTCTACCCCCCTTAAAATGAATTTCGCCCTCGAAATTTGTCGGGGTTATAAATGGTTTACTATTAGAAAGTTTCTTTAATCGAAACCCACATCGTAAAAAGGAATACCAAAACCAATCTTTAAAAACAAAAGTATGAAACGTAACGGTTACCCAAATAAACTAATCACTGGGTTTCCACATAGGTGAAAATATGGATATGGAAGAGAAATCTAACCATCATGTTCTGATGGAGAGTGGTAGAGAACATGACTATTGAAAAGCTAGCAATCACAAATCCATAAATTTGTGACGATCTAAGGTACCATCTGATTCATCAGATATAAGAGCACTAAGACAACATTTTTGGTTTTCAAGATCATTTCCCTAAAGTTGATGAAATTGGAATTAGAAGAAATACTTTCATGATTTTGGTATAGTCTCACCGTTTGTCGTTATTTAGACAACTTCCACTTCATCTCTTAAATAAATGAAGTTGAATTTTTCATTCGTGATGTGTTAGCAGATCATGTGATAGAATGATGGGTCATTCCATCTCTTTCAAACAAAAGGTTAGAAAAAGTTATAAGTCCATCTTATGGTTAATCGTATATGGTTCCAAAAATGAACTTATACTTCATATATCATACCGCTTAATAAAATAAAACTAGTTTCTACTAAACAGGGACTTCCTGTAGGCTAGTGGTAGGCGATAAAGGCCAGTCGCACTTCGGTTGTGGGTTCGATTCCCACAGCCTTGTCCGACGCGATGGGTTGTCGCCCGTTCTGCAGGTTGTCCTATTTCTAAAACTACATTACTATAAAATCCCATCAGAAATATCAAAAAAAGTTCTATCCTTAAACAATACTAACTTATGTCCAACATAATCCATTCCAATCTTTAGGATTATCCATAATACTTCAGTCCACTCTCATAATATAGTGAAAACGATTACCAGAGATTTAATACCATCGTTGATCCCCATATATCATAAGATATGTCTTGTTGGTCACATTCTAAACATTCAAAGCCCTTAATCATGTATTCTCTTGAATAACCATTGAACCTTATTGAAAACATGAATGCAGTTAAATGTTAATGCTTTCCACATACCAAAATTCCTCAAAATTCTATATACTCAATCCATGATATCACTTAGTCCTTATATCAATAATGAGCTCATGAATACTGTTAAACATTTAATTTTCTCCTTATCCCTTCATTATGCGCATATCATCTACATTCCAAAAATATCTGAATAACCTTTCATGGATAGTGGTACCATTAATCATACACTTTCAAAGCTCAAGGAAAGACAACAGTGTAACAATCCTTAGATGTCTCTTTATTACATAGTACCATGAGATTTCTTATACAACATTACACATGATAAACATGTAATCATTCCACTACATTCTTAAACCATTGACTGAGCTTCAACAATTCTTTCAACTCACATATCATTTGTATTCTCTTCATCATCATCAACATAAATACTACTCATACGACCATACCGATTCTCTTCATGAGACTTTCCCTTAGGGAATTGGTTTGCATAATGCCCGTACATTCCACATTTAAAACATTTAACCATTGCTGATGTCGTAGCAATACCATTATCCTCATCCCTGGTGTTAACTGAACCTTTTCCTTTACACTTACTGGCTTTGTTTCCTTCTTTTCCACACCCAAATCATCTTCCAGTTCCTTTGAAAAATTCTCCTTGATGCCTGTTTCCACATGATTTACATAGGGGAAATTGAACTTTCTTTCCTCTATGATCATCATGAAACTCCATCTTTTTCTTATTAGCCGAGTCAGGTTACTTACCAAATTTGAGTTTGTTGATCATATTATGAGATTGCTGATTCGGCATAATAATTATGGTTGGACATTCAAATCCCATTTCATTTGGTTTCTCATGAAGAATATCATTCCATTGTCTATAATATCCTCCATTATCGTGAATCATCTTGTTTCCATCCATTTTCTAAAACCCAAAAAGAACAGTGTGAGAGGCAAAAATCATAATAAAGGGGGAGTAACTTCAATATATACCATCTTAGTTTAAATTCTAAGATCGTTACCATAGTTCTAGGACTATATCCTATACGTATACTTATCCTTAGGGACATCCCTAGACATACATTAGAAATATCTCTAGGGATCTCACTAACATTTTCGCATCCTAGTTTCCAAAGGTTGACTAAACCTTTCCTCTGATACCAACTGTAGAGACCCGAATCTTGACGTACATTGACATTACATTACATATGCGGAATACTTAGTACATAACAAAAAAACACACACAAGGATCGTAATAGTTTATTGTCTTTGGAAACTCGGAATATAATCTTCTAATCCTGTTGAAAGATCTTCAACATCTCCCATAAAGATCTTCCTTTTTTTTATTCCCTAAAACCTTTCTTTATATACTGGGGAAAAGAAAACATAAAAGGGTGAGCTCAAATGCTCAGAAAGGGTAAACAAAAGAAATATCAATCACATCATACGAACATAACATTTTGAAAATCTTAACCTGCAAAAGAGAGCATAATTTCATAACATGGGATAAATCATGGAAGTGAAATGTAATCACAATAATCATAACTTAAAACATGAATCTTTGTGGCATACACACATAATCTTAGAGAATCATTTCTTGTTAGTCAAGACTCATTGCCAAGACTATCTTAGTGGACAAAGTCCCTTTCTGAACCGAGTCACCCTCGTTTCAGTCCTTTTTCACTGAACCGGTATAACCTACCGTTCCAGCCATGTCTATCTCATGAGATATAAAATCTTTACCCAATGCATTGGAGGGAGATATAGGTCCCACCCATCTCATAATGATACCATTCTTATGTGTGCCACAAAATCATAAGTCATACATCATTGCATAACCCATGTAATACAAATGGGAATCTTAAACATCATGAAATCATAAAACAATTCATATAAGATAAATGAATTCATAAAAATAATTCCATCACAACCTAATCAAATCAATGTAATAATAGGGATAAAAACATAACCCTTTATTATCTTAGATGGAAAATAATTTTGATAAAACACTTGAACTCCATTCTTGAGGAAAATATCCTTTCTTCTTCAAAAACAATTTTCCTTTCTTAAAATGTCATACAAATTTAAAATAAAATAAGTTGATTAAAAATAAACTTGAAAACTTGTAAAGGATGCTTCTTGGAAATAATGTTTTAAAAATCCATTCATGTCGTATAAGTTTAAAAAAAACATTCTTCGTACTTTTGTCGGAAAAGTAAAAAAGTACCTCGTACGAAAAACGATAAAAGATTCCTTTCATATCTTTTACTAAAAACTCACCGAAGGGTAAAATAGGATTTAAACAATTTTAGGTGGATGGAAATAATATTACATATTGAGGAAACATGGATGTGGATGATAAAATACACCCCAGTAAATACCAAAGTATAAACAATCTCGGATAAAAATGAGATTGTGATATTTCCCTTACCTTGGGTCTGATTTTCTTCATAAGTGTCCGAACCTCCTGTATAATGATTTAAATAATGTCATTGACTTATTAAAGAATCATATTCATTGTTATGATATCATATATGGTTCACTTATGAATTTATATTACCTGTTCTTTTGTAAATTCCATGTTAAAGAGCGTTTTGGGTAAAATTGTTTCATTTGTCGTCCATGTTTTGACTTGTAATTATTCATATGATTACTTAGATCATGATTACTTAATTCCAGAATATAAAACATGATTTATATATATATATATATATTCATAATATACATATATATAATAAATCATTAAATGGAAAGAAATACACTGTTCATGGAGACAGTAGGCCGTACGTACGCATGAACGCTGTTTTCATTTCCTTATTGAGTTGAGCGGAATAAAGTGGATGACATACATATATATACACATAAATCCAGTATCATTATTATGTCATATATTTCATTATTACTTATTATATATACTTTATAATCATTCATGAATGGTTAAAGTGGAGAATGAATCTCATCGCGTCGTGGAGACGGTAGTCCGTACGTACGCACGAGCGATGATATCGTTCTCATGATCGTGGGACTTTATTAGAGTGTATGTATACTATTTCAGAATAAATATCACTTTAAAATAATAATATATAGTTATTATTTACACCATTATACCCATCCAAGTAAGGTGGTGGTGGAAAATAGATTTCACCACGGCGTGGAGACGGTATTCCGTACGTATGCACGCGCGGTGATTTCGTTTTCCGTAGGATGGATAGATGGTGAAATAGGATTATTTCATACTTATAATAACATATCAATATATGAGTGATACTTATGTTATTACTTCATAATGAAACAACCTAAGAAGAAGAAGTGGGAGAAGAAATAAAGGTGAATGAATCGGTAATGGAAATTACCTCTTCTTTGAAGCGCCTCTTTGAGACCTCCACTTAGGGCACTAAAATTTGTCTTTGAGGAATACCAGAACCTCTAGGATGTTGATAGGGAAGTGGAGAGGAGAATTTGGCAGGGGTTGGCCGAGCATGAAGGCTCAACGTTGTGTGAGGAAGAGAGGGAGGAGGTGCCCTTTTATAAGGGAGGAGAGGGGCACCTTTGGAATAACTAAAAATATTATTTTATTATAAAGTCATGTTCGGTTTTAAATAGCTCCAAATTGATTTATTTAGAGACTAAGGTGGGTATGGGTCAAAATAATCTCATTCAATAGAATTTAGACAAGTTTAGGTTCCTATTTTCACCTTATCATTTAGATTTAACATTAAGTTAAATAATTTTACTTTTACCGTGTCTTCTTGTGTTTTTACACTATAAGGTTAATAAACATCCTATAAGAAGCCAAACGAACCCCAAATTGTTTATTATTAATATATATAACCTTATATAAGTCATTGTTCCGAACCTTAGATTTTTAGGAATAAAATAACAATTAATAATATAATATTTCTTTTAAAAACTATTTTATGTCAATTTTGACACTATTTAGTAATTGATTTTTGTGAAAATCATAACAGAATGATAAGTTCGAACAAAGTTAATTCAATCAATAATAACATGTCATATTAACCTAAAAAATTAGTGGGATTCATAAAAAGTCTCAAATTATATTTATTTGGGTATTTTTAACATCAATTATGTCAATATTTCATTAATAATATAATTAATGCATCATCGTCGTGTCATAAATAAATTAAACTATTTAATGTCTAAAAATTACAAATAAAATACCATTATGTATTAAATCTTTATATATTTCTAATAAATATTTATAGTCGAATTTATTTTATGTATACACCCATATTAAAAATGTTTTAGTAAATAAACTTTGATTTTAACTCTTTTAACCCTTATTTAAATAAATTAATAATAAATGTCCTAATCTAATCCAAGTGGACCTAAATGGTCATATTTTATTACTAAGTTTGTTTTTGGTCGAATTATACTTGTCCAATAGAATTAGGACATGTGTTAGGGTAATAATAATATCATTTCTACCCTTAATTACCCTATTTACTTTTAACCGTGGTAAAAAAAAGTAAACAGTTACTATTCACCAAAAAATTATTATCATCTCATTGAACCACATTTTACTTATTGACATCAACCGTGTCTCTCGGATTTTTGAAATTCCACTCACAGAAGTGGTAAAATTACGTTTTATGAACAATTCAGTTTTTTTTAATTACCACTTAGTGGTTTCACTATTCATCAAAAATTGAAAGTTTTCAGAAAAATACAAAAAATTAGGCCTAAGATATATTTGATATTATGAACTCAAAAATGATGTCTATTTTACCAAATTCAAAACATATCAGTTGCAGTAACTAATTTAAAAATTAATTCCTGTCGTCAAAACAAATAGTGTGTTTTTAAGAGATAATAACTATCAAAAGATTGACACTTGTTTATAACTGGTTTAAATGTGAAATTACATCCAATGACCAACATTGTATTAAATTGTAAAAATATATTCTAAATATACTTTAAAACCACTCAAATTAATAATTTATCACAATTAATTATTTCTATTAACAAAGTTGTTTTTAATTAAAATTTAGTAATTTTCACTATTCATCAGAATATGAAAGTTATCCGAAAAGTACCAAAATTTCACCCTAAGCTAATTTCGATATTCCGAATCCAAAAATGAAGACCATTTTGAAAAATAAAAATTTCAAAATTTCAAAAAGTGGTTATTACTATTCATAAGGGCTAGTTTTAATAATATTTTAATAGCATATCGTTGTTTAGTGAAACTCGGTATTCCGTACTACACACGCTATCAAGGAAGTTCGCGATTGCATGTAATGAAAGGCAAGTCAAGGATGCGTGTTGTGCACGCTCTTTTTGGTGTAGCGTACAACACATGACATTAATGAAATTAAAAAAAATATTTTTCATAAAATCTCGGGGTGTTACATTTCATGTGTAACTCATGGGGTATTATTTGGGTGTATTTTAGAACTTTTAGAATTGGTTTAATAAATCTTGTTTGGCCTACCAATTCTAGTTTGGTAATGTATTAGTGTCATGTGATCCTAATAATAAGTTTTTTGAATATTTTTTATGTGTAAAACATTTTTATACTTCTTGAGATCATTTTATGAAAATATGTGTTTTCATTTGTATATTTTGTGGTATTATTCAAGGATATTTTATTACACTTGAATGTGGTTTTATAAATGAATCTAGGGCTGGAAATTCTTTTTTTTATAGGAATTGGTTTGGATTTGGTCTTAAATGGGGGTCTTGAAATGGGTTTTGTGTGAAAGACATATATACACCACTTGGGTTCTTTTTATGAAATTTGTAAAAGTTTTAGTTGGTTAAACAAAGTGGGAAAAGGTTGAATATGTACTTTTTGGAGTGTTTTTTCACCTATAATGGGGTTTTAAAAGGTTAAGTAATGTTTTAAGATGTCAAACATTTTTATAATGTTTTATAAATTTCTAAAATGTTTTATTAAATTGTGATATTAGGGAGAAACTTGTTTGTGGGTTGTTTCATGTAAGTTTGATGATAAAATGATTTTGAAGATAAAAAGGGTATTAGGTGGATGTGTGTGTAGGCTGTTATGTGATGTTTATCACATTATAATTTATTTATAAAAAATTTTAAACGATGTGTTGATGTGTTGAAGTGATGTGAAAAGTGTTGTGGGCTATTATGGTGTGTGTATGATTTAAAAATGCATTTGAATAAAAAAGTGTATTTTGTGACTTGTGTGATGTACATGTGTTCTCTTTGGTGAATATGTGAGGTGGAAATTATATTTTCATGTGAATAATATACTTCTTGTCTTGTTGAACTCGTCTAAGCATAAGAGGGAAACTCGGGTATCCAGGTGGGTGGACGTGTACTAGTATGAAAATGATCCCGTGAGGTTTGGCCTCAGTTTCACTTAGCAATATTTATGCATAAAACTCTAACTAAAATATGATTATGATGATGATGGGGGACCCCTAGGTTATGGGTATGTTACCTACTAGTGGCTCGGGCATGAAAACGGATATTTATGATTATTACTTTCACCAAGATACGAGGTACCTGGGACGCACATCGAGCTAGTGCATAGGGGTTATTTCTTATTTCTTGTGCTCATTATTTACTTTGTGCTTACCGTTGGAATATAGTATGGTTGCCTAGAAAATTCAGTATTGTTGAAAATATGTTAAAAGTGTTGGTTCTTAATGATAGTCCACTTGAAAACTGTTTTAATTTTAATGTTGTATCTTTTAGAAATTTTAACTAGCATTTCCTCTTTATGAAAACTTGCAATCTTTTCATCTTTGAATGTTTATCACATGGAATCTCTTAGATGTGGTATATACTAGGAATTTACTCACACCCTACTTACACCCTTGGGTGTATGTAGACATGGTTTATTTATCACAGGTTGGGTAAACATTTTTGTGCTAGGGGTTTGGGTTTCTAAAAGGTACTTGGTTGTGATGTCTTGTGGAGATGGATTGAGGGTGGTTCCCCTTTCCATGACGGTTATCTGTATGTTTCATTTTCTATTTTTACTTTCTTATAATCTTGGTGAGTTGCTTTAAACTATGTAATTGAGTTATGAATTTTTGTAAAAAAAATTTGGTTTGAAAAATCCATATTTTTTTTATTGGATTCATTTGTTGTTTGAAGTTTATAAACACAAATTAATCATTCCTAATTCTCATTTTATGATACCTGGGCACTTGTACCCGACCGTGGGGATCGATAAGACCCTTCAGGCCTTGTCACGAGCTTGGTTTGGTGCCGGTTTTAGCGGTGACCGAATTCTGTTCATTACAAAATCCATTGATAATCTATTATCCATCCTTTATTTATTTGTGGATGAGAAGGTTTAACAAGATATTTATCTAATAACTGATGGAAATTAATTCAAAATAAGAATATTGAATGAGATATTGAATCAATGGAATTGAAAGAATTTTAGAAAATGATTTTGGGTAAATATTTTCCTCACACTATATAACTGAAAATGGAGAGGGAATTTTTTTAGCCTCATGAAAAATGATGAAGAACCTATAAGGTAATATTAAGAGAAATTAACAATACTTACATGATACCCTTATAACATTGTCATTAAACTATAATGTAAAGTTGGATACTTTATTGGTATACTAAAGCCAAGTCTATGAAAATCCTTTATAATTTTGGACATTTATATTTATGAGGAAATTGTTGGTTATTCCATCAAAGTCAAAATGACAATTACGGAATAACAAATGAAATATGGGGATAATAATTAAAAATGGAATTTTAATTCTAGTGTATTGGTGGATAAATATAACTTGGGATTGAAATTTGAACATCCCACTTTTCAAAATGGTGGGAAGAAGTACCTCAAAATTATCATAAAGGGGGTGGGGAAAGGCTTTAGGTACGATAAAGAATAGAACCTAGCTAGTGATTATAAGTGATAGAAACCCACAAATGAGATGGAATAGAGGAAATATCTACTTAACCCTCATCATATTATCCAGTTTTTCAACTATAATGAATGATGATATTATGTGAACCATATGACTAAGAAAAGTGTTGTTGAAGAGAACTAACGAAAACAACCACCAAGGTCAAGTGATCATGGGTAAGATTATTCCATAACAATTGTGGAGGTGGATCCCAAAAATGATGGTATGATAGGTATTATAGTCATTCAACAAATAATTGTGAATATAATTTTTTATTTTGGTTCTACCCATTAATTTTTATCTATCATGTTTAGTTGAACTATTCAAATGCGACTACAAAACATGAAAGTAGGGATGTATAAGAAAACTATAAATGGGGGAATTTTTTCATCCAAAGTGTAAAACTCTTCCCCTATCAACACTATTTGGATGAACTTCCTAGAAAATCTTATTATGCTTTCATTATTGTAATTTGATGAAATTAAAGGTACATATTGGATTTCCTTATATGGATCTAATTTAAATTGATGAGAGAAGGAAATCAACTGATGTGTTTATAATATCTCCTTTATTATATAAAAGTGTTAGAAGGGGTAAGAATATCCTTTGTAATCATCATAAAAATAATTTTTATTACTTCCCTATGATAATTCTCACCAAACATTAATTATTGAGACTAATGAAAATATAATCCTTGAAGACATTCCCACTATGAGGGATTGCGCTGATGTGTTTCCCTAAAAGTTTCTTGGTCTTCCTCCTATTTGAGAGGTTGAATTTTCAATATATCTTATACCTAGTTATTTTCTAATATCCAATACTATGTATAGAATGGACATTGTTGATCTCAAAGAATTAAAGAAACAACTAAAAGGAAATCTGTACATATGGTTTATATGTATGATTTTTTCACTATGAAGTTCACTAATCATCTTTATCAAGAATAAGGATGGGTCAACTAACCATTACAATGATTATCATGATCTCAATAATGTCACAATAAAAAAAATATCTTTTTTCATGTATTTCTGATATATTCAATCATGTACATGAATCATAGTATTTTTCAAAGATAGAACTTTAATTAAGATATTATCATGTAAAGGTTAAAAAGGTGGATATCACTGAGGTTTTTTTTCATACTATATATATTCACTATGATTTAACAGTTATTACCTTTGGACTCAAAATTTCTCCAACAATCAGCATGGAAATAATGAATAAGGTCTTTAGGGATTACCTTGTCTAATTTTTGGTAGTATTTATAGATGAAATTATTGTCTACTATAAAAGTAAGGAGGAACATAAGTGGGATTGGAATAATATACTAAAGACCCTGTAGAATGAATATATTTTTGAAAATTATTTTATGTTTGAGTTTTTTTTTGCGCAAGTAACTTTTATAGGGCATTCCATCACATGAAAAGGGATATCCATAGATCCTTAAAAAGTAGAAATATTTTAATGATGTAAATGACTAACAATTATGATATAAATATGAAGTTTTCAAGGATTTGATGGGTACTATCAGAAATTTTGAGAAATATCTCATTATTTTCAAGAACCCTAACCAATCTAACAAGGAAAAGATTCATGTTTATATATAATTGTGAATGTGGTTAAAGTTTTAAAGAGAAGAAGAATAATATAATCACAACACTTGTGATCTCTCTTCCCACTAAAGGGGAAGGATTTTTTATCTATTATGATGTATCTAAAAAGGGCTTGGTTTTTGTTCTCCCAAAATATAAAAAAGTGATAGACGATGCCTCTTTCTATCTAAATATCAATGATATGAAATACCCAAATCAGGATCTAGAATTTGATGTAGTGATCATTACATTAAAAATATGGTGGAATTATATATATGGGGAGAAGTGATATATATATACCATAAAATTCTCAAGTATATATTAACATAAATTGAGATTAATATGAACCGATAGATGTGGTTAGAGCAGATTAGGTATTACGATTGTTCATTTTATTACCATCCTTGTAAGGAAAACATAGTGATAGATTCTCTCAGTACAAACGATCCTAAAACTGTATCCATGATAAAGATTTCAAGGTATCTAATATTTATGGACATGAAAAGGATGGATAAGAAAATAATTAAAAGATAATCATCCTATATTTCATAAAAACTATTCAAAAATAAAATATCAAGGGGATCAAGGAGTCCTAGAAAGATGATAAGTTTTTATATAATAAGGTAGAAAATATTATTGTGTTTGACATTCCTGAAGATGGAGTTTTATAGTTTGAAAACTAGATATATTTCCCATAAAATTAAAACCTAATGATAGAACTTAGGGATGATCTTCATAGTTCATCCTTCTCTACTCATCCAAGATACCATAAAATTTATATATTATGAAATCATAAAATCCAAAAAATTATGTATTAAATTATATAAAGAGTATCTTGTTAAAAAATAATGTTTTACCTTTAAAATAATGTGATATAAAGGTTATTTATTTAATTTCATCAAACTATTATAAATCATCCAAAACCAATAATATATTTCAAGGTTTTAAAATCATTTATTTAATAGCAACGATCATGTTAAAATCACCAAGGGTAATATTTTAATAGGTTAGGTACATGGACTTATAAAATAATAAAAACCAAACCACTTTTTTAGAAAACATGATAAAAATATTTATATGGTTAGTGGTTATATTTTAATTATTATATTTATTCTAAACACTAATTTTAGGAAATAATAAAGAATTACCATCTATTTTTCCATTTATAACCACCCAATATATAATTTATCTTCAGTAAAAAACCTTATACCAAGACCATACTATACACATTCCTCTCTAGATACCTCTCAAGGTAATTCCATGTTCTAAAGAATCCCCTAAGAAGCTTTTGGAAACACCATATCAAGGTAATGGATTCCTTCCATATCCACTTTATTCATGAACATTCTATGTATTATTCTTGTGGACATATAAATCCAAATGTTGGGATATGTTTTTCCTAATCCATCATACTATACTTCTTATTTCCAAATGACTATATACCAGTTTCTCTCCTATTAAATGATTTTATGAATCTTTTTAGTATTGTCGTCATGCTTCTGAAATTTAACTGTTGTTTTTCCTGAAAAATGATTGTTATGTGAACTTTCATACCCATTTCTAGTCATGGTTATTAACAAATATTTTCCAAACCTTATTTTATTAGGGTTGTTCATGTATATAACCCACAATCATCAATTTTTGGGTTAATAGAGATGAAATAAATTCTTATGTTATTTGATCAATGTGGACACTTATACATGACCATGATATGATTATGATGTTTATGCCAAGATTGTGCTCTAATGAATTGGGTAATATTTTAATCTCATTAGATTCCATTTATGGTGCATGAGAGGTTATCCTAATAATACTTCATTATTATTATTTGGTGGTTATCCTTATATTGTGCTTATTATAACACCCCATTAAATTTCGGTCATGTACGTAATGATCTATGTTTTTGGTTTTCCTATTTCTTTGGGTGAGTATCTTATACTGCAAATTGGGAGGATACCTGTAATGGAAATGTCTTGGATTTGTTGTTTTTTTAGATTTTACTTGGATTTTTTACTATCCTATAGGTTGTTACATGACATGTTATGGGATTACATGACATGTAATGGCTTCCAGACCAATTTTATGAAATATATTACACATTGTGTAAGGATTACATGTCATATAATGTGAAAAAATGTTTTTAATTCATGGTCACACTTTTTTCAGTGTATCATAAAATGAAAGTGTTTCGTGATTTTTAATGTAATAAAACATCTTTTGATTCAATGATTTATAGTCTAGAAGGTGTTGTATGGGTGTATGTGGTATCATTATATTTTTCAGTCTTTTCCTCTAATCATAAAATCTATACCTAAGGGTTTTTGGGTGACACCTTTCCCTTCCAGATTCTCTACTCACTGATTGATCAGTATGGTCAGACTCTTCATCTATAAGGTATCTAGTCAAGCCTTGTCTTCCGAAAAATGATCTAGTGGTTTAGAATCCCCATTGTCAATGGTTTTTTAGGTTTTCTAAAATAATGAGGTATATGGGTTTTTTAATTATTCTAATTTCATGAATTTTTTGTTGTTATTACTAATTTTATGAGATGTAAAATATAATTGAATGTGTTGAAGTTAAAAATGAAATGATAATTTTACTGAAAAAGGGTTGGTTATTTGAAAATGTAATTTATATGATTAGAAATTGATAAGGTATTTTCAAACCCTAAATAATATTTTATTTGATTTTAAATTCTTTTAAAAAAATGTGAGCATGTTTTTTAAAACTAAAATTAACAAACATTACACAGTGAGATCCTTGGGTATGCTGAGATAGATACATGGGTAGAATTAGTGTGTGTTAAACCACTAGTCGGCATCCTATTGTATATTGATAGCCTATGGTAGGTCTCTATGTTAGTTTGAACCAACGATATTCCTTTCTAGGATTGTGAGTGTCAAGTAAAAATTGTCCCATAGGCAAGAGCCTGACTTGTAAGTGCATTTTTTTATGGTTGTTTATTTCATAATAGTTTATTTCACAGATGTTGGCTCACATGTGTATTTATATTTGGTAACATTACCAGCATGGATTCTAGATTTGGAAACATGTTATATAATTTGTGAAAAGTGAAGAACTTTTTAAAAAAAAAGTCATTCAGATTAGTTATTTATAAAAAAAATTGTAAAAATGTTCTATTTTATTGCTTGAACTTGTGAATTGTTATTATTAGAACATGTGTAGATTCATTGGTGGTATCCTGCTGTAATATATAGATCACACCAAAATTATGGTCATGGGAGGCTATATAACTTTTTTTTATGATTTAGGTAAATGGAAGATAATTCTATAACATACAGTATTCCCTTTAAAATGCTATTTCATTTTGGGATTGTTTGGATGTGATATTTGGTCACATAGAGAATTTTGTATAGAATTTTCTTTCTTAAGGGTTTATCCTATTTTTCTTAGTTTTATCACATATTGTTTCATATTTTTTACTCTTATTTCATATTTTGGTTTCCTTATATATGATATATGTTTTTTATCCATGTCTTACCCCAACCATGATGGGATAACTTGGGGAACTAGTCTGGTTGACCTGAGGTGGTATATTATAATTTTCTATTAGAGGGTTTATTAATCTTGAAGAGTTTTATAACTGATTGAGTTGGTTATATATCTTATGTATATAGGTGTAATATCATCAAAATTTAGAAAGTTGTTGCAGAAAAGTGGCCTAGCCAGGTCACTCTCTTTAATGTATCCAAGTTTCTATGGGTTTTCAGAAAATGTATACTAAGTATAAGACCAATTTTTTAGGTTCATTTGAATAAATTTCATGGGAATTTTCTTTGAATTATCATATCTATAATTCTTGATTACTTTTTGTGTTGAATGACATTTGAATAAACTAAGGGGGGATTTTATTTAAATGGAAATATTACTTTAAACAGGTGTTTCCTTTTTTTGATGGTATTCATAACTGATTTAAATAATTATTTTTATAATGAATTTTTTTGCATAGTTGTTTTTAGTTCAATGGTGTTTTATTTTTCTCATGGATGATTGGCTATTTTTTGGTATTTAACAGACAATTCATCAGAGAATACTTCTTCCAAATAATGGAGGGTCATTTTTGAGGTGGTTACGCAGGAGAATACTCTGGTGGAACCTTCATTGGTTGAAGAAGTGATTTGTACCATTCAGACTATAGGGTAAGTGGGCACAATGAACCTAATATGGATAGTGGATCATGTCTAAAAGTTTACCAATTAGTATACATCTATATTCTTTGGTGAAATAGGACAACAAGAGTTAGAAGAGAGGATTGAATATATTGAGAGGATATTCACCATTTGGAGACTTCTGAGGTATCCTCAGTGGGTTTCCAGTATATATTCTTGACGGAAAAGGAATAATATAGTGGAACATAATACTTCAAGCTAATTTTCATGAAGTTCTTACCTGGAATTCTTTTAATCATATCATTAATCAGCAGTTTTATCCTGAACCTTTTCATATAGCAAAGACCTGAGAGTTTTTTACCTTCAAGAAACGGATGCATAAAATTACGGAGTACACCACCCACATGGATGAATTAGTGAATCTAGCATCTAATCTATTCCCCAATGATTAATTGAAGGCTCACTGGTTTGAGATAGTGCTGAGGGATGATGTTTTGTTGATGCTATTTCTTTTTTTCCTACTAATATTTATAGAGTTAGTAGATAAATTAGCTATATTTAATACCAAAATATATAGAAGGAAGGTATTGGGTGGAGATTTAGTGCATTTAGCTGTTATCATGGGTACTTTTTATGGCTAGAAAAGAATGGTTAAGATGGTCAGTTTTCTATAGGACCAGCATCAGGGTATTCTATAGTGAAGCAATAGGTTATTTTATACTAGTGTGGGAGGAGTGCTCATACTAGGTCTCATTTTAGAAATCATCCAAGAACCTTTCATATTTATGGAAGATCTACCCATATAAATCATCACTATGATAAGATGTGCTAAGGAAGTAAAGTGGAATCCACTTTTACAAATGGGTCTTAGGTTCAGGTTGATGCTTCCAAGGGTGGTGCGTCTCATATTTAGGCTAATTGTTGGGAAAAAATCCCCCAAGGTAACAATAAATATTTTTGGGTTTATTTTTTTTATAATGTGTATTTCCATGTTAATTTTTGGAGTGCAGAGGGATTGTTGATATAGTATTATTATAAATATTGATTGAAACGGTATGGATGCCCTGGAATAAGTACAGAAAATTGCGTATAAAAAGCCATTCGATTTCCTAGTGTTTTCCATATTTTTGGGTAAAAAAATTTAGTGGATGTATTACATTGAAAAAATGGATTTAAATGGAGACCCTATAAAAATATCGAAAAGGCATGAATTTAAATAATACTAGTTTTCATGTGGTTCCTTGGATGAATGTCTGGTTCATCATTAATGAACAACGCCAATCCCAAAGGTTTTGATAGAAATATCTGCAAATATTAATAGAAGGGTGTTTTGTGAATTTTCAAATGTATTGATGGAAAACTCAGTAATTATGGAGAGATTAATGAATGGAAAATTTTCATAAAGCATCATGAAGAATGGAGCTAAATGGAGGAAATTAGGGAGATCTGTGAAATTGTGATATCGTGGATGAAAGCATCTAGAATTAGTGGAAACACCTATAAATAAGTCTCCAACACCTTCAAAAAAGAGAGTGAGACATAAAAAAGATCTTAAGGATCTAGATTCACGATGGTGGTTTAGGAAGTTTGTTGTAGCAAAATAGTTCAAAAAGGAAGGTAGTTCATGATGGAAAGGAAATCCAACAAAAAAATGTGATCATCGTGAATGTAAGGGAGTTATCAATGTTTATAAAAAGACAACTAAAAGTTATATGATTTGTGAAATATAGTTTTTTTTTATGAAAGTGGTGATCTTTTCAAAATAAAGGGGCTTTGTGAAGTATATTTGATCTACATGAAAGAGGTGAGAAACCTGAAGGTAGTGAGAATCATGAATGTGTTGAAAAAGTTATTACCATGTGAAAATGTGGTTAAGTGGTATTCATCAATGGGATGAAAGTGGGACCTCAACAGGAAACCATCAAAAACTAAGGATATATTAATTATTCAGGAAAGAGATACAAGAATGTTTTGTTTAATAAAAAAATAGGTTCTGAAAGGGGAAGTCATTTTAATCTTTCATACCCTGATTCAACCCAATAATAAGGTATTTATCCAAATAGGGCTAAGGATATGTCCGAGTGGCTATTTACGGACATCATTATGCATTAGAGTGTGTTCTAGAAGAATCCGAAGAGGTTCCAACTACTATTAGTGGTACTATTTTTTTATGGTGATATTATAGTTTGATATAGGTGATAATCATTGTTTTATATATTAAATGTTGGTCGAACTGTTGGGTTAGGTTTAGATATTATTCCATTGTTGTGGTAACTTTCTATGCATTTGGGAAAGAGATCGAACTAAGGTTTCAAATATCCCATCTATCGGGTGGTGATTGGAAACTATAAGGTGGATTGGAACTTCATAGTGATTGATCATGGAATATTTCAAATGATCATCGACATGGATTTGATTATTAGCATAATGGATCATATTAATTGTTATCAGTAATGGGTATTGTTATTATCTACTAATGGGGTCACCCATGTTTTCTAGGGAGAGTAGGACTCCGGGTCAGGAGGGGTAGGGCCGGTTGGTTCTTATGCCTATTTAATCTCAAGCCAGTTGTTAGAAATGTTTCTTAATTCATTTTAAATATAATTCAATGGCCAAATACACATTGTTGTGTATGCATACGCTATGGTCATTCGAGAATTTTTCTTCTTGGATGGCATCATATAGAGATGTTGTGTTTACTATTGATCTGTTACATGGGACGATTCCCATTTCTATGACTTGCTATCAAATATCACCTACTAAATTGGTGAAACATATTGTAAATCTTGAGTACATGGAGGTGAAAGGATTTATTCATCCATTCTTGTCACCATGTAATTCACATGTAATATTTTATTATAAGGAAGACATAAGCCTTATACTTTGTGTTGATTATCGAAATTAAAACCAGGTGACTGTTAAGAACAAGTTTACATTATGTAGAATGAATTATCTCTCTTATCAACTACGAATGGATTGTCATTTTTTTAAGATTGCCATATGGTCAGTGTAACAATAGTTGAGATTATAAGAAGAATATATACCCAATATAATGTTTTAGTGTTGATAAGGTCATTTGGATTTTCTGGTTATGCCACTCACACTCACTAACTCTCTTGTGTTATTCATGAATCTAATGGAAAAAATCTTTCATCTATTCATGTAATATTATTTTATGTTTCTAGATGAAATCTTGGGGGAACTCCAAGTCATAGGAGTAGTAGAGAGACCATTTGGATAGAAATCTTCAAACCATGATGAAATATCATCTATTTGGTAATAATTTCACATGTGAGATTTAGATATTGGAAGTGATGTTTATAAGGAATGTGATGTCTGATAAAGAGTATTTCATGATAATATAATGGTTCAGGCAATGATGTCTTTGGAGCATCCGAAAAACCGGTTTGAGATTTGAGGTTTCTTGCATTTTCTGGTTACTATTGTTGGTTTGTTCGTGATATCTACAAGGTCACATCCTCAATGGCATCTTTAACCTGTAAGGGTGTGATGTTAGAGTGGAACGATATGTGTCAGAGATATTTTGAGTATATGAATATGAGGATGACTTTAGCACCAGTTCTAATTCATCTGGAACTGGGATCATGTTATGATGTTTTCTGTGATGCTTCTAGTATGGATTTGGGATGTGTCTTGATGAAAGAGAAACAAGTTTTGGCTTATGTATCACATTATTTATGACATTATGAAAATAAATACCCTATGTGTGATCTTGAGTTAGAAATTTTATGTATTTTCCCAAAACATGGCATCACTATCTCTTTAGAGAGTTGATTTCGATATATTCTAAACACAAATGCCTGGTGTTTATTTTAACTCAAATAGATATGAACTTGTGATAAAGATTTGGGTTGAGTATATATGAAGATTTTATTTTTATATCATTTGTACCCATAAGAAATAAAATGTGGTGGATGATGCATTGAGCAGAAAATCACCAACACAAACCATGAAGGAATCAGTTGAATAGTAGTCTATGATGACTTTGTTAACTAAGATGATCTTGGAAGAGGGTCATGGAAAAGTGTTTCTGGGTTTTATAAAGGATGAATCATCTTTATGTGATAGAGTTAAAGTTATGAAGATGATAGAAACTGAGATCCAATGCTTAGGAGAATTCATAAATGTTGGGGTTACATCATGTGAATTGTCTTGGTCTCCCAATAGAGGTTTTTTTCATTCCATGTCAGGTTTTTTGTTCTGTCTTCATTGAAAAAAGAGTTACTAGATATTGGATGCCAGTCACATTGGTCCATGAACCCTAGGGATAAAAATATGTACCATGAATATAGTAATTAGTATTGGTGTCTTAGAATGAGGAAGTCAATTTTAGATTTTGTATCATAACGTCACACTTGTCAAAGTGTTAATGGAGATCAATATAGAATCATAGTTTTTTGCATCCCCTACCCATTCAGGTATAGAAGTGGATTGATATATCGATAGATTTATTTTTTGTGTTACTATATGATCCTATTATATAGAATCCAATTTTTGTGATTGTTTATAGTCTAACTAGATTATTCCATTTCTTAACAATAAAAGAAATTATGAATATGAAACAGCTTGGGGGATTTTATGTATAAAAGATATTAATGAATAAATGGTTTCCCTGTTTAAAAGACTATGATAGGGAATCTAGGTTCACAAATAAAATATAGAATTTTTTTAGGAGGTAATGGGTCTCAGGTTAAAATTAAGCATCACTTATCATCCACAGATGGATGGACTAAGAGAGAGGGAAATCTATGTTCTTAAAGATATGATCCATGATTATGTTCTTGAGTTAGGTGGATATTAGGATTTAATATTTTCATTGGTTGAGTTTTCCTATATAAATATTTACTAGGATTTTATCAGGATGGATCCCTTTGAGGATTTGTATGGGTGATCATTCCAATATCTCTGGTGCTTGGAAGAATTGGGAAAGGGGTCCTTGGTAGGGCTGAGTGTTGTTTTAGAGATGAGATAGATGTATTAGTTGATCTTGAGTCATTTTATCATGGAAAAATGTCATAAAAAGTTTTATTCAAACCTTCATCATCAGCTTCTGAAAATTAGGGTTAGATATTTGGTCTTTCTCAAAGTTTCACCTCCCTTGGGACATTATTGGTCTAGTAAGTAGGGTATGTTGGAGAAAAAGTTTTATGGCCCTTATGAGATCAGTTAGTGATGTGTATGGTGTCCTATTAGTTAATTTTCCCATCTGGGTTGAATTCTATATATTAATAATTTCAGATATTTTATTTTAAATGGTATATACCAAGTCATTCTCATATGATTAGATGGTAAGATGTTGTTTCTGAGCATGATAACACTTTGGTTGAGTAGTTAATTCAGATTATGGATCTCCAAGATAATTTACTTGGTGGTAAAATAATCCCCCAGGTCTAGGTACTATAACATTTCAAGGATGATCTACAAAAGACCTGAGAGCAAGATTTGTTTATTAGGCAGTAGTGGTGTTATATTTTTTTAGATCCAGGATCTTAAAATCCTTCTAGGTATAAAAATATTTTTTGGTGGGGAGAGTGTAACACCCCATTAACCTTATGTCAGGTATGTTTTGAACTATATTTTTTTTTCTGTGTTTTCATTAGGCGAGTATTTTTTACCCTAAATTAGAAGGATACCTGTAATGGTGATGTCAAGGATTTTTTGGATTTTCAACTTTTCCCTAGATTTTTTGTTGTTCACTGGAAAGTTATTGAAAAAGTAATGGGATTATATGATGTGTAATAGGAACTAGATAGATGTGTGGATTTTTATTACAATGTTTCAAAATTTTACACACCGTGTAAGGATTACACCTCATGAAATGTAAAAACCCGTGTTTTTAATATGAGGTGGTATTTTTTCAGGGAAACATAAAATGAAATAGATTCATGACGTGTAAGGAAATCAAACTCCTTTTAATTACCCAAGTTATAGTTTTTATAGTAACATATAGTGGTGTGAGGATTCATTCTCTTTTACATCCTTATCCTCTCTTCCAGAGCTCTTACCCTATTCATTTTTTGGTGACACCCTTCTATATGAGTCACTTCATTATGTGATTGACCTATGGGGTTAGGGGCATCATCTCTATGGTCTCTAGTCGTGCATTTTCCTCTAAAAAAATATATTGTGGATTCTAATCCCCTTTTTCAAAGGTTTTTATGTTTCCTTCATTGTTGATATATAAGGATCTATTAAATTGTTATATTATATTGAATTTATAATTGTTTATATTGTTTTCTTAGGATTTTTAATGAAATTTCATGCCTTGAAATTGAAAATGGATAGGGTTTGTGTTTGTAAAAGTGGTTTCTATTTGAAAATTAATTTTTTTTATTTAAAATGGAAAATGGATTTTCAAACCATGAAGAATATTGATTTTGATTTGAAATTGTTTTATAAATAAGTGAGTATTGTTTTTAATGTAAAACTAGATAAAAATTTCATAGTGGGATCCTTGTGCACTTATAGATAGATACATGGGTACCCTTAGTGTGTGATACACCACTATGTGGTATCCTCATATATGTTTATTGTATATGGAAGGACTTGATGTTGTTTGGAACAAACTTTATGCCTAATTAGGCTTGTGAGTGTCAATTATTTGTCTTCACATAGGATAGAGCCTATGTTGTAGGTGAATTGTTGGTTCTAGTTATTTATTTCATGATAGTTCATTTCATAGATATTGGAAGAACTGAATATTAATATTTAGTATCATCGATCAAGTTTTGTATAGCTTTGGAAACATGTTATTAAATTTTTGGAAACTGAAGGATTTTTTAAAAAAGGATTTCAATTTTTTATGAATAAAAAGTATTCCAAAATTTTTTCGTTTTTAATTTTCAACTTATGCATTATTGGTATTAAATATTGTATATATTCTTTAGTGGTATACTACTGGGATTATTTGTTCACACACTATCTGTCTGTGGGGGGATTTATTTGAATTTTTTTTGGATTTAGGTAAATGGTAGAGAATTATATAACAACCATGATTTTATTTATGTTGTTATTTCATTTTGGGATAGTTTGGAGGTGTCATTTGGAAACATTGATACTTGTTTTCCAGACTTGGGTTGGTTTTTGGTTTTAACTATTTGAATTAGATGTATATACTGTTGTTTCCTATTTTTTGCTATGTTTTTAAGTCTTCATTTTCTTATATATGAGACCTATTTTGTTATCATTATTCTTCTCCACCCCTAGATAGGGTAACTCGGTAAATTGGTCTGTTTGAGCTTCGTTCATCAATTTCCCTTATGATTCCATGTTTTATATTATTTCCACATTTCCATGTTTCCTTTATGATATCATGTTATATCATGCCTCGCTGTTAAGGATTTTGATTTTTCCCTCCTCTGTTAAATTATTCTTCCTCATGGATCTCATGTATTTGTTTACCATATTCCATGATTTGATTATTACATTATAGAGATTTATAGGTAAACCATTTCTTATGTACATCCCCAAGTTATCTCATAATTTTTTTGAGAAATGATAGATTATATGAGAATGTTATGGATGTTTTATATAAAGTTTTTGTATCCCAATTTAATAATTAAAATGGAGATTCAGAGGAAAACTATTATGCTAATACCTTAAGTTTCTTATAATTTTCTAGACTTAAACATTTTAGGTTCCATTGAATTTAAATAATAATTCACATTCTTACATTCCTAATGATATTTTAGGTTAATATTTTTAGATATATATTTCATATCACTTAGATAAATATCCAATTTATATAAATAGTGGGAACATCTAATCAGTTTCCATTTATTACAAAATATAAATTTTTTAAAATAAATCAATATTTCATTCCATAAAAAATATTCATGATATTCAAATTGAATTCATCCTTGTACTTACCCATATTTAAACAATGTGAAAAGCACTTAAAAAAATGAGATCTGCACAAAAATATTATTAAGGGATATAGAAAAGAATAAATCTATTAGTCCATTGAAAAAATATGAAAACTCATGTAATGTTTAGATTTATCATTAAATTTAATTGAGATAATGAAATAAAATATTTCCCAATGAAAAATACAGACACTTTTTTATTAAATATAATCATTAAAACCCATTGAAAATAAATCAAATAACATTAAGGGATTTCAGTGCATCACACTCATTTCCATTTTTAATCTTTCATTAGAAATAACTAGAGCCCATAAAAACCAATAAGAGAAATCCTATGGTAAATCTCTGATTATTAACTATTTAGAAAAGGAACATTACATACTTAATGAGAGTTATATTTAGTCACAACCGTTATATAATCTATATCTAGATCACCCAATAATATCTTGGAATATCTATAATATAATCTATATTAGGTGTAACTGAATTTATATGGGAGAATACATCATATAAGCTATATTGGGATCACTCAAGAGTAATAATGGAGATCAACCTTTTGTATAAGTCATGTCAGGCTCACATGTTCATCATGAATACTTTTATTGTACCATTCATGTATAAAATTTATAGAATAATTCCTTTTCAAATCATTAGAATAATCAATTTTCTTTCATAGCAGGATTTACCAATAAAAAATAAATAGGTTTCATGAAAATATCCCAATTCATCCAAAAATTAATAAGGATAGAATTTTTTTGAGGGAAATATCCGTTTCTCATTGAGAAACAATAAAGGAAGTCATATTAGATGGAAAATAAGTTTGAAAAATCACATGGAAGATTTATAGAAGAAAACATGGATTCCATTATGAAAACAATTATTTAAAATATAAAACATTAATGAAAATATTATAATTCAAAATAATGTTTTCATATTAAAAATGAGTGTTTAAAATATTGACTGGTTATGATGGCGGGGGATTTTTTTCTTACTTTGTATGTTAAAACAATAATTCCTTTCACATTTTGAGTAAAAGTCAAAAAGTGCCTCATTCTGAAAATGATAGGAGGTTTATTTTTAAATATTTTTAGTAAAAATATAATTTTGGGTAAAAATTAATTTATAAAATCAAATTAAATTAGTTTTTTAAAAAATTATAGAAAACAAGGGTTTGGATGAATAATTATTTTTGACCGAAGAGAGAAATAAAGTTGGATTTTCTTAAAAAAACTCAATAATATTATGTACTAATGAGATGAAAATGGTACTATTAATTGAAAAATTCATGAATAAATTAGGGAAAATAAAATAGAACTAGTTCATAAAAATTAGATTATATTATTTCCTCCCAAAGAACCTTTAACATAAATAATCCTTAAATGAAAGGAGATTTTATCATAAAGCCTTTTCCACTTTGGTAACTCTTCAATCATAATCATAAAACAATATCAACATAATATAAATATTAAATATTATTAAAATAATGATATTCATTATATAACATATAAAAGGGGTAGTAGAAACACCTCATATAAGAAGATAGGTGTATAACATAACCTATATCTAAAAGAAGAAAATTTGAGATGAGAAACCCTTAAAATGACAATATCGTTGAAGTGAGAATTAATTAATGAATAAATTATGTGTATCAAATTTAAATCCACATAAAATAAGTTAATAAAAAAATATAATCCAAATTCATTACACACATAATATTACAATATCAATGAAATTTAAGAAGTAATACAACTTTATGACATGGAATTGCCTTATAAAATCCATTACCACTTGGTTACATTAAATTAAAATACCCATGGATAATAATATTAAACATGAAAATCAAAATAATATGAATTATAAATGGGTCATGATATAACATATAAAAGGATAATTATATGCACTATATAAAATAAATTAGGTGTCTAACATTAAAATGTTCTATAATGAAGGAAAATTGAGATGAAATCTCTTACCTTGATATCTACTCATCATAGACGTTATTTATCATCCCTAATAATAAAATTATGACAATTATTTAATTTCATAAGAAACATTTTCAATATTATTTTTACTTCTATTTCACTTGTTACTATGTTATATATGACTACCTTATCAATCATGTTTATATCAGATGTTTTGATTATTTTCAACTTATGTGTCTAAAATGACCTTGGTAGGTTGACTATGGTGAAATAGGTCAACATTTAAACATTAAATGAATAATAATAATTAAATGATAATAATTTTTATATAAAAAATTATACTATTAGATCTGATCATTAAGTAATGTTATCAAAAATGATTTATATTATGATCATGAAGATAGTAGGTTATATGTACGCATGGGTAACATTGCTATTTTTAAAAGACCATCATGAAAAAAAGGTATGTAAAATTATATCTTTCAAGAAATATCAATATATAATAAATACCATATTATTTAATTAAATATAATAATATATTTCATCTATGTTTTTTGGTAAAAAATAATAATCACACCGCTAAATGGAGGTGATAGTCCACACATATACAAGAACAATGTTATCATTATTTAGTGAGTTTAAAGGTAATAAAAAATTATTTGTTATATTATATTAATGAAAAATATTTCATGAATATCATAATATTTGATATAAATATATATAGATTATATATAGATTATATTTATCATTAATACCTTCTATGTACATCAAGAGGGAGGAATGAATCACATCACATGGCGGGGTGATAGTCCACCGTACACACTATAAATGTTATTGTATCCCCCAAAGGAATGGAATTTAAGAATTTATATGTGATATCACAATTAAAGATGTATAATTATGTTAAAATTTTCATATATATACTTTAAATTCATTATTATTATAATCCATGTGAGGCGGTGATGGAATAAAAAGTATATCTGTTTGTGAGGTGGTTGTCCGCCATACACACGAATGGTGGTTTCATTTACCAATTCATCAAAGAGGATATTGATTTATATTATTCCATTAAAATAAAAAATATAAATATATGGTAGATAATAGTGAAATTATGAAATCATAATTGAATTATATTTTAAGGATGTTGATGAAGAAATAAAATAAAAACGGTTGGTCAAGCACAATACCTCTTATTTGGAAAACCTCTTTATTTTATCATAAAAAAAAACTATAGGATTGATTTGTGATCAAACCGAGGGATATATTTTTTCGATAGAGAAGTAAATAAGGTTTTTTATAGGTATTTCTCAAACCAAAAGGGTTAAAATATGTGAATAAAAGAGGATATGGGAGGCATTTTATAAGTTATGTGAGTGGCGCAATTGTAAATTTTGAAAATAAAAAGTTATTCCCAAGTTTTTACAATGAAACAAAGAAACAATAGACCATTATATATAATTATACAATATATTTTTTATATATTAAAATCTAATATATTTTATAAATTTTTTATGTCATTTTAACCTATATAGTTTTAGTTTAACCCATAGCAAACCTTTTTTTAATATAACCACGATATTAGTTTTAATGTATTCAGTGTGAATTATAACTAAATATTAAGAAGATATTTTTTAAAAAGATAAATTATTTTGATTAAAAATATTTAATTCATTTTTCCAAATTAAATTTTCATAAGTGGCATAATTTATTTGAATATTAAACCAAGAAACATGATTAAATAAATGTTTTCCAAAAGTATATTTATCAAGAAAAAATGATTTTTATATTAAAACTATGTCTAGTAAAAACAATTACAGTAATTTCAATTAATATTTCAAATTATTTAATATATACATTATATAAAAATCATTCCACATTAGTTATTATTTTAATTTATTAAAATAGAGAAACATTATGCACATTAAAATAGTTTTAAGAAAAAACTTATTTTAAACCAAAAAATAAACATATATTAAAATCCAATATAAAGATTATTCAGATGTAATTATATATAAATAATATAAATAAATAATACTTATTCTATTTAGATCATATTATAAAAATAATATGAATTTTATATTAATTATGTTTTTTAAATAAATGATATTTTTTTAAAAAATAGAATTTTTTTACTAGTCATTAAAGAAGAAATATTTTATAAAAAATAAAAAAAAATTAACATATGATAACTTTAATAAAATTATTTAAAAAATTAATTTTATTTTATCTACTATAATTTCTGAAATTTATAGTAATTTATTTTAATAGTTTCACATAAAAATAAATAATAATAATTTTCAAAGGAAAAATATTTTTATTGAATAAAATTAATTTAAAAAAATTGATTGAATATTTACTAATAATTTATGAATGAATTTATATTTAGTAGGTTATATATATATTAATATATATATCATAAATTAGTTAATATTATTCATACCATCTATTTATTGTCTGGGTTATAAATGTCATATTTAAATAATAAAATTCTATGGATCATTTATGTTTGGTGTTGTGTATATTGTATGCTAACTAACATAGTTTTACCTTATAAAATATTTGGGTGTTACATCCTTACCTTTAATAAATTTCATGCTCACAATTTTAGCATTCTATGAGAAATCAAAGGGCATAAAATTGAAAATCAATTTTTTGAAACTGAAATCATAAAAAACATCTTAATAAAAGAGAAGGGGAAGCATAAAGGTCATATAGAATAATCCATTACATGTTTCTAAATAAGGGAACATTGTTGTGAATTAATTATTTTGGCATGGAAGAAAATTATAATGATCTAATAGTGATGGATAGTGATATGGATCATTAATCGCATGAAAGTGAATGAGCATGAGGGAGTCAACACACACAAAACCATAAACAAAAGATGTATGACAAGTCTATCATTTCCAAAAACCTATACGTAATAGTATAGAATTTTTATTTTCAAGATCATTTTCCTATCATTGAGGAATTCATTACTATTCAAACTATGAATGTATAGAAATATACTTTCTTGATAAGTTGAATTTCATCCTTTAATCAATTTTCACTATAATATTTACATATTCTCCAAGAAATGAGTATTAATATGATTATTTCATGCTTGAATAACTGAAATTAACTTTTAAAATATCACATAACCATGAAATGATGAAAATATATTTCTAAAATATTTATAAATTAAAAAAAACAAAATGGACATCATGATGTAAGATAATTCCCAAAATGAATATCCATTCATATGAAAAAATAAAACATTAATCTCCATGGTCTCAATAATAATACCCAATGTTTTTCTTATATCATCGATAATTAAATTTCTTTAAATTTATTAAGAAATATTAATGACTAAGATTGACGCACCAAAAATTAGAAGGTTTTGATCATATATTCAAATTAGATAGATTTAAAATTTATATCTGAATTACATCATAATCACTTTTAACGTCTCATAAAAAAAATTATATTCCATAATAATATAATCCTGTTGAAATTTTAAAAAATTCCATAAATAACTTGAATTACTGTAATGCCGTAATAAAAAAAGGAATTAACTTTTTATTCCTCAAATAAAATCCCACAATGATCTATTATATTTAATCATATAAGGTTCCCAAAATCATGAACTTCTTACAAAATAACATTAATAAATAAAAATTAAAATAACTTGTTAATCCCTTTTCTATCTCTATAATAAAAAAAATATGTTCCTGAAATAATATTAATCATTATTCCTCAAACTATTGTGTAAAAAATGATGTCATACTAACCAAGACCTCGCATAGGGTAAGGGTTGATTTGGTAAACATATCTTTCTTAAGTCCATGTGGCATAGATATATGGGAATGGTAGTCTTTTCTATAAAACATTAATAATATAATTCTTACAACATTCCTATAAATATGGTGAGAATCCTCGAAAATAATAATACTAATAAATTATTATAAAAAACTATAAGGTTTCAACCCCTTTAAACTTATGTCCACAAAATGAAAGGATCATTCCCCCTCAAATAAAATTTTCACATGTTAAACATAGGGAATCCTATACCTTAGACATATATTGGAACTGAATAAATTTATATAAAAGTACCGCCATCACATAAAAATATTAAATGTTACAATTAATTTAAACATAAGATCATCCATAAATGTTTTACTACACCATAACTCTTGAAAACCTGGATATAGAAACCTTAATCACTCAATGTTTTTCATAATACTCAAATAATTAATTTCCATATTATTCCTTGTAAATTGTACCAAAAAATATGAATCATGTCCAATGATTCAACAAGTTAAAAACATAAGCCATGATATAATCCACAACTTTCATATGTAATCAGTAGTTTCCTCATCTTACAATGTAATTGAATTAATATTTTCTATGAATTTTTTTGTATATTATTATTGATAACATTACTTATCTTTCCCCTTATGATATGAATTTTCATAATAAAAAAACACCCCACATTGATAAAATTTAATTTATTCATTGGGAAAAAATTTAATCCCCTTCATTGAGTAAACTAAACACATCCATTGTCATAGGTAGTTTATAGATTTATTACCCTGTTAACACAAACAAAACATCTAAAAATTATCTTAGTAAATCTTTCATGTTTATTATTACCACATTAATGACAAATAGGTTATTTAATATTCATACCATTTATAACTCTGTCACATGAAATTTAAGGGAAGTCAATTTTCACTATTTTATTATATCATGGAACTCACCTAGGACCATTTTCTCAATCATAACTCGTGATAACTGGTTATGAATAACCATAATAGTTTTCAATACAGCTCCCATTAAATATGGTTTTATGTTAAATGAACAACCACATTTTCCTTTGTATCTATTATCAAATTGGTTCTTATAGGATCCAGGCATTTATAAAGACAATTAATACTGATATATCAAGAAATCCATAATAAAAAATATTATGTGGAGATAAAATACTATTATATCATTAACCATTCAAAACCCCAATAAAATTTTCTATTTATCCATATAATCCTAAACATTCCTATCCATACTAATGTATTTTGTTATAGAATATTTTTTAACTTAAGGTCAAATAACATTATAACTTCTAATGTTTCTAAACCCTTACACTAATATCAAATATAAGGAAATGACATTAAACATAACATATTACAGTGACTTTAAAAAAGAATTTTATTTATCACATTCCCAATGATAATTTAATTTTAGTTTTTTACAGATAAATATGATAATTCTTACATAAAACCCCATATATATGCTAAGTGGGAACTTATAATCAAGATCCATTTATTACATAATACATAACATTTTAAATAAAATAAGATTTATTTTCATGATAAAAATTCACTACCTTTAACCTGACTTCTTCCTCATTCATAACCATTTATAAAACCTCTTAAAAAAATGTTAAAACCCGATATGAGAACACAAATCTATGTAAGGGTGATGAAAAGTTGAAACCTATAATTATAGATTAGAAACCATGAAAACTCGTTTAATTTATTCCTTTATCATTAATGTTATTTTAGTGTATTTGGTAAAAAATTTACACAAAAAAAATTCATTCTAAAAAAACCACTAAATTCCATAGAAAAAACCATTTAGGTAACAAGAGCATCACATTCATAACTTATTTTAAACACGTGTCAGAAATAACTGGAGCCCAAATAAATTCATTACATAAACCATCCACTAACTCCCTACATATTTCTCATTAAGAAAAGGAATGTAACCTAATTAATTGTAGCACTATCTAGGTGAACCTAATGTATTAGATATATCAGGCTCACAAGGTGCTATCTATGGGCACCCATCACAAAATCTATATTAGGTTCACTTGGTTCTACTTGGGTGGACCCATCATATAGGCAATATCGGGCTCATCTATTAGCTATAATGTATAGAAACCATTTTTATAATATGTATTGATATCACCCATTCATCATAAAAAAAATTTCATGTACCATTCACTAATAATATATTTATAATCTTTTACTTTTAAATCATGACATTAATTAATGTTCTTTCATACCATGATTAACCTGTGGAAATGAAATGGATTCCATTAAAATCCAATAATCCATCGAAAGATATAATATGATGGTATCATTACAATATATCCCAATTGATGTGTACGTAAGATCAAGGGATGTTGATTTTGATGAATGGAAATAACCTAAAATAACATTAAAAACATTCCTGAGGATAAAAACATTATCTATTTGAGTAACATAAATTTATGTCATTTTAGATGGAAAATTATTTTGAAAGATTACTTGGAACATTTTTGTGTGGAAAATGTTCTTTTCTTTTGGAAAACTTTTAAAAAAATATAAAAAATTATTTAAAGCATTGTTTATTAAAATAACCTATAAATCATAAAAAAGGAATCATTAAAAAATTGAGTGGTCATGGAGATATAATTTTCTATTCATACCGAGTACATTAAAAAATTAATCTTTTCACATTTTTAGAAAAAGTTAAAATGTTCCCACATAAAGAAATGATAGGACTATTTATTTTAATTTTTTTCCCTAAATAAAATAATGGGTAAAAATTCATTAAACTATAATGGTAAAATATTTTTTAAAATTATTTTATGAAACATGGATATGAATAAATGATTTTTGACTAATGTGAGAAATAAAGTAAGATTTATTAAGAAAATTAATAATTTTAAGTAAAAAGGTTTGGAAAATGGTAATATTACTTTAAAATATCATTAATGCTTAGATGATAATAAAATATATATGTTTTAAGAAAATAATATCATACTATTTCCACCCAAATAAACTTAAATATAAACAATGTTGAAAGGATGAGATATTTTATCATAAATACCTTTTCACTTTGGTAACTCCTTAATCATAAGCCTCATGAAAGAATATAATCAGATGAATATTAAAAATAATGAACATAAATAGATTTATGATATAACATATGAAATAGGATTTACAAGAACCTCATAGAGGATCATAGGTTTACATCATAACATATGTCCCAAATGTAGACAATTTGGGATGAGAAACCCTTATAATGATCATAACATTTAGGTGAGAATTAATCAATGAATTGATTATTTATATCAAGTATAAACCCACATAAAAATGATTAAATTCAAAAAAAATATAATAAAAAATCAATAGATACATAATCATAGAATATTAATAAAAATGAAGAAGTAATATAACCCAATGGAAAGAAATGGAGTTATGATATTTTTACCACATAGTAACATTCAATTCAAATCCACTTAGATGAAATAATTCAAGTTGAAATATAAAATACAATGATGTATAATGTATTCATTATATAACATGTAAACTAGTATTTATATACACCATATAAAATATATTAGGCATAGAACATTAAAATATTCCTCAATGAATTAAAATCGAGACAAAGTCTCTTACATTGAGTATGAATCATCACATAAGTTCTTTATCTTCTCAAAAAATAAAATTTTATTAATTACTTACATTCTAAAGAAACCTTTTCATAATAATAATTCTTTTTATTTAACTTATTACCATGTCATATAAGATTACAAAGTCAATTATATTTACGTCATATGTTTTGATGATATTCATCATACATGGAAAAAATGACCTCGATAAGATGAATACGGCCAAAGAGGCGATTATTTAAACATATTCAGAATAATATTGAAATAATTGTAATTTTTACACATTAATTATAATTTTAATACACGTCAGGAAATATGGTTATTAAAGATGAAATATGTTACAATCCTTGAAACGGTAGGCCATATGTACACATGAATAACGTTTTTATTTTTTAAGGATTAGTATAGAAATAAGGTAAGTAAAATACAAGATTTAAATAAATATAATATTATAATAAAAAATATTATTTTTAAAATATAAATATATTTCATAAATTTATTTTGGTCATTAATAATAATCTTATCACTTCATGGAGGTGGTAATCAACACGTATGCACTAAGAACATTATCATTTTTATGTGAGTCAGAAGGTAAGAATGAAAATGATATAATATATTTACATAAAAATAAATATTTCATTATTAACATTATTATTTTAAATATATGTAATATACATATTAAATATGTTTATTAACATTATTATAATTACATTCTATGTAAATAATTAGTGAAAAACTAATCACTTCTCTTCACGAGGCGGCAGTCTACCATACACACGTGAGACATTATCGTATCACCCAATGTAATGGAAAGCAAGAAGTTGTATGTGATATTATAATGAAATAAGTATAATTGTGTTAAAAATATAATATATATCATTTAAATTCATCATTATAATAATCCATGAGAGGCTATGATAAAAACATTGCATTGGTTAATGAGGCGGTAGTTCTCCGTACATGAGAATGATGGATTTGTTTCCCATTTGTTAGTTGAGGTGATGAATGCAGGCTATAAAATTTAAAAAATTACATCTAAATATATGTTATATACTGGTGATATTATATCATTTTAATTCATTAATATTTGAAGGATGTGGAAGAAAAAGTAAAATAAAAGTGCTTGGTAAAGCATAATACCTCTTCTATAGATAACCTCCTTAGGTTAGCACCAAAATACTCCTTATGTAACATCCTTAGTATTTATAGAATAATAAATTTTCATATGTTTTAATATTTATGAATAAGATATTAATATTATGTTAATGGAGGCAATTTTTCGATAGTGTACTCAACACACAACAATGATTTTCTCTGAAATCTTACGTTGCACACAACATTGAGTTATACTGAAAAATAAAATAAAATAATTATTATTATTTTAGATGTTGATTAACGGATAGACATTGTATTAGATGTAATGAATTAATCTAACTAAAATATAATTATGAATATTTGTTAACTATTTTTACAATTATCCAATAAATTTTAGTGTCCTAAAATTAGAATGACTCCAATTTTAAGCATAAAATACACTAATATTTTTAAAAGGTGGTTTTACCACTTTTTTATGGATAAACCTTTTTAAATCTATTTTTTACTTTTATATATTCTATTTTACAAAATAAAAATAATCCTTAGAATCGAGACATCAAAATTTACATTGGTTGAATTTTGGTATTTTTCTGAAAATAACAATATTTTTAATGAATAGTGAAAAATACCCAATTTTAATTCAAAACTGCCTTTTCACATAATTTATTTACGTAGATATATATTAATTTTAATTGTTTTTAAAGTGTAATTGGATTATTTTTTATCATTTAACCAAATTTTGATCATTAAAAGTAATTTCACATTTAAATTGGACATAAACACATGTTAATCTTTTGATAATTTTTACATCTTAAAAAACAGTTTTCTTATTTTAAAAAGGAGAATTAATTTTAAATTAATTACTAAAATTTCAATGTTTTTAATTTGAAAAAATGGATTCCATATTTTTGAATCAAAATAAAGAAATTATTTAAATAGATTCCCTCTATTTTGGAAAATTATGAATAGTAACTTTAGTAATTTTTCTTATTTACCATGGTTAGGGTAAATCACATAAATAAGGGTAATGTTTTTTTATTATAACAATATAAAACTACCTTAATATGTTTAATAATACTATTTTATGAGACGTGTCTGACCATGGACATCCTTGAGTCGATTTTAGGACCACCTGGTTCCGCATGGGTGTGATAAAGATAGATTATAATAATTAATTTCAAGAAAAGAGAAACATAGTATAAACATGAATCTTTTTACTCAAAAATTTTAAGGTGGGGTTATATAATTGATATATTTGAAGATAAATAGTAATTATAAAGATATAAATAATTCCTATATCATGGTATTTTATTTATAAATTTTAGACATTAAATAAATATATTTAGGTATGACACAATGATGATACAATGATTGCCTTATTAATGAAATATCCAAATAAATGATATTATAAATATTAAAATAAAGATAATTTGAAAATTTTGATTCCACAAATGAATTTTTGGATAAAATTAAAAATTTTGGGATGATTTAATGATTTTATTCAAAGAAATAATGCTTTTATGATTTTAAAAAATCAATTACTAGTGTCAAAATTGACATAAATGAATTTTTAAAACAAATACTATTTTATTAAATGATATAATATCCCTAAAAGTCCATGATTTATAAAAATTATTTATATAATGTTAAACTTATCTTTAATTATTCACTTTTGGTTCTTTATAAATTTTATATTAACAATAGTAACCATATATTAGGAATATACAAGAAGACATGGTAAGAGTTAATTTTTTTAACTAAATGACAAAGCTAAATGACATGGTTAATTTTGTGATCTATAATTTTCTAAAACCTCTTTTATGTGATTATTTAGACCCATATTGATCTTATACTCTAAAAATATCAGTTTTGAACAATTATAATTAGAAAAAATATTTTTAGTAAAATAATCTTTCAAGACTTTCCAAAACTGACACTCCTCCCTCTTATAAATAGGCACAAACTCCACCCACATACTCACACCTCTGATGCCCCTTGGATCCTATAAATTGTCCTCAAATAATTTCCCAACATCCCTCCTTTACTCATACAATCCTTATCATGGGAATAATTCAATTAATTAAATCCTTTTTCATGAAATCAAAAAGAGTTACACGGTTTAGAAGTAACATCTTCTCTGAACCTCCTTTCATTTATTTTCCATCTCAAACCCCCTAACCTATATTTATTTGATTATTTTATAACAAATCCTATATCCTTAATAAACAAGGATGTTTTTATGATAAGTTTTTTCCCTAAACTTAAAAAACCTCAATCTAATGGAGAAAGAAGATACTGTTTTTGTGTAATGCGAACTACTGCCTCACGAAACAAGGATTTTTAGATTTTCTTCAACCACCTCTCATTGTTTCCATTATGATTGAAATATATTTATATATGATATATACTATATTTATATTTTATATATTCTTCTATAATTTTTTATTTACAACATACATTTGTGCTATCCATAATGTGTAGATATGATTTTTTGATTTGAGGATGTGTGGACTACTGCCCCCTCAAAGTGATATGAATCATTCATGCCATACATGGAACTTATAAAGGATGATTTTTATGAACATATGTAACATATATAACATATATCATAAACTGAAGTTATAGTATAACTATGTATCATTTAGTTTACATTCCTTTAATATGACAATGAAATGAAAGTAGTGTTTAGGCATACATACAACCTACCGTCTCCGTGAACGGTGCATTTAATTTCTTATCTCAAAATGTTATGGATGATTATATATACATATATACTAGAGATATTCGATATTTCAATCCTGAATAATATTATTTATAAGATGTACTTCAACTACGTAGAAAATTTACATCAAAACAAGTTCATTTTCAACTCATGTACCGAATATTGACAAAACTATAGATATGAAATTAAATAAGTACGTAATTTTTATAACATGATAATAAGTAATATAAAATTAATAATAAAATTTATAAAAGATTAAATAAATTATAAATTAAACTATAATTATTATTCAGGAATATTAATAATGAATGAGATAAGTCAGATTTGTGGTAAGGGAATTCGTCTCAATCATCTTTCATTGAAGACTATTTTGATGTTATATACTAATATCATTTATAAGATATATAGTAAAACCATTTTACTTTTAATTTCATTCAATGTGAATCTTTTTTCTATGAATCGTTTCACTATATTACAAATAGGATTGTTTTTAATGTATGCAACAACAAATACACATCCACCACTATATGCGTTATTTGATATTTGGCTTCCACTATAAGCCTTACTCTTTTTAAAAGGAAAATACATCCCTTATTTTTTTTCAGAGTTTTCTTATTTAAAATGGTTTTGAAAGTATATTTAATATTTCAATATCTTGAAATGATCTCTTTTGATTGAAAATGAAATTTTATGAGTGGAATTTAGATAATTTAATCTTTTATATGTTATGATTATATAATGGTACTTAGACATTTAACGGGTGGTTACATGATAAAACAAAGACAAGTGGTTAAATAATAAACCAAATATGGGTGGTTACATGAGAAAACAAATTAAAGTGGTTCTATGATAAACCAAGGATGAGTGTATATATTATAACCTCCAATGCATTGGTTATTGAAGTAAGTCGTATAGATATAACATTTAGTGATATGTGTGGAAGTAGACCATATGGTTATTCCATTTAAGTATTTTTTATGTCTGAAGATAACTTTATATGTTATATATTTTTTTATGGGATTTATGATAATATTTTGGTTACAAAAAAGGGTAATTAATGAACATATTTTCAGAAAAGTATATTTTACAAAATCATAAAGGTGAAAATATAACTTTTGATAAAGTATGTATGGTTTAAATGGTTTTACAAGGATAACAATTTTACTTATTTTTGTATCCCTTACTAATATTTTTATTCACATCCCATGTTTTGAGATGTTTTTCATGGGAATTAATAAGAATAGAGTCAATGATGGGATAAAGGAGAAGTTATGATGTTAAAACCTGAAATGATACCATGTTTCTTTTTAAAGAGTTTTTGTTTTATGAAAAAATGGATAGTGATTAGTTGTGTCTACATGTAACATTTAAGTTATTATGTATGATTTATGAACTATTTATCTGATTCTCTAAACCTAATATAATCTTCAAAGTGATTTAAAGTAAAATTTTTGACTTATCTCAAGATTATATAAGGGTTAAGGTTGGGACCTTATACCTTATGAATGATTTATGAAAAAAAAGTTGAACTATTTTACAAGGACAAAATAAAAAAACGTATTTCAGCAGGTATTTTTTGAACATAAAGGCTTTTAAGTTGTTAATTGGATAAGATACTGGGTGGACTTTTATAAGGTGGTGAGTAGCAAACTTGTAATTTTTTAAAAGAAAACGAGATACCATGTTTTTGACAAGAAAAATGGATACAAAATAGACCATTATCTATAAATATACATTATAAGGTATAAATATGAACAAGAAATATATTTTAGAAAACGTTTATGTTATTTAAACCAATGTATTTTTAATTTAACCCCCCATAAATGTTTTTTACCTTAACTATGGTAAAGGTTTTTTTTCCATTTTCTAGTATTAAATATAACCAAAAAATAAGTTTAACATATAATATAATAAAAATTATTCTTATTAAAATTATGGAATCCATTTTATAATGTTAATTTCCCATAATTGTAAGAACTTAAATAAAAATTAAACCTGTAGACACGACAAAAAATAGTTTTTCAAGAATATTGTTTTTCAAGAAAACAATTAATTTTAATAAAATATATTTATTTTAATAATAGTCATATAAATTTAAAATAATATTTATTTATATATAATATTTAATTTTCATTTACATAATTTCCTATTTATTTTTTACAATAATTAAAATGGAGAAACATTATGCAGTTTAATTTTTTTCTAAAACAACTCATTTCTAAACCCAAAGATAAACTTATTCAAATAACCAGTACAAAGATTATTCAAATTTAATTTAGTGTATTAAATATATAAAATTATTACTTATGTCTCATGAAATCATATTTAAAAGAAAATTGGGATTCTAAATTACTTAATTTATTAAAAATAAATAATAATTTTACAAAATTAGTATTTTTCACTATTCACCAAAAAAATCAATATTTTCCAACAGATTATAAAATTTTACCTTATGTGAATTTTGATATGATAATTTCAAAAATGAAATTAATTTCATTAGATAAATTTTCTATATTTTTTGGAAATGAGTTATAATAATTTATCACAAAATGAAATGAATATCATTTTTGAAGAAAACATATTTTAGATTAATAAAAATAAATAAATTAATATTAATTCATTATTTACTAAGAATTCAAAAATAAATTGTTATCTAGTAGCATATATATATAGGTATTTATATCTTATAAATAGATTAATACTAAATATACTCTCCAATTTAATGTTTTTGTTGCAATTATGAAATATAAATAATAATATTTAATGGTACATTTATGTTTGGTGTTTCATATCATGTAAACAAACTAACATAGTATTATTTTATAAAAC
Source organism: Viscum album (assembly GCA_963277665.1). Classification (NCBI taxonomy): domain Eukaryota; kingdom Viridiplantae; phylum Streptophyta; class Magnoliopsida; order Santalales; family Viscaceae; genus Viscum; species Viscum album. The sequence continues at coordinate 857,873,092 of OY728157.1, read as the reverse complement.
ATGAGGTTTTAAATTTTTCACTATGATTAGTATCATAGGAAATCCACTTGCTCATAATGACTAGTCGAGGTTCCGAGATAGATTGCATTTAGTCCTGGGAACCTTACTCATGGGGTGGTGGATTCATCATGCTACATATTGGGATTCTAGAAGGAATCCCCTACTTGAAGTCATCCACCTACTAGATTTATTCCCTCAACAGCTAGAAAGTATACCTTGTACTTCTTTCATGTCTACTAAACCATTTCCACAATATAACAATTTTTTAGCCCTCTAGAACTCTTGGAAAAGAAACAAAGCTCACTTCCAACCTCTCTAAAGGTTGAAACAAGTAATAAATAAAATATAATAAATTTATATAATCGTATATGAAAATGAAAAACCTGGCAGTCCAAAAAAATTATCCAAGGGTCATTCTTAAAAGAAGGTGTTTTGATATTACACTTTTCTCTACTATAGATTCTTTATGCCCATGAAAATCATATATGTAATACTGGTCAATGAAGAGATAAGTACAATCTTTCCATCATCAATGTCTCATGTTCCCATGTATCAATAGAATCAATAATACTATTCCATAGAACCCAAATCAAATGTAGATATTTTATATGGATGTCTGTTATATAAGAATAAAAAAATCTGAACCTACTACTATGTCATTATCATTTCAGGTTCCACATCAATGTTACCCAAATTCAATACAAGAGATTTTATTGAATGATATTTATTGAGTTGAGAAATAGGATCCAGACACTTGATTGATTTCTTCAATGGTAGAAAATACCAATATTAATAAACCTTCCCAATACTCCTAAAAACATCAAATGGTAACATGTTTCTCACTGAAAGCTTCCCCTGTTTAACAAGATATTGATAACATAACCATAGAGAGAGTAATAAAACCTAGAATCCCACCATGTAATCAAATGGATGGTAAAAAAGAACCACCTATGATATATATGGTATTTTATATATCCCTATCCCCCTTTTAATCATCTAGAATTTCATCATCATTTCTGAGACCAAACTAGGCCACATAAGGAAAGCATCACCAATCTTCAACCAACAATGTATAATTTACAAATCCAACAATACCAACCATTAAAGGGGACATTTTAACGGACTAATAGTAACAATTATTAAAGAAATACTCAACCATCCCAAAATGGTAATCCCAAAATGCAAACAAAATGCATGATCTACATAATCATTATATATTTCTCTATGTAACCATATTTATGAAGATTGTAGACTATTATAAACATTATCTAGGATCCATTAATCTCTTAGGGGACCCTTTATGAATGATATGTGAACAGATTATCACTATCAAAATAAATGGATGATGAATCTTCTGAAAATTTTATAACCTCAATCATGTACATATTTACAAGGTCCAAAACTTTTATAGTATCTTGATTTGGAATAATATGAGATTATTTGTTCAAATGTACAATCATATCCCAAGTCAAATTATAACCTCAAATAGAAAACTATAACTCAATGAAAAATCCCCTCAATATCTAATCACACATCCATGTTAGTACAAGAATTGGTTGAAATAATACTTGTAATTTTTAATGCTTGACCTCAATTAGCTGACATGTATAATAACATGAAAAAAAATATGAAATATATCATTTCATACATGGCCATAATAAATGACTCAAAATATCTTAAAATAACTTTTTGGATCATATATAAACAACCATTATAAATGATGTAAACACCTATGAAAATTATTCACATAGGAAACAAGATGAAATTATTTTTCTTGAAGCAATGGATACAATATGATGTGTAGATCATTCACGGATGGTTTCCACACCATATAAATAACCCCTACATATAAAATACTCATCAAAAAACAAGATTAAATTAAAGTAAAATTAATAATAGAGGATTTCAAATAAAAATTTCTATAAAAACATCATACTGGTCCTCTTAAACACTGATGTTCATGTGAGAAAAAGTTATCCATGATATTAAATTCCTCTAATTATTATATCAGAGCATGGGATTATTGTTTCATACTCAAATCCCCTACAACATCATTTATATTTATATTTTTTTTAATGGTAATGTCAAAAGAATATTGATACTCTACCCATCATCTATGATAAAGATTCAAATATTATTATGAGAATATATAACTCAATATTTGGTGATCAAATTAAATAGTATTTTTTATGAAAAAGGTAATGTCAAAAACTATAAAGAATGTGTATCATTGCTATTAGTTTTAGATAATGTATAGGAAAATATTCTTAGGTGGATTAATCTTATGCGAACAAAAATCCCCCATATGATCACCTTTTATAAGAACACATCCATAACATGAACCTCACACATTAGAAAAGACCGCATAGTCATGCCATCATCTAGAAGAGTCCATGCTACCACTGTGTTAAAATTTCTCCTCAACATGTTAAAAGACGATTTAAATTTTGAGTCACATATGTACTTCACAATATTTGGAGTAATAGAAGTCAAAAGAAAATCGAATTTAGGGAAATATTTTATAAACTGGTGGTAGGACACCGATAAGACAAAGATGTTCTGAATCTAAATGGAATTCCATGGTTCCTCCCAAGACATGAATGATATCACCTTTCTAGGATCAATTGAGATACAATATTCTGATAAAATTTTCATCATGAACATTGACTCCCAAATCCAAAATATTCACACGGAATGCTTATTATAATATCAGTTACTTCTCAGGATTTCAAGAACATTTATTTAATAACCAAATCCTCATCCTTTTTAGAGTAAACAAAAATGTCATCCCAAAATACAACTATGAATAAATCAAGGTAAATGCGTGGAATGATATATATCAACTACATAAAAACAACATGATCATTTTTCATACGACTTCCCATAACATGGTAATCATAATGGTCATATTATCTCTTAAAAGTGGTATTTGGGATATCATATTTTTTATATTAAACTAGTTATAAATAGACTGATGATCCATATTAGAGAATCACTTCACTCATTCTAAATGATCAAAAATTAAATACAAGGGAAAACATTTTTTCTTTACCATAACCCAATTAAAATTCTTGATGTAAACACACTAGAAAAGGGTTTCATCAGCCTTCTTAGAGAAAAGCATTGGATATTCCTACAAAAACACATTGGTTCAAATGAATCCTTTGAACATGAGGTAATCTAAATGATATCTTAACTCCTTTAATTCTTATGGTTATATATGGTAAGAGTGTGTGGATATACGTAATGTAAAATAAAATTAGATGATAAAAACACTATATCCCTCTCTAGTAGTAGGCCAAAAAAAGTCAAAACGAAAAAACATCTAGAAACTCATCCACTAATAGAGGAATCTAACCACATAAATATTATTTATCAAATTCAAGGAATTCATTTATATCATCATAGCATGATCTGGAAGAGTCTTTCTATGACAACCCTGCTTTTTATTACAACTTAAACATGATTTATTACATAAAACTTCACTTGATACAACAAAGAAGATCGAGAGGTTTAATGTCTTTGGGGCTTAGGATCATTACATAAAAACTTTAAACTTGAAATACAACATCCTTATTGAAAACTTCCTTTACATGACCACTAAATTCCTTCGTACTTAGCATTGCATGGGATAACCTGAGGACATGCATAAGAAAAGGGTGAGCTATAAAGCCCAGTAAGGGAGTACACAATGAATAACATGAGGAGTACAATACATGTTAGGCAATAGTCATATCAATAGAGCATAAGAGAGACATGAACATAAAGGCATGATAAAGCATGATAATCATAACATGGAAATGTGGCAACAACACTTAACATTGAATTAGCATGAGCCAAGGCTCATTGCACATGAAGCATGAGTAAACCCTCATTGCACTTGAAGCACGAGTAAACCCCCGTTGCACTTGAATTAGCATGAGTCAACACTCATTGCACATGATGTATCATGATACTATACTTTACCCAATGCATTGGAGCGCTATAAAGGGCGCACCCTTCTTAAACATTTCATTTCATGCATAAGTGTGCCACATGGATCATAAAACATGGATTCATAAAACATAATCATTTCTTCCACGATAAAGGAATGTGGAATTCATACATGAAACTTTACAATCAATATGTATATGTGCATAAAGTTGAATACCCTTGATGGAGAAATGGGCATGTTATTCACTACACAAAGACATTGTCTTAGAAAATCGGTGTGATTTCGGCAGCGTAACGGCGTGACATAAGAATTCATAAAAAAAGGTTGATGAGAGAGAAAGGGGTTCCTCATCATATTTACATGTAATGGAAAGTAAGGAGATCATATATATACATGTCCCAACAATATAAATGGAATTTAGATTCATGATACAAAAGTATTGCTTGAATGTAAAAGAAGAGAGAGAAGTTCCTTTCAGAATTTCGGCATAGTAACAGGTGTACATGGGAGGCATTTAATGAGAGAGAAAGGGTTCTACCATCATTCAAACAATAAGAGGGCAGTATGGGGGAGGTGCGAAACCATACCCCAACATTCATAAATGAAATTAAAAGGGCAATACAACTTAAAGAAAATTGACAAAAATGAGAAAGGAAGAAAAACCCTTACTTGGAAGTGTGATTCCAAAGGCTAGAGAGAGGCTTGTGAGAGGCTTCTTGGGAGCTTGGGGAACCTTGAGAGGATTCTAGAGAGAGTAGGTCAGAGGTTGGACGAACTTCAAGGGCTATGGGTGAGGAGGAAGTGGGAGCTTGGGTGGGTTTATATAGGAAAGGTGAGAGAATTCTTTATTATTTAGGTTTGGGACCCCTTATATTAAAATAATCCAAACCACAAACCATCCCATGGTATTTGCCCATGCTTTCTGGAAAAGGAAAGAGGAAAAAAATATTTTACAAGGCCAAGGTCCTAACTTATTAAAAAATTAGGGTTGCTTATGTGGAGGTGAGTCACACTCCCATGGAAATTAATTTAAAAAGGCAAAGTGTTGAATAAGTCTTGAGGGCTCCATTAATGCTTTGAAAAGTGAGTCAAACAAACCCAAAACCTCATTATTTTAATGATAAAACACATATTGGCCGAACATAAGGATTATGGTATTTTATTACATCACCATTGGGTCATTATGATGTCACAAAACACATTATATATTTAAATGGTATTTAATTTTTTACCCAAAAATTTGACTGTCTCAGAAAATTATGAAAAATTCACCGTTGGATAATTTCGACATCCTGATTCCAAAAATAATATTTATTTTATCTAAATAATTTTATAAATATGTGAATTTTTACTTTTAAAATAAAAACCGACATTTATAAAAAAATTCACGGGTTTTGACAGAAATGGCTTTCAAACCTTAATAAAAATTTTAATTGCATTCATAAAATTATAAGATCATTTATATTTAATAAAAATTAATTTAATATTAATATTAATATTTTATTAAAATATTATTTAATTCAAAAATCCTTTAATTTAATAAAATATAATTCTTAATTAAATAATAACTAAAAACACCGTTTGTACTTTAAAAACTAATTACAATGTATCAAAAATGACTAGAAATTATATTCATTATTATATACAAAGATAATGTACATGAACATGGTGCTACTTATTTGTTACATAACCCCATAAAATAGCCGCATAAGACCTAAGGGTAAGGTGTGCGATGGTGACAGACTCTTGGGGTTGCTCGGATAACATCGCTCGAGTGGTAATCTCTATCAACTTTTAATTTTCCCGTAGACGATCACGTTCGAGCTTGACTTGATGAAGCTCAGCTTGGGCTTGGTCATGGGCAAAGCCCAAAGACGCCACCTCCTTTCCGAGCTCCGACAAATGGGCTTCGTAAGGGGCAATTCTACTGGATGAGGCCATCGCTTCCTTTGTCTGAGTAGAAAATTGGTTCGTTAAAGCCTTATATTTAAACTACCCAGATGATCACTGTTCAACGGCTATAAAAGTAACGGTCACAAATCTTAACGTTAAACTAAAGAAGTTGACATCTTATAAAAACATAAAGAAACATTTAACTGGATCAAGAGGGATTTTCCATTAATGAAATTTTGGGTCGTTACAACATTCCCCCCTTAAGAAATTTCGCCCTCGAAATTTTCCTTTTCCCACACTAAAACAAATGTGGGTAACTTAGCTTCATCATATCCTTTCTCCACAACACCTTGACGAGGGGCATTGTCTTATTTCGTAGAACTTTTTCTCTACGATCTAATATCTTCACTGGTTGCTCCTCATAAGAAAGATCGTCTTCTAATTGTACCACCTCGGAAGAGAGTACATGTGAAGGGTCTGGTATGTACTTCCTTAAGAGGGATACATGGAAGACATCATGCACCTTGGCCATAGTAGGTGGAAGTGCTAGTCGATAGGCCACAGCCCCAACACGATCAAGAATCTCGAATGGGCCGATGTACCTTGGACTTAGCTTCCCTTTATTTCCAAACCTCATGACCTTTATCCACGGAGATATGCGTAAAAACACCATATCTCCGACTTTAAACTCAAGGTCTCGTCGACGATTATCTGCATAACTCTTTTGTCGACTTTGGGCTGCCTTGATATGCTGCTGAATGGTTTTCACCTTCTCCACCATTTCTTCGACCATTTCTGGTCCAAGCAGCTTACGTTCACCGACCTCATCCCAACATGCCGGTGTTCTACACCTTTTCCCATACAGGGCTTCATATGGTTCCATTTGGATGCTCGAGTGGAAACTATTATTATAAGAGAACTCAACTAGAGGAAGATGTTGATCCCATCCTCCTTTAAAGTCCATTGAGCACGCTCTCAACATATCCTCAAGTGTTTGGATAGTCCGCTCAGATTGGCCATCAGTTTGAGGATGATATGCCGTACTGAAGTTCAGTTCAGTATTCAGAGCATGTTGAAGACTCTTCCAAAACTTAGAGGTAAATCTTGGATCTCGGTCAGACACAATAGATAGTGGTACTCCATGCAACCGTACCACTTCCCTAATATATATCCGTTCCAGTTGATCCAAAGAGAAATCCTCTCGAATAGCAATGAAGTGTGCAGTCTTTGTAAGACGATCCACAATAACCCAGATTGCATTGTTGCTTTTGGATGTCCTTGGAAGTCCAGTGACGAAGTCCATGGTGATGTTCTCCCATTTCCATTCTGGTATGGGCAATGGTTGCATCATCCACTTAGACTTCTGCCTCTCTGCCTTCACTTTCTGACACACCAGGCACTTTGATGTATATTCAGCGATCTCCTTCTTCATATTATCCCACCAAAAGTTTTCTCGGAGATCTCGATACATCTTTGTGCTCCCTGGGTGAATAGAGAAATTTGAACTATGTGCATCATCCAAAAGTTCCTTCTTCATCTCCGAACTTGATGGAACACATAGTCTTTTCCCAAACCTCACAATTCCTTCTTCATTAACATTAAACTCTGAGGATTTTCCCTTTTTGATAGCTTCCACTTTTTCTTGGATTCTCGCATCATCCTTTTGAGCATCCTTTAACCTTTCCAAAAGAGATGGTTGAGCAAACATTTGTGAAAGGATTGATGATGTTCCCTTCTTTATGATTCCCACGTCCATCTTCATCAAGTCTAAGAAGATTGGATCCTTCTCAATTCTCATCATTGATAGAATTGCTGGATCCTTTCTACTTAGGGCATCCGCCACCTTGTTCGCCTTCCCAGGGTGGTAATGTATTGAACAGTCATAATCCTTTATGAGCTCTATCCATCTTCTCTGGCGCATATTAAGCTCTTTCTGTGTGAATATATATTTAAGACTCTTGTGGTCAGTATATATCTCACATTTCTCTCCATAGAGATAATGCCGCCAGATTTTCAAGGAAAAGATCACCGCCGCCAACTCCAGATCATGCATTGGATAGTTTCGCTCATGGATTTTCAACTGTCGTGAGGCATAGGATATCAATTTATCATTCTGCATCAGCACACATCCTAATCCCTTCTTCGAAGCATCACTGAATACCACAAAAAGCTCCCCACTTGTGGGTAAAGTGAGCACAGGTGCAGTGATAAGCCTCCTTTTCAACTCCTTGAAGCTTTCTTCGCATTCATCACTCCAAGAAAACTTTACTCCCTTTCGAGTTAGCTTGGTAAGAGGTTTGGACAATCGTGAGAAGTTTCTCACAAATCGTCGATAATATCCAGCTAACCCCAAGAAGCTATGGATATCAGTTACAGATGTTGGCCTCGGCCATCCCTCAATTGCATCTGTTTTGGAGGGGTCCACAGATATCCCATTGCTTGTGATGATATGGCCCAAGAATGAGACCTCCTTCAACCAGAACTCACACTTGCTGTACTTGGCATAGAGCTTCTCCTTGCGCAAAGTCACCAGTACAGTTCTTAAATGCTCCTCATGGTCCTCCTTGGTTTTGGAGTATATTAGAATATCATCTATAAAGACTACCACAAATTTATCTAGGTAATCTCTAAAGACTCTATTCATCAAGTCCATGAATATTGCTGGAGCATTGGTGAGTCCAAAAGGCATTACTATGAATTCATAGTGCCCGTACCTTGTACGAAAAGCAGTCTTGGGGATATCTTCCTTCTTCACCCTTACTTGATAATATCCCGACCGCAAGTCGACCTTGGAGAAGTATTGTGCTCCACGCAGCTGATCAAACAAGTCATAGATTCTTGGGAGAGAAGACTTGTTCTTTATCGTGATTTTTTTAAGTTCACGATAATCGATGCAAAGCCGCATTGACCCATCCTTCTTCTTGACGAAGAGGACTGGTGCACCCCATGGTGATGCACTTGGGCGTATAAACCCTTTATCCAGATTCTCCTGTAGTTGTTTCTTCAGCTCTTCAAGCTCAACAACAGCCATTCTATATGGATTCTTGGATATTGGTAGCACCCCAGGTATAAGTTCGATTGAGAACTCAACATCTCTTCTTGGAGGAAGACCAGGAAGTTCCTTGGGAAATACTTCAGCGAATTCCCTCACAATAGGCATTTCTTCAAGGGTGGTTTCTTCCTTGGACTCAATCATCTGAGCCAGATATGCGTGCTCATAAGGCAGTAATATCCATGCTTGAGATGATGGAGCTAAAGGAGATTCATCTTCCTCCTGACACTTGTAATGAATCGGGGGTCGATTCTCCATATGGAGTGTGATTTCCCTCTCCCGAAAATTTATGTTGGCTCTATATAAGGAAAGCCAATCCATGCCAAGAATTGCATCAAATTCCACCAAAGGGAGTATGACGAGGTTCGCCGGGAAATTCAATCCACAGATTATAACAGGGGAGGACTTATACTCATGGGATGCAATGATTGCCCCATTTGCCGTACTCACCGACATCTTTACTTCCATGATTTGTGGTGGTGCAGGGATTGTTCTAATAAACTTTTGAGATATAAAAGAATGCGTAGAACCTGAATCAAAAAGTACGTTCGCTATTCTTGAATGAATAACTAGCGTACCTGTCACCACTTCGTTGTCGGGGTTCACTTCGGCAGAAGTGATGGCAAAAGATCTTCCTTGCTGTCTTGGAGGTTGTTGATTGCCTCCGATAACCCTTGGATTAGGGCACTGATTCGCAAAATGACCCGGTTCTTTGCATTTGAAGCATTGAACAACGCGTTGAGGTTCGAACGGAGCATTCCTCCCCTCCGTCGCAGCCGCGGGTCCTTCTTGCTGACAGTTAACAGCTAGGTGCCCTTCTCTTCCACACTTAAAGCATTTTCTTGTCCCCCTAAGGCAATTTCCAGGGTGCTTCTTTCCACACTTTTGGCAAGTGGGGTGCTGGAATTTCTTAGCGCCGTTGGATTTATCCATCGGACCACCAGCATTGAAGTCCACCTTCCGCTTCTTGTCCCCATGATACCCCTGTGATTCTACGATCTCCATTTCAACCTTGAGGGCACATCGGACAATTTCCTCATAGTTGTCGAAGTCACGGATCGCTAATGCTTTCCGCAAGCTAGGCTTCAGCCCACCAAAGAAGCGGTCAACCTTGCATTAGGGGGTAACGACAAAGCCGGAAGCATATCGTGCAAGCCTTGTAAAGTTTGCCTCGTACGCTCCCACAGATTCCTCATCTTTCTGCTTGAGGGAAAGGAAGTCCCTTTCCATCTTAAGACGGAGGGTGCGTGGAAAATATTTATCGAAAAACATCTTCCGGAATACCTTCCATTCCAAAGCCTCGATCTCCTCCTCAGGCTTCGTATTTTTGATCAACGTCCACCATTGATCAGCTTCACCCTCCATACGATAAGCCGCCAGGAGAACCTTCTCTTTTTCAGAGCATTGGAGGATGGAGAATATCTTTTCAATGGAGTTGATCCATTGTTCAGCAATCGTGGGATCGGATGATCCACTAAAAGTAGGAGGCCTTTGTCTCATGAAGCTTTCAATAGCGACTTGTTCTTTCTTAGGGGGGGTTGAACGTTCCTCTTGACCAGTGTTTCTATTCAAAACTTGAGTTAGCTGAGAGAGAAGCGTGACAAAGTTCGCGATTCCCGCTCCCATTGGATTGGGCATCTCATAAGTACAATCATCACACTGATCTTCACAACAGTTGTTAGCCCGAGTTCTCCTATTACCGGCCATTGGATGGAATAAAAGGAAAGTTAGGGGTAACACATAAAGGGTAAAGACAAAAGTTGATGACTTATAAATAAACTTTAATCTCTTTAACTCATGAGTCTATAGGATTCAATCCAGGCTTTTCATGATCTTCCTTCTAACATATATCCTTAGGGGCATTTTTCCCTTAATAAGGGTTCATACTAAGATTGTGAATTTATCAAAACATATCCCCCGGGAGTGTCGTAACCAAGAGTGCAGCAAGGCCCGTTGTCGTGCACCAGTTCCCGTTCGAGTCTAGCTCAAAGCGGTGTTTTCGGGTTTTACCCCTAGGATACATCTGTGCCAGAGCCGCCTCTACCTGCTCGTATCCAGACAGGGATGTATTTGTTTGATAAACCACTTAATTAGTATTTACCAAAACTTAGGGATGTTTTTATTATGCTTAGTCTTGTATCTAAGGCTTTACTAGGGTTTCCTAATCCCAAAAATAACTAAACCTATCCTCTGATACCAACTATGACAACCCTGCTTTTTATTACAACTTAAACATGCTTTATTACATAAAAGTTCACTTGATAAAACAAAGAAGATCGAGAGGTTTAGTGTCTTTGGGGCTTAGGATCATTACATAAAAACTTTAAACTTGAAATACAACATCCTTATTGAAAACTTCCTTTACATGACCACTAAATTCCTTCGTACTTAGCATTGCATGGGATAACCTGAGGACATGCATAAGAAAAGGGTGAGCTATAAAGCCCAGTAAGGGAGTACACAATGAATAACATGAGGAGTACAATACATGTTAGGAAATAGTCATATCAATAGAGAATAATAGAGACATGAAAATAAAGGCATGATAAAGCATGATAATCATAACATGGAAATGTGGCAACAACACTTAACATTGAATTAGTATGAGCCAAGGCTCATTGCACATGAAGCATGAGTAAACCCTCATTGCACTTGAAGCACGAGTAAACCCCCGTTGCACTTGAATTAGAATGAGTCAACACTCATTGCACATGATTTAGCATGATACTATACTTTACCCAATGCATTGGAGCGCTATAAAGGGCGCACCCTTCTTAAACATTTCATTTCATGCATAAGTGTGCCACATGGATCATAAAACATGGATTCATAAAACATAATCATTTCTTCCACGATAAAGGAATGTGGAATTCATACATGAAACTTTACAATCAATATGTATATGTGCATAAAGGTGAATACCCTTGATGGAGAAATGGGCATGGTATTCACTACACAAAGACATTGGCTTAGAAAATCGGTGTGATTTCGGCAGCGTAACGGCGTGACATAAGAATTCATAAAAAAAGGTTGATGAGAGAGAAAGGGGTTACTCATCATATTTACATGTAATGGACAGTAAGGAGATCATATATATACATGTCCCAACAATAGAAATGGAATTTAGATTCATGATACAAAAGTATTGCTTGAATGTAAAAGAAGAGAGAGAAGTTCCTTTCGGAATTTCGGCATAGTAACGGGTGTACATGGGAGGCATTTAATGAGAGAGAAAGGGTTATCCCATCATTCAAACAATAAGATGGCAGTATGGGGGAGGTGCGAAACCATACCCCAACATTCATAAATGATATTAAAAGGGAAATACAACTTAAAGAAAATTGACAAAAATGAGAAAGGAAGAAAAACCCTTACTTGGAAGTGTGCTTCCAAAGGCTAGAGAGAGGCTTGTGAGAGGCTTCTTGGGAGCTTGGGGAACCTTGAGAGGATTCTAGAGAGAGTAGGGCAGAGGTTGGACGAACTTCAAGGGATTTGGGTGAGGAGGAAGTGGGAGCTTGGGTGGGTTTATATAGGAAAGGTGAGAGAATTCTTTATTATTTAGGTTTGGGACCCCTTATATTAAAATAATCCAAACCACAAACCATCCCATGGTATTTGACCACGTTTTCTGGAAAAGGAAAGAGGAAAAAAATATTTTACAAGGCCAAGGTCCGAACTTATTAAAAAATTAGGGTTGCTTATGTGGAGGTGAGTCACACTCCCATAGAAATTAATTTAAAAAGGCAAAGTGTTGAATAAGTCTTGAGGGCTCCATTAATGCTTTGAAAAGTGAGTCAAACAAACCCAAAACCTCATTATTTTAATGATAAAACACATATTAGCCGAACATAAGGATTATGGTATTTTATTACATCACCATTGGGTCATTATGATGTCACAAAACACATTATATATTTAAATGGTATTTAATTTTTTACCCAAAAATTTGACTGTCTCAGAAAATTATGAAAAATTCACCGTTGGATAATTTCGACGTCCTGATTCAAAAAATAATATTTATTTTATCTAAATAATTTTCTAAATATGTGAATTTTTACTTTTAAAATAAAAACCGACATTTATAAAAAAATTCACGGGTTTTGACAGAAATGGCTTTCAAACCTTAATAAAAATTTTAATTGCATTCATAAAATTATAAGATCATTTATATTTAATAAAAATTAATTTAATATTAATATTAATATTTTATTAAAATATTATTTAATTCAAAAATCCTTTAATTTAATAAAATATAATTCTTAATTAAATAATAACTAAAAACACCGTTTTTACTTTAAAAACTAATTACAATGTATCAAAAATGACTAGAAATTATATTCATTATTATATACAAAGATAATGTACATGAACATGGTGCTACTTATTTGTTACATAACCCCATAAAATAGCCGCATAAGACCTAAGGGTAAGGTGTGCGATGGTGACAGACTCTTGGGGTTGCTCGGATAACATCGCTCGAGTGGTAATCTCTATCAACTTCCATTTTTCCCGTAGACGATCACGTTCGAGCTTGACTTGATGAAGCTTAGATTGGGCTTGGTCAAGGGAAAAGCCCAAAGACGCCACCTCCTTTCCGAGCTCCGACAAATGGGCTTCGTAAGGGGCAATTCTACTGGATGAGGCCATCGCTTCCTTTGTCTGAGTAGAAAATTGGTTCGTTAAAGCCTTATATTTAAACTACCCAGATGATCACTGTTCAATGACTATAAAAGTAACAGTCACAAATCTTAACGTTAAAATAAAGAAGTTGACATCTTATAAAAACATAAAGAAACATTTAACTGGATCAAGAGGGATTTTCCATTAATGAAATTTTGGGTCGTTACACTTTCTGACTTGGCAATACCACTAGTCCCAATCTCCTAAAAAATATAGCACTCTCCATCGAGTTATTAAAAGTGACCCATGGAAACTAACAATAAATATACGATTTTTAGGAAACCAATTATTATATATCTAGAAAGAAGATGAAGAAGTATATATTGATAACCAAAATGTTCCATAAGCTCTTTATTTATAATAAAAATAAATAATAAGATAAGAATCATATACCATTCTCTATCTTTTTTTTCATAGTCATTTTAGTTTTATTCACATAATGCATGAGCATCATAGGAATATTATGTAAGTTTATAGTGTCAGTTTATATAATAGAATGATTGGTATGACAAACAAATAATTATATCACAAAATATGAAGAAATACTAATGGTACCTCTTACTATTACAGGGCTGACATAGGTTCCCATTGGGGATTCATTCCCAGCATGAAGAAGTTCTGTTCCTAATTCCTAAGGATAGAACCCCACTGCTCATGAAGCATATGACTATGTTGTAGTTATTATCAATATTGAAGCGCCCACACACCTAAGAAGATTGTTAAAAAAATGAAAAAACCATTGCATGTGACCTCAACATCTATAAGTTCCAAATATTCTTTTTAACATTTGTGAAAGAATGATTTGAGTTCCTGACGATTCCAAATTAGATTAATATAATTATTCATTAACTAGATATTATAAGTGATATGATAAAATTATACTATTTGAGGGATGTCACTACTATTTATAACATCAATACATTTCCTCTGCCTTTTCCCTTTAAAGGAACAACAAAAGGTACCACTGGGGGTATGCGTAACTCTCAAAAACCATGACATACATGCCTTGTGATGTTAATCATTTAGACCCTTATCTAGAATGATATCATAATAGGGGAGATTTAGCATAAATACCTAAGATAGAATACCTTATTAACACCCCTCTAAATCCTTTGAGACTTTATCTTCTCTTTATACAATACCTCAAGAATGAACAGAGAAGGATCAAAAAAATTATTTTCAATCTTTTTCATCATATGATAACCTTATTGATGTCCTTGAAACACCATTCACATAAGACCCATTAGATAAGGATATTATTGTAGTGTGTAAATATTTCTCAAGTATTTCCAATGTATAGTGTCTTTATTTTTTTTCCTAGAACTGTAATATCCCACCATAACCTTCTTGGGCATCAAAGTTGTAAGAAAACATATTTCACTATAATGAAATCTAGAATCTCTAAAAAATTAAAGAGAAACTCAATATTTATCATCCTAACCTATACCTTATTAGAATCATTCATTGCCTATATAGATCAGGGTTTAAAATGAACAAAGTACTTGGAATGATCGCAAATATAATTTCTATGAGTTACCTCCTCATGTTTCTGAAAGAAAAAAAGTGTGATTACATAGCCTAGAGCTTGTACCACAAGTAATAAAACCTCCATGGTGTTCTAGTCAAATAGGGGGTTCTCTTGTTATGGTTCATTATTAAATCTCTCTTGATTTATGTTTATATATATTTTTAGGGGAATGGTACTATATAATATCAATATATAATAAGGAAACTTCAGAGAAGATACACATGATCAACCTATCAATTAATCAAAATTAAAATTGGGAACAAAAATATTAGATTAATGTTTGGGAAAAAAATGAATTAGATATGAAAATTAATCAAAGAAACTTCTTTAAAACCTATAATTTTATATTAAGGATATATAAAATGATATTTGTCTTGGTGCGCAATTGTATATACCCCCTGAAGTCGCTAAAATCATATCTTTTATCTAAAATTAAATCAAAAAATGTATACCGAATTCAAGCGGAAACTCAAATTCCATTAATACCTATTTATGAAAAACCAAATTAAATAAGATACTAAATCTGTAACTGAATAAATCCCAACATATTCTGATGGATAAATAGTACCACATGTAGAAAAATTAATGTCCTAAAAATGATAAATCAACAAAATTCATAATATAAAGCATCCAAGAAAAAATCAATAGATATCCTGGTAAAAACTGGATAACATACTCCACTAACTACTATAAACTCCCAAGGTGCCTCCAATGATAAATACCCATCACCTCTATGTAGTGTTATCCCTTTATATATATCCAAGATAATAATATCTAAAAATATCCAGAGAGATTTTATGGTCTGAGAAACATTATCCCAAAAGGATCCCACCTAGAATTCCATAACATGTCCATATCAAAAATACTAAATATCCATAATTTTAAATAATACAGGGAATGGTAATTTTTTCACAATTAACAACAAAACATAGGTTTAAAATCATTTTAATGGGGAGTATAAAATGTGTTCAATAAATAGTTTCTATAAAAAGTGGTGTGAATATGAATTAATATCAAAATAGATTTAATTAGAATTTACATCCAATGTTGGCCTATATAAAACATTTTAAATAACAATATCACAGTTAAGAGACCAATGGTTAGGTTATTATAAGGATTAAAACACATATCAATGAGAAATGTAACAAGGTGTTCACATGTTGTAATTTCTAGAACCTTGAAGCCCAGAGCTGGTTCCTTACAGAATTACATTGGCAATATTATAAGGAATCAAATCCAGAAGGATAAATTAGTTTAGTAGTTTGAAAAAAAAATATTACATACATAATATGCATTTTAAATTTTGAAATATAAAATAAAACATGATTGATAATAAAATTAAATATGAATAATTCTTGAAACTCATTTAAATAATTCCTCTTTGTAACTTGGGGAAAGGACACCAAATAATGGTGAACTCAAATTCTAAGTAATGGTTTAGTATATTGGAAAAAATAAAGAATCATTGTGAATCAATAATATAGAATGGTAAATAACTGAACACAAATTTCATGTAATCAATAAGTGGGAATGAATAAAAAATACGTAATGTAAATAATTTAACACACATTCTGTTTAAATAATTGGATAAATAAGAATCAACATGGAAAGGTAAATATTTTAAAAACATGAAATTTTTTAAATAAGATAAAAATGAAATGCATCCATTAATTTTTTTCATACTAAAAATAAATTGTATAAGAATAACATAATATGAATGAAGAAAATTATTAACTATTGGACTCCATGTTTCCTAGTTATATGATACCATTACCATCAATACCTTTCACAAGATATTTTAAAACATACTGAGAGAAAAACACACAATGGATAACCAACTGACTCATCCCTTTAGGCTATAGATGTATCAAGGAGAGAATTATAACAAGTCCATACATGTGTCATACCTATCCAGAAAAATTATCATATATCAAAAAATATATTTAATTCATGAACAATGTGCCTTATTGAATATTTTTATCAAATAAAATATATAAATTTATCAATATTTCCCCATATATCAAATAAATTTAAAAGTTAACAATGTATGTAAAAATGGTATATGTATTATGAAGTAATCATATCCATGATAAATTATATGGATATTTTGTGGAAATTTAATATTCAATGGCCATTGGAACGTGAATATTTCAAGGGGACAACAAAAAAGAATCAAGGAAGTGAATAACAACACTATACATAGCCAAATAAATCATAAACCTTATATAAGAACAATAATATTTGTGTAGAAAAAAATATCCTCACTGGAGGATATGTAACACCAATTTTTGTTGGCATTGATTAAAATAAATTACCTTAAAATATTATTAAAAACTTTTTTGGAGAAAATAATCTTTAAATATTACAATGTGTCTCATACCACTTTGAAACATTTAAATCATAAACCCAATGAAGGAATAAAATTAAATGAAACCTATAATATTATTATAATAATTATATTCAATATATATCATGTTGATGGATAATTATATACACCTCATAAAAGAAACTAGGTGCATAACATTACAATATGACTCAAAGATATGAAATTGAGACGAAATCCCTTACCTTTGATTTCATTTTGAGTGAACATCCATTATCATCATTTATAATGGTTTGATGAATTTTCATAAATTATAAGAGAACCATAATTGTATATATAATTTCATATATTATAATGTTACAATATCTTATTACCCATTTGTTAACAATCTTTCATTGTTTTTATCATTTCATGTGTAAATTATTATGTTTTTCAAGTATGTTTTGACTTGTAATTTTTGTTATTATTATGTAAATAATGATTTAATCATATCCATTAGGTAAAAAATAATTTAAATATTATATATATTCAGTATATAATTATTTATAAAAATCCATAAAATTTGTAGATATAAATGAAATACACTGTTCATGTTGACAGTAGGCCATATATATGCATTAACGTTATTTTCATCTTCTCATCATATTACATGAATGGAAAGTAAATAGTATATATGTATATTAAAATAAAATCATAATAAATTCTTCATATATATCACATAAGTTTATTAAAACCACCATTTATGCATTCCATCAATTGTGTGAATGAACGACATTGCTTTGAAGAGGCAGTAGTCCAAACATCCACAAATGATGTTATCATATTCCCATAAAATGGAAATCATGAATGTATGTTTTTACAAGAATTAATGAATCATAAATAAGTTATAAATATCATATATATATATAATATAATTAAATCATTATTCTCAATCTTTAAATATGATAATGGAAGAACAAATGACATTGGTTCGTAAGACGGTAATCTGCCTTACACATGATTGATAATTGCATATCCCATTAGATTGATGTGTGTGAGTTTAAGTAATTACCATGAAATAAAATAAAATAATTATATTGAATATATACATGTTATTATATAATAATTACATTAAAATAATTGAAGGGATGTAGAAGTAAATGCAACAAAAGTGATCGTTGAAGAATGTTTCCTCTTATCTGGATAACTGCTTTTGGTTTATTCCAAAAGATATACGAGAACATATTTATTCAAAAAATTATTATTATATGATGTGGGGAGGTATTTTTGGAGGTTATTTGTTCTTGTTTTAGATGATATTAATGTATTTCTAATTGAGAATAAGTGAGAGGGGTGAGGGTATTTTTATAGGGGATGAGTGACATTCTTGTAAATATAAAAAAGTAAACACTATTTGAAGGCCTCCATTGTATATCATTACAAAAATAAGGTAAAACATTGA
The DNA here is from genome assembly GCA_963277665.1 of Viscum album. Classification (NCBI taxonomy): domain Eukaryota; kingdom Viridiplantae; phylum Streptophyta; class Magnoliopsida; order Santalales; family Viscaceae; genus Viscum; species Viscum album. Next base: position 857,854,241 of record OY728157.1, on the reverse strand, counting down.
TACCATATAGGGAATTTACGAAATATGGTAATAAAATATATTTTTTACAAGTTAATAGGTTCATTTGGCCCTTATGATTAAGGTATAGTCCCCTGTTAAGCTAGTTTTTCTCTTAATCGATGTAACTAATTTTAATTTGTTTCACTATTAATTTTGGTAAAGAAATTATATTATTATAAATTATAAATTATTTTAATTCAAAATAAGGGAATAATTTTTTCAAATTCAAATCATATAAGTGGATTAAATTAATTTAAAATAAATCCTTCAAACGGGATGACAAGGCATGACTTTAAAGAAAAAATGTTCAAAAGATTGAAAATCTTTTATATCAAATATCTATATGAAATTGATTCCAATGACCTTAATTTTATTAATTTATTTAAGTTTGAACTAAATATAATATAAAACCAAAATAACATATATTATTCATATATAGATTAATTTTGATAAAATAAATTTTGAATAACAATTTATTTTTTCACTATTCATAAAAAGTTATAACATCATAGAAAAACACAAAAAACATTAAATTATATTATTTTTTGTTACCAATTTCAAAAAAATTATTTTATTTTTTAACAAAAAAATACATTTATTATTTTACAAAAAAATAAAAAAAATCCAATATTTATTTTAAAAATGGGTGCCTCATGAGAAGCAGAAAAACTACCGTTATAAAAATATAACATTTTATGTGTAAAACAAGGTTTGTTCAACTCTGATGACTATAAAATATATTTAATGAATGTAAAAAATATTTTATTGAATATATAAAATATATATTTTATTATAATAATATGATTTATAAATAAAAAATTCCTTTTGAAGCATAAAAATAGTTTTTTATAAAAACAATTCATTTATATTCAATTGGATTTTATTTTCATTTATAATAAATTGATTACCAATGATATAATTTTTTTAATCCATATACATTCATAAGCTAGTTAATACTATTCATATCTCCTGAATCAACATGTTGGTTTTATATTAATGTATTAAGTAATAATATTTTAATAACATATTGATCTTCGATAAAACATGGTCTTGTGTGTAACTTGAGCTCTGGAACAATGTCATTCTTGCGTGTAATAGTTGATGACTTAGTGTTGTGTACAATAAAAGATATATAATATATTAAATATATTTAAACTAGTAAATAATAAATAAAGTCTCATGATTTTATGTTCCTTTTTATACTTTGTGTTGCGTATCATACATGTTATTGATTATAATGTTGATATTTTAGAATATTGGGGCGCTGCATTCTCCCCACCTTAAATAAATTATGACCTAGAAATTTAAATATGATATTTTTAATATAAGTTTTAATATTTTAAAATTTATTTTTTTAAATCCCACATCATGATAAGAGTTAAATAAATATACTCATAATAACAGATAATGAGAAGTAAAAAAGGTCAAATGGAATAACATATAACTAGATCACTATGGGGGAGAACCTTAGTGGAATGTAGAGATTTGTACATGTATAAAAATTTCAAATATTTATAGGGATGATTAAGGTCATTGATGAAAAACAGGTAAATGATCGTTGGAATTTTGTAGTACTCAAATAAATAAATATGTGATGATTTAGAAGACCACGTCTAAAGAAAATTTAAGTTATCAGGATAATAATTTTTTTTGAAAAGATTTCTTAGTGCTGAGAAATTATTTTACTGCCTATGAATATAAAAAATATACACAATTTCATCCTTTTGATTTTCTTTTATCAATTTCTAGTTCATCCCTTACTCCATGAAATGAAAGGAGAAAATATTAATTTCTATTCATTAAGCACTAAAATAAACATTTAATGGATTGTGAGGCCCACAAAAGAGTGACATGTATTTACATTTATCTCTAATCATTTTCCAACTCTTATATAGTTAATACATTATACTCTATACCTAAAAAGTAACACTACTGGTTCATTATTAATATTTATTCATCAAATTGAATAATTAAAAATAATTACACCTTAACAGGGACATCACGTAGGCCAGTGGTAGTATAGAAACCTTTCTTGTCCTTCATTCAAGGTATCAAGCCCCATCACCTTGCTGGATTTGATTGATTGTCAACTGGCATATAATTTTTCCTTTTTATAAATACATTTTAATATAATTTAAAAAATGCATAGTGTGTGAAAAAATTATCATAGTGGAAAAATCATATAATAATTTTTGGTATTTGTAAATCATGACACGTTATTTTTAGTCTAAGACACCTCAGGTTTAACCTAATTCATTCATTTTAATTATTTATTTAAATCCTTTATAATTTTTTAAATAAAATGTGAGTTTTCCTATGAATATATCATGAGAGTGTCAATCTAAGTGTGATTTTCGGCCTGTTGTTTTGTAATAGGTTACACTTGAGTCTAAAAAGACACAAATTTTCAGGGTTGTTACCCCTAGGTACATCAATAAAAGAACCATCTCAACTTACAGTTCCCACACAGAGAAGTATTTCTATGAAAACTACATAATATCAATCTAATTGAAACTTTAAGATATTATTCTATACTTAGCCTCAAATTATATATTTGCTTTTGTTATGAAAATAATTTTTTTCTTAGATGTTATTCCTAAGTTTTATATTAATCTTCATTTGATACCAACTATTGTGAACCAACCCCCACAAGCCTAGATTCGATGTCTACTTCCATTACATAGGCATCATTAAAATGAATCAAATCCCTAGTGATTGAAGAGTTTAGTATTATTGGTAAACTATATACACTCATAGTTATTTTATTAAAAATTAAAACATTAATTAAAACATATTTTTTCATTTGAGGATAAATTTATCCATTCTATGAAATCATTTTATATCTTTCTTATTTCACTTATTGGATTCCTACGGAAAGGAAAAAAATAGCGGCGAGTTTAAATTCTCATTAATGGTTATGTATAGAGGAAAAAATAAATAATTAACGATAATAATAAATATAGAAAGACACATAATTAAACACAAATGTTATGTAATCAACAAGATATAGTGCGTAAACAATATAAAAAGGTAAATAACTAGACATACATTCCATTTATATTAGTGGAAAATGAATAATAAATATAAATTCATAAATAACTGAACACACTTTCCATTTAGTCAATAAAAAGATAATGAAATGAATCTATAAATTTCTTATTAATGAAAATATCATGGATAATAATAACTAAATATGAATGAAAGAAATTATTAATTATTAGACCCCATGTTTACTAGTTACTTGATACCATTACCGTCAATAACATTCACAAGACAGATTAAAACATAATAGATGAAAAACATACCAAGTATAGACAAATTAGTTGTCCCATGATACTATCATGGCATCGAGCGGATATCTATAAGTAGGACCCACACATTTTGTACTTTTCTAAATTATTCCTATTATATAAAATAATAGATTTAATTCATTAACAATGCGCCTTATCAAATATCCATATGAAATAAAAGATACAGATTTATCAATACTTACCATAATATAAAATATCCTTCAAAGTAAACACTGTATGTAAAAATGGTATAGTTTTTAGAAGAAAATCATTTCCATGATAATTTATATGGATATTTGGGTAAAATTCCACATCCAATGATCCCTCAAAAGTTATTATTTCAAGGGGATTATAAAAATTAATCAAAGAAGTGAATGCTAATACTATATTTAATGAAATAAATAATAAACCATCCTAAAGTAAGAATAAATATGTTATAAATAAAAAATATCGCTATTAGAGGATACATAACAACATGGTTTGTTGAATTTTATTTATGAAGATTCCCTCAAATGATCATTAAAAACATTCTTGAGGAAAATAGTATTTAAACATTCCAAACTTTCCCATTCCACTTTGAGACATTTGAATCATAAAACCAATGATAGAATAAAATTAAATGAAAATTATAATATAATGAGAATAATTATTTTCAATATATTTCATTTCAAAGTATTATTATAGAAACCCCATAAAATAAACTATTTCTATAACATTTCAATATGAGCCAATGAAATGAAATTGAGAAGAAATCAATTACATTCAATTTCCTTTTGAGTGAACATCCTTTAAAATCCATTATATTTTTTTATTAATGTTATTAAATTATAAGAGAACCATAATTATATTTTCAATTTCATATATAATCTTATTTTACAATATTATTATATATTTTTTCACAATCTTTCATTATTTTCATCATTGCGGGAGTAAATTGTCATGTCTTATGAGTATGTTTTGACTTGTAATTTTTTATATTATTATGTAAATAATTATTTAATCATCTAAATTATATAAAATATAATTTAAATGTTATATATATTAATAATATATTTATTTAATAAAACCCACAAAATTTTTAGATATAAATGAAATTTAATGGTTATGGAGACGGTCGGTCGTATATATGCATGAATGTCATTTTCATTTTATCTTTAGATTAAAATAATGAAAAGTAAATATTATATATGTGTATAATAATAAAATCATAATAATTTTATCATCTGTATCACATATAGTTATTTAAACTATCCATTACACATTCCAAGTGTTGTGTAAACGAATCACATCGCTTTGAAGAGGTGGTAGCCCAAACAACCACAAATAATGTTATCATATTCCCATAAAATGGAACTAATAAAGGTATTTGTTTTAAAATAGTTAAATAAAAATAAATAAATATTAAATATTATATATAAAATATAAATGCAGCCTTATTATAAACCATTAGATGTGGTAATTGAAAATCAAATGACATCAGTTCGCGAGACGGTAGACTGTCTTACAAATGAATGATAAATAAATATCCCAATACATGGATGTGTCCGTGATTATAGGTAATTCCATTTAAATAAAAAAATATAACTATATTGAATATAATAATGTTATTATATAATAATTATATAAAAATAATTGAAGGGGTGCATAAGTAAAAGAAAAAAAAGTGATCATTGGAGAATGTTACCTCCTATTTGAATAAATCCATTTGTTTATAACACAAGACATACTTGGTTGTATTTATACACAATTTAAGGATTATATTATGAGAGTTGGGATTTAGGGAGGTCATTTTTTCATGGTTTAGATGATACTAAAGTATTTATAATTGTGAATATCTTGGAGGGGTGAGAGACTTTTTATAAGAGAGAAGGAGTGGTATTCTTGTAAATATAAAAAAGTAAACACTATTGGGAGGACTCCATTATATCATGTGACACCAATAAATAAAAACATAGATAAAATATACTATATGGAAAACATATGGACATAAAATAGGTTTTGGACAAGATATTATGTCATTTTGGACCTTAAGTTTATGGTCCAGTCCCCTATTAAGCTAGTTTCTCTCTTAATCGCAGTAATTAATATTAATTTGTTTCACTAAACTTTTTTAAAAAATAGATTATTATAAATTATAAATTATTCAAATTCAAAATATATAATCCATTATTCGAAATTCAAATCACATAAAGAAATGAAATTAATTTAAAATTAATCCCATAAATAGGATGACAAATCACATTTTTATAGTAAAAATGTTCAATAGTTTGTAATGTTTTTATATCCAATAACATTGAGAAATTGATTCAAATGAAATAAATTTGATTAATTTATTTAAAATTTAACTAAATATAATTTAAAAACAAATTAAAGAACAATTTTATAATATAAATAAATTTTGGAAAATGAAATTTAGAATTAAAATTAATTATTTTTAACTATTCATAAAACACTGAAACATCATATAATAATAATAATAAATTACCATAGGATAATTTTCATGTTACAATTTCAGAAAAATATGTTTATTGTAACACCCAAAGATTTTATAGTACATTATTTCTTCAAAGTAATTCAATAACTTGCACTACATGCAACACTGAGTTCAAGGGAACCGTGACTTACCAAACTAGTCGATCAAAAGAGGTTATGAATAGTATTAACTGAATATTGAACTTTATATAATCCTTATAATTTTAGAATCCATATTATTAGTTTCTTAGACATAATGTATAAACAAATTAATTTTTTTAGATAAAAGAAATATTTTTCAAAAAAAATGCAATTTTACCGCCTTTTAATGGTGAACCTTTTTTAATTCCAAAATTTGAAACTTATATATATTAAATTTGACAAAATAAACTTTTTATTTAGAATAGGGATATAATAATTTAGTTTCAATAAATTTTTGATGTTTTTCTGATAACTTCTATATTTAGGTGAATAGTGAAAAATAATATATTTTAACTGAAGAAAACTTTTTTAATAAAAAACATTTAGTGTTTAATTATAAATTTCTATGGTTTTTAAATATAATTAAATTATATTTTCACCATTTAATCCAATTATAGTAATTTTATGTAATTTCACTTTGAAATTGGACATAAACAAGTGTCAATCTTTTTATAGATATTCTTTCTTAAAAATACGATTTTTGGTTTTGACAATGGGAATTAATTTTAAATTAATTAATTCATCTTATATGATTTGAAATTGGTAAAATATAAATCATTTTTGAATTCAGAATATCAAATTTATCTTAGGGTGAATTTCTTGTATTTTTCTAAAAACTATAATTTTTTGATGAATACTGAAAAACACTGAGTTATTGTTAAAAACCGACATTTTAATTAAATAATTATTTATTTTATTGAAATTTATTTTAGGTAAAAATAGACACATAATACCTATATAAGTTCAATTTAATTCATTGGAGTCAGTTTATAATAATTTTAGATATATAAAAATTTTATCAAACGTTTTATCATCTTTTACCCACCTCCCAAGAGCATTTGGAAATTTGCATAAAACTTAATTTTACCACTTCTGTAAATTGAAATTAAAAAATATGAGAGAAAAATTTGATATCAGTAAGTAAAATTTGGTTCAATAAGCTGAAAATATTTTTTTTGTGGATAGTAACTTTTGACTTTTATTAACAGCGGTTAAAGGTAAATAGGGTAATTCAAGGTAAAAAGAATATTATAATAATGAAAAATTACCTTAACACTTGTCTTAACCTTATTGGATGAGTCATGTACTACTATGGGAATCCTTAGGTCAATTTGGGGACCCCATGGAGCCAATTATTAATGATAATGACACTTTATTTTAATTAACTTAAAATAAAGGCAAAAATGATATAAACAAATATCTTTTAGTAAATAAATTTTTACATGAGGTTATATAATTTATAATTTACACTATAAATATTAATTCTAAATATAAAACTATTTCCTAAATAATTTTATTTTATTTATATTTTTTATTGATTAAATAACTTAATTTATTTATGACACAATGATGATGCAGTAATTACATAATGAATGAAATAATAAAATAATTGATATTATAAATATCAAAATAAATGTAATTTGAAAATTTTTAAGAATTACACTAATTTTATAGGTTACTATGACATATTAGGGCAGCTTATATGGATTTTTTTCGAATTAATAATTCTGGTATGAATTTAGAAAAAATAAAATACCAAAGAGTGTCAAAATTGACATAAAAGAGTTTTTAAAACAAATATTATATTACTAATTGATATTATACTCTTAAAAATATATGGTTCATCCAAAAGACTTATATAATGATATTTATCTCATTAATTAACCACTTGGGGTTAATTTATAAGTTTATAGTAATTTTATTACCTATATAATATAAAAATACAAAGAGACATGGAAAATGTAAAACTATTTAACTAAGAGTTAAATCTAAAAGATAAGTTTAATATAGTGACCAAAACCTATATAAACCCTATATTTTGAGTTGATTTCGACCCATAACCACCTTATCCATTAAATAATCTATTTTTGATCCATTATTAACTGAAAATTATTTTATTATAAAATAATATTTTTAGCTTTTCCTATGGTGCCCATTACCCCTCTTATAAAAGGGCACTCCCCATCTCTCTAATTCACACCTTCAAAGCCATTTGTCTCGGCCAAAACCTACCCAAATACCCTCTCAACTTTCCTCCCTTAATCCTAGAGGCATTAATTTAGTCATAAATCCATCCTAAGGATCCATTTTTATCAAATCAAAAGGAAGAACCCGAAGAAGAGGTAAATATTTCATCACCTCTTTCAAGTTCCTTTCTTCTTCCACTTCCTCTTTCCTTGTTGTTTCCATTATAAAATAATAAATACAGTATATTCTATATACTATGATGTTATTATAAATATGGAACAAACATATTCATTATTCTATCCATACTTTTAATGACATGTCACCATACGTGCGTATGTACGACTTACCGTCTCCACGTCGTGGTGTAATTGTTATTCAATACATTATTATTTGGATAGATATAATAATGATGTGTAATTGATGTAAAAAATAAATATAACATGATAATGATTCTGTATATATGATATACCATCCAATTATATATTATTCTAATATCAAAAGAATGATATTTCTGCTCGTGCGTATGTACGGATTACCATCTCCACGAACGCGATGAGATTTGTTCCCCATCGTATCTATTCAAGATTAATTTTAATTTTATGATTAAAAATAATGTTTAATGACTTGATATAATTATTAATATGAATAAGATACATCCCATCCATAACAAATATTACTCACATAACAAATAATATAAAGGAAAACGAATTCTTTAACACCTGAAACGATGATAATACTAAGATATTATTAACAAAGCAATGTTAAAAGATCATATATGATATCATATTAATATATATGATTCTTGTATAATTTAATAAAAATTATTTCACCATTATACAAAAGGTTAACTAACCCTCTACCAAGGAAAAGTACAAGGTAGGGTTTAATTCTACAATCTCTTTATTATCTGAGGTTATTTTACATAAGTATCTATTGAGACCTCTTTATCATCCACATCCATGTTTATTAAAAATGTATTTCAAAACATTTGTTACTAGAAAATGGGGTAAACTAGTTTATACCCTTATTTGACATTATATGTTTTGAATGGAATATTTTCATTTTTTTCCAAACAAGGTACTTTATGACCTTTTCGACAAAATTAAGGTAAGAATGTTTTTTAACTTATACGACGGGTGTGGCAATTTTTAGCCGTTATAACATCGTTGAAGCTTCCCTTACAAGATTATAAGAATATTTTCCAAATAAGTGTTTTCTTTATAATAATTTGACTCTAAAATTATTTCAAAATTGAAATAGATATTTCTCTAAAAAAAGGTTTTGATTTCATCTATGTCAACATCCTTTGATGGATTTTAAGTTTATTTTAATTTGATTTACTATGATACAAAAAATCCATATTGTATTATAAATTTTGTGATATGTTCCACTATGGATGTTATATTTTTATTCCATTCATAGTTTATGGTTAAATTATTGAAATTTCATATGCTAGTTTTAATATTAATGTTTATGTTATATTTCAACCTTTTCATATGAGGAATGTAGTGGACTATGTAAGTGACGGGTGGAGCCCGCTGTAGCTCCTCAATGCATCAGAAGGTCTCATGAGATAACTAGACATGGATTTGGATGAGGCCTTTACCATTTTGATATATGGTTTTGGCTAAGGCCTTAATCATTTTTATACTTCATGGCTGAGGCCATGACAAAATGTTTCAGAATGTCCGACATTATACATTACCTCATTATGAAAATAATAATGATGATTTATGTGGTCATTAGACCAGAAGAATACCCATGATTATGTTTTATTATGGCATTATTTAATCATCTCATACTCTTTCCATAAAATTATTCATGATTATTATTTGTAAAGTAATGTGGATCAAATTATTCATGATGATTAATATTTATGTTATCATCTACTGTACTGCTCACCCTTACTGACTATTTGAGATCACCCCTTTCTTATGTTTCATTTTCATAGGATATGAATATGTTATTTATGAGTGAATTTCAGGAATAATCTAGAAGGATTTAATATTTCTAATAGAATAATTTCGTGTTTTATTTCTTTTCAAGTTGTGAAGTTGAACTTGTGAATGAATATTGTTTCCAATAATACTAAACTGTTCGGTCTTTCGAGACATGATTTCCTTGTGATCATGCCAATGTTATGTAATAACACACCGACTCTGGGTAACTAGGGTCGGGGCGTTACAGTTGGTATTAGAATAAGTTTAATACAGACCATGGAAACTAGATTTAGGTAAACTCTGATTAGAGCACATAGCCCTAAGATAGAGTTTGAGAATTAGTATAGAAGAACTTCCTAGAATTTCTGTATTGTGGAGATTTTGTGAGTTTTCCAAACAATACATCCCTGTACGGATACAAGTTGGTAGAGGTGGCTCTGTCACATATCTACCTAGCAGTAAAACTCAAAAACATCACTTTAAGCTAGACTTGAATGGGAACTGGTGCACAACAACGGGTCTTTATGCACTCTTGGTTAGGAAACTCCTAGGGGATATGCTTAGGATGATTTTTATTTTCTTTAAAAATCTTTATAAAGGATTTACGAGTATATACCTCCTCAATGAAAATATTTTTATGATTATGGATTATATCCATAAATTTTTCAATTTATGTTAGGTATTTTACAAGTTTTAAATTATTCATTGTAATTCATAAACTGACCTAGTGTATGTCATTGTATAGAAATGGAGCCCAGTAGAAGGAATGTGAACTCTAGCAATACGTATGATCCAAAGAGTAATAAGGATCATATCTTTCACAGTTGTATGAAAACATTTAGAAGGGAAGTAGTCTCCCATTTATTTTCGACATATGAAAAAATAATATCATGTGTTAATAAGATAAGTAATGAATTCTATGAGTCTTATGGCTTTGAAGGGAATCAAGAGAAGAAAGGGATGGAAGAGAGAAAAATCGATACAGGGAAGATGGAAAAGAAGGATTTTCCAATATGTGATAACTGTGGAAGGAATCACCTTAGTAAATACTTGAAGGGAATGGGAGTTGTTTATAAGTGTGGACAAAAAGGACACCAAGTACGTGATTGAAAGGGTAAGAAAAAAGTTCTAAATGTACAATGCTTCATCTATAAGGAGTTCAGACACTACAAAAATCAATGTCCAAATCATCATAGTATAACCCAAATGCTGCTATTAGATAATAATAATGGTATGATACTACCGAAGATGAAGAGGAATGATTATATTTCTTTTGTTGTTATTAAAGTATTGTGTCATTTGAGTATTGAATTAATGATGTGAAAGTTATAAGAATTATAGAGTATATAAGGACTGTACTACAGTACTATTTCATTAAGGACTTGAGATTGTTTGGAACCACGAAAAGTGACTCAATTTCAGGTTAAATTTTTAGAAAATATATGGTTGATTGAATGCTAAACCATAATATGGTTCTTATACTGAGGTAGTAAATTTTGAATAATACATGATTGATTTGGATAAATTATATTGGATATTCTTGAGTACCTTGAAACTGATTAATGATTTTTATATTCCATCATTGTTGGAGTTTTAAAAATTTTTGGATAAAAAGAGTATATCCAGTATTCTATAAGGAATAAGAGAGAATGAATGCAATCAATAAGGTTTTATGGTAATTCAGGATGTTTCAGTGTTTTACAAGAATACATGATAAAGGTGTTCACATGTTATTACGTGAAAAAAAGGATCTTTATTATGTTTAACTTCATTATAAATTTTGGACTGTGAGTTTGGACAGAGGTATTTTGGATAATTCTAGTTTGAGATTATTTTTGTCTTTCCATAAAAATGACAACCTTACGGTCGGGCGGCAACCCATCTCGTCTGGCAAGGCCACGAGATTTGAACCTGCAACCGAAGGGCGACAAGGGTGTATCACCTACCACTGTCTCATGTGATTTCCTCGATTGAATAATATAGTTTTTTTAAAAGGTTTGGTCGATGAATTATAAATTAGTTTTTTTGGAACCCTATATGAATAACATAAATAGAATATTTTTTAGGTTCTATTATCTTTTGGAGTAAAAGATGAGTTTGTGGTAGAAATTAATTAAAGGACGGAACTCTACTTGCCAAGTATATATTTTTTTCTTCTCTTATTCTACGAATAAATTAATTCTAAAACATTAGGTAAGGTATCTTAAAACAAATAATGTGTTATCCTAATACCTTATATTTTTTTGAACTGATGATATTTTAAATCATCATAGATTGATGGATTTGAGGCCATCAATTCTACAATTGTTTATGACTGATTATCTCAATAACTCCTTTAAATATTTATGTTTTCCTCTAATTATGTGTCTCTAATTTCCACAAATGCTCTTTTAATCGAGATCATAATTTGGTGGTGACTTTTTCATTCCCCTTTTCCTCTTATTAAGACTAAATTTTATTAACCCAATTTCTGATGTGGGTTTTCCCACAAAGTTATTTTCTATTTTCAACCTTTTATTTTTGAAGAAAAATTTAAAATCACAAGGACAAAATTTATTGAAGGAGTGAAGAATGTAACACCCCAATATTTCATAGTACATTATTTCTTCAAATTAATTCAATAACTTGGACTACACGCAACATTGAGTTCAAGCGCACCACGGCTTACCAAACTAGTCGTTCAAGCGCGGTTATGAATAGTATTAACTTAATTTTGAACTTTATAATCCTTATAATTTTAGAATCCATATTATGAGTTTCTTATACATAATGTAAGAACAAATTAATTTTTCCAGATAAAAGAAATATTTTTCAAAAAATTCAATTTTACCAGGTTTTAATGGAGAACCGTTTTTCATATCCAATATTTGAAACTTTTATATATTTAATTTGAAAAAATAAACTTATTCTTTAGAATTGGGACATAAGAATTTAGTTTCAATAAATTTTTAGTGTTTTTTCGATAACTTCTATATTTGGGTGAATAGTGAAAAATACTATATATTAACTGAAAAAGAAATTTTTTAATTAGAAACAATTATAGTGTTGAATTATAAATTTTAATTTCTTGGAAGTATAATTGAATTATATTTTTACCATTTAATCCAATGATGGTCATTGTAAGTAATTTCTCTTTGAAATTTAACATAATTAGTGTCAATCTTTTGATAGTTATTATTTCTAAGAAATATGCTTTTTGGTTTTGACAACGGGAATTAATATTAAATTAATTTATGCAACTTCTTTGATTTAAAATTGGTAAAATATAATTCATTTTTGAATTCAGAATATCAAAAGTAGCTTAGGGTTAATTTTTGGTATTAATCTGAAAAATTTCAATTTTTTATGAATAGTGAAAAACACTGAGTTATTGTTTAAAACTGACTTTTTATTTAAATAATTATTTATTTTATTTAAATTTATTTTAGGTAAAAATAGATACATAATACCTATATAATTTCAATTTCATTCATTGAAGTAAGTTTATAATAATTTTAGACAAATAAAAATTTTATCGAACTTTTTACCGTCTTTTACCCACCTCTTATGAGCATTTGCAAATTTTCATAAAACATAATTTTACCGCTTCTATGAATTGAATTTAAAAAATCCTAGATACATGGTTTATATCATTAAATAAAATGTGTTTCAATAAGATGAAAATAATTTTTTGTGAATAGTATCATTTGACTTTTATTTACCACGGTTAAAGGTAAATAGGGTAATTCAAGATAAAAAGAATATTATAATAATAAAAATTACCATAACACTTTTTTTAACCTTATTGGATGAGTCATGTAAGACCATGGGAATCCTTGGGTCTATTTTGGGACCTCATGGAGCCACTTATGAATGATAATGACACTTTAATTTAATTAACATAAAATAAGGGCAAAAATGACATAAACAAATATCTTTTAGTAAATCAATTTTTACATGAGGTTATATAAGTCATATTTTTTAATATAAATATTTATTGGAAAGAAAAAACTATTTCCTACATAATAGTATTTTATTTACATTTTTTAGACATTAAATAATTTGATTTATTTATGACACAACGATTATACAGTAATTACATATTTAATGAAATATTAAAATAATTGATATGTTAAATATCCGAATAAATGTAATTTGAGACTTTTTATGAATTAAACTAATTTTATAGGTTAATATGAAATATTAGAGTTGGTTATATGAATTAGTTTTGAAATAATAATTCTTTTATAAATTTATAAAAAACAAAATACCAAATAGTGTCAAAATTGACATAAAAGAGTTTAAAAAAAAAATATTCTATAATTAATTGATATTTGATTCTTAAAAATCTAAAGTTTGGAAAAAATACTTATATAATGATATGTGTATAATTAATTAACCACTTGGGGTTCTCTTATATGTATATAGTATGTTTACTAACCATATAATATAAATTTACAAAGAGACATGGTAAATGTCAAACTATTTAACTAAGAGTTAAATCTGAAAGATAAGGTTAATATAGTGACCCAAACCTGTATAAAACCTATTGGTTTAGTGTTTTTAGATCCATAATTAACTAATACATTAAATAATTAATTTATGAGCCATTAGAAACTGAAAAGTATTTTATTATAAAATAATATTTCTAACTTTTCCTAAGGTTCCCTTCACCCCTCTTATAAAAGCGCACTCCCCCATATATTTAATTCACACCTTCAAAGAAATTTGGATCGGCCAAAACCTACCCAAATACCCTATCAACTCTCCTAAATTCATCCTAAAGTCCTTACTTTAGTCAAAAATCCAACCTAAGAATCCCTTTTGATCAAATCAAAAGGAAGAACCCAAACAAGAGATAATATTTCATCACCTCTTTCAAGTTCCTTTATTCTTCCACTTCCACATTATTTGTTGTTTCCACTCTAAAATAATAACTAAATTATCATATATATACTATTATGTTATTATAAATATGGTACAACCATATTAATTATTCTATCCATCCTTTGAATGACATGTCACCACAGGTGCGTACGTACGGCTTACCGTCTCCACGTCGTGGTGTAATTGTTATTCAATACATTATTGTTTAGATGAGTATAATAATGATGTGTAATTGATGTAAATAATAAATATAACATGATAATGAATATTTATATATGATATAACATCCAATTATATATTATTTTTTAAAAAAGGAATTATATTGTCGCTCATACGTACGTACAGATGATCGTCTCCATGAACATGATCAGATTCATTCCCCATCGTATCCATTCAAGACTAATTTTCATTTGATCATTGAAAATAATTTTTAAATACTTGATATAATTTTGTATATGAATAATATACATCCCATCCATACCAAATATGACTCACATAAAAAATAATATAAAGGAAATCGAATCTGGTAACACCCGAAATGATGATAATGCTAAGATATTATTAACAAAGCAATGTTAGAAGATCATATATGATATCATATTAGTGTATACGATTCTTGTATAATTTAATAACAATTATTTCACCATTATACAGGAGGTTAACCTACCCTCAACCATGGAAAATTACAATTTAAGGGTTAATTCTATAATCTCTTTATTATCCGAGGTTGTTTTACGTATGTATCTAATGGGACCTCTTTATCATCCACATCCATGTTTCATAAAAATGTATTTCAAATTTTTTTTTACTAGACTATGGGGTAAAGTAATTATACCCTTATTTGAAAAAATATGTTTTTCATGTAAACTTTCCTTCGTTTTCTAAACAAGGTACCTTATGACCTTTTCGACAAAATTAAGGTAAGAATGTTTTTTTAACTTATACAGCCGGAGCAACTATTTTCCATCATTATAACATCGTCGATGCTTCCCTTACAAGCTTATAAGAATATTTTCAAAATTAATGTTTTCTTAATAATTATGTGACTTTTAATTTATTTCAAAATATAAAGATATATTTCTTTAAAATTGGTTTTTATTTCATCTATGTCAACATATTTGGATTGATTTTAAGTTTATTTGAAGTTGATGTATTATGAAACAAAACTTCCATATTTTATTGAAGTATTTGTGATATGTTCGACTTTTTATGTGCTATTTTTATTCCATTCATGGTTTATAATTTATGTATTGACATTTTTTATGCTATTTTTAATATGAATTCTTATGTTATATTTCAACCTTTTCATATAAGGAATGTATTGGACTTCGTAACTGACAGGTGGAGCCTGCTATAGCTCCTTGATGCATCGGTAGGACTCATGAGACAACTAGTCATGGAATTGGCCAAGGAATTTCCCATTTTCATATATGGTTTTGGCCTAGGCCTTAATCATTTTTGGACATCTTGGCCGAGGCCTTGGCAAAATGTTTCAGAATTTCTGGAATTATACAATCCCTAATTATGAAAATAATATTGATGGTTCATGTGGTCATTCGACTAGTAGAAAACCCATGATTATGTTTTATTGTGGAATTATTTACTCAGCTCATATTCCTACCATAAAAGTATTCATGTTTATTATTGGTAAGGGAATGGGGATTCAATTATTCACCATGCTTAATATTTATGTTATCTTCCACTGTATTACTTACCCTCACTGAGCGTTTGAGCTCACCCCATTTTTATGTTTCATTTTCCCAGGATATGAAAAAGTTAGTTATGAGTGACCTAAAGGCATAATTTTGGAGGCTTGTATGTTTCTAAGGGAATAAATTCGTGTTGTATTTCTTTTCAAGTTCTAAAGTTGAACTTATGTATGAATATTGTTTCCAATAATACTAAATTGATCAGTCTTTTGAGACAAGATTTGATTGAAATCATGCCAATGTTATGTAATAATTCACTGACTCTGGGTAACTAGGGTAAGGGAATTAAATTTATTTTTTCACATAATATTTATAAATGTTCTAAAATTTATTTTTAAAATGGGTGCTTCAAGAAAAGGTGCAAAACTTCTTTTATATAAATATAATTTTTTTAGTATAGAATTGGGGTTGTTCATATCTTATGACTATAAAATCTATTGGATGAATGTAAATATATTTTATAGAATATAATATATATATATATATATATATTCATTCTATAATTTTTAAATTTAAAATTCCCATTGGGAGCATAAAAATAGTTTTTTAATAAAAACATTTCCTTTATATTCAATTAGTTTTTCCTTTTCATTTCTGATAAATTAATTACCAATTAAATAATTTTATATATTTGTGAACCATATACTATCATAAGTTAGTTAATACTATTAATAACTTTAAATCTAACTTGTAGGTTATATATTAAT
This sequence comes from Viscum album, assembly GCA_963277665.1. Lineage (NCBI taxonomy): Eukaryota > Viridiplantae > Streptophyta > Magnoliopsida > Santalales > Viscaceae > Viscum > Viscum album. Next base: position 857,837,088 of record OY728157.1, on the reverse strand, counting down.
ATATTAAATAATAACATTTTAATAATATATTTTTCTTTGATAAAACATGGTCTTATGTGTAACACAAGCTATCAAAAAATGTCATTCTTGTGTTTATGGGTTGCTAACTCAAATTTTTTACATTAAAATATATATAATAGATTAAATTTATTTAATATAGTAAATTTTTGATAAATTCTTGGTATTTTTTTTCCTTTCTATGATTAGTGTTGCGTATCATACTTGAAACTGAATGTAATGTAATTATTTTTGAATTTCTTCGTGTTACATTCTCCCCACAATAAATAAATTTCAACCTAGAAATTTAATCATTATATTCATAATATAGGGTCTGATATATGATTTTTTTGGAAATCCCACATAATTTAAAGAGTTAATTAAATATGCTCTTAATAATAGAGAATGAGAAGTAAAAAAGGTCACATGGAAAAACATATAACTAGTTCACTATGTAGGATAACATCAGTGAAATGTGGAGACATATACATGGATAAAAAAATTAATTTTTTTTGTGATTTTTTTTGTTGGTGAAAAACAAGTGAATGATCATTGGAATGATGAGGGACTAAATTCCATGAATTTGTGATGATTTAGAAGACCATGTTCCATCAATATTTAAGGTATTAGGATAACAAATTTTATTAGAGCAATTTAGTAAGGCTGAATATTTATTTTACAACCTATGAATAAAAAAATATACAAAAATTAATCCTTTGGGTGTTATTTTATTAATATCTAGATCAAACCTTAATACATGAATTGGAAATCCAATGTTTGAATTTCTATTCATGAATCACTAAAATACACTTTTAATGGATAGTAAGGCCCATAAAAGAGTTACATGTCTTTCCATATTCCTTTAACTATTTTCCAACTCCAATATTGTTAGTAAATTAATCTATAAACCTAAAATGTAACAATACTATTTCATTATTAATATTCATTCATAAAATTGAATAACTAAAAATAATCATACATTAGCTGGGACATCTCTTAGGCTAGTGGTAAGATAGTAACCCTTATTTTTCTTCATTCATGTGATCAAGCCCCACCCCCTTGTCAGATTTGATGGTTTGTCACCCAACATACTTGTTTTCCATTTTCTAAAACAATTTTAATATAATATCTAAAATTCATAGTTTAAGAAAATATTATCAGAGTGGAAAACCAATATAATCATTTTTAGTATTTTTAATTATTGATACATTATTTTATTTATAAGATACCTCAGGCTTATCAGAAGTAATTAATTTTTATTATTTTTTAAAATCCTTCATAATGGATTGTCAATAAAATGTTAATTATCCTAATAATATCCCCAATGAGTGTAAAACTATATTTGTAGGAAGGCATGTTTTCATGTACCAGGTTATGCTTGAGTCAGGATCAACACAAATATTTTGAGTTGTTACCCTGAGGTATATCTATGCAAGAACCATATCCACTTGTAGTTTACATACATAGATTTATATCTATGGAAACCACATAATATCGAAGTAATTGAAACATTAGTATGTTATTATATACTTATCCTCAAATTAAATATTAGTGTTTTATTCTCTAATTTTATTACCTAGATATTATTACAATGGTTTATATTATACTTCTTTTGATACCAAATGAAGTGACCCGACCCCAGTAAGCCTAGATTTAGTGTCTGCATCCATTACATAGGCATGATTACAAGTAATCAAATCTTTAAAGAACAATGAGTTGAGTAGTCTTAGTAAAAAACATAAATAGATAGTTAGTTTATTAAAAAATAATACACTAATTGAAAAAATAATATTTCATTTCAGGATAACATTATAATTATATAATATCCTTGTATATCATTCTTACTACACTTCATGGATTCTTGGGGAAAGGAAAAAAAATGGTGAGCTCAAAATCTTAGTAAGGGTTAAAGACAGTGGAAAAGATAATGAATCAAGGATAAGAATACACATGGAAAAGAAAATAATTAAACACACATTACATTTAATCAATAAGATGAAGTTCATAAAAAATATAGAAAAGTAATTACTAAACATACATTATATTTAAATAACTGGATAAATAATAAAAAATAAAAAATGTAAAATAATTAAACACACTTTCCATTTTTTCAATAAAAATAGAAAAAAATGCTTTTATATGTTTTTTCTTAATGAAAGTATCGTGGATAATAATAACTAAATCTAAATGAAGTAATTTCTTAATTATTAGACCCCATGTTTCCAAGTTATATGATACCACTATCATTAATAACATTATCAAGAATATTTAAAACATATTTGGTAATGAAACACTAATGATAAACATATTAATTGTCCTATAATACTACTGAAACATTGAGGGGATATATATAATCAAGACCCACCATTGTCTTACATATAAAAATCATTTATAATATAACGAATAATCAATTTAATTTATGAACAATGTGACTTTTCAAGTATCTATATCAAATAAAATATACATGTTTATCAATATTTTTCCCCATATCAAATAACATTAAAATTAAAATGTGTTTGTAAAAATAGAATAAGTTTTAGGAAAAAGTCATACCCATGATAATGTTTATGGAAATTTGGGGAGAATTCAAAGATTATTGATCACTAGAATGTGAATATTTCAAGGAAATAATAAAAATGAATCAAGGAATTGAATTTCAATAATATCTTTCAAAACATCAATAATAAATAATCCAAATTTAAAATAAATATGGTATCAATAGAAAATATCCCTAGTGGTGGATGTGTAACAACAACATTTTTTGACATTGAATACTGAAAATTACATTAAATGGTCATTAAAAACAATCCGGACAAAAATAATCTTTAAAAATTTCAATGTGACCCACACCCCTTTGAAACATTTAAATAAAAAACCCCATGAAGGGATAAATTTAATTGAAACCTATAATATAATCATATTAATTATATTCAACATATATAATTTCAAAGGATAAATTTATACACCTCATACACTACTGGAAATTCAGGCTATAGACATGGTTTAAAATGATGGCTATAAGTCCTCAAACTGTGGCTATAGGTAATAGCCATGGTTTGAGAAACCATGGCTAAGATTGGCGTGGCTATAGGCCTAGACTTATTTGCACGGTTTGGAATGGTAGCTATAGATCTACAGCCACAGTTTGAACCGTGGATCTAGGTATACAACCATGGTTCGAATAATGGTAATATCTCTATAGCCACGGTTTAGAACCGTGGCTATACTAGAGGAGGGATAAAATTTATTGCCATGGTTAGAAACCGTGGCATTAGACCATTAGCTACGGTTTGTAACCATGGAAATAAACCTATAACCACGGTTAAGATCCATGGCTATAGGGTCTGGAAAACCATAAAAAATAACCCCCCCAATTGTAGTAGCCCACCGCCCTGCAGACCCCTCCCTCCTGGACACTGGATACCCCCACCCTAAACCCCCCCTAGATAGCCCCCTGAAAAGCCCCCCTTCTAAACATAACCTGGACACCCCCCCCAAACAGACCCTGGACACCCCCGGACAGACCCTGGACACCCCCCCAGATAGACCCTGGACACCCCCTCCCCAAACACACCATGGACACCCCCTAGACAGACCGTGGACACCCCCCTCCCCCCAGATAAACCTTGGACACCCCCCAGACCCTTGACACCCCCTGTACAGACCTTGGACACCCCCCCAAACCCTGGACAACCCCAAGACCCTAGACAGATCCCCCTGGACAGCCCAGACCTCCACTCTCCTGGACAGCCACCCCCAGAACCTGGACACCCCCCCACTCCCATGGACAGACCTCCCTCCCACCCTCTTGGACATACCCTGAACCCCGCCCCCCAAACCTAGACACCCCCATACCCTGGACAGATCCCCCTAGGCACCCCCCAGAACCTAAACACCCCATCACTTGCACCCCCTACCAGTTACCCCCTCCCACCTGCCAGTCCCCCTACCAGTCCCCTCCCCCTGCCAGGTCCCCCCTCCCCATCCCAGTCCTGCCCCCACCCCCACCCCCAAACCTGGACACCCCCCAGACCCCCTAGACAGACCCACCCAGATAAACCCTGGACAGACCCCCAAGGAAAACCCCCCCACCCCAGACCCTGTACACCCCCCCCCTTTTCTAGGACACCCCCCAGAACCTGGACACCCCACCCCTTGCACCCCCTTTCCAGTTACCCCCCTCCCCCTACCAGTCCCCTCCCCATGATAGTTTCCCCCCCTCCCCCTACTAGTTCCCTCGTCCCCTACCAGTCCTACCCCCCCAAACCTAGACACGCCCACCCCCAGACCCCCTATACAAACCCCCCCAGAAATACCCCGGACCGACCCCCCAGGACAGACCCCCCCCAGACCCTAGACACCTACCTGGATACCCCCCCCAGAACCTGGATCCCCCCATACCCTGGACAAATTCCCCTGCCCCCCCCCCAGAACATGGACACCCCACCCCTTGCACCACCTTCCAGTTACCCCCTCCCCCACCAGTCCTTCGAGAGACCAACCCAATAGAAAAATCAGATTTATGCATTGGAATACCAACAACAACCCTTGATTACATCAAGGAAAACTGTAAACTCTTTTAACAGTAGACCCAAGCAGCCAAGGAATTAAGCTTCTCTTTGGAAAAAATATCTCAAATGCCAGAATAAACATCATAACAGCTTCATTCAAGAAGGATCCATGGTCAGGCATGTTCTGAAACTGGAAGGAGTACATTTCAAAGACCCCATAGTGAAAGTCTGAAAACATCCACTGTACAGTGCCATTGAGTAGAAGCGGTTAGAAAATAGAAACAACACTATATAGAGAAGAACGTACTTCAAAGAATCAGAAGAATCTCAACAACTTCATTTCTATGAGATTTCATTAAAATTGAAGCTGGATTCTTTTTAAATTCCATGACCACTTTGATGAACATCCTCTTTCTGATATCAATATAAGAATCCACTGACATCTCTCTATTTTTATATGGTCTAAATATAGTAGTGTCTTTCTCATCCATCCATTCATCATGGTCATTTGGAAAATCAAGATTTTCTGGAATTACGTAGGCATCCCTATAAGCCAGGTCATTTTCATCATCCTCACTGGATGAATCATCCGAGTCAGAATAATTGGAGGAGCGTGCTTAAGAATCTGAAGAGGAAGACACTATTTCAATAGGGGTTGGCTGTGGGGGTATTGTGTTCTGGTCCTTCATGTTGGCAGCTATGGAACGTGTGATAATTGTTCTTTTAAAATTCAAATTATCCCTACATATTTAGGTGTTTCTAGCACTTGGAGTGATGAAGCCATCAGAGTCAACCAATTCTTTCTTCCATTTCCTAGCCCTTGATTTTTGGAATTATTCTTTTAATTGGCAGGGTTTGTCAATCTCTAAATGCAGGTGATCTTCATAATCCCATTGAACCTCTTCATTATCTCTTTGTATAGTTTTTCTTGCTTCAAGAATAGGTGAGTCAGCATTGAAGAATTTCTTTACATATTTAGAATTTCTGAGGTCCACATGGAAGGGATCTTCATGAATTAATTTCACCTCCTTTGTATCTCTTTGTATAGGTTTTATTACTTCAAGAATAGGTGAGTCATCATTGAAGGTATATTTCTTTCCTTATATAGAAGTCTCGGGGATTTTCAACGTCTCAGCATCATAATTGGAGGGGTGCTGAATCATAGAGAGGCGAGGGGGATTCTTGTTATTAGTGCAGTCAGTAGTAACTGTCTGAGAAACAGGGGCATTATGGGGGTTTCCTTTTCCACCCAAAAATATTTATAGAGAGGGGGAGGTCGAGGGTTATCTACTCGATTGCATCACCACCAACTACTTGACATGCCAATGGTATCATACCTATGTTCATTCTGCTTCTGCATGCTACCTTTTTCAATTTCATGTTTTATTTTATTTTGTTAATCTAATTTTTCTCTAAATTTTCTTGTTTGGTGTCATGATTGTTTTTCAAAACCATGCATTATTTCATTTTTTTAGAACCAAACATGTTAATTTCATCCATTTTATGTTATCATAAAATAGGTAAACATTATTTGATGATTCATTATGGTTAACCCTATATTCATGGATCTCCCAATAATGAAGAGTTTGGTGCAAAAGGCTGAAAGATGAGCTTCAATCTGGATTTACAGATTGCTAAATGCATTGCTCAAGAATGATCTGCCATTACAATATGCTGCTGAGATGATAGAAAAGATGATTGTCAATGCCTTTATGAAGTTAGGCTCTGATAACCGATCTGGATCCCCTTTCTATGTGAGTTCACATATTAAATCATCACTAACATGGTTGTGATCTTACATTCATTTCCAATATAGGTTGATTTATTTCTTAATAACAAATAATGGTATGAGCTTGTTGTCTTGTCACTAGTGGGTTGCTTTATTATCTAGTCACTAGTGGGTTGATTTATTATCGTGTCGCCAATAATGGGTGTGAGATTACATTCATGTAACAAGGAATAATATAACATTCAAGGCCATGTGATAAGAGTCATATTGCTTCCTTTTAAGGAATTACATAGATGACTAATGGTGTTCCATTATAGGTTATATAATCAATGGAACATTGTTCCTATAGTTTATGGTTCCATTGTTGAGTTTGAGAAAAATTGTTTAGATTTGAACATGACTGTTGTGTTTTGGTGTATTTCCTTCCTCCCCAGCCAATAATATTTCTAATTTGTGGCCATCAGATCACGAACTTGTACGGCCTTCGGTTGTGAATCTTTCCCAGAGACACTCGTTGAGGAAGCCGGTGAATGGTGAACCTATATAGGGAATTTCAATTGTTCCCCGTCTCTGTCCCTGATAGGCTTGTTTCATCGTATGTAATACATTAAATTTCCCCATAGATTTTAGATCGAATTTTGAGTTTATGCTAAGGGGAACTGTTAATTATTTTCATAGAAGTAGCTGAGAGAGCGTCAGTATTTGTGACACTCGTCGCATGCCAAACATGAGACTTGTAGCTTCCAGAAAAAACACTATGCTCATAGCCAATTTGAGAATCTTTTATGGTAGATCTGAGCTCACCTTAAGAAACTCTACAAGTATTTTCATATCTTTCCTTCTTTTTTATGAAATTTTTGAGTTGATTATCACAAGAAAAATGATCCACCACCTCACTACATTCTTCATGTCTTGTTCACTTAGAATGGTGAAGAATTCTACATGGTCACAGTTTATAGTAGGTGAGATGTCTTTCTCCAATCCTTGGCAATCCTGTACAGTGGAACGAATTTTTGGGCTCACCACTTCTCTAGAAAGTTGTTCTATGTTCAACTGTAGACACAACTCCTATATAAATCAACATTGATAAGATAACTCTATGAGTTACTGTACCTATTTCTGCATGTTCTTATGCTGATCATGGTACTATTAATGCTCCCTAGAAAGAACTTTAACAAATGTTAGTAGTTCTTTAATCTTGACCACCAATTCACAGAACAACTTCTCCAACTATGACTACTCTGTAGCAACTCTAGTAACCATTCTAGTAGGAACACTTCAAAAAATCAAAGGAAATCATCTTGAACTACTACACTACAACAATGAATTTTTTTGGACAGTCCCACAACAAATCATATCAGCACATCTGCCTCTTTCTATGCGGTACAACAATCATTGAAAGTTATCACAACTTTCACTCAATGTTTGACACTCAATATATAACACACAACAAAAATTTTAGTGTCATGACTTTATTCAAACATTTGTCCAACATAGAAGATGTTTGGTAGAGAGGATAGAACTTATTGCAAGTTGGCACCGACATGGATGTCTAACAGTGATGTCTCTGATCACTTCATACAGTAGAATGAATATCTAAATCTGTTTTTTTCAATAGTGATCAAGTGTGATACAATAGAAAAAATGTCCCTCCACTTCATTTTTCTAGAAAGAACATTTTTACTATAATCCCATGCACTCAAAAAAATTCATATCTCGTCTAAGATTGATCTTTCACCATGAGTTATTCATCCAAGAATTAGCATACATCCTCTAATATTTCAATGAAAGAACTGAATTATTAGGACTTATCTATAAATGGAAACACAATAGAAAGTGTAAAAAGAAAGGAATTCTTTGGTATTCAAAACAATGACACCATTCTCAGCAGATCATTGTCTCCAAATGTCTATTATTAATGAGACTTCAGAATTTTATAATTGTTATATATTATACCATGTTTATATTAATTTTTTGTTTTTTCATTAAATGTTTATTGTTCAATGATATTTTTTAAATATATGTTAGCTTCAATATGTAATAGCTAAAATTACAATTATTTCAGGTAATTTTCATGCTTCAAATTATATCAGGTACATTCTACACCACTGCATTCTTCAAACCTCATACATTTTGAATTTTTAACATCTTAAAGTTTTACTATTTCTCTTTGATCACTATTTTATGATTTTAATTTTTCAATACCCAATTTTCTTTTTGTTAATTATGTCCCTTTATATTGGAATTACATGAACTATGGCACAGTTATGATCATAATGTATGCATAAGTCTATAATTTTTTTATGATATCCAAGAGGTGCTCTTTTCTTGTTTTGTGATATATGAATTTGAGCTTTAGCAGAGAGTAGAGCCTATTTTTTCTGCTGTTTTTTGTGTTTTAGTAGAGGGAGCAGGGTACAGAGGTAGGTGGCAGGGAGCACAGAGCAGCAGTTGAGGTAGGAGCATAGGCATGGGGCAAGGGCCATGGGGCAGTAGGTAGAGGCATTGAGACAGGAGGCACTGAGACAGGGGGCAGGGAGCAGGGCATGGAGGCAAGGAGGAGGGCACAGAGATGGGGGAAAGGGCCATGGGGCAAGAGGCAGGTGGAACTGAGATAGGGATCAGGGAGCAGTGTTGATGTAGGGAGGCAGGGAGGCAGGAGGCACGGTGGGAGTGAGGGAGTATAGGGAAGAAACAATTTTTAGATTGTTATTTCTGGAAACATGGGTGTTGTAGACTAGATTTTCCAGTTTTGGATTTTTTTCTATATACTCAATAATGTAGCCACGATTTACAACCATGGTAGTATTGGATTATTTATGTTATATTGGGACATAGTTCTTAATGAGCTCATTAACGCTATAAGGGAGTTATTTAACCATGCCTCAATGCCCTATGGAATCAACTCCAATTTTATTGTCCTGATCCCAAAGAAGGAAAATGTTGTGGTTGTAAAGAATTTCATACCTATTTCTATTGGGAATACCTTTCAAAAAATCATTAGCAAAATTATTGCTATGAGGTTAGGTCCCATTAATCGTGGGTTTATCTCTTCAAATCAGCCCCCCAGACAGGCCTTGGACACCCCCCTGGACAGCCCCCCTAGACACCCCACCTACACCCTGCCCCTACCCTACAGACCTCCCCAAAACCCACACCCCCTGAACAGCCCCACCTAGTTACCCCACCTGCACCCCCTACCCTGCAGATCCCCTGGAACCCCTCCCTCCGAACATCCCTTGGACACCCCTCCTGCACCCTGCCCTGCAGACACCCCCTGAATAGCCCTGCAGACACCCTCTTGGACTGCCCCTCCTAGACACCCCACCTGAACCCTCCCCCTGCCCTTCAAACCCCAAACACCCCCCGGACAGCCCTTGTACACCCCACCTAGACAGCCCCTCCTAGAAAATTCTATAACCATCAGTACCTTCACTTCATTATGATTGAATGATAAATGAACAATGCCTTGAATCTTTTCAAAGAATAGTCTTTGACTGGCTTAGTCCGAATAATAGACTTCCACAACTTATAACTCAGACCCTCTAGTATGATGGTTACAAAAATAACCTTAAGAAACTCATAAATCTAAATTTGGATAAAAATATCCTCAACCATCAGTACCAAACCCAATTCATCCTAAGAATCTTGGTACCAAAGAATTATTTTGGGGCTGTCATCTTGATTCTGAGGTTCCTAGTTGTGCCTTCAGGATCGATTTATTCAAGTCTTTTGATTCAGTCAGGTGAGACTTCTTATGAGATGATTTTGATCTTCTCGGCTTTTCGTCTAGGATATCATATTGGGTTAAAAGATGAATCTCTACCCCAAAGTTCTCAGTGAACATTAACAGCAGCTTACATGGATACTTTTTGGGGAAAAGAGGGCTCAGAGAAGGCGATCTGCTTTCGCCTTTCCTTTTTGTGATTTGCATGTAATTTTTCTCACGCATCATAGAATTCAAGAGGATGGGGGATAGGGGCTGGGGGCTGGTGCGGTGGTTGGTGCGGTCTGGAGTGGCTGGTGTGGGCGTAAAGGTAGGAGGTAGGGGGTGGAAGGAGGCTGGTCTGGGCTGGAATAGGTGGTAGGGGGCTAGTGTGGGATAGATTGCGGGTGGATGGGGGATATTGAGCATGTGGCATGGGTTGGTGCAGGCTGGCATGTAGGAGTTTGGGGGCTGGTGAGGGCTGGAACTTGTGGCTGGGGTTGTTTTGCAGGTGGTAGAGGGCTGGCATGAGTGTTTTACAGGAGGCTGGGAGGTGGTGGCTGGTGTGGTGGCTGGTGCGAGATGGATTTTAAGTGGCTGGGGGCTGGTGCAGGCTCGAATGGAGGTGGAAGGGGGATGGAATACTGGTGGAAGGGGGCTGGTTGCAGGTGATGGGGGGATGGTGCAGGCTGATTCAATGGTGGCAGGGGGGCTGTTGTAGGTTGGAATGCTGGAGGCAGCAGGTTGAAATGACGGTGGAAGGGGGCCGGTGTGGGATGGATGTGGCTGGAGAGGGCCAAATCACAGAAATATCGTGGCGTGACCGCAGTGTGATCGCGGCGTGACCGCGGTGTGACCACGGCATGATCGCGGTGTGACTACGGCGTGACTGCGGCGTGTCGGCCCGGTCTAGCGACATCCACTAGGGAGCATCTTCTGGCCATTAGCAAAAATATTGGGAGGTGGCGGGGAAACATTCCGGTCGTCGCCCCACTGGAAAACATTGTTATTAGTCAGTCTCAACATTGATCACAAGACTCATGGAATACTATCACTGCGAACCACTGTGGGGTGTTGTCCTGGAGCAAGGCCAAATCACGACATTACCACGGCGTGATCACGGCGGGACCACGGCGTGACCGCAACGTGACCACGGAGTGACAGCGGCGTGACCGCAGTGTGACCGAGGCGTGACCACGGCGTGACCGCGGCGTGACCACGGTGTTACCACGACGTGACCACGACATGTTGGCCCGGTCCAGCGACATCTGTGGGGCAGCATCTTCTGGCCAGGAGCGAAGGGAGTGGGAGGAGGTAGGGAAACATTCCGGTCATCGCTCTTCCAACAAAAATTGTGATTAGTCCATCTCAACACTAATCACAAGACTCATGGAATATTGTCACTGTGAACTGCTACGGGGTGTCGTCCTGGAACAAGGACAAATCACGGTGTGACCGCGGCGTGATCGCGGTGTGACCGCGGCATGTTTGCCCGGTCCAGCAACACTTGCAGGGCAGCATCTTCCAGCCATGAGCGATGGGAGCGAGAGGAGGTGGGGAAAAATTCCGGCCATTGCCCCACCGGAAGAAATTGTGATTATATAGTCTCAACATTGATCAAAAGACTCATGGAAGACTATAACTACGAACCGCCACAGGGTATCATCATGGAGTAGGGCCAAATCACGGCGTGACCGCGGCGTGACCGTGGCGTGACCGCAGCATGTTGGCCCGGTCTAGCGACATTCGCGGGGAAGCATCTTCTGGCCAGAAGAGAAGGGATCAGGAGGAGGCGATGCAACATTCTGACCATCCCCCTCCCCCCCCCACCCTGATAACATCCCCCTGCCCCCCTCCACCCACCCCCTGCCCCCTGCCCCCTACCCTGTAGACCTCCCCCTACCCCCTGCACCCCACCACCCTGCCCCCAACCCCCCTCCACCCACCCCTTGCCCCCCGCCCCCCTCCACCCACCCCCTGCCCCCTGCCCCCTACACATGATCATATTGCAGACTATGAGCTCTTAAACAAAAATGGGATTCTTCCTCAATAGGTTCCATAGTCTTCATGGCTAGATAATCCTCACCTTCTTTGGATTTTATCTTAGATGTTTCAAGATTCTTGATTACCACCCTTGAAAATCTCTTAGGTAAAGTGGTGCCTGATTTCTAAATAGAAAAAGAAGTAGGAGACAATCATCCCTCCATAGGATTAGTTTTATCTGAAGCACAGGGTTGTTAAACTATATGATCTTCAAAACATTCAGAGAATTATACCCTTATTGAATTTAAAGGACACTGTGACTAAATGATCCTCCTCACCTCCCCTTCATGTGTCAAAGGACCCTTGGTATCAAGTGACTCACTAGATGGAGAAGCATAAAACACATGTTCCCTATCAAGATGAGTGCTAGATTAATCCTTGAATATACCTTCAGACCGAGACTCTAGTAGTTCACTATTGAATTTCCTTAAAGAAAATAGGAAGAAAAGTACACCTCTTATGTTTCCTAGAAAATGTGTTATTTAAATTTGAACTGTTTTTCAGTAGAGAACCAAAAAAACTCTAGATGTTTCTTAGACAGGTCAAGCTCTACAAACAAAAAATAATTAATGAGATGTTTCCCTTTAAGCATATTCTGATCTACTTAAAATATTTCCAAGAATGTTATTGAAAATAGTAAGAAAATAAGGATTTTAAAAAGGAAGATGAAATCTGATAATCTAAATCCATTGGGATGAAAATTAAGAGTCTGTCCTAGAGTGAACAATTAGATTCCACTGGTAGAGGAAACATGGTTAACCGTTGAAGGAACATGAATATTTGGACAAAGAAAAAGCCAGATCCACCGCTTCATGCAACCTGAGAAAGAATCAATGAGAACTCAGTTTATTACACCTATGGTGGATCAATTATTCTATTAGGGAAGTAAAGAATTATAAAATTTGAGGGAATAATGTTCGACTACTAGAAAACATTTGAAAAATACTGAAACATTCTGGTTAACTTGAATACTAGTGATGGATCTTGAAAGAAGTGTTTTCAAAATTGATGCATGTCGAACCCTAAGAAAAAAGACATAGAAGAAGAAGGTAAATGAGACTTCAAGGTACCGAATAATAGATAATGTGAAGGATGAGAAACTATTAATGGACAGAGTAGGCTCGAAGGCAGCTCCAAACCCCTAAAACCTCAAGTCACCAGTGATGCTTAGTAATGTTTCTCATGGATGAGAAATCCTATAGTGGATAGTTTTTAATGACTATGGATTTCTTTTTTGGCTTCATAAAATTTAATTTTGGTGATTTCTAATTAAAATGATAAAGTTTTAATTGAAATTTTATGTTTCGGGTGGATGGATTTAGTAATGGGGGGAAGAAGTATGTAGTGTTCATATAAATCAGTAGATGGGGAAACCAGTTAGCTATTATAAAGAACCATGAACATATTAATAGTGATAGTGGGGGAGGGTTGGCTCTATACTAACTACTGGATGGTTGATGGTTGGAACCAAAAAGTTTGTGGCCATTGGTCGGTTGGTGGTTTTCCACTGGGTAATCAGTTCCTTCCTTGACCTTATATTTCATAAGGAAAATTTATGTCATTTTTATCGAGGATTTTGGAGGTTGATTAGAATGGAATTGGAGTATCTGTTCCACTTAATTTCAAATAGGTTTATATGGATGGCATGAGATGATGTTTTCTCAGAAAATTTAAAGAAATGAATGCTAATATGTGATGACTAGAGGATTGGATGACCCCTAATATACCTATTTCAGTGAGGTTTGGAGATCTAGAAATTTGTAGGAATACCTAGAGGAATACCCCATGGGATCAGGAAAATCACAGGTTACATAACATGTAATCTAACATTAATAGTACTGTGGGACCCCTGGGATGTGGAACTGGGCTTTTGGTTGGATTTAAATATCACATGCCATGTGACATGGTCGCACAACATGGGACCCATCTTAAAAGTCTAACGGCACTTAAAGAGTGTCTTGGTTCAAAAAAACATTTTAATAAAAAGAGGGAAACCCTCTACAGGGATATAAAAAGAGTTAAGTATTATTTTTTCTTTATGACTAACAAAAACATCAAGTATAAGGAAAAAATCAATGCAATAATGTTAAGAAAGGTCTACCACTATGAGTTTTCGCTGATAGCGCACCTCCGTTGGAGGGGTTTTATTACAAAACCATGACTTATTTATCAAACAAAAAAATTATCTTAACTAACACTTATTCAAGAATTTCAATTTAATATAAACATGCATAATTAATATGTAAACTAAATGCAATTTAAAACATTCTTGAATTAAATAGGCTAAGAGAGGGACCCTACCTCAACCTTAAGGTGCATTTTCTTTTGACGATGACAACTCAAATCTTCCTTTTCTCTGCTTGCATGCATATGCAACATAACATATATATAAGGACACATAGACCCTATGTACATATTTTCATGGCCAAATATGCACAAGGGGTCATTAGATATTTGTTTATACTTGCATATACCCTTTTACACTTACACACGTATGCATTTTTGATATCTATATATAAGCACACCTAGCCCCAATATATGTATTCATACTTCCATGAGTGAATATATATAAAGGGGGAACTTATATATGCACATTCCTACCTATGCATACACATGTAAGCCTTCGTAAATGTCGACTCAAATCAACCTCAACGAAATCCAAAACACACAACAAAAATATAAGGAACCCAAAAATCAAAAAATCCCAAATGAAAATTGGGCCAAAGAATAAAAACAGAATAAAACATACCCAAATATTGAACTCATTGTATTTGATGGTGGTGGATAGAACTAGTCTTATCATAAGAAACCACCTATAAAAAAATAGTGGGAAAATAAATGAGATATAAAAACGTCTTATATATATGTGATCAGTGTGTCAACTGTACATGAGAAAATGATACATGAATCCACAACCAACAATGAACAAATAATATTCAAATTGATATGTACATCCCAATAATAAAAAACATTATCATTAATAAAGCTCTTTATTTTTAAAACATCACCTTCAATTGCCTATTCAAAAATCAGAAATCACCAAAATATGAGAATAAAGTAAACCTACATCATCACTTAAAAGAGAAAAATATGTATTAGACATTGTTATTAACCTAGAAAAAACATCCCTTGAATGTATAAAATACCTAATACTCTTCATGCCTATATCCTTCTTAAATTTATAGATTGAAACCTCAATTTTTATCATGTTCTTATTCTGGAATTCACCTTTATTTTTAGTTTATATAGGTTTATCAATTTTATAATGTAGATAATTTTCCTTCTTTTATTCTTACTCAATCCGCTTGGATTTTTCAAACCAGTTTGCTAATATGATTAGACAATCTTTTGGTGTATGATATTCATTCTTATTGATTGTATATTCCTTCTTTATAGAAACTATTTCTTAACATGCGATAATTGGTTCTTTCCTTTTATCTTTCAACAATTATTATTGTTATGGAATCTATGTCATACATTCTTAACAATTTGGACTACATGGTTTCCCTTCCACATGCACTTTCAATAGCCTTTAGAGTACCCTCTTTAGGCTCCCTTTCAATCTCCACACTAGAATTTTCAAGCACTAGCCCACTACCATATCAAATATTGATACTTAACCCAACACATTGATCTAAATGACATGTTAGAAATACAGAAGCTTTAAATAACAGATTTACCAATATAAAATCCTCATAATAAACAGAACACACTGACTATTCCATCCACTATAGGTAAGTCATTAATTTTGGTGCGATCTTGGAACCAAATATGGATTATCCAACATCCAACTCCAGACACTAAATTCATCCATTTACTATCTAAGTTCATACATTTCACAACCTTGATAATGATCTATATCCCTTGATATTGATTTCACTCAAAAAAGAAGAGTATGAATCTCCCCACTATAGTATTATCGATACCATCATCAATCCTACATACACATGTCTAGTTCCTAATATCACATTATGATCACTATAGAAGATCCAGGCCCAAAAATGATATAGATCCATTTGTTACCAAAACATGCTCTTATTATATAAATATACTATAGCCTCTCATAGAAGGGGGAATGAAACTCGATCCATAAAACCTCCTCATTCCTTTTTTATGATAAAATGTATTTATCCATTCTGATTCATCTCCTCTGAATTTAGAAACTTATAGTTTCACACATATATCCTCTAGAGTTCCAATCCTTTCAAATGGGAACTAATATTTATTTAACATATTCTAAACATCCTACGATCCCATGTCACTTCTGAAAATTAGATACTGATACTCCTGGAACTCATGGATAACTTAGAAAACCATTTTTTCCATTTTCGAATACCTTGGTCAATGGATCAAAGTAGTTGCAACATAATATGAGGGAAACAACCACTTGATCATATTTCCCATGAGAACACAATGCCATCCTATTTAGATTCTTTGTTGATGAATTTTGACTCAACATTATTCGATAATAACAACATTACTAATTAGAAACCCATTGTGCCACAATCTTAAGCATGCATTATTACCATAAAATCAATAAACTGCCTTTAATCCATACATTATAACAAAATATCATTTCAAAAACACCAAACCCTAAGGGTTATCATAATAATCCAAGGGTTACTCTCCTACACACCAAGAATAACAACCAAACCCCACACATTCACCCCTGATAATAAGAAACCAGCCACCCCTTAACTGATCTAACAATAAAATTCTTAATAAAAATACACTATCAAATCACCCAGAAATCACCAAAATTCCCTATATCGAGACTTTTACATCAAAACATCAAGAAAACCCCCAAAAAGATCCACCAACTTGAGGGATTACCACCAACCCAAACCCCAAAGACAAATCCAAACCTTACCCAATACATAACCATCATACTCCAAACTACTAGGAATCCAATATCCTAACAAACCAACTTAAGGTTTTAATATACCATATAAAAATGATTAATATACCATAAATCAAAAAAAACACGTGAAAACCACTATTTTAGATTTTATTAATTAATACATCATCAATAGGTTATTCTAGAAAACACCAATTCATATATTATTGATGTTTTAATTAATCAAAACCACTTTCAAATTAATTTTCCAAATACATGACCACAAATATTACTTTCTCAAACCCACTTTCTAAATAGACTTTCATTTTTTAAAACTATTTTTCATGGACAAGTATTCATGAACATGTAGAAAAATACCTATATTTCAAGTACTATTCATGTACTCGGATTCTATTTCCACCCATGGCAAGAGTCAATGAAAAAATAACAATCTCAACCCAAAAATAATACTTTAATAAATATCTCAATGATAACATTGTGAATATATAATGGAAAACAACACTAGTGGTGACATGGGTTTCCACCATACAGGTGTTCTTAATGCATACAATTGGTGTACATCCTAATATCCAACCATTGGAGAAAATACACATGAGTGAAATTTGAGGGGTTAAAACCCTAAATAGATTAGGTGGGTAATTAGGAGGTATGACCAGCCGAGGAGGAGGATGATCTGCAGAGGTGGGGTAGCCACATCCGAGGCACGCTAGAGGAGGAGGTGGGGCGACTATTTTGGGGCAGTGTCTGCGGGATGGAAGGGTGGAAGAGTCGGGGGAGGATGTCGCGATGAGGATTCCGCCATGAACAGCACGAGAGGTTTATGGTTTGGAGAGGAGGGTCATGGGGAGAGAGGTTGACGAAAGTATATATAACATTGATAGTATGTGTCTGGAGGAGGTTTCCATGGTGAGATATGTATACGGAGAGGAAAAGAGGGTTGTAGAGGATCGTGGGAGGAGGATAGGAGAGCCCGACAAGAATCGAGAAAAAAAAGAGTAGAGGAGAACCTGATGCGGACTGCAAAAAAAAAGAACTAAGAAGTTTATCAATGGATGGGTAATTAAATCGTGGCTATAAACAACCTGTAGCCACAGACCTATAAAATTGTGGCTATAGGCCTGTGGCTATAGCTTAAATTTCTAGTAGTGATAAAATAAACTAGGTTCATAACATTACAATATGACTAAATGAAATGAAATTGAGATGTAATATTATACATTACGTTTACTTTTGAGTGAATTTCTATTAATTTAATGTTCCATAAATTCAGTATAATTTTGTTTAATTATATGGAATTATTTCAAGACCATGAAATCTGACGGTGAATGATTCTGAGGCTCGGAGTTCTTGGAATGGTTCGTCTAATTTTTGTTAATATTTAATTAGCATGCATAAGCATTTTTCTTGAAAAATTGGAATAAATATTAAACATTTAATCAGATTAGAAATCTGATGGCACCATTGCATTCAGGATGACAGTTTTACCTGAGGCTTGACTTATGTTTAGTCGGTGTGGGCCTCATGTGATAAAACCCAAAAATGGGATAACTGTAAATAAAATTAATAAATAAAATATTTTATTTTTAAAATTATTATAACTCACAAATGGTAGCTCGGATTAAAAATCTGAGACCACAGCTAAAATCAATAGGGAATGCTTTATTTAAGTAGATACTAACTTTGGACAGAATTGTAACATCCCAAGTAAGTAATGAATAATAAATATTTTTATCTATGTCTATTAATGATTAAGATAGTGTTTTAGAGGCTTAAAATGAAAATAAATACAATCTTAAGCATGGAATACACTAATATTCTTAAAAGATTGTTTTACTACCTTTTGATGGAAAACCCTTTTTAAATCTATCTTTTGACAATTTTATAAGCTATGTTTGTCAAAATAAACATATTATTTATGATTGGGACATCAAAATATACTTTTTGTGATTTTTTGGTATTTTTCGGATAAAGGTCATTGTTTAATGAATAATGAAAAATGATGTATTTTAATTCAAAACCTCTTTTTAATCTAATTTATTTATATGATTAGAATATCTTTTGAATTGGTTTTGAAGTGAAATTAGAATATATTTTTACCATTTTATCCAATGGTGGTCATTGGAATCAATTTCACTTTGAAATTGGACTTAAACTAGTGTCAATCTTTTGATACTTATTGTTTCATAAAAACACACTATTTGTCATGACAGTGGGAATTAGTTATTAAATTAATTAATGCAACTTAAATGTTTTGAATTTTGTAAAATAGAAATCATTTTTGAATTTGGAAAATCAAATATAGCATAGGGTGAAGTTTTGGTATCTTTCTAAAAAACTTCAATTTTTGATTAATAGTTAAACCACTAAGTGGTAGTTAAAGAAACTGATTTTTCATTTAAATGAAACTTTGCCACTTCTGTGATTTTATTTTCAAAAATCCGACATACATGGTTTTCATTAAGAAGTAAAATGTGGTTCAATGAGATTAAAATAATTTTTTGGTGAATAGTAACTTTTAAGTTCTTAATCGCGATTAGTGGTAATTAGTGTAGTTTAAGGTAAAAATAATGTTTTAATAATATGAGATGAGCTTGACACATGTCCTACCCTCATTGGATGAGTCATGGACGACCAAGAAAATCCATGGGTCAACTTGGGGACCCCATGGAGCCATTTTGGTTGGGAAATGACATAAATAATTTTTTATTTAATGTTAAAGTAAAAATGACACAAACACGAAATGTTTTACTAAAAAAATTTTACATGGGGTTATACAAGTCAGATTTTTGACTATAAATATTCATTAGAAATCTAAAAATATTTTATAAATAATAGTATTTTTTTATAATTTTTAGACTTTATATAAATTAAATTATTTATGACATCATGATGATGCAACGATTACCTCATTAATAAAGGATTTAAATAAAATGAAATGATAATGTAAAATCTATGAACTACAATGTCCAAAACCTATTTAATGGGTGGATTTAGAACCCTTATCACCTTACCCTATAATTATATCAATGTGGGACCTTTTGAATCCGAAAATCATTTTAAAATAATGTAACATTTCTTTACATTCCAAGAGTGCCCCTCCTCTCCTCTTATAAAAGGCCCCCAACTCTACCTCCTTACCCACACTCCCAATGCCTTTGGATTGGCCAACCCCTGCCCATTTTGTCTCTACACATCCCTCTCTTACTCCTTGAAGCCTCACATTGGGCAGAAGTCTTCCCATGGAAGCCTTTGAGCTCAAACCAAAGGGAGTTACCTGATTTTAAGGTAATGTCTTCACTTGAGTCCTTTTGTTTTATTTTGCTTCTCCAACCCCCTAAACTCTTTTTATTCATTTCTTTTGTAACAACTAAAGTATCTTCAATATACTAGGATGTTGTTATAATAATGATTCGATCTACACTTACACACACCTACATCTAATGGTTAAAGAACATACTGTTTCCGTGGATGGTGAATTTATGCCTCCCGAAACGATGATTGTTGAACATTCTATTAACACCATCAAAGGTGGACATTAAGATGACACTATATTTATATATGATATATAATATGTTTATATTTTCCTTAATCTTCTGTATTTTTCATTTTGGGCATACATTTATGGTTTCCATTATGGGTAAACGTGATATCTTCATTTAAGGAACTACGGACTACCGCCCCCTCAAAGTGATTTGATTCGTTAAATACCATATGTGGGACGTATAAGGTATGAAACTATGAAATTATATATGATATTATACTGGAATTATAATATACCTTTATATCATTATGATTCCATTCTATAAAATACGAAATATAAATGAAAGTAGCGTTCATGCGTACGTACGGCTTACCATCTCCATGAACGGTGCATTTCATTTCTTACCTCTAAATGATTATGTAATATTATAAATGCATTCATGTACTGGATATATATGACATATATGATATCTACATCATGAATACCATTCTAGATATAATGGATACTTGAACAACTTTTAATTATAAAGGGCTTATTTTTTACTCAAGTACCAATGATCGTTAAAACGACCGTTATTAACTTAAATAATTACATAGTGTTCATGACATGGCAATAAGTGATATAAAATAAATAATGAACTTGAAAAAGGCTCTTAAACAAGTAGAAATTAACTCAAGTTTATTATTCAGGAGATTAAAGAACGATCGAGTCAAGTCAGACCCGAGGTATGGGACTTCGTCTCAATCTCCGTTCATTGAGGCATATTTTGTTTTATACACAACATTCTTTTATACGGTGTATAAACCCCTTTGACTTTTACGTTTATTCAAAAGGAATCTTTTTTTATACGAAGCATTTACTAAACGACAAAAGGGAATGTTTTTTTCGTACGTATGCGGCGACAACGACTCCTCCGCCGCCGTGACCATTATTTGAGTTTCGGATTCCTCTACAAGCCATACTTTTAAAAAAAAAAGAAAAATAAATACCATGTTTTACTTTTCTTTTATTTTGGTATTGAAAATTGTTTTCATAATTTTTTTATATCAATGTGTTGTATTGATATCTTGTGATTGAAAGGTGGAAATGTTATGTTTCCTTTATACATGTTTTATGTGATACGATTATGTTGAGGTTCTTGGGCATTATTATGAAGACGGGTGGTTCCGTGATAGACTAAGGGCGGGTGAGCCCGATATATCTCTCCAATGAATTAGGTAACATGAAGGAGTGAAACATTAAGGTTTATCCAAAGATATTTGGGGAATATACTGTGATGGGTATTCCAAACGTAACCAAGAGGGTTACTCCCTACGTAAGAATGTTATGAATGCCTCAAGTTACCTTTATGTCTTATGATTTCTATGATTTATTCATGATTTGATGAGGTATGTTAAAGTGCTTATGTTTTATGGGTAAAGTATGATTTCATTCTTATGTATATATGTACCCATGTTTCCTTTCCATATTTTTATATCCCTTACTGATCTTTTTATGCTCATCCCAAGTTTTTTTGAAATGTTTTTCACAGGTCAAGGGAAAAGTACATGATATGATGATAGTGTCAAGGAAGTGTCAAGAAAGAATCCATGTTATATTTTAAATATGTTTCCATTGATGGGAAAGAAGAATACTATCTTTATATAACCACTTTGTTTATATGTGGAATGTAATGCACGTTTTATGATCTAATTCTCTAAAACTCTAAACCCGAAAAGATCCTCAATGTGTAATCTTGTAATAACTCAAGATTAAGTAAGGTTTAAGGATGGGGCCTTATATTTGGTATCAAAGGTTGGTTTATATAACTTTAGGAGTTAGAATTATATTAAATGATTATCTAAAAATATTTTTTTATGGTCAAATAGA
Organism: Viscum album; assembly: GCA_963277665.1. Classification (NCBI taxonomy): domain Eukaryota; kingdom Viridiplantae; phylum Streptophyta; class Magnoliopsida; order Santalales; family Viscaceae; genus Viscum; species Viscum album. Next base: position 857,814,894 of record OY728157.1, on the reverse strand, counting down.
AGTGATATAGTATTTAAAGATTACCATGTTGCTTTGCCTAAGATATTTCTGTGTTAATAATGGTTTTTCATAGAGGAAACAGATCAACTTTTTTGGGAAGGTATACAGAGGGAAATGACCTTTCAAATCAGTATCCTGAGATGGTCAGAATCAGAACTAAATAGTTTGTTGCAGTGATGGCTCAGTTGACTCAGGTGAAAAATGTTGGTTGTTTTTATTGATGATATTTTGGTGTTTTCTAAAAGTAAAGAGGAGCAAGAAAGTCATTTAAGGGTTATCTTGCAATCCTTAAAAGAAAAGAAACTCTATGGAAAATTCAGCAAGTGTGAGTTTTGGTTACAAAAAATTTCTTTCCTTGGTCACATTGTTTCAAAAGATTGCATAACTGTTGATCCTGCTAAAACAAAAGTTGTTGAAGAATGGCCAAGACCCACAAATGTAACCGAGATCTGTAGTTTTCTTGGTTTGGCAGGTACCTACCGAAGGTTTGTTGAAAAATTTTCACGGTTATCTAGTCCAATGACTAAGCTAACTCGAAAGGGTGTTAAGATCATGTGGACAAAAGAATGTGATGATTGTTTTTAGGAGTTGAAAAGAATATTGGTTAATGCTCCAGTTTTGGCACTTCCTTCCATGAATGGTGAGTTTGTTATATACAGTGATGCTTCGTTGAAGGGAATTGGTTGTGTTTTTATGCATAATGATCAGGTAATTGCTTATGCTTCACGTCAGTTGAAAAGTCATGAGGTAAATTACCCTACACATGATTTGGAATTAGCTGCTGTTGTTTTCGCTTTAAAAATTTTGAGACATCATTTCTATGGAGTAAAGTGTGAAATATATACTGATCATAAATGTTTAAAGTATATATTCACTCAGAAAGAGTTGAAAACGAGACATAGGAGATGGCTGGAATTAATCAAGGATTATGATTGTACAATTCATTACCATCCGGGAAAAGAAAATAAAGTGGATGATGCTTTGAGTCGAAAAAGTAATGCTTCATTTGAAATGTTTCATTTAGAACGTGATCCTTTGGTTAAGGATTTGATGAACTTTGTCATAGAAGTTGTTGGTGCAGGAAGTTCTTCTGTTTTGTTTCAGGTATCAGTGAGATCATCTCTATCAGATAGAATCAAGCAAGCATAGAAGCAAGACATTGAGTTGCAGAAAAAGGTAGAGCTGGTTCAGAATGGTAAGTTGCCTGAATTCAACATTGATAATGATTGCGTTTTGAGATTTGGGAAGAGATTGTGTGTGCCTTGTGATTCACAGTTGAAGAGAGAGTTGTTATGTGAAGCTCATAGTTCTCCGTTTTCAGTTCATCCTGGCAGTGCTAAGATGTACAGAGATCTGCGGGAGTATTACTGGTGGGATGGAATGAAAAGAGATATTTCTGATTTTACTGTGAAGTGTTTGACTTGTTAGTAGGTTAAAGCAGAGCAGAAGTTACTGAAAGGGATGCTTTAGCCTTTACCAGTGCCATAGTGGAAATGGGAGAATATATCCATGGACTTTGTTGTGGGATTACCGAAGACATCTCGAGGTAATAATTCAATATGGGTTATTGTTGATCGCTTGAATAAATCTGATCATTTCTTTGCTATACGAGATACTTTTTCCCTAGATCAACTTTCCCGTTTGTATCTTAAAGAGATAGTCAGGTTACATGGAGTTCCCCTCTCCATTTTATCTGATCGTGATCCCAGGTTCACTTCTAACTTTTGGAAAGGCCTTCAGAAATCGTTGGGTACTGAATTAAATTTTAGTACAGCTTTTCATCCTCAATCAGATGGGCAGTCAGAACAAACAATTCAGACTTTGGAAGACATGCTATGTGCTTGTTTGATGGATTATCAGGGAAGTTGGGATCAACATCTTTATTTGGATGAGTTTTCTTATAATAACAGTTTTCATTCAAATATACAGATGGAACCATTTGAGGCGTTATATGGGAAGTGGTGTCGAACTCAGGCTTTTTGGGATGAAGTGGGTGAAAGGAAGCTAATGGGATGAGAATTGGTAGAAGAGATGGCAGAAAAAGTTCAGCTGATACAGAAACACATGAGAACAGCTCAGAACAGGCAGAAGAGTTATGCGGACAACAGGAGGAATGATCTCTCTTTTGAGGTAGGTGATCATGTTTTTCTCAAGGTTTCTCCATGGAAAAGTGTGATGCGATTTGGTAAGAAAGGAAAGTTGAGTCCAAGGTTCATTTGACCATATGAAATTCTGGAGAGAGTTGGATCTGTTGCTTACCGAGTGGCTTTACCTCCGAGTTTATCTCAGGTACACAATGTTTTTCATGTTTCGATGCAGAGAAAGTACATGCCAGATCCATTTCATGTTTTGAGTCTAGAGGTAGTTTAGCTGGAAGAGAACCTATCTTATGAGGAACAATCGGTCCAGATTCTTGACCACAGGGATCAAGTGTTACGGAATAAGGTGATTAATCAGGTAAAGGTTTTGTGGAAAAACCACATGATGGAAGAGGCAACACGGGAATCTGAAAATGCAATGAGGGATAAGTACCCCCATTTATTAGATAAGTAAATAAATTGCGGGGATGCAATTTTCTAAAGGGGGGAAGGATGTAACATCCCAAGTAAGTAATGAATAATAAATATTTTTATCTATTTCTATTAATGATTAAGATAGTGTTTTAGAGGCTTAAAGTGAAAATAAATACAATCTTAAGCATGGAATACACTAATATTCTTAAAAGATTGTTTTACTGCCTTTTGATGGCAAACACTTTTTAAATCTATCTTTTGAAAATTTTATAAGATATTTTTGTCAAAATAAACTTATTATTTATGATTGGGATATCAAAATATAATTTTTGTGAATTTTTGGTATTTTTCCGATAAAGTTCATTTTTTTAATGAATAGTGAAAAATGTTGTATTTTAATTCAAAACATCTTTTTAATATAATTTATTTATATGACTAGAATACCCTTTGAATTGGTTTTGAAGTGAAATTAGAATATATTTTTACCATTTTATCCAATGGTGGTCATTGGAATCAATTTCACTTTGAAATTGGACTTAAACTAGTATCAATCTTTTGATACTTATTGTTTCATAAAAACACGCTATTTGTCATGACAAAGGGAATTAGTTATTAAATTAATTAATGCAACTTACATGTTTTGAATTTTTTAAAATAGACATCATTTTTGAATTCGGAATATCAAATATAGCTTAGGGTGAAGTTTTGGTATCTTTCTGAAAAACATCAATTTTTGATGAATAGTGAAACCACTAAGTGGTAGTTAAAGAAACTGATTTTTCGTTTAAATGAAACTTTGCCACTTCTGTGATTTGATTTTAAAAAATCCGACATACATGGTTGTCATTAAGAAGTAAAATGTGGTTCAATGAGATTAAAATAATTTTTTTTTGTGAATAGTAACTTTTAAGTTCTTAATCGCGATTAGTGGTAATTAGTGTAGTTTAAGGTAAAAATAATGTTTTAATAATATGAGATGAGATTGAAACATGTCCTAACCTCATTGTATGATTCATGTACGACCATGAAAATACATGGGTCAACTTGGTGACCCCATGGAGCCACTTTGTTTGGGAAATGACATAAATAATTTTTTATTTAATGTTAAAGTAAAAATGACACAAACATGAGATGTTTTACTAAAACAATTTTTACATGGGGTTATACAAGTCCGATTTTTAACTATAAATATTCATTATAAAGCTAAAAATATTTTCTATATAATAGTATGTTTTTTATAATTTTTATACTTTAAATAAATTAAATTATTTATGACATCATGATGATGCATCGATTACCTCATTAATAAAGGATTTAAATAAAACGAAATGATAATGTAAAATCTATGAACTACACGTGTCCAAAACCTATTTGATGGGTGGATTTAGAACCCTTATCACCTTACCCTAGAATTATATCAATGTGGGACCTTTTTAATTCGAAACTCATTTTAAAATAATGTAACATTTCTTTACTTTCCAAGAGTGCCCCTCGTCTCCTCTTATAAAAGGCCCCCACCTCTACCTCCTTACCCACACTCCCAAAGCCTTTGGATCGGCCAACCCCTGACCATTTTGTCTCTCCACATCCCTCTATTACTCCTTGAATCCTCACTGTGGGAAGAAGTCTTCCCAAGGAAGCCTTTGAGCTCAAACCAAAGGGAGTTACCCGATTTTAAGGTAATGTCTTCACTTGAGTCCTTTTGTTTTATTTTTCTTCTCCAACCCCATAAACTCTTTTTATTCATTTCTTTTGTAACAAATCCAGTATCTTCAATATACTATGATGTTGTAATAATAATTATTTGAGCTACACTTACACACACCTACATCTAATGGTTAAATAACATACTGTTTCCGTGGATGGTGAATTTATGCCTCCTGAAACGATGATTGTTCAACATTCTTTTAACACCTTCAAAGGTGTCCATTAAGATGAAACTATATTTATATATGACATATAATATGTTTATGGTTTCCTTAAGCTTCTGTATTTTTCATTTTGGGAATACCTTTATGGTTTCCATTATGGGTAAACGTGATATCTTCATTTAAGGAAGTGCGGACTACCACCCCCTCAAAGTGATTTGATTCGTTAAATACCATATGTGGGACGTATAAGGGATGAAACTATGATATTATATATGATATTATACTTTAATTATAATATACATTTATATCATTATGATTCCATTCTATAAAATACGAAATAGAAATTAAAGTAGCGTTCATGTGTATGTACGACTTACCGTCTCCATGAACGGTGCATTTCATTTCTTACCTCTAAATGATTATTTAATATTATAAATGCATGAATGTACTAGATATATATGACATATATGATATCTATATCATGAATACCATTCTGGATATAATGGATACATGAAAAACTTGTAATTATAAAGGGCTTATTTTTGACTCAAGTACCAATGATCGTTAAAACGACCGTTACTAACTTAAATAATTACATAGTGTTCATGACATGGCAATAAGTGATATAAAAGGAATAATGAACTTGAAAAAGGTTCTCAAACAAGTAAAAATTAAATCCAGTTTATTATTCAAGAGATTAAAGAACGACCGAGTCAAGTCAGACCCGAGGTATGGGACTTCGTCTCAATCTCTTTTCCTTGAAGAATATTTTGTTTTATACACAACCTTCTTTTATACGGTGTATAAACCCCTTTGACTTTTATGTTTATTCAAAATGAATCTTTTTTTTATACGAAGAGTTTACTAAACGACAAAAGGGAATGTTTTTGTCGAACGTATGCGGCGACAATGACTTCTCCTCCGTTGTGACCATTATTTGAGTTTCAGCTTCCTCTACAAGACATACTTTAAAAAAAAAGAAAAATAAATACCATGTTTTACTTTTATTTTATTTTGGTATTGAAAATTGTTTTCATAATGTTTTTATATCAATGTGTTGTATTGATATCTTGTGATTCAAAGGTGGAAATGTTATGTTTCCTTTATACATGTTTTATGTGATACGATTATGTTGAGGTTCTTGGGTATTATTATGATGACAGGTGGTTCCGTGATAGACTAAGGGTGGGTGAGCCCGATATATCTCTCTAATGCATTGGGTAACGCGAAGGAGTGAAACGTTAAGGTTTCTCCGAAGAGATTTACGGAATATACTGTGATGGGTATTCCAAACATAACCAAGAGGGTTACTCCCTACGTAAGAATGTTATGAATGCCTCAAGTTACCTTTATGTCTTATGATTTCTATGATTTATTCATGATTTGATGAGGTATGTTAAAGTTCTTATGTTTTATGGGTAAAGTATGATTTCATTATTATGTATATATGTACCCATGTTTCCTTTCCATATTTTTATATCCCTTACTGAGCTTTTTGTGCTCATCCCAAGTTTTTTTGAAATGTTTTTCACTGGTCAAGGGAAAGGTACATGATATGATGATAGTGTCAAGGAAGTGTCAAGAAAGAATCCATGTTTAATTTTAAATATGTTTCCATTGATGGGAAAGAAGAATACTATCTTTATGTAACCACTTTGTTTATATGCGGAATGTAATGCAATTTTTATGATCTAATTCTCTAAAACTCTAAACCCGAAAAGATCCTCAATGTGTAATCTTGTAATAACTCAAGATTAAGTAAGGTTTAAGGCTGGGGCCTTATAAGCATGGTCCACCAATTAATGTTAGTTTTTTGTCGTAAATAAAATAATTAAGTGAAAATTATTTTATTGTAAAATCCACAACTTTTAAACGCTAACTCAGATTTGAAATCTGAGAGTACCGTTGGGTTCTTTAGGGCGTGTTTCACTTAGGCAGAGACTAACCTTGACCAACACGGGTTGATGGTGACTGTTAATAATTTTCCAAAAATATTTTGGGTATGTTTAGTAAATGCGTAAGCGGTGTTTTTTAAATTTTGACCCGGGGCTCAGAATAGAAATCTAAGGACACCATAGAACTCATAGCGCCGATATTCGCTTAAATAGACTTTCAACTCGACAGCAGTTAATCGAGGGTGAAAGTTAGTTTTACGTTTTTTTTGTAGAAATAAAAAAAATAAACTTTTATTTTTATCCTCCCAACTAAATGTTAAAGTGGTGGGGACCACCTGAACTAAAACCTCCCACTTGTTGTTAAAGAGGTGGGAACCACCTGAACTAAAACCTCTTTTTGTAAATTCATGGTGGTTGGGACCACCTAAACCCCTCTTAAATGTGGGGAAGTCCCTTGGAATACTCTCAATTAATTGAACCAATGTAAATTAATTGGATTGACCCTTTTTAAATACTATGTAACAGCATCGTTGGAATTTAGTAAAGTTCCTAATAAATAAACCATCATAAATTCCACAATCGTTACTTACCTCCCCCCCTATTATTTATATAGATCATGGGAGGAGGATTTGGGATGGGTTCACCAAACGACGAAGCACTTGTAAAGTTCCACAACACCCAACACTTGGAGAAACATTACGCTTCCCCAATGAAGATCATCTCCCAATGAAGAACTTCTTCAATGAAGAACACACTCTAGAATTGAAGAATGAAGAAGACATTCGAAATGACTTCAGAACCGTGATTGCGGAAGTGACAATCGTTGGAATCCTCTTCGCCTTCGATTTTTCCATCTCACAACCTCCATCAAAAAACCTTCGAGGTAGGGTTTTATTTATGTGTGATTAATGTTTTTCCAATGTTCATCCCTTCTAAACAAAGAATGCGGACCAACTCTTTAACTAGTTGGTCTGTGGATATTTTCCCTTTGCAGGTTTGGAAATAATTATCATCAGAGGTTTTAGAGAGGTTGTTTGAATATTTCCCCCTTACCCATTCATTACAATTCTTCATAAATCAAGAAGAAATAATAGCCACTTACTACTGATCTAATGAGGAGAGTTCGGGCCAAATAAACACAACATGACCTCTCCGCAATTATTGTGATTAATTGTTGTTTTCTTCGTGATAGAGGTGGACAGGAACCAACACTAGTGGGGCACAAGAACAGCGGTCGACACCACGGTCGGTCGCGACGAAGGCATCGATGCAACTGCACCGCCCGACGGAAGAGAACCACAGCTTGTGCTACGGTGGAGAAAAGAGGAAGACCGGCCGGGCCAGCCGCAGGAAAAGGCGCGGCACGCGACCACACCCTGTGGAAAGGATGGCTGGTCATCCGGCCAGTAGCGGTGGACTGCTGCACCACAGCCCTCGTGCTGCCCCACGACCCCTACGCCATAGCGTGGCCCTTGTGCTGCTCAGTTTCCCCCATACCGCACTGCGGCCCACACCACCCTGTGGCCCCCGCGCCTCCCCACTGCCACTACACTGCCCCGCAGCCCCCGCGTTGCCTCGTGGCCCCTGCACTGCCCCGGAGCCCCCACGCCGCACTGCGGCCCCCGCGATGCACAACAGCTGCTTTTCCGCCAACCCAGGCAACCCAATGCGGGCTGGGCCACCCATTACGGTCTGGGTCGGGTTGGTCCAGACCGGGTCGGGCTGGGTCGGACCGGACCCAGACCAGCTTCGACCCATTTCCGCTCTTTTAGCCATAACTTTGGCACCGAGTGTTTGTTTGATGAACTATCTACGGAACTAGAAACCATGGAGAGATATGGTCCCATTAGTATACCATAATATAGATTTGTATAATGTTGGGGAATGGTCAGGTTGGATCGAGCATGAATCCAATCGGGTCCTCGGTACTAAGAGGCTAATGACTTACAGACCGGGTGTCTGTTTGACGCACCGTCTGTTGCGTTGAGACCCCTATGATGTGGCGGTCCTTTTGGATACTTCTTGGTAGTAATTTACGGTAGTTGGAGTATCGACCAGTAGCTTGAGGAGTGGACCCTCGTGGATATGAGCAAGCTTAGTGTAGGAATCATGTAGCTGGCTGTGATGATGTAATAGGATCTTGTTTGGGTCTGACGACGTACTAATGATGTAATAAAATCCTATGTGGGTTTGAAGAAGTACGGATGATGTATTATGATCTTGTGTGGGTCTTACGAAGTACTAAAGATGTACTAGGATCCTATGTGGGTCTGATGATGTACTGGAGATGTACTAGGATCATGTGTGGGTCTAACGACCTACTGACGATGTACTAGGATCCTGTGTGGGTCTGATGGCGTACTAACGATGTACTAGGAACATGTGTCGGTATGACGATGTATTGCTGATGTACTAGGATCTTGTGTCAGTATGATGATGTTCCGACAATTTACTATAATCCTATGTGGGTCGGATGACGTACAAATGATGAACTATGATCCTGTGTGAGTCTAATGATGTACTGATAATGTACTAGGATCTTGTGTGGGTCTGACGATGTACTTGGATCCTGTGTGGTTCTGATGATGTACTAGGATCTTGTGTGGGTTTAACAATATACTACGATCCTATGTAGGCCTGATGATTATTTAGGATCTTTCTTGGTTCTACCTCTTACTGGTGTATGATGATTTAGTAGTTAAATTTAATCATCTTTGCTACTGTACCTATGATATACCTGGTGTGAGCTGAGTCTGTACCTATGAAGTACATTCCTTTGTGGTAATACCTTGGTGGTATTCTTTTGTGAGGTATACCTTTGTGTTACTTTCCTTCGGGGTATTCTTACCTTTGTGGAATAGTTGAGCTTGTGCTTTTGATTTGGACTATGTGTTTCCTCGTGATTGAGATGGACATACTTGATAACTTGAGTATATTTATGGGAATATACATAAGTATGGTTGTTAGTTGATTTAATGATATGTGGTTTATCCTTTGTGGATTTTGTGAGACCTTGAGGGTCTCGGGGTCCCTACTGATTATCGTTATACTCACCCCTACACAAGCTATGCCCGCACCTTTTTGTCTTTGGTGTAGAAGACGGACAACGCTGACTGAGGATGAGGGTACCAGGACTGGACGGTTCCCAGAGGTGGACCATACAACATGTTGGTATGCAGAGGAGATGGGTGGATGTGGAGTGATATAAAGTCTATCTGTACCTACCCTTTAGGTAGGAACCTCATAGGATGACCCAGTAGCTGTCTTTCTCTTTCTTTAGTTGTATTGTATTTCAGTTGTACTTTTACCTTTACTGTTGGGCTTATATTCCAACCCCTCTTACTTTCAACAATATTTTTTCAATACAGTTTACTTGTGTTCATATCTTACTGTGTGCTTGGTTGAGTGTGTTTACAGGTTATAAAGGAAATACCTTCCCAGTTTTTTGGAATATGCCTTTTGGTGCTAGTCAGCAGCCCCTGGCCTACAAAAGGCGGGCTTGGGGTAGTCACGACACAGGCCCCGGGGGACGGGTCGTGATAATTAACCACCTGTATAATAATTTTAACCATTTTAATAACATATAATATTACCATTATTTTATTTATAATATCATATATAATTTTCTTATATAAATTATTACCAATTTTTCCATGATCATTCATTATTTTTATCTTTTTGAGTGTATGTGGTCATGGTTTATGATTATTTTTTGAATTGTTAATTTTTTTATTATTTCATTCTTGATTTCATCATCTATAGGATTTAAACCATGATTTAAATAACATATATATTATTTATATATCTATTTATAATAATCTATAAAATTTGGATATGTAAATCAAATGCATCGTTCATGGAGACGGTATGTTGTACATACTAATGAACATTGGTATCATTTTTCTGTTATATCAAAAGAATGATGAGTGAATAGTATATATATATGTATTATAATTATATAATAATAATATTATCACATATATCAATTTTTTATTAGAACCATGCTTTATACAGTCTATGTATATTGTGAATGAATCAGATCAGTTTAAGGATCCGGTAGTCAACACATCCACAAATGATGTAATAATATTTTCAAAAAAATAGAAATCACAATTTCATGTGTTATAAAAGAACTAAATAAGAGTAAAGACATTATAAATATTATTTAAAAACTATAAATCAATTTTCTTCCCAATATTGAAAGGTGGTAATGGAAGAATTAACTACATCAGTTTGTGAGGCGGTAGTCTGCTGTACCCACGAACGATGATTGGACATCCCATTTTATGGAAGTGTGTGTGATTGTAAGACATACCATTTACATAAAAATATCTCAGTATAATAATGATACTAATTTTAAAATATAATAAATATATAAAAATAATTTAATTGGCGGAGAGGTACATGAAACAAAAGCGATCGTTGTAGAACATTACCACTTATCCAGGTAACACCTTTTCGTTTATACCCAATGATTTCAATATTTGGAATTATGAAAAAATTGGGGATTATAAGATGATATTAGGAATGTTTTGATATTATTTTGTTAGTATTTGGATGATTCAATTGTCTTGAGATATGTGAATAATTGGTAGGGTTGAGTACCTTTTGTATTGTGGAGGAGGAGAGGCATTCATGTAAGTATAAAAAGGTAAAAAATATTTAGAGGTATCCCATTAATCATGTGCCATAAATAATTATTCTGATTATATAAAAGGTATTACATGGTATATATATGTTCATAAATAGTTTTTGGACAAATTTATAGGTTCTTATGGATCTTATGATTAATGTTTAATCCCTTGTTAAGCTATTTTTTCTCTTCATCAATTTAACTAATTATAATTTCTTTCACTAATATTTTGAGTCAAAAATTAAGTTGACATTATTAGAAATTTTTAATAATTATTATTCAAATTATTTAATCCATTTTTACAAATTAAAATCATAGAAGTGGAATAATTTATTTAAAATTAATCCAACATACAGGATGACATGCATGTTTTTAAAGTAAAAATGTTTAAATGTTTGAAATATTTTTATTTCTAATATAAATGTGAAATTTATATAAATGAAGTAAATTGTATTAATTTATATATTATTTAACCAAATATAATTTAAAACCAAATTAAAATATAAATTTACTATATAAATAAATTAGATGAAAACCTAGTATTGAATTAGAAATAAATATTGTTCTCTATTAATCAAAAAATGAAACTGCTCGGAAAATGACAAAAATTCACCCCAATATATTTTTTATATTACTATTTGAGAATGATTTTTATTTTTTCAGAAAAAAATTATAAATGTTACAAAATTCAGTTTTAAAATGGCTGCATCTGTAAAAGGTGGCAAAACAAACTTTAAAAAATTCCGATTTTTATGAGTAAAAATATGTATCTTCTTATATTAGGAGTATTAAATATATTTTATGAATTTAAACAAATATTTTTTTATTATAATATATATATATATATATTTCTGTATTATTAATTAATTTATTATTATAAAATGAATTTGGGAGCATGAAACTAGTTTTTTATAAAAAAGGGTTCTTTTATATTCAATTGTTGTTTATTTTCATTTCAAATAAATTTATTTCCAATAAATTCCTTTTATATTTTTTGTAAACCATATATTTTCATATTTTAGTTAATAATATTCACAAATATCAAATTAAGGGTTAGTTTTTATGTTTTTATGTTAAATAATATTTTTTTTTGATAAAATGTGGCCCTGTGTGTAACATAAGCTATCGAAAAAATTCATTCTTCTATGTAAGGAATAATAACTCAATATTAGATGAATTTTAAGATATATAATAGATTAAATTTATTTAAAATTTTAAATATTTTTTAATTTCATATAATTTTGAATTAATTTATATACTTGGTTTTTTGTATCATGCATGCTATCAAATACAATATCATTACATTAGAATTTAAGAGTGTTACACATACCCCTATATCTCAATCCTAGGGGGAATGTGAGAACACTCAAAATAAATAAATCTATGACTTTATCATATTTTGGGTATCATTTTAATCATAAATACGTTTCTAGGTAGTAGAAATCATTTCCCTGCATGTGTTCCTCCTACCTTACTTCCAAGAGTTCCACGTGCTGCAATGAAATCAAATATATTAGAGGGATTCATTTCATTTCAAAAAATATCAAAGGTTTAAAATTGATCATTTCAAATTGGAACCCCATGTTCAAATTTTATAATTACACATTTTATATCAAAAAAATAATAAATTCATTAAAATCATCCTTTAAAAACAATTTATTTCATTTGAATCCATAAAAAACTCATAAAATATTTTCTAATGAAATAGTCATTAAAGTATTTAACCAATTAATTCTTTCAATTCGATGATTTTTTTTATGAAATCACTACATTATTTGGGAATCAATAATCAAATAGGTTTAATATAAACATGAAAATTTTAAACCTTCTGCTATGTATTTCAATTCTTACTTCAAATCCCATTTTGAATTCGATTCAAAATAAACCAAGAAAAATTGTTCTAATTCATTGGAATTTCTTTAAAGAACTACCTTCCACAATCAAGGTATCATCAATAAACTATCATTGGATCCACAATAGATGGTCAACATTCTATAACCAAATAGTGGGAATCCTGGAATAACGAATCATATATCCTAGTTTGGATCCATAAATTTCTCAAGGATCCACATCCTGTAAAGAAAGAGATAGATGAGGAAAGTGGAATTAAAAATCAATTAAAGGAAAAAATTATGGGAATAGATCCAATTAATTAAAAAAAAAACTTTGATCCACCTATAGGATGGTTGTTCTAAAAAACATTTTGGCACCACTAAACAACCCACTGGATAACTGGTGATAGTTCTATAGTAATACCATAATGAAAGACATTCACTGGATGGTTGGTTACCCTCACTGATTTTCCATTATAACACATAAATCCATCTTATATATAGTATAAAATATCCCCTTAATCCATCCTCTGAGGATATATACCAAATTTTTTTGAAATCAAATCAAATTCACTCATTACCACAAAAAAATTCAATCATGATGGAAACAACCATGAATCAACAAGTACAATCAAATATCACTATTAAAAATAAGACAAGATAAAAAATTAACCAAGGATCATAATTGAGAGAAATTTTTGGGTTATTCTATTTTTGGATCTATAATAGTTATTACATTTTATCATTTGTTTACATTATAGGTTTCAGAATGTATGTATTTAATTTTTTGTATAATATTTTTTTATATTCAATGAATATCATTGATATTTTTTGAGTAAAAAATAAATAGTTTATGTGGTATTTTTTATTACTATTTAACATTCCATTTTTATCTATTCTTATTTATATTATATAAGTAGAAATTTTTTCTATTATTATTTACTTATAGTATTGTAAAAATTCATCTTCAATATTGTAATATTATATAAATATATAGTGTGGTACAAACTTAATTTTTTTTATGTTCTCTTAATAACATTAGTTTTCATACCAAATTAATTAGATGTTTAATGGGATTTATTTAATGTACTATTAACAATTTTAATCATTTTTTCTGATCTATAGATTGTTATAGTTATTTGAAATGTATTATTTTTTTAATTTATATTTTTTAATTTAATAGAATTTTTTCATTAAAAATGAGTATGATTTGTTTTTATTATTGTGGTATATTTATAATAGAAAAACATATATCCTATGATTTGATAGTAATAAAATCCCTTTTTCTATTAACAATTAATTTACCTTATGTAAATTTTATATATTTTATAAATATTTTATAAATTTTTCCAAAGGGAATTAATATTATGGTTTTAACATATTTTAAATAAAATAATTTACAATATATATAATCTAAAAAATTTAAGGGTATTTCATAAAAATTACCCTTCTAAAAGATGAAACCATTACATTCATAATTTTTTAATGTATAAAACATTATAGTTATCGAGGAATTTACATATTATCCTTATGTATTTAGTATTTGAAAATGGAAGTCTACTATGTGTTGGAAATTTATTTTGTAAAGAATATTATATGATAAAGGATAAATTTTACATATTATTTTATGTGAAAATTAAATATAATATAAGTATTTTTTTATTGAAAAACGTTGTATTACTATTAATTAATAATAAATAGTAAATATTGATTGAAATTTTATTAGAGTGTGTATTTCTTTCCATGGGTATAATCTAACAAAGATACTAATGAATCTTATGGGAGTTAAATGTTTATATTTTACTCTTATACAGTGAATATATATAAAAGTTAAATTTCATATGTTTGGAAAGATTGATTATCTTGTAAATTGTTTTATTGAAGATCCATTCATATATGATAATAGAACAATATTTATTCTTAAATATAATTAAAAAAAATGAATTATTATAACATTATAAAAGAAGGTGTTTTATATCGTTATGAGCCATAAAATACTATTCTCTTTAATCAAACTTGAATTAATCACATCGAAATATATGTTTCCATTCATTAGTCATATTAAAAAATGAAATATTTAAATAAGGACCATTCTTGTATGGGTCCAACAATTATTAGGTGTGTTATTCCCTTATTATGACCATTCATTAAGAGTTTTGATATAGTATTTGTTTGAGTGGACTATCATTAATAATATAGGTGGTTGTTTAGGGTCTAAGAGTCCATTAAAGAGAAGAATAGATTGGGAATGGTTGGGGAAACCATATTTACCCCCATGAAACTATGTTGACTTTTGCAGAGGGGAAGTAGGTGGTGCATGGTTGGTTCATGGTTAGAGATAACTATTAATCATTCCTCAGTTGACTATGTGAGTAATAATAAATGAAAAATTGGTTGGTTTATGGTTTACAAACCAGTGTAGATAGCCTAATGAGGTTGTGACCCTCTCACGATTGGCACATGTTTTGTAAAATTTTCGACTAAATAGCATGTCTGAAATTAAAAAATATTCATATCCATATTCTACTTTGAAACTCACTAAAACCATTATTGTTCCCCCCAAAAATGAGTTCTTATTCCTCGGTACTCCAGTGGCTCCTTGAATTGAATTCCTACCCTCTTAAGAGTTGTTTCTTATGATTTATAAATGTTGAACCTAGGATGTTCAAGGTAAGTGATTGTTCCACATAATTTTTCATTTTATTGTTAGAAATTATCTCTTTTTTCTTGAGAATACCATATATATAAAAATTCATGGTTGGATTTAGGAATTCCGTTCTTATTTAATGTGAGTTCTTAAAGATTCTATGAAAAGGTATGTGAATATCTAGTTCTGTGTTGATTGTTTTAGAATACTCATGTTTCACTTGTTATGTTGGATATTATTTTGTTTGACTAAATTTATTTGAGAACGTGAAATGGTAATATTCATGTATCTTAAATATTTATTCATCATGCTGAGTTTTGTTCATTATTTTAGGGATTGTAGGTGTGATAACATGATTTGGGTAGAGAAATATTACCTTACACTTTGATACACTTAATTTATGATTTCTTTACTATCTTATGAATATTTTATAACTATATGATATAATATGTTTATGAATCGATGTGTATTGTGTGATACCTTTTATGATTTGACATGAATGTGTGTCTACGTATTGCTCATCAGAGATCTCTTGATATAGCTTGTTTGAGCATGTCTGTCCGAGGCTCCTGAGATATCTTTTGATTTTATCTTATTATATATTTGAATATATCAAGACATTATTTATTATGAATTAGGTTTTTAAATATTTTTATAGTAGAATAACATTACTATTTTGTGTTAGGATGAAATGCGGATCGTTCATGACTTGGTTACTCCCTTTTATTTGAAGCAAGTGATATTTTATGAGTGAGATCCTAGTAGGGCATGGAATAAAATGTAGTATGGAATGGTGTCCTCAAGTACTTACTTGATATTGGTAGTGTGTAATTACGACCTCATATCTGGATATAAAATATTGGGTAGGGAATAAAAATATTGTGGAATGTTTAATGGTTGGAGGGACTTATCACATGGTTCGAGACTTATGTTGGTGTTTTGTTTTAAACTGAGATTCGTGTAATTAGATATAACTTCTCTATTGGGAGACATCTAAAGAATTTAGTTTCAAGGTTTTTGGAAGTGTTGTAAGTGAAAAAATACCTTACATATGATTATATAATTGTTAATTTACATTCAATCAATGTATAAACCATTATATAAATGTTCCAAATATAATAAGGAAACATCGGTTGTGTCATACTATGTTTATACTCAGATCATGTATACATATATTGGTTTTTGTGAATTATTTATAGTAAGGGATATAGTAAAATTAAGGGCCCATGTATCTTATAGATGAGATAGAGGAGTTAGAAATATGATGTATCTCCGATGGAATACAAGTGGATTTTATATATTATATTGATATCATCAGTCATGTTTTTTTTATTTAATACTTGATTTACAATTGGTTAATTTGTTTTGGGTTTATTCTATTTCATATTTATATATAATGGTTTATTATCATTTTCATTCATTTTATGATCTTATTATTTATTTATAACTTCCTTGTGTTTGTTTGACTTGGTTTGATATCTATTCCAAGGAAATAGTCTCCCTATGATTCTATTTAGGTCCTCGACGCTAGTCATCAACCTATTATTTATGGTATAGATAACATGAGGTAATGGGATGCTACTTCTTGGACCATGTGATTTGGGATATGGTGTAACAAAATGGTATTATAGGACCCTTAAATTTTTTGTGATCATTATTTAGGGTGATTGATGAAATGAAAATTGAAATTTTTGGGCTCAAGTATAAGATTTGTGCATGTCTATATACATATCAAGTGTAATGATCCTCAGATTCACCAAGGAAATGGGATTTATATTACTGATTTGGTAATAGAGTTTCATGATTATTTTTAATATTGATATTAATATACAATTTATTAAATTTAGGTGAGTTAATTCATTATGATTCATCATGTAGGATATAATTTCCTCCTCATATATACATGTAATGGACAGTGGTTCTTATAATTAAGTTCCAGTTATCACTTATGTTATCCTTATGATGAATTCATGTTGAACATTAAATATTTAAACCATTGAAAGATAAATATTCATAGATGTAATGTACATTGAATAATATGGGGAAATTGTGTACATGGTATTAGCCCATGGATAATGTAATGGTTTGTGTGTTGTATTTATAGGTAGCATCGTAGGATGAGCCATTATGAAGTTCTTTTTATATTTGTTCCTATTAAATGCTAAGGTGGTTTTTCTAGGTATTCACTGAAAATTGTTTCAAAGTGTTCTATATGTAATTTCAAATAAATCAACATTAATGATTTATGAGGGGAAAAAATATGGTTTTAGTTTAGTATTATATAATTTTTAGAAATACTACTGCTGTAATTTTATATGTGCATGATAATGCAACTAGGCATGATCATGAAGTAGATTTAGAACTCCAGATTATTGAATCGCTTCAGATGAGAGTATTATATCTAGTAACTATGAATGGTGGAGGATCACATAAGCTTGGGATGGAAATAATATATTTTTATCTTATATTCCTAGTTTCAATAACACCAAGTAATGAAAAAGTACATAACAATTTTCACCACTCATTGCATCAATTTCTAAATTATCAAAATAGAACATCTAAAACATTGTGGTTTACATTATCCTCTTCCTACACTTTTGTGGAAGTGTGTTGAAGTGGAGATGGAATTTTCCATGGGTGCACCCATAACCCTAAGAGGATGGGGTGGTATTTTTTGTTTAATTGATCAAATTAAAAATGAATTACCTGTAATTATAATATGAGATACTCAAGATGTGGATTATTTAGATAAGATATATGATTGAGATATAGTTCTTATACTTTTATTTTTATAAGTATCACATTCGATAAGTATTTCCAAATTATGGCATGAATTTTGAAAGGATTTTATAAGTTGAAGGGATTATAACTAAATATGGGTACAAAATATCACTCTAATACATAAAGACAATCCTTAAGGATAATATATATTATAGAGGATATGCATGGGGTTTTAGGGCCAGACATTATTGGATCATGGGATGATCAGATATATTTGGTATAAATTGTATATAATAAAATTTCTTAATATTATATTCATATGGCTCCATCCAAGACACTCTATGGTAAAACTAGTCATTATATTAAATTCAAATTTGATGCAGACTAGTACAATTATATAGGGATTGTTTAAGTTAATGAAACCTTAAATCATGTGTAATTAATTGTAAAGGTGTTGTTTACCACTCAATTTATAGAATTTTCTAATGAAGAATGAATATGGAGACCTTTTGAGTCCATTGTGGGTGATTGAGTATTATTTCATGTATCAACAGGGTTGGGGAACTAATTATTGTAGAGGTAGAAGAAATTGACACATTGATTTACGGGATCAATAGAAATAGTTGAATAGATTTTTGAAATTTATAACATATTGGGTCTTCATATAAAACATTTTGGTATAAAATATGTGTTTGATATATCTCAACATATAAAGTATGAGATGGATCCTTTTCATCTAATTTATAGATAATATTTGAGGTTGAGGTGGATTATTATTTTTGGAAAAGTGTATGAATATTGATGATATGATGTAAAATTTAAGGTGATGAGAGATAGTACCTATCAATTTATTATTATGGAATCATAGATGAAACATATAGGAACCATGGGAGTAGGATTATGATGTGATGGATCAGTTTCTTGAGTTATTGAGGTATGAACTCTAAAGAAATTTCATATGCATAAGGGGTCCATAGAGAGAAATATTATAACATACCAAGAATTTATAATTTTTTATTCCTTTCATTTGACCCTTCATTAGATTTTTGGGTATGAATCGTCTAGTTGGATTTTTAGTAGAATCATGGTGATTTTGAGAGGATTTATAATTCATTATATATGAGCACAATTAGGGAACAGTTATGAGAAACTATAGGGATTATTGTTTAGGGAATGTAGGTGGAACACTGTTGTTGGAATGTTAGAGATTTGAATTAAATAATCCATAATTAATGGAATAAATAAAAATTAAATAATAATCATGGATAGTTCATGGTTTAAAAAACCATTTATGCAAACCCTTCCAGTTCCCTAAAACTTTTCTGAGCCTCACATGGTTAGGACATGATTTTTTAAACAAGATTTGGAAAATTAAATAATCCCTAAATCCATATTTTTATAAGAAAACATCAAGAAAAAAAATTTTCTCATCCCCACACTTAGGGTTCTCTAATATATAGTGTAAAGTGTTTTTTCTTGTCGCACTCATTCCCATCAGAAATAAATTACATTGGATCTATAGATTTTAGACCTAAATATTTGAATGGAAGTGATATTTTCCCTATCTTCATTATTTAAATAATCAATATTCTATTTTATTCTTAGATAATACCATTAATAAAAAAATTTATGGTTATATATTGTAATTTTTAAATGATTTAATATGATTCATTAATGATTATATGAAAAAGAATGTGTAAATATAGATACTTCTTGATCATTCTCATATTCATATTGATTCACTCATTAGATTGGATTTCATTGTGAAAGTCCAAAGTTTTTTTCTCCATTGACGTGTTCTTATTTTTGTATCTTTTCTATTTAATCATCACATGGTGATATGGGGTTAATTTTAGGGATCATAGTTTTAATAACATGATTTTGGGGGTTATCAATAATGTTGGGCTTCCATACCCATATGGTTGTTTGTTCATTAAAATATTATAGAAAATTTGTAGTTATATGATATCAAATACATCTTCATGTGTGAGAAACCCATGAGACCATTCATGATATGAAATATATGTACATGTGTTTATATCCTATGATGCCTCTATTATTATGAAATCATTGAGAATTTTTTGACTATTTCTTCTTTTTAAATGTTTGGGCATGTCTATAGCTCTTGAATTTACTCAAGAGATCAAGAGTCTGGTGCGCCAGTTTCAATTAAAATATAATAAAAAAGTAAAGTACACAAAAGAAGATCGCGAAGAAACTCTACAATGGTGAGAATAAATCTCTCCATCCCGATCACCCTGGGCAAGGCAATTACAATAATCAGGAAAAACAAAAAACCAACATGAGATGGCCTCTATGATTGTTCACTTTTATAGGAAATCCGCAACTTGATTAGCCTCTCAATAGACATGTGTGACTTCCAAAGATAAGAGTTCTATAAGCCGAATAAAATCACCCCAGTCTGATAACATCTTCCATGGAACATTTCATGATTGATCTTTGATAAAATGGACTTCAATAGAGGAGTCCGACTAAATCAATAAATCATGCCAATCATATTGCACAGCATACGTTACTTCTTTTATCACTACCCAAAACTCTACTTCAATTGCATATCCATTTCCTATATAATGAAAAAAGCATCCTTTCACAAAGCCACGGTAAGTAAAAAACACCCCACCACATCCAGAAGGATCCAGTGCTCCAAAAGCTGCCCCATCAAAGTTAACCTTCATCCATCGAGAGATGGGTGGAATCCATCTTACATACTTTATCATGAATGGATTTTTCATCCTGTCATTGACACCAAGTCTTATTAGAAAAATCAAATCAGAGACATCATTTTTCATGGAACCAGTCTGCACTTTAGACCATTAAGAATTTCCCAATGAAAGAATAGAACCCCAACATGAAATTATGTCTCAACATTAATGAATATTAGGTCATTTATTGCCTTCCATATGAATGAAATAACACTCGCAGAAGCAGCAAGAAAGAAGTGACAAAACCATATCACTACATTCAGTCCCGCATATGGACTGAAAAATCCCATTAAAAGATCTGAAATTGAAAGAGCAGCATAAAATCTGTTGTACATATGTCCAAAACATGCATGAAAATTTACAATAAACAAAGACGTGTGAAATAGATTCATCCACCTCAAAAAATAGCAGTTAAACCAAGGCTAGATGTACCCCAGTACGCTGCAAGTGGACCTATAGTGGAAGCCTCTGCTTCCAAATTTTACAGATTAAAATAGAGTGATCGGAAAATGTGTGATACGACATGTGATTATTATAAACTGGTATTAGATGAAAGATAGAAGGGCCTTATGGATTTGATGTGTTTCCATGGATTGACAATACGACATGGAAAACGTGTGCCTTGAGCTATATTTTTTGGTTGGAATTTCCCAAATTCTATCCTATCCTGAGACATTATGGAATTTTTTACAATTATGATATGTATTATGTCCCTTTGGACTATTCATAGATTCATATAATTATAAGAAACAGTTTTTATTTCATTTTTCCAAAGTAGTTTGGATAGATTTTTGGAAGTTTGGTTATTCCATGATGAATCAGCAGTTTATTGTTTAATTTTGGATTTTATTTTTTATTTTTTATACATCATTATAAATTTTTTTCCATTATCTAAGGATTAATTGGATGTGTCTTATTAAGATTATACAAAGACTGTTTAAGGGTATAATTGGGTGAAAGGAATAATTATTTTCCATGATTCAGTAAAGGTAAGGGGCCCTATGTTAGGTGGATGACTTGGATGAGCATGGAATTCAATGTAATAGTAAAATAAGATTTAATAGTTGTAGAATATTTCAATTTTTTGTTTTTTTATTATAGTACATTCAACTAGATTATTTTTTTTGTCTTGTATTCCATATTGGTTTAACAAATTAATTATTACTTGCTTATTTTGTATATAATTCTTTTTTATTTTCTTCTAATTATGTGTGTATGTTTTTTTGGATATCTATAGTGAGGGAATAGTATCCCTCTGTTTTTATTTACTCCCATTCCGTTAGATAGATTCCTCTTGCATAGGTGGAGGGTTGTATGAGGTCATGTGACACACTTACTTTGACACTATGAATCAAGACAAGGTGTTATAATGGCACAAAAAACATTCCATTTTTAGACAATTGATAGGAAAAAATTATTTCATTTAGAGATAATATTGTATAAAGGTATTTTCAATATAGAGGAAAATGTCATTGAAACAATATATAACATTAAGGATGTTTTATTATATGACATCTCTATTACTCTGGCATTTAAATTGTTGATATTTTCCTATGTTCTATTTTGTTATTTAAACATATCTGATTGATCAAATATAAAGTAATTTATTATTCATAGGGATGATTTTAAGACTGGGAGAATTATTTTATGCTTTTATTTATAAATAATTGTCAAAAATGGAATCACATTATTGTAATTTTATGGGGAATACCATAGTCAATTTGCATGAATTAAAGTAATTCATTTTTTATATATTATATTATAATAAAAGTTAAAGATAAAGAATATATAAATATATAAATACATATTGAAACTCAATGCATTGAAATATTTCTAATTTCACAAAAACATATTTATTGTTGTTGTTCTGTAATATCTAGTATTATTCTTCATGTATTGAAACTATATACTAGTTGTGTGACATAAGAATAAAGAAGGTAACGAAGATTTGTTTTATATAATTGAACTACTAAATGATACATCTAAATATATTATTAGAGTTACATGTAAGATACATATCTTTTATATAAATTAGATTAAATCATATTGTAGTTGTGGAAAAAAATGATATAATATCTATTATATTTAATTTTCAACATTTATTCAAGTTTTTTCAGAGGGAGGTAATCATTTAATATGTATGGGAGGGAGAATGAGAGTAGTTATTCAAAGAATGTATCCAGTAAAATCATATATATTCTTCTTCATATAATGTGTAATATTTATGAACATAATAGTGATATCACTAAAAAATGATCTGGAATAAAACCACAAAACCTTTATTGGGTGTCAGTAGAGCATAATTTTAGATGTTTTTTTAAATACCTATACAAATCTAAAAATTTGTTTTTATTTTTAGATTTATTTTATTTTTTTCACATATATATATATAATTAAAATAGAAATAAAAATATTAAATCTAATTTTATAATGGATATTTTAAAGGGATGTTATATGTTAATGTGAAATCAATGAACTCAATTCACCCCTCTCTTTAGTCTTTATCATCATAAAAAATAATATAATAAATCTTTTTTATAAAATACATTCATTGAATTTTCAATGATGGATGAGCATATTTAATGAGTAAAATAATTTTATATGGCCCTTTTAATGATTATTTATTTTTAAAACTTATGGTCGACTAGGTATTTCTTTTGATCCAATATATTTTCCTCAAAAACCATTATAAGAAAATGACTATGAATATATATTTGGGGTGAAATATAATAATAATCAATCCATAATTTTGTTGATATCAATATGAAATATGTTTTTAGAATTTTTTCCATATTATTTGAAATACACATAATTCTTTTTTAAACAAAAAATTATAGTATAGAAATCAATCTTCTTGTTGGACTATTTGAATTATTTATATTCTTGAATTTTATATATTGTTTTAAAACATTATTTACTAAATTCTTACACAAATAAAAAAACAATAAAAAATATCCTTATCTATTCAATTCATATATCAAACATGTTATTCCATAAAATTTAATTATGTTTCATATTTCATTTTGATTATCCATATAATCAATACCAATTTACTATAATGATATATTCAGAAGAAACTTTTTAGTTTTGGTGATCCTTATATAGACTCTTTCTCATTATTCTTTCATATGAATATATTCACACAATTATTCTCATTCACTTTTCATGAATGAAATAAATTTAATTTATAAAAATTTTATCTCTTTCTTTTCAAAACATTTTCTCAGGGGCTCAGTCTCCTAAAAGGTGTCTATTTTGGAATCATTCTTACTCATGAAAACATCATTTTTAATATTATTAACTATCATGGGTTTAAATAAATATTCTATTTTATCAGAACGTTTCTTCCTTTATATAGAGATTATTTTGGTTTTAACAATAATAACAAATGTATTTTTAAATTATTGAAATATGTCAATGATCTCTTGCTATACTATAATTTAAAAATTACATGAGAATATAAATCCTGATGTTTAGTTTTCATTAAATTTTTCTTGAAATTTTTTGAGTACTATAATCCTACAATATCTTCTAAACATGTGAATATACTCAATATTTCCCTCCTGAGTTCCTCCCATAACTATTCAATGACGATTTAATATGTAACAAAATTATTTTATTAAAAATAAAAACCATATTTAACTCATGACACATATATAATTCTGAAATTTACATCATCATTATCAAGATCAAGATTTAACATAATAATAGAAATTTCATTTTGATTCTTTTTATATGTTTATCAAATTCTAAATAATTATTAAAAATCATTATAACATATTATTTAGTTGTGCCCATCAAATTCATTAATTTCATTACCTCTAATTTTCGATAATTTAATAATGTCTTACTACTTATAATATAGTGACCCAATATTCTTATACATGAATATAAAATATTCTTAGATGAATATTCAATACATTACAAAAACACACAGTTAACAACCATAATATTTTAGTTTGATTGGAAACATGAAACATAATATTATTAATTCATGAAAGATATTCAATTTTTCCCATAAAGATGTTCCCCTTTAGTACTCAAACTTAAAATATTACTTCATAACCAAAGATAGGAAACATAGGAAAGGTTGATATCAGATGCTCAATAAGGTTAAACAAATGAGATATATAAGAAATAAATGATCATAAGGGTACGGGAACATGATAATAATAGTTAAAAACCATACCACATAAATAAAATATCATTATCTTGATCCATGGAATTAATATTATAATTTCATAATTAATTAATCATAAGAAAATAAAATAACATGATCCATGAGAGAATAACATTGGAATAATATATAAAATTATTCTATACACATATACATATATAATTTTACCCTATAGCTACTTATGAAGAAAATCCTACCATGTCTATTCTGGAAAAATCACCATTGTAACTAATTCGACATTGAGATATCCTCCCATGCACCCTCTTAGATTGGGAATCATATAATCTTTATTGTACCCTCTTATTTTAGTGATGGGAAAAACTACTTTTTTCCCTCTATTTTTTATAGTGGTTAAACCTCCACTACACCGTCTTGTTTTGGGCTTGGGATAACCTCCCATGTAACCTTTGACCATAGATAACATTAATCATTAAAAAATTATTTAGAGGGATATATATGTATCATACATCTCATAATGAAAATAATAAAAAGGTATTCCAAAAGATGAAAATATTTCATCATATAATAACCCATGAAATGAAATGGGTTTCATAAAAATTTCATTATATCATAACTTATGTAAAAGATAAAGTTTTTGTAATCATTTAAATATTTTATTATAGCATAAACAATTAAAATATAATTAGTTATAACAATTATTTTACCATGGTATAATATGTTGAAAAATAAATGGGTTTCAGGATAATCTTTGCATCATATAACATTCATAGAAAGAAAAATAATGATGTTCATGGTTTATATCCCCAGAAAGGCATAAGTTCTATCAAAAGATCTCATCTAAGATGGTGAATGATTTGAAAAGATAAATTTTAAAGATTTCATAGGGAAAAATAATTATTTTAAAATTAAAAAAAATTTAAATGATTTTTCTTTGAAAAAAACCTTGATAAAATGTAATGGAACCATTAAATACGTTAGTTCTCATGAAAGTGAGAAATATTGTCCATTGTCTGCATGTTAGAATCAAATATTCTTTTAACATTTCCTTTAAAAGGAAAACATGTATTATTTTGAAAACGACATAAAGATTCATTTATTTTATTTTTTGAAAAAGCTAAAATATTTATAAGAAATTATTTCAAAAAAAATTATATATTTTTAAAAATTGAAAACATTTATAGAAAACATAATTTTAAAATAAAGTATATTTCATATCAAAGTGAGAAATAATATCAAATTTTCAAACAAAATCCCTAATAATTATAAGAAAAAAGAGTGTAAAATGGTATAATTACATAAAAATTTAATGAATAAACAGAGGATAATAAATTTCATTTGCTTTTTGAGAAAGAAATCATAATACTTCATCATTCGATGAAAAATAATAAATAAACCTCATAGACAATGAGATTGTAACATCAAACCCTTACCACTTTTCTAACTTTTGAATCGTAAGACCCCTGAAAGAATAACATAAATGTATTATTTTAAATATAATTAATATAATTATATTAATGACATAAAAATTTAATGGGCATAATATACACCTCATAAATAAAGGAAGCAGATAACATAACTTGTTTCCAAACAGTAAAAATTGGATATAAATCCATTACTAGTTGTGAAACATTTGAATCATAGACCCCATGATAAAATAAAATCAATAGAAACATTAATTATCATGAAATGAGGTATATTCCTGATATATCTTATCTTATGAGCTGTATATACAATACACAAAAGAAACAAGTGTTGAATATAGAATAAGTCTCTCATAAATAAAAGTGAGACTAGAAATCAAGTTACCATAAGTATCAAATTTGTAAAAGTTTGAACCTGCAATATAATGAATATTTATATTTTTATAAATGTATTAAATAAAAATTTAATATATTATAATATATATTATTTACATATTACAATTTATTACCAATTTATTAATAATACCTTGTTAAAATCATGTTTTGCGTAACAATAACGTTATTTTCTGTATGTGTTTTGATTTTTTTGTTTCAGTCATATTAAATTGATCCTGGGTCCATAATATATAGAAAAATAATAATGAAATAATTGAAATATTTAAACATCAACTAAACTTTTAATATCACTCATGAAGATTTTTTTGATAAATTATGTTTCTTACGATTGTGGATATGGTAGGTCGTACAAAAACATGAAAATAATTTCCATTTTTCAGTGATAATTATAGAAATCTTGTAAGTAATATTTAAAAATTAATTAATGATCATAATATCATATTATATATATATATATACATATCATTAATTTGGTTTGGTGATGAAAAGATGGAGTCACATCGCTTTGTTATGGCGGTAGTCCACACGTACGCGGACGAAATTATCATATTTCAATGAACGAAAAGGTATAAAATAAAATTATATATTCTATATTAATAATGATAAATATGTTACTAATATATTCATTATTAAATTTATATCATCTATACTTATCATTAATATCTTTCATATAAATCGTTAGTGAGAAAACATCACATTACTTTATGAGGTAGTAGTCCGCAGTACACACGAACAATGTTATTGTATCCCCTATGGAATATAAATTAAATTTGTATATATATATATATATTATATAATGACTACATAATTATATTTATGTTATAAATATCATATATATAATTTATATCTATCACCATACCCAACCAGGATAGTTAGTAAAGGAAACAATTAATGGCATCTGTTTGCGAGGCGGTAGTCCATGTATACACAAAATGATGATTTCTTAACCCATTTAACGGAATTAGAGATGGTTTTAGTTCATTAAAATAACAAAAAAAATATATTATTATATAGTATAGAATTATTATTTTATATTATAATGTTTTGATACAAATTTAATGGGGTGAAAGAAGAAATTAAACAAAATAATCACCGAGGAACATTACATCTTCTTTAGGTAACCTCCATAGGCTTGCACCAAACGACTTCCAAGGATATATTTATGCCAAAAAAAGGTTTGTATGACGAGATTTAGGAATTATAGAATTTATATGGGTTGGTATTAGATGATCCAAAATGGTGTGAAGGTGTGAAGAATATAGGAGTTGGGCTGGCCTTTTATAAGTGAAGTGAGTGGCACAACTGTAATTTAAAAAAAAAGGTGTAACCACATTATTATAATTCTATAAGGCTCTAAAATATATAATTATAAAGAATAATAAAATAAAGGGTCTGAATATGGTCATAAAATATATTTTATATATGTTTTATGTCATTTTAATACTTATATTTTGTAACTCCAAGTAAACCATTTTTTACCTCAACTACAAGAACTGATTTTTTCCATTTTCAATATTCTTATTGGTCAAAAAATAAGTTTTAATTGTTAGAAAATATAATTTATTATGATTTAAATAAAGGAATAATTTTTTTAAAATTTAATTAAAATAATTTTTAAAATTTTATTTCAAATTAATTACATAAACACGATGAGAAATCATGTTTTCGGAGAGAAAATATTTAAATTTTACAATGATTTTATATCGATTTTCAAAATAAAAATAATTCCACTTAAAAAAATTATATATATATATATATATATATAATTTAACAATATTTATATTAAAAAAATTTATAGTATAATTTAACTTTAGAAATAATTTAAACCGAAATGCAGTTTTCAGTTAAAATTTTGTAATTTTCATTATCCATGTGAAAATTAATATTATCAGAAAATTATCCAAAATTTAGAAAAATTAAATTTTGACATGATGATTTTAAAAATGGTTTATTTTCAACGAATATTTATTAATGTTTAAAAATTAATTTTCATATATATCCACAAAAATGCGACCAAACAGTTTTTTATAGAAATAAATTTTTGGGTGTAAAATTGGATTTATTAATATAACATTTTAATCAAACACAATATATAATTGTGAAATAGTTTATTAGATATATCATATATATATTTATTTAATATAATTCACCAAATGTAATGTTTTTAATAAATTGACGTAATTCACACTTTTGTGGATTAAAATGGTTTTCTAGAAAAAGACTTTCTTTATTTTTAGAGTTTTTTCTTTATTTCTAATTAATTAGTCCATAAAGAATCCATTTTACATAATTGTTAAAATAATATATTTTCATAATTTTTATAATATTATTAATACACTCTATTTAAATATATATTTTAAAATTTTCATATTAAGTAATGATATTTTTTGTTAGTATTTAACGTTTTGTTTAAACTCAGGGTTATGTGGAAGGTATGTCAACTTAAATATTTCATGTAATCCAAGAAAAATAATTGTTTTGTGTAACATAAGAAAAAATATATGTTTCATGTAAAGAATGTTAAATTCTATTTTCCTCCTAACGAAATCTAAAATCAATGTTATGTATAATGAAAGATAAATTCAGTGTTGTGCATAACAAAAATATACAAAAGCTTAAGTTTATTGGAAATATATTTCACAAAATATCAGGGATATTCATTCTACGCCCATTAAGATTAATTTATTAATTGAAATTAATCTCATTCATGCAAGGTTTAAAATTTAAGAATTCATTCATTGAGCCTAATATCAAACAAATTAATAATAAATCATTCTTTAAAAATGGAATGTTTGAAACAGAATGGTTGGATAAAGTATCTCAGATGTTGATTTCCATATAATAAAACATAGGTGGAATGTGAATATTTGGTCATTGAAAAAATCATAAATACTTATAAGGAGAGATAGAGAATATTGATAACAAGAAAGTGGTTTGTCCAAATAAGGCTAATAGGAACAACACTATAAACCAAAGAGGCCCAAAAAGGTAATTTATGTCATAAAAAATGATGTAAAATGGTTAAAATTTAATTTCATAATCCTTATACTAATGTGGGGGAATTTATATAAGAAGTCAAAATCACTTGATTTCATTCCATTTCAGAAATAGAATCTCACCATTTCTCCCTGGTGAATTTCTTCATCATATCATAGTCTAGTAGATAATATTTTCATGTCTAAAGTACTATATAAAATCCATAAGTAAATGATAAGTCATTACATATATCTATTTTTTTAATAATGTTATCAATGGTTACCCGATATGGATTAATCTTCATATGGTGAGTTAATAAGTTAATATCTAAATCCCATTTTTAAGTTCAAAATAAACCATTAAATATGGTTTAAACTCTATAACACTTCCAAATTTAACCATTTATAAACATTGTTACTAAATTTCCTATAATCAACTTAAAATTAATCATCCATATATCTTAAATTATCCCTTTATAGTAACATAACAACCTTGTTAATACCTTCATCTTTTATTCTCTTGAAACATGTTAAAATTTTTAAATACCATAAAAACTTATTGAACATATATATAATTTCCCATTCATTTCATAAAATAAAGATTATTAAATGTATTCCTTAGGCTCAAAATTTCTTTAAAATCAATCAATGATAACATAAAACACTTTTTTAACAAATAATTAATCATTTACACAGTAATATGTAATATCCAATTTACTTATTCATAACTAACATCAAGTTATCCCAACATCATTATCTTAATTTCTAGAATATAATAATTGTTATCTTCCATTAATTAAAATATCAACATTCCATTAAATCACTTTTCTGATCTATAATTACCATTTAATATACTTTTTGAAATCCTTAATGATTTTTTACTGAACAATACATCTATTTTTCAAGATTCATCTAACATAATTCTTTAATTCCAATACATCATCACTTAAATTATTACACATCATTATTAAAACCATAACTAAAAATCATTTTCTTACCACTTGAAAACTCTTTCCTACAATATTAAATATGAATCATGTATTAAGATAGGTGAACCTCAATTTAATAATTCTTCTTACTTGTAAAGCAAACTATACTGTTAGAATAACCTATATATTTCACATGTCTCTCATGGTATCTTTATCAAAAAAATATATAACTATTTAAAACACCACCTTGTTGATTCTCTTAATAGCTTTCCCCTTGGACATTGATGATCATAATGATCATACATTGCATGATTATAACATTCACCAATTGATGATACCATACAGAGACCAATATTTTCATCCATTGTGTAAACTAAACATTATATTTTCCCATAGTAATATACTACTCTATAACATTATTATCCATATATAAAACTTACTCTAATTCCTTGTATCCATGCACTGGATTGATTTTCCCACATTTTTGACATGTTACAAACTATACCATATTTCCTCCATGGTCTCTACTACCAGAACTCTCAGTGAACTATATCATTATATTCTTTGTAGAGTCCATGAGTTGGTTAATGTATAGGTTTGTCATCATATTTTGTGATAATTTTTTTGGAATAATCTAGATATCCTTCACTTGAGTCGTAATCCCATTTAGTTTATTATATTAATCTTGTTTTCATTCATATTAACTATTAACATGATTCATTTTGGTTCCATTAATTGAATAAAACTAAAAATCAGAGTGTGAGTAAAATTAATTATAGTGGGGAACCACATAATCATGGAAAATAAATTATTGTATTTCGAAATCTAGACACTCACATTTTATTCTATGACAACTTAGTTTTACCCTATTTTATTTATAGTAAACATATGTTTAAATCCTTTATGATTTTTTATAAAGACTTTGTGAATTTAAAAAGAATATCCCCTAGAAGTATCACACCAGGGGTGCAGTAAGGCATGTTTTCATACATAGGGGGATGAGAAATTCCATTTTAA
Source organism: Viscum album (assembly GCA_963277665.1). NCBI lineage: Eukaryota > Viridiplantae > Streptophyta > Magnoliopsida > Santalales > Viscaceae > Viscum > Viscum album. The sequence continues at coordinate 857,783,183 of OY728157.1, read as the reverse complement.
TACACCATTTTCGGAGTTATTACCCCTAGGTACCTCTATGATAGAGCCATATTCACTTTAGTATTGATAAAAGGATGTAATTTATTTCAAATGACACACTTTATTCTTTAAAATAATTCAAGTGAATTTTCCTATCATTTGAATCATCCTTAGACAAACCCTTAGAGACATCCTAAGACATGTTATTATAAATATCACTTGTGATATCATAAAAATTTTCTCGTACTAGTTTAAAATGGTTAAATTAACCATTCCTCTCATACAAAATATAGAGACCTAAGATTATCATACATGAGAAATAGATATTTTGTTGATGAATATTCATTACATTAAACAAACACACATCTGAAAACTATAATAGTATTGTGACTTTCAAAACTTGTTACACAATATTCTAAATTCATGAAAGATATAAAAATTTTTACACAATGATCTTCTCTTTTAGTAGTCATAATTTAAACCATTCTCCATAACTTGGGGAAAGTAAAAAAAAAGAAATGTTGGGCTAAGATTATCTTTAAGGGTATGAAAATAGATACATAAGCATAACATCAGAATAAGGGTATGAGGACATGAGAATAAAATTTGAAAACCATATCCTATAAACTAATGATCATAATATTAATTCATGGAATAAATATTGGTATTTAATAATATATGAATCATAAGAAAATAAAATAACATCACCCATGAGATAATAACATTGGGATATAAAATAGAATTTTTTTCATACAAAAAATCATAAAAAATATTTTATCAAGTATATATACAATGAAATTCATAACATTATAGGATTGGGTTAATCACTAGTGTACCTAATATGGGATTAGGATGAAATCACATGTACCCAATTATTTGAATCTTAGGAAAAACAACCATGAACCCTATTGTTTTAGACTAAATATAACTTTATGTATCCCTTCCTGTTTCAGGCTTGGAATAACCTCCTCTATACCCTTTGAGCTCATATAAAAGAATCATTACCCAATGAATTGGAGGGAGATATAGGCCACACACATATCATATTGAAAATCATTCACATGTGTATGAGAAGATCATAAATAATTCATCATATCATAACCGATGAAATGGAATGGGTTTCAAAAGCATTTAATCATATCATAATATGTTGAAAAGAGATAGGTTTCATAATCATTTCATCATAACATAACTTGTGAAAAAAGAATACAGTTTCATAAGAATTTAATCATGGTATAACCCATTGAAAATGAAACAGGTTTCATAAACCTCTTTTTATAACATACCATTCCTATAATGAATAATAATGGTATCCTGGGTTCATATCTCTTAAAAATCATATGTTTCACCAAAGGATGTAATATTATGTGGAGAATGATTTTGAAATATCACATAGAAGAGTTCTTGTGAAAAATAATTTATTTAAAAAATTAAAATGTTTTCATAAAATTTACTCTCAAAATAACCTTAAAACATGAATGGGAATCTGGAAATCATTTATCATTCATGAAAGTGATAATTACTATTTATCTTATGCATGTTGAAAATAAATATTTTCCACATTTTCTATAAAAGGAAAAATGTATTATTTGTAAAAATAAATAATGATTACTTTTAAAATATTTTATAAAAGTTAAATCATGGAAAAAATTATTTTGATAAAAAAATTTATGAATGTTATACAAAATTTGAAAAAAAAATTAGATAACATTATTTTGGAAAGAAAATAGAATTCTGATTGAAGAGAGAAATAAATTAATATTTTCTTAAATATATTTTATCAATAATTTTAATTACAAATGAGTGAAAAAATAGTATTATTATTTTAAAATTTCATCAATATCCATAGTATAATAATATTTATTATTTTCTTGGAAAAAATATCATAGTATTTCATCTTTGAAACAATTATCACAAACAATACTGATAAACATTGAGATTATGAAATCAAACACTTAAATTTTTTGTAATTTTAGTATTGTTAGACCCGTGAGAGAATAAAATAAAAAGAAACATATAAATATCAATAAGAGAAGTATATTAATGATATAACCTGTTATAGGGGATGAATATATATATCATAAAATTAATTAGGTGCATTACATAAGTTATGTCCCAAATAAGAAAAATTGAGACATAAATCCCATACTATTTGATGAAATTTTGAATTATATACCCCATGAGAGAACAAGATAAATAAAAATAATAAAGATAATTATATGTGGTATATTCATGATATATCATGTTATATATGAAGTATATACACCATAAAAAATAAGAAGAAAAGAGTGGTGAATATAACACAATTCCTATAAATACAAGTGATACTAGAAATCCCTGTACCTTAAGTCTCGATTTCCATTTTACACATTAAAATATCATTTATAATAAATATATGTTCATTATAAATATATTAAATAACCATAATTATATATATAATACTATAAATTATTTAATTATTCATTTTTTAATATTTTATTAACAATTCCTTATTAAAATCACAATTCATGTAATAACTATGTTTTTTGTATATGTTTCAATTTGTTATTTTATTTTCTCTCTTTGTTCAAGGTTTCATCATATAAAAAATAAAACAGTTGAAAAAGTTTACATATTTATACATAAATTAAATTTTTAATACCAATCATTAATGATAGTTTGGTGAAATGAAGTATGTTATTATCATAGAGATCATAGATTGTATATACTCATGAGTAATGTTTCCATATTTAAACAATTATTATAGAAAGGAAGTAATTACTATTTTATATTTAAATAATGATCATAATACCATATTATTTCACTAAATGTACATAAACACATCATACATGTGGTGTGGTGATGAAAAGAGAGAGTCACATCACTTCATGAAGGTGGTAATCCACAAGTACAAGAAAGATGTTATCATCTTTGTGTGAGTGAAAAGATAATAATGAAAATGAAATATTATCATTTATGAATGATAATAATTTCTTGAAAGTTATTTTTATGTAAAATATATCACACACACAGAGATATATATATATATATATCATTATAATCTTCCATATAAATCATTAGTAAAAAACGAATCACATCGTTTCTCGAGGCGGTAGTCCACTGTATATAGGAACAATGTTATCATATCCCCTATATAATGTATAGTAAAATGGAACATATTCTATAAGGACTTAATAAGTATTTTAATGTTATAAATTATATATATATACTATGAAATAATAATCATTCCCTACAGCAAGAGGCAGTAATGGAAAATGAATGACATAGGTTCAAGTGATTGGTAGTCCACTGTACACATGAACAATGATTTAGTAACCCTATTTTTTAAATAGAAGATGGTTGTAGATATATTAGAATAATATAAAATATCATTATATGTCACGACCCGTCCCTCGGGGCCCATGTTGTGACTACCCCAAGCCTGTCTTCCATAGGATAGGGGACGACGACTAGTACCGAAAGAGTATTACCTAAAACTAGAAAGGCATTGCCTTTATAATATGTAAACACATGCAACCAATCACACAACAAGATACAAAATAAAGTAAACTGAAATGTAAATTGAGTGAGTACAGTAAGTAAAAGGGGCTAGAATACAAGCCCAACTAGAAAGTACAAGTACAACTAGAATACATTATAACTGAAGAAAGAGAAAGATAGCTACTGGGTCATCCTCCGAGGATCCTACCTAAAGGGTAGGTACAGATTGACTCCTTATCACTCCACATCCTCTCGTATCCTTTGCATACTGACATGTCGTATGGTCCACCTCCGAGCACCATCCAGTCCTGGTACTCTCAGCCTCGATTAGTGTTTTCCATCATCTGCACCAAACAAAAAGAGGTGTGGGAATATCTCGTACAGGGTTGAGTATAATGATACTCAGTAGGGACCCCGATACCCTCATGGTCTCTCATATCCACAAAGGATAAACCAAAAGCATGAAATAAACCATCAACACTACTTAGTTATATTCCCATACATATACCTAAGCTATCAAGTAAACCCATCTCAATCATGAGGAAAACACAGAGTCCAAATCCAAAGCCCCAAGCTTAACTATACCACAAAGGAAGAAATACCACAAAGGAAAGTACCACACAGGTATGCCACACCGATGAATACCACCAAGGTATTACCACGAAAAAAAGTACAACATAGTTATGAACTCAGTTCACAATAGGTATAACTTAAGTACAATAGTAGAGATGATTAGATGTAGCTACAGAATCATCTTACTCTGTTAAGAGGTAGACCCACATAGGATCACTCTGTGCAAACCCAAACAGTATCACTAGGTGCTGACCCACACAGGATCATAAGGTGCTGACCAACACAGGATCACTAGGTGTTGACCCACATAGGATCACAAGGCGCTGACCAACACAAGATCGCTAGGTACTGACCCACAGAGGATCACAAGGTGCTGACTCACACAGAATCACTAGGTGCTGACTCACACAAGATCTCAAGGTGATGAACCATAGAGGTTCACAAGGTGTTGACCCACACAGGATCACTCTAAGTGTTGACCCACACAAGATCGCTCTATATTCTTCACATCACAGCCAACTATTGGGTTCCTGCACTATGCTCGCTTATCTCAGGGAGGATCTGGTCCACAAGCTATTGGTCATTACTCCAACTGCCATGAAGTCCCATGATGAAGTATCTCAAAGGTCCACCAGGTCATAGGGGTCTCATCGCAACAGACGACATGTCATTCGGATGCCCAATCTGTGAGTTATTGGCCTTTTTGTCCCGAGGGCCTTGTTGGACTCGTGCTCAATCCAACCTGACCATTCCCAAAAATTATCCAAAACTCTAGTGGGTTATACCAAAGGGGTATTCTCACTCCATGGTTTCTAGTAACCTAATAATTTTTCCCAACCCACAAAAGTAAAAATTTGCAGATCATCTGGGTAGTGAGTTGATCCACATTCATTGTTTTTGAAGGGAATAATATGGGAATATAATCATACTCAAATTAATCCCCTACCTCATTCATTTTATTGGTTGAATAGGTGGAAACAATGATCATCGATTGAAGACGTCCCATGTTGGAGGATGTCAAGTGGAAGAATCCGAAGTCATGCGTCGACGTTGTTCGTTGGAGGAACATTCTTCATGGAGGAAGTTCTTCATTAGAGAAATGTAATCCTCCCAATATTTCTCCTCTCCCAATTACACAAAATTGAAAAGTATCCAACTTCTGATATGTTTCCCCAATTTAATTTTTTTCATAATTTATGTTGGATCCACTTAATTAATTGATGAGTTTTGCACAAAATTAATTGAAGGGGGTGGCACCAGAAAGGTGGAGAAAGTTTAAAAGGCTTCCCCACACTTAAGAGGGAGTTCAAGGGGGTTTAGCCTCGGAGGGTCCCCACCACCATAACCTCTCATGTGAGTTTTAGGCTCAGTGGTCCCCACCTCCATAACCTCCCATGGGAGGTTTTCGTTCAGTGGTCCCCACCTCTGAAACATCCACATGGCAGTTTCAATAGAAAATAAAAATAAAATGTTACACCATTTTATTTTATTTTATTATTTCACAAATAAGTGAAAAACTAACTTCAACCCTCATCCTACTGTGGTCGAGGTGAAGGTCTCCTTATGAAAATATCGGCGCTGTGAGTTCAACAGTGTCCGTATATTTCAATTCTGAGCACCGATTTAAATGTTACAAAAACATGCAATCACGTTTACTAAACGTACCTAAATAAAAGTTCAGAAATTAATTCCGGGCACACCGGGCCTCAGAATCATGTTCTGTCAATTTTTGCGGACATGTAAAATTCCCTTTAAATTAAAAAAAATACATGGAAATTATGGGTCTTTACATTCTCCCCACCTCAGGTATTTATGTCCCCACAAGCCACAACTCAAACTAAGGGAACAAGTGGGGTACTGAGCACGCATCTGAGCCTCCCACTCCCATGTGCTCTCCTGGAGGTTCCAGTGCTACCAGAGAACGCACACTGGAGGCATTGACCATCCACGAAGGACCCTCTCTTGTTGATCCTCAATCTCTGTTGGAACCTCTGTAAAAGTCACCTCATCGTCGACGCCCAACTCTCCATGGTCGATTATGTGAGAAGGGTCGTGTGCATATCTCCTCAACTAGGATACGAGTAAGACTTCATGAACTCGGTGCAACTGAGGTGGAAGAGCTAAGTGGTATTCCACCTCTCCAACTCTGCTGAGGACCTGAAAAGGTCTGATAAACCTCGAAGATAACTTTCCGCCGCGGCCAAATCTCTGCAAAACACATCGAGGTTAGACCCGTAGAAAGACGTGGTAACCATCCTTGAACTCTAGGGGTCTCTATCGTCAGTCAGCATTATACTTATTTCGGCTCTGTGCAATCTTCATCTACTCCATGATGATTTTCACCTTCTCTATGGTATCCTATACCATCTCTGATCTCTCTAGTGTGGACTCCCCTAGGTCAATCCTACACAAAGGTGATCTGCAAGGTTGCCCGTACATTGACTCAAAAGGTTCCATCCCAATGGTGGTGTGATATCTGTTGTTGTATGAAAACTCCACTAAAGGAAAGTGATAATCTCAGCTATGACCAATGTCGAGGACGCAAGCATGCGACATGTCCTCGAGGGTCTGAATGGTCCACTCATTCTGGCCATCCATCTGAGGATGGAAGGCGGTGCTCAAATGAAGCTATCTCCAGAAATCCTTTTGCATCCCCTTCCAGATTCGTGAAGTAAAATGTGCATCATGATCGGAGACAATTGTCGATGGTAATCTATGTAACCGCACAATCTCCTACACATAGAGGCATCCCAATCTCTCTACTGATCCCTACACTCTGATCGGTAGGAAGTGGGCCGACTTGGTGAGTAGGTCAATTATTACCCAAATCGAGTAATGTATCATGGATGTATGTGGATGTCCTATCACAAAGTCCATGGATATCTCATCCCACTTCTACTCTGGGACCTCTAAAGGATGAACCAAGGATGTTGGTGCCTGATGCTCCGCCTTCACTTTCCAACAAGTAAGACACCAAGAGACAAACTATGCAACTAATTTATTCATTCCCGGCCACCAGGGATTGCATCGGAGATCCTCATACATCTTTTCCACTCATGGACATACCTCTAGAGGGTATCTGTGGAACTCTATCAACACTTCCTATTTAAGTGACACATGTACCATGGTACGTCCTTTAAAGAGGATGACATTCTCCCTACCTTCATAAAATCCATCACGTGACTATCCTGTGGATATCTGAGCATTTCATGTCTCGTAGTCAGTGTCCCCACGTTGTGCCTCCCTAACTCACTGAGGAAGTGGGGGAGTGACTGTAAGAGACTGAATAAAATCTACTCCATCCTAATCCAAAAAGGATATCTCTAAAGCAGCCAGCTGCTACGTCACCTCACCTAATTTTTGTATACCATATCTACTGCTGAGTGCATCCACTACAACGTTTCCCTTCCCAGGAGTATAGACTATCTCGAATTCATAGTCCAGGAGGAACTCAATTCAATGTCGTTGTCTCAGTTTCCGGTACATCTGAGAAAAGATATACCTGAGACTCTTGTTATCCGAGTAGACTGTAAAACGTTTAGCCATCAAATAGTGCCACCACATTTTCAAGGCAAAGACCACTACTGCAAACTCTTGGTCATGGGTAGAATAGTTCTTCTCATGTTGTCTCATCTGTCAACAACCGTAGACGATCACAGCTGGCTACTACATTAGGACACATCCGAGTCTAATCCCTGATGCATCAAAGTAAACTACGTACCTGATGCCCTCATCTGGAAGCCTCGTGATGCGGGAACTAGTCAACCTCTACCTCATCTACAGGAAACTCCACTGGAATCTCTCTGACCACACGAAGGGTTTCCCCTTCTTTGTCAACGCTAATAGAGGTGATGAAACTCTGGAGAAATATAGTACAAATCTCTAGTAGTATCTGACCAAACATAGGATACTTCGTACCTCTGCCACACTCTTGGGTGGCTCCCAAAAAAGTACCTCCTCAATCTTTGATGGATCCACTATAAATATAGCCTTTGATATAAAATTTCCCAGAAAGTGAACCTCTCGGATCCAGAACTAGCACTTCAAGAGCTTACCGTAATGCTGGTGCTTTCAGAGTGTGTCCAGAACTACCTGAAAATGATAGGCATGCTCCTCCTCAGTAGCCGAGTAGATCAGAATGTCGTCAATGACGACTAATAAAAATCGATCGAGGTATGGCTAAAATATCATGTTCATGAGTCCCATGAACACTTCTAGAGTGTTGGTTACTCCGAAAGGAATAACCAAGAACTCGTAGTGGTCGTACCGACATCTTAAAGTCGTCTTATGAAAATCCTCATCTCATACTCTGAGATGATGATAGCCTGATCTGAGTTCTATCATTGAGAACCACCGTTCTCCCTTCAGCTGATCAAAGAGTACATCAATCCTCGGAAGTGGTTACTTGTTCTTCACAGTAACCTGGATCAGGCGCCGATAGTCAACACAAAGTCTCAAGCACCCATCCACCTTCTTGGAAAAAGGAATCAGGTCTGCCCAAGGGGAAACACTAGGCCGAATGAATCACTTCCCCTCCAAGTCCTCTAGCTGTGTCCATAGCTCACGAAGCTCCACGAGAGCCATCCAATACGCTGGTGTAGATATTGGTGTCGTCTTGGGGTAAAAGTCAATGTAAAATTACACCTCTCTGTGAGGAGGTAGACCTGAAACATCATCAGGGAAGACATCCACTATTAGGAGATCCCAACTGATGCTCTAGCCTCCTAGAGTAATCTTACACTTCCAACACTAGTGTGTAATCATCAAATCTTCTCCCATAAGAGTATCTATATATAATGAATGATCAAACGACTTGGTCAGAATCTCCAAGTTCCGAATGAGGGTAGTGGTGATAAATTAATGACTAGAACCTATGTTTTTAAGTACTGTAGATAAGGTAGAGTACAGATAGATCATACCTCGTATCATCTTCGGAGTGACGTGATCATATGCCTCAACTGCCTGGAGCTGAGATCACCCCTATCCACCTACTCTATATAGTCGGGGTGGACCTCTTGGTGGGGGTGGCAGTAACATCTCAAAATTTCACCCACTACCAGATGCACGACCAGCTCCTCTACCACGTCCGCCTGCTCCCTGCAGACCTCCTTGGTCGAATCTCTATCTCTTCTTGGGCAGTCATTTGATCTCCTACTGATCATCCATACAGTGGGTCAGAAAGTTACAAGCCATGTGACTCCACCTACCACATGTGTAAAACTGCCCACTCCTAGTATGACTGGGTCCGCCTCAGGTGCCCCGCACAACCGACCCTGATTCATGCTGTCGTCCACCTGTAGGTATGGTCCTCTTTGACTTCAACGTCATATGTCTAATTCCAGATGCAGAAGACTCCACTACGTGACGACTTGTGGTGTGTCTCGCTGCTGGTTTCTGCTCAGCAAGAAAAATCTCTACTAAGGGGGCTCTCTCTAACACCCACGCCTACATTGGGATGCTCGGAGAAATCATCGAAGTCCTGATCTCTTTCTTGAGACCCTGTTCAATGGTCTAGGCCCTGAAGAATGGGAATCGCACCATATCTGTGGAGTAGCATGAGAGCTCATTAAACCTCGCTGAGTACTGAGCCACAGTCAAGCTGCCATGCTGCAGATGAAGTAACTCTTGAATGTGCATTGCGTGAAGAGTCATGGGGAAAAACTCTACCCGAAACAGGCTCTCAATGTCTTCCCAGAAAATCGTCACCTCGTCATGAACTTGGAGAATCAAGATACAACATCTTCCTGCTACTACCTATAGAAGCCTGGTGGAAAGAATCACCATGAGATTAGTTGGTGTCCCTACTAGTCGGAAGACTTTCACTACAGCCTCCAACCAATTCTCAGCTACTTGTGGGTCTGCCTCTCCCCTAAACATGGGTGGCCTATGGAACTGGAACTCAGTCAATGCGCTCAATCAGTGTGAACTCTATGATATTGGGGCTGGTGGCATCGGTGGCACAACGGGTAATGGTACCGCTAGTGCCTCCACTGGTGCCTATACTGGAAGAGGGTTATGGACTGAGGCCTCGTCGCTCGGTGGGTTGTCAGTGCTCACTAATCTCGGAAGCCTAGATGGCTGTCTTCATGGAGGAATCCAAAAAAACAAATTGGTGCGCCAGAGGCAATAAGTTATACCTGGTGAGTTGAATCAAAGAGTTCACAAAAAGACTCTTGAAAACATACATGCAATTAGTATTTTCAGGCACTGAGTCGAAAATCAGAAATCAGGGTCTTGGTGTATGGATACGTCGCCCGCCGCACCGACACTGGATTCCCTAAACTGATAACCACACTCACAACACTTAACAATATTGTTATTAAAAAGAATTATCAGAGTCCAATGTTCTATGGTATAACGAACTCCAATGATACCAATTTGTCACAACCCATCCCACGAGTCCCGTTCCGTGACTACCCCAAGCCCGCCTTCGATAGGATAGGGGGTGGCGACTAGCACTAAAGGCGTATTCCCTAAAACTGGGAAGGCATTGACTTTATAACCTGAAAACACATGCAACCAAGAACACAACAAGATACAAACTCAAGTAAACTATAATGTAAACAGAGTGAGTACAATAAGTAAAAGGGGACATAATACAAGACTAACTGGAAATTACAAGTAAAACTGGAATACAATACAACTGGAGAAAGAGAAAGATAGCTATTGGGTCATCCTACAAGGTTACTACCGAAAGGGTAAGTATAGATCACCTCCTCAACACTCCACGTCCACTCGTATCCTCTGCGTACTAACACACCGTATGGTCCTCCACCGAGAACTGTCCAATCGTGGTACTCTCAGCCTCGATCAGTGATGTCTGTCATCTGCACCAAACACAACGAGGTATGGGAATAGCCCGTACAGGGGTGAGTATAACGATACTCAGTATGGACCCCGAGACCCTCAAGGTCTATCAAATCCACAAAGGATAAACTACAAGCATTAAATCAAACGTCAACCATACTTAGGTATATACCCATACATATTCCTAAGTTATCAAGTAAACCCATCTCAATCATGAGGAAAACACATAGTCCAACTCCAAAGCCTGAAGCTCAACTATTCCATGAAGGAATGAATACCACAAAGTCGTGTACCACAAAAGTACACCACACCAAATAATACCACCAAGGTATTATCACGAAAAAAAAGTATTGCACAAGTACAGACTTAGATAACACCAGGTATAACTTATGTAGAGTAGTAGAGATGATTAGATGTAACTACTGAGTCATCTTACTCTATTAACAGGCACACCCACATAGGATCGCTCGGTGCTGACCCACACAGGATTGCTAGGTGCTGACCCATACAGGATTGCAAGGTGCATACCCACACATGATCACTAGGTGCTGACCCACACAGGATCACAAGGTGCTGACCCACACATGATAGCTAGGAGCTGACCCACACAAGATCACAAGGTGTTGACCCACAAAGGATCGCTAGGGGATGACCCACACAGGATTGCAAGGTGCTGACCCACACAAGATCACAATGTGCTCACCCACATAGGATCGCAAGGTGATGACCCACACAGGATCACTCTAAGTGTTGAACCACATAGGATCACTCTACATTCTTCATGTCACAGCTAGCTATTAGGTTCCCACACTATGCTTTCTAGTCTCTGGGAGGATCCATTCCACAAGCTACTGGTTGATACTCCAGCTACCACGAAGTCCCACGAAGAAGAATCTCAATGGTCTGCCACGTCATAGGGATCTGAAAACCATATACATCTTGTCATTCGGATGCCTGGTCTGTGAGTTATTAGTCATTTTTCCTGAAGGCCCGGTTGGATTCGTGTTCGATCCAACCCGACTATTCCGCGACATTATCCAAAACAATAGTGGGGTATTTCAAAGGGACCTTCTCGGTCCAAGGTTTCTGGAACTGCTGAAGGTTTGTCAAACGAACATCTACTTCCAATGTTATGGCCCAAGTATTGGGTCGTCACTACTCCGTGTCCGGTCCAACTCATTCACACCGACCCAGCCCGACCCGGCCTTGGATGACCCGGCCTGACGCACTGGGTCAGGCCCGCTATGTCCAGCTGGTGGCCCGGCCTGTGGGGCCTGGTACGGAAGGCTGTGAGGGCCGCAAGGCTGTAGGGGTTCCATGGGGGCGCGTGGTGGCTCGGACCTAGGGGGTGCTACTAGGGCGCTGGGCGGATCCGTCGTGTGGGTGTTTCACGGTCGCGGGGAGGCTTGGCCATGGGGGGGGGGCTTTCGTGAGGTGGTGGGGAGGCTCGGATCCAGGGGGTGCCATGAGGGAGTGAGGTGGCTCGGCAGCCGGGGTGCCATGAGGGAGTGGGGCGGCTCGCCCGTGGGGGTGCTGCAAGGGCGCCGTGAGGCTCATCTGGGAGGCTCGGCTGGGGAGACTTAATTGGGAGGGCAGAATCCATGGGTGCCGTGGGGTAGCTCGGCCAGGGCAGCACGGCGTGGCCGTGGGGCGGTGATTGTCATGGACGGCGGAGCGCTGTGGGGCACGGAGGTTGTGGGGCGGTGGGGCGACATGCCTTCGTCGGTGGTTCTCGAGTTCCACTGGTGCCAATTGTCGGCACCGGTCACCGTCACCAAATTCACTTTCTTTCATCGCGAATGATACACCATTTAAGAAGAACTACTCAGGGGTCAGCCATGTTTGTTTGGCCCACACCCCTCGTGTTAGATCGGTAGCAAGCAACTCAACATGAACAAGAATATCAAGTACGGGTAAAGGAAATTAATTCAAACACCCTCTCTACAACCTTCAGCAATAATTATTCCCAACCTGCAAAATAAAAATCCGTGGATCATTTTTATAGTTAATGGTCTGCATTCTTTGTTTTATAAGGGAAGAACATGGGAATATAATCATACTCAAATTAAACCCCTACCTTGGTCATTTTTTGTTGTCGACGAGGTGGAAAGAATGGTTGTCGATTAAAGACATCCCATGTGGGCGGATGTCCCAAGGAAGAAGTTGAAGCTGTGTGTCGTCGTTCTTCATTGGAGGAATGTTCTACATGGAACAAGTTCTTCGTTGGAGAATTTTAGTCCTCCCAATATTTTTCCTCTCACAATTCCACCAAATCGCAATGTAGTCATATTCTTGTATGTTTCCACAATTTAATTGTTGACATAATTTAAGTTGGATCCAGTTAATTTATTGATGAGGTTGGCACACAATTAATTAAATGGGGTGTGGCACCATTAATGTGGGGAAAGATTAAAAGGAATCCCCACACTTAAGAGGGAGTTCAAGAAGGTTTAGACTCAGGTCGTCCACACCACCATAACCTCTCATGGGAGGTTTAGGCTCAATGGTCCCCACCTCCATAACCTCTCATGGGAGGTTTTAGTTCAGTGGTGCCCAACTATGAAAAATCCACATGGGAGTTTCAAAAGAAAATAAAAAAAAATTTACACCATTTTATTTTATTATTTCACAAATAAGTGAAAAACTATCTTCCACACTCATCCTACTACGGTCAAGGTGAAGGTCTCCTTAAGCGAATACCAGCGCTTCGAGTTCAACGGTTTCCCCGGATTTCAATTCCAAGCACCGGTTCAAAAGTTACAAAAACAAGCTATAACCTTTATTTAATGTACCCAAAAAATAGTTTAGAAATTCATTCTGGGCACACCAGGCCTCAGAATCACACGCCATCAATTTTCACGGACTCATAAAATTCCCATTTAATTAAACAAATTACATGGAAATTCTGGGTCTTTACATTTTATGGGATATACTGAAGTTATTATATCATTATATTTTAATAAAAATTTACTAACATGAAGGAAGAAACAAAATAAAGAATCTTGTGGAAGAACGTTACCTTTTATTCAGGTAACCTCCTTAGGTTTTCATCAAAATAATTAATGAGTTAGATTTATGAAAAAAATAAATCATATATGAAGAAATTATGGAATTTTTTATGTTTTTTGGGCATTTAAAGTCTTAAATTGTGGGGTTATGGCATGAAGAGTAGAGAAGAGCATCTGTCCTTTTATAAATTTGGTGAGTGGAACACTAGTAATTTTTTTAATGGGAAAAGTGTTACCTTGTATTTATCATGAAAAAAGGATCCCAAATAGAGTATTCAAAATACCAATAATTTTTAGGGTCGATATATATCCAAAATATGTATTTTAGACACATTTTTTGTTCATTTTAACCCTTATATTTTTAGTTTATCCGTCAATAAACCAATTCTTTCTTTAACCGTGGTTGTTAATTTTAACTATTTTCACTATTTATTTACGTAAAAAATTATATCGAAATAATTATAGAATATAAAATATTTTTATTAAAAATATAGAATCCATTTTTTCAAATTAAATTCATTAACTTTGAAAGATTACATTTCCAATTAATCATTCAGATGCGATTAAAAGTGAGTTTTCAAAAAGAAAATGACCAAATGTCTATAAAGTTTTTATATACAATTTTAATATGAAATTGATTCCAATGAAAAAAATTGATTAATATATATATATATATATAATTTAAGTAATTTTAAATTAAAACCAATTTTAATTTTATTAATTATTTAAATGAAAAAACATTTTTTGATTGAAATTTAGTATTTTTCACTATTAATCAGAAAATTAATCATTTTATAAAATTCTAAAAAATTCACCATAGGATAATTTTTATATTATGATTAAAAAACATAACATTATTCTTTAAAATAATTTTTCAAAAATAGTCAATTTTTCTAAATAATTGTGTATAATGTTGACAAATTTTTTTATAAAAATAATGTTTGCAAGTATCAAATCAGATTAATTCTTATCTCTTGTGCAAAAAACACATAAGATTAATTTTAGTATGGTATATATTTATGATGATTTTATTATTTTTTCTTCAAATCTTGTAGGGGCCAAATAGTCTATTACTCTGAGAATATTATGTTCTTTTGACCCTTATAATGAAAAACCATTAATTGTGGCTTCACATTCTTACAATGTATTTTTCCCTTGTACTCATTCTTGTATCATCATCCTTATTAAATCATGGATTCTTGATATAGTGTAATGAATATGAATGATTAAAAACAATTTCAATCATCTTAAAGCAAAATTCTCCAGGAACAAATCATACCGCATTCAAAATATATTGTGGTATAATTTATTATGTACATGAATAATTGTTTATTTATATGGAGTATCATTAAACTTATATTGTATAAATTATTTTATTTAAATTTAATCCTTTATCAAAAAATAAATACATAATACACATCTATTGTGAAATGATTTTCATTAACATTATAATATACAAAATTTAATTAAGTATAAGTTTCTATTTCATATCAATATTTGTAAAATTTCAGTAAAATATACTAATATTAATTGTTAAACTATTGAATAAAAAAAATAAAACTTTAATTATGATACTCATTATTATTTCTATATATGAAATATATAAGTTGAAGCATGTGATTCAATATAATATAAATCTATTATAGGGAAACCCTGTCATGATTATGATGGGTTTTAGAGGGAAAACTCGCATAAAAATGTAGTGGAAGATAAAAACCACAATCCAAAAAAACATGGATCTATTAATATATTTATAATGAGTAATATATAGAATAAATAAAAGGTGTAACTTACTACATTATGATATGGATTATAAAAGATTAATAAGATCATGATTAAGATCATTAATGAGTCACAGATGAGTTCCTCCCTCCTATGGTGTAAAAGTTCCACCCAAATCTCAATTTTAATGAGAAAGATCTCTCTAAATCATTAGATTTCAATAAACGTGAGAATAAATATGTGATAAAATAAAGATCTCGATAAGTTAAACCTTGAAAATTTATAAACAATTCCCTGCATTTGATGAGGATAAAACCATCATATATAGGAATCAATGATACTAAGCATATAACCAATATTAATTTTATATTTTAAAAAATTTATAATATATTCGACTATATTAAAAGATTTTGTTATCCATAAAAAAGTTAATATTGCATTAAAAAATTGTATTTTTACTTATAAATTTTTCAAAACCAGTATCATATGATGATAAAAAATATTATAACAATTTTTAGGAGAAAATGATATATCACCACCTTATCCCATATGATAATCAATATGTAATTCACCATAGAAGAATGATCACCACCATTCATCAAATCATCCTCATATATACCATGACTTAAACTATGCTGTGAAATAATCCTTTTTAGAGTTTATATCCTTCAATCTCCCACATGTAAAAAATTATCATTGAATTATTTGAATTTCAATTTATGAATCATAATTTTAAATTAATTATTAAATCATAGTAAAAACACATTTGAGATATATTTAATTTCTTTTGTAATATACATCTTCTATTTTCCTCATATTCCATATTATTTGAATTAATTATTAAAAGTAAATTTATGAATTATTCTAGAAATCATCTAAAACACTTTTGAGATATCTATAAATCATTCATGAAAATTAATACCATTCACAAAAATAAACATTATAACACCATTGAAATATATAATGTTAAAATATATTGTGAATTATTTTAATAAATATATGAAAATAAGATGTATCTTTTGGGAAAGTATCATTTTTAATCATTCTATAAAGGGATATAGTTTGATCTTTATCAATCATATGTATCTCTATTCATGTATTTTACTTTTTTAATGTACTTGTATAAATAATTGTCTTATATTTTCTTGATGTATGATATTTTATAAGATTTGGGTTGGTTAAATGTGGTTTTTGGATGTTTTAGTTCGTGAAAATTTTATTAAAAAAGCACATTTGACAATTCTCCGTGAAACATGGTTTATACTAAACCATATTACAAGATATTATTATCCTATGGATTCATATATTCCATGGGAAGGATCAACAGGCCCAATACATGGTGTGCGTTCATTCATGGGTCATAAAGAGCTTCCCAGTGTACCACTACTAGTTTGGTCTCTACTGTGTTGTAGTATAAGGTGAGGTGAGTCCAAAATGGAAAGTTCTTCAAAATATGTTTTTAAGGGTTTTGAGGTATAAGGTATTGAAAATTCATGACTACATCAAGAATTGTTAACTCCTACCATATCATTGTGTCATTGGTCACATAATTTTAATGTGGTATGATCAATCACTTGATCATTAGTAGGTGCAGTAATACTAATTAGGGATGTGTGCAATTATTAAGGGATGGGTTTCAAATTATTTTAACTCTGTTTTACCAGTATTTTTCCATTTCTATTTTTTTATTATATTAAATTCTAAGAAATATTTGGATGACTTTTTTATTTTTACATATATGATATCATCCCTAATTGTTTTACTTCTAAAAGATTTTCTATTTTGAGATTCGTAGAGAGATATGTGGTTATTACCAATCACTATTAATCTTGAGAACATTGAATTCACGATTCATTAATTGGGTATCATTATCATGGTATCCCCCTTATCTCCCTCGATCAATTTTTAATAACATATGGATAACATGGAACCATTGGAAGTTTCATTTTTTCTAAGGTTAGACATTTCGTATAATGTCTTTTCTTTATAAACATTGCATGAGTTTTCATTTAAATTAGACTACTAAATTATCAATATCATGATTTATAATTGAAATGTGTTGATTTTGGTAATAATTATGAACAAAAATTCTCTCTTTTTTAAATTGTTGTTTGGAATCACATAAAAAATGATATCAATTTTTATTAGTTAAATTCATTATATAAATATATAATTGATTGATATTTTGAAATAAAATATTATATAATGCACATGCACCACATGATAAACCCATCAAAATTTTATTATATTAATTTAAAAATTATATATTTAGAATAAATTGGTAAATAACAATAGATATTATTACAATTGTGAAAAAATAAAAAATATGATAACAATAATAGGAACATTTGGATCTGCTAAAACCCATATATTAATCACTCTAAAACAACATTGTATATGTGAAGTGGTATATTATTAATACAAAATAGATTTTTAAAAGGATTTTATATAAATAACATTGATTTAAAATTTAGTTGAATGATGAAAGAAACATTATTTATTTATATAAATTAGGGAACCCATATGACCATTACAAATATGGGCATTGTAATTATAATACGCCCATTGTACTTATAATCTGGCCATTTTAAATACTAACCTGAATGTTATAAAAAAAACCTCAACTATGAAAATTCAGAATACTATTTAGGTACCTTAAAAAAGATAATATCACATATTTATATCATGTAATATATAAATAAATATTTTAAATGTAAAATATGAATTTATAGTAATGTAAATCTTAAATGTTTTATTTTAAATTTTAAAAAAATATAAATATTTAATTTAATTTTTTTCATAAATTTTTTTATAAATTAATATTATGTAGTATTATAATAATAATACGATTTTATGATAATAGTAATACTTTTTCAAAGGATTCAAAGATTTACCATAATATTAAAAATGATATTTTTCAAATAAATGAGTATTATTTATTAATTAAATATCTCATATATATAAAATTGTTGTTTTAAAATGGAATTCAATTCCGGAATTTATACAATGAAAAATTATTAGGGTATTTTTTTAGTATTTTCAAAAATAGTTGAATTTTTAGTGAATAGTGAAAAACAAATAAAATTAAACATTTAACACTATAAGATAAATAATTTTTTTTTGGAGTCTTGGTAGATGTAAGTTTAATATGATGACATTTTAAAACAAGGTAAATATGTTTGATAACATGTATGATATAAATCATTGATCTGAAATGAATCACAAAATATTTTTATTTAAATAATAATGTTATAATCTAGCCATTAAGTGGGTTGTTTTTAATAATATTACCTAATTTTTAAAATATAAATACTCATTATAATCAATAAAAATGTATTGAATAATTCATAAAAAATAAGAACTCAATTTTTTTTTGTGAATTCATTTAAATTATCCATGATATTCTTTCATCAAAAATGATTTTTATACATTTTGAAAAAAATATATAATTAATTTCTGAAACATTAAGAAAATTTATTTTATAAAATTTAATTAATTGTTCAAATAATTATATAAAAATTATCCTAAGGTAAATTTTTGACAATTTTAAAAAAAAATTTAATTTTTTAATGAATAATGGAAAATAATATTTTTTATTGTAAACTGAATTTTCTTTTAAAGAATATACAAAGTAAAATTATATTTTTGATTATTTTTAAAATGTAACTAGATCATTTTTATTTATAATAACACCATTATTCTTTTTAAATAAATTTTATACTCAAATTTAGTATAAAATCATTTTTATACATATGAGGGTATTTTTATGAAAATCAATTTTTCTTCACATTTTCCAGGTTTAATTTTTAATTAATAATTTTCACTACTGTGAATTGAATTTTTAAAAATTTATTATTTATTTAGAATAATTGGTACAATATTTGATTGAAATTGTCCTTTTTGGACATTATAAATAATAATATTTTTAATTCATATTATCACGGTAAATGGTAAATCGAGTAAATAAAAGTTAAAAAGGAGTGATATAGTCATTATTTTTCATCATAATTCTAATTAGATGAAGTTAATTTTAACATTAAAAAGTTTATATTGAAATATATTTTTTTAATGGCTATTTTCCCAAAAAATTACCAATATAGTATTTAAATCAATGAAATTTATAAAATTTAACTCTCTTAGTTTTAAATATGTATTATGTATCCACATAGGGAACCAACAAAGTTATGAATGTTTATAAATGTAAATTTATTGGATAATGAAATTATTTATATGATATAAATTTATATATATATATATATATATTAGTTATGATATATGTACCTTAAAAGCATACGCAAAACTGATATGGTGTTTGTGGAAGAAGAAGAAAATTAAAGAAGTTGATTTCAAAAAAATATAAAAATAATATTATTTCGGTACGTTAAAGTGTTCCATGTTTTTTATGGACCAACCTGGAACATTAGATAATTGGTAATGAATTATATTATAATTCTTCTTTTTTATTGTAGTTTTAATGTTCAAATTAAGTTAATAGTTCGAAAATTTTTATTAATGTTATTTTGTAATAAATAATATTTTATTAATTATTTTTAAACTCAAAATTCCTATTTTGAGCCAAGTTATTTTAATATGGTTTAGAATATAATCCATGTTCCATTTATAATATTGTTTTCCACTTATAGTAACAGTCAAGTCCCTCAAAGAATAAAGAATCCATGTTATAATTGTAAGAGTGAAAAGGATTAACATTGGGATAAAAAAAGATAAGGGTAAAATTGATAACCAAAAAATTGAAAATTTTATTTAATGAGAATATTTATACTAATAATCATCTTAGTTTTTAATATTTTCAATTTTACCCATTTTTACATCAAAATTAATTTATATTAATTTAGATTTTTATGAAATTTCTAAGAGCATCATCCCCTATCATATAAAGGGAACTTCTTCTTCTATTTTATCAACAACTGAATAACTATTACCCAGATTTTATAGGTCTTAGTTTGAGAATAATGTTAACCATATGGGATTAATGTGTAAATAAAATGAGGTTGTCTTAAGAAATGGTATAGTTATTAACGGAGCATTTTCATTTTATTTAAACTTTCACCTACATCAAATATTATTTTACCATGAATAATTAATAACAATAGTATATAACATATAATGATATTTTATTATAGTTTTTCATAACTTGTATCCTTTTTGAACCTCTATAAAATGTTAAATGAATTCATCTTTCATGTGTACTATGGAGTATCACCTTGCGAACTGATGTAATTTTTCTTTCACCACCGCCTCTTATGGATGGTTTTAATGATAAATTTAATATTTATATATTATATTCATGAATTATTTATCATTAATATGGGATAAAATTTCATATAATTTCTTACCATTCAAATCATGGAATAGAATTTAATTTCATTCATGCATACTTGTGAGCTACCACCCCCATGAAGCGATGCGATTCATTTTTAATCACCACATCACATTGATGATATACATAAGTATAATTAAAGAATAAATAGTATTTATATTATATTATTATAATTATTTAATGTAAAAAATTTCACTTTAATTCTTTTCATATTTAACATTGAAAATTTGAAACATTACTCAGGCGTACGTACAACCTACCACCTCCATGATTATAAAACAGGTCATATATACAATCTTATTTTATCATTGGTTTAAAAAGAATAATTGATTTATAAAAATGATAATTATATAATTACTATTATTATGGATTTGATTATATAATAACATGAAATTAAATAACACCCAAATATTTTTAGGATATAGATTTTTTTAAATTTTTTTTGATGACTTGTGTTGTTCGCTACACCAATATAAGATTGTTCTATAAGAAACACCGAAATAGCATGTGTTATACGTAAAAATATGATTTGATTGCGATTGAAAAAAAATTCTTTTTATAGAATTATTTACACACAAGACTATGTTTTGGTGAACAAGTAAATACAATTATGTTATCATATAACATAGTCATTATAATGGAAGGTTTGAACAATATTAATTTCTTTTTTCTAAAAAACTATTTAAATAAAAATAAGTGATTTTATAAAATAATAAAACCACTCATGCTGTATTTTATTAATGAAAAATATATTTATTATATTAAATATAATGTTTAAAATTTATCTTATATGTTTTCTAGAGATGATATAAGAACAAATTTACTTTTTTTTTGATACAAGAAGCATTTGAAAAAATGCAGTTTCATCGCTATTTAAAGGTGCACCAATTATAAATCTATATTTTGACACTTTTTTAGATATTATATTTGATAAAAACCAATATATTTAAAATTGGAGTATCAACAATCACTTTGGTTTATTTTTTTTTTATTTTTTTGATAAGTTTTATTTTTTGATGAATTATGAAAACACTAATTTTTATTGAGATAAATATTTTCATATAAAGTCATTATAAAGTAAAATTATGTTTTATATCATAAAAGAAATTTTAATTAGTAAATTTTTACCAAATTATGGTTTTTTAAATTTAATTTTACATGAATTTATTATAAAAACGTTTTCTCTTTTAAAAGGAAATTTTTATGAAAAACTATTTTTCATGACATTTTACTTGTAATATTTTAAATTTAATTCTTAAACTTATGTGTTTAAAATTTTGAAAAATGGATGTAGAATTTGGATTCATAATGGGAAAATTTGTTTAAAATAACCCTCTTAAATTTTGTCCTAAATGAATAGAAACCATGGTACATTTTGTTACCACAGTATAGGGTACATTAGGTAATTTAGGGTAAAAATAAAATTATAAAGACTATAAAATAACCCTAAAAATTCATAAAATTTTATTATATGAATTAAATTCTACCCTTAAAAGTTAAGGATCTAAATTATGCCATTTAGTGGACACTTGCCCATGAAAATGAGTTAAATAATATTTAAATCAAGCAAAGATAAAAAATGATATTTACTTTGTCTTTAATATATATTAGGTGTCCACATAGGAAATAATTTCTATTATTAATGAATGTAAATGTAAATTTTTAACTTAAGACAAATATATTCATGATTAAAATTTATTTTTGACGTTTTGGACCACTTGGGTGGAATTATGATATATATATATATATATATATATATATATATTAATTTATTATAATTTAAAAGATGTCACTTTCATGTTTTAATTAATCTATCATTTTTAATATAATGTTATATAGTATACAAATTCAACTATAAATAAAAATTTGAAAGATAATTTTTTTAATAATTTTAATTTTTTAATTTTTTTTTAATTTTTATGAAATAAATAATTTTATTAAAGGCTTATACATTGATTATGCATAAGTTATTTAATTTATGAAAAATCATTAATATATTATTTTAATAAAATGATAATAAATATTAAAATACCAAAAAACAGGACACACTCTTATTGGTCAAGTATATATCTACCCAAACAATACAAGAGTAAATTTTTTTATTATTTTTATCCTTATATAAGAGATTATGACACTTGTATTATTTTCTTTAATGTGATGTTAAAGTTGTCACATTCATGTTTTAACAAGTATAACATTTTTAATATAGGATTTTCCAGGAGGTATATTATAATATAAGTATTATTAGGTAATATAAATGATATATATTCATCGTAGTATTTTATTTTTAATTTCTATTTAGAAAATAAGTATATAAAATAATTACACAAAACATATGTAATAATTATTTTATTAATTAATATATTTAATTGATATTATTAATAATATTAAAATGAATATAATTTTGATAATTAATATATACATTGAATTTTTTAGATTACCTCAAACCATTAGGGATTTAATAAATTTTTTGGTTCGAGGATATCATCTTATCTTCATATTTTTTAAAATATATCAAATGAATGGTGTCAATATTAACACTGTTGATATTCTTTCAAAATAAATTTTTATGAAATTATTTTAATAATCATAATTAATTTTTTAAAATATAAAATAATTATGATATGGTATAAAATGTTCTATACTGTTGATTTAGGGCCTAATTAAGATCAAATATGTTAACATTACACTATTTTAATATTGAAACATTTGTTCCCTTAGTTTAAATTAAAATAGAATAACAAAGGGTTAATTAAAATGATATGTATAAATTTGAAAGGAAAAATTGTCTAATTATTTTTGGGATGATGATATTACAACATTATCTCATCTAATATTATAAAATATACCTATTATTTGGTTTTTTTATATTGTAATATTTTATTTTAATTTAACGTTTTTAGAGATTCCAAATGTTGTCCTCACCTCAATTATAAAAGGACACAACCTCCCTCACAACTTTACTTCACTTTAAGTATTCATGCTCTGATATCATATAAAAATATCAACTCTAAAATTAAATATTCACATTATAGAGGTTATGGAGTTTTCAATATACAAACTCTAGTGTCTTTAAGAGGGGATCTACATGGAGCACGTCAAGGAAGTGGTAATTTTATTTACTGATTCATTCAAATTATTTCTTCTTATACTTAATATTCATGAGTTGTTTCAATAATAAACTAATAAATCTATTATAAACTATATTCGGATATGTTATTATGGTTTTGGAACAACCATATTCCTCCTTTTAAACATCCTACAAAGAATGAAATCACAATGCATGAGTAAGTATGTCTTACCATCTCCACGATGTGGGGTAATATATTTTTCACCACCACCTTACCTAGATGGGTATAATAATAGAATAAATAACTCTATGATTATTATAAAAATATATGGATTCTGGAATTAATTATATATCATTCACTTATATACCATTAAACAATTATGGGAATGATATCGTCGCTCATGCGTACATACGACCTAGCATATCCACAATGTGATGAAATTTATTGTACAAGATATCCATTAAAAAAATATAATATAAATTTATTTAATTAATCAATATGATATATATTATTTTAACATTATTTAAATATTTATACAAGAGGTTTGAATACATGAAAATGTTATCTGACCTAAGGTAAGGGATTATTTTTTCCCACTATTATTTCTATAGGACATATGCCTTATGCACCACCTATATATTTTGTGAGGTGTTTATACTACCCATGATTTTTTTTTCATAAAGATATTATTTTTACATATATATATATTTTTCTTTATTTTATGAGCCATAGCAATCGACTGATTATAAATTTGTATGAAATTGTTTATACTTATGTATTTACTAGGGCATATTTATCATCAATGTCAATGTTTTCTAAAAATTATTTCATAAAATGTTTTAATATTCACCCATGGATTTTTAAACTCATTTTTACCCATTTATGTACTTTTTACTATATGTTTTGGGAGGAATATTTATTTCATTTTTAAAATGAGGTATTTTTAACATTTTAGAAAAATGTATGTGAATAATTTTTTTTCTAACTTATACAACATGAACAAATTTTTATGCTTTTATAATGTCATACATCTATAAAGCTTTAGTTTCCATTTTTCAAGATCATTTCCAGAGATATTATTTTCTTTTAAAATTGAATGTAAATTTTTTGAAATGAAAACATTTTTGAAAGAAGAAAGTATATTTTCCTCAACAATTAATTTCAAGTGTTCTATCAAAATTATTTTACATCTAAGATTACAAATTATTTAATAGGGTAACATTTCATTTTAATATCGTAATTATTGTTATGGTATAATTATAATTTTTTTATATAATTCTATTTACTAAGTACTTTTGATTTAAATGGATTATGTTTTGAAGAAATGATGTTAAAGAAACACATTTTATTTCTAGGGTTATGCTATGATGTGTGATTTATGTTTTTGTGTTACACATAAGAATGATTTCATAATGAGATAGGTGGGACATATATGTCCCTCAAATTAATTGGGTAATGATTTATATATCATGAGATAGAAATGGCTGGAATAGAAAAAAAATCCAATTCATTAATACCGGGATAAAAAATCTACTAAATTGAGATAAGTAATACAGGGCAGTAACGACATGTAAAACTGGATCAGTAATGGACTATGTATGAAATAATGTTCTTGGAGATGATCCTTGGATAATGTGGAAATGTATTTTTTATAATTATGGGTTTCAAATAATTCTATGTTTTATATCATTGTTATTTTATAATGGCTCATGTTCTTTTATGACTTATGCCTTATGAAATTCCAAGGAATATTTAATGAATAATAATATTAATATATGATAAATGAGGTTTGGGTTTAAAAAGTAATTTTCATGTTTTTACATTATTATGTTTATGTTTTTTATGATATCTTAAATTATTACCCTTACTGATAATTTCATCTCACCCTTTTCATATGTTTTCTTTTCCACAGGATATAAAGAAATTCTTTATGTAGGAAATATACTGGGGAAATTCCATATGGGATATCCATAATATCATTCATCAAGTTAGCAGAATATTTTCCCTGTTTCCAAATTCACTAAACTAATATAGTATTTGGGTGTCTATTTATATCATGAACTAAGTATTCTTCAAAAGAAATGTAATGTCCATGTACATCATGCTAAGGTTCCTCACAATTGGTTGTAGAGTGAAGGATTATTTCATCTTTGGAATGCAGGATGTGAAATTTTTAGTGAGATCCATAGAGTTATTTCTAAGGATATTTCTAAGGATTTTCTAAGGATATGTATAATTATAGGATATAATCCTATTATATAGGTATATATCATGAATAACGTAGGATTAAACCTATGATTTTAGAGATTTAAAGTACTCCCCCAAGATTATATTTTTTTCCCAGCATGATTTTTTACTTTAACACTATTATTTTTAGGTTTTAGAAAATGGTTGGAAATTATAAGATTCTTGTTAATGTAGAATATAATTTATAGTGTAATTATATTACTCATGAGAAATAAAATGAAATGGGATTTTGAATGTGAAACATCGCTATTATTCCAAATAATCAATATTGTAATATTTTCAATAATCTCAACTTTGGTGAGTTTCCAAACCCACCAAATAAGAGAAAATTGGAGTTTCATGATGACCATAGATGAATGAATGTTTAATTTTCCTCATTTAAATCATGATGGAAGTGGAATCAAGGAAAATGTTTCAAAGGAACTAGATGTTTTTTAGGAGTGGAAAAGGATACAAAGTTAGTAATTTAAAAGGAAAAGTTTCAATTAACACAATGGATAAGAAGAATGGTATTCATAAGGCATTAATGACTGTTAAATGTTTTAAATGAGTAATTTATGGTCATTATGAAAATCGATGTCGTAGGGGAAAATTTCCTGAAGATAATCAGTATGGTCTTACGATTAGTATTAATATAGTGTATGATGAAGAGACTACGAATACTTTTTTCAATAAAATAAGTGTTATAGAATAAAATAATGAAGCTTGGTAAATGGTTTAAGAATATAGTAGAATGATTACATGTTTATCAAGAATAATTTTGCATAATTAATTTTATCGTATTATGTTATAAATAAAAAAATTATTTGTTACAAATTTGTTTTTACTTAAGTATTTGAAAGCATATATTGAATGGTACCGATAACCATGAAAATTTTTTCAGATTTTTTTTGGAAAACAAATTAAGGGAAGGATAACCCATATTATAAGCATGATGACGGGATAATGATATTTGGATAAAGATATGATGGATATGAATAAGTAAATTGAACGGTGTTTATTTCCTTAAAAATGATTATGGATTTTTTTCAAGTGTTTTATACTATTGTGGATAAATTTTAAAACTTTTTGGGGCTTAAGGAATATATCCAATAATTTTTGTAATAAGGAAAATGCATGCTTTAAATTAGGATTTATATTGTAAATTTGGTTATTAACTTGCCTAAAAAATAATACACGATGAAAGTGATCACATGTTTGTAATGTAACCAATAAGATATACCTTATGGTATATGGGGGTAAATTTTGGGCCTATTTAGTGTTCATATTTATATTGTATTGGACTTTTATTTTTCTGAAAGATTTTACAGTTATCCATTTATGGATAGTATAAGTTAAACTCTAGATGAAGTTTGTATTATATCACTATAGGTAGACTTACGCATATTCAATATCTTTTTATATTCATTTTTTATGATAAAGATATATGGAATGACGTATAATTCTATTTATAGATCGCACGATCTACTAACGATTCAAGAGTGACAAACTCATCTTCATTTCTTTGATTAAGAACTGAAGGTTAAATTATTCATGGCACGACCAACGATGATATTGTGCCAAAAAAATTAATTATATCTTCTCAGGATAATTATTTAACATTAGTAAAAATGTATTTTGATGTAAAAGGGTGTCTTATTATCATTATTTTTTATGATATCAATTACCTATATCATGCATCTTTAGTTTATGGTTTTCTTATTGTTAACCTTAACTAGATCACCAAATTTCTTGTGATCAATTTTTTTTATAATTCTCTATGATTATTTTTGTTTTCCTCTATGCCCAATCAACACATATGTTCTCTTACATTGAGACCTAGTTATCATTTACTTTGGGTAACTATTTCTTTCCAATAACTCTTATTTTTAAAAGGAAGTGTTAGTCATTGTTTTTATGATGTGGGTTTTTATGAATAAAACATTCATGTTTTAAATCTTTTAACAACCAAAAAAATTCAAGGGAGAAATTCATTTTATGGGGGGAATTATTTAGCACTATGAGATATTTATGAGATTGATTTTTTTAATTGAGTTTATGTGTTGTGTTTTATTCTACACCATTAAAAGCTTGTGCTATAAGTAACATCGACTTAGCTTGTGGTATACGCAACCCTATTCTTGGATTGTGTTATGCACTATTTCAATATCTTTAGATAGAATCCATTTCACAAAACTAAAATTTTATGTGAACAACTAAATATTATAATGTTACTTTATAACCAAGTCATTATAATAGTGACAATAAACAATATTAACTTTATAATTAATAACTATTTAAATATAAATAACTGAGTTTATAAAAAAATAAAATCACTCTTGATGGATTTTATTTATATAATATATATGTATAATATATTCAATATAATGTTTAAAATTCAACTTATATGTTTTGTAGACATGTTATAAGAAAAAATTCAAATTTTTAGATAAAAGATGTATTTTTTTAAAAATGTAGCTTTTCCACCTTTTGATGGAATACCCATTTTAAATCTATTTTTGAAACATGATTATATTTTATTTGAAAAAATAATTTTCATCTTTGAATGCGGAGTATCAAAATTTACATTGTTTGATTTTTTTATTTTTTTGATAAGATTCATTTCATAATGAATTGTGAAAATATTGATTTTTATGGAAAACCATATTTAGTTTTAATATCATTACAATATAAAATTTGGACTTAGATTATTTTTTAAATTTACATAGTTCATTTTTACCTAATTATGGTTTTTAAATGCATTTTATACCTGAATTTATTATAAAAAAATTTCTGTTTCGAAAGAACATTTTTTTGAAAAACTATTTTTCATGAAATTTTACTAGTTTTGTTTTAAATATAATTATGAAACATTAGTGTTTTGAATTTTGAAAAATAGTTTTTAAATTCTTATTCAGAAGTTCCAAATTTGGTAAATATTTCTCTTTTATTTTTGGCCAAAAGAAATAGTAACCATGTTAAATTTTCTTACCAAGATAAAGAGATAATTAGTTTATTTAGGTTAAAAATAAAATTATAAAAATATAAAATAACTCTAAAAAATGATAAAATTTTATTCTATGAATTAAATTCAATGCTTAAAAATTACAGATATAAATTATGTCATTTCTTGGACACTTTTCCAAGAAAATGACTTAATGAATATTTAAATCAAAGAAATATACAAAGTGTCATTTTCTTTGTCTTTGATATTTTTTATGTGTCAAAATGGAGAAACATTTCTATTATTATTGAATATTAATAAAAATATTTAACTTAAGAAACATATATTCATGATAAAAATTTATTTTTGATGTTTTTGACCACTTGGGTGGAATTATGATATTTATATTGTTTTATTTATTATTATTTTAATAATATGACATTCATTTTTAATAAATATATCAGTTTTAATCTAAGGTAATAAAAATATATATTAGACTATAAAAAATAATTTTAAATCTAATTTTTTTTATTTATCATTTTAATTTATTTGTGATTTTTACGAAATAAATAATTTCCTTAAAGGCTTCTACATCATTGATGCATAAATTATTTAATTTATGAAAAATCAATAAAATAATTTTTTTAAATGATAATAAATATTAAATGACTATAACTCTTGAACCAATCTTATTGGTTTAGTATCTATTTTCCAAAATCATACAAGGGTTGAGTTATTGACAAT
Source organism: Viscum album (assembly GCA_963277665.1). Taxonomy (NCBI): domain Eukaryota; kingdom Viridiplantae; phylum Streptophyta; class Magnoliopsida; order Santalales; family Viscaceae; genus Viscum; species Viscum album. The sequence goes on along the minus strand of OY728157.1, from coordinate 857,753,288 downwards.
TTGGAGCCCTATTGATGATATTATAACACTTATATTATTTTCATTAAAGTGATGTTAAACTTGTGACATTCATGTTTTAATAAGTATAAGATATTATAATGTTGTATTTATCAGGAGAAATATGATACTATAAGTATTATTATGAGATATAAAGGATTTATCTTCATCATAGTATATTAATTTTAATTATTATTCAAAAAAATTATTAAATAAATACACAAAAATGATGTAGTAATTCTTTTGTTAATGGAAATATCAAATTAATGTTATTAAAAATATTAAAATAAATATAATTTTGTATAATTAATATTTAGAATAAATTTTACATATTATCTTGAAATATTCAAGATAAAATCAAATTTTTATTTTTATTATGACATCTTCTCTTGATATTTTTTAAAATACATTAATTGAAAAGTGTCAAAATTGACCCAATTGATATTTTTTCAAAATAATTTTTCTATTAAATTATATAAAAAATGATAAATTTAATATTTAAAATATAAAATAATTATTATATGGTAAAAAATGTTCTATATTGTTCATTTATAGTTTAATTAACATCAACTAAGTAGAAATTACACTATTTTAATATCGAATCATTCATTACCTCAGTTAAAATTAAAATATAATAACTAAGGGTAAATTAAAATGATAAAGTTTAAATTTATAAAAAAAACTTTTCTAAAATTTATTATTTTATGAGATTATAACCGAATATAATCTAATCTTATAAAATATAAAATTATTTAGGTTTAGGTATGTGGTTTGATTTTATTATAAATTAATTTTTTTGAGATTCCAAATGTGCCCCTCACAACAATTATAAAAGGGAACATCCTCCCTCACAAATTCACTTTACTTTGATCATTGAAGCTTATATATCCCATGAAAATTTTTCATATCAACTTCATTATTCACATTCAAGAGGTTCTGGTCTTCTCAAAAAACCAAATCTAGTGCCTTTAAGTGCAGATCTAGAGAGAGAACATCAAAGAATATGTAATCTACTCTATCGATTATTTCAAATTATATCTTTTTATAAATCTTATACATGTTTGTTTACATAATAAAGTAAGAAATATAGAATAAATTATATTATGTGATGTTATTATGTTTATTTGGAAACCATATTCCTCCTTCTAACTATCTTATAAAAAACAAAACCACCATGCTTGCGTATAAATGACTTACAGACTCCATGTCGTGGTGTAAATCTTTATTCACCACCACATTATGTGGATGATTTTAATGATGGATATAATAAAAATATGTGATTATAATAACATGATATGAATTATTTAAAAAATTATATACCATTCACTTTCATACCATTTCACAATTATGGGAAAGATATATTCACTCGTGCCTATGTACAGCCTACCGTCTCCAAAATGCAATGTGATACATTCTACATGATATCCATAAAAAATGACTATATAAATTTATAGAATAAATAAATATTATATATATTTTGTTAATATCATTTTTTTTTTGTATAAATGTGGCCTATAAAGGGGGACCAAAATTTATTAGACAAAACATGCATAAGAAAAAAAAGAAGTTCATACCCAAATAAAGAGTGATAATGAAATGTTATTAACAAATGGATGATAATATTATCATATATGATATAATAAAGTGGATATTATTTTTTAATAAGTCATTGAAATTACATAAATTATTTTAAATGAGGTCATGATACATAAAAATTAAACCGAACCTAAGGTAATAGATTATATTGTATCACTTTTATTTCTATGGGACATACACCTTATACACCACCTTTTATTTTGTGTGGTTTTTATACTACCCATGAATGTTTTTATGATTTTTATTATTAAATTAGTGATTTTAAAATATGCATAAAATTTTATATATTTTATGAGGCATAGAATTTTACTAATTATAAATTGGTATAATATTGTTTATACACAAGTATATATTGAAGTATCTTTATCGTCAAGCTCTGCTCTGGTGAATGCGCCTTATCTGAACTTCATCTGAAGCTTTTTTCCATGTAGTGTGACTATTACATCTACATATTCACACGGCCTTGAGATTTTGGTGTGTCTTGAAGGTCTTAGAGTGATGATATCATGACATGTGCTAGGGAGGAGCAGTTCCTAGTGGTCGGGTCTGGGTGATTCCCTCTAAGTCCTATGGTCCATGTAAATGTCTCTAAGCCTTCAGTCCTTGTAAGAGTTCCACCTCACCCCTTGAAAAGTGGATTATCCAAAATAAAAAAAATAAATAAAGGCCTTTCTTCCATTCAATATAATATTTTCATCCACATCCATGTATTATAAAAATTATTTCATAAAATGTTTCACTATTCTTCTATTTATGTTTAAAGTCATTTAAATCCATTTCCCCTTTTTACTACTTGGTTTAGAATAAATATTTCATTCTTTTTCAAAACAAGTTACAATTTTACTTTTCTGAAAAATTTATGAGAATAATTCTTTTAACTTATATAGCATAAATTATTTTTTTTAAATTTCATAACACCTTATTTATATGAAGATTTCTTTTCATGATTTAAATTAAATATAAAATTAAATTTTTCTTGTTAAAACTGTATAGAATTTTGAGAAAAGAAAGTAAATAAGAAATGTTTTTTTCCTGGTGAATTAATTTCAAGTGTTCTATCAAAATTATATTCTATATAAATTACATTATTTAATTGGGATATGTTTCAAGTATACTATACCTATTTTTCATATGGTATGATTCTATTTTCTTAGAATTATATTTATGAAATCCTTTTGTTTATCATGGAGTATGTTATGATGGAATGATGTTTAATAAACCCATTTTATTTCATGGGTTATTCTATGACGAATGCTTTGTGTTTTTGTGGAACACATTAGAATGATTTCATTATGAGATGTGTGGGAACTATATCTCTCTACAATTCATTGTGTAAAGATTTATATCTCATGAGATAGACATTAATAGAATTGAAATTAAATCCGGTTTAATAATAAATGGCTAGAACAACAAGTAATTTTAGTTCAACAATATTGGGGTTGAACAAAAAGTAATCCTAGACTAGTAATGGATATGATGGTATTGGAAATGAGCCTTGACTAATATGGAAATGATTTTATATGATTATGTGTTTTCTAAAATTCAATGTTTTATGTCAATGTTTTTGTCTCATGGCTCACATTCCTTTAGTATTTTTCCTTATGAATGGCCATAATTTATTTCATGAATCATTATTTTGATATATGTTAAATATGGTATGGTTTTAAAAATTCTTGTTCATTATTTTGATTGAGATATTCACATCAGTTTCACCGTTTTGGTTTACATAGGAAATCATCACAAAATGGCCTGAAACATGGTCAATCAATAGTTTTGTTATTTGAGAATTTCATGTCTGGTTCACCATTTTTTTATAGAAAAGACACAACATAAATTGAACTTATTATATCCTAATAGTTTATTATGGGAGTTCAAATTCATGAATAATCATCGACATCTGATCAATTTTTTCATTCATAATAGAAATTCACAATGGTTCCCACATCCATAACTAGTTACAATCCTACGATCCAATGTTAGGTGTTCAATTGGGGTTTTATACCCAATGGCCCTTAGGAACTCACATTGGTTTAGAGAATGGAAGGTTGGGTTTAGTGACCCTTTTGGGGGGAATTTTTTTACATCAGAACTATCTTATAGATTTAGAATATGTTCATGAATCTCCTCATAATCCTAATATGGAACTAGGTACCCTAATAAAATGATCAATGGTTTAATATATTTTATACATGAAGTGTAATATTTTAGTGAGTTCATCTATATTATGGGGTTTTCATCCATTTACCCTAAAGGTTGGCTACCTATATGTCGAATCTATATAGCCAGGTGCTTTCAAATTTTATACCACATAAGGAGGTGTTTAATATGTCAATGATGGGATTAATCCATTATAAATAATCCTACATTTTATTTTATTGAAAGAATCAAGACCCATAGTTTTTGTTAAACACCAAAATTTTCAATTTATGTGGAAATGAAATATGTGTGGTTATATAGGTATCGAGTAGTTGATCTAGATACACAATGATATGTCCTATGTGTCCTAGTTTTAGAAATAATCAGAGTAATTGTAGTTCAGTCACAACATTTAGAATGAAACTAAGGTGGATACGTATATATGTATGGAGTAATATCATTCCACTCATCAAGGTTTACACATTGTGGTTTCCCTAGCTGGTAGAGATTCATGATGTGATTGATGTGACCATTGAAACTCCCTGAGCCCATGTGAGATATGCTCGACATGAGAAACATGGGATATAATGTAGTCAGTCTCACTTCACGTGGATTTGAGGATTATTATAAGGAACCGGCCTTAAACATTACATAATCTTGAATTAAATGAATAATTTACATTGGTGAAATTTTTAGGTCTAGAGTTTTAGAGAATTAGGCCATAACTATTACATAACAACTTGTATATTACAATTAGACACTACTACTCAGTATCCATTTTTTTTTCATAAAATAACAACTCTTAAAAAGACACATGTCTAGTTCCATGTTTTTGACAGCATAACTTTTCCTTGATCCCATCCTTGAACCTATTCATCTTTAAGTCCTGTTGAAAACATTTCAAAAACATGAGACGAGAATAAAAATTTCATTGAGGGTTATAAAATATGGAAGGAAAACATTATCCCAACAATAAATACTAATCCATGAAACCATACTTTTCTATCATAATATACCTTATGAAATCATAAGATTTATGAATAACACACACAAATCATAAATCATAAAGGTTACTTATGGAATCCATATCAAACATACATTGTATCTATCATATCTATGTAGGGAGTTACACTTGGAATACCCATCACAGTATATTCCCTAAATCTCTTAGGAGAAACATCACGTTTACCTCTGTCACGTTACCCAATGCATTGGAGAGTTATCTTGGGCTCACCTGCCCTAGGTTTATCACAGAACCACCAATATACATAAAAAATTCCCAATAAACATAACATAATCATAACATATAACACATGTATAAAGTAAATATAACATTTCCACATTCCAATATATCAAATCAAGATATTTAAATAAACAATGTTTTATCAAATCATTTTCAAAACCTTTTTAAAAACATATTTTTGAATCAAAGTGTCCCATAACACATTGAAGATTTTAAATGTATTATAATTGAAAAAATTAATTTCAATATAAATAAATACTAAAACCCATTTTTAAAAAATGTACATTAATGAGAAATATTTATAAGAATAAATCTTTAAAACATTTAAAACGATATTTTAGTTAAAGATTTTTTTAACAAAAAGAGAGATATTTGAATACAAATAATCGAGGAGTAACATTTAATCAGAACATTATAATATCATGAGAATAAAGGTATTCATGATATAATATGTCAAAGTACAATATATACACCATATTATAGTGAATTGGTGCATAACAACAATGAAGTCTCAATGGAAATGGAAATTGAGTTGAAATCCCTTATAAAGATGGTATCCTTAAATTAAAGATAAATCAATCAAATAATTAAGTGTGACAAATATAAATACACCCAATATAATTGGATATTAATTTTCAAACAATAAGAGGTCATTCACACATATTCATTGGATGACATATTCAATAAGTACAAGTCGAACCCAAAGAATTGAAATTGGGTTAAGAGGTTCCCTTGAAAAATTTGACAGCCTAACGGTGTCACATTAAAATTCAGACAATGAGTTGATGAGATAAAAAAGAAATATCATAAAGTGTACATAAATATTACATCAATAATTATATAAAAGAAAATATCCAAACATAATAAGATATATGTTAAAATACATAACAAAAATGAGTCTTTTTAGAAAAAAGAGAGGAGGGTGAAAGGTTCCCTTACTGATTTGGTAACTTACAAAACATATGACACATGAATTAAGGCTCATAAAATGAAGATGTAAATACTCATAAATGAAATTATATTACATAAATATTACAATGATGGGCAGTACATAGACCACACAAAAGGAAATAGTGGCAAATATAGCATGAATCTCACGGGAATAAAAAGTGGGATGAAACCCTTTACCATGTTGTAATCATCTGAGTCGTATGACCAAAAGTTAATAACCACCAAGTTAATGACATAATACCATTAATATAATGATAATAAGGATAATATATATCAATTTTCAGTTCATAATACACCACATTAAATGAATAAGTGGATAATAATGGAAATCTCGCAGAATTAAAAGTGAGATAAGAAAATCCCTTACAAAAATTATGCAGCCTAACGCCGCCACTTAAAAATTATTAAAATTAATTGATGAGAGTAATAGGGGGTCTCTCATCATATGAAAATACAAATTACAGTATGGTGAATATAAAATAACATCCTACAACATAAGAACATGGAGCATAAATGAAATATCATAAAATAGAGTACTTGAAAATAAAGAGAGAGGTCGGATCCCTTACATCGTGTCCGACTTGACTCGATCATTCTTTAATCTCCTAAATAATAAACTAAAGTTAATTTATACCTTCTTAAGAACATTTTTCAAGTTTATTATTCCTTTTATATCATTTATAATAATGTTATAAACATTATGTAATCATTTAAGTTAATAATGTTCGTTTTGTCGATATTTGGTACTTGAGTCAAAAATAGACTTCTTATAATTAAATGTTGTTCATGTGATGAAAGGTTCATTATAACCAGAATGATATTAATTATTTATATATATATCCATAATATACATGAATTTATAATAATACATAACATTTAGAGGTTGGAGAAGTAAAATAAAATAAAACAATTTAAGAGAAACTGTTACCTTTAATTTGGGTAACTCCCTTTGGTTTAAACCAAAGGACTTCTTGAAGTGCCTTATTCCTAAGGTAAGGCTTCTAGGAGGAGGATAGGGATGTGGGTAGCTTAATTGGGAATCGTTTTTATGATCCAAATATCATGAGAGGAGTGAAGAATTGGTTAGAAGTGGTATCCATTTATAAGGGAGAGGAGGAGCTCTTTAGGAAAGTGTGAAAAATATTATTTTATAATATTATAATATTCGGTCTCTAATGGTCCAAAAATCATTATATTCGAAGATAAGATGAGTAATTGTCGAAATAAAATCATAAAAGCATAATTTGACATGGTTTGGATAATATTTTAATCATTATAATCTTATTTATTTAAATCATTTATTAATGAGGTAAATACTGCATCATTATTGTGTCATTAATAATTTAATTTATTTGATGTATTAAAATTATAAAAAAATTACCATGATATAGGAATTATTTTTATCTTTCCAAAAAATATTTATAGTCGAAAATATGACTTATATAACACCACTTAAAAATTAATTACTAAAATATCCTTCTTAATGTCAATTTTGTCTTCACATTAAATTAATTAATCTAAATTGTCTTTATCACTCCTAAGTGGCTCAATGGGGTCCCAAAATTGACCCCAATATGATCATGGTCTCCAATGACTCAACCAATATGGTTTGTACAAGTGTTAAGGTAATTTGAAATTATTATATTATTCTTTTAACCTTGAATTACCTGATTTACCTTTAACCGCTGTAAATAAAAGTCAAAAGTTACTATTCACCAAAAATTATTTTCATCTTAATGAACCCCATTTTACTCCTTGATAACAACCATGTATGTTTTATTTTTTAAATTCAATTCAAAAAAGTGGTAAAATTTTATTTAAATGAAAAATTTAGTTTTTTTAACTACCACTAAGTGGTTTCACTATTCATCAAAAATTGATGTTTTTCAGAAAAATACCAAAAATTCAGCCTAAGAATTATTTGATATTATGAATTCAAAATTGATGTCTATTTTTTAAAATTCAAAACATAGAAGTGGCATTAATTAATTTAAAATTTAATTCTCATTATCAAAACAAATAGTGTGTTTTTAAGAAACAATAACTATCAAAAGATTGATACTTATTTATGTCCAATTTCAAAGTGAAATTAATTCCAACGACCCACATTGGATTAAATAGAAAAAATATATTTTAATTTCACTTTAAAAAAAAATTAAAAAGATAATCTATCCATATAAATAAATTATATTAAAAGGAACTTTTGAATTAAAATACAATATTTTCACTATTAATTAAAAAATGAACTTTATTGGAAAAATTCCAAAAATTGACACAAAGTAAATTTTGATATATACATTCTAAAGAAGGATTTTATTTTTTCAATTAGAATGTATTAAAGTGAAAAAACCTATATTTAATGAGGGTTCTCCATTAAAAGGAGATAAATTGGCCTCTTAATGTAAATTATGCTTATAATTAGATTCATTCACAATTTAAGCCTCTAACTTTTATTGGATAAATGTAAATACATTTAACAAACATGTATAATAATATTGTATTTTTTTGTTCATTCCTTCCAATACAATTTCTAGGATTTTACTACCATTTAAAATAATAATATTATATTATTTGTGTGTAATGTAAGATTTTGAAGAAACCCGTTGTTGTGTATCGGGTATTCTATAGCAAAACTTTTAAAGTAAAATTAATATTTAATTCAAAAATATTAATAAATATGAAATATATATTATTATTTATTTACCTAGGATGTTACATCCTTCCCCCTTTTTGGGAATTGTGCCCTAAAAATTAAAAAAAAGGGCTCGAAAACTTCAATGAAAATCCCACACCAGAAAAAGAGTCAGTAAAACTATCACATTAAAAGAGAGAAAGAGAAGCACAAAGGTCACCCGAGTTAACCCATATTAAGATTCCATGAAAACATGGATACGGAGAAGAATACAAAGGGTCATGTTTTGATGTAGAGTGTTAGGAAACATGTTTAGGATAAATTTAACCACCAGAAAATCACAAAATTTTGATGGGTTAAACAGTATTTGATTCCCCAGTAAGAAAAGTTAACGAACAAGGTTTTTGTTAAAAGTTAATTTTCGTTGCAAAATTTATTTATGAGCTTAACCAAAAACATATGGAAATATACTTAGTTTTCATTTAGACACTCATCTTTTACTATATTTCTAACACAAACTCATATTTTCTCCAAATGATGAATATTCAGGATGACTTTTTTTTCACATTAAGAGTGTTATAATCAACTTCGAGAGAATCACATAATCCACAAAAGATGAACTATATGTTTTCCATGTCTTTAGATATTAAATAAAACCAAGTTTTTTAGTATAAGATTAGATAATCACCAAAAGGATAATCCTTTATAAAAATAAATATTTTTCTTAATCTCCAAATTCAATAAAAAGAGACCAAGGTTCAAGAAATACCATTAAATAAACAGTTATCCTTAAAATTCTTCAAAGTAATCAAAACTAAGATTGAAACCCAAATCTCTGAAGGATTTAATCACATAGTCTTCAAAGGTAAATCTTAACATTTATCTCCAAATAACATCAGTTAGTCTTAAAGTCTCATACTGAAAAGTAATTAATCTAATCACATATCCTCCATGATAGGTTAATAATTTCCATAGATAACCCAAAATCAACTTATTCCCGATTCATAATATCATCTAACTAAAATGAATTAGTCATACTAACGAGGGACTTCATGTAGTCTAGTGGTAGGCGATAAATACCAGTCGCACTTTGGTTGTGGGTTCGATTCCCACAGCTTCGTCCGAAGCGATGGATTGTCACACGGTTTGCATGTTGTCCCTTTTCAGTAAATACATAATTTTATAACATTCCAAAAATAGATAAATTCATCAGAAATAACCATAACATATTTTAACCACAAAGGTTATCTAATAACTTTTGTTTTGCATCCCAAAATGTATTAACCGGTAATTGCCTCAAATTCAAGGGCAATATAAACCCAAATAGTTCTTTATAACTATATCCACAAAAGAGAGGATAATTATTCCTTGAATAAAATTTTCATATATCAATCATCGGGGTTACAGATACTATAAAACATCTTCTAATGTAATCCCATCATCGAAAGAGCCTTAATACTTTTAAGTATTTCACCATCTCAAAATCTACCATAACTCTTGAATCCCTTATATGTTGACCTCTTACTCATTCAACGTTCTTCATGATCAATTAATCATTATTTACTAACTTATTATGAAATACTTCTTTCCTACAAACAGAATCATGAATCATATCCTAAGATTTCAATAATAGGAAAAGATATGTTGAGAAATAATCCATACCTTTCATTGGTCATTTTCAGTTTCTTCATCCACAATCGGAATGGAATTAGGTATTGATAAACAAATATTTGTACGATTGGTTATCCCATTCCCAAAATGTCTTCATAGGAAATGGTTTTTCATAATAACCATGCTCACCACATTTAAAACATTCAATTGATCCTTCAGAAAGAACTTCTTTCCCTTTCCTAGAGTCAACTAGATGCTTCCTTTTTCCATGGAAGGTTCTTGCTTTATGAACTTCATTTCCACATCTATAACATATTTCTGTCCCTTTGAAACATTTTACATTGTCTTTCTTTCAACATATTTGACAAATAGTTTTTTGATCATACTTACCTTTATAATTATTACCTGAACAACCGTATGGATTTGTTTCTAGTATATATGATTTCTTATAAAAAAACAATAAGGTTCAAGTGGTCAATAATCACTTCAGATAGTTGGTTGAGAATAACCACTAGAGTTCTCATTGCAGCTCCCATATCATTAAGATACTCATTCAGAAAATTTTCATAGTTTTCTTTACATCCACTGTTATTTTGGTGCCTGCTAGATCCAGCCATTTACTATAACCAAAAAGGTCAGTGTGTGTATATCCGTAAAATCATCATATAATATATTATGAGGAGGGTAAACACAAAGATATACTTATTCATTTTATCTTAAACTCATTCACTTTATAAAAATAACTATGACTCTTTCTAAAATCCTAACCATTATGGTAATGTCACTTATGCTTAAATTGTATCATATCCTCTAAAGTTATCTAAATCGACCTCTGATACCAACTATAAGGAGTTGACCATAAACATTAAATAATCTTGAATTAATTGAATAATTCACATTTGGGATCTTTTCAGGTTTATAGTTTTAGAGAATTAGGCCATAACTATTACATTTTAATATTAAAAGTAGACACTACTACTCAGTATCCATTTTTTCATAAAATAAAAACTCTTAAAAAGACACATGTCTAGTTCCATGCTTTAGACAGCATGACTTTTCCTTGATCCCATCTTTGAACCTATTAATATTTAATTCATGTGGAAAACATTTCAAAAACATGGGATGAGCATAAAAATCACAGTAAGGGTTATAAAATAAGGAACAAAAACATTATCCCAACAATAAATACAAATCAATGAAACCATACTTTTCTATCATAACATACCTTATGAAATCATAATATTTATGAATAACACACACAAATCATAAATCATAAAGGTTACTTATGGAATCCATATCAAACTTACATTGTAGCTATCATTTCTATGTAGGGATTTAAACTTGGAATACCCATAATAGTATATTCCCTAAATATCTTAGGAGAAACATCACGTTTACCTCCATCACGTAACCCAATGCATTGGAGAGCTATCTCGGGCTCACCCGTCCTAGGTTTATCATAGAACCACCCATATACGTAAAAAATTTCCAATAACCATAACATAATCATAACATATAACACACGTATAAACGAAATATAACATTTCCACATTCCAATATATCAAATCAATATATTGAAATAAACAATGTTTTATCAAATCGTTTTCAAAACTTTTTTCAAAAGATATTTTTGAAACAAAGTGTCCCATAACACTTTGAAGATTTTAAATGAATTATAATTTTAGAACATTAATGTCCATATAAATAAATCCTAAAACCCATTTTGAAAACATGGAAATTAATGATAAATATTTAGAACAATAAATATTTAAAACATTTAAAATGATATTTTAGTTAAAGAGTTTTTTAACAAAATGAGAGACACTTAAATACAAATAATTGAGAAATAACATTTAATAAGAACATTATATTTTCATGAGAATAAAGTTATTCATGGTATAATATGTCAAAGTACAGTATATACTCCATATTAGAGCGAATTGGTGCATAACAACGATGAAGACTCAATGGAAATGTAAATTGAGATGAAATCCCTTATAAAGATGGTATCTTTAAATTAAGGATAAATAAATCAAATAATTATGTGTGACAAATATAAATACACCCAATATAAGTGGATATTATGTGTAAAACAATAATATTACATTCACACATATTAATTTGATGACATATTCAATAAGTACAAGTTGAACTCAAATAATTTAAATTGGGTTAAGAGGTTCCCTTGTAAAAATTCGACAGCCTAACGACGTCACATTAAAATTAAAAAAATGAGTTGATGAGATAAAAATGGAATATAATCACTTATAAATAAAGTTTACATCAATATGGATATAAAATAAAATATCCCAACATAATAATATATATTTTAAAAGACATAACAAAAATAAGCCTTTTTAGAAAAAAGAGAGGAGGGTGAAATGTTCCCTTACCGATTTGGTAACTTAAAAAACATACGCCACATGAAATAAGGTTCATAAAATGAATATGTAAATAATAATAAATGAAATTATATTACATAAATAGTAAAATAAATGGAAATACATACACCACACAAAAGGAAATAGTGGAAAATATGGCATGAATCTCTTGAGAATAAAAAGTGGGATGAAACCCTTCACCACGTTGTAATCAACTGAATTGTATGACCAAAAGTAAATAACCACCATCTGAATGAAAGAATACCATGAATATAATGATAATAATGACAATATATATCAATTGGAAGTACACAATGCACCACATGAAATTAATAAGTGTAGAACAATGGAAATCTCACGGAATAAAAAGTGAGATAAGAAAATCCCTTACAAAAATTTTGTAGCCTAACGGCGCCACTTAAAAATTCTTAAAATGAATTTATGAGAGTAAGAGGGGTTCTCTCATAATATTAAAATACAAATTAAATTATGGTGAATATAAAATAAAATCCTCCAACATAAGAACATGGAGAATAAATGAAATGACATAAAAGAGAGTACTTGAAAATAAAGAGAGAGGTCGGATCCTTTACCTCGTGTCCGACTTGACTCGATTGTTCTTTAATCTCCTGAACAATAAACTAAAGTTAATTTATACTTGATTAAGAAAATTTTTCAAGTTTATTATTCCTTTTATATAACTAATTACCATGTTATAAACATTATTTAATCATTTAAGTTAACAATGTTCGTTTTGTTGATATTTGGTACTTGAGTCAAAAATGGACTTCTTATAATTACATGTTCTTCATGTGGTCAAAGGTTAATTATATCCAGAATAATATTCCTGATTTATATATCATATATATCATATATATCCAGTATATACATGTATTTATGATAGTATATAACATTTAGAGGTAAGAAATGAACTGCACTGTTCGTGGAGATGGTAAGTCGTACGTACGCATGAACGCTACTTTCATTTCTATTTCATCTTTTAATGGAATTAAAAAATAATGATATGTAGGTATTTTATAATTACAGTATAATAACATATATAATATCATTAAATATATCCTTTATACATCCCACATAAGGCATTAACGAGTCACATCACTTTGAAGGGGTGGTAGTCCGCGCTTCCTTAAATGAGATTATCGTATTTACCCCCTATGGAAACCATAAATGCATGCTATAAATTGAAAATACAGAAGCATAAAGAAATCAAAAACATAATATATATCATATATTAATATAGTTCCATCATAATTCCCACCATGAGTGGCGGTTGGAGATATTTGAACAATCATCATTTTGTGAGGTGTTAGTTTTCCATCCACAAAAACATTATGTTCTTCATCCATTAGATAAAGGTGTGTGTAAATTTAGTTTGAATACATCTCATAAAAACATCATAGTATATTTATTATACTGGTATTGTTACAAAATAAAGTAATATAAAGAGTTTAGGGGTTGGATAAGTAAAATAAAAGAAAACAATTTAAGAGAAACTATTACCTTTAATTTGGGTAACTCCTTTTGGTTTGAACCAAAGGACTTCTTGAAGTGCCTAACGCCTAAGGTAAGGCTTCTAGGAGGAGGATAGAGATTTAGGGAGCTTAATTGGGTAGATTTTGTACTAGGAAAATGTCTTTAGAGATGTGAGGAATTGGTTAGAAGTGGTCTCCTTTTATAAGGGAGAGGAGGGGCTCTTTAGGAAAGTGTGAAAATATTATTTTATAATATAATGATATTCGGTTTATAATGGTCCAAAAATCATTATAGTCGAAGATAAGATGATTCATGGTCTAAATAAAATCATCCAATCATAATTGGACATGTTTTGTATAATATTTTAATCATTATAATCTTATTTATTTAAATCATTTATTAATGAGGTAAATATTGTATCATTATTGTTTCATAAATAATTTTAAATATTAGATGTCTGAAAATTATAAAAAAAATACCATGATATAGGAAGTATTTTTATCTTTTCAAATAATGTTTATAGTCGAAAATAAGACTTATATTACACCATATAAAAATTAATTACTAAAATATTTTTGTTAATGTCAATTTTTTCTACACATTAAATTAATTAATCTAAATTGTCATTATCACTCCCACGTGGCTCAATGGGGTCCCAAAATCGACCCAAAGATGCTCATGGTCATAAATGACTCCACCAATAAGGTTTGGACATGTGTTAAGGTAATTTTTAATTATTATAATATTCTTTTAACGTTGAATTACATGATTTACCTTTAACCGCGGTAAATAAAAGTCAAAAGTTACTATTCAAAAAAAATTATTTTCATCTTAATGAACCACATTTTGCTCCTTGATAAGAACCATGTATGTCAGATTTTTGAAATTCAATTCACAGAAGTTTTAAAATTTCATTTAAATGAAAAAGCCAGTTTTTTTAACTACCACTATGTGGTTTCACTATTCATCAAAATTGGATTTTTTCAGAAAAATACCAAAAATTCAGCCCAAGAATTATTTGATATTACAAATTCAAAATTGATGTATATTTTTTAAAATTAAAAAAATCGATGTGGAATTAATTAATTTAAATATTAATTCCCGTTATCAAAACATATAGCGTGTTTTTAAGAAACAATAAAAATCAAAATATTTATACTTGTTTATGTTCAATTTCAAAGTGAAATTAATTCCAATGGCCCACATTGGATTAAATGGTAAAAAAATATTTTAATTTCACTTTAAAACCAATTAGAAAGATAATATAACCATATAAATAAATTATATTAAAAGGCACTTTTGAATTAAAATACAATATTTTTCACTATTCATTAAAAATGAACTTTATCGGAAAAATTACAAAAATTTACACAAAGTAAATTTTGATGTCTCCATTCTATAGAAGGATTTTATTTATTTGATTAGAATGTATTAAAGTGACAAAAACTATATTTAAAGAGGGTTCTCCATTAAAAGGTGATAAATCAGCCTCTTAATGTAAATTATGCTTATAATTAGATTCATTCACAATTTAAGCCTATAACTTTTATTGGATAAATGTAAATACATTTAACAAACATGTATAATCATATTTTATTTAGTTTTGTTCATTCCTGCCAATAAAACGTCTAGGAGTTGACTACCATTGGAAATAATAATATTATTTATTAGTGTGTAACGTAAGATTTCAAAGAAACATGTTGTTGCGTATAGTGTACGCTATAACAACCCTTTAAAAGAAAAATTAATATTTCATTAAAAAATATTAATAAATATGAAATATGTCTTATTCATTATTTACCTCGTATGTTACAATTATTTTCTAGGGATCACTTTGAATATTGAATATGAATCCCAACCATTATAAAGGCATACTACATATATTAGTTATAGTAGTAATTTGGGTTCTAATACTTCAGTGAACTTCTCAGTCTACTGATGGATGGGGTAGAATTTTCATCCCATGGGAATGATTTGGTCTCGATGGATGAATTATATAAGACATGAGGGGAATCACATTGATGTTTATTCCTATTTTAGATCAGACCTTAATAAGGAATCCTATATATCTTGGTTATTAAAAGAATTCAAGTTTTCATTGTTTAGTTATTGGGACATTCACATTGAGTTTTTCCTAACTACGATGGCATGTCTACCATGTCATTGATCAATGCTTACACACTGAGGTTTCCATGTCCCAAGATTACACATAAAGGAATCCATTTATATGATTATCATGGATATGGATCCCTAATATGTAATCCTACATATCCTGGTTATAAATGTAACCAAACCTTCCATAGTTTAGTTGATTGGTTCTTACACACTGAGGATTACTTGTAGCATGAAAGCATTGAAAATGATTATCATGTCCTAGGATGCCTGTATGGCACAACCTGGTTATTTTCCTTGACATGCTTGAATATCTTCTTAACATATCTTGATTTTCTAGTTGACACATCGATGAATATTAGAGACATGCCAAGTAATATTGTTGACATGTCCAAAGAAAATCTCATGATCCTATTATATTTTTAGGGGATGTCAAAAAAATCCAAATGGAGTATCTAACAGCCATCAAATGATCATGGATGACCAATCTAGAGAACATCACAACACATTTATGGATTTTGTTGGAGTCCATTATGTCATCTTTAATGAATTTTCCATATGAAATCAAAAATTCTAGGATGAAATAGTTGGATAGAGTCACATGATTCGGTTGGCTAGTCATAATGTCATCGCGAAAGTTGGTTGGCGTGTCTATAGGAAGTATGAAGTTCTAGTTGACATGCTCGAGAGGCATCTCATGATCCAGAATAACATGTATGAAAGGTATCTTGAGATTTGGATATATTTTTTGGAGGATGTCATAGGAGAAAGTTTACATTCTCATAGAGAACCGCGAGACTCACTTGACATGTAATTATGATACTATGTGATTTTGGAGACATGTATTAAGGAAATAACAACACCTAGATGGTGATCATAATGGGTTTTTTGAGACTCAAGTGGCTTTCTCGAGGAGCTCCATCTAACTTTATCTAATATGTAATGGGGACCTCTCACAATCCAAATAGTATACCAAAGGAGTGTTTTGTGATCTATGTGACATGTATTAGTGATGTCAGATGACCTAGGTGGTTCATGAAAATCACATGTGGGGTAACGTATATATTTTCACATAACTATCCCATATTTTTAGTCTTTTCTAGTATTTTATTGCATATTACTTACATTTGTTTAGAGTTGTCTTGTTTTATGTCTATTTTAATTGAGAATGTATGCAGGATGACTCTCAATTAAACCACCATAAGTCCATGGCTTGATCTATGAGTGATCATGTGAAGTTATTATTCATGATTCATAATCCACTAGGATCTTCCCCAAATTTTACAAGACATAAAATCATTACTTCCACTATATTTTCTACTCTGATAAATCCACTCTGATGCCTAGGTGCATTGGTGCAAGGATACAAAAATAATTTTTTTTTCATCCTAGGGTGGGGTATTTATATAACTTTCCATCCCAATTATACACCACATTTTGTAGTGCACATTGTGTAAATCTAAGTCAAATTCTATGGAGGGATTTGGTGTCACACATTTTTTGATGTTCCACCATAGGTCATCCTAGGGGCGTAACATGTTTTTTAGTGACCACAAGTTCATCATATTAGTGCCCAAAGTATTATATTATGTCCAATAAATGGAGAATTTCCAAAGAATGTTGAAATGTGAATGAGATTTTCTAATGTCAGGCTGACATTTTTAGGGAAGATTATGAGACCGGGTGCATGTACAAAGACATTCTTTTGATCTCTTGTGTCATATCTAGTGTCTTCTGTAACATTGTGGTGGCCTCCGATGGGACCTTTACAAAAAATATATGGCTTATTAGGGGTCCTTAGTGTGGCTAAGATGACTTTTTTAGGGGGGCTCTCTTGGTCAATGGTGATCACCTACAGAGTATAACTCCAATCACATAATACTAGTGTATCTTTGATTCCCAAGAATCTCCCATAATTTCCCCTTTTTATTTACTTATTTATTTTAAAATGGAATGGGTTTTGATGAGTTTTAATAGGTGTTGTTGAAGATAGTCACTCTCTCCATCAGTAATGCATTGCATAAACAACAAAGGGTATGATGGTGATGCATGATAATTAACATGGAAAACCCCTCTATTTGTCCTTATATCTAAAAGGGGGACATCAAGGCCATCTGGACATGTTCAAAGACCATCCTTCACATGATGATAGTGACATGTCTACAGGATCTTACACGACAAGGATGGCATGTCATCGAGAACTTGTGGTGTATTGAGAAGATCTTAGGGACCTCATATGATATTTATGACCACAAGAGGATCCCAGCTTTTACCTTTTATTTCCTTCTTATTTTTATATATACATGGTGATCACGTGATTTTTCATGTGTATTGTTGAAGACAATCACTCAATATATTAGTGATGCATCGAAAGACAAAATTTTTTTCCTTTCATGATACATAATAGATTATCATATGAAAAAATTCAATTTTCCTTTTCAATTGGTGATGGTGTGGGAGACCACCTAAGAAAGTTTGAGGCCCTTCACATGATGAGGGTGTCATGTATGCCACTCTCTCTCTTGATAATGAAGATATGTACAACATGTATTGTGGTATCCTATAAAAATCTTTGGTTCATCATGTGATATTTATGATTGTAAGACGATATCACTTTTTGATTACTTTCTCCCAATTTTTTGAGGATTTTTGGATGGATTTTCAGGCATCCTCCAGTTGACAATTTTTGTGATCTGAATATAATTATATGGAATACATTACAAGATCAAAAATCATATAACAAGCCTTTTTAATATTAGGAATTTTTAAAATGGGCTTTGAGATATCTTTATCAAGTTATGCAATGTGAATGATCATTCAAATGCACTTCTGAAGGTCATACAGTCATGTTACTCCTGGAGGATCACGCGACCTGCATGATCTTGGCTAACTTATTCTTACTTTACTTTTATGAAAAAATAACACCCTTATTTGTGTAATTATTTCCTTGTATATTTATCGATGCTCATCTAATAGGTGTCAACACCATTTTTAACTTATTGATTTAATTTTAGACCTATGATTCGAATATAATCAAAACATATGACTATAACTCAAATGAATAAGTAATTGACTATAAAATGGTAATAATAAAAATAAAAGGAATATTAAACTTAATTTTTTTTAAAAATTAAATAATTAAATTATGTCATTATTTAAGAATATAAATAGAATACATGATGAGTCATACACAAGGTATGGTATATTCTTTCAGAAATTGTCATTTGATGTTTCCTTTCTAAATATTTTTATTCCATATCAATATTTTAAATAATATATTATTATTGAATTTATATGGAGATAAATAAAATTTGAAGAAAATTTTATATCATTTTATACTTCAAATAAATAATTTTCAAAAGGAATCATTTTAAAAGATTTTTTGAATTTCTTTTGAAATGATAATATTAGTATTTTATTTTCACGTATATAATGAAGAATTAATTTCTTGTTTTCAGAAACATTATTTTATATTTGGATTCCATTAAAATATTTCATGATTTATCAAATGAAAAACCCACTTCACCTTTATCTAGGTATTTTGGTATTTAAAATGGAATTTTAAAAGGAAAGGGTATTTCAATAATGAAAAATATTTTCCATACGGGTTCAAAATATTTTCTTAATGGTTTTATAATGAAAAGTGAAAGCATAATCTGGTTTATTCATGAAATGCATCTTTAAGATTATATATGTGAAATTGGTGAGACTTATACATCATATAATATGTGTTGAGCCCCATTATATCTCATTAGTGATCCTGATACAACTTATACGATGGGTTGATCTCTATTATAGCTATGGAAAAATGGGTGAGCACAATATTATTATACAAAGGGTGATCCATATTTTCTCTCTTCAATTATTTGGGTAATGATTATTAGAGAATTATATTTGAATATGGATGTATTTTTTTTGGAACTTTTAAACTTTTTAAGGGTTCTATGAATATGATCATCTAATTTAATTAAAAAGTGTTTTCGACTCCTTTCTAGGATTTAAAATGGTTTCATTGACAAAAAAACATGTTTTTATATGGAAATGATTTATTTCATATGTTCAATGAATTGTTTGATAATGGTATGAAATTTATGGGTTTTTATATGTTTTTACTGGATTAATAGATTTCATTTTTATATGTACTTAACCGGTATTCCTATAAAATTCACAAATTTTAAAATATTTTCACTTTCTTTGAAGTATTAATAGGTTCAATGATTTGGTTAAGATGAAAATTGGGAATATATGACAAGAAAAGAAAATGTTTTCCATTTTAAATTTTTTGTTTCATATGTATAACTGATACGGACTATGTGTGACGACTTTTAATGGATGTGTTTATAATATATGAGCTATATCCTAATTTTATGAAACAATAAACTATAAATATCATTTGGAATATAATAAAATGAGTTATATTTTAATGTCACTGGAATATGTATTGTATAAGTCTATGTCCTTACAGTCGGTATCAAAAAAGGGTTTAGAGAACTTTTTAGATTAATATGATTTTATGAGAGGCTATCATAAGATTTATGGATACAATAATGGGTTTATAAGTTCAATTTTGATCAAATATTTAATGGATTTGAGGCCTTTATTAGGTTTTAATTGATAGTATTTTATAGTGACTAATGAGATTTTGGGAGATGTTTTATTGGTTTTAATTTATATGTAACCCTTTATTTCAACATAATGGATTAATTAAGAAGAATTTTGTTATAATTTTGGGGATATATGAGGAAAGGTATGAGATAAACCTTTACGTTATGAAATTATTTAATTTTTATCTTATTGTGGTTTTTTTTTGATTTTATGGTTAATATATTATAAAATTTATATGTTTATTATCTTTACAAGGGTCATTAGAGATCCATGTTATTTTTTTATTTAATTTTATAAAGATGATTTATGGTATCAATAATCTACATAATAAGTGAGAACCAAATTACCCAATTTCAAAAGTTATAAATTTAAAAAACACGCATGTTAGCACCACCAGTATCATTGATATTATCATCGTCGCCATCCAGAACCACCATCGAGTCAAGAATATCACAAAACCACACAAAATATTCCAAAATCCATAAATATAATTAAATTATCAAAAAATAGATAAGAAACTCCTCAATCCCTACGGCCAACACAAAATAAGGCTTCCTGACACCCGAGAGGTCATCACCACCTCTGTATGTTAGTGTTCACACCATCATTACCAGACATGCCATCAACAAAGAACCACAAAATCATTAATGAAGAAACAAACCATCACCTGATCAATAGAAAGATCATTATATGTCACAATCAGCAGAAATAAGTGGTATCATGAGATCAATGTTCTCGATAGAGGGACCGAAACAATCTCCCACAAACTAGAAAATAGAACATTCAAAGACGAACATCATACAACCTCAACAACAGTAAAAACTAAGATCTCCTAGAAAAATGACAACCACATGAACTCAACTCCCATGAAACCTTGAAAGCCACCATGCAGATCTGAATGGGAGTATAGTGGTAGAATCTTGGAGCAAGAGAAGTGTAGGAACACACACTAGCAAGTGAAAACACTCGAACCGATAACAACTATTGTCACTAAGGTTGATAAAAATGAAAAAAGAGAAAACTACCAAAGTAAAAAATAGAAGTTGTGAAAGAAAAACAACACAAATATTGAATGACATCCATATAATTGAAATGACCAAAAGACAACCAAGAAATTGGATTGAAACCATAAGTATATAGAGAAATAGCATGAACCTTTATTGTTGGAGAACTGATAAGAAGTTATCCAACACATCCCAAAACCCCTATGAGATACACTACATTAGAAAAAAATTGGAGCCTAATACAATGGATATGGGAGAAATATATGATTTGAGACTGACCATGACTCAAAAAAAAGTTGTGAAGGTGGAGAGAAAGAAACATCTGATTGGGGTGGATGAAAAAAGGGAGGTGGAGTGAAACGAAGGAACACATGAAGAGGGAATCCTCAGAGAAGAAATAGGTCACCAGAGAAGGAAGAACCATCCAATAAGGAGAATGTGAAATAAAAAAATTGAAGAAAAAGATTATAGATAAAGAAACATCGATGGAAATAGGAGGGGAGAAATGGATGGTAGAAGAGGGTGAGCCAAGTTCATGGGGAGAAACCCAAGATGGGTGAGAGGATCGGTTCTCTCGGTAGAGCTATCCTGGTAGAGAAGGCATCCATTACAAAGAACATTTTCATTCTAACATGAAATAATTAATTTAGTTTTTTAATGATGTTATAATCTATTGATTAATGTATGTGTATAAATATGGAAGAAAAATTATCTTAGAAAGATAATTTACACCTTTTATATTATTTAATAATCACAATTTTAGAAAAAATTTACTCAAATGATTTTAAAATATTTTTTAACATCCAAATCACTTGTAAGAAACAATTTGATTTATCCAACACCTTTTTATATCTTTAAAAAAATAATCAAGGAATATTTTTTATTTTATTTCAAAATATAAACTCATCTATTTCATTCAAAATGATAAATACCATGAAGGACATAACTATTAATTTTTATGGACATGTACTTCCTGTTTAAAATTAAAGTGGATATAAATGGCATAAATGAAGATCCATATGTATTGATTTTATGTGTGAATTATTTTCCTATTCTCTAAGTATAAATATTTATTGGGATTATATTAAATATTCATAAGATCATATTTCATGTCATTTAATAAGATGAAAAATCATGGTTAAAGGTTTACAAATGAAGATCTGTGAATAATGTGTTTACCAATGATAATTTGGTATATTCTAATTATTATAAGAATTATAATGAATTATATAACATAATTTGTTTAAAAAAATTTGGAAACTCATTTTTCTTGAAATAGAAATATTTGGGATGTCGTATAGGGAAAAGGTTATATCTATTGGTCAAAATAATTTAAGTTCTAATGATGAAGGGATAAATAAACCTTTGGGATAAAATGTTCTTTATTTTAAGAAAATGATAGTCATTTATGTTTATTTTATTTTTTGGGAAAATGATTTAAATAGAAAACTTTAGTGGATAAAAATTAATTTTAGGATAAATTATATTCATATTATTATTCGGAACATTATTAGAATTATATAATTTTAGTAAAAGGAAAACCTACGACCGAGGGAAATACATGTTGCATCCAAAAATACCGTGGGGCTTGAACACTCAACAAAAGGGTGACAGGGGTAGAATTCCAAGTATTTTCCAACATTATGTACTAGTTAGTATAAAGTTAAAAATAATGATTCAGTTGATGTTAGAAAACAATATTTAATCAGATAGATTACCATGGGTCTGAAAAATTATTTAGTGAATATTTAAATGATGGAAGAAGATCACTATATTTTTTGGAACATTATATGATTAACATAAAAAACATTATGGTGTTTTATTTTAGGATTATTGTAAGAATTACCTTTTGGAGTAATTTTAAAATTTATGGTGGCATTATAGAGATTCAAGTCATTTATTTAATGATTAAAATATCATGAAGACTATATGACTATGTCATATGTATTTTTTCATATGATACATTAATAGTGATTGAAATTATTTTGAAATAAATTTTTGAAGAATATATGATCAAATATTTCAAATATTTTGTTTAAGATATTTTTTAGGAATATATGAATGAATTTTATGGATAATTATATACCAAATTATTTATTTTTAACATTGGGTATTACTATTGAATTTTAGATATTAATGTATTACTTTTTTGTATAGATTATTATTCCATTTTGGAATTATCATACATTGTTCTGAGGATTTTGTTTTTAATAATGTTTAAATACAATAAAAATGTATTCTTATCCTTTTTTAGAAGTATATATGAACTAATAGATATTTATTTTAGTTCTTTATTCATAGAAAATTCATATTGAATACTCATCATTAAGAAATATTATACATAAAATTGATTTAACATTGAAATTATACTTGTTAAGTAACTATATTTTATTCTATTCATTGTATAGATGATAATGAAAATCTGTAACACTATGAAAATAATCTGTAAATAAAAATGATATCATATTACCTTCAATTAAGATGAATCAATAGTATTTTTCAGGCATCTTTGGTTTATGGTTTTATGGTTGTTGACTTTTTCAGGATCATTAACTTTGTTTTGATGAATGGTCTTTCTCACTCACAATGATTATTTATAAATTGTTTATTTTATACCACATATATATTTTCAAATCCCAAGAATGTCTTCCTACTTGAAAACCTAGTTATGTGTTATTGTATTTGTCCTTTTTTACTTACCATTTACCTCTTATCAATAAAAAATTTTGTTAGACCTTTTTATGATGTGGGACTTCATAAAAGGTATTTCCAATATCAAAATCCATGGTTACCAAACTTTTGATCAAATTGAAAGAAAAAAACTTATTAAATTGGGTAAAATGTATTATCAGGATATTTTTAAAGAATTTCATTATATTTGATAATGCATATGACAGATAACATCAATCTTAAATGAAGAATAAAATATTATTATTTAAATATGAATGATATTATGTAATCATTAATTTGTAGTTTAAGAATATTATTAGCCACATACTGATATATGTATAAAGGTTCTAATGAATATAATTTTTTTATTAATTTTTTGGAAATAAGAACTAATTGTTTTGGTAAATCCATTTTATTCTTAAAATATATATTTTCTTCAAAAATGGATTTTATTTATATGTTTGGAAAAATATTATAATTAATTTATAGAAATTTTAAAATACGTATTTGATAAAATAAACATATTTTTTGTAATTAAATATATCAAAATTATCTTAAGTTGACATTTTATATTTTTATTATGATCTAAAAATATTTTTTTAATGAACACTTGTCAATGAAATTTATTAATATAATATTTAGATCAAAAAAAGTTAAAAAATCTCACTCTCTTAGTTTTAAGTCTCTTTTCTATGTAAAAATTGGGAAAAAATAAAGCTATTGAGATATATAAATGTTTTTTTATAGAATAATGAATTTGAATTCATTATTTTAATTTAATTCTAATTTTTTTTATTATATAAGTACCTTAAAATCTTAAGCAACACTGATACAATTCCTATGCAGGTAGAATAAAAATCAATAAAATATTTCCATAAAAACTAAATAAAATAATATTTGGTAATGTTAAAATATACCATAATTTTTTAAAATATAAATTACATAATAGATATTTGTGAATTCATTAGATTCTAAATACGTAATTTTTTTGTTTTTCTAAATGTAATATTAAACGAATAGTTCCAAAATTAAAGTTAATGTTATTTTGTAAAATATAATATTTTATTAAATAATTTAAAAATTCACAAAAACCATCATGGCCATTATTTTGGGATATGGATTAATATACCATCCATGTTCCATTTATGGGTCATTATTTCATTTAAAGTAAATTTCATTACACATAAAGAGTAAAAAACTATGTTATCACTAAAAGAGTAAAAAAGGTTAATTGAGGGTCGAAAAAATTTATTAGGGGTAAAAATTATATCCAAACATATAAAAACGTTATAGGATTAGGTTATTTAAATTAATAACAAAATAATATGTTAATATTATGAATTTGGATCTATTTTCAAATCGAAATTAATATATATTCATTTAATATTTTATGAAATTCTAAGAGTTCCCCTACTCACTCTAACAAAATAACTCCACTTATTCAAATTTAATAAAAACTAAATAACCATTTGGTTCATCTAATATCAAATACCTTCATAAAATTCATGAACAAATTTTATAGGTCATATTTTTGTCATAATACTAACATCTAAGGCATTAATTTGTAATATAATGGAGGTTTCCTAATGAAGAGATATAATTATTAAACTAACATTTTAAATTTAATTATTCTTCCACCTCCTTATAATATTATTAAAAATATAATATATAATATCCTAAGTATATAAAATATACTAATATGTTGTCATTTTAATTTCTTAAGTTATACCTATCTCCAACCTCAATCAAATTAGAAAGGATTTAATTATTTGTGTGTATGGTGATGTATTGACTCATGAATAGATGTAATTCATATTGCATCATGGAATCTAGTGAATATTTTGATGATTCATTTAATATGTATATATGATATTAATTAAATATTTCTCATTCTTAATGGATAAAATATCTTTTACCTTATTAAATTTATATTCATTGGAAAATGATAACATTGTTCGTGTGTACATGTGGACTACCACCTCTACGAAGGGATGTGATTGATTTTTCGTCACCACATTACATTGATGATATATAAGTGTAATTAAATTAAAAAAATACTAAATTTATGATATTTTAAAAAATATGGAAATATAAAATGACACTTACCTTGTTTCCAAAATGATAATTGAAAATTGGAAATGTAACACATTTGTCTGGGCGACCTACGATATCCATGACTATAATGTAGTTCATTTTTTAAAATATTCATTAATGGTTTGTTTTAAATGTATAATTTCTATATATAAATTATAATTATTTCATTATTATTATTTATAGATGAATTAATAATATCCTATTTGAAAAAATATAACTTATAGAAGTCATTTTAGACATATGAGCCGAATATTGTCAAAAAAATCCGACTTTGAATTAATTAATTATGTAATTGAATATAGCATGGTAATAATTTTAATAAATGGAAAAAAAATATACAAAAAATAATTAATCATGTCATTAATTATTATATTTTTATTATTCAGGATGATAATGAACATATATAATGATTCAGATTCAAGGTAAGGGGTAGTCTTTTAAAAATCCTCTTTTAATCGCTCCCTTTTAAATCATTTTAATCCATATAAATAATTTTTAAAATATTATAACAATTAATTTATGTGGACATAAATAAAATATAAAGGTCATTTTATATTTCCTTTTACGTGGAATATTTTTTAAAAACGAAATATTTTTATGTATTTTTTTATTTCTTTACAAAAGGTAAAAGAAATTTTTTATTTTAACTTATATGAAGACAATGACATTTACACCTCCATAACCATTATTTTATTTTAGCCCCTTTTAGAAGATTTCAGGATTTCATCATAGAAAAACTATATTTATATTTTTTATTGGTATTTTTATTTCAGTAATGTGATTTTAAATGGAAAGGGTATTCTGATATTCAAAAATGTTTTTCTTATGTCTTTAAAAGAGATTATTAAGGGTATTACGATGAAAAGGGGCATGAAAAAAAGTATCTATTCAATATATTGTAATGTGGAATTATTTATCATAAGTAGGTGAGACCAATATGACATATATAATGGTTTGATACCCATTAGAGAACATGTGGGAGCTTGATAAAGATTATATGATGGGTTTATCCCCATTATAACTCATGGAAAATGGGTGAGCTCTATATGGATCATACGAAGGGTGACGCCCATATTTGATCTACAATGTATAGAGTAATTATTATATTATTAGAGAATTAATTTGGGAGTTTTATGGATGGTAATCCTATTTTTAAGGGTTTTGTATGGGTTCTATGAATATGATGCATTACCTAAAGGGGGATTTTATCTACTTGCTAGGGTTCTAAATATTATCATTGAGAAAAAAATTGTGTGATTTTCATGTGGAAATGATTTATTTCATATGATCAAAGAATGGTTTAAAAAAGTTATGTAATTTATTGGTTGTCTGGTTATTTTATTTTAATACTATATTTTTTACATTCCATTCTAATATTTTGTGATCATCACATCTCTTAAACTGTTTTTCACATGGTATTAATGATGAATACTGACATAGATGAGGTGAAGATATAAATTATGAAAATATAACATTAAAATAATATGTGTTCCATTTTAAAAGATTTATTTTATTTGTAAAATGGGCACTAAGTAAAATTTTCCACTTATAATTTATTGGTATATTATATATTAGTTAGGATCTAACTCAATAAATCTATAAACCATAATGATTTTTGGGAATGTAAGAAAGTGAATTATATTTTAAAGTCACCAAAATTTGTAATGTATAAGGCCAGAACATTAGAGTAAGAACCCATTAATTAAAACTCACATGAACCAATTACTGTATATAGTCACAATAATCAATAAGATTGGTAATATTAACAACAAATATAGTAACAGTTAAAATATTAAAAAAACTATCCACTTATAAATACAACCCCACACCACCCATTTCCTTATAAATTTTAATTTATAGATCTTCACAAATTTCTTCGCAATTTACTTTGAAACACCCTCCTACATTTTCTAGTTCTATTGTTATTGTCCAAACACCATTGTAAAGATCCTTAAGGGGGGTATTCTAAAGGGGGACCACTGAAGGGAGAGGTAAATTCTAAACTAAATATCCTTTAATTTTATTCTTAGACAACCACGCCCATATGATTTCCATACACATAAGCATAGTAACATATTCATTATAAACATAACAATATGTCATTGTTAAGGTGGAATGTCTATATTTTACCTTACCTTCAATCATTTTCGAAACTAATATATTATTTACAATACGGTTGGTTCAATTATTCTATGAACAATGTTCTTCATTTTTCTCCATCGCCTTCAAATATGGTCATAAAAACATTATTTTAATTAAAAAATATAATAATATGTATATTATAAATTATTTCATATTCTTTAAATAACATATATAATACTAAATAAATAAATATTTTGTGATGATCAGTAATGTCTCCAAAAATCAACTGAGTATATATCCTTAATTTTCTTACTAAATGAATCTTCCATATGTTAGAACACAAAATTCCATTTGGGAAAATTTGAATTTATTGAATGAAATTAAAAAAAATTATATCACATCTAGATTATTACTTTTATTTCAAAAGAACATTAGTAATTATCCACAAGGGATTTAACTATGAATCCATGGAAAAAACACCCTCAGAATAATTAAATTAAACATTATATCTTATTGAAATAGTTATAAATGAAAATAATATAATTATATTAAATCATATATATATTGGAATGTTTATTAAATATTTAATTAATAAATTTAATTAGATTATCTAGTATATGAAATGAATGTATAGAATTATTTTGGAACCAAAGGTAATGAATCTCTCCAATCCACCCATTTTCATTAGGTTTTGAATTTTATCTATATAAATCACTTTATATCTATCTTTAATATAATTGAATGATTTTAAATTATATCTATATGAATCTAACATATCTACCAACCTTATTTTACCTTATTATGATTTGGTAATACATATCGTAAAGTCATTTATCAAATGTTTACTTTAAATAAATCCCTATTATTGGGATCATTTCAATCCCTTAATATTTTCTTGCAATGACAATTTGAATACCATAATTAAAATCATAATTTAATTTGAAAAATGAATATTTTAGGAATATTATTTCTGGTTGACCTATTGTTTTCAATGAAAATATTGTACTTACTATTTCTCTATAATCCTTTAATATATTCATTAAAACATCTTTCTGAAGGGTCATTTATATACCCCATTCTCTTCCCTTTATCATAATATATATATATATATATATATATATCCAATTAAAACCAATCTATAAGACCTATAATTGTAAAATAATATATGAATATCCAAAATATTTACTTTTTTCACCTTTGTAAACTTTATAAAAACTCATTTGATTGTGATATGAGGTACCATTATACAACCTATTCTTTATGGGGTAATTACTAAGATAATTCCTTATGATTGATTTCCTTTTGTCGAGAAAATAACATGTACATGTTATGATGTGTGTTCCCAGATATAATTCCAATTTATTTATCATTTTTTCTCATAATATGTTATGTATCAGATTAAAGACTAAATATAATCCATTATGAAATAATGTTCAACATGTGATGTTGTTAAGGAATTTATCTTTGACTAAAGTTTATTTCCTATTATATGTTTCTTAAAAAATAATATGATTCCATTATATGATGATTTCAATTTCTTTATATTATTCTTCTATACTATTAGTCACAATACTTGTCTTTTATTATATCATGTCATGCCATATGATTCACATGAAATGATTCATTATCGTGTTTATTCCATAAACTATCTTTTTAGATTACCAAATTTTTTTATGTATACCCTAGTTTATCTGATGAAAACTTAGGATATAAAATGTATTTAGGATCCCATTATATATATTAAACTAATGATGTTTTATTTTAGTTTCTTGTTGAAATTTTTATTTACCTAGTCTTTTATTGGCAGTAGGACTTTAAGTCATTGATTTGTATTTTATTGAATTTTTTTTAAGAATCATGTCAAAATATTTATAAAAGTATATTTTTTCTATAGTTGTTATCATTAGAATGTGTATAATGTTTTTAGAATACAATTATAATACATTATTGTGAATCCTAGGGATATATTTAAGCATAGTGAAATATGCTGAAAATTTAGTGAATTATATATTAAATGGTTTCCAAGAAATTAAATCGATATATTGACAGTAGAAAAGGATGTTATTATAGAATAGTTGTACCTAGGGTTAGAAGCCCTAAAAATAATAGATTTTGTATTAACTCTATTTTCAACTTGTTCTTGATAAATATTCATTATTGGAAACATGGTTTTACACTCTTAGGGAATAAGCATTATAAAATTCAAAAAATATTTACAACCAATTATGAAGGGCATGATTATATTGTTTTGTTTAAAAATATAAAAGAGATATTACCATGGGTAACCTGGTTTGAAAATGACAAGAACATAAGTTAATATATACTAAATTTTTTTAAGTTATTACTTCAATGTTCGTAGTTTACTTTTTTACATAAATTTTAGTTTGAGTATTGATGTCTATTTTTTATTTTCTTTAATAGTGGGAAATGTGAAAAAAATTACAACAACCAATAAGACAATAAATTTTATATTTTCCAAAATTTTATTCATAATCTAATGGGAGGAAGATTGGAATTCTTCACTGTAGTAATTGATTTGATGACTCATGTTATTAATAAAAACATGAATCCTATGGAACACCATGATTCTCTTAATAAAGATAAAATCTTATTCGAGCCCTTTGTGTAATAAAGTCCTCATAACATTATTATATCCTCATCTACACAAATCTTGGAATTATTTAATAATTCCATTTAAAATATATTCTATAACCTAGAATGCCCAGAAAAATAGAAATTAATACTAGCTATTTATTACATGGAGGTGAAAACTGATCCTTATTGAAAAATGATCAAGAACACAAATTCCAAAGAAGAAATGTTTTACAAGGAATATGAATAATTAAATAAAATATCTTTCAATAAATATTTTACCAGATTTAACTACTTTAAAATAGAGAAGAGTTCATCAGATTGAAGAAAAGGAAGATATGACTACTGGGGAGTATGATTCAAACATCCCAAGGCATTCATAATACACCTTAGAGTTTATCACACACAACAAAAGTAATATAGACATAGTCTTTAATGTATTAATGATGATTCTTTGAAAATGATTTCAAATTATAATAACTAGAAACTATACAGATATTCTGTGCTATGAACTCAATGTTGAGTTGGTTATTGGATACTATTAGTGGTCTCATGGTCCTAGAGATAAGAATCATAAAATTGAGTTTCCTTTAGGAGGATCATTGGAAAAATATCACAAAGGAGAGATAATATATCTTCACATGTGTAAAAAATGTGGAAGGAAGAATCAAAAAAATAATCTCAAGGGAATATGAGATAATTCAAATGTAGTATAACATGGAATCAGGATAATAAATTCCAAAAAGAGATGAAGAAACTACGTAATGCGATGTAATTAATTATGGTTCGTATTAACACTCAACTTGTGGTATAATGTTTTAACTACAAATAATACATGAATTATTAAATTCAACTTCCAAATATAAGGGTTAATGATGAAAATAAATGATAGTAACCTCTAATGAATAAAGATTATTAGAATATTCCACCCCTACTACTAGGGAGGATCCTGAAAATTATGTATAGATATGTACATTGGTTATTAATTCATAAATTGAGAACATATATTTTCATTTTGTTTATACATTTTATTTCATATCTTTCATGTTTAGTATATCTACACAAAAACCATCTCAAAAGATTGGGGTTATATTAATTGTCAAAATAGAAAATGGTTATGTAGTTTCCTATTAAGTATATAACTCCTACCTAGTAATATTTTGGGGGAAGAGCCTCCTATAAAATCATTAAATACATTATTTAAATAAGTTTGATGCTACATTGGTCATGGATTTCCTATAAATATATAAATACTACATTAAATTTCAATATAGGGTGGCCAATAACTATATCATGAGTAATAAAATGATTCTGTACAAGTATATTTAAGAGGATGAATCCCCTTTGGAATAATCATATTCAGTGTAAATGTTTTTTCAATATGAGAAATCATATCTTACTCAAACAGTAAAGGAAAAAGAGAGAGTAATTCTTGATGAGATTCCCATTTTAATGGATTGTATTGATGTATTCCATAATGAGTTTCATGGTATTCATCCTAACTAACCATTTGAGTTTTCAATTGAACACTTATATATATGTCTTTCCATTTCTTATAATCCAAAGATAATAACACCCATTTATTTTTGAGAAATAATTAAGTAGTTACAATAGAATCTGGACATGGGTTTTTTTATGATTGAGTTCTTTACCATTAGGTGCACCAATCCTATTCATTTGGATGATATATGGGTCAATGCACCACTACCTTGATTAAATTTGACTCCAAATAAATCACTATAACTAATTGATATCACCTTTAATGGATTTATGAATTGTTTGATCAAATACATGGGGAGTAATATATTTTTGTTTTTGACCTTCGATCGGGATATCAATAATTAAATATAATGAATCAATATATTCCAAATAATTCCTTTCGAATGATTTATTAACACTATGAGTTTATAGTGATTCCTTTATGACTCATTAATGATCGAAAAATCCTTATATAATTAATGAATAGAGTCTTTATAGATTACCTTGTTAATTTTTTGGTAGTACTTATAAATGATATTTTGATATACATTAAATGAAAAGAGGTGAACGTGAATCATTTGAATATTATGCTAAAGATTTTGAATGAGGAGAATATATACAAAAAATAATAGTAAATGAGAGTTCCAGATGGATGCAGTTTCATTCCTGGAGAATGGTACCACTAAACAGGTATATCTCTAGATCCCTCTAAGACAAAGGAAAATGATTAGTGGTCCACGTAAACATTTATAATGTATACCGATAGTTTCCTTGGATAAGAAGGTTATTTACAATTATTTGTGAGAAAATCTCACAATTTTCAAACCCTCTAATCAGGATGACTCAAAATGGGTTAATGTTTTCTGGATAATTTAATATAAAGAAAGTTTCAATTAATTAAAATAGAGGCATATCGTTGTACTAGTCCTCAGACATCCGTCTTGTATGGAAATATTCATGGTATATAGTGATAATTTAAATAAGGCCTTGTAATTTTTAAACATATTAAATGATAATGTGATATTCTATGCCTTTGGGGTATAGAAAGTTAATGATTATAACTATTGAATGCATGATATGGATTGTGTTATAGTGATATCCACATTGATGATTTAGTGGATATATATTTATAGGGAGAATTATGAAATATATATAAAAAATAAGAGACTCAAATATAAATTCAAAAATAAATATATTAACACGAATGACTAAATGTGGTTAAAGATGATCAATGAATTTAAATCATCAATACACTACCATCCTAGGAATGAAAACACAATGTTAGATTCTCTATATAGAAAATATATGATATATGTATCAATAATATCATTTGAAAAGGATCCAATCATTATTGATTTTCAAAAGGAGGGTATGGGGATCATAATGGAAGGAAAATCAACATTATTTTCTCATATGATTCCTACATTATACATTTTGTGGAAGATAAAGGATTTTTAATTATATTATGTGGAAATCCAAAAGAATCTTGAAGAAATATGAAAATTGAAATACTTGGAGTTCATAATTAATGAAGGATGATTTTTATAATTTTGATCATGACTATGTGTACTCTAAAATGCAGAGATAAAGATTGATATACTGAATGATTCACATAGCTTCACTTTCTTCATCCACCCTTGGAGCTTTAAGATGTATCATGATCTCAAAGAGAACAATTACATGCCTCCCTAACTCAAAAGGGGATAAAATTCTATATGGGTTATGGTGGATCATCTTAAAATGTTGCCTTAATTAATTTCAATTTGAGAGGACTTCCAACATGTAATCTTTTGAGGACATACATCATAGAAGTGTCATTGATACATGAAACACCACTATAAACTATATATAAAAATGTTTCAAGATATACCCCTAAGTTATAAAAAATAATCCTAAATTATATATTTAGTATATTAATCCTTAGTACAACTTATCACCCAAAAACTAATAAAAAATATGAGGAGACCATCCAGACACATGAATACATGTTGAGGGCACGCTAGAGAGACATTAATGGTGAACAAGAACATCATTTTCATCTATTTGAGTTATTTTAAAATAATAGTTTCCACTCAATTATAAAAATGTATCCATATGAATCCATTTATTGGAAGATATTTTTAAAACCATCTTAGTGGGATAATATTAGGTAAAACAAGATTTTGACTCAAAAAATGGTCATGGAAATGACAGATAGGGTCATGACCATTAAAATACAAATCCAGGTTTCCCAAAGTGTAAAAAAGTTCTATAAAATCAACCATCAAGGATACATAGAGTCTGAGATTTAGTAATAAGTACACCTCTTCATATATCCATGGATGTGAGTGATGAGATTTGCGAATAAGGGAAAGCTATTTATCAGGTACTTCAGCCCCTTTGAGATTTTTGATCTCATCAGAGATATGGCCTATCGAAAATCACTTCGTCAATACTTTACTCAAGTACATGAAATATTCCACATATCCCTATTTAGGAATTACATACTGTATATGTCACATTTATTATATTAGTAGTTGGTATAGTTGTAAAATGACACCTCATATTAGGAGAAGCTCGTGAAGTTCTTAGAACCTAGAGATAATGTTCTATGTCACCTGAAAAATCATATAGTCAACATAATATGATTAATACATATGTAAAAGGAAACGGAATGGGAACTGGAGGAACCTATAAAGGTTAAGTACCCTCAGCTATTTTCAGAATATAATTTAAAATGAAATTTTCAGGTGAATTTATTAATGGAAAAAATGCAACTACCCTGAATTTTATCAATGCAATTTCCCTTCAAAATATATAATCATTTCATAATTGGTTATATTATATTATTTAATTCCAATGAAACACATGATAAAAACAAATAAATTTTATTACATTAATTTTAAGGTTTAATTTAATTAATAAATATGTCTATTTCAATTGAATGTAACAATAATTGGTCATAAAATAGAAAGTAAGATAATAGTAATATAAAAATTTGGCTATGTTCAATCTTGTAGAATTATGAAAATAATGAAAAACACTTTAAAAATGAATCAAATTGTTAGTAATGTGATATGAATTTTGAAATTGAGAATAAATATAACATTGATAGAATATATAAGTGAATAAATAATAAATAATGAGGTATATATTGAATGTTAGGAACCCAATTGACCATGAAAAATTTAACATTTGGAATAATAATTCGACTTTTTGAATAGTAATAAAATAATAAGAAATAGTTACTTGATCATTAGAATAGTGAAATCACTTATTATTATTTAAAAATATACATAGATATATTATAAATGGTAATTGAAAAATTTGTAATAATATATTACTAAATAAATTTTTTAAATGATAAAATAAGTTTATTTTTTTATAAATGATAAAAATTTTATTTTATTTTCCATAAAAAATATAAAGATATAAATAATATTAATTTTTCTAAAATGGATTTATAAAGAGATATTAGATTTTATTATAATGGAAATATAATTTTATGAGACTATATTTAATTCATCCAAGGGTCTGAAAATTGACCATAATATTAAAATTTTAATTTCTAAAATAAAAGAGGATTTTATTTAAAAACTAAATTTCTCATATTTTTATAAAATGTTTTTAATAAATATATTTCACATTACTATTATATAGCAAAAAATTAACTGATTTATTTTTAACATTTCTTTAAAATAGTTTCATTTTATATGAATAGATAAGTACTTGAAAATATGATATTTAACATTACAAGATAAATATATGAATTTTTACACCATAGATGATTTATGAACCCAATATTTAAAATTAAATTAAACCATTTACTATATACATTCATAAGAATGAATAATTTTGGTTGTGTTGATCCAAAATAATAATCTAATGATTATAATTTTTAAAATCATCCCTCTCACCCCAATTATAAACAAAACCCCTCACCCCCTCTCTACATAATTTTTATGTCTTATAGCTTGAAAATTTTCAATTTAATTAACTATAAAATCCTCTTACCCACATCAAATGATTTCTGGTACAATCTATATACCATTTCAATAAGCCTTAAATTGGTTGCCAAAAAGGATAGGACGAAAGGGATTGGTAAATTCTAAACTAAATTTCCTTTAGTTTTATAGTTTTTATACCACCCACATATGATTCCCATATGCATGAAAATAGTAACATCAATATCATAAATATACATATATTTTATTATTACCTTGTAATTTCAATCATATATAATCACTTCAGTAATTTCTAAAGTTATCTTATTTAAATTGGGTTTGTTCACCAACTCAATGAACAATATACTCTGTTTTTATCCACCTCCTTCATGGAGTGTTGGAAATTTTTTTTATTAGTAAATAATATTTTAATAATTTTATAATAACTTATTTAATGTTCTTTAAAAAATATAAATACATAATATTAAATAAAATGGAACTAGTTTGTGATGGTTGGTAAAATGTATAATTGAATAAACTATATAATGTTAATGTTTTTACTAAATGAATTGTCCCTATGTGAGAACATAAAATGATATTTGGTACTTTTTATAAATCTAAGACGAAATCAATAAAATTTAAATTTACTTATTCAGTAGTTATCCTATTTGAAAATAATATCAATAAATATCAACAACTGATCTGACCTTGTTATAATAAAACGAAATTCCTTAGAACAATGTAATGAAACATTATATCACATTTAAATGGTCATAATTAAAGATCATATAATTGAATTAATTAAAATATATTTGTAAAATAATGTAAATTAAGATAATTAATAAATATAATTTGATTATCTAGAACATTTAGTACATGTATAGAATGATTCGGGAACATAAGGTAAGATATCTCTCAAAACCACGCTTTTTCTTTAGCTAATGACCATTATAACAATAACTCACTTTCAATCCATATTTTAAGTTATTTAATGATTAAAAATTATATATATGTGTATGTATCTTACATATATAATTTTCTTATTATTCCTTCCTATGAGTGAGAAATATATTCCTTACATTTATTTATAAAATGGATTCATTAAAATCAATCTTGATTCATGGGATCATTTCTATCCATTGATCATTTAATGTAATTAAGAAATTAGTTATTTATTCCATGTAATGATTTCATTAGAGTATGGAAAGTTGTAGATATGCCCATTCCATTTTACCATTCCTTATTAATTAAAATCCCACATTTACTCTTTCTCCAAAAATAATTAATTTATTCCTTAAAACACTATATTAAAAAACTATTACTATACCCAATTATCAACCCTATCTCAAGAAATAGTTTAGAAATGGAAACAATATGTTGAGAATTATGATTATTTAATCATATATAAATAACCAAAATCTTGAATTCTATAATATATTTTGAAAATTTATGAAATAACCTATGATTATGTTATGAGACAAGATTATGAAACCAATGTCACTTGATAATCAATTCTTATGTTTATGACATATGATTGATTTAGAAATGTGGAACAAATAAAAATATAGATTATTTTATGGGTGAACCTAGATAGATATATAAATCATTGGGTAATATTTTTGTCTTATGATATGTTATGTACGGTTTTAGGGAGTAAACCTAATCCACAATAGGACTATGTCCATAATGTGATGTTATTTTGGATGTTAGACATCAAATAAGATTATGTAATGTTATATATTACTTCCACAATAATATATTTTCATGATATTATGATTCAATATTATACATATTATTCTACCATATGATTATTCAAGATCATTTTTCTTTAATGACATCATTTTAGGAATTCAGACATGCATACAATGCTTTGTTATAATGTTTATTTTCTTATAGGGATGTTTACCTCAACATTTTTGTCTATATATTCGCCATGTTACTCTTTTATGTTTTATGAACTAAATTGGATTTATGCACCCATTATGAATATTAAAATATTTGGTTATTATTTTAGTTTTATTTTGTTTTCAATGTAGCTAAAATTCCAATTTCCTTATTTATTTAGACACTCTATTTGTATTTATTGGATATTTATTTAAAAAATAATTCATCATTATGTGCAAAAGTATTTTTTATCTTTAAAATAACCCTAGATTTGATATGTAAAGTTTTCTGTTTTTCTATTTTGGTGAAAAGTGATTTTTGGGAATGTAGTTTTTTTTATAAAAAAGTGATTTCAAAGAATGGTGTACGAAATTGAATGAACTCCAAATTTATACAATGAATATTTATTGAAATGAATTTGATGCAATTAGTATAGGTAGATTACATCAGAACATGAGATACTTAAGAGGAGATTATTTTTGGGAAATCACATTATGAATGGTTTGTATTTTCTAGTGTAGACACGTGAAAAAATGTTATGTAACCAATGTTTAAATAATGTAGATATTTACGGAAGATGACTCTTACCCCTAGGACCATTTTCTAAGGATATTGTGTGATATAGGAGGAATTTTATTAGTGAAATTGTGTGAGGATTCTATTTAATCCAAATCTAATGTATTATAGGATTTCATTTCCTTATTTATACTAATTATAATGTCGTACTATGTTCAATATTTTTATCTTTCAAATGATTTAAATGATTTTAAATGAATTCAATTATATTAATGGAAAAATGTTTTGTTAAATATTATTTTAATTTTAGATTATTTGGAATGGTTTTGTGAAAAATACAAAAGGGTGATTTTTTATGTTTAGTTATAAATTTTTAAAAGTAATTTCATGCATTTAATTTTATTTAACAAGAATATTGGTTTTCTCTTATAAAAGTTTCCTATAAAAAACTTTGTTTGATTATGTTGGG
This sequence comes from Viscum album, assembly GCA_963277665.1. Taxonomy (NCBI): domain Eukaryota; kingdom Viridiplantae; phylum Streptophyta; class Magnoliopsida; order Santalales; family Viscaceae; genus Viscum; species Viscum album. Next base: position 857,713,817 of record OY728157.1, on the reverse strand, counting down.
ATTATTTAATCATGGATCACACATACCATCGGGTGTGTAGATATCAGGTTTTAGATGATGTAGGTAAGGACAAGTCACTACATTATGGCTTCAAGAATCTGTGATAGTAGTGTGTGGGAGATTATAAGTGAGATGGTAGGATGTTGGGACATTTACTAGAGAGATATGTATTGTCACTAATTTTGAGTTCATTAGTTTAAAAAAATTATTTAGAACCTATTTTATCATGTACTCATTTGGAACTTCCATTTTTTTCTGTTTCGGAATGTTATATTTATTTTTTATATGCCTTTGTTGATAATCTTGTTTCTTCATTTAAGTGAAAAATAATTTCCAATGATTGTTCTTTAGGAAATAAATTCTATCCAACCAATGAGGATAATAAATTCTATTTGGGACATACCATGATCTTTCTGGGATATAAGGTTCCAAGATGATCTGAATCAATTCATGATATGTTTTATTAATTTTATGTTTTTATTTATGTTTAGAATCTTATTATCTAAACATATTTTCATAAGAATGATAAATTATTTTCTGGAAATAAATGGTTTTTACAAGAAATTCACATGCCCAATCTCCTCATAGAAATTTTTATGTTACTAAGTGTTGTTGGGAAGTGTTTCTATATTGTTGAGTTTTGTTCTTATCAGAGTTCATTAAATGTATTCTTTCAGCTGTAATTTTTATTTATCTTTTATTTGATGGTATCTTTCCATTTATTGAGGCAATAAAATTCTTCTAATATAATCAACTGAGTTTCTAATCAGGGTATTTTTGATGATTTTCTGCAAGGAAACACTAAATTCAATCAGAATCACATGGAAGTGGTTGTTTGAGTAGTTGGCTCCATGGAATGTTTTTCTCCATGCAATACATCAAGCTAGAGGAGTAAAACTAGAAAATAGAAGAGATAAAGGATGATGTCAATAGTTTCTATAACTGAAATAACTATCCTTATAATGGATGTATGATCCTCATGGTGTGGAATATTGGTTTGGTAGATAACAAATAGTTAATTTTTTTGGAAGAACCATATTTTGTTAAGAAAAAATGTTTTTTCTTTAATATTTATGGTCCAAGAAATAGATAGTGGGACAATGTGTTTTGGTAACAATGCCATGAAGTTTTGAAACAAAAAGAAATAAATACCATATTTTTATAATAGTAATATCTATAATAACTAATGATTGTAAAATATATGGAGTTCCTCGTCACACACCAGGGTGATTAGACTATGATTGAGAATATCCACTATTTTATTGATCTAGTTAGTTATTCTCTTGAGGTGGTATCAAATGATATGTTGAAGTCTCATAAGTTATATATGAGATTTTGATCATATATTAGTTCTTAGGAATCCAATTAAAAACTTAGAACTTATACAAAGGTGGTGGATTGAGAATTGAAGATATAAATTTACTTCGTAGGTATGTTAGGATTGGATAGTGTTCAACATCAACAAAGAGGTTATTTCAATGGTTCATGGGGGAGAATAAGAATTATAATGGGACTCATAAAGGTAGTGTCAGTGGGTATCAATAATATGATTGCTCCTCAACTTCAGTAGTAGTTAATAGGGTTCCATTAACATGTTACTATTGTTTGAAGACCAGACACACTAGACCAACATTACCTTCACCTATAAAGGACATGAATTTGTGTGGATGTATAGGTCACATAAAAAATTTATAGAAGGATAATTTTATAGGTTTTGGGTGCAGCAGAACCATACTATGGGTGATTCCCAACATTTATTATTGTCATAATGCATGATCAATCTGAGATCTATACGATGTTGAATCTTCATGATCAATGTAATTGAATCAAATATAGAACAAATTAATTACTATGTAACCACATAATAAAAGGGTGGAAATGAATAATAATTTATAACAAACATGGAAATTCCAAGAAATTATTTCTTCATTAATGAATTAGTGATAGATCTGTGGTGCATTGATCACATTTTTGAGCACGTTAAAATAGATGTTTTGTTTTACTAGAATTTCTGCAGTATAGTAGTAACTCTAGGTCGCCTCTTGATGAATGATTATATCCTTAAAAAAATATGGTTCTTATTTTTAGAATAAATGGGTATTGAGGTTTTATAAAACATTGGTTTTTTGATTGAAAAATGAAATTTAAACTATACTACAAAGTGAGAAAAACTAGATAGAGAATTCATAATCAACCTGGGTAAGTTTCCCATGATGCACAATCAATCATGACTCTCAAATAAATGGGAATGACTATTGATTCCTTGGTTTAAACATAAATAAATCAGTGTGTTATTTTAGTTATTTCTTAGATAACACCTTGTATTTGATCGATTAATGATATTGATAATCAGCGACCGCTCAAAATCACCAATCATGAATCAATGTAAAAACAAAACACAATCAAGGAATCACAACAACATTGTGATGAGATGACTAGATTTGTTTCAACGATAAAATATTCTACAAGGAAATAACATGCATATTAACAGGTTCAAAAATCTAGAATTTATCATCCAACATAATCCATTTGCACACTCATGAAAGGGAAGGGGTGAGAAAAGAGGCAACGACACTCAAATCATTACAAGATCTGGGTTATGTGTGGATGCATGAATATTCTTGTCCTTTTGATTTGTATTTGATCATAACATAACAAACAAAAATTTAGAATGTATAAATTTATAAGAATTTATAAAAAAACTGGAAATTCAATTACCTTATGATGATTACAAACGTGGATCTCTAAATTACTACAAAGGACAACCCCCAAACTATTCACCAATAGGATTAGAAGTACATGAGGGAGAAGTGAACTAAAATGGGTGAAGAGGGCTCAAAAATTTGACCAAAAATAACCCATTTATTTTAATTTAGAGATAATGATAGTTATGGGTGATTTTATTGACAACTATGTAACACTTCCCCCAAAAGAAGTCAAGTGCCTAAGTTAATAGGTTATTATTCATGAAACACTTTTGAATCCTTATTTATCTAGATGGTTGAGTGACTAAAACGCATTCAAGTTTCATAAAATTTGGTGGAGAGGTGTACCATCGAGTTAGCTATTAGAGGGAGGTAGAAATATCCCAATTGGATCTTTGAGGCCCATGTTATAGCCCAAATACTCAGGGGTAGTCCAATCGGTACCTCCCAGAATTTCTTCACTTTTAGGCCATGTTTGGAGACCTTCTTCTCGCATTTTTATTTTGGCCTAGTTAGAGGAATTGAATCCCCATGACCATTAAATCCTATAAAATTGTAATTTTAACATTTGGATAAGTGTAGTTAATGTTATGATAGTAAATATGAACTTCTATAAAATTGGGTCATTGTGAAATTGCATCTTTTAAGAATTTTTTTAACAAATAAATTAAAAAAAAATATTGAGTGTAAAAGGCTTTAATAATGGGATCCTTAAATCCATAAACAATGTAATAAAAAATTATAAGGGTGATGGAATATATTATATAATAGTTTGATCATGCACCATAATTTCATTGTAGAAACCTAGTGTAGATTTCCCCTAGAGGTGATCCACACGAGTTCCTGGAATCTCTATACGTCATTGATGGAGTCTCTGGGTTCTAGCATGAATGATCCCTGATGTTGCATCATCCTCTATTGATCACCTTGAGAACAGCTTCCAAAGAGATCTCTTTGATCTGGCGGAGGATGATTTCTCTCTGTTCATGGGAGCATTTTTGGAGAAGGGATCTCTTTAGGCTTGAGAGGATTCCCTAAATCCATTGTGTAAAAATAAATTGGCTCATGAAAAAATAATTGAATTGGGTATTTTTATTGGTATGTTTAAAATAAAATAATTTCATGAGTTACCTTATTTTTAATTTAATCTTAGAAGAACCCCATGTCAAATAATAATAGTAATTTTATTATTTATCAACATACACTGAACTTGAGAATTATAATTAAATATTGTTTAATTAAATAATATTAAATATTATCCTTTCACATCACACCATTAAACTAGGTCTTCCATTCCTCTACAATATTTATTAGTCCATAAATAATGTATATTTGTTTATTAAATAAATATCACTACATTATTCACTAACAAATAAATAAATATCATATTAACTAAATAGAAAATAAATATTTATTAAATAATCCTCTCGCAATATATTATCTCGAATAACTAGTGAAGGAATAAATGCGACCAAGAACACCTGAGTAATTATTACACCATACATAGGAATAATATTTATTCAACCTATTAAATAGTAAATAATAACATATTATTTAACCGATATTCTGGACACACTTAGTGTGTGACCCACTAGGCCTCTTTCTTAGTGGCATTAGGTGAAGTAGCCTAATATTCGAGGTCAGCGTCCAATTACACGCTAAGGAACCCATATAGAAATAATTTAATGCTGCAAAAACATGTCTCCTCATTCAAATGCTATCATTTAATACAATCCCTTTATCATAATATCTCTAATCAAGCAGGTTACATGCCAGTTTCATCAACCTAGGTGATCAATATATCTTTCATTGAATTTACAGAAATATATCTTCCATATATTACACCATATAAATGGATTCATTTATGCTATATCATATCTATCCATTTGAATGGTATATTAACTTTCATTAAAAAAGATATAATTCATTTCATTCATTATTTATTAATTCAATATTACCTGGGATTCACCCAACATATCCTACTTCACCGTGAACATCTATCGTCACAATTTTCATGAATACATCTAAATGTGTGACTCATAAAACTCATTAATAATAATCTTAATGTATAATGACCAATAGACATGCATGTAGATAGTAACACCCAATGACACATAAAAATATGTATTTCATACAGTATCATTCTTGTAATATCCATGCTGGAAATTACCAAGGGTGTCCACCATGAGAAGGTGCCTAAAAGTCCTGTGAGTCCCCACCCCTGATTTCATGTATCATTTATGTCCCTTAAATTATATTTTATAGATGTAGAACATATATTCAATAATACTATCATAGAAGATCTGTGTTTTCATTATAGCAGGGAACTTCTATGACCATTTAGTACAACAACTACTCTTAATACATTATCACATACTGTGTTACACAAAAGAATAATCATTATCTCATAAAGATTTTATTATTATTTCAAACCATGAATATTTTTTTATCATAAATTAAAAATAATTATGTTATAGGGAACCAACTCAAATAGAATACAAATTTTACTATTGTCAAATTCTAATAACATTCTGTCCTCTAGCTCTCACATGATACTCATGATTTGGATGAGATATTACTTTAGTTAAGGGGCCTACCACATTCTCTTCCATGGCTACTCTTTTCACTGTAACTTCACCCCTATGATATAAATCCCTCGAGTGGTGATACATCTGGAGTATATTCTTTGTCTGTTTTTGTGATCATGGATCTTTTGGAAGATTCACCCCTGATATATTATCACAATACTATGTGAAAGGGTATTTACTATGAGGTACCACATCAAGCTCCTGGAAAAAGTTACGAATCCAAAATGGCTTCCTCAGATTCATCAAACACACCTATATACTTAGACTCCACTATAGAATCAGCAAAAACTGGTTGTTATGAACACTTCCATCTCATATATCCCCCGTTGAGATAAAAAACATTTCTAAATTTCAACTTCTTATCATTTTGATCAGTCTGAAAGCCAACATCAATATAACCCATGATGGCCATCTCCTCATCTTCCCCGCACACCAGGAACATGTCCTTAGTTCTTCCCAAATACACTAAGATATCCTTAACAAAAGTCCAATGTTGTTCTCCTGGATATTCTTGATATATGGCTACCATGCTCAGTTAAAAGGAAACATCATGTCTAGTACATAAAATTGAATACATGAATCATCCTAAAACTAAAGTGTATAGGATCTTACTCATGATCTCTTTCTCTTATTGTGTTTGGGGACACATTTTCTTAGAAATATGTAATCTGTGTAACACTAGAACCAATCATGTCTTGGATGGTTACATACCTAAACTATTTATTATTGGGTAAATATATGTACGTTGACTTAGTTAAAGTGACCTATTGGATCTGTCAAGAAAGTTCATGATCCCTGGAATATATGTTTCTTCACCTATGTCCTTCATAGAGGAACACATGTTCAACCAATCCTTAACAGATTGTAATAATTCTATGTTGTTTCTAATAATTAATATTTCATCAACATATACTACTATGATAATGACCACATTTCCATTAAACCTCTTATAAACACATGGATCACATTAATTTTTAATGAAACCAAGTTATTTTATCAATTCTTCAAATTGAATTTTTAATGACATAAATTCTTAATTCAATCCATAAATGGATCTCCATATCATGAATAACCATTTTTCATCACCTAAAGTCACCAACCCTTCTGGTTTTATCAAATAGACATCTTCTTGAAGGTTCCCATTAAAGAATGTAGTTTTTATATCCATCTTCCAAATCATATATTCATGGTTAGCTACTCTAGGAAGTATGCTTCTGATGTATTTAAAAATTGCAACTGGAAAAAGGAACTCATCATAGTAAATTCCTTGACATTTTTTAAAACCATTTTTCACTAGACTTGCTTTATAGGTACTTAATTTACATTCTATGTCATGTTACATCTTGAATACCAGTTTTCATCCAACATGATTTACATCAAATGGTATATCAACCAAAACCGATACTTGGTTTTGATACATGGAATCCATATCATAATTCACATATTCCAGAAATATTTTTCTTCTGATCTCTCTACTACATTATTTTTGGATAATGGTTAATTATTATAAACCAATATTGAGTCACCATCATCAGGGACCAGAAAAACATATCTCTTCGGTTCTCTTACCTCACTTACACACCAACATAGTACCTGTGTTTCAGGAACTACCTCTTCTAGGGGGACTTATGGAATATGTTTCTATGCCATTTTTTATGTATCCTGATCATCAAAGCCTCCAAAGTCAATATTTCTCCCACTATCCTTTTTGAGGATGTGCTCTCTCTCAGGAAATGTGGCTTATCTGGAGACAATCACTTTCTTTTCTCAGGGGTTGTGTAGGTAGTATCTATTTGTTTCCTTGGGATACACAATAAATATATACCTAATGCCATGGGGTGATAGTTTGTTTTCTAATAAGGAAATTAAAAACTCCTCACAACCCCATACACATGTATGTGATCAAATGGGTTTCTTTTCACTCCATAACTCGAAGGGAATTCCATTTTCCTCTTTTGTTAGTACTCAATGTAATGTGTATGTTGTACTTTGTAATGCATATTTCCAAAAGTATAATGAAATATCTGTATGACTCATCACCAAACATACCATGTCTAAGAAGGTACAATTATTTATTTCACTTGTAGGTTCTAGGCGCAGCGAAAGCACATGGATGGGTTTACCCATATTTAATTTTATCGTCAACAAAAATAATTCTGAGATCTGTCATGATGATAAAATGCTAGATCATCAGAATAGAATGAAGAATAAAAGGGAAAGAGGGATATCTTGTAACCATAGATAGGATCATTATTGGTTAGATATAATTAATTTAATTAAAAGAAAATAATTACCTTGATAGAACTCTCTCTCTGTTGATGCTTCCGGTCAAAATCTTACGTGATCCATCATTGCGTCACAAAATCCAAGTGTAGGATTCATCTAGAGGAAATCCAAAATTGATCAATGTATCTATGGACATCCTCGATGGGATCTCTGGGTGGTAGTGCAGAAGATCCTTCGCTTGTGATGTCCACCTTTGATCACCTGGAGAGCCGCTTCTAAAGCTCTCTCATTGATCTTGTTTAGGAGGCTCTCTCTCGTAATTTGAGAGTATTCTTGGAGGAAATGAATTCGGTCATGGCTTGAGAGATATCACAACCCATCCCTTGGGGCCAGTGTCATGACTACCCCATGCTCGCCTTCCATAGGCTAGGGGATGACGACTAGCACTGAAAGGTGTATTCCCTAAAATCAGGAAGGCATTGGCTTTATTACCTGTAAACACACACAACTAAGAACACAGCATGATACGAACAAAATTAAACTGTATAGTAAAAATAGTGTGTACAATAAGAAAAAGGGTCCATAATAAAATCCCAATTGGGATGTACAAGAAAACTGAAAAGTACAAGTAAACTGAAATAGCTCCTGTGAACTCTGGACAAGGATCCTACCTAAAGGGTAGGTACAGCTCTTGAATGGTCGTCTCTACAATATTCCTCATCTAATGTCCACCTATGAGCTACCTCCAGTACTGTACTCTCATCCTCTGTCAGCATTGTCAGTCGTTTTCACCAAACACAACAAGGTGCGGGCGTATCGCGTGCAGGGGTGAGTATAAAGATACTCAGTAGGGACCCCGAGACCCTCAAAGGCCTCACAAAAACCCACAAAGGGCAAACCACTGGCATGGAAACATCTGAAAACCCTACTTAGGTATATGACCATACATATACCTAAGTTATCAATTACACTCATCTCATTCACGAGAAAACACAAGGCAAAACTCATTAGACCAAACCTCATCTGTTTCACAAGGAAAAGGGTACCATGAAGGTAACACCACAAAGGTAAGAACCAAAAAGGTAACGCCACACAGAAGAATACTACAATGGTATCACCATGTAGGTAAGTTCCAGAAATGAATGTCACATAGAAGAATACCACAAAGGTATCACCATGATGGTAAGTACCATAAAGGTACGCCACATTAAAGATTACCACAAAGTTAAAGACTCATCTCACATAGATATAACTTATGTATGGTAGTAAATATGATTATATTTAACTACTAAATAATCTTAATATGTTAAGGGGAAGACCAACGTAGGATCCAAAATCATCAGACCCACGTAGTATCCTAAATTATCATACCCACATAGGATCCTAATACAGCAGACCCATGTTAGATCCTAGAGTATCCCCACATGGATTCTAGATCAGATCCAGGTGAGACTCACGAACATAGACCCACGTAGGATCCGAAAACATAGACCCACATAAGATCCCTTTCTCATGTTACAACCAGCTATAGGGTTCCCACACTAGGATTGCTTGATTCTAGGAGGGTCTGCTCCTCAAGTCACAGGTCGATACTCCAACTACCACAAAGTCCCATGAAGAAGTATCCCAAAGTATCGACGTGTGATAGGGGTCTTAACGCAATAGACTGTGTGTCAATCAGACGCTCAGTCTGTAAGTTATTTTCATTTTAGTCATGAGGGCCCAATTGAATTATTGTCTGATCCAACAAGTTTATTCCCCAAAATTATCCAAAACTCAAGTAGGTTATACCAGAAGTACCTTATCGATTCAAGGTTTTTGGAACCATAGATGGTTCATCAAATGGATGCTAGTAGCTCAAGTTATGGACAAAAGAGTGAAAAGGGTCGAAGCTGGTCCAGGTCTGGTCTGACCCGGTCAAACTGACCCGGACACACTGGACCTCAGAATCACATGCCATCAATTTATGCAGATTCATAATATTCCAATATAAATAAAATTACATGGAAAAATCTGGGTCTTTATATTCTCCCCACCTCAGGGCTTTGCGTCCCCGAATTCCACATCACGAAAACTAGGAAAACAAGTAGGGGAACTGAGAACGAATCTGAGCCTCCCTCTCCCATGTGATCTCCTGAAGGGTCCCATACTTCCAACATACACACACCAAAGGTATCGATCAACCGCAAAGGACACTCTCCTGTCGATCCTCTCCACTGGAACCTCCGTAAACATTGCCCCATTGTCGACGTCCAACTCACCCTATTTAATGATGTGTGAAAGGTCTTGCACGTATCTTCTCAACTGAGATACATGGAAAAATTTGTACACTAAATGAAATTGAGGGGGAAATTCTAGTTGGTAAACCACCTCTCCAACTCTAATGAGGACCTGAAAGGGTCCGATGAACCTCAGAGATAACTTTTCGCCCCGGTAAAATCTCTGCAAACCTCATCGAGGTGAGACCCATAGAAAGACGTGGTCACCATCCCTAAACTACATAGGTCTTCTTCCCCTATCGTCATAATACTTATACCTACTATGTGCAATCTTCATCCACTCCTAGATGATCTGCACCTTCTTTTTGGTAACTCATACCATCACTTGTCCCATGAGTGCTGACACCCCTAGGTCAGTCCAGCCCAAAGGCTTTCTGCATGGTCCGTCTTACAAAGCCTCGAAATGTGCCATCCTAAGAGTGGAGTGATAGATATTTTTGTAAGAAAACTCCACTAAGGGATAGTGATCCTCCTAGTTGTGACTGAAGTCGGGGACGCAAGCACACAGTATGTCCTCAAGGGTCTGAATGGTCCACTCAGTCTGGCCATTCATCTGAGGATGGAAGGCGGTGCTTAAACGAAGATGTGTTTCGAAATCCTCCTTCAACCCCTTCCATAGTTGGTAATTGAAATGTGCATCAAGATTGGATACAATCATCTAGTGTACTCCATGTATCCATGAAATCTCCTACACATAAGGGCATCCCAAGCTCTCTACTGAATCCTTCTCTCTGATCGGTAGGAAGTGGGCTGACTTGGTGAGTTGGTCGATGATCACCCAGATAAAATCATGACCCTTGGATGTACGTGGATGTCCTGTCACAAATTCCAAGGATATTACATCATAGTTCCTCTCTGGGACATCTAAAGATGAACTAATCTTATTGTTACCTGTTGTTCTGCCTTCACTTACTGACAAGTGAGGCACTGAGAGAGAAACTTTGCTACTCCTTTCTTCATTCCCAGCCACCAGTACTATCATCGAAGCTCCTGGTAAATCTTCACCACTACAGGATGTACCATTAGAGGGGATGTGTGTAAATCCCTCAACAAATCCTCCCGAAGTGACACTAGTACCATGGTACATCCTCTGAAGAGGATGATATGCTCCCCACCTTCAAAAAATCCATCAGGTTCATGTCTTATGGATATCTGATCATGTCGAGCTTTGAAGTCAGTGTCCCCATGCTATGCCTCCCTTACTCACCAATGGATTGGGGGACTGATTGTAAGAGACTGGTAAAAGCTACTCCATCTCGATCCAAAAAGGATATCTGCAAAGCGGCCAGCTTCTCTGTCACCTCACATAGCAGTTGTATACCAGATCTCCTACTGAGTGCATCTACTACAATGGTCCCCCTCCCAAGAGTATAGACTATCTTGAAGTCATAGTATTGGAAGAACTCATTTCAACGTCTCTATCTCAGGTTCACATACTTCTGAGAGAAGATATACCTGAGAATATTGTGATTAGAGTAGACTATAAAATGTTAACCCATCAAGTAATGGCACCACATCTTCAAAGTGAATACCATTAATACTAACTCAAGGTCATGGGTAGCATATTTCATCTCATACTCTCTCAGTTGTCGAGATCCATATGCGATAACTGCTCGCTCCTGCAATAGGACACATCTGATCCTGGTCTCTGATGTGTCGCAGTAGACTACGAACCCAATGCCTTCCTATGGTAGCCTCAAGATGGGGGCACTATTCAGCCATTGACTCAGCTCTTGAAAGCTCCTCTGGCATATTTATGACCACAAGAAGGGTTTCCCCTTCTTCTTCAATGCTTATAATGGTGATGAAACTCTAGAGAATTATGGAACAGACCTCCGGTAGTATCCAGCCAAACCCCGGAACTCAATACCTCCGTCACACTCCTGGGTGGCTCCCTATAAATTATCGCCTCAATATTCACTGAATGCACCGCAACTCCAGCCTCTGAAATGACATGTCCTAGAAAGTGAACCTATTGGATCTAGAATGGGCACTTCAAGAGATTACCATAAATCCAGTTATCTTGGAGTGTGTCTAGAACTATCTACAAATGATAGGCATGATCCTCTCAGGTATCTGTCTAGATTAGTATGTCATGGATGAAGACTACTACAAAGTGATCAAGGTATGGATGAAAGATCATGTTCATGAGTTCCATGAAAACTGTTGAAGTGTTGGTCACACCAAACATCATGACCAAATACTCATAATGGTCATATCGATATTTGAAAGTCGTCTTCTGCTCATCCTCGTTTCATACTCTGAGATGGTGATAGCCTGATCTGAGGTCTATCTTCGACAACCACTGTGCTCACTTCAGCTGATCAAAGATGACGTCAATCCTTGGGAGTGTGTACTTGTTCTTCATAGTAACCTAGTTCAGGCACCGATAGTCAACACAAAGTCTCAATTTCCCATCCGCCTTGTTGGTGAACAAAATAGGTGCTACCCAAGGAGAAGCACTGGGCCTGATGAATCCCTTCCCTTGTAAGCACTTTAGTTGTACCAGAAGCTCACGAAGCTCCGTGGGAGCAATCTGATATGATGGTGTAGATATTGGTGTCATCCTGGGGTAAAAATAAATGTAAAAGTAAACCTCTCTTCGAGGAGGTGGACCTAAAACATAATCAGGGAAGACATCTGCATACTGGTCCACCACTACAGGATATCTCTAACTCTCCACATCCACCGCTCTGAGGGTAAGGCTAGCCAACTGATGACTGATCGGATACACTCTCCTCCGAGAAAGTAAATCTTGTGCTGCAAAGGCTCCCTTATCTCCAGTGAAGGTAAACCTAGTCCCACCAGTGTGAAAACACCGCACTTTTTTCCTAATACAATCAATATGATAATGGACTGTAGATAACCAGAACATACCCAAGATGACGACGTAAGCCCTTGACGCCACTACAAAGAGATCCCAACTGAAGCTCTCACCTCCTAGATTAAGCTTACACTTCCTGCACCAATGTGTAATCATTGAATCCTCTCTCGTAAGAATATCTTGCTGTAAAGATCAAGCCAACAACTCCACAGGAATCTCTGGGCTCCGAATGAGGGTAGTGGAAATAAAATAATGACTGGAACCTGTGTCTATAAATACTACAGCTAAGGTGGAGTAGACACATATCGTACCTCACATCATCTCCGGAGTGCTATTATAGTAGGCCTCAGCTGCCTAGAGTGGAGATAGCCCATGTCTGCCTGCTCCCTACGGCTGGGGTGGACCACCTGGTGTTGGTGGCGGTAACACCTTGAATTGTCGTCCACCGCCAGCTGCATGGCCATATCGTCTGCGACATCTGCCTTCTCCCTACGGACCTCCTCGATCGAACGTATGTCTCTTCTTGGGTTGTCCTTCAATCTTCTACTGATCATATGTAAGGTGGTTCGGGCAGTCACGAGCCATGTGACCCTGCCCGCCGCATGTGTTACACTACCTTCTCTTCGCATGACAGGCTATGTCTTGGGTGCCTCACACAACCGACCCTGAATCCTGTGGTTGTTCTCCTATAGGTCTGGTCTTCTTGGATCTCTATTTCATCTTTCTACTACCATCTGTAGAAGTCTCCACTACATGACACCCGGTGCTAGGTCTTGCTGCTGGTGACTGCTCATCAAGAAAACTCTCCACTAAGAGGCATCTCTCTAACACCCCTTCATGTGTCGGGATGCTGAGAGAAATCATTGACTCCTTGATCTCCCTCTTGAGTCCCTGCTCGAAGGTCTGGGACCTAGAGAATGGGTCCCAAACTATATCAGTGGAGTAGCGTGAGAGGTCAGTGACCCTTACTCAGAACTGAGCCACAAGTATGATGCCCTGCTGCAAACGAACAAGATCATGTATATGCACTACACGAATGGTCGTTGTGAAAAAGTATGCCCGAAACAGGCTCTCAAAGTCTACCGAGAGAAGTGTCACCTCGTCATGAACATAGAGCATCAAGCTCCACTGTCTGCCTATTGCTTCCTGTAAAAGACTGGTAGCAAGGATTACAATGAGATCAGCTGGTGTCTATACCAGTCAGAAGACTCTCAACACAGCCTCCAGCCAATCCTCAGCAGCATGTGGGTCCATCTCACCCCTGAATCTAGGTGGCCTTTGGCATAGGAACTCGTGCAATGCGATCCAGTGGCATGCACCTTCTACTGCTAAGTCTAGTGGCATCGGTGGCCAAATGGGGAATGGTAACGCGGGTGCCTCCACTGGTGCCTCTTCTGATAAAGGGCCCTGCACCAAGGCCTCGTCGCTCGGTAGGCTATTATCACATCCTCTACCAAGAAACCTAGCTAGATATCTGCATGGAGGAATCTTGAAATGAAATAGGTGCGCACAGACAATAAGTTATACCTGGTTAGATGACTCAAAAAATCACAAAGAAAACATTTCAAAACACACACGCAATCAATGTTTTTGTGCACTGAGTCAGAAATCAGAAGTCGGGGTCCTGGTATATGGATACGTCGGCCGCCACACCAACACTAGATTCCCTAAACTGATAACCACACTCACTACACTTAAAACTATTGTTGTTAGAAGATCAGAGTTCAATGTTCTATGGTACAACCAACTCCTCTGATACCAATTTTTCACGACCCATCCCTGAGGGCCCATGTTGTGACTACCCCAAGCCCGCCTTCCATAGGCCAGGGGCTGGCAACTAGCACTGAAAGGAATATTCCCTAAAATCTGGAAGGCATTGCCTTTATTACCCGTAAACACAAACATCCATGAACACAGCAAGATACGAACACAAGTAAATTCTATAGTAAAAATAGTGTGTATAGTAAGAAAAAGGGACCAGAATACAAGCCCAACTGGATTGTTCAAGAAAACTGAAAAGTACAAGTAAAATGAAACATCTCCTGTGAAATCCCACCAAGGATCCTTCCTGAAGGGTGGGTACACCTCTCAAACAGTCATCTATGTGACATGCCTCATCTAATGTCCGCCTATGAGCTACCTCCAGTCCTAGTACTCTCATTCTCTGTCAGCGTTGTCTGTCATCTGCACCAAACACAACAAGGTGTGGGCATAGCCCATGCAATGGTGAGTATAAAGATACTCAATAGGGACCCTGAGACCCTCAAAGGTCTCACAAAAACCCACAAAGGGTAAACCACATTCCTGGAAACATTTGACAACCCTACTAAGGTATATGCCCATACATATACCCAAGTTACCAAGTATACTCATCTCATTCCTGAGGAAACACAAGGCCCAACTCATTAGCCCAAATATCATCTGTTCCACAAAGGAAAGGGTACCATGAAGGTAACACCGCAAAGGTAAGAACCACAAAGGTAATACCACATAGAAGAATACCGCAAAGGTATCACCAAGAAGGTATGTACCACAAAGGTACGTCACACAGAAGAATACCATAAAGGTATCACCACGAAGTTAAGTACCACAAAGTTACACCACATAGACGATTACCACAAAAGTAAAGACTCAGATAAAACAGATATAACTTAGGTATGTTATTAAAGATGATTAGATGTAACTATGGAATCATCTTACTCTATTAAGAGGCAAACCCACGTAGGATCCTAAATCATCAGACCCACGTAGGATCCTAAATCATCAGACCCACGTAAGATCCTAATACATCAGACCCACATAGGATCCTAGAGTAGTCCCACATGGATTCTTAGAGAATATTCAGGTGAGACTCTCAAACACTGACCCATGTAGGATCCCAAAGCACAGACCCACATAGGATCTCATTCTCATGTTACAACCAGCTACAAGGTTCCTACACTAAGCTCGCTTGTTTCTGGGAGGGTCTACTCCTCATGCAACATGTTGATACTCAAACTGCCACGAAGTCCCACAAATAAGAATCCCAATGGCCCGCCAAATGATAGGGGTCTCAAATCAATAGACGGTGCATCAATCTGACACACGGTCTGCAAGTTATTGGCCTTTTAGTCCCGAGGGCCCAGTTGAATTCATGTCCGATCCAACCTGGCCATACCCCAACATTATCCAAAACTCATGTGGTGTATACCGAAAGACCTGTCTCAATTCAAGGTTTCTGGTACATTTTACAGCTCGTCAAATAGACACCATTAGCCCAAGTTATGGTCGAAAGAGAAAAAAGGGTCGAAGATGGTCTGGGTCTGGTCCGACCCAGTCAGACAGACCCGACCCGCTGGGTTCGGCACGGCCCAGCCTGCTGTGCAGCCCATGATGGGCGGCCTGTGGCTGGTTGGATGGATATCCCTCCTCTACGGCGGGTTCACGTGTCGCGCCTCCACTGGAGGCCGGCAGTGAGTCGGCCGCTCCTCCATCGTCGTCGTGGCTTCACGCCGCAGATCCGGCATGCCAGGCAGTGCAGACCTGTGCCTTCACCCCCATCACATGGCCAGCCATGCGCCGACTTCCACCCTTGCTCCACCATGGCTGATGGGCCATGGGCCTTCTCCGGTGGCACGGTTGCACCGCCTTCTTCGGGGCCGCTGGCCGGAGTGTCGACCGCCTCTCCCGAGTCCCACCAGTGTCGGTCGCCATCACAGTCGCCAGCAAAGTTCCTTGGGTCACCGGGTGTGCCCTGGTAGACCGTTATTCATTCTGTAGGCACGCGCACTCACCACGGGATATCTCCATCGATTCAAGACTATCCAAATTCACAAAGTTTGCGGGGAGGTTAGTCCATATTCGTTTGCCCCGCCCTCTCCACATTAGAACGATTGACATTGACATAAATGTTCTTAATTTGAGAAGGATGACAAAAACTTGGGTAAGGGGTATACAAAAACAACAAACCCTACCACTATTTCTCATTGGAATATGTCACAAGGAAGAAAAGGGAGTCATTGGGGAAGGTGACTTCAGCGTTTGTCTCACCCACAAGATGCTTTCGATCCAGGGTCAATTGTCAGTTCATAGATCTTCATTGGGGGGTTCTTCATTGGAGGAAGAGTTTCTCCAAAGTTCTTCCCAAGACACACTTTTCCAATTATTTCACCAAGGAAATGAGGAACCAACAAATTAAAATAGGTTTATCAATTAAATTCACTTTGGCATAATTAAATGGAACAATTAATTAATTAAAGAGGCATAATTAATTAATTAGAGAGTTGAAGGTTTCCCCACATAAAGAGGGGTTCCGGTGATCCCCACCACCATGAATTCAAAATAGTAGGTTTTCTAGCTCAGGTGGTCCCCACCACTGAACATTCAAATTGGAGGTTTTAAAATAAAAAAAAAATTTGTTCTTTATTTTTTTTATTTCCACGAAAAACACGAAGGCTAACTTTTACCCTAATCCTAATGAGGTTGAGGTGAAAGTCTCCTTAAGGGAATATCTGCACTGCGAGTTCAACAGTGCCCTTAGATTTCAATTCCAAGAACCGGTTTAAAATTTATAAAAACCCACTCACACGTTTACTGAATGTACTTAAAAAAAAGTTCAGAAATTCATTCTCAGCACACCGGGCCTCAGAATCATGCACCGTCAATTTTCACAGACTCGAAATATTCCCATATAATAAAAAAATAGATGAAAAAAATCTGGGTCTTTATAATATATTTCCCCAGGTCCATTGTGGACAACCATAGAGAATGGATAGATCTATTAGAATAATGTAATTTTGATTTATATTACTAAGAATAATATTATTAATTAATTACCCAAAGGCATTTATTCATTTCATTTAATTATTACTGAGACCCCAAGTATAATTATAACATTGGACTATTATTATCACTTGAAATGCACTCAACTAATTACGAATAATTTTATTTAACTAAATAAATAATATAATTCCTCACAAATATATAGAAAAACTACATAGAGTGTATATTAATATAAAATGTGCATACTCTTTTTTTCCATTTTCTTTATTTCCTCCACCACATTTATTAGACCTTAAATAATGACTATTTATTTCCTAAATAAATATCACTACATTATTCACTAATAAATAAATTATTTCACCCAAAATATATTCTCTAGAATAACTAGTGTTGAAATAAATGTGATCAGGAATCCTTGAATAATTATTAAACCACAACTGGGAATTATCATTATTCATCTTGTTAAATAAATATTTTACTAAGATACTTGGATACACTTAGTGTGTGACCCTCCAGACTTCTTTTTAAGTGGCATTAGGCAGATCCTGCCTAAATTCTAAGGTTAGTGTCTGGGAATATTCCAAGGCACCCATAGAGAGAGAAGTTAATGTTGTAGTGACGTGTCACTTAAAACGAACACATATCATGTAATGTAATACCTTTGTCTCGATATCTTGAATCAAGCGGGTTTCATTCAAGTATCATCAACCCATGTGCTCGATTACTATTTCTTTGACCCCACAGAATTGAAATTTCTCATTCCTCACCATGCCAATAGATTTATTTAGGCTATATCAATTCCATCAAAGAGCTTGAGATATCTACTTCCGTTTTGGAATAGATGGGAAAAATCGTTCCTCACATTATCTGATAATGCACTATTACTCGTGACACACCCAATATATCCTACCTCACTATGAACAGTGTTCCATCACAGTGTTCATCAATAAATCTGTGTGAAAGAGTTGTAATACCCATTAATAATAATCATAATGTCTAAGGACCAATATACACGTCAGCAAATTCTAACATCCAATGAAACTATTGAATATGGATATTTTAATGGCAGGTCTCTTTCTCATAATATCCTCCTAAATATTACCAGAGGCACAAACTATGAGAAGGTGACTCAAATTTTTATGAGTCCTCTGCCCTAATTGTGTGTACTATTCGAGTATCTTTAATAACACCATCCAACCATAGAACATATATTCAAGAATAGTGTTATGGAACTTCTGGGTTCACATCATAGAAGGGACCCACTATGCCTTTTAGTACAATACTTTTTATTAATATTGAAACCCATGAATATAAGTTTTTCATAATGGAAAACGTAGTTGGTTCTAGACCACCAACTCCAACAGATTTAGAATTGGATTAGATTCGACTACTAACAACCATTAACTCGCTAGATCTCACATGATATTCATGATTCTGCTGAGATATTCCTTTAGTAATGGGGTCTTCCACATTCTCTTCCAGGGACACTCTTATCACTGCAAATTTACCACTTTGATAGAAATCCCTCAATATGTGACACTACTAGAGAATGTTCTTTGTAAGTTGGTGTGACCTTGATTTTTTTCCAAGAGCCACAACTGTAGTATTATCAAAATACAATGTGATAGAGTATCTACTACTAGTCATTACATTATGCTCGTAGAAAATGTTCTCAATCTAAATGGCTTCCTTTACGGCATAAGAAGATGCTATATATTAAGACTCCACTATAGAATAAGCAACAACTAGCTTCTTTGATATCTTCTATCTCACAGATCCTATGTCGAGACAAAAAAACATTTCTTAATTATGACTTCAGATCATTCTGGTCTTTCTGAAAACTAGCGTCAGCATACCCTCTAATGATAATCTTTTTATCTTCTTCATAGACCAGGGACATATCCTTAGTTCTTCTAAGATAGTTATGGATAGTCTTAACATAAATTGAATGTTATTATCCTGGATCTTCTTGATATCTACCTACCTTCTCAGTGCATAGGCAACACAAAACCTTGTACATTACATGGCATACATGATGGATCCTATATCCAAAGTGCATGTTAACTTACTCGTTATATCCTTCTCCTATTGTGTCTGAGGAAACATTCTCTTAGAATGATGTGGGCCATGTGACACTAGAACCATACCCATCTTGGATTCTTCTATACTAAATCTATTTAGTATCTAGTCAATGTATGTACCCTGACCTATTCCAAGGAGCCTATTTGATCTATTGATGATTACATTGATCCCTAGAATGTAGAATTCTTCACCTAAGTCCTTAATGGATAAACACTTTTTCAACTAGACCTTAATAGACATCAATACTGGTACATCGTTTCTAATAAGTAATATGTTTCCATCATATACTACTTGTATAATGACATCATTCCCATAAAAACTCTTATAAACACAAGTCTCGCATTCATTCTTAATGAAATCAAATTCCTTTATGGATTCATTAAATCGAATGTTCCGTGACCTAAATTCTTACATTAATCCATTATTGGATTTATGTAACCTACAAACATGTTTATCTTCACCTGGTGTCCCAAACCCTTATGGTTGTGTCATATAGACATCATCATGAAGATTCCCATAAAGTAATGTTGTTTTGACTTCTATATTATAAATTTCATAGTCATGATAATATGAAATGGAAATTATGATTCTTATCTATTTAAACAGAGTAACTGGAGAGAAGGTTTTATCATAGTAAATTCCTTGACGTTGTCTGAATCCTTTATCCAATTACCTTTCATTATAGGTGATAAATGGAACATCCATGTCCATATTTCTCTCGAACACCAATTTTCATCCATCAAGATTTACATCAACTGAATCATTGACTAGAATCTAGACTTTTTTCTGATACATGGAATCCATCTCAGAATTGATAACTTCTAGCCATCTTGTAACTTACGAGTTCTATAGTTCTTCATAGTAGGAGATAGGTTCATCATTGTCCAATAATAATGATTCCCCATCCTCGGTGACTAGGAATCCAAATATCTATGGTTCTCTTACCTATCTTGATCTCTTACATTGTACTTGTGTTTTTGGAACCTCTTCCACAGGGACCTGTGGAACTGGTTCCTATAAAAACTCATATGTTTCTTGATAATCAACTTTTTCAAAGTCAATGTTTCTCCCAATATCCTTTTTGGGGATATTATACCTCTTACAAAAGAAGGATTTTCTAGAAATAATCATTTTCTTGACAGAAGAGTTATATAGGAAATATCTTTTGGTTTCCTTGGGACATCCTATAAAGATACACCTCGTTCCCCAGGGTGATCATTTTTTGCATGATAATACCTTATTAAATGCACCGCGTCACCATACACATGTGTTCGAGAAAATGGGTTTCTTTCCATTCCATTACTTGGAGGGAAATCCATCTTATTACTTAGTTGGTACTCACATTAATGTGTACGCTGGAGTTTGTAATATGTATCCCCAAAAGTATAATGGATTATCTGCATGACTCATCATTAACCTCACCATGTCCAAGGATGTGTGGTTCCTCCTTTCACTATGATCATTCTACTATGTAGTATTAGGAAAATTGAGGTGAAATAGAATCCCAGATTCCTATAAAAGGTCAATGAACTCTTGGTTCAAATATTCCTCACCTTGATCCGATCGATGGTTCTTTATCTTCTTACCAAGATGATTCCATACATCATTCTGGATGTCCTTAAATTTATTTTAAGGACTCTGACTTATACCTCATTATGTAGATATACCCATATCTACTCAAATAATGAGTAAAAGTAATGAGGAAAGAATATCCACCTCTATCTTCTACTAGAAATGGTCCACACACACTTGTGTGTACCAATTGTTGAAGTTTTGTGGCCTTTTAACCCAATCCACTGAAAGGCGGCTTAGTCATTTTCCATTTTAAACAAGTGTGACATATATCTAGTGGTTTTCTCTCAGTAGATTCTAAATAACCATCTTTGAAGAGCTTTGTCAAGCAACACTCATTTACATGACCATGATGTTGATGCCAAAACTAGGTGTTTTATGATTCATGTGAGTTTGTTTTGTTATCGACTTACAAAACATGGTTTTCATAATTTAATACATACAGATCATTATTTAAATGTGCCATACAATAACATAAGTTTTTCTTATCAATTAAAAAACCATTATTACAAAAATTGAAAATAAATCCATCCATATCCAAACATGATATATAAATTATGTTATTGGTAACACTAGGTACATAATAAAAGTTATGTAAAAACAAAAGTATCCCATTTTGAATTGAGAGATGGAAATGGCCAATACAGCTAGCCTCCCACCATTAGCAGTTTGAAGATCCACATATCCTCTAAAAATATTCATGGTTCCTTCATTTCAATATAGATGTGAGCACGACATTCTATATCTAATAACCAATGTAACGATTGCACTCGATAAAAAACTCACCATTAGCATCCACACTCTTTTGGGTGAAATTTTTATTCTTGTGGTCTGGCTTGCCACTTATAAAACATACTACCTTCCATTCCTTTCCCTTCCTGTGGATCTTCCTATTCTTGTCGGGATTTGAACTCTTTATAAATCCTTGGAACTATTTCCTTGACATTCCACTTATTATTCACCCTAAGGACTCTAGGTTTGTCATGCCCCCATTTCTTTATCTACCTGGTGAATCATGTTCAAAATTTCCAATATAATATTGTCATTTTTACCATGTTGTAGTTGAAAATAAA
The DNA here is from genome assembly GCA_963277665.1 of Viscum album. Lineage (NCBI taxonomy): Eukaryota > Viridiplantae > Streptophyta > Magnoliopsida > Santalales > Viscaceae > Viscum > Viscum album. Next base: position 857,691,707 of record OY728157.1, on the reverse strand, counting down.
TCTAGAAATGGAATTGGGCAGTGATGATATATAAATATCTATATGCAAATCATTTGGTAACAAAATACCTAATATGTATAGGCGTTCTATGTATCAAATAAGCTTGAAAACATTAGGCCCAGCTAGGGTAGAATCACCCAGATCAGTTGTGAAAAATGATTTAGAGATATCATATCTCTCCCATATCACCTTCTCTTGATAGTTATCCTTAGGTTGAGAAATCATGATATACATTTCCATGATTTCATGTTACTCAAGAGCTCATTAAACATTTCTGATATCATGAAACATTGAATATATTTGGCATCATCCAAATGTTTTATATATAAAGGTATTTCCTCATCATTGGCCTTATTTCTAGGCATAACTGAAGTAGGTTCCTACAGCACGGACAATTTCTTCTCTTGGTGAAGAATGACATGGAAACGCCTTTGCCACTCATGGAAATTGGTGCTGGTCATATGTTTTTCCTTATCTAGTATGGTTACAATGATATGTTCAATTTAATTTTTCATTCCATTTCTAAAAATTAATATCATAAAATATGTATTTCTTTCTCTTGATAAAACTATGACAAATAAATAAATTATTACTTATTAGTCTCCAACTATTATATCGAAATCTTATAGCCCTCACCACTGATTTCAAAATATTTTTTTGCCTTAATATTATAGTGGTAAGGATTCATTTTTCTTGTCACATTACCCCAACTAGTGTTTTTCAAGAAAATTGAAAGGTTTTACGTCATCCTTACAAATTCCAACTACATTAATTCATAACTCCTTGATTTTCTTAGTGGAAACCCCAGTCCTGAAATCAAATTATTTTTAATTTCCACAACCATTTCCTCTTGGTCACACCAAGTTCTAATCTATCATTAAACATTTGATTTGAACCATGTCATGTCAACCCAAAACCTCTAATTATAATTCCTTGATATTTTAAAGCACCCCAGCTAGGTTTGTTCAAGCACTTTGATCTATGGTTCGAATCTAACAAAGATTATGGAAGGCTATAGTGACATAATATTTCCTTGAGGGATATTATATTTATACATAAATTAAAATTTTATTTTATTTATTTTATTCTTATTAATATTAAGTGTGATATACTTAAGTGATTAACCATGTCTAAGATAATATTTATGCATGAGTTGTTCTTATTCTTGTTCATCTTGCATGCTTTTTTAATTCATTAATTTTGTGATAGCGACAACACAACCACAATAAATACACCATTAAACTGATAGAAATAAAATAAATGGAATGATCATGACCTTTTTCTATTATATATTTTATCTAGCAGTTGAAAAACTAACCCATGTCCTAGGGTAGAAAACACCTTGAACCTATTGGGTTTGTGTTTGCAGTTTTCCGCCTATCCACCTTTGTTTCAACTTGGATTGGTTTTATATTGGCACCTAAATTGAGATTCCCCCAATATATTGGGAGATACATCCATTACATATGCTTTTATATCACATTCATGTGAGGGGTAAAATGAGGTTTTACATTAATGAAACATTGGGCATGCATGCCCTACAAAGTAATGAGGAGAAGGCTCGCAAGATAACAATTTAAATATAAATAAATAGATTAAAAGAACCCATGCACTTTCAAAAGGTCATAGTCTAGCTCGTGATCATCCATAAATTCAATAATATATATGCAAAAATAAAACTAGATTTCATTTATTTAATCATTCTTGTTTAAGATAAATCATGATCGAATAAATTAATTATTATTTATAATTAACCTGTCCTTTTATCTTAAACTCTTTTCGGAATTTCCTTGAGATACTCATCAATGATAATTTTAAACCAATATATTCATTTATAATTAAAATTGAACGTCAATTCTACCTTTGAGTAAACATGGTGAATTCCCATTCATAACTATCGAATGAGTAAAAATGAACATTACATAAATGTTTAATTAAAAACACACATATAAAAAACGTATCGTGTGTTGTGCCCTAAATTTACACCCTTACCATGTTACACACCTCAAGAGATAGTATAATATAATAATAAATTTTAGTCAATCATAATAATTTAGATGAGTACACGGTGTGTAGTTCCTACTACACAACGTGTACTATTGTTCACGATCTGTCTGAAGTACATGACTAGGGATACAATGTGTAAATGTTATTTGGAAATCGTTGGAGTACACAATGTGTCTAGTGGGCCACATGTAGTGTAGTATCCTCTGTAATATCCTAGGTAAATACGGAAATAATACATTATTTTTTATTAATATTTTTTGAATTAAATATTAATTTTACTTTAAAGGGGTGGCTATGTTTGAGGGCATACCCGATATGCAACAACGGGTTTCTTTGAAATCTTACGTTGCACACTAATAATATAATATTATTATTTTAAATGGTATTTAACTTTTAGTCATTGTAGTGGTGGTAATGAACAAAACTAACTACAATATGATTATACATATTTTTTAATTAAAAGTTAGAAGCTTAAAATATGAATGAATCTAATTTTAAGTATAATTTTCTTTTAAATGTCGATTTACCGCCTTTTAATGAGGAACACTATTTAAATATATTTTTGATCACTTTTAGATGTTCTATTTGAAAAAATAAAATTATTCTTTAGATTCAGCACATCAAAATTTACATTGGGTAAATTTTTGGCCTTTTTCGAGTAAAGTTCATTTTTTATGAATAGTGAAAATTACTGTATTTTTATTCAAAAGTGACTTTTAATATAATTTACTTATATGGTGGTATTATATTTTTAATTGGTTTTAAAGTTTAATTAGATTTTAGTTTTACCAATTATTACAATATTGGTCATTAGAATAAATTTCAGTTTGAAATTGGACATAAACAAGTGTTGATCTTTTGATAGTTATTGTTTTTTAAAAACACGATATTTGTTTTGAGAACGGGAATTAATTTTAAATTAATTAATGCAACTTATATGTTCTGAATTTGGTAAAATAAAAATTATTTTTTAATTCTTAAAATAAAATATAGCTTAGGCTGAATTTTTGGTAGTTTTCTGAAAAACTTCAATTTTTGATGAATAGTGAAACCACTAAGTAGTAGTTAAAAACTAACATTTTCATTTAAATGAAATTTTACCACTTCTGTGAATTATATTTCAAAAATATGACATACATGGTTGTTATTAGTAAGTTAAATTTGGTTTAATAAGATAAAAATATTTTTTGATGAATAGTAACTTTTGACTTTTATTTACTGCGATTAAAGGTAAATATGGAAATTTAAGGTAAAAAGAATAATATAATAATGAAAAATTAACTTAATACTTATCCTAACCTTATTTTTTGAGTCATTTACGACCATGGCCATCTTTGAGTTGATTTTGGGACCCCATGGAGCCAATTGGGAGTTATAATGAAACATTAGATTAATTAACATAATGTAATGATAAAAATGACACATACAAATATATTTTAGTAAATAAATTTTTACATGGACTTATATAAGCTATATTTTAGACTATAAATATTCATTAGAAATATAAAAAGATTTCCTACATAATTTTATATTCTTTATAATTTTTAGATATAAAATAAATTAAATTATTTATGACACAATAATGATACATTGTTTACCACATTAATAAAAGATTTAAATAGATAGGATTATAAATATTAAAAAAAATATCCAAAACCTATACAATTATTATTGGATGATTTTATTTCGACAATGAGACATCTTATCTTATATTTTAATTAGTTTTGGAACTTTAGAAACTGAATATAATTATATAATAAAATAATATTTTCATACTTTCCTAAAGAGCCTGTCCTCCCCCTTATAAAAATACCTCACTTCTTATTAATTCCTCACACCTCTCAAGCCCCTTGTATCATCAAAAAACTGACCAAATAAGCTCTAAATATCTCTCTATTCTGTCTAAAATCCTTAACATTGGCAGAAGGCACTTCAAAATGTCTTTTTGGTACAAACCAAAGGGAGTTACCCAAATTTAAGGTAATGATTCCTCTTAACTTATTTTCTTTTATTTTACTCTCCAACCCCTAAAATCTTTTTATTACTTTATTTTATAACAACAAAAATATCCTCAATATACTAGTATGTTTTTATGAGTATTATTTCAACTATACTTACACACACCTCCATCTAATGTATGAAGAACATATTGTTTTTGTGAATGGAAAACTGACACCTCACGAAACGATGATTGTTCGATTATCTCGTCTCACCTCTCATGGTGGCCATTAAGATGAAAATATATTTATTTATGATATATAGTATTTTTATGTTTTCTTCATGCTTCTGTATTTTTCTTTTACATTATACCTTTATGGTTTCCATTATGGGTAAACGTGATAATTTCATTTGAGGAGGTGCGGACTACTGCCCACTCAAAGTGATATGACTCGTTAATGCCATATGTGGGATGTATAAATGATAGTGTTAATTATATTATATATCAAATTATACTATAATTCTAATATACATATGTATTATTATGTTTTAATTCCATTAAAGTATGAAATATAAATGCAAGTAGCGTTCATGCGTACCTACGGCTTACCGTCTCCATGAATGGTGCATTTCATTTCTTATCTCCAAAATGTTATATACTTTTATATATACATGTATATACTCGATATATATGATATATATGATATCTAAATCATTAATAAAATTTTAGATATAATGAAATTTTGACCATGTGAACAACTTGTAATTATATGGTGTTCATTTGTGACCCAAGTACCAAATATTGAAAAAATAACCATTATTAACTTAAATGATTACATAATGTATATAACATGGTAATAAGTGATATAAAAGTAATAATAAAATTTAAAAATGTTCTTAATAAAGTAGAAATTAACTTTATTTTATTATTCAGGAGATTAAAGAATGAACGGGTCAAGTCAGACATGAGGTAAGGGACTATGTCTCAATATCCTTTCATTGAGGCATATTTCGATAATATATACCTTCTTCTTTTACATGGTGTATAATAAAACCCATTGAATTTTACTTTCATTAAAAGGGAATATTTTTTCTACAAATATTTTTACTAAATTACAAATGGAATTTTTTTAACGTTTGTTTTGATAATGACCTCTCTGCCGCCATAATCGTTAATTGGCTTCCTTAATAAGCCTTAATGTTTTCTAAAATGAAAAAGAAATACCTTATTCTATTTTTTGGTGTTTTGGTATTGAATTTTTTTTTGAAATGGATTGATTATTTCAATATCTTGAAATTATTTCTTGTGAATTCAAGTCATATGTTATTATTGAAATGTTTATATTTTCAATATTTTATGTGTTCTGATTTTATAATGGTACGTGGACATTTGATGGGTGGTTATTTGATAAACCAAATAACGAGTGGTGCCATGATAACCCAGGATGGGTGGTTACGTTATAACCTCCAATGCGTTGGGTATATAAGTTGGCCGTATGGCTATTCTATTTAGTGATATGTGTGGAAGTCGATTGTATGGTTATTCCACTTAACAATGTTTATGTCCCAAGTTACCTTTATTTGTTATGTGTTCTTTATGTGGATTTTATGGTAATATTTTGGTTATAAAAGGGTAAGAAATGATCTTTTATTTAGTAAATAGTATTTACTAATTCATAAAGGTAAAAATATATTACTTATGATAAAGTACTCATGGTGTAATTGTTGTTTTGAAAAACTAACAGTTTTCCTTCTTTGTGTATCCCTTACAGAGCTTTTTATGTTCATCCCATGTTTTTGAAATGTTTTTCACAGGACATAAAGTAGAATAGGGTCAAGGATCAGATCAATGAAATGTCATGTTGTCTAAAACATGAAACTAGACATGACTTTTTTTTTCAAGAGTTTTTTTGTGAAAAAATGGTAACTGAGTAGATGTGTCTACATATATTATTCAAGTTGTCATGTATATTTTATGGACTAATTATCTAAATCTCTAAACCTAAAGAGACCTTAAATGTTAATTATTCATTTTAATTCATGGTTATGTAAATTTTTAACGCTCGGTCTTTATAGTTGGTATCACAGGTCGGTTTAGACAACTTTAAGACTTAGAATATAGTTAAATTAATATCCATAAATTATTTTAGTTTAAGTTATGATTAAAATGATTTAGCATTTAAATATTACCATTTTGATTTGCCTAAGCTATTTTTGTGTTCATAATGGTTTTCCATAGAGGAAAAAGGGAAGCTATGTTGGTGACATCAAGAGGAAGACAACCTTCCAAATCAGCAACCTGAGATGGTCAGAATCGAAACTGAGCAGTTTGTTGTAGTAATGGAACAGTTGAATCAAGATATAAATGGTGGTGGTATCCATACATGAGATCATCCAGTTGAACCACAGAGAAACATGTTAGTAGTAGAGAATTTAATGAGACAACATCCCCCATCATTTAGAGGATCATATGATCATGTGCTAGAAGAAGGGTGGATTAAAGCACTGGAGAAAATTTTTGATGTTATGGATTGTTGAGAACATCAAAAGGTTAGTCTCTCTATTTATCATTTTGAAGGTGAAGCTGATTAGTGGTGGTCGATGGTGAAAAATACCTGGGATAGTAGGGATATTAATGCTCTTGTTTGGGATGAATTCAAAGGTATATTCCTTGAGAAATTTTTTCCAAAAGTGGTTCTACTTAGTATGGAAAAACAATTCTTGGAATTGAGGTAGGAGGATGTCTCATTGGCTTTTATGAAGTAAAGTTCACTCAACTAGAAAGGTATGATCCAAATTTCATCTAAGATCTAGATAGTAAGATAAATCAGTTTTGCTCAAGATTGAAGCCGCGATATCGAAGATCACTAGCCTCTCAAGAGTTCAAAAGTTATGAAAAACTTGTTCGATGTACGAAGAAGGTGGAAATGGAGTCTATCAATGATCAGGTGTTCTTTGACAAACAAAAGAATAAGAGGTCCAGTTGGCAGGAAAATGGAATGAATTCATCAAAGAATCCTGGAGGTAAGAAAACTAAATATTCATCTTGTGAGACATGTGGTAAAAATCATCCTAGAGAATGTTTATCAAAGTCTGGGAAGTGCTTCCGGTGTGGTAAGTCTGGTCATATTACACATAACTATAAGGAAAATGATCAACTAGGCAATGAAAAGGCAATGGTAATATATTTTAAGTGTAATTAAATGGGTCATTATGAAAATTAGTGTCCAGCGAAAAACTCAACTAATGGATAGCAACCCGAATACAATTAGAAAGGGGTGGTGAAATCATTTACAAATACTTCAGGAGATGTTGGGCCCTCAAATGAATTAGTATTAGGTACACTGTTTGTTTGTTCAGATTATGCCAATGTGTTGTTTGATTTAGTGTCTACACATTCTTTATTTTCTGAGAAGTTTTCTAGTAAATTGGGAATTCCGTATTAATATATGATTCCTGAACTTATGGTCAAAACACCTAGAGTAAATGTTGAGACAAAAATAATTTATAAGAACCTTCATGTCCTTGTGTGCGGAAAGAATCTACCTACAAACCTTATTGTTTTTCCTCTAGTATAGTTTGATGTTATTTTGGGCAGGGATTGGCTGTGTATTTATCCTGCTGAGATTGATTACAGAGCTAATGAGTTTTTTTAGAAAGACTCTTAGTTTGTATACAAGAATGAAAACTTACTTTTTATAAAATATCAGGAAGTGGAGAAACTAGTAAAAGATGGAAACGAATGTTACCTTGGGAAAATTGTTGAAAACAAAGGACTATTTAGATAAATGATGTGCCAGTGGTAAATGAGTATCTTGATGGTTTTCCTGATGTGTTTCCTAGAATTATACCTGACCGAGAAGTTGAATTTACTGATGACTTAGTTCCTGATGCTAATCCAATTTCAAGACCCCCTTATCGAATGGATCAAATTGAAATTCTAGAGTTAAAGAATCAATTGCAGGAGTTATTGGATAAAGGTTTAATTTGACCTAGAACATCACCATGGTGTGATCCTATCTTGTTTGTTAAAAAGAAATATGGTTCAATGAGACTTTTCATTGATTATAGAGAACTGAATAACATCACTGTTAAGAACAAGTACATTTGCCTCGTATCAATGATTTGTTTGATCAGCTCCCTGGAGCTCAGCATTTTTCGAAGATTGATTTGTGGTCGGGGTACCATCAGTTGAATTTAAATGAAACAAACATTCCTAAGACCGCATTTCAAACTAGATATGGCCATTATGAATTTTTATTTATACCTTTTGGTTTAACCAATGCACCTGCTATATTCTTGGGTATTTTGAATAGAATTTTCCATGAGTTCTTGGATAAGTTTCTGGTTGTGTTCATTGATGATATTTTGGTTTATTCCAATAGTAAAGAGGAATATAAATGAATTTAAGGGTTGTTTTTCAATCCTTAAAAGAAAATAAACTGTTTGGTAAATTCAGCAAGTGTGAGTTTTGGTTAGATCAAATTTCTTTCCTTGGTCAATGTTTTTCAAAAAATGGCATAATTGTTGATCCTGTTAAAACTAAGGTTGTTGAAGAATTTACAATACCCACAAATATAACCAATATCCATAGTTTTCTTGGTTTATCAGGTTATTACTGGAGGTTTGTTGATAATTCAGCCCGGTTATCTAGCCCACTAAATATTTTTACTCTGAAATGTGTTATGTTCATTTGGACAAAAGAATGTGATTATAGTTTTCGGGAATTAAAAAGAAGATTGGTGAATGCTCCAGTTTTGGCACTGCCTTCCAGAAATGGTGAGTTTTTTATTTACAGTGATTCTTCATTGAAAGTACATGGATGTTTCCTTATGCATAATGATCAGGTAATTTCATACGCTTCACGTCAGTTGAAACCTCATGAGTTAAATTTCCCTACACATTATTTTTAATTAGATTTTGTGGTTTTTCCTTTAAAAATTTTGATGAATCATTTGTATGGAGTAAAATGTGAAATATATACAGACAAAAAAAAAATTAAGTATATATTCACTCAAAAATAATTGAACATGAGATAGAGGATATGGTTGGATTTAATCAAGGATTATGATTGCATGATTCATTGCCATCCAGGAATGGAAAATAAAGTGGCTGGTGATTTGAGTTGAAAAAGTAATGTTTCATTAACCATGATTTGTCTGGAACGAGATCCTTTGGTTTCTGATTTGATGAAATTTGGAATAGAAGTTGTTGTTGCAAGAAATTATTTTGTTTTGTTTCAAGTTTCAGTGAAATTATCTCTATCAGACAGAATAAAGCAAGCACAGAAAGAATATAGTGAGTTGCAGAAAAAGGTACAGTTGGTTCAGAAGGGTAAGTTTCCTGATTTTAACATGTATAATGATTTTGTTTTGAGGTTTGGAAAATCATTATGCATGACTTGTGATTCACAGTTGAAGAATGAGTTGTTATATGAAGCTCATAGTTCCCCATTTTCAGTTCATCCTGGAAGTACAAAGATGTACAGAGATATTTAGGAGTATTACTAGTAGGATGGAATGAAAATAGATATTGATGATTTTACTGTGAAGTTTTTGACTTGTTAGTAGGATAAATTAGAGTAGTAGTTACCAAAAGGGATGTTTCAGTCTTTACGAGTTCCATAGTGGAAATGGGAAAATATATCCATGGACATCGTTGTGGGATTACAAAATACATTTCGAGGTAATAATGAAATTTGGGTTATTGTTGATCGGTTGACTAAATATGCTCATTTCCTTCCTATTCGAGATACTTTGTCTCCAGATCAACTTTCTCGATTGTATGTTAAATAGATAGTCATGTTTTATAGAGTTCTCATCTCCATTGTATCTTATCATGATCCCAGGTTTACTTATAACTTTTGGAAATGCCTTCAGAAGTCATTGGGTACTGAATTAAATTTTAGTACAGCTTTTCATCTGCAATCAGATGGGCAGTCAGAACAAAAAATTCAGACCCTGGAGGATATGATACGTGCTTGTTCACTGGATTAATATGGATGTTGCGACCAATATCTTTCTTTGGTTGATTTTTTTTATAAAAACAGTTTTCATTCCAGTATACAGATGGCTCCATTTGCATCATTATATGTAAAGCATTGTCGAACTCCAGCGTTTTGGGATGAAGTAGGTGAAAGAAAGCTGATGGGACCAAAATTGGTAGAAGAGATGGAAAAAAAGTTCAGTTGATTCAGAAGAACATGAGGAAAACTGAGAGAAGATAGAAATGTTATGCAGATAACCGGAGGAAGGATTATTCTTTTGAGGTATCTGATCATGTCTTTCTCAAGGTTTCTCTATGGAAAAGTGTGATGTGTTTTGGTAAGAAGGGAAATTTTAATCTAAGGTTCATTGGACCTTAAGAAATCCTTGAAAAATTTGGACTATTTGCATACAAAGTGGCTTTACCTCCAAGTTTATCCCACATACACAATGTTTTTCATGTTTCAATGCTGAGAAAGTATATGCCAGATCCATCTCATTATTGAGTACAGAGGTAGTTCAGTTGGAAGAGAATCACTCTTATGAGGAAAAACCAGTTCAGATTATTGACTGTAGAGATAAAGTGTTGCAGAATAAAGTAATTCACCAGGTAAAGGTTTTATGGAAAACTATATGGTTGAAAAGGCAACGTGGGAATTTGAAAATTCTATGAGGGATAAATACCCCCACTTATTTGATAAGTGAATAAAATTGTGAGGATGCAATTTCCAAAAGGTGGAAAGATGAAACATACCAGGTAAATAAAGAAATAATACATTCTATTTTTATTAATATTTTGTGAATTATATATTAATTTTACTTTAAAGGGGTTGCTATGTTCGATGGCGTACCTAGTATGGAACAATGATTTTATTTGAAATATTACATTGGACACTAATAATATAATATTATTATTTTAAATAGTAGTTAAATTCTAGATGTTATATTGGCAGGAATGAACAAAACTAACTACAATATGTTTATAAATGTTTGTTAAATAAAAGTTGGAGGCATAAAATATGTATAAATCTAATTTTCAGCATAATTTACTTTAAAAGGATGGTTTACCAAATTTTAATGGAAAAACCTTATTAAATATATATTTGGCCACTTTTATATATTCTATTTGTCTAAATAAAATTCTTATTTAGATTCGAGACATCAAAATTTTATTTCGGTAATTTTTTTGTATTTTTGTTGTAAAGTTCATTTTTTTATGAATAGTGAAAAACATAGTATTTATATTCAAAAGTGCCTTTTAATATAATTTATTCATATGGTTATATTATATTTTTAATTGGTTTTAAAGTTTAACTAGATTATATTTTTACCAATTAATCCAATTTTGGCCATTGGAATTAATTTCACTTTGAAATTGGACTTAAAAAAGTGTCGGTCTTTTGATAGTTATTATTTCTTAAAAACACGTTATTTGTTTTGACAATGAGAATTTGTTTTAAATTAATTAATGAAACTTCAATGTTTTAAATTTAGTAAAATATACATCATTTTTTAATTCGTAATATCAAATATATCTTAGGCTGAATTTTTGGTAGTTTTCTGAAAAACATCAATTTTTGATGAATAGTGAAACCAATATGTAGTAGTTAAAAACTGAAATTTCATTTAAATGAAATTTTACCACTTGTGTGGATTAAATTTTAAAAATCTAACATACATTTTTGTTATTAGTAATTAAAATTTGGTTCAATAAGGTGAAAATACTATTTGGTGAATAGTAATGTATGACTTTTATTTACCACGGTTAATGCTAAATAGGGTAGTTTAAGGTAAAAATAATATTATAATAAGACAAAAATACCTTAACAATTGTCCTAACATTATTGGTTGAGTCATTTACGACCATTTTCATCATTGGGTTGATTTTGGTACCCCATGGAGCCAATTGGGAGTGATATTGAATCTTTAGATTAATTAATATAAAGTAATGATAAAAATGACACAAACAAATTTTTTTTAATAAATAAATTTTTATATGGGGTAATATACGCTATATTTCAAACTATAAATATTCATTTTAAATCTAAAAGGATTTCATACATCATGGTATTTTTTTATAATTTTTAGACATCAAATAGAATAAATTATTTATAACACAATAATGATGCAGTATTTACCTCATTAATAAATGATTTACATAAATAAGATTATAAATATTAAAACAATATCCAAAACCTAAAAAATTATTATTGGATGATTTTATTTTGACCATTAGTCACTTTATCTTCTACTATAATTAGTTTTTCACCTTTAGAAACCGAATATAATTATATAATAAAATAATATTTTCACACTTTCCTAAAGAGCCCCTCATCCCCCTTATAAAAGTCCCTGACTTATTATTCATTCCTCACACCTCTCAAGCCCCTTGGCTCATCAAAACCTAGACCAAATAATCTCTCAATATCCCTCTCCTCTTTCCTAGAAGCCTTACCTTAGGCAAGAGGCACTTCAAGTAGTCTTTTTGGTTCAATCCAAAGGGAGTTACCCAAATTAAAGGCAACGATTCCTCTTAACTTCTTTTATTTTATTTTACTTCTCCAACCCCTAAACTCTTTTTATTAATTTATTTTATAACAACACCAGTATCCTCAATATAAAAGTATTTTTTTTGAGAAGTATGTGAACTATACTTACACACACCTCCATCTAATTGGTGAAGAACATATTGTTTCTTTGAATGAAAAACTAACGCCTCATGAAACGATGATTGTTTGATTATCTCCTACCGCCTCTCATGGTGGTCATTAAGATGAAAATATATTTAAATATGATATATATTATGTTTATTATTTCTTTATGCTTCTTTATTTTTCTATTATATCATACCTTTATGGTTTCCATTATGGGTAAAGAATATAATTTCATTTGAGGAAGTGCGAACTACCACCCCCTCAAAGTAATATGACTCGTTAATGCCATATATGGGCCATATAAAGGATAGTGTTAATGATATTATATATGATATTATACTAGAATTATAATATACCTGTGTATCATTATGTTTTAATTCCACTAAAGTACGAAATAGAAATGAAAGTAGCGTTCATGCGTACGTACGACCTACTGTCTCCATGAATGGTTCATTTCAGTTCTTATCTGAAAAATGTTATGTACTATTATAAATACATGTATATACTGAATATATATGATATATATGATATCTAAACCATGAATACCATTCTGGATATAATGAACTGTTAACCATGTGAAGAACTTGTAATTATATGGTGTACATTTGTGACTCAAGAACCAAAAATCGACAAAACAACCATTATTAACTTAAATGATTAAATAATGTTTATAACATTGTAATAAGTGATATAAAATGAATAATAAACTTTAAAAAGGTTCTTTAGAAAGTATAAATTAACTTTAGTTTATCATTCAAGAGACTAAGAAAGGAACGGGTCAAGTCGGACACAATGTAATGGACTTCGTCTCAATCTACTTTCATTGAGGCATATTTTGATAATATATACATTCTTCTTTTACACGGTGTATAATAATACCCTTTGACTTTTACTTTCATTCAAAGGGAATATTTTTTCTACGAAACGTTTCACTAAATGAAAAATGGAAGGGTTTTAACGTGTTTGGTGACAATGACCTCTCCGCCACCATATTCATTATTTGGCTTCCTCTATAAGTCTTAATGTTTTCTAAAATGAAAAGGAAATCCATTATTCTTTTTTTGGGTGTTTTTATATTGAAAATGGTTTTTGAAATGGATATATTATTTCAATATCTTGAAATTATTTCTTGTGATTTCAAATTAAATGTTACTAGTGAAATTTTAATATTTTTAATATTTTATGTGTTATGATTTTATAATGGTACTTTGACATTTTATGGGTGGTTACGTGATAAACAAAATGATGGGTGGTGCCGTGATAAAACAGGATGGGTGGCTAAATTATAACCTCCAATGAACTGGGTATGGAAGTCGTCCGTACGGCTATTCCATTTAGGGACATGTGTGGAAGTCAACCGTATGGTTATTCCACATAAGAATGTTTATGTCTGAAGTGACCTTTATATGTTATGTGTTCTTTATATAGGTTTTATGGTAATATTTTGGTTACAGAAGGGTAAGAAATGATCTTTTATTCATTGAAGAGTATTTACTACTTCATAAAGGTGAAATGTATTACATATGATAAAGTATTCGTGGTTTACTTATTGTTTTGAAAAACTAACAGTTTTCCTTCTTTTTGTATCCCTTACTGAGCTTTTTATGCCCATCCCAAGTTTTTGAAATTTTTTTCACTGAACATAAAGTGGAATAGGGCCAATTATGGGATCAAGGAAATGTCATGTTGTCTAAAACATGGAACTATACATGACTCTTTTTTTCAAGACTTTTTATTTTGTGAAAAAATGGAAACTGAGTAGATGTTTCTACATGTATTATTCTAGACTTCATGTATATGTTATGGCCTAATTATCTAAAACTCTAAACTTGAAAAGATCCACAATGTGAATTATTTGTTTTAATTCAAGATTAGGTAAATGTTTAAGGCTAGGTCCTTATATCTACGTTACACGGTCTTTAGCTATGAGAGTTGTGAATGTGGTACATGGTCAAACCCTAACTCGAAGAGTCTACATGTCGAGTCTAGTTGGCCACATGGTGTGTAATCCGGAAACCATGTGACACCTATTCCTAGTCAAAACACAAATTCATAAAGAATCAGATAAATTCCAACACATTTCTAGGTTTGGTGGACTAGTACTGATGTATTGAACCTAGACTACATAGAATGTAAGTCATAATGCATGCCATGTGTTCTGGTGTTGTATAGCCAAGAACCATTGGTACCTCCACATGAGATCCTTTTTTTATTTTAATCAAAATTCAATGAAAAGATAATTTCTATAAGGTGAAAAAGAAACTAAATAAGAGGAATGTATCTCAAGATTCATATTTACAGAATGATTAACATCAATTGAAACAACCAAACTATTAAACGCGTAAATCATCATCAAAAAACTAAATAATTATAATCAATGATTTGACCCGTATGACACTACTTATAGGTTTTAGGCGCAGTGGTAGCATGTGGATGGGTGTACCCAATTTTATTTTCATCGTTAACAACAATGAATCCAAGATCATTGATAATGATAAGATGCCAGATCTTTATAATATAATGAATAATGAAAAGGAAAGAAGGAATTCTTGGAACCATAGATAGGACCATCACATGTTGGTTATAATTAATTTAACTAAAAAATAAAAATTACCCTGATGGAATTCACTCTCCATTGACGCTTCTGGTTACGATCCAATGTGATCCATCATTGCATCGTAGAATCCAAGTGTAGGATTCCTCTAGAGGTGACTCACATGTGCTCCACATATCTATTGACATCATTGAAGGGATGTCTTAGTTCTATCACGGAAGAGCCATTGCTTGCAATGTATACCTTTGATCGCCTTGACAGCCGCTTCCAAAGTGCTCTCCTTAATCTGGTAGAGAAGGATCTCTCTCGTTACATGAGAGCGTTTTTAGAGGAAAGGAATTCTCTCATGTCTTGAGACCTTTCACCAGATCCTTTGTTCACAACCAAAAAGAATTATTAGATCTAATAAGAGTAATGTAATTTGGATTTATATTACTTAGAATAATAAAATGAATTAATTACCCAAAGGAATTTATTCATTTCATTTAATTCTCAGAAAGACAGCATGTATAATAATAACATTTGAATATTATTACCACTTTACATAATCCCATATAATTACACCTAATATTATATAATTAAATAAATAATATTAATTCTCACAAATCTGAGGAAAAACTACATAGTCTGTATATTAATATACATGACGTGTACGTTTGTTTTTTAATTTTCATTATTTCTTCCACCACATTTATTAGACCCTTAATATTGAATATTTATTTCTTAAATAAATATCACTACATTATTCACAAATAAAAATATTATTTCCCCCACAATATATTCTCTCGTATAACTATTGTCAAAATAAATGCAATCTGGAATCTTTGAATAATTATTAAACCACAATCAAGAATAATCTTTTTAAAACATTTTAAATGAATATTTAACTGAGATAACTGAATACACATAGTGTGTGACCCTATAGGAATATTTTTAATTGGAATTAAGTAGATCCTGCATAATTTCAAGGATAGTTTCTAGAAACATGCCATGGTACCCATACATAATGAATTTAGGGATGCAACGATGTATCACCTCACATGAATGCTTTCCTTGTAATGTATTCCCTTTTTCTTGATATCTCAAATCAAGTGGGTTGCATGCTAGTTTCATCAACCCATGCACTTGATTACTCTTTCTTTGACCTCCTGAAATTGAATTTTCCCATTCCTCACCATGTCCATGGATTTATTTAGGATATATTAATTCCATCAAAGGGCCTGAGATATCAACTTTCGTTATGAAAGAGAAGGTACAAATCCTTCCTCGCATTATCTATTAATGGAGTATTACTCGTGACACACCCAACATATCCTACCTCGCTGAGAACAGTGTGTATTCATAGTTTTCATCAATAAATTTAAGTGTAGCAGTTGTAATACCCATTGATAATAATCTTAATTTATAAGGTCCAATACACACATCCGTTGATAGAAACATCTAATGACACTATGAAATTTGTATTTATTACTAGCCGGTCTGTTATCATAATATCCTCCTAGTTAATACCAAGTGTGAACACCATAAGAAGGAACCTCAAAGTTTTATGATTCCTCACCTCTAATGGCCTATATTATTTGTGTCCCTCAAATAACATCATCTTACCATTGAATATATATCCGTGAATAGTTTTATGGTGCATTCAAATTCTCATCATAGATGAGATCCTATATGACCCATTAGTGAAAAAACAATCCATAAGAAATTATCACATGCATTTTCACACAAAAGAACAATCAAGATTTGGTATAGTATTTATTAATATTCAAACCCGTGAATATAAGTTTATCATAAAGTACAAAGTAGTTGGTTCTAGGACACCAACTCCAACATCACTAACACAATTCCACTATATTTTATAAGTTGTATCATGTTGATATATAATCCAAAAATCACATGGAATGTTAATGATCTCTTGGTTATTATAATCTCCACCTTTATCCAATAAAATATTCTTCATCTTCATACCATATTGATTCTATTCTTCATTCTTGAATTCCTTGAATTTTTTAAAGGACTCAAACATATACATCATCAAGTAAATAAAGCCATATCTACTCAAGTCATTAGTTATAGTTATGAAGTAAGACTATCCACCTCTATCTTCTAATTTAAATAGTCCACACCCATCATTGTGTACCAATATTAGATGTTTTGTGGCCCTTTAACCATATCCACTAAATGGTAGTTTTGTAATTTTTTCCTGTAAACAAACATGAAATCTATCAAGTGGTTTTAGATTAGAAGAGTCTAAACAGCCATCTTGATATAAATTTTTCAAACTGGTTTATGTTTACCAGACCAAGATGGTGATGCCACATTTGGGTTTTATTTGAGTCATGTGAACATGATACGTTTTCAATTTCCAATACTTGGTTTTCATAATTTAAAAAATAAAGACCTTTATTTTAATGTGTGATTCCATAAGATATGTTTTCCTTATAAAATAATAAAATACTATTTCCAAATTTTAAAATAAACACATCTGTATTTAAACCCGAAACAAGAATTATGTTCTTGGTAACTGTAGGTACATAATAAAGTTATATTAAAACAAAAACCATTCTCATTTTAAATTAATGGTGTTAGTCACTAATTTCTAGGACATCCAACCACACTCCATTGGAATATCTCAGATCCACATCTCATATAGAATCCTTTCCAAATGTACATGGTTCCTACTTTTGGATTGAAATGTTATCACCATGACAGGTATCTAATACCCAATGTGTACAAATAGAATTATTTCACTGGATAAAGAATACACCTTTAGATCCCCTTAATTTTTGGTGTAGTTCCCCTTTATGTGTCATAGATTTCCACATTCAAAATATACTTCTTCCTTTTCCTTTACCTATCTTGGGATCTTCTTCATCTTGGAAGGAAAATTATTGGGAGCTTTAGACTATTTATAAGTATTAGGACCTATTTTTTAGTTCTTCCTTTTATTGTTCACAATAAGGATCATGGTTTTTTCATGCCCATTTACTTATCCACTTAAAGAATCCAGGTCTTAATTTTTAAAAGAATCTTATATCTATTTAACATATTATAATTAAAAGTAATGTTGGAGATGTTCATGGGAAGTGATCAAAGTATGAGATCTGTATACAACGTATCAATTAATTTAATCCCTAAAATTTCCAAGAATTGAATATATCAAAAAAGATTGACTAAATGAGGCCCAGCATGCACAGTTACCCCAAGATTAATTGTGAAAAAATCATTGGAGATATTTTACCTCTTTTTTCGCCTACTCTTGAGAGAGATCACATTTGTGAGACATTATGCTATAGGCATCCATATAATCATGTTTCTTCAAAGGTTCATTGGACATGGATGATAGCATGAGTCACTATACATCTATATAATCATTGATTTGTTTCTCATAGAGAGATATTTCTTCATCACTTTCCTCATTTCCATGAAAAACTATTAAATTTTCTTCCATCGCATACAATTTGTTTTCATGGTGAAGGATGACTTGTAGGCACATTTTCCACTCATAGAAATTGGTTCTGGTGAGATTTTCTTCCTTCTCAAGTATGGATCACAATGATATGTTTGATTTAATTTTATTGATATTTCTAAAAAATAGGATGAGAATAATTTTATTACATTATATGATAAATTGAGACAAAAAAATAAATATTATATTCATTAGCCTCCAACTATTTTATAAAAAACTCAATATCCCACACTATTGGCTTCATAATATCTTATTGCATGAAAATTATAAGGGTAAGGATCAATATTCCACTTATAATTACCCCAATGTTGGTCGGACAAGAATCTTGAATGGTTTTAGGTAGGAATTTCAAATTCCAGTGACATTAACTCCTAGTTCCTTGATCTGTTATGTGGACTCCCCAATCCTAAAATCATTAATTTAGATATACCCATCCATTGAATCTTAGTTACCCCTAGTCATGCTTTAGTAGTCAACTCGTGATGTGAAACAAAATAAGTCAACCAAAAAACTCATGTATAAATTCCTCGATAATTGAAAGTACCCCAAATTTTGTTGGTCTATAACTTTAAACTTTGGTTCAACTCTAACTGAAGTAATGGAATGCTATACCAAATTAATATTTTAATGAGGGGTTTTGTCATTTTATGCATAAATTTACCATTATTATATTCATAAAATTGTTGTTAATATTATGTGGGATTACTTAATTGATTAACCTTGTATTAGATAATATTTATGCACAATACAGTTTATTCTAGTTTCATCTTGCATGATTGATAATTAGTTAATTTTGTTATCGCGAAAATACATCTGTAATGAAATAACCATGTAACTAATAAAAATATAATAAAAGGTTTGATCATGATCATATACTAATGGTTAGTTTATCTAGTGGTTGATAAAATATTTTTTGACCATGGGTAGAAACCCCTTGAACCTGTCATAGTTCGTGTTTATAACTTTTCTACATGCCCACCTTTGTATCTCCTTGGATTGGTTTTAACTTGACTCATATATTGAACCACCTCCACTAGCATAAGAGCTACATCCATAACATATACCTTTTACTCACATGAATGTGATGGGAAAAGGGGTTAAAATAAATGAAACCATGGGCATATATTCCCTATATAATAATTAGGAGAAAAGGCATGCATGAAAACAATTTAATTTAAAAATAAACTAGATGAAAAAACCACACATAAATGATCTGGTCCAAGTCATGATTATCCACATGCATGAAATGTATTACACATTTAATTATGCTAGCATTATATTTTCTAATCATTATGATTTTAGATAAACTATGCTTGGATCGATTAATTATTATCTTTAATTAATCAATCATTTAATCTTAATTATTTTCTAAATTTCAAGGAGATTCTCATCCATTATAATTTTTAAAAAATTAAATTAATTAATTTAAAATTAACATTGTACTTAACTATTACCTTGGAGGTAACATAGTGAATAACCATCTGATTCTACCCAACATGTATTATATTTGCATCTTATTTTACTCTGGTTAAATATAGCGTAAATGAAATATCACAGATTTTAATGGAATTTACTTTATGGATGATTACACAAATTACATGATTTTTTGGTCATGTGTTATGTTAAAATTCATGTTAGCTAACAATTGGTAATAAAAATCATACATGATTTTTAGATCTAAAAATTACATAGATATTAATTAAACATTTAAATATTTATGTATATTAAAACCTGTCGCATGGAGTTTCATTTCCTTAAGACCACACACATTTACATGTCTCAATGTTTTAAAAATAAAAAATATAAATATTAACTATGTATAACTTGGTATAAGTACACAGCATGTAGATCCAATCTACACGATGAGTACACTTGTCCCCATTTATTATAAACACATGCCTAGGGTCACGATGCGTTGTCTATGCATCAAAAATATGGAGTACAAGGAGTGTCTGGAGGGATACACCCTATGTTGACTCCTTGTCACATGGTCACCAGTCAGGTAGGCCGTTTATGGAATACATGACCTATTTTTTATGAAAATCCACTGCACGATATGCACATGGTTTATGAATCATTAACTTTGATAGACAGTGTGCTAGACTGTCCTGGTCAACATGCCATCTAAAAAATAACTACACGACATTTCATCAATTCCCATGGGTTGATTAATTTTTTAATTAACTTCTGGTGCATTGAACACAACTACATGGTGTGTAACTCTGGTTACACAGCATATACTATTGTGTTATTCGGGTAAAATCTTCTCCTCCTCCAAATGAGCTCCTCGATTTTATTATAATAAAAATTTTATCTTCTTGATTAGATCTACTAGAAATGAATGAGGAAGAAGTATATCTCACAATTCATATTAAATGAATGATTAAACATTAATTGAAAAACTAAATTACAAATTCATAAATCAGAAATTATTTTAAATAATTATAAATAAAAATATGACCACCCTAATACCACTTTTAGGTTCCGGGCATAGCAAAAGTGTGTGATGGATGGTGATAGAAATTAATATTTTCATGATCTACGAACAATCCAATATCTATATGATGTTTAATCCTAGTGATCAATGAAATTCAATCAATGACAGAAATCATTAGTCATGCCAGAACCAGAGAGAAGGGATTTTCACATATTATTTATAATCAAATTAATTAAAAAAGAATTACCTCAATGTAATTATTTCATCATTGTTGAATGACTGATAGATATTAAGTGCAACATCATTTCATTGTAGAAACCAAATGTTGATTTCTTTTAGTGGTGATCCACACGTGTTCCACGAATCACTGGATGTCGCTGAAGGAGTCTATGGGTGCTTGAAAAGACGATCCTTAGGCTTGAGTCATCCTCCATTGATCACCTCAAGAACATCTTCGAAAGCATTCCCATTGATCTGGTGGATGGTTATTTATCTATAGAATTGAGGGAATTCTTGGAGAAGGTATCTCTCCAGGCTTGAGAGGACTCTCCAAATTCATTGTTCACAAACAAATATAATCATGTGAAAATAACATAATAGGTTTTTTGTATATCTAGGGTTAAAATAAACCAATTGCACAATTTCTTTTATTATTTATTTAATCTAAGAAAAAACAAATGTCAAATAATAACAGTAATATTATTATTTCTAAACATGTGTAGAAAATGAAAATTATAATTAAAAAATATCTAATTAAATAATATTAAATATTTTCAATTCTCACTGGATTATTAAACTCGGGCCGTTATTCCTCTACATTATTTATCAGGACCTGAATAATGTCTTTAACTTATTAAATAAATATATCTACATTATTTACCAATAAATAAACAAATAATATATTTACTAAAAAGAAAATAAATATTTTTCAAATATTCAACTCACAATATATTTTCCTGAATAACTAGTAACCAAATAAATATGATCAAGAATAAATGAATAATTATTAATCCATGTGTGAGAATAATTTTTATTCAACCGATTAAATAATAAATAATAATATATTATTTAACTGGGATTTTTGGCACACTAAGTGTGTGACCTTTTAGGAATCTTTCTCAGTGGAATTAGGTGATGAATCCTAATGGACAAGGTTAGAATCTAAAAACAGTCCAAGACACTCATAGAGAAATAAGTTAATGCTGCAATGACATGTCACCTCATATGAATGATTACTATGTAATATAATATATTTATTACAATATCAATAATCAAATAGGTTTCATGATAGTACCATCAAACTATGTGCCTGATTTCTCTTTAATTGACTTTCAAGAAATAGAACATGATTTAAGAACCCCATGGTCATTGATTAATTTAGGATATATCATTTCCATTAGAGGGCCTAAGATATAAACATCCATTATTGACCAGATGGGTCAAATCCTTTCTCACATTATTTGTTAATTCACTATTACTCGTGGTATACCCAAAATATCATACTTCTCCCTGAACAGTTTTCATCAATACATCTATGTTCATGACTTATAAATATCATTAATAATAATCTTAATGTGTAAGGACCAATACACACATCCATAGATATGAACATCTAATGACACATAGATAATTTTATTTCCTATTGGTGTGTCCCATTATCATAATATTCATGCTAGATATTACCATGGGAGTACACCATGAGAAGGTGCCTCAAAGTCTTATGAGTCTCCCCCACGAATATCATGTATCATGGTGTTCCTAAAATGATATCATCTAGTTATAGAACTTATATTCAGGAATAGTTTTGTAAAAAATCTAGTTTCTCATCATTGTGGGGAACTGTTATGACATTTTAGTGTGAGATATACTCTTATATAATTATCATATACATTGTTACACAGAAGAACAATCAATATGTGATTAAGAGTTTATTAATATTAAAAACCATGAAAACTAGTTTAGAATAAAGTACAAAGTAGTTTTCTCTACAGAACCATGTCAAACACATTGTACCCCCCCTTTAGATTAGTTATATCATTCAATAATAGATCTATAGTATATTAGGATCTTTCACATTACAATTTTATTATATCCATAGGTTTTTGACAAATCATTTAGATTATGTAGAGGAGTCTCTAATGTAATTTGATTCAGGTCCTTCAATAATATAAGCTAAAATATTTAATTATATATCTTTAATGACTACATTATTTGATGATAGTTCCTACAAATCATTCATATTGACCTATTTTGTAAATCTTTTAAAAATATAATGGAACTAATGAATTATGAGATAGAACTAGGCATTCCACTAGTGAAGAAGATGGAGTAGTATTTCTAATGTCCCACATTTTCATTATCAAAAACTAATTTCGAGATAATTTTGGATTTCATATTACCCAAAATATACATATATAATGTTATTGTTGATATATAGGTTTATCAAACATGAGGACAATATTGATTATTATCATTAGGGGTGTCTTTTAGCGCCTCTATTTGGAGCTCTAATTTTTTTCATCGAATATGAATATGAGGTCTCTTTGAGTAGGACCTCCTCTACCATATCATGTATGAATGATATCTTTTTACCATATTAAAATTGAAGATGATCCCTAAGTTTTTTAACATCAATTGGTGGTCATATAATTACCTAACATGTATCCTTATGACCTTTCAAGATTTACCCTAGAAAGAAAAGTGGAATTATAAATTCATGTGGGGATTAGATGTAAACTGATATAAAATACTTATTCTCTCATGGAACCAAATGAGTTTAGAATCTTGATTATTTGGTTGAATTTTTGAAGGATGATGGTTACATTATCCCTAGTTTATCTGTTTCTTGTGCTTTTGTGCTTTAATAGAAAAAGGATTATGGAACACATCTACTTTGTTTCAATTATCAGAATATAAATTAGTAAATGATTAAAAAATGAAAACATTAAACCCTATAGTTGAATTTTATTAATAGTTTAAAGGAATAAAATTGTTTATTGAAAATTAACCATTAGTCTGAATATGAACAACTCAAATCTAAAGAGTAAGATATTTAAAAGACCATATTCTAGGGAATATATTTCCAAATTAAATATAATTTGATGTCATTTGGACAAATAGACAATCCTATAGTTTTCATAGCATAGAATAATTTGATATTATATGAGTACTTTGATTCATTTTTCATGGAATTCATGGATGATAATCATGTTAATTATTGATCTGATAATAAAAATGAGATTTATTTGAAATATAGTTTGTGAATCTTGAGGGATTAAAATATCTTTTCAATATTAACTAAGTAACATTTCTAGATTCATGAGTTTATGTTATATGGATAAGTGGGTTTAGATAAGTTCATCATAATTGATCTGTATAAGGTGAATGGTGTTTTATATTTAGAATATCTATGAATCAATATTGATACTCATTTTTTAAGTTTAAAATGAATTTATTGGTGGGTTGTGAAGTATTTAATGAAAATTTCATTACCATTGACATACCTTACCCAAAGTGATAAAATTATTATGGTATTATATGTTTCAGACTTCCATTGATGAATTTAAAAGACATCTGAACTCAGAACATTTATTATCATTCAAGAATCCAGATAGAAATACCTAGTTTATCGTGGTGTTTCATGTATAATATTGGGATATATTTTGATATAGGGTGATCATTTAGTGGAATATAGATCGCATTGGCTTTAACCTCAATAAAATATTTACCCCTATTATGAACATTAACAAAACTTGTTATGCACTCTCTTATGTATTGGTGTAATTACATTTTTAGAAAACCTTTTACAATCTATTCTAAAAATAATGTTTTATGTTATATATTCTGTTAGAAGGATTGAAACCTTAAGAATGAGATATGGGTAATATATTGCATAAAATTTTACTTCAAAATCTATTACACCCTTGTTAAGATTATTGTCACTAATGATGATCAAAACATGTGATTCGTTTATATTTTTATGGAATTGAAGAATTAATCTGTTAACATGGGTCACTTTTCTTTGATTCTCATAAGTTTGATAGAAGAAGACACTAATACTATTATGAGAAGAATTTCATTTGTTTCATCTTTTATTTCATCAATTCATCAAGAGAACTCATTGGATGAAGTGTTTCTGTGTACATAAAATTCTTTGTGTGATGCTGAGACCATTAGTGAATGGTATCCCCCTTCAAAAGGTGTTTGTTGATTCATGATAAGGCTTGTTATTACAGTATCCACGAGAAATTATATGATATTGGTTTTTAATTTTTCATAGGAGTCTATTAGTTTAGGAAATAATAAAATGTATTATAAAAAAAATTTAGGTATAATTACCACATAAAAAGTGTGAAAAAAATTATTTTATGTGTTATTTCAATATATTGAAGAAACTACAGGATGATCACTAGGATACTTTTTCTGTGTTTCTGCCTCTTCTTATTCTAGTGTAGAAGTGGGATGAGGTGTCTAGAGATTTAATTTTTAGGCTTCCATAGAATCCATATTCTAGTGTAGAAGTGGGATGAGGTATATAGGGATTTAATTTTTAGGCTTCTATAGAATCCATGTAGATATAATAAAATTATTATGGTGATTAAAGGGTTGAATAAGTTAGCTAACATCATTTTGATATGAGACCCCACCAAGGATAAGTATTTAAGAATATTGGGAATCCAGTAAATCATAAAGTTTCATAGGGTTCCTTTAGTTATCATATTGGTAAGGGACCCCCCATATTTACCACTAATTTTTAGAATATACTCCATGTGGAATTGGGTTATAATGTTAATTTTAGTACAACTTACCAACCTTAGATATATATAAAGATGAAGTGTGTTATTCATATTTTTTGGGATTTTCTTCATACATGTGTTATATACTTTAAAGATTTTTGTGTAGCCAAGTGGGAAAATTATTGATTTCAAATTGTAATATTTATCAATATTCCATTATTATTGATCCCTTTGGAGCTCTCTTTGGTCCTCCTTATAGATTACCTATTTATTAGTCATAAGTGGGTGATTCCTCTATTAAGGGACCAAGTCTTGTTATGGAGGTTTCATGAATGATATAGAATATTATTCATAGGATGATGAATGCTAAAACTACTAAAAATATTATGAAGATTAGTAGAACCACTATTTGTAATTCTATATTAAAGAAAGTGTTCTATAAATAAATTCATCAATTTGGTCACTATCGACTTTGGGTATATAGAAAGTTAGTTTTGAGATCCATGAGTCTATTTAATATCATTTACTAGATTATAAATATAGATTATCTATTGTATTTTAAATATAAATTTACTTATATCCAGGATTTCATCCACTGATTTCAGCATAAAATCTATCATCCTAATCCATATCAGGTTATGAACTGGGAAGAGTTAGATTTAGAATTGGAGATATCAGTGGTTGGGAAACTCATTAAAATTATTGACACATAGGAAGAGATCATATGTGGGATATATATTTCATTTTTTATACATGCTATAGAAACACATAATAAAATATTAGGTAACATGGGAATTAAAATTGATCTTGAGGGTGTAATGAACTCATCACATTTTTGAGAAATATTATTCCAATCGAAAATCTGAGGACCAAAAATGTTTCATTGGGGATATAGTAATATTAAAACTAGAGGTACATATTTTTGTAAGAAATTATTTGGATCTTATTGGTACAATCTATATTGGTTTCAACCTAGGGGATTAAAATTGTTTTTATATTTTCATGGTGCAACAAGGGAATGACCATTCCATGGTCTAATACATGTTGATCTAGGGGATCATATTTGTATCTCATCCAGGACTAGAATTCCCCACATAGGTTTCTGTATCTAACGTAGGGAATCAAGATCCTCCCTATGCAAAAAAACTATTTTGGCCTCCTACACAGTGTGGGGCACAACGTGCTGAGTCCAAAATAAGTCAAATATTAATAACATAAAATTTTTAGGTTTCGGTGATGATATCACATGTATTTATTGCTCAAGAAAACCAGTGAAATAGTGAAATCCAACTAAAAAGAGGTTTCTGTAGTTTCAGAATTTTGAAATTGATGAATCAATTGAATTTCCTTTTAGAGGGGGTTTTCCCGTAAATGTGGGTGTGTGTGATCAATAAGGGATGTGTTTCAATTTCTTTTAATAAATTTTTTCTATAGTAATCCCACATATTTTGTTCCCCTTATATTTATTTTTATTCATCAAAATTTGAGGGAATGTTTTGGTAATATTATACTTCATTAAGATATTACACTTATAGGATCTCATCCCACCATTTTTCCCCCAATTATAGTCCTTTTTGTGTGATCGGTCTATAAGTATATGGTTATTCTAACCCATTGTTAATCGTAGGATGTTTTAGTTGTTGGTTCAAAAATTGGTTTTGTTGGTCTAGGTCTCTCCCTAATCTCCCTTAATCTATACATCTCATAACATGGGGATCATATGTAAATGTCAAAAATGACAAGGGTTTTGAGGTGGTGGAATCATTTAATATTTTTTAATTATATTCTATGAATGATTTGTCATTTAAATTATGCAATACAAAGTAGGTTCAATACCCTTATAGGGGATGAGGGTGAGTCAATTTATGATAGATTAAAACCAATACCCCCTTTATAACTTATTTTATCATTAAAAAACTCTTCTCTTCATTTACTATAGAAATGTATGAGAATAAATGAAAAGATGAATGATACACATACCATTTACTTGGTTCACCCATATAGGGATATGACCAAAGAGAATACATAGGAAAAGTCTCTATAACCAAATAAACTAAATAGAAATGCTATTACAAAATTTAGTGTAGACTCACTGTCCCTCATGGTTTACTACTAATCAAATTTGGATGCTCACATCTCTCTCAACTAATGTGTTCTCACTGCTTTATCAGTATATTCTTTATTTCATCACAAAAATAAATATTTTTTACACTTTATATGGTAGATCATTAAGTTCCAATTTCATCCAATTGATAAATACCACATTATAACCTAATTTTTTGGAAAATCCTTTTGGGTCACATAAGATACACATTCACACAACCATATCACTACTTTCATGAGAAATTACAATTATTTATGAAATATTTTATTTTTCATGGATCTCCAATCATCCATTAAACATTTTACTTTGGTAAAATACAAATATTTGATAAAAATATAAAATAATTTTCAATAATACATTGGTTAGATTGAAAAAATCTATTTATTCATGGAACTTATGTTATTATGAGTCCTTCACCCAAGAAAATAATTTTCAAAATTCTTTAATGAATTTAGAGTCTCTGGATATTTCTTGAGGATTATTTTTTTATAGGTGGTGGGAAGTGACCTATTTAGAGATACTTAAAAACATTCATGAAATTTAAATTCCTTTGAATAAAATGTTTCAAAACTATTAATCTAGTTTGTAAAAATATATTCCTTCCTGATAATTTCAAGAAATACCTTTATTCTCGTATGCTTCCCAAACTCATGGCGTAATCACATAAGTCACTGCCTTTAAAAACCATTCATTCAAGAAACTGAAATTTGTTATGAAAATAATAACATTTCCATAATATCATAACACAATGATAAAAATATATATTTTTTAAAAAAATTGTCTCCCTCAGTTTTTTGAACCTAAAAAATTGAAGACATTATGAAACACCTCCACCTTGTACGTAATACTTTACAAACCAATTCTAAACCTTCTCTATTTTTTCATAAATCATTATTTATATATCTATTCAATAATCATGCTAAAAATACATAGATGACCTCGTCATATTTCATTATTAAAAAACACGATCAACCCAAAACACTTTAAAGTGTAACTTTGATGGATTTCCCCATGATATTTGACATCCAAATTGAATAAGG
Source organism: Viscum album (assembly GCA_963277665.1). Taxonomy (NCBI): domain Eukaryota; kingdom Viridiplantae; phylum Streptophyta; class Magnoliopsida; order Santalales; family Viscaceae; genus Viscum; species Viscum album. The sequence continues at coordinate 857,662,784 of OY728157.1, read as the reverse complement.
AATGATTTATAACTGAAACATAATCATTTTGGATATATTTTTTGAGGTCCCATCTTTAAAAATTTACATAATAATTAGTTTGAAGTTATAAATAGATTATTAATAATTCATAATGATATTTTCAGGTTTTTATATTTATAGAATTAGGTCATAAATATTTTATAATGCCCCATATAATACTTCTTTGAAAATTAAACTCAATATTAATTTTTTTCACAATACAATACTTTTAAAATGAAACCATTATTTTAAAAAAAATATCTTTATTATTTTAAAAATGACTTCACCATTATTTTGACTCATCCATACATCCTATGCATTTTTTTGAAAATATTATATGATAACAAAAAAATTATTATGGGATATATATAAAAAGTGGAAGGAAGCTTTTCATTCTTTTTCAGAACCATTATAACAAATATCAATATTTTCTTCTTTACATAACGATAATTTATCTCAAATTATAATTTACTTACACAAGATATTATTTTAAATTCCCAATGTTTTTCATAAAACACATTAGAAGAAAAAATAGTGTAAAAATCATAATCACGGGTGTTTCTTAGAAACGATGAGAACATGTGAAAACCATATTCTTAAAATAATACTAGTTTACCATAAAATTAAATATACATTGATATATCAAAATTCAATATCATACATTGTGAAATTAAAATATGTTAATGAAAACATTATCAAACATAAAAAAGATCATGACAGATCCTTGTGACATGATCATTGTAGAACCGTTATAAGAACCCTCACAAGAAGCATTACAAATCAAATGACCTACTCGGTTAATTAGAACATATTTATTTGGAGATCATAATCATTATCCAAAGAATTAGTTAGGTATTTCGAGCTCATATGTAATCATAAAAAATATCCAAGGAAAATATAAAACATGAAAGAGTAAAATTATTTCATACCCCTAATCAAAGTCATATAAATTAAAATTTTAACTCATAAGAAAAATAATATTGGATATTGGTATATAAAATTTATTTAAAATGAAAATTCAAAAAATAAAATACCTTGAATGAAGTAAAATGGGTTTTTTCATTGAATAAATTAAGGAATCTTATAAATCAATCTAAATATCAAATAATGTTAGTGGAAAAAAAATATTCATCAATGTACTATATGTTAAAATTGAACATTTATTGGTCTTTTTAAATTAATGTCAAAATATCTTATATGAATAATTTAATAAAAATAATTTTTAAAAACATTAAATGAATGAAAATAGATAAAAGAAATTTCCATGATATGATATTTATATAATTTTCATTAAATCTATAAAATAATTTTAAAAATATTCATATGCAAGAAAAGGGTAATGGAAATAATTATTTAAAATTTTTAAAACAATGATTAAATATAATTTTTCCTTTATATTAAGTTTGAATTGTCATATACATTCATTATCATCCTATATAATAAGAATATTTTTTTTAATTTTTTTCATTTCCAAGATTATTTTTTTTATTTAACTTATATCCACATTTTACTTAATTATGTAATTAATTAATTTTACTTCAGATGTTTTTAGGATGTTAGGTTTATAAGTGGAAAATGAATTTGGAAGGATAAATATGGCCAAATATACCATGATTTTAACAATTATATAAAGGTAATAATGTAATAATTATCATTTATATATTATTTATAATGTTATAACCAACTTATAATAAAGGTTATGAGAAATGAATTTTGTTTCAATCATGGATAGTGTAGGTTGTACGTACACAAGAGTAACATATCCATTTTAAATGAAAATGATGGAAAAAGGACTGTATCATTTTATAAGTATAATATAATTATTATATACTAAATATAATATTCATTATTTAAATATATATATATATATTTATTTTCCATGTTATTCAATTATGATAAATTAAAATATATCAATTAATGAGGTGGTAGTATGCATGTACACATAAGCAGTTTTTTCTGTTCAGTTGTAAAGAAATAAGTAAAATATTTATTTTCAATTATAGAATTAAAATTTTTATCATACGTATCACATTAATTAATTTTTATCAATCATTATTATAAATCATAAGATTCACTGATGAAAAAATAAATAGATCATCTCATGAGAGATAGTCTTCACGAACTCACATGAAATGTTATTATATTTCATTAGATGGATATGTCGATGATAAAGGATTATAACATAGACATAACAACATTATAGTATATGATATATACTGATGTTATTATTTTAAAAGTATTAAATTATTTTTAATAATGTTATAAATAAATAAAAAGAAATCCCTTAGATAAGAAATATATATCTTATTTAGAAAACATTTATATTATTATACCTGATTCTTTTTTTGGATGCTACATTTATTAAACCAAGAACTATTTATCATGGAAATAATTTTTATGGAATAATTTGGTAAAGGATTTTATGGTATAATATTATTGTGAAATTTAAATAAGGGAGTAGATTAGTTTTCCACTTATTAGTGTCAGAGTGGATACTAATGGATTTTCTCAAACGATTGAAATATATTGATAGTTTAATCCTACAAATTGCATTCAAAATGACTCATATCAAAAAATAATTATATGTTAGGGTTAAAATATGGCTAGAAAATGTATTTATACAAATTTTGAGGTGATTTAAACCCATATCATTTTAGTTTCATCCCCTTTTACCAATTTTAACATTCACTATAGAAACCAAATTTTATATAAAATATATAATACATAATGATAAAAAATGAATGTGGAATAGTTATTTTATTTAAATGTTCAATAAAAACATTGAATCAATTTTATCAAATTCATTTTTGATAATTCGAAAAATTATTCTTAATATAGACATGAAATAAATGATGAATAATTAGTTTTCTAGAAAAAAATTACCTTTAAGTTTAAAAATATATTCATCCAAATACAATTATAATTTCTATTCTAATAAAATTTTCTAGTTTATTTTAAATTAAATAAAACTATCAAAATTTTAAATCCAATCCAAAATAAAACATATCTATATAAATACTTCAAATGAATTCACTATTTTATGTAAAATGTGTATCTTGACAAAAATAACTACAAATATATATTTTCAGAAATTTATAAAAATTTATCCCAAGAAGAGTTTCATATTATCATATGAAAATAATTATCCATTTTATCAAAAAAAAAACATTCAAATAGTAATAATTTAATTATAATATCCATTCAAAAAATGAAATTAAAATAAAAGTTTAAAGAATATGTATTTTTAAGTATAAATTGAATATTTACTCATTCTTTATCTTGTAATAACCATTAAATGAATTTTAATATATTATTTTATATGTGTAATTATCACATGTTTCCATAAACATCATATGATATTGACTATTTTATTATGATAATTTACAATACATTAAAATTATGTTAAGATAAATAACTAAAAACGTATTACCTTCAAATAACTGGATGATGAAAAATAAATACGTTAAGGTGAGAAACTAAGAACACATGCCATATTATCAATAAATTGAAAATGTAATGCATACATAGACTTTTTCATATTGAAAATTTCATGGAAGATAAATACTAAATCAAAATGAAGGAAATGAATTATTATTGGATGTCATCTATCATGCACATGAAACCTATAAGGTTTAGACAATTCCCAAGATGGTTGAAAAGTACTGGTAGAAACCCATTTAATTTTCATATATTATTTGCCTTATGTGAACCTGTTGATGCATGAAGGGGATATATAATGTTGGGCCCCACCTTTCACTACCTGTCCAAATCATTCAAAAATTCAAACAACCGGTTTAAATAATAAACAATATGCCTTATCAAATATCCATATTGAATAATGAATATAGATTTATAAATATTTTCCAATGTAATCAAATAACATTAAAAGTAAACACCATATGTAAAAATTATTTATGATTTTGGAAATAAACATATCAATGATAATTGATATGAATAATTAGTGGAAATTCAATGTCGAATGATCATACTAAATTGAATATTTCAAGGGGACCAACAAAGGAATCATGAATGTAAATGTCAATATTATCATTATAAAAATAAATCACAAAGAATATAAAGGAATAATAAATAAAGAATCAATAAAAAATATACCAAGTGGAGAAAAAATAAATTTTTTCATCATTATTGAATGGAAATATTAAAAAAATATCTCCTAAAAAATCATGGGGGAAAATCATTTCTATTTTAATTTTTTTAAAATCATTTTCATTGAAAATTTCTGTTTATAAAATTTTCGTTGAATGTATCATTTTAAAACTAACAAGGTTTATCTGATGAATTGACCATGGGTAAATCTGTACATTTCATACAAGGTTAAAAGAACATTACTTTTTATGGTAAAGATGGTATAAAATTTTCTTGTTTAGAAGTAGATAATAAGATTGATTTTAAAAAATTAAAAGAAAAATGGAGTAAAAATTAATTTAATAAATAATTTTTAAAAGGTTACAACATTTTTGAATTTTTTTAACCAAACTCAGTTTTCAAAAGACAATAGGTTCTCTAACTAAACAATGAAATGAGTTTGGGATTTCTTAAAAATATATTTCAAAAATGTTTTAAGTACCTGAGAGTGAAAAAATTGTACTATTAATAGAAAAAGGTCATTAATTACTATAGGATAAAAAATTAAAGGTTTTATTGAACTAATATCTAGTAATTTATTCTAATGGAAATTTATGTCCGCACAATCCTGAATAAAATGACACTGTGATGTAAACACTTGAAAAGACCATAATGTTTATGTGAGAAAAAATAGATAAATAGATAATGTTTATAAAATGTAAATGAACATAAAAATTTTGAAGTAAAAAAAATATCAAGTAAAACATTACTACACACATACTCATAGAATACTGATGATAATGAGGAATTAATATAACACAAAGAAAATAAATTGGGTGATGGATTTATTTTCCACCTAGTAATGCTTAATTAAAATCCCCTTTGATGATATAATTAAATATGAATCTCAAAATATCATGCATAATGAATGAATCATGATATTATATGTCAGATTCGTATTATGTAAAACATATATAAGAAATTAGGTGTATGAAAATAAACTATTCCTTAAATAATGGAAATTGAGATGAAGTCCCTCACGACATGATAACTTATGAATTATAATGTCTCTCAAAGAAATAATTTAAAAATAATCACTAAAAACATAGAGATAAAATTATTCATGATTTAAAATACAATAGGGTCATTATATAAACCATATAAAAGAAATAATTGGTGAAAATAGTGTATGTCTCGTAGAAAGAAAAGTGTGAAAATAATCTATTTTCTTGCATTTCCTTTTGGGTGAAAATTATTTAAACTCATGTATAATGGTATCAAACATGTCAATAAATTATACCAGATAAATACTAATGTTTATAAGATCATATATTATGTATTTTTAATATCTTTTTAATGTTTGTAAATAATCCTTCAATATTATCTCTATTTTGGGTGTTTTTTACCAAGCCTTTCGAGTCTGTTTCAAACTGTTACTTGTTATTATTCTTTAGTTGATTTTGATTTAATAATCTCCTAATTTTAAATCATTATTTAAATATCATATAAATTTATTATGTATATATTTTTAATAATTCATAAAAATTGGAGATAAGAAACTAATTGCATCGTTCTTGGAGGTGGTTAACTGTTCGTACACATGAATTCCATTATCATATTTATGTCACGTATGTCACATAGTTTTATAAATATCATCTGAAATATAGTCCATGTATAGCATGAATGAATCATATCGCTTTGAGGTGGTAGTAATCCACACATCCAAAAATGATGTTATCATATTTAAAAAAAATAAATTCATAAAGTAATATTTTATAAAAAAAAGTAAAGACATATTAATAAAATATAGATATAATATTTATCATATAAAAATTTTGTTTTTATTATAATTTAGATCCCTGAAAGGGAGTAACAGAAGAATGAATAACATTGTTTCGTGAGGCGGTAGTTTGTCGTACACATGAGCAGTATGTTCATTAACCATTAAATGAAAGTACATGTATATTTATGTAAAAAACATATAATAGATACATATAATAATATTTAGGATAAAGAGGATAATATAAAATCTTTGAATAAAAAGAGATGAATTGATGGATAAGGAAGAAACAAAAGAGCTTGTAGAATTATGTTACCTATTTTTTTGGTAACTCCTTTTGGTTTATCCAAAATGACATCCTTGGTTTGATTTATTACTAACAATATGATTATAGGTTAAAAGGAGGGATATTGGGCGATTAGTTTTGTATATTTTGGGTGAGACAATGGTTATGCGAGTTTTGTGGAATTTGGATGGGTGAGTGAATTTTTATTGTGGAGGAGTGGTATTCTTATAAATTTATGAAAAGTGAATTCAAACAAATATTTTACAATGAGAAGTTGATGAAATAAATGAAAACAATTCTATAAAAGGGATTATAGGGTCAATATATTAGCATGAAGGGTTTTGGACAAGGTTCTATAATAATTTTACCCTTTATGTATATGGTTTAGTCCGTTGTGAGGATAATTTTTCTCTTAATCGTTGAAATTAATTTTAATATAATTCATTAATATTTTTGTCAAAAATAAGTTTATCTTAGAAAAAATTATAATATATTATGATTTCAAATAGGGAATCCATTTTTTAAAATTTCAATAAGATATTTGTTGAATTTAATTGTAATTTAATCCCATAGATGGGATGATAATGTGGGTTTTTAATGATAAAATGTTCAAATGTTTGGTAAGTTTATATATCCAATTTCAAAGTTAAATTTACTCCAATGACCTAAATTGGATTAATTGAATTATAGTTGATCTAAATGAACTTCAAAAATTATAAAAATCATAATTTAGCATTATAAATATATTATAAAAAAACAAGTTTTGAATTAAAATTTAGTATTTTTTACTATTCATAAAAAAAACTTCATCAAAAAATCCGAAAAATTCACCTTATCATAATTATGATTTTTTATTTAAAAAATAATGATTACTTTGAAATAAAAATTATAAAAGATCAAAAAAAATGTATTCAAAATTTTTTCTCTATTGAATGGTGGTAAAACTATCATTAGAAAAATATAGGCTCACATGCGTAAAATTGGAATTGTTCTCATCTTATACCTTTAAAATAAATTATATGAATATGAAAAATATTTTTTATAATATATATATATATATATCTTAGATATCATTCAATAAATTGAAATTAATTTAATTTATTCAGTAAAAAATCTTTTGGGAGTATAAAAATAAAAATATATCCATTATATTCAATTGGTTTATATTTTCATTTATTATTAATCAGTAAGAAATGAACTTATATGATATTTTTATAAACCACATAGTTTTATAATATAGTTAATACTATTCATAACTACTAATTTCATTTCTATCTTATGTCTTATTATATATAATAATAAAAATTTATTAATATATGGTTGTTCAATAAAACATGGTGTTTCGTGTAATATAAGATTTCAAAGAAACTCATTGTTGCATGTGACATAAGATAACTCTTCACCACATGAATTGTAAGCTATATCATAGGATGAAATTATATAAAATATGAAATATTATTTAAAGTATTGGGATATTATATTCCCTTACATTATTGGGATTGAATTCCATAAAATCTTTAAAATACAATTTTCTTACTTTAGAATATTGATTCATTACATTCTCCCCACCTTAAATAAATTTTATCCTCATAATTTAATCTTGAGCTTGGTAATATGTTTTTTGATATTTCCTATGTTGTAATCCCACGTCATGATAATGTTTCCTCAAACATCCTCTAGAAAAAATAGGGAACTTGAATTACAAAGGAGAGATGGACTAACATGTAACTAGGTCTATATGTATGATAAAATAAGTGTAAAGTAGAGATACATACCTGGAGGAAAAGAATAAATATTTACTGGGAGTGATTGAGTCTATCAATCATAAAGAAGTGAATTATCCATGGAAATTTGAGGTTCTAAAATTCATAAATCTATCATGATTTAGAAGGCCATTGGATTAAAAAAATTAAGTTATTAGGAAAACACATTTTTTGATCATTTTTCTAGTGTTGGGTAAATTTTTTACTTATTATGAATATAAGAAAATATAAATACTTGAAAAATTTCTTCTCTATAAGCATTTTTTATCTTTTTTGTGTGCTTTTATCAATTTAAAATTTATCCATTTCATCAAGGAATGGATATCAAAAAATTAAATTAGATGACTAATGTACTAAAGTTTAATTTTTATAGATCATAAGGCCTATAAAATTGTGACAAGTGTAACTATTTCCCTAAAACTATTATCCAAATTCAATATGGTTAATACATTAATTACTAAACTTAAAAAGTAACATTACTTGTTCATTATTAATATTTATTCATAAAATTTTTTAATTAAAAACAATGACCTATTAACCCCAACCCCACGTAGGCCAGTGGTAGGAATGAAACCCTTATGGTCCTTCGTTCAAGGGTTCTAGCCCCACAAACTTATTATAGTTAATGAGTTGTCACCGGGCATACATTTTTCCCTTTTATAAAACCATGTTAATATAATTTCCAAAATAAATAAGACGTACATACTTGAAATTTAGTCATTAAATAGCCTTTTAATGAAGGTTTTCAGTACATCCCTAACACATAAATACATCATCCATTTATTTCCACATATGTCATTCCTTGGTCTATATTTTATCCTTTATAAGAGGAAATTGAATCAATTAATTTGTAGGTTTCCCACATTTAATGTAAATATCCATAATTAGATCATTAAGTTGATATTTATTTCCTTACATTATACTCTTTATTTTTCCTAAAATAATTATTTCTTTATACTGTTCTTTCCCACAAGTAATGCATTTCTTATTTACATAGAGAAAATTTTTGGGGTTTCTCTATCCACATTTCTCACAAGATAGAAATAAAGACTTTTTTATTTATGGTATCTACCAATAAATCTCTTAGAAATCTCTATGTTTCTCTTATTTGAGGATTTCATGAGTTGTTTAATGTATATGTTGTCAATTATATTTCAAGAAAATTAAATAGGTATAATAATATATATTTAACTTCTATAAACCTCTTCTTTAGTTTTAAATTTTATCCACTATACCCCTCATGTTCAATCTTAAGTTGAAACATTCGAGTTCCAACCATTAAAAAAAATCCAAAAATCATATTGTCTGTATTAATAGTCATAGTGAGAAAATCGTATGATAATTTATAGGATATCAAAATCATGACACATAATTTTAAATCTAAAACACCTTAGTATTAAACTAGGTTATTTCTCAAATATCCAAATCCTTTATAATGGTTTTTATTGAGAATTTTAATTATCCTAATACTATCCACCATGAGTGTTAAACTAGGTGTGTAGTATATCATGTTCTTATATACCAGGTTACACTTAAGTCAGACCTAACACACCATTTCAAGGTTTCTACCCCTAAGTAAATCTATTCCAAAACCATGTCCACTTTTAATATCTAGGTAAGTATGTATTTCAAGTAAGAACCACTTAATATCCACCTTAAACAAATTCAAGAATTTTATTCTATACTAAACAAAAAATTATATATTATGGCTATGTTCCCTAATATAATTTTTTTAAATCTAATTTCCAAGGCTTCTAATAAAATTGATTTGATACCAAATGTATTGAACTGACCCTACTAATCCAAAATTCAGTGTCCTTATACCATTATAGTGGCATAAGATACAAGTAAAACACATCCTAAAGGACCAAACATGTTATTAATATTGGAAACCAAAAATATACATGAGTCTCGTTTGAAAACATAATACCAAAACTACAAAATAATTTTTTTAGGATAACATTATTACATATAGTATATAATTTCATAACCATCATAGTATACTTATTGATTGCTTAGGTAAAGGGAAAAAATAATAGGGAGCTCAAATTCATTGTATGCGTAAAGTACAAAAGAAGCAACAATAAATCAATGAGAATAGTAAATATTTAAATGTAATAACTAAAGAAAAATTACATATTATAAATAAACAAGGAAGGAAGTGTGTAAAAAATATTCCTAGGTAAATAACTAGAAACACAGTCCGTTCAAAAAACTAGATAAGGAAATATCAATATCGAAAGGTATGAAATTGAGAACATACACCATTTAATCAATAAACTATAACTGAAATGAATCCATAAACTTTTTCATAATAAAATTTCATGGATAATAAATTATAAATCAAAAGGAATGTAATGTTTAATTATTGTATGCCAGGTCTTATGCACATGAAAACCTATACAATGAAGACCTTTTACTATACGATTTAAAACTACAAGTAGAAACACCTTTAGTTTTTGAAACTTTTTTATGTTATGAGTTCCTATTGGTGGATTTATTTCCTATACAAGGTTTGTTCCCCACCCATCACTTCCTATCCAATTAATTCCTCAATTAAAATATTCAATTAAATTGATAAAAAATATTCGTTATCAAATATCTATATTGAGTATAGAATATATATATATATATATATTTACATATATAATCGAATAACTATCCAAGTTAATGCCATATATAAAAATTATATACAGTTTATGAAACAAATATATCAATGTTAAATGATATAGATAATTTTTGGGAAATTAAATATCCAATGATCATAGAAAATTGAATAATTATAGGGGAATAAAAAAGGAATCAATGAAGAGAATTTTAATACTATCATTTATCAAATCAATCATAATACATACAGATAAAGAATAAAGATATCATCAATACAATATATCTCAGGTAGAGTAAAAGTAACTAGTTTTTCTCTTTGATTAATGGAATTATTATAAACAGATCTTTTAAAAAATTCTAAAGGTAAATATACTTTATATTTTAGAAATAAATTTAAAAATCTTTTATTTTAAAAACCATATTTAAAAAATTTGATTAAAAAATTAACCCTTTTAACATACAAATGAATCTTCGAATAAGTGGCATAGGGTAACTATGTACATGTCATATAAGGTAAATAGAAAATTCCTTTTTCATGATAAAAGAGGTAGAAAAATGACCTATTTGTAATGAGATAAGAAGATTACATTACAAACACTTATAAAATAAAAAGGGGTAAAAATGTCTATATTAATTAATTTTTAAAGGGAAAATATATTATTAAAAACATTTTTATAAAACAACATTTTTAGAAGAAAAAAGTTTCTCTTGCTAGAGAGAGAAATGATAGTGGGTTTACTTTAAATACTATTCCAAAACATTTTATGTAAAAAGGTAGTAAAATGGTAATATTACTTAAAAAGGTTCATTTATAACCATAGGGGAAAATGAATGGTTTTATTTAACTGTGATCAAATAATTTCCTTTAATGTAAACTTATTTCCAAATAATCCCAAACAAAATGATACTATCAAGTAATCCCGTGGAAAGACCATAATGTTGATGTGATAATAAGTAAGTAAATAGAATATGTGTGTCAAATGTAAATCAAAATAAAATATTTAATCTAAAATAATATATTATAATAATTTATTGGAGACATTATATTATAATATCAATGATAATGGGGAAGTAATATAAACCAAATAAAAGAATTTGGGTTTTATAATTATTTTCCTATTGGAAATTCTTAATTAAAGTCCAATTTGATGGAATAATTCAATTTTAAAAACCAAAAATCATGAATAATGAATGAATCATTATATTATATGTCAATGTTTTAGTATGTACACTATATGTAATAAATTTGGTTCACAACAATAAATTATGCATAAAAAAATGAAATTGAGATGAACTCCATTAATACATGGTATCATATAAATTATAATATCCACGAAAAAAAAATTTAAAATTAAAATATAAATTTAAATACAATGGAGATAAATTTATTATTGATATATAATACAAAAGGGAAAGTATATACACCCCAAAAAGAAAATAAATGTTGAAAATGGTATATGCCTCATTGAAAGAAAAGTGAGCCAAGAATAAATTACATTGAGTTTACTTTAAGGTGAACGTACTCTATCATCCCATGTAATCATTTTAAAATTTTCACCATCTTACAAAGGACCAATAATAATATTTATAGTATTATATATCAACTAATTATAATATTTTATTACATTTTTTAATAATATTTCATTATTTTCACTATTTCAGGTGTTAATTGCCTAGTCATTTTAGTGTGTTTTGACTTGTTACTTGTTATTATTATTTCATAGACATTGACTTAATAATCTAATGAATTTAATACAAGATTTAAATAATATATATATATTAAGTATTAATTTATTTTTAATCATCCATAATATTTTGAGATAGAAAATGAAATTTATCATTCATGGAGGCACTAGGCCATATGTACTCATGAATTCTAGTTCCATTTCATTTTTATATTTACAATAATAAAAATAATTACTATATTGTTACATTATAATTAATTTTTAGAATATATTTAGTGTATTTCTGACCATTCCTGTCGTGGGGTGTGGAAAAAAATTTATTCCCTATGTGTAGTCTAGTGAGTAACCCTAGGAAGTCTCCCGAAGAAGAGTTCACACAAAATAGTTTTTCACTTTTAAACGAGGGTAAAAATGGGGTGTTCTTAGAATAAATCAATAATAAAATTATCGAATGGAAATTTGAAACAAAAAGGATTAAAAACTACGATATTAAAAGGGTGACTAGGTCAGAGGCAGTTTCCCAATTGTTTTCTATCATTGTTCAATTTAATTCAAACCCCTTCTTATGAGGTGATTATGGTGAGTTTCCACAATCATTTCCTCTCAATTAATTGGTGAAATTGTGATGGTGAGATAAAACTGTACCAATATCTTAGTTTGGCCCGCTCTCCTTCTATATGAAAAAATTGTTGTATTAAATATCCTTAATTTATTTGGAAAATACTTGATCAAGAATTTTTTATCACAAACAATCAGGAACATACACTACCCCTTTCACACATACAAATGATCATAGAGCACTTCAACATTAATCACTAGTTTATTCCATCGTATATAAACCAGAAATCAGTGGAGTGAGATAATGATTATTTATCAAGGAAAAAATCAATAACAATATTATAATTTAAGAATGATTGTACTTGATAATAAATTCCGCCATATGAAATTAAAACAACTTTGAAGAAGAAAGAAATTCCATTAAATTATATCCAAGAACTCAAGGACTACAAAATAAATAACCAACCCTTACCCAATCACTCAAAATGTTTACCCACCATGTTAAGGGTAATCGAGATGAATGAGGAAGAAGAAGATCATAGAAATAGATGAAAAAGAAAAAAAATAAAAAATAGAAATCTGAAATGTTCTCATTCTTGGTGTCCCTGATGGAATGATATAGAATGAGATACTTCGAGAGGGAGGAGTTCTTGTTCTATTATAGGAAAAATTTGTCCCCAAAAAATTTATGCATTTTAGACATCGTAAATGACCTCTTAGTTCATTTCACTCTTTTTTAATGTTGTTCTTAATTCCCTTTCTAGTCTCTACTCAAAATTTTCGCATATATGGACAAGTATTCATAGAGTTATGACTATTTTACTCTAGAAATTTTTTCTGTCCAATTAGAATCTCCAAATCGCAAACCTCCATATTAAAATGCTTCAATGGCCATTAAAATGGACCCTTCAAGCATCCTATCATTCATTAAAGACATTATAAAACGTCATTATCATCTACCTACTGAAGTTCACAACAATTGGGCCCACCATGAATGAGTTATGGTCGCCACACAAAAAATAGAAAGATCTATAAATAGTTTTCATAGTCCAAATTTTGAAATTATTTTGAGCTTCCATGTGACCAATTAAGATATTGGTTAAGAAAGATTAAATGAATCCCTGTAGATTTCGGATCTGGAAAATAAATAATTTTTCAATTTTGATTAATGTAGAAAATGTTATGGATAAAATAAATAAATAATTCAAAATAGTTAAAAATATAAAATGGACAATTTTTATTATTATGATCAAAATATCACTAATATCATAAAATGTAGAAATGTATCTTAAAGTAACACTTTGGTGGGATTTATAACAATTAAATTCAATTATATTTATTGAAAATATTTTCTCTATCAATTCCTCCACACATAGCCCTTGGACATCAGGACAAGTAAACTTAAAAATCAAATCAAATCAAATCCAAAACATATACCAACGAGATCTAATAAATCTAATATAAGAAACAAAAAGATATCATGACTCATAAAAAACAATTATTTTAAGTTCTATGTTTATTTTATTTAATATATTCCCACTTAATTTCTTATCACATGCACACATAACACCTACCTCACATGAATTTTCTCTCACCTCACAACTGTAAATGTTCATCAAGTCTTTTCTTATCTAAACTTGTGCATGAGACACCATAAGCTTCATAAATTCCTACTTCTCCACTTCATTTGAGTCAAGTAAATGTGTTTCTTATGAGGAATTTTCATGGTAGTTTCATGGATTCCAATTGGTAGAATTTTGAGGATTAAAATTATGAGGACGAAAAGGGAGTGCTTGGGTCTTTTTGGAGAAAAGTTTCATTATTCTAATTTCAGACAAGTATGGTCTTATATTATTCCACATTGTAGAAAATTATCTCCAGAATCATGAAAATTTAAGGAATGTTAATGCTATTTAGCATTTCACCAGAAAAAACTTCTTATCAAACATAGTTTTTCTTGAAAGATACAAATAGGCACAGCTTTATTTCAACTTTGGAAGCTTCAGAAAGGCACATATTCTTTTAACATGAAATCTCTAGAAAGGTAAAACTTTTTAATAAATGAAATATTCAATATAAACATAAGATATTAATTATTTAATTTTCCACCCAAAGTATCACAAAATTATTTAGTACACCATAGGACATCTTCCCTCACACTTATGTTCAAATAGATCATACAATTTCAATTCAAGAGCATGTAGGATTGGGAAAATTGGCTTGTAATGTGGTTAAACTAATAATATTTTCATGGATTATAAGGTATTAAAGGTTTAATGTAAAATTTAGGCCATAATAAAAAAGGATTATTTTGAATAGGGGTATTAAAACCAATTAAATTCATCAATCATTTAAAACACATATACCTCAAACCCTCTAGTTTTCAAGGGAATAAATCAAATTATAGTTAAAGAAAGAATGGTATGGTTCTATCAATAAATGAGTTTAATGTAAAAAATATAAAAAAAATGTTAAGGAATACTCAAAGGAATGTTATTTAAATAATAAATATATTGAGATGTAGCATGTGACTTAAAAATTAGAGTATTTTTCATGAAAATCCAAAATATTTGACCTTAAAACAAAGTCATTTCAGAATCCATTTAATCTCAGTTTCATAGAATATATTTTTTCAATAATTGACATGGCTTTTAAAAATATAAATGTAAATTATTTCAGCTCAAAATTTTTGACAACACAATAAATTTTAAAAATAAATACACAAATATCTAGAAAACAAAAAACATTATTGAAATTGTAAATCATACAACGAATAAAAATACATAACTATAAACACTCCCTCCCCCAAAATTAAATTATGTAGTGTCATAAATTTACTTAAATAGATTTAACATATAAGAAGATTTTAAAATGAGTCACAGCAAGAAAGAAAGTGTAAAGAATGGCTATGACCTGACTTATTGGAAATGCAACGTTGAGTTGCGCTTCTAAGTGTTTCTCTTTAAAAACAAAATAATGTAATATAAATATTGTGATATAGTTATTAAATTAAATTAAAATATAATTTTAATTAGAAAATATGTAAAAAATAATTTTTAATCCCTTCAAGTGGGCCTTGGGTTTTAACAGCCTCTGAATGGACAGTTCTAATCAGGTATCCCCAATTTGTTAGTGGGTGATGTTTCTTTCTTATGAACCAAAAAAAATTATTCTTTCTAGAATGTGCTTGTTATTTTTTATTGATGAATCTATTGATATATCATACCAAATCCACCTCCATGATATTGAGATAAAACATGCATGGTGGAGGTAGGATAATGAATTATTCACCTACTTTCTTGGTTTTCATTTGCCCAATTTATTTTTCACTCACCAGTGCATTCTCAAGGTAAGATTCATCAATGGAATAATCATTAGGAATGTAAGATATTAATTATATTAGAAAAATAATAATTATTTAATAATAAATATCAAATAACTTCCCTTCAATGTATGCATCTTTTGTCTCTATTTCCTCATGAAAATACACTTTTATCTCCTCTTAAGCTCCCTATAATAAATGATCAACATTTTTGGGGAGCTCTGGTTGTTTCTATTTAGGTTTATATTCTTTTTCATAGTCATCCTCAAAGGAAAAAACATATTCTATTTTATTCTTAATATTTAATATAAGGGGAGGTGATAAAAAGAATTTTTAATAAAATTAGTACATAATGACTTCAATAAAAGATCATCTTCCTGACTCTGTTCATCTTAAATCTCCTCTTCATTGGAAATATCCTCTTGGAGTTGAGTAATCGTAGATTGAGGTAGGGATTTTGTCTCTTCCATTTCTTGGATATCCTTATAAAAAATAGTTAAGTGTAAGGGTTGATCTTCTTGGACCTTTGAAACATTATAAAACACTGGAAAATAATGGGAGAACTCAGTTAGCTCTCAGTCCATCCCTTAAAAAATTTCATTGTTCATATCCACCCTCAGTCCAAATATGAATTCATTAAATGTATATTCCTCATTATTTGACATTCAAAATAACCTCACCTATATAACAAGAAAAGAAATCCCTTCATCAATAACCAAGGGTGAGATAATAATTGGTTCTTTCATCATTGGGTAATTGTTCCATGAAATTGAGAAATAATTGTTTGAAAACATAATGGACCAGTTTTTTTATTTTTTATTAAATTAGAAAAATATCAAATATTTACAATTTGATTGTTTCACTACTTCCCCAAGAATATCCCCATGTTCGAAGTATACCTGTCATGGGTCGTGGGAAAACAATTTTTTTATTCCCTAAGTGTAGTCTAGTTATTAACCACATGATGTCTCCCGAAGAGGAGTGAACACAAAATAGTTTTTCACGTTTAAATGAGGGTAAAACGGTGTTTTTTTAGAAGAAATAAATACGAAAATTATTTACAGGAAATTTGAAATTAAAAGGATTAAAAAATATGATACTCAAAGGGCGACTAGGTCGGGGTCGGTATCTTAATTTTATTGTTATCCTTGTTCAATTTAATTCAACCCACTTCTTATGAGTTGATTAAAGTGAGTTTCCACAATTGTTTCCCCTCACTTCTTTTCTGAAGTTGTGATGGTGAAATAAAACCTTACCAATATATAAATTTGGTCAACTCTCATTCCATATGAAAAAGATTTGTATTGAATATTTTACATTGACTTGGGAAATACCCAATCAGGTTTTATTTATCCCAAAAATCATGAACATCCAAAACCCCTTTTACACATACTGAAGATCATCAAGTACTTCACCAAAAATACCTGGTTTATTCCATTGTATACAAACAATAAATTAGTAGAAGAAGATAATGATTATTTATCAAGGAGAAAATCAATAACAGAATTAAAATTCATGAACGATCACACTTGATAATAAAATCTTTCATATGAAATTAAAAACAACTTTAAAGAATAAATAAATTTCATTAAATTATATCCAAGAAATCAAGATTTAAAAAATAGAAAACCAAACCATCCTTAATCACTCAAAGTTTTTACCCCACCATGGTAAGGGTAATAATGATGAATGAGGAAGAAAAAGTCATTACAAATATAGGGATAATAGAATAAATAAAAAATATAAATCTGAAACATTCACCTTCATGGTGTCCCTGAAAGAATGAGATGGCATGGGATACATTGAGAGGGAGGAGATCCTCTCCTTATATTAGTAGAGTTTTTCTCCAGAAAGATGACATGTTTTAAATAAAATGACCTCTTCATGTGTATCACCCTTATTTACTATTTTTTATAATTATATTTCCAGTCTATCCCCAAAATTGAAGCATATTTGGACATGTATTCTAGGATTTATGCCTATTTTACTCTGTAGTGTTGTTTTGTCCACTAAGACTCTCCAAGTCACAAACCTCTAGATTAGAATGCTTTAATGACCAGTAAAATGGTCAGTTCACGCATCATATCCTTCATGAAATATGTTCCAAAACGTCCTGTTCATCCACCTACCAAATGTTACATAAATTGGGTCCACCATAAACGTGTTACGGTCCCCAAACAAAAAATATACAGATCTGAAAATACATTAAATGGTCTAACTTGTGAGCTTCTTTTGAGCTTCCATATGGTCAGTTCGGATTTTGGCCAAGAAGGCTTAAATTAATCATTGGAGGTATAAAATATGTAAAATAAAGAATTTTTTAATTTAAATTAATTTAGAAACTGTTATGTCCAAAATATTGAAATAATATAAAACAGTTAAAAATCCTAAATGAGCCATTTTTACTATAAAGTTCCAAATATCACAAATATCATAAAATGAGGAAATTTTTCTTTAAGTAACACGTTGGTGGGATTTAAAATAATTAAATTCAAGGTAAATTTGTTGAAAATATTTTTTGTATCAATGAAACATATTTCTATTCAATCCATCCTCAATAAATTCCATTTATAATGTGAAAGAATCATATCACTGTGAGGAGGCTGTTGTCCACAGTTCCACAAATGATGTTATCATATTTACACAAAATCATAATAATGAAGGTATGTTTTATAAAAAAAATTATTGAAGTATCAAGATAACATAAATATAATATATATAATATAAAAATAGTATGATTATCATAATAACAAACCATGGAATGTGGTAAAGTATAAATTGATGCCACTATTTCATGAGGTGGTAGTTCTCTGTACAGACAAATGGTCTGTTCGTTACCCATTAGATGTAAGTGTATAAAAGTGTAGATATAAACCTTATAATAATTAAATAAAATTATATTTATAATACAAAGGTTATTATGTAATCATGTAATAATAATATTTGAATTGGTGGAGAAGGAAAATTAAAAAAGGATCTTGTGGAAGGATGTCACCTCTTTTCGGGTAACTCTTATTGGTTTATAGTAAAATACTTCCTCAATTTTGATTCTCCACATGTTTAGGTTTATAGAATGATTGTATCTATGTTTTTGGTTTTTTAATTATATTTTTAGTGAACCAATGATCTTAATACATGTGAATATGTTGGAGGGGTGATTTCATTTTTATAGTGGTGGAGGTGTTTCATTCAAATAAACTTTCAAAAAAGGAATTCCAATCACATTTTTCTAATGAAGAGTGGAAAAAATAATGTTAGACTTTTTATTAAAGGGATAATGTGGTATAAATATGAACATAAAATATATTTTATACATTTTTATCAATCATTTTGGTCCTTAAGTTTAATTATTAGTCATTTGTTAAGCTATTTTTTCTCTTAATTACTGTAATTAATTTTTGTCACATTCATTAATATTTTTGGTAAAAAAATATGTTAAACATATTATGAATTTTAAATTATTATTATTATAAATAGATAGTCCATTATTTAACATTTCAATCACAAAAGAAGCAATAATTAATTTTAATTTAATCTTATAGCTAGGACGAAAAGGCTGGTTTTTAAAGTAAAAAATGTTAAAAATTTTGGTAAGTTTTTATATCCAATTAAAAAGTGAAATTAATTCTAATGACCTAAATTGTGTAACATTATGTTTAATTGATATAAATGAACTTTAAAATAAAAAAAATTAAATTGTCTTTCAAAATAAAATAGACGAAAAAGAATTTTTCAAATAAAATTTAGTATTTTAAACTATTCAACCAAAAAATGAAACATCATAGAAAATTAAAAAAATTAATATTAGAATAATATTAATGTTTAAATTAAAAAAATTAAGTTTATTTTTGCAAATATTAAATTTCAATGATCCAAAAGTGGATTTAATTTAGGTTTTCCATTAAAATGTGATACGACTATCTTTAGAAAAATATTGGTTACTATGTGTAAAATCAGGTTTGTTATAATCTTATGCCTAAAAAATCAATTATTTGAATGTAAATTTTTTTGAATATTTTTCATATATATATATAATTAATATTTTTCAATAATTGTACTTAATTTAATTTATTAATACAAAATGCCTTTGGGAGCATAAAAATAAAAATATATACTTTATATTCAATTGATTTTTATTTTCCATTATAATTATTTATTAAGAAATGATTTTTTATAGACCATATATTATCTTCATTTAGTTAATAATATTCATAACAATTAATTTAATATCTATGTTTTGTCTTATTATATTAAATAATAATATTTTTGTAATATATTTTTGTATGGTAATACTCGATCATGCATGTAATGTACGTTATTAATGAATCTCATTGTTGCGTGTGATGCACGATAAATCAATACCAGGTACATTGAAAGCTATTTCATAGATCGAATTTATATAAAATTGTACTTATATTATAAAGTTTATAGATATTATATTCCATTACATGTTTTATGTTGTGTGCCATAAGTATTATCGAATCTTATATTCTTACTATAGAATTTTGGGGTGTTACATATATCACAAAAGAAAACCTTGAATAGTATCCTTGAAAAATAAATAAGAAATATATATAGGAAATTAGTATTGGAATTTAAAAAATATATTCATGATTGGAAAGTATATTTAAATATATAAAAATACCTTTGCTAAAAAACCACATCATAAAATTGAATGACAAAACATTCTCAAGAAAATTGGAAAAGGTAAACTTGAATGTAACCAAGAATGACAAAAAAATAATTTCCAAAATAAGGATATCATTTGTGATATTTGAATACATGGAAATGGAATTAATATTAATATAAGAGTTGATGTACTATTTTTTAAAAATAGATGAATAATTTCATTCTCTTGTTTTTTTTATAAATTTTAACACTTCTATTGAATCTCTTTTCAATGGAATTAATATTTAAATTAATTTCTCTTACATGTGTCACTAAAATCAATGTATAATAGATCACATGATCCAAATAAGGATAACACATTATTATTCCTACCATTAAAGTTTAACAAAAACTAAAATGGTTTCAAAAAAGTCATATAAAATTTAATATGAATAAATATTGTATCAATCTAAAAACCCTCAATAATAACACCTAAAGTTCAACATAAATCCTTCAATAAATGTATATCATTAATACTCATCAAAATAATCCCAATCGTGATTGAAAACCAAATATTATATTTATTTTATACCATATTATTCTATGAATAATATAATAATTATATCCAAAAAATATCAATTACTCACAATTTCATATACGAAAAATATATATACCCAAGAATTTAATTTTCAAATTATTCTAATATATTCCATAAATAACATAAATCACTATAAATTAATAATATAAATATATATTTCACCAAAATGTATTTCAACTATTATTCCTTAAATAAACTCCCTCATCATTTAAAAATATTTATCTTTAACTTAATTATAAAATGTCCCAACATTCTGAACACCTTTAAAAATAAATTTTATCACTTAGCCACTAAATCACATTTCTATCATGTGGTTATCTATGTGTTAAATATCATGCTCTGAAAATGTAACAATAATTTTATGCCAAATAAAAATTATTACATGATTATTAATAAGTATATTATCCTTAATGTTTATCAATACATTTCAATATATCTTCACAAAATATAAAATCATTCATCATCAAATAAACTTTTATTAAAATAGACATTAATAAATATGGTTATATATATCGAGCATCAATAAATAATAAATTAATGTAAATCAATTAATTTCCATTAAATAAATTCTCTAAAGTATTATTTATACCATTAATCATTTGAAAAATTATATACTATCAACCCATGAAACGTTAGGTTAATAATATATCCCTATGTATTATCATAGGTTACTATAAGTTATATCTTCTTTTTCAAAATAATTAATTATAAATAGAATTTGAATTAATGAAAGAATTATACCCTGGGAGTTTCAAAGTAGTTTTTCAATTAGGCCTCCTTCTTCAATACCAGTTTAATATGGGGTGAATACTCAATAATTTTTTCCATGGTATTAAGCCTAGTATAATCTATGTCATATAATGTATCAAATTGTTTGTATATAGACATGGAAATCATTACCTAAAAACAAAAAAATAAATTTATACCCAAAACATGTTGATGGTATCCTATAATTTAACTTAGAAAAATGGTTTTTGATAAATGTTGTCAACTCTTAATATCTAAACTTGTCCAAACCATTTATCTAATAAAAACTATAAGGACCCCTTCTTAAAATAATATATAATCTTGAGTTTTAAACAATGAATTAATTTTCATATAATTTAGATGATATTTATATGTTTGGAGTTTTATACAATTACGTCCTAACTCTTACATAAAAAAATATCTACATTTCAACTTCAATATTTCCACATAGTATCCATTTTTTTTACAAAAAAAATAATTTTGTAACTAAAAGTGTTTTATTTGTTGAAAAAATTATGGATTTTTTACTTTAATTGTTCATGGTTTCTACTCATCCTTAAACCCTATGAAAACATTATAAAAGGTGTAATAGTGAAAAAATATCATTAAGGGGCATATAAAAAGAATAATATAAACATGTTATCCCATTTTAAAACTATGATATCTTATAATGGTTTTTTTATTTAAATAATCTTTTATCTCAAATAATCATTTTCACACACATGAAATCATAAAAAAATATTTTTATAAAATACATATTATTAAAATAAAAAGTTAAAATACTAATCATTACAGATTCTTAAAAAATACGAGATCCATTGAAAATCATTTTCTTAAAAGCATACATTTTACCCTCAAAGGCAAATTCATTCCATAAAAAAAGGTCATTTGATTACCGTGTGAAATAAAAATATTTCCATTATAACTCATTATAGTAAATTAAAAATTTAAACAAGTGACTTGGGATATCATCTTTATATATTCCTTTAATGAACCTTTAAAATGGAATAATATACTCAGTTAATTCCATCACAATTCATTAGAGATCATAATAATTAATCAATGTATTAAAGAGATATATTAGGCTTAGTCATCATCAGAATTGATGTATAAGGACTATAACATACATTAAAAATGTAAAATATTTAATTTCCATCATAAAACTCACATAATATACATTTAAACCAATAGGATATACATTTTTAGATATTGATATACGTATTTTTCTAAAAAACAAAATTTTGAAACTAAAAATCCCAAAAAATGGATATGGGAAATTTAATTTAACTAATAAATATAATATTAAAACTAAATCCAAAAATAAAATAACTATTGTGGTGGAGGTAAATTTCATCTATGTTGTATATGTTAAAATAGATTATTCCTTTTTTCCTTTTATAAATATTCCAAAATATCTCATATAATATATGTTAAAATGATTATTTTAAAAACCATTGAAAGAATCTCAAAAAGTGACATAAATATTTCATTATTATTTATTTATGTTTTTATAAACACTTCTATAAATTAATTACATGAATAATGATATAAAAAAATATAGTTAAAAAACAAATCGGTAAATCCTTTTAAATGTGGTTTTAAGGTAAAGTGTCTAGTATGTTGAGACTGAATCATCATTGACATTATTTACCTTATTTAGTAATAAAAATATAAAATTTATTTATGTTTGTAATAGCCTTATTAAATATGACTATTAATTTTATTTAAATTATATCCATATTATACTTCATTACTTAATTCATTAATTTTACTTCAGACATTTTAAAGATGTTTGGTTTAGACGTCCAAAATGACATTAGTAGATTCACTATAATCAAATGGATGATAATTATATCATTTCAAGAAAAAATAATTATGTAATAATTATAATTTTTATACATTATTTATACTTTTATAACAAACCATTGAAGGTGATTATAAAAAAAGTTAATTATATTACATTTGTGGTGAAATTAGGTCGTACGTACACAAAAATAATGATCTCATTTTTAAACAAACATAATGGAAAAAGGTAACTACAATTTTGTATTAAAATAATTATATAATAAATGTCATATTATTTTTAAAAATCTACCTATATATAAAATCCATCTATGGTGGTGAAGAAAAATAAATCACATCAATTCATGAAGTGGTATTCCACACATACACAAGGGTGACATTTTCATTTTTATTTTAATAGAAAATAAATATGTATATTATTTAATTAATATTATATAATTAAATTTATATCATATATATCATGTTATTTAATTTTTATGCATTTTCAGGTCCAACAATATTGGTTGTTGGAAAAAAAACTCACGATGTGGTAGACCACATGTACATACAAGTGATATTTTTCATTAGATACATAAGTAGATAAAAAAGGTATATAAACTAAATCTAATAACATTAAATAATATATAATGTATTAATTTTTTATGTATGGAAAAATTTAAGAGTGATTTAATGGAGGTAAATGATGAAATAAAAATATGTCCCTGAGATAATCATAATACTTCTTCAATAGATAGCCTCCTTAGGTTTATAACCAAAGCCTTAACAGGATATTATTATGAATAAAAAGAGGCCTCTTGGATTTTTTTTAGGAAGTTGAGGAAGGTATTTTGGTAGTAATTGGGGAGATAATGGGCTCTATATGTGTGAAGAAGATATGAAATTTATATACTTTTACAAGGAAGTGAGGAGACCCAATTGGGCATTTTCATAAAATTAAAATATATTAATTATTTATTGAGGCTAAATGATTAAAAAATGACTAATAATAGAAGAAAAAAAATAAAGTGTCTAAATATTGAAATATAATATTATTTATATAGGTTTTAGATCATTTTATCAAATATTATTTTATTTTTATCTCTTTTATATTGTTTAAACTTTTAAAGGGGTAAATAACTTTTTTTATAAATATTACTATTCAAAATGACATAAATTAAAGTGGAATAATTATAAAATTTGAAAATTATGATTAAAAATTTGGATTCCTTTTTATCAAAATAATTTTTTCAACTGGAAGAAATTACTTCTAAAATAATCCTAGAAAATGAGATAAAAAAATACAGAAAAATGACTTTTACAAATAATTTTTAAAAAAAAAATTAATTTAGATTTTTTATTCAAATAAATTAGATTAGATTATGAATAATTATAAATAAGTAATTAAATTTTAATATCAATCAAAACAAATAAGAAATTGTGTAATGTTTTGAAAAAAAAATACTATTTCTTGTAAAATTGAAATTTTTTATTATTCACTAAAAAATCAAAAAAAATTATAAAAATCCTAAATTATCACCCTATGTAAATTTTAATACCCTAATTTTAAAAATTATAAACTTCTCATTAAATAAATTTATAAAATTTTAATAAATTAATGATAATTTCTTTGCATATAATGCAATAAAAACAATTTTGATGGAAATTTATTTTGGATGTATAAAATGAATTTAAACTTATTACTTATTGTAAGATCCCAAAAATTTCTAGATTTATCTCGATTGAGATTTGAGGTACCTTTTTTTACATAAGTACCTTTGATCAGAGTTATTTTTTGGGAAGCATATGGCTTAATTCTATTATAATATTGGGGAAAAGATTTTGTGCACAGTTGGTGCACGGTTTGTACAAACCATGTAGATTCCTTTAGGAAACCATGATATATATGGTCATTGAGGAAATGGAATCTTCATGGTTAAATTGTATTATAATAGGTCATGTGAGGTGTCTGTGTGAAGTGACCCCTTGATGTACTGGCTTACACATGGTTAACACATGATTTATCCAATCATGCGACTAAACCTTCTGTGGCCCAACACTTAGATCATAAAATTGTGGATCTCACTCATTTAAAACTTTAAATGACATATTTCCCCTTTCATGTAGCCCTAAATCATGATTTTACTTTACTAAGTCTAATTAATGGTTCTCCAATAATATTTAAGGGATTTCACGGCCTTACTAACACCATTCTTTGAGGTCGAATACCCGAATTAAATATCCTCTCTTCTCCTGATAAGTGGATTTCATCTCGATGTTATTACCATTCATATTCATTCATTACTTGATATCTTCTTGGAACATATCCTCTATTTCCTTAGATTTAAACCTATATGAAGAGATGTAGATATATATTTTGGATCTAGATCAAGATTTATTAGATCTTAATTTCTTTGATCTTGATTTCAGTTTATGGATTTATATCCACATATCATATCAACATCATTGTGCTGCTCAAATTTTGTGGATTTCCATTGGGAAATCATCCCTCAATAAATTGAGGTGTGTGGTCTATATATAATTCCCATTGTCTTGGATTTGATATGTATATGAAACATTGATGAATTTCTAGCATCCTTATGAAATTAATTTTCATAAATTAGGTTAATTGTATTGAAAAATTGATTTATCAAAGGCTTTTTGAAATTGGTGGTTAATTGGAGAATCAATCGTGAAACTTTGGTGTTGCCTGATTATATAATAAATTTTCATAAATAGATTTTAAGAGGCAGGGGTTATAATCTAGATAATTAATCAAGGGATTAATTATGAAATTCTGAAATTTCAATGTTGAGATAATTATTTTTAGATTAGTTATGTGCCTTTGATAATGTTATTTAGATAATTAATTGTGGGATTAAATGTGGAAAGTTGATATTAGAATAAGATAATAAATTCTAGAAAATTAATTATTGTATATGAATTTTGATGTTGATTGATTAATTAATTAATCAATTAATGGTTTAAATCACATAGTTAATTTTTTAGTTGACTAAAGGAATATTTTTTTAACTAATTAATTAATTAGTAATTGGATTGGTATGGATAATTAATACGTAAATTAATTATGTGATAAAAAATCGTAACATAGTAATTATAAATTGAGAAGTAAAAATGGTAACACGGTCATCATTCTTCAGAGTATATAGAATGGGAATACAATCATTCTATTTTGGGAAGAATACATAGTAACATGGTCATTATACTTATGAGTAAAGAGAATGGGAACATGGTCATTATATTGAGGATTAATAATTGAAACATGGTGATCATACTTATATTTTTAAAATTGGTAAGTTTGGAAATGTGGATTTTAATTGAGAAATTAATGAATGGAAATAATGGAACTCTATGTTGTGGCCCTACATGAGAATATTAGAACTCCAACATGAGTCCAATCATATACTTAGATATCATAACACCTTGAATACTAAGAGCTTCGAATATAAGTAGGTGTTAATATATTGTATTATGTAGGGAATACTTTAGGATCTAGTATGAGATGATGTTATTATTGAGGTATGGGTATCCTTTGAAACCCATGAGTTAATGTAGTTAGATAAGAATTAATGATATTGTGATTAACTGGTTATTATTGAATTGTATTTATTTACTTATAAAAATGCATGAATTATCTTTTGACTTGAATTGTTTTAAACACCATTGTTGATGGCCTTATGAGTTGTACTCACACTCTATTCAGGCTTCCTGATCAGTACCTGAATAGATTATATTGTTGAAGGACTTGATAAAGGAAAAGTACATAGGATAGGTGGATGATTGGGGATGGAGCATGGAGGTGGGAACCAGATGTGGTTCAGAACACTTATGGGGATTCTTAGTGTATTTATTTTTAGTTTCATTATATACACTTAACATCTATATTAGAATGCCATTTATTTATTTTTCAGTTGATTATTTTATTTATTGGTTGGTTATTTTATGACATGAGTGTTCTAATGATTATATATGATTCCTTTATTGTTCATTTATTTCTGATGGTATCATAATCAAATAAATGTGTGTATAGTCTACCCATAAATGAATTACCATACCCTCACTACAATTTGGAATCCTCTAGAGTATGGGGAGGCACACTTGAGATCATTTAGCGAACCAGCTAGAGGCACTGATGCATGGAACCCTGGATGGGATACTACAAAGTGGTATAAGAGGTACAATTTTCTTTCTTCTTCTTTTGTCTTACAATTTTGGGAAAGGTGGACAAGAGACTAGGATGAGTCGGGGCTTGGTAATATGCTTATGTTTGGGATTTTAAAACTCAAGTATGGAGTAAACCCCAAGTACTCATGGTGAGAATGTTGTTATTGTTGTTTACTATTACAGTTTAATGTTATTTCACCTTGGGTGACACTCTTGTAGTGTGATGTGATTATTGTTTATGGGAATTTTTTAGTATTGATTCATGGCCCTGATTGGAACAATATTTGAGTCTGCAAGATTCATTCTAGGCACTCAGGGTTAATGTGGCATGCATCATTTTAGGCACGCATACGGAAATGGTTTATGGTATGTTGTTGAACTTGAACTTTTTTCATTTTTTTGATATTATAATGAATAATGGCACCTAACCTGAATTTAGAATGATTTTAAAATGATGAAAAATGTGAATAATTGGTTTTCTAAATGATAAACTTAATTATGATATTGTGTTTAACCTTGTTAACCAAAAGATGGTAGTATAATGGTAAAGGGTAGTAATTGTGCCTTGCTATTAACTATGTGGCGAGGTGGGGGGAAAATTATTGTTTTTCTTTTCCACTTAATTAAATTTTATAAGGTTGTGATATGATACTAGAGACATATATTAGGATTTGTAGAGAGTATTCCTCTACGATTCCTATTGATGGGATGACCGATGTGCGTGCCTAGAAATGGTTTCCCAGTTATATAACATGAGGGACCAATCATGAAAGTTGAGTATGAAGGGGATAGATTTTGAGAGAACTTCTCATACTTCATGTAATTCATGCAAATAGATCCAGGGTGGGTGGTGAATAATATAGTTTAGTTGACATGGGAGTTTTAGTTTAATCGTACTCCAAATTTTATTGGAGAGGGTAGACATGAGGGAGATGAATTATGGGTTGAGTCCATAGAGACAATACATTACAATTTGGAGACTACAGCTGAGGTGAGGGTCATGACAGCTGCTTATATTCTCCATGGATTAGAGAAGAACTGGTGGTACATCTAGGAACAAACTAGAAAAACTGACAGTATGTTATGGAAGGGATTATGGGAGAGGTTCTTGGAGAAATTTTATCCAGAGAAGTTGAGATAATATAATTTTGATGAGTTCATTCATCTGAAATAGTATATCATGTCGGTGATAGACTATACCGGATGCTACATAGATCTGCGATGGTTTTCTCCAAATTTAGCAGAAATGAGGTAGATACAAAGAAATGTTTTCAGGATGGACATAACTATGATATTATGTACCAAGTGAATATCTTTAGGATGACAATGTTTAAAAAAAGTTGTTGATTAGGATCACATCATTTACAAGAACCTGAGGGAGGATTCTAGTGTCAGATAGGTAGTTGTTACTTGATGATTAGGAGGTCCGTCTTCCATGAGAAGGAAGCATCATTATGAATAATTTTTCCAATGCAGTGGTATGAAGAGTATACAGATAGGAGGTTCAGTTGGAAAGAACCTTACTGGGGTGATAAATCATCAGTGTGGTAGGCTGGGACACTATCATCAACACTATTCTCGACCACTAGTAGATTTTGGATCTTGCGGAATGGTAGAAAATCAATATAAATTCTGCAGTTTAATGTGACAAACAAGTATTGATGGAGTAGTTGCACAGAGTTAGAGTATAGGAAGAGGATCTTCGGCACCAAATCTGGCTGGCAGTTTGAGTACTACTGACTGAGGTGGTAGAGGCAGTGGACATGGTGCCTCTAGGAAAGATCACTCACATCATTAGAGTGGTGTTACTCAATGTAGTCATAAATAATCATAGGTAAGAGGGGTATCACAATTACATGCATTAAATCTTACACTTGTGGATAGAGATGACATACCATCAATAGTGAGAGGTATTATTCTGGTATATTCTTCTTTAGCTAGTTAGTTTTATTGATACTGATTCCTCACGTTACTTTATATCTTCAAAACCTGTTTATGTTTTGATCTTGACAGTGGAGTTTGTGAGTGGGGTAATGACTATAGATACACCATTGGGAGTATGGTCTAGAGATATTTGCCTTTTCAAGGGATGTTCACTAGATATTAGGGAATATCATTAATATGGGATCTATACATTCATGATATAAAATGTTTGACCATATTATGATTATAGAATGTCTAGCCTTATACTGAGCCCACATTTACTATTACTATAGGAGAGAGACCTTTGTGTCTCATAAGGTTGACCAGTATATTCTTCATAGAGAGTGGAATATCTAGGCAGGCTAGAAGTGCCAATTACTAAGAAACTATTATAGCTCACAACCCCAATTTCTAGTATTTTTTTGTTTGATGGGGGTGTTAATAAATATTTGCTACCCCAAATATAGGACATGTTTTAGGATGTCTTTCCTGAAAACTTCTTAGGGATACCACTAAATAGGTATGTGGAATTTACTATTGAGAACATGTTGTGGTTTGATCTAGAATATATTCTACCATACAGAATGGCACTATATAATACTCAAGAGATTAAGACTCGGTTAGAGGAATTAGAAGATAAGTTATTTATCCATCCAAGTACGACACCTTGGGGATCACCTTTTATTTCTAAAAATAATTCCAAATGGATTTTACTCTTATGGGTTGATTAACTAAAGTTGAAAAAAGTGACTATGAAGAACCAAAATCATTTTCCATGTATCAATGATATTTTAGACCAATTAAAGGGAGATTGTGTGTTCTTAATGATTGATTTGAGGTTAGAGTATCATCAGTTGATAGTACTAACTTATGATATATCGATAACTGCCTTCAAAAGATGGTATGGCCTTTATGAATTGGTCATAATGTCGTTTGGGTTGAACAATGCACCAGTAGTGTTTATGTATTTGATGAATAGAATCATTCATCAATATGTGGATTATCTTGTGGTGGTGTTTTTGGATGACATCATGGTGTTCTCTAAGACTCATGATGATCTTGAAAAACATATTGACATCTTCTCGGGTACAATGATGGAAAATAAAATATAAACCAAGATATCTATGTGTCGGTTTTGGATTGATCGGGTAATCTTATTGGGGCACATCATCTCAGAGGAAGGTGTGTTAGTGGACCAAGAGATCGTTAAGTCAATGGTTTATTAGGAGCATCCTAAGAATATTTTTTATATATGAATCATTCTGGGATTAGTTAGATATTACAGGAGACTCATCCAAGGTTTTTTCCATTTGGCACCACTGATTTCAAGCTTGACCAAAAAGGGGTTGATTTAATGACTAGAGTCTTGTGACAGATCTTTTCAATAGTTGAAGAAGCTATTGAAATCTATACTAATATTGATCCTACCTGAGTCTAGTGAGGATTACACTGTTTATTGTGACACTTCTGAGATCAGACTGGGAGCTGTGCTAATGTAGGGAGAGTGAGTTGATGTGTATGGGTATTTGAAGTTGAGGCCACATTAATAGAATTACCCTATGAGCGACCTCATGTTTTCCGTCATAGTTTATTCCCTTGTGTTTTGGATAATTTATCTTTTTGGATAAAATTTTATAGTTTATACTAACCACAAGATCATGAAGTATAAATTTTCATAGTGTGATTTGAATCTTTGAAGGTGGATATGGGTTAATTATATACAGGCTTTTTATTTTGAATATGAATATATTCCTAGTAAGTATAATAGTTTAGCATATTCCTTGAGTATAAAAACATAGACTCATATGGTTCATGAGTCGAGTGTATAGTGTAAAATTATGAACGTGCTAACTAAATTGCATGTGGCGGTTAAGGAGAGTTTGAAGCAGATGGATCTTTTTCAGTTGCAGTGGAGTCTATTCCTTTGAGATAGATTAGGGATAAAATGTGTGAGGATTCATAGATCATATCATTGAGGGAAATCTTTGAATGTAGGGAGATATCTTTAAAATGGATGATTGATGAAGATGACCACATCTATGTGAAGAATCGAGTTGTGGTACCTACGATCATGTGAGATGGTCTCAATCAGAAATTTCATATATTAAAGTGGGAGGAGCATCCATGAGTTACTAAAATGTACCGTGACCTATGATGATAGTTTTGGTGGACATGTATAAAAAATAGATAGTAGGGTTTGTGACAAGATTCTTCACATTTCAACAGGTGAAGGGAGAACATCAATGACCCAGAGGTTTACAACATCCATTGCCCATTCTGAAATGGAAGTGGGATGATGTGACAATGGATTTTATGGTGTGTCTTAAGATGAATCTTATGAAGAATGATGCTATTTGTTTCATTGTGGATCGACTGAAACAGGTAACGCATTTCATTCCAATAAGGGGAAACTTTATAGTAGAATAGTTTGGAGAATAATACATTTAGAATATAGTCCGTCTGTATAGAGTGTTTTACACTATAGTTTCAGATTATGATTCATTATTTACTTCAAACATATGGTAGGGATTGAAGAATGTGTTGGGAACACCTGTATTATTGATTATGTATTTCCACCCATAGATATATGGCAAGTTAAAACGTACTATATAGGTTCTTGAGGATATGCTATAGGAATCTGTGCATTACTTCGGTGGATCATGGAAAAAACCCTGGATTTAGTGGAGTTCTCCTATAATAACATTTATAAATAAATTATACAGATTGAACCATACAATGTTATTTAGGGTATGTTAGGTAGATCACCACTATGATTGATAGAGGATGATGAGTTAGATTTTTTGGGACTATGTCTCGTAAAGGAGAAGATAAAGTAGGTGCAGTTGATTCGGAAATGTATAGTTATGACTCAGAGTAGACAAAAGTTGTGTGCTAATAGATCGGGATGACCCCTAGAGTTTACAGAGAGGGATCATGCATTCCATCAGTTGAGACCTAGGTTGGTTGACTGCCGGATACTGAGGCAGGTCATATTGGTGCCCAAGTTTGTTAGACCATTTGAGATAGTGGAGTGAAACAGGTTAGTGGAATACTGATCAGATCTTCCATAGAGATACATTATTATACATGATATCTTCCATGTATCGCAACTTAGGAGTTATCACCCATACCCTTCTCAGGTGATTGATGTTGATGAGGTTGACATTGAGATAGATGCCTCTTTTGGGGCGCATCTGATACGTGTGTTGGATCGTAATGAGAACATGTTGCGAGGAAAGAATATGTCGACAGTTCATGTGGTATGGAAACATGGACATGTAAAATATTATACATGGAACGAGGATGAAGATATGATTACTCAATGGTCCAATATTTTTGAAAATATTATTATAAATTCTTAGAGGTGCAGTTAGAGAAAAATTTGTTATAAGGTGGGAAGATTATAAGATCGCATCCTTTTCAAGAGTTATCTCGGGGGTTATTTTAGGAAAAAAATTACATAGGTACCATTTATAGAAGTTATGTATTAGGGTGTGTTTAAGTGATGCTTAAGAAAATATTAGATAAAAGAGGTTGTTTAGGGTTTGAATACAGTTTGTACAAACTGTGATGCTGCCTAAGATAAACCATGTAATCTCTGGTGTTTGAGGTAGTAGCTATAGCATAGTTAAAGCCCAGTTTGATAATCTATGTGAGGCGATTGTGTGAGGATCCCCATTGAAGAAGTGGAAAACACATGGTTAGTGCATAGTTTTTTAAATGTATGACTAAACCATGTGTGGTCCAATAGTGAGATCCTAAAATTGTGGATCTCCCTTATTTTCAACTATTTACCGACTGTTTTCACCTACTATGTAGAACTAACTTAGGATATTACATTCTTAATGGTAAATGAAGGTTATTTCATCTACCTTGAGGGATTCTAAGGCCTCATGTACACCGTTCTTCAAGATTGAAATCTTCAATTGAAGATCCTCTATTCCCCTGGTAAGTGGATTTCATCCTGATGTGTTTTCCATTATTTCATTATATTTCGATGACATTTTCAAGGAAGATATACTATATTTCCTTAGATCTAAACCAATTTGGTTAGATTTATATCTAGTATTTTGGATCAAGATCTTGATTTATGAGATATTTATTTCTTTAATATTGATTTTGATTTAGGGATTTAGATCGAGAACTCATATCAATGTCATTGTGCCAATCAGATTTTCAGAATTTCCATTGGGAAAACATCCATCAAAGAATCGAGGTGGTTGGTCTAAATATAATCCCCACAATCATGGATTTTATATGTATATGAAATGTTTTAGAATTTCTTGTATGCTTTAGAAATTAATTTTCTTGAATTTGGTTAATTATATTGAACAATTAATTTATTTAAGTGTTATTACAATAGGTGATTAATTGGGGAATTAATAATTAGACTAAAGGGATTCCCTAATAGATAATTAGTTTTGGGAAATTTATTATAATACTTAGGGGTTTTAATATAGATAATTAATCGGGGGATTAATTTTTAGATTTTGGAATTTCTAAGATGAGACAATTAATTTTGGATTCATTATGTTCCTTTGATAATGTGATATAGAAAATAAATTGTACGATTAATTATAGAAATTTGATATTAGAGTGAGATGATTAATTTTTTAAAATTAATTATGGAATACGGATTTTGATATTGATTAATCAATTGGTTTATTGATTAATGGTTTAATGAACATAGTTAATTATTGAGTAACTAATGGAATGGATGTTTTTAAATAATAGTTGAATTAGTAATGGTATTGGGGTGAATAACTAATTGGTAAATTAATTTTGTGATAAATAATAGGAAAATGATAATTCTAAATTGAGAATACAAATGGTAACATGTTCATCATAATTATGAGTAAATTGAATGAGAACATGGTCATTATAAACTGAGAAGTATTCATGGTAACATTTTCATTATACTTATGAGTAAAGAGAATGTGAACATGGTCATTATATAGAGTAGTAAGCCTCGTAACATTGTTATCTTACTTATGTTTTTCAAATTGGTAACTTTTGAAATGTGGATTTTATAGCATAAATTAAAGAATGAGAATAATTGAAGTATGAGTTATCACCTTAGATGAGAATATTCGAACACCGACATGAGTCGAATCAGGTGATGAGAAATCATATCACCTTATATACTTAGATCTTAGGATAGAAGTAGGTGTTAATAAATGGTATTACCTAGAGAATACTTTAGGATTCAGTGTGAGAATAATTTAGTATTTAGCTACAAGTATCACTGGGAACCATGGAGTTAACATAGTTAGATAAGAATAAATTAAAATTTGATATACTATTTATTATTTTATTGTACTTATTCTCTTATATAACTCCATGAACTATCATTTGACTATAATTGTTTTAGGCATTGTTGGTGGTGGACTACTAAGTTTTGATGACACCCAATTTGGTCTTCAGGATCAGTATCAGAATAGATTATACTGTTGTAGGACTATATAATGGTAAAGGCCCAAGAATAGGTGTCTAATTGGGCATGGATTTTGGAGGAGGAAACCATACATGGTTCATAACCCACATGGCGAGTCATAGTTTCTTTATTTTTAGTTTCATTATAGAAACTTGACACTTATATGGCATAGTAGGTTTTCCCAATCAATTGAGTATTGTGTTTCCTATTTTTCATTGGGACATTCGTATGCTTATAATTATATATGCTTCCCCTATTGTTCATTTATTTATAATGGTATCTTACTCTAATAAATGAGGGTATAGTATCTGCATGATTGACTTGCCAGTCTACAACTATTAGTCGGTAGCCTCTAGCATACAGGGAGGCACGTTTGAGGTCATGTGGTGAACCATCTTAGGGCACAGATGCATGGAACCCAGGATTGGATGTTACAAATATCTAGTAACCTCCATTGTAATAATTCTAATATATTATTTCATATGTTTAAATATCTAATTTTTAATAATCAACTTTTATAATGGAATAATTTTTTATATTTAAATACACCAGACCTCAAAAAACATTTGAGCAAAGAATGATTTTAATTTTATGAAATTGAATATTTTTATAACAATTATAATGAAATTATACTCAATGACTATATAATCCCAATATTCATACAAGACAAACAAACATTAAATGCCTTAGACCATATGAGTATAACATATATATAATCCAAACACATTTCCTTCCAACATAATCTCATGTAAGTATATAAAATATTTACTTATCCCTCATCACATAAACAGTACTTACTCTTATTATACATTTATCATTATTTTTTATTTGGATGATGGTCTTTATGATCGATCATGATGATAAAGATTATGTTCTCATAGAATATTAATATATTTTTCTAGTTACTAGAATTTTTTTTCTTACTATTGAATTTTTTAGAAACATTAAAATTTATAAATATTAATCAAGAATTATAATATTTTATCTAAATAAAACACATCATGTTTAATTTTATTTTTATTATAAACTAAATATATAGGAAATTTTTTATTTAATTAAAATATAATATAAATTCAAGGGGTGTTAAATTTTTTCTAATAGTATTTTCTCCCATTGTTTTTAAATTTTAATTTGGTTTCAAAGAACCCTTGATTTGTTACATATATGATTTCACATAATGCTTTATTTTGATGAAATGTGATTTCATAAAATATTTTATTTTAATGATATGTAGTTTTATAGAATGGAATGTGAAATTGAATATACCTTATGTGTATAAGAATAATATTGATTACAATGAAATGGTTGTCCTTAGTGTTGTAAGAGAAAAAGAAATCCTGAGGTACATCATATGGGGTAATTTTGGGATAAGCATTCTGAAAATGAATTTTTTTTATCACGTATACATGATGAAAACTGAAACTAAATACGTTTGTAGGCCATGAGACACTTACAAGAGTGGACTCTTACCCCATACGACCATTCTTCTAGGGTAATGTGTGCATTATGTGTCCTTTGAAAATAGAGGTTGTGTGAGGACCTTAGCTATCCCAGACCTATCGTATCCTAGAATTTCATTTATCTATTAGAGATATTTGAAAAAATATAGTATTTTAATGATTTGTATAGTGGAAATTTGTAACAATATTTTTAATTAATTGAATTCTATATAAGAAAAATGGTTTACATAAATATTCTTTAGAAATTGGTTTATTTAGAATGGTTTTACGAACAATACAAACCGGGCGAATTTCCATGATTTGAACTAAATTGTGAATATGTATTTTCTATAGTAACTTTTGTTCAGTGAAAATATGTTTTTAATCTTATAAAGTAATATTTTCAAAAAAAATGCCAGGATCCTACTAGGCTTCATTGATTCACCCTTTAAATACTTTTAGGTGTGTATAGAACTTGTTTTATATAATATAGGTAAATAATGGATCCACTAATATATGATTGCTTTTTGTGATAGAAAGGTGTGGGATTTTGAAGGTTACATGGTGGGATGTCAGACCATTTCACCCATGGTGATGGGTTGTCTAACAATTTGACTTCTTTGTTTTATATAATTTTTTTTCTAAAATGTTACTAATTTTTCTTTATTAGTCTTCACAATTTGTCAAATTTTCATGTTGGTTTTCATTTATATTTTCTTATTTTATATTTCATTGTTACTTTTTTATGGTAAAATCATCCACAAAAGAAGTTATTGATGTCATGTGCTTGTAGCTATATCATGGGGAACATGAAAGATCATATGTCCTTACCATAGAATGGATCAGCTATCCATTTTAGGGATGAACCAAATCAGTTCGTGAAAATAATAATATAATGCCTTTATCCGTGATGTAGAGTGTCCATGAAAAAAAAATTAAATTCAATATAGCTTTGTCAATTTTTATATAGTTAATTATATTTACTAACGATGTCGATAAATTCATAACATATCATTCATCTATGAGGACTAGAACATCACATGCACTTCAAATTCATATAGAATAACCTCACATGTAACTTATTTAGTTACATCCATATTGTTCCTTAGTCTATATTGATGAGCATAAAATATTTCAATATTATTATACATAGGGAAATATCAAATATTGGTTAGGCCTCAACTAGTGACATATCCATAAAAAATAACCAACCCCCTTTATTGAGCTATCACATAAATTGTTTTAAAGAATTCTATCATATTATGATGGCTGTTATGATATTTATATCTCTAAAATTAGGTAGAATATTTTATTATGAACCATTCACCATTAGTATGTCCAAGAAATAGTTTATGAAACTCCAAATTGTATAAATTGTAGGCCATTCAATGCAAAAAACCCAATGCTTTCATCCTGATCGTATTATCTATGACTATATGAAATTATATTAATGTTTTACATTACATTTAAACATAAAATATAATATTAAATCATTATTTTCAGTTAGGTAATACTTAATGTCATACATTTAGAGTTCAATTACCAGTATAGTTCATATAATATATGAACCCAATGTGAAGAGTAATAATTTTTTGATACTTTTTGGATAACATGATGCATTTTTCATTCATAAACATTTTTAAGAATAATAAAGAACTGTGAAAAATAAAATTTATTATAATATAAAATATGAAACACTACGACAATGGACTTATGTTTCTATTACTTTTAGGATTTTATTAAACACATTATATCCTTTTACAATTCCAATCACATAATTCTGTTCAAATTTTAGGATACCATCCTACTAAATTGATTTTTTGGTTAAGACATGTGAATAATAATTGTTTTCATAATAGAGAGACTTATGATTTATATAATAAATATTCAAAACTATAAAAAGGGAATGAAATTCCCATTACATCATAACATCAAACCAAATTATTTTAATTCCTTCATTTTTCTATATTTGACTATTTCATTATTCATTTGCATCATCATACCTAGAACATTTAGGTCAATTGGGATTCCTTATTTATGTTTTGGAATTATATTTAATCTTTAAAATTAATTTCCCATAACGAATATGTCCTACACTATAAAAAATATAATATGACATTGACATCACTATAGTAACTAAATGTAGATATTTGTATTTCCATTTAATGGAATACCCTATAATATTTTATCATATTAATTGAAATTCACTCATAATTTGATAATTTCAATCTATTATTTTTTGTATTTTAATTTTAAATGTATAAAAATATTCCCAATAGCTTCTTTGAAACTATATTTCGTAAACAATGACAAGACTTTATATAAAAACACTATTTTCCTGGAAATGAATATTATTTTAACTAATTTTTACTATTTAGAAAGTAATATTATATTCGAATAATATATATAATTTTATGTTTTTGGAGAAATATTTCAAAAAGAATACATTATAAATTAAAAAATTCCATTATTGGGTGGTGTGAAGTATTTCAATAATATCATTGAAGAAATCATAGAAAAACTCTTTAATCCTCAATAAAAATCCTCTTATTTATATCTTTGTTACAGAAAGTTATAGAGTACCATGAATGTTAAAACATGTGAATTAATAACATTATATAATATTTCTAAAAATAACAGTTTTTTAACAAATAAATTATAATATCATATTGGTGAAATAAGTTAAAAATACACATCATTTATTCCGATTCATCAAAAATTGTATAAAACCTTTAAATTAAACTCCATGATTTTGAAACACCTAAATTTATCATTTCTTTAAAAAATAATATCCATATTAATTATCACCTTTATTTTGAACTCTTATATAATTATTGTTCCTAAGAATATATATTTCATATCATACATCTTTGAAAATTAATTAAATGGTTTTTATAACACTAAAACATGATGTGGAATAAGAATAAAGTTTCTAAAATACCTTTATGTATTATAGTTAAATCCATGATATGTATAAGCATACCTTTATCCTAAATATTCCTTTTGGTTTAAATGATCAATGATGACTATTAGATAATCCAATAATCATTATTCAATATAAACTTTTGAAATAGTTGTAAATTAATTACATAATAAGAAACATGAAATTTTCTGCTCACTTCATTCATCAACAATGTTTTGATAAAAAAGTTTAAACACTTATTAAAATGATTCTCAATTTTATAACATTCTTAAACATCATTATATAATAAATTCCATACCTAGAATAATACCTCAAAGAAATATTCAATATCTCAATGTAATTAACATGACCTATGATGTTTAATATTTGATTAGAGTGTTAAGATCCATTATTCTTCATGAATATAATTATTTGGAAAATATTTTTGAAATATTTTATACTTCTCCTAAAAATATATATGAAAGTTAAGAACAAGATCAAAAACAATTATCTTCATAATGGTATTTATCTATCACAAAAATGTTTTCTTCTTTATTAAAAACAATTCATACATTTTTCTAACATTTTAAAAATTTAATTTTATTATGAATAATAATTAATAATATTAATCATAAATTATTCAGTATATGTCATTAATTTATTCTATTTATTATTTAATCTTTTATCAAATGTGATAAATGTTATACAATAATATAATTTAGAATTTAATTAAATGGTATCCTACAAAATTAATTACCCATTTTAAATCTATTATTTAAATTAGTGGATGAAGATCTAGATTTCACAACGAAATGAATCTTATTTGGAATTCCACGAACCAATAATTTATTTAGTTACACAATCATGTTAATTATTTTATTTATGAAACATAAATGGTTTTGTAAACAATTATCCTGAAAATTATTCATATGGAGAAACTAAACACTATTCCTATTATATCCTTCCCATGATTTTATATGTTATCTCCAACCAATAGAAAATAAAAAAAAAATGAGGCATCATACACATAGGGTAACATAACTTTATTAATTTATTACACATGAAAATCTAGGGGCTCCAAGATTGTTCATTAAAATAATTTTTTGGATGATCGTGGTCTTAATATGTGTCTTATTTGGAAGGAATAATTTTTTTTTATAAAATCTATGTTCTTTTAATCTTAAAATCATATCTTGTGTTTTTTATTTACACATATTAATTCTTATGATGATTTATTTTATAATCCATGTTCGATCAAAAAAATAAATATGTTTAAACTATTTCAATATATAACTCTTTAAACAAATCATACCTTTTTTACTCACCCAATGTATAATTTAATTCTATTTATACACATCCAAAAGAATCTTTTTTTATTGTTTATATGAACCCATTTATTTAAATGTAAATATAAATTATCTAAAATTAAAAAATATGATTATATTAATCATTGAGTTATTTGAAGATAACCCCATCATTTATTGATAAAGGATAATCTCTATGTTTAATGAGTCGTGAGACTGAAATTCCCTCTATTCATAGTTCATTACCCAGTAATGATCTGAAATCCCTAATAATTATAAAACATAATATGTTTAAACTAAAATTAACATCACAATCCAAACTCATATCATAATACAAACCAATTTCAAGGTAGAATAAAAAATATCAATTATCATTTTGATATAGTAAATCCATAACTACATTTTTGGAGAATTTACTTAAAATTTTTAACTCATTTAAATATAATGAATATACTTGAATTCGTTATATAACATTTATTCTCAGTAATAATAGATAATTGAATAATACTAAATGAATTACAAATTTTGGAATGTATAATAGTGATAAACATTTAAAAAAACCATGAATATATTATACATTCATTATAATTTAGGTATGAATAAATATGAACATTTAATAATTACATAATATGGAAATTCTATATGATAATTTGGATGGGTTTATTATAAATTACACTATATTATATAATGTTTGATATATTGTAATTTATTTTATTATCAAATAAAAAAAATTCATAAATTTTATAGTACATTTACATAGATAGAATATCACATATGTTAATTTATTTAATAATTTTAGCTCATCTTCATCTAAAATCCGTTTTTGAATGATCTCTATAATTTCCATATAACACCTGAATATAAAATTTTATATTTACATTAATGAACTATTTTTAAATAAATATAAACACTTTTAAATTAGTCATTATTTTATAATTTATAAACATTTAAATATTTGTTAACCCATATAGATATATATTGAAATATAATCACAAATACCAGAATATTTTCAATTCAATTTTTCTTCAATTATGGTTTTAGATAATTATATTCTAAATATATTATTCTTCATAATTAAAATAAAATGGTTTTCAATACATAGGAGTTATACTTGTGGTTAAAATATATTTTTATGGATGAAAATAAAAATATTTGAGTGCTTTTGTAGAGAATAAAATCATTATATGTTTACAATTTTATCATCTTTAGTGTTTTGAAATGAAACACTTTTAGTTAAATTTTTTATTGTATCCACTATAGTGAAATAATTTAAATACTTTGGTATCTCAAATTATGAAACCATTGAATGAATGTATTTTTGGGTGGGATCCATTTTGGCCAATTTTATATTAGAATATTATTTTACATGTAATAAAATTTAATGATGAAATATAAATGTTTCAGAATTATCTATAG
Source organism: Viscum album (assembly GCA_963277665.1). NCBI lineage: Eukaryota > Viridiplantae > Streptophyta > Magnoliopsida > Santalales > Viscaceae > Viscum > Viscum album. The sequence continues at coordinate 857,620,362 of OY728157.1, read as the reverse complement.
ACATCTTCTATGGTATGGTTTCTAAATTTGGTTCCAAATACTATGACATAAAATCCTAATAATAATTAAATATTGACCTTCTCCCAGGATTATTTTTTTCAAATTTTATTTGAAAACATTGGAGGATATTTTTCATACACCATACCACGGTGGAGATAAAATAAGAATAAAAACACCCAATAACCATTGGAAACTATCATGGCCAAGTAAAACCATGAACTGAAGTGGATGTGTTGTCTTACACTATGTTGTGATACCTGAAAAAAAAATTATCTTTATAAATTAATTAAATGTTCCATCCTAAAATTTATAAATCTTATTTGATATAACTAATGTTTTAATATGGGTGAATATTATCATGGAAAATGTAAACGATAATTACCAAAATCAGAAGAAAAAACCAAGATATATCTAAACATTTGAAATAAGTAATAAAACATTGAAATTAATAGTTTTTCATATACCACAATTATTTTTAATGTATATGCCTTAAATTAGTATTATTGACAAAAAATAGGATAAATATATGGGTTACTCCCTCTAATCATATCCTTCAGACAAACAAATCACGAAATTCTCAAGATGGATACTCAGCAAACCAAGAATTTTCTAAACCTTAACATTAATGTTATCAATGAATCCAATTCATGATACTTGTATCTTAAATGATTAATAATTATTTCACTAACATTAATTAGGATCATACCATATTATATAGTTATCATAATACTATTATATTTTTCTTATAATAATTATATATATTTAATATATTATCAACCATTTCGACACTACTAAAATCCTTTGTTTCTTGACAATATTGAATGTTCAATGTATATAAATTCATGTTATTATTTAAATATTATCATAGTGATCGTACTATTATGAAAAAATACATATTATTTCTTTTATTTGGTGAAAATTAATATATCACTTCTTAATAACATAATAAATTAATAAATATATAATGAACTATGTTTTAGTGATCGTCTATATATCATTGAAAATACTCACATCGAAAAAAAATTATATAATTCCATAGTATATGATGTTTTAGTTGTTATATGATTTATTGTACATGTAAAAAATAAAGAATAAAAACATAGTGACCCACATATATATTATATATATATATTTATCAAGAACACATAATCATCAGTAGATTATGAATTTTACCCTATATTGAGGTTCATTTCACCACACCGTAATTTTATTAAATATTTTTAAGATATCTTTATCTCATGGTAAGAATGATTTATTATTTATAATATAAAATTATTCCAACATCACATGGAGAGAAAAATAAAAAACATTATATATAAATGGGGATGTAATTCCTCTATGAATTTTTCCTCTACATATGATACAATGATAAGTTAAATTATTTGATTCACATTAATTCTTTTCAAAAATAGATTTATAACATTCTCCGAAAACAACTTATAAATTTATCTCATGATATAATGATATCCATTATGATTAAAATACCATAAAATTATAGAAATTTATGTACGAAACATCAATAATATTTTATCATATCTATCCAATATTAAATTAGGGATAACTTAGATACTGACTGTGAGTATAGAAAATATAATTATTTTTACAAATCCTGAAAATTTAATCTATGCATTATAGGAACATTAGTCAACAATTATATGTCAATAAGTCTATTTTTAATATGTAATGAGATTGGGACATAAGATGAATATGTTTATTTATTTAATAAAACATATAATGGAATTATCAATTTCTAATATCTATTTTTTTATCATGTAATCTGTAAATTATATCTCTATATATTTTTATCAAATGGTTTTAGTTTGTAGTGTTTATAATATTTTTTTTAATTGATGTTTTATATTTCTTCAAACATTTTAAATAACCTCTCACAATAATGTTCATATAAAATTATAATATTTAGGAAATAATTTTTATAACAAAATACAACTCATAAACATATTATAAAATCAAATTTTGTATAATTAATAATAAAACACATATAAATCAATCGGTATAGTTTATTTGGGTAATTAGGTATATAGTACATATACCATAAAATAAATTATATAATCATTATTTCGATCACTATAATTTTCTCATTAATCATTTTGTTATTTTAGTTCTACAAAGGATAACCTTGACACATTAATAATTGAAAATGGGGAGTTATAACTTATTATAAGGGTTTAATCAGAGTTAAACATGATGATGATGTAATATACAAGCATCATGAACTATATCATTATATTATAAAATAATAGGATCATAGGGGTAAAAAAATAGAATGATGAAAATAAAATAATAACATATTGGTTTCATAAAAATGTGGCAATATCATAAAATATTTCATCATATATATAATTCAATGATTAGTACAAATAGAATGTAACATATTTTTCAAGGATAATTTCATGCATACCATACAAGGTATATCATGTGATAAAAACCATACCAAATGCATTAGGGTGATCTATAATTATATCCCCACCCAAGAATTTAACAAATAAATATTAATATGTTTTATACTTGTGTAATCATATATAAATTGTTCTTCTTTCTAAAATTGATGTGAGGTATTTTGGATACATCATAATATGTTACAAAAAATAAAATGATATATTATAATGATTCCAGAAAATAATGGATTAAGGGTTTTTAGATGATTATATATAAATAAATAATTATTGGTCTTGAGTATAGATTGAATGTGAATAAAATATCAAGATAACTAGGTTTTTAAGTAGTCATGGTAATGATCCCCATAAAAATGTTTTATTATTTGAGAGTAAGTCTCTTATATGAAATAGGTGAATATTTTCTTCAGTAAAACTATAAATATAAATAACTTATTTTCCATAAAATTAATTCCTATTTTAGAAATAAAATAATATTGTAATATTTAAATGGGTAAAATTGGAAAAAAATAATAAATATAAATGTTCCCACAAATAGTTCTGGCTTCAAATAATTAATTCTGATGTGATATTGGAAGATATCAATATCCCTAAAAATGATTTGGAAAATAAGATTTGTACATAAGTTAATATCATATATAAAGAATGTATATTAAATAATTGTAATGAATATAGAAACAAATAAATTTAAAGAGAAAAACTGAATAAAAAATAAAAAATATGGTGTTTTGGGAGTTCTATTACATTGGTTATCGATATGCTTCATTCTATAATAATTGAAATAAATAAAAAAAATATGTAATTCATAATGTTTTTTGGGTTTTTATTATATCCCTCCCTTTTAACTAGGTTAATATCTATCCTTGTTTTTAAACTATTTATGCTTTTTAACTGATGCCACTTTTATTATAAAATATTATTTTTCTAGTTATCATGGGCATGGAGGTGGCGAGATAGAAAGTGCTAATTTTTTTATGAAACAAGCTACATGTTATAGTGCCGGTAGTTTTCCATTATACTCTACCATATATTAAATTTATAGGTCATGGGCTGGGCTTCATATAGGAAATATACCACACCTCTATATGTTTCCCTATATATTTTTATATTTTATCCAACAAAACCGTCTAGCTAGTGACAACCAATGAATATGTGGTAATTTTAGGGTGGGCTGGGAATATGTGGTGTTGAATCTGATTTCATCCACAAAATACCCATTGTTTAATGATTTTAAAACCCTCATTCAAAAATAATATAGGATTAATGTTTTATAAGGATTCTATAATTCTTATTATGATTCTCCCGCACTTTTAGTGGGTTACATGTTCTATTCTTCTTCCAAAATGACATAAATTGGGGGGTTTTCCTCAGTTTTAGGGGAAACGTATTGTTTTCTTCTTAGATATCTTTATTCTAGCATTAATAGTGGTTTTTAATCATAATATATATGAGATTTGGTGTGGTTTAATTATAATATAACATGATCATACTATTTCACCTTCTATGGTTGATGTGGGTGGTCTGAAAAAACTCCCTTTGTTCTGATTCATTTTTATTGTATATGAAACATTTATGATCATTCCATCACACCCTCACCATTACCATTATTAAATTTTTACCTATAGTTTCAATATAATTATAACCTTAGTTATCCCATAGATCTTTGGGTTTGATGTATATTAATACCTAGACCTATTTCCACCAGATAGGTTTTCCTACCATAGACCACAGATTGGAAGATGAAATTTATGAGACTATAAATGTTTAACCCAATCGGGGAATTTGTTATAGATTTTGATAAATTTATAAATTGATAATTTCATTGGAGTTAATGTAATATAAATGGATAAAAAATAATGGAATTGGAAAAGGGGATATTGGTGTGAATACATAAAGATATATTGATTCTTGAATTGGTAACATAGTCTATGGGTTTAATGGAATTAAAATTAAATTGACAATATAATTGGTAATTGGAATCAATTAACTAATATATCATATGTTATCATGTTTATAATTTATGGTGATTCTATGTGAGTTGGGTAATGTTTGGTTCATGCTGATGACACAAAATTTGGGTTGATTACTAAGTTTCTGATACACCTTACCATGATTCATGGGAGAGATATGCAAATATATATTGTGCATGAGGGTAGGACATATAGTTTTATAATTCTAAAGATGGATTTGGTGGGTGGCTTGTTGTACGATGGTGAGGTTTATTTTATATGTGATTCATGAGGGATAAATTCATGATTTCATAGTTCTTTTGGTCATGATGTATAGTCCTACGTGATGTCTAAGGGAGATAATGGAGGAATCACTTGGAATCACATTATTGTTATATACACTAAGGTGAAATGATAGACATATATGTTATTTTAATGTGGTACATTCCAGATTAAATTATGTGTAAACTTGGGTTTAAAGGGTTGGTTTGTTTATTTTTTTTCATTTATTAATTTAAGAATTAATTCTCTATTTATCATATGGTTTTATAAACTATTTATCATGATGCATTGGTTTAGACAATGTCCGTGGTGTCCAACAGAGTGTTACTGACTCCCCGTAGCACCATAATGTCTAAAAACACATAGCTATATTATACTATATTATATTTTTATTAGATAAAATGAATTACATCATGAATTAATTAATATTTTAGTATCCTTGGTAAACTAGACACACTTACAATTCCAATATTATATTTGAATGTAAAAATAACAACATAATTGTTTTTCAATAATTTAATTAATACATTAATAATATTCTTGTATATGATTCATAGTAGACTTCATAGATTCATGGGAAAATAAAAAAAATGAAGAGCTCAAATTTTCTGTATGAGTTATGGAGATAAGAATTTATCACGAGTAAATGAAGAGTAATAAACATGGAATAATCAATATGAAGATGAAAATATTTGAACAACCATGCCCTTTAATCAATATCATGACTATCATTAATAGATATTTAATAATAAATATTAATTGGTAAATAACTAAACACACATACCATTTAAATCAATTTATTATTAGGAATTGATAAGGAATAATCAATATAGAATAGTGAATAAATGAACACACATTCTATTTTAATAAATTAGATATCATTAATAGATAAGGGATAATAAATATGAAAATGTAAATAAAAAAACCCACATTACATTTTAATATATTTAACATCAAGAATAGTTTATTTATAATTAATAATATGAGGTACATAACTAAAAACACTTTCCATTTAATCAATAACATATAATGAAATGCATTCAAAGATAACCACACTCTGAAAATCTCTTGGATAATAAGAATTGAAGTGTTAACGAAGGAAATTCTAAATTATTGGATTTAATGATCTCTTGAATCATGATACCTTTAATTTAAATTACATTAACAATACTATTTAATTATACGGGTAAAAAACATTTATTTCTAGATTACTAAATTGACTAATGAGACTACCAATGCAACTAGGTGCTATATAATTCTAATCCACACATATAACTATGCGCCCAAAGTAGTCAAAATATATCAAATAATAAATATAATTCATTAATATTTTTCCCTTTCATAAAATACCTATATTGTATTAATAATATATATTGATCAATATTTTCCAAAATAAACAAATTAAATTAAATTAAAACATTATAAGAATGAATTTTTTACAATTTCGGAAATATTTATTTCCATTATAGAAATAATAAGGATAAAAATTAATTGAAACATTAACCATAAGTAACAAATATTTAAACATGATAAATACATGAAATGGTTAATATATAAACCAAATAAATGTAAATGGGTGTATATTAACAAATATATCTCTATGAAATTGAAATTTTGATAAAATTCATTTAAATATTCCTAAAGTTGAAATGAGAATCATTGAATCAATATGGTGTAAAAAATTAAATAAAAATAATAAAGAGAAAATAAATCCTTATATAGTATGTATACTTTATTCACATAATCATATAATTTAAAATACAATAAATATGTAATATATCTCAATGAAAATAAATTGAGTTAAGAAAATTCATATAGCATGGTAATTTTCAAGACAAATCAGCTCTGATGAAATAATTGAAATTAAAACCTAAAATATCATTAATAGGGATTTATTCATTATATTACATGTAAAAGGGGTAGTATATATAGAATATAAAAGAAATTAGGTGCACAAAAATTGAATATTCCACAATGAAGGGAAATTGAGATGAAGTCCCTTACCTCACACTTCCATTTGGTTGAACATGTATTAAAATCCTCTATAATTGTTATTATCATTATATTAGATTATAATAGAACAAAAAAAAATTAATATCATATATGATCCACTTATAAAATTTTATTTCTTGTTTTTTGGTCATATTTGATTATTTTTCATTGTTTCAGGTGTTAATTTCTTGGATTTCACATCCATGTTTTGTTATGAAGGTTACGGTTCTTATGAATATTATATAGTTACATCATCTCTATAATGATATTGATGTTTTAAATATCAATTTTATCATTATATAAATTTTATAATCATTATTCAAATTTTAACATAGAGAATGTATCACATCACTTCATGGATACGATAGGTCGTATATACATAAGAGAAACGTTATCACTTTTTTAATGGGTGAACATGTAAGAAGTTATGTGATATATAAATATCAAAGAATTAATATAATGTCATATTTATCACATATTTTCACTAAATTTACCCTTATTAACTTCCATGAATTATGTAAGTGGAAAATTAAGCATATCACTTCACAGGGTGGTAGTCCACCGTCTACATGAGCGACATTATTTTAATTTAAACGACACAGAATGTATGAAGGTATATGTGGTATTATAATTAAATAAGAATAAAAATATTATAAAATAATATAAATGAGATAATAAATTATTATATCTATCCTTGAAATGCGGTTATGGAAAATGATTTATATCACTTCTTGAGGTGGTATTCTACCATACACATGATCGATGATTTTGTTTTCAATTTTTTGTAAGAGATATATATAGGTAAATAATTTAATATTATAACATAATAGTATATGTACTAAAATTAATTTTTTATATAATAATTGTTTCAAAATATTTTAAGTAGGTGTAAGAAGAACCAAAATTAAAACGATCATTTTATAAAGTTACCTCTTCTTCAGAAAACGTCTTATGTTTCCATGAAAAGACTTCTTAGGGTGGATTTATTATAAAAAAAACTCGATATGAATTTTTGGATGTGATTAAGGATGATACATTCATAGGTATTTTAGAATAAAAATGTCTTTGAAAGTGTGAATATTGGAGGACAGGGGATGACATTTTATAAGTTGAAGAGATGATACACAATAAATATTTCAACATAATCAATTAAAGAAACATCTTAATCATGTCAAATGGATCCAAAATGGATCATAAATTACTATTAGATTGTTTAATGTTTATATATTTCCATTAAATGGGTGTTGTAAAAATTTTATGTTCATTTTAACCCTTCTCATTTTTTACTTTTACCATAAATAAATTCGTTTTTACCTTAACCATGGTAATTAATTTTTTCCTTTTTTACTATTCATGATGATAATAAAATAAGTGGAAATTATTAGAGAACATAAATTTTTATGATTCATAATATCAAATAAACTTTAAAAAATTCAATTCACAAAAGTCTCATAATCCAATTTAAAATTATACCCACATACGCAATGAAAAAAAGGGTTTCCAAAGAGAAATTTCTCATAAGTTTAAAAGGTTTTAATAACATAATTTGACATGTAAATTATTAATATGACTTAAATTATTATAATTTTAATATTATTGAACTAATTTTACTTTTATAAAAATTATATATATATATTATACATGTAAATTATTCAAATAAAAAAAATCAATAAAAAAAATTATTTTTCACTATTTATAAAAAATGAATCTTCTCCAAAAACAAAAAAAAACTGCCCTAAAATAATTCTGATATTTTTATTTCAAAAACTAATTTCATTTTTAAATAGATTTTTTTAAATTTTTAAAAATTAATTTTAATTATGTGTGAAAATTGTGAATAAACCATTTTTTGGGGAATAGTCTTTTCCCAAAAAATGTATTTTTATGTTAAATGATTCATATTTTATTTATAATAAAAATATAACCATATTTTTTATAATTTAGTTAGTAATATTAAAAATGTATAAATTACCACCTATTTAAAAATGATATACTATATTTTGGTTCATTTATTCTCAGGGATACATGTTCCACAAGCTATGGAAGATATTAAATTGAAAGAAATATATTTTATGGTATGTTTATGGTTGGTGTTTCTTGTCTTATATTCTATTTAAAAAATTTTATTTTCTTAAAATTACAAGGTGAAGCATTCTCCCCACATTCAATAAATTTTACCACCAATATTTAAATTTCATCTCAGTAATCAGTGGTTTGATATTGGAAATACCAATATTGAAAATCCCACATTGTAAAAGGGTTAATTAAATATCCTTTTTATAAGAGAGAATGTGAAATAAGAAGGTCATCAATAATAACAAATAACTAAGTTTTAATAAAAGAGAACATTGGTTTCATGTGAATAAATAGACATGGAATAAAAGTTTCAATAATTATAGAAAGTGACAGAGGTCATTCATCACAAGAATGTGAATTGTCAATATGAATATAAGGAATTCAAAATCATAAATCTATGTTTATTTTAAAGATTGTGTTATTTATTGGATATTAATGTAATTGGATAGTTTTTTTTTGTTTTAGGATAATTTTTTTAATGATCAAGAATTATTTTACTACCTTAGAATATAAATAAAAATAATTAGGTGATACTTTTCTATTTCATAAGCACAATTTCATCTTCTTGGTTTTTTCATCACTAAATTTCCACTTCATGTCTTATTAAAATAAATAAATATCAAAAAAATTATGAATTAAACTACAAAATGAACTTTTAATATATCATAAGAATAATAAAATATTGAATTGTATTTATTATTGTTTTTTAATATTTTCTAAAACCAAAATATATAGAATAAGCTATATAATATAATATATTAATATCTAATCCTCAATAGTAACACCGCAGGTAAAATATTAATTATTATCCATCAAATGTTTTATGTAAAAACAATAACATATTTATAATACCAACACATAGTCCAATAGTATGCATAAAACCCTTATCTCACTTTCAATTATGGGATTACAGACCAAGACCTTTTTAGATGCAATGCCTAGTCACCCGACATACAAGTTGTAATTTTTATAAAACCATATTAATATAATTTCTATAAAATCCCTAGAGTGCAATAACCCTTAATTACCTCAACATTAATTATTTAATATACACTAAAGGTTAATAATAACTTTAAACTCATTCATAAAATAGTAAATAAATTCATGCTTAAATATCTTTTTCACTTAAACATATACTAAACCAATGGATTTGATTTTCATAAATGTCTCAAAAAAATATCCTTAATAATAGTATAATCCAATAACATAAAACATAAAAATGTGTGTTTCAGAAATTTAAATTACAATCAATCATAAAAATATAAACATATAATGGTAACCATAAGTCATATATTAATAAATAAATGAATGAATCTAAAATTTAACAAAATCCTTAGATGTTTCATTTTTTTTAACCAAAATAACTTGCATAAAAATAATTCTACAATATAATTTTGGAACCCCAATATAGAAATAGTTCAATTTTTTTGTCAAATAAATGTCCTTCTTTGGTCCACGAGATAACTTTTAGAATATTTTATTGACTTATATAATTCCTATGTTACACACATTTATGTTAACTAACTAAAAGTGGGAACATAAAGTGAAATTTAAATCCTACAATTATACACTTCATTTTACCACAATTTCATTACTTCTTTATTTTCCACATGTAAAATATTTTCCATTTCATTTGAAATAATTTCCTCAGTGTCCCATTTCCATATATTTAACATGAAGTAAATGGAACCTTCTTCTCTAAATATTCTCTATCACTAGATCTCTTAGAAAACCCCATCCCTCTATTCTTTGGTGAGTTTGAAAGTTGGTTAATGTATATGTTGTTAATCATATTATGAGAAAACTAATTGATCATAATCAACATATTATTCTCTATATTAATAATTACATTTTTCCTGTAGTAAAAAAATTATTATTCATATTCATTATTAACATGATTCCTTCAAGTTTTAACGAATGAAAAATATCCAAAATCATATTGTTAGAAACAATAATCATCATGGAAAAACCATATAATAATTTATAAGATGTTTAAACCATGAAAATGTATCTTCAATCTAATAAATATTATGTTTAACCAAGGTCATTCATTCTCATCATCCATTCAAATCATTCATAATGTTCAATAAAGAAATTATGAATTATCAAAATAATATCCCATAGGAGTGTTAAACCAAGTGTGTAGGAAGGAATGTTGTTGTGTACTAGGAAATTCTTCATTTAAGACCAGAAAACATTTGTCATAGTTGTTAGCTACAGATAAATATATTTGAGAACCAACTCCACTAATTGTATCTAGATAGATATCGACTTCCATGGAGGACCATATAATCATTACCTTACCAAAACTTTTATATTTTATTCTATACATATCTTAAAAACCAATCATAGGGTATTGTTACCTAATATATGTTTTCCTAAATCTAGTTCTCATGGTTAATACTGAAAATTCTTGAATTAAAACTATAGAAACCTAGAATATAGTAACCCATAGCTGATGTCCACTGTTTTATATTAGAATATGATAAAAGGAATTGCATCCTGAAAAACCAAATAGTTTTGTAATCTTGGTAAAATAGATACAAAAGTAATCCGCATAATAAATTTGAGTATAAAAATTACATCATAATTTAATTTTCTTTGAGAATACCATTATTCCCTCTAGAATATCCTTGTATATCATTCATAGCACACACCCTATATTCCATGGGAAGGACAAAAAGGTCTCATCTCAATTGATCAGTAAGATTTATGTTAAACAGAAACTATCATCAGAAAATAAAGAATAATTTATAAGTAATAATTAATATGGAATGGTAAATATCTGAACACACATTCCATTTAATCAATAACTTTACTATCATGACTAGATAATTAATAATCATTATAGAAAGTTAAGTAAGTGAACACACATTCCATTTAAACAAATCGAAAATCTTGAATATATAATGAATAATAAGAATTACAAGGTATATAAATACACACACATTCAATTTAAATAACTTGAATATCATGAACAGATAAGTAATAGTCAATATGGAAAGGAAAATAACTTAACACACATTCCATTTAAATAATTTTATTATCGTGAATATATAAGTAATTATCAATACAAAAAGAAAAATAACTAAGCACACATTATATTTATATAACTTTACTATCATGAAAAAAAAATTCATAATCATCATAGAAGGGTAGATAATTGAAAACACATGTCATTTAATCAATTATATATAATTAAATTCATCCCAATATAATATCATTATAAAAACATAATAGAGAAAAATAACTAAATTCCTAATGAAGGAAATGGTTAATTATTATATTTAATGATATCAAGAATCATGATACCTATACATTCAATAATATTTAAAATACATTTTAAGACTATGTATAAAACCACATTTAATACTACCTAACTTATTTTCATTATGATAGTACTGATTTACATAGTAGCAATGTAATATTGTTACCCAACCACCACTATATATCCAAAAAAATTACTCATATATTGTATAATTGATTTAATATATGAAAAATATGCCTTATTATCAAATATCTATATTGAATAGATAATGAAAATTTATCAATATTATCCTAAATAAATAAACAAATTTAAATGGGAACACCGTATATAAAAAATTTATAACAATTACGAAATATTAATATCCTTAAAACAATGAATTTGGATAAAATTGAATAAAAACATTAAAATTAATTAATAAATATAAATTCATTTTAAATACATAAATTGGGTAATATAAACCACACAGAAAAGGTAATAGGTTGATATTAACAAATTTGATTTAGAAAAATAGAAATTGAAGCAAAATCCCTAATAATTATCATAATGAAGAATTGTGAATAAATGAATCTATTATGTGTATCATATGTAAATTAAAATAAGAAAAGGGGAAATACAACATTTTATAGTCAAAATTATTTACCCACAAATCCTAGAATTTCAAAGACAATGAAAATTTAATATAACCTAATGAAAATAAATTATGTTATGACATTCATTACTAGTTGGTAATTTTCATATCAAATCCCATTAGAATTAATAATTCATATTAACACATAAAATACCATGAATTATGGTGCATTAATTATATTACATATTAAATGGATAATACATACATCGTATAATAGAAACTAGTCACACAATAATAGAATATTCATTAATGATGGGAAATTGTGACGAATTACCTTAACTCAGAATTCATGTTGGTTAAACATGATTAAACTATTATATAATGGTTTTTTATGTTATTAATTTACACCAGAACTATATCAAATTTTATAATATCATATATGATCTGATTATAAATCATTAAAACCTTTTTTCAATAATACTTGATTATTTCCATTATTTTAGGTGTTAAATGCCTTATCTTCTCAAGAATATTTTTTCATGAAGGTTCTTATTCTTATTCATATTATATAGTTCCATATTATCCAAATTTATATTAATGTTATAAATATCATTTTTTTTATTAAATATATTCTTAGAATCATTATTGAAAATTTAACATAGAAAATTGATCACATCACTTCATGGATACGTTAAGCCGTATGAATAAAAGAGTGATGTTATCATTTAATTAATGGTTGAAAGGGTGAAAGAATAATGTGATATTTGAATTTTAAATAATCAACATAATATCATATATGGCACATATATTCACAAATATTTTACTTATTAACTTCCATTTAAAGGGCATTTGAAAACTGAATCAAATCATTTCGAGATGTGGTAGCCCTATATACGCATGAGTGACATAATCATATTAGAAACAACATGTATAGTAAGAAATTTTATGTGATATTATCATATTATAAGTATAATAATACTATAAATATAATATAAATTATTTAAGTCAATTATTATATCTCTCCTTGAATATTGGTTTTGTAAAATCAGTTACATCGGTTTGTGAAGTGATAGTCTTTCTTACACAATATAGATGGTTTCACATCCCATATGAAAGAATATGATATGTATATAGGTCATAAAATTAACATAATAATATATTATCATTGGTAGGATAAGGATTATATTGTCTAATAAGTGTTAACTTATATTTTAAGGACATATAGAAAAAAAATGCATGATTTATAAATTTACCTCTTATTTGGAAAAGATATTTAGGTTTGCACAAAAATACTTCCGAAGTTCGTTTCATGATCAAAATAATGGTTCTAGAATTATTGGAGGGAATTAATGATGTAATTTTGGTTGGTATTTTCTGAACCAAATGTAATAGGATGTGTGAGCATGGGAAAATAGGGGGTGATATTTCATAAGTGGGGGAGAGGACAGACATTGAATTTTTGAAATTTTTTTTCCAAAACAACGTTTTTATCACCATAAAATTCTTTAAATGGAACATTTAATTTGATTATATTTTATAAAGATTAAATATGTCCATACAATTTAGTTTGTACATGTTTTTTGATCATTTTAACACTTATCTTTTTTACTTTAACCCCCCTGTAAATTAGTTTTTACCTTAACCATGATAATTAATTTTTAATGGTTTAACTATTCATAATGGTCAAACAAAGTTGAGATTATTATATAATATAAATTATTTTGATTAAAACATTGAATTTATTTTTCAATATTTAATTCAGAGAATCTGTAAAATCAAATTTAATATTTTACCAGCAGATATGACCAAAAATCATGTATTCAAAGAGAAAATTATCATATGAGTATATGGTTTTAATATCACAATTCAATATTAAAATTGTTACACTGAACTTATTTAGTTAAATTATAATAAAGTTTAACTAATTTTAATTTAAAAAAAATTAAAATATAATTATTCATTTATATTATTTTAAAAAATGTATTTTTAATAAAAATCGGTATTTTTTTGTATTCATCAAAAAATAAATATTTTCAGAAAAATTCAAAAAATTCACCCTAAAATAACTTTGAAATAATGATATCAAAAATTAATTTCATTTTATAGTATAATTGTTTTGAATGTGGTAAAAAATAATTTTAAATTATATGCATAAAGCACGACTAAACCTTTTTTAAGAAAAATACAGTTTTAATAATTTTTATAAAGGAATAATATTTTATCCGTAAAAAATATCTGACCATAATTTTATTAATTTTTTTATTAAAACTAGTACCCCAAAATTTTATAGATTAGTTATAATGGTATTGTAAATTACGGTGCATTTAGGCCTAAAGTTGTGTTTTTGACATGTTATCAAAGATATTGAATTTAATGATATATATTTCATAAGTATATTAAGCTCACTATTTTATGTATCATACACTATCAAATATAGAGTTATTATATTAAAATATTAGGGTGTTACACACCCCATTCAGATCACAATTTGGTTCCACGGAAGTCTTCGTGATTGTAGGTTGAGAAAATTACATGGGGGAATATACTTGATTGAGTGTTTTTTTCTTTGGACTAGAACATAAATATGAGACCAAGAATGGGTAGTTGGGACTAGTGTTAAAATTCATTATTTTTATTCTTTTTTTATTTTTTGTATGAAAATAATCACAAAATCTAATTTAGTATATATTATGTAATAAATTTTTTTTATGTTATGATTGATTTGGAATTATCCTTTTTTTCTATTATGATTTGTTTTATATTGATTCATTTATAATTTTTACACTATTTCATTTATACTACATCATATTTTATATTCCCACCAATATACATATTGGACACTTGATGTTGGTAGATAGCTTCTAGCATACGTGGTTATGCGCCTTGGGTCACATAGGAACCAATCTTGGTCATGTTAGGGAGAAATGACTCAAGGATGTTGGAAAGGGTTATTATAACCTAGGTTTAACTTTTTTATTTAAGATTTAGTCAAGGTAGAAAATAGAATAGTATGTGTCATGGATTAGTAATGAGATTGTTCAAAGTTGTAGATCATCTATATGTGAGGCAAAATCCCAAGTCATATTGGATGAGATTACTATTCTCGGGATATTCATGTGATAGTTGATATGTTATTTAACAATAAGTGATGAATTTTCCATGTAAGGGTACTATGTTATTGGATTTTAGTCATGGGATGGAAGAAATTGATTTTAATATTCATGCATTATGGTAGACATGTTGGGGTTGTCATATTCACTACCATGTTATGAACTCATTTACATAAATATAACATATTATTTTCTATACATGTTTTCTTATATATTGTGATACTTGGATAATTAATAATGATTTTCTATTATTATAAAAATATGATGAATTTTTTTATAATAATCATGAGATATTTTTCTTCTATGAATGAGAACATTGATCCTGGAGAATTTAGAAACCAATGTGAACATTCTAGAATTATGTTAGTATCATTGATATCTGATTATTTTTTGTTATCCATTTTACTATCATGTTTTTAGAGTTATGAATCAAATAATGTATAAGTATTTGTATGTTTTATCCTCTAGTTGAACAATAGGGTAGTGGAAACAAGCACACATCTCAAAAGGGAGAACAAGGAATTCATAAAGCACTATGATATCAGATTAATGACTACCTTAATGATAGTGTTTATGGGACATGCAATCTATGTAGAGTGATTATAATCAACATCATCCTTTTATTTATGATATGATAAAATATTATCATTACCAACACTGACCCATGTTTCAAAGATAGGTTGTACCCCAGGAAATATAGTTTTTGAATGAGTTTATCCAGAACACCATCAATCATTTAGAGACCCCCAATAGAGAGGAGGGTGAACCTTGTGGTGTATATTCTATGGTGATCATCCAATAAATTGTGGTATATCTTTTTTCATGCTAATAAGTATGAGGGAATAACATTGGAAAATTAAAAAATACATGTTCTTAGATTAATTTCACCTAGATACACCATTGGAGGAGAGAGCGCACAAATTCATGCACCTGATGCAAGTGGCATTACTTCTAGGGACTACATTGCACATTTTATGAACCTATTGCATTTTACATTAACATTGGATAGATATTATTTTTCATGGGTGAAGCTTTTATAAGATAGTATTCAATATGAGATAAAGTCACAATTTAATGGGTTTTGGATGAAAATCTTCTCAAACATCTTGAAGAATGGTCTTATCTCTAAAGGGACCATGGCAGAATCCTTGAGTGGTGGGAAAGAATATTTTACTGGGTGGTCGGGTAGCAAAAACATTTCCATTTAGAAACATCATTTCAAGTTCTACCATTATGAAAATAGTTGGTAGATAAGTCAATGTAGTAGGTTATTTTATTTATGTGGTGACTAGGTGAAGTGTTTTCATGTACATTGTCTTGTCACGAGTTAGATCAATTCCCTAGGCCCCCAGTTGAGTGTCATTCATGTAGCTATATGAGGCATTTTTATTGTATTTGTTAGAAAATCAAATAAATAGATAAGTACAGGGGAGTTAGATAGATGTTGGAATCAGTAATAGAGTCTGTTACACAGCTATAAATGAGTAGTTGAATTTGAACTATTCATACAGGATGTGTAAGAGGACATGGAACACCATGGATGGTATAATAGAACCATAAAGATTTCATATATTAGGGTAGTCTAGATGGATCCCAGGGTGATGAGGTGATCCGAATACATGCTTTATAGTATACACTTACTAGGCATGTTGTGGGACCTTCCACTATTTGATGTAATATTTTTGTATAATTTATCCTCATATGTGATATTTTTTATATAGTAGAATCACGATCTTTTATATCGACTCAATTTTTAGATGAATTAGGTTTGACTACGATGTATCAATTCATATTTATGTCCATTAACAAGGTATTAGGGGTGTGGGAAGATATATTCTTTGCAAAATGGGATATTCTTTTGAGATAGGTAGTAACCTTTTTCTCTAGAATCTATTGATGCTGGAAATAATGAAATTCATTTTGATCTAGGTAATGTATTGTATAGTTATGTACTAAGATCATAAATATTATTATCAATGTAAAAGGACTTTCCTATCTCATTTATGGTTTATTTATACCCACTATGTAGAATGTTATGTTCTAGTTAGTCATTGAAGACCAATTTTGTGGAGATTGGATTTTCCCATGAAGCATGTAGGAAGAAATTTTTTGGATGTTGGTGAGTTGTAGTAGAGTAGTTTTAATCTATAAGTGGACAAATTTCAGAATGTATCTGATGGATATTTCCAAGAATTACCACCAGAGTAGGAGAGTGATTTGACTATCAAGTTTATGCCAAGAATCAAACCTATTTCTATTCCACTATAGTATATAGAACCAAACAAGATTTCAATGCTGATTTTTATTATTATATGGAATATAATAAATTTATATATCCAAGTTAATCATTGTGGGGTTCTTATGTATTTTATCATGAAGTGACATCGATCTTATCACTTATATATGGATTACTAGTGGCCAATCCAAATGAAATTCAAGAACCTATATACCTTTTCATGCATCGATAATCACTTCAATCAGTTATAGAGTGCCTAGATAATATACAATATTTACATTAGGTCATAATTCCATTAGTTTTAATTGATACCATATGGCAGACCCTCGACTTCTTCCTAGAGAAGAAATGGCTTATATGAGTTCATGGAAATGTCATTTGGTCTGAAGAATACACCATCAGTATTCATGAACATGAAAAATCACATCCACCATCCCTATATGGATTATTTTTTTGTGGTTTCCATCGTTGAAATATTGATTTTCTCCATGTCAAGAGACTTTCACAAAAACAAATCAGTTTCATCATATGTATGTTGAGAGGTAATAAGTTATATTACAAGATATCTGTAAGTCATTTTTTGATTGAAATTTTGAACTCATTGGGCCACATTATCTTAATTTATAGTCTTTTAGAGGTCCCATAGAATGTTAAAACCATAGTATCTTGGGAATGTCACAATAAATTATTTATGACTCAATAAATTTAGGGTTTAGTAGGCTATTACTAGAATTTTATCTTGAAATATCTTTCTTAGAGCACTAATGTCAGGTCAGACCTAGAGAGTGATGAATCTTATATGTTATGATTCTTTTAAGGTGTTTTACTATGAATTTAATAGTTTATTTACAAAATAAATTATCCAAATTATCTCTAATAGATATAGTAAATATAACGTGTTTTCTGATTTATTTATATTCAGGCATGGGGAAGTTCAAATGATGGGAGATTGAGTTGTTTCTTATAGATATTTATAGGTTTAACCTCATGATAATAATTGTAACACTCTTGATATGGATTTATGTATAGTGATTCAAACCCTAAATTTCCTATGTCAATATTTTTTAGATGATTGTTTTATGGTCTATATGGATGGAAATATATTTAATTATATCATTTCATATCATGACCAGAACCTTTGGAAGAGGATATGGATTGAGTATCTATAGTTATTCTAATATGAGTTCACATATATCCATATAAAGGGAAATATTATTTTTGACACATTGACTAAATATATGTTGTCAGAGAAATTTCATGAATTTTCTGATGATTAGCAGCTGATTGAATACATTGTTGAATTTAATATAGATATACTTGAGTCAAAAGGGTGAGAGACTCTAACATCAACATATGTTATTCCTATAATTCTATATCATATCAAGAGAAATAAGTTTTCTGATATATATGATTTATCCCTAAGAGACAACATTTATGTTGGAGAGCCACCATATGACTATTTACATGACAAAAATGATGATATATAGGTCTATTGTCTCATATTATTTCATATGGGAATGTTCAGGGAGATAATAATGGATTTATATTCTTATAAATGGATGGTATATCATTTGATAGTAAATATTTTTCATTATCCCAATAGGAAATACTAGTATCTAGGTATAGAGAAGGATATAATTGGATTTATGGAATTATATTTCACCTGTTAGAATGTGAAGACTGGGCATCAATGACCAACCGAGTTTTGCAAAAATTGCACAATAAAAAAGTGAAGTGGGAGGATATCAACATTGACATCGTAATTGGATTACCCAGAATAACATGAAAAACTATTCAATGATGGTGATCATGGATATAAAAATGATGGTATCCCACTTATTGTGTATTAGTGATACCTTCAACATCAATGATTTTGGTAATATGTATACATGTGATATAGTTTGGTTGTATGGTGTTCTATATAGTATCACTTCATATCTTCATAATTATTTTACCACATTATTCTATATGGTCATTCTAAAGGGGATGAGTTCACATTTCATATTTATTATAGCCTAAATTCCTCTAATGAAATAAATGTATAGTATATGATACATAGGTGATATGTTTTGAGCTTGTGTTCATGAATTTAGTGGTTCATAAGACCAACATATGAAACTCATAGAATTTTCTTATAATAATATCTTATAGTAAATGAATAATAGTGATCCATTTGTGTATTTTAAGAAATGTCATTTCATTATACATTTATTGTATTGAGGTGTGTGATTAAGTAATCAGTGGACCTATTCTTATTCAAGAGACATCTATATAGGTTCATTTTATTTAGAAATAGTTGGTATCCATAAATAGTGGGCATAAATCTTATGCCAACCATTTTTGATTTCCTCTAGATTTTGAGTTTTTTCTCCATGTTTTTCATTGAGTGTCACCTAGGATTGTGAAATGTCATATCAGAAACTGAGGAAAGTTAGTTGCAAGGTTCATTTTGAAATTTGAGGTAGTAGAGAGAATTTTTTCTAGTGGATTTTTGATTGGTCCTTTTATAGTGTTAAACTCTATACAACATGTGTTCCATGTTTCCCACCCTTATATACATTATCTTGAACCTTTCCAAGTGTTAGTTGATGATAATGTTGTGGATCATGTTGATGCATTCATTATGTATCATCTTATCAGTATCATATACTTTAGTGAGAATAATCTCGAAAGGAAGACCATTCCTCTAGAGTGAGTGTAGTGAAAACAAGGAAATATTCTTGAAGATACCAGGTAAAGGGAGTTATATATGTTGAAAAAGTGTCTTGATTTGTCTTGTGATTCCCCTTAGTGATTCACGGAAGAAGAGTTTGAGGATGAGACACTATATGATGGTTAGGTTGTAAGATATCACATTTTTACCCAGGTAAATTTCTCAAAATGTTATTTTTGAAATATTTTTATTACTATAAATGATCATGTACTTACCTTAAAATATTTTATCAATAGTCAATAGGGGATCATAGGTAGTATGATATAATGTGATAATTGTGGTATGTTCCAAGGGGGATTTCGTAGTTTCATCGGCTAGATGGTGAATGGGTTGTAGGTTGTATTTCATAAGGTATACCCACTACCTCAATGGTGGATTATCAAGACATAATTATATTTAGTTTAATAAAATAATCTAGCTAGTGAATTCCTTCTTGGTCAAAATTATGATGGGAAGAATTATATTTTTTCCTTATAAACATCTTTATGCTATTTAGTTTCCTCTTTTGATCACAATTCATGATTTTTATTTTTTATGGATTCTCATAGGAATAATAGAATTCTAAAACACATTTAATCTATTACTTTATCCTTTATATGATTCATTGGACTATAATCAATGAGTTTTTATTACTTTTTTTTATAAAATCCTAATGTTTTATTCATCGGCCTCCTTCATCCCTCCTTAGTGGAGGGTGTCAATAACTATCCAAAGGGGATATTCATGTGGTGAACATATCCAAACTCCTTATACATGGATTTGTTATTTATTTCATAACATGTGTTGTCTAAGATAAATCTCTAAGGTATGATATATTCCTTCAATATATAAAACCATTACGATCATTCTGGAACACCGTTCATGTAGCCTATGTTAATTATTTAAATCTTGACATGATCAAATTATAATAATTGAATCTATTATGGATCCTGTTGGGTATGTTTGACATTGATATTTGTATATATTTACATCCAAGAGGTATTCATGCCATTTAAATTTTATTGAAACATTATGGTTATGACCATTTATTTTTTAAATTAAAATTTAAATTGGTTATGGTTTTGCATTTCATTATAATTAGATAATTTTATTTGGTCACATGGCATATAAATGGGTAATTATTATAGAATGGGAAATGGGAATATAGGATTTATGACATAATGATATATATATTTTATAATTTTAAACTTGTATTATTAGTTAAATGATATGTAACTATAAATGGAAATATAATTAAAAAATTTCATGGATTAACCAATATTTTATATGTTATAAATTTTGGCATGTATGGTGTTTTTATATCACTCCGATAATGCATGGTTTCATAGGGTTAGAAATATGATATCTTGATCACTAAGGGTGAGATGCATCTTAACATAAATCCTTTAGGATAAATTCATGAATATATAGTGAATGAGGGTTGGACACATTGTTTATTGAAAAAAAGGAGGATAATTTGGGTTTCTTAGTTCTTATTAAAATGGTTCAAGATGTGTATGATTATTTAGGGTGAAAGTATTTATTATTTTGTCATTTATTTTGTAATTTATAGATATATTTAATTAAAAATATTTGTAATAGAGAAATTAAATGTAATTCCATTCTTGATATCAGCACTATAGTATAATAATAAACACATCTATCTTTATATCAAGGTAAGATTGAACTGAAATTAGGTGTAAAACTATAGCTTGATGTTTGGGTGGTTTACATTGATGACATGTTCTAATTTATGAAATAATAAAATGTTTATCATAAAATTTCATACAATATTTATTAGGATAGAATGGTTTAGGAATATTTGGTCATGGACTATGGGGTTTTAGTCACATCTTATTTGGTATTACATTTCATACGGAAGAAGAGTTCATGGATATATGTCTAATAAAGGGTAAGGGGACATATAAATTATTGGTTTTACATGGGATTGGGATGTGAGAATAGATATGTGACTGAGCATGGGTCTTGAGGTTGGTGTTGGGATCCTTTATTATGATTGTTTTTTCTCTTTTGACATTTATAAAGTAATTTATGTTGGAATTCATTATAGAATATTATTTTTTATATTAGGGTTGAATTGGAATTTTCCTATTTATCAATTGTATTTTTCATATAGAATAATTTATCATGTTTTTTATATTTTTATTATTCTTCAATAGAGGTTAAAGTATCTCCACAATATATATTAGACCCTTTCCACTAGTCGAGAGCCTTTAGCACTTTGGGAGGCATGTTTGAGGTCATGTAGTGACCCGTATCTTTTCTATGAGGGAGGACCAAAATGAGGATTTTATATAATTATTTTAAAACTATTTGTAGAAAAAAAAATTACATATACATTTAAGAAATTATGGTAATATATGTATTATTTGAATAACATTACTTGATAATTTTTGGGTTACACAATCCTTAGAGAATACATGAATGAGATAATTATGTGGTTAATGATTGATCACTCATTGAGGGATGGAATTTTTTCACAAATATTTTCTTTTTTTGTTGTGTGGTGTAAATGCCTCCCTTTCTGTGTATACTATATGTTTCATTAATTTCTATAGAAATGTATTATAGAAATTAAATACCATTTTTTTAGGTTATAAAAGAAAATTTTTGGCCTATAGATATATCTAGAATCAAGGAATCTGGGAGCCAAGGGTGTAGTTTATTTTGAAGGATTTTCTTTGACTGTTCGTGAACCATAATGATGTTATGGATAAATGTTTTTGAAATTTTTACATATATAATTTATTATAAGTTTTTTTCATATATATTATTGGACTAATAAATGTATATGCACTTAAATTGTGAGTTCATATCCTTCCACCTTACATCACACACCATGTTGTTCTCGTTCCATGTCATTTATTCTCATTAATATACATTGCATTAGGTTCCTGAGATAATACATGGGAACCTGAGGTAGATTCCACCCATGAATAGGTTCCTATTCTCGGTATTCATATAATGTTATTCAAATTCATCTTATCTAAATAGAGAATGGATGCCTAATGAACTTTAAAACATCTAATATTAACATAAATTCACTATTCTTCCAAATATCTTTTATTAACGTGATTTTTGAGTAAAAACCTATGAATATGGGATATAATGCCTATAAAAAGTCCTTCTTAATTACATTTCTTCCATGGGAACCAAAGTACCCAAATATAGATAGTTAGGGTAATGAAAAATATGAGCCAAACTACCTCAGTATAAAAACACCTCAGCACCAAGACGCCTATGAATTGAGACATGGGACTGCCATGATACAAGATCTTTAAGACACTGGGGCATTAATATACCAAAAAAACTATTCAACAAGGCTATCGCACAAGGGTTAATCTAAACCAAGTATGAAAATTAATCATCTGAATACTTGTGTTCCAACATTTTCCCAGTTTTATAAAATTTTAACACTTATACCTAATCCCATAATAGGGAACATCTCTCCCCAGTGTCATGACTGGTAGACATATTTACACATTCCTCATTCATTATATTTAATTCACCCATGAATCCTATTATGTGATATGAAAACCTATGAAGTTTATACATGGTTAAAACATTTCCCAAGTGCCTTACTTAGTCACAAATTCACTCAGGCCTTCTACAAAGGAAGCTCTATAACCAAGCCACCTCCTACTAACGAATCCCTAACAGGTTTTTATATACCATGGTTGTTTTTCCCTCAAACCCAAATCTTATATTTGATATGGGATATAGTCTCAAACAACCTTTCATATCTATATATTTCTATCACTGACCCCCATGATCAATCGAGTGGTAAAATGAAAACATTTTTAGATAGTTTATATTCAATTTGGATTGGGTATCCCGCAACCACATCCTTACTCACTAAAAATAAAATCAATAAATATTATAAAATTATTTTATTCAATTTTATTTAGTCTATATACTCCCCTTGGTTCTACATATACCATGTGTAATTAATCCCCTCTTTTTTCTCAAAAATTCATTATATTGAGAAAATAATCATGGTTTCATTAAATAAAAATATTTGATATACTAATCTTAGTTTATGAAATTCATTCACCAAAATTAAAATTTAATATTATATAAAAATTGATCAATCATGTATAAGTACATCATGAAAATATTTTTAGGTACCATTCAACTACCAGTCACAGTTATACAACTAAAAAAATCATTCCACAAAGACTTCAGTACATGTGTTAATATACATAGACTGGTTGTGTTCAAGACCTTAAGCATTTAATCTTAAACTATGTGTATTTTGATTCCATTTCACGTAGCATACATAGGACACACCATTGTGGGTCAAACCCAACATCCCAATGCCATTACTATGTCTTCACCCCCTCAAGTGGAATTATCTCAAATATATTAGAATCCATGTATGTGATGAGAATAATAATAAAACTCTATTATATGATGAAAATAATACCACCATTATGATAAATATTGGATAAACAATACTTATGGGTTGATCATTAAATTCCCTAAATACTTGTCATTTTGGGGATATAGAACCATCTATTTTTATATAATGAGCATAATAAAAACTTCCATATGTGATGTTCATAAGATTCCTACATGGAATTACATGAAGAAGATAAAATATATGATCATTTCTACATTGTATATCATTAAGAATCCTAGATTAATCCATGAATTCCAAACCATAAAAGGAAAAACATATATCCTTTTCCAAGGTCTATAATAGGTACGATGTGTACCATTATGTGGTATGAAACTATGGGATGGTTAATTCAAAAAAAAAATGATAAATATGAATCCCATTTTATATTATCTATCTAATATCCTTATCCAATATCCATTGTGATTTTATGAGCATTGTTTATCCCTATGGGTCTGAAATTTTGGGAATTAGAGAAAACATTATAGGCTCATGGTTTATACACTACTAATAGTAACTATTTAGAACTCCTGTGGATTATATTTTATGGTCATAGTAGTTATTATCATTGTTTAGGATGTATTTTTCGAACCATGTATGTTTACCAACCAACCATGAAAGCGTTTTAGATTTTTTATAATGGTTATCACATGGCTTAATAATATTTATCTAACCATTTTTCTATCCCTATGTAATGATGTATTTTGGGATTTTGAGGTGTAGTGGATACCACATTGTAAAAAATCGTTTGACTAATCATGCCACCTAACCACGTATGTAGTAATAAAATTAATAAAAATTGATACTTACCCCTATTCCATTTGTTGTTATTAGGTTTAATCATCTATTCATATTTATTTGGCACAACATAACCAATATTGGACACATTTTATTGTTCTCTCATTAGATCCATGGTGATTTCCAATCATTCCTAGGGGATCCCATCAGGATATCTTATATTTTATTTAATATCATATCTATTTTCTAGATATCTCCTTCATCATATTTCAATTATTTTTATGGAACCTATGGTATAATGAAGATATGACTATTATAATTAGGGTATTTAGTGTAGAAACAAGGATTTTCCCAAATTAATTTCATGTCTTAAATCAATTTAATAAGGCTTTCATAGGAATTTTTTAAACCTTGAATTTTTTTTGGTTATTTTAATAAAATTGTTTTTGTGTTTATTTGGATGAACATACCCCATTCTAACTTTTTGTTCAATTATTATTTGAATACCAAGTTGATTTAAATTCCTAATCATTATGGGATTTAATATAGATTCAAGAAAAAAAATATTTTGATACCTTGGATTTCTCTTAAACTAACTGGATATTTAAAATATTTTATTAATAATATTTACCTTGATGAGATCTTCAAAATATAAGAAAAAAATATGAAAGATAAAATCTATAGGGAAACCCTCTTATTGACCCTTCATTATTGGAAGAAGTTATATGAAAAAACTAGATTCTATTAGAGGAAGGTTTTGGAAACCAGAGATGAATAATATATCATTGTTCATAATTTATCCAAAACAATCCACATATCTTCTATGGTGAATGGGAATATATAACATCTAATTGTGGATTGGTAAAAATTAGAGGATATTATAACTTTAAAAAAACTCAATAGGACTCTAATTTCGGTTTTGAAGCTTATATGATTGATGGATAGGGATGGAAATGACTGGAATCCATCATGGAATCTATGTTACATGAGAAAATTGCCTAAGGTTCATTCCAAATGTTCTTAAACTAAATTTTTTTAATAGGAATTGAGATTTAAAGTATTTGTTTCCTCTGGAATTAAGGATGATCTCATTTATTTAAGATTCAAACAATCCAAGTGGTTTCTAATGGGTTTGTTCGTAGAACCAAAAACATCCAATGATTCCACATCCATTTGGACCTACTTTCCAAAGGTAGGCACTCATTAGTTGTGGACTGATGAGGCTTATGAATTTTCATTGGTCGAGAGGATGGGAAGTCAGACTCATCCAAGCTTTTTGAGGGGAATTATTGTCTACTCCATGACTCTACTTATATATTTAAATTATGTTCGTGAATCCTTATTACATTACCAAGTATAAAATGATCTTTCCTTTAGATATGAAAATCAATGATTAAATATGTAGGAAATTTAGAGAATCTTTTATATGTATTCAAGGTTCTTCATCGATAGAGAATCATCTGTATTTGTTAGAGATTCTTAGTTAATGGTATCCTTCAAAACATAAAACTCTCTTGGTCATCATGATAAACATACTAGTTTTAAAGCTACTCAATGGGGCACTTAAAGTTTATTATCATTCAGAAGGACATGGATTATTTCAGAGTTGGGATCGTACCCGCAGATGGGCTACCTACGTATCCTTTGTTTTGGAAAAGAAATCAGAACCCACGTAGTTCTAGTAAGGGGGTAGGATGTTTATGATTGATGGATCAAAGAAAGATTTCATAATTACTTTTACACTCTAAGCTCAAGTGAGTCATGCTCGGTGTGAGAAACAAGAGGTATTGGTAAAACTAGACAATTGTGCCATGAAATATGAAATCATAAGAAATGATGTCGGGCTTATGTATGTATGACTACCCAAAATAGATGAATATTGGGTTTTACTTCAGGGAAGAAACCCAGGAACAAGGTTCATAAAGGTATATGTACTTTATGGAGATTTGGGTACTCTAACTTGGGTCTTACTCTTGAAGAAGATGCCCAAATTATGAGGGGGCTTATGATTGGGTTTTACTCCTAAGAAGGAAGCCAAGATCAAAACTAAATTAAGACTGGTTAATAGAAATTAAGACTGGGGCTTACTCCTGAGAAGGAGGCCTAGGATAAGGGACTTATGACTGGGCATTACTCCTAAATAGGATTCCCATATTTGTAGACTTTGAGACTGGGGATTATTCCGGAAGAGGAAACCCAGGTTAATAGAACCATGGTTGGGGCTTACTCCTGAGGAGGATGCCCATATTTGGGAACTTTAAGACTGGGGATTACTCCTGAGAAGGAAGCCCAGGTTAATGGAATTATGACTGGGGCTTACTCCTAAAGAGGATGCCCAAATTATGGGACATGGGGCTTACTTTTGAAAAGGAGGCCCAAATTAATGAGGACTTGGGGCTTACTCCTAAGGAGGATGCTCAAATTAATGAGAATTTGGACTGGGGCTTACTCCTGAAAATGAGGCCCAAATTAAGGATTCTCTCATCTTAAAGGATGATGTTGAATGAATGAATTCTCTAACTTTAGTGATGTAAAGATGTGTAAATCACTAGGTTTTGAGAGATGTTCCACAGAAGTCCTTTCAGATAAGGAATCCAACAAAGAAATCATGCCATAAATGGATTTAGAGAGAGTTCTGAAGGCTTGATCTTGAAGAGGAGAGGTGGATAGGCATAAGAGAGGTGAAATAAGCAGGAAGGGAACCCAAAAAGAGAGGGGCATGTAAGTACTATGTGGACGAACAAGTTCTGTGTGGGCACACAAGTCCTGGTCGCACAGGTATACCTACGCGACACATGGGTACTTGCGCGCCAGCCAATCCATAGGGTAGAACTTGGGTGAGTCTTGGCTCAAGCCTTTTATACTAACCCTGGAGACTTTTAGAAGAGAGGCGCACAAGTTATGTGGAAGGAGTAAGGTGGTGCGCAAGTGTGGCCATTTCCGTTAAGGGCTGTCCACCTAGGCGTGCAAGTATTGATGAGTTTCAACACTTAGGCCTTCCTCCCCCTCTTTAGATCTTAAGTTCTAGGTAATAAATTACCTTAGAAGTATTCAGAAACTTTGAGAAGAGACTAGGGTGCCTGGAGCTCAAATCTGAGGTTCTGGAATTTTTTTATCCCTGAAATGGGGGCCCACAGGGGGTATTTATAGACTGGAGAGACCCTGGGGAAATTTCAAAGAGGGTGCGAAAGTCACTTGTGCGACCACTGAGAGGCGTGAATGTATACTTGCGCGACCTTGTTGAAACTTGCGTGATACATGTGCATTGGAATCTTGGTTCATGCCTTTGTCAATTTTTGATTTTTTCTTCAAAGGATGAATCACTTTATGCTAAGGCATTTCCCTTTCCATTCATTTAGACTCTGTGACAGAAGGGAGCATCAATAAAAGTCCCCCCTCAGAGTTGGATCTGAAAGAAATGTGGATGTGACTCTGAGGAAAAGTAGAAAACCAAAGGAAAGGTAGTGTTCATGTGTTGAGCGTGTCGAGGGCGGCGCGCAAGTATTGAACCGCGAAGGCATCAGCGTGCAAGGGTGCAGCCTGGCCTATAAATACACAATCATTCTCGTGCAAAGCTACCGGATTTCAAATTTTTGAGCTCTCGTCGCAAAAGTTTCTTTTTTTCCGTTGTTTCTTCGTTGTCGCACTTCTGTCAATGTATTTGGACTTGTGCGGTTATACTTGTGCGCCAAAAACCTGCGCGGCACATCATACTTGCGCGACACATCCATACTTGCGCTCCAAGATTAGACTTGCACGCCTTAATTCCTTTGCCATTTTTTTCGAATTTCTTCACAAATTGTATGAAAAATAAACCCATTTAAGAGTTATCTCATTAAAATTTTGGGCAGATTCAATGGCTCCCAAGAGAATCAGAACGGCTGACGAATTAGCTAACAAACAGATTGATGATATGATGAGCATCATTGGCCATGATTACTATACTGTCTACGAAAGAACTCTCCCAGATTTGGATAATTATTTGAAGAAGTATCATCGTGACTTCCCTCAGAGCATTTATCTACCTTTGTATGGCTATGGTCATCTGTGAGAAGTTACTATTCTATAAGCGAAGAACTATCTAACAATTTCTTGGTTTCAGAACTACACCAACTTTGCTGCAGCAAATATCTCATGTGGAGGAGTATTTATAAGTGCTGGAACAGTGGAGAAGGTCCATATGATGCATCATATCCCTTGTACGCCAAATCTGAAACCTCATAAACCTGAGCTTCACCCACATTGTTATCCCTCAATTTTCTGAAACTCTCAGATGGATCAATCCAAAGGCTGGAAGAGAAGTTGGGACATCCATCCTAGAGGAGGTGTGAAGCCAACCTGGATGTGGTCATACTGGGTGCGACAAAACTGTGTAGAGTTTGTTAAGGAGTTGAAAGGGGTTGCGATATATGCAGTCATCTCGGCTGGGCAAACATATATTTACAGACATGATAACTTCGTGCCGGAGATACTCAGCCGTTGGATCCCAGAAACCAATTATTTCCATCTAAATCATGGAGAAGTAGGCATCAGTCTGTGGGATGTCCACAAGATCTCTGGGGCTCCAATTCTGGGTGATATGTATGATGAATTCATCCCTCCCAAGGTGACTTGGAATGATTCGGAGAAGTCCCCAGCTTTGGCTAAAAAATTATTGAAAATCTTCCATAAGCTCAAGAGTTTAGAGACCTCCCTGACTCATTCTAGAAAAGATATTCATCCAAAGGAATGGATGAATATATTTCCTATCGATAATCAGGAGAAGGAACCGAAGGAAAAGGGATCAAAGGAGAAGGGATCCAAGAAGAAGGGGCCCAAGGAGAAGAGGCCCACTCGTCCTACCACATTCCCCAAAACAGAGAAAAGGGGTGCTCCTGGCACATTCTGGTCGACCCTAGAAGTAGGGGAATTTGAAAAGTGGGGATATGAGGTGAATCATAGAATCCCAAAGAAGACTCGTCTGGTGGTATTTTTGTCCTTGTGGCTTAGTGTTTATCTTCTACCAGTCAGGGACTCGAAGGGAGGCGTCAGGCCAATGACCTTCGTTATTGCGGTAAAGTTGGCTGAGGGAAAAATGGATGGGTTGGCCACCCCCATTTTTGCAAAGATTCATAGGATCTTAATCCATGTCTTCATGGGTAAGTCTCCTTTAATAATAGTGGGACCATTCCAAGTTTTGTGGGGATGGATAACCACTCACATCAGGATGTATAATGTACAGAATGGAGTACAGATTCTTGGAAGTTCTTTCAGGCCATCAGTGCAGGAATTCTCTAGAATTTCTCCATTAGTTCACAATGCTTATGACATGAAGGTCAGGATGAGCATGTATAAGTAATTAAATTTCTTTCCTTATGGAAATCCTCCAACTGGGCGGTTTGTTGACGATGGAACAGTCGGCCTGGATTTGAGGGCATACATGCTGGCCTGAAGAGATGGTGTGCTGGTTGCCAGAATTGACGGAGAGATTATATACAAGGCCTATGCCCCATATAGATTTGCACGTCAATTCAAGTGTTTGCAGCAGACTGTTGTATCTCCCCACGTGCATGTCAGGTCAGAGGAACATCTGATGGTTGCACAAAAACTATGGTTGTTGACATCTAGGGAGAAGACCGGGGCAATGTTTGAGCTTATAGTTGAAAAAGCAGAATATAACTTGACTGCATGGTATGCCGAGCTCTGGATAGCAGCATATCCTAGAGGTGTGCTGAATCAGCTAGTTTATCCAGTGGGGAAAATGAAGAGGACTGTAGAAAAAGAAACTCTACCTCATGAAGTTGATACTTCCCCACCTGACGCTGATTCGCCAGATTCCTCATCTAGGACTGATTCACCGGATTCCCAAGATGGGGATGATGAGGAACAACAAGCGGAAAATCAGCCTCGTGCCCGATATAATCCTCTGGTCAGAATCAAAAGACTCACTCCATCAACTCCGGGTGAGTTACTTCATTGTGGCAATTTAATCACCATTACTTTATAGAGCAACAAGTCTTATTTTCTTATTCTCTATCAGTAGTTGCAGGAGCCGGGAAGAATCTAAAGTCGAATATTGTAGGACCTTCCTCGAAGCCTTTTGGTACACATACTGAATATCTACGACCAGTGGCTATCCAAACATGGAAGAGTCTATATTGTGGTACTGAGACTGCCTGGCTGGATTTGTGCGAGGGGCTACACCTCCCTGGAATAGAAAATCTTGTGGCTTCTACAGATATCCATTACGAGGATAACCCCAATGAAGTGCGGGCTTATATGAGAGAGTTGTAAATGCTCATATATGCCACTGACGATTCCATTGCTGTCACCAAGAGGGTGAAGGAAATGATAGATCGTGGCACCGTTGAGGGGACTAATGAGGAGTGGCACGATTACGTGGCCCCCGAAAATGTAAGTTTTCTTTCCTTATATTCCTTGAAACTTGATTTCAGTCAAATATTTTTTACTCAAGGAAATTATTAAATTCATCCTGTAGCTTGCAAAGAAAGGAACTACTGAGGTTCCTTCGCCACAATATAGCCCTGGTGGTACTTCCATCAGGGCTGCTACTGAATCTGCTCATGAATCGGGCGAGATATCTCCAGTACAGCAGGCCATGAACGAAGAGTTGGGAATGACCTTCCATTCTCCAATTCAAGTTCCTTGAAGGGAGACTGCCGATACTCCCAAAAAACCAAATAAGCAAAGGCAACGAAGGAGGACGTCCACAGCTAAATGCTTCATTAGTAGTGGTAAGTCCTTCAAATAATCACGAGTCTTAAACCATGAAAAAGATTGCTCATTTTACATGGGATTGTAGGGGATTCTTCAATTTCCACTTTGAGGGAGAGGATTGATCCTCCTTTGAGGACCACGGAGGGTTCTGTGGAACAATCGAAAATTCAGGATGACTTGGTTTCTCCTGGAGAAGAGCCAGCATCTTTTCCCAGTATCCCTCCTGCTACTGTTGCAAGAGGAGAATAACCTACTTCTGGTAAGTTAACAATGCTTCATAAAATGTTTAATGAAACATCGATTGACTTCCATTCTATGATACTTCAGGTTCAACCCCTACATTAGAGCTTTTGGCAGCTATTGCAACTGATTCCATGATTTTATCTAAAGATGTTGTCCATAGTCAGGGACTGCAGGATGAAGGTTACCAAGAAGACACATCAAATGCTCCCACTGGTGAGATTAACCAGGATTCTGAGATGAAATTAGATGAAATGATGGAACTGGATGCATCTTTCAAAGATTTTATAAATCATGTTAAATTACCATATAATTTAGAACATTATGGACGTGAGTTTTATCCTTTGTCCTATTAAAAATAACTTCTTATTACATGTCTAATCATGATCGGTTCAAATGTGCAGTTCTATCTTGAGCAAGCTGCTGAACTACCCATTCCTGAAGGGGGTACAGAAAACCCTACTATTGTGGAGACATTAGCACAAGTGGAGTTGAACCCAGTGGAGCTTCCTCAAACTCATCCTGAAAATCCTGTCAAAGCTATGAAAGATGGGGAGGAGCCTTCTCAGGTTACTAATCTATCATTGGGTAAGGGATAATAATATTTGCGACTGTACTTAATCTTTAAGATAGTCAATTATCTTTTTTTATCCTTTGAAACTAACCAAATCATTAAATTTATTATGCAAGGACATCAATTTCAGTGGCTAGATCTGGAGGTGAGGCCTCAGCCTCCGTCCCAACGAGAATTGAAAGTGAAGAAGAAAAGGTCAGGGGGGAAGGAGCAGAATAGGGAACTTCTTTAAGTAAATTAATCCCATATTACATTCCTTCATGTGACAATGATGCTGAGTCGAATCCAGAAATACAGAAATAATTCCAATTTTCATGACGCAAAGCATGGCAAAACATATGGAAGATCATACCCGAAGTGCCTTTAGAAGATCTATAATCGAAGATCCCTCGACCTTCATCCCTATTTGTCATACTGGTACTTGGCGGTTTTGTATATCAAAAGATCCATGCCGCGGTAAAACAAGCCATCTTAAGGAGGGAGAAGGAGAAAAGGTGTTGTGAAGATCTGACCAGGGTGAAGCTGTCAACCAATATTAGCGAATTTGAGGCTGCAGTATCCCGATATGAGGCTAACTATGATGCCAAGATGAAAGAACTGAAGAATAAGATCAATGATAAAGTCATCCAGCAAATACACATTCAGCAACAGTAAGATGTTGTTACTGGAGAACTTGACCAACTCAAAAATTCAGTGGAGGGAACTCAAACGAGTGGTATGAAAGCCGTCACAAATTCCAAGAAAGCACTTTATCAAGCTGAAAAGAGTGAAGTTGGTCGAGGGCATGAGCTTCATGTAGCTGCTGATGAAGCTTGGGATGCTCTACATCAAGTGAAGACTTATGTTGACAGTCTTTTGTAATTTCTTGGAAAATAGAAGAGACTCCAATCTGTGGACGTCCTTCTAATTCTTGTGCATCAAATGAAAAACACTCTCATCTTCAATCATTTGTGCACGCACTTTCCTTTTCTACCTCCTTTAGATTTTTACCTAAGCCAATGGGCCTAGTAAGCATAGTTTGATTTTTACTAGGATTATTATAAATAACCCTACAAACTTTGAATCTTTTAATTTCTCAATATTACCTAAATCATACAAAATTTATGTTTAGTGAGCTCGAACTTGACTTTTATTCAGAGTTCCCTTGTCTTTTATGGGAAGTTAAAAGTCATGCATGTCGGACATAAAGAGGCTAATGTTTAAGGTCAAAATATCTTTGACCAAATGGATTAAAATTGACTCAATTCTTTGATAATTTATCTGAAAACATATTACCACACTCAAGTATGAGGGAAAAAAATTTAAACTATGACTTAAGAAATTTTGAATCTGAGGAATGATACAAAAAATGGATAAAAGGAATTAGGAGAAGTAGTTCCCAATAATGAAGTTACCATTATTTAACAAACCCATTAGGGGGTTGAATTATGCCGGGCCGCCTAAGGGAATTTGCTGGATAGTCAAATAATAGTATCTTTTGGCTGACAAGTCTATTATGTAGACTATTTATGCAAGGCCGACTAAGGGCACGTGCTGCATAGTCAGGAAAAAGTACTCTCAGAAATTTACTTTTCTACTGCTAAAAAGCCTGTGGATGTTTATGAGGATTCAAATTTTCCAAAGAATAGAGTTTTCTATATGGAGATAGGTACTTGAAAGTGAAGAAGATATTTCCAAACAAGATTATCCAAGAACTAGATGAATGCCACTCTATGAAGGTCTAACCCAAACGTAGGGAAGATAAATATAAACCATAGACTTGAATACTTTCAGATCATGAATAGGGACATGGGGTGAAAATGTTAAGGATGGCTTTTTTCTGTGGATCCTTAAATATTGTCTTTAAGACAACTAAGGACAAAAGAGGTTTTCTTTCCAAGAATAAAGATACCATTATTTAACAAACCCGTTAGGGTGTTGAATTATGCAGGGCTGACTAAGGGCATTGGCTTCATAGTCAAATAATAGTATCTTTTGGTTGACAAGTCTGTTATGTTGATTGTTTATGCAAGGCCGCCTAAGGGCACGTGCTGCATAGTTAGGCAAAAGAACTCTAAAAAATTTGACATTTTCGTGACTAGAAGTCACGAAAAGGGTTATAAAGATCTGAAAATATTTAAGGTTAGGATTATAACACATAAAGATGGGTATTTTCCAATGTATGAAGAGATACACAAATCAATGCTAACCATAATCATGGTGTGGCTGGATCCTGAATTGAAATATTAGACTTCACTACGTATCCCATAAGAATGGGAATCAAGCCATACATAGTTCTTGAAATATAGTTTTACGTAGTGTGGGATGAAAGTGCAAGAGATCTTAGTTTAGGGTCATAGAACTCGGACCATTACAATAAATACATAGTGTCTATTTTCATAGAGACTTTTCAGCCAAGGGACTGAAAGTGGAATTTGGGGTTAGGCCCAAAAGACTTGGGGCAAGATTTGAGGGACACTCGAACGTTCCTACGTATCCCATAAGGATGGGAATCAATCCCATGTAGTTCTAGAAATACCATCTGTAAAAATTTGGTTCGTACATGTGAAGGGTGAAAGGGGACTTTAGTGGAATGATGGTTTAACCCAAGATAAAAGGTTCAGGTATTTCCATGTATGCACATAGTCTTTGGAATATTACATGATTGAAAATCAATAAAAATAATGATTCCCTCTCAGGTGAGGGTATCAAAGAATATTGTAGTTTATTGTCGTACAGGACAAAAGTGTTGTACAGTTTAACGTTATATAGAAAGCACGAAGGTGAACCAATGTAAAGATATTGATTCTGAAAG
The DNA here is from genome assembly GCA_963277665.1 of Viscum album. Classification (NCBI taxonomy): domain Eukaryota; kingdom Viridiplantae; phylum Streptophyta; class Magnoliopsida; order Santalales; family Viscaceae; genus Viscum; species Viscum album. Next base: position 857,584,292 of record OY728157.1, on the reverse strand, counting down.
TGGTTTCACGAATCAACATCGTATGAGATTGAGATGAACCGATGTGAAGAAATTGGTTTTGGGCTTGAACCTTGGGAGGTTGCCTACGTACCCAGCCTGGAAGGCAAGGATCAAAGTCCACATAGTTTAATTAAATAATGAATTAGTGATCAAGTTGTTCTTGGGGACTATGACCTAAAAAATGGTGTTGGGACTTATGCGTGGTTAGCGGCCCAGAGAGGGTTTTATGGTTGAAATTTGCTCAAAGCTCACGTGATTCATACTCGGTGTGAGAAACAAGAGGTAACAACAACCTTAACGATAAATAGTTTAATATCATGTAGGACATATAAAAGGACTATGCAATTTAAATTCTTGCAGTTAGGAATATTGGTGCTGCACAGTTTAGTGTCATGTAGCAGGGACTAAATACAGTTTAACGTCATGTAGGACAAATATAGAGACACAGTTTAACGTCATGTTGGACGTAAGGGTGTTGTATAGTTTAGTGTCCTGTAGGTTCGATGATGGGGACAATACAGTTTAACGTCATGTTGGATGAAAAAGGGGACTGTGCAGTTTAATGTCATGCAGTGAGGACAAAAGAGGACACAGTTTAACATCTTATTGGATGTATTAGGGACTTTTTCAAAATTTAACGTCATGATGGACGATGGAACAGTTTAATGTCATGTTGGACGAAAGGATGAAAATAGTTTAAGGTATTATGCATGGACCGTTGGTTATACAATTTAACGTCTTGTTGGACGTAAGGGACTTCTGTACAGTTTAGCGTCATGTAGTTATGACGTCATAGTTTGCCATCATGTTGGACGTAAGTTCCAATAGTTTAAAGTCGTATTCATGGACCCTTGGTGTATTTTGTGTTCATACAAAATATTTCTTCAGAAATCTGGCATTGGTTGGAGTAGTGATGAGGTCTCCATCCATTGATATTAGAGAATAAGATCCATTGGAGTAGACCTTATGTATTGAATAAGGTCCTTCTCATCTTGGCTCAAGCTTGGGAGGTTTATTTCCTGGTATCATTGGAGTTTTGAGAACTAATACCAATTCTCCTTGAACGAATGAACGAAGATGAACTTTTTTGTTTAAAGCTCATGCTATTCGATTCTGATAGACTTCCAAGTGGTGTAGGGTGCAAAATCTTTTCTCATATAACCATTCCAATTCACTCAATCACTTTTGATATTGTTCATCTGTAGATGACTGATCAAAAATGGATACTCTGAGTGAAAGTAATTGAACCTCAATTGGAAAGACTGCTTCTGTTCCATATACCAGTGAATATGGAGTTGACCGTGTTGCAGTGAGGGTGGTGGTTCGATAAGCCCATAAAGCATGAAAGAGTTTATCTGGCCATGATTTCTTATCTTTATCCAACATCTTTTTCTGTATGTTTTAAAGAGTCTTGTTAAAGGATTCTATCTAGCTATTGGCCGCTGCATGATACCGATATGAATGGTTGGATTTAATGTTGTATTCTTGATACAACTTCTTCACCTCGGATGAATATAATTTGGTACCATTGTTCTTCAATATGGTATGAGGGACACCAAATCTGGTAATGATGTTAGACTTGATGAAGCTAACAATTCATTTAGAACTTACTTCTTTGAGGGCTATCACCTCTGTCCATTTGGAAAAGAAGTCAGTACCAGTAATAATGTACTTAAACTGCTTGGATGTAGCCGAAGGATAAGGTCCCACTATATCCATTCACCATGTGGCAAATGGCCACGAGTATTTAGCTGTATGAAGCAATTCTGGGGTTGATGAATGAATTTGGCATGTACTTGGCATGAATGAAACTTCTTTTTGAAATCAACACAATCTTGTATCATTGAAGGACAAAAGTATCCAAGACTTCAAATCTGATTAGATAGTCTATGTCCAGACTGGTGGGCACCACAAACTCCTGCATGCACTTCTTTCATGATAGCCATTATCTCTTCACCATCAATGCATATGAAGAGAACTCCATCAAAACCACGCTTGTAGAGAATTTTATCTAGGTGATCGGGGCTATCATAAAGAGTAAAATTGACCACACGTCGCCAGATTTGTTCTTTCCTGGCTCTATCAAGTGGAAGTGTTATATTTTGAAGGTATTCCCTGATGGGTACCATCCATCCTGTAGTATGACCATATTGTTTGGGAATGGGACTAATTTAATTGATTTCCTCTGTTCTAATTTGAACATATGGTGAAATTTTACGACGGTGGTAAATACTGATGGTCATCTTGTCCCGATTTTGATCTGCCAGAGTTGTGGCTATATTAGCCAGTGCATTAGCTTGGGAATTTTTTGATCTTGGGACATAAGAAAATTTCATTTCTGAAGGGAATTCCGCCATTAAGTCTCTGGCATAATTATATAAAGATATTAGTTCTTCTTTTCTGATGGCATAATCCCCATTGACTTGTTTGATTACCAGGTCTGAATGACCTTTCACCTTTATGTGATTCACTTATGCTTTAAGTGCCAACTCTAATCCTACAATAAGATCTTGGTATTCTGCTTCGTTATTTGTACCGCCTTCCAATAATGATAAGGAATATGGTAGAAATGCCTTTTTTTAGGGAAATGAGTACAACTCCTCGCCCAACTTTGTTGAACTTAGGATATTCCATTTTTCTTCCCTGTTAGACTTCTGGAAGCACCATCAAAGTACATTTCCCATGATTGTAGACTTTCTTGAATAGAGAATACATCCTCATCAGGGAATTCAATATCTGAAGATGTGTGTTACAATGAAGGGTGTTCATCCAGGAAATCATCCAGAGCTTGGCCCTTTATTTTATTTTTGGGACACATATTGAATATCAAATTGTTGCAAGATAACTTCCCACCTTTCCAGACATCCTGTAATCATTGGATGACTAAGGATGAATTTGAGAGGGTTATTGCGAGATACCAGTTGGACCTAGTGATGTTGCAGGTAGTGTCTCAACTTCTGAACTGCAAATATTAATTATAGGAAGTACTTCTCAATACTTGAATATCAGGTTTCTGTTTCAAGTATAGTTCGACTGAGATAGTAGAGGTTGTTTTCATTCCCAGCATCATTCTTCTGAGCAAGAAAGGAACTCAATGATCGCTCTAGAGCTATCACATAGAGGATAAGTGGTCCTCCTTAAACATGTGGCATTAATACTGGTGGACTCAAGAGATACTTCTTGAGAATATCAAATGCTTCTTGAAATTCTTTAGTCCACTGGTAAGTGACTCCCTTCTTCATCAATTTGGTGAAGGGTAAACTTTTTCCTACCAAATTGGCGATGAAACGCTAAATATAGGCTATGTTTCCTTGAAGTCATCTCAATTATTTCAAATTTCGAGGAGGTGACACACCAAGGATTGACTTTGTCTTCTCAGAATCGAATTCGATGCCACGATGGCGTACAACAAAGTTGAGAAATTTCCCTTAGTTTACCCCAAAAGCACATTTTAAGGGGTTCATCTTCAATTATGTTGCTGTAGTTTGTGGAAAATGATTTCCAAATCATCCAAGTGATTAGAACATTTCCTGGATTTTACCACCAAATTTTCTACGTAACATTCAACGAACTTCACTAAAATGGGTTTGAAGATACGATTCATGGAACAATGACATGTTGTGCCTGCATTATTTAGCCCAAAGGGCATTACCCGATAGAAAAACACACCCTGAGGGGCTTTGAAGGCCGTAGATTCTTCATCTTCTGGAGCCATTCAGATTTGATTATACCCAGAATATCCATCCATGAAAGAAAGTGCTTCATATCCATTTGTTGCATCAATTAATAGTTCTGTAATCGGTACTGGAAAATCATCTTTAGGACAATGCTGATTAAGATCTATGAAATCAATTCAAACTCTAATTTGACCATTCTTCTTTTTCACTAGGAAAATATTAGCCAACCACTTGGGATATTGAACTTCTCTAACAAATTTAGTTTTGATAATCTTATCTACTTCATCCTCAATTTTGGATGTATAGGTCGGGTTTGTTCTTCTAGCAGCTTGTTTGAATCCTCGATGTTCTTCTGGAAAACCCAAACAATGAGTGGAAACATCAGGATCAAGCCCTATAATCTCTGTATATTTCCAAGCAAATATATCTCTATTTTTCTTTAGAAAGGAAATATACATCTCTTTCTCTTCAAGAGTCATGGTTGCAATAATTAAATTGGGGCATGGATCTTCTTTTGTACCCAGATTTATCTCTCTGAGTTCATCCACAGTGGTAGAGATACCCTCTTCAAATGCTAGAGGAGCATCCTTGAGAACTTCTTCTTCTTCTTCAACATGTGTTATTTCTTCTGTTTCTACTTGCATAGTAGATGATGATGTAGAATTTTTATGATTGTAAGAGATGATAAAATTCGAACATCTTGAATAAGAAGCTTCCATTTCCAACCCGATTGATGATGAAGGGTCTTCTTTGGGTAGTATAGAAGAGATAATGGATTGAGAATCAACATCATCATTTACCTATGACATTGCTATAACTTCTTCTGATCTAATTGGAGAAGTATAGACTTGCTGAATTTCAGAAGATGAAATGAAGACATCTCCATTTGAGCTTTCATTATTGCTTGGTGAATCACTAATTTCTCCCATGTTGTCTGGCTTGATTTCTGTGACTGACATTATGGAGGTTTCCATAAGAGTATTTTGATTTGGGTTTATCCTATCAATTTCACTGATAGGCAACACATAATCTACACTCACATGTGTAAATGGGTTTACTGGAATCTTTTCCAAACCAAACAGAGCATTAACTTTGGTAATCTCTCTTGTTGTGGATTTCTCATTTGCCTTCATGTGATAAAATTCCACCTCAATGTATTGAGATTCACATGTCTTGAATGGGGCCTTATCACCATACAATGTCCCAACTTGACCATAGAAATAATATTTGTGACATTGATGGTATGATGAAGGGATAGCCACATGTTGATGTATCCAGGGTCTTCCAAGAAATATTTTGAAGGCTGAGTCTTGATCAACAACCATGAAATCTGAATTGGATACAAGATCTCCAAATTGAGTTCTGAGTGTAATCTTGCCCAGTGGTTATTGTTCATTTTTATCATATCCTTGTAACATAAAAGTAGAAGGAGATAAATTAGATTCTGTGAGGCCCAATCGATGAAGTGTACGAATGAGGATGAGGTTGACTCCTGAACCATTATCAATGAAAACTCTTCATACATCTACACCATTGGCCTTGTCAGATAAGTACAAAGGTCTAATATGTCCATGCATGACATCATCTTTATCTTAATCAGTAAAAGATATCACTACGTGGAATTCTGCAGAATTATTCTCTACATGGTAGACTTCAGCTGCAGTAATTTTAGTTTCAAACTCCTGAGGACTTGACAAATCCTCGATGAGTGCCTCCCGAAGATCCTTCGATAAATTCAATGTATCCAAAATTGATAACTTGGCTGGTATATGGGCCAATTGTTTCAATACATCATACTTTTGATCTAAAGGTATGTGTTTACCAATAGGAACATATAGTTTCGCATGTTCCTTAGAAGTTGATGCTTTGGAAGTTGATGCATCTTGTACCGGGATAGGAGTTGGTAATACTCCTGGATTTGGAAGATCAGACCAATTAGGACTATTTACTTGTTGAGAGGAAGAAGATGGAACCTTCAATCGATCTTCCAGAATAATTGTGTCAAGACTGAGTCTGCCTTGTGTGGAAGAACTTTCTTGTTCTTGTTGAGCTCGTTGAAGGGCTCTACCATGAGTTTCTCCCGCATACATAGTTCTAGAAGGGGTAGAATTGGAATAGTGGCCTCTGAAAGATCCACGTCTTCCCCTGTATCCTAAGCTTCTAGAAATTCTCCTGATTCCTCTGTTTTATATAGGGAACTTGGTCTCATCAAAATCGAAACTGCGACTGGCATATGGATCTATTAATTGAATCATATTAACAGAACTGAAGACCAACTCCTCATCTGATGAAGACTCTGCCTGATTAGCCTGTTTAGGTTGTGCCGTTTAGTGGGGAGGTGCCCATGGGTTTGAAGTAGATGGAATGAAATCTTCCAGAGTGAAATCCAACTTAGGATTTGACACATACTCTTCTTCTTCTGGTTCTTCTTCTTTCTTTGAATTATTCCATTTCTTTGAAGATTTTCCCTTTTATGAATAGGGTTTTGTTTCGGCATTCATGGAAGAAGGCACAATTGGTTTCTTCAATTTTGTTCACAAAATAGCATGAGTTCGGTTGATCGTTTTTCAGACTATCCCATCATCATATTTTTTCACATTTTTTTTCTTAACTTCTTTCCACTCGCCCTCCTCCTCTGGATCTGTAGCAGTAACACATGCTACCTGAGCTGAAGAACCTTTCAGTTTGACTTGTCCCAAGTCGACCATTTTTTTCAGGAGGTCCTCGAAGACAAAACACTCTTGAATGGGATGCCCTAACATCTGATAAAACGGTAAATAGTTGGGACAGTATTCATCTCCTTCCTTGTTTGGCCTCTTGGGCCTTGGAAATTGAACCAAATTATTTTCTAGAACCTAAATGAATTAACCAGGAACTTTTTCATTTTGGAAAGAGTAAACTTTGCTTTTGAAATCCTCAAATTGTTTTCGTCTTTGATCTCTTTGATCATCTAGATGAAATGTACTCTATTTCTGACTCTAAGGAGGTGGAGTCCTTCGAGAAGATGAAGGTTTTGAAGTAGAAGCAGGTACAAGTGCTTGTTTAAGCATAACTGTAGCAGTCTTTACTTTACCCATTCTCCTTCCTGGAGCTGATGGAATTACATGAGCTTTATCCTTAGTCTTCATAAGAGAATCTTCAGTATGTTGAGATATTGAAGTAAGGTCTCAAAACCCTCCTGTGTATTTCATAGGGATCAGCGGTGTACGCAACTCATCACATATATTTTCCACATAGATTGGAAACAATTTCTCTTGAGGGAATTCTAAGCTTAGGGAATATGTTAATCCCTTCTAGCAAGCAATGAAATATGAGACCATTTCATTCTCCCTTTGCTTATAGTTTGTAAGATCAAAAACTATTGTCTTTGGCAACGTTGAGGTGAACATAAGAAGGAATTTCTGGTGAATATCCTCTCATCCGGTAATTGACCGGGATTGCAAACTTGTGTACCAGACAAAAGCAGGTCCTTGTAATGACTGTACAAAACACCTGAGGTTAACTGGTTCTTATTGCTGAAGGGTTCCCATCATAGGATCACAACGAGAAACAAAATGTGTTAAGTGTTTCTTTGGGTCTCCCGAACCATTAATGATTGGGAATGTGGTACTTGAAAATTTTGATGGGGGAGGAATTTCATCAACCCATTCAGGATGACCTCTCTTTTTAGGTTGAATTTGAGCACAATTTCCTTCCATAGCTTCCAACCGAGCTGTTAATGACTCAATAGTAGTTATTAACTTTTGAGAAACATCTGGTTGAGCTTGGACTTGAGCCTGTGCAATAACTGGAGCTTGGACAGATGTAGTGAATGCTGCTGAAATTGATGGTAGCACCTCCAATTGTTGTTGCACTTGACCCATAGGATTAGACCTGGGAGGTTGTACTGATAGAGGAGGATATTCTTGATCCATATCAGTAGCCACAACGAATTCCTTTGACTGACTAACTCCCGCACGCCTAGGAGGAAGACTACCCTGAAGTAGTTCTGCATTCATCCTCCTTAATTCCTTCATTTCATCCTCTTGTTGTGAAAATATTTTCTCTAGTGAGAGCGATTGGCCTTCTCTAGAGGAAGGGTATGTAACCTGATTCTTTCCTTCCCCCTTGTTGGATCCCTTTCAGAGAGGGGGAAGTGGGTTACTTGAAGGAATACCCAGGTTCTGAGTAATCCTTTGATTTCGTGTATGCACACCTTCTTCATTCGTGTCTCTGCATACAACTTCTTGAGCAGGAACCTCTTCCTCTAATCCCTCCGAGTGAGCCTCATCTGGTGGATAAGTAACTACGACATTGATGACAATTATTGATTCATAATTCATTGAATCCCTTCTATCAGAATTTCTGCGATATTGTCTTCTTCCATGTCTTTGATGAGACATTTACTTTTATTGATTCGATCCCTCTTGAACTTCTTGACGAATCGTAATTTGGCGGGAATCTCCTAATAATTTGGTTCTTAGTTCCTCTTGAGGTTTCTTCCCCAATCAAGATAAGACTGTGTTTCTCTGAGGGAGGGATTGTGGATTTTAAAAAGTCCCCAGTCTGGTGGACTGGGGCTGTTCCTGCTGTCTTTGTTCAATTCCTCGAATCCTATTTGTTGATTCTGAGGGTTGGTTTAAAAGAGTCCCTTGTCTGGAAAGCTGGGGTGGTTCTTGACATTCTATATCTGAGACTTTCTTGAAATCTCTCCTGGTCTTGCGAACTTTAGCCCTGAAATTAGCTGGATGCATCAACCTGCATCCACTTTTATCACCCGACTCAAAAGACCGTTGGATGATTTCTGAAACTTCTGTCACTTGATGATGTTCTTTCTTCAAACGAGAGGCCTGTTCAATATTCCCATTTTCTTGATGCAGGATTAATTCAACAACTTATTCTCTATATTCTTGATTTTGAGAGGAACTAGTTGAATCCTGTTCTTGGGAAAGCTTTTGATTACAAACAAAACCCATTGACTCTGGCTGGCCATGGGAAATAACATTGCATGATACCATTTTCGGCAGGCTTTTCTGACTGGAGAGCACAGTGAAATGTACTGCTCCATGAACACCCCATCCCCTGATATGAATACCATATGGGGCATTGGAAATTAACTGGCGCAATCTTCTCAGTGCGCCAAGGCATGAATGCTGAATGGCTCTCTGCTTCTTTTCAGCCTTCGGATATCGAGAAACTAAGAGAGATGCCAAGTCAATTTGGCATTGTAACCCTTCTATTATCTTGATATGATTTTCATATTCATCATAAGATAATATTTTCTCTTTCAACTGACAAATAGTTTTCCATATGTTGAGACGAATATCATGAATTCCATCTTCCGTCAACATCTCTGGAATGTCATACTGAGAACCAGCCAAAGGCCAAAACATAACTGGCACTTCACCTTTTTCTAGTTGTTTTCTCATATTAAGTACTTTCTCTTTATCACTTAATGAAAATTATTCGACCTGATTAGACCAGAGCTGGTGCTTCCTTGATTATTCATCGGATTCAATAATATTGATAGAGAAATCACTGATCAAACTAGAATATGCATGACTTAGGGGTGGTTCGGAGAATGACCTACACCCTGGGATATCTTCTGGTTGAGAAAGTATTGCACCTGCTAATGGTAAAGCATCAGACATGACTGGCTTCACATTTTCAAGTGCCTCAAGATAAGAGGGCTTTCTCATCACTACATTGTCTGTTGGAGAATTTTCCAAGCAATGTGAATCACTACTACGGAGAGGACTTTCGCAGCTAAATTCATCATCATGGGGAGGACCACCATGGTGGGTTACAGCAAAAGATGAAACATTTTTCTCCTTGGTCTTCTGACCACACAGAGGGTTCTTGTGGCTCTCATCTGAAGATGAAACTTCGAGATCGAAAGAATTGTCATGAAGCAAGCCTTTATGAGAAAGTATCTGATGCAGACCTTCAGAATTAATGTTCCCACTATTAGGAACTGAGAGAGTAGAATCTTGAGTTGCAACAGATAGTTGTATGAGTTCATCAAGAACTCCATCATCGAGTAAGGCCTTGTCATAGATGGGGCTTTGATTTCTTGACTGTGTTGGTCTTGTCTTCTTCTTAAACGCCTTCTTACTCAATTTGGAAATTGTATGTGCCTGCTCGGGATAAATGATCAAGTTAGGCAGATTATCTCCTCTCAAACCAGGTGTATGTGCCTGACTTGGTTGTCTGTATGATATGGGGGAGTACGCCCCACAACCCTCTTGGACTGGAACAGATGCGTGTGTCTATTATGGAGTGAACTGTTGATGTGTCACTCCACTAGTAGGGATAGATTTATGTGTCTTTCCATGAGATGCTGCTGAAGCTGTTATAATATCCTGGTAGGCATCCAGAATACGAGAAGGTATTTTCTTCTACTCTTTCACCATTTATAGAATATTCTTGTTGACTTCAGCTGCCGGAATATGGATATACATCCATTTCGTGCTTGTAGTAGGTGTATGTGCTTCCTCTTGTCCTACTTTTATTGTATGTGAATCCTGACAGTACTAAAGTGTTGGGGAAGAGAGTTGAGCATGCCTTCTATTTGTCATCGAATCTTTCCAATTGACTTCTCTAAATGCTACCGAACGAGAATGTTGGTATGCTCGATCAATACTAGCAGGTTTATGTGCCTACTGATTGCACTCTTCTGAATGTGGTTGACGAGCCTCCTTCAACACTGACAGACGAGGCTGCTGGCAGGATTGATGAGTGTAAGCAAGTGTATGTACCCGTTTACCAGTTTTCAACACATTGGGTTGGTGGGCTCCATCACATGCAGTCTGACGAGCCTACTGACTAGATGATGATTTATAAATAGGTGTGTGTTCCTATCTATAGTAATCTGCCAGAATTGCTTATCGGGGCTGCCTTGATGCTACCAGATGAGTCTACTAGACAGTGGAAATAAAACGGGCGGGTGTGTGTGTCTGCTCGTTGCTTTCCACCAAGTTAGGTTGGTGTACTTCTCTAGAGATGGTAGAGATGAGAACCTTCTCACTGTTAACTAGATTTCACCTTTGGCGGTTCGTCTTGCTTGCTCGGGTTCAAGGAACCTGAGCTGAATACATGGAAATGATACCCTCATCATGTTGAGGGTGCACTACCGCACGAGTCTGGCGGCGATTGTTGATGGGATCCCTCAGGAAGGACTCATGTCTTCATGAATTAAGACCCTGAAGGACCTGCTCATTCACCTCCCTAGAATACGGGAGTGAGTGGTGATTGCGTTCCGGGGATAACGACCCGAAACGGTTGAAAATGGTGGTCGGCACCACCTGCTTCTTGATCGATGGTCGTCGTTGTCCGGAAGACCAGGTTGAATTATTGACTTAGAGGGCTTGTCTAGTGGCCTCTAGAGTCGGAATATTAGCATATTGACGGTACTCCTTAACCTGCGCATTTGATACACGGCATTGAAGATGCTGAGTAGGTGATGTCGTCCTCAGAGCAGACGATGATCCAGCAGGAGTAGCAGCAGATGCATTCATAGTGGAGGTTTTCACAGTAGAGGTATTCACATACATGAACTTAAGAAAATCCATTCTTGTAATGCAGAAGATCTTGGAAAAGAGTTACTATTTGATATAGAAAACATAATCAAGATAAGTTTGGCTGCAACATCTTATGGATGAGCACATATGTTATTGATTTCTTTGTTGACCCTCTCATTGAGTTTAAATAAGGGCCTAACAAATAGGTAAAACATCACTTTAACTTGGTTAAGGATTAACGTTGGGTTCACCATTTTTTGTTTCCTCTAGAATTAAGGATGATTCCATTGATTTAAGATTCAAACATTCCAAGCGGTTTCTAACGGGTTTGTTTGTAGAACCGGAAACATCCAATGATTTCACATCCATTTGGACCTACTTTCCAAAGGTATGTGCTCATTAGTTGTGGATTGATGAGGCTTAAGAATTTGCATTGGTCAAGAGGATGGGACGTTGGACTCATCACACCTTTTTGAGGGGAATTATTGTCTACTCCAGGACTCTCTTTATAGATTTAAGTTATGTTCATGAATCCTTATTACATTACCAAGTATAAAATGAGCTTTCCTTTAGATCTGACAATCAATGATTAAATATATATGAAATTTAGAGAATCTTTTATATGTATTTGAGGTTCTTCATCAATAGATAATCATCTTTATTTGTTAGAGATTATTAGTCAATGGTATCCTTCAATACATAAAAGTCTCTTGGTCATTATGATAACCATACTGGTTTTAAAGCCACTCAGTGGGGCACTTGAAGTTTATTTTCATTCAGAAGGACATGGATTATTTCAGAGTTGGGATCATACCCACAGATGGGCTACCTACGTATCCTTTGTTTTGGAAAATGAATCAGAACTCACATAGTTTTATTAAGGGGGTATGATGTTATTGATTGATGTCTCAAAGAAATATGTCATAATTACTTTTACACTCTAAGATCACGTGAGTCATGCTCGGTGTGAGAAACAAGTGGTATTGGTAAAACTAGAGAATTGTGCCATGAAAGATGCAATCATAAGAAATTATGTGGGTCTTATGTATGTATGACTGCCCAAAATAGATGAATATTGGGTTTTACTTCAGGGAAGAAACCCAGGAACAAGGTCTATAAAGGTGTATGTACTTCATGGGGATTTGGTTACTCTAACTTGGGGCTTACTCATGAGGAAGATGCCCAAATTAGAAGGCGACTTATGATTGAGTTTTACTCATGATAAGGAGGCCTAGATCCAAAGTAAATTAAGACTAGTTAAGATAAATTAAGACTGGGGCTTACTCTTGGGAAGGATGCCTAGGTTAAGGGACTTATGACTGGGGCTTACTCCAAAAGAGGATGCCCATATTTGTAGACATTGAAACTGGGGATTATTCTTGAAGAGGAAACCAAGGTTAAGAGAACCATGGTTAGGGATTAATCTTGAGTAGGATTCCCATATTTGTGAACTTTAAGACCAGGGCTTACTCCTGAGAAGGAATCCCTCATTAAGGGAATTATGACTAGGGATTACTCCTAAAGAGGATGCCCAAATTAGGGGACTTGGGGCTTACTCCTGAAAAAGAGGGAAAAATTAATGAGGACTTGGGGATTAATCCAAAGGAGGATTCCCAAATTAATGAGAATTTAGACTGGGGCTTACTCCTGAAAAGGAGGCCCAAATTAAGGATTCTCTCATCTTAAAGGATGAGGTTGAATGAATGAATTCTCTAACTTTAGTGATGTAAAGATGTGTAAATCACTAGGTTTTGAGAGATGTTCCACAGAATTCCTTTCAGATAAGGAAACCAATAAATAAATCATGCCATAAATGGATTTGGAGAGAGTTATGAAGGCTTAATCCTGAAGAGGAGAGGTGGATAGGCATAAGAGAGGTGAAATAAGCAGGAAGGGCACCCAAAAAGAGAGGGGCATGCAAGTACTGCGTGGGCGTGCAAGTACTGCGTGGGCGCGTAAGTCCTGGTCGTGCAGGTATACTTGCATGACACATGGTTACTTGCATGCCGGCCAATCCTTAGGGTAGAACTTGGGTGAGGCTTGGCTCAAGCCTTTTATACTAACCCTGGAAACTTCCAGAAGAGAGGCACACAAGTTATGTGGAAGGAGTAAGGCAGTGCGTGAGTGTGGCCATTTCCCTTAAGGGCTGGCCACCTAGGCGCGCAAGTGTTGATGATTTTCAACACTTAGGCCTTCCTCCCCCTCTTTATATCTTCTGTTCTATGTAAGAAATTACCTTAGAAGTTTTCCGAAGCTTTGAGAAGAGACTAGGGCACCAGGAGCTCAAATCTGAGGTTCTGGAATTTTTTTCTCCCTGAAATGGGGGGCCCACATGGGATATTTATAGACTGGATAGACCCTGGGAAAAATTTCAAAGAGAGCGCGCAAGTCACTTGCGTGACCACTGAGAGGCGCGCAAGTATACTTGCACGACCATGTTGAAACTTGCGTGACACATGTGCATTGTAATCATGGTTCATTCCTTTGTCAATTTTTGATGTTTTCTTCAAAGGATGAATCACTTTATTCTAAGGCATTTCCCTTTCCATCCGTTTAGACTCTATGACGGAAAGGAGCATCAACAGTGACTTGATAATTTATAAACATCTAGAAATGGGACTTTATTTTTATAGATTGCACTAATTGATTTGATGAGTTTTTTACCTTTTATTTGATCTTGTTTCTAATGACTAGCTTTAAACTATTTTGTTTGAGATGTGTTTTATGGTATATATTCAGTAGATACTAATTCCATTTTTCCTATAGTGAATTGTAGAGTTGGTTGATGAGGAAATATAGATGAGGAAGACATAATAGGAATGCTGGGATTACATGAATACTGTGATTTAGTAGGAGGTATCTAGGGAATGTCATGTGAAAACAAGTAAGAACCATAAGGTAAAACCATTTACATCAGGAGTGGTTTCATAACATTTCATAGGAAATCACTAGGTGATATTTTATTAGTGTGATATATCTATCCACACCAAGCCAAACTATAATAAATAACTAAGGTAATTCCATCATTATAGACAATCTAGCCACCATATATAGTTTAAAATGAGAATAGCCCATAGATGTAGAGAAGGATCCAATATTAATGAAGTCTTCCAGGATTGTTTGGATATAGTAATGGGTGGTGGGTCTTATTACCTGGTTAATGGGGATACTCACTTATTGAAGAAAGCATAATGAGTAGATATGGCCAGATTTATTTATGTATTGATGTATGCATCAATGTAATCCAAAGAAGGATTGAAAACATTCAGAGGTATGGTGTTTATTTTATCCTCTATTATAGTAAAATTATTTGATGCAAGATCAAATAAACACCACATATAGTAGAACAAAGAATTTATATAGCATAAAAAATTTCTACAACACCCAGAAATCAGATTAATGACCATATCTATAATAGTTTCTTATGGTACATGAAACCCATGTACAATGATACTAATAAAATTCATAATTTGATTAATGATATAACAAAATATTTTCAGTATCAAAACCAACCCACATTTAATTAATAGGGTAGAACCTAGAAAATAGTGTTTTTGAATGAGATTTTACTAAAGACCATCAATCATTTAGATACACCCATGTAGTAGAGGGTAAACCTTGATGTGTACATTCTATGGGAATCATCCAAGAACTGGTGGGATATCTTGGTTTAAGGAAGTCAATATAACAGACTAAATTGTGAGAATTAAAAAAACCATGTTCCCAAATTAATTCTACCAGGAAACCCCATTGGATTATATAACTCTCAAATTCATGCACTTGATGAAAGTAGAATTATATTTATGGATTAAATTGCACATTTTAGGATCCTGTAGAATTTTCATATACAATTGGTCAAAGATGAGGTATCTAGGGTGATGTTCTTATAATTTTGTCTTAGATATGAGATAATGTCCTAGGTGAATATCTTTTTGATGAAAAAATTATCAAACAACATGACTAAAACTCTCATATCTAATGAGATAATGAGAGAATCCCTCATTGGCGGTAAAATTGTTTCCACCGAGTGGCCAGGTAACACAACATTTGGCATATTGAAACATCATTTTTAGTGCTACCATCAATACAATAGTTGATATAAACACTACTGGAAAAACAGCCTATACCCACGGTTCAAAACCGTGGGTATAGCCCCCAAAACCGTGGGGATAGCCTATACCCACGGTTTTGGGAACCGTGGGCTGGAACGACGTCGGTATAGGTCCCCAGCCTATACCCATGGTTTTGGAAAACCGTGGGTATAGGTGTCCTGCCACCGTGTCACCGAAACATAGACAATTTCCACGGTGTCAACGGCTTTTACCCACGGTTTCAAAACCGTGGGTATAGGTCCTAAAATAATGCAGTCGCCGAGTTTCGATCCCGCAACCTCTTCGCTGCAAACACCGCGTCTAACCACTACCCTAACTTCACATATATGTATATATATATATATTTAGTTAAATATAGTTATAAAAACCGTGGGTATAGAGGGAAGAACCGTGGGTATAGGGTTCCCGCCAAAATAAAATTCCTTCCCGCGGAAAATTTTTTTCCCCGCGCACACAAAATTGACCTATACCCACGGTTTTTCATAACCGTGGGTATAGGTATTTTATCCCAGACCTATCCCCATGGTTTTGGGGAAAATCGTGGGGATAGGGACCCCTATACCCACGGTTTTGGGAAACCGTGGGTATAGGTGACTTTTCAGGACCTATCCCCACGGTTTGCCAAAACCGTGGGGATAGACCCCCCCTATACCCACGGTTTTGGAAAACCGTGGGTATAGGTCATGCAAAGTCACCTATACCCACGGTTTTCCAAAACCATGGGTATAGGGGGGGTCTATCCCCACAGTTTTGGTGAAAACCGTGGGGATAGATACATTTTCCAGTAGTGAAATTTCAATATAGAGGAACATATTTTTTAGGATGTCACTAGGTGCAATGTTTTTATTGTACATAGTACTGTCACAGGTGAGATCAGTTCCCTATAATAGTGGTATAGTGTTGTTCATGTGGCTATATGAGGAATATTTAGTTTTTCTGTAGGAAAAATAAACAAATAGAGAATGATGGGGGAATAAATTAATTTATAGAGTTATGCATGGAGTCTTTTGCTCATCTAAAAAAGATTAGTTTATGGTCAACTAGTCATACAGTCTAAGGCATAGAACATAGTAGTCCATGGAAGTGATAAAAGAAACAGAAGTGTGTGGTATCATAGGGTAGTTCGGATGGATCATGAGGTAAATTGGTGATTCAGATACATGTTATGTTGTATATTCTTACTCAGAATATTATGGGACATTCCACTATTTGTGGTACACTTTTTGTATAATCTATCTTCACATGTAATCTTTTTTATATAGGGGAATCATAGTCTTTTATATCGGTTAAATTTTCCATGAATTAGGTTTGACTATGGTGTATCTGTTCATAGTTATGTCGATCAAAAATCTATTCGAGGCATGGTAAGGGATATTTTATGCTTAATGGGTTGTTATTACGAAGTTGGTAGATATAGTTTTCTCTTGGATCTATTGATGCTTGAAATGATAGGATTTATTTTGATCCAAGGAATGTATTGGCTAGTTATGTACCATGGTCATATATTTTTTTATCAAAATAGAGGTACCATATAATCTATTTAATAGGTTATCTATACCCACTATGTTGAATGGTATGTTCAAGATAGTCATAGAGGACCAATTCAATGCAGTTTAGATTCACCCATAGCCCGTGTAGCTAGAATTTCTCTTAATTATGTTGAGTTATAAGTGCTTAATTTTCCTGTAGAAGTGTCCAACTTTCAGAATGTATTTACAAATGTGTTCTTGGACTTTTGACCATATCAGAAGATTAAGTTCATCATCATGTTTTTCCATGAGCAGAACCAAACTATATTCCACCTTACTATATGGAACAAAAACAGGTTTTAGAGTTTATTTGTTTTGGATTATATAGAATAAAATGAATTAATATAGCCTAGTAAATATCTCTAGGGTACTCATGTATTACTTTCCATGAAGGAAAATAGATCTCATCACTTATATGTGGATTAGTGGAGGTTAATACAAATGATAGTCAAGAACCTATATACCCTTTTGTGCATCAATGACCACTTCAATTGGCTATGGGATTCTTGGATATTATTTAATATTGAGGCCAGGAGTCCATCAATTTAGAGTGATACTATATGACATATCCTTGGCTCCTTCCTAGAGAAGATATGCCCTACATGATTTCATGGATATTTCTTTTGTTCTAATGAATACACCTTCAGTATTCGTGGAATTGAGAAATGACATCCACCATCCTTATCTAGATTATTTTTTGGTGATGTTCATCAATGAAATATTGATTTACTCTATGTTAAGATACATTCCTGAAAATAACATGGCATAATTCTATGTATATTAAGAGGGAATCCCTTATATTACATGATATCTATAAGTCATTTTTATATTGAAAATATGAACTTACAGGGAATCATTATGTTAATGTAAAGAGTATTAGTGGTCGTATAGAAGATGATAACCATAGTATCTTAGGAATGACCCCAGAATATCTTTTGACTCCCAACATTTAGGATTTAGTAGGCTGTTATCAGCATTTCATCCAGAACATATCCTTTTGGAAAGACCAATTTCAGGTCTAACATAAAAAGTGGTGTGCTGATATCTTTTGATTCTTTCAAGGTGTATTTCTAATAATTCAAGATAATTTTGAAATCTAAAAAAATACTTATTTTTTCATAATCAAGATAATAAATATACATTGTTTTGTGATTTATATAGATATAGGATGGAATATTGAGTTGTTTATTATAGATCTTTACAATTAGTACCACATGATCATAATTGTACTAGTCATGATATTGAGTTATCTTTAGTGAAAAAAACCCTAAATTTATTACATCAATTTATTTTGGATGATATTTTTATTATCTATATGGATGAAAATATCTTAAATTATATCCTCTCGCAACATGACTTGAACCATTGGTATAGGATGTGTCTTGAATATATTTTGACCTTGTAAGATGAGTTCACATTAAACCAAATAAAGGGAAATATTATTGATGATATATTTATTATAAATATGTAGTAATAGGATGTGGATGAATTTTTTACAATTTATGGATGAATAAGTATATTGAGTAATTTCATATGGATGTTCTTGTTTCACAAGGGCAGGACACTCTGAGAACAACATTTGATGTTCCTATTATTATACATATAATAAAGAGGAATGATTTTTCTTATATAAATTATTTATCCATAATAGAAAATGTATAAGGTGGGAGCCACCATATGACTAGTTCCTTGACCAAAATGATGATATGCAGGTCCATTGTCACAAATGGGTTCCTATAGTCATGTCCAGGTAGATAATATAGGATAAAAAATCTTCAAAATGGGTGGTACTTACTATGATGTTAATGCTATTTTTTTGATCCAAGTAGGAAATACTTGTTTTTAGGGATGAATAAGGATATAGTGGGATTTATGGAATGATGGTTCACCTATTAGATTGTAATGATAATGCATCAATGACCAAATGGGTTTTTACACCCATTACACATTGTGAAAGTGTAGTGGGAGGATATAATCATTGAAATGAGGATTGGATTACACATAAAAACTTTAAAAATGATGAAATGATGGTGATCGTTGATAGACTAATATTGGTATCCCACTTCTTGGTTATTAGTGATACTTTAACCATCAATGATCTTGGTAATCTGTATGCATGTGAGATAGTTTGGTTTCATGGTGTTCCACAAAGTACTAATTCCGATCATGATAATTATTTTACATCATTATTATATATGGTCATTCCAAAGGTTATGGGTAAAAATTTCCTATTGATTATAGACTAAAATACATTATAGTAGACAATATAGATTACGGGTGATATGTTTTGAGTCAGTGTTCTTGACATTAGTGGTTTCTATGAGTATTATCTAACACTCATATATGTTAATTATAACAATATATTATTGTGATTGAATAATAGGTATCCATTTATGACTTTAAATAAATTTCACGTCATTATCCCTTATGTTGGATAATGGTGTGTGAATCAGAAGTCATTGGACCTAGTCTTATGCATGAGACAACTAGATTGGTTCAGTTTGTTTGTAAGTGGTTGGTATCCTTGAATTGTATGCTTAAATCATATCCTATACATTTAATATTCCATGTAAAGTTGGAATTTTATAACTAAGGATTTCTTTGAGTGTCACATATAATGTAGGAATGTCTTATATGAATCTAGGGAATGCTTGCTACAAGGTTTATTAGGCAATTTCAGATAGAGGAGAGAATATGTCTAGTGGAATACCGATTGGCCTGTTCATAATGATAAAATGATATAAATGATTATTTCCATGTTTCCAATCATTATGTATATCAACCTAATCCTTTTCATGTGATATATGATGAAGATATTGAGAATCATGATGATGCATCATTTAAGAAGCATATGATCAACATCATAGACAGTAGTGAGAATAATCTCTAAAGAAAGACCATTACACTAGATTGAGTATATTGGAAACATGTAAATGTTCATGAGGAGACCTAGTAATGTGAGTTAAATATGTTAGGGAAGTGTTCTAATTTGTTTTCTGATACCCATCAGGGATACATGGGAGAAGTATTTGATGATGAGATGATATATTATGGGGAGGTTGCAGGATATATCCTTTTTTACATAGGTACATTTATCTGTATGTTTTTTTAATATATTTTATTAATATAAATTATCATGTTCTTTTCTTAATTTTTTTTATCAATAGTGATTATGGTCTCATAGGTAGTAATACAAGAAGTGATAGTGGTGGCATGTAGTAAGGGGATGTCATAGTTTCCGTAGCTTGTTGGTGGATGGGTTATCGGTTGGCTTTCCAAAAATAAACCCATTGACTCAATGGTGGATTCCTTATCCAAAAATCCATCTGGGGTAATACTATAATCTTTCTAGTGTTATCCAATGTATATCCAGTGATGTTGTGTTGTGTTTAAATTATGATGTGAAGAATCAATTTTCTCCCCTAAACCCCATTTTAATCATTTTAGTCCACTATTTTGACCCTAATTGATGATTTTACAATTTTATTTTTTAAGAAACAATCATATTCTCGAACAAATTTAATTTTATATTTCATCCTTTGTATAATAATTATGCCTAGAATTATTGATTTTTATTGCCTTTATAAAAACATCATGTTTTCTTCTTCAGTATCCTTCTTTTTTTCTAAGTGGTGGGTCTAAGTAACTATCCAAAGGGGATCATCTTATGGTGCACAGATCCAAACTCTTTATACATGGATTTATTCTGTATCTCTTAATATGGGTTGTCTAAAATATCTCAATAACATCTGATTCAGTTATCTATTATATGAAACCATTGCGATAATTATTGCACACTATTCATGATGACTAAATTAATTATTAACATCTTGAAAGGATAAAATTATAATAATTAAACCTGTGATGGGTCCTATTTGGTTTGTTTGAGATTTAGAACTGGATATGTGTCCATCCAAGATGTATTTCTAGCTTTTACATTCGATTGTAAGACTAATTTTAGGACAATATATTTGTTCAAAAAACATTTTAAAGTGGTTATGAATTTGTATTAATTCATAAACAGATAATTTTCTTTGAGAACGAGGTTTGTATGTGGATAATTTTTATGGAGAGTGAAAAGGGAATATTGGTATGATGACATAATGATATAAAGTCTTGTGAAATTTCATCTATTTTTAATGGTTAAATGATATGAAAATTAAATTGTAAATATTATTAGAAACATTCATGGATTAACCAATATAGTATATGTTATCAATTTTTTTTATTTTTGATAATTTTATATTCCTTGGATAATGCATGTATCTTTAACGTGAGATGCAGGATTGCTTGATTCCTGACATTGAGGTGTATGTTAGCATATATCCTAAGAGGGAAATTCAGGAATATATGTTGAAGGAAGGATTGAAACGTGGTTTATTAAAGAAAAAAAGAGAGGAGATGTTGAGTTTTTTAATACACAAGGATCATGATCATGATTTTAATGATTATTGAGGGTGAAATTATGTATTTTTTTTACTGAGGGTATGATTTATAATCATATGTAATGCATAAGGTTTTGAATAGAGTAATTACATGGCATCCCTTTTTAGATATTGAAACTATCGTATAAGAATAGACACATCTGATTTCATGATAAAGAAAGTTTTCACTAACATCAGATTTCAACGTATAGCTCTAGGATTGGAAGTTTTACATTTATGTCATGTTCAAATTTATGAATTAGTGAAATGTTTATCCTAGTATTAAAAAACTATTTATTAGGCTATATCAGTTTAGAAATATTTGGTGTTGGCCTAATGAGTTTTACACACACCCTATTTGAGATTCCATTTTCTACCCAAGAAGAGTTCACTGATATAGGCCTAGGAACGGATAAAGGTATCTATACCTAATTGTTTTTATACAGGATGGTATGTAAGCTTAGAAATGTGGATAATTATGGGTCTTGAGGATAGTGTTGGGATCCTTTATTATGATTATCTTTTTTATGACTTTTATAAAGGCATTTAGTGTGGAATACAATATATAATAACATTTTATTATATTGGGGTTGACTTTGAATTTTCCTATTTATCTATGTATTTTTTTAAATTGATTAATTTGTCATGTTTCTTATAATTCAATTATTCTTTATCATAGGTTATAGTATCTCCACTATATATATTAGAACTTATCCACTAGTCCGGATCCTTTGTCATATGGGAAGGTGTGTTTGAGATCATTTAGTGACCCGTATCTTTTCTATGAGGGTGGACCAGGTTGAGAATGTAATATATTAATTTTATTAATATTTGTAGAAAACAAATTGTCCCATTTACATTATACCCATTACCAAAATATATCGATTATTCAAATAAAATTACTTGAAAATTATTGTGTGTCACAATAATTGGAGAAGACCTGAATGGGATAACATTGTGTTCAATGGTTGATCACTCATTAAGGGATGTAAATTCCTCAAATATATTTCCATTTTTGGTGAGGTGGGGGTAAAAACATTCCTTTAGGTGTAGAATAAATTTTTTATTCATTATAAAATAAATGTTTTATGGAAATTTTATACCCTTTTTTGAGGGTCTTATAGACACTTTTTGTCTTATAAATACATCTAAAATAGAGGAATCATATATCCAAAGGTTTAATTCATTTTGAAGGATTTCACATTAATATTTGTGAACCATAATGATGATATGGGTAAATAAAATATGATAGATTGACATGTAAAATTTATTATAATTTATTTTTCATGTGAATTATTTCACTAAGATATATATATACACACACACACACACACTTAAACTATGAGTTCATATTGTTCCACCTTACATGACAGATCCAATTTTGCTCATTCCATGTCATATAGTCCAATCCATACACATTTAATCACATTCCTAAACTAATACCTAGTCACCTCCGGTGGTTTACACAAATGAAAAAGTTCCTAGGTTAAGGATTGATATAATAATATTCATATTCCTCTAATATCAACAGATAATACAAACCTAAATCACTATAAAACACATTATAGTAATACACATTCACTATTCTAACACATATGCTTTATTAAGGTTATTTTTGAGAAAAAAATATGAATATGAGATATAATTTCTATAAAATTTATATCCTAATTAGATTTATTTTATGGGAATAAAAGTACCCAAACATAGATAGTTAGGGAAAAGAAAAGTAGGAGCGAGAATACCTCAACACATAATACCCTGAGCACTGAGACTCCTAAGAATTGAGATACATGAGTGTTGTGATACAAGATCATTTGGACACTAGAGACTTAGGATACCAAGGAAACCATCAAAAAATGACTTTGTTCTAGGGTTCCACTTGATGAAGGTTGAAACATAAGCATCGTAGAATATGTGTACCAAAATTTCCCCAGTTTTATTAAAATTCCCCATTTGTACGTATATAAATAATATAGAACCAATCTCCCATGTATCATAAAAATGAATCTACTGACATATTCCTCGTTAATGATATCCAATTCACTCATGAATCATATTAATTTTTTTGAATACCTATGAAGGGTATATCTAGTTACCACATTTCTGAATCCTCTAACATGGGAATCACATAACCCATGCCTCCTTCATGATAACCTCTGTAACCAAGTTCCATCTGGATCACTTATCCATATTCGGTTTGTATATACCATGGTTTTTGTACCCTCACATCAAAAATTCAGATTCGTGATAGGATTTTGTCACAAAATACCTTTCATATCCATATACTTATATCACCGACAACCATGATCAATCAAGTTCTTAAACGCAAACATTTCTGTCTATGTTAGACATGGTTTTGATTAGGATTCCCACAACAACATCCTTAATCACTTAAAATTTCATCACTAAATAATATCATATTGTTTTTTCTTCAAATTTATTTAGTATAGATACTCCCTTTGTTTCATTATATACAATGTTCAAGGAATCCCATATTTTTTCCCTTAAATTACTTGTGTTGAAAAATCATCACGATTTGATTAGATACCAAGATATGGTATTCTCTAATAGGTCTGTGAAATTAATTTACATAAATCCAATAAATATTAAATAAAAATGGTAAATCATGTGTATGTACCACTTCAAAATGTATTTAGGTACCATTCAAATACCATTCATAGTTATACAACTAGAAATATCATACTACAATGTATTTACTATAATTGTTAATATACCTAGATTGGTCATGCACCATGACCATAATCATTTAATCTTGACCAATGATTATTTTCATTCATATCCTAGAACGATACGTAGGACACACCCATTTTGTTCAACCCCAACATTCTAATAACATTACTTTCTCTTCACCCCATCGAGTAGTAGTATCTCAAATACATGACAGGTTTAACACCCTAAGCATCAATGGTACGTTTCCCTTTGAATAATGTAGTAGCATGTGTTGTACACAACTTGGAGTTTTAACACACAACAACCAATGAAACTACCTATTATGAATAGTAATACCAAATTTTTTAAATTTTTAAAATTTTAATTTTCAAATTGTTCTTCATTTTTGGGTTTGGAATATCAAAATAATCTTAGAGTGAATTTTTGGTATTTTTCTGAGAACTTTCAATTTTTGATGAATTGTGAAAAACACTGCATAATTGTTTAAACCTGACTTTTAATTTAAAGAATTAGTTATTTTATTTGAACTTATTTTAGGTAAAAATAGATAAATAATACATATATATGTTTAATTTAATTCATTAGAGTAATTTTATAATAAGTTTAGATATATAAAATGTTATCGAACTTTTTACCGCCTGTTACCCACCTTCTAGAAGCATTTACAAATTTGCATAAAACTTAATTTTACTGCTTATGTGAGTTGAATTTCAAAAATATGAGAGATGTTATTGACATTATTAAGTAAAATTTGGTTCCATAAGATGAAAATAATTTTTTGGGAATAGTGACTTTTGACATTTATTTACCACGGTTAAAAGTAAATTGGGTAATTATGGGTAAAAATTATATTATAATTAAACTAAAACATGTCCTAATTGTATTGGATAAGTGTAATTCGACCAAAAACAACCTTATTAATAAAATATGATCATTTTTGTCCACATGGACTAGATTAGGACATTTATTATTATTTTATTTAAAGATGAGTTAAAAGTGTTCAATTCCATGTTTAATAACCAACCCATTTTTAATATAGGGTTAGAAATAATATAAATTCCACTATAAATATTAATTATAAAGATAAAAATATTTCCTACATAATGGTATTTTATTTATAATTTTTATACATTAAATGATTTAATTTTTTTGTGACACAACGATGATGCAGTAATTACCTTATTAATTAAATATTAAAATAAGTTATGTTATAAATATCCCAATAAATGTAAATTGAGACTTCTGATAAATTACACAAATTTCATGGTAAATATGACATTTTAAGGTTGATTAAATTATTTTTTTTGAAATAATCATTTTGTTATTATTTTCAAAAAAACAAAATATTAAATAGTGTCACAATTGACATAATAGAGTTTTTAAAACAAATAATATATTATTAATTGATATAATATTTCTAAAAATATAATTTTTGGAGAAAGGACATATATAAGGTTATATATATCAATAATTAACCACTTGGGGTTCTTTTGGATGGTTATAGTAAGTGTATTAACCATATAATATAAAAACACAAAGAGATGTGATAAATGTCAAACTATTTAACTAAGAATTAAATCTAAAAGATAAGGTTAATATGGTTACCTAAACCTGTCTAAATCCAATTGGTTGAGAGGTTATAAAAAAATACCCACATTATTTTTTAAATAAATCATTTTTTGGCCATTATAAAACGAAAAGGGTTTTATTATAAAATAATATTTTAAACTTTTCCTAAAGTGACCCTCACCTCTCTTATAAAAGGGTACTTCCCCTTATCTTAAATTCACACCTACAAAGCCATTTGCCTCGGCCAAACCCAGACCAAATATCCTCCTAACTATCCTCCCTTTGACCTCGAGGACTTACTTTGATCATAAATCCAACTTAACGAGACATTTTTATCAACTCAAAAGGAAACACCCGAAGAAGAGGTAATAATTTCACCACCCACTTTCGAGTTCTTTTCTTCTTCCACATCCTCTATCATTGTTGTTTACATACCAAAATAATAAATCCAGTACCTTCTACATAATGTGATGTTATTATAAATATGGTACAACCATATTCGTTATTCTATCCATCCTATAAATGACAAAGTCACCATACATGTATACGTACGGATTACCGTCTCCACGAACGCGATGAAATTCATTCCCCATTGTAATCATTAAGAATAATTTTCATTTTATGATTAAAAATAATATTTATGAAAATAATATCGTTCTGTATATTAATTAAATACATCCCATCCATAACAAACATGGCTTATGTAACCATGCATATAAAGGAAAAAGAGTCAATTAACACCTGAAACAATGATACTACTAAAATATTATTAACAAAGAAATATTATAAGATCGTATATGATATCATATTTATGTATATGATTCTTGTATAATTTAATAACAATGTTTTAAATATTATACAGGATGATAACATACCATCTACTAAGGAAAAGTACAAGGTAATGGTTAATTCTACAATCTCTTTACTTATCTGAGGTTATTAATAAGTAAGTATCTTCTGGGATCTTTTTATCATCCACATCCATGTTTTCTTGAAAATTTAATTCAAAAAATTCTTAATATTTTCTAGACTATGTATTAAAGTCATTTATACCCTTATTTGACCATATATGTTTTGAAATAATTTTTCCATTATTTTCCAAACAAGGTACTTTATGACTTTTTTGACAAAATTAAGGTAAGAATGTCTTTTTTTAACTTATATAGAGGGTGGGGATATTTTATACCATTATAACATCGTCAATGGTTCCCAAACGAGATTATAAGAATATTTTAAAAGTAAATGTTTACTTTTATAATTATATAACTTTTAAATGATTTCAAAATAGAACGAGACATTTTTCTAAAAAAGTTTTGATTTCACTTATGTCAACATCTTTTGATGGATTCTAAACTTATTTGAAGTTGATTTATTATGATACAAAACATTCATATTGTATTGAAGGTTTTGTGATATGTTTGATTGTGTATGTGTTATTTTTACACTATTCATGGTATATGGATAAAGTATTGTCATTTCGTATTCTATTTTTAATAAGAATGTTTATGTTGTGTTTAAACCCTTTCATATGGGTAATGCATTAGACTTAGTTTGTGACGGTTGGATCCCACTATAGATTCTCCATGCATCGGTAGGTCTCATGAGACAAACTAGTGTCTTGGCACAAGGCCTTGAAAAAAATATTATTTTTAGTCTCGGCACAAGGTCTTGACTACGTCGTTAAGAAGTCTGGCATTATGCATTCCACCATTATGAAATTGGCTATTGATATTACATGTGATTATTCAACTAGTAGAATATCCATTTGATTAAGTAAATGGAATTATTTGATTTATATTGGACATATTATTAATAATTGTATGTTTAAAAGGATTATGTTTTAGTCTTATACATTGCCTTAAATGTTTATGCTTATTTATGAAAGTTTCTTCTATATTGTTATCCTTACTGAGTATCTGAACTCACCCCTTTCTATGTTTTATTTTTTCCAGGATGTGAAAAAATATTTTATGATTGACCTGTAGGGATAGGCTAAGTATATAAGTGTGGCCAATGGGGACAAAATTTTTTTGATGTTTTTATTTCATGATAAAAATATAAAACTTATGAATGTATATAATACATCCAAGGCTACTAAACTGATCGGTATTTCGGGATTTGATCTCTTTTAATAATGATAATGTTATGTAATAATGCACTAACTCTGGGTAACTAGGTTCGGGGCATTACAGTTAGTATCAGAGGATGTTTAGTACAAACCTTAGAAGATAGATTTAGAAAAACTCTGATTTGAGAACGTTACCCTAAGAATGGCATTGAGGATTAGTATAGAAGAACTTTCTAGAATTTTGGTAATGTATATATTTTGTATGTTTTCCACACAATACATCTAAATATGGATGCAAGATGGTAGAGGTGGCTCTAGAACAGATGTACTTAGGGGTAAATCCCAAAAACAACGCTTTGAGCTAGACTCGGGGGATATTCTTAGGATAATTCATATTTTGTTTACAAACCATTACCAATGATTTATGAGAATATACCTCCTCAATGAAACCATTTTTATGATTATGTATTATATCTATAAACTTTTCAATTTATGTTTTGTGTTTTAATAGTTGGGAATTATGTGTAGTGATTCATAAACTAATGTACTATATGACATTGTTTAGAAATGGTTCCTTGTGGAAGGAATGGAAAATGTATCACCATGCGTAATCCATGTAGACATTTCCCTCCTACTCAAGATAAATGTAGTGGTGTTGGTGATTCAATAGGTGTCGATCAACTTATCACCATACTTGGACCACTCACTTAGGTTATGAATAATAACCTTACCCGTATAGAGAACCCTGATACACAACTCTAAGGATCAATGTTAGACAACATCATGAGGAAAAAACCACCGACATTAAATGGTAGTAAAAATCTATTAGTAGCTAAGCAATGGATAAATTCCTTAGAAAAAATATTTCATGATTTGGGGAGTAGCGAAAGGGAAAACGTTATCATGGAAGTTTATCTCCTCATGGGAGATGCAGATCAATGGTTGTCATTAATCCAAAATACTACTAAAGATCAAGAAGTTTTGAACATTTAATAGAGGTAGTTTAAAGATATTTTCATTGAAAAATACTTTTTTCATGACCATTGAGCAGATATGGTAAGACAATTTCTGAGCCTAAGGAAATAATGAGGATGAGAATGTCGCAAAGTATGAGGCTAACTTTACAAGGTTAGTAAGGCACACAACAGATTATATACGCAACCCAAGTAGTAAGATTGGTCAATTATTTTATGGGTTAAAACCATTTCTCCATCAATCATTAGACTCACAGTCCTTCTAATCGTATGAAGATATAGTCTCATGCACTATCAAGACAAAAAAGTAATTCTTTATGTCTTATGACATTAAAGCAAAGTGAGAGAAAAGGATATCGACAAAACAATTTGGAAATAGAAATAAGGGGAAGAAGGGAAAAGTTGAATATCCAACCTGCGGTAAATGTGGGAAGAAACACCCTGGTACTTTCATAAAGGTAATAGGAGTCTATTACAGGTGTGGTGAAAAGGGCCACTAAGCTCGTGATTGCAAGGGAAAGAAAGAGGTTGTCAATGTTGAATGATGTAGTAGTAGAGAAAAGGGGAATTATGCAAATGAATTTCCTAATCACTAATGGAAGTTACCTTATAAATTGAAAAGGGATCATGGAAAATCTTATGTGATCACTACTGTTGAGGTTGAAGCTCCAAAAGTCATGGTGGAAGGTAATTTAATGGTTTCCTCAAGTTTATCCAATGCTTTATTTTATTCTAGATCATCACATTGTTTCATATCTTCCCATTTTTCAAAGAAAATTAGATATTTTCAATTTGAATTAATAAAAGAGTTATCAGTCAAAACACCTAGGGTTAGTATCATCACAACAAAGTTTTTTGAATTAGTTCCCATTAGGGAACATAAATGTTCTTTATCTACTGATCTCATCATCTTACTGATGATTGAATTTGATATAATCCTTGGAATGGATTTTCTTTCGGACCATGATGTGAAAATTTACTTTAAGAAGAAGGAGGTTACAATTTTTTATGATGATAAAGAGTACCTTATCTTTTGAGAATAAATGTCACTGCCATATTCTTATCTAGATCTGCACCCAGTTGCTCTACTAAATTAAAATATTAGGTAAGAATTGAATGAAAGAACCATCGGTGGGGAAAATAATTTTCTAATAGAGGACGTACCTATTGTGAAATAATATTATTATGTGTTTCGAAAGGATTTACCTATACATCCTCCAGAATGAGAAATTGAGTTTTCCATGGATTTAATTACAGGTTCAATGCCCATATCGAAGACCCTTTATAGAATTTCCACTATGGAATTAATGGAACTAAATAAACAAATTTAGGAATCAAGTAATAAGGGATTTATTCTCCCTAGTTTTTCTCCATAGGGAGACGCTATCCTATTTGTTAAGAAGAAAGATGGATCTATGAGGTTGGGAATTGACTACCGGGAGATCAATGGTATAACAATAAAGAACAAGTATCCTCTACCACGCATTGATGATTTATTTGATCAACTTCATGGAGCTTAATATTTTCAAAGATTGACCATCGATCCGGATACCATCAGTTCTGCATGAAAAAGGAAGACATTACGATGACAATATTTCGAACTAGGTATGGGTATTATGAGTTTACAGTAATGCCATCTTAACTGACTAATGCACCCTCTATCTTCATGGATCTAATGAATAGAGTTTTCAAGGAATATCTTTATCACTTTGTAGTGGTATTTATTAATGATATCTCGGTATACTCCAAAATCTACGAATATCATAAAAATCACTTCCGCATTATTCTAAAGACTCTTAGAAGAAATGAATTATATGGGATGTTTAGAAACTGTGAATTCTGGCTTCATGAGATTTTTTGTCTTGGACACATTGTGTCTAACGATGTAATCTTTTTTGATCCTTCAAAGACCAAGGCAATCCAAGAATTTCCATCACCGACGAGTATAACTGAGGTACTCAGTTTTATTGGTTTAGCAGGTCATTATCAACGTTTCATCTAAGATTTTTCCCAGTTGGCTTACCCATTAACCAAGCTCACACGTAAAGGGGTCTAATTTTTTTTGGACAAAAGAGTGTGAAGAATGTTTTGAAGAAATAAAGATAAGATTATTCAATGTTCCTATGTTGACTCTACCATCAGGTAATGATGGGTTTATTATTTATTGTGATGATTAAAGGAAAGGAATCAGTTGTTTCCTTATGCAGAATGATAGAGTTATTTCCTGTGCATCATGATAGCTAAATATTCATGAGAAAAACTATCCTACTCATGATCTTGAGTTAGAAGCTATAATCATTGCTTTGAAAATATGGAGACACTATCTCTATGGTAAAACTTTTGAGATTTATACTGATCACAAGAGTTTGAAGTATATTTTTTCACAGAAAGAACTCAATATGAGGAAATGATTATGGCTTGAACTACTCAAGGATTATCATTTCACTATACACTACCACTCGGGGAAGGAAAATAAGGTGGAAGATGATTTGAGTAGAAAGGATCATGGAGTTTTGAACAAGATGACAGTTGAAAGGGATCCTATTTTCATGGATCTAGTAATGAATGATATGGGAATAACCATGTAAGGTGAAACATCAATACTTTTTCTAATAGTTTCCAATCCATCTTTACTATAAAGGATAAATAGTTCTCATACAGATGATGAGGAGTTTCAAAATAAGATTAAATTTTTGAATGATGGGAGATTGAGTGGCATCCTATATAAAGATGGAATTTTGAAATTTCGGAAGATACATTGTGTTCCTAACATACCTAATCTAAACAAAGAATTTAGATGATTCTCATAGCTCAAAATTCTCTATACACCCTGGGAGAACCCTGATGTATATATACTTGAAGCAAAATTTTTTGGGGGACAACATGAAGAGGGAGATTGCTGAATTTATGTCAAGACGCATGGTTTGTTAACAAGTGAAATCTAGAAGGCAACATCCTGGAGGATTCATGCAACCTCTTCCCATACCTGAGTGTAAATGAGATAATATTATGATGGAATTTTTAATGGGGCTACCAAACACTCCTAGAATGAGTGATGCAATATGGTTCATTGTTGACCGTCTTACCAAGTCAACATATTTTCTTGCAATAAGATAAGATTTACCACTTGAATTTTTAGAAAGACTATATAATAATGAAGTTGTAAGACTTCATGGAGTACCCCTATCGATTGTTTCTGATCGTGATCCCCATTTTACATCAAGATTCTGGAAAAGTCTTCAAAAGGCCATGGATACTAAACTTCATTTGAGCACAGCCTACCACCCTCAAACTGATGGACAATCAGAACAGACTATTCAATCCTTAGAAAACATGTTGAGATCATTCTCCCATGAAATTCAATGTACGTGGCACCAATATTTACATCTGGTAGAATTTTCCTATAACAATAGCTTCCATTCAAGTATTCATATGGCACCATCTGAAGCATTATATGGAAATAGATGTCACACACCAACTTGTTGGGATGATGTTGGTGAATGAAAACGCATTGGACCAGAACTAGTTGAGGAAACAATGGAAAATGTGAAGGTTATCCAAACCCACATCAAAACAGCCCAAAGTAGGCAAAATAGCTTTACCGATAATCGAAGGAAGGATTTAAAATTTCATGTAGGAGACCATTTTTTCTTGAAGGTATATCCATGGAAGGGTGTTATACCTTTCGATAAGAAGGGTAAATTGAGTCCTAGGTACATCAATCCTTTCAAAATTCTAGAATGAATTGGAGTTATAGATTATTGTTTGGCAATGCCTCCATGTCACTCCAAAGTTCATGATGTGTTCCATGTATAACTGTTGAGAAAATAAATGCTTGACCCAATGCATGTACTCACCTATGAGAGAATTGAACTAGAACATGATCTGCCTTGTTGTGAAGATCCTATCAAAATTTTTGATATAAGAGAACAATTGCTGAGAAACTGAACGACTCGTCTGGTAAAAGTTATATAGAGAAACCATAAGTTGGAAGAGGCAACAGGGGAACCTAAGAAACTTCTCATGAATAACCACCCAAATATTTTTATGCAGTAATATTCTAGAAATTTTGTGGATGAAATTATTTTAAGTATGAGAGAATGTAACACCCCAAGCTTCCACGATACATTTCCCTTTGAATAATTTAGTAGCATGTGTTGTACGCAACCTGGAGTTTTAACACACCATGACCAATGAAACTAGCCATTACGAATAGTAATAACTACTTTTTGAAATTTTATAAATTTCAATTTTTAAAATGGACTTCATTTTTGGATTCGTAATATCAATATTTTCTTAGAGTGAATTTTTGGTATTTTTCTGACAACTTTCAATTTTTGATGAATAGTGAAAACACTGCAATATTGTTTAAAACTGAATTTTTATTGAAATAATTAGTTATTTTATTTTAATTTATTTTAGTTTAAAATATATACGTAATATCAATATATGTTCAATGTAATTCATTGGAGTCATTTTATAATAAGTTTAGATATATAAAATTTTATTGAACTTTTTACCATCTTTTACCCACCTTCTAGGAGCATTTACAAATTTGCATTAAACATAATTTTACCGCTTTTGTGAGTTGAATTTAAAAAAAACCAGAGAAATAGTTGACATGATTAATTAAAATTTGGTTCAATAAGATGAATATAATTATTAGTGAATTGTAACTTTTAACTTTTATTTACAAAGTTTAAAAATAAATATGGTAATTAAGGGTAAAAATGTTATTATAATTACCCTCAAACAATACATAATTCTATTAGATAAGTTTAATTCAACAAAAAACAACCTTAGGAATAAAATATGACCCTTTTGGTTCACTTGAATTAGATTAGTACATTTATTATTATTTTATTTAAAGAAGAGTTAAAAGTGATAAATTTAATGTTTAATAACTAAACCATTTTTAATATAGGGCTACATACAATATAAATTCGACTATAAATATTAATTGGAAAGATAAAAAGAATTCATATGCAGTTTTATTTTATTTATAATTTTTAGATGTTAAATAAATTAATTTATTTATGACACAATTATGATGAAGTAATTACCTTATAAATGAAATATTAAAATATTGATATTATAAATATCCAAATAAATGTAAATTGAGACTTATAATGATTTACAATAATTTCATAGGTTAATATAAAATTCTAGGTTTGATTAAATAATTTTTTTGAAGTAACCATGATTTTATGAGTTTCACAAAAACAAAATACTAAATAGTGTCAAAATTGACATAATTGAGTTTTTAAAACAAGTACTATATTATTAATTGATATAATATTCCTAAAAAACAAAGGTTCAGCCAAAAGACATAGATAATGTTATATATATTAATAATTAACCACTTTTAGTTATCTTGGCATTTTATATTAATTTTATTAACCATATAATATAAAAATACAAAGATGCATGGTAAATGTCATACTATTTAACTAAGAGTTAAATCTAAAAGATAAAGTAAATATGGTAACCTAAACCTGTCTAAAACATATTGGTTAAAATTTTTTCTCCCCATCCCTACATTATCCTCTAAATAATTCATTTTTGAGCCATTAGAAACCTAAAATGATTTTATTAAAAAATAATATGTCAAGCTTTTCCTAAAGTGACGCTAACCTCTCTTATAAAAGGGTACTTCCCCTTCTCTTAAATTCACACCTCCAAATCCATTTGTATCGAAACAAACCTACCCAAATAACCTCTAAACTATCCTAAATTATACCTAGAGGCATTAATTTGATCATAAATCTAACCTAAGTATCCCTTTTGATCAACTCAAAAGAAAACACCCGAAGAAGATGTAATAATTTCACCACCCTCTTTCAAGTTATTTTCTTCTTCCACATCCTCTTTATTTGTTTTTTCCATAACAAAATAATAATTCCAGTACCTTTTAAATAGATTAATTGTATTATAAATATGGTACAACAATATTTGTTATTCTATCCATCCTATAAATGAAAAAGTCACCATATGTGTGTACGTACGGATTACCGTCTCCACGAACGTGATGAGATTCATTCCCCATCGTAATCATTCATGAATAATTTTCATTTTATGATTAAAAATAATGTTTATGAACTTAATATCATTATTTATATGAATTAAATACATCCTATCCATAGAAAACATGGCTTAAATAGCCTAGAATATAAATGAAAATGAATCAGTTTACACCTAAAACGATGATACTACTAAAATATTATTAACAAAGCAATATTATAAGATCATATATGATATCAAATTTATGTACATGATTCTTGTATAATTTAATAAAAATGTTTTAACTATTATATAGGAAGTTAACATATAATCGTCTAAGTAAAAGTAAAAGGTAAGGGTTAATTCTACAATCTCTTTACTTATCTAAGGTTGTTAATACGTAAGTATCTACTGGGACGTCATTATCATCCACATCCGTGTTTTCATAAAAATGTAATTCAAAAAATTCTTATTTTTTACTAGTATATGGGTTAAATTCATTTATACCCTTAATTGACCATATATTTTTTTAGAGGAATCTTTCTGTCATTTTCCAAACTAGGTATTTTATTACCTTTTCGACACAATTAAGGTAAGAATGTCTTTTTTTTCTTATACGGTGGGTGAGGCTATTTTCCACCATTATAACATTGTCAAGACTTCTCATACAAACTTATAATAATATTTTCAAAATAAATTTATTATTTTATAATTATATAACTTTTAAATGATTTTAAAATAGAGAGAAATATTTCTCTAAAAAAAGTTTGGATTTCATCTATGTCAATATCCTTTGATGGGTTTTAAGCTTGTTTGAAGTTGATTTATAATGATACAAAACATCCATATTTTATTGAAGGTTTTGTGATATGTTTGACTATGGATGTGTTATTTTTACACCATTAATGTTTTATGGATAAAGTATTGACAATTCTTATTCTAGTTTTATTACGAATGTTTATGTTATGTTTAAAACTTTTTATATGAGGAATGCATTTTACTTAGTGAGGAGTGGAGCCCACTATAGCTCCTTCATGAATTGGTAGGTATCATGAGAAAAACTAGTGTCTTAGCACAAGTACTTTACAAAATCTTATTTTTAGTTTTGGAATAAGGCCTTGACTACATGGTTATTAAGTTTGGAATTATGCATTCCATCATTATGAAATTATCTATTGATATTATATGTGATTATTCAACAAGTTGAATATCCATGTGAATAATTAAATGGAATTATTTGATTTATATTGGAAAAATTATACTGAAGTTTATGTTTAAAATTATTATGTTTTAGTATTATACATTTCTTTAATTGTTTACTCTTTTATATGAAAGTTTCCGCTATATTTTTATCCTTACTGAGCATATGCGCTCACACTTTTCTATGTTTTATTTTTTTTAGGATGTGAAAAAATATTTTATGGTTGACCTGTAGGGATTGGATGAGGATATAATTCTGTTCAATGGGGAAAAAATATTGTTGATGTTTTTATTTCATGATGTAATGTAAAACTTATGAATGTATATAGTACTTCCAAGGATACTAAACTGATCAATCGTTTGGGATTTGATCCCCTGTGATGATGCCAATGTTATGTAATAATGCACCGAATCTGGGTAACTAGGGCCGGGACATTACAATAGGACTTATATATGATAATCATAATAATCTAACTCCATTATATGATGAAAATTATACCCCCTCTATGATAAAATAGGATAACCTATCCTTTTGGGTCGATCATAATATTCCTTAACTACCTGTATTGTTAATGATATTGAACCATCTCTTTCTATATAATGAGGATAATAAAAACTTCCATATGTGATGATCACAAGATTCCATCATGGACTAACATGAGGAAGATAAAATATAAGATCATTTCCATATTTTATATCCTTATGAATCCTAGATTCGGCTGTGGATTCCCAACAATAAAAAGAAAAACACCAATCCTTGTTCATGGTCTATAAATGGTATGATGTTTCCAGTTATGTGAAACCAAACTATATTTGTCTTAATTCCCTAAAAAGGGATACATAAGAATCCCATTTTATATTATATATCTTATCCTATATTATATAATATTATCTATAGGTAAATTTATGTTTAATTTTGAGAATGGTTTATCCCAACAGGTTTGAAATTTTTGAAATTTAGAGAAAACATGATAGGATCATGGTATGTACACAGCTAATAATAACTATTTTGATACCTTTTTTGTTATCGTTGATGGTTATAGTGGTTTTTAGTATAATTTATTCATGATTATTTCAACATTGAATGATTCCCAACATACAATGCAGGTGTTTTTGTTTTTTCTATTGGTTAACACATTCCTTAAGAACATTTTTCTAACCATGTGTCCATACCTAGGTAACTATGATATTATGTATTTTAGGGTAGTGGATAACACATTGTAAA
Organism: Viscum album; assembly: GCA_963277665.1. Lineage (NCBI taxonomy): Eukaryota > Viridiplantae > Streptophyta > Magnoliopsida > Santalales > Viscaceae > Viscum > Viscum album. The sequence goes on along the minus strand of OY728157.1, from coordinate 857,547,324 downwards.
CACAAGGTTTGACTAATCATGAAACCTAACCTTGTAACATATATCAGATTAATAAAAATGGAAACATACCATTATTCCCTTTTTTGTTATTAGGTTTAATCATCTCTTAATATCTTCTTTTTTCAATATAACTTATATTGGACACATGCTATTTTTCTCTCATTAGATCAATGTAGATTTCCATTCATTCATGGAGGATTCATCAAGGTATGTTACATATTTATTGAATATATTATCTAATTTCTAGATATATCCTCTATAAAAATTGTATTGTTTTTTAGGAACCTATGGTTGAATTAATATATGAATATAGGAATTTGGGTAGTCTATGTGGAAAGAGTTCTTTCCCATATCACATTTGTGTCGTAAATCAAGTCACTATGGGTGTCGTAGGATTTATTTCAAGCATGAAATTTTTTTTAGGTTATTTAAATAAAATTGGTTTGGTGGATATTTGGATTTAACTTATTATTTTATAATTATTTTACACATATTATTTTAACCCCTATTTTATTTAAATTGTTAATATTTATAGGGTTTACTTTAGATTCATGAACTAATCTTTTGATACCATCATTTTCTCTCAAAATTAGTTTATGTTTACATTTTTGTTTATTTTAAAAAATATTTCTTGATTAGATACTCAAAATATACGATATTAATATTCAATACAATATATATAAAAAAACCCTCTTGATGACCCTTTATTACAGAAAAACTTATATGAAAAATGTATATTATGTTCCAAGAAGTTGTTGGAAACTAGGGACTAATAGTGTATAATGGTGCAAACTTTATCAAAAATAATCCACATATCGTATATGGTGAAGTGGAACCTGTGAAATATATATGTGGATCAAGAAACAGTTGAGGATATTTTTTTATTAAAAACTCCAAAGGTCTCTAATTTGGTTTTGGAATCTTATATCATTGACGGATATGGATGAAAATGGGTGGATTTAATCATTGAAATTGTGTTACATGAGAATCTTGTCTATTATTCATTTAAGAAGTTCTAAAAATAATACATTTTTAGGATGTATTACAATTGAAAAATAATCTAAAATTTTTTATCATGGAGAAAGGGGACTTTATGGTTATAGAGTACACTAATTTATTTGATGTGCTGGCTCACTTTTTAGATGATCATATTTCTAATGACCAACATAAATAATTTTTTATTGATATGGTTTTTATATTTAATACTTAGTCGATACTAATTCAAATATTCCTACCAATAATTGAAGATTTGGTTGATGGGTAGATATGGATAAGGAATACATAATAGTAATTGTTGGTTTATATGGAGATTGCGTTACAGTAAGAGGTAGCTAGGGAATTTCATCTAAAAAAAGGAATCACATGAAAGGAACTCAATTTTCATTAGGATTGGTTTCCTAATATTATATATGAAATCCTAGGGTGGTATTTTGTTAGTGTGAGAGACCTAGGTACACAATTCCAAATTATAAAAAATAACAAAGGATGTTGCATCATTATTGACAATCCAGCCATCATATGAATTTTTATGGGAGAATATCCCAAGGAAGTAGATAATTATCCAATATTACTAAAGCCTATCAGGATTATTCAGATTCATTAATGAGTGGTGGATCTCATTACCATGTCAAGTGGTATACTCACACATTGGAGAAATATTTGGGATTAGGGGGGTTTAATTACACGTCGAAGTATGCACTAGAGTAAACCAATGCTAGGGTGACAACTTTTAGAGGTATGGAGTTTATTTGATTCTTTATTTTCTTAACATTATTAAATTTCACAATTGATATTATCCTTTGTATGATGAAAATTCATACACCATCATATAATAGTGCGCTTATTTTATTAATGGAGCTTAATTTTTAACATGTGAGTCTTGAGGCCAAGGGATTTAATCATCCTATAATTTCACCATGGTATTCACTTATTCTATTTGATAAGAAGGAACCTATAATGATAATAATGTGTGTTAAATACCAAAATCATAACTGAGTTACTTTTGGGAATAAATTTCCCATTATTTATAATATCTTTAATCAACTCATTAGAGCAATGTGGTTTTCTAAGATTGAATTATGATCATGTTACCATCAATTATGATTCATGGAAGAGGGTGTATATAAGAATTAAATTAGGAGATGGTATTGTAATTTTTTGTTTCTAATTGTTCCATTAATTCTTATTAGGACTCCCACAGTTTTAATAGAATTGATGAATAGGTTCTTACATTAGATATTGGACACTTTCATTTCCCTTTTAGTCGATGATATATGTGTTTACTATAAATTTATATTGGAACACACATATTATTTATATATCATCCCTTAAAACATCAATGATCACCTTCTATATAGATATAATTCTATATATGAATTTTTATCCTGGAGGCGATGTTTTTGGTCGACATTATATCTAAGAGGGGAATTTATGTGGATCCCAAATGTATTTTATTCATGATTTCATTTTATAAACTCAAAATGAGTTTTAAATTCATTTATTCTTAGACTTAGAGAGTTATTATAGGTAGTTTTTAAAAAATTTCTCTTAGAATTCATCTATAATGAAAGTTCAACCTATAAGGTTTTAATGATTTCTTTGAATGAATAATATATGATATATTTCCTGAAACTGAACATGAGGTAGAATTCAACAAAGGTTATGAATCAACCTGTATTGGGATTGGGATAGGATGTTTTATATGATTCCACTGATATGGTATTACGGTGTGTTTTGATGAATGGAGAATAATTAGAGAATATGTATATCAAAACTAAAACCTTAATGAGATTAAATATTATACCCATGACCTCAAGTTGAAATTTATGATGCATGTTCTCAAAACCTAGTGCCTCTATCTCTTCAAGGAGATATTTATGTTATATAAAAATGATAAGTTCTTGAAATTCATATTTACTCATAGGAGTGATAACTTTAAATTACGATACTATATTGAGTGTCTTTAGATATTTAATGTTTATATTTATTAGATATTGAAAAAATGGGAATGTTGTTTCTGATGTGTTGTTCATGGCGATACCAAGAAAACCCATGCAGAAATCAATAGAGAAGTGTTCTCTATATTTTTTTATGATGAGATGATCATGAATTTGGATGAGGGTAGTGGGAATATGTTCCTAGAATCATTGAAGGTTGAATCGTTATTTCATTATTTGATTTAGGTTGAACATGTAACAGACGTCGATTTCATGTCTTTTTGTAAAGAAACATAATTTTTGGGTGTCATACCTAGGTATATGGAATTAGGAATGGATCCATTTTTGTTTTTTATTTTTTATGGATCTCACTGGTCATTACTAGTAATTTCTATATTTAATGGAGGAAAGAATTCACTAAAATGCTAGTGAGTGGAACCGACTAGCTAGAGTTGGTCGGTACAATCTTTATAAGTCCTTTGCTTCTATTTTGATTGGTGGTGGACTCCCACTAACTAAAAGGTGGATTCATTCAGTAATTTTCACAATACCTTTTGCCATTGTCTAGATGATTGTGTCCACATATATGTCAATTAGTAAGGTATTAATGGTCATTTTCCATAATTATTTCATTAATCCCACTTAATTCTATTATTCTACCCTAATTTTATTTATCTATATTTTTGAGTCTCCTTAGAGACATCTTTGTTCAACCCCTCTCTTTCAGTGAATTCTTGTGTAGTTCTAAGGATTTTATCTACATTGTTAAAAATGCTCTAATAGAGATCCTTCAAGTCTAGTTTTCTTCTCATTATTTGTGATTTCGATTTACCGTGATTCTAGATCACTGGATCCAGTATATACAAGGGGAACTGACCCAATTTTTATTTTAACTTTTTTTATGAGAATCTAATTCCATTATTTTTCTTTCACTGATCATGAAGAGTCAAAATTTTATTAGAATTATCATCGTAGATGTCTCTACCATACGGTCTATCCCTTTTTATTATTTATATTCATTTATTCTTAAATTCTGTTTTAATTATGAAAGTTGTTATTATAAAATATTAGAATCATTAAAGGATATTTTTATGTTTTAATAAAGAGGGTTTTTGGGAACCATTTTAGTAACATAGTATATTTGTTAATTTTCTCAATGATGAATTTAAAAATGGGAATTTTTTCTAAGAATTAAAGTGTTACAGATCACTTTTTAAAATGTTTTTTGAAAATTTGGGCAAGAATTTTATATAGATTATGGAATGGAAAATGTTAATGGAAGACTGTTTTATTTTTTTTACATAATGAAATTATAATTAAAAACTTGGGAAACCTTGTGGTATATGGAAAAACTAAAAAAACTCAATATATAGTGGAGTTATCTATCACTATAGGAGGTTCCCTTGATATCAGAGAAACTAATGGGTATTCATTCTAAGGGATTGTGTTTCCCATACTTTAGGATTCATGGAAGACCAATATTGTTCTTTATAATAACATATTTGTCTTTTTTTGTATTCCATTTTGTTGTATATATCCCACTTGGTTTCATTGAGATTACATTACATGCATTATTAGTAAATTTACCTATTGTCCAACTTTTTCACATTATATTAATTTATGCTTCAATATTTTTTATTTAACTATTTATGATGTTGAAAAAGTAATATTTTTACTTTCCCTATACTATTGAATATGACAGAATTTTGAAAATAAATCTAATGTATGTTTCATAAAGGAAATATTCTTTCTAATAATGTTATTTAAAAAAATATTTTAAATTTGAACTAATGGTTCAACATGATTTTAAATTTTATATATTAATTTATGGTCTCATGTTGGTTATATGTGATTACATGATACGTTTTCCTTTGGGACTTTATACCCTTGATTTTTCATGATACATTGAATAGGAGGAGAGTAATGTATGACATTTCCTACATGAAGTTTTGGATGGAGGTGAATTATGGTCCCATGTAGATAGACCCAAATTTTGTTTCACATTCAACTATATTGATGGTATTTTTTTATCCTTAGAGATATTGTTTTCTAGATAATAGATGTTACCATTATGGTTATTTTTTTTACATATACTATTTTTTCTATTGCACTCAATTTGATTCTTTTATATCATATGTCTTTTGATGGTGAAATAATCTCAATCTTCTCTTATATGTTACCATATTAATTTTTACCTACCCATGAAAATTGGGAAGGTTCATTGGACCTTGTGGAAGATCAAATTGGGTGAAGTTATGGGTTTACCTAGGTTGGTTTATTGAAAATTTCTATCAGTGATTCAGATTTCATTTAAGATATTCTGCATGATATTTTATCACCATATTATTTCTAGGTGTATTTTTATAGACTATATTTTGGACTTTTCGAATTTGATAGGTTGTGTGGGGGTGTTCTTAGATATCTCACATTAATGGAATGCCTCTATTTACCAATAGATATATGGGGATGTTATTTTTTTCTATGGTTTCAAAAAATTTCTATAGTTCATTACATTCATCTTATGTTAAAGGAATCAAATGATTTTTTAAAATTATTTATTCATCTTGTTTTATAGTTTATGGTTCCTCTATAATGTGTACTCATGATTTATAGAGATGAGTTTTTTGGGAAATCATTTTAGGAAAATCCTCTAGTCACACCCATTGTATTGGAATCCATTTGCTTAATGACCCAATCTATGGGTCAGTACACTAATGTTGAATTATAATGAAATGTGGATCATGCATCAAAGTTAACATTTCATCGTCTACTAGTATTTATTGTTTATAAGGGAACATAAGAAGATGAGGAATATATAGAAAGTATATATAGGAATTTATAATTTCTCAAAACTTCATATGATGCTAAGGTTCGCTACGACACTTATATGCATGATGTATTTGGGGAGGGGGAAGTAGTGGGAATCTATCATGCAAGATATTTTTCATGGAGATATCACATAGGATAACTTCGTGAAGGCCTCCAACTAATATTTCATTATATATACACTAATGGTGTCAAAGGTCTATGAGTTTTTCAATTTGGATCAGAGAGACAGATCTATTATGGAGTATGCTGCCTAAGATGATGATTTGGTGTACTTATCTCTAATATTTTTTTAATGGTTTTTTAAATGAGTGTAGGTTGGAAATTAATTTAAGGGAAGATATTTTATCTATGAAGATTATTATGTTCATACCCACATATGGAGCATTTTTAAATAAGGTTGATATAGATCATGTGGACACAGAAAATAATTAATGACTATTTAGGGAATAATTGATTGTAATAAGTAGTTAGAGTTTATATGTAGGTCAAAAATAAGTATGATTAATTTTGTTAAGGTGGAATATAGAGTGTGAAATGGAAATCCAACAATATACTACTAGTCTATTTCTAGTATGTGAAAAATGATAACCTAAAACTTAATTTTCTTGTTGCACCTTGTATGTGTCACACTTTTGAGAAATCTAGTCATCTTAAACATTTATAGAAGAGATCATAATAAGGTAGTAGATCTGGATCCTCCTTCACCATGGGCTCTTAGTTTAGATCTGAGACAGCTAAAGGTGTTATATCTCAACCTTGTGATAAGGGATAAATTTAGATAGAAAATAATGGGACAAAGGAGGCTCAGTGATTGTATTATGAAATGTTTGAATAAGTGGAGAAAATTATATACTGACTACTATATGAGATTTGGCATTCGTAGAATCATCTATTGATATGTGTTTTTATATAGATATGAAACCCCTTCAATTATATCATATAAGTTTAGGGATATTTTATGATTGGGTTTGTAACTCATTCATTTATTTTAGACTATTTACACACCTTAGAGAATGAAGTTAGAGTAGGGAATTGAATTCTATAGTGCTAGGTGGTGATTTACAAATACATATCAATGTGGGATTTATTAGATCCTGACCACAAGATAATTGATCTTATCATTAGAATGTATTGGATGATTACATAAAAATATCAGGTCGATTACTATTATCTTTTATAATAATATTTATATCCAAATAATTTCACTAATTTCATACATGGAGATTTATATCCATGATTAGGAAGAGAAGGTATTTTTGTTTCTAGTTCTAAGTTTACCTTCTTCATTTTTTCTGAGTTGTTTCTTAAGGCTGTTAATCCATATCTTTGGGACCCTATTTCAGTAGTGGTGTGTGTACCCTGAGGGTATTTCAGTTTAATTCTATATATCACCACCCTAGAGGGATTTTTAGTTATATATTGACTTTCTAAAAAGTACAAGATTAATTTTTGTACCTTCGTACCTTATGGAATTCACTAAACTAAAAGAAATGATGGCTCACCTCAAGGGTTTCGAGGATATGGATTTATTCATCATAGTGTTTCAATATAGGATCGTGAGGATATGAATTCACTAATTTTTTTCTATATTTTATTTGTCTATATAAGGAACTCAACAATTTTATTGTAAAGAAAAATTATCATTTACCTAGTATTTATTACCACTTTATTCAACTTAAGGTAGTTTGGTGGTTCATAAAGATTGATATAAGATTGTGTTGCCATTAGCTATGGTTCAAGGAGAACTATACTCCTAAAATTTAATTTACGATATTGTATGTTGATTATGAGAATTCAGATATTCTATTTTTTAATATTAATTCTTATTCTATGTTTATGGTATTGATGAACCAAATTAGTCATCAGTCCCTTGATTTTGTTGTGGATATCATCCTAGTTGATATTCTTATCCATTCAGGGTCAGAGCATAATCATTCTAAGAATCCAAATTTCATACTTAGAATCAATATAAACCATTTTAAATATATAATTTTATCCAAATATAAATTATCAATTCAATTAGTGAAACTTACATTCCATGTAATTTTTTATAAGTTCATATTAGTGGGTAATAAAATAATTTACGTAGTGTTATATTTAGAAATATCTATGAATAAGTATAAAGATTCATGGGATTGGATGGTTTTTATAGGTTCTTTATTTGGAAATCTACCAAACCTATGAATATTATGGATGACTTGATACAAATGGGTGTATATCCTCTTTGGAATGATCAACACTAATGATATTTTGGGTAGTTGAATGTTACATTGGGTTCAGAACCGATATTGATTGTTCTTAATCTGGTAATGGTTTTATACTATATACTATGACTTAGGTAAGGTTTTGGATGGTGTATTGATATATGGAAAAAATGTGATAGCTGATATCTCAATTTAGTTACACCCTCATGACAAGAACTATCACACTCATGATATTTATTTGGTGGAGATTATACATGCACACAAGATATAATGATAAAACCTATTCAGGAAGTAGTTTATGTTGTATTGAGACCCTAAATGTATAATTTATATTTTCATTAAATTGGGATCTAAACATGAGAAAGGGGTTTTAGTTGGATTGTCATAATATGATTTTTTTTATATTACATTTACCCTAGTGAAGATAATTTGGTCATAATCGATTTGGGAAGGAAATTACTGACATAGGTAGTGAAAGAATCTATGGAAGAGTTTATCTTTATGAGATTATTCACCAAGATGAACCTAGAATAATAGGGTTCATAATGATAGTTATTAATACATTTTACTCATACTAGATCATTCATGGATGATTTGATTCAAATTAGACAAGTCGGGGATGATGTTTGATAGAATTTAAGAAGAAATGTTTTTTTTGGTAGATCTCAAGTGGGTTGTCTCAGTATCTTAATAGATTTCCACATTTTTTAGAAATAATGGTTGTTCCATTAGACTTTAGGTATGAAATGATGGATAGTGGCCACTGATATAGATTGTTTATTTACCATTGGGCTGCCAAGATGTACTGTTACTTAAGAAGTCATTACTAGGTGATGAGAATAAGGTGAATGATTCTAGGTTTTGTATCATGTTTACTCACATGTTATAAATGAATGTGGAACCTTAGAGACCAACTAGTCAGTTACAATCATAATACATTTCATTATGAAAATGGAGTGAGATAGCCATGAATATTATGATGAAAAGACCATGGAATCCTAGTGGTAATAACGTGATTAGGGTGATTATAGAGCAAATGTTGGAATTAGTACAGTTCCTACTGATTAATGAGTCGAAAATTATAGTGGATCTCGGTAACATGTATTTATCAAAGGTTATTAGACTTCATAATGTTCAATAAACTATCAATTCTAATATATTCAAGGACTTTATATCATTATCCTAGACCTGTTTTCAAATAGCAATGTGTATTTAATTGAATTTGAGCACAGATTTTCATCCGTAGATAGATGACCAAACTGAAAAATCTTTCTAGATTCATGAATATAAATTTTGATCAAGTATTATTGAAATCAGTTAATCCTTAGAGGACCATATTCCCTTAGTGATGTTTTCTTATAACAATAATTATCAAGATTTAATTTCAATGGGGCTGTTTGAGTCATTGCATGGGTTTCCAGAAATGAAACCTCCTTGTCATTGTTTTTTTCGTGAAAGTCCTTGTATGGACTGAGAAACATTAAGAATATGATCAATACCAGGAAATTAACCAAATAAATATTTTAGATTGCTCAGAGTCCTTATAAATCATATTTCAATCGGTGCAATCATCTATTGTAAATTTTGTTAGTTGATCATGTTTTTTCTCAAAGCATCAACAAAGTTGGGACATATATGCATAGGGAAGTAGGGTAATTTGGAACCTCATTATTTGAGCCCATTTAATATCATGGAGAAACAATGGAAGGTAGAAAGTTTTTTAGTATTAATTGTTCATTTTAATTTTATCCATGATGTGTTCCCTTTTTTCATGTTAATGATGTATCAGCAAGACCTAACCCCACATCCTTGAGTATGAGGATGCTTATATTGAACCTGACACCTCAGTTGTTTAAATTAATTTTCAAAAAGATGAATTCTAGGATAAGGTTCAATAAATAAATAAAATATCATTTGTTCATTTGAGATGGAAATTTAAAAGAGACGACAATGAGACATAGAAGCGTGAGGCCTTGATATTGAACAATTTACCATATCTTTTCTCAGGATCATGATCTTATGCTTTTATGGTACTATAAAGAATTTATGGTGGGGATATTTTTAATAGATGGATACACAAAACTAGGTATGAGGGCCTTAGATTTTTTATATTTTCATTTTCAGGTCCCTTAGATGTATTGAGAGGGAATTTTGGTAGTTGGTGGTATCAGGAGGCCACTCACTAATATGATAAGGGAACTGACTATACATGGATGGATGATAGAATTCTTTCTAGATAGTAGGTTCCAACGACTAGTTGATGAACTACATCTAGCCATATGATGATTTCCTATAACTAATGGATCTATAACTGTAGCCACAGACTAACCGGTGGAGGTCATCAGCAACCTAATAGTGGAATTGGGGACTTAAATTTATAAGGTCCTAATAGAAATTATGGATCTATTTATTTTTTTAAATCCCCCTTAATTTTAATATTCTACCCTAATTCTAATTGTCTCGATTATAGAGGCTCCTTGGTGATGTATTGTCTCTATCCAACTCTCTTTTGGTGAATCACTATGAGAATTAATTGCATGGATATATATTTTTTGGATTCCAATAATAAGAATATTTATAATACAATTTCATAAATGTTTCTTCGTTATTTTTTTGTCTCATGATAATAGTTCATTGGATATAGTGTAGAAATGGTCAATTGGCCTTACATTCATAAGATCATGGTTCTTGAGTATCTAATTTCTTTTTCTCCCATCACCAGACATGATGATGAAATATTGTATCATTATTCTAGCAGTTTTTGTCTCTTCCATATGGTATAAGCCTTGGTATTCATTTTTTCCTTTCATTATTCCCATTAGTTTTATTTATGATATTAATTATTAAAAACTCATTGAATCATTTTGGGATAATGTTTTTTAAACTATTTTTTTGATTAAAACCTTTTGAGATAGTCAATATGTTCGTTTAGTTTCCTCAAATATGATTTTAAAATTTGGAATTGTTTCTACAAAATGAAAGTTGTGTGGATCACTATAAAAATATTTCTTGAAATTTTGGGCTTATCTTTGAAATGGATAATGTGGTGGGAAAAGTTTATGGAACCTTGTTTTTTTATTTTGAACATAATTTCAATGTAATTTGACAAGTTGGTGTCCATTGGGAACTTGGAGATTAAAAATTCCATCCATATTGGATAAAAATATTATTATGGGAGGTTTCTATAATGTCATGGGGACTAGGGTGGTAAACATTCTATGATATAGAGGTTCCCAAATTTTAGAAGGAATGTAAGCCAGCTAATGTTCCTTAGTGTGTCATAATGGTTTTGTTGTGTACACCACCATTTATTTTATACTCCACTTTTTTCATAAATATTACATTACATGAATGATATTTTTATGTTCCTTTTTTACCACATGATCATTTTATATTAATTGATTCCTAAAAAGAGTTTATTTTACAATTTGAGGAATTTAAAATGTGAAATTCCATATTGTTTTGTTTTATTGATAATCGATGGATTTAGAAAAGAAAAGAAAATGATGTTTTATTAATGTAATAATATTTTTAATGATTCTTTTTAGAAATCCATGATAAATGTTAAATACAATATTTTCATTTTTTCACATTGAATAAATTCTTTAGTTGTAACCTTATAATGGCACAAAATTATAGACTTTTCAAAACTGATGTTATGTAATATAACATTAATTATATTCTACACATAACGAAAAAACAAAAACATATTAATGTAAAATAAATAAAAAATACATAATAAATACTATAATGGTAATTAATTAAATATTTAAAATGTTAACAATTATTATGAGATAATATTGAAAATGTTATTTTTTAGAAAATCCATTTTTTGTATTATGTATTTTCTTTTAAAATATTTTTTTCAAATTATAGAATATGAATTTTATAAAATAATATTAATTTTTTAATTCCTCATATCAAAATTTACTTACATTGAATTTATGAGTGTTTTATATAATGAATGATTTTCTGTATAAAAATAGGTTTTTTAAAAAACTATATATTTTTAATTTTATAATTAATTTATATTATCATATAATATTAAAAATTAATTTATGTAGTTAAATTTTAATCTATGTAATAAAATGTATGATTTTTAAAATATTAATTTAACTTATAATAGAGAGTAAAATATTTTAAATAAAAATAAAAATGTTACATTAATAAATATGTTTTTTCATTCTATTCCTTTAATCAGGTGTTCTTGTGGTGAAATTTTGTTCTGTATTTCATTAAAAGACTTCATTATATTATAATTTTTTAATAAATAAATTTTAATCATTAAAATAATTTACCAAGATTATTTTATCATCTCTATAAAATAAAATGTTAAAAATAATTCTAAAATTTTTTCAGACATGATTGTGTATATTTACTTTAAAACTAACATTTTAAAAATTTAGAAGTTTTTTCTATGAAAATTATATTATAATTTATTTTTATAATTTTTAAATTATTTAAAAGTTTAATATTTTATTTCTTTCCATTAATGTTAATTACTAGTGGGAAGAAATTAATTATGAAGGAAAAAAAGGTAACTTGGGTAGAATATTAAAAGATAATAAATCATTATATCACAATTTAATTGATTAAAAATGAATTGGTGATAGATTTAAAAAAACTTTTATTATCCCACACCTAATATTTTTATACTTTTTACCATTGACCCATAAATAGTGTCATGGAATTTTTAATAAATGTTTTGTGTTCTCAAAAGATTTATTTTTATCTCTTTCATAATGATATCATTTCAATCCATTTAATGTTACATTTAACCTTTAATTCCTCAATAACACTATTATATTATTATACACATATAACCCTATCTCACCAAAATAAAATTCTATTCACCTTATGATTTCTTAATGCCTTTATATTGAAGGAGTTTTCTAAGATAAAGTTGAAGCTTCCAACATGAGTATTACCATTTATAGTATTTTATTTTGTTATAATCCTTCCTAAAATAATTTATAACCATGTAAATATAATTAAATAAACATTATTATTGGATATAATTTTAATTATTTTAATTAATAAGGAAATATGAAATCCATTCAATCTATGATGAAAACCAAATACCACTAATTGTGTGTATGTGCAGACTACTACTTCCATGACGCGAGGCAATTTTTTTTCTATCACCAAAAATCAATAATGATATCATGGATAGATTTATAGAATAAATGTGTTTTCTATTTAAACAAATAAAATTTTGAAATTATTATTATTTATATTCTATCATTCTTTCCATTAATTTGTAAATTGGATCATTAATCATGCATAGTTGTAGACTATCTACTCCTAAAACAAAAAAAATTATTTTACATAGCCACCAGTGTTTTAAAGTTATAAGAATGAATGTAATGAAGTATTTTTATAAATATTACATTTCAATTATATTTTATAATTAATATTAACAATATATAATAAAATTTTGTATCTCGTTCAATAATTATAACAAATTCTTGTTAATGTCATTTTTATCACATACCTGAATGATGATTTAATGATTATGTCACAGATGATTATGGAATGTTTTATTATATTAAAAACAGTAGAAAATAATTTATTAAATATTTCTAAATTATTGTGTATTTTTAATATAAAAACATAATAATTTTGTTAATTTCTTACATTTTATTAGTTAAACCCACAAAAATAAACTTGTCTTTGTTTTCATGATTAAAAAACATTTGCAAAATATGTAAGAAATGAAATTATAAATTTAAAAATTATATAAAAAATAAATTTTATTATCGTTTATGGATTAGTAATAATTATATTTAGATGAATAACTATGAATAATGCCTCTTTTACTAAAGTAGTCTCAAACAGTATCGATTTCTAACAAACTATTGTGAAAATTCATAATAACATACTAATATAATTTTATTTAATATTTTTAATGTAATTTTATAAAAAAATTTATAATTGAATAAGGTTCATAAATAGGTGACTAGAATAGTATTTTTGATACGGGAGATTATGGAACATTCATCTATACAAGACTACATGTATGTTGTTTTAATTACTCAAATCATTCCATTGGGTTATAATCACTTATATTTGTTAAAAACCTAATCATGATTGATCATATATATCATGTGATATTATTATTTGGTATTTTCACCATCATTTATGGTGAAATACTATTAAACACTAAATTCATCCACCATGATGAATATATTATTATTTAGAAAAGATTTTTTTAGAATAATTTCCATCTCATTTAGTGGGTCATTCCTCTATATCTACATTTATACATCCCAAAAATGTTATCTGTTACCTTATAGAAAATAAAATTGATTTATGTCCTCCAATGATTAGGTTATTATTTTATATATCTAGAGATAATTATGCATTGAAATAATTTGATTTTTAATATATTTTTCAGATGATTTTATTTATGTCCCTACTTCTTCAATTGACCCATATTCTAAAATTTTGACAAATGTTTAGGATATTCCATGATCTAAAGAAATTATAATGTCTTATGTATTTATTTTATGTTCATGTTATTTTGTAAACCATATATTTGATTACCATAATTTTGTCTTAATATCATATGTTGTGGACCATAATGATCAATCATGATTTTTTCAATTATGAGCTTCTGATAATTTTATTTGATATTTCCACGTACTCTTATTTTCCCTCATATTTTAGATTTAATCATTATGAATGTTAAAAATGTTTCCCTTAATTTTATTTCAAGATAACCCCTTCTTATGTTTCTATTCACCGAGTTGTGAAAATGATTATATCATATGATATTTCTGGAATTGGGTCTAGGGGAGTATGGTTGTTGAGAAATGTTCATAAGAGTTGTAGAATAAGATGTTTATATAGCTAGTTCCAAAGTCAATAAACCTTTTAGTCATTTGTTTTTGTGAATATTTTTAGAATTTGATCATTAAACCTTAAAATAAATGTATTATTTATTTATGTTTATACTGAGTCTCCATAGATATTATTAGTTAGATGGTTTATATATTTTGGGTATTTTTTCAGAAAAAATTATGAATCACTGTAAGAATAATTATATATATTAAATAATATGAATATGTTTTGGTCAAGTAGATATTATGTGGTTTCGTAGAAATAAATAACAATCTAGATACTAGATTGATGATTTTTTATGGTGCAAATTTACCTATTGTTAATCAATCAAAAAATACCTATTTGATAACTACCTTAATCATTACAATAACTTATGATAAGTGGGAATAAGACTTCACACTTGGATAGACACTCTAGGGGGATATTCTTATGTTAAATAACCTTTTTATGATCATTTATGAATTATATTAATATATTATAGTGTAGGATAACCTAGGATAATACTAAATTAAAATAGATTAGAATAACTTGTTAATAATTATACATCCTATAAAATAATTTCTTGATCATATCATTTTCCACTAATAATATTGTTGAATGTAATATATTTTATTTTATTTCAATGGATAGAAACTTAGGTACTGTTTTAAGGATTAATGTGATGTTAAATGAAATGATTATACACTTGAGAAATTACCTGATATTTGAGCTAGAAGGGAAGAAATTTTGATTTTGATTAATCATCTATCATGATATAGTATTAATAATATAATCATATGTGTCTTTTTAATATATTAAATAATAATAAAATTATACATTATCGGTTTCTAGATGGAAATGATCATAGATAAATGAAATTTAATTTTTATTCATGTAAAGATTGTGGTAATAAGCACCCAAATGAATGTCTGAAATAAATGGGATGATTTTATCTATGGTAAAATGAAGGATCTATAGTAATAAATTTGCAAGAAATTTGATATATCATATATAAGGAACATGGTAATTAATTGAGTCAAATTGTTATTCTAATAACTAACCTATAGACTATTAAAGGCCATATTTTATGTAAATCTATGAAGAGTATAATGATGTTTATGGAACACATATCCACTTTTCTAGAGTTGGGGATATCAGGTTAATGTTTTTAAGAATGTACCCTATGATAAAATTGTTACTATTCATTTCATCGAATTTTATGTGATTGTTATCATTTATTTTCTCTCTACAGATATCCAATTTACATTTAAATAAAAAATAAAAAATATTTTATCTTTTTAACCAAATTATTAATTTCCATCTCTGCAAGGATAAATATATGCCTCCAATGAAAATTACATCCATTTAATTGGTCTAGATCCCCAATAAAAGTGGTTATTTATCTATGATGGTTCAAGGGAAAATCAACATTGAACATATGATGATTATAGGGATGTTTTTTAATGTATTTCTGAAACCTTATAATAATAGTTCTTTGAATCAAAATTTCAAACTTTCAATAGTAATAATTCTTGGTTCTTCACCTATTTTATTGAATCCTTATTGGATTTCCCCAATAGAGATTGAATAATTAAATAAGAAACTCTATGAGAATGTGTATAAGGGATTTATATGACCATGTGTTTCCCCTTGGGCTACACCGATGCATTTAGTTAAAAATAAGGATCGATTAATGCTTCTATTAATTTAATTTCATTAACTGGAGTAAATAATTATGAAAAAAAAATATCATAAATAGAAAATTTATGATTTGTTTGATCAACATTGAGGAGGTCAATAACTCTCAAATATTGACTTTCATTTGATATTTCCTGAATTGAGGGTAATTAGAAATGATATAGCTATTTTTTCTTACTACACAATGTATATACACTATTAATTTATAGTAACGTTGATTGGGTGCACCAATTATCCTGAAATTATTATGGATTTTATGAATAGTATAAATAGTGATTACCTTGACGAATTTGTGGTTGTAATTATTAATGACATTCCCATATATTTTATAACAAAGGAATAGTATCAAATGTATTTTTTTTGTTTAAAGAAGAATATTATTAAAGGATAAATTATATTTTTTGTTTATAAGTTATCAATTTTTCTTATAAATAGTATTTTTTTAGCTCATGTTCTCACCAGTGAGGGTATATCTGTGGACAGATCGAGGATATATATATTTGAAAAAAAAATTGAGAGCAAACCCTATTAATTAAATAAACCTTTTCATGGAATATATATATATATATATATATATTATCAATATTATTTGAGAATATTTTTACTATTATCCAATACACTAACCATGTTCAACTAGAATGGAGTAATGTTCATATAGGCATTAGAATGGGAGGGAAGCTTTAGAAATACTATGACGTGATTTATCACTGTGCCTAGAATTATAATACCCTACAAGGAAGAGTTATTTACGATATATAAATATTCTTCCTTGAAGGTTGTGAGATTTATTATTTTTAAAAATAGTAATTTCATGTATTAATTATAACAAAGATGTATGAATCATGAGGATAACAACCCCAATCAGGATCTTCAAATGGAACCATTATCCATTTAATTGAAAATTTTGTGTCATAATATTTATGGTGAGAAGTGTGCTACTTATTCTAAACATACGTTCCTAAAGTATATATTCTCACAAAATGTGATAAAAATTATCGAAATGAGTTGGTTAGAACTAATCAAGGATTATTGCTAAAATATAACTTAACACCTTATGAAGGAATGAAAGGAAATTGATAACCATAATAAAAAATTTCATTATATCTTATCTATGATAAGGATTGAAAAATATTCAATACATATGTATTTAAAATATATGAATCATTAAATCATATAGGAAGTATAAAAATCATATCATTCACAATTCCTTGATAAACCATTCATTCATTATAATATCAAATAATCTATGAAAGATTGTGCATAGCTATAGAAAAATGAATTAATTATTTCATAATTCATCCTTGATAATATATTTATAGTTTATGGACCCTAGATTATGTGTCCCATAAAAATCATAAAAATAGAAGAAACATTTAGATGATTCAAATATATTATCCTTCTCTATTTATTCTAGTATCATGATTATTTATATTGAGTTAAAACAAAAAAAATTAGTTGGATAAAATGTTGATGGAAATACAATTTTAAACATCTCAATGCTCAACATTCCATAAATTTAATGGTAAAAATTTTCTAAGGGTATGTTGTAACCATTACCAACACTGGTATGGATATGGTATAACATTTCCATGTTTTATTTTATTGGACTCCCTAAAACATATAAGGCCCAAAATGATTTTTGGGTTTTTTATATTTCCTTACATATTTGGTGTATTTTATTTCTATTGTAGAATATTTATCCACTAATACTTTGTAAAATATACACATATTAGAAGGGGTAGGTATAAATTGGGTGACACATTCTATTTTATCTTATCAAGATCTATGGTTTAACATAATATTCTGAAAAACACATAAGAATCTATTTGATTTAGAGTTAATTTTTTAGTACATCTTATCACACTCAAACATTTGGTCGATTTGAGGGGACAATAAATACATTGATCGATATTATGAAATCATAATAGATGAAATCGTAATAGATAAAATTTGAATGATTTTGGGATAAAAAAATTCCATTGGAAAAATTATAATAAAAAAATATTTATCATTCAAACATTTAGATGGAAACAAACGAGGATTTTTTATGGGAAGTAATATTTCACTCCAACATGATGGGATATTGTTATGATGAGGGATATGATAATTCTTGTCTTTATCAGTTAAATAATGCAGAATATTTGAACTATATAGGGGAATAAGAAAGTATCAAAATGTTTATAGATGATTTATGCAGATAATTAATGACGAGATCTAGATTTTGAATATGAAATTAATATATTCCTATGATTATGACTATTAAAGGGGTTATGAAATTTGGGAAGAAAAGGAAGCTAATACCTAGGTACATAGTTCCCTTAAAGACCTGTGATTATGTCAAGGAAGTATCTTATATTTTAGAAATAACTCTTGACCTATCCCAAGTACATTATGCATTCAATATATCTCTTTGAGGAATTACATATTATTCACTTCACATGTACTAAATTCTGATTCCATAAAACCAGAACATAATATCTCATATAAGGAACAACCATTGGATATTCAAGATTTATGTTATGTGGGGATGTAGAGAATGACTGTTAATGTGGTTAAGGTTATATAGAGGAATCATAATTATGAGGAATCCAGTTTTAAAGATAATCATGTGATGGGATAAAAGTTCCATCTATTATTTACCTCCTTATAATAAAATTTCTAGGAAAATAATCTTGAAAGTGGTAGAATGTAAAGACATAAAAATATAAACATTGTAAAAAATATCTTGTTCAATAATTTGGGTTACATTATACACCTAGGGATAAAAACCACAAGATATTAATATAATTATTCTAATAAATCTATAATAGGGACTATTATGGTAAACAAATGAATATTTTGAACAGAAATAATTAATATGAGTTTATATTGAAAATGTAATTATTAATAACATAATTTTTTAAAATTATGAATTTTTTCTTAAGGAAAAATTTAGAAAATTTATTATTTAAATTTTATAAAATAATATTTATTTTTTAATTACTGGTATAAATATGTCCATACAATACATTTCTTTCATAAAAAGGTTGATTTTTTTGTTAAAAAATATGCGTTTTTTGTGAAACTTATAAAATTTATTATTTTATAATTATATAATACTATCCTAGAATTTTAAAAATACATTTATGTAATAAAATATGTATTCAGGGAATAAAATTAGTGATTTTTAAATATTCTCTGATCTAATGACCTACAGATTGATATTTTCAAAAATAAATTAAAATGATACATTAATCAAAAAGGATTTTCAGTTTTTTTATTTAACTAAGTGTTTGGATGGTGAAATTAAAATTTTTATATCTATAAATGTATATTTTTTTAATTTATTATGTAATAAATCCATTTATTTTATTTAAATCACTATCCAAAATAAATTTATTTTATGATTAATTTTAATGAAAAAATGGGTTTTTTTTAAAAAAAATTCATGATTAATTATGTTCATTTTAAAATATTTTTTTTACCAAATTTGAAGTTATATATGTTAAAATGATTATAAAATTATAAATAAAAAGTTTAAACTTATTTAAAGGGATCATATATTAATTATTACATTAATTTTAATCACTATTATTATAAATTTATTACCAATGTAAAAATTAATTTGGGTAAATGGATAAAAGAAAACAATATTCCTTAAATAAATCCTAAATAATATAAAAATCAAGTTATCAGATGGTTTGGATATTATCTTATCCCCCACTAACTATTTTTTCATATTTGATCCATTCACACTTGAATAGTATGATTTCATTATTAAAAAAACAATATCTATTTCCAAAAGTTACATTTTCTTCACTTATAAACGAATACCACTAACACCATTTCAAAGTTAAAAAATACATTTAAAAGGAACTTTTCAAATATATAATATTCTCCTCAAATACTCCCCTCTAACCGACATAATATTCTTGAAAATCTATACTTTCTTAAGTCCTTCAATTCTATAGTTTTTTCCAAGAGGAAACCCAAGATTTCGATATAAGAATTACCTTATTTTAGTTATTTAATTTAATTTAATACTTAATAATATAATTTATATCCCTACTAATATATGTTTTATAATTATTATAATTGTTTTTATTATATAAATTAGATATAAAATATTCAATCCTTTCAATCCTCTAATAAAAAAATATCATTGATTGTGCATACATGTGGACTACCCCTCTATGAAGCGATGTAGTTTTTTACCATTACTGCCTACAAAGGATAATATCACGGATAGTTTTTTCAAATAATTATGTTTTATATGTCACAAATAATACTATAAAATGATCATTTTTTATATAACATTATTCCAACTATTCATTGGAAAACATTATTATTAATCATATGTACGTGTGGACTACCACCACCTTAAAAAATGAATTTAATGTTCTAAAGATACCCATCTCAGATTATTCTATGAATGAGTTTAATTAAGATTTGAGATACTTATTACATGTTCATTATTTTAGAATAATTTTAATGGTAACATATAATTGAAATATCTTACTCATTGAATCATTATAACACACTCTTTTTAGGTCGTCTTTACCACCAACATGATTGATGTTGTAATTATTATTTCTTGGATTGTTAAGGAAGTTAATATTATTTAAAAAAATAATATAAATCTATTCTATATGTCAAACATATACTAGTTTCATAATATAAATATTAAAGGATGTTATTAATATATTTAATTTTATTTTTTATAGTCACAAAAATGTGATCATATTCATTTTCATCATTGCAAAACATTAAAAAAAACTTAAGAAATTAAATTAGTAGTTGATAAAGTATTTTAATCCATATATTTATATTTAGATATTATTTTCTACAAATGATTTATTTTTGTATAGGAATTATTAACAACACAATCATTACAAAACTAGTTCAAAATGATCATGATTTTTTAACACCCAATTTTTAAAATACATGATAAATAATGAATATATTTGTATTGACTATTTATAAATTAATTTCATAAAAATTTATTTTAATGACAACTTTTCTGAAATATGTGACTAAGATATTACTTTTTGTGACATTGGAGTTTATTTTACCTTTGACCAAGCGGGATTAATGGTATGGGGGTTTTATAACTCAAACCCTTTTGTTGGTCCATAATCACTTCTCTTTATCTAACATTTTTTCAAGTACAACTGAGTCGAACATTTGATAATGTTAAATTTTATATCAGAATTATTTTCTAGGGAAATAATTTTTCAAACCAAATTATTCTTCCATGATGAATAAATAATTTTTTATAAATAATGTTTTTTATAATAACTCCCTTCTCATTTGATGTTTTTTCCACCTTATACACTTTTTCACTTTCAGAAAATGATCTCCTTTCCCTAGTGAAAAATAATTTTGTTATCTCCTATTTCTTTTATACACCATATTATTATAATCCAAATTATTAAATATCCTTTTAAGAATTTATGTGTTTTAAATATTATTATTTGAAATATATCAAAACAAATTCCTTTAAATGATTATATATTGTTTCCTTATATATCACGGTTTTGCATATGATTTATTTATGTTCAATATTTTTATTGAAATTTGTTTGCAAATAATTATTTTATGATTTCTTCTATAATTTCATAAAAAAATTATAATGTGAAAAATCATTTTAATAATTTTATGGTTGATTTCATGACATATATATTTATAAAAAAATACTTTTTATGATTTCTCTTTTATTTATAAAGGATTATTCCCCAATAATTTAAGGGTTTATAAAATACCCAATAAATTCTTTTTTAGGGTGACCATGATTTGTTTACCAAATTTAAATTTTTTTTATATATCACAAACTAGTAAAGATGTTAAACTCATTTTTATAATTTTGGGTTATTTATGATAAGATGAATGATTTTATTTTAAATGGAAGCAAAATGTATGGATGATGATGAGTGGGTCATATATCCCCCTATAAATCATTGGTTTTGGATTTATTCCCAAGATAAATTGACTCATGAACACACTTTTACTGGATAAAAATGATTTCCAGTTCTTATATTTATCCAAAACCATCTCCAAAATGTTTCTTATTTTCAAACTATTAAAAAAATTGAGAATCCATGTTATAATGAAATTATAGATTCATATTATTTGATTTCATGTTCATGATTTTTTTAAGACATGAATTTGATGAAAAATATTTATTTTTATATTCATATGTTATTAGCCATAATGATGAATCATGTTTTTTGTTAGTTATAATGTCATGATATTTTAATATGATATTTCTCCCTTATTAATGTTTTCCAACAAACATTAGACAAGTTGATGAATTTACCTTAATGACCATTCAATATAACACCTTACCATGTTTCTATTACTTAGTTTTTGAAACTGATTATATCATATGACATTTCTTGAAGAAGTTATAGAGGTGAATTATTAGTTATAAATGATCTTAATTATTTTAAAATAATATATTTTTATGGATATTATCCAAGAAACTAAAATAATTTTTTTGTGTGACTATTTTTGGAATGAAGTAATCAAGCCATGAAATAAGTTAATTAATTAATTATTTTTTCTATATTAACCATAATTTTACTATGAATATCTATTCAAGACCTAATGTTTCCTTTTATCATTTCCAAACTAGGTTTTTTAAGAAACAGGTAAATTGAATAACATCATATATGGGAATAATTTTCTCACTCATTCTCGATACTAGTGGGTTGGGATGAAGGTGGAATATGGTCATTTGGATAGGGACCCATGGTTTGTAATAGATTCAATATTATTGACATTAAAATTTTGATATTTTGATACCTTTTTGTCTATATGTGGGATGATACCATTAGGATTTTTTTGATATGAGATATAATTTGTTTATATACTATTTTTTCTTAGTTTTTCCATTTATATCATATTTCTATTGTGGGTGAAATCATAATGATAATCTTTTTATGATGCCAAAGTTATTTTTACAACCCCTGGTGATCATGAGAACAGTTCAGGCCATAGGAAATGTCAATTATAGTAATGTTATGGGTTTACCAATGTTGGTCTATTACATTGGTATAAATCAGGTCATTGGTCCTAGAATCCATTTTGTGCTTTTTGATTCAAAGTTAAATTGGTTATTTTTAAAACACTGAGTTCAGAATTAGTGGAAAAAGGATACGAGTCTTTTATTTATTCACCTCAGTACAATAACATGTAATATGATATAATAGAATCGTATTTTTGTGTAGGGATATTATAGAAAATTAAAAATTTTGTGTCACGATGCCCTAATGTTTATAAGATTGTAGTAGAGTACTATAGAACTACTATTTTTTTAAACCATTACCCTATCTAGTGAGGATGTTGGATGGGATGTATATGGGTTTTTCATACATTTTCCAACGTCGACATGTAATATTGATAGAATTTTGGTGATCTTTTATTGAATCACAAAATCAAATCATTTATATAAAATTAAGAATATGATGATGTTGGAGTAGCTATATCAGTTATATGTCTGAGTGATCATGAATAACCATGTTGATGCTTCAGAAACTATTTTATATTGGTTCACTCAGTTTAATTAAAGGTTTTGGATTTTTTTAAAAGAGGTTATGTGTATCCTATTTTAATTAAGAATGACGTTTCTCCATTATATGGATGGGAAGATATATAAAACTATTTAAATTTTGGAGTATATACCTCAGGTGTGTGTTACTTATTATTGCGTTTCTTGGAAATAGAACCTACTTAATGTCAAATTTTTCTAAAAAATTATATTGATATGATTAAAATGGTTCCTTTAAAAGAATTTTATGTGTGGATAAGTATACTTTCCTTTTTTTGGGAATTTTTTTGATCCTGATACTTGATAAAACTAGTTCTTTTTCATGAAAATATAAAAAATGTTCTAGTTTAGATGAATGATATTAGAGACATATCAGAGTTGTTAGATATATTATTTAGACCTTCATTATATCTCTTGAGAGTTCTTGTTTTGGAATCATGTATTTTGTAGAGTTTCATATCACTTCGACCATCACTGCATAGGTGTTTATTTTATGTTGGAACTAATTCTTGTTTTCCATTTTGATATTGTTTAACATAATTGAAATATGGAATTTTTTATGGATATTATATCACACTGAATGTTGATTCATGTTGTTTTTTATGTTTCTTATTGGAGTAGTCATCAAACTGACCCTTTCCCTTTGATTGAATGGGATGTTGTTGATCTTGATCTTGACACCATTATGGTTGAGCATTTGATTCAGATTGTAAATCTCTTAGACATGGTGTACATAGTAAAATGATTCCCTTGTTTTATGTTCAAAGTTGGAATTAATGGGTTAGTTAATTTATTTGGGAGTGAGAATCATTGATAGAGAAGAAGTTATATTCTATTCTTATGGGTAAATAAACTAACAAGATTTATGTGGAAATAATGATTCATGTTTTGAAGATATTTGATACCATTTTAGTCATAGGTATGTCCAATTTTGAGCTTGGATTTTATATTTTGAGGTTTTAAAGGCATTTAAGATTCTGAGGGTTGGATTTTTGAAAATTTAGAGATAATAGGATCGGTACATGATTATTACTAACCATGTTGAAACCATAGATAATGGATCTATTTGATCTACTGTCATTTATGTAACGTCCCAGTTCCAGAAGCCACCAAGAGGTGCCCCATACACGGTTGGTCACATGGCCTCAAGCGCATTTCCCGGAATGCCAGAGGATGCATACTAGCAGTGA
This sequence comes from Viscum album, assembly GCA_963277665.1. NCBI lineage: Eukaryota > Viridiplantae > Streptophyta > Magnoliopsida > Santalales > Viscaceae > Viscum > Viscum album. The sequence goes on along the minus strand of OY728157.1, from coordinate 857,522,117 downwards.
AGGCCTAGGGTGTGATAGTGAGGAAACGATTCCCTCATTGGAAGAGTAACACAGTAGAAGTAAACAAATAGTAATAGTGGAAGTAGTGATAATGACATACAAAAGGAAACAATGGAATACTGAAGAAATAAATAGCTGGAACATATATATAATGATGCATGATACATAGGTATAGGAAAACAACCAATCATGTCACAATGCTGAAAAAAATTAATAATCCAATTATAAAAAAACATTAAATAGCTCCATAGCATCACAATCCATTTCTTGGTCATGTTCTCTCTAGCTCCACAAAAATCAATTACCTGAAGTTTAAGGGCGCTTTCCCTTATCTACACCTTCAACACTATAATCTATTTGGGACCAAAAGCATTGACCAAATAGGGTGTGAGACTAAATCCCAGTAAGAAACCACCACAAGACATGTGTCTAATAGTCAGTGAATATATGGTAGGTAACATGTAAAAGTAAGTAGTAATCAAATACTTACTCATCAGTAATAAAATCCACAGTTTCAAAGAAATCAGTTCCATGTATCAAACAATAGCTAATCAAAGAAGGTAACCCTCTAGGTAGTACTCCTAGCCTAACCCCTCCAGTTCAACCAAAACAAGGATATATATTCTCAAGACTCTCTGAGGAAGAACTCACCATCAATTCCACCTATAGTCATGTGTGATTCATAGACTCCCTGAGGAATCACTCACCGTCAATTCCCCCTATAGGCTTTCAGTGGTAACTACAGGAACTCTGAGGAATCACTCAACGTCAATTCCTTCCATTTCCTTATAATGTATCTATAGACCTTCTGAGGGATCACTCCATGTCAATACCCCCTATGGTCTCACAGCATGATAATTATAACAGACACTCTGGGAAATCCCTCAATGTCAATTTTCCCGATGGCCCCACTACAATAGGTTCCCGCAGCCACATGTAAAACAAAAAAGCAAAAATGATGAAGAATAGCCAAAGTGAACCCCTGGGACTACTTGGATAATAATATACAGCATATCAGCATTTCAGATAAAATAAAACACTGCATCCCACAACACCAGGAATAGAAAACAAATAGAATCCTAAAAGGCATAACTAGACCAAATGGTCAGAACAAGAAACGAGAGAAAAACCTCCAAGGCATAGCCATTAACTCTATTCATATGAAATAAACATCTAATCAAGAATAAAATTATAGAAGACAATTATCAAGGCTAAAATAGTAAACACACAATACCCCGTTCATGGGTATTGAGAACTTTTGCACACATATCTCGAAGACTTTCAACAGAAAGGCATAAACCACCTACCTAGGTGTTGGGTGTAGCGGTCTGGAATTACTTCCAGTGGACTATAGTTGATACCTATCAGGGCACTCCATGGGCGGCTACACCCCCTGGGTGGGAAACACCACCATCCCCAGTGGCAGCCATTTCCTCATGAAGCCCTTGGGCGGGGAGCCATGCTTCGTCCAACACTCACATCTGAGAGTTCCCAAGGATCGGTTACATTCCTACCTCCTTTGCCTCTGATACCAACTGTAGAGACCCGAAGCCTGGCGTACATTGACACTACATTACATTTGCGGAATACTTAGTACATAACAAAAACACACACACAAGGATCGTAATAGTTTAGTGTCTTTGGAAACTCGGAATATAATCTTCTAATCCTGGTGAAAGATCTTCAGCATCTCCCATAAAGATCTTCTTTTTTTATACCTAATTTTTTTTATATCCTAGGGAAAAGTAAACATAAAAGGGTGAGCTCAAATGCTCAGTAAGGGTAAACAAAAGAAATATCAATCACATCATATACATAAGCACATAACTTTTGGAAATCTTAACCTGTAAAAGAGATCATAATTTCATAACATGGGATAAATCATGGTAGTGAAATGTAATCACAATAATCATAACTTAAAACATTAAACTTTGTGGCATACACACATAATCATAGAGAATCATTTCTTGTTAGTCAAGACTCATTGCCAAGACTATCTTAGTGGACAAAGTCCCTTTCTGAACCGAGTCACCCTCGTTTCAGTCCTGTTTCACTGAACCGGTATAACCTACCATTCCAGCCATGTCTATCTCATGAGATATAAAATCTTTACCCAATGTATTTGAGGGAGATATAGGTCCCACCCATCTCATAATGATACCATTATTATGTGTGCCACAAAATCATAAATCATACATCATTTCATAACCCATGTAATAAAAATGGGAATCTTAAACATCGTGACATCATAAAACAATTCATATAAGATCAAGGAATTCATAAAAATATAATTGTGTCACAACATAATCAAATCAATGTAATAATAGGTATAAAAACAGAACCCTTTATTATCTTAGATGGAAAATAATTTTGATAAAACACTTGAACTCCATTCTTGAGGAAAATATCCTTTCTACTTCAAAAACACATTTCCTTTCTTAACATTTCATAAAATTATAAACTAAAAGAAGTTGATTAAAAATAATCTTTAAAACTTGTAAAGGAATCTTCTTGGAAATTATGTTTTAAAAATCCATTCATGCCGTATAAGTTAAAAGAAAACATTCTTCTCGTACTTTTGTCGGAAAAGTCAAAAAGTACCTCGTACGAAAAACGACAAAAGATTCCTTTCATATCTTTTACTAAAAACTCACCAAAGGGTAAAATTGGATTTAAACAATTATAGGTGGATGGAAATAACATTACATATTGAGGAAACATAGATGTGGATGATGAAATACACCCCAGTAAATACCAACGTATAAAAAATCTCGGATAAAAATGAGATTGTGATATTTCCCTTACCTTAGGTCCGATTTGCTTCGTAAGTGTCTGAACCTCCTGTATAATGATTTAAATAATGTCATTGACTTATTACAGAATCATACTCATTTTTATGATATCATATATGGTTCACTTATTACTTTATATTACCCGTTCTTTTGTAAATTCCATGTTAAAGAGCGTTTTGGGTAAAATTGTTTCATTTGTCGTCCGTGTTTTGACTTGTAATTATTCATATGATTTCTTATATCATGATTACTTAATTACAGAATATAAAACATGATTTATATATATATATATTCATAATATAAATATATATAATAAATCAGTAAATGGAATGAAATACACCGTTCATGGAGACGGTAGACCGTACGTACGCATGAACGCTGTTTTCGTTTCCTTATTGAGTTGAACGAAATTAAGTAGATGACATTCATATATGTACACATAAATCCAGTATTATTATTATGTCATATATTTCATGATTACTTATTATATATACTTTATAATCATTCATGAATTGTTAAAGTGTAGAATGAATCTCATCGCGTCGTGGAGACGGTAGTCCGTACGTACGCACGAGCGATGATATCGTTCTCATGATCGTGGGACTATATTGGAGTGTATGTATACTATTTCAGAATCAATATCACTTTAAACTAATAATATATAGTTATTATTTACACCATTATACCCATCCAAGTAAGGTGGTGGTGGAAAATATATTTCACCACGGCATGGAGACGGTATTCCGTACGTATGCACGCGCAGTGATTTCGTTTTCCATAGGATGGATAGATGGTGAAATAGGATTGTTTCATACTTATAATAACATATCAGTATATGAGTGATACTGATGTTATTACTTCATAATTAAACAACATAAGAAGAAGAAGTGGAAGAAGAAATAAAGGTGAAAGAATCGGTAACGGAAATTACCTCTTCTTTGAAGCGCCTCTTTGAGACCTCCTCTTAGGGAACTAAAATTGGTCTCTGAGGAAGAAAAGAACCTCTAGGATGTTTCTAGGGAAGTGTAGAAGAGAATTTGGCAGGGGTTGGCCGATCTTTAAGGCTCAAAGTTGTGTTAGGAAGAGAGGGAGGAGGTGCCCTTTTATAAGGGAGGAGAGGGGCACCTTTGGAATAACTAAAAATATTATTTTATTATAAAGTCAAGTTCGGTTTTAAATAGCTCAAAATTGATTTATTTCGAGGCTAAGGTGGGTATGGGTATAAATCCTCTCATCCAATAGAATTTAGACAATTTTAGGTTCCTATTTTAACCTTATCATTTATATTTAACATTAAGTTAAATAATTTTACTTTTACCGTGACTTCTTGTGTTCTTACACTATAAGGTTAATAAACATACTATAAGAATTCAAAAGAACCCCAAATTGTTTATTATTAATATATATAACCTTATATAAGTCATTTAGCCGAACCTTAGATTTTTAGGAATAAAATAACAATTAATAATATAATATTTGTTTTAAAAACTATTTTATGTCAATTTTGACACTATTTAGTAATTGATTTTTGTGAATATCATAACAGAATGATAAGTTAGATAAAAGTAAATTAAATCAATAATAACATGTCATATTAACCTAGAAAATTAGTGTAATTCATAAAAAGTCTCAAATTAGATCTATTTGGGTATTTATAACATCAATTATGTCAATATTTCATTAATAAGATAATTACTGCATCATCTTTGTGTCATAAATAAATTAAATTATTTGATGTCTAAAAATTACAAATAAAATACCATTATGTAGGAAATAGTTTTATCTTTCTAATTAATATTTACAATAGAATTTATCTTATGTATAACCCTATATTAAAAATGTTTTAGTAAATACACTTTGATTTTAACTCTTTCAACTCTTCTTTGAATTAAATAATAATAAATGTCTTAATCTAATCCAAGTGGGCCTAAATGGTCATATTTTATTCCTAAGCTTGTTTTTTGTCGAATTACACTTATCCAATAGAATTTGGACATGTGTTAGGGTAATAATAATATCATTTGTACCCTTAATTACCCTATTTACTTTTAACCGTGGTAAATAAAAGTAAAAAGTTACTATTCACCAAAAATTATTTTCATCTCATTGAACCAAATTTTACTTAATGAAATCAACCGTGTATCTCGGATTTTTGAAATTCCACTCACAGAAGCGGTAAAATTATGTTTTATGAAAAATTCATTTTTCTTAACTACCACTTAGTGGTTTCACTATTCATCAAAAAAATGAAAGTTTCTAGAAAAATACCAAAAATTAGGCCTAAGATATATTCGATATTATGAACTCAAAAATAATGTCTATTTTACCAAATTCAAAACATATCAGTTGCATTAATTAATTTAAAAATTAATTCCCGTCGTCAAAACAATTAGCGTGTTTTTAAGAGATAATAACTATCAAAAGATTGACACTTGTTTATAACTGGTTTGAATGTGAAATTACATCCAATGACCAACATTGTATTAAATTGTAAAAATATATTCCAAATATACTTTAAAACCGCTCAAATTAAAAATTTATCACTATTAATTATTTCGATTAAAAAAGTTGTTTTTAATTATAATTTACTAATTTTCACTATTCATCAGAATATGAAAGTTATCCGAAAAGTACCAAAATTTCACCCTAAGCTAATTTCAATATTCCGAATCCAAAAATGAAGTCCATTTTAAAAAATAAAATTTACAAAATTTCAAAAAGTGGTTATTACTATTCATAATGGCTAGTTTTAATAATATTTTAATAGCATATCGTTGTTTAGCGAAACTTGGTGTTGCGTACAACACATGCTATCGTGAAAGGTCGCGATTGCGTGTAATTCAAGCCAGGTCAGAGATGTGTGTTGTAAAATCTCCTTTTGGTGTAGCGTATAACACAAGACATTAATGAAATTAAAAAGGGTATTTTTCGTAAAATCTTGGGGTGTTACATTCTACCCCCCTTAAAATGAATTTCACCCTCGAAATTCGTCGGGGTTATAAATGGTTTACTACTCGAAAGTTTCTTTAATAGAAATCCACATCGTAAAAAGGAATACCAAAACCAATCTTTAAAAACAAAAGTATGAAACGTAACGGTTACCCAAATAAACTAATCACTGGGTTTCCACATAGGTGAAAATATGGATATGGAAGAAAATTCTAACCATCATGTTCTGATGGAGAGTGGTAGAGAACATGGCTATGGAAAAGTCAACAATCACAAATCCATAAATTTGTGACGATCTAAGGTACCATCTGATTAATCAGATATAAGAGCACTAGGACAACATTTTTGGTTTTCAAGATCGTTTCCCTAAAGTTGAATAATTTGAATTAGAATAAATACTTACTTTATTTCGGTACAATATCACTGTTGTTCATGCTTTGAACAATTTCCACTTCATCTCTTAAATAAATGAAGTTGAATTTGTTATTCGTGAAGTGTTAACAGATCATGTGATAGAATGACGGGTCATTACATCTGTCTCAAACAAAAGGTTAGCAAAAGTTATTAAATATACATAAGTCATTCTATAGTGAGATTAATCATATATGGTTCCTAAAATGGACTTATACATCATATATCATACTGCTTAATATAATAAAACTAGTTTCTACTAAACAGGGACTTCTTGTAGGCCAGTGGTAGGCGATAAAGGCCAGTCGCACTTCGGTTGTGGGTTCGATTCCCACAGCCTTGTCCGATGCAATGGGCTGTCGCCCGTCCTGTTGGTTTTCCTTTTTCTAAAGCTATATTACTATAACATCCCATCAATAATACTAACTTATGTCCAACATAATCCATTCCAATCTTTAGGATTATCCATAATACTGCCGTCCACTCTCAGAGATTTAATACCATCATTGATCCCCATATATCATAAGATATATCTTGTTGGTCACATTCCAAACATTCAAAGGCCTTAATCTTGTACTCTCTTGAATACCCATTGAACCATAGTGAAAACTTGAATGCAGTTATAATTTAACACTTTCCATATACCAAAATCCTCAAAATTCTATATAATCAAACCATGATATCACTTAGTCCTTATATCAATCATGAGATCATGAGTACTGTTAAACATTTCATTTTCTCGTTTTCCCTTCATTATGCACATATCATCTTATTTCCAAAAATATCTCAATCACTTTGAATACCACATTAGACCAATACATAAATATTCCAATACTCCATGATACAACATTATTTTTAAATCCCATTACATAAACACTTAATCATTCCACCACATCGTTTTCATATTCAACATCGCCAATAGTGATCGCATGTGACTTCCCTTTATCCTTTGCCTTAAGCGGTTGATCATTTCGATCATCACTAACCCTTGGATTAGGGCATTTATTAGAATAATGCCCCATTTCCTTGCACTTGAAGCATTGAAGTGTTGGTGGTGCGTTCTTTGCAGTGTTTGCTTTATTCACATCATTAGAAACCCTTTTTCCATTACTTCGACACTCAGCTGCTCGATGACCTTCTTTTCCACACTTAAAAAACATTTTCTAGTCCCTTTAAGACAATCTCCACCATTCTTCTTTCCACACTTTGTGCATAAGAAAACATTCATCTTCTTTTCACCATTATTCTGAGATTTCTCCTTGAACTCCATATTTCGTTTCTTGTCAAAACCATGAGATGGATATGTAACACCAACTTCCATTTCTACCTTGATAGCACAACGCACAACTTCTTCATAGCTACTGAAGTCTCTTATAGCTAATGCCCTTCGAGGACTTGGTTTTAAGGCACTGAAAAATCGATCAACTTTACTTTTAGGTTGGATGATAATGCCAGATGCATACCTTGCAAGTCTTGTAAAATTCGCTTCGTATATACCAATGGATTCATCATCCTTTTTCTTTAGTTCGAGAAACTCCTTCTCCATATTTGTTCGAAGAATACGAGGGAAGTACTTATTGAAAAATAAATTCTTGAACTCATCCCATTCCATGGACTCAATTTCATCTCTTGGCCTAGTATTCTTGATAAGATTCCACCATTGATCCTCTTCACCTTCCAAACGATATACTACTAAGATGACTTTATCATGTTCAGAACATTGAAGAACTAAAAATATCTTTTCAGTGGTACTGATCCATTGTTCAGCAACAAGTGGATCAGAAGTCCCACTGAAAGAAGGTGGGTGTTGCCTCATGAAAGACTCAATACAATACTGTTCCCTTATCTGCTCATTTGGAAGTCCAGAATGATTCATAGCTTTTGTAAGTATAGCAATACGATTTTTCACTCCATCTCCCATAACATTTGTTTGTTCAGGAGGACAATCATTGCATTGTCCATTACATTTATCAACACGGTTCCTTCGGGTTCCAGCCATCGTCTAAAACCCAAAAAGAATAGTGTGAGAGGAAAAAATCATGCTAGGGAAAACAACATAATAAAGGGGGAGTACCTTCAATATCTAGCATCTTAGGTTTAATTTTATGATCGTTAGCGTAATTCTAGTAATATAACCTATACGTATACTTAACCTTAGGAACATCCCTATACATACCTTAGAAATATCTCTAGGGATCTCACTAAAGTTCTCACATCCTAGTTTCCAAAGGTTGACTAAACCTTTCCTCTGATACCAACTGTAGCGGTCTGGAATTACTTCCAGTGGACTATAGTTGATACCTATCAGGGCACTCCATGGGTGGCTACACCCCCTGGGCGGGACACACCACCATCCCCAGTGGCAGCCATTTCCTCATGAAGCCCTTGGGCGGAGAGCCATGCTTCGTCCAACGCTCACATGTGAGAGTTCCCAAGGATCGGTTACATTCCTACTTCCTTTTCCTCTGTTACCAACTGTAGAGACCTGAATCTTGACGTAGATTGACATTACATTACATTTTCGGAATACTTAGTACATAACAAAAACACACACACAAGGATCGTAATAGTTTAGTGTCTTTGGAAACTCGGAATATAATCTTCTAATCCTGGTGAAAGATCTTCAACATCTCCCATAAATATCTTCTTTTTTTTATGCCTAAACCTTTCTTTATATCCTGGGGAAAAGTAAACATAAAAGGGTGAGCTCAAATGCTCAGTAAGGGTAAAAAAAAGAACTATCAATCACATCATATACATAAGCACATAACTTTTGGAAATCTTAACCTGTAAAAGAGATCATAATTTCATAACATGGGATAAATCATGGTAGTGAAATGTAATCACAATAATCATAACTTAAAACATTAAACTTTGTGGCATACACACATAATCATAGAGAATCATTTCTTGTTAGTCAAGACTCATTTCCAAGACTATCTTAGTGGACAAAGTCCCTTTCTGAACCGAGTCACCCTCGTTTCAGTCCTGTTTCACTGAACCGGTATAACCTACCATTCCAGCCATGTCTATCTCATGAGATATAAAATATTTACCCAATGCATTGGAGGGAGATATAGGTCCCACCCATCTCATAATGATACCATTCTTATGTGTGCCACAAAATCATAAATCATACATCATTTCATAACCCATGTAATAAAAATGGGAATCTTAAACATCATGACATCATAAAACAATTCATATAAGATCAAGGAATTCATAAAAATATAATTCCATCACAACATAATCAAATCAATGTAATAATAGGGATAAAAACAGAACCCTTTATTATCTTAGATGGAAAATAATTTTAATAAAACACTTGAACTCCATTCTTGAAGAAAATATCCTTTCTACTTCAAAAAACATTTTCCATTCTTAACATTTCATAAAATTCTAAACTAAAAGAAGTTGATTAAAAATAAACTTGAAAACTTGTAAAGGAATCTTCTTGGAAATTATGTTTTAATAATCCATTCATGCCATATAAGTTAAAAGAAAACATTCTTCTCGTACTTTTGTCGGAAAAGTCAAAAAGTACCTCGTACGAAAAACGACAAAAGATTACTTTCATATCTTTTAATAAAAACTCACCAAAGGGTAAAATTGGATTTAAACAATTGTAGTTGGATGGAAATAACATTACATATTGAGGAAACATAGATGTGGATGATGAAATACACCCTAGTAAATACAAACGTATAAACAATCTCGGATAAAAATGAGATTGTGATATTTCCCTTACCTTAGGTCCGATTTGCTTCATAAGTGTCTGAACCTCATGTATAATGATTTAAATAATGTCATTGACTTATTACAGAATCATATTCATTGTTATGATATCATATATGGTTCACTTATGACTTTATATTACCCGTTCTTTTGTAAATTCCATGTTTAAGAGCGTTTTGGGTAAAATTGTTTCATTTGTCGTCCCTGTTTTGACTTGTAATTATTCATATGATTACTTAGATCATGATTACTTAATTCCAGAATATAAAACATGATTTATATATATATATATATTCATAATATAAATATATATAATAAATCATTAAATGGAATGAAATACACCGTTCATGGAGACGGTAGGTCGTACGTACGCATGAACGCTGTTTTCGTTTCCTTATTGAGTTGAACGGAATTAAGTAGATGACATTCATATATATACACATAAATCCAGTATTATTATTATGTAATATATTTCATGATTACTTATTATATATACTTTATAATCATTCATGAATTGTCAAAGTGGAGAATGAATCTCATCGCGTCGTGGAGATGGTAGTCCGTACGTACGCACGAGCGATGATATCGTTATCATGATCGTGGGACTATATTGGAGTGTATGTATACTATTTCAGAATAAATATCACTTTAAAATAATAATATATAGTTATTATTTACACCATTATACCCATCCAAGTAAGGTGGTGGTGGAAAATAGATTTCACCACGGCGTGGAGACGGTATTCCGTACGTACGTACGCGCGGTGATTTCATTTTCCGTAGGATGGATAGATGGTGAAATAGGATTGTTTCATACTTATAATAACATATCATTATATTAGTGATACTTATGTTATTACTTCATAATTAAACAACCTAAGAAGAAGAAGTGGAAGAAGAAATAAAGGTGAAAGAATCGGTAACGGAAATTACCTCTTCTTTGAAGCGCCTCTTTGAGACCTCCTCTTAGGGCACTAAAATTGGTATTTGAGGAAGAACAGAACCTCTAGGATGTTTCTAGGGAAGTGGAGAAGAGAATTTGGCAGGGTTTGGCCGAGCTTTAAGGCACAAAGTTGTGTGATGAAGAGAGGGAGGAGGTGCCCTTTTATAAGGGAGGAGAGGGGCACCTTTGGAATAACTAAAAATATTATATTATTATAAAGTCAAGTTCGGTTTTAAATAGCTCAAAAATGATTTATTTCGAGGCTAAGGTGGGGATGGGTCGAAATCCTCTCATAAAATAGAATTTAGACAAGTTTAGGTTCCTATTTTAACCTTATCATTTAGATTTAACATTAAGTTAAATAATTTTACTTTTACCGTGTCTTCTTGTGTTCTTACACTATAAGGTTAATAAAATTACTATAATAAGCCAAAAGAACCCCAAATTGTTTATTATTAATATATATAACCTTATCTAAGTCATTTAGCTGAACCGTAGATTTGTAGGAATAAAATAACAATTAATAATATAATATTTGTTTTAAAAACTATTTTATGTCAATTTTGACACTATTTAGTAATTGATTTTTGGGAATATCATAAAAAAATGATAAGTTCGAAAAAAGTTAATTAAATCAATAATAACATGTCATATTAATTTATAAAATTAGTTTAATTCATAAAAAGTCTCAAATTAGATCTATTTGGGTATTTATAACATCAATTATGTCAATATTTCATTAATAAGATAATTACTGCATCATCTTTGTGTCATAAATAAATTAACTTATTTGATGTCTAAAAATTAAAAATAAAATACCATTATGTAGAAATGCTTTTTAGATTTCTAATGAATATTTACAATCGAATTTATCTTATTTATAACCTTATATTAAAAATGTTTTAGTAAATAAACTTTGATTTTAACTCTTTTAACTCTTCTTTGAATTAAATAATAATAAATGTCTTAATCTAATCCAAGTGGGCCTAAATGGTAATATTTTATTCCTAAGCTTGTTTTTGGTCGAATTACACTTATCCAATAGAATTTGGACATGTTTTAGGGTAATAATAATATCATTTTTACCCTTAATTGCCCTATTTACTTTTAACCGTGGTAAATAAAAGTAAAAAGTTACTATTCACCAAAAAATATTTTCATCTCATTGAACCACATTTTAATTACTGACATCAACCGTGTCTCTCGGATTTTTGAAATTCCACTCACAGAAGCAATAAAATTAAGTTTTATGAAAAATTCATTTTTCTTAACTACCACTTAGTGGTTTCACTATTCATCAAAAAAATGATCGTTTCCAGAAAAATACCAAAAATTAGGTCTAAGCTATATTCAATATTATGAACTCAAAAATGATGTCTATTTACCAAATTCAAAACATATCAGTTGCATTAATTAATTTAAAAATTAATTCCCGTCGTCAAAATAATTAGCGTGTTTTTAAGAGATAATAACTATCAAAATATTGACACTTGTTTATAACTGGTTTGAATGTGAAATTACATCCAATGACCAACATTGTATTAAATTGTAAAAATATACTCTAAATATACTTTAAAACCAATCAAATTAAAAATTTATCACTATTAATTATTTCGATTAAAAAAGTTGTTTTTAATTATAATTTAGTAACCTTCACTATTCATCAGAATATGAAAGTTATCCGAAAAGTACCAAAATTTCACCCTAAGCTAATTTCGCTATTCCGAATCCAAAAATGAAGTCCATTTTAAAAAATAAAATTTAAAAAATTTCAAAAAGTGGTTATTACTATTCATAACGGCTAGTTTTAATAATATTTTAAAAGCATATCATTGTTTAGAGAAACTTGGTGTTGCGTAAAACACACGCTATCGTGAAAGGTCCTGATTGCGTGTAATTCAAGCCATGTCAGAGATGTGTGTTGTGAAAGCTCCTTTTGGTGTAGAGTATAATACAAGACATTAATGAAATTAAAAAGGGTATTTTTCGAAAAATCTTGGGGTGTTACATTGGGAGATCACTATACATGAACCTCAAGTCTTGAATTGCCGAAGAACACCGTAGATCTACAAAAACATCTAAAATATTCAACCGAAGATAACTCTTGAAATATGAGGAATTAAGAAACAAAGATCTAGAAGAAGGAAGATCTTACTGAGGCAATCCCAATTCAATCGACGACAATCGAATTAGAGGAAGGATTCTTGATCAGGGGCTCAGAGAAGGATCGCAGTTGTACTCTCGCTCTCGAACGGACCAAACCTAGAAAGATATAGTTTTGTCTATCAGACACAACCCCGGTGCGTCTAATGGAATAAATGAAAGTACATGGTGTGTATTTTGGAAGTACATGGCGTGTACTTTCCGTTTCTTCACTCCACATTAGGCGTCCTCTAGGTCACCCCACATGGTCGTTTGCACGACCGCTACACGGCCAACACACGGCTACCTGTGGTAACCGAGTACATGGAATGTACTCATAAAGTACACAGTGTGTACTTAGGAAATTTCACAAAATTTCTCTTTTTTCACAAAACACCAGAAAATAAGGGTATACCTGAAAAAGAAGATCTGTGTTCTTGCAAACTTCCCCCCTTAAATAAATTTGTCCTCAAATTTCTATAACAAGGAGGCGTAGAAGAAGAAACCCCAAACAGCTCTAGCCACTACGGTCGTACATCATCCTCCCTCTCCCAAGTCTCATCCTATAATCAGTTGTGTTGCCATAGCACTCGTAGCAGAAGAACAGACCGACCACAGATAACATTCTTACTTCGATCGAAAATCCGGGTAGAATTATACTCAAATGACACATCCACTTCCAACTCAATCTTCTCATGTTGGATGACATGTGATGGGTCTAAGAAGTAATGTTGAAGGTGGGAAACATGGAAGATGTCATGCATATCCTGGTACCTCTGAGGTAACAACAACCAATTGGAAACCGGGCCAACTCTCTCTAACACCTCAAACGACCTGAAATACCTCAGTAAAAGCTTACCCTATCTATTAATCCTTCTGTGTCCTAACCTCGGTGTGACACGTATAAAAACCTTATCCCCGACCTCAAACTCTAGAGTTTATCTTCACTGATCAGCATAATTCTTCTGTTGAGACTGTGCAGTAGTCATCCTCTTCCAAATCTACTCTATCTGCTTTGTGGTCTCCTAGATAATACGAGGTCCCATCATAGCTACCTCTCCTACCTCTATCCAACATAAGGGTGATCGACATGCCCTACCATAAAAATCCTCATAAGGTTCCATCTTAATAGTTTCTTGAAAACTATTATTATAGGAAAACTCCACAAGAGGTATACGCTTCTCCCACGAACCTCCAAAATCCAGGATGCATGCTCGGAGCATGTCTTCATGCACCTGAATTGTACGCTCAGACTGGTCGTCTGTCTGGGGGTGGTAAGTTGTACACAAAAGTAATTGTGTACCCAATGCTTTATGTATCCCCTTCTATACCTGAGATGTAAAACGGGAATCCCTATATGAAACAATGGAGTCTGGAACCCCATGCAGACGTACAATCTCTCTGATGTACAACTGTCCCAGCTCATCAACATTGAAGGTATCCTTGATCGGAAAAAAAGTGAGAAACCTTTGTGGGTCTGTCAATGACAACCCAAAATACATCATTCCCTCGAGGTGACCTCGGTAAACCCGTCACGAAATCCACAGTGATTTCATTCCACTTCGACTCAGTAATGGGTAACTGCTGAAAAATCCCTGCTGGTCACTGATTCTCTGCCTTCACTTACTAAAAGGTGGAACACCTCATGAAAAAACCAGAAACATATCTCTTCATACCTGGCCACCAATACTGACAGTGTAGATCATGATACATCTTGGTGACATCGGGATGAACTACCCAAACTGAGGAATGAAATTCCCACATCATCTCCTCGTGTATGTCTGATAGCACCCATACGCGCTCCAGGAAACACAAAAACTCATCCTCTCCTATGGTCCACCCAGGAATAGGGTACTCTCCTGACATGCTTTCTCGTAGAAATAGGCCTTCAGAATATGAGAGTTGCCTCATTCTCACTTGGTCAAAAAGAGTAGAGGTAATAACTACTGAAGAAAGAAATTTCTGCCCCTATCTTTCATTCACCTCCAAATGCATCTCATAGAATAGATCCATAAGCTACCACTCACTATTGGCCTACTGAACTGCATGTATCTGTGTCTACCTTCTCAGTGAATCAGCCACAACATTACCCTTCCCAGGCATATAGGCAATCTCAAAGTCAAAGTACTGAAGGTATTCATTCCACCTTCTCTGTCTCAAATTTAAGTCATGCTGAGTGGATATATACTTGAGACTTTTTTGGTCGATGAAATCCACAAAATTATCTCCCTGGAGATAATGTCTCCAACATCGTAATTCATGTACAACTATAGCCAACTCAAGATTGTGCATTGGGTAATTCCCATCATGTGGCCTCAACTACCGAGAATCGTACACAACGAGTCCTTCTTCCTACATAAGCACATCTCCCAACCTGATACCTGAAGCATCATAGTAAACATTATAGATCTTTCTCGGCCTTGGAAAAACTAGTATCGATGCTGAATTCAACCTCCATTTCATCTCTTGAAAGGATGACTCGCAAGAATCTGACCACAAGAACTTTTCACCCTTCTTAGTCAAACCCATCAGTGGTGCTACCAAGTGTGAGAAGTCCTGTATGAAATGCTTGTAGTATCTATCCAGCCCTAGAAAACTTCTTACCTCAAATACATTCTTCGGCTGCTCCCAGGAAACTACTGCCCTCACTTTCTCTAGGTCTACTAACACTCCTTTCTCTGAGATAACATGACCTAAGAAGTGAATCAGATCCATCCAAAAGTGGAATTTTGAGAGTTTAGCATATAAATGATACTCCCTCAGTGTACTCAGAAAGATCTCAATATGGGTATCATGGTCATGTCATGTGTGAGAGTACACCAAGATCTTATCCACGAAGACCACCATGAAAGAATCTATGTATAGATGGAACACTCGGTTCATCAGTGCCATGAAAACTGTAGGCGCGTTCGTGAGACCGAATGACATAACCATATACTTGTATAGATTGTACCTTCTTTGAAAGGCTGTAAGAGGTACATCGGATGGTCTAAAGTGAAACTGATGATAACTAGATCTTAATTCGTTCTTTGAGAACACCCGGGCTCCTCGAAGCTGATCAAAGAGATCATCAATCCTTGGAAAGGGATATTGGTTCTTGACCGTCAACTGGTTCAGCTTCTGATAATCCACACAAAGTTGGAGGGTACCATTTGACTTTTTCAAAAATAGGACAGGCGAACCTCATAGTAAAGTACAAGGTCAGATTAAACCCTTTTCCTACAACTCCTCCAACTGCTTCTTGAGATCCTATAACTCTGGTGTAGCCATCCTATAAGGAGGAATGGACACCAGTGCCACTCTTACCACAATATCAATAGAAAGGTTCACCTCGTGCTCCAGAGGAAAACCTAAAAATTCCTCTGGAAAGACATCTCTGAAATGATCCACCACTGGAGGAATGTCCATCAGTGAAGTTCCATGTTCATCAAGATATAGACTATAAATTTGGGCTATAAATACTCCCAACCCATGATGCTCGGGTCCCGATCTACTCGCCTGGACATCCCATTCTCCTTTGTGAAGAAACGATCTACCTTCAGGTGATGTAAATCTCAATATGAAGCTATAAAAATAAACTATCACTTGGAAGGGAACTAACCAGTCCATTATATGAATGGCTTCATAGCCTATCATCTCTAAGACATAGAGATCCCAAACAAAGTGATACCCACCAACCTCTAGAGGGAACTCCTTACACTGTTGCACACTAACCATTCTAGTCCCCAACGGAGTGTCTAGAATCAATATATCACTAGAATAAAAGATACAGAGCCCAAGGATCTCCACAATAGCAACAGATATAAAGGTATGGGAAGCCCCTATGTCGAAAAGAGAAGAATAGAAAACTGAGGAAACTAAGATCGTACCTAGAACTATTGAGGGTCTGTGATCCTTCTCCTACTAGGTCTTCTCTACTGAAAATGTATGGCTTGTACCACAACCCTGTGATTCCACCTGACCACTTTGAGCTGACCCACCCTTTTTTCACTGAAAGCCTAGCGATTGGCTACCATGGCCCTGACCTCTTCCTCGTCCTGAGCGGCCAGATGAACTCCAGTTCCTAGACTGATGAGAAACTGGAGGCACATCTCCTGAATGAGGAGTCATAGAAGAACTCCTGTCACCATCTGTTGGAGAAAAGAACTGACAGAAACGCTGAAGGTGGCCCATCTTGCTGCAAGATCAGTACTCCCCTGGGTCTCTTGGGCAATGTGGCCTCATATTCTGGGTCTTCCATCATTGGTTTCATACCACCTAGATACCTGAAGGTGCATCCCACCTACTCGAATTTCCATGTGTAGTCTCCCTGCGGCACATCATGCTATCAGCTGGTGAAACAGTAACTCTAGATCCCGAACCACCCTAGCTCATAGCTCCAAAATCCCTCACATTATGCTCCGTGATCAGAACCTTTTTGACTATAGAAGTGATGGAAGTCAGCCTGAATATGTTCACCTAAGATCAGATGGCATGCCTCATACCATCCTCGAACTTCCTTCCCATGAATAACTCATCACCTCCTGGAAATGGGGTAAATCACTGCAGCTCTATGAAGAGACATGAATACTCTATAACAGAAATAGTGCCCTAATCTAGACTCATGAACTCTCGGGCTCAGTCAGCTGTCAGTGTCTTTGGATAGAAGTAATCATATAAGGTACGCTGGAGCTCGTCCCAAGCCATAACCTTCTGGAATCCCACTTGTGAGATCAAATCCCACCATCTCTTGGTGGAATCTCGCGGAATGTATGTAGCAAGCTTCACCCTACTCTCTAGATGTATCTCCAAATGCTCAAAGATTGTCATCATGGCTTCTAGCCATGAATCTGCAGCTTGGGGTCCTTCATCACCTGAAAAGGAGGGAGGATGCTGCGTTTGAAAGACCCATGTGAATTCTTCCATCGACGGGGCAGGAGGCGGTGCACCCTGAAAGGTCTACCTCATCCTCGTAAAGCCCTCTCTGAATTGTGCCTCAGTTCCAATGTCAGCTATAATAGATGGTTCCAAGATTGGCATGACTGGAGGATCTACTAAAAGCCCTTAATCAGCCATGTCCGGTGTCTGATCACTGCCAAGCGACTGGCGGACAACAGGATGACATCTCGGTGGCATGACTCTGCAAGTTCAAGCACACACCTTAGATCAATATTATCAAGGATTGAAATCTAAAACCATAGGAAGGGAACATAAGAAAGAAATATTTTAAAATTAACAAAACACAGATACAGAGTGTGTATGTCCACTACACTGCGTGTACTTGAATCTTCTTCCCCTACCCAATTTCCCTTACAAGGCTAATCCACATGGTTCTCCTTAGAACGAGACTACACAGAGTGTTAGTTCAAGGCACGTTGTGTACTAAACGAACCTCACCAACTCATGTTGTTAGCTACACGACCGGTTACATGGATCACACTACACGGCATGTTCCAGACTGATACGACATGTACCTGATGAATTTCACCGACCCATGTTGTTAGTTACACGGTCGGATTCCAGGATTACACTACACGGCAAGTTCAAGACTGACATGGCATGTGTAACCTTAGATTTATCCACTTTTTTCATTAGTCACACAAGAAGTTTCAAGGTCTAAACACACAACATGTACATCTGTTACATGGCGTGTTTTCCCAAGTTTTTCCCAACCCCGTGTCTCTGTCCACACATCCAGTGACATAGTTAGAGATTACACAGTGTGTACATGCAGTACATGGCGTATACTTAACAAAAAAATTTCTTCCTGAACAGAAGAACACATGGTGTTTATTCAAAAAAACACGGTGTGTATTATGGGTTTTTATGGATGGTAAGCCTCAGAAACTACTTTAAAACCCAGAAAGACACTGAAATGAACAAAAAAGTTCCAATTTTTGATTCTTGAGGGCACATACATTCCTCAAATCAAAGAATGGAAGCTTATAAATGTAATAAACAAGCATAAAAGTGTAATGATCCACAACATTTCGGTCCATGATGGCCGAAAACACCTCAAGAATCAAATTTTGGCTTTCATTCAAACAAAACCATACAAAATTTAATACTCTATAAAACAGAAGGTATACTATCAAGGCATCTATCACAACAACATGAATATCTATCATAACACCTATCACAACAACATGAAATCTCTAATTCACCCTAAATGGCATGGAAAGAATGAATGACATGCGATTTCTAACAGGTGACTATATGATGAAGGAGATGGAATACCCTCATCTCATCGGGTTTCAATAGGAATAGAACCTAAATATCATCAATAATAACATCACAAAACATGTGAGTCCCCCAATGGTGGAAATCAAATCAACTATAAAATTGAAAAACTAGAAAAAATTGCAACATGAGGTAAATTGGCTTTTCCCTGTACACGGGTCAGCTACTCCTGAGCACATCTTATTACTAAGTACCTATTACGTCTTACCCCTGGATAAAGGCTCCAAATAGTAAGTCAATAAGAAAATAAAAACCTTTATCAGATACCACTTTGTAATGTCCCGGTTCTAGAATCCACCCAGAGGTGCCCCGTACCTGGTTGGTCACATGGACTCAAGCGCATTTCCCCGAACGCCAGAGGATTCCAACTAGCAGTGAGGCCCTATGGTGTGATAGTGGGTAAATTATTCCCTCATTGGCAGAGTAACACATCAGATGTAAAAAAAATTTAATAGTGGAAGCAGTGATAATGATATAAAAAAGGAAACAGTAGAAGACTAAATAAATAAACAGTTGGAACATATATAAAATGATGCATGATACATATGTCTTGGAAAACAGCCAAACACATCACAATGCTGAAAAAAAGTACTAATAAAAGTACAAAAAAATAGTAACCAACTCCACAGCATTGCAAGCAATAGAATGGTCCCATGCTCTCTATCTCTAGAGCAATCAAGTACCTGAAGTAGAAGGGTGCTTGCCCTTATCTATACCTGCAACAATATAATCTGTTTGGCCCCAAAATCATGACCTAAATTGGGTGTGAGACTAAATCCCAAAAGGCAACCACCACATGATATGTGCCTAATAGTTAGTTAATATATGGTAGGTAACATCTAAAAGGAAGCAGTAAACAAGGAAGTACTCAGCAGTAAACAATCAACAGTTTCAAAGCAATCAGTTCCATATATCAAACAACATCTAATCAAAGAAGGTAACCCTCTAGGTAGTACTCTCAGTCTAACCCCTCTAGTTCAAAAAAAACAACAATAGATATTCCCAAGACACTATAAGGAAGCACTCACTGACAATTCCATATATAGTCATGTGTGATTCAAAGACTCTCTAATGAAGCACTCACCATCAATTCTCCATATAGTCTTTCAGCGATAACTACAGGCACCCTGAGGAAGCCCTCAATGTCAATTCCTCATGTGGCCATGTAACGTACCTATATAACCTCTGAGGGAGCACTCAACATCAATCCCCCCTATGGTATCGCATCGTGATAATTATAACAAACACTATAGGAATTCCCTCAATGTTAGTTCCCTATATGTTCCAACTACAACAGGTTCTCGTAGCCCCATGTAAAAAAACACGCACAAATGATGAAAAACAGCCAAAGTGAACCCCTAGGACTACTTTGATAAAAATCTATAGCATATCAACAAGTCAGAAAAAAATAAAACACTCCATCCTACATTACCAGGCATGAAAAACAAATAGCAGCCTAAAAGGCATAACTAGACCAAACAGTCAGAACAAGCAACGAGGGAAAAACCTGCAAGCCATAACCATTAACCCTATTCATATGAAATCAAAATCTACTCAAACATACAAGCATAGAAGACAATTATCAAGGCTAAAACAGTAAACACACAATACCCCGTTCATGGGTATTGGGATATTTTGCACATATATCTCAAATATATTCAACAAAAAGGCACAAAACACCTACCTCAGTGTTGGGATATCACTATACGTGAACCTCAAGCCTTGAATCTCCCAATAACACTATAGATATACAAAAACAGATAAAAAATTCAACCAAATATAACTCTTGAAATATGAGGAATCGGGAAAAGAAGCTCAAGAAGAAGAAATACCTTACCGTGGCGATCCCAACGCAATCTAGGGAAGTCGAATCAGAGGACGAATTCTCGATCGGGGGCTCGGAGAAGGATTGTGGTTGTACTCTTGCTCTTGGATGAACCAAACCTAGAATGAGACGGTTCTATCCATCACACATGAACCTAGTGTGTTTAATGGAAAAAAAGTACACGGCATGTACTTTGGAAGTGTACGATGTGTACTTTCTGTTTCCGTACTCCGCTTTAGATGGCCTCCAGGTCACCCCCCACATGGTCATGTGCAGGGCTGCTACATGGTGTGTACTTAGGAAATTCCTAGAAATTTCCCTTTTTCCACCAAAACACCAGAAAAGAAGAACATACCTGAAAAATAATATCTGGGTTCTTTCAATTTATGATGGTCTTATCATGGTTTTTCTAATCATGGGAGTCTCATAAAAAACCCATACAGGTGATTTATTTTTTTATTGTGGAAATCATACTGTGTGATCAAAGATTTTTTAGGGATGCTTCCATCCCAATGTAACTATGTAGTTTATTTTTCCAAGGGGAAGTTTCAATCACATTGTTTTACTACCCACATGGCCTAACTATGTGTCATATACATGATTATTAAATTTTAAAATTTACATTGATTTACTTCATCATTTTTATTTGGTATCCCCTATTAACCATTATTATGCATGTCTTATCCTCTATTAAACAATCAAAATGGTAGATTCAATGTATATTTGGTGATTTCCATTTTTTCTTGGTCAATCTCATCAATGTATGTTCTATTTTTGATCAAAATTTTCACTCCATTCTAGATCACTCTTTGATATTAATTTTTATTATAATACAAGAACCAAATTCGGCTATGATTTCACAATTTATAGGGCTTAACAGGTCATTTATGATTTTTCAAATGGATTTAGTCTTTTGAGGACTAAAAATATTCTTTTCCAATACATGTTCATGAAGATGAAAATATTTCTTCTATTGGTGAGTCAGGTTTCTCAATTTATATTTATATCACATTAATTTATATTTTTTTAAATATGTTGGTAAATATTTAAGAGATTAAATGATTTCATATCAATGATTTTTTTTGTTACAGTGCATATTGGGTGGTATAAAAAAGGGGTTTTCAGGGAATTTTCTTTAAAAATGGATTAATTAACATAATGTACTCAATAAAATGAATCAATAAGATTTTGAATCTAAAATGGATTTTCAATCATAGGAGTGATATTTAATTGATTGAGAAATTGATTTAAAAAATTCTTACCATGGATTATTGTAATTTTATTTAAAAAAATTCACATTGAAATCCTTGGGTGAATCAAGTTATGGACATATGAAAACTTTATTGATTATAGAACCACTATGTGTATGATTGTGATATCTATAGACTTTGATTTGACTCAATATTTTAGGAATCATAGTTTCCACGATTAGTGTTCCATTGAATGTCCAATTATGTATTGTAATACACTAGATATCATATTTTTTTGGTTTATTAAATGAAGGTATTATTTCATGTTAAATTCATCTCATTTTTATATTTTTATATATAGTATATTTGGATTACTAACATATATTTATCTTTGATGATTATACTAATATTATTGTTTCCTTAAAAAAAATTAAGTAAAAAAGGAATGATGTTTTATATAATGTGTTTTAAATATAAATATTATTATAATCTTTTTATGTTTTAATTTTAGAACTAATGGTTTCATTGGTGATAGTCATTTAAATAACGCATGCTAATATCTTACCCAGTGTTTTCCCCACACCATACATATGCCTTTCTATGTATAAAAATCTTTTTTTGTAGGACATAGGTAAAGTGATGGTAATAATGATGTTTTTATGATTATTTTATATGATATCACCTTATTAGTGAGATGGATTAGTAGTGAAGTTCAGTCACATGGATATTATTTTATTTATTTTTTTATTCATTACAATTTAGACCACTTTTATTAACCTTGTTCATATCATATATTTGTGTTTTTTTCCAAATTTTACTCTATTTTTTATCTCATTTCAATTACTATTGAGACAATATTTAGTTCTTGAATTTTTCTAATTCTTATACTGGGTTATCTTAGGTGATGTGTTATATCTTCCTGGTTTGGTTTCATATATCCTTTTACAAGATCCTAATTACATCATATATATGAGAGAACTACTATGTGACTACATATATTTCCTTAAAATATAGAGTGTCCACATATTCTGGTAAAATGAGGGAAGATGTAATTATCATGTTTCATGACCCCATACATTATAATGTTTACCCAATTAGTTCCTTATGTTTTATTGGTATTCATACTAAGATATATTCTTAATCTTTTTATAAATAATTTTGAGAGTCCCAAACTATGAATTAAAACACTAAGAAGGAAGAACCAATCTATCATCCTATTAACCAATAAATAAACTATTGTATGTATTGTATTTATAAGTGATAGAATGCCTTTTGAAAATAGGACTGCACTGATTAATTACATAAAGGAAGTAAATAAAATCAAAAACAAAATTATGATCCTTATGTTATCATTACATAGAAATACTATAAATTATTGATGCATTTCTACTAATGATACGACACTGATGGGTTTTATGTTCTTATTCATAAAAAATTAATCTATAAGGAACATTATATATGGAGTAAGGCTCTCGATCCAATCTAGGGTTAATTTTACAAAATTAGTGGCTTCGATCAACAAATAGATGATATACCCTCAACCCCGTTACATTTTAATCTCCATATATACCTAAGAACAGAGGCACTGACATAATTTATCACATACCTAGTTCCGATAATGTCCTATGTTTAATGTGATGAAATATTTATGACTCCTTAGTTAGATATTTAATTTAATAGAAACAAATCATACTAATATGAGGGACTAATACCATTAAGCCCATCACCATGCTAAAAAATAGAGAGGGGTAAGAGGCCCCAATCTCATTATGAAACCTCTTCAAGTGTATCTCAATAGAGTAAATAAATTATTTCCCATTATATATTATAGAGGTAGATAAGAAAGTCTATAATGTATAGAAAACTACGTAATATATTTTTTTAAGGGATCACATTCACTTTATAATTGATCATAATTTTATGAACTAAATTCTAGATTAATTTTTTAGGTTGTTGGTACAAATTGTGTCATTCTAACCTGGGAACCAAAAAAGAGATCATGCTAGAGGAAGCCCACATTTTAACTCAAAAGTGATTCTATGTCCCAACTACTTAGAACAACCATGCGGAAAATTAACTCTTCCAAAGAGTGTCCCTGGGTAAATATCATATCCCATTTTCCTAAATGCTCAGGATATCATCAATGATTTCCTTGGTGTCTTTTTTAACAAATCCTTCACTAACGATGGAGATAATTAACCCACACATCGATGTATGTAGTGGTATTTCACCACATTGGGAACATGAATGAATATGGTTCTATGAATCCATGATAGTTGTTTCTATATATGTAACATCCTAAAAGATACCTCGAAATGATGGTTTGGGGGAGTATTTACCCCATAGTTATCACAATATCATCCTTCATAAAGAAACTAACCAATATTAATGATATAGTTTCTAAAAAAATATATGATATCTATTATCTGTATCATATCAGTAAATGTTTTAATTATTAACCTATAGATTATTCAGAATGTGATATATTGAATGAAAATGAAAATGAGGTAGAACATATAGAGAATCTAACACACATTGTGTTGGATGAGAAAAGAGCATGTACCCAAAGTCAAAGGATAAACTGTTACTTGTGATCCCCTTGAATATTCCTTTATACATCACTATTTCATATATACTAAATATGAAGTTAATTTAATTTATACTAAAAAGGCATCCCCTAACTATAATTAGTGGGACTATCTCTATAAAATAAAAGATAGTTCTGTTCAATTCTATATTAGAGAATTTTAAAAAGACCGATACATAAGTTACCTTATAAAAAATTACCCAAATGGGATACCTATAGGGAAAATCACTCCTCATTATAAATATATTATACTGAACAATTTCTTCCAATAAATTTATAATCCATGAACCTTAGTCACACTATATCATGTCAACTAGTCCAATCGAATAAAAAATCAATTGCCTCTCATGAGTTCCACCAATGGGGAGATATCAACAAAACAACCTAGAAATTCAATGGAGGATAACACCACTGGTGGTGTTAATGTTATTATTATACTCTCATACTTCTTGGATATATTATACAGAAGACCAAAATTTACTTATAAAATAATATAGGTGGTTATATCCAAAGTGGATTGATTGGACTCCACCACCAAAAAACATTTTGAAACCAAAATTATCAATATTTAATGTAATGGAAGATTTAATGAAGGATCTCACCAATTTATTTTCCTATTGTTTCCCATTGATGGAAATGACTAGGAAATAAATGGATTCCATGATAACATGCTTCTTTTAGACCATAGAAGGTCCCATATTTATTTGGTATACTAATCTTGTAACTAGGTCTATTTAATGCTTGGAAGATAATGATTTTAAATTCCCTTACATAGTATTCTCTATGATTTGTAAAATAAATATCATTTTACTTTTTAATTTCTCTATTTTATAGAATTATATATATATATTTTAATGATTGATGCATATAATAGTATTCCTATAAATATAGATTCAATATGAAAAAATTACTCTGGATTTATGATGATAATCAATATGATAAGTTGTCAACCTTTTTTATCCCTTGAAATAATATAGTGGATTTTGAGATTTATTTACTATTAAAAACAATCTAGAGGATTTTATGAAAAGAATCACAGAAATATCTAATCAAGTACAATCATACTATATTATTATTTCACTGAGTATAAAAATGTCTATTATATTCAAATTTCTTATATGATTTAGTTAACATAACAATGTAGTTCAGAAGAAAAAAAATATTATTCTCAATATAATTATCAGGTTATAGAGTAATTAATCTTTACTATTTTGAATAACCACATCATACTTCCAAAATTAAAAAACCATATGAAACAGGATTTTACATCAATATGAGTTATTCTTTATACAATCATATTTAAAGTCACACAATTTAGAAATTTTTCATTTCCATGGTTCCTTTTCCAAAGATTATTGATGATAATAACATTATATTAGGTTTTCCCTAGGTTTATCCCTTCTATGTATAATACATTCACCCAAATAAATAAAAAGAATGAGAAATTTATTGGTTTAGAAATATATAAGTTTTTAATTACTAGATGATATTAATCATTTCGTATTATTTTCACAAATCTAATAAAGAATACCTAAATCAACCAATAATGTCTCTTATTAAATCTAACACACCTACTGTGGAACTTTCATCATCTCTAACTTATATGATCAAACATGATAAATATAGGAGATAGGTATTAAATTTTCTTCCCACATAGGTTAAAAAATTATTCTTGATTGATACATAATTTATATCACCAGTAATGTAAGAATTGGAACCATCCCAACAAGTGAGAGCATTGGAACTATCCCACCAAACATGATACTATTTTAATGAGTATAAATTCTCTATAGTTTATGATATTATAAAGTAAAATAAGAACATTAATAAAGAATAGTTTTATAAAATGAGTGACTTTATCCCCCATGAATTTATCAGTAGAGTGAAATGACTTTTTACATTGTTATAATAAACTAACTATTGACAACAATAATCTCATACATACGTAATAATATATTACCAAAGATGTTTTATTATCAAATACTCCTAAAATTAGGGAAAATGATCATGGGGTACCCTGTATCCCTTTATATATGCTATATTATACCATATTAATGTATCATAATTCATTTATGGTAGAGATTACTCCCAAATAGAAAGGGAGATCCAACCCCAAATCTCCCAACCAGAAGTAAAATCATCAACTAGCCATCATGACATTAGGAAATTAAAGGGTGTGACTATGTAATCTATATATCAACCCTCGATGAAATCATGTTTATCTCTGTTGAAGAATAAATTACACAATTTATTCCTGAAAAAACATATATCTAGAAAACATTATCTTGCTTCATTAGGGATATTTTAACTATTGTGAAATGAAAACATCCTACCATTGTTCTCCTTTATGTATAAAAGTATTGTATCCCATTGGGATTTGTAAATATTCATACATTTCACCACTTCATTTGGAATATTTTGGATATTTTTCATCTTCATTGGTCACTAAGTATTCCTTGTGAATTTCAATGTTTTATAGGGTATTGAGGACACTAACAATGTCACATTCATTAATATTTCCAACTTATGTAAAAAAATAGATCAAGGTAATGTGACTATTCTATAAATAAAAGATTCATAAATTATCCCATCCTAGTAGATTAATATTTCAATCATGTGAAAAAAATTCTATGTCACTCAATGATATATGAAGTATGGTATATTCTTTCTATTGGAAGAATGATTCTGATTAGAAAACCATTTACATTTTATAATTATTTTTTTGATCACCCAGTGATTATGAGACCAAAATTTGTGGATTTATGAGACTATTCCAATTAATAACCCAAAAATAAATTATTAAGAATATTTTTAAATAATTATTCTCATTACAATATTGTGTATATAAAAAAATATATAATTAAATAATGGGTATAGTGAAACCCAACACATCACTTTATCCATGTGATCACCGTATGAAGAATAAAAATGAGTACAAAGGAATGAGGTTCATCAACCTATCAATTATAGAAGAGATAAGGTTTATTCCAATAGTATAGTTAATTGTGTTATATATTTAACCTCTATATTTTATCATAATCTTCTAGGGAATTCATTGATCAAGAGACACTTTGAGATATTTACAATAGAATAACCTTATAATTTTTTTAATAGAAACATTTCAGATATATGATGGAATAGTTAATTTCATTTTTGGATTTGATCTAGAAAAATATTGACCAACGACCTATTGAGTTATTGAATCACAAGACCCAAAATAATTCACAAGATTCATTCTGACTTAGTTAGAAAATAACTGGGTTTGAAAATCCACATTAGATGTAATATGTTTATCCTAGGACCTTGAACTAAAAAATATAAAGTCCATGTTTGTTGATGTTAAACTAGAAGTCATAAATTTACATCATATATGATATAAATATATTTAGATTATTCCTTATAGTATGGAATTAAACTGCATTGATAGGTGTATTTAATACGAATGGAAGTCATTACTTCCCCTTATTTTGTAATATTGCGATCTATATTAGGTTTTGGTTTCCGGAAGGATTCCATAGTTTTGTCCACAATAGTCGATTATAATGTCGTGGTCCCCCTGACCCTTAATAAAATTTGTATTTTTTAGATATACATTTTATTCATTCATATTATTAAAAGATATTTATTTATTAATAGATATATTTTAATAGGTCCACCCATATATCTCAGCTAGTATAAATGACCTTACTAGTTAAAAAATACCTACACATACTCATGTGATGTCATTGCATGGTGGTTTATTTATATTGAATTATTTATGTTTGAAATGGTTTTGAAACTCAAATCATGTTAGGTTTTTTCTTTTATCATTGTATTATAAAAATCCATACCATCTCCCCTTCATATGATTTATATTTTTATAGAGAAATCATTATCAATAACAATGTGTGATGTGATTCATATTAACATGTGATACATATGGATTCTAAAATTTCTTATTTTTTGACCTGTATAAACATTTCATTGCTATAATTCTCCCTAACAAAATATCATATCCTCATTCAAAAACGTTCATTATATATTATATAATATACATGGATGATATATTCTCTTCATTAAAAAATCGTGGACTGCTTCCTATTTCTACATGATTCATAAGGATGAGTGGATCTATTATCCTATGGTAAGACTCAAATATTCATCAAATTTATTTTTCCAAGAATAATAATCATAATCATCACACATATTTCTATGAGGATATATATGTTAATATAATTCTTTGAATTCACTTTAGTATTACCTATCTCCTACTGATATATAGGCCACCACAGCTACCATTCGATGTTATATGAAAATAATACTTAATATTTATTGTCCAATGATTTAAAAACATAAAATTAAACTATTATTTTTCATTGAAGTATTACTATAATTTTCATCCCTATATGATCTAAATTAAAGGGACTAAAACCAAAAGAAAATACACACCATCATGTTTGGATGAAAACTTATAAAGGATAACCAGAGGAAAATTCATTTCTCTGCTAACTAAGACATACAATTTATTAGATTAAGAAACAATTATAGCATAATAAAATATAAAGTGACATAAATTATTTTCATGTGGAAAACATAAAATTGTGTCATGATAAAAATAATGGTTTTAACCAGAAATTTCATTCTGTTTTTTACTTATTAAAATTTAATATGATAAAATAAAAAACATAATGATTTTATATGAACAAACAACACCATATAAAATGTTGTGTTGTGGTTTTTCTGGAAAAATAGTTTTGTAATATTAAAGTGAAGATCATACATAAAAATATAAATTAATATTAACTATATGATGGTTATATTTTCATTCATGTAAATTCCATTTCATCACATTGAACATTCCACCCTTTTATGTGATCTTACGGGCAAAAAATTTAATTTCGTATCTATTTTCCATTAGATTGTATTCAATACCACATGTTGCAAAATTTATGGTGCTCAAAATATTTTTTATAAATTCTTATATATGAACATAGATTTATAAATTTTATTTTTCTAATCTATATAATCTCAAAGACATGAGTTTGGATCCACCCCATGGAATCCCTAAAACATTTACTACATCCTCTCAATTCAACATTTCAATGAAATTATTTACAGGTTTGTATATTGATATAAATAAACCCCCATTAAATTTTGAAAAAAAATCCTTTACGATTTTTAGTAACTCCTAGAAGATGATTTTTATGGAGGAAAGGTACCCCATAACATCATGTATTATTTTTAAAGAATTGTTTGGGGTTTCCTAAAATTAATAAATATCACCTTATTAAGTATTTTTAATATCTATCAATGAGTCATATATTATAATGTAAAATTTACCCTTTCCATAGCATAGGAATTAATGTGGATTAAAAAACCCTTGATGTTAAACATTTCTTCATCATATATATTTTCAATGAATTATTATGAAATAAAAATCTAATACCCTTTCAAATTTGGTTATTAATTTTCTATTAAGAAAAAAATTAATTGATCATTGATAATATTATTGGAAATATATTAATGCATTAATGTATATTCTACAAAAGAAATTTTCTATTGGTTTTGTGGTGAAATTCACACGATCTTAATCATCATGACATAATGGTCCAATCCAAAAGACCGTAAATTAAATAGAGTAGTAAATTATATATTTTTTAAGTATCATATGCATGATCTCAATCTACATATATGTTAATAGTGTATGGGTTTCACCATTCACATTGGGTCTTCTCTAATACCCTTAAACTATAATAGAAAAATATATTATCTATTATTCATGAACTTGATATAAAAAATGACATAATATTAACATATATTTATATAATGATTCCTTTTCTTAATGGATATGTAGAGATAGTTGAGTCAGTTGTGTGGAGAGTAGCTATATTTTTACCTTTTCACTTTCTGACACTAGAAACATGATATGTACTGATGTAGTAAATTGTTATATCTAATTCTACCTTAATTGTAACATCAAATACACTATTCATAGAATCCCAACCACTTAGAGTAGTAATTGAAAAAAATTTATCTCCTTTCACTGTATTCTTCAACTGAAAAATTATTTAATTAAGATACTACACAAAGAAAATATAAATACCATGGTTTGATATAATATTCTAGGAAATAAAAAATATTTTAGTTGAGATCCACCTTTGTATAATTTAAATTCTATTGGACAAAATCTATCTGTCATTAACACAAACACTTTGAGTCTATATGCGCCTCATAATGCCTCGAAATCAATGAATTGATAACCTATTATTAGAGAAAACCCATTAGTGATTTCTTTCTAAAACTTCTCTTATTCTCAGGGAATAACTAAATTTTGTACATATTATATAAAAATAGGATCATTTTCATTTGAAATAAATCAAATTATGTGTTGTCGAATTTTTTGGCACTTAAAATATGTGCACCATGAACTGTCCCCTAATAAACATAACATAAAACTCGATCAGATGACATGAATCTGGTTATGGATTAAGTATTCTCAATTTATTTAGAAAATAAATAAATGATATCTCACTTTTTTTCATTATTTCACAGTGTCTGAGAGAGATATATTCATTTAAAATATTTCTATGTTCAATGGAATGGTGTCTAGAATCTCCCACATATCCATGTATTTAATTCATTACTAATGAAATGTGATGAAAAACTATATAACTCAATATTAGCGTTATATGATAACTTGTTACACTAAAAAATCTATTGTTTCGAATACTAGTAGATGGTGGAATTTTTCATTCACCAAGATTTGACGTGACTACTCATGAAGATCAAACAAACTAACAAATTAAAAGTAATAACCAATTAATATTATAAGTTTTTTGAGACAATTTATTCAAGTCCATTCTCACACCAATACCTACAAACATGAATTAAATATATTCTTCTATCAATTAATACTATCTTTCGTGTTCAATAAACAAAATCACTATGCCTCATAAACAATTATTTTTGTGACCAAACTTGAGCCTAGTGTCACATGCACCAATCTATTCTTGTGTGATTGTGGCAATTTACACCGATCACTGAGATCCAGAGATGGGGGTAGACTATAATAGGATACCTCAACCTCCCATATCAACATAAAATAAACACTTAGAGGGTCCATAAAAAAATATTATATGATTTTTTAACATATTTTCTCATTTAATCCAAAAAATATATATTGTAAGGTTGTGTTTGAGTAAAATCTTTTTTGGAAGTGTTAAATTGTTTTCACCAAAGACCTATTATAGAAGATATTACATGGGAACTAAAATACTTTATCTCTAATAACATGGATCATACTATGGGTTTTCTGAGTAAATTGATCACTGAGACACCTGAGGATCATTATACCTTATCCCAAATGTATTAATGTGTTCTGATACATAGGATACAATTCACATATGCCTCTATATTTGGGAACATAATCACCATGGATGATAGAATAGGGTTACAGTACTTTGGATCCTACTTTTTCCAAGTCTCACACTTGATTTCCAATAATTTTTAGTCATGTACTAGTGTCAAAATTAAACATAGTTCCATAAATAGTGAATGTTTAATCCCAAGACCTAAATATAAGGTCATGTTCATCGATAGAGTTCAATAAGCTCCAAGAATATCATTTAGGGGTTGTATATGGGGGAAAAGTTCCTAATACTCCTTTCTGGTCATTACATAACCTAACACTCTCACCTATGAAACTATTCAACTAGTGAGGCTACCTAGAATCCCAAACTAACCATAAAAATCCATACCATGGATCCTCCACCCCTATAGCTCTATTTGGGATCAATAATGGGATACCTTCTCATGCTATCAACATGAGACAATAATTTCAAAAATTGACCCCAATTAAAAATCATGAGTCTCACTATGAATGTGTTATCTAGGTTACACTTATCTTGGGTTTTGATTCGGTCATCCAAAAATATGATCCCATAAAAAACCCTAATTTTATATTATATCCACAGTTTCATAATCTCTCTTACCTCAAGATACTCCTCTTTGATTCTTTATTTTCCTTGAGTTGAGATTCATCTATTTACTTCCACATATAACTTGTGTTGAAATACACATATTGGATTAATAAATCACAATGATTCAAGATAATCCACTTGTTTCTTCAAACTATTTCTCTTAAATCCTATCCAGGTTAAAGTATAATGATTATCCTATACATAATTCCCAAAAAACCCATTTCCAAGTTCATTTAACTTTGTAATCCTTGTTTTTGTACTTTTAAATATATAGGAAAAATTATTCACCACACAATGGTAAACTTCATAAAAAATTCATGTCACATCAAGTGAAACTATGAGACATGAAATACATGCGTTTTAAATTCTATTCTAGTATGATACATATAAGGACCTTTTGATATTCGATCCAAATATTGTGACACTATAACCATATTTTTAGTCCCTTATGTGGTGATATGACACATATATAATCAAACATTTATTTTTATTTTAATAAAAAACCAACCACATTGTTTGACGAGAATGGTATACCCTATGTGATGAAAATATGATGAGACATCATTAATTAATGATCATAATATTTCTTAACAGCCTGACATAAGGATGATACGGAACCATCATTTCTTATGTGATGTGAATAAAACCCATTTCTATACTTCAAAAACATCTGATTCCATCATATAAGTAAATTAATAAGATAATGAATCGTATATAGTACACTACATGTGATTTTAAGCAAAAAAAGGGTGTCATGTATCATGAATAAAAAAGAACAACTTTTTTTATTTTGTCCTTGCCTTAAATGTTTTGACATGTCCTATTGTATGGAACAAAAATGCATTGGTTCTAATTTTTCTTTGATAAGATAAATTGAATTTACCATTGATAGTCCCAATCCGAACTCTAAAATACAAAATTGCACAAATTAATAGGAACCTAAGGCCTCATAAGATGGTAATAAACTCTATATTTCTAATTAATATGGCATTAAATTATAGTCTGTAAACGTTTTTTTCAAATTAGAGACAGTAAAATTATTATGTATATTTTCTTATTAAATGTATGTTTCTAGTAAATAAATTTTATAAGAGTAACTAGTATTATTTTAGAGAATGATTAAAAAAATTGGCTTACATATTTTATGGGGTTATAAACTATCAATCAAAAACCCATAACTAATGAACCAACATCTCATCCTCTTAATCAATATACAGCATAAAGTGTTATTTGTATGTACCAGTGGCTTCCTGCATTAAAAATGTATCTATATATTGATAAAAAACGAGAAGGTGTGTTGGAGTACAAGTAAAAACTATTAATAATAAATGTTTATATACTATTATCTTATAATATCATTATTTTTATGTTCACTACCCCAA
The DNA here is from genome assembly GCA_963277665.1 of Viscum album. Classification (NCBI taxonomy): domain Eukaryota; kingdom Viridiplantae; phylum Streptophyta; class Magnoliopsida; order Santalales; family Viscaceae; genus Viscum; species Viscum album. Next base: position 857,487,984 of record OY728157.1, on the reverse strand, counting down.
TGATGTTTCTTTAAGGATCATATGTTGTATTGACTTCTTTATATAGATATAAGTTCTTATTGAATGAGTGAATGAAATAATATGTGTTATTTAATGATTTTAATGTCATTAAAAAGTTAAAATTCTTCCAAATATCTATCAGTGTTATGATGAAATTAGGTTTCATTGATTGTAAATTTTATTATCAACTAGTTTCTTGTTTTTAGAGAATTTACATATCACAATGAATAAAATACAATATAATTAATTATATACTTATTTACTTGTTTTATAATGTTAAACATATTATATTATCACTATTTGGTTTAAATTAAGGAATAAATTAGTTTATTATAACCTACCATATATATAGTGCTAGTAATTTTAAAATTAACATTCATATATTCGGTTACACTATCCATGAATGAGTGTTTGTTTATGATAAAAATTATTGTTTTTTATATGGTATTAATATTATCAATATAAAATTATAATATAATAAATTTTGTTTAATGAGACCAAGATATTATATTTATTTGGTTATGAATTTGATATTAATAAATTGAAATTAAAAAATTTGACTATGAGATCCAAACTTACACCTAAAGATAACAGTATTTCTAGTTGCATTTTTTTCCTTCAATGGGTGGCCTTTTGATGATAAATATACCTAAAAGAGTGCATTTTAGAGTTGGGGAAGAGTTTAGGGTAGATTATAGAAAGGTTAAATATCCAATGGTGTTAAAATATAAGGTGTGTTGAGGGATGGAAATTGTAGGTGGAAAAGAGGGGCGTTTTAGAATAAGAAATTAAAATAAAATATGATATCTTCATATAGTAATCTAACCATGGATTCAAAAGTTAGACTCATGTAATTAATTAGAATATCTCAAATTAAAAAATAGATATATGTATATATATCTATTTTTTTATCACTAATATTATTGAGATATTTGGTACTTATAATGTATTTTACAATTCACCTACACATTTTATTATTTATGGAAAATATAAAAAAATTACAAAAAAACCAATCGATGCGATGATTCTAGTTATAAAAACTATTTCAGTAGAATGGTTTCATAAATATAATAAATTTAATTTCAAAATAAACCCATATTTTTTAAATAAAACAAAATTCATTGACAAGATCAAATTTTTCAGCCTTATAGTAGTTACTATTTAATTTATTAAATATTATTATTAATGATGTAAAAATAAATTGTTTTTCATAAAACTAATTTAATAAAAAAAATATTATATGATATTTTTTATAATATTAATTTTAAAGAATATATAAAAATATGTTTTCCCAAAAACAATATTATTATATTTTTTATGAAATTTGTTTCTTTTTTAAAAACCTTAAATAATCACAAGACCGTTTTTATTTTATAATATTTTAAAATATTGTTTCTTATTCTAATGGTCTTGTAACTATTTATATAATCATATTTCAAATTTTTTTATAACCATTACACATCCTATAAATATATTTTATATTCCTCAATCCCCTTCACTACAATTCCTCTCAATGGTAAATAATCTTTATTTTAAACATTCCAATTTTATTAATAATGTTTTTTAATTTTCACAATTATTTCACTTGATTATTTTTTAGGACCATGATAAACTAAAAAATCACATTCTAATTTTTTATTAATATGATTTTATCATACAATTTTACTAGATTTCATTTTATTGGGTATCTTTACACTTCATTTTTAATTTTGTTAATGTAATAAAATAGTGCTCATTTATTATATGTTCTTTTATATGTTTTATTAATTAAAAAATAATTTATTTTATGGAAATTTAATGTAGAAAACATTTAGTTTTCTAGATATTTTATATTATAAAAATTGAAAAAAAAATATTTCATTTATTAAATCAATTTTTGTTCAAAAATTATTTATAATTTTAAATATGACTTTAATTTTTTTCAATTAAAATTTTGTGAATACTAAATTATAAATTTAATTAATTACATTACTATATATAATAATAATGTATCAATTAATTATTTTAAAATTGGATGGTCTATCTGAATCAAAAATGGTTAGTCTGATATATTTATAAAGAAAACCTAATAAAAAGTATTTCTTGGGATCAATATAGTATTTTAATTTCAATAAAATTAAATAAAATATTTCAATATATTCCTTACCGACAATGTAATATTTTTAGGCCCAACATTGTTTATATTTATTTATATAAATGAAATTCATTCTATACATGAAATATATACCAAAATTTAAGATAGCCAATAATTTTTTGTTTTTTCCGAAAGTAAAATTTCAAAATGAAACATAAATTTATTTTTGAAAAATAATAAAATATGAAAAATGTAACAGAAAGAAATTATTAAAAATTAGACAGTTTCCCTATCCTAAAATGTATTCTAATTGAGGCCTTGGATAAAAATATAATAAAATTATAAAGTTGTTCTAAAACAACATACATGAATTAAAATTTCTAATGGATAAGAATTATAGATGGTAAATATCCAATATATATATATATATATATAATTTTAAGATAAATGGTTTTGTGATAATGTTGTCTAAAAGGTAAAAATCTGAGTTCCATTATTGAGGACTTATTTGAAAGGATACTTTCCCACCCCTAGTGTATATAAATATATTTGCAACTTATGATTGAAAATATTGGCAGGTAATCATTCATCGAGGATCTATTAGAGATAATTATCCCTATTAATGATTTAGAGGACCTATGAATCTCCAGGATCGGCTAGAGAGACAAATCGTTCACTGGTAATTATCCTCATTTTTGTTCATTTTTATTCAATATGACCAGTGATTTTTTGTTATATATTTTTTATGATAATGGAAATTTATTAATAAACACTTCAACTAATCCCCTTTTAATATTTTAATTGTATGTTATTAAAACTATTTTATGTTTATCAAGTACATATTTCCCTAAGTTGATTTAAATTCAATCAAAAGTGTTTAGTTTCATTAAATTGCCAATGTAAGGAATTTGAGTCCATTTAAATCATTTATTATTCTTTTATTTCATTAAAGAATCATCATTATCAAATAAGGGGAAAAAGTATTATATAAATATATAATACATCATTATAGATGAATTTTAAATAAATATCATGATAATACATTCCCCAAAACGGTAATGGTTTGGTGTTTCTAGATAATAGATATGTAAATATCATATATCATAACATTGATTAAATATATCATATAATGTTCTTATATCATAGTTTTATACTTAGAAATACACAACTAATAAACTTTCTTCAAATCCTAGGGAAAATGGAAACATCAGAAAGGGTGGGATCAGATACTGAGTAATGGTAAACATATGAGATATTAATCACTAATCCTAAGTGATAATTAGCGTATGAAAACATGATCATAACATAATAAAATCACACCAGATAAATTAAATTTAATTAATCAAGAGTCATTTAATAAGGAAATATCATAACAAAATAAAAATTTATTATGAGTAAAAAATCATCAATAATAATTCATGATCTATGAGATCATATCATAATTATATAAATGTGGCATATGAATATGTCTATAATCTTGAAAACATGTATAAATAAAATCATGATAAAAAATCTAGTTAAGGACATGAAATCAGGTTTCCCAATAAAATTATGCACTTTAAATATGGTCCACACATATACTTATTGAAATAAAAATACATTCACATATAATATGATGAACTTGAAATAAGTTTTAAGTATAACGTAGTTATTTAAATTTTTATCCATCATTTTAATTTCCATTGGAATGATATAACTAGCATAAAAATTACAAAACATTAAACAATAGCTATGACACATGATCTTAAAAACATTTATCTTTTTATCATACTATAACTCTTATAAATAAAATAGGTTTTAGAATTATTTCATATTAACATAGATAACCCATATAATGTAATTAGTTTCATAGAATCATCAAAAAAATATCATCATAATAAATGATCTAGAGAAAAAATTATATGTAATTATTTGATCATTTACCTAATGAAACATTTGTAATATTAAAGGATATTTTTAAAAATAAAAATACCTTTAAAAATCATTTGAAATTTTAATAACGATTTAACTATTTCATATTGAAAACACTTATTTAAATTATAAAAAACATAATAATTATAGGAATTCAATGTTCTATGAAAAAATGGAAATATTTAATTGATACTTAAATTAAAATAGTATTTATGATAGGCAAAACATTATTTCATTTTATATTTATTTAAACACATATTCTTTTCAAACCTTTGGTAAAAAGTAATTTTTTTATAAAAATGATACGAATATTCAGTTTATAAAATTATATATAATGTAAAATATTGTATAAAATGACTTTAATAAATCCTTTTATTAATGAAAAATAAACATTCATGAAACCAATTTCAGTAAAATATAGACATTGATGAAAACAATACTTAGTTAAAGTGGAAATAATGTTGACCTTTCATAAATAAATTTTATCATTCTTTTTTTATAAAAATGATAGTTTAATTAAAGTAAAATTCTAAAAAACCTATAAATAACTAGAGGATAAGAAATTATATGTGGTATAATTTATATGATCAGATAATTCCCCACAATGGAAATTCAACATATATAATCTCAAAAAGAAATGAGACTTCATCATAATACCCTTACCTCATGTTCTATAATTCGTTGTACACATTAAAACATTAATTATAATAAATAATTATTTATTATAATTATAACGAATAAATATATTCATAAATAAATTACTATGTATTATTACTTTATCATTTCCCATTATATTTTATTGAAAATTTCTTCATTTAGATGATCGTTTTGGAGAAAATAGGTTGGTTTTACATGCATGTTTCAGTTTGATTATTCCAGTTCCATCACATTGGATAGGATATTATTATCTTTATTATAGTCATTAGAAAATAATTATCACATGTTTCATTATAAACACATTCATAACCACTCATTTAATGAAATGATGAATTACTTCAATTCCTAGAGACGGTAGTCCGCATATAGGCACTAGTGATGTTTCCACATTTCATTTGATGAAACCAAAAGAATGTAAAAACAACTTAAATTTAAAAAATTATAATTCTTTATTAATATCAGATATATTTAATAAAAATATACTTGTTTCCATCTTTTTAAAATAATTGAAAAAATAAATATATTACATTGTGGATGTGGTCGTCCACACATTCTGATGAGTGAAATTGTCTTTTTCCATTAGATTAGAAGGTAATATGGTAGATAAGCCATTATAATTAGACAAGAATAATTATTTCATAAAAATATTATATAAAAATTAAATAAATAATAACCAACTATAAATTACGGTGATGCAAAATGAATCGTATCGTTGTATGGAGGTATCAGTCCCCATGTACGCAAGAAATACACTTTAATTTTACATTTAATAGAAATGTGGTGAGTCTTTGTTGTAAAATAATATCATTAAAATATTACTATATTAATGATAATGGATTAACCATTATTGGATGTATACAATATATTTATACGATTTATAAAGATAAAAAACATTGAAAGTGTTTGGTAAGTCAATTACATTTACATTGAGATTCCTCCATTGCCATACACATTAAGACTCATTATTATGTTAATATGGGAAGAAAAGAAGATCTAGGATGAATAATAGAGAACTATAAAGGTATTAGTGTAGTAATATTCAAATATGTAGTTCTCAAAATTGTAAAAAAGTATAATAAAATGTTCCATTTTTATAAAATATTGAAATGCCACAATTGTAATTATATAAAATATTTAAAATTAATATATATCAAAATCATGTAAAGTGGAACTAAAAAACAAAAAATAAGTAGATTATATTTGATAGGTATATATCACACTGAACCAATAACATTTATAAAAGTTTTGGATACATTTTAATCATTATCTTCCTATTAAACCACTTCAAACACAATTTAACCTTAACTATTATAACTTAATTTTTATCATGATAACAAATTTATGCTTCAAAAAAATTATAATTAAAAAAAGTTTAAAAACACATAGTCCATATATATAATCCATTTTATTTGATTAATAGTCAATTTTTTTAGAAATTATGTTTAATAAAACAACTCAAAACACATGAAAAACAGTTTTTAGTAAAATAATTGATTTAGGCATCAAAATCATTTTTCAATGGAGTCATGTAAAAACTTGATATAAAATAATTTATTTGTTTATTCAAAAAAATATAGTTTTTTAGGATTTCAAATCAACCAATTACTAAATGAAACCTTCTAATCATTTCATTAAATTCAAATACACAAGAAATAATTTTTAAATTTTTATATAATATAACTTATGTTCACAAAAGTACATCTTGGGTCACAAAATTTGGAATGATGTTTTAAAATTGTTTATATAACTCCTTAAACACATATTTTGTTCAGAAAAGGTCTTTAAAATTTATTATATAATTATTTAATCATACTAATTTCATATTTTGAGAATATTGTGGAAAAATTTTTACTATTAACCCAAAAATAAACTATTTTAGAAAACTCTCAAAAATTAACCATAACATAACATTGACATGCTTGTTTCAAAATTATATTAATTTACAGATAAAAATTAAATTGTATGAATTAATCATAATTTCCATTCATAAAATGGAATAAAACCCTTTTGTTAAGAAATATTTATGATTGAAAGAAAAAAATAAATTTACTAAAAATTGAGTAAAAAATTATTATGAATAAAAAAATTGAGTTATATGTAACCATTATAAAATTTTCATAATGTGTTCATTAATATTTGAACAAAAAATCTAATAGCTATGTTATAATTTTAAAATTCTAAAAATAATATTTGTATATTATATCACAATTTTCATAAACATTGGTGTTTCTTGTTATAAACAATGTCAAAAATAAAAAATTAACAAAGAGAAATTATAATCTAAAATATTGGGGTGTTACATTCATCAACCCTTAAATAATTTCATGATTAAAATTCATTTTATTAAACATAAAAAAACAAGGATACCTCTATATCATAACATTAACAGATTCTCACAAAGCTTTAAAAAATTGGAGATTTCTTTATAACGCATTGACCAAGTGAGTGGTCATTCTTATAGAACATTCTATAAATGATGTATAATATCTATTGTTTGTTCCTCATAATAAATATGAATATCCAATGGTATAACTGCTAATTTTTGTACATGAAAAAAATCAAGCATGTATTTCCTCAGAAATGATACATGTACCGCATCCGGACATATAGATAGATTTGGTGGAAGATCTGAGACATATGAAACCATCTTGACTAGATCAAGAATCTCATAAGGGATGATATATCTAGCAATTTTAATTATAATCATTTTAAATATCATAAACTTCTCCATTTTATATACCCGTAAAAACCCATTTTTAGAAACTTCAAAATTCAAATATCCCTAATGAATGTTCGCATTACTTTTTCATTGACTATTATCTAGCTTAATGTTCTATTGAATTTTTCAAACATTCTACACCATTTTATTATTTATATAGGCTCCCAACATATTTATATCATTAAAATATTCTCAACACATTGTAGTTATTCACTTCCCACTACAGTGGTATTCTTATGAAGTCCTTAGAATAATCACATGAAAAAATTAAGTTATGTAAATTCAAATATAGAAATTTGTTTTTTCCATTAAAATTTGAACTAAATTGAATTGGAATAAAACATAACCTTTATGTTTATAATGTTTCTCTCAAATTTTAAATCTTTTTAATTATTATAATATCTCACTTAACACAACCTTATGTCTATAACATACTGAATAATTCATTAAAAATTTGAGATAAATCACAAATATTGATCAGGTATAATAGAATGTGATTCTCTTTGAAATATTAAAACATTCTTAATTATTATACATGAAATATGATATATGGGGAAAATTTATTTATTGGAAATAAAATATTATAATTTCATAATGAGACTAGTTACAACCCATATAATATTTTCCCCATTCAATGTTCTGTGGATACTGTTAATGAGTTCAATTGTAATGATTTTCCATTGCAATTATTGTATATTTAATGGTTATAAGATCCCCTTGCAATTTTTTTATTTTCGACGTAACATTATATCATAATTGAAACCATGATAAAATCTCATTGGTATCAATTTTTATATATTCCAATAATAAATACATTTTAGGGCCAATATATAACTTTGTACTTCTAAGATAAGTAAAACTTATAGAATATGTTCTTTATATAATATATTATTATTAAAATATGGTGATAACATGACATTTCTATATTATTTAACTTTATCATTCTATCATTATTGTTGTTAAACTATGAAATTCGGTTCTCCCTCAATTGTAGTTTAAAAACCTCTTTCTTTTATTATCTAATCCTCACATAAATGGATTGTTAAAAAATTATAGGATAAATATATTATCTTTCCCCATTACTCATGATTTAAAGATTCATATTCCTTAAATATATACATATGGGATCATTTTCATTCAAAATTATAAATATACTTGTGTGGTCCTTCTAAATCAATTAATGAGCCACCTTGTTCGGTCTCCTTTGATGGAAATTTATTGGGAAGTCATTATCTATGATAAAATTCAACCAGATTCTATAGTACATATTCAACCCTTGTTGTTTTAATATATACATATATATTTTATAGAATAATATATATAAAACCATTCCTCATATATAAAATTTCTACATATCATCAATGAGAAAATAATCACTTCCGACTCCAAATAATGAGTTTTGGTAATTTTGCAAATGAATTTTTAATTGGATAGAGGCATATTTTATATCTAAATCATTTTTTCATTTAACATATACTAATACCTTCTTTTATTAATCACTATATATCATAAAAACTTGTCCATTATAAGGATGTTTGAGTATAGTTTCATTGACCAACCTTCCTTTAAATTCCTAGAAATTTTATTCACATTTAATATTCTAAATGAACTTGGATCCCATTTGAGTTAACATGCTGAGTTGAAGAGATAGATGAGATAAATTCCTCACATTGATTTGATAATATCCACTCATGCCATGAACTTAGGGGATCATATCCAGCTTTTTTGAAAAGGTACATTTCTCAAAACCATCCGTTTTTTGAAGGATCCACCAATACACCAACACATGAGATTATATTTTCCAAGAATGAAACATTCTGAGTAAAAATTTCACATTTGGTAAATATATTGTATAAATTCACCATCCTATGAGTTTTTAGATTAATCCTTTAATATTATTCATGATTATCCTTAATTATTTAATATATTGTAATAATTTCTTTAAATACTACCATGAAATAATCAAGGTATTCCCTATAAACACTATTCATTAAATCTAAAATCAATACCCTAATAAATAGAATGTGAGAATAGAATTATCATAAATTCACTATTACCATTCATTATACATAATTAATTCTCAGTTATATCCCCCTTCTTGACACATAACATATGATATCTAGATCAACGATAAATCATTAAAAAATATTAACCTTCCCAAAATTGATCAAATTAATCATTAATACTAGGGAGAGGGTAATATTTCATAGTATTGATATTATTATCATTCCAATAATCAATAAAAAATATTAATTGACCCCTTATTCAGTTTTTAAAAATCATATATTCAACCCATGGTGATGTACATGTTAAAGTGATTCATCTATAATGATTTGATGAAGATTCTTTTTTCAATTCCCACAACTCATTCATGAGAATTCTACACTGTGTCATTAAAATGGTGTAGTACCAAGTATGAGTTATATAAAGAAATAAATTTAATGAATCTAGGTATAACTAGTCATGCACTCAAGTAAACGATCAACATATATTCAAAAAATTATAAAATTATCAATGTTGAGCTTCTCCCTATACATTTGAAATAAATATCTATGAGTAATATAAAGTCAAACCCATATTAAGGAAGACATATCCATTGAGTGTTAATTCCTCATATCAGTAGAAAAAAACATATTTTGATTTCTATTATTAAATGTAAATTCACTTCTCTCAGAAATTGATATGGGATTTAAACAGAGATTTCTAATCCATGCCCAAAATCACATCAAATTGAACCATGGGTAGAAGGATGTTATTTATAGGAAGATCATTCCTAGAAAATCATTCAGGGAGTAGTTGTAATCATTAGATGAAATCATTGTAATATTTGGAGTATTAATTAATAATTAAATGGAAGATATTTTTTTATGGATGAGATACGCTCTGATAATTCTATAGATATAAAGGAGCGGATTGAACCTAAATTAAATAATACATATACAATTATAGAGATGATGATAATTTTAGTTTTCAACATATTATTCTTATAAAATAATTGATTTGTTATTATTGCACAAAACATTGCTTTTTTCATTTGAAATTAGAGGTTACTGTGTTTTATTATCATCATTAGTCCTTGGGATATAGAATTGATTTAAATAATTACTAACTTCTAGAAAATGATTCACTAATGTGTGAGTGATGTATTTAGATGGGGCTTCCCTCTGTTCATTTCGTTTATTGGGATCTTTAATTCATTTTGATATTCTTTTTCTCAATGTATAAGAATACCATACAAAAAAATTTTCTCAGTCGTTTTAGTTGTTGGAACAAAGTTGGCTGTAAGTGATTTTCATATGAATGAATCTTATGTTTATTGTTATTAATTTTGTTTTCATGAAAATTAAATCACATTACATTTTATTTTTTTGTCATCAGATGTTAGGAATGAAAGGGGACATAATAACTAGAATATCAAACATAGTTTTGATAAGAAATTTTATTATTTTATGTTTTGTTATCTGAATACATTTTGTGTATGAAATTGTAAAAAAATCATATTGTATTTGGAATGAATTTTTTGATTAGTATAAGAATTTGTATTGAAGTTTTAATTATTCTATAATAAATCAAATTATTCATTACTATTTGTTTAGTTCTAAAATATCATATGTTTCCAGAGACACTTATGACGCAAGCCTTGTGAACAAAATGGGGAGAAGATATGTTTGGATGGAATGAAAGAAGGTTCTTAAATGATAGAAGGTCTTGGAAAATTCCTATGTAAGTAAGAATTTTCTATATTAATAATTATATTTTGAAATCTACAAAGAAGTTTAGAAATAAGAAAAAGTTTGATAAGGATGAGATATTGGAGGGATTGATTTTTCTGATGTCGTAGCACTATCACCAATCCATCAGATTGACTGATTTATCTGACCATCCAATAAACTAAAATAAACAATTAACCTGATCAATCATTAGTTGAAGTTAATCAATATGAATTGATAGTGTAGACCATTTAATAAGAAAATCTATGAGTTTTTGGGTCCAATAAAAGGTAAGATATCAGATAATGATTAATCAGAATAAGATCAAGAATATAATCAACCATTTTCATCTTGTTTTATTATATTAAAATTGGGTCAAGATTCATCAGACAAGAAGTGGTTTCGATACATCAAATTGAATTTGACACTAACTCATTAGATTAAGATAGTGATTGATCCATCAGACATAGCTTGACACTGATACACCATCGAATGCAAGATTATCAGTCTGAACAAAATAAAAAAAGAGATTTGGTTGAAGAGTTTTGTTAATGTGTGTTCACTTTGGTTTGATTCCAGTATTTATGTATTGTTAAAAGGTGATAATATTGATATAATATTTAACAATTTTTATGTTAATATAGTTCATTTTAATAAGAAGTCATTCAATTTTTTAAAGTGTTGGTACGATGCACTGTAATGAGAAGTCTTCAGTTTTTATGTAATTTTCAAGTGGGTTAATAAAATTTGAGTGGTCATATGTATCACTCATAATGAAGTTGGTATTGTATTGAATAATGATTCAAAATACATATGTGCGTGTATTTTTTATATGATTTGAGATGATTTGAGAAGAATTAGGAATAATTGAGAAGTGATGAATAATTAATAGATGGAGATGAAATGAAGATGAAATTTGAAGTCAATAAAAATTGGTATTGGGGGAAAAATATTTATATTCCCACCCATGAAACTTTTAGTGGGTCATTAAATTGAATAAAGAATATTTTACTTTATGAAAACTGGTACTATTAATTTGAAATATAAGACAGATATTGTTGAATGTTTTGGAGGAGAGAAGATGGTTCTTGAATGATCATTCTTAACAAAGTTTATAAATAGAATAAAAATAAAGAAGATAGTGTCCATAGTTACCAGATCAGACAATGAAATTAGACAAAAATTTCTATGGAATAAAGAAGTTATTTAGAAATATTTATAGGGTATTATTTCTTATAAGTTTTCTAGAATGAACAATTGAATAGGGGAATTAGACTGATCCATCATATAGAGCTTCCAAAAAAAGTCTATTAGTAAAGTTATTACTTTCTTATTGGTAGGAAATTAAAGAATTCTGTTTATAATATATTCAAGTGGAAGTTGAATATGCATCATAGTAACTTTTTTTGAACTAATTGGTGAAGGGTTCATTACATGTTTCACAAAAATGTATTACATGTTTAGAGTTAGAAGAGTCACAATAACTGTTGCATTGATCACAATGATATATAATTTTTAGGTTATATCTTGTGTTTTTTATCCACACAAAGGTATTTTTTCAATATTATTGTGTGGTATTGTTTTGTTTCCAAACTATACCATGGAATTACCTATTCTTTTTTATTAGTGATTCTTTTAAATACCATTGTTTCTGTGGATGTTTTATTTTTGTGATTTTAGAAAAATGATTAATATTTAATAGTAGATGAAGGTTGTTTTAAATCAAAATAAACATAAATAAAAATGATTTGACTAATTCACCCATCCCCCTCTTAATGAATCACCAATTATGTTTTTTCATTTATAACAGGTATTAGAGTGAAGTTTTCATCATTTACTCTTGGCTAATGTTTTTTAATATGAACTGTGATGGAAAATGTAAATTGTGTGAATAGTAAGGGGATTATTTTATTTGATGCAAATAAATATCATATTTAGAAATAAAAATGTTTCTTTATATTATGAATCATGGGAATGATGTTCTGGAAGTGGCTACATATGATTTTACTACAATAAATAAAAATGATCCTCTAAAAATGGTGGATAAGAAGAATCATTAGAATGATGGAAGAGAAAATAATTCTTTACACACATCACTTTTAAAAAGTGAGTTTCATATAGTAATGGGAGTTTCTACTACCAATGGTATATTGGAAAAGTGGAAGAACATTTATGATGGTGATACAAAGGTGGAGAAGAAAAATTTGCAAATAAGGTTGCTAAATTATACTGATATGAAAATGGGGGATTATGAATATGTTATTGACCACTTTACTGTGGTGAGTGATATTTTTTGAAACTTTATATTTTATGGTGATTATTTGGAAGATTCAAATATTGTTGAAAATATCTTGATTATTCTTTCTGATATGTTTGATGACAATTTTTCATCCTTGGAAGATAGAGATCTTGAAAAACTATATCTAGAAAGCCTTCAAAGTACTCTCATTAATTATGAAATCTGAATGTATATATTAATTAAAGGAATAGAAAAATATGATATAGAAATTTATTTCAAGGCTTAAATGAAAGGAAAGTATAAGAAAATTCATGAAGAAAAATAAAAATTTGGTTATTCTAAATCCGAAAATGATGAATGTGATAATATTGAAGAGTATATATCCATGGTTTCTAGAAATTTTAAAATAAATACAAAAAAATTAATGGAAAACTTCTTTTTTTGAATCTATTTAATTTACCGGACCTCTCAGATCCATTCCTTTGTTAATTTTTTATGTTGGAGTTGTTCAGGGAAGTCAAGATGTCAAATCCCCAATAATTGTCGAAGTTTTTTAGTTCTAGGAATAGTCTTTCCAGAACTGTGTCATTTCCTTTTCCAAATTTCTGAAACGTGGCACCTAAATAGTGGCACCAAAACAGAGTCATGTATAGTGTTTCCAGAACTGTTTCATTTCCTTTGTGAAATTTCTAGATTTTTCCAGAAATTCTAAAGATTCACCCTTTTGACATTTCCATTGATGTAAAATGCATTCAAGGCCATTTTTAATGGATTTAAGGATGATTCAAATTCCATAAATCCGATATTAATTTTTCCTAATAGTTGTGAATCCTATACTCAGTCAAAACGTGTGATGTTTGATAGATCTGATCTTAATTGGAAATCCAAATTATCTTAAACCATTGCATCATTAAATCTTCCCAATGGAAAAAATATCTTCCTCCCTTCTTCTTCCTTATTTTTCTCTAATGAGAGACTCTCAAACCTTTTATTCATTCCCGTAGGAGTCATGCATAGTGTTGTAGCCTTGGATTGTGTCTTCCTTGGAGTTTCTTCCAACTTTATGTGCACCCCCTTTTTTGGTATAACCTGTAACTGTCGATCTTTATTAAATATAAGGTTTTCTCTATCTCCATTATTTTGGGTTCCTCTCATTCTATTACTCCCTCCCATGTTATGGAATGTGATATCTAGGATTCTAATTGATTTTTCTTAGGTGTTTGATTGGGTGGTGATTTCTTTGTGTCCTCGGGTGAATGCAGTCCTCCAGAAGAGGTGATCGAGATCTACCGGGTTGGACATTCTTGTGTGAAGAACTTATAAACCCTTTTACATTATGGGATTTGTGTCTTATCCATTCTTTTACTTTCAACTGTATATTTATCATGATTTATCCCACTGGATCACAATGGAATTTAGATAATAAATATTTGAACCGGATAAATAAATTAGCATTGATCGTATATTATTCCCTCTTGTTTTTTCTCAAAAATGTGATATATATGATTTTTTTTTCTCATCATGATGTCTTGATGGATGATGGTAAATAATTTAAACTAGTATTAATTTCAAATTAATTGTATAAAGAATAAGATGCATGTTTTTGAATCTGGTTGTTGTTGTGGTAAATTTTTTATAACTGAATGGATGTAGTTATGCTTATTTAAATGAATTAGATATTTCAAGATGCATTAAATAACCTTTTTTATTACTTATAATTCTTGAAATGGTTTAAAGTTAGCGTATTTATTGTATCAGCTAAGATCCATATGCTTGGGTCCGTGAGTGCTTGTTGGGTGTGAAGGCCAGATTCCTTTCATGGGGATGAGAGCCCAATTTCTTATTTATTTTTTTCTTGTTCTTTTGGTGGTGTGATCCTAGGATGATTAAGCTTGGGAGGATGTTTTGGAATGTGGGGTAGTGAGTCCAATGGGTTGGGGCATCAGTTGATACATAGAGTGGTAAGATACATTGGATTATGCATGTGGGTGTTAGGGAGGACAATTGAGATGATGAAACTGGTTGGTTATGAATGTTGGATGCTTGTTGAATCAGGTTGGTTGGTTATCTTATTTACTTTACCAACTAATTAAGGATGACGGAATTAATTTCCCACCTTAAAAAGGATTCAAATACATGATGGTATGCCATATGATTTCCTTTTTTATATTCTCGAGTATGGATGGGTCTATGCTCCTAATATTGGTGGAAAAGGCTCAATGGGTAGTGCAACATCTCACCATATTAAGCCCCTTGTGTTTGGTAGATTATTTTTTATTTTCTTGAATACCTGTAATTATGGGAATCTAATAATTATGTTAATAAATGATTGAATAAATTATGTTAACCCATTGGGTTGGATCATGCTGGGATGTCATGTTGAGGTAATATTTCTAAGAAGTTGTGGACTTAGTTTGGTTATTCCTTGAGATAATGGAACTTGGTGTGATGATAATGATATGTAATTTGGAATTAAAAATAGTTAGTTAATGGTTATATATTTAATTATGTAATGTGGAATGGATAAAAAGGTAAAAGTAACTTAATTTATATCATTAAATGGTTATATGCTTATAGGATATCTAGTCTAAGCAGTGGCAGTCGGGAGTCCAAGAGACGTTAGATATAGTTGACTGTAACACTAGGTTTTTTAAATAGTGGGTTTGTGAGATGTAATATATTCTATACTTATTGTGTTTCTATATGCTACTCTACCCTGTCGGTTAAGGAAATTTAAAATCCAGGAATTCTGAGCCCTGGAAGGGTGTTTTCCCCTACATTCTGGTGGGAGGATAGATGGGTGACAAACCCCTTTTAGCCCTACTCTCTTCTCTTGGAAGTTACTTGTGATGTAGTCATGATGGTTATTTTTTCCCATATATATATTTGTAGAGGGATGTAATGTCTTTTCGTTTTTCAAACACATATATTCTGGATATTGGTTTCTTTGGACTACTATAGGTGTAACGTGTATAGGTTGTGATGAATTGCGGATCCTTACTCGACATATGAGATGTAGTGGATTGAGGTATAATGTCCAACATATGATACATATTATTTTATATGTAGTGGCTTACAAAAACAACTTTGTTACTTTGGTTATGTGGATGTAGTGGTGGTGTTTCATGAGGTTCATGTTGTTGAGTTACATCCTGGTGTCTATGGGAAATCCCTTTTGGAGAGAGATTCATAGGACGTATGATGTTGGGGAAAAGAAACCAACCAGTAGGGAAGTAATAGTGGGTTAACCTTGATATTTTTTCTTATATTATAAACTATTGTATGTAATACTTGGTGATAATATCCATGGTGAGGTTGGGAACATTGTATACTTTTTTAGGTGGTGAGTTAGTTTCACTAGTTCTTCACTATTCTTTATCATGCTTTCATTACTTTTGAACGAGACACTCTGAGGAGGATCGTATTGAGTATATTGTTATACTCATCCTACATAGATAGAAATATATTTTCAGGTCACATGGAGTTGGTTGGAGATCATTCTGGTTACTAATAGCTTGGGTTGCAGGAGATTTTTGGGATTTGTGGTCACTACTGTTTTACTTCCTTTTGGTACATCAATTTTTTCATTTTTAGTTGTAGTAGTCCTTGAAAGACATTACATTTTTGTACATGGGTTTATTTTCATATTGAAGTATGAGCTGGAGTTGTTTGGTGTTTTTCTTATCTCTATCTTTCGCATGTGTTCTCCTAGAGGGTAATTCTTCCCGTATAAGTGATTATTATACCCTTAGTGTCATCTGCCAACCTGGGGCCTACTGGAGGTGGGACTCAGGTGTCACTATATCCCTTCTCACATTTTTGGCCCATGAGGGGTACACTTTGTGGGAAGGGGTCATCATAGAGTGGTATCAAAGGTATGGCTGAGTGATAGAATGATGTTTGGAGTAAGGCACAAGTGTTTTTTCATGGGTTGGTAGGGAAACGATGTCAATGAAGTTTATAAAGTGTGGTAAACACTGGATACTGGCTGAGACACACGTATTTAGGCCCCCTGTGGTATGACCCATGATAATTTATGTTTACATTGTCCACTCAATGAGGTGATACTTATTGTAGGGTAGAGACCTCGGAAAGGATCATGCATAATTCTTCATAGTGCCTATGTTTGAATGGGTAGAACATTGTATAGGTTAACCTAAAATGAATAAAAAAATAACTAATGTTGAGTCTTAAATATTCCATGTTTAGAAGGTCTAACTATTTTTTAATTTCCAGGTATGGATCCAAGTAAATGTCTTCATTAAGATAACATAAAAGATGTCCAGCAGGTTGCCCTATCAGATCGCAACCAAGTAGAGGTCAACGACGACGACACTTAGAGAAGGACACTTTAAGAGATTCAGCACCAGATTCTAATGAATCAAGAGGGATCTATTTTAGTTGAATTCAAAAAATACTGGATGAAGAGGTTGGGATATATTTTAGCTTAATTCATGCTCCGAAGGAGCATTGTGTATCATTGGTTGTGATGAAGCTGCATGGGGTTGTAAAGAAGTGGTGGTTTATGTTCCTCGAAGATCGTGTGGAGTCACCGATCTCATGGGAGGAGTTCCAATACATGTTTAGAGTTGAGTTTCTTTCTTTGATCGTGAAGGCATCTAGTCACCAAGAGATTCTTACCCTTTGATAAGGTATCTCCAATGTGTGAGAGTATTGAATCTATTTCAGGATCCATTTATGATATTCTTCAAACCTGTGGCTAGATGAGGAGGCCAGTGTGTGGTATTTTTATGAGGATTTTTGTATAGAGATCCAGTGCCAGGTCACCATGTTTATGTGTAAGGAATATCTTGAGGTCCTGGAGAGGGAATAGGCTATCGAGAGAATTTTTTACAGAACAAGATCTTCACGAGAGGGGAGTCAACATGATTCATCATGAATAATATTTGTGGTTTGAGGTTCCTTATTTTTAAGGAAGAAGAGTTTCTGAATTATCGAGGGTTGGTCACAGCCCTCAGTATCTTGTTTCTCTGGGGACGACATGTAACATCCCAAGTAAGTAATGAATCATAGATATTTTTATCTATGTCTATTAATGAATTAGATAGTGTTTTAGAGGCTTAAAATGAGAATAAATCCAATCTTAAGCATGGAATACACTAATATTTTTAAAAGATTATTTTACTGCCTTTTGATGGAAAACCATTTTTCAATATATCTTTTGACAATTTTATAAGCTATATTTGTCAAAATAAACTTGTTCTTTATGATTGGTACATTGAAATTTACTTTGGATAAATTTATGGTATTTTTCCGATAAAGTTCATTTTATAATGAATAGTGAAAATGTTGTATTTCAATTCAAAACCTATTTTTAATATAATTTATTTATATGATTATATTATCTTTTGAATTGTTTTTAAAGTTCAATTATAATATATCTGTACCATTTAATCCAATAGTGGTCGTTGGATTTAATTTCACTTTCAAATTGGACTTAAACTAGTGTCTATCTTTTGATACTTATTGTTTCATAAAAACACGTTATTTGCTCTGACAGCGGAAATTAATTATCAAATTAATTAATTTAACTTATATGTTTTGAAATTTTGTAAAATAGACATCATTTTTGAATTCAGAATATAAAATATATCTTAGGGTGAAGTTTTGGTATTTTTCTGAAAAACAACAATTTTTGATGAATAGTGAAACCCCTAAGTGGTACTTAAAAAAACTGATTTTTCGTTTAAATGAAATTTTACCACCTCTGTGTTTTGAATTTGAAAAATCCAACATACATGGTTTTCATTAAGAAGTAAAATTTGGTTCAATAGGATTAAAATAATTTTTTGGTGAATAGTAACTTTTAAGTTTTTAATCGTGATTAGAGGTAATTAGTGTAATTTAAGGTAACAATAATGTTTTAATAATATGAAATGACCTAGACACATGTCCTACCCTTATTTTATGTGTCATGGCCGACCAATACAACCCATGGGTTGATTTTGGGACCCCATGGAGCCACTTGGGTAAGATAAAGACATTAATGCTTTTTATTTAATGTAAAAGTAAAAATGACATAAACATGAGTTGTTTTACCAAAATAATTTTTAAATGGGGTTATACAAGTCATAATTTTGACTATAAATAATCATTGGAAATATAAACATATTTATTACATCATAGTCTTTTTTTTATAATTTTTAGACATTAAATAAAGTAAATTATATATGACACCATGATGATGCAGCGATTACCACTTTATTTAACGATTTAAATAAAATGAAAATATAATGTAAAATATAAGACCTAAACTTGTCAAAAACCTATTGGATGGGTGGATTTCAAACCCCTATCTCCTTATCCTCAAAATTTATAATTTTGGGACCTTTTGTATCCGAAAATCATTTTATAACAAAGTTTCTTTTCTTAACTTTCCAAGAGTGTCCCTCCTCTCCTCTTATAAAAGGCCCCCACCTCTACTACCTTACCCAAACATCCAAAGCCTTTTTCTCGGCCAACCCCTGCCCATTTTGTCTCTCCACATCCCTCTCTAACTCATAGAAGACTCACTTTGGGCAGAAGTCTTCCCAAGGAAGCCTTTGAGCTCTAATAAAAAAGAGTTACCCGATTTAAAGGTAGTGTCTTCTCTTGTGTTCTTATGTTTCATTTTGCTTCTCCAACCCCCTAATTTTTTTTTATTAATTTCTTTTATAAAAACACCAGAATCTTCCATATAATAGAATGTTTTTATAAGAATTATTTGATCTAAACTTACACAAACCTACATCTAATGGTTAAAGAACATATTGTTTCTGTGGATGGAGAATTTCTGCCTCACGAAATGATGATTGTTCAATATTCTTTTAACACCTTCAAAGGTGGCCATTAAGATGTCATTATATTTATATTTGATATATAATATGTTTATGTTTTCTTTAAGCTTCTGTATTTTTCATTTATGTCATACCTTTATGGTTTCCATTAGGGTAAACGCGATATCTTCATTTTAGGAAGTGCGGACTACCGCCCCCTCAAAGTGATTTGATTCGTTAATACCATATTTGGGATGTATAAAAGGTCGAATTAATTATATTATATATGATATTATACTGGAATTATAATATACCTTTATATCATTATGATTCCATTCCATAAAATATGAAATAGAAATGAAATTAGCGTTCATGCATACGTACGGCTTACCATCTCCATGAACGGTGCATTTCATTTCATACCTCTAAACGTTATGTAATATTATAAATGCATGTATATAATAGATATATATGATATATATGATATCTACATCATGAGTATAACTCTGGATATAATGGATACATGAAAAACTTGTAATTATAAAGAGTTTATTTTTGACTCAAGTACCAATGATCGTTAAAACGACCGTTATTAACTTAAATAATTACATAGTGTTCATGACATGGTAATAAGTGATATAAAAGGAATAATGAACTTGAAAAATGTTATTAAGCAAGTAGAAATTAACTTCAGTTTATTATTCAGGAGGTTAAAGAACGACCGAGTCAAGTCGGACCCGAGGTATGGGAATTCGTCTCAATCTCCTTTCATTGAGGCATATTATGTTTTGTACACAACTTTCTTTTATACGGTGTATAAAACCCTTTGACTTTAATGTTTATGCGAAAGGAATCTTTTAATACGAAGTGTTTTACTAAACGACAAAAGGGAATTTTTTTGTCGTACGTATGCGGCGACAACGACTTTTCAGCCACCGTGACCATTATTTGAGTTTCGGCTTCCTCTACAAGCCATACCTTTTTTTAAAGAAAAATAAATACCATGTTTTACCTTTCATTTATTTTGGTATTGAAAATGGTTTTCATAATGTTTTTATATCAATGTGTCGTATTGATATCTTGTGATTGAAAAGTGGAAATTTTATGTTTCCTTTATGCATGTTTTATGTGATACAATTATGTTTATGGTTCTTGGGAATTATTATGAAGACGGGTGGTTCCGTGATAAACTAAGGGCGGTTGAGCCCGATATAGCTCTCCAATGCATTGGGTAACGTGAAGGGGTTAAATGTTAAGGTTTATCCGAAGAGATTTAGGGAATATACTGTTATGGGTATTCCAAACGTAACCAAGAGGGTTACTCCCTACGTAATAATGTTATAAATGCCTCAAGTTACCTTTATGGCTTATGATTTCTATGATTTATTCATGATTTGATGAGGTATGTTGAAGTGCTTATGTTTTATGAGTAAAGTATGATTTCATTGATTCTTATGTACACATGTACTCATGTTTCCTTTCCATATTTTTATCCCTTACTGATCTCTTTATGCTCATCCCAGGTTTTTGAAATGTTTTTCACAGGTCAAGGGAAAGGTATATGATGTGATGATAGTTTCAATGAAGTGTCAAGAAAGAATCCATGTTTTATTTTAAATATGTTTCTGTTTATGGTAAAAATGAGTATTATATTATATGTAACTAATTTTTTTAAATGTGGAATGTAATGCATGTTTTATGATCTAATTCTCTAAAACTCTAAACCTGAAAAGATCCTCAACGTGTATTCTTGAAATAACTCAATATTAAGTAATGTTTAAGGTTTGGGCCTTATAGTTTGTATCAGAGGTCGATTTAGATAAATTTAGGAGTTAGAATTCTATTAAATGATTATGCAAAAATATTTTTTGAAATAATATAGAATTTGAAGATTACCATGTTGCTTCATCTAAGACATGTTTTTTCAGAATGGTTTTCCATAGAGGAAACAGGGAAACAGTGCTGGGAAGGCATATAGAAGAAAATAACCTTCCGAATCAGCATCCTAAGATGGTCAGAATTGTAACTGAACAGTTTGTTGTAGTAATGGCACAGTTGACTCAAGCGATAAATGGTGGTGGTATCCATGCACGAGATCAGCCAGATCAACTGCAGAGGAACATGTCAGTGGTGGAACATTTCATGAGGCAACATCCCCCATAATTCAAAGGATCATCTGACCCTGTGCTAGCTGAAGGGTGGATTAAATCACTATATAAGATTTTCAATGTCATGGGATGTTCATAAAATCAAAAGGTTACTCTTGCTCTTTACCGTTTGGAGGGTGAAGCAGATCAGTGGTGGTCGATGGTTAAAAATATCAGGGACGCTGATGAGATTGATGCTCTCGACTGGGATGAATTAAAAGGTATGTTTCTTGAGAAGTATTTTCCTAAGGCTGTTCAACTTAGGATGGAAAACAAATTCTTGTAATTGAGGCAAGAGGAAGACTCAGTGGCTGCCTATGAATATAGGTTCACTCGATTGGCAAGGTATGCTCCAAATTTTATCCGAGACCTTGATAGTAAAATCAATCATTTTTACGCAGGATTAAAGCCAAAATATCGAAGGGATTTAGATTCTCGTGAGTTCAAAAGTTATGAAAAGCTTGTTAGATGTGATGAGAAGGTGGAAATGGATTTTTCCGATGATCAAGTGTTCTATAACAACCAGCAGAAGAAGAGACCGAGGTGGCAGGAGAAAGGAAATAATTCTTCAAAAAGGTCCGATGGTAAGAAAACTAAGTTTCCAGTTTGTGATAATTGTGGTAAAAGGCATGCTGTGGAATGTCTTTTGAATTTTGTAAAGTGCTACTGATGTGGTAAGATGGGACATAAGTCTCGTGATTGCACAGAAAAAGATCAATGTGATGGTAAGTCCAAATTCGATTTACAGTTAGTGAAATGTTTTAAGTGCAATGAAATGGGTCACTATGCAAACGAGTGTCCGACAAAGAGCTCGAGTGATGGGAAGCAGTTAGACTACAAGCAGAAAGGGGTGGTAAAATCCTTTGCAACTACTTCAGAAGTTGTCGGGCCATCAAATGAAGTTGTATCAGGTACTTTGTTTTTTCAGATTATGCCAGTGTGTTGTTTGATTCAGGGTCTACACATTCTTTCATCTCTAAAAAATTTTCTAGTAAAATGGGAATACCATCTCAAGAAATGACTCCTGAACTTGTGGTAAAAACACCTGGGGGAAATTTTGAGGAAAAAATAATTTATAAGAATCTTCCTATCCTTATCCGTGGAAAGAACCTACTTGCGAACCTTATTGTTTTACCTCTAGTAGAGTTTGATGTTATCCCGGGTATGGATTGGATCTCTATTTACCATGCTAAGATTGACTGTAGAGCTAAAGAAGTTTCTTTTCATAAAGACTTTCACTTTTTGTACAAGAATTAACCCTTACTGTTGATAACTTATCAAGAGGTCGAGAAACTTTTAAAATATGGAAATTAATGTTACCTTGCACACATCGTTGAAAACAAAGGAATTGTTCAGATTAATGATGTGTAGTGGTAAATGAGTATCCTGATGTTTTTACTGATGAGTTTCCTAGAATAATACCAGATCGGGAAGTTGATTTTAATGTTGACTTAGTTCCTGATGCTAATCCAATTTCAAAACCCCCTTATCGAATGGATCAAATTGAACTTTTAGAGTTGAAGGAGAAATTGCAAGATTTATTAGAGAAAGGTTTCATTCAACCTAGAACATCACCATGGGGTGCTCCTGTTTTATTTTTTAAAAAGAAAGATGGTTCTATGAGACTTTGCATTGATTATAGATCCTTGAATAACATCACTGTTAAAAACAAATATCCTTTGCCTCATATCGATGATTTGTTTGATCAGCTCCAGGGAGCTCAGTATTTTTCAAAGATTGACCTGAGATCGGGGTACCATCAGCTAAAGGTAAAGGAAGCAGATGTTCTGAAGACTGTGTTTCATACAAGATATGGCCATTATGGATTTTTATTAATGCCTATTGGGATAACCAATTCCCCTGCTATATTCGTGGACTTAATGAATATAATTTTCCATGAGTTCTTGGATAAGTTTGTGGTGGTTTTCATTGATGATATTTTGGTGTTTTATAAAAGTAAATAGGATCATGAAAGACATTTAATGGTTATTTTGAAAACCTTAAAAGAAAAAAAAATTGTATGGGAAATTCAGAAAGTGTGGGTTTTGGTTGCAAAAAATTTCTTTCCTTGGTCACATTGTTTCTAAAGATGGGATAACTGTTGATCCTGCAAAAACAAAGGTTGTTGAAGAATAGCCAAGACCCACAAATGTAACTAAGATTCATAGTTTCCTTGGTTTGTCAGGCTATTACCGAAGGTTTGTTAGAAATTTTTCACGGTTATCTAGTCCAATGACTAAGCTGACTCAGAAGGGTGTTAAGTTTATCTGGACAAAAGAATGTGATGATTGTTTTCAGGAACTGAAAATGAGATTTGTGAATGCTCCAGTTTTG
Source organism: Viscum album (assembly GCA_963277665.1). Taxonomy (NCBI): domain Eukaryota; kingdom Viridiplantae; phylum Streptophyta; class Magnoliopsida; order Santalales; family Viscaceae; genus Viscum; species Viscum album. The sequence goes on along the minus strand of OY728157.1, from coordinate 857,463,417 downwards.
GCACTACCTTCCAGGAATGGGGAGTTTGTTATCTACAGTGATGCTTCATTGAAATGACTTGGTTGCGTCTTAATGCAGAATGATCAGGTAATTTCTTATGCTTCATGACAGTTGAAAACTCATAAGGTAAATTACCCTACACATGATTTAGAATTAGCTGCTATTTTTTCGCTTTAAAAAATTGGAGGCATAATTTGTATGGAGTAAAGTGTGAAATATATACCGATCACAAAATTTTAAAGTATATATTCACTCAGAAATAATTGAACATGAGACAGAGGATATGTCTAGAATTAATCAAGGATTATTATTGTACAATTCATTACCATCCGGGAAAAGCAAATAAAGTGGCTGATGCTTTGAGTCGAAAAAGTTTTGCTTCATTAACAATGTTGTGTTTGGAACGTGATCCTTTGGTTAAGGATTTGATGAACTTTGGAATAGAAGTTATTGGTGCAGGATTTCCTTCTGTTTTGTTTCAGGTATCAGTGAAATCTTCTCTATCAGACAGAATCAAGCAAGCACAGAAGCAAGATGGTGAGTTGTAGAAAAAGGTAGAGCTGGTTCAGAAGGGTAAGTTGCCTGAATTAAACATTGATAATGATTGTGTTTTGAGATTTGGGAAGAGATTGTGTGTGCCTTGTGATTCACAGTTGAAGAGAGAGTTGTTATGTGAATCTCATAGTTCTCCGTTTTCAGTTCATCCTGGCAGTACTAAGATGTACAGAGATCTGCGGGAGTATTACTGGTGGGATGAAATGTAAAGAGATATTGTTGATTTTACTGTGAAGTGTTTGACATGTCAACAGGTTAAAGCAGAGTGGCAGTTGCTTAAAGGGATGCTTCAGCCTTTACCAGTTCCAGAGTGGAAATGGGAGAATATATCCATGGACTTTTTTGTGGGATTACCAAAGACATCTCTAGGTAATAATGCAATCTGGATTATTGTTGATCGCTTGACTAAATCTGCTCATTTTCTTTCTATACGAGATACTTTTTCCCTAGATCAACTTTCCCGTTTGTATCTTAAATAGATAGTCAGGTTACATGGAGTTCTTCTCTCTGTTGTATCTAACCGTGATCCCAGGTTCACTTCTAACTTTTGTAAAGGCCTTCAGAAGTCGTTGGGTACTGAATTAAATTTTAGTACAGCTTTTCATCCTCAATCAGATGGGCAGTCAGAATGAACAATTCATACATTGGAGGATATGCTACATTCTTGTTCGATGGATTATCAGGGAAGTTGGGACCAACATCTTTCTTTGGTTGAATTTTCATATAATAACAGTTTTCATTTTAGTATACAGATGGCACCATTTGAGGCATTATATGGGAAGCAGTGTCGAACTCCAGATTTTTGGGATGAAGTGGGTGAAAGAAAGATGATGGGACCAGAATTGGTAGAAGAGATGGCAGAAAAAGTTCAATTGATTCAGAAACACATGAGAACAGCTCAGAGCAGAAAAAAAAGTTATGCAGACAACAGGAGGAAGGATCTATCTTTCGAGGTAGGTGATCATGTTTTTCTCAAAGTCTCGCCATGGAAAAGTGTGATGCGATTTGGTAAGAAAGGAAAGTTGAGTCCATGGTTCATTGGACCATATGAAATTCTGGAGAGAGTTGGATCAGTTTCTTACCGAGTGGCTTTACCTTCGAGTTTGTCTCAGGTACAGAATGTTTTTCATGTTTCGATGTTGAGAAAGTATATGCCAGATCCATCTCATGTTTTGAGTCCAGAGGTAGTTCAGCTGAAAGAGAACCTATCCTATGAGGAACAACCGGTGCAGATTCTTGACCACAGGGACCAAGTGTTACAGAATAAGGTGATTAATCAGGTAAAGGTTTTTTGGAGAAACCACATGATTTAAGAGGCAACGTGGGAATCTGAAAATGCAATGAGGGCTAAATACCCCCACTTATTCGATAAGTAAATAAATTGCGGGGATGCAATTTTCAAAAGGGGGGAAGGATGTAACATCCCAAGTAATTAATGAATAATATATATTTTTATCTATGTCTATTAATGAATTAGATAGTGTTTTAGAGGCTTAAAATGAGAATAAATCCAATCTTAAGCATGGAATACACTAATATTTTTAAAAGATTGTTTTACTGCCTTTTGATGGAAAACCATTTTTAAATCTATCTTTTGACAATTTTATAAGCTATATTTGTCAAAATAAACTTATTCTTTATGATTGGGACATTGAAATTTACTTTTGATAAATTTCTGGTATTTTTCCGATAAAGTTCATTTTTAATGAATAGTGAAAAATGTTGTATTTTAATTCAAAACCTCTTTTTATTCTAATTTATTTATTTGATTAAATTATATTTTGAATTGGTTTTAAAGTTAAATTAGAATATATTTTTACCATTTAATCCAATATTAGTTTTTGAAATTAATTTCACTTTGAAATTGGACTTAAACTAGTGTCAATCTTTTGATACTTATTGTTTCATAAAAACACGTTATTTTCTCTGACAGCGGGAATTAGTTATTAAATTAATTAATGTAACTTATATGTTTTGAAATTTTGTAAAATAGACATCATTTTTGAATTAATAATATCAAATATAGCTTAGGGTGAAGTTTTGGTATTTTTCTGAAAAAACTTCAATTTTTGATGAATAGTGAAACCACTAAGTGGTACTTAAAAAAAACTGATTTTTCGTTTAAATGAAATTTTACCACCACTATGTTTTGAATTTAAAAAATCCTACATACATGGTTGTCATTAAGAAGTAAAATTCGGTTCAATGGGATTAAAATAATTTTTTGGTGAATAATAACTTTTAAGTTTTTAATCGTGATTAGAGGTAATTAGTGTAATTTAAGGTAAAAATAATATTTTAATAATATGAAATGACCTAGACACATGTCCTACCCTTATTGGATGTGTCATGGCCGACCAAGACAACCCATGGGTCTATTTTTGGGACCCCATGGAGCCACTTGGGTAAGATAAAGACATTAATTCTTTTTATTTAATGTAAAAGTAAAAATGACACAAACATGACTTGTTTTACTAAAACAATTTTTAAATGGGGTTATACAAGTCAGAGTTTTGACTTAAATATTCATTTGAAAGTTAAAAAGATTTATCTACATCATAGTAGTTTTTTTATAATTTTTAGACATTAAATAATTTAAATTATATATGACACCATGATGATGCAGCGATTACCACATTATTTAAGGATTTAAATAAAATGAAAATATAATGTAAAATATAATACCTACACTTGTCAAAAACCTATTTTATGGGTGTATTTAGAACCCTTATCTCCTTATCCTAGAAATTTATAATTTTGGGACCTTTTCTATCCAAAAATCATTTTATAACAAAGTTTCTTTTCTTAACTTTCCAAGAGTGTCCCTCCTCTCCTCTTATAAAAGTCCCCCACCTCTACCACCTTACCCACACTTAAAAAGCCTTTGGCTCGGCCAAACCCTGCCCATTTTGTCTCTCCACATCCCTCTCTAACTCCTATAAGCCTCACTTTGGGAAGAGGTCTTCCCAAGGAAGCCTTTGAGCTCAAATCAAAAAGAGTTACCCGATTTAAAGATAATGTCTTCTCTTGTGTTCTTATGTATCATTTTGCTTCTCCAACCCCATAAACTCTTTTTATTAATTTCTTTTGTAACAACACCAGTATATTACATATACTAGGATGTTTTTATAAGAATTATTTTAGCTACACTTACACACACCTACATCTAATGGTTAAATAACATACTGTTTCCGTGGATGGTGAATTTCTGCCTCACGAAACGATGATTGTTCAATATTCTTTTAACACCTTCAAAGGTGTCCATTAAGATGTCACTATATTTATATTTGATATATAATATGTTTATGTTTTCCTTAAGCTTCTTTATTTTTCATTTATGTCATACCTTTATGGTTTCCATTATGGGTAAACGCGATATCTTCATTTTAGGAAGTGCGGACTATCGCCCCCTCAAAGTGATTTGATTCGTTAATACAATATGTGGGACATATAAAAGATGGAATTAATGATATTATATATTCTATTATACTGGAATTATAATATACCTTTATATCATTATGATTCCATTCCATAAAATATGAAATAGAAATGAAAGTTGCGTTCATGCGTACGTACGGCTTACCGTCTCCATGAACGGTGCATTTCATTTCTTACCTCTAAATGTTATGTAATATTATAAATGCATGTATATAATGGATATATATGATATCTAAATCATGATTATAACTCTGGATATAATGGATACCTGAACAACTTGTAATTATAAAGAGTTTATTTTTGACTCAAGTACCAATGATCGTTAAAACGACCGTTATTAACTTAAATAATTACATAGTGTTCATGACATGGTAATAAGTGATATAAAAGGAATAATGAACTTGAAAAGGGTTCTTAAGCAAGTATAAATTAACTTAAGTTTATTATTCAGGAGGTTAAAGAACGATCGAGTCAAGTCAGACCTGAGGTATGGGAATTCGTCTCAATCTCCTTTCATTGAGGCATATTATGTTTTATACACAACTTTCTTTTATACGGTGTATAAACCCCTTTGAATTTTACGTTTATCCAAAAGGAATCTTTTTATACGAAGAATTTTACTAAATGAAAAAAGGGAATGTTTTTTTCGTACGTATTTGGCGACAACGACTTCTCATCCACCGTGACCATTATTTGAGTTTCGGCTTCCTCTACAAGCCATACCTTTTTTTTAAAGAAAAATAAATACCATGTTTTACTTTTCTTTTATTTTGGTATTGAAAATGGTTTTTATAATTTTTTTATATAAATGTGTTGTATTGATATCTTGTGATTGAAAAGTGTAAATGTTATGTTTCCTTTATGCATGTTTTATGTGATACGATTATGTTGATGGTTCTTGGGCATTATTATGAAGACGGGTGGTTCCGCGATAAACTAAGGGCTGGTGAGCCCGATATAGATCTCCAATGCATTGGGTAATGCGAAGGGGTTAAATGTTAAGGTTTCTCCGAAGAGATTTAGGGAATATACTGTGATGGGTATTCCAAACGTAACCAAGAGGGTTACTCCCTATGTAAGAATGTTATGAGTGCCTCAAGTTACCTTTATGTCTTATGATTTCTATGATTTATTCATGATTTGATGAGTTATGTTAAAGTGATTATGTTTTATGAGTAAAGTATGATTTCATTGATTCTTATGTACACATGTACTCATGTTTCCTTTCCATATTTTTATCCCTTACTGAGCTCTTTATGCTCATCCCAAGTTTTTGAAATGTTTTTCACAGGTCCAGGGAAAGGTACATGATGTGATGATAGTGTCAATGAAGTGTCAAGAAAGAATCCATGTTTTATTTTAAATATGTTTCTGTTGATGGGAAAAATGAGTACTATCTTATATGTAACCAGTTTGTTTAAATGTGGAATGTAATTCATGTTTTATGATCTAATTCTCTATAACTCTAAACCCGAAAAGATCCTCAATGTGTATTCTTGAAGTAACTCAAGATTAAGTAATGTTTAAGGCTGGGCCTTATACGGAATCTCTCAGGCCTATAACAAGGTATCAAGTTCTTATTTTTATTATGGGGTCCAAGGTCATCCGAAGTGACAGTTCCCAACATTTCAGAGCAGTCAGCATCCACCAGGTGTTCCACTCTATGTTCCTCTGTCAAGGTAGTTCTAACCCAGGCAGCATCAACAGGTTGGAATAGATTTGGATTAGGAAATATCAGACAGTATAGGTAGAGGATAGCCCCAAAATTCTCCCTGTCCTCTAAGAGTAGAGCATGACTATAGTGGTGGTCTTCATCACGGTTAGAGAGGTCCTAGAGAAAGCCGTGGTAATCTTCATGCTTTAGCGTTGCCAGCCCCAGGAAATCCAGAAGTTGTTTGAGGTTCCCTTTTCATGTTTTATAATTGGGTGTATTCTTTGTTTCACTCAGGACCCACACACTTTTTCATACCACTTTACCTTTTCCATGTTTTCGGACTTGAGGTAGAGAGGCTTACAGTTCCCCTATCGTTGACTACACCATTTGGAGGTTGGGTTGACATATTTGAAGTATTTGAATACTTCAAGATAGTGCTGGGGAAGAACCACTCATGGGTGTATTTTCTATGTTTATGGATACAAAAATAATATATCATCCCCATCATGGATTGGTTGTATTTTTTGCAAGCTATTATGGATTTTTTCTAGAGGTAGGTGGTGTTCTTTGATGTTGATGGAGAGAAAATAATGTTTGTTGGTGAGAGAGGCCCTTGAAAGGGTCAGAGGTGTATTATATATTTTTCATCGTTTTTGACTGAACTGATGTTGAGTTTTTTAAGGGCATATCATTTGGTGAATCCCATGGTCATTGAAGAGTTCCATAATGTCTTTCTAGAAGTGGTTGTTGCATTACCCCTTCGATAAGAGATCGAGTTTGGGATCGAGCTACAGCCATGAACGTCTCCTATCACTATGTCATTGTATTGGATGGACCCTTCTGAGTTATTTGAGATTCGTATACAAATCGATATTCTATTGTAGTGCGGCTTTGTTTGGTTGAGTGTGTCGTCGTGGGGCGCACAGGTTTTGTTCATGAAGAAGGTTGACTATAGTTTGAGGTTGGATATCGATTAGCATCACTTAAAAAATCAATAGTGAGGAATCACTGTATTATTCCATATATTGATGATTTATTTTATCAACATAAGTGTGAGACTTGGTTCTTGAAGATTGATTTTTGGTCTGGGTATCATCAAATGTGAGTGGATGATGAGGATATTCCAAAGACCACTTTTCGTAGTCATTATGGGCATTACGAGTTCTCGGTGATTACATTTGGTGTGAAAACTACTCCAACTACATTCATGGGGTTCATGAATGACGTGTTCTGTGAGTTCCTGGATAAGATCGTGTTGGTTTTAATTGATGAAATCTTTGTGTACCCCATGTATGAGGAGAGGCATGCAGAGAATCTACAAGCCATTTTGGGACTTCTTCGTTGACATTAGTTTTTTGTGAATTTTTTGAAGTGTGAGTTTTGGGCTCAAGATATCTAATTCTTGGGTCATTTTATATTTGATTACGGAGTATATATGCATTCATAAAAGATAAAAGTAGTTATGTGTTAGGTATCTCCCAAAACCGTGGTAGAGGTGTGATGTTTCCTTGATCGGGAAGGCTATTACATGAGGTTTGTAGATGATTTATCTCGAGTTTTGACTCCTATAACAACGTTGACCCAGCAGTATGAGGATTTCATGTAGACAGATCAATGATATGTAGATTTTGATAATATAAATGGCAATTTGGTCAGTGATCTGGTTATTTTTTTTCGAGTATAGGAAGTTTGGTTTTTTCATTTTCTATGATGCTTTGCATATTAGTATAGGCTATGTTATGATGCAGAAGAGATCAGTACTTTCCTATGGGTCTCAGAAGTGGCATACCCATGAACATAACTATGACAACCGTGATCTCTAATTGGTGGAAGTGGTGTTCACTCTAATGTTGTAGATACATTACCTCATCAGTGACTGGTTTTTAGTCTTCACCAATCATAACAGCTTGAGGTGTGTTTTCTCTCAGCATGACTTGCACTTACAGAAGAATAATTGGAAGGATATCTAATAGGATTATGAAATAAAAATTTAATATACATCTAGTAATGGTAATGTTGTATCCAATTTGTTCAGAAGGAAGTCACGTAGTGATGCAGTGCATGAATCTGGTGATTCCGGGTGAGCGATGGAAGAGTATTCAGCATTTCATCTGAATAAGGGAGATGTATGTGGTAGATGTTGTCTTTTTTATATGACAGTGCATTCATCTATGGTGTAGTAGGTAGAAAATTCACAGTAAGGGGAACTTGAGTTAGAGGTCTAGAGAGACCGAGTTGTTTGTGGGGAAGCCCCTAATGGTTAGTCTGAGGATAAACAACACTGTGTGTGGTTTTAAGGATGTCTTTTTGTTCCTTTCGTGATGTGTGAGATGTTTCTAAAGGAATTCAATGGTTAACCCTTAGTGGTATGTCCTGGCATGAAACAATTGCACCATGCCTTGAGGTGTTAGTTATGGAGTCCTTGGTTGAAGTGTGCAGTTGCAGAGTTTCTATCTCAATGTTTGGTCTTCTAGAAGGTGATGGTCGAGCACCGTGTTCCGGGTGGTTTTTTATAACTGTTGGATGTTACTCAGTGGAAATATGAGGACATATCTATGGGATTTGTTACTAGTTTACCTCATGCTCAGGGAGGCTATGATGTCATATGGTTGGTAGTGGATCTCTTGATGAAATAAACCCACTTCAAAGTGATCAAGGAGTCGATCTTAGTGGTGGTTTTGCTGATGCTGTAACTAGAGGTGATGGTGAGACTCCACAGAGTCCCGAGGATGATAACTTTTTACTGAGAACCCTATTTTACCTCCACGGTGTGGAGAGTTATTCCGTATGATTTTGGTTCTCATCTATGCCTTAACACTACTTTTTAATCTATAGACAGACAGTTAGACAGTGTAGATCATCTAGACTATTAAAGACATGTTGTACTCTTGTGTCCAATATTTCAAAGTTTTATGGATGAGTCACTTTCCATTTGAATAGTTGACTTCCAACAATAGTTACTACTCCACCATTGGTATGGTTCCTTTTTATGCCTGGTATGGAGGACCTTTTTGTTTTCCATTATGGTGGACTGGGGTCTGAGAGTCATTAATTCTCTGGTTGCAGCTAGTACAAAAAATGACGGACATGGTTCATGTAATTCACAACATGATAAAGGAAGCACATAATCATCATGAATCCTATGCTGATCAAAGGATGATACCTATGGAGTTTGATGTTGAGGATCACATTTTTCGGAATAGGACTCCCCATTTTGGGAAGCGAAAGTTTGTTCGTGGGAGTAAGCTTTCTCGCAGATTTGTTGGGCCTTTCTAGGTGTTGGATCATGTTGGAGCCATGGAGTAATGGGTATCACTTTCCTTGTAGATGATTTGTATACATGATGATTTTCATGTGTCACAACTCCATCGTTATCTTTATGATGAATCTTATGTCATCAATTGGGGTGAGATCGATGCTGATGATGATGCGACCTTCGGGGAGCATCCTGTAGAGATCCAGAATTGAATGGGAAGGTGTTGTGTAGGCTTGTTATTCCATTGGTTCGTATCTTATGGTGGAATGGTGGAATGGAGGAGAGTATATAAGAACATTATTCACATATAATTGCTCAATATCTTGATCTATTTGTGTTTAACTCTTTCATTGAAATGATTTTGGGTTTGTGGTTACAGAGCTATCTTTGTTATGATATTTCTTTCTCTTGTTGCTTGTGTGGCTTGCTCTCTTTTGAGAGGTATCTCCCCCACAAGATTATTTATAAGATGGTTGTGGGGGGGGGGGGGGGTTGGTTTTGAATGTTTATTTTTGAAGTAGTTGTGCTCCTTCAATGGTGAGATCCTTGAGAGGTATCTCGATGAGTGGTTTCTCAGACCCCAATTTATGTTTCCTATCGAGGTTGGTTTTGGATTCTCAAGGGTGATATTGTTTTGAGGGGCATATTATGTAATTTTCTAAACCTATCAGATCCATTCCATTGATAAAATTGGGTTTTGGAGTTGTTTAGGGAAGTCAAGATGACTTATCCCTAACACTTTGTGAAATTTTTTAGTTGGGTGAATAGTGCTTCCAAAATTGTGTCAGATCCTTTTCTAAATTACTAAAATGGTAGGACATAAATAGTGGAACTAAAACTTTGGCACAAAAATGGTGGAATATAAACTGTGGAACTAAAATGGTGGCACAGAAATGGTGTCCCCAAAATGGTGGCATTGAAATGGTGTCCTGAACAATGTTTACATAACTATGTTGTTTCCTTTGTCAAATTTCCATATTTTTCCAGATTTCCTAATGTTTCACCTGTTTGATGTTTCCTTTGACATAAAATTCATTAAAGGCCTTGTATTAATATATTTAAGGCCGATTCAAGTCCCATAACTACTATCTGAATTTTTCCTAATAGCCATGATGCCTTTACTTAGTCAAAAGACATAATCTTTGACAGATCCAATCATGATGGAAAATCTAGCATATCATAAATTGTTACTTTGTTAAATACTCTTAAAGGGCCAAGATATTTTCCTCCCTTATTCCTCCATATCATTCCCTATTGAGATATTTTCAAACCATTCCATCCATCCCATAGAAGTCGTTCATAGTGTTGTATCATTTGATTGAGTCTTCCCTGGAGTTTCGTCCTGCTGCATGCGCACCACCAATTTTGTTTCAACAAGGAAGTGTAGATTTTTATTCAATATAAGGTATGGTATACATACATTATTATAGGTTTATCTCCTTCAATTCCACATTTCCATGTTATGGAAGGTGATCTCTATTTTTTAATGGATTTTTCTAGGGTGTTTGTTGGTGTAGTGGTGTCTCTACATCCTCATGTGGATGCAGTCTTCCAGGGGATATGATTGTGATCTATTTAGTTAGTTATTCTCTTGAAAAGAACATCTGAAGCCTTTTGAGGTAGGGGATTCATGGATTTTATATTATTTTATGTGAAACTGTATAGTTTTCATGTTTTAACATGAAGGATCACAATGGAAATGGAAGAATAAATATTTTAACTAGATAAATAAATTTGTATCGATCGTAGGTTTTTGCATATTTTTTTGCTAGATAGTCTGATATTTATTCATTATTTGTTTAGAATTACTTTCTTGATGGATATTAGTAAATAATATAAAGCCAATATTAATTTTAAATTAAATGTTTAATGATAAAGAGGCATGGTTTTTAATATGTTTTTTGTTGTGGTAAAATGTTCATAATCGAACGAAGGTTGGTATGCATGTTTAAATGAACCGGCTAATTAAATATGGTTTAAATATCTAGTTGTATGATAAAAGATAATTTCTAGAAGGGATCTTAGTTACCCACTTTCTTGTAAATCCTAAGATCGTTATGCTTGGAGTCGTGAGTTCTTATTCTGTGTGAGGGTTCGATGCCTTTCATGGGGCGGAGAGCCTAGTTTCTTATTGATTGTTTTCTTACTGCATGATTTGTGGTGTGAGCCTAGGACGGCTTATCCTGGGAGGTTATAGTGGTATGTGGGTCAGGGAGGCCCTGGGGTTGGGGTAGCAGTTGATGCCTAGAGTGGTGAGACACATTGGTTTATGCATGTGTGTGTTGTGGAGGACACCATAGATGATGAAACAGGTCAGTTATGAATGTCGGATGCTTGTTAAATCTTATTGGTTGTTTGGCTTCGTTACTTTACTCCACTACTTAAGGTAGCTATACTTTCTTACCATCCTTCCACATGAGTCAAAGACACATAGGGTGTACCATGTGCTTTCCATGTTTATCTTCTAGAGGATATATGGGTATATGCTCTTACTATATGTTGCAATGGATTGACAGGTATCCCGTCTACTAACCGTGTTGAGACCCTTGTATTTGGTAGCGTGTTTTCTCTTTTCTAGAATTCATAGAAATATGGGAAAGTAAAAATGATATTAATAATTGATTTAATAAATGATGTTAACAAATGTGGTTGGACCTTTCTAGGATGTAATGCCGAGGTAATATTTCTAAGAAGTTGTGGACTTGGATTGGTTATAACCGAAGGGCATGGAACATGGTGTGATTCTAATGGAATGTAATATTGAATTAATAATGGTTAAATATTTAATTACATAAAGTTAAACTAATAAAATTTTGGAAACAAATAAATTCATTTATAATTATGGAGTTTTGTTTGTGTTTTTTTGTCAATATGCACATGGATTACTAGGGAGTTTGAAAATAATGAGTTCATACATTTTAGGCTGAAAGCATAATTGAAGGTGGTACAGTTTCACAATGTTTTCCAAATTCTTTGGGCTCAAAATCGGGAGCTTCGTGATGGAAAACAATGTTTTTTTACATAATATTGAATGGTTTACAAAATGACAAATAAAATTGTAAAAATAAGGGAACCACATAAATCATAGCATGGACTTTGTACCATGTTCTCGGAATGGTTCACGGCCGCATACCAGGCAGCGAGAATGGTATGTGGAGCGGTGCACAGAACTGAAAATGGTACTCAACAATGGTACGCAGTGAAGGAATACATTACGAATAATGATAAAGTTGGGTGGAATTGTTGTGGTTCTCCAAAAAATAGTAGTACGTGGTGGAGGATAAAAGTATGTGGATGGAGTGAAGATTTTCCCACATTGAAAAATTGGGTAAATCTGACTAGAAAAATTTGTGAAGATATGTGCCCTTCATTAGGGAGTCAGATTAGAGATTAAAATTTTGGGAATAAATCTGGTAAAGTACAAAGTGGTTCATGGGGGAGAAGATGATATGCGGAGATAACCATACGCATAAGGAAAACTTTTCATAGAAGAAAGTGAAGTTTGTGGGGGAAGTTCTCATAGTACGCAGCGCAGCAAGATAGCACGATGAGTAGGGTAGTACATGGAGAAGCTGACCAGTACACAGATTATTATAGTACATGGAGTAGGGCAGTTTTCCGAGGATATGAATGGTTTGCGGAAATGGAAATGGAATGCATAGGAGTTGGTCTATGCACCAAACCTATAACACAGTACATGGAACACCCATAGAAGCCTGAAAATTGACAAAATTGGTTTTCAAAATTAATTTCTATACATATCGGTGTATGGGAAAATAAATTACATATGTGGGTGATTATAGGACATCAAAAAATCATCCATTTACAGTCTAGGATACAAGATTTAATGCTAAACCATTTAAGTGTCCTTAAAGTCAATAAAATGAGTAAAGATTCTTCCAACGCAGTGAGAAAGGGGGAGTTAGAAGAAGTGAACTGAGGGACGTAGTGTGCTATCCCTAAAACCTTGTGATGGTAGTGTTCCTGGGATATAGTGACTGTTCCAAAAATATTTTAATCCACAACTTGATAAGATTAGTGGTTTTTGGTATGACCGAAAAACTTTGGGTGTATTCTCCATGGATGTAGCCCTTTGTGGTGAACCAAGTAAAATTGATGCATCATTGCTTGGCATGTGATTGTTTGTTTTCTGATCATCATCTTTAGATATTTTTAATAGTTTTTTACCAATGTGGTAAAAAGATCCATCATGTTTAAAAGAAAACCTTGACACCCTAATTCACCCCTATCCTCTTAGGGTGTTTTGGGGTCCTTCAAGTGGTATCAGAGGGTAAAGGCTGCTGGTGTTGAATATATCTTCTGCTGTCATGGAGAATCTAGTCAAAGTTAGGGGATTTCCCCTCTTCAATAGAAGTAATTTTCAGATATGGAATAATAGGATCAGATCTCACCTAAGGTCTCTTGGAATAGAAGTATTATTTTCTACTACATAGGGAATACAAGTCACTAATCTTATAGGAGTTCCAATGATAGATACATATAACAAATTTTTTGATGTTGATGAAAAAGTACATAATTCTATCACTACAGCCCTTTCTAATTATATTAATCTAAAGGTAATGAGTTAATCGTCATCCAAGTCAATGTGGGATCTTCTAGATAATATTTATGAAAGAGATAGCAATGTGAAGGAGGTGAAACTTCATGTACTATACAACAGGTTTGATGATCTAATGATGTACCTTGATGTGGGTGAACATTAATATTTCAATATAATTATTTATTCTTTAGGATAAATCTATGGTTTGTATGAATAAATAAAAGACATTGACATAGTAAAGAAGATCATGAGAAGACTTCCACTGCTTTATAATGGAAAGGTGTCAACCCTTGAGGAAAGAGATCTCTCCAAATGCTCAGTGGAAGATCTACTAAGAAATCTATTGGAAATAAAATGAGAATCAAAGAAGAAGAAGATACTATATGTTTGAGAAAGGAAATTTCATTCAAATCCATAGAAAAAACTAAAATTTCAGGAGAGAGTGGTGCTTAATTTGATGAGTATAACACAACTCTTTATCTCATTATCAAGAACCTCAATAAGGGAATAGGGAAATTTGAAGGCAAGCTACATATGGATTTTTTTCACTATGGAAGAGTTGGGAACATTTTCTCTTAGTGCTAAAGAAAAATTGATGATGAAGAAAGTGAATTTGAAAACAAGCAGAAGCCTCGAAAAAGATTCTCTAAAAAGGGAAACTTCAAATTTTCAAAGAAAGTACATAAGAAAAGTTTTTTCTATGGGGAGGAAGATTATGATAATGAATTATATAAGGAATATGAATCATAAATTTAGACTAGAAACCATGACTCCATGATAGGTACCTTTGAAAAGTCAAAACCATTGACAAATAATTCTAGAGATAATCAGTAGACTATTAATGTCGATCCCGAGTTGCAACCTATGGATTATTTTTGTAATCTTGAGAATAAATGTAATATATGCTATAAGTTGAAAAAAATATTGTAGGAATTGTCAGAATATATAGATCATCTGGAAGCTGAAATTGAACGATGGGAAGAACTCTCATCAATCCTTGAAAACAGTGATGATGTTGTGAAACTAAAACTCAGAATTGAAGATCAAGAAAAGGTCATCAATGACATTACCTCGAGATAGTAGGATAAGTTCAAGACCATTGAGGTACTCATAGAAGAAGTTTTTACTCTAAGAATTAAACTCAAAATTGAATCAATTTAAAAATAAGAAAAGAAGAAAATACAATTTGGAAGGTTCTCAGATGATAAGCTTATAGAGAGAGAAAAATGTGGGTCTGATAGAGTTGAAAAGATATTGAGTGATCAAAGAACCGCATTCATGGGAAATAGTAGAATTGGTTTTGATTCCAGAATGTCAACTACTATAAATAAAGTTATCTAGAATAAAGGAAATCTAAAAGTTAATCATGTTGAAAAGCTACCAGAAGTGCTGAAAAAGAAACCCTAAAATCAAACTGAAAAGAGAAATGAATTTTATGCTCGAGTATCTAGAAATTATAGGAAATCAAAATATTTTCCTGAGGAAGAATTATTGAGGATAAATATAAGTGACAATACATTTCATTTCATGAAGTGTTAGTTTTGTGGCTATCTGGTCCATACCATGTCATACTGCGAAGAAGAAAGGATCTATATGAATGGGGAAGTGTTAATAGTTCAAAAAAGGAGAAAATATTAAAATAAAAATTCTTATAGAATAAATAATTTCTATGGATATTTTTTTCATTGTCATAACTTTTTCCATTAAGATGTGTATTGCGGGCTGAGGTATGACAATAGAAATTCATTCAATGCTCAAATATGAGTCAATACTTGTCAACAAACGGTGATTCTATTTCAAATAGTTTTACTTTTATGTAAGAATAATTTTAATCTAAAGAGCCCATGTACACAGAAGAGAGGATTTAAAGGCCATCAGTGTTCTATACTCAATCCATTATCTCATGGAAAGAAAAGATGAAAATTAAAAAATCTAATTTTGTAAAAGTATCCCTCAAAGCTACAAATAACAACTAAACCTAAATTCTTGATAGCTGATGTTCATCCCACATGATGTGTAATGAAAACCTATTAATCAATTTCAAGATATGGGTCGATTTAATTGTGAGTTTCGGTAATTATGGTTCTTTAAAGATAAAAGGTAGTGGAAGTACTGAGCAAGATAATAGAGAGATGACGAAAATTGAAGTACTTTACATGTAAAGTCTACATCACAATCTTCTTAGTGTGAGTAAACTCTATGACTCATATCTTATAGTGTGATTCAATCCTAATGGTTTTACTATAAGAGGAAAGTCTTGGAATTCTCTAATGAAAGGCTATAGAATAGAAAGAAAATTATATCAGGATGACAACAAAAAAAACATTTTCTATCTAATAGTTGGAGAGGAAAACAACTTGTGACATCATATATTGGGGAAAAACAATCTAAAATACATGGAAATGTTATATAAGATGAATATATTAATGTATATTCCCAATCTAAAGCGTGAAATAGAAAAGACGTGTGATGCTTTCATGTGGGGGAAAATGGTATGCAGTTCCTACCGGCCAAAGATGAAAAGGGTATTTAATATCTTTGACCTCATCCATACAAATGTATGTGGCCTGATAAATTTTCCATAAAACATATATAAAAGTACTTATTTCTTTCCATAATGACTATGGTATAATGGGATGTGTGATCATTATACACAAAAAGAGACAATTTCTTGATATATTGAAAACCTGTTGATGAATCACTGAGAATGTTTTTGGATGAAAGATCAAAGTCATACAGTCTGACAATGGAGGGGAATACACATCCATTGAATTTGAAAATTACATAGAGAAACATGGGATACAAAATGTGGTGGATGCTATGATAACTCCATAGAAAAATGGAGTTATTGAGCACATGAATCGATAGGTAAACAACATGGCCATAACTATGTTGATCGAGAGTCGTATTCCTCAACCGTACTAGAAAAAGGTAGTTTAAGCTATAGTGTATATTCAAAACCAAATAGAGATATTTATGAGTGATAAAAATACACGATATGAATTGTGGTATTGAAGGAATCCCTCATTGAAATATTTTCTTATTTTCAAAAGCAAATGTTTCATCTGAAACAAATAAAAAAATAAAGGGAATTATGGTGACACTATAGATTAAGTAATATTTCTTCGATACTTAATGAAAAAAAATTCCTACAAGTATTTCAATAATGGATTGGGAATAATTGTGGAAACCAAATATGTTAAAATCCTTGAAGAGTAAAATATGAATTATTCAGGGAATTCTTATGCTGATATGATAAATGATGAGGAATAATGTGATCATGGAAAAAATGCTAATACTGAGGTATAATAAGATGTACGAAACTCTCATGAGTCACATCTTGATGTTGAATTATAATAAGAATCGTAATAGGAATCCATAGCTTGAGATAATTTGGACGAACAACAAAAGAGAATTCAAAGAGTATAGATTGATTAGTCCAACATTATAGAGGATCAGAATGCATCTACACATTTGAGGAGAATGAGGAATAATGCTCAATTGTAATTTTGATCAGTTGTGGAATCATTCTCATCTGAAGAGGATGCAAAGGATGAGTTATATGTCAACTCAATGAATGAATGGTTATATCATACTGACAAAAATCGGACATGGGATTTTTTTCAAAAGGCCCAATGGTCACAATGTGATTGGTACAAATTGGATTTTCAAGAAAAATTTTGATGAGAATGAAAAT
Source organism: Viscum album (assembly GCA_963277665.1). Classification (NCBI taxonomy): domain Eukaryota; kingdom Viridiplantae; phylum Streptophyta; class Magnoliopsida; order Santalales; family Viscaceae; genus Viscum; species Viscum album. The sequence continues at coordinate 857,446,256 of OY728157.1, read as the reverse complement.
TTGACAAAAAATATGACGTTCATGGTCTATAAGGGATATTCAAAAATAAATAGTGTTAATATTGAAGATAAATTTTCTCCAGTAGAGAGATTGCATTCAATTAGACGATCTTTCCATGGAAATTCAATGAGGTTATAAAGTGTATCAAATTGATTTCAAGACATAATTCTTAAATAGACTACTAGAATAATAATTCTACATTGAACAACACGTATTGTTATTTATTGGAAAAGATGAACTGATGTTTTTCAAATTAAAGAAATATCTTTATGTCCTGAAACAAGCACCATAGACATGTTACTCTCGGCTGGACACTTATCTGAGAAAGCTTGAGTTTAAAAGAGGTGGTGTGGATCACAATCTATATGTGAATAATTATCAAAAGGATCAGTTCATTTTATTGGTATATGTGGATGATATTATTTTCATTGGAGGCAGGCATGGATCAGTTGATGAATTTTATAATTAGATGAATTCATAATTTTAAATGTCTACGATTAGTGAACTCACATACTATTTATGGTTGCATGTGATTCTGAAAAAGGATAACACTTTCATTTCTCAGGAAACGTATGCAAGAGAGATGCTAAAGAAATTCAATATGTATGATTCCAAAAAAATTCAACTCTGATTTTGGTTGGAACAAAGCTCAGGAGGCATGAGGATTGGAATTCTATGCATCTCACCATGTATACATGAATCATTGGAAGCCTACAATACTTGATGGTAACATAGCGAGATATTGTCTTTGTAAATTTCCATGCGGCCCTCTTTCAGAGTAATCTGAAGGAAGAACATATGTCTAAAGTGAAAATAATCATTAGATACATTCAAGCTACACATAATAATGGTATATACTTTGTTGTGGGAAGACACAATGAACTATATGCTTTTTATCATGTCCAAAGAGATGGAGATATAGTGGAAATAAAGTATAGCAGTGGTGGAGAATTCAATATTGGGTAAAAATGCATGGACTGGCTGAGCAATAAATAGGAAAGTAATTATCTTAGAATTGATGAATCGGAATATATATTTGCTACCAAAGAATTCACTCAGTGAATTTGGATGAAACAACAATTGGTTGACATATGCAATGAGGTGAAACAACCAATGATGATTTACGGTGATAACAAGAGCACAATTGAACTTACAAAGAATCATATTCATCATTATCGTATATATCATATTGAGATCAGATATCACTTCATCAAAGAAGATTTTGAAGAAATCATGGCCAAAATAGACCATGTGGTAATCGATGAGCATGTGGATGACATTATAACCAAGCCACTATCAGTGGAAATGTTTGAGAAACATCAGTTGAACCTCGATTTTCAGCTACCTCCCATTTCATAAAAAGGTTACAATATTTCCATCTCCCTATTTTTTTAACTATGTTTAATCTATTTTAGGAAATAATGACGATTTATGGGGGAGATACGATCCAAGGGGAGAATTTTTTTCTCTACAAGTCAAGATTTGGTCATTGGGATTACTGAAAATGGGGGAGAATGGATAAATTCAATGGAGAGTGATCTTTTTTTTCTAGATATAGGATTGATTGAGAATAGAAAATCCATAACTACAACTATGGGGAAGAAAATAAAATAATGAGTACTCAATTCATGTCCTCTATCTTGTTTTATACATAGATCACTACTCACGTAGACTTAGAGTGACGGCTGAGTTGTAGGCTTAGAGTGATGGTTAAGTTGTAGACTTAGATTGATTGCTAAGATATTTCATGAAGGTTTAGGTTTTGATCATAGCTAGTGCATCAGTAAATTTATCTTGATATTTCCAACAAATCCAAATGGGGAGATTGTTGGAACCAAGGCCATTCATTAATAATAATTTATTTTGGTTTTTGTTTTTTTAATCTACACATGGATTACTAGGGATTTCACAAGGAATTATGTCATACATTTGAGGATGAAAGCAGTATTGAAGGTGGTATAGTTTCCCAGTGGTTTCCAAATTTTTGGGTCTCAAAATCGGGAGTCTGGAGTTGGAAAACAATGTTTTTTACATAGGAGTGAATGGTATGGAAAATAAAAAATAAAATTTGAATAATAAGGTAACCTCATACCTTATAACATGGAAGTCATACCATGTTCTATGAATGGTTTATGGCTGGATACTAGGAAGAAGGAATGATATGCAGAGTAGTGCGTAGAACTAAAAACAGTTTGCAACAATGGTACATGGTGAAGGCCTGTAGTATGCGGAATGCTAAAGGTTAGAGGGATTGATGTAGTTTGAGAAACCGGATTGGTAAGTGGTGGAGGCTAATAGTACATGGATGGAGTGAAGATTGACCCAAATTGAAAATTAGGGTAAATCATATTATCAAAATTTGTGGAGTTATATTTTTTTATAAGGAACAATAATCCCCTTCATTAGGTATTTGGGTTAGAGATTAAAATTTAGGAAATAAATCTGGTAAAGTCTAATGTGGTTCACGAAGGAGAAGATAACATGAAGAGAGAACCATCCGTGTATGGAAAACAGTCTATAGAAGAAAGTGCAGTTCACAGAGGAAGCTATTGAAGTATGAAGTGGATCAAGGCAGCACATAGAGAAGGGAAGTACGTGGAGAAGATGATTAGTATGTAGATTAAGGCAGTACATGGATCAAGGAAGTTCACCAAGGAGTTGGATGGTATGCAGAAACAGAAGTGGTATGTGGAGGAGGTTGTCTGTGCACCATACGCGGAACATAGTATGCAGAACACCCAAGGAAGCCTGAAAATTGACCATATAAGTTTTCAAAATTAAATTCCATAACATAATATTGTGTGGTAAAATAAATTACATGTATGGTTGATTACATGGCTTCAACATAGAATTCATTTACAATTGAGGATTCTTGATTTAATTTAAAACCATTAAAGTAACCATAAAGTCGATAAACTGAGTGAATATTTTTCCAACACAGTGAGCAAGGGGAAGTTAGCAAAAGGGACCTAAGGGATACAGTGTGCTATCCCTAAAACATTGTAAAGGAATTATTCCAGGGATAATGTGATTGTTCCCAAACTCTTATAGTCCAAAAGTTGAGAATATTAGTTTTTTCGGTATGACTGACACACTATTAGAATATTCTCCTTAGACTTATCCCTTAGTGGTGAACCAATTAAAATTCCTTTGTCATTACTTTGCATGTGATTTTTTGTTTTTTTTCTTCCTCTTCAGACTTGTCTAACAGGTTCTTACCAACGTGGGAACAATATCAATCATATTTAAAATAAAAATTTGACACCCTGATTCCCCCCTCACCTCTCAGGGTGTTCCTAGGTCCTTAAAAAAAGGGGATAAGTATGTTATTATCACTCTTTAAATGGTTATATGATTACAGGATATGTAGTCTTACTAGTGGTATCCAAAAGTCTTAGATACGTTAGCTATAGTTGTGTCTAATATTGGAGTTTCCTATAGTATGGTTTTGAACTGTATTATATTATGTACTTTTGTGTTTCTATACACTGCTCCACCATGTTGGTTATGGAAACTGACAGCTCTAGGATTTTGAGCCCTAGGTGGGGGTGTTTTCCCCAATCATATTATGGGAGGATGGATGACTGACTACCCCCTTTTGCCCTGATATCTTCTCTTGGTAGTTCCTTCTGCTGGTAGGCACGATGGTTATTTTTTCACATATATATGTGTATAGGGATTTAATTTCTTTTGGTTATTCACAGACATATATTCTTGATATAGTTTCTTATGGACTACTATAGGTTTAATGTGTATAGTATGTGATGTCTTGAGGATCCTTACTCGGCGTATATTCTATAATGGATTGAGATATATGATACATGTTATGAGAGCTGTGGTGGATTTCGAAAACTACGGTTTACTTTGGTTACATGAACATATTTGTGGTGTTTCACAAGGTTCATGTTGTGGTTAAATGCCCAAGTGTCTGCAGGGAACCCTTTTTTAAGAGAGATGCTTAGGAAGTGGGAAATTGGGGTAAATCAGAAAACTTGTGGGGAAGTGGTAGTGGGGAACCCTTGATATTATTTATTATATTATATACTCATGTATGTTATACTTGGTGAGAGTATCCATGATGAGGTAGGGAACATTGTATGTATTTTTAGGTGGTGTGTTAGTTTCACTTTTTGGTCACTATGCTTTAGATTTATTTCAATACTTTTCATGAGAGGATCTAGGAATGATCCTACCGAGTTTATTGTTATACAGACCCTATGTATATAAAACTATTTTTTCTTTAGGTCCCTTGGAGGTGGTTGGAGTTTATACTAGTTACTACTAGCTTGGGGTTGAATGATCTATTTGTGATTTTTGGTGGCATCTGTTTTACATCCTTTTGGTACATGCAATTTTCCATTTTCATTTGTATTCATATTTTCATGACATTACATGTGTGTGCTTTGGTTTCTATTTATATTTCAGTATGATATGGAGTTTGTTGGAGTTTATCTTATCTCTCTCTTTCCCATGTGTTATATTATAGGGTAATGCCTCCCATATATGTGATTATTATATCCTTTGGGCTAGTCTCCATCATAGGCCCTACTAGAGGTGGGATGTGGGTGTAACTATCTCCCTTATCACATTTTCGGACCATGAGGGGTAAACATTTGGGGGGAGGGTGTCATGATAGTGGATATATTGGGATATTTTATATTAATTTTTATTGATTGAAAAATGTAGAAGATAGTGATGAAGATGAAAAAAGGCCAAGAAGATCATGGAAAAAAGATGATGAAATGTACAAATTATTTTCAATGGGAATAGATAAAAATTTATCAAAACCCAAAAAGAGAAGATATTTTATAAATATTATTAAGAATAAGATAGTGAATTTGAGGCAGAAAATATTTCTGTGATTTCTGGGGGAAATACATTTATTGAAATAGTAAATGTGGAATAGTTTGGATGTAGTAGTTATGAATAAAAAGTTACAGAGGTAGAATTTTATGTAAAAAGATAATTAAAATAATTTTTGATTTATATTTTAAGACTTGAAAAATAAATCAAGACGTTTATAGTGGGAATTAATAAAAAATAATAATGAATTCCTTAATGAAGAGAAAACTGTGTTACTAGAGGAAATTGATTTTCTAATGTAGTCTCTTAGGAATAAAACATATCAAAATGAGCATATTGAAATAAATTTGAAGAAAAAATAAGAAGAGTTGAATCATATCCAAAAAACATTTCTAAATACGATCAGGGAGTTATATGTTTCAATAATTATATCTATGAAGTTGGTGAAATCTCTAAAAAAGGGTATGTCTAGTAAGGATCTAGAAAAGTTACATTCAAAGGTTGAAAATAAACTATAAGACATTTATAAGAAGTAGAAATGTGGGAAAGTTGTGTATGTGGCCCAAGCCAATAAAAGTAGAGGAGTTATAATTTTCTATAAATAAATAATCTAAAAATATTTTCTACTACTTATGATTCCAAAAGGCTAGAATGAAATTTTGGTTGAAGAAGAATATTATGGGTGATTACAGACAGTGTGGATATTATAGAGGAAATTATTCTTTCAATAGATACTAATGGTCTTGTGGTGGATTTGGGAATATAGAAAATATGTGGTGAGTTAATCAAAAACATTACAACTATTCCATGAATTACAAAAGGAATTTTTTTAGGGGGAGTTAATCATCTCAATAGAAGAAACATGTAAATGTTGTATTGAAAAAAATTGGGAAGGATTTTCTAAATGTGGAACATATATTCCAACCTTTTTAAACTAATTATGAATGATTTGAACAACATATAAATCTAGAAAAATATTGTCTTGTTTTATTAAATACGCTACACAATATTTAAAATAATTATTAGAATATCAAAGGGAATAAAAAAAAGGAAATTAAAAAAAGATTTGTGTTTAAACTTCTTACAAAAGTACTTATGGATAATGACCAAGGATCTTAGATAGTGGACGATATCCCCACATCACATGATATTTGAAATTTCTTTATAATGAAAAATATTTCAAATAATGAACTATGACATTTTCCAATGATGAATCCCTTAGAATCAAACTTGTTGGATTGACTATTAATGTGGAAGAAAATTTAAAATCTATGAAATATTTGTTTTTTATTGGTATAAACAAAACATGTTCAGTGTTTCTAAAAATTGTGATGAATGAAATAAATTTTTATTTAGGAAATATGATTTTTTTAAAAGATAGGATGATGTAATGTTTTAATAAGAGGCCAATGTACGAATAGAAACACGTTTGAAGATGGTGATGTTAAGAATTCTAGTTAATTAAGTATGATGGAAGAAAATCAGTTGTTGCATAATTTTGTTTTAACATATGTGTCCAAGAAGCATGATATAGTTATCAAATCGAGACTAAATCCATGGTATTTTTCATATATTAAGAATAATTTATTGGGGTTGTATAGTTTTTTAGAGAGGAAATATTTCAAAATCTTTTCATAATAAATTTGATATTTGTTCAACTCATCCCTTATAACTTGTATATTCTATAATTTTTGGTCCAATGAGAAAATAGTCAACTTTTGTGGAAAGTACTAAATTTCATTCATTAATGATTTTATTAACATTACTTGTGTTATGTATTTAAATCACAATTTAGATGCACTAATGATGTTTCAGAGTTTTAGGAGAATTACTGAAAAGAAATGTGGGTAGTCTGTGATGAATTTCAGAAATGATATTGTTGGTGAATATAATAATGAAGCATTTAAAAGTTATCTTGAAAAACATAGAACTCATAATGACATCAATACACCATAAACACCACAACAAATAGGTCATTATGAAATGAATAATAGAATTGTGGTGAAATGGTGAATAATGTGTTACATGAACATGGTCATTCACTTTAATTTGGGATGGAATCTTTGAGAAAAATTGTTTATATTCAAAATTAATGTTTCTATAAGCCATCTTCTGACACGAAACATTATGAAATGTTCTTTGAAAAATATCCAATTTTAAAACACATAGGATTTCTTGGAAGACCCTTTATCTTAATGAAAAATGGGATAATTATTGGAATGTTTGATCATAGAGGTGAAGATGGAATCATTATTGTCTATTCTCTAGATAGAAGAGGATATATAAGTTTCAACAAATAAACTAAAAGATTTGTTGAATTTGTTTATGTGAATTTTATTGAAAATGGTGGGGAAGATGTGTCACAAACACATGAATATTAATAATATAAAATAATTTTATTTAACAAATATGATAAGGATGAAAAAATATTGTAATCCCACAAATGAAGAGTTGATTTTCTGTCCACAAAAATATTTATTGTTCAAGATGTGTTGATGATAGATGTTCCACATATATTTAAGTTTTTTTTAGGGGAAATAAGTGTATGTAGGAATAATAAAAAATCAGTTACACTTACCATGGATGATGTTTAGTAACTTCCATCCACTAGAGTTGTGACTCAACTTATATGGATGAAGACATGGTTAGAATACTTGATTCTTGAAGTGAAGTTAACCTTTCACTTTTGTTGAGATAATCCATTTTCCATTAATCTAACAATAAATTCATTACAATGTTCACATTAAAAAATATTGATATCAAATATCACTTCATAAAAGATAATGTGGACAAGAATGAATTGAAGCTAGATTATTTCCCCACATCGGAAAAATTTGCTGACAGATTCTTAAAAAAATTACAGATGGAAGCATTTTTCAATATGAGATAGAACATGGGTGTCCATCCTTTTTCTCAAAAATGATTAGCTATGTGTTTTTTCCCTCTCTCAACTAGCCTTTGTATAGTGCCATCGATGGGGTTAAGTATTTCATAAATCTGTCCATTGATATTTGATAAACCTTTTATGGAAGAATTTATATCGGGGGAGTTGTAGGTAATCTATATAATCAATATATAGGTGTGTAAACTATTATAATATTTGGTTGATGTGTTTGTAAGAAACTTTTCAGTATAAGAAATTGAATAACGTTCTAAATGGTGAAAGAAAAGGATGTTTTAATGATAAAAATGTTCAGTAAGTCACTACTTTTGGACAGAATGGTTTTTATATAAATAATTTTGGTTTTATACATTGAGTTAGTTCACATGGGCTTATAATTGTTGATGAGGGAAATATTTCTTTAGTATAAAACATTTTTTTATTTATGTCCCATCATTGACACAAAATCCATTAGGTGATATTATTGGGACCAAGTTGAATAAAAGAGGTTTTTAGATGAATGAAGTATTTATTAATTGTTTTTTATTTTATTATCAATAAAACTAAATCACATTACTTTGAATTTTTTGGGGATTATATGATAGTAATGATATGGGGAATCATAATAATATTGTTTCAAATATTTTTAAAAGAAATACAGTTATATTTGGTTTTCTTGTTTGATGATGTTTTGTGAATGAAGCTTCCCTTCAAACTCTAATTTTTTCCAGAATAAATGTTTTGATCATTATGAGAAGTTGTATTAGAGTCTGAATGTCTCTATATTAAATCTGACAATTCATTTCAGTTCATTTGGATCTAAAATATCATATTTTTCAATAGACACTTATGATGAAATATTTTTGAAATAAAGGGCAAAATATGTTTTGGATGGAAAGACAGAAGGTGATGAAAGGATGAAAAGTCATCAAACATTCATATTTATGTGTTATGATGTTATGTTGATCTCTATGATCTCAAATACATGAATAAATATTGATATAATCATATGTTTTTGAAAAAATAAAGATTTGACTGCTTTAAGTAGATGATGTCGAAGCACTGACACCAATCCATCGGACTTACTGATTCATCTGACTTCCCAATCCACCAAAAGAAATAATTCACAAGATCAATCATCAGTTAAAGTAGACCAGCAATAAGTGATTATTGGGATTGATGAATAAGAAAATATGTTTGTTGGTGGGAATGATTAAATGGGAGATATCCAATGCTAATAAATCTGGATAAGATCAAACATATAGTCAACCATTTTCATCAAGTTATATTATATTACAATTGGGTAAATTGTAATCAGAAAAGCAGTGATACCAATTCATTATACTATAGTTGACACTAATATATTAGAGTATGATAGAGACCAATCCATAAAACATTTCCTAGCACCGATAGTTCATAGGATCCAGGATCATACTTCTAATGAAAATAAGAAAATTATATTTTTTTGAAGAGTATTGTTAAATTGTTGTGAATAGGGATTGAAGTCGGCGATGAAGTGTTGCTAAATGGTGATGATATATTTAGATGTTGAAATAATGTTTATTTCTATATGCATAATAATAATTATATGTCATTCATTTTTTTAAGAAGTTGGTAAAAATAATCATAATGATATTTACTCAATTCTTATAAAATTTAAAGTTGGGTCCAAGAAAATTGGAGTGACCATATATTTCTATTACAATGACCTTGGTGTAAGACTGATGAATTGTTAGAAAGCCAATGTGGATGGATTATTGAGAATTTTTGAGAATTTTTTATAAGAATTAAGAATATTTTAGAAAAATTAAATATAAAAAATATGGATCCAAAATAAAGGTAAAATTCTATGTTAAGGATGTCTGTCTGAGTGTGAAAACATTTTAGATTCCCACCCATACCACATTGGGCACACATAGAAATTGAAAAAAAATTACATTTTACTTTCTGAAAACAAGAACTATTGACATGAAAAGTTAGATAGAAAGAGAGAAATGAATGTTTTGGAAGAGAGTAGTAGGTTATAAACTATGATTTCCTGAGGATATTTCCGAACAGAATAAGAAAGAATATAGTGGCCCGAGTTATGAGATCAAACACAGAAACTAGACATAGTTTTCTAGGGAAAAAAGAAGTGGTTCAGAATTGTTTGAAGAATATTAATTTATAACTATTTTCGGCACTGGACACTCATACTGGGTAATTGGACCAATCTATAAGACTAGATTTTCATTAAAAAAATCCAAAAGTAATGTTCTTACCTCATTCTGGTTAAGATAAAGAAGAATTGTTTTTTGAAACTATTCAAGTGGATGTTGATAAGGTAGGGAAATAACTTATTTTTAACCAACTGTTGAAGGTTTCATTACCTATTACACAAACTTCAATAGCATCATTAGTTCTAGAAGAAGAAGACGACCATTAGTATTGAGCATTGTAATACAAAAGTGTAATGGTATTTTCTACTTGTTTTATCCACACAAAATTATAGTTTTCTAGTGGATTTGTGGTATTGGACTATTTCTCAAACATGCTGAGGACATAAATACTCATTTTATGTATTAAAAAATTTAAATAATTGTGTTATTATGGATTTATTATTATTTTAATTTCATTAATGGGATAAATATTTAACATAAGAGAAATTTTGTTTCAAAATAAAGGAAAGATAAAAGAAAAAGATATCACAGATTCACCCCTTCCCCTCATAGTGATAAATCAATACTGTTTCTACCTTTACCTTAAGTAAAACACCTATGTTTTTCATCCCACAATTTTTAAATGTAGTAGGTTGAAGCATCTTCCCACATAACAAAAAACATATGGTGTTTCCATAATGCCCAACCTTCCATTTATTGTAACTAGAACCAGTAAAATAAATATTTCTAGATCCATTTCCTCTTTTAGTGCACATCAAAAAATATATTTTTATCTTTTAATTTCCATTATGGATAATGAAATTAAATATTTTTAGATTAAAAACACTTTAGAAGTAAAAAATCGTTCATTCTAAGTCAATATGAAAAAAAGAACCTCACCTCACATGTCTTTTAATTGTTTCTTCATAAAAACTGATGTATTCATCAAAAATATCATCTCCAAAATTTACCACTCAATTTTTTTAAAAAGTGTTTGGGGGATTTATTTATTGATAAATAACCTATTAATATATTCCCATCTTATATAGTTTATTTATTTTTCATTCCATGAATTCATGATATGATTCCAATTTTTATCCTCTTATCCTTCTCAGAAATAGTCTATTAAGATAGGTTTCTCATGTATTTATAACTTTATAATGTAAAATATATTCATCATTTAATTGATCCCTAATTTAGAAAAAATTTAGTTCATAAGAACCACCCATATTTGTTGGATATTTTCACATAAATGATTTAATGTAATTTTATCCCGAGTTTGTAAATTTAGAATCTCAACATCATTTATGTTATCCATCATTTAATGAGATATGTGGGTAAGAATAGTCACAATATATTGTATCATATATCCAAATAAACTTGTTTACTCATGAGTAATTCATTTCATTGGCTATCACATTCAATTTACCCTCAATTCATTCTTTTTCCAACAATTTATAAATTCCAAATCATATTGTAGGAATAATACTTCAATAATAAATCTAAACAATCATATATAGAGGGAAATATTTCCTTCTATATCATAAAATAGAAAAAAAACTTATCAATCTATTAAACAATAGGTTTGACCTTGGCCAACCATTACCATCATCAATACTAATAGATCATAAATTTTCTTAAAGAAAATGTTAATAAGCCATAGAATATCACTCGAAAGTTATTATCTAGGTTAACTTTATGAGGTGCACACATCATGCACTGGTGATGATGGAGTTAATAAAAAATCTTCTAGTTTCATAGTTTTTACCCCTAGGTTTAACTATTGTCCATATATACCCATATTATTGTATCCTAAAATGGATTTAGTTTATAGGAATACATAGAATCACTACACATTAAAAACATTTTTCTGTTATCCTATATATATAATTATACCCACGGTATTATGAAATCGTTTATAAAATGAATCCCTAAAAATAACAATGTCCTACTCTAGTACCAACTGAGGTGAACTGAGTATTCATATATAAATAGTGCATCATTTTAAATGAATATTCAACACATATCATAATAATATATTACCTAGAACCATAATGGATGAGATTATTTTGATAAATGTAACATAAAACCATATTTAATAATTTATCACATATACCTCAATAAAACTATTTCTATAAAAATAATATTCTTCGACATAACATAGTAAAATTGACTCATCAAAAATGTAGTAAACTAGTCACATAATAATTGTCGAGTTCAAATTATTATTAAGCGTAAAAATAAGATATATCAATTACATAATTTATTAATATAAGGGTATAATAACATCATCATAATATAATACCATAATAACCAATTATATATATTTCATTAATCAAGATTCATTTAATAATTATTTTTATAATGAAATAAAAAATTCATAAGAATGGGGAATCTATAATAATAAATAGTGAGCCCTGAGAGAATATAGTAAACAAAGGAATGTGTTAAAGTCATAATATTAAAGAATTTTAAAAATGTATAAAGTGTAATAATTTCACTAATTATGTCAAATACATTAATTAGGTTCTCTCATAAACCAATACACATGAATCTAGGTTTAACCATAAACTTATAGACATGAAACCATGCATCATACATAAATTTTTTATCATCAAATTAGGTTTAGGCATAGCACATTTTTCTCAGGAGTTACCCGTATTTATTGAATTCATTAGAGTTCTATAATGGACCCCAAATTATATATCCATATAACTAAAATGTTCTATAGTATAAAAAATTCATCGCTTATAGATAATAACCCATGGAAATGGAAGAGGTTTCAAAGACTTTTTCTCTTAACACAGTGAACTCGTGTGAATGTAATGGGTTTCATATAATCATCTATAAAACATCATCATCATAAAACATCTAGGGAAAATAATTTGTTGGTATCATTGGGAAATAACCTTAATTAATCATAAGTAACATCAATGGATATTTTCAAAGATGAAAATACCATTAAAATATCATGATAATATTTCTTAAGGTTACCATCCCTTCTATGATAAAATAAAATTTTTAAAATTTAAATAATTTAACAATATACGGAAAAAAAAATTTGAATGAAATTATCTATTGAACCTTTTAATCTAAACTCCAGTTGAAATATTTTTTAAGTTGATATGTTATGTTATTTGTGCATTATTCGTTAAAACAACAATTCTATTCACATATTTGTTAAAAATTACGTTGTTTGAAAAAAGGCAAGAATGTTTTTTGAAAATTTTATAGGGAGTAAAATATGGGTTAAAATTAAATTAATCATAATTTTTTGGATAAGAAAACATTCTTTATAAATTTTAAAGAAAATATACTCATGGAGAGAAAAAATAAAAACTAAGGATGAAATAAATTTGAATTTTCCTAAAAAAATAAACTATTTGATGAACCAAATATGGGATAAATAATTAAAGAAAAGAAACCCCCATAATTGTATAGATAACACAAAATTACATGGTTTTTAAAGGATAATAAACATATTTTTTTCAATGGAAAATTATAATATAAAATCAAAAAATCAAATGATATAGTATCGTAATTACCTATCGTCCTATATCGTCTTGATACATACAAATTCATAAATAAATTATAATAAATATATATTTATTATAAATACTTTACATTACCATATTCATAAGTAACTTTCTATGTATCATTCCTTGGTCATTTCCAATTATCCTTTATTAAAAATTTCTTCAATAAAATTTACATTCTAGTAAAAAGTGGATTTTTTTCCCAGAATTTTTCATTTTGATAGTTCTAGTAATTTCAACTTGGAGAGGAATTTATTTTTTAAAAAATATTAATAATGAAATATTTTTCATGTTTATTAATTAAATACACAATTATAACCATTAATTTAATTCATGGATATGTTGAATCACTTCATAGAAAATGTAGTTTGTATAAATATATGAGTGATGTTTTTAATTTTCAATGTATGGAAGGAATGAACGGTAAATAACAAATTAGGATTATTGAATTATAATTAAATAATATTTATAATATAAATTACATAAATATATCTTCTTTAAAGGCCATGTAAAGACAAAATGAAAAATGAATTATATTACTTCATGGTGGTGGTGGTCCAAATTTATGCATGAGTGATGATATGTTTTCACAATGGAGGGAATGATAAGTAGATAGAAATTATGTTATAATTAAACAAAAAAATAGTATGTCATAACTATAATATATAATCAATAAATAAATTATAATTTCCAAATAAAAGTGATGGTGATTGAAAATGAATCACACAACTTTTGGGAGGTGGTAGTCCAAAAATACACATGAGCAATAATTTCAATTATGGTTTGATGGAAAGGATGTCAAAAATGGTAGAACCATAATAATAATAATGAACTAATATTCTTATGATATTTTATTCATCATGTTAGTATTATTTTAGTATATTTACACTAGTTATAATAATTAAAATTATTTGAAAGAGTCAGACATGAATATTACCTCTTCATTAAGAGGCCTTATTTGGTTTAAACATTATTCTATCTTAGGATGGTAGTTGCTCAAGAAAATAATTAATAGGATGAAGTGGAGGGATATAAGATGGTATTGTCATATTTATTGGTAAATTTATATTTCTAAATATTTGATAATAATTAAGAATAGATGGTTCCCTTTTATGAATTTAGGTAAAGGAAATGATTGGAACTATATAATCAATTTAAATATAATATATTTCATTATCATTTAAATTTGAACTAAGTAACATGAAATTAATTGATAAGTAGTGATATGGTATAAAGAACTCAATGGATGAAATTTTGACATGTTTTGGAGCTATTATAAAGCTTATATCCATGATAATCCTCTTTAAACATAATTTTATTTTAACTGTGATAACATTTATTATTACCCTATTAACTTATTTATGTATAAATAAATTTTATACATATAAAAAATTTGATCATAATATAAAAAATCACTAAATTTTTTTACATAATTATGATTCTATAGGTGGAATATGTTAATTTTTATATAAGAACATGAAACACATGAGTAAATATTTTTAAGAGAATACCAGACTTATGTCTAAAAAACATTTTATATTAAAATAATAGAAAAAGTTGATTTACAAGAATTTTTATAGTTAATTAATATATTAATTAAGTTTTATAAATTTTTACCATTCCAGAGTAGAATTTTACATTCTAACAATACCATTAAATGCACATACTCCAATAAATTGTTTTTAATTTGAATAATATACAACTTATTTTCACAAAATCCTCTATTAGGTTCCCAAAATCAGAATAAATCCTTAAAATACATTATATAACTCCTTAAGAACATATTACGTTTATTAACTAATTTTAAAATTTATAAATTCGTGATTATATTATTATAGTTTCATAAAAGTGACAATATTTGGAAAAATTAGTATGTCCAATATTTATCTAAAGATTACATGTTTTAGAAGAGATCAAATAATCACCCTAAGGTAATATTAAAATTTTGGTTTGAAAAGTTATATTAATTTCCTAACATATTATTTCTAAAATTTTTTGAAATTAATTATAATACTAGTTTATATAGCCTAATAGAAACCATTTTTGAATACATTTTTATTTTCAATGTATAAAATGGCTTTACTAAAACTTAATAATTATTTATTTTTCATTAATAATAAATGTTTCATTCTATATAACCTTTATACATATTTTTAATTTATATATTTTCATTAATACCAAAAATTTAATGGATAGGGTATAATGGTCATATATAAATAGTTAATTTTTTATGGTATATTGTTATTCTCTTAAATATCATTTTTTCATGTTGAGAAAGCTATAGTAGACAAATTATTAATAAAGAGAAGTTTTATATTGAAATATTGGGTAGTTATATTTACTCATAACCGGATTATATACAATCTCAAATAATGATTAATCCTCCAACTAGGGTGAATCATAATTTGGGTATGTCAAGAGGATTGAAATATATACTTGTTTAATATTTTTTAAGGCCAAAATAAATATCATATAGATGACACATTCTTGGTTAGTGACATATGATGTAAAAAATAAATATTCCATTGTTTATTGTGAAATTAAATACATTAGAGTTCTTGAATTTTTAATCATTTTATCTATAAGATGTTGTTAGGTTCAATACAATAGTTAATTCATGGATGATTGTTTAAACATATTGTAATTAAAAAGACATTATTTTTGTGAATTGGATATTAATTAATTAATATTTTATAATATTAATAATATCATAGGTGTGAATTTCTATTATTATACTAAACCAAATTTTTGGCCAAAAATCCATTGGATTTTTATGTGGGATCTATTTATTGACAGGTTTAAGAATGAGACCAATATAATGCTTACATCACAGTTTATGCTAAACACCGTATAATGTGTTGAATGTTTGAAGACTATTATATAGAAGAAAATATTTATTTTCTACTTGATAATCAACCTAGATATTCTTCAAGGAGAAGGATCCATATGTTTTTTTGCAGGAAAAACAATCATGGCCATACCCACTAAACTCCAATTATCGAGTAGCCTCCAAACAGGATAGTGTTTGGGTTTTGGAGACAAAAATCCAAGTGAAATGATAGGGATGGTTCATGGGTAAACATGGAACAAATAAAAATTTATATGAGAGTGTAAATTTGTGTAATTGGGTGGATGGTAACAATGGTCCACTATATAAAAAAGAATCATGGGGGAGGATGAATGTGGATCCCATTTCCAAAAACATTCTAGTTAAGGAAAAAATAAGGATTGTATAGTATTAGATTGTTATAGGTAGGTCTGAGGTAGGACCCAGGAAGATTTTTACAGGATGTATCTTTGTACACCATGGTGTAGGACCATGTTTGATAAATTTTAGTGCCACTTGAGATTTCATAGAGTCTAGACCATAACGATAAGTCTAAGACATAATCACTTTATTAGATAATGTGTCCATGATATAGAAATTACTTTCATTGTGGAAGGTTATAATTCAATATGAATAAATAACTTCTGGTTATTAACCCTATATAAGATCACAACATGGTGATTTTTCTATGTCATAGTTAATTTTTTGTGAGAAGAGGTTAGAGGATATCATTTCATAGATCTTTTGTGGGTAAATAGAGAAGTTACTACTATGGTAGAAGTAGATATAGACAATTATAGAACCCACAATGTTGTATTTTTGAAAATTTCATAGGTAGAACAAAGGAATTTATGGTTGTTTTGTAGTAAATGTTTCCAAGACATAGGAAATTTAAAACATGTAATAATATTTCATAGTATATATGACTATTACATAACTATGAAGTTTCATCCTGCTGGATGTTTCTATTAGATATAATATTAATGGGAGTTCTAGGATAAATCCTACATTGGTCAATTCAAATTAAATTTTTTGTGGGGACCATACTAATGAATGTGGGCACTTAGAACAATCCCACAAAAGGAGAGTAAATCCTAGGATTTGGATCGAAATAAAAATAGGTATTTTATACTATGTTGTACATGGAGAGACATAACCAAAGTGAATTTTTGGAGAAAAAATTTTAGAGGCATATTTTAGATTTAATTTAGAAGTTTGAAGGTCAACAAATGTGTTACTCTTTGAGTCTTATTTTCAATTAAAGTCAAAATTACATGTATTAAAGAGAAAAACCATATTTTTTGTACGTTTTTATCATCTTCATGGAAATAATGTACTATGGAGAAAATGGAATCATAGGTTCCATGTTTATAGAGATAATTGAGTTCTTCACTTTTTTATGGTTGTGAACTAGGAGGGTCAGTGGGACATATGATAATTATATATATAAAGTAGAATTATTTTTCTGAATTTGGTACTTATTTAATAAAGCCCAAAATTATATTGCATATATATTATATATTTATAGATGAATATTCATTAAACAATATAATGTTCTATAATAAAATCATATAATTCTAGTCCCTTTGGAAACATATATATATAAATAACCGGTTCATATGTGGACTATATCATCTCCCCATAAGTTCTTCATAATTATCACCCTTATTGGACATGTCATACATAATATAATTCTTCATAACATAAATAAAAGAAACACAATATATGATGATCTCTGATTCATAGTAAGGGTAAATGAGGTAAATGGCCACATAACATTATTATAAGGGTATGATAAAAGGTGAATAACATTTTAAAACTATACCTAATTAATCATAGATCATAAACATTAGTCATGGAATAAATCCTGGAAGTTCAAAACACATCAAGATAGTGGAATAAAATAACATGATCCATGAGGGAATATCATTTTTTAAGACATTGAAATTATATCTAATCTATTTTCCCTTGTATTACATTAAAATATATTAAACATTATTCCCAGATCTAGATGTTGAGTCATCGTGAGAGTCCAGGCCACTAAGACACTCAAAATTGATATATTAAAAATATTATTTTTATTATTTGGAACATTTTAATCATTTAATTTTTCTCATTTTTCAATACTAAGGACAAAAAAATATGAAATAATGGTTGAATATAGAATTTTTGATTTACCCTAGGTGCGACCTATATTTGGTTGGCATTGGATACTCGGTTAAGGAATTCGTTGGTTGGGCGTTAAACAAAAATAAATAATTTATTTAATTATTTTATTTTAAATTCACATGACCTGAAATTATATATATAATTACTTCTATATGAATTATCTAGGGTTCTCCAAATAACCCTAGGATCATTGATAGGAGGAATCCACCATTCATCACTGAAAGATCATATTAGAGGACAAAAAGCTATCAGATCTAGTTTTGTCGAAGGAAAAAAATGAAGTAGGACAATTCCATTGTTGGAGAACACATTATTCAACATAAAATGATCTATAACCAATCCATTCCTAGTTAATTATTGTTTTTATCCATTTAAATAATATACTAATAATAGATTTAATTATCTTTTTTGGTAATATTTGATCATTTTAATGAGATAATTTTAATATATTGAATTATTGATTTAAATTTATTTATTATTACATGTTATAACTCAAGATACAACACATATAATTAATTTTATAGGATCTCATTAGTCAATTATGGTTTAACCTTTATTATTGTGCTTCTCTCCCTCTTTTTTTTTTGCAACCACTCCATTTTCCAATGGGGTTAGGTTCTATTATTCAGGTTGTACTCAAGTAAAATTAAACCCTGAGTTACATGAATGTGACAAAAAATAGAATAAATAGTTATTCGGGGAAAGATCATGGTGGTTTCCCAATTTGGGCTGACGAACTCAGGTTTCAGAACCTTGAACATTGATAGTTTGGGTGATAGGATCCCGATGAGTGATCAGATTATGATTTCCAGCCATCGAAGGTCGATAATAAATGTATATAGTGGAACCAACCTATTTTGGGTGGAAAAAAAGGGTATAAAGTGGTGGTTAAGGATGATATAGGGATATAATTTCACAATTTTAAATTCTATAAAAAAATATCTACCCACCGTGTAGTGAGAAATAAAAAAGGCATGCTATTCAGATTTCATGGAGTGTAGGGTTTTTAGCTGATTTATGGATCACAGGCCATG
Source organism: Viscum album (assembly GCA_963277665.1). NCBI lineage: Eukaryota > Viridiplantae > Streptophyta > Magnoliopsida > Santalales > Viscaceae > Viscum > Viscum album. Next base: position 857,426,868 of record OY728157.1, on the reverse strand, counting down.
TGGGGAGGACCACAGACCATATGAATCTTCCCATGTAGTTGTGTCATGTGTTATCTATACACACCTAGGTCCATGTGTTGAATGACACGTTGTGTACTCTAACTGTACATGAGGATGACCAGAGGTACAAAACCAGGATCGAGTACCCAGGTATTGTCATGTACATGGCCCGGTATTCAGGAAGGGACCAAAATGCACAGTTAGTCCCATATTACCTAATAAAAAACCTTTACCACCATTATGTTACTTTTAGTATGACATGTCTTCCAAATCGATTTATAGAGGACTACATTTCTAGGAAACAATGATGGATCAAATGTCATGTAGAACCCCATACACATAATGTATTCCCTCAATAACATATTCCAATCATATATCCTTCTTCCAGTATAGTATTTTGGAACTTTTTTAGCTAATCATAAGATTTTTTATTTGTATAACATGATGGTGGCCTTCATTGTGGAGTAACATATATGATGCGAGATGTTGTAAGAGTGATTATTATTTATGAATCACTTGATTGTGATATTGATTAGGGTAGGATCATCACATTTATTCTAGGGTTATAACACACCTATATCACAAGGAAATGGGTCCCATGTAATATTTATATATATATATATGGTAATATAGAAAACCGGAAACTTTTATAATATCTATGGAGTGGTACTCCCCTCTCTTTGAGCTTTAGTGTCATTTGAGTCCTCAATAAAGAATATATATACATTGGATGTGGAGAACATTAGTGAAGAGTAAACCCCTAAAAATGGATTCAAGTGAGTTTTTATTAGATATTTGGCCTTATATATGTACGTTTGGAATGCTAGGTATACTCATCGATGATAAACTAAGCTACGAGATAGAGGTCTATTTTCCCTCTTGTATAGGTTTCATTATGAGAATGTATATGTAATGTGTTTTTGTTTAACTCTTACTATGGGTTTAGCTGACCTATTTCTGTATCATTTTATTTATCATTGATCAATTTTGTGGGAATTCTATTGTGTAATAATTTACTAACCCTTTCATGTGATTTTCCTACACATGTTCTATCTTATGGGGATTAAATATAGATTCGGGGTGACATTAGAGGAGCTTAGGGATACTAAGGTGAATTGCCCCTGTATAGTGGTCGATACATGGGTATCATAAGATGGGCTCTGTTAGTTTTCATTTATTTCTATCATTATGAGTTTGTGATGTCTTTTATGGTTAGTCATGTATTTTATCCATTTTATTTTGGTTTATACTTTCATACAATGTTGTATTTCCCTATAGGGGTTTTCAAGAAGCTTTACACTCTAGATGCTATTTCCTTTTATATTCCTATCAAATTTTTCGTGGATATGGTTAGGTGTGTGAATTAAGGTAATACAGGGAAAATTATCACATTTCATTTATCACTTTTTTGGTATATATTTCCATCATCTATCCTATTGTAGGTAAGATTTTGGTTTTGATGGCATGACATTCTACCGGCCAAGTGGGCCCTGGTGGTTCTAGTTGTAACAGAGTAGTTCATTCATTGGGATGGTGTTGGGAGTTATTACATTATGAGTAATTGGATGGGATATAGGGTAATTTTTTTGGATGTATCTCAAGTGTGGCTTTTAGGATAAAGAACCCTAGTATTGGTGTTGAGTATGGAATATCCATTCATCAGGAATATGGATACTAGTTTCTCGACTCGTCATATTGAGATATTGGTCACTCGGAAAATATGTTACATGCATCATATAAGATTTATTACATTAACTATACATATTTATTTAGCTCCCCATATATATATATATATATATATATCTGTGTGTGTGTGTGTGTGTTCTCATCGAACTATGTTAAGACTTAATCACTTTTAGGATGCCTATATGAACACATATGGCCATTTTTTAGGATGCCTATATGAACACATATGGACATTTTACTGATTCAATATCATGAAGATGATCTAATGGTTGAAGAAGCCTTAGTTAATGGTTGATCTCATGAGGTGACACCTCTAGGAGGTTTGGGAGTTTAATGTCCATATGTTAGAAAAAATATGGTACCATTAGTTTAATATGATTATCTATGATGGAATAATGCACTCTATGTGTCTAGAGTCAAATGAAACTGAGGTTCTATGGGGATTCAAATACCTAGGAAGAAAAGGATTTTCTTTAGTATGTGGTGTATGTATTTGTTCGGGTTCATACCCCCAACTGATCTAGTGGTGGAATTATTAGACATTATATTACATGAAGTTATAGAAAATTGGTGGAGTATACTCATGAATACTAACAATGATACAATGCTCTCATGGTAAAACTTCCAGAAGCTATTTTATGTGGTGTACTACCCCTCGTGCTTGTGATCTGTACAAATCAAGGAAATTTTTAAGTAGTTGTAGGATAGAATGTTAGTGGTAGAGTATGAAATGAGGTTCAATGTCCTCATGTGATAATATCTTTATATGGTATGAGAGGTATTGTTCTTGTAAAGGAAATTTTGGAGGTTCCTCTTCATATACACTCATGCCATTATAGTATCATTGTGCCGTATGACCTATGTTGGTGTGCAAGAGAGGGATATTGTGATTGATGGATTCTTTTTAGAGAGATTTGGGTAGTTTGATCTAACAATGGAAACTATTTCATTTAGATATATAAAAAATATAGCCGGTCTTAAAACATAATTTCTCGTTAGAGGATGTGTACTCATGTATAGACATAGAATGTGGTTTTGTGTCTAAGGTATTATATAGAGGATCGAGTTATCAAGGATAATAAAGATGAAATTCTTGTGATATGAAAGGTTACTTGGCTCCAGATTTCCCTACTACTCATATTGAGTAGGAGATGAAGATATTATATGGACCCTAATGAAAATGGTATCACCGTGATCTGGGATCTCCCATACATGGAAAATGTGGCCCTCAGGGAGGCGGTGCTTGAAGGGGAGAAAGAGGTAATTCTGAGTAAGGAGTGGTATGTTAGGGATGATACTATGTGAAAAAACCACCAACAATTTGAGGGTCATGTTAGGATTAGGGTGCTAGAATCCAAGATTGTGGGATGTTTCAAGCCATAGAAAACTATACCCATGCTATACATGCGATGATATAATTTATGATCTATTTCTATTATACATTTTCCTAAATACTAGTTCACATATGTGTGAGTTATTCATTTATCTCCTTATTCTTTGTGTGGGAGATTAAGATTTTAGTTGAGAATTTATCCTAAAAGATATGGATTGGGGTATCCGTCATGAAAAATTATTCTTTATCTAACATATGTTGACTATGCGAGGTATTACATGTCAAAGAGAGTATCATGTGGGACCATCTGGTCAGCTTGACTAGACCATATAACTTCATATTAGGGTGGGATTTTTTGTCTATGATCAAGGACCATATTGATTATCATCACAAATTATTTAAATTATTATGAGAAGATATGAAAATATTCTCATTTCTTGGTGAGAGTTATTTCATGGCTGAGTGAGTGGGTTTTGTAAGAAGGAAGCTTAAAACCATCACTGATAAGTTAGTGATTTTGGCCATTGATGTAATGGTATCTTTAAGAATATTATTTCTTTTATCCATGGAGGATTATATAGATGTATTACGTATGTGTGTTATATTAATATCTTCATGGTGGGAGATATAATAATGCATTGGTATTCACCTCAATATCATGCTAATATCTTCAGGGGCATTAGATATGGACCTTATCGATATCCCGGAGCTGCAGGTGATATTGGATGACCATAGAGATAAGGGAACTATTGTAACCAGTGTGTCCCCTTAGGAATATCCATGTTGGTTCATGAAAAATGTAGTTTAGAGCTTGAGGATTTTTTTATTATCATTATTTGGACCAGATAACAATAAAGAACAATTACCCCATTAAAAGAATTTAAGACTAATTTTTCTAGTCGTGACATAAGAGTTTGTTCTTAGATACTGGTCATAGGTCCTACTAGAACCATTTGAAGGTTTAGAAGGATTATTTGTATACAGATGGAATTATGATGTCTACACGTACACTATGAGTTATTGGTGATTTCTTCGTGTGATGGAATCCCCACTAAGTAAATGGATCTTATACTTATACTGATTTGTGATTATCTATACTGATTATATACTAATTTAATCTCAGTTAGAGTAGGATCATGAATATTATTTGAGGATAGTTTTTGACATATTCAGAGAGAGTCATATTTATGGTAATCACTCAAAGTACCAGTTTTTTATCTATGAGTTACACATTATATGAAATATTATTTCTAATCATGGTCTAGAGATTGACCAGATGATGATTGATACAATTAATAATTTGGATCAAACAAAGAGTGTGACATAGGTGAATATATTTCATGTATTTTCAAGTTACTAAATAAGGTTTGTGGTATAATTATATAGGATTAAATCCTATTTGACCACCATAACATGGAAACAGAATCCATTTACTTGGATCGATTAGTGTGAGAGTACCTTCGAGGATTTGAAGATGTGGTGGACTAGAGATCCTGTTTTGGGACTTCCAATGTATATAGATGATTACATAGTGTTATTTGATGGCACTAGACCTTTTCTTAGTTACATATTGATGTAGAGGTAAGTAGTGATCAGATAATAGATGAGGAATTTGAGACCCCAAGAGAATAATTATATTATTCATGACCTAGATTTAGTATTGGTAGTATTTTATCTAAATATGGGAGGAACATTCCTCATAGGGAGAGTTTTTTGGATTAATCATACCATTAGAGTCTCAGTTAGATATTTACTTAGAGATAACATTACTTGATAGAGAGGTAATGTTTTATGTTCTTATAGGACAATTAATTCATGATAGTTTACACTACCAGGAAGGAAAATGTGGTGGATTATTCTTTTACAGGAAATATCATTTTCACTTGATGGCAGTGGCACCTGCATAGTTGTTTTTTCATACAACCCTAAAGGAGGAGAGGGGATAAATTTTTATTTTTTCGATGGTGGTAACTTTTCTACTCTATCAGTGAGTGATATGGGATCAATTTTGATACATCAACTATGAATTTATATTTTAATAATATCCTAAAGATATGAAATAAATTTAATTCATATAGGGGAGAATGTTATGATTTTCTAGGGATAGATTATAGTTTGGGTTGTGTTGTATGAGTAGATTATGAGAGAGTTACCTATATATCCATTATATGTACATATTAGAGTGGTGAATATGTTTAAGGACCTAAAATGGTAGTTATTTCGGCTGACATGAAGTGGAGTGTCATGGAGTTCATCTCTCATTATCTCACATGTTAGTAGGTAAACTATGAGAACTAGGTTCTGGAAGGTTTAATGCACCCTATTGAAAAACCATATTATAAATGGGACAACATATCTGAAGACATTTTGAAAGGGATTCCACATATAATGATTTTCCATGTTTCCATCTCGGTGATAGTTGGCTAACCTACAATGTCATTTCACTTACTTTCTATTAGAGACCATAGTTTGTTGGAGAGTTTGGAGATGTTTTACATGAATCTCATAATAATACTCCATGAGGTATTATTTATGTCTATCTTTGACTATGATTAATGGTTTAAGTAAAATTCATGGATATCCATGTAGGATATATTTAGGACTAAGTTTAGGATGGATAATGTATAACAACCCAATGTTTTATCAATAGAAATCCCTTCTTATAATTATACCTTATAGTATAATCCAATTAGGATTCACAATGACATATCATGATACTAAATACTATGTTATCATTAAACATAATTTTTCCACTTCAATGTTTTGAATTTCAAAAATCTGACATACACAATTGCGATCAATAAGATGTTTGGAGTCCGATAGGGCAAACAAAATTTTTTTAATATTAACATACCCCTTATAAATGGTAACCTCCCCATATGAATAGTATTATGACACTTATGAATAGTAAATCATAAAAATTAATAGTAACCTTACCCTTGAAATATTAAATAAACTTTAGGTATCTTATAAGTGACAATTTGACCTTAGTAAAAATATTGGTATTTTTTATGTCATCAAAAATTAATTATAATTAATTTAAATGAACATTTATTTCACTAAAATGATTTCCTAAATTAAAAATTCAAGTTATTCTGGTTTAAAAGGAATTTTATAAGACCTTATGTAATTTTTGAAAACATTATAAAATCTGCTTTAATTTTAAAAACTGTATTTTTCTGGTAAATTTTGATTTTAATTAAAATTTAAATTAATAGTAATTAGGAAATTATTTTTGAAAAATAGACATCATTTTTTTTTGAGTTTTTTATGTGCGTTGGGTGACCAATTCTTCACAAAGGAGGATTGGCTCTGAAGTGTGTTTTGGCAAAGGAAAGAGGTGAAATGGTGGATTTTAAGAGGAGTATGGACTGGGTTTTTCTGATCCATTGGTTCAAGATGAATTTTTCTATTGAGTTGAGTTGCTAAAGGCACTGTTGAATAAGGGACCGTAGGTTTTTGAATCCTTTCAATGATGTCGTCGATGTTGCTAGGGTCTTCGCCGATGATAGGGTTTGGGATGACCATGATGGTGACCGGTGTGTTGGGTGTGTAACACCCCGAGATTTTATGAAAAATATTCTTTTTAATTTCATTAATGTCTTGTGTTGTACGCTACACCAAAAGGAGCTTTCTCAACACGCATCCTTGACATGCCTTGTATTACACGCAATCGTGACCTTCCTCGATAGAGTGTGTAGTACGCAATACCGAGTTTCACTAAACAACAATATGCTATTAAAATATTATTAAAACTAGTCGTTATGAATAGTAATAACCAACTTTTAAAATTTTAGAAATTTTAACTCTCAAAATTTACTTCATTTTTGGATTCGGAGTATCGAATTTAGCCTAAGGTGAAATTTTGGTACTTTTCAAATAACTTTTATATTCTGATGAATAGTGAAAATTACTAAATTATAATTAAAAAAAAATTTAATCGAAATAATTAATAGTGATAAATTATTAATTTGAGTGGTTATAAAGTATATTTAGAATATATTTTTACAATTTAATACAATGTTCGTCATTGGATGTAATTTCACATTTAAACCAGTCATAAACAAGTGTCAATCTTTTGATAGTTATTATCTCTTAAGAACACGCTATTTGTTTTGACGGCAGGAATTAATTTTTAAATTAATTAATGCAACTGATATGTTTCGAATTTGATAAAATAGACATAATTTTTGAATTCATAATATCAAATATAGCTTAGATCTAATTTTTGGTATCTTTCTGGAAACTTTCATTTTTTGATGAATAGTGAAACCACTAAGTGGTAGTTAAAAAACTGAACTTTTAATAAAACTTAATTTTACCGCTTCTGTGAGTGGAATTTCGAAAATCCGAGAAACACGGTTGATGTCAGTAAGTAAAATGTGTTTCAATGAGATGAAAATAATTTTTTGGTGAATAGTAACTTTTTACTTTTTTTACCACGGATAAAAGTAAATAGGGTAATTAAGGGTAAAAATGATTTTATTATTACCCTAACACATGTCCTAATTCTATTGGACAAGTGTAATTCGACCAAAAACAACCTTAGGAGTAAAATATGACCATTTAGGCCCACTTTGATTAGATTAGGACATTTATTATTAATTTATTTAAAGAAGGGTTAAAATAGTTAAAATCAAAGTTTAATAAGTAAATAATTTTTAATATGGGGTTATACATAAGATAAATTCGACTATAAATATTCATTAGAAATCTAAAACGATTTCCTACATAATAGTATTTTATTTGTAATTTTTAGACATTAAATAATTTAATTTATTTATGACACAACGATGATGCAGTAATTATCTTATTAATGAAATATTGACATAATTGATGTTATAAATACCCAAATAAATATAATTTGAGACTTTTTATGATTTCCACTAATTTTCTAGGTTAATATGACATGTTATTATTTATTTAATTAACTTTTTTTGAACTTATCATTCTGTTATGATTTTCACAAAAATCAATTACTAAATAGTGTCAAAATTCACATAAAATAGTTTTTAAAACAAATATTATATTATTAATTGTTATTTTATTCCTAAAAATCTAAGGATTGGCCAAATGACTTAGATAAGGTTATATATATTAATAATAAACAACTTCGTGTTCGTTTGGCTTATTATAGTAAGTTTATTAACCTTATAGTGTAAGAACACAAAAATACACGGTAAAAGTAAAATTATTTAACTTAATGTTAAATCTAAATGATAAGGTTAAAATAGGAACCTAAACCTGTCTAAATTCTATTTGATGAGAGGATTTCGACCCATACCCACCTTAGCCTCGAAATAAATCAATTTGGAGCTATTTAAAACCGAACTTGACTTTATAATAAAATAATATGTTTAGTTATTCCAAAGGTGCCCCTCTCCTCCCTTATAAAAGGGCACCTCCTCCCTCTCTTCCTCACACAACTTTGAGCCTTCACGCTCGTCCAACCCATGCAAAATTCTCTTCTTCACTTCCCTAAAAACATCCTAGAGGTTCTGGTCTTCCTCAAAGACCAATTTTAGTGCCCTAAGAGGAGGTCTCAAAGAGGTGCTTCAAAGAAGAGGTAATTTCTGTTACCGATTCTTTCACCTTTATTTCTTTTTCCACTTATTCTTATTAGGTTGTTTCATTATGAAGTAATAACATCAGTATCACTCATATACTGATATGTTATTATAATTATGAAACAATCCTATTTCACAATCTATCCATCCTACGGAAAATGATATCATCGCTCGTGCATACGTACGGACTACCGTCTCCACGACGCGATGAGATTCATTCTCCATGTTAACCATTTAAGAATGATTATAAAGTATATATAAGAAATAATAATGAAATATATGACATTAAAAAGCTACTGGATTTATGTATATATGTATGTCATCTACTTAATTCCATTCAAATCAATAAGGAAACGAAAACAGCGTTCATGCGTACGTACGGCCTACCGTCTCCATGAACGGTGTATTTCTTTCCATTTACTAATTTATTATATATATGTATATTATGAATATATATTATATATAAATCATGTTTTATATTCTGGAATTAAGTAATTATGATCTAAGCAATCATATGAATAATTACAAGTCAAAACACGGACGACAAATGAAATAATTTTACCCAAAACGCTCTTTAACATGGAATTTACAAAAGAACGGGTAATATAAAGTCATAAGTGAACCATATATGATATCATAAAAATGAATATGATTATGTAATAAGTCAATAACATTATTTAAATCATTATACAGGAGGTTCGGACACTTACGAAGCCAATTGGACCTATGGTAAGGGAAATATCACAATCTCATTTTTATCCGAGATTGTTTATACTTTGGCATTTACTGGGGTGTATTTTATCATCCAAATCCATGTTTCCTCAATATGTAATATTATTTCCATCCACCTACAATTTTATAAATCCGATTTTACCATTAGGTGAGTTTTTAGTAAAAGATATGAAAGGAATCTTTTTTCATTTTTCATACGAGGTACTTTTCGACTTTTCCGACAAAAGTACGAGAAGAATGTTTTTTTAACTTATACGGGATGAATGGATTTTTAAAACATTATTTACAAGAAGCTTCCTTTACAAGTTTTCAAGCTTATTTTTAATCAACTTATTTTAGTTTAAAATTGTATGACATGTTAAGAAAGGAAAAATGTTTTTTTGAAGTAGAAAGGATATTTTCCTCAAGAATGGAGTTCAAGTGTTTCATCAAAATTATTTTCCATCTAAGATAATAAAGGGTTATATTTATATCCCTATTATTACATTGATTTGATTATGTTGTGATAGAATTATTTTTATGAATTCCTTTATCTTATATGAATTGTTTTATGATGTCATGATGTTTAAGATTCCTATTTTTATTACATGGGTTATGCAATGATGTATGGTTTATGATTTTGTGGCACACATAATAATGGTATCATTATGAGATGGGTGGGACCTATATCTCCCTCCAATGCATTGGGTAAAGATTTTATATCTCATGAGATAGACATGGCTGGAACGGTAGGTTATACCGGTTTAGTGAAACAGGACTGGAATGAGGGTGACTCGGTTCAGAAATGGACTTTGTCCACTAAGATAGTCTTGGAAATGAGTCTTGACTAATAATATATGATTATATATGATTATGTGTGTATGCCACAAAGTTTCATGTTTTATGTTATGATTATTGGGATTTCATTTCACTACTATGATTTATCCCATGTTATGAAATTATGCTCTCTTTTGCAGGTTAAGATTTCCAAAATGTTATGTTCTTATGAATATGATGTGATTGATATTTATTTTGTTTACCCTTACTGAGCATTTGAGCTCACCCTTTTATGTTTTATTTTCCCCAGGATATAAAGAAAGGTTTTGGGTATAAAAAAAATGAAGATCTTTATGGAAGATGTTGAAGATCTTTCACCAGGATTAGAAGATTATATTCCGAGTTTCCAAAGACACTAAACTATTACGATACTTGTGTGTGTGTTTTTGTTATGTACTAAGTATTCCGCAAATGTAATGTAATGTCAATGTATGTCAAGCTTCGGGTCTCTACAGTTGGTATCAGAGGAAAGGTTTAGTCAACCTTTCGAAACTAGGATGCGAAAACGTTAATGAGATCCCTAGAGATATTTCTAAGTTATTTCTAGGGATGTCCCTAAGGTTAAGTATATGTATAGGTTATAGTACTAGAATTATGCTAACGATCATAGAATTAAACCTAAGATGTTAGATATTGAAGGTACTCCCCCTTTATTATGTTGTTTTCCCTAGCATGATTTTTGCCTCTCACACTATTCTTTTTGGGTTTTAGACGATGGCTGGAGCCCGAAAGAACCGTGTTGATTAATGTAATGGACAATGCAATTATTGTCCTCCTGAACAAAAAACTGTTATGGGAGATGGAGTGAAAAAATCTTATTGCTATACTTACACAAGCTATGAATCATTATGGACTTCCAAATGAGCAGAGAAGGGAACAATATTCTATTGAGTCCTTCATGAGGCAACGTCCACCTTCTTTCAGTGGGTCTTCCGATCCACTTGTTGCTGAACAATGGATCAGTACCACTGAAAAGATATTTTCAGTTCTTCAATGTTCTGAGCATGATAAAGTCATCTTAGCAGTATATCGTTTGGAAGGTGAAGCTGATCAATGGTGGAATCTTATCAAGAATACGAGGCCAAGAGATGAAATTGAGTCCATGGAATGGGACGAGTTCAACTTCATTTCTTTAAGATATGAAGTGGAAATTGTCCAAATAAAGACAAATGGTGAGACTATACCAAAATCATGAAAGTATTTCTTCTAATTCCAATTTCATCAACTTTAGGGAAATGATCTTGAAAACCAAAAATGTTGTCTTAGTGCTCTAATATCTGATGAATCAGATGGTACCTTAGATTGTAACAAATTTATGGCTTTGTGATTGCTATCTTTTCCATAGCCATTTTCTCTACCACTCTCCATCAGAACATGATGGTTAGATTTCTCTTCCATATCCATATTTTCACCTATGTGGAAACCTAGTGATTAGTTTATTTGGGTAACCGTTAAGTTTCATACATTTGTTTTTAAAGATTAGTTTTGGTATTACTTTTTACAATGTGGGTTTCTATCAAAGAAACTTTCTAATAGTAAACTATTTATAACTCCGATGAATTTCGAGGGCGAAATTCATTTTAAGGGGGGTAGAATGTAACACCCTGAGATTTTATGAAAAATATTCTTTTTAATTTCATTAATGTCTTGTGTTGTACGCTACACCAAAAGGAGATTTCTCAACACGCATCTTTGACATGCCTTGTATTACACGCAATCACGACCTTCCTCGATAGCGTGTGTAGTACGCAATACCGAGTTTCACTAAACAACAATATGCTATTAAAATATTATTAAAACTAGCCGTTATGAATAGTAATAACCACCTTTTAAAATTTTAGAAATTTTATCTCTCAAAATGGACTTCATTTTTGGATTCGGAGTATCGAATTTAGCATAAGGTGAAATTTTGGTACTTTTCGAATAACTTTCATATTCTGATGAATAGTGTAAATTACTAAATTATAATTAAAAACAATTTTTTAATCGAAATAATTAATAGTGATAAATTATTAATTTGAGTGGTTTTAAAGTATATTTAGAATATATTTTTACAATTTAATACAATGTTCATCATTGGATGTAATTTCACATTTAAACCAGTCATAAACAAGTGTCAATCTTTTGATAGTTATTATCTCTTAAGAACACGCTATTTGTTTTGACGACGGGAATTATTTTTTAAATTAATTAATGCAACTAATATGTTTTGAATTTGATAAAATAGACATCATTTTTGAATTCATAATATCAAATATAGCTTAGATCTAATTTTTGGTATCTTTCTGGAAACTTTCATTTTTTGATGAATAGTGAAACCACTATGTGGTAGTTAAAAAACTGAACTTTTCATAAAACTTAATTTTACCGCTTCTGTGAGTGGAATTTAGAAAATCCTAGAGACACAGTTGATGTCAGTAAGTAAAATTTGGTTCAATGAGATGAAAATAATTTTTTCGTGAATAGTAACTTTTTACTTTTTTTACTACGGTTAAAAGTAAATAGGATAATTAAGGGTAAAAATGATATTATTATTACCCTAACACATGTCCTAATTCTATTGGACAAGTGTAATTCGACCAAAAACAACCTTAGGAATAAAATATGACCATTTAGGCCCACTTGGATTAGATTAGGACATTTATTATTAATTTATTTAAAGAAGGGTTAAAATAGTTAAAATCAAAGTTTAATAAGTAAATCATTTTTAATATGTGGTTATACATCAGATAAATTCTACTATAAATATTCATTAGAAATATAAACATATTTCCTACATAATGGTATTTTATTTGTAATTTTTAGACATTAAATAATTTAATTTATTTATGACACAATGATGATGCAGTAATTATCTTATTAATGAAATATTGACATAATTGATGTTATAAATACCCAAATAAATATAATTTGAGACTTTTTATGAATTACACTAATTTTCTAGGTAAATATGACATGTTATTATTGATTTAATTAACTGTTTTCGAACTTATAATTCTGTTATGATTTTCACAAAAAACAATTACTAAATAGTGTCAAAATTGACATAAAATAGTTTTTAAAACGAATATTATATTATTAATTGTTATTTTATTCCTAAAAATCTAAGGTTCATCCAAATGACTTAGATAAGGTTATATATATTAATAATAAACAACTTGGGGTTCGTTTGGATTCTTATAGTAAGTTTATTAACCTTATAGTGTAAGAACACAAGAAGAAATGGTAAAAGTAAAATTATTTAACTTAATGTTAAATCTAAATGATAAGGTTAAAATAGGAACCTAAACTTGTCTAAATTCTATTGGATGAGAGAATTTCGACCCATACCCACCTTATCCTCGAAATAAATCAATTTGGAGCTATTTAAAACCGAACTTGACTTTATAATAAAATAATATTTTTAGTTATTACAAAGGTGCCCCTCTCCTCCCTTATAAAAGGGCACCTCCTCCCTCTCTTCCTCACACAACTTTGAGCCTTCAAGCTCGGCCAACCCTTGCCCAATTATCTTCTCCACTTCCCTAGAAACATTCTAGAGGTTATGGTATTCCTCAAAGACCAATTGTAGTGCCCTAAGTGGAGGTCTCAAAGAGGCGCTTCAAAGAAGAGGTAATTTCCGTTACCGATTCGTTCACCTTTATTTATTCTTCCACTTCTTGTTATTATGTTGTTTCATTATGAAGTAATAAAATCAGTATCACTAATATACTGATATGTTATTATAAGTATGAAACAATCCTATTTCACCATCTATCCATCCTATGGAAAACGATATCATCGCTCGTGCGTACGTACGGACTACCGTCTCCACGACGCGATGAGATTCATTGTCCATGTTAACCATTTAAGAATGATTATAAAGAATATATAAGAAATAATAATGAAATATATGACATTAAAAAGCTACTGGATTTATTTATATATGTATGTCATCTACTTAATTCCATTCAACTCAATAAGGAAACGAAAACAGCGTTCATGCGTACGTACGGCCTACCATCTCCATGAATGGTGTATTTCTTTCCATTTACTAATTTATTATATATATGTATATTCTGAATATATATTATATATAAATCATGTTTTATATTCTGGAATTAAGTAATTATGATCTAAGCAATCATATGAATAATTACAAGTCAAAACACGGACGACAAATGAAACAATTTTACCCAAAACGCTCTTTAACATGGAATTTACAAAAGAACGGGTAATATAAAGTCATAAGTGAACCATATATGATATCATAACAATTAATATGATTCTGTAATAAGTCAATGACATTATTTAAATCATTATACAGGATGTTCGGACACTTACGAAGCAAATAGGACCTAAGGTAAAGGAAATATCACAATCTCATTTTTATCCGAGATTGTTTATACTTTGGCATTTACTGGGGTGTATTTTATCATCCAAATCCATGTTTCCTCAATATGTAATATTATTTCCATCCACCTACAATTTTCTAAATCTTATTTTACCCTTCGTTGAGTTTTTAGTAAAAGATATGAAAGAAATATTTTTTCGTTTTTCGTACGAGGTACGTTTCGACTTTTTCGAAAAAAGTACGAGAAGAATGTTTTTTTAACTTATATGGGATGAATGGATTTTTAAAACATTATTTACAAGAAGCTTAATTTACAAGTTTTCATGTTTATTTATAATCAACTTCTTTTAGTTTAAAATTGTATGACATGTTAAGAAAGGAAAAATGTTTTTTTGAAGTAGAAAGGATATTTTCCTCAAGAATGGAGTTCAAGTGTTTCATCAAAATTATTTTCCATCTAAGATAATAAAGGGTTCTGTTTCTATTCCTATTATTACATTGATTTGATTATGTTGTGATGGAATTATTTTTATGAATTCCTTTATCGTATATGAATTGTTTTATGATGTCATGATGTTTAAGATTCCTATTTTTATTACATGGGTTATGCAATGATGTATGGTTTATGATTTTGTGGCACACATAAGAATGGTATCATTATGAGATGGGTGGGACCTATATCTCCCTCCAATTCATTGGGTAAATTTTTTATATCTCATGAGATAGACATGGCTGGAACGGTAGGTTATATCGGTTCAGTGAAACAGGACTGGAACGAGGGTGACTCGGTTCAGAAATGGACTTTGTCCACTAAGATAGTCTTGGCAATGAGTCTTGACTAATAAGATATGATTCTCTATGATTATGTGTGTATCCCACAAAGTTTCATGTTTTAAGTTATGATTATTGGTATTTCATTTCACTACTATGATTTATCCCATGTTATGAAATTATGCTCTGTTTTGCAGGTTAAGATTTCCAAAATGTTATGTTCTTATGAATATGATGTGATTGATATTTCTTTTTTTTACCCTTACTGAGCATTTTATCTCACCCTTTTATGTTTTCTTTTCCCCGGGATATAAAAAAAGTATTTAGGTATAAAAAAAGGAAGATCTTTATGGAAGATGTTGAAGATCTTTCACCAGGATTAGAAGATTATATTCTGAGTTTCCAAAGACACTAAACTATTACGATACTTGTGTGTGTGTTTTTGTTATGTACTAAGTATTCCGCAAATGTAATGTAATGTCAATGTACGCCAATCTTTGGGTCTCTATAGGGTGCGTTGCTTGAGGGTCTCATAGTGATGATGTCGACGTGTTCTAGCTTATTTTTTTGAATTTGTATGTGCGTGATATGCACTTTGGTTTGGCGCCTCTTACTTTTTGTATGGTGTAATGTGTGTTTTGGATGGTGTTATGTGTTTTTTATGTTCTTGGCATGGTTGAAGTTGTAAGGTTTCACTTAGACAAAAGTGTTTCTTTATTCTGAAAAAGAAAAAAATGATTTGGTGTGTGGTAGTCATTGAATACTCACTATTACTTGTCCTGTGGAGAAATAGTAAATTAATGAATATAATATTGAGAAAACCCCTCTCCCCTCCACTATAAATATCACCCTCCACACCCTCAATTCTTCACACCTCCCAAAGATTAAAGACTTTCCTAAAATCTACCCAAAATTCTTCCAGATCCCTTATCCCAAGTCCATGAATATTCTGGTCTCACTAAAATACTAATCCAAGGTGTCTTGTGGAGGATCTCAAGAGGATAACTCAAGAGGTAATTCCACTCTCTCTTTTCCTTTATTTTGATTTCAACTTCAAATTTTTTTCTTATTATATCCCAAACTATATTAAAATACATGGTATTTTAAAACCATTATTATAAATATAATTTAATTTTATGATACTAATTTTATATTATATCATCCAACCCCCATATATTCTTCTTTTTATTTTATAAAAGAAAATGTTGTTCCTGTGTTGTTAATTTATCACCTTCAAGAATGACATGTTTTCAATTTTCATTTATGCCTTTAGATCTGGTCATGAAACCATTTTTATGGTTGGACCATAATATTTTATATGTATTATATCCTATTTAATATTCTGGAACTATCTTATGTGAATATTAATAAATGATTAAACAAAACTAGTTCGTTGTGGTGGAAAAAGTTCCCAAATTAACCCAAACAAACATCATTAAATTTTTATATAATGATCATCAAAATGGTATATAATATAATTCATTATAATATCACTTTAAATTCTTTAATATCATTCATAATATGAAATATCAGTTTTTGATGTTTATCCATGCTCTACACGAACTTCCATTTATGAATAGATGCAAACTGCTCAAGAAAACCATAAAAACAAACATTCCTGGACAATGTTTTTAACCTCTATAAAAGAACATAAAATAACCTAATGAAACCATAATGAGTTATATTAATTTACAAAATGTTCTTTAATTTTTAATTAATTAATCTAATGTGGTTATACAAGACATTAAAGTGAAGAAAACGTTTAGATGCAGGGTAAGGGGAAATTGTCAAACCCAACTTTATTTCTTCGGGTTCTCCCTCATTCACTCTATGTTCGGTATGGGTACTCCATAAAAATAGTTTTTTAATAATTATCATACCCTTTTATGGGATATACATGTTCTCTAATTTATTTTATGAAAAACCCAATTTTTTCCAAAAGAACTCTTCCTTCAAATGAAAACAGCCTTTATATATTGGGTATTGTTTCAATCATCACTCGTGGGTAATAGCTCTATGCAAGAATGATATTACTTATATATTTTGGAAGAAAAATTATGAATTTTTTATTTATTATTTAAAACCCATTTATTTCCATTGGTCATTTTTAGTTCATGTTTGACATATTTTCAAGGTGGCGTGCATGATAATGTAAATATTATGAAGTGACGGGTGCACCCAGAATTATATAGTGCAATATGAATGTTTGAATGTGACAGGTGCACCCGAAATTATAATGTACTCCAATTAATTAGGTAAAGTAATTAATCTCATGAGTTAAAGGTAAATGATGTGTGAACATGATGCTATCATTGTTCACAATTATGTTTGGTATTTAACCACTAAGACATGATATTTCATTTTTATGCATTGTCACATTTCATGTCTTTTATTAATGTTTCTTCTTATGCTCATGATCCCTTTCCTATGTTATGTTCATGTTCAACCCATGCTATATTTTTCTTATCTATACTCTTACTGGGATTTTATCTCACAACTTTTTGATGTATATCCTCACATGATTATGTGTACTAATGAGTTTTCAAGGGACAATAAGAAGCTGGAGAATATTTAATTAAATAAATGTTTATGTTTGATGTTGTAAATGTGATATTTGGTTCTAGTTTTCCCAAGACACTAAACCTATTGATCCTCATGGTGTAATACTATTTTTTTTATCTTTATAATGATGTAATGTTAATGTAAGAAAAAGTAAACGTCTTTATAGTTGGTATGAGAGGCATGGTTTAGTTAATTTGGGAATTAGGATTAGTGAACCCTAGAGAATAACTCTAGCATGAGACTGAGTAAAAATATGAACAAAATAAGATATACCTAGGTATTCCATAAGTTATGATTTTTGTGAAAAATTTACAAATAAATAATTTATTCATGACTTGTTAACTTATGTTTTGTTCTAACCATTGATATTATAGAAAATAGTGGGAACCAAGAGAAACCAGGCCAACAACTCGTTCTAGGGACAATGTAATGATTTCCCCAATGACATCTGAAATACATTACGAGGTGGATTTCAAAACTTCATGACAGTGCTTACCCAACTATCTTAGGATATGAAAAATAACCATAATAATGGTGAACTTACTCCTTCACCAAAGAGTGAGCAACTGGCTATTGATTGTTTTATGTGGCAACGACCACCGACATTTAGTGGATCTTTTGATCCACTAGTTGTGGAACAGTGGGTCAACTCTATGGAGAATAGCTTTTCAGTGCTCCACTATTCTGATATAGAGAAGGTGTCTCTAGCCATTTATTATTTATATAGAGAGATCGATCAATGGTGTGATTTGATTAAGAACACCAGGAAACATAATGAAATTTAAAAGATGGTATGGGAAGACTTTAAGATCAGGTTTCTTAACAATTATTTCCCACGAACTCTTCACATGAAGATGGAGAGATAATTCATAGAGATCAAAAAAATGAAGGAGAATATTTTAAAACCTACAAAGTGAATTTCATAAGGCTTTCAAGGTATGCTTCGAGTTTTTTATCAACAATGATAGAAAAATTGATAGATATTTTAGTGGATTAAAAACACACCTTCTAAAGGATCTTGCAAATCAAGACTTTAGGTGTTACGAAAAAGTTGTTAGATGTGCTCTAAAAGTGGAGATGGGGTTTGGAGAATGTTCCCATGTCTATGGTGATAAGAAACAAAAGATGGAGTTTGAAACTGGTGGATCTAATGATAGAGGTAGGAAGAAAACTCAACGACCCGCATTCCAAAAATTCGGGAAGTTTCATCATGGTAATTGCCTCAAAGGGATGGGTAAATTCTTCAAGTGTGGGAAATAAGGACACCATGCTTAAGAGTGTCGGAAATACACGATAAGAAATGAGAATTTCATGGATTAAATGAGATAAACACCTATGGTTCAATGCTATAACTATAGGGAGCAAGGGAACTATGCAAGCTAGTTCACTAAACCTTCCGTCCTCAAGGGTAATCAGTGTCAACATCCACAAAATCCAAAGGAACAAGGGAAAGATTATTCCATAACTAATTTGGACTTGGATAAAGATAATGAAGTAGTACAAGGTGTGCTTCTTAATCACTCAATAATGAAAAAATTATTATTTTATTCTGGTTCTATGAATTCATTTATATCTTTCATGTTTGCTAGAACTATAGAATCGAGGCCCTGAAACCTTGAAGTAGAGATATCCGTAAAAACACCAAGTTGTGTAATCATTGCAACCAAAGTGTTTGACTCTTCTCCTTTTGGCGTAAAAGGGAATATTCTTCCATCAAATCTCAAAATACTTTCCTTAGTGTCATTCGATTCTATAATGGAATGGATTGCCTCTCGTTATATAGAGCATGTATCAACTGTTGGCAAAAAGGAAATATATGTTCATATTCCAAACCATCCCATGCTCCTCTACCAATGAAAGGAAGATCATGAATCTTCTTTGAAAATACTTCAACTGTGTAGGTGTTGATTCCCTATGAAGAAACATACCTCTCCCAAATGGTTGAGTCAAAGAAAATTTCCAACCTTGCAGAAATTCCCATCGTGAGGTAATATGGTGATTTATTTCCCAAAGAGTTACCCAGACATCCCCAAAATCGTAAGGTAGAGTTCTCAAGATAAATCATTATTGGATATACTCCAATCTATAAGTGTCTATATAGGATGGATCCTATTGAACTAGAGGAGTTAAAGAAGTAGCTACAATAGCATTTGGAAAAAGGGTTCATACGACCTAGTGCATCACCTTGGGGTGCACAGTGCTCTTTGTGAAGAAGAAGGATGGAACAATGTGGTTGTGTGTCAACTATCATGAACCCAAAAAGATCACCCTAAATAATAGGTATCCCTTTCTAAGGATATATGGCTTGTTCAATTAGTTAAGAGGATCTCAATACTTCTCAATGGTTGATATTCATTCTGGATATCATCAGTTAAAGGTGAAGAAGGAAGATATTTATAAGTCTTCCTTCCATACAAGGTATGGGAACTATGAGTTTCTGGTGATGCCATTTGGACTTACTAATTCCCCTAAAATCCTCATGGATTTGATGAATAGAGACTTTGGACATTACCTCACCAAATTTTTAGTAGTGTTAATTGATGATATTATCATATACTCCAAGAGAAAAGAGGAACATGAAGAAAATCTAAGACTTGTGTTGGCGACATTGATAAAGGATAAGTTGTACGCCATGTTCAGAAAGTGCTAATTTTGGCTGAATAAAGTAAAATTCTTGGGACATGTGATCGCAAGTTAGGAATTTCTGTTGAGACTTTAAAAACAAAGGTGATTTAGAAATGGACCATGCCCTCTAGTGTTTTAGAAATATGTAGTTTTTTTGGACTATCTGGGTACTACTGACGTTTTGTGAGAAATTTCTCACGATTTTCAACACCACTAATTAATTTAACAATGATAGGGGTAAAGTGTGTATAGATAGAAGAATGTGAGGAAAGCTTCAAGGAGCTAAAGAGAAGGCTGATCACTGCACATGTACTCACACTACCAAAAAGTGGAGAAAGTTTTGCGATATTTAGTGATGCATGAAAGAAAGGTTTGGGTTGTGTACTCATGAAAAATGATAATTTTATAGCCTACGCCTCATGACAGTTGAATATCCATGAGCATAGCTACCTGAAACCTGATCTAGAGCAGTCAGTTGTGATTTTTGTATTGAAAATATGGTGGTACTACCTTTATGGTGAGAAGTGTGACATATACACTGACCAAAAAAGCCTAAAGTATATATTACCATAAATGGAGATCAACATGCATCAAAGTAGATGGTTAGATCTAATCAAGGATTATGATTTCTCTATTCAATATCATCACGGAAAGAAAAACAAGGCACCTGATTCTCTAAGCAGAAAAGAACCCGCTACTCTATCCATGTTGCCGATTAAGAAAGACCTTATCTTCCTGGATATCAAAAGGATGGATTTGGAATACATAAGGGCATGGGATAAATCCAACCTTTCCCAAATTATTGTGCAACCATCAATCCAATAGATGATTTAGGAGTCACAAAGGGATGATTTGGAGTTACAAAATAAGGTGAATGCATTAAAGTAAGGGAAGATACAAGAGTTCCATATCGGCAATGAAGGTGTGATTCAGTTTGGAATGCAGCTTTATGTGCCTCCATAAACCATGATAAAGAAAGAGATATTGGAAAATGCATATAGATTAGCATTATCTGTCCATCCTGGTAGCACCAAGATGTACCGAGATCTCCGAAAAAACTTTTAGTGGGATAACATGAAGAAGGATATTGTGGAATATATTTCAAGGTGCTTGGTATGTCATAAAGTTAAAGAAGAGGTAAAAAAGTCCCAAGGTATGATGCAACCATTTCTTATACCCATGTGGAAATGGGATAATGTCACTATAAACTTTTTCACAAGTGTCCCAAAGGCGTCAAAGGCAAATAATGTGATATTGGTTGTGGTTGACCGACTCACCAAGACGACCCATTTTATCACCATACAGGATGACCTCTCACTTTAAAAACTTACAATGATATACATGAAGGAAGTGGTGAGACTACATGGTGTTCCAATTTCAATTTTCTCTGATAATGATCCATGGTTCACATCTAAATTTGATAGATATATTAAATATTCCTTATGTACTGAATTAAATTTCAGCATGTCCTATCAGCCCCAAACTGATGTCCAATATTAAAGTAATATTCAGACGCTTAAAGATATTATAAGATCCTAATCTATAGAATTAAATAGTGTATGGGATAAGAAACTCCCATTGGTTGAGTTCTCATACAACAATATCTTCTACTCAAGTATTTAGATGTCTCTTTATGAAGCTTTTTTTGGAAAGCAGTGTAGAACTCCAACCTATTGGGATGAAGTTGGAGAAAGAAATATACTTGAACCAGATCTTGAAGAAAAGATGGAAGAGAAAGTTCAAGACATCCAAAAACCCATAAATGATGCTCAGAGACAGAAAATGATCTATGCTATCAACCATCGAAGGGACTTGGTGTTCGGAATTGGACATAAAGTCTTCCTTTGAATATCACCATGGAAGAGATTCACACAGTTTGTAAATAAAGGGATGTTAAGACCAAGGAACATAGTACCCTTTGAAATCATTGATTTAATAGAAGCCATGGCCTATTGGTTTGAAATTGCACAAAATATGGCTCATGTTCATGGTGTTTTTCACGTATCACTCCTCAGGAAGTACATACCAGATACCACATATATATTGAACTCAGAGGTGGTACAGTCGAAAAATGATCTCTCTTATGGGGAGCAGCCAGTGAAGATTATGGACCAGAGACATAAGGTTCTACATTTCAAGACAACCCACCTAGTCAAAGATTTGTGGAGGAATTGTAAGTTTTAAGAAGCAACATGGGAATAGTAGGAGGTGATGAAGGAGAAGTACCCTCACCAGTTTTGGTAAAATGAAATTTCGAGGGCGAAATTTCATAAGGGGGAAAAACATAACAACCCAATGTTTTATCAATGGTAATCCATTCTTATAATTATGCCTTATCATATAATCCCATTATAAGGAACAATTAAATATCATGATACAAAATTCTATGTGATCATTAAACATAATTTTTCCACTTCTATGTTTTGAATTTCAAAAATTTGATATACACCATTGCGATCAGTAAGATGTTTGGAATCTGATAGGACAAACATAATTTTTTTGTGTGGATAGTAACCTACCCATATTAATGGTAACCTAAAAATATGAATATTAGTATGAACCTTCTGAATATTAAATCATAAAAAGTAATAATAACTTTACCCTTGAAATATTAAATAAACATTAGGCAACTTATTAGTGACAATTTGACCTTAGTAAAAATATTGGTATTTTGTAAGTCATAAATAATTTATTATATTTATTTTAAATGAAAATTTATTTCCCTAAAATGTTTTCATAAATTAAAAATTCTATTTATTCTGGTTTTAAGATAATTTTATAAGATCTTATGTAATTTTTGAAAGCATTATAAAATCCGCTTTAATTTTAGAAACTGTATTTTTTATAAGAATTATGATTTAAATTTAAATTTAAATAAATCATTTATAAAAAATTATATTTCAAAAATTTAATTTTTTTTGTGATTATATATGTTGAAAAATTTATAGGGTGAATTTTCGACATTTTTCTGAAACACTTGAATTTTTTATGAATAGTGAAATACCATAATTTACAAAATAAGTTAAAAACACTAATTATAGAGTCATGTATGATGTTATGATGATTTAATCCCAATTTTTTCATATTCACATGATAATATTACATTAATTTGTAATGTAATAATCACTATTAATTGTCTAGTGGTGAAATAATAAATTAATGAATATTATATTATGAAACCCCCTCTCCCCTCCACTATAAATACCACCCTTCACACCCTCATTTCTTTACATCTCTCAAAGATTTGATCCGTGTATAAAATCTACCCAAACATCTGCTATATCCCCTCTCCCTTGTCCAATATTCTTCTGGTCTCATCAAATGTCCAATCCAAGGTGCCTTAAGGAGGATCTCAAGAGGATAACTCAATAGGTAATTCCCCTCTCTCTTTTTCTTTAATTTCCTTTCAACTTCAAATTCGTTTTTTATTATATCACCACCTATCATAAAAAAATAGTATGGTAACTCCAGTATTGTAAATATAATTTAATTTTATTATAATAATGGTATATTATATTATCCAACCCCCTTATCCTCTTCTTTTTATTTTAAAAAAGAAAATGTTGTTCATGTGTTGATAATTTATCACTTTCATGAACAACATGTTTTCAATTTTCTTTTCCACCTTAAGATCTGGTCATGAATACATTTTTATATTTCAACCATAATATTTTATAAGTATTATATCCTATTTAATGTTTTGGATCTAACTTATGTACATATTACTAAATTATTAAACAAAACATGTTCATTGTGGTCGAAAACCTGCCCAAATTAACCCAAACAATCATCATTCAATTATTATCTAATGATTCATCCACATGGTATATAATATAATTAATTATAATATCATTAAAAATTATTTAATATCATTAATAAAATGAAATATTAGTTATGTATATTTATCCATGTTCTACACGAACTTACATTTATGAATACAAGTGAACCGCTCAAGAAAACTATAAAAACGAACATTCCTGAAAAATGTTTTTATACTTTATAAAAGCCCATAAAATAACTTAATGAAACCATAATGAACTATATTCATGTACACAATGTTATTTAACTGTTAAATAATGAATCTAATATGGTTATATATGACATTAAAGTGAATAAATCGTTCAGATACAAGGTAAGGGGAAATTCTCGAACCCAACATTCATTCTTCAGGTTCACCCTCTTTCACTCCATGTTTGGTATGGGTACTCCATAAAAAAATTATTAATCATTATCATACCCTTTTTGGGATATACATGTTCTCTGATTGATTTTATGAAAAGCCAAATGTTTTCCAAAATAACTCTTAATTCAAATAAACACACCCATTTATATCTTTAATATTGATTCACTCTTAACTCACAGATAATGGTTCTATAAAACAATAATATTCCCTCTTTATTTTGGGAAAAATGTTTATAAAGGTATGATTTATTATTTGAAACCATTTTCTTTCCATGGGTCATTTTAAGATCATGTTTGACATATTTTCAATGTGGCATGCATGATAATGTAAATATTATGATGTGACGGGTGTGCCTAGAATTATATAGCACAATATGATTTTTTGAATGTGATGGGTGAGCCCATAATTTTACATTAATCCATATAATTGGCTAAATTGATGAATCTCATGAGTAAAAGGGAAATGATTCATGATCATTATGCTAGTATTGTTCACGATTATGTGTGGTAGTAAACCACTATGACATGATGTTTTATTTTTATGTATTACCACATTTCATGTCTTTTATTAATGTTTCCTCTTATGTTATTAATATCTTCACTATGTTATGATTATGTTCACCCCATGCTATATTTTTTATATCTATCCTCTTACTTGGATTTTACCTCACTCCTTTTTGACGTATATCCTCAGGTGATTATGTATACTAAGAAATTTTCAAGGGCTAATAAGAAGCTGGAGAATATTGAATTAAATAAATTTTTATGTTTGATGTTGTAAATGTTATGATCCTTCCTAGTTTTTTCAAGACACTAAACCTATGGATCCTTATGGTGTAATACTATTATGTTTTTTGTCATTATAATGATGTAATAGTAATGTAAGAAAAATGTAGGGTCGATATATAATGCATTTTACCCCCAAGAGTATGGGTAGAATGAGTGTAAAATCTAGAGGTTAGACGATTTTATGAAGGCTTAGGTTTTAGAATTCAACCAGTGAAGGGAGGATAAATTTTAATTTTAATTGTTTTATTATAATAACATCTATAACTCTAAAATGTGTGTTACACCTTTGGAGGACCTATAAGGGAGACCATATAGGTCACCCATGTGTGTGACTAAGATTAGAGAGGAATCTATGGTTATTATAGTGATCGTGTAGGAAATTATGGAGAAGGTTTAGGTGATCCATTAGAACATGAGGATAACCTATATTTGGCATAAATATTACATAGATCGATATCATTAGACCTTGTAATTCAATTAGGGAGACCATTACTTCCTTAATTTCTCCATATGATAAGTATTTTATAGATTTTGGATTGGAGGAAAGCTACCCTGAGGTTCATTAGGCCATTGGAGATCCTATGGATGATTGGAGAGGTAGCTTACAACCTAAACCTTCCCCCATAGTTATACCAGGTGAATGACGTCTTACATGCATCATAGATGAGGAGATACAATCATGATATGTTGCATGTTATATAATGGTTTGACTTTGACATTGAGGATGGAGACACCTTCAATAATTAACCAGTCATGATCAAATCCTACAAGGATAAACCATTCCCTTGGTTTAGGTGTTGTGTTAGAAAAAGAACAAGCATGGTAGTTACTCGTAGTGAGAGATCAAGATTCCTGATCAGAATCCCATGATTTTTTTAAATTATTCTTTTAAAGTCGAATATCATTGAAGGAAGGAATAATTTAGTGACTCTTTTTTCCTTGTTAGACTTTGAAATGTAATATAGTATAATTCTTTCACCATGTGATGAGGCATCATGATATTATAGGCCCCAAATAAACATGGTATTCATTTATTAAAAATATAATGCATATTATATCACACACATGAAAAAACAATAATTCTCCAATTGTTCAGAAACACGGATGGAAAATATAAGACTAATCTTGAATCCAGAATGCTTGATTTATATTAGGAATGAATTAAGGTTTGTTGGCATGCAAAGGTTATTTAAGGAAGTCATTGGTGGTTTATTTAATTAAAATAAATAAATAAATTATTTATTTTATTTTAAATCCACATGAACAAAAATCCTATATATAATTACTAATATGGTATTTTTGAGGGTTATCCAGATATTTGAGAGGAGGAAACCATTGTTCATCAATGGTGTATCACATTGGAGGATGATATATGATCAAGTCAAGGTGGTTCGAGAGGCAGGGAATGGAGTAGGAATTATCCTTCAGTGGAAAATGAAATCTTACAATGTAATGATACATAAATGATTTTGGGGTGTATAATTTAGGTTCTCTCCCTATTTATCAAAATATTCATACTAAATTTAATTATCTTCTTTTGATATCTGATTATTTGATCTTGTTCATGATCCCACTTTAAGAAATTGAATTATTGAGTTCAATTTATTTATTATGACGAGTTATCACTCATGATACAAAATATATGATTCATTTTATGGAATCACATCTTATAATGATGGATTCACCTTTGTTCATGTGATTTTCCCCACCCATTTTTTGTGCTCTTAGTCATTAACCCTTGAAGTTGCAATTCGGTTTTTCGGATTTGATTCTTGTGTGATCTATCCACTTGATATATTAAAGCAATGTTAATGATTGAAGAACAAGACATCTATGTATAGATAATTGATGTTTCATTGTCTCATGTTAAAACATCTATTTTTGGAACCCCGAACGGTGATGGTTCGTGCAACAGAATCACATCAACCGATAGATTTCCATTTTTCATCCATTGAAGGTTGGTAACAAACAACAAGATATAACCCCCACCGATTTCATATGTTTAATTGTTTTATTAAGTATAAAAATAGTTGGATTTGTAGAACCATGGGAATGATATAGAATTTGTCGATAAATGTTACTACACTCTATATAGCATGAAAGAACTCATGGTGTAGTCATAAAATTTCATGGAGGATAGTGTTTTCAAGCCAAATTAATGATCACATTCCATGTGACCCTATACTGGAAGCCAAGATATGCACCAACTGTTTTCACCCAATGACCTATGCAGCATGACATGTTGTGTACTCCAATATTACATGGTTACAACTTGAGGTACAGTGTCATTACCCATTACTTGAGCACAACCAGGTACATTAACATGTACATGGCTAGGTACACGAGCATGGCCAGAAGTATATGGGTAGACCCCAAGTGGACGAGATATTCTTTGTTAAACCAATACATTCCATGTCATAGGGAATGGATTCCAAATCAATGTGCATAGGAGAACATGACCAGGCTATGAGGTGTGGTCAACCGCTGTGTGGACCCCCATACACATATTGTATTCCCTCTGAAACTTCATTCTCTCATATCTCCAGCATCAGGATTTATATTTTGTCCCATGGGTAGACTAACTTGAGTTTCCTTCCTCATTTAATGTGATTATTTACTTAGTTATATAATTTTAGATATGTTGTGATGTGTTTCAATAATTACACATCTTTAGGAGACAATCGGCGATGACTGTGATTATAAAAGGATCATCAGAGTGATTCCTTGGTTGAAAATTCAATTTCCCAATAAGGCATGGGTCCCCATAATAAATAATTATATATATATATATATAGTATCCCCTAATCCATGAATTATTCCTCTATGTATGGAGTGATACTCCACTTTCATCATGTTATGGTTGTGTGTTGGTCCTCCATGAGTGTTGTTGCTCCGTTGGATGTGGAGTAGTGTAGCGATGAGTGTGACACTAAAATAAATTATAGAGAGGTTACATGATATGATAGAAATTGGATATATAATTTAGAAAATATATTAATCCTCATCAATTATGGACAAGTGTTTCATATGGAGATCCCCTTTATCTATCTTATGGGTCACTTTATGAGCATTTATATGTATTGGATTTTTCTTTACATCATTCATTGGTTTGAGATGAACATTTTATATACAATTTGATAATCCATATTTATTTATTTGGGTTTCCTAATGGGGTTTTATATAATAAACCCTTCTTTGGTTTTACCACCCATATCATATCATATAAAGACAAAATAATGATCGATGGTGTCTTTGGTGGGGCTTAGTCACAATATGGTGCATTGACTGAGTAGGGTTGTCGAGTCATTAATATCCATAGTGAGTATATCTAATTTTTGAATTATTCTTGTTTTTTAGGTGGTAGCTAATTTTATAGTTGGGATTCTATTGTTTCCCTTTCATTGTGTCTTATACTATTGTACTTTGTTATTTTTAACTAGAATTAATTGCATTCATATTTAGACAATATATATTACATTATTTTATATTTCATGACTCATTTACATTGATATGGTTGACTTCATGAATATAGTACATTAATAAAGGCCTCCCATTTCATTAATTCCATCTTAGTTATTATCCCTAGTCCCTGGCCTATTGGAGGTGAGCTTAGGGTTACGAAGGACCAGTTTTCCACCTTCTATGTGGCCCCCAGTGGGTTAGCTGGTGATTTTTGTGGAATACAAATAAGAATATATTTTTAATCCCTAAGTATCCAAGGGTAATTTATAAATAATCAAAGTAGAATTAGATCACTTTAAAAACCATCTTAGTAGTAATTTTTTACTCTCAAGACTTTTATGGGGGATAAATTCCATTACTAAACAAGGTTTACTCCCCATTATAGTCCTCTTTATCTCAAGAGATATCAATATTTACCCTATGATTTGAAGGTAGATATAGGTCCCCCACATCACATTATATAAATTATTCATATTTATGCAAAAATTTAATCAAAATTTTCACCATATCAAAACATATGAAAAATAATGGTTTCATAAAAATCTCATCATAACATAACCCATGGGAAAAAATGGGTTTCATATCACGTATCATTTCATCATAAAAAACCCATGAAAAATTAATGGGTTTCATAAAAAAATTAACATAAAAATATAAACAATCCATAGATAGAATTATGATGGTCTCATTGGATTATATCCCATGTAAATCTCAAGTAAAATTAAAGGATTTTATCATAGATTGAATATTATTTTGAAATATCAGTTGGAACATTTCATGAAGAAAATAACCATTCCAATAAGAAAATAATCTTTTAAAAACCCTAATTTCACATAAAATTATGAACATAATTTTATTTTAATATATCGATCGAAACACATAATGTAATATTTTAAACATTTAGTGGTCATGGTAGTGGAAAATATTAGTCATGGAGCACATGTAAAAAAGTATTCCTTTAACATTTTTATTAAAAGTAAAAAAACTATAATTTTAAAAATAACAAGATGATTAATTTTAAAAAATTATTTAAATATCCAAAAATGGATAAAAGGAAATTAAAATTTTCTTGTAGCATTATTGAAATAATTTTTAGAAAACAATGTTTTGGAAGAAAAAGTATGTTTGTCTGATGAGAAAGATATAGTGGATTTTCATTAAAAATATTACCTTGAAATATTGAGTAAATAAATAGAGGAAAATAAAATAAAAACATCAAATTTCCAAAATTAACCATATTATAATATCATTGATGATTTTAGTGACATATTTATTATGATATATCATCATCGAAAGAATAATCATAAACAATCTCGATAAACAATGAGACTGTAACATAGAACCTTTACCACATTGGTTGCATTTTAATTATATTAACCATGAAAAAAAATATTTAAATGAAAAATAAAATATAATAATAATAGATTAATCCATGTTATGATATGTCAAAGGTAATTTATATACATATCATTAAAATAATATTGGTGTATAACATAATATATGTCCTAAAGATTCCAATTTAAGACGAAATCGCAATAAATTAAGTCTCAACTTCCATTATATGTGGTTAAACCTCCTATATAAAAAATATATATTTATAATTATTATATTAAAAATTAATTCTTAAATATAACATACCATATATAATTTACATTTGTTATTTTATTTTCTGTTTCTTAATAATTCATTTTTAAAATCATATTTTGGGTAATAATTGCTATATTTTTTATATATGATTTGGTTTGTTATTTTTGTTCCTTTTACTTTGATCAAGGATAGATAAAACCGAAATTTTAACCATGATGCAAATATAATATTTATTCATTAAAAATTTATATATATTAATAAATAATATTTAGATATAGAAAAACAAATTACACTATTCATGTATTGGTATGGCATATATATACATGATCATTTTTTCCATTTTCATGATGGAAGGGACATAAAGAAGGTAAATAATATATCACATTTAAAAATTAATATTTATGTAATATATATCACATATTTTCATTAAATTTTACCTTTTTACCTTCCATTTAATGTTTAAGTGAAAAACTAATCACAACTCTTCACGAGGTGGTAATCTGCCATACACCCGGGTAGTGTTATACTATTCCCATGGAATTGAAAGGATAAAGGTATAAATGATATTATAATTAGATATGTATAACTATGTTATTAATATCATATATATAATTTTTATCCTTCATTATGTCCACCAATGAGAGGAGCTAATGTAAAGTAATGTACATCGGTTCGTAAGGCGGTAGTCCACCATACAAACGATAGATGGTTTTGTTTCCCATTTGATGGAAGAAGAGACAAATATAGGTTATTAAATTAATATAATAACATATATGTATATTATTTATTTATTTATTATATAATCATGTTTTTAAAATAATTTAAGGAGTCGGAATAAAAAAATTAAACAAAAAGAAAAGTTCAATAATTTTACATCTTCTTTGGAGAAACTCTTTATGTTTATACCTAAATCATTATCAGGAGGGTTTGATAATAAAAAATGATGTATCTACGATTTGGGGATGTAATTAAGGAAGTTATTTGGGTAGGTATTAGTTAAAAATAGGTTTTCATGTTTGAAGAGGATGGAGAGGGGGTTACCTTTTTAAGTGGGGGAGATGACACACATGGATTTTTTTTTTAAAATGTACCCAAATTTTAAACATGAAAAAGGGATTAAAAATTTAGAATTCCCAAGAAGGATTAATGAATAAATTTGTGATTTAGGGTTTGAATTAGATATTTCTTTTTATGTTATATTTCCTTATGAAAAATCCTTCACCTTCTGTCAATGATTTTTTACTAGGATGAAAACAAAACCAACACACATCAACAAGAAGATAAGAATTATAAAGTCTAACTACTAAAAAATAGTAGCTCTATAATTGGTATAATTTGGAAATAATCAATTCCCACAAAATCCACTAGAAAAAAATCCTTTTTTGGTATATAATGTGTAGGACATGACCTTACATTAATGGATCACTATGTTCAATAAAATAATGCATGTTCTTTAGTAGTACTAAATGATGTAATACAATTTGTGTAACAATCATGATACAGTGCTAATTGATCAAATTTAAAAAATAAGATCATCAATACAATTATAATCTTCCTTACCCAAATTCTAGAAAGAACTACCCTAGAATACGTAATGATACTCTGTCTAATTTTTCTTTCTCATTTTCCAATCTAATTTTTGAACAAGGAGATATAATTACGTCATAATATAGTTGAGACAATTATAAACTACTTCTCCCTTAGTCTTGGAATCTAAATCCAATTTCTAAATATTATTATAGAAACATTGATTATGATCTTACCCCTTCTCTTTTTTCTTCTATTTAGAAATCATCCTCATGAAATCCCAATACAAAATCCTATTCTTCCTAAAACATCAAGGAATCTCTCTGTTCCTTTGGACACAGTACCTATTTAAGAATGTAAAAAGTACATTATCATTTTATATGTGACCTAACAAAGTTCTGGGAGGGAATCTTAAAATATTTCTCTATAATCAAAATTTCAAGAATCTTCAAGTTTCTACTTAATCTCAACTGCATCTTTGGCTTATTCAATACTTCTTAACACCTCTCAAACTTTCTAAAATATTCAAGAATTCATCTCACTTAAGGCTTTATTCTCGGAAATTAGTCCAATTATGATTCTCCATTTTGATTTATTCATTATGAAGAAGTAATCATATTCTTCAATATGTTTCTTCACACCATTTAAAAAACAAACATATGTATTCTCATTACAATTCTTTGAAAAAACTACTCAATATAATTTCTTCATTATGATGGAGACATTAGATTCATCATTAAATTGATTTGTTTTAAAAAGAAACATATGAAAACCATTCCTCAATCCTCTTTAACTTCTTCTATAATCCCCTCAATAACAATTTTATAAGTATGATGAAATTATCCATTTTTTCTTTTCCCAGACAGGTGATATTGAGTCAAATGAGTCAGTCTCAGTTTTACTCTGATAATTAGTTTAATATGTATTCTTATGTCTCTTGAACCAATTTAAATTATAAGGTAAAATATACATTATCTCATGCACCAAAGGAAAAAATATCAGATACCATCTTTTCTCTTCACCTAATTTTTTAGGAAAACAATTGAAAATTTAACTTGCTGAAATGGATGAATACATTTTTGATTGATCACTTATTTTATTCTTCATTTTGGTCTCAAGAATTCCCCTCAAATAATAATACTTCCTCTGATTATTTTTGTAACCATCATTTCATCTAATGATCGGTATTATGGTCACTCCAATGATTTGTGACTCATCACTTCTAAAATAATGATTTAAAAATCATTGACTTCATCAACTTCTTTCCTTTTCTGATTATTATTGTAATGAACATCAATAATTAAACTTTTTTATTCATATATTATTTTATTAGATTATTCCTATGAATGAAAATTTGAGTCTTCATATGTTCACATTCCGACCATCCTTTTTAATATTTAAACAAATCTCTACATGATAATCTCATTCCAATGAACTTGAGGTCAGGAATATTCACTATAATCAACTTCCTTCTTCCAAAAAATTGGTCCTTTATTATGAATTTATCATGAATTGGAATATGTTGATGCTTTTCATAGCATCTTATAAAATTCGATGGTATTTATCATAATATTTCATCCTTTCCATCATCTTTATTCATTGCAAACATCAATATTATTGGAAGCACTAGTTATACCAATTTTAATCATACATCCTTCATTATAAGTTCTTAGAAAACTTTAGAATTTTGTAAATTACAAAAAAAAACCAAGCATCATGATTTTTTCATTATAGTGAGGTATACTCTGAAACATTTTCCCAAGATGATATTCCATTCATTTTAGACTCTAGGTGAGTCCAATAAACCTATTTTTATCAAAAATCGCTTCTCAATATGATGGAATTTCGTATGAATAGTGTTTTTGATCTCCTAAATATGATGGTATATTTGATTTTTACCTTTTACAATGTTAATGGATTATATTCATGTAGAAAGAAAAAGGGGAAATTTTCTTTACAACCATTTCCCAACATCCAAAAATTTTCCCTAGCCATATTTTTCCCAATAGTCTTCTCCTTTGGATTTTTCTTTCAACCAAGATTCATCAATAACTGAACTTTGTAACCTCATTATTTGGAATAATCATGAACAATTATATTTCTATGTCATCTATATCATTGTAGGAAAAATGTTATTAACATCAAAAACATGTTTTCCAAAATTAGTGTCTCATGAAATATCTTCAGATTTTCTACACATATTTTATTACTTCTTCAACATTCCAAAAAAAACAAAGATTCCTACAACCACACCCAAAAAAAGTTAGAATAGTTTACACACTTAATTTTTGAGATCAAATCATACACAAAACTACCCCTAAATTCATTATTCCTTAAAAGGATTATAATATATCAATTGATATATTTTTAAAGAAATTCTCCCCATTCAAAACACTATCCAAAGCCTAGAATATATAGTGGAAAACATAACTCATAATTGATAAAAATAAGGTTAGATTCCCAATTTAACCTTAGTTTTTTAAAAGGTACTTCCAGTAATGTTTTATGAAAATTTCATAAACATGTTTCGATGTAAAACATACTCCATCTTATATTCATTCTTCTCCAAATGATATTTTATTAAATGATATTTTATATCAAAATTTTTTGAACAACACTGGTGTTCTATATTTATGGTAAGGATGATGGTACTTTGATTAACATAATGAAATAGAAAGGGTAACTTTACTTCAACAATTAAATTTTTCAACTATGTCATCATCCATATAAATTGAGTAGAAACTTATTTGGAATGAACATAATTAAATTCATCTATACTCAGAATTTTTGAATTTTTTATCATTGAATGCCAACTAATAGATTTATTCCCCAGAAATAAAACTCTATCAGACGTGGATCTTCTATCATCAACCTTTACTTCCCAACCAGTATCTGAATACCATATCAAGTCAATAATTTTTAGGCTTTCATAACTTGTTCTGTAGTTTTTTGTGCCTTTGATATATTTGAGATTTATTTTTTCACGCAACAAATTTCATTATTTTTTATCACTCTGAAATGTGTCATATAAAAAATAGTATAAACAATGTAGGGTCTTGAGGATGTAAAGTACAAAGAATTAATATCAGCATCCAAGACTCATTTCGAACTACATTATTTATTTTAGAATCTATAGACAGCGTGGTTTACACTGAAATCAGTGTGTAATTTAGTTTTTATTTTCTATAACAAACAAATTAAGATGTTATTTAGCATACTTTTCTTGGGAAATAAAAATAAGATTATTATTTTGTAATATTTGTAACCCAAGAAATTATTTCACTTCTCTCAATGTGGACATATAAAACTAATTTTTCATCTCTTCATAAACTATTTTATAGGATCATTCATTATTACTAGAAAAGTAAATGTCATCGATATAGAGAATTATGATGAGGGAAAACTCATGAATTCCCTTGATGTACGTATTACTATAAAATTTTACTTTTATAGAAATCATCTTCCCAAGCATGTATCAAATTTAGAATACCATTCCATTATAGATTGATTTTGCCCATACAAGGCTTTCAAAAACATTCACACATAACATTCATCATTACCAACAACAAATCCACTTTATTTCTCAATATAAATGTCTACATCAATGTCACTATTCCATAAAACTAATTTCACAACAATTTAAAAAAAATCTACTTTAGTGTGCAACATTAGCAAGAAATATGCTGATTGTTTCTAACCTTGTGACTAGAAAAAATGTTTAATCAATGTTAATACCTTAAAATTTTGAGTAACATTTTTACAATAATCATTTTTTGTTCCTTAACACTTCACCCTCTTAAATTAGCTTGTTTCAAAAAACCGACGTTTCACAAGTATCATTATTGTTATCTAGCTTGGGTACGAGATCCCATGTATCATTATTATAAATCTAATAAAACTCTTCATCCATGGATTGAACCAATTTCAAAGGATCAAAAGCATTATTGACATCTTTTCGCTCTAATTTTGAATTCAATGAAGTCTGTGTACCATCTTTTTTTTGTTCTTTGTATTTGAGATTTTGGATGTTGATCAACAATTATATTCTAATATTCCACTTTCTTCCTCATCATGGGATGAGATTATTGAGATTCTTTCAAATCACTAGAAATAAATGAGTCTAATTAATCATCTTAGTAAGGAATAGAATTTTTTTATTCTTTATTATAATACTTATCAAAATTTCTATCTTCTTATTTATCTTCCTTATCATCATGAGTCTTTTTATCTCCCCTGCCTTTTTTGAAAAACATTCACATCAACAGAGTCAACTAAACAACATGATTATTTTTTGAAACATCTATCTCTTATTACTTTGGTACAATATCTAAGAAAAATTCATCTTCACCAACATTCATAAACATTATAAGGTTTCCACCTTTGTTCCCTATAATGTATGGACTCCAAAAAACTCTAAAGTGTTTAAATCTTGGAGATTTCCCACAAAAAATTTCATATGAGTCATATCCTAACATGATTGTTATAAAGATCATTTTTATGTATAAAAATTAATGATCATGTCTTTCCAAAAAAATTAATGATAAATATGATGTTGTAATTAAAATATTTCCTACGATTTCCACCAAACAACTATTTTTCCTCTCAAAAACACCATTTTGTTAAGGAGTTCATGGTGTGATGAACTCATGCATACTTCCATGCTTCACAATATTACTTTTAAAATCCTAATTTTTATATTCACCTCCATGGTATATTCTCAACTTCTTTACTGAATACTCACATTACTTATCAGCTTTCATCCAGAAACTTATAATCATTTTTTTAGAGAATTGGACTTTTTTTTCATATACAATATGTAATTAATGTGAATAAATTGTTTAAATAATGCGATGAAGTAATTATCTTTAGGGGTTGATTATTTCCTCATATGTCCATAGATATCAGAATGTATATGTTCCAATGGACATATTGAACAAATTTCATATTTCATATGCATAGAATTTGAAATTATTATTTTCTAACATATTGTGAACCACTTATCTCTTCCTCTTGACATATTGAGAATTCCACACACATTGTCTAATTTTGAGATATTTTACATGTATCTATGAAACATGTAACTCAAAAAAATTCCATAGCTGATTCTGTTCTACTATACCTATGTAACATATTTTTTGTATTTCACAAACTTGGAATTAATTACCATTTATATGTTTGCCTCTTGTAATAATCACACCATATTATTCAGTTTTCATGAAAAACCTATCATTTATAAAAATAAATTTTTTACATTAATTAAATGATTTTAAACACATAAAAAGTTTTGTTTCAAACCATAAAAATAAAAAAACTAGTGGAAATCAAATTTTCATTCCCAATAATTACAAATCAAATATTCTTGATGTCATGACCCAACCCATGTCGAGGATAAATCCACAACTACCCCAAGCATGCATTCATAGGAAAGTGGTGAAGACAAGTTCCAAAGGCATAAATATCTTCAGGAGGACTTTGCCTAAGTACCTATATGAACACACAAATCCAACTGAATTAAAAGTGCAGAGGGATAGAATAAAAGATAAAATACCACTATAAAATAAACTAAGAACACATGAAACTCTAGATAGTACAAAAAAAGGTAGATTAAAATGAAAATTAAAGTCAAAAAAATACACGCCTAACTATAAATTTGACCCAACATAATAAAATAGTGGAATAATTAAATAGCTGAGAAATACTAGCTTCTGTATCCCAAGCTATGACAACCCTACATTGTCAAAGAAACCACTATCTGTAAGATCCTATGTAGACACGATCATCATGATCTTCATCTACATAAGAAGTGACATGTGTGGGAAAGGCCCATGTAGGGTTGAGTATAGACATAGCCAGTAAGGCACCCCAAAAGTTGATGGGGGGGATGTAAGAGATATAATAGAAGAGAAAGATAGCAGATGAACAAGTTATAGTGAAAGAGTAAAACTCAATACAATAAGAGTGAATGTAATCTCATAAAATTCCAAGTGGTTAAACATGGTGATTATAAGAACTACCCATTGATCCATCATTGCCTATAATATGAGTTTTGACTCATCATACTACAAGAAT
The DNA here is from genome assembly GCA_963277665.1 of Viscum album. Taxonomy (NCBI): domain Eukaryota; kingdom Viridiplantae; phylum Streptophyta; class Magnoliopsida; order Santalales; family Viscaceae; genus Viscum; species Viscum album. Next base: position 857,388,827 of record OY728157.1, on the reverse strand, counting down.
ATAGACACAAAAAGAAGTTGGAATACCTCTCACATCCTTGAATCTCTTTGAAGTAGAGTGTCCAAATCCATTGAGTGGATGAAGAAGATATATATATATATATATATATATTCTCAATCAAAAAGAATACCAAATAAGAAATTAAGTGGATATCAATATCACAGATCACCCCAAGATTAAGAGTGTCCAATAGTTACAAAATTTTAACATGAATTCCCAGTATCCCATGTTTATTCCCAAAACACATAAGTCTAAAGAACTCATTCATCGCACCTTAAACTATCACCATTGGGAGTCATAGACTAACCTTTCATGTTTTGGTTGTGTTAAGAAATGTGTCTCGGTTGGGGAAATCATCCATATTTTTCATGAGTCCAAATCTATGTCAACCACATCTCGTCTCAATACATCATAGTTGAGGGGACACAATTTCAAGGAAAAGGACCCATGCCATGTATGACAAGAGGGTTGTACTTTGATAGTATATAGGGTAATCATGCCTTCCAAGCATGAGGGTTTCACTCTGATGGTTGAGGTACCATACCCAAACTAGCTGGTGGGTTCCATTATAAGTAATCAAGGACCCATGCCATGATACCATCTGAGGGTTCCACTCGAGATGTCGGGGAAATATGACTAAACTAGATGGATGTTTCCACTCGGATAGTCGTTGAGGACCCATGCTCATCCCACCTGGACGGTTCGAACTGTGAGTATGTAGAGGACCCATTCCTATCCTGGCCAGAGGGTTCTACTTTATAATTCATCGAGGAACCATGACCAGCCCAGCTGGAGGGTTCCGCTCGAGATTAAGAATACGATAATCCTTTCATATCATTGTTTTTCATTGAGTTCTCCTTATAGTGTTTCATTACTGGAAAATTTCACATCGTATCTCAAAATCTAAAACTGAGGGCGTGATCGTTTCCTACGTGGATAAAAACTTTGTATCATCTACTCACTGTAAAAAATATGAGTTCAAACAGATTATATATGAAGCTCAGATATTTCCTCAAAGGAACTATTGGGGTTCATGAAATGTGAGGGTCCCATATTGTGTGTGGCCCCACTTCATAGCCTTTTTGTGTCCCAAGATGGAACATGTCTCCCAACCGTGTATGATTAAACACCATGCATGTGAAATACATAGAATGTACAACCTATTTGGTGGATGGTATGTGTGATACAATTCATTTACATGTACTATGAACCTATGCATGTGTACTATCATACACGATGTGTCAATCCACATGGGATGTTGGTCGTGTGGTCTGGTGGTGTCCATGTACACAACACAGGGCACATGCTTGATAGTGTGATCTGTCCCATGGATCACTCACATAGAGAAGGGGGTACATGATGTGTTGAGAGGAGTACATTATGTTCCACCCATAAGAGATTCCCAAAACCCTATCACCGCTGTTGAAGGGTTACACACCATGTGTTCATCCTTGAACACAACGTGTAGTCGGGTCTTTTGTAGAATCCTTCGTTCTCTATATCTAGTTTTTGCACCTCAAATCAGGCCACAATGCCCTATATTTCACCTTTATATCTACTAAAACTCATGGATATATCTATGATTCGTTCCTAGAAGATGTAATTCTCTAGAAATCAACTATGGTTTATTGAGAGGGTTTCCCTGTAGGTTCAGCACACCACCATGCCTCCATTTGTCAAGATCTTAATGTTAAATCAACATATCAGTCATCCTAACAATGAATATTTTCTAGTTCTATGATTTTTTTTCCAAACTATTCTTCTTTCATCGATCCACCATGAATCTAAGAGCTTTATCAAGCTAGATACATTCTGAAAAAGTCGATCCAGACCATGGGGATCTACCTAGAAAAAAAACATGAAGCAGATTAGGGAGAAAACGCACCTTGAAGACATTTTTAATTATTTTTGTCCCATCATTCTTGGTCAATGATCTAGAATGGTGGTCCATGGATAGATAAATAATTAAAAAAATAGAAAATGGTAATTAGGCTCATGAAAAGGCCACAACATGGTGAAAATCAAAGAATGGTGATTGATCTGCATAATCAATTTATTTTTAAGGGTAGTAAGGAGGATATAATGATTCTTAGCTTGATGATAAATCGATCTATGATGAATAATTCATTCACAAAATATTTGTAAGGAGCTTCTATGTTATCTGCGTTCTATTTTGATCAGATCTATACTTCTATTTTCATCTAGGATGATCCTCCAAAGAGAGGAGGAAGGAGATCCCACCAATGATTTCTATAAATTATTATCTAACCTTGGCATATTTACCAGGGAGATATATTTATAAACATATCGATTTCACTAAAAAATAAACTAATTAATTAATGAATTAATTCATTCATTGATTAAGTGCAGCACCAATGAGTGAGGGATCTAAACCACATGCACTGACCTATTTTATGGAATTCCATGGGAAATAATTACGTTTTGGACATAACTATGCTATCAAATTTTTAATCTGGTCAGTCTATTATGTGTTACCCAATTTATCTAAGAAGAAACATGCACACAATATAAAATATATTTAATATTTCTATATAATTTAGTTTGGGAAACCCAGGCCTTAGAATCACACGTCCTCTCTGCTCTTCACTTTGAAATAAATATAGAAATATTTCAAATTATTACTAGGAAAAAACCAAGTGTCAAAAAAATTCTTTTATTAAAGAATTTATTTATTAAAAAGAAAAAAATAGGTAGAAACTTGGGATACTTAACCTGTACTAGGATCTCCCTCTCACATGAACTCTCATACCTGTTTCATTGCTACTATATAATGTGAACCAAAGGGATGGTTCATCCACACAGTTTCTTCTTATGTTGACCCTTAATTGCCACTAGGTGCTATGGAATGGGGGATTCATCCTCGATGTCTATAACACCTTATTAAATGACATGAATGGTGTCCTAAAAAATAAAAACTAGTTGCTCGACTAAATTGGTATCATGTTCAAAATAAACATCCTCCCACTTAATCACATGGGAAGGATCTTGGATATACATCCTCAATTGGGAAACATGAGACACATTGTCGATTTATGTCAAACTATATAGAAATTATAACAGGTAAGACACTCTCACCATTTTATCAATATTCTCAGAAGGGCCCACAAATATTGGAGCCAACATACCTTACTTAACCGACAATTTCCTATGTGAGGGGAAAATTTGAAAAAACTCTGATCACTAACCACAAACCCCTACGACTGATGACAGCATTCTGTATAATATTCCTTATGACTCATTTCCATTATTAAACAAATCTAAATCAATTAAACCATATTCATCATCTCCATAATGAGAACCAGTCCAAAAAATGACCACCCTTATAACTGTTTCAAGTATAAGGAATATGAACAAGGATTCCCATACAAATTCATTAAGTGTAACATCCAAATCATAGTTCGATAACAATTTTTATATGAAAAATCATCTAATGAAAAACACATTTCCCAAGATCCCCTAAAATCAATCACAAAATATTGGGGCATATCATTTAATACTTGAACATCCATATATATCATTCCATCCATATGTGAATGATAATGCTTTATTAATTTCAAATATGAACACATTTCCTCTTACAAAAATTTCTAGAATCTGTATGTGAACCTTGATTCCCTATCATAAGAAACCATGGACGGAACCCCATGATTTCTCACAATCTCCAAGACATTGATGTCCCAAATCTATTCAAATATAATCATTTCTATTATTTTTAAGAAATGAACTAATTTTTTGAGTGTTTCAAAAATTACTAAAATCACGTCTTTAACACTATGTTTTTTTTGTAAACCACTGATGAAATCCATGTAAATTTCATCACACTTACATAATGAAATAATTAATAAATTCTAGAGAATTGTAGGTCTCTGCAGGTCTGCCATAAGTCTCTCACATGTGAGATCCCATGATACAAATTTCACAACTGAATACCTCATCCCTAACCACCAATATCAGAATCTAAAATCAGTATACATATTTTTAGCCCTAGGGTGTATGAACTAACATGACTGGTGTCACGTATCAAATAACACCTGTCTATAGGTAAATGGAACAACCAAACTGATATTAAAGAAAAAAATTGCACATGGAGACTCAGACCACCCACATGAGGTATCCCCACTATTTCATATTTATAATATATTTTAGCTCTTAGTGTATTCCATCTGATCCAGATGAATTCTCTTATCCAAATATTATCCAACCTTTTTGAAGACATTAAAACTTATACACCAACTTCCATCACGCCCAAGATCATCATGGAAGAAAAAGTAAATAGGGACCATACTTTAATAGATTCCATCACTACATGGATAGACACACTTCTTCTCAGTGCATCAGCGACCATGAATCATATATGGGTGGTATATACAATACCAAAATCAAGGGTCTAAAGATAATCAACTGATATTCCTTATTGAATGTTAGAACCCTCTCGGTGAAATTAAACTTCAAAAGTTTATGATCGAAATACACTGTAAATAACTCTCTAAAAATATAGTGATTTCATGTCTTGAGTGGGTACATAACTGCTTCCACCTCTAGATCATGGATATGAAAATTTATCTTATGAGGTTGTAACTGTCGTGATTACTATACGACAACTTATTTCCCATACATCGTGGAACATCCCAGTCACATACTTATGGCATGACAGAAAACACCATAACTCAAACCTGGTTCTTGGAGAATCACCAATAGTGTGTAATTAAACCTCATATTAAACTCCCCAAAATATCATTGAAATTTTTCATCCCACTCATACTTTACACCTTTACAGGTCTAAGCTATCATCGGAGATGAAATTATAGAGAAGTTTGGAAAAAAACATATGTAATAACCATAAAACCCTAGGAAGCATCATATCTCAAAACTATTTGGGATTTTCCTAGTAAATAAATTTTCGTACCTTTAAGATATATTAAGACACCCCCATCAGATACCTAATTCCTTAGAAACATGACCTATTTCAACCAAAAATAGAACTTATAATGGTTACCATATAAATGATGTTCTTTCAGGGTTTGAATAATGGAATCAAAATGGTCTACATGTCTTCCAATGACATGGAGTATATAAATATATCATCTAATAACACAATAACTAATGATTCAAATGATGGATGACATATTTGGTTCATGAAGGCCATAAACACTATAGAAGAGTTAGTGTGTACGAATGGCATAACCAGAAACTCAGAATAACCATATCGACTCAAAAATTATGTTTTTTTGTATGTGCTACTCTTACACACTCAAATAATGGTACCCAGACTACATGAAAATATTATAAAACGAAAGAGTACCTATAAGATAATTAAAGAGATAATAAGTTTTGGGTATATGATACTTTTTATTAATTGGCACCTGATTCAACATTTGATTGTCAATACAAATCCTGATTCAACCTCTTTTCTCCTCTAAAATGAGTAACGGTGAATCTTATAGTGATATGAAAGGAAGAATAAATCACTTCACTTATAAGTCATGATGTTTTACCTTGAGATGCACTAACTCAGTGGTATCCATTAGATAGAATGGAATAGAAATGGGAATTATTTCAGGGAGCAAGTAAATAGTAAAATCAATCTCTCACTATGTCTATGAACAGGAAAAATCATCCAAAAATACCTAAGGGTATGCACACACAAAAGTAGGTATTAGGCTACACAAAAATCTGACAACTATATCATGTCACATTTATGACAATTGGAATGAGATTATACTCACATAAAGAACAAAAATCAACTCCCATCCTAATCTAGATTCCCACTCACCCTGGAAAACATGAGTAACCACATCCGTAGATAATAACTATACCGGAATGTGAAAAAATACTATCTTGGAATACTTGATGATCATCTAATCCATGAAGATAATTAATTCTACGATGTTGTGATCATAAAATAAGAGGTTCCAAGTCACCTCATTGTATGATATCACCACCCGACATGTGGGTCACATGAAGCATTGTTCATACCTCTTTCCCAAAGGCATGGAAAAATCAAACAAGAATGAAATAATATCCAAATTCAAACCAAATATAACAATCATCATTGAATATATAAAACAATTAGTATCATGTGTATCAAAAAATGATAACACCATATAGTATTAAATAAACGACATACCTCTTACTTTATCTATCACTACTTTAGAGTCCTCTAGAACATAGTCGGTCGTATAAATCCTTCTAGAAATAGCCACTTATACACCCCCATAATTTGAGAATGAGACCCACCACCCTTGATAGAATCAACATGAACATGTGATCCCTTGGTGAAAGTGGATCCCACCTTACTTCCAAGGTAAACCTTTTCATAAAACCATTTCAAATGGTTATATCTCCCACAAAGATGAAAAATCCTATAATCCTCCATACAATGAGAGTTGTTATGACTATACTTCCCACATTAGTAGCATATAACATTTTTCCCCTAAAAAATCCCCTAAAACTAGTCCTATAAGAAGATGACTACTCTTGTGCATCCTTTTTTGACCAGAAGAAGCACTATGGATAAATGCTGCACTAACTGAAGCTCTTCCCAAACATTTTCTTCCAATTATGTCTACCTCAACTAAAGAATATTTATCCCCTACATCGACAAATATCATAAGGAACAAAACAACTATCGTCAAAAGAACATCGTCCATAAACCACATCTCAAACATTCAAGCCTTTAAGAAATCATTTGTGATAGAATATGCTTCTAGACACACCAACTTAGAAAAATATATGGAGTACTCAAGAACAATATGCTTCCTTTTCTCTAAGGTTTGAAACACTTTGGTATTTTTCACAAGTAAAGTCTTAGGATAAAACTATTAATTTAATGTTTTCATAAAAGAAACTCTGGTAATAACATCATGAAATATAGATTTCACTATAGAGTCACACTATCTTCTTCCTTCCCCCCAAGCATATATGTGGAATAACCCACCTGTGAATATTTAGTTGTCTTAAATAAAATTGAATATCCTCTCAATTTATTCAAGAAAATCCTTTGATTTTTGGGTTCCTTTTCCACCATTGACGATATGTGGATGTTTCTTGGTAAATTATAAACAATGATCCACTACTCATCATAGGTTCATGCCACCCACTGAACCAAGAGTCTGAATGGTATGGATAACTATTTCAACCAATGAAGGGACCAATGGAGTACCCACTTATAGAACTTGCCTCATGACATCCCCTCTAATATTTCAAATATCTCTTCTAGGATGGATTTCCTATGAGTCATGTGTCAAAAAACAACCAGTCATATTAAATCTACAAGACCATTGAACAAACTTCTATAATCCAATTTTTTTAAAATGATAATAATTTAATGAAATTTTGATTTCTACCACAAGAATACAACACCCTTTGAAAGGAAAAATTCCATCTAAATAAACTACCCACTGATTTTATTCAAATGACCATATAGAAACCAAGCCCCAAACATTGTATATATGTTAATTTAAAAATATTTCCCATAAAATACATTCAAATGAACTCAAATAATTAGGTTTTAGACTTTGTAATGATTTTTTGACTTCCCATTGTTACTTAGATTCATTTATCGGAGTGATTTGGCTAGGCCCCTTATCTACACCTACTATCCAAATTCTGATGATATTACTCTAGCATAACTGAGACATAAAACCAACTCAGGAAGTGATGACACACATCATATTGAGTAACCTCTTTAATAGAAAATTGTAACATACCAACCATAGTAAATCAAACTAGTCACTTTGGTCAACCTATTCCAGGATGAGGTACAAGAAATATAAAAAACAAGTCTTGAATAAAATAAAAATAATACATAAAAACATATTAAAAATAAGAAACATAGGTAGATACTAATATTCCAGACGTGAAAACCCATGAAGCAAGATAATTTAAAATAAAAAAAATCTTTATGACCAACCATCACCACAAAAAAGAACCCCATACCAAAATAGTGATAAAAATTGAATCTAACATGCTATAAAATTCACTTACCTTTACCCATGTCCTATAAAAAGTTCTAAAATTTCCCAAGGGTATGCAGTATTGAGTAAGAAATAGTGCCTAGTAAGAAACCACTAAAAACTCTATATGATTTATAATATCTATAATATAGAAGTTATATAATTATCAAAAAATAGTTTATATTCCTTTTTATTAATTAAAAATTTTGAAATCAAATCTTAAAGAATCCTTGGGTTTTATAATAATTTCATGTCATATTTTACAAGGATAAAATGATTCTAGTCATAAAATAAATAGTTAAACATACTGAAATACAAATATACATGTGATACAACATTCATGAAATAATCTATTATGAAATAAACAACTAGTAACAAAAATGAACCATCCATTTGAGCTATAGACTATGTTAAAATACATACTGGACAATAACAATTAAAAAATCATAATTTTGGATCTGACTAATATCGAGTCCCTCCACAGTCCATCAATATATCATAGGTCACCTCCAATTTGTGTCACACACACTATGGTCACCCATGTATCATTCTGGATGCACCAAAGGTTTATGTTGGGAATTGTTTGTCAATTTCCAATTCAAAAACCATGATCACATATTTATAAATCCATTTAGGAGAAAATAAAATAATAATTTGGGATTGAAAATTCATTTCTTATCAAATCATGGAATTTAATTTTCAAATAAAAAACCCATTTAAATAAAAATCCATTTCTTTTTCAATTTTCTACACATGAAAATTCCACTTCAAATATAATGGAATCAATAAGACTGACAGAAAATTCAATAAATTGGAAGGCATGAGTAGATCCACGTATCTGAAGGACATAGATATCCAAACTACCATTGACAATAAGGATTGTAAACCACAAGACCTACCATTAAAATACAAGGAACAACAAGTGAATGAAAAAGATTTATTTAAAATACTATCTGATTACAAAATAATAACCAAACGACAACTGCAAATAGAACCACAAAAAAATCCAAAAAAAATTATTAAACAGAGAGGATAAATCCAACAACAGCATTGATCAATAGAATAAGTAATCAATTCATATAGAATGGATCCACCCAAAATTACCTAGGTAGGAATTAGAGTCAAGATTGGAGAGATTCATAAGGAATTAAGGAAACATATCACTCGTATTTTCTCTAAAAACCTATATTATGGAATTTACATTGTGTGTAACTCATTTTCACATAGTGTAATCATTAGATTCTGTATATTCCAAAGAACCATTGTCTTTTTTATTAAAAATAATATTTTTTCCTTAAATGGAATGTACTTGATATAAAACATGTAAACAATTCACTTGGTGTATTCAGGTCACAACTTGTTCCCGAAAACCATTAAATGGCATGTACTCAACTTAAAAGGAATGTAATTTCCCAGAGAGTATCAGAAATTTTTTTAAAAAAAAATTTAAAAAAAAAATTGACTTCACCATTCTAGGTATCCTCTAAATTTTATGGTCATTAAAACTCATCCAACCAAAACAAAATCCAAAATAAATGATTTGAAAATATTTTAAATAATGAAAATAAGGCACTACATGAATTTCATAATGTTATGATCATAGATACTTTTTTTAATGTTAGTTCACTCACTATTTATTTATATCACCTATTTTTATATGATTTTGTAAGGGGGCATTCTCCTAAAAACCTGAAAACATGTTTGATGATTTTAAAAACAAAAAATCTTTAAAATTGATTCATTTGACTCCTCTAAAAAATTTAATCATATTAATGATGATTATAAAGGCTCTATATTCTATAATAGTTAAATTAATGATTAAATAGGTAATTTAATTTATTGTTTGTATTAATATGAGCAAGTACATTGGTTCCTTCTTTAAAATATCTGAATCTTCCTACCTTCAATTTTGGATTCCTTTTGATATCCAGGTAGTCCAAAATTCTTATACACATGACCAGTGAGGTATTCTTTGATCAATAGGTTTTCTTTATCTAGTTTCCAAGAATTTAAAACCCCACTATTTAAACTCCACTTTTTAGTTCTGGAATAAAAAGAAAATTTTTAGGGAGGATTATATATTCCACTTCCCCTTTTATTTAGTGATTTATGATTTCTATATTATCAAAATATTCTAGTAAAAGTATATTGATTTATTAAATAATAAAAAACCAATATTTTTCAATAAAAGATGAGGAATGATTATCATTATTATATCATATAATTCTATAGAGATAAAATATTATTTCATATGAAATAATTATTATTTTTTATGAAATAAAGATTTGAGAATACTAATTAATAAATCATTAATCTAGACATTATATAGAAGAGAGAAAATATTAATGTATGTATAAATTTTAATTAATTTGGGATTAAAAAATATTAAAATGGTTATAAAAACTCTTAGAGAGATGTATGAACTAATAAAAACACATTAGTATTTTAGTTGATGATTACATTAAAAATCATAGATTTCATTATCAATGACCTTAAGGTAGTAAGATATTTAATTTAGATAAAAAAATCAGGTTCATGGAATGATTATTAGTTCATGTGTGTGCATCCTCATGAGTCATATGTTGATAATTTATCACAAGATTATTGACTTGTTCTTAGGTTTCATGCATATAGATTTTTACTATTAGGATTCCTGCATTATTTGACATGACACTTGATTTTAAATTTTATCTTGTATGACTTTTATAACTTATTAATATGTCTTATATGGCTGAGAATAAATTTTGATCATATTAGATTATCACTAGTGATGTATTTTTCAGTCATTGGTCAGTATATACCTAGGATTCCCAAATAATGGGATGTGTTACAAATGGTTTTTGGCTATCCCATTGTGGGGAAGTGTCAGGTGGATGAATGATATTTCTTATAGCTTGCAACCGAAGTAGGTATAGATGATCTTTGAGTACATGAATTATGTTTTTTTCATTTTTGATATATGTATGGTTATATATATATTTGTTATTTTCATGCAATATAACTATAAACCATAAGAACTTATGTTAAGGGTGGTTAGTGTTGTCTTACAAAGTCTTACAATCACACCCTAATCTAGAATTTTTGTGTGCTTATAGATTTATGATTAACGACCAGAAAAAGGACATGGAAACTATAGTGGATTATTGATTAAGCTAATTATAATACTTATAAATTTATGTATAGAGTCTTAACATGGCGTGTACTGCTATTTTTTAAGCACTCTACCAAAAAATAAGGATGGTTTGTAAATAATAGTTATGTTATATTACTTTACATATTGTTACTGCATGGAAAGGTTTATTTTTATAGGCTACTAATCGAATGGTTAAATGTTATTAATTATTTACTAATTAGTCTTATCACTTTTATTATTATAATATTATGTTAACATGGTATTAAGGCCATATAATTCCCATAATTTATTATAATCCCTATTCAATATTTAAAATCCTCTTACATATGGTGATGTATGAATAAGGTCCTGTGGAAATCCAGCTCAAACCTAGTGTTTCGGGACATAGTGTTAGAAAATTGTATCAAATGAACAGATTAAGTAAATTATTTATTCTCTTTAACTTAATTAAGGGCTTTTTTAATAATAGTTAGTATAGTTGGGATTCACGTAGGGAATTATTTCACTGCATAGATAAAAATGTATAGTGGACCCCTAAGTTACAACGAAAGGGAGACATTATGTTGATGTAGTCTGATATTAACATTGATTTAATTGAGTAGTGGTGATGCACATAAGTATGGTTTAGTTTTTTATGGGAATTTTTATTTCATTCATTATTCATTATAGGAACACATTTTATATTAAATATATATATTTCTTACATTTGAATTAGAGAAAATAGTTAAATATTTGTTCAAATTGTGATATGTTAATTGATGCATTATTTCATGGAATCTTAATTCAATCTTGTTGTATTAAATTCTTGATTATATATATGTGGTTGTGACTAATATAATGATACAAGTGGCTTGGATTGGGTCATGAATAGTTTATATGGGGTTATAAAAATTTCATATCAGAATCCTCTTAAGTTGATCATTTTTGTAAAATATTATGTGTTCCAGTTTGTTATTAATGTTTCTATGTTTATATATTGGACTTATAAAGGAGTTTTACCGGGAATTCAAGAAATTTTACTTTGATTATTCCTTTCACAACACATTTGAAACTATGTTGTAGAGGATGATGAAAGTGATCATACTACCATATTAGCTCAATCGAGTCAAGTTATAGAACCAATCCAAAATGGAATATTTAAAATAGGTCCTGTTGAAGGTGGTGGAGCTGAGAAAGATGAGATGATTATGGTCAATTATGATTGAAAATTCTATCTCTAGGATGTAGAGTATTGGATATGTATAATTGGGAATATTATCTTTTTGGTAGAGACCTTATAGGATTTTAAGGTTAATCTTGTGACTATAATGATTCATGGCACGTCTATATGATGATGTGCTGTCGTTATACATTTTATAAGATAGGTAAGACTTTCATGGGTGGTATTTATGGATATCTTATTCTAGGATATCTTTTACAATTCACTTGATCTAGATTGAGCTCAAGAGTTCTTTGACCTCTATTAAGGGATGATGAAAACGACTTCCTACATAATTAAAATTACAGAGTTTATTTTCATTACTCCTCTTAATGAGGGGAACAAGGTGAATATGCCCAGAATTTTTGATAATGATTTTTTCCATGAGATAAAATTTTTTATGTAGATCCTGGATCTAACAATCTATATTGTCATGATTTTTATGGATCTAGTGATTGAGAATGGAATTTAAGAAGAAAATGATTCAATTATTTTTTTGGTTGTTAGGTTGATTGACATTTAATTTCTCTAGTTTGGTAACAGTTTCCTATTCCTATAATAAGTATAGGATGTTAGAGGATATAATCTATAGGGGGTAGTTGAATGTTATATTATAGAAATTTTTCCTTGAAACCCTATGGGAGAGATGCCTCTTCTAGGTTATAAAACTACTAATGGATGGAAGGATTCCATATATATTGTATGTATTCTCTCAAGGATTGTACCTAGTGTAGTAGAAAAAGATATCTGAAGTGGTTATATAATAAAACATCATTGATTCATTTAGAAATTATAAGAACAAGACCAAAATAACAACTATAAACCCCAGAAGGTTTGGTAAATTAGGTGACTCATGATCCTTCATGGGGTATTGGTTGGGTTGATGGAATGTCTTGCACATTTTATCCATCTCCAAATTATAGTGTGGAAGGATCTCCTACTATGTGATCTATGTTCATGATTTCTTCTACACTATCTATTTCAATGTTCTATACTAGAGGATCCATTTTGTTTATATCATATCAAGTAGTTGATGAGTTTTATTTATCGATTATTTCTATTTGTAGTTTCTATCTATCTATATACCCCATGGAGAGAAGATGGATCATATTTATATCTTTTTATACTATCTGATTATGGAAGCTAGAATTTAAAATGGTCATAGCTTCATAATTTTACCCAGGTCAGGTTGCTACATGATACTAGGCTTATACTGGTTGACTAGTTAATGTGAAAACATTTATTATTATCTAAGAGGAGTGAAATATTAATTTATAAATGGGTAAATATTCATATTGACCATTTGATGGGAAATTGATTTAGGAATAATGGTACTAAACCCACTTTAAAAATAATTTCTTATTATAGGTTACTAGAATTTTCTATTTGAGGATTACATGGTGAATCCCTCCTTTTCTCCTCAATTATGAGACCAATAGAATAATTTTTTCTAGAGTATTTATTGGGAATCCTCCTAATATGAGATTTGTGTTTCAGATTGAATTTTTTATTGGTTCATAATCCCAATCAATTAAAAAATATGTAATGGAACTAGAATATCTAAAAGAACTTATCTTATAGATGAATGATCTCGATGATACATGATTCATTATACCATTCACATCCTATTAGGGCTCATTAAAGTGGTTTTATTGGAATACATCTAATAGTATTTTTCTTCATGTCGATTACTAGAAGCAATATCAAATCATTATAATGAAATATTACTCATTGAAAAAATTGGTTATTTTTTTGATTAATTGGGAAAAAGCCCAAATTTTTTCAAATATTGATCTACTTTTGGATACCATCATCATTGGGATATAAATGAATACATGTTGAAGAAATATTTTTGGAGTGGGAGTGTATTGTATGAATAATTTGTTATGGAGTTTGGACTGATAGATGTTCTAGAAGTTATCATAACATTCATGACCATTTTCTTCCTACCACACGTGGAATCCTTCATCATTATGTTCGATGATGAAATTATTACATATTAAAAGACATTAGATTCACATGCATGACACTTGTATATAATATTGAGTATGATTGGAGCACATCAACTTAATACCTTGTACTTGAAGTGTCACATTCCAATATGGGTGGTTCACATTCATTATCATGTTATTCTAAATTAATGAATATTATTTATCTAGATAAGGTTTATGTAACACCCTGATATTTTATGAGAAGTATATTTTTTTTATGTATTATGTTATACGGAAATGAATCTTCTACTACACACAACACTATCTTGGCTTGCGTTACACGCAATCGCGACCTTCCTCGATAGCGTGTGTAGTACGCAATACCGAGTTTCACTAAACAACGATATATTATAATATTATAAACTAGCCGTTAAAAATAGTATTAAATTAATTTTGAATTTTATAACATTATAATTCATCTTATACATTTTCTAGAATGAGGTATGAAAACAAAATCAGTTTTTTGGATAAAAGAATTATTTTTCAAAAAATGCAGTTTTACCGCCTTTTGATGGTGCACCCACTTTAAATCTAGTTTTTGACAATTTAATAAGTTCAATTTGAAAGAATAAAATTATTCCTTATAATCAAGATATAAAAATTTACTTTGGATAGATTTTTCATATTATTATGATAACATTTATATTTTAATGAATAGTAAAAACACGCTATATTTTAATTAAAAACTACTTTTTTCATCGCAATACTTTATATGGTTAAATTATAATATTTAATGTTTTTAAAGTATAAATAGAATATATTTTTACCATTTAATATAATTTATGTCATTAGAATTAATTTTACATTGAATTCATCGCTAAAAACATTTCAATCTTTGGCAATGTTTTAACTTTTAAAACTCGTTTGCTTAAAAACGGGATTAATTTTAAATTAATTACTGAAACTTCTGTGTTTTCAATTTTGAAAAATGGATTCCATATTTAGAATCATTGGGTCCAAATTATGTTAATAGTTTACTTTTTTTTGATTTTATGAATAGTAACTACGGTAATTTTTATTTACTATGGTTAAAGGTAAATAGGGTAATTCAATGTTACAAGAATATTGTAATAATTCAAAATTACCTTGAAACTTGTCCCAACCTTATTTTATGAGTAGTTTCCGACCATGGTCATCCTTGGGTCTATTTTGGGACCCCATTGAGCCACTTGGTAGTGACAATGACAATTTGGATTAATTAATTTAATGTAAAGACAAAATTGACATTAACAAAAATCTTTTAGTAATTAATTATTATAAGGAGTTATATAAATTATATTTTCAACTATAAATATTCATTAGAAAGATAAAAGTATTTCCTACATAATGGTATTTTATTTGTAATTTTTTGACAATAAATAATTTAATTTATTTATGACACAATTATGATGCAGTAATTATCTTATTAATGAAATATTGACATAATTGATGTTATAAATACCCAAATAAATGTAATTTGAGAATTTTTATGAATTAAAATAATTTTATATGTTAATATTAGATGTTATTATTGATTTAATTAACTTTGTTTTAACTAATCATTCTTTTATGATTTTCACAAAAATCAAGTACCAAATAGTGTCAAAACTGACATAAAATAGTTTTTAAAACAAATATTATATTATTAATTGTTATTATATTCATAAAAATCTAATGTTCAGAAAATATACTTATATCATGATAGGTTTATCATTAATTGACCACTTGGGTGTCTCTTGGATGTATATGATAAGTATATTAACTATATAATATAAAAATACAAAGTGACATGGTAAATGTGAATCTAATTAACTAAGAGTTAAAACCGAAAGATAAGGTTAATATAATAACCTAAACTTGTCTAAATTATAGTTGATGACAGGATTTATACCCATACCTACCTTATATTCTAAATAAATCAATTTGGATCTATTAAAAACCGAATATGACTTTATAATAAAATAATAGTCTTTAGTTTTTCCAAAGGTGCCCCTCTCCTCCCTTATAAAAGGGTACCTCCTCCCTCTCTTCCTCACACCAATTTGAGCCTTAAATCTTGGCAAAACCCTGACCATTTTACTTCCCCACTTACTGTGAAACCTACTAGAGGTACTGGTCTTCTCAAAAGTCCAACTCTAGTGCCTTAAGAGAATGTTTAAAGGAGGCACTTCGAGAAAGAGGTAATACCTTCTACCGTTTTCTTCAAGTTCCATTCTTCTTCTACTCCCTCTTTTTTAGTTGTTTAATTATGAGGTAATAACATTAGTATCCCTAATATACTGATATTTTATTATAAATATGAAACAACCCTATTTAACCTCTTATCCATCCTATGGAAAACGAAATGATCACGCGTGCGTACGTACGAAATACCGTCTCCACGCCGTGGTGTAATCTATTTTCCACCACCACCTTACTTGGATGGGTATAATGGTGTAAATAATAACTATATATTATTATTTTAAAGTGTTATTGATTATGAAATAGTATACATACACTCCAATACAATTCCACGATCATGGGAACGATATCATCGCTCGTGCGTACGTACGGCCTACCGTCTCCATGATGTGATGTGACTCGTTCTATATGATCTTCATTGAATAATGATTATATAAATGAATTGAATGAATTAATATGATATATATTACACTAATACCATTCTGTAAATGACGTATATATAACCTAAAGATAAGAATAATAAATTATTCGACAAAACACGCATTAGAACAAAAAGTAATAAACACCCGAATACAAGTAGCAATGAAATATTACTAATAAGAAGCTAATAATATGACCATATATGATATCATAACAATAATTATGATTTTGTAATAAGTCAATAACATTATTTAAATCATTATACAGGAGGTTCGGACACTTACGAAGCAAATCGGACCTAAGGTAAGGGAAAATATCACAATCTCATTTTATCCGAGATTGTTTATACTTTTGTATTTACTAGGGTGTATTTTATCATCCACATACATGTTTCCTCAATATGTAATATTATTTCCATCCACCTATAATTTTTTAAATCCTATTTTACCCTTAGGTTGGTTTTTAGTATAAGATATGAAAGGAATCTTTTGTCGTTTTTCGTATGAGGTACTTTTTGACTTTTCCGACAAAAGTACGAGACGAATGTTTTTTTTAACTTATACGGAATGAATGGATTTTTAAAACATTATCTCCAAGAAGATTACTTTACAAGTTTTCAAGTTTATTTTTAATCAACTTATTTTAGTTTATAATTGTATGAAATGTTAATAAAGGAAAATGTTTTTTAAGTAGAAAGGATATTTTCCTCAAGAATGGAGTTCAAGTGTTTTATCAAAATTATTTTCCATCTAAGATAATATAGGGTTATATTTCTATCCCTATTATTACATTGATTTTATTATGTTGTGATGGAATTATTTTTATGAATTCCTTTATCTTATATGAATTTTTTTATGATGTCATGATGTTTAAGAATCCCATTTTTATTACATGGGTTATGCAATGATGTATGATTTATGATTTTGTGGAACACATAAGAATGGTATCATTATGAGATGGGTGGGACCTATATCTCCCTCCAATGCAATGGGTAAATATTTATATCTCATGATATATACATGGATGGGACGGAAGGTTAATCTGGTTTAGTGAAACAGGACTGAAACGAGGAGTGAACTCGGTTCATAAATGGACTTTGTCTGCTAAGATTTTCTTGGATATGAGTCTTTACTACTAAGGAATGATTATCTATGATTATGTGTTTATGACAAAAAGTTTCATGTTTTAAGTTATGATTATTGGGATTACATTTCACTTCTATGATTTATCCCATGATATGAAATTATGATTTCTTTTGCAGGATAAGTTTTCCAAAATGTTATGTTCTTATGAATATGATGTTATTGATTTTTCTTTTGTTTACCCTTACGGAGAATTTTAGATCACCCTTTTGTATTTTTTCTTTCCCCGAGGTCAGGTAGAAGGTTATTAAGTAGGATATGCCAAAAGGGACTCTAGATATGATGAAATAAATGGGAGACAATGTAGATTCTTTATGAACCATTTGTTTATGTTTCCCAGTTTCTAAAGACACTATACCTATACGGTCCTTTCATGGTCTTGTTATATGTTGTAATAAGTGTGCTTCAATTTTGAAGTATTAACAATGTATGTAAAGTATGGGTCGCTATAGTTGGTATTAGAGGAAAGGTATAGTCAACCTTTGGAAACTAGGATGTGAAAGCCTTAGTAAGAAACCTAAGGATATTTTTAACCATAGAACACAATCTTAGTGTTTTAGAAATGGCCATGAACAACCTATGATAATACCTCATGTGTGAAATTTTATTCTTGATTATGTGGTTTTCCTATTATAATTAGTGTTTCTCACACTATTCTTCTTGGTTTTAGTCAATGGCTGGAACCCGAAGGAACCGTGTTAATGCGGAATGAGACGGGCAATGCAATGATTGTCCCCATGAGCAACCAAACGTTATGGGAGATGGAATGAAAAATCTTGTAGCCATGATCACAAAACTTTCTCAAGCTATGAATCATACAGGACTTCCAAATGAGCGAAGGAAGGAGCAACATTCTGTTGAATCCTTCATGAGGCAGTGTCCACCTCCATTCAGTGGGTCTTCTGATCCATTAGTGGCTGAACAATGGATCAGTACCACTGAAAAGATATTTTCAGTTCTTTAATGTTCTGAACATGATAAAGTCATCTTAGCAGTTTATCGTTTGGAAGGTGAAGCTGATCAATGGTGGAATCTTATTAAAAATATGATGCAAAGGGATGAAATTTGGTCCATGGAATGGGACAAGTTCAAGAACTTGTTTTTCAATAATTACTTCCCTCGTATTCTTCGAACAAAGATGGATAAGGAGTTTCTTGAACTAAATCAAAAGGATGACGAATCTGTTGGTACCTATGAAGCAAATTTTACAAGACTTGCAAGGTATGCTTCTGGTATTATTATCCAACCCGAGAGTAAGATAGATCGATTCATTAGTGGCTTAAAACCAAGTCTTCGAAGGGCGTTAGCCATAAGGGACTTAAATAGCTATGAGGAAATCATTTGATGTGATCTCAAGGTGGAGATGGAGATTGGAGTAACCCATCAGTCATATGGGTTTGATAAGAAGAGGAAAATGGAATTCAAAGGAAAATCTAAAGAGCACACTGAAAAGAAGATGAGTTTTCCCTTATTCTCAAAGTGTGGAAAGAAAAATGCAGGAAATTTTCTTAAGGGGACAATCAAATGATATAAGTGTGGAAAAGAAGGTCATCGGGCAATTGAATGTCGAAATAATGGGAAGAAAATGTCTAATGATGCAAAAAAATGAAGGGATACACAGAATGAACCTACTACACTTCAATATTTCAAGTGCAAGGAAATGGGGCATTATGCTAATCAATGCCCTAATCCAAGGGTTGATGATGATGATCGACGTCAACAAAATCTTAAGGCAAAAGACAAAGTAAAGTCACATGCAATTTCTATCAGCGATGTGGAGTACAATACTGAAGTGGTGAAAGGTACACTTACCATCCACTCTAAAGTAGCAAATGTTTTATTTGATTATGGATCCACCCACTCTTTTATTTCTAAAGAATTTTCTAAGGGTATCATCGTATTACCTCAACAATTAGATGTTGAGTTAGATGTGACAACTCCTAATGGCACAACAGTCACATCAAAAGTTTATAATTCTTCTCCGATTGAAGTTTGTGGGAAAGTGCTTTCTGCAAATCTTGTGATCCTTCCTATAGTGGAATTTTATGTGATTCTTGGAATGGATTGGCTTTCTTTATATGGATCTCATATCAATTTCTAAATAAGGGAAGTCACATTTCATATTCCAGATCAATCTATGATCGCCTATCGATGCAAGGATGAACATAACCTTCCAGTGGAAATTTCTTCCATCTTATGGGTCTTGATTCCACTAAATGAAGGTTATTTATCTCAAATGGTTGGTGAGAAACTCACGATTAAGAATATTCCCATTGTACGGGAGTTTGACGATGTTTTTCTAGAGAAATTGTCAGGTCTTCCACCAAATCGTGAAGTAGAGTTTTCAATAGAACTCGTACCGGGTGATTTGCCTATTTCAAAGACACCTTATAGAAAATGGCCCCAATTGAGTTGTAGGAATTGAAGAAGCAACTCCAAGAGAATCTTGGTAAGGGATTCATATGCCCTAGTGCATCACCTTGGAGAGCACATGTTCTGTTTGTTAAGAAGAAAGATGGATCAATGAGACTCTTCATTAATTATCGAGAACTTAACAAGATCACTATCAAGAAAAAATATCATCTCCCACGCATTGATGACTTATTTGACCAACTACGCGGAGCTCAATACTTTTACAAGGTTGATCTTCATTCAGTTTATCATCAATTAAGGGTCAAAAGGGAGGATATACCAAAGATTTCTTTCAGTACAAGGTATGGAAACTATGAATTTATAGTGATTCCATTTGGTCTTACTAATGCCCCTGCTATCTTCATGGATCTGATAAATGGAGTCTTTAGATACTATCTTGATCAGTTTGTGGTAGTCTTTATAGACGATATTATTGTCTATTCAAAGAGCAAGTAAGAACATGAAAATAACTTGAGAATTATATTTAAGACCTTGAGAAATGAGAAGATTTATGCCAAATTTACCAAGTGTGAATTTTGGCTTCAAAAAGTTGCATTTTTGGGTCACATAATCTCAAAATAGGGGATATCTATGGATCCAGCAAAAACAGAGGTTATCGAAAGATGGTTGAGACCAACAATAGTAACTGATATCCGAAGTTTTCTTGGTTTGGCTGGATATTATCGACGTTTTCTGAAATATTTTTCATGATTATCTAATCCACTCACCAAGATGACTCGGAAAGGAGTTAAGTTTGTTTGGATGGAGGAATGTGAAGTGAATTTCAAGGAGTTGAAAAGAAGGTTATCTAGTGCACCTGTGCTCACACTTCCTTGTAGTGGAGAAAGGTTTGTGATCTACAGTGATTCATCCAAGAAGGTATTGGGGTTTGTTCTTATGCAAAATTATATGGTGATAGCTTATGCCTCACGACAGTTGAAAATCCATGAGCAAAATTACCCAACTCATGATTTGGAGTTAGCTGTGGTAATCTTTGCATTAAATATTTGGAGGCATTATCTTTATGGATAAAGGTGTGATATTTATACTGATCATAAAAGATTAAAGTATATTTTCACACAAAAGG
The DNA here is from genome assembly GCA_963277665.1 of Viscum album. NCBI lineage: Eukaryota > Viridiplantae > Streptophyta > Magnoliopsida > Santalales > Viscaceae > Viscum > Viscum album. The sequence continues at coordinate 857,367,308 of OY728157.1, read as the reverse complement.
AGCTGAATATGCACCAAAGAAGATGGTTGGAGCTGATTAAGGATTACTACTTCTCAATTCATTACCACCCTGGGAAAGAAAACAAAGTGGCAGACGCATTAAGTCAACAAGACCATGCCAGTTTATCCATGATGAGGATCACAGAAGATCCAATATTTATGGATTTACAAAGGATGGATCTTGGAATTATAATGGAAGTGGGAAAATCGTATCTTTCTCAAATGAATGTTCAACCATCTATACATGTGAAGATTAAAGAGGCGCAGAAAGAAGATGTCGAGTTACAAAAGAAGGTGAGAAATGTTCCTGAATTCAACCTTGATTGTGATGGGATAATAAAGTTCAGGAATCGGGTTTGTGTTCCTCCCATCCCAGAATTAAAGAAGGAGCTGCTAGATGAGGTTCATAGTTCTTCATTCTCTATTCATCCTGGAAGCACGAAGATGTATAGGGACCTGAAAGAGTACTTCTGGTGGGATGGCATGAAAAGAGATGTTGCTGAATATGTCTCTCGATTCTTGGTTTGTCAGTAAGTTAAAGATGAGAGACAGAAGTCCAAGGGGATGTTACAACCATTAACTATACCAGAATGGAAATGGGAAAACATCACTATGGACTTTGTCACTGGACTTCCTAAAACATCCAAAGGCAATAATGCTATCTGGGTCATAGTTGATCGTCTTACAAAGTAAGCACACTTAATTGCTATAATAGAGGATTTCTCTCTGGATTAGCTTGCCATGATATATGTAAAGGAAGTGGTAAGATTGCATGGAGTACCACTTTCCATTATATCTGATCGGGATCCGAGGTTTACCTCAAAGTTCTTGCGAAGTCTTCAGCATACTCTGGATACAGAGTTGAGTTTCAGCACTGCTTATCATCCTCAGACAGACGGTCAGTCTGAGAGGACAATTCAAACTCTAGAAGATATGTTGAGAGCTTTCTCTATGTATTTCAAAGGTGGTTGGGATCAACACCTACCTTTGGTGGAATTTTCTTATAATAATAGCTTTCACTCCAGTATTCAGATGGATCCTTATGAAGCTCTCTATGGAAAGAAATCCAGGACTCCAACTTGCTGGGATGAAGTTGGGGAAAGAAATCTATTAGGACCTAATCTTATTGATGAGATGGTAGAAAAGGTCATATCTATTCAACAACACATAAGCGCAGCTCAAAGTCGACAAAAAATTTATGCCGACAACCGAAGAAAATACCTAGAGTTTGAAGTGGGTAATAAAGTGTTCTTATGAATATCTCCTTGGAAGTGAGTAATGAGATTTGGAAAGAAGGGAAAGTTGAGCCCTAGATATATCAGTCCTTTTGAAATTCCGGATCGTGTTGGGAAGGTAGCTTACCGATTGGTGCATCCACCGAATCTCTCTCAAGTTCATGATGTGTTCCATGTATCTCTCCTAAGAAAGTACATACCTGATCCTTCACATGTACTAAGCTCAGAAGTTGTACCGTTGGAACAAGATATTTCTTATAAAGAACAGCCAATAGAGATTCTAGATCGTAGCGAAAAAGTCCTACGGAACAAGACCACACACTTGGTGAAAGTTTTATGGAGGAACCACCAATTAAAAGAAGCTACATAGGAACTTGAGGATATGATGAGGGAGAGGTATCCTCATCTGTTTATTACGAAGTGACGAATTTCGAGGGCGAAATTCATTTTAAGGGGGGTAGAATGTAACACCCTGATATTTTATGAGAAGTATATTTTTTATGTAATATGTTATATGGAAAGGAATCATCCACTACACACAACACAAGCTTGTCTTGCGTTACACGCAATCGCGACCTTCCTAGATAGCGTGTGTAGTACGAAATACCGAGTTTCACTAAACAACGATATATTATAATATTATAAACTAGCCGTTATAAATAGTATTAACTTAATTTTTAATTTTATAACATTATAATTCATCTTATACATTTTCTAGAATGAGGTATGAAAACAAAATCAGTTTTTTGGATAAAAGAAGTATTTTTAAAAAAAATGCAGTTTTACCGCCTTTTGATGGCGCACCCACTTTAAATCTAGTTTTTCACAATTTTATAAGTTCAATTTGAAAAACTAAAATTCTTCCTTAGAATAAGGATATAAAAATTTACTTTGGATAAATTTTTCATATTATTCTGATAACTTTCATATTTTAATGAATAGTAAAAACACGCTATATTTTAATTAAAAAACTATTTTTATCGCAATAATTTTTATGGTTAAATTATAATATTGAATGTTTTTAAAGTATAAATAGAATATATTTTTACCATTTAATATAATTTTTGTCATTATCATTAATTTTACATTGAATTCATAGGTAAAAACATTTCAATCTTTGGCAATGTTTTAACTTTTAAAACCTGTTTACTTAACAACGAGATTAATTTTAAATTAATTACTGCAACTTATATATTTTGAATTTTGAAAAATAGATTCCATATTTTGAATCAGTGGTTCAAAATTATGTTAATAGGTTACTTTTATTTTTTTTTGATATTATGAATAGTAACTACGGTAATTTTTATTTACTACGGTTAAAGGTAAATAGGGTAATTCAATGTTAAATGAATATTATAATACTTCCAAATTACCTTGACACTTGTCCTAACCTTATTGGATGAGTATTGGCCGACCATGGGCATCCTTGGGTCGATTTTGAGATCCCATTGAGCCACTTGGTAGTGACAATGACAATTTGGATTAATTAATTTAATGTAAAGACAAAATTGACATTAACAAAAATCTTTTAGTAATTAATTCTTATAAGGGGTTATGTAAATTATATTTTCGACTATAAATATTAATTAGAAATCTAAAACGATTTGATACATAATGGTATTTTATTTTTAATTTTTAGACAATAAATAATTTAATATATTTATGATAAAACGATGATGCAGTAATTATCTTATTAATGAAATATTGACATATTTGATGTTATAAATACCCAAATAAATGTAATTTTAGGATTTTTATGAATTACAATAATTTTTTATGTTAATATTACATGTTATTATTGATTTAATTAACTTTCTTAGAACTAGTCATTCTGTTATTATTTTCACAAAAATCAATTACCAAATAGTGTGAAAATTGAAATAAAATAGTTTTTAAAACAAATATTATATTATTAATTGTTATTATATTCCTAAAAATATAAGGTTCGGCCAAGATACTTATATAATGATAGGTGTATCATTAATGGACTACTTGGGGGTCTCTTGGATGTATATGGTAAGTTTATTAACTATATAATATAAAAATACAATGTGACATGGTAAATGTCAATCTAATTAACTAAGAGTTAAAACTAAAAGATAAGGTTAATATAATGACCTAAACTTGTCTAAATTATATTGGATGAGACTATTTAGACCCATACCCACCTCATATTCTAAATAAATCAATTTTTAGCTATTAAAAACTGAATATGACTTTATAATAAAATAATATTGTTTAGTTTTTTCAAAGGTGCCCCTCTCCTCCCTTATAAAACGGCACCTCCTCCCTCTCTTCCTCAGACCAATTTGAGCCTTCAACCTTGGGAAAACCCTGACCATTTCACTTCCCCACTTACTATGAAACCTACTAGAGGTACTGGTATTCTCAAAAGACCATGTCTAGTGCCATAAGAGAAAGTTTAAAGGAGGCACTTCGAGAAAGAGGTAATACCTTCTACCGTTTTCTTCAAGTTCCATTCTTCTTATACTCCCTCTTATTTAGTTTTTTCATTATTAGGTAATAGCATAAGTATCCCTAATATACTGATATGTTATTATAAATATGAAACAACCCTATTTCACCTCTTATCCATCCTACGGAAAACGAAATCACCGCGCGTGTGTACGTACGGAATACTGTCTCCACGCCGTGGTGTAATCTATTTTCCACCACCACCTTACTTGGATGGGTATAATGGTGTAAATAATAACTATATATTATTATTGTAAAGTGTTATTTATTATGAAATAGTATACATACACTCCAATATAATTACACAATCATGGGAACGATATCATCGCTCGTGCGTACGTACGGCATACCGTCTCCAAGATGTGATGCGACTCGTTCTATATGATCTTCATTGAATAATGATTATATAAACGAATTGAATGAATTAATATGATATATATTACACTAATACCATTTTGGAAATGAGGTATCTATAACCTAAAGAGAAGAATAAGAATTTATTCGACAAAACACGCATAAGAACAAAAAGTAATAAACACCCGAATAACAAGTAGCAATGAAATATTACTAATAAGAAGCTAAGAATATTATCATATATGATATCATAACAATAATAATGATTCTGGAATAAGTCAATAACCTTATTTAAATCATTATACAGGAGGTTCGGACACTTACGAAGCAAATCGGACCTAAGGTAAGGGAAAATATCACAATCTCATTTTATCCGAGATTGTTTATACTTTGGTATTTACTGGGGTGTATTTTATCATCCACATCCATGTTTCCTAAATATGTAATATTATTTCCATCCGCCTAAAATTTTTTAAATCCAATTTTACCCTTTAGTGATTTTTTAGTAAATGATATGAAAGGAATCTTTTGTCGTTTTTTGTACAAGGTACTTTTTGACTTTTCCGACAAAAGTGCGAGAAGAATGTTTTTTTAACTTATACGACATGAATGGATTTTTAAAACATTATTTCCAAGAAGCTTCCTTTAAAATTTTTGAAGTTTACTTTTAATCAACATCTTTTAGTTTAAAATTTTATGACATGTTAAGAAAGGAAGATGTTTTTGAAGTAGAAAGGATATTTTCCTCAAGAATGGAGTTCAAGTGTTTTATCAAAATTATTTTCCATATAAGATAATATAGGGTTTTGTTTATATCACTATTATTAAATTTATTTGATTATGTTGTGATGGAATTATTTTTATGAATTACTTTATCTTATATGAATTGTTTTATGATGTCATGATGTTTAAGAATGCCATTTTTATTACATGGGTTATGAAATGATGTATGATTTATGATTTTGTGGAACGCATAAGAATGGTATCATTATGTGATGGGTGGGACCTATATCTCCCTTCAATGCATTGGGTAAAGATTTATATCTCATGAGATAGACATGGCTGGAACGACAGGTTAATCCGGTTCAGTGAAACAGGACTAAAACGAGGAGTGAACTCGGTTCAGAAATGGACTTTGTCCGCTAAGATATTCTTGGCTATGAGTCTTGACTACTAAGAAATGATTCTCTATGATTATGTGTGTATGCCACAAAGTTCCATGTTTTAAGTTATGATTATTGGGATTACATTTCACTTCTATGATTTTTCCCATGATATGAAATTATGATTTCTTTTGCAGATTAAGATTTCCAAAATGTTATGTTCTTATGAATATGATGTGATTGATTTTTCTTTTGTTTACCCTTATTAAGCATTTGAGCTCACCCTTTTGTATGTTTTCTTTCCCCCAGGTCAGGAATAAGGTTATTAAGTAGGATATGCCAAAATGGACTCTAGATATGATGAAATAAATGGGAGACAATGTAGATTATTTATGAACAGTTGTTTATGTTTCCCAGTTTCTAAAGACACTATACTTATACGGTCTTTTCATGGTTTTGTTATATGTTGTAATAAGTGTGCTTCAATTTTTAAGTATTAACAATTTATGTAATGTATGGGTCGCTATAGTTTATGTCATTATGTCCAAGGAAAAACTTAAGAATCTCTTCATGATTCATAGTTTTATTGGTGTGGGTGGGTACTTATGGTGGATCAATCAATAATTTTATAACAAGGAAGCACCCATGACCACGTTGAACAGTAAGAGAGTCAAGATTGAATGGATATATTTTTTTATGATATCTTCATAGAGATGAATAATATTTTTATGTTTAACCCAATCCAAATTCTTCCCTAGAATAGGTAAGGGTGTGTAGTATGTTGTGATGTGGCTAACATTGGATTAGCAATTCTACTTATCCATGGTGATAAGGAAGTTTCTTATGAATGTAATCATATGTGAAACCATTATTGTAAATACTATACTCATTAATAAAGTTGTATGTAGTAATTTATTCTTTGAAATATTAGATTCACTACCTCTTAAATGATATATTTATCATATATAGTGACCAAAAGTATCTATGGTATTTCTTCTCCCAACATGACCTAAATCATTATCAGAGGCATTTGGTAGAATACATAATTATGTTTAACATTGAGATGGATTATTATTCTTAGAAAGTCATTCAATTTTTAGATTCACTAAACAAATAGATATAGTAGTTTATGGAGAGAGTGTCAGATGTTGAGTGGAGTCTAATGGCCTTTTTGGAATATTGGAATGTGGGTGTAGTTTAGGATCAAGGGGGGTCAAATATGAACCCTTAGTGATCACATACATGTTGCAGTAATGAATAAAGGCCTTTTTAGACTTGATCAAGTGTGTATCATAATTTTTTATAGGATGGGTGTAACTGGGGTCCATTTTAGGAGAAAATTTTAATATACATTGTGTGATTATAGATCTTATTAAGGTCATAGTTTCATATTCTATGATAGGGGAGATGATAAGATCCCTATTGGCTATACAGTTGGAGTTGAATCCTAGAATGACAAAGGTTTTTCAAGATATTAGATGATATATTTTTCTGGCCCGTTAGGAATAAATACATTACATGTTTTTCCATTGTATGGCTTGTTAGAATGTCATGGTTTAACATCAGAGACCTCGAGTGTTATTCAATCAACATCTTGTGCAACTATATAAGTGGGATAATTTAACCGTATACTTCATCCTAGGGTTTCCTTGGACATGAAGTGGTTAAGACACAATTTTGGTGCTAGTGGATCAATATTCTTATGGGGGTCACTTCATTCCAACGTATAAATAAACTCTATGGATGAAATAAAAATTACATATGATTTAGAGATAATGTGGATTCACATTTTGCATTCAACCATTATATTCAATAGAGATTCCAATTTTACATCAGGGTTTTGAAAAGTCTTATATAAGATAATGAGTACTTAGTAGAAGATGAGAAAAACCTCTCTTCCATGGATTGGTTAACAGTCATAAAGAACTATACAGATGATAAAGTATATTCTTTGGGTGTGTATTATATATTTCAAAGGAGGATGGGATGTTCAATTGGATATAGTGGAGTTCTCATATAATAATATATTATAAAACTCAATTCAATAATTTATATTTAAATCTTACTATGGGTGTAAAAATTGATCAATAATTTTATTAAATTAGGCTCATGAGTCATCGTTTGATGTCTTCAGTACAATTTGGATTTGTTAGAGTGCATGAAATTGGTTTGGAGATAATAGGTTAAGGATCAGAACATAAAGATTTAATATTATGACCAAAGTAGGAAAGCCTTGTATTTTCATAAGGGAAACAATTTTTTCTGATGGGTGTCCACTCAGTGATGTAATATTTGTTTGAGGAGGCCAACAAATTCTACACCGTAATACATCATAAAATTAGGAATTTTTAAACACATCATGATGGTGGACTATCGGTTGGTTATTACTCCATGTAACCAATATATGAAAAATGTGTATCTTTTGTCTAAGATTTAGAAAAAAAGATTGATCCCATGAATGCTCTTGCCATCAATGATGTTGATTTTTAACTAAATTCATCATTCTTGGAAAAAAATTAGATAGTGGAATGAAGAGAGAAGGTTAGGCGAGGGATAAACCTTTCAGTTTTATAAATTATATGCTAGAATGAATGGATCTAAGAGGAAATATTTGAGTTGGATTCAACTATTCATGCACAGTGGTCTAATTTTTTCAACCCAAAAAACTAAAAATATTTCACAATGATGATAAGTATTAAGAGGGAAATAATTTTAATAGATTTTTTTTATAAAACCTTTTTTGTTTTAATTAATTGTTGTTTTGTGTTAAAATTAAACTTCTTCGGCTATGTTTTTACCCTTATATAGGACTTATTATTTAAACAAGGTTAAATAAAGATTTAAAATTTTAATATAATAGGAATAAGTGTTTTCCATTAGTTTTATATATTTATATTCCCTATTTCATGGACTATATAAGGGTCTTACCAACATCATGTAAGGTTAAATACTTGGATAAAAAGTATGTGTAATTGTAAATCCCTCTTTTTATAAAGCTCAGTATGACTTATATAATGGTATGTTCATGGATCTTTAATGTCGCATAAGGGTGGGCCCCTCACATCGTAATGGAAACTCCTAGTTTTTTTACAATTTTATTAGTTCAATATAATACTATGTATTAGTTTTTTAGGATTATAATCCATGATAGGGGGGAGACCATGTTACACTTACATAGTTCCCTTTTTTTCAAGTAATGTTTTTTCAACACTTTTATCACCTATCCATTCCCAACACAAACCTAAAAACATATTTGAGTATTTTAAGTACGTAAAATCATGGAAAGTAATTATTTTGAAATTTTAAAAATTTTAATTAATAATAATGAAGATAATAAATTTGATTAATTCAATATTTAAGTAAAAAAATTATTAATTTATTTTCCATTTTTTATTATTGAAAAACAGTAGAGGGGTATATTTATAAAAATATTTAACCATGCTACCTTCATTTTTTGATCCCTTATTTTCTCCAAGTAGTGTATAATTCCTAAACAATGTATCAATGATTTATTTTGTAATAAATAAGTGTTCTTTTTCTGGATCACATGTGTTGGGGAACCTTCCTATTTATTTCCACTTTTTAGGAGTATTTTAATGAGGAAATTTCCTAATAGTAATATATATACCTCTGCTCCATTTTCATGTGAACATTTTTATGTTTATATTTTAGATTCTTTCCAGAAATGGGATAAATATTTTAAAAATGTTAAATAACCCAAAATTGTCAAAGACTTTTAATAAATAATTTTCATGAATATCATGGATTCTTCTAGAGATATAATATATTATCAATGTGAAGTTATAATTATTACTTATGAAATAAATTTTAAAACAAGGTAAGGATTAAATCAATAATTTGGAAATTATCTCGGTGAGAGAAATGATTATAAGATGTGGGTTTTTATTAATTTTATAAATAATATTTTTGGTACTGCTCCAAGGATTCCAAAGTGAGTGTTTTGATCTGATGGATATGCATTCATGTTTAATGTAACATTCCTTAATGAACCATGGATCTCATCACATACATCCTAGAGGTAGTAAGAACATTGAATTAGTTCATGATTTGTACATTTTCTTGGAATGATTATTGGCATGCTTGCGTAGCACCATCAGACCTATATTAACTTTTAATGACATTATTATTGACTATGTTTGTTCTATTTGAATACAGATTGTGGTGTTTATGGTACTTTCTTGATTTGAAATGATTATTGATCAATCATTTGTATCATGAATCACATATATGTGTTGTTGTTCATTATTTTTTCGATGAGTGTGTAGTTTAATCCTATTGGACTATAACCAAAAAGTGTTGTGTTAGACATTGGTATATAATTACATCGTCTCTCCCAATTAGTGGGATGTTTCACATTTTTTTAGACTATCCCATTAAGGGGAATTTTCCACATGGAAGATTCATATTCTTATAACCATAGAGATGAGGAAAATTAGATTGATTCTCTAAAGAAGTGACATATGTTTTTGGATTGTGTGATATATTTATATTTATATATATATATATATATCTTGGAATGCACCTATAATCCTTATTGACTTGTATTGAGGGTCATTTTGGTGTCATATTGATCTTTTTTCTCACACGATACTCAGGAATTTCAGTGCACCTGTAGATTTTAGGACTAAGGATCTGGAAACGGGGAAGGGAAAAAGGATGGATGGTTGAGAAGGATAGTTTTAGGATTTAGAAATTTATATATGGAATATGGGATGGATGGGAATTGATGTTGTTGATTAAAAAAATTATTGTGTTCCTTGTATTTTTAGTTTCTTTTATCGTTTCCAATAATCTATAAGGCTAATATATGGACTGTTTTGTTTATATATTCAAATACTCTAATTGTTATTTATTAATCCTTAATTATTGATGATTTTTATCACTTATTTTTATTATTATATTATTTTTTCCGAGTTTCTATGGTTTAGTACTTTCAATATGTCATGTAGGCCCTTTCTGCTATTCTGGAACATTTTTTCTATGGGGAGGTGCGGAAGAGCTCTTTTGGAAATTTAGAATGGACATAGTGGTTCATGTTTTGGTGTTTTAAATCTTAATAGTGAATTTAGGGATATGAAACATTTTTATATGATTACATTTTCATTTAGTGGTAATATAAATAAAATTACATGAATACGCTCTCTATCTGGAATGAAACTGAGCTTAAAGAGATTATTGTTATTCATAATTAATTATTATAAAAAGTTCAAAATAAATTTTATTGTAAAATATATATGAGTGTTTTTATGTGGGGATATCACATGGTTATATAGCCGGTTAAAGTATTTATTTGTGTTATAAACACAATCTGAGAATGAGAATGGATTAAACTGATATATTTTTCTTAGAAAATTAAATAACATTTCAAAAATAATTTTCGTTGATGATGAAATTGATGATATATATTCTATTAAAGATTATTATTTTTATAATTGGTTTAGTCTAGAAATTCAATCAAATATAAAAAAAATATTATGAAATTTTTGAATTTTCCCCCAATCAAATAACCTCGTGACAATGTGATTAAATTATTTAAAAAAAATTAAATTTTAGCTCATTTTGATCAAATTAATAGGGGAAAATAGGTTATACAAACCTAGTTGATAATATTGAATTTCTATCAAAACATCATTCCTTACAATTATGAATAAAAAATTATTAACGATGAATTAAAAAATGATGATTGAATAAAAGTGATCTATGTTGAGAAAAATGTAATATTGGTTAATGAATCCTTGGAATTTCTATAATTATTTAATGTAAATAATCAAATATTTTTTATATGTGTATTTATATATAAAATTAATGTTAATAGAAATGTTGTAGATACAAAATTCAATTCTTTCTAATGGATAATTTCAAATTGAGTGAATAGAATTTTGTGATACATTTTATCTACATGAAAGGAATATAGAAATTTAAATGTTTAATAGAATTTATTATCAATTAAATTAAATGGTATGTCAAATGTATTTATATTAAATATTTGACAAAGGATGGCCTATGAATGTGATTAACATAGGAAAACATGAATATTTTAAACATGATAGAGATAGTTTGTTAGTTATTATTTTGAATGAGTATATATAGAGGATTATAAAAGAACTAGGATCATGGTACTGATTGATATACAATGGAGAAATGAGGTTGGACTTCATGAATGTAATCATGGAATTAATTAATCATTATAAAGGGTTAGGACACAATGTTCTCATCAATATTGTGAAAGTCAATGACATAATTTTTTTAAGAAATTAAGAGGAATATTTTAATGAAATTTTTTCTGAAATTAAGATACTAATTGATATATCTATGATATGTGGGTGGAAATTATTGTGTTTTTTTAATTGAAAAATTATTTACAGATTATTATTTTAGTTTAAAATCGTAATTAACATGATTTATTAAATAATTTTTAGAAAGGATGAATTGAAAGAGGTCATTACTCATATATAACAATGGACATTGTTATCCTTCAATAAAATGTATGGAATATATATCAAATGGATTACATGAGGATTATTTTTACCCTAATATATTAGAATACATATACACCATTCATCATGTCTTTCCATATAGATTTTGTTATTATTAAAAAAATATATGGAATTTCATATTTTAGTGGAGAAATCCATCATACAGAATTTTATAGGAACTATATGTTTTTATTATAGTTATTATAAGAAAATATAATTTAATAATTATGGGTATTTTAATGTGGATATTGGAGTATATTTTGATTATTTTATTTCTATATTTGGATATGTATTCATTAGTATATGAATATTCATGTCTAAGCACTCCAACGAGTTTTATTTTATCACATTGAAAATAATGGATGCTGAATATATTACAAAATGAAAAGATAAAAAATTATTTTTATGAAGACAGACTTCCATAGAATTATGATAGATGTTTCATAGATATATTATAATGAGTGTTATAGTAAAATTGATATCAAATTATCCAGGAATATGATGCAACATCTGAGATTAAAGCATTTTGAGATCGAGTACCCCATAATCTACGAGATAGTAGAATGTATTGATATTCTATTTGGATATATTTCATTAATGTTGAATGATATTAGTATAATTTTGAATCACATAATGAATGATTCCTTCCAAAACTAAATAGAGTTTGAAAATACCATTTTCATTACCCTAATCCTAACACAATATATTAGACATTATCAGAATTCTACTAACCATAGGTGTATTCCTTGGACACAATATATTGGAAATTATTACTGAGGTTTTGAAAATATCATTAGGGGTTGTTTGACCCAAAAATTAAACCAAACCTATAATAGGAAGTTATAATGAAAAAATTTAGTCATGAAGAATGATAAACACTAGACAAACATCTAATATATAGAATAAAAATAATCAATTTCATTGAGAAAAATAAAACCACTAAATATTTCTATAAAATATAAATGTGAAAAATATAAACTAAATTTTCGAATGTAGAACTCTACCAATCTCCTCATCATGACCACCTCCAAGATGAACGTTCGTTGATGATTGAAAAAACATAAAAAGATATGATAGATAAGTAAGAGTTCATCCACATACCTATATCATATTGAACAATATCTTCATATGCATCATGATTCATATAGAAGGGTTGACTATAAAATATATTATGAAATCCACTAATTTATTTCCACACATACCATTAAAAAATGGGAAAGTTGACATAAAATTTATAGAAAATATGATAAAACAAAATAACCCCATGAAGAAGATATATATATATACATTTATAAAAAATGTAAATAACATGAACTAGAAAAAAAGGACATAATGAACTCAAAAACCCATCTAATTCACAAATCTTATAACAAACCTGCTCTTTATTTCATATTTAAACATGATTTATTACATAAAGGTGCACATAATAAAACTCATAAGATTAAGAGGATTAGTATCTTTGCGGCATAGGTACATTACAAAACAACTTAAAGACAATAAATACAACATCTTTATTGAATGCTTCTTTTCCATGACCACAACATTCTTTCATACATAACACTCCATGGGATAACCTAGGGATGAACACAAGAAAGGGTTGAGCTATAAAGCCCAGTAAGGGAGTAAAAAAGTCATATCATGAATAATAAAATACATGTTATAAAATAGGAATATCTATGGATGATACGAGAAACATGAACATAATAGAATGATATAGCATGATTATCATAACATGGAAATGTACAAATCACCCAAAACAATGAATCATTAACATAATGGAATCAGGTATAACTCTATCCCAACATTATGGAAAAAATAATTATAAAGTAATAGGTAAAATCATGTACCAACATGACGTATCATGATAAAAAACATTACCCAATTCATTGAAGCATTGTCAAGGAGCACCCTTCATGATCATTTTAATCTCATGCTTAAGTGTTCCACATAGATCATAAAATATGGATTCATTATTCATTATTATTCATTCCATGATCAAGTAGTGTGGAATAAATACATGTATATCATAAATAAAAATGGTATATGTGCATAAAGGTGAATACCCTTGATAAAGTAATGGGTATGGTACTAACTACATGACAATTTTGGCATGGAAAATCACGGTGTAATTTCGGTAGCATAACGATGTGACATAAAAATTCATAAAAAGGGTTGAAGAGAGAAAAATTTGTATATCATCATATATAAATCAATTTGGAAATAATATTTTCATATAAATTCATGTTGTAAAATAAATAATTTTTAAATTAAAGGCGTAACATAACAAAGAATCATGAAGAAAGAGGAGGAATGAAATAACTCTTATGAAATATCAGCAAGGTAATAGGTGATCATGGGAGGGGTTAATGAGAGAGAAAGGGGTCTATCATAATTCAAACATATTAAGTGAATTATGGGGTAGGTGAGAAAGAATACCCCATCATTTTTAATTGTACATAAAATGGTGTAACAATATAAGGAATATTGGATAAAAATGAGAAAGGAATTAATCCTTTACTTGATTATGTGACTTCAAAAGCTTCAAGAGGTGCTTAGTGAGATCTTGGGGTTCCATGTGGGAATTATAGAGAGGGGAAGACAGAGTAAGGATGTTCTAAATGTATTTTTAGGGAAGATAAGTGAGATATTTGGTGGTTTTATATATGAAATGATAGGGGAATTCTTTAATATTTCACTAACTTAGGTTTTGGAATCTATATAATTAAATATTCAAAAATGAAAAAAGTACCATGGTTTTTGCTAATATTTTTTTTTTCAAATATTTGTGGAAAAGAATTTAGGCCTTTGGCCGATGATATTAAAATATTAGACTTTCTTATGTGGAGGTTCGTCAAGTTATTAAAGAAATGAACGTAAAATCATAAAACAAGCTATATATTTTGGAGGATTCACTAAGGCATTGTAAAACAAGACAAATAAATAAAAAAATCACATTAATTTAAAGTTAAAACAATTATTTGGTCTATTTTCTATTTTATGGTATTTATTACATCACTATTGGGTCATTATGATGTCATAAGACACTATATATTTATATATTATTTAATTTTTAACAAAAAATTAGACGGTTTCAGAAAATTATGATAATTTTACCATTGGATAATTTCAATATACTAATTATAAAAATAATATTAAATTTGTCTAAATAATTTTTTAAATATTTTTAACTTTCACATTTAATATGAGAACATACATTTATAGAAAATTTGACAGTTTTTGACAAAAAATAGTTTTTAATCCTTAATAAAAATTACATTTGACTTCATAAAAATTATATACTCATTTTTTATTAATAAAATTACATTGATAATAATATTTTATTAAAAAATTAATTATTTCAAAAATTATAAAATTCTTTAAAATAAATTCTTTAAAAATACACTTTTTGTATTATCGTATAAAATTATAAATCTTGTCAAAATGATTACCTAATCATTTAAAGATAAGGAACTGATATAATAATAATTTATTAGAATTGTTTTTATAATATTATTGATAATAAAATTAATTTATATATTTCTTTAAAGTACTATTCTTACCCAAAAATTTAATTTATCAAATTCAACATTTTTTAAGAAAGACTATTCTTATAAATGAATGTATGGAATGATAATTTTATTTATAAAAAGGGATTACCCAATAATTTACTAATAACATGTTTTATAACCACTTATATCACCTGCATAATACCTATGGGTAAACTGTGAGATGGTTCCATACTCTTGGGGAATCTCAAATAACATCACCCTGGTGGTAATCTATATTAACTTGAACTTCTCCCATAGGCGATTCCGTTCAAGTTTAATGTGTTGAAGATTAG
Source organism: Viscum album (assembly GCA_963277665.1). Classification (NCBI taxonomy): domain Eukaryota; kingdom Viridiplantae; phylum Streptophyta; class Magnoliopsida; order Santalales; family Viscaceae; genus Viscum; species Viscum album. The sequence continues at coordinate 857,351,804 of OY728157.1, read as the reverse complement.
TTTGGGGTTGATCTAGATAGAAGCCAATTGATGCTACATCATTTTTGAGCTCTAACAAATGAGATTCATATGGCCCAATTATACTAGATGAGGACATCATCTCTTTTTTCTATGTTGAAATGTTTCGTTAAAACCTTATATTTATGTTATTTTTCTGAAAACTGTTCAAGGGATATATTATCAATGGTAATGATACTTAACGGTCATTTAATCTCAATAAAAAATAGAGTGCATGTGTTTTCTTTATACATAAGATATTAAAAAAATGGAAACACTACTACAAAAATGGGCAAGGGAAGCGCCCCCTTATATCAGCGCTAAGCAAAACCGCTGATAAAGGTTACCCTGTATCAGTGCTAAAATTTTAGCAATGATAAAGGAGTTATTTATCAGCGCTTTTCTAGCGTTGATAGAGGGCCTCTTTATCAGCACTTTTCTAGGGCTGATAAAGAGGCCTTATATCAGCGCTAGAAATTTGATGATAAAGAAATCCTTTATCAGCACTAAAATTTTAGCGCTGATATAGGGTAACCTTTATCAACGCTAAAATTTTAGTACTGATACAGTCAGGATTTATCAGTGCTTTTTTAGCACTAATAAAGGGTACTATTATCAGTACTAGAAAAGAGCTGATAAAGGATACCTTTATGAGCACTAAAATGTTAGCGCTGATACAGGTAGTATTTATCAGTGCTTTTTTAGCGCTGATAAAACCTTAGTGCATTGTTTTATAAAGTCGGTCACACAGTGCCCTCATTTTATCGTGACCTAAAGCTCTCGTGGTACTAGAACCCTGTGACTCCCCTCTGCCGCCCGCTGAGATCACGTTATCGGACCTTCTCCGCCCTCGCTTCTTGTTATCGGACCTCCGCCGCCCGCTGAGTTTGCATTGGTGGACCTCCACCACCCACGAGCTTCAGTTTGTCGGACCTCCACCGCCCGCAATGCTTTCAAGCTTCGGTTTGTTGGACCTCCTTTAAGGCATGTTTTCCAAATATTTTTTCAATATTGTTCTCCTCTCCCATTTGTATATCATTTTTTAACATGATTTTTTATTCTATGGGTGAGTATTATGGATTGACCGATTGAATAAAATGAACCATACTTGATGGAAAATGATGTAAAGGGGATGATTCACATGTGTTTACTAATTTTCATTATATTTCTCAAGAACAAGGTTCTTGATTACTTTTATTGTTGAAAATCATCATTTTTTTTTGGTGGGGTTGTTTGAGAAGTTTTTTGTTAGTTTGGTTGCGATAGATTCCATTGGGGGAAAATGTGAGATGGTTGAGGTGGTAAATCGTGCAGTGGGGAAGCATCAACCTTTCCATTGTTAAAAGGATGTAATGAGTGGGTTATTGTGGGAGATGAAATTTTTAGTTGATATGGGTTTTCCTTTTAGTTTCCCAGTGACATAGAATATAGTTGTTAATGATGAAATTGAAAAGGGTTTGGTGGGAATTGAATAACTTCATGGGTAAAAATGAAATGGTGGCTATAAAACTATGCTCACCCCCTACGCGATGAGTGTATCGGGTGGTTCCCTCTTCTAAAATTCAAATATGTGAGTTCCTTTACCGATATATAAACCTATGACCACTCTTAATTCAGGAAACATCCAACTCTAGGTGATAATCCTAGGTTTCCTTAGGTGATGAGAATATGAAGTCCCTATGTTATGGGAATATGAGATCTTCTTTATCTCCCAAATAAAGTTCCCTTGATTATACCTCATGATATTATAAATAGATTCATTAGGGAATATTCCTAAGAATCCCCTAAGTGATTATCATAAGATCTCTTATTCATATCCTAGGTAATGATCCTAGTATTATACCTCACATGAGGAGCATGAGATTCCTTAGGCAATGTGCCAAAGAATCCCCTATATGATGAGCATACGATCTCTAAACACTTCCCTTAGTAGATGATCTTATGTTCTTACCTGGTGTGATAAGAACACGATTCATTAGTTGATGAATATAGAAATCCTTATGTGCTATGAATATATTTTACGAACCAAATTGGTGTAGATTCCTCACATGAAAAATGTGATCCACCTTCTGTAATGATCATAAGATTATAGAGGTTATAAGACTTGAATTCCTTCTACAATAAGAATAAGTTACCAATTATCAATCATGGTATGACTCATGTATTACAGATAATACACCTCATGTCATGAGCTAATGAAAAATTAATAACCTCAATTTTAGATGAATTTTATAGTTTATCAATACACTCATCACCATTATTATATTCAACTAAAAGTATATTCCCTGTAACTAGAATAATAATTGTAATTAACTTGTGTCCACTAGAGAGTAGAACCAAAAAATAGATTCAGAAACATGTCTTATATCTGGAACAAAGACCCATAATAGGAATCATACTACAAGAAGGAAACTATATAAGTAATATATAACATCCCATATTCCCATTACAATCAAGGGGAAAATATTATCAACCATGGAGGTGGACTCTTTCCACCTTTGGAAATATGTAAGGTAGGTTATGAGGATTGTGGATAGCCCAAGGAAACAGATTCAAGACTGATTGATTTCCCCAGTAGAGGCATCAAAAACTTACCCATGATTCCAAATATCCAATTCAAATGGGCCTTATTCTATGGTAACCATACATATTAGGCCATACTCTAAATGAAAACTTTCCCACACATAGAGGACCATATTCACTAAGTGGTCCGTACTCATACTAGTTGAAAAAACCCTATACCACATAGAGTCATATTTTTTGTGAATCTAAAATACACTCATTAGTCTATATCCCCTTTTAGATAGACCAAAAATGTCTTATCACTCATATTTTCCATACTAACTTTCACTTGGTATCATTCAAAAATCATCTATACAACTTGATGTTAAACTATATCAATTATTTATTATTATAAGTACATTGCACATGGTTGTGATAAATACCCTCGGTGAATTCACTAACCCATGACATGTTGGAGGATGGTTTTAGGGGGTCACTACACTATAATATACTAACCAATAGAGGGTTCTAAATGGGTATAGGCCATGAAATAGTGTTATCAAAGAATATTATTATGAGATATGATGGGGTTTGATGTTAGGAACATTTGAGGATTTCAATGGTTTGGTTTAGAAATTATTTCATTTGAATTCATTGGTATGTTTTGGGTGTACCTTTCCTTAGGTTTCCAATTATGATCTTAGTGGTTCTTCATGGTTAGTGGTTGTAATCTCTTATTTGGGTGAAGGGATGTGTTCTTAGTATATTTCCATCTTATGATGTTCTTCATGGTTAGTTGTTGTAGTCTCTTATTTGGAGATGTATGATGTTCTTGGTGAGGGCCACTATCTAGCTAGTGGTGTCGTTGTATATGAGAAAGCATCGATGTAGTTGGAGATGTATGATGTTCTTAATTCGAGTAGACTCATTCAGATTCCAAGTGGGTGTTTCTATACTATATCTTCTTTTTGGGATTCATTTGTGTCATGAATTCATATTTTATCCATTTAAAGTTGGTTAGACATGTTTTGATCATTTTGAAGCACAAAATAACCCTATTAATGAAAATAATATATGGAATGGATGGTATCTTGTTGTGAATTAACCTTTTTCATTGAAATAAATTAGGTTTCCTTCTACCGTTGGTGGATTTGATATTATAAATGAAAATCATGGTTTAAAATAAAGATAAGTTGATTTTTTGAATAAAATTACAAATGGTTTGGCATGTGTTTGTTTATTGAATTTTTTTGGGAATGATTTCCAAAATAAATTAAAATGTCTTCTTTTTAAATGGTTTATGGTATTGGTATTTTAAAACATTGAGGGGGATTGATTGTCCTTTTGAACAAAATACCTTCGATACCGACCACCATCCATTGTTTGTTGGGGGTGACTTTAATTTCATTTCCAACCCAAAGGAAAGGAAAGGTAGAATCCCATTCTAGAGGAAGGCCATCATGGAGTTTGTTCAGTTCATGGCTAGGAAGGGCCTCATTGATCTCATCTTCTCAGGTGATAGTTTCACCTGGTGCAACAACTGTAGGGGCCATCACCGCTTGTGGAGTCTATTGGATAGGTGTCTAGACAACATGAAAACCACTAACCTATTCTCAAATACCATGTTTTTCGATCTTTATTGGGGTATTTTTATTCACTCACCCTTTTGGTTTCCATTTCTTCTTGGCATGATCATCAGGAACGGTTTCACTTCCACCATAAGTGAGTATTTAGGCATGATGATATTTAATGTAGGGAAGAGACCTAAGAGTGGTAGATGTATCATTCTTGATTATTCTTATGTTTGCTCTGGGGTGATTTGAGGAAACTATAATGAATCTAAAGTAATTATATTTAATGAAGATGAATAAATACTAATGGTTAGGCTCTATTAATCTCTATTTTTATAAGGAAGTGGTTCTCTTCTACTATATTTGGAATTATTGTTTTGGGTACGTGAACCATAAATACTAATATTTGAGATTCAAATAGGATGGAGATGAATAAATATTGGATGGATGCTAATCATTTAACAATAGTGTACGAGAACGGAGTGAAAGAGTTCATCAAGTTTGCAAAGGATCACGCAAAGGATCCTTCTCAAATCCTTTGTTCATGTTTACGTTTTTGTTATTCTAGACTACTTACTACAGAGGAGTTGGAATAATATTTGATATGTCACGGAATAGATCAGAGTTATAAATGTTGGAATAAACACGGAGAAAAAGCGAATGTAGCTACTGGATGGGATAAAACTATGTTTTATTGATCATCAGATATGAATACAAATATGGATAATGAAGAAGACCATATGGAGGTTGTGATTACAGATGTCAATGATGATGAAGATCGTATTGAGGAAATGAAAAATACAATTCAAGATGAACTCCGTGATTTCCCAAAATTGTTTGAGAAAGAGTTGTGCAAAGACACCATTGTATGCTTCTGGCACTAAGTATACAACATTGTCAGCTGTACTGAAGTTGTATAAATTGAAAGTAGGAAATGGATGGAGTGATGTCAGTTTTACGGAACTACTTTCTCTCTTTAATGACATGCTTCCGGAAGATAATGATCTCCCAATCCGGACATATGAAGCTAGAAGAATGCTATGCTCGATGGGAATGATTTCTGAAAGAATACAAACCTACCCGAAAGACTGTATATTATTTCACAAAGAGAAAAAATCACTTATAGAATGTCCAAAGTGTGGTGCTTCTCGATACAAGAAAGATAAATCCAATCCTATGAAATTTGTATGGTACTTTCCAATCATTACAAGGTTTAGGCGTCTATATAGAAGTGAAGAAACTGCAAGACAATTGTTGTGGCATGCAGATAAAAGAAATAAAGATGGGTTATTACGCCATCCAGCCGACTCTCCTAAATGGAAGAAAATTGATCATGAGTATCCTAAATTTTGAAAAGAGCTGAGAAACATTCGTCTTGCATTATCTACAGATGGAGTGAATCCTTTTGGTTTTCAAACCAGAACTCATAGTACATGGCCTATTATGTTGGTAAATTATAACATGCCACCCTGGTTATGTATGAAGTGGAAATTCATCATGTTATCTATGCTTATATCAGGACCAAGACAACCAGGTAATGATATTGATGTTTATCTGGCTCCTTCGATCGAGGATTTGAAGTTATTGTGGGACTCAGGTGTAATGTTTTATGATGCTTATAAAAGTGAATACTTCACATTTAGAGTGATGTGGTATGGGAAAATGAATGATTTCCCTGCTTATGGAAATTTGTCAGGCTATAGCATTAAAGGAACTCAAGGGTGTCCCATTTGATAAGAAGATACATAATCAATTAGGTTGAAACATTCATCGAAATCTGTGTTTCTAGGACATTGTAGATTTATACCTGTCAGCATAAGTACCGATCTTGGACGACATCATTCAATAGAAGTTCAAAAAAACACGCAACACCATCTCCAATAACAGGTGATCATCTGTTTGAGAAAGTAAAATATCTGAACACTATTTTTGGTAAACCATTTTCTAAAAAACCTTATGAAAATCGGTTGGAAAAAGAGATCAGTTTTTTTTAATTACCATACTGGAATTGTTTGTAAATCATACATTTTCTTGATGTGATGCATGTGGAAAAAAATGTATGTGACAGTTTTATCGGAATGTTTCTAAATTCCCCTGGAAAAACAAAATATGGAATTAAGGTAAGGTTGTACATGGTTGACATGGGAATATGAGAATATTTGGCTCCCGTGAAGGGTGAAAATCGAATGTTTCTTCCTCCAGCTGCTTATACTCTTTCTAGGGCGGAGAGATATCAGTTTTTCAACTTCTTCGATGATGTAAACGTTCCAGAGGGGTACTCATCAAATATCGAGAACATTGTGTCAATGAATGATTTGAAGTTAAAAGGTTTGAAATCACATGATTTCCATGTTTTGATACAAGATCTAATTCCTATAGTTTTACGTTGCATTTTTTCCAATAATGTTCATCCTACGATAACCAACCTTTGTTTCTTTTTCAAAGCTATATGTAGCAAAGTTTTAGACTTGGGGAAATTTACATCTATGGAAAAAGAAATTGTCATCATATTATGTGAATTATAAATGTTCTTCCCGCCAAAATTCTTTGATATGATGGTTCATTTGATGATTCACTTGGTGATAGAGATTCGACTTTGTGGTCCTGTGCACTATAGATGGATGTATCATGTTGAACAGTATATGAAGTTTTGAAAGGGTATGTCAAAAATCGAAGTCTGCCAGAGGGTTGTATAGTGGAGCGATATATTGTTGAGGAAGCCATTGAATTTTGTACAGAATACCTATCTGATGTGGAAATCATTGGTCTCCTAAAATCTCATCACACTGGACGCATTGAGGGTGAGGGAATTTCTGGAAGAGAAGTTGTGACAATCAGTATTACAGATCGGGAGCAGGCTCATCTTTATGTTTTGCATAACAATTGGGAGGTTGATCTATATATTGAAACTCACAAAGAAATTCTTAGGCAGTTGAATCTATCGAGGGATGCAAAATGGTTATCAGATACACATAATCACCAGTTTATAGGATGGTTTCAGGACCATATTTTTAAGCAGTTGGATGAAAATCCAAATTCAATTTCAGAACTTCTTCGATGGATAGCCACTAGACCAAGTGTGTATGTATTATCTTACAGTGGTTATGTAATTAATGGTTATACATTCTATACATATGAACATGATGAAGATAGTACCATGAAAAATAGTGCAGTTACACTAGTGGCTGAAGCGATGCATGTTTCTGGTAGTAAGGATAGAAATCTAATTTATGCAAATATGTCATACTTTGGCATTATCAAACTAATATGGTAGTTGGATTATACGACATTCCAATTACCTATTTTTCAATGCAAATGGATTAATAACAACAGTGGTGTTAAAATAGATGAATGGGGATTTGTGAAAGTTGATTTTAGTAAAGAAGGGTACAAAGAAAAATAGTTTATAATGGCCTCACAAGTAGTAAAAGTTTTTTATGTTCCAGATCCCGCAAACTGAAAGTGGTCGATTGTTTTGTTATCGTCCAAAACTACTGAATGTTCTGATGAAAATTCAGTTGAGGACGATCCTTTTAGTGGTACATCGCAATCATTTCAGATTAGTCCCAATACAGATGACGTTTTTTATGTTAGAGGAGACCACAATGAAGGGATTTGGATAGTCGATAGAGGTGTCAAATCACTTCATCCTTTTAAAAAAAGAAAGAGAGTTCAATAAACAGGTTATATTTTGTTTTTAATATAGATCTTGTTATCTCATGTTATTATATTATCATTACTGAATTTATGTAATCTGAATTAACTGTTCAACCACTTTTACAGATAATTACTTCCGCACATTCTGATGCTCCTAACCTTGAGGTTGAACAAGTCTCTCAAGCAGCTGCTGCTGCAGCTGCTCCTGCTCCTGCTGCTCCTGCAGCTCATGCTGTTGCTGCTGTTGCTCTTGCTGCTGCACCTTCTACTCCTTCAGCTCATGCTGCTACTGTTGTTGCTCCTGATGCGGCTCTGGTTTCTTCTGCTGCTCCTCCTACTACGGCTCCTGCTGCTGATGCTCCTCCTGCTGCTCCTCCTGCTGCTCCTACTGCTGCGGCTCCTGCTACTCTTAGTGTTGAGGTCCAACAACCATCAACACATGTCGGTGATACCATTCTAGATGAACATATAGATGATGTTGATATCTATGAAATGGTCAGGAATGAAGGACCAGCGTCGCAGAAATCACAGGTGCGTCATAGTTTGACGGTGTTAGCCAAAATTCTTAAGGTGAAAAGCAAAGGCATAAAATTTGAAGTCGGGTGGAATGCACGAGGCCAACATGTGAATCCCAGCAAGGATGTGTTTAGCAGCTACATTGGAGTTTTCACTCGGTAACGTGTACCGATTGACATAGATTCATGGCACCATGTTGTGTCCGGGCTGAAGGTTGTGATCTGGGAAGAAATTACGGTAACATTATAAATTTATTTCTTTAATTTACTAGCAAATAAAAAAAGGAAACAATGTCTTACTCTTCTCATTCTCTTGCAGAATACATATATAGTAGACGATTCACACAAGGATTAAGGATTATGTACTAAGTCTTGCAGGAAAGATTCATCGAGGTTTTCAAACTATTTTAACAAAATGTCACCTCAAAGATTCTAAAGGTAAAATAAACCCGCACCCACCAATTTTCTACGCTCGCCTGATATCCCAATAAGAATGGGATTCATTTATTGGCCGTCGTGGGGATGAGAAGTTTCAGGTACATTCTGAGTGATAATACGTTGTTTGAGGATACTTGTATTCATCACTTTGATTGTCAATATTTCATTTATGAAACAGAAACTCTGTACTGAAAATAAGGAATGTGCTTCAAAACCAACATACCCCTATCGTAAAGCAAGGATGGGGTACGCTTCATTAGAAAAGAAAACGGTACATATTTTAAATTTACAATAATATTTTTAGGTTCCAATAAACAACATCATAATTATTTTTCTATGTTTATATGTAGATTGATGAGTCTAAAACCAAATTCACTTCCATCCCACGTCATGTGCTATGGAAGGAGGCACGTGTGAACAAAGAAGGGAAGTTAGTAGATGAGAACACACAGAAAGTGGGGGAAATATGTGTAAGTATGACACGACGATAAAATAATTTGTTTAAAATTTCTATTACATAAAAATAATTAGTTATTTTCCTATATCTGATATTCACAGTAATCAGATACTCATGTAGCTGATATAGACCTATTATCAACGGCTTTGAAGTAGCCAAAAAAATACGGTCGTGTCAGAGGTGTAGGGTTTTGGGTGACACCCCGAGTATATTTTGAGAAGAAGAAAAAATTGGATGATACAGATGAAAAATTAGAACAAATGAGAGAAAAATAGCAACTCTTGAAGAACAATTTCCATGGAAGGGAGAGTTTCTAGCAACTTTTATGGGTGGGAAGCAAAGGGAAGCCACAACTCAAGAACAACCGCCGCATGAACATCCCGCCCTACCCCCCACCAGCTTTGAGGTGAGCCATTCGCCTCAAAGAACTGTCTTAGCCGTGGTAATAAATATTCTAATAATTGTTCCCATGAAATATGAATCAGACAAACACTGATAATTTTTCTGTACTCATCTTCTACAGGGTGATAATGATTGTGATTTATATCTGTCAACACCCACCTATAACCTTGTAGCGAGGGATACAGTGTTCAATATCCCAAATACCACACTGTATAATAGACCACTTCCGAAAGATCATCTGAAAGTGATGATTACTGTATCCCCTGAGCCAAAGGCAGAGCTACCAATTCCACTTGATGACGATGATATTCATACGGTCGAAAAGGCTATTGGGACATTCATTGCATGGCCGTCAAAACTTGTAAGAGTACATGCGGACAAAGAGGTATTTATTTCCTTTTCTTTTCAAGCTAAAACCTTAACAATTAATGAAAAAAGGGTCTGAACAAATGATTGTTGTTATAGACGGAGAAAGGGAAGGGGGTGAAAAATGTCGGCTCAAAACCATCTAAAGGATCGACCAACCGATCCCAAGGAGCCACTTAAAGCACAATAACACCACCTGTTCTCTATCCACATTTACTATCATTGAAGACTCATGTGGATACGAAGCTAAAAGATGGTAATAGTCATATAGTGGTTTTCGAAGAGAATATATACAGAGAGGAAAGTCAAGATTTCATTGCTGCTAAAAATGTAAATGAAATCCTTTAAAATGATTGGCTAGGTGTCACAATTTTAAATGTATATATGAGGTATGTTTGCATGAATTGATTTTCTAAAAGATGATCTAATGTGAAAATTATGAATAAATGAATTTCATATTATTGACAGACGCATTTATGAAAAACAATTAAAGGAATTTTCCCATGAGCCAAGATTTGGACTGGTTAGTCCTCATATCACATCAACACACCTAAAAAAATAGAGCCATCAAAAAGGGATGCAATAGTGAACGGCTTGCTGAAAACATTTGAACGCAAGATTACAGATGACAGACTTTTCTTAATACCAACCATGCAAGGGTAATACTCTATGATTAAAGCATATCAATTATATTTTAACTTCTTTTATTAATTATTCCTTTTTGTGTTTTTAGGCAACATTGGTTGCTAATTTCGATGAACTTGGATACTCTGAAGATTTATTTTCTAGATTCAAAGCAAGGATATCCATCAAACCGACCACACATGATGGATTTTGTGAATATCTAAGACACTACATCTTAAGTTTTAGGTCTAAACATCAAGTAATATAATTTATATTATTTTTTACTGAGGATTCTGTTATTATAGGGCAGTGTATCATTATCATCTAAAAAACGAATGAGGACAGGGGCTAAGTATAAGGAGGCAAGCAAGTACTACGCCTGGAAAAATATCAGGGTATATATAATAAAATTTCACTATCCAAACACATATCAACACAAGTTACTTATTATTTTAATGATAAATTTTTTTTCAGTGTCCAAAACAAACAAACGATAATGATTGCGGTTATTATGTTTGTAAATTTATGAAAGAGATCATTTTTCATCAGCAAACTAGCATCCCTAAAGAGTTATTTTTAAAAACAACTACTAGTTAGTTTAAGTTATTTATTAATTCTATATTTTTTTATTTTGCAGTACTACTCTAACTGCCGAAAATCCTCATACTCACAAGACTATATAGATGTATTCAGAAACGAGTGTGTTGCATACCTGATGAAATATTGTACACAAATACAATGAAGATCTGACTTGGGGACATGTACAATTTGTGGTCATTTTTGAGAGGGGATAAGGGGATCAAAAGATGAAACATTGTTGTATGTAAATGTTCGTAGGAAAATTTTAATTGTTGTTAAATAAAATAGCCTTTATCCAATGAGTTATATTTCCATTTTAACATATGATATGCACCAGCAACATGCAAGAATTCTGAACCACTCAAAGGGTCTCTATTTTGTTTAAAATGCACATGATTTTAAGTTAAAACAACAACTGACCTATAGAAATCTGACCAAACACATTAGTATTGAATCGATATTTTATAATAACGATACACGGGTCTTTGGTGATGTGTAAGAGTCAACCCCTCCTCAATTTGAGGGACGGTGTGGCCACTATCACTCAAAGGGTCTCTATTTTGTTTAAAATTGATAAGATTTTAAGTGAAAACAACAACTGACCTACGGAAATCTGACCAAATGCATTAGGATTGAATTTATATTTTATAAGAACGATCCAAGGGTCCTTGGTGATGTGTACGAGTCAACCCTGCCTCAATCCGAGGCACGGTGTGGCCGCTAGCACTCAAAGGATCTCTCTTGTTTAAAGTGGACAAGATTTTAAGTGAAAACAACAACTGACCTACATAAATCCAACCAAATGCATTCATATTGCATTGATCTTTTATAAGAACGATCCAAGGGACCTTCGTAACGTGTAAGATTCAACCCCACCTCAATCCAAGGCACGATGTTGCCGCTAGCACTCAAAGGGTCTCTATGTTGTTTAAAATGGACATGATTTTAATTGAAAACAACAACTGGCCTACGGAAATCTGACCAAACGCATTCGGATTGCATTTATCTTTTATAAGAACGATCCAAGGGTCCTTGGTGACGTTTACGAGTCAACCCCGCCTCAATCTGAGGCACGGTGTGGCCGCTATCACTCAAAGGGTCTCTATTTTGTTTAAAATGGACAAGATTTTAAGTGAAAACAACAACTGACCAACGGAAATCTGACCAAACGCATTTGGATTGCATTGATATTTTATAAGAACGATCCAAGGGTCCTTGGTGATGTGTACGTGTCAATCCTACCTCAATATGAGGGACGGTGTGGCCGCTATCACTCAAAGGGTCTCTATTTTGTTTAAAATGGACAAGATTTTAAGTGAAAACAACAACTGACCTACGGAAATCTGACCAAACGCATTAGGATTGCATTGATATTTTATAAGAACGATCCAAGGGTCCTTGTTGATGTGTAAGAGTCAACCCCGCCTCAATATGAGGCATGGTGTGGCCGCTATCACTCAAAGGGTCTCTCTTGTTTAAAGTGGACAAGATTTTAAGTGAAAACAACAACTGACCTACGGAAATATGACCAAACGCATTAGGATTGAATTGATATTTTATAATAATTATCCAAGGGTCCTTGGTGACGTGTACGAGTCAACCCCGCCTCAATCCGAGGAACGGTGTGGCCGCTAGCACTCAAAGGGTCTCTATTTTGTTTAAAATGGACAAGATTTTAAGTGAAAACAATAACTGACCTACGGAAATCTGACCAAACGCATTCGGATTGCATTGATCTTTTATAAGAATGATCCAAGGGTCTTTGGTGACGTGTACGAGTCAAACTCGCCTCAATATGAGGCATGGTGTGGCTTCTAGCACTCAAAGGGTCTCTCTTGTTTAAAGTGGACAAGATTTTAAGTGAAAACAACAACTGACCTACGGAAATCCAACCAAACATATTCGGATTGCATTAATCATTTATAAGAACGATCCAAGGGACCCTGTTGATGTTTATGAGTCAACCGTGCCTCAATCTGAGGCACGGTGTGTCCGCTAGCACTCAAAGGGTCTCTATTTTGTTTAAAATGGACACGATTTTAATTGAAAACAACAACAGACCTACGGAAATCCAACCAAACGCATTCAGATTACATTGATCTTTTATAAGAAAGATCCGAGGGTCGTTGGTGATGTGCACAAGTCAACCCCTCCTCAATATGAGGCATGGTGTGGCCTCTATCACTCAAAGGGTCTCTATTTTGTTTAAAATGGACAAGATTTTAAGTGAAAACAACAACTGACCTATGGAAATCTGACCAAAAGCATTCGGATTGAAATGATCTTTTATAAAAACGATCCAAGGGTCCTTGGTGATGTGTACGAGTCAACCCCACCTCAATCCGAGGTACTTTGTGGCCGATATCACTCAAAGGGTCTCTATTTTGTTTAAAATGGACACGATTTTAAGTGAAAAAAACAACTGGCCTACAGAAATCCAACCAAACACATTTGGAATGCCTTTATCTTTTATAAGAATGATCCAGGGGTCCTTGGTGACGTGTACGAGTCAACTCTGCTTCAATCTGAGAGATGGTGTGGCCACTATCACTCAAAGGGTCTCTATTTTGTTTTAAATGGACAAGATTTTAATTGAAAACAACAACTAACCTATAGAAATCCGACCAAACGCATTCGGATTGCATTGATCTTTTATAAAAACGATTCAAGGGTCATTGGTGACATGTAAGAGTAAACCCCGCCTCAATCTGAGGCACGGTGTGGCCGCTAGCACTCAAAGGTTCTCTATTTTGTTTAAAATGGACATGATTTTAATTGAAAACAACAACTGACCTGTGAAAATCTTATCAAACGCATTAGGATTGTATTGATATTTTATAAGAACGATCCAAGGGTCCTTCGTGACATGTAAGATTAAACCCCGCCTCAATCTGAGGCATGGTGTCACCGCTAGCACTCAAAGGGTCTCTCTTGTTTAAAGTGGACATGATTTTAATTGAAAACAACAACTAACCTACGGAAATCCGACCAAACGCATTCAGATTGCATTAATCTTTTATAATAATGATCCAAGGGTCCTTTGAGATGTGTAAGAGTCAACTATGACTCAATCCGAGGCACGTTGTGGCCACTAGCACTCAAAGCGTATCTATTTTGTTTAAAATGGACACAATTTTAAGTGAAAACAACAACTGACCTACAGAAATCCGACCAAACTCATTCAGATTGCATTGATCTTTTATAAGAACGATCCAGGGGTCCTTGGTGACGTGTAAGAGTCAAACCCGTCTCAATCCAAGGAATGGTGTGGCTGCTAGAACTCAAAGGGTCTCTATTTTGTTTAAAATGGACAAGATTTTAATTGAAAACAACAACTGACCTATGGAAATCTGACCAAACGCATTCGGATTGGATTGATCTTTTAAATGGGGGGTCATGGAATGTGATATATCAGGTACCTCATATATATCAAGTCATGGTTGTCCTGTTATACTAGGGTGATCATGTGTTTGGGTCTATGATACTCATGGGCTTATATCTGGATGAAAATACTCCCATTTGGGAGTGTGGATATGCTTATGGGTCTTATTCCTTAAATAAGAATACTCTCATAGGGGAGGGATGAGATATATATAGATATTATTCCCCAAATGAGAATAAAACCATAGGAGTGGGATGAGATTATTATCAGGAATATTCACTAAATGAAAATAATCCCACAGGGGAGGGCTGAGATTATTATATAGATTATGCCTCAAATGAGAATACACCCATATTGGAGGGTTGATATGCTTCTAGGGATTATTATTTGGATGATAATACTCCCATATGGTAAAGAATATATGCTTCTTAGTATTATTCCCTAAATAAGGGTACTCCCATAGTATAGGGATGAGATCTTTGTAGGTCTTATGCCTCGAAATTGGAAGAACACATATGGGTGGTCTGAGATACTGTTGAGGGTATTCCCTGGATGAGAAAACTCCCATAAGTGGATTTCCATGATGGAGTATAAATAAAACTCGCATATTGGAGGTCAATGATAATTATGTATATAGTGGGGAGACCATGGTATATTATATGTTTTGTTTGGTTCCTATGATTTACTCAGAGAAACCCTAACATTGGATGAAGTAGGTATGGTTGATCAAGCTTTAATACTTGAGAATCAATGTGTCTTGATGTGGATGGGGTAGGACTTGGTCAAACTATATTTTTATAATGTCGACACGATCCTTGTGAAATGCTTGTTAAAAGTTCATCACTTGGAAAATTAATTTGGGTTTAATCATGGTCATGGATTTGAGGATCAATGATGATTTTTTTATTAGTTTTATACCAGTTCTTTCTCCACTAGGTTGTGCATATTGCCTTATCATGCACTTACAATAGCCTATTGCAGGTTATATATTGGGGGTTTATTAATGAGATTCATCCCCCCCCCCAAGTATGTGCACCTCAATGTGTGTACAACCCTTATAAATTCTTTAAGGTTGAGAACATGATGCATAGTGGATATAGAAAAGTCCAAATATTTATGTATTGATAAAACACACCCATGTGGAGAATTAGGATTGAACTGGAAAGCCCCCCGGACACCCCCTACCCCCCCTTGGACAGCCACCCCAACCCCTTGAACAGCCCCCAAACCCCCTGAATTCTGAATTGATTTCTTTAACTACTTGATTAACTTATAAATTATGTGTTAATGGTGTATGGGTATAATTGTTGTATGGGTATACTTGGTCTAATTTTCTTATGATTTATGAGTTAATTTTCTATGGGTATACTTTCTTTAATTGGCTTATTGAGATGCTTTTTTTATGTAGGTGTTCGGGTGTGCTGCTGCAGATTTATTGTAGCAGCAGAGAGGGAATTTATCAGTGCTAAAGAAGCACTGATAAAAGATAAGTTTATCAGTGATAAAGGAGCGCTGATAAAACAATCATTTATCAGCACTGATAAAGGTTTGTTTTATCAGAGCTCTCTTAGCGCTGATAAATTCTACCTTTATCAGCGCTTGTTGAGCGCTGATAAAGGGTTGTTTTATCAGTGCTTTCTTAGCACTGATAAAGTAACCCTTTATCAACGCCGAGCTTTATAGCGCTTTTTTAGCACTGTTAAAGCCCATTTTTAGCGCTTTTAATGCCCGTATTTGTAGTAGTGAAATTTATTAATAAATGAACAGGTTGTTACCACCTTCCCCTCTAAAGAAATATAACCCTATAAATTTTCTTTTCCAACACTAAAATAGAAGAGTGTATCTCTACCTATTAACTTTTAACACCCCAAGCTTCTGCAATACATTTTCATTTGAATAATGCAGTAGCTTGAATTGTACGCAACTTGGAGTTTTAACGCACCACGACCAATCAAACTAGCCGTTATAAATAGTAATAACCAATTTTTCAAATTTTATAAATTTTATTTTTTAAAATGGACTTCATTTTTAAATTCAGAATATCAAAATTATCTTAGGGTGAATTTTTAGTACTTTTCTGAAAACTTTCAATTTTTTATAAATAGTGAAAAATACTAAATTTTAATTAAATAAACATTTTTTAAAAAAATTATTTATAGTGTTAAATTATACATTTGAGCGTTTTTAAAGTGTCATTAGATTATATTTTTATCATTTAATATAATTTAGGTCATTTTATGTAATTTCACTGTAACACCCCGAGATTTTATGAAAAATATTCTTTTTAATTTCATTAATGTCTTGTGTTGTACGCTACACCAAAAGGAGCTTGCTCAACATGCATCCTTGACTTGCCTTGTATTACACGTAATCGCGACCTTCCTCGATAGCGTGTGTAGTACGCAATACCGAGTTTCACTAAACAACGATATGCTATTAAAATATTATTAAAACTAGCCGTTATGAATAGTAATAACCACCTTTTAAAATTTTAGAAATTTTAGCTCTCAAAATGGACTTCATTTTTGTATTCGGAGTATCGAATTTAGCCTAAGGTGAAATTTTGGTACTTTTCGGATAACTTTCATATTCTGATGAATAGTGAAAATTACTAAATTATAATTAAAAACAATTTTTTTAATTAAAATAATTAATAGTGATAAATTATTAATTTGAGTGGTTTAAAATTATATTTAGAATATATTTTTACAATTTAATACAATGTTCATCATTGGATGTAATTTCACATTTAAACCAGTCATAAACAAGTGTCAATCTTTTGATAGTTATTATCTCTTAAGAACACGCTATTTGTTTTGACGAAGGGAATTAATTTTTAAATTAATTAATGCAACTGATATGTTTTGAATTTGATAAAATAGACATCATTTTTCAATTCATAATATCAAATATAGCTTAGATCTAATTTTTGGTATCTTTCTGGAAACTTTCATTTTTTGATGAATAGTGAAACCACTAAGTGGTAGTTAAAAAACTGAATTTTTCATAAAACTTAATTTTACTGCTTCTGTGAGTGGAATTTCGAAAATCCGAGAGACACGGTTGATGTCAGTAAGTAAAATGTGGTTCAATGAGATGAAAATAATTTTTTTGGTGAATAGTAACTTTTTACTTTTTTTTACCACGGTTAAAAGTAAATAGGGTAATTAAGGGTAAAAATGATATTATTATTACCCTAACACATGTCCTAATTCTATTGGACAAGTGTAATTCGACCAAAAACAACCTTAGTAATAAAATATGACCATTTAGGCCCACTTTGATTAGATTAGGACATTTATTATTAATTTATTTAAAGAAGGGTTAAAATAGTTAAAATCAAAGTTTAATAAGTAAATCATTTTTAATATGGGGTTATACATAAGATAAATTCAACTATAAATATTCATTTGAAATATAAAAATATTTCCTTCATAATGGTATTTTATTTGTAATTTTTAGACATTAAATAATTTAATTTATTTACGACACAACGATGATGCAGTAATTATCTTATTAATGAAATATTGACATAATTGATGTTATAAATACCCAAATAAATATAATTTGAGACTTTTTATGAATTCCACTAATTTTCTAGGTTAATATGACATGTTAGTATAGTATAAATTAACTTTGTTCGAACTAATAATTCTGTTAGGATTTTCACAAAAATCAATTACTAAATAGTGTCAAAATTGACATAAAATAGTTTTTAAAACAAATATTATATTATTAATTGTTATTTTATTCCTAAAAATCTAAGGTTCGGCCAAATTACTTAAATAAGGTTATCTATATTAACAATAAACAACTTGGGGTTAGTCTGGCTTGATATAGTAGGTTTATTAACCTTATAGTATAAGAACACAAGAAGACACGGTAAAAGTAAAATTATTTAACTTAATGTTAAATCTAAATGATAAGGTTAAAATAGGAACCTAAACTTGTCTAAATTCTATTTTATGAGAGTATTTCGACCCATACCAACCTTATCCTCGAAATAAATCAATTTGGAGCTATTTTAAAACCGAACTTGACTTTATAATAAAATAATATTTTTAGTTATTCCAAAGGTGCCCCTCTCCTCCCTTATAAAAGGGCACCTCCTCCCTCTCTTCCTCACACAACTTTGAGCCTTCAAGCTCGGCCAAACCCAGCCAAATTCTCTTCTCCACTTCCCTAGAAACATCCTAGAGGTTCTTGTCTTCCTCAAAGACCAATTTTAGTTCCCTAAGAGGAGGTCTCAAAGAGGCGCTTCAAAAAAGAGGTAATTTCCGTTACCGATTCTTTCACCTTTATTTCTTCTTCCACATCTTCTTATTAGGTTTTTTCATTATGAATTAATAACATCAGTATCACTAATATACTGATATGTTATTATAAGTATGAAACAATCCTATTTCACCATCTATCCATCCTATGTAAAACGAAATCACCGCGCGTGCGTACGTACGGAATACCGTCTCCACGCCGTGGTGAAATCTATTTTCCACCAGCACCTTACTTGGATGGGTATAATGGTGTAAATAATAACTATATATTATTATTTTAAAGTTATATTTATTCTTAAATAGTATACATACACTCCAATACAGTCCCACGATCATGAGAACGATATCATCGCTCGTGCGTACGTACGGACTACCGTCTCCACGACGCGATGAGATTCATTCTACACTTTAACCATTCATGAATGATTATAAATTATATATAATAAGTAATCATGAAATATATTCCATAATAATGATACTGGAGTTATGTGTATATATATTTATGTCATCTACTTAATTCCGTTCAACTCAATAAGGAAACGAAAACAGCGTTCATGCGTACGTACGGCCTACCGTCTCCATGAACGGTGTATTTCATTCCATTTACTGATTTATTATATATATGTATATTCTGAATATATATATATAAATAATGTTTTATATTCTGGAATTAAGTAATCATGATCTAAGTAATCATATGAATAATTACAAGTCAAAACACGGACGAAAAATGAAACAATTTTACCCAAAACGCTCTTTAACATGGAATTTACAAAAGAACGGGTAATATAAAGTCATAAGTGAACCATATATGATATCATAACAATGAATATGATTCTGTAATAAGTCAATGACATTATTTAAATCATTATACATAAGGTTCGGACACTTACGAAGCAAATCGGACCTAAGGTAAGGTAAATATCATAATCTCATTTTTATCCGAGATTGTTTATTTGTAAGTATTTACTGGGGTGTATTTTATCATCCACATCCATGTTTCCTCAATATGTAATATTATTTCCATTCACCTAAAATAGTTTAAATCAAATTTTACCCTTCAGTGAGTTTTTAGTAAAAGATATGAAAGGAATCTTTTGTCATTTTTCGTACGAGGTACTTTTTTTGACTTTTTCGACAAAAGTACGAGAATAATGTTTTTTTTTACTTATACAGCATGAATGGATTTTTAAAACATTATTTACAAGAAGCTTTATTTAAATGTTTTCAAGTTTATTTTTAATCAACTTCTTTTAGTTTAGAATTGTATGACATGTTGAGAATGGAAAAGTGTTTTTGAAGCAGAAAGGATATTTTCCTCAAGAATGGAGTTCAAGTGTTTTATCAAAATTATTTTCCATATAAGATAATAAAGGGTTCTGTTTCTATCCCTATTATTACAAAGATTTGATTATGTTGTGATGGAAATATTTTTTATGAATTCCTTTATCTTATATGAATTGTTTTATGATGTCACGATGTTTAAGATTCCCATTTTTATTACATGGGTTATGTAATGATGTATGATTTATGATTTTGTGGCACACATAAGAATGGTATCATTATGAGATGGGTGGGACCTATATCTCCCTCCAATTCATTGGGTAAAGATTTTATATCTCATGAGATAGACATGGCTGGAATGGTAGGTTATACCAGTTCAGTGAAACAGGACTGAAACGAAGGTGACTCGGTTCAGAAAGGGACTTTGTCCACTAGGATAGTCTTGGCAATGAGTCTTGACTAATAAGAAATGATTCTCTATGATTATGTGTGTATTCCACAAAGTTTAATGTTTTAATTTATGATTATTGTGATTACATTTCACTGCCATGAGTTATCCCAGGTTATGAAATTATGATCTCTTTTACAGGTTAAGATTTCCAAAAGTTTTGTGCTTATGTATATGATGTGATTGATATTTCTTTTGTTTACCCTTACTGAGCATTTTATCTCACCCTTTTATGTTTTCTTTTCCCGGGATATAAAGAAAGGTTTTAGGTATAAAAAAAATTAAAAAAAAGGAAGATCTTTATGGGATATGTTGAAGATCTTTCACCAGGATTAGAAAATTATATTCCGAGTTTCCAAAGACACTAAACTATTACGATCCTTGTGTGTGTGTGTTTGTTATGTACTAAGTATTCCGCAAATGTAATGTAATGTCAATGTACGTCAAGCTTTGGGTCTCTACATTCACATTTAAACTATACATAAACAAGCGTCAATCTTTTGATAGTTATTATCTCTTAAAAACACGTTTTTTGTTTTGACAACAGGAATTAATTTTAAATTAATTTATGCCACTTTGGTATTGTGAATTTGGAAAAATAGATTCAATATTTTTACTAAGGAGTTCAAAATTGTGTAAATAGGAAACTTTTATTTTTAGACATTATGAATAATTATTTCGGTAAATATTTTATTTACCATGGTTAAACGGTAAATCTAGTAAATAAGGGTAAAAAATAATATTATAATAATATTTAATTAACCTAAAATGTGTCATATTACTATTTTTTGATACATTTACGACCATGGGAATCTTTTGGTGTATTTTGGGACCCCGTCGAGCCACTTGATAGTGATAATGACACTTTATATTAATTAATTTAAAGTAAAGACAAAAATGACATAAACATATATCTTTTAGTAAAACAATTTTTAAATGAGGTTATATAATTTTTATTTTAGACTATAAATACTCATTATAAATCTAAAAACATTTCCTACATAATTTTATTTTATTTATAATTTTTATACATTAAATAATTAAATTTATTTATGACACAATGGTGATATAGTAATTACCTTATTAATGAAAGAATCAAATAAATGGTATTATAAATATTAAAATAAATATAATTTCAAATGTTTTATGAAATACAATAATTTTATAGGTGAATATTACATTTTAGGGTTGATTCAATGTAGTTGGTTCTAAGTAATCAAGTTGTGATGACTTTTACAAAAATCAAATACTAAATTGTGTCAAAATTGACAAAAATGAGGTTTTTAAAAAAATATTATATTATTAAATTATATATTAGTCCTAAAAATATAATGTTATTCCAAAAAACCTATATAATGATATTATATCATTAATTAACCAATTGAGGTTCGTTTTTCATTTTATAGTATGTTTATTAACCAATTATTATAATAATACAAGAATACATGGTAAAAGTTAAACTATTTAACTAAGAGTTACATCTAAAAGATAATGTTAATATGGTGACCCAAACCTATCTAAAAAACATTGTTTGAGATTTTTTTGACCCATACCCACATTATACTGTAAATAAATAATTTTTAACCATTAAAAACCGAAATTTATTTTATTATAATATAATATTTCAATCTTTTCCTAAGGTGCCCCTCACCTCTCTTATAAAAGGGAACTTCCTCTTCTCTCAAAATCACACCTCCAAATCCATTTAGATCAACAAAACCCTGCCCAAATATCCTCCAAATTTCCCACACTTTAACCTAGACGCCTTATATTGATTATAAATCCAACTTAAGGAGATTTTTTATCAACTCAAAAGGAAACACCCGAAGAAGAGGTAATAATTTCACCACCCTCTTTCAAGTTATTTTTCTTATTCCACTTCCTCTTTCTTTGTTGTTTCCATTATAAAATAATAAATCCTGTATATTCTAAATAATTTTATGTTATTATAAAAATGGTACAACCATATTCATTATTATATCCATCATATGAATGAAAAAGTCACCATACGTGCGTACATACGGCTTACCGTCTTCACGTCGTGGTGTAGTTTGTTATTCAAACACTTCATTATTTGGATGGGTATAATAATGAGTATAACTGATGTAAATAATAAATATAACATGTTAGTTATTTATTATATATGATATACCATCCAATTACATATGATTTCACAATCAATATAATGATATTGTCGCTTGTGCATACGTACGGATTACCGTCTCCACGAACACGATGAGATTCATTCCCCATCGTAATCATTCAAGAATAATTTTCATTTTATGATTAATAATAATGTTTAAGAACTTAATAAAATTATGTATATGAATAAAATAGAGCCTATCCATAACAAACAAGGCTTACGTAACCGAGCATATAAAGTAAAACGGATCAGTTATCACCCGAAACAATGATACTACTGAAATATTATTAACAATGAAATAATAAAGGATCATATATGATATAATATTTAAGTATATAGTTATTTTATAATTTAATAACAATTTTTTAACTATTATATATGATTTTAACATAGCATAGACTAAGTAAAATTACAAGGTAAGGGTTAATTTAACAATCTCTTTATTATTAGAGGTTGTTTTTATGTAAGTATCTATCGGGGCCTCTTTATCATCCACATCCGTGTTTTCTTAAAAATGTATTTCAAAACATTTTTAATATTTACTATACTATGGGTTAAATTAATTTATACCCTTATTTGACCATATATGTTTTGAAAGGAATCTTTCTTCCATTTTCAAACAAGGTACTTTATGACCTTTTAGTCAAAATTAAGGTAAGAGTTACTTTTTTTAACTTATACGGGGGGAGTGGATATTTTTTGCAGTTATATCATCGTCGAATCTTACCATACAATCTCATAAGGATATTTTCAAAATAAATATTTTCTTTTATAATTACATGACTTTTAAATGATTTTAAAATAGAAAGATATATTTCTCTAAAAAAATTTAATTTCATCTATGTCAACATCCTATGATGGATTTTAAGCTTGCTTGAAGTTGATTTATTATGATACAAAAATTTATTATTGTATTGAAGGATCTGGGATATTTTTGTCTGTGGATGTGTTATTTTTACACCATTCATGGTTTATGGATAAATTATTGTCATTTCGTATGCTAGTTTTAATATGAATATTTATGTTATGTTTAAACCTTTTCATATGACGAATGCATTAGACGTAGTAAGTGATGGGTGGAGCCAGCTATATCTCCTCGATGCATCGGTAGGTCTAATGAGACAAAATAGTGTCTTGGAACAAGGCCTTGAAAAAATATTATTTGTAGTCTTAGCACAAGCCCTTGACTATGTGGTTATGAAGTATGGCATTATGCATTCCATCATTATGAAAGTGGCTATTGATATTTTATGTGATTATTCAACTAGTAGATTATCCATGTGATTATGTAAATTGAATTATTTGATTTTATCTTTTCTATATTATGATGAATATTCAGTTTAAAAGTATTTTGTTCTAGTCTTATAGATTGCATTAAATGTTTATTCTTATTTATGAAAGTTCTCGCTATATTGTTATCCTTGCTGAGCATCTGAGCTCACCCCTTTCTATGTTTTATTTTTCCTAGGATGTGAAGAAGTATTTTATGGTTGACCTACAAGGATAATCTATGGATATAAGTGTTTTCAAAAGGGGACAATTTTTTTATGTTTTTATTTCATGATGTAATGTAAAACTTATGAATGTATCTAGTACTTCTAAGGCTATTAAACCGATTGGTCTTTTGGGACATGATTCCTTGTATCATGCCAATGTTAGGTAATAATTCACTAACTCTGGGTAACTAGGGTCGGGGAGTTACATCCCTTCCTCTGGTTCCCATGTTGATTATACAAAATTTTGGTTTCTCATAAACACTTTGATATGGGGTGTTGCCATATTTCGTAGAAAATTTTCCCTACGATCTGATATCTTCATCATCTTCTCTTCATATGAGAGGTAATTCTCTAATTGTATCACCTATGGATTGTGTACATTTGATGGGTCTCGTATGTACTTCTTTAAGACTGATACATGGAATACATCATGTACTTGAGACAGGTTTGGTAGGATTTCTAGTTGATAGGCCACTACTCCTATGCGATCAAGGATCTCAAGAGGGATGATTTACCTTGAACTAAGCTTTACCTTATTTTAAAATCTCATAATTCTCTTCCATCATTATATGTGGAGGAATAAAATGTCCCAAACATCATACTCTAGGTCTCGTCGACAGTTATCAACATATCACTTTTTTCGACTCTCAGTAGATTTCATGTGCTACTTGATATTCTTAACCTTCTCCACCATTTCTTCAACCATTTCTGGACCAAGATGATTTTTCTTGCCAACTTCATCCCAACATGCTGGTTTTATTCACCTCTTCTCATAAATGGATTCATATGTAGCTATTTGGATGCTTGAGTGGAAAATATTTTTGTAAGAGAACTCAACTAGAGGAATATGTTGATCCCAACCTCCTTTGATTTCCATTGAGAATGCTCTCAACATGTCCTCATGTGTTTGGATTTCTTCTCATATTCAATATCAATTTGAGGATGATAGGATGTATTGAAGTTTAGATAAATATTAAGAGCTTTATGTAGACTCTTCTAGAGCATATAGGTAAATCATGGATCTTGATCAGATACAATCGATAGTAGTGCACCATGCAACCTTTCCACTAATCTGATGTATATATGTGATAGTTTATCTAATGAGAAAACCTCTCAAATAGAAATGAGGTGTGAAATCTTTTTAAGAAGATCCACCACAACCCAAGTAACATTGTTTTCTTTGGATGTCTTTGAATGTCTGGTGAAAAAGTACATAGTTATGTTCTCCAATTTCCATGTTGGTATAGGTAATGGTTGCATCATCCCCTAAGACTTCTCTCTCTCATCCTTCACATGCTAACATGCCAGGCACATTGATGCATATTTTTTAATATCCTTCTTCATATTATCCCACCAATAATCTTCTCATAGTTCCTGATACATCTTTGTGTTTCCTATGTGAATGGAGAAATTCTAACTATGTGAATCATCCAAAAAAAATTCATTAACTATGGATTTTATGGAACACATAGTCTTGATCCAAATCTCAAAATTACTTCTTCATTTACATTGAAATTCGATGATTTACCTTTTCTGATAGATTCCACTTTCTTCTAAATACCCACATCATATTTTTGAGCTCCCTTTAACCTTTGCAAAAGAGACGATTGAGAAATCATTTGTCAGTGGATTGATGATGTTCCCTTCTTATTAATTCCCAGGTCTATATTAACTAAATCTATGAAGATTGGATCCTTTTTTAATTATCATAAATGATAGAATTGTTTGGTATTTTATAATTAGATAATAGGATACCTTGTTTTCTTTTCCATGGTTGTAATGTATTGAGTAGTCGTAATCCTTGATTATCTCTAACCATCTTCATTGGCACATGTCCAGCTCTTTCTGTGTGAATATATATTTGAGACTTTTCTGATTCATATATATTTCACATGTTTCCCCCAAGGAGATAATACTACCATATTTTCAATGCAAAGACCACAACTGCCTACTCCAGATCATGTGTGGGATAGTTTTTCTCATTAATTTTCAACTTCTTTAAGGTATAGGAGGTGAATTTTTCATTATTTATTAGCACACATCCTAAGACCTTGTTTCAAGCATCTCTAAAAATTATAAAAAGCCCCCCACTTTTGGGTAGTGGGAGCATATGGGCAGTGATAATACTCTTCTTAAAATCGATGAATCTTTCTTCACATTCATCATTCCAAGTAAACTTGACTTCCTACCTAGTTATCTTGGTAAGGAGTTTTGTCAATAGTGATAAAATTCTAACAAATCGGTGATAATATCCACCTAACCCTAAGAATCCATGAATATCTATAACAGATGCCTACCTCAGCTATCCCTTAATTTCTTTTATTTTGGAAGGATCCACAGATATCTCATTACTTGTGATGATATACCCCAAGAATGATAATTCAATCAGAAAGAAGTCACACTTGTTGTACTTTTCATAGAGCTTATCTTTTTTCAAGGTCTCTAGTAAAATTCTTAGATTCTCCTCTTGCTCCTCCTTGGTTTTGGATTATATCAGAATATCATCTATACAGACTACCAAAAATGTGTCAAGGTAATCTCTAATGACTCTATTCATTAATTAAATGAATATTTCTAGAGCATTAATTATCCCAAAAGGAATTAATATTAATTCATAGTGCAAGTACCTTGTGTGAAAAGTAGTCATGGGAAAATCCTCTTTCATCACCCTTACATGGTAATATCCTAACCACAGTTCCACCATTGATAAGTATTGTGCTCCACATAGCAGATCGATCAAGTCATCAATTCATGGAAAAGGATAACTGTTCTTTATCGTGATTTTTTTATCTCAAAATAATCAATGAAATGGAGTATTGACCTATCTATATTTTTGAAAAATTTGTATGGTGCACCCCATGGTGAAATAATTGGGCATATAAACCCTTTATCCATATTCTCCAGTGGTAGATTCTTTATCTCCTTAAGGTCCACAAAATCCATGATATACAGATTCTTGGATATTGGCAACACCCCAGGTATAATATCAATCGATAATTCAACATATCTTCTATGAGGAAGACCATACAATTATGTGTGAAACACATCAACAAATTCCCTCATAATTGGCATGTCTTCGAGGATGGTTCCTTCATTATACTCAATCATATGATAAATATATGCATTCACATAAGGAAGTAATATCCATTCTTGAGATGATACTTCTAAATAAGATTCATCCTCCTCCATGCACTTGTACAAAAACGGGGTTTGATTCACTATATAGAGTGTGGCTTCCTCTCACAACAATTTATGTTGGGTCTATATAGGAGAATACAATCCATCCTAAGAATTACATCAAATTCTACCAAGGGATGTATGATGAGGTTCACTGAGAATTTCAATCCACAAATTTTTACATGGGATTATTTATATTCATGGGATGCAATAATTTCCCCATTTTACATTTTCATCGACATATCTACCCCTATTCTAGTGTTTATGTTTGGATTGTTCTAATAAACATTTGGGATATTAATGAATGCGTAGAACCAAAATCAAAAAGTATATTCTCCATTATCGAATAAATAAATAGTGTCCCTATCACCACTTCATTTTTAGGATTTTATTCGGCTGTATTGATAGAAAAAACTCACCCTTTATACCTTGGAGGTTGTTGTTTGACTCTGAAACCCCTTTGTCTTAAGGGCCTAGATTGCAAAGTTCCTTGGTTCATTGAAGTTGTAGCAATGAACAATGTGTTGAGGATCAAACAGTGTGTTCTTTTCCTCTATTATATTAGAGGGTTTTTCTTGCTGGAAATCACTGGCATGTGCACTTCCATCCCACACCAAAATCATTTACTTGTCCCATTCAAGCAATTTTTAGGGTGCTTCTTTCATCACCTTTGGAAATTGGGATGTTGTAATTTCATATCACTATTGGATTTATCAATATGACTATTAGAATTTATATCCAAATTCCACTTCATATTCCGATGATACCCATGATATTCCCCGATCTCTATATTCACTTTGAAGGCATATCATATTATCTCCTCAAATTGATCAAAGTTGCGAATCACCAGGGTATTCTGAAGGCTAGGTTATAGCCTAACAAAAAAGCTGTTAACCTTGAATTCGGGGGTAATGATAAAACTAGAGGCATATCGTGAATTTATAGTGATGTTTTCCTCATACGCCTCAGTAGATTTATTTTGATTTTTCTTAAGTTCAAGTAAATATCATTCCATCTTAGGACAAAGGGTTAGGGGGAAATATTAATAAAAAAAATCTGTAAATCCTTTCATCCCATCACCTCGATCTATTCCTCAGGATTTGTACATGTTATCAATGTCCACCATTTATCATATTTACCCTCCATACAATAATCATCTAGAAGAACCTTCTCTTTCTAGGATAATTGAAATATTAATAAGATTATCTCAATTTATTTGATCCATTGTTCAGTAATTGAGGGATTTGATGATCCATTGAAAGTAGGAGGTATCTGTCTCATGAAGCTCTAGATTGTGACATTTTTTTTATTTGGGGGGTTGGACGTTTCTATTGACCCATGTTTCTATTCAAAACCTGAGTTAACTAAGAGAGTATCATTACTAATATAGTTATTCCAACTCCCATTAGACTGGGAATCTCATTAGAACATTCATCACATTGATCTTTACATCAATTGTTCGCCCAAGTCCACATATTACCGGCAATTGGCTATAATAAAAGGAAAATCATGGGTAAATATTTTAAACTATTAAATAGATAAAGGGGAATACAATGAAAAAAATGGATAAACTATAAAATACATATATCTAATTAACTTATGAATTTTTAGGACTCAATCTATGTTATCTATGATCTGATTCCTAACATATATTCTTAAGGGATTTTTTTTGTTCCCTTAATAATTGTTTGTATTAAGCATATGAATTTATTGAATAATATCCCTCAAGAGTTTCAAACCAATAGTAAAGAAACTCCCATTTTCGTGCACTAGTTCTTGTTCGAGTCTATCTCAAAGTGGTGTTTTTGGGTTTTACCCCTAAATACAATTGTGCCAGAGCCACCTCTACTTTTACGTATCTAGATAGAGATGTATTTTCTTGATAAATTGTAAAGTGTTGAACCCGCACTTCCAAATTAAGTACTAAAACATTCTGTGTGTTTATTTGTATAATAGATAACTAAAAAATACACATAACAATATACAAATGAGGAAAAAAATTCAGTCTAGGTTCTGGATAATTATACAACAACTTACATATATTTAATTAGAGTCTATAAAACTTAATAGCTAAAATAAATATCTGGATTCATCTGCATTATCACCGTAAATGCCCTTTGATCTTTTAATGATTCATGTTAAATAAATTTTAAAACTTGGAATGATAAAAATATATTAGTAAGAGATATAAAATGAAAAAAAAAGAAAACATTGTTCCATGAATACATGTAATGTATGAAATCATTTTCAGAAGACATATTTGTCACCCATATATATTTACATTGTGAGACATGATATTTCCAAAAGACCCCCAAAAAACCTAATAATAAAAATAAAACCATAAAGGTATCTTGGGTCATTAATTACATAATCTTTTAACCCTCTCGACTATGTTATAATTTGTAACCCTCATGGCTACCTTACAATTTGTGAAACCATTGCTGTTACACTTGGAAAAACCATATGGCCAGCCTCCAACTTACACATACCCAATTCATTTGATAGAGATATAGGTCTCACCCTTCATCATAAAAAATTACCAAGAACTATAAAAAAACACAACATGAATAATTTCATAAAAACATTGCTTTTTAATTTCATAAAACAGAATTTTAAAAGTGGTTTTTAAAAATAAATGTCCTTTATAAATATCATATGATTGAAGTGAAACATAATAGAGTGGATGGAATATGTATATACATTTTAAATACACATTATTAAACATAATATAAAAAACCCCATCACACAAACAATTTTAATACCACATAAATAATGAAGTAGAATGTTAACACAACGAATGGAAATTGGGTTAAGAATTCCTTTACTTTAGGTTTGTCTTATTTAAAACTCATTTAAACCTCATGTATAATGGTTAAAAGAGTTTTATTAATATATTAAATATAAATATACATATTTATAATTACCTATATTATCATTTCATTACATCACTTCACCCTTTAATTGTTAGTATTTTATTCATTTCATTGTTTTGGGTGTGTTCTTTACATGATTACCATAATCAGTTCATGATGGATATTCTTGTCGATTGGTAATGAAACACTATAATTGAAATGTAGTATTATTTATATATTTATAGAATCATAAATTATACCATTTATCATTTTTAGTTCTATCATGATGACGATTCATGAGTTAAATCATTATTGATATTTTTTTGGTCATTTTGTCGATTGTTCGATTGTAATTAACTCATTTGTTTTATAAATTAACAACATGTTTATAAAACGATTCCAGAACCTTATATAAGATTTAATAAATAAATTATAATCTTTTAAACTTTAAAACTAGTTTCATGACTAGTCTTGATGAACATAAAAGGAATTTAAATCACATTGTCCACGATGTGGGTAGTTCGACACATCACATACAGTGTTTTAATTCATTGAATAAGTGGGAGAAGAGAAAAATGTAATGGTGAGTATTCCATAAACATGAAAAAATCCAGAATATTTAAGATACTATATCATTTATACCTCTTGAATAAGGGGAAGTTAGTAAATAAAAAAACAAAGGAATCTAGAAATAAAAGAAAAGTAGAGAAATCCCTTACAAAACTTTGGCAGCCTAACGACGTCGCTTAAAATTTCATAAAATATTTTTATGAGAGAAAAGGGGTCTATAATAAATCATACATAATATAGGAATTAATTGGGATATGGAATGAAATATCACAACATAATACAAAGGAAATTAAAAGGAATTACATAAAATGAATGAAAAGTATGAAAACAAAATATGATGGTTACCTCTTGATATCTTCTCCTTGAGATCCTTCTTAAGACATTTGGTTTTGGACTCTTGGTGAGACTAGAAGATCTAGGACCTGGGGAAGAGAATTGGGAGAAGTATTGGGCAGAAATTAGGTAAGGCTCCAGGCTTGATAGGTGTGGGAGGAAGATGGGAATAAGGGCGGTATTTATAGTGGAGGAGATGAGGTATTTTCCTTATTTTAATCATTATTATAATATTTTTTCTTAATAATATGAATAATATTAATTAATGTGACCTAAAGTAGTAATATTTACATGTGAGTTTGAACCAAGTGGTCTTACATCACTTATGATATAATAAATAGTGTATTTAACTAATAATTTGAATATACAGTATTTTACCAAATTTTACTATTCATAAAAAAATTCTAGAATTCTAGAAAAATATAAAAAATTCACCCTACCCATTTCTTGACATGTATAATTTAAAAATGAACTCCATTTTTTGAAAATAAATTGTTTAATATTATTAATTTAATTTTTCAATAAAATCATACTTTATTAAAAAATTAAGAATTTTAAAACTATAACTGGTTTTATATCAAATTGAAAAATTAACCAAGATTTAATTATCTTAAAGACTTCAGAAAATAAAATAATAATACAATTTAATATTCATTAGGTTCATATTACTATTCAAAATGGTATGTTACTATTCACCAAAAATTTTGTTGGTTTCATTAGACTCCAAATAACATATTGAAAACAATTGTAGATGACCGTTTTTCGAAATTAGAAACATAAAAGCAACAAAATTAAATTTAAAGGATAGTTTATAAAGGTAAAAGATCATTTAGTTAATAATTTAAGCATATATCATTTCCTTTTAAAATCTAGGTTTGTTACATTATCCCCCTTAAATGAATTGTGTCCTCAAAATTCGTTCATTTTACTTATAATTATTAATATACATATCAATAATTATAAAAAATGATTTTATTATGTGTATATAGTTAACTATATATTCAAAAGTAAATTTTATCACTAATTTTTTTAAAAAAACAAATTATTTAATATCCAATGTTTTTTAGACCGTTCCTCTGATATCAATTGTAAAGCCCTGAACCCGCACTACCAGATTCAGTACTAAAACATGGTGTGTATTTTTCTTAATAGATAACTAAAAAATATACAGTACAATATAAAAATGAGGTACATTTTTCAGTCTATTTTCTTGATAATTAGAAAACAACTTATATATATTGAATCCAATATTATAAAAATTAATATCTAAAATAAATAACTAGATTCATCTACATTAGTATCTTAAATTCCCTTTAAAATTATAAGGATTCATGTGAAAAACATTTTAAAAACATGGTATGAGGAAAATATATCATTAAGAGATATAAAAATAAAATAAGAAAAACAAATTCATGAATACTTGTAACATATGAAATCATTTTCAAAAGACATATTGGTCACCCATATATAATTACTTTGTGAATCATGAGATTTCCACAAATTTGTGCAACCCTCACAGTTATACTTGGAGTAACCATACAACTAACCTCAAAATTACACATACCCAATGAATTAGAGGGAGATATAGGTCCCACCCTTCATCATAAACAATTAACAGAAACCAAAAAAAATCATACAAAATAAATTATTTCATATAAACATTTCTTTTGAATTTCGTAAAATAGAATTTTAAAAGTGTTTTTTAAGAGAAAAGTCCCTTATAAATATCATATAATTTATGTGAGACTTAATAGAGTGGATGGAATACGCATATAAACTATAAATAAACATAATTAAACCTTATATAAACAAAACCCATAATAAAAACAGTATTAATACCACATAAATAATGAAGTAGAATGTTAACCTAAAGAAAGAAATTAGGGTTAAGAATTCCCTTTCCTCAGGTTTTTCTTACATCAAAATCATTTAAACCTCATGTATAATGGTTAATAGAGTGTTATTAATATATTATAGAAACATATAAATATATATAATTCCTTATATTATAATTTTATTACATCATTTCACCCTTTATTTGTTAGTATTTTGTTCATTGCATTGTCTTGGGTGTGTTCTTTACATGATTTCCATAATCAGTTCATGATGGATATTCTTATAGATTGGGAGTCAAAATAAAGAATTGGAATGGAGTAGTACTTATATATTTCTATAAACATAAATTATACCATTTATAATATTTACTTATATCATGAGGATGATTCATGAGTTAAATCATTATTGATATTTCTTTAGGTCCTTTTGGAGATTCTCTGATTGTAATGAACTCATTAGTTTTATAAATTAATAACATGTGTATAAAATGATTCAAAAACCTTATATAAGAATTAATACATAAATTATAATCTATTTCAACCATAAAATTGGTTTTATGAAAAGTCTTGAAGGATGTAAAATAAATTGAAATCACATCGTCCACGATGTCGGTAATTTGACACATCACAGACGGTGTTTTAATTCCTTGAATAAGTGGGAGAGGAGAAGAAATGTAATGGTGAGTATTCCATAAACATGAATTAATAATTAATTTTTAATATATTGTATCATTTATTCCTCTTGGATAAGGGGATGTGATTAAAGAAAAATAAAACAAAGGAATCTCGCAATAAAATAAAAGTTGAGAACTCTCGTATGAAAATTTGGTAGCCTAAATGTGTTGCTTAAAATTTCATAAAATATTTTGATTAGAAAAAATGGGTATCTCATAAATATTACATAATATTGGAAATAAGGAGTATATGGAATGACATATCCCAACATAATATAAAGAAAATTAAAAATAATAACATAATATTAATGAAAAGAAAGAAAACAAAAGAGGATGTTTACCTCTTGATCTCTTCTCCTTGATATCTTTCTTAAAGCCTTTGATTTTGGACCTTTGGTGGTAGACGAAGATCTAGGACATGGGAAGAGATTTTGGAATAGTATTGGGAATAACATAGGTAAGGATAAAGGATTTAGAGGTGTTGGAGGAAGAGGGGAATAAGGGAAGTATTTATAGTGGGGGAAGGAGGTATTTTTCATTATTTTAATCATTATTATAATATTTGTTTTATCAAGACTATGAATAGTCTTAATTAATGTGACCCTAAATAGTAATAATGGAATGCGAGTTCAATAAAAGTACTCTTACGTCACTTATGATGTCATAAATAGTGTATTTAACTGATAATTTGAATATACAGTATTTTACTATATTTCACTATTCATAAAAAAATCCAGAATTTCAGGAAAAATCTCAAAAATTCACCATATCCATTTCTAAATGTGTAAAATTCAAAAATGAACTCCATTTTTTTGAAAATAATTTTTTAAATATTATTAATTTAATTTTTAAATAAAAATAATACTTTATTAAAAAATAATATTAAAACTATAACTGAATTTATATCACATTGAAAAATTAACCAAGATTTCATTATCTTAAAGACTTAAGAAAATAAAATAATAATACAATTTACTATTCATTAGGTTCATATTACTATTCATAATGGTATTTTACTACTCACCAAAAATAATGTTGGTTCCATTAGACTTCAAATAACATACTGAACACAATTTTAGATGACCAGTTTTCAAAATTCAAAACATAAAAGTGACAAATTATATTTAAAGGTTAGCTTATAAAAGTCACAGAGCATTTAGTAATTCATTTAAGCTTATAGATTTTCCTTTTAAAATCATAGGATTTTACATAAACCACATACTCTATACTCACCAAAATTTAGGTATTATTTTTTTATAATTAGACTTATCCATAAGGCTATCACTAGGGTTTTCTAATCCTAATCTCAAAATAACTAAACCTATCGTTTGATGCCAACTATAACAACCCTAATCTTTATTTAATATAAACACATGATTTATTACATAAATTTGCACATAATAAAACTCATAAGATCAAGTGGTTTAGTGTATCTGGGTATTAGTAATGTTACATAAAAACATAAAACATAAAATACAACCTCTTGATTGAAATCTTCTTTTATCTGAACACAACCATTCCTTCGTACTTAACATTGTATGGGATAGCCTAAAGATGAACACAAGAAAGGGGTGTGATATAATTCCAAGTAAGGGAGTAAACATGGAGTAACATGAAGAATACTATACATTTTAGGCAATAGGAATATCAATGTTTCATAAGAGAAACATGAACATAAAGCAAAGATATATCATGATTATCATAACATGGAAATGTGGAAACAACTTAAAATTCTACATCATTCACATAAAGGAATAAAGTAAACCCTTTTACTAACATTATGGAAAAAGTTTTATAAATGAATCAGGTAAACCTTTGTCCTAACATGACATATCATGATACTAAACATTACCCAATGCATTGGAGCACTATTAGGGCGCACACTTCATGAACATTTTAATCACATTCTTAAGTGTGAAACATAGATCATAAAACATGGATTCATTATTCATCATTATTAATTACACAATCAAGGAGTGTGGAATAAATACATAAAATTCCTAAATAAAAAATGAATATGTGCATAAAGTTTAATACCCTTGATATATGAATGGGTATGGTATTCACTACACGATGATTTTGACATGGAAAATCATGGTGCTATTTCGGCAGCATAACGGTGTGACATAAAAATTCAGAAAAATATATTTGATCAAAGAGAAATGGGTATATCATAATATATAAATTCAATGTGCAATAATAGGGTCATATAAATACATGTTCAAACATAAGTACTTTGTAAATAGAATTCTTAACATAATAATGAAATTTGAAGAAAGAGGAGGAATGAAATAACTCTTATGAAATTTTGGCATTGTAATGGATGTACATGGGAGGTATTAATGAGAGAAAAAGGGGTCTATCATCATTAAAAAATAATAAGGGCGGTATGGGGGAGGTTTGAAAACATACCCCATCATTTATAATGGAAAATAAAATGGTGTATCCATATAAGACAACTTGGATAAATATAAGAAAAGAAGGAAACCCTTACTTGAGTGTGTGACTTCTAAAGATTGAAGAGGGACTTCTTGAGAGATTGGGGTGCCTTTGGGAGATTATAGAGAGGGGAGGATAAAGTGGGGAAATGATCCAAGGACTTTTAGTGACGATGAGTGGGATCTTGTGTGGGTTTATATAGGAAATGAGAGGGGAATTATTTAATATTTCACAATCATAGGTTTATGAATCTATATAATTAAATACTCAAAATCACAAAACATACTAGGGATTTCCACAATGTTTTTTAAAATAAGATTGGAAATATTATTTTATAAGTCCATGAGATGAAGATATTAAAATATTATCCTTTCTTATGTGAAGTTTAGTCACTTTATTAATGAAATGACCTTAAAATCATAAATTATGTTATAAAGTTGGGACGATTCACTATAAAAATATAAGATAAGTAAAATAAATCTAAACTCACATTATTTTAATGTTAAACCATGAATTTGATCGAATATCCATATTTTTTTATTTGATACTTCACTATTAGGTCATTATAATGTCAGAAAACACACCATATATTTATATATTATTTATGGTTTACCAAAAAATTTGACTGTCTCATAAAATTATGAAAAAATATCCATTGGATAATTAATAAATCCTGACATCATGAATAATATTCATTTTATGTAAATAATTTTATAAATATATGAATTTAAAATTTTAATATGAGAACTGACATTTATTAAAAATGTGACGTGTTTTGACAAAAACAGTTTTTAAAACTTCATAAATTTAAATTTGACTTCATTAAAATTATATACTCATTTATTATTAATAAAATTAATTTGATAATATTATTTTAGTAAAATATTAATTATTTCAAAGAATCCTTAATTATTTAAAAGAAATTTTTTAAAAATAAACTTTTGAGTATATTGTATAAAAATATAACTCTTATCAAACTAATTACCAAATCATTTACTGATAAGGAACTAATATAATGATCGTTTATAAGAATATTTTTATAATATTATTACTAAAAAACATAATGTATATATTTCTCAAAAGAACCATATTTACATGAAAAATCAATTTATCAAATTCTTCACTTTTAATGAATGTCTATTCTCATAAAGGAATTGGTGGAATAAGAATTTTATTTATAAAAAGAGATTACATAATAATTAACTAATACATTTTTACATAACCCCTTATAACACCCTCATAAGACCTAAGGGTATGGTGTGAGGTGGTGATAGACTCTTGGGGAGGCTTAGATAACATCAACCGGGTGGAAAATTTTATTAACTGGAACATCTCCCATAGGCGATTTTGTTCAAGATTAACGTGTTGAATCTTGGATTGTGCTTGGTCGTGAATAAATCCTAGGGAAACTACATCCTTTATAAGCTTTGAAAAAATGAGCTTCATATGACTCAAGTCTACTGGATGAGGCCATCATCTCTTTTAAGTGTCGAAAGGTTTTGTTTACACATTATTTTAATATTAGTTGTGTGATCATTATTCAAATGCTATATTATCAATGTTAATGATACTTAAAGGTCATTTAAACCCAATAATAAAAAAATAGTGCATGTGTTTTATATATCTATAAGTCATTAAATTAAACATAATTTTACTCATAAATGATCATGTCATTACAAATCCCACCCATTTGGATGCTTGTAATCAACCCAAATGAATACCCATCCAACGGGCCGTCTAAATGTCCTGAATTTATGATTTGGAACCTATACCACTGAACCCATGTAATCACATATTGATACAATATAGTGTTCCCCAATTCGGCATGATAAGAATGATCGAACTGATAAGGACCTTTCCATATGTTTTAGATAGAATCATTACCACATTAAATTTAAAATTTGGCATACACCATAATCAATTATATTAAAAACAAATGAATCGTTATTAATTTAACTAAATAGAATTTGGTTGTAAAAAATACTTACATTCAAAATCTAAGAAAAACATGATTATCCACAAAAGTGGATTTTCCATCAATATACTAAAGAATTTAATTTTAGAATAAATTATTATTTATATTTATAGTGATTTTATAACGAGGGAGGATCCAACTCTATAAAAAACCTAGGTTTTTCCCATAATAGTCATTGCTCGTTTTCATATTTGGATGCTAGTAGACATCGTAGGGGTAAAATAAAAATTTTACACTATTAGACAACCTTATAAAACATATCTAATTGTTCTATTTCTTATGGGGTGTATTTTTTCCAAGTCTGAGCCAATATGTAATTATTGGAATAATGGATCCATGATAATAATATATTATGTGTAAAAATATATTTTTTCTCCTAGGAATATATATTAATAAAAATAGTGGTTTTCAAATAAATAAAAAAAATATGTTAAATATGTGATCATATTTGATCTAGGAATGGGGTATTTATCCTTATACCATTTTAAAAATTGTTCATATCGAGGTTCTTGAGTTCAGGATTCCATCAGTGGAATGATTAATGAAATAATCATTTAATGTTTTAATGTTACATAACCCTTGCTGAAGCTTATATAAATTCTTTAATGTTTTCTCTCTATGGTAGAATCATTTTTCATTTGAAAAAACCTACAGAGAGTGAAATAGAATTTTTATATGACGTTTGGTGGAATGAATTTCATACGTGGGAAGGAAGATTGTTCTATGACAATATTGATAAATAAATCACCAAGAAATTTCTAGAGAAACCACACATTGAAAATAGAATGATGAGACAAATATTTTCTCTTAATGTAGGTAATTTTACTTCATCTTCATTATACATTATTCACATTAATTGAAATATAATTTTAGTCCTTATATTATATAATTGAGAGAATTTACCTTTGAATTTATTTTGTTTTATTGTCTAATTAAATAAACTAATTTTTTTTTGAAACGATATAAGTACCACATATGGAAAAAATGAGACTTTATATTATATTTTTATTGATTATACATATTTTTAGAATGTTTTTTGTTTTTTTGATGTTATTTATACTAATAAATGAATAATAATATTACCAGACCTATCTGTCCATGTAATTTTTTTATCTCTCTATCCTCCCACACTCCCTATCATTATTCTTATCATTTCAAGAAGGAATGTGGCTTGGTATGGCATCCACGTTGTGAGGTGACTCATTCCAGATGAAATTTTTTAGGTGAGGTGAGGAGACACTATGTGGTATGATGTTACTAGGTATACCAAGAAAATGAGTGATGTTAATGTGGGGTGACTTCTAGTGGTCATCAATGATCAATATGGGAATGGGAATGCTTCTTTGGGGTGGAACCAATTTTTCATTATAATTACAAGACTCATATGTGTTATGCAATCATAGAGTGAAATTCTATAGATATTTCAACTAAATTGTTGAATATGATATTTGGGTGAGGTGATTATGAGTGGGGAACATTCCTAGTATCTATAATCCTCTATTTTCATAAGATTTGATAGTCCCCCCACTAACCATGTAGTAGGTATGGATTTGATAACTAGACCTCATGGGGTAGAAGGCACAAGATGATCTAGTTAGGGATTAGATCATTATATAGTATTCAAATTATTTCAATTAGGGGCGTTCTAGTGGGGTTTTCCCAACCATGGAATGTGTACACAACCAATGTTGACCTTGTATGCATGCCTGAATGGTTCATTGACGAGGTAAGATACATGCCATATGGAATACCCTAAGTCTTCTATGGGGTCTATCAATTGTTAAAATTTTATTTATTATGGATATTATCATTTATTTATTCATTTTGGTTGAATATATATACTTTCATTATAATTTTTACATGTTGATTGTAATGGTTTGTCCAATTGGGAATATGAGAAAACTTGAGATCTAAGATTGGATGATCTTAAATTTAATTTTATTGGGATGATTATCTAGATCATGCATGATGAAATGAGTTTTTTAATGATTGGAAATCCACCCAAGTTATTATCTTATGTATTTCTTTCTATCCCCCACAATGCTCTTAAATAGGGTCAATAATCCCACTATATTCTCAACATCGTGGATCCATTAATTTCAAATTATATAAGATCGATATTCCACTAATATACATGGGTAATGATATTATTAGACTATGGAGTTTTTATCCCCTATATCAAGAGATTAAATGGATAATGGTATCCTCCACTGAAGTCTATATCCCCCACCCAACTATTCAAAGGATGTATGGTCATCCTACATAGTTCCAAAGTGGTTACCTAGGTTGTTTTAAATTATTATTCTGAAAACATGGTTAGTGGTTCTTTATAGATGGGATAGAGGATAAAACCTATTCATGATAATGATAATTACTTATATTTAATAAGGATCAAAATCATAGATTTATGTAGTACTATTATAATTCCACAGCCTTAAACATTACATAATCTTGAATTAGGTTAATAATTCACATTGAGGATCTTTTCAAGTTTAGAGTTTTAGAGAATTAGGTCATAACTATTACATTAAATCTAAAATATTACAAATTAGGCACTTCTACCTAGTATCCATTTTTTCATAAAATAATTACAATTAAAAGAAAACAATAATTCTTTTCTTGATATAAATCCTCTTGAATTTTTCCTTTCTCTTACCCTGCCTTATATCCTGTGAAAAACAGTTCAATGACATAAGATGGGGATAAAAAGCTCAGTAAGGGTTATAAAACAAAGAAAATAAAACATTATTCTATCAATAAATACAAGTCAATGAAATAATACTTTTCAATAATTAACATACCACACAAGATCATAAGATTTATTAATAACAAATGGAAATTATAAATCATAAAGGTAACTCATGGAATCCCTAACATACTTACATTGTAGCTTTCACAGCTACGTAGAAAGTTACACTTGGAATAACCATCATAGTATATTCCCTAAATCTATTAGGAGAAACATTAATGTTTACCTCTATCACGTTACCCAATTCATTGAATATCTATCTTGGGATCACCCACCCTAGTTTTATCATGGAACCACTGGTATACGTAAACAATGCCCAAGAACCATATCAAATTCATAACACATAAAACAAACATAAAGGAAATATAAAATTTCAATATTTCAATCACAATATATCATTTAAATATATTTACATAACCAATACATTATCAAAACCATTTTCAATACCAAATTATGTAAAAGATTATATGGTGTTTATTTTACTTTTAAAAACATTTCAGCTTGAAAAGGAAGCCAAATATCAAATAACGCTCGTGGCGGCGGAAAGGTCATTTTCACCACGTACGTTGAAAAGAAACATTACCTTTGGATGTTATAAAAATTATACATAGAAAAATATTCCCTTTGAATTAAATTAAATTTATAATGGAATTACACACCATATAAAAGAATGTTGTGTATGAATCAAAATATGCCTCAATGAAAGATGATTGAGACGAAGTCCCTTACCTCGTATATGACTTGAATCGTTCATTCTTTAATCTCCTGAATAATAAAATAAAGTTAATTTATACTTGATTAAGAACCTTTTTAATGTATATTATTCATTTTATATTACATATTACCATGTTATAAACATTACATAATCATTTAAGTTAATAATGGTTTTTTTGTCGATATTTGGTATTGGATTCAAAAATAAAATTCTTATAATTACATGTCTTCCATGTGGTCAAAATTACATTACCTACAAAATCATATTAATTATTTAGATATCATATATATAATATATATCCAGTATATATATTTATTTATAATATTACATAACATTTGGAGATAATAAATGAAATGCACCGTTTATGGAGACGGAAATCCATACGTATGCATGAACGCTACTTTCATTTATATTTCATATTTAATGGGATGAAAACTTAATTATAAATAGGTATATAATATTTTAGTATAATATCTTATATAATTTTTTAATTACATCCTTTATACATTCCACTTATGGTATGAACAATTCATATCACTTTGAGGGGGCGGTAGTCCACACTTCCTCAAATGAAATTATCGCATTTACCCATTATGGAAACCATAAAGGTATGATATAAATGAAAAATACATAAGCATAGAGACAATATAAATATAATATATATCAAATATAAATTAATTTCCATCTTAATGGA
The DNA here is from genome assembly GCA_963277665.1 of Viscum album. NCBI lineage: Eukaryota > Viridiplantae > Streptophyta > Magnoliopsida > Santalales > Viscaceae > Viscum > Viscum album. The sequence goes on along the minus strand of OY728157.1, from coordinate 857,309,656 downwards.
CACCATAATAGGTGGTAGGAGATAATTGAACAATCATTATTTCGTGAGGGAGTAGTTCGTCGTCCACAGAAACAGTATGTTCGTATCCATTAGATGGAGGTGTGTGGATGTGTAGTTATAATAATAAAAAAAAACAACCTAGTATATTTAAGATACTTTTTTTGTTATAAAATAATATAATAAAGAGAGTTTATGGGGTTGGAGAAAGAAAATAAAAGAAAAGAACTTGAAAGAATACGTTACCTTTAAATCAGATAACTCCCTTTAGATTGAACCAAAAGGCTTTATTGAATTGCCTTATGCCTAAGGGAAGTCATCTAGGAGGAAGAGAGAAATTTTGGGATCTTTATGGTGTATATTTCAGATGATCCAAGGGAATTGAGAGGTGTGTGTAATGGGTTAGAGGTGGTGGCTTTTTATAAGAGGGAGGATGTGCTCTTTAAGAATGTTTGAAAGTATTATTTTATTATATAATGAATTTCGGTTTAAAATGGTCCAAAACATATTTATTTTGAATATAGGGTACATATAAGTCTAAATAAAATCATCCAATATTAATTGGATAGGTTTTGGATAATTTTTAATCATTATCTTTTTTATTTAACCCTTTGTTAACTTATTTTACTTTTACCATGTCTTCTTATATATTCATACTATATGGTTAATATATTTACTATAAAATTACAAGTGAATCAAAATGGATCATTTATGAAATTTTTAACATTATTTAAGTCATTTGGACAAATCCTATATTTTTATGATTATTTTATCATTTAATAAAATACTAATTGTTTTAAAAACTCGTTTATGTCAATTTATAAATTATTCATATCAAGACATTTAAAAAATCTATAAAAACATGATTATTTATAAAAAACTTAATTAATTAAAATATAACAAGTCATTATTACCCCTAAAATTCTTGGATGGAATAAAAAGTTTCAAAATAAATTTATTTTAATATTTATAATATAATTTATATGAAACATTTATTAATGAAGCAACTACTTCATCACTATTGTGTCATAATTAAATTTATTTATTTAATGTCTAAAAATTATAAATAAAATACCATGATGTAGGAAATAATTATATATTTAAAATGAATATTAATAGTGTAATATATCACTTATATAACCCCATATAAAATTGTTTTACTAAAACATATATGTTTATGTTATTTTTGTCCTTACGTTAAATTAATTAATATAAATTGTCATTATCACTCCCAAGTGCCTCTATGGGGTCCCAAAATCGACCTAAGGAATTACATGGTCGGATTAGTATCATCCAGTTGGATTTGGACACATGTTAGGGTAATTAAATATTATTATTATGTTATTTTTTAACCTTATTTACCAGATTTAACCTTTAACAATAGTAAATAAAATATTTACTAATGTTACTATTCAAAATATCCAAAAATAAAAGTTAACTATTTACAAAATTTGGACATACTGATTTCAAAAATGGAATTCATTTTTCCAAATTCAAAACACAGATGTTTCAGAACTTAATTTGAAATTAATTCCCGTTGTCAAAACCAAAAAACATGTTTTTAAGAAATAATAACTATCAAAAGATTCACATTTGTTTATGTCCAATTTCAAATTAAAATTACTTCCAATGACCATAATTGGATTAAGCGGTAAAAATATAATCTAATTACACTTTAAACCCAATTAATAAGATAATTTAACTATATAAATTAATTCTATTGAAAGGTAGTTTTGATTTAAAATGGAGAATTTTTCACTATTTATAAAAAAATGAACATTATCAAAAAAATACCAAAATTTCATCCAAAGTAAATTTTCATGTCCCAATTATAAAGAATAATATTATTTTGTCAAATGGAATATATAAAAGTGAAAAAAACTAGATTTAAAAATAGTTTTCTATCCAAAGGTGGTAAATAAACCTTTTAAGGAATATTATAATATTTATGCTTAAAATTGGATTCATTCACATTTTAAGACTCTAAATTTTATTGGATAAAGGTAAAAACATTTAACAAATATGTATAATAATATTTTAGTAATTTCTATTTATTCCTGCCAATACAAATTCTAGGTGTTAACTACTATTTAAAATAATATTATATTTTTATATTCTTTCAGTATGACTTAGAAATGTGTGCAAAATTAGATTTCGGAAAACCCATTGGTATGTGTCGGGTACGCTATCAAACATAGAATCCCCATTAAAGTAAAATTAATATTTAATTAAAATATATTAATAAATATGAAAATATCATATTCTTTATTTACCTGAGATGTTACATCCTTCCCTCCTTTTTTATAGTTGTGTCCCCGTAATTCTATTCACTAATCAAATATGTGGGGGTATTTATCCCTCATAGCATTTTCAGATTCCCACATTGCCTTTTCAAACATAAGGTTTTTCCACAAAACCTTTACCTGATTAATTTCTTTATTCTGCAACACATTCTCTCTACGGTCAAGAATCTTGACTGGTTGTTCCTTATAAGAAAGGTTCTCTTCCAACTGAACAACCTCTGGACTCATAACATGACATGGATTTTTCATATACTATCTCTACATTGAAACATAAAAAACATTGTGTACCTGTGATATATTTGTAGGTAAATCTACTTTATAGGAAACTAATCCAACTTTCTCTAAGATTTCATAGGGTCCAATGAACCTCAGACTCAAATTTTCTTTATTTCCAAAATGCATCACATATTTCTAGGGAGAAACATTGAGAAAGACTTGATCACCTACCTAAAAAAGAAATATCCTTCCTCCGGTTATCTGCATAACTTTTCTTATTACTCTGAGATGTTCTCATGTACTTCAGAATCAATTGAAATTTTTCTACCATATCTTCAACAAATTATGGTCCCATCAACTTCCTTTCACCAACTTCATCCAAAAAATCTAAATTTCTACACTTCTTTACATATAATTCCTCAAATGGTGTCATCTGTATACTGGAATGAAAATTTTTATTATAAAAAAATTCAACCAAAGACAGATGTTGGTCCTAACATCCCAGGTAATACATTGAGAAAGTACGTAACATATCTTACAATGTCTGAATTGTTCATTCTGAATTCCCATTTGATTGTGGATAAAAAGTTGTACTAAAATTTTATTCAATACCCAACGAATTTTGAAGGCCTTTAAAAAAGATATAAGTAAACCAAGGATCATGATCAGATACAATAGAGAGGCGAACTCCATGAAACCTGACTATCTCATTAACATACAACTGATAATGTTGATCTAGAGACAAAGTATATTGAATATGAATGAAATTAGTAGATTTATTCAATCAATCAAATATAACGCAGATTGAATTATTACCTCAAACATTCTTTGGTAATCCGTTGAAAAAATATATAGACACATTTTCCCATTTTCACTCCAGCACCAGTAAAGGATGAAGTATCCCTTTAGATAACTACCACTATACTTTAACCTATTGAAAAATCAAACACTTCACAGTAAAGTCAGCAATATATCTTTTTATTTCATCACACTAGTAATACTCCCAAATATCTATGTACATCTTAGTACTACAAGGATGAACTGAAAACATAGAACTGTGAGCTTCACATAACAACTCTTTCTTCAATTGTGAATCAAAAGGCACACATAATCTCTTCCCAAACCTCAAAAAACAATCTTTATCAATGTTAAATTTAGGTAACTTACCATTATGAAGCAACTCTACTATTTTCTACAACTCATTGTCTTCCTTATATTCTTGCTTAATTTCTTCTAATGGAGATGATTTCACATACACCTGAAACAAAAAGTGAAATTTCTTGCACCAAAAAATTCTATGCCAAAGTTCAACAAATCATTAATGAAAGGATCTTGTTCCAAAAGAAACATGGTTAATATAGCATTACTCTTTTGACTCAAAGCATCATCCACATTATTTTCCTTTCTTAGATCGTAATGAATCGTACAATTAGAATCCTTGATTAATTCTAACCATATCCTACGTCTAATGTTTAATTTTTTTGAGTTAATATATACTTAATACTTTTTTTATCAGTATATATTTCACACTTTACTCTATAAAATTGATGCCTCCAAATTTTTAATTAAAAAACAACATCAACTAATTACAAATAATGTGTAGGGTAATTTAACTCATGAGGATTTAAATGACATGAATCATAAGAAATTACCTGATCATTATGAATTAGGACACAACCATGCCCTTTCAATGAAGAATCACTGTAGATAAAAAACTACAAAATTCTGAATGGCAGTGCCAAAACTGAAGCATTCAACAATATTCTTTTCAATTCCTAAAAACAATCATCACATTCTTTTGTCTAGATGAACTTAACACCTTTTCAAGTTAACTTAGTTATTGGGATAGATAAACATGCAATATTTAAAGAACACCTCTTGTAATAACCTGCTAAACCAATAAAACTATGGATCTCTCATATATTTTTGGGCCTTAGCCATTTTTTAACAAATATTGATTTATAAGGATCAATAGTTATACAATTTTTTAAACAATGTGACCAAGGAATGAAATTTTCTGTAACCAAAACTCACACTTTCTAAATTTCCCGTACACTTTCTTTTATTTTAAGGTTTTAACGACAAACCTTAAATGATGTTCAGGTTCCTATTTACTTTTGGAATAGACCAAAATATCATCAATAAACACAACCACAAATTAATCTTCTAACTCAGAGAAAATTCTATTCATATGATCCATGAATATAGCAGGTGCATTGGTTAACCCAATAGGCTTAACTACAAATTCATATATCTAGAATGAAACACAATCTTCGGAATGTCTGATTCCTTTACTTCCAACTGATGGTACCTAAACCTCAAATCAATATTCAAAAAATACTGATCTCCTTGGAGCTGATCAAAAAAATCATCGATATGAGGTAAAGGATACTTATCATTAATAGTGATGTTATTAAAGGCTCTATAATCAATGAAAAGACTCATTGAAACATCTTTATTTTTATAAAACAATACTTTAGCACCCCATGGTGATGTTATAGGTTGAATGAAACCTTTATATAATAAATCTTGTAATTTCTTCTTGAACCCTAAAAGTTCAATTTGAGTCATTCGATAAGGGGGTTTTGAAATTAGATTAGCATCAGGAACTATGTCAACAGTATATTTAACTTCCAAACTAGGAATTATACCAAGAAACTCATCAGTAAAAACATCAAGATGCTCATTTATCACTAGAACATTTACTTTGTTTTGAAAAATATGTGCATGGTAACATTCATTCCCATACTTTACTGGTTTCTCAACTTCATGATGTGTTATCAAAAGTATGGGTTCATGTTTGTACACAAACTGAAATTTTTTCAGAAAAGAAACCTCTTTAGATCTACATTCAATCTTATCATGATAAATGGAAATCCAATCCATACCCAAAATTACATCAAACTCTACTAGAGGAAAACAATAAGGTTTTCATGTAGATTCTTTCTACACACAATGACAAGAAGGTTCTTATAATTTATTTTTGCCTCAACATTTCCTCCCGATTTTATTACTATAAGTCCAGGATTCATATATTGAGATGGAATTCCCAATTTACTAGAAAATTTCTTAGAAATGAACGAATGAGTAGACCTTGAATGAGAAAATACATTGGCATAATCTAAATAAATAAAAATTGTACCTGATACTACTTCATTTGATGTCCCAACATCTGATGAAGTAGTTACAAAGGATTTAACCATACCTTTCGGCTTGTAGTCTGGCTGCTTTCCCTCATTTGAGTTCTTTGTTAGATACTCATTTTCATAATGAACCATTTCATTGCACTTAAAACATTTTACTGACTATAAATCAGAATTTTTCTTAACATTACCCTGATATTTTTTAAAGAAATTACAAGCCTTATGTCCCATTTCACCACATCAGTAGACCTTACTATAATTCAAAAGACATTCCCCAACATGATTTTTACAACAATTTTCAAAAACTGTAAACATACGTTTCTTACCATCATACATTTTTGAATAATTCTTCCCTTTCTTCTGCCACCTTGACCTATTATTCTGTTGTTTTTCAAAGAACACCTGATCATCGAAAAACTCAATTTCCACCTTCTCCTCACATCGAAAAAGTTTTTCATAACTTTTAAACTCATGAGAAGCTAAATCTCTTATATACTTTTAATTTAATCCTAAGTAAAAGTGATTTATTTTACTATCAAGATCTAATATAAAATTTGGATCATACCTTTCCAGTCAAGTGAATTTTTCTTCATAAGTAGGCATTGATTCTTCCTCCTATCTCAATTCCAAGAATAGTTTTTCCATCCTAAGAAGAACCACCTTAGGAAAATATTTCTCAAGAAACATACCTTTGAATTCATCCCAATCAATAGCATCAATCTCCTCACTATCCTAGATATTTTTCACCATAGACCACCATGAGTCGGCTTCACCTTCAAAATGGTAAATAGCAAGATTAACCTTTTGATGTTCTGAACACCCCATGACATCAAAAATATTCTCCAATGATTTAATCCACCCTTCAGTAATCACATGGTCATATGATCCTTGGAATGATGGGGGATGATGAATCATGAAATGCTCCACTACTGACATGTTCCTTTTTGGTTGATCTGGATAATCTCATGCATGGATACCACCCCCATTTATAGCCTGATTCAACTATGCCATCACTAAAACTAACTATTTAGTTCTGATTCCGACCATCTCAGGTTACTGATTTAGAAGGTTTTTTCCTATTGATGTCATCCAATAATAGTTTCCTAGATTCCTCTATGGAAAACCATTCTGAACATAGAAATATATTAGGCGAAGAAACATGGTAATCTATATATGCTATATCATTTAAATTTGCCCAAAAATAAACTTATCAATATTAATTTAACAATACCTTAACTCCTAAAGTTTCCTAAACTTACCATTAATACCAACTATAAGGCCTCGACCTTAAACATTACATAATCTTGATCTATGTTAATAATTAACATTGAGGATCTTTTCAAGTTTAGAGTTTTAGAGAATTATGCCATAACTTTTACAATACATCTAAAATATTACAAAGTATACACTTTTACTGAGTATCCATTTTTTTATAAAATAAAAACTCATAAAAGAAAAAAATAATTCTATTCTAGATATAAATCTTCTTGAATTCTTCATTTATCTTACCCTTCATTATAATCAGTGAAAAACACTTCAAAAACTTGGGATGAGCATAAAAAGCTCAGTAAGGATTATAAAACATGGAAAGAAAACATTTGTCCATCAATACATACAAGTTAATAAAATAATACTTTTCAATATTTAACATACCACACAAGATCACATGATTTATAAATAACAAATGGAAATCACAAATCATAAAGTTAACTTGTGTAATTTATAACAAACTTACATTTTAGCTTTCACGGGTACATAGGGAGTTGCATTTAGATTACCCATCACATTAGATTACCTAAATATATTAGGAGAAACATTAATGTTTACCTCTTTCATGTTACTCAATGCATTGGATTGCTATCTTGTGCTCACCCACCCTAGTATTATCTTGGAACCACCTGTATACATAAAAATGTCCTTGAACCATATCATATTCATAACATATAAAAAACCAGAAAGGAAATATAACATTTCCACATTTCAATCACAATATATCATTTAAATATATTGACATAACAAATCCATTATCAAAACAATATTCAATAACAAAATATGAAAAAGAGTATATGGTATTTATTTTCCTTTTAAAAACATTGTTGCTTGTTAAGAAATCCAAATTTCAAATAACGCTCGTGACGACGGAAAGGTCTTTGTCATGACGTACATTAAAAAGAAAAATTCCCTTTATCATTTAGTAAAATGATACATTGAAAAATATTCCCTTTGAATAAAATGAAAAGTCAAAGGGGGTTATACAACGTATAAAATAATGTCGTTTATAAATCAAAAAATTCTTTAATGAAAAGAGATTGAGACGAATTCCCTTACCTTATGTCCGACATGACATGTTCATTATTTAATATCCTGAATAATAAACTAAAGTTAATTTCTAATTTCATAATAAAATATTAAAATTTTATTATTCCTTTTATATTACTCATTACCACTTTATAAAGATTACATAATCATTTAAGTTAATAACGGTCATTTTGTCGATATTTGGTACTTGAGTCAAAAATGAACTTCTTATAATTAAAAGGTGTACTTGTGGTCAAAATTCCATTATCTACAGAATGATATTAAATATTTATATATCATATATATCATATATATATATATATATATTATATATATGTATTTATAATAGTATATAACATTTTGAGATAAGAAATTAAATGCACCACTCATGAAGATGGTAAGTTGTACGTACGCATGGACACTACTTTAATTTACATTTCATATTTAATGGAATGAAAAATTAATGATGCATAGGTATATAATAATTCCCATATAATATCATATATAATTTTAGTAAATCCATCTTTTATATGTTCCATGTATGGTATGAATGAGTCATATCACTTTGAGGGGGCAGTAGTCCGCACTTCCTCAAATGAAATTATCGCATTTACTAATTATGGAAACAATAAAGGTATGATAAAAATGAAAAAAATACAGAATAATAGAGACAATATAAATATAATATATATCATATATATATATAGTTCCATCTTAATGGCCATAATAAGAGGAAATAGGAGATAATTGAACAATCATCATTTCGTGAGGCAGTAGTTCTCCGTCCACAGAAATTGTATGTTCATATATGTTAGATGGAGGTGTGTGGATATGTAGTTAAAATACTCATCATAAAAACAACTTAGTATATTTAATATACAGGTGTTGTTATAAAAGAATGTAATAAAGAAAGTTTAGGGGGTTGGGGAAAGAAAATAAAAAAAGAACTTGAGAGAATATGTTACCCTTAAATCTGGTAACTCCTTTTGGTTTGAACCAAAAGGATTTCATGAATTAATTTATTCCTATATGAAGGCATCTATGAGGAAGACAGGGATGTTGGGAGCTTCTTGGAGTAGATTTTGGATGAACCAAGAGGATTGAGAGGTGTGTATAATGGGTTAGCGGTAGTGGCTTTTTATAAGAGGGGTGAGGGGATCTTTAAGAAGGTTTGAAAGTATTATTTTATTATAAAATGATTTTGGGTATAAAAATGTCCAAAACTTATTTAAATAAAATATAATTTACATATATGTCTAAATAAAATCATATAATAATAATTGGACTGGTTTTTATACTTTTTAATCCTTATCGTTTTTATTTAACCCTTTGTTAACTTATTTAACTTTTATCATGTCCTCTTATATATTCATTCTATATGGTTAATATTTTTAATATATAATTTCAAGAGACTCAAAATAGACCATTTACAACAATTTTAACATTATTTAAGTAATTTGGATGAATTTTTTTTGAATTGTTTTATAATTTAATTAAATATTAATTGTTTTAAAAAGTCATTTATGTCAATTTATAAATTATTCATATCAAGACTTTTAAAAAACCATAACAACTTGATTATTTCTAAAAACCTTCATTAACTTAATGATAACATGTCATTATTACCCATAAAGTTAGTGTATGGAATTAAAAGTTTCAAAATAAATTTATTTTAATATTTATAATATAATTTATTTGAATCCTTTATTAACGAAGAAATTACTTCATCACCATTGTGTCATAATTAAATTTATTTATTTAAAGTCTAAAAATTCTAAATAAAATACCATGATTTATAAAATAATTTTATATTTTAATTGGATATTCATAGTTGAATAGATCACTAATATATCCCCATATTCATTTTTTAAATAAAAGATATATGTTTTTTTGTCTTTAAATTAAATTAATTAATATAAAATGTCATTATGACTCTCAAGTGGCTCAATGGGGTCCAAAAATCGAAACATGGAATCCCATGGTCGGACATGTATTATCTAATAGGATTATGAAACATGTTAGGGTAATTTAATAGTATTAAAATATTATTTTTTACCCTTATTTACCAGATATACCATTTAACCATGGTAAATAAAATATTTACTGAAGTTACTATTAATAATATCTAAAAAAATTATCTATTAACACACTTTTGAACTCCAGATTCCAAATATGGAAAAAAAAATTTCAAATTCATAAAATATAATTTTTAGAAATTAATTTAAAATTAATTCATGTTGTTAAAACCAAAGAGAGTGTTTTTAAGAAATAATAACTATCAAAAGATTCATACATGTTAATGTCCAATTTCAAAGAAAAATTACTTTAAATGACCATAGTTGGATTAAATTGTAAAAATATGATATAATTACACATTAAAATCAATTAAAAAGATAATATAACCATATATTTAAATTATATTAAAAGTCTGTTTTGAATTAAATGCATTATTTTTCACTATTTACAAAAAATGATCATTATCAGAAAAATACCAAAATTTCATCCAAAGTAAATTTTGATGCCCCGATTCTAAATAATAATAATATTTTGTCAAATAGAAGATATAAAAAGGAAAAAAACTATATTTAAAAAGGTTTCTCCATCAAAAGGCGGTATATCAACCTTTTAAAGAATATTAGAATATTTATGCTTAAAATTTGATTATTCACATTTTAAGCCACTAGCTTTTATTGGATAAATGTAAAAACATTTAACAAACTTGTATAATTATATTGTAGTTTGTTTTGTTTATTCTCTTCAATACAATGGTTTGGCGTTAACTACCATTTAAAATAATTTTATATTTTTATATTTTTTTGGTTTGACAATGCATTTTGTGCAATATGAGATTTTGGAGAAACCCATTATTGTGTGTCGGGTACACCATCGAACATAGAGTCCCCTTTAAAGTAAAATTAATATTTAATTCAAAAATATTAATAAACAAGAAAATATCATATTCTTTATTTACCTGGGATGTTACAACTATGGTTATTGGAAAGGATGGAAAATGAAGAATTCAACAAGAATTGTTAGATATTTATTTCTCCAAGCATCCCTTGGTTCACATGAGAATTGAACCCTAAAATTTTGTGGATGAGATGTTTGATACAACTAATTTTATTAAGATTTATAGTTGTAGATATTGTTATTAAAACTTTTTATTATTCTCCCTATGTTACAATTCTATATTATAATGTGAGCTATTTTTTGTAGATTCCTCATGGTTATATGATAGTAATGATATCAATAAGATAATATTTTTTATGTATTTTACATGGGTTTTGGATCTTCATACTAAATAGAGTTCTCTCTATTATATATGAGTTTATTGGGAATAAATTTTTTATATATGATAATTATGATATTTTCAAAAATGGTCATTATTGTTATGAAGCTAGCATCTTCCATTGAAAGATAACTCATGTAGGTGACCTTAGAAGACCCAATATTTCCAGATATTAGTGGTGGAAGGAGATGATATTAGTTTCATAATATCTTTTGTAGATCCATATTATAGTGAATACATCCTCATCTCAACTTTATACAATGGATTCAATTTTTTATATTTTTGGTGTGACTTATCCCCTTTTAATTATATATTACAAGTGGGATATCATTACTGATCTTAGTGGTTTCTCCAGCATGTATTATATATGACTTAGTTTTTTTTAAAGATTAAGGCACATAGGTCTCCTTATTTAATCAGAAGAAGGTAGCAAGATATAGATGAATCGAAAATAGAGATAAAGGACATAAAGAAAACCTTTAGTCCATTTTAGACCGAGTGTTCATACTGTGATTAGGGGAGCGTCCACCCCGGCCACGAGGATACTGCCCTATTCTCCCAGTTTTGGCCCACATCCACGGTCCCCCTCCATCATCAAGAAATTCAGCATCATCATCATCTGCCATCTCATCCAATCCACATACACAAACATCGCTTTGAACCTCTTCCTCACTACTACCTAATGCAAGCAGCTCAAAATAATTACGAGTACTTACCTTTACAAGACGTTTGACTTTCATGCTTCGAGCATTTTCATTCTCAGGAAACTTCAAGACCGAATTCCTATTGACAGTCCATTCTGAGAACCCATCCCCCTTTTGATTGAGAGTTTGTGGAATAGTTTTTTATTGATCCTGTCAACTGTCAGAATGTCATCAGTGGCAGTTGGGTACTTTCCTGTGCACTGGACAGGTGTGGAAGTTTCTAGAAAATCCAGCATGCTCTTACCTGATCCAGGTTGGAGGTCTTCTACCCTCTGATCGGGTTTTTCATTGGCAGGATGATTTGTGCTTCTGTGCTAGACAGATGCAGCATCTTGAGAGCCAAGAGAGACCTTCCAGCACTTACCAGGTCCTGAATTTTGAGGTTCTTCCATTCTCAATTCAGGTGTGTCCTTCACGGGGGTCATCTCTTTATCCAGATGAGTCAATGAAGATATTTCATCCTCAAAGTGAGTCTTTACCTATCCCAAGGCATCGGGGGTTGAGGATGAAGTTGCGGCTTATTTTGAAGCCATTAGTATTGGAGGATTCAAGTGGTCTCCAAGAGCTTTGAATTATTTAGAAACAGATTTGATGCTATTTAGAATAGGACCATGTTTACTTTTGTGCTGAGGAGCATAATGAACCTTTTTGGATGAAGCCCCTTCTAATTTGGTCTTCCCCTTACTACTAGAAGAAACCAAATTCTTCTCATGACACAAATTGAAGTCCACCTCATTTTGAGTAGAAATTTCTTTGTATTATTGGCTATCAGTTGATTCATCACCCTCATCATCATCCATTATGTCTTTAGTCACGGCATCCTTGAATGAAAAACCAGTGCGGAGACCATACTATGCTATATCAGCCCAAGACACCTTGGATTTATCAACTTGCAGAACTGGTGGAACCAGGCTATTAGTTCTTTGAGGCAAGTTAGTGGGCAAATTCATGTCATCTGTACAACCTTTATTTAGAGAAAAGTACAAAATAGGTGCACTGCATTCTTGAGAAGTTACTAAGTTGACATGTGAACTAACCTGCCCATTGATAGGATTAGGATTATTAGAAATAGAAACCTGAACTGCATCAATAGTTTCAGAGTGCTAGATTATTTCTTTACTAGACCTTCTACAACTCTGGGAGTCGTGGCCTTTTCTTTGAAAGTTTGGACACAGAAGATCACTTCTACAATTATCCCTTGAGTGGACAATTATATGTAAAGCATCACAAAAGGGGGGATTCTTCTCATATTCAATTCTGAGAGTTATTTCATCCTGAGGTGTGGATAACACAACTTTGTTAATCAGTGTTGAGCTTAGATCAATTTCAATTAAAATCCTAGCAAAGTGACCATAGCTGAACAACTCAGTGGCGGTATCCATCCTTATGGGTGTTCTGATTGCAGCTGCAATATCGTACACAATTTTTGGGTTCCATAAAACCCAATTTAGTCCATGTAATTTGATATATATTGATGTTTTAGTTTATTTAAAATCATTTAAGTTGAATCTTAGGTTCCATTCATGAAAACGCACAATACCCGGTTGAAGGTTAATTGATCCAAAACTCCACACTTGGTTTTTCAATTACACAGAGGGGAATAGCATATGGAAGAAACCCCTCCCAAAAGAAATGAATTTGAAGTTTGAAAACCCCCAAATGCTAACTAGATGTTCAACTAGATCTATCACCTTACAAGGCTTTGTGCCTTCAGATAATGAGATACGAGAGATGAATGAAAACTTACATATTTCAATCCTTTCGAAAACTTTTCCATATAAAGCCGCAACATGATCAGTCACCCCTTTCCGAACTATCCTTTGTGAAGCCCTAGTTTTAAGGGAGACGAACAATCCACCTACAAAACTAGAAAAGGAGGAGATACTCTTTACCTCTTCTTTATCCTTTGGTTTCTTCGATGTAAACAAGATTTACCGACAATGATTTGAGGTATACAAGTACAGATTCGAACTCCTTGGGTGATTGAAGGAGCCGCCATTTCCAATATTCTCCAGAGAAACCCTCTCCTTTTCCTCCATCCAGATAAAAAGAAAATGGATGATTCTATATATGTATTATTTGATTATGTATAAATATTGTTTATGTTTCTAGTTATTTCATATATTAAATATATAGATATATTTCTAGGTTAATATAGGATATAGACTCCCATATTATGATATATACATACACTATATAGTAACCATACCATATATAATTAGAGGAATCCTTGTTGATGTACTCTATCAACTAACTATGACATGGGGGTCCCTAGTGGGTAGATTCATGTTATATTGTTATCAATGACCTTTTTTTCTTAGTGAATGAGTTTGTAGTTTATTATAATGTGATGAATGTTTTCATAAAATTTGGGAAATTATGTTAAGAAGGTATCATGGTTTTCTATCTGATTGGTGAGAATGAAATAAATATGGTGGTCTATATACCCTAACTTCAAGGCTTTAAAAAATATTATATGATACCCAGAGATCAAATACAACATAATGGGTTACAAGTAAATTAGTACATGCCTCATATTGGGGTAAATATTTTTTTCCATGTCTTCTATGTGTCATTTCAACAAAATATACTATTATCCTTTTTATTATATAAAATAAAGGGTTCTAAACATTGATAAATAGTTTTTTATATAGATATGATCATGAAAATACCATTACTGAAGATTTCCTTATCATGACAGATTAATCAGATATTGGGAATTTCTTTCTGATACATGGTTAGGAGATACTATTTCCCCATGATTAGAAGAAGTTTTTATCAATATTTTTTCTCAATTTGGATCCTTCATGTAATACATAATTTTCCCCCATGATTAGAAAATTTTACCCATAATAAAGTCATCATATGTGCATTCAATATATGTGACATCATTATTTTTTAAGAGAGAATTAACTGTAGGAGGCCGATATTTTTTATAATCGAACACTCACATTTCCTTCTTTCTCAAGCTTTTACATAACATATGATGATTATTGTTTTAATATTAAAATATTTCATGGTGTTATTTTTGTGAATTATGTTCTATACAAATCTACATAGTACTTCTCAATAATGATTAGAGTTTGACCTCATGTCTGGGATAGAGTAATATCGGAGTAGGTAAAACCATTTATAAGATGACATTTCCATGTCCATGTTTATATAGAGGCCCATATAACTCAAAAATATTTTTCATAAACATGATTCATGATTTAATTTAATGATCATAATAGTTCATAGGGTGGTTTTGGAGGAACTTTTTTTAGTTTTACTTTTTTTCATAGAAAACAAACTATGTTTGTGTCATATGGGTGAGTGTTAGATGTGTCATCTTGAGATATTAGTATATATATTTTCCTTAAAATAATAATGATTTTGATATCATGATTCATTGATGCTAAATATATGGTCATGATATATTTTAAAATTAAATTAATTATCAATAAAATATCAATATGATAATATATTATATATCAATATATGATATAAGCTATTAAATATCATTAAATTAGAAGACCACAATGAAATAAAATTTGAAAAAATTAACGTTTAAGAATTTATTTTTTTTATAAAATATTTTTAAAATTATATTTTATTTAAAATATAAATTTTATAAAATGTATTATATATAATTAATGTCATCTTATAATTGAAAATATCATAGAAGATATAGTATTATTTTTTTCATTTTATGAAAATATATCTTTTATTCAAAAATATGGTTCTTTGAAAATTATTATATTATTGAAATTATCAATATTTAAGAATGAAATATAATGTAAATTGAATTTTAGTGATAAAATATGAAATTAATGAATTATATTCCACTTTTTAAAATATTATTGGAATGTAGAAATCCCAATGAATTTATATTTCATCTAATATAAAATGACACATTAATAAAAAACTAAATTATGTATTTTATTTAAATAAATTAATATATTTGTTAAAAAAAATTGGAATGATCTTAATCTCTATTATCCTTCATTTTATTTATTAAAAATAAATTATTTTAAAAAAATTATATAAATAAATAATTTTAACTCAAAAATAAATTTTATGACAACAATATGATTACCTTAAAATCTATTTGAAGAGTTTGGTACACTTTTCTAAAATTAAATGTTCATAATCATAGTAATTTTAATTCATTTAGGTGACTGTGAAATGATGAAAAATACTAACTATCTGGGAATGGGGAGGCTAAAAATCAAGACCTCCTAAAATACAACCATAGGGCACAACCACTAGGTTAAATCGTAGTAATTTTAATTTGATAAAAATATTATCATATCATGGATTATTATAATGAAATTAAGTGATTGGTTAAACATTATTAGAGAAATTTTTAAATAATTAACATGGGTTTAAAATAATTTAAATTAGAAAAAGTTATTTTTCATAAAAAAACAAAAGTAAATGTAAAAAACCATAAATCATTCAATTTTTACCCCAAACATAGTGGATTGGATGAAGTTATAACATATAATAGAATATTATCCCTAATTTCTTTATATTAGGGTATTTCCCTAGGATTTGTGTAAATATATAATTTAATAATTTAAGTTAATTCCAAAATAACCCTTCCCTTCACTTATTAAAGGAAACAGATTCACCCATTCTCTAAATATTAAACCATTAGAATTATATGGTTAATATAATCCTATTATTTAATCCTATAACTCTCCCCAATGAAACACTTCCTAATTCCATCATTAATTCTTTTATTCCCTCAATTTCAATGTAAAATTATAGATAAAATCAATGTTCTTGATTTTAGTATATCTCTCCTCTTATAATTTCATTTTAGTTTACCTATTCCCAATATTACCTTAATTTTTTAATATAATTATTAAATTTCAATATATAAAATTCATTTTCATTATTCTATTGTAATATAAATTATTCAATCATTCAGTATCATTCATGAAGAAAAAACAAAAAAAATGATCATGCGTATGCCTGAACTATTTCCTTTAGGTTACGATGTAGTCCATTTTTCATCACCGCCTATCATGTCTAGTACCCAGGATGTTTTTTTGAATAATTATGTTTTTTATGTCACTTATAAAATTCTAAAACTATTAAATGTTTTTTTAAAGTCATTAAATCTAGTTGTTATGTAATGAGATCGTTAATCATGTGTAATCATGGACTACCCCTTCATTAATGATGTTTCTTATTAAAAAATGATTTTTATTAAATATTTATATTTCTGAAATGATAAATTTTTACATATCATCACTTTTCCCATCCATTTTAAAATAGTTTCATTAATCTTTCATACATGAAGAAAACCTCCTTGATGAAAGAGGAATTATATTGGTCAAAAACACCCATCATTAGTTGTTTAATGAAATGATTTGATGAATATATTTGATATATATATATATAATAATATTATTTAATTTTTATATTAATATACTTTTAAATATCCTCTTTACTAATTTTATCTTTATGACACACTTTTATTTTGGTCAATTTATCTTCTATTTAAGTGATGTTGTATTATTTATATATTGAATGATTAAGGAATGTTATATACAGTTAATGAAAGTTAGTGATAATATATAAATTACGTTTTAATTTTTATAGAGTTATAATTTTAATATCTAAAATTTTTAATAATATATAAACTCTTTTAATTAAAAACTATCGAAATAATATTGCACATGGCTTCATTTTAAAGAGTCGTAATTAAAAATTTCATGGGATGAAAGTGGAATATAATAAAAAATATGGGGAAATATATTACATAACCATACTTAATATTTCATTATTACATCAGTATCATATATCAAGGATCCACACTAACCATACGAAGCATATGCAAGACCATTAAATGTGTTAACTACCAATTACAAAAATATCAAAAAATTAACCACTATATACATTGTAAATAATTATAAATTAAGTATAAAAAAGGGTTACAAATATGAATATGGTAATAATATACATAAGGATTTATAATAGGATTTTATAGTTCAATAAACTATGATGGGAGATAAATCAAGGGACATTTTTTCAAAACTCCCTTCTTTGAGGCATACTTTACATTTTTCACCAATTTACTATTATATGGTTTATATTCATCCCAAATGATAGTTTTTAATGAAATATATTTTATACATTGTATTTTAGGTTCATTTTCATGTTTTTATCCTTTTATATATTTTATTAAAGTGTTACTCGATATGTAATTGTTTTCTCAACTCAAGTCTTTTTTCCTTTGAGTTATGAAATCACTTATTTATTCCAGTTATCCAAGTAATTTTTCCCTTACATTATCTTTTTAAACTTTAGTTTTCCCTTTTTCACTGGAAATATTAATTCCATTCATTAACATACTTCCATTTGATTTAACACTTAGTCAAATAAAATAATTATTTTTCAATTAATAACTCATAAACCTCCCAAGGAATATTTTTCCCATGTCCAAGCTTTACCTATTTAATGTATTTTCTATAATATTAAAAGTAAATATCATACTTCTCTTAAAATATTATCAATTAAAGGTTTTATCTTCCTTTTTATGATATGTGTTTAACCAAATTTGTTAATTTATAAAAAAAAAATTATTCCATATGATTTGTTTTTAAAAAAAATTTGTAGTGTAATGTTTTAAAATGCCTAAATATTCATACATTATAAATTTTTATAAAAAAATAATTTATAAATACCAATAAATTAAAAAACTTATATCTAAAATGGAATATTTTTCAATGTTTTTATATGATTCTTCTTCGATTAAATGGAGTCACATTATGATGTTTCTATGTGAAAGTGTCATTCGACTATCTTTTCCTTTTTCTAATAGACTTTATCTCTATGAAATATGTTTTAAAAAAGGAAATTATTATTATCATTTTTTTATAACATAAAAGGGTTTGAATGATTTAAAATGACAATATAAATCAAATTTTTCAATAAAATGTTCCTAATTCATCAAAGAGTGTTGTTTTTCTATGTCATACTATTTAGAATGAGTATACTTCAAATGATATCATCCACCTTTTTTAGAAATATTTTGAAATTATCATTTAGATATATGATATGATCCCTCAATGATTTTATATTTTCAAATCATCTACTTATATAGAAATGACTTACATAAAATGTTATTCCTCTTTGAGTGCATTATGTTACACTACATGATTAAATGGTGTTCACCAAAATGAACTGTACTACAATCGATGAGGGAAATTATTATCTATATTATATATCTATTAAAAATAATATTTTAATTACATATTCATAATCAAATTTTTTGTGTGGTATTTACCTACAATGATATTTATTTTCATTGGATACCTATTTAGTTTCCATGTGTTTACCCTGTCATTTTTATTGATGAATTCACTAATGGATCATTAGGAAAAAACCTGAAAATTATATAAATTCCATTTTGTTTCCAAGAGTTTTTATGGTATGGTTATTTGTAAAAAATGAAACACATCTGTCTGATATTAATTATTTAATTTATACTCCCAAAATTATATATCCTTCTAATAAATTGGGTATTATATCCATATCATGAGATATCATCTTGAATGTGTAGTGATCCTAGTAAAATAAGGGGTAGGATAGTTATCCAAGACAACTATATCTTGTAAATAAAGTAGATATCCTTGATATATGATTATTATTCCATGTTTATGTTTTCTAAAATTATAATTATGACATGATTTTTATTATTATCATTGTTTAATCTATTTACACATGATATAATCTCTTTATTAAATGGTTACTGGTGTATTGTCATCATTATTATGATATCATGTTATTTCTCATATCTCTCGTGTTATATTTAATATTGTGTTTTCTATTAATGATTGTCTGATCTCACCCCATATTATGTTTACCTTTACCCTTATTAAGAAATAAAATATTATATATTCTAATCCTAAAATTTTATCTTGTGTAAATAATTTAGGGGAGACATTGAAGACACTTTATGGATATATTATATTCTCATATAGTAAAGAAGGATCCAGATTTTTGAGAAGACATGATATTTTTTTAGTAATTTTTTCAATAATTATCTAAAACTCTCATTTACATGTTTCATTGATTTTAAATTTGTTAATGATATTGTAATATTATATGTGTATCAAATAAAATATTGAATGTTATCTTTTTTTAGCATTGGATTTAGGAGTGATGGCTTGGGTGTGTTGTAGTTGGTATCAGAGTAGAGGTTAAATAACATTAGAGGATAAGAAATTTTCATTTTAGGATAAATTACGATATATAAATTACATAAACTATTTATATGTTAAGGATGATATTTTGTTTAATGATATAGATAAATTTTTTTGGTTCATAATGTTGTATGTTTTTTTGGGATTTTGATATGAGAACATTATTAAAAGACATAGGTATAGGTCTAATTATATGATGGCCTCAATAAATTTTTGTGAAGTATATATTTTCATGTTTTCCTAGTAATTAAATACATGTTTTGACATTGGAATGTGGATACAATTTTGACACATATTTATTTGGGGTAAAATTCCCGAAAAGTGTTGGTTGGGTATATCTCGATCATCATTCTAGTGCCCAATGAAAAAAAATATAACTCAATACCTCATAGACACACTTTGGGGTTGAATATAGAAAATTATCATTCTCTTTAAAAATAATTATAAAGTATTTGATGAAATTATTTTATGGGTGTCAACAAGATTGCATATCATAATAGTAAAATGACCAAGGATAACCTAGAATAATCAATAGAATCATATGTTATTGTATGGGAAACATTTAAAAATTATTTATTCTAATTCTTTTTTTTCAATTTAAATTAACTAGTATTATTATTATTTTCCCTAAAAATTATTTTAATGTAATTTCTAGAGTAAGAATGAACCAAAATAAAAATTTATACAATACACATAGAGCTGTTTTTTCAAAAATTAATTCTATCTGGTCATTAACTATAATATGAAAGCATATTGTTATTCCTAATAAAAAATCGTGAATTTTTATTAACGAAGTGAATATATTTGACATCAATATCACACAAAATAATATATGGATAAATTCTTAAAGAAAATCTGTTTTTAAAAAATATAAAGGAAAAAATATATTATTTATTCCATGCCTAAAATTTGGGAAGAAACACATCAGAATATGTCTTAATGGAACTAAAAAAAGTTTTATGTATTGAATAGTTGGACATAAATCATCTATCTATAAAGGGAAAATAATACATTTATTTTGCTAGATTAAGGTAGAATACTTGCTTTCTTATTTTACATAAGTTATTAATGATGATGATTCATTTAAAATTTTATCTTGAGTAATGTCTATCTTTTTCTTACATCCTTAAATAATAATTTTATAAAAGAATTAAGGATACAGTTTATTTAAGGAGGGGATGATGTAACATCCTCATATTATAGCTTTTATAATTACCTATAAATAATTTTGAGTTCGATTTATTTCTTGATACACACTAAAAATTAGTGATAGAGAATTTAATTAAAATTATCATCCTTTAAAATAATTATGATAATATATAATATATCCAGATATTATATAAAATGTAAATATTCTTTAAATTATAAAATTGGTGTGAAATAATATTAAAAATACTTAATGTTTAAGAATGTAATTTTTTAAAAAAGTTATTTATTATTATATTTTTTTAATAATATTTTTTAGATATTTAATTACATAAATATAAGTTTTAAAAAATATCAAAATTTACACAGTATGAATTTTTGAGCATTTTTTTTTAAATATTGATTTGTACTAAAAAATTCTATTTTACCATAAATATAATTTTATTAATTTAACAATATATAATAATTATCTAGAAATTAAAAAATAACCATTTTTTGATAAAATATGAAAATAAATAATAAAATTATTTTTTTTGAAAAGTTATTTGAACTTATGAAACCTATATAAAATATGTTTAGAACTAATTTAAAAGGCTACTTTGATAAAAAAACTTATTTTTGTATTTTCATTTCATTTATTTTTTTTATAAAATTATTATATATACATATTTTAATGTATAATAAAATTAATTTATTTTATAAAATATAAATTTATTTCATAAATGTTATTTTCATTAATAAATTTAAAACACACATAAATATTATGCTAAGAATATGAATATCATAAAATTTGTTTTTATGCATTTTGCGTATTTAAATTAAAAATAAATTATCACAGACACGATGATTTTAATTTAAAAAATTAATATCACTTATATGATTATTATATGCAAAAAATATTTTATAAGATAAATTTTAATGGAATAAGTTTTAATTAATTTAAACTAGTGATATTAAAAGTTACCCAAAAATGTACTTTTGTATAAAAAAGAAAATTCAATATGCAATCCTATAAATAAATAACCATTTCTAAAAAATGATTTTATATTGGATTTTCACCTATATCATGTCCCATAATCACTAATTTAGATATATGGGGTCATTAAACTAGAATAGTGTAATGAAAAATTTTAACAAGTTAATTTAATTCAATAACTACCATTCCAATTACTGATAAAATAAAAAACATATACCCCTTATTTTCACAACAATCCAATATAATTATTTGGTAAAATATTACCATTTTCCATCCTAGAAACCTTTACCATGAACCTTATCATTTATCCACATTTTATATTCCAAATCATTTCATTTACAAGGACAATACAATGGAAAATCAATGTTACCAGCATGAGTGTTACTCTCCCCTTAGTCTCTCCTTTTATTATTACTATTACTAATCATCCATAAAATTTGTAATATATTTAATTTAGTTCCATATATATATATATAAATTATATTATATTAATTATACATAAAATTATTCATTAATTTCATTGAATACTCAAATAACTGAAAAATGTATCGATAATGCATATGTGCTAATTACTGCCTTTACAAAATGATCTGGATATTTTTCATCATTGGAACTTGTTTATTTTTTCAAGTATGTGTTTTAGGTGTAATTATGTTTTTTATTTAACTTAAAATTTTATTAAATAATATCATTTTTCATATACCATCATTCCATCCATTTGTCAAGGAATGATATAATTAATCTTGCATGTGTGCAGACTATTGCCTATATCAACGATGTGTATTATTTCCATTTACCACCAAAAAAATATTGGACATATATGTTTTAATAAATACCTATTGTTATGTTTTTATCATTATTTTTATTCAAAAATTGTAAATTTTCATATACCATCAATTCATCTATACATTGGGAAATGAGTTTATCAATCGTGCGTATATGCAGACTAACCCCCCATGAACAATGAATTTCATTTTTCAACATAATCCATAATTAATGGGTTTAAGAATGAATTTTATGATTAAAAAAAATATATATTACAGTAAATGATTCTAAAAATTTTATAGAATAATTATTTAATAGCATTATATTACTCATTCGATCAATATGGTATTATTGTTTTTGTCAGTTTACAACATACATAATCGATATTTTCATATAAATATATATTGAAAGATAATGTAACGTTATATATAATAAAATTAAATTAAATTTTTATTATTATTTTTAAAAAATATATATATATTTATAATATTTATATCTAAACATGTTAATAATATATCATATTCATTCATTAAAAACCGTCGAAACATGTTTTTTATTGAGATTCATCTTCAAGAGTCGTAGTTAAAACTCTAATTCTAGGAATGTTGAATATTATAAATAATAACCATATTTATTCTTCATCACTTGACTTATTATATTAATAATTAATTTTTTTTTCAAATATCAGGGATCAGAATTAACATTACAAAGGATGTTGAAGATATGTAACATTTTTAACACCCATTGTTAAATACAATCTCAATTGAACCACTATATTCAATGTAAATAATTATAAAAAAGTATATAAAACAGTTATATAGATAATTAATTTTCTGAAAAATATGATTAATATAGTTATGGTTGTTTTATAATATTTAATATTTTGTAAAATAATTTGGGAAATATGGTAATGGATTATTTTAGACAAACTGTATTCATTTGGGACTTATTTCACTTTATAAACAAATTTGATTTTACACAATATATATTCATAAAACTAGATATACTATCTTGTAATATATATCTTTAATTGTCTTTTAGGATCATTTTTATGATCATTCATCAATTGTTTTGAATTATATGTTTCTAAAGTCTTAATTGTTTTATCAACTCATGTCCTTATTCAAGTTAGTCATGAAATATCTTCTTGATTTTGATCTTCCATGTTTGTTTATAGCATCTTATACTAAAAAATATGATTTTATTTTTCTATAGTAATATTTATTCTCTTCATTAATGTATTTCACTTTTATGAAATAGTTTTTTAAATAAAATCATGATGTTGATAAGAATAACTCATATATTTTCTAATTCATATTTTTATTCCAAGACTGTCTTTTACCTATCAAATGTATTTTATATAATGTTGGTAGTGAACATCATACTTATACTCCACTATTATTAATAAATGTTTTTATCATCAATTTTATGATTTTGGTTTCATGAAATGATTTTAAGGGAATTGAAACATTTTTTGCATGACTACATTAACAAAAATTCAACTAGTTTAATGTTTTAAAATAGACTAAAATGATTTTTTAAAAACAAATTATAAGTATATTTTGAAATCATTGAAATTTAATTAAAATAATTATAGGAAATATTTTAAATGTTTTATATATGTCATTTTCAACCCAATTAAATGGATTTTATGAATTTCCATATGAACATATCATAAAA
Organism: Viscum album; assembly: GCA_963277665.1. NCBI lineage: Eukaryota > Viridiplantae > Streptophyta > Magnoliopsida > Santalales > Viscaceae > Viscum > Viscum album. The sequence goes on along the minus strand of OY728157.1, from coordinate 857,284,938 downwards.
GAACCTTTTTTTATTCCATGATACATCCTCTACACACCTTAATAATTTTAAAAAATGGGAATTATTATTCTTATGGTTTAATAAATAATTCCTTCATAAATGTTTTCAAAAGATAAGGGTAATTATCAATTAAAATAAATTTTCCTAAAAATTCTAATAATGTTCTTCATCTCTTTCATATTATTGATAAATGATATTCCTAAAATAATATGATCCACCTTCTTTACCTCAATGTCTTATGAAATTAAATTTTAGTTCTATGTTATGGTCACTGACTATATTTTTATATCTTAATTATCTTATTTTATTATAATGATTTAATTCCATTTCTTTTCCACTATGAATTCCCTATGTTTAATTATGATATTTAAGTGTGTTAAAAAAGGTACCCAATACATCGATTTATTGGGTAAATTAATGTTTAATCCTTATATAAATTTTCTATAAACTGTAAATCCTATATATTTAAAAAAATTGTTTAGTGTTATCTCCATAGAATAATTCTTAAATTAAATAGATACATAATTATTTTATATGGGGTTGTCATGTGATGTTGTTTGATTAAATAATGATTTACTTCTTTTGGAACCACATTAATAGTATTTAAAACCCATTTTATTTGATTGGGTTTTTATTATATGATTATTGGAAATATTTTTCACAAATATATATTATTTTCATTATGTTAAGGGTGGTCCTAAAGATATATATCCCCCCAATTCATGATGAAATTTTTTCATCTAATAAGATATCATGTTTCTTGGGAAATGAGCCATGAAAAATAGGGTTTGTGGGTAGTTATCATGAGAAAATATGTTACTTTAATAAGGTAGGAGGAAATGATTTATATTTATGATGTCAGGTCATTTTTCTCACCAAATTACTATAATCGCATTCCCATATATCATGGTCATTGTTTAATCCATGTATATAATATATCATCACTTTATTTTATTCTTACATTCTTATGATAATAATATTTATGATATCATGTTGTTCCTCATTCCTATTGGGATATGATTTATAATTATATTTACCCTTACTGAGTGTTTGATCTCAACCATTCTTATGTTTTCCTTTCTTGTGTTTAAGAAATATTGTAATAACTATTCTAACCCTAGAAGAGTATATTGTGTAAAAAAATTATAACTTATGTTGAATACTAATTATGGATTTATTGTATAATAATTTAGTGAAAATATTTCTATTTGATGAAAATAATTGGTATTTGTTTGTTTTTCCTCCTTCAAAATTCCATAAATAAATAAACTAAAAGGACAATGCATTGTATATGTAATAAAGATATTGTAATATTATATTTTTATCAATGAAAGTGTTTTATGTTATTTTTTTAGACAGTTTACATGAGAGAGTGGTATTGGGGGTAATACATTGGAGGAATGGGAAATCATATAAGATATTATTCTTATCCATGGGAGTTATTTATATTTTTAGCTAACGATAGATAGAGTGATTTCATGGATGGTTTTCCATGTTTGAAAAATCACTATGTCCCATAACCTCCTTAATATGGGATTATTTTCAATCATGAGTCATTTTTATGTAATAGTGTTTCTTGTGAAAGTATTTAGATATGGGATATACATATAACCCTTCTTTAAATGAACACATTTTTCATGTCATATTCAAACATGTTTTATTTATTTTCATGGATGTTGGGGGATTCATACATGTGACTATTATGGTCATGAATCAATGGATGATATTTATTATAAGGACCTGTCCTTAAACATTACTTAATCTTGAGGTATTTCAAGAATACACATTGGGGATCTTTTTAGGTTTAGAGTTTTAGAGAATTAGATCATAAATCATGCATTACATTCCACTTTTAAACAAGGTGGTTACATCAAAGACAATATTCACTCTTCTCATTAAAGGAAAAATATTTAAAATAAAACATGGATTATTTCTTGAAATTTACTCGACACTATCATCACATCATCTACTTTTCCCTTGACCTGTGAAAAACATTTCAAAAACTTGGGATGAGAATAAAAATTTCAGTAATAGACATAAAAATACAGAATTAAAACATTAGTCCATGTATACATAAGAATCAATGAAATCATAATTTATTCATAGAATATAAGCACTTTAACATACCTCACGAAATCATAAGGCTTATGAATAACTCATAGAAATCATAAGACATAAAGGTAAATTGAGGCATTCATAACATTCTTTCGTAGGGAGTAACCCTCATGGTTACGTTTGGAATACCCATCACAGTATATTACATAAATCTATTTAGAGAAACCTTAGCGTTTAACTCCTTCGTGTTACCCAATTAATTGGAGATCTATCTCGGGATCACCCACCCTTAGTTTATCACGGAACCACCCGTCTTCATAAACAATGCCTGAGAACCATAACATAATCGTATCACGTAAAACATGCATAAAGGAAACATAACATTTCCACATTCCAATAAAAAGATATCAACAAAACACATTGATATAATCAAAACATTATCAAAACCATTTTCAATACCAAAAGAAAATGAAAACATGGTATTTATTTTTCATTTAAAAAAAAGTTATGTCTTGTAGAGTAAGCTGAAACTCAAATAGTGCTCACGGTGGAGGAGAAGTCATTGTCTCCGCACACGTAAGACAAAAACATTCCCGATTGTTGTTTAGTAAAACGCTTCGTATAAAAATATTCCTTTTGAATAAAAGTAAAATTCAAAGGGGTTTATAAACCATATAAAATAAAGTTGTGTATAAAAAAAAATATGCCTCAATGAAAGGAGATTAAGACGAAGTCCCTTACCTCATGTCCAACTTGACTCGGACATTCTTTAATATCCTGAATAATAAACTATAGTTAATTTCTACTTTATTAAAACCTTTTTCAAGTTCATTATCCCTTTATATCACTTATTAACATGTCATGAACATTATGTAATCATTTAAGTTGATAACGGTCGTTTTGTCGGTCTTTAGTACTTGAGTAAAAAATAACTTTCTTATAATCACAAGTCGTTCATGTGGTAAAATATACATTATCTCCAGAATAATATTCTTGATTTATATATCATATATATCATTTATATCTATTATATTCATGAATTTATAATATTACAAAACATTTAGAGGTAAGAAATGAAATGTATCGTTCATGGAGACGGTAAGTCGTGCGTACGCATGAACGCTACTTTCATTTATATTTTTTATTTAATTGAATGAAATAATAATGATATAAAGGTATATTATAATTTCAGTATGATATCATATGTAATACCATTAACTCCATCCTTTATACAACCCACATATGGCATTAACGAATCAAATCACTTTGAGGGGGCAGTAGTCCACACTTCCTAAAATGAAATTATCGCGTTTACCCATAATGGAAACCATAAGGGTATTTCATAAATGAAAAATACAGAAGCATAAGGAAACCATAAACATAATATATATCATATATAAATATATTGACATCTTAATGGCCACCATGAAAGGTGTTAAAAGAATATTGAACAATAATCGTTTCGTGAGGCAGTAATTCACCACTCATAGAAACAGTATGTTCTTTAACCATTAGACGGAGGTGTGTGTAAGTGTAAATCAAATACTTCTCATAACAACATCATAGTATATTGATGATACTGTTGTTGTTACAAAAGATAGGAATAAAAAAAATTAGGGGGTTGGAGAAGAAAAATAAAACAAAAGAGCATAATAGAATACATTACCTTTAAATCGGGTAACACCCTTTGGTTTGAACCAAAAGGGTTTCTTTAAGAGCTTTCTGCCTAAGGTAAGGCTTCTATGATGAATAGAGGGATGTGGAGAGATAAAATGAGCAGAGTTTGGCCAATAATATGGATTTAGGGGTGTGGGTAATGGGGTAGAGGTGGGGAGATTTTATAAGAGGGAGGAGGGGTACTCTTGGAAATTCTTGAAATGTTACTTTATTATAAAATGCTTTTCGGATTTTAAAGGCCCAAAAATGATATATTTCTAGGATAAGGTGATAAGGGTTTTAAATCCACACATAAAATAGGTTTTTCACAAGTTTAAGTCTTAGATGTTACATTATCTTTTCATTTTATTTAAATCGTTCATTAATGAGGTAATCACTGCATCATCATGGTGTCATAAATAAACTTATTTATTTAGTCTATAAAATTTATAAAAAAAATACCATGATGTAGGAAATATTTTTATATTTCCAATGACTATTTATAGTCTAATAGATCATTTGTTTACACAAAATTAAAATTGTTTTACTTAGGTGTTACATACTTTTGTTATATTTTCCTTTCTTTAAAAATAAAATGATAAAATGTCACTATCACACAAAAGTGATTCCATGGGGTCTCTAAGTTGGAACAAGGAATCCCATGGTCACCCATGATACAAATAGTAGAATTAGGACACATTTTGGGGTTATTTTATATTATTATGATATTATTTTATTACCCTTAACTACTCGATTAATAATTAATCACGATAATTAAAGATAATTATCATCGTTACTATTCATAATGTCCAAAAACAAAAAAGTCTTAATTACATAATTTGGACCTTCTGATTCCAAATATGGAATCAATTTTACCAAATTCCAAACAAATAAATTGTAATAATTAATTTAATAATAATTTCCGTTGTCAAAACAAATGGCGGGTTTTTTAGAAACAATATCTATCAAAAGTTTGACACTTGTTTATGCCCAATTCCAAAGTGAAATTAATTAAAATGACCAAAATTGGGTTAAATGGTAAAAATATATTCTAATTAAACATTAAAATCAATTAAAAAGATAATCTAACCATATAATTAAATTATATGAAAAAGTATTTTTGAAGTAAAATGCAGTATTTTTCACTATTCATTAAAAAATGAACATTGTCAGAAAAATACCAAAAATTTATCCAAAGTAAATTTCAATGTCCCAATTATAAATAATAAGTTTACTTTGAAAAATAGATCTTATAAATTTTTCAACTGTTTTATTTAAAAATGGTTTGCTATCAAAAGGCAGTAAAACAATCTTTTAAAAATATTAGTGTATTCTATGCTTGAGATTAGATTTATTCTCATTTTAAGCCTCTAAAACACTATATAATTCATAAATATACATAGATATGGAAATCCATAATTCTTTACTTACTTGGGATGTTACATCCTTCCCCCTTTAGAAAATTGTGTCTCCGCAATTTATTTACTTATCAAGTAAGTGGGGGTATTTATCCCACATTGCATTTTCAGATTCCCATGTTGCATCTTCAATCATGTGGTTTTTCCACAAAACCTTTACTTGATGAATCACCTTATTCCACAATACTTGCTCCCTGTGGTCAAGAATCTGGACCGGTTGTTCCTCATAAGATAGATTCTCTTCCAGATAAACTACCTCTGGACTCAAAACATGAGATGGATCTGGAATGTACTTCCTTAACATTGAAACATGAAAAACATTATGTACCTGAGATAAACTTGGAGGTAAAGCCACTCGGTATACAACTGATCCAACTCTCTCCAAAATTTCATATGGTCCAATGAACCTTGAACTCAACTTTCCTTTCTTACCAAATCGCATCACACTTTTACATGGAGAAACTTTGAGGAAGGCATGGTCACCTACCTTAAAAGAGAGATTCTTCTTCCTATTGTCCGCATAACTTTTCTACCTGCTCTGAGCTGTTCTCATGTGTTTCTGTATCAGTTGAACTTTTTATGCCAACTCTTCTACCAATTCTGATCCCATCAACTTCCTTTCACCCACTTCATCCAAAAAAGCTGGAGTTCGACACCGCTTCTCATATAATGCCTCAAATGGTTCCATATGATAATCCATCGAATAAGCACATAGAATATCCTCTAATGTCTGAATGGTTTGTTCTGATTTCCCATCTAATTGAGGATGAAAATCTGTACTAAAATTTAATTCAGTACCCAATGACTTCTGAAGGCCTTTCCGAAAGTTAGAAGTAAACTTAGGATCACGATCAGGTACAATGGAGAGAGGAACTCTATGTAACCTGACTATCTCTTTAAGATACAAATGAAAAAGTTGATCTAGGGAAAAGTATCTCATATAGAAAGGAAATGAGCAGATTTAGTCAAGCGATCAACAATAACCCAGATTTCATTATTACCTTGAGGTGTCTTCGGCAATCCCACAACAAAGTCCATGAATATATTCTCTCATTTCCACTCTGGCACTAGTAAAGGCTGAAGCATCCATTTCGGTAACTTCTGCTCTACTTTAACCTATTGACAAGTCAAATACTTCACAGTAAAATCAGCAATTTCTCTTTTCATTTCATCCCACCAGTAATACTCCAAAATATCTTTATACATCTTAGTACTACCTAGATTAACTGAAAACGGAGAACTATGAGCTTCACATAACAACTCTCTCTTCAAATATGAATCACAAGGCACACATAATCTTTTCCCAAATTTCAAAACACAATCATTATCAATTTTGAATTCGGGTAACATACCCTTCTTAACCAGCTCTACATTTTTTTTCAACTCACTATCTTGCTTCTTAGATTTCTTAATTCTGTCTGATAGAGAAGATTTCACTGATACCTGAAACAAAAAAGAAGAACATCCTGCACCAACAACTTCTATGCCAAAGTTCATCAAATCCTTAACCAAAGGATCATGTTCCAAACGTAACATGGTTAATTAAGCATTACTTTTTCGACTCAAAACATCAGCCACTTTATTTTCTTTTCCCGAATAGTAATTAATTGTACAATCATAATCCTTGATTAATTCCATCCATCTCCTTTTTCTCATGTTCAATTATTTCTAAGTGAATATATACTTTAAACTTTTTTGATCAGTATATATTTCACACTTTACACCATACAAATGATGCCTCCAAATTTTTAAGGCGAAAACAACAACAGCTAATTCCAAATCATGTGTAGGGTAATTTACCTCATGATTTTTCAACTAACGTGAAGCATAAGCAATTACCTGATCATTATGCATTAGGACACAACCAAGTCCTTCTAATGAAGCATCACTGTAGATAAAAAAACTCACCATTCCTGGAAGGTAGTGCCAAAACTGGAGCATTCACCAATCTTCTTTTCAATTCCAGAAAACAATCATCACATTCTTTTGTCCAGATAAACTTAACACCCTTCCAAGTTATCTTAGTCAATGGGCTGGACAACATTGAAAATTTTTTAACAAACCATCGGTAATAGCCTTCCAAACCAAGAAAACTATGAATCTCGGTTACATTTGTGGGTCTTTTCCATTCTTCAACAACCTTTGTTTTTGCTGGTTCAACAATTATTCCATCTTTAGAAACAATGTAACCAAGGAAAGAAATTTTTTTGAAACCAAAATTCACACTTTCTGAATTTCCCATACAATTTATTTTCTTTTATGGTTTGAAAAATAACCCTTAAATGACTTTCATGCTCCTCTTTACTTTTAGAAAACACCAAAACAGCATCAATGAAAACAACCACAAACTTATCCAAGAACTCATGTAAAATTCTATTCATAAGGTCCATGAATACAGTAGGTGAATTGGTTAACCCAAAAGGCATTACTAAAAATTCATAATGGCTATATCTTGTACAAAACGTGGTCTTCGGAATATCTACTTCCTTTACCTTCAACTGATGGTACACCGATCTCAAGTCAATCTTTGAAAAATACTGAGCTCCCTGGAGCTGATCAAAAAAATCATCGATATGAGGCAAAGGATTTTTTTTAACAGTGATGTTATTCAAGGATCTATAATCAATTCAAAGTCTCATTGAACCATCTTTATTTTTAATAAATAAGACAGGAGCACCCCATGGTGATGTGCTAGGTTGAATGAAACCTTTCTTTAATAAATCTTTCAATTTATCCTTCAACTCTAAAAGTTCAATTTGAGCCATTCGATAAGGGGGTTTTGAAATTGGCTTAGCATGAGGAACTAATTCAACAGTAAATTAAACTTCCCGATCTGGTATTATTCTAAGAAACTCATCAGGAAAAACATCGGGATACTCATTTACCACTAGTACATCATTAATCTAAACGGTTCCTTTGTTTTCAACAATATGTGTAAGGTAACATTCATTTTCATATTTTACAAGTTTCTCAGCCTCTTGATATGTTATCAATAGTAAGGGTTCATTCTTGTACACAAACTGAAATTCTTTCTGAAAAGAAACTTATTTAGCTCTACAATAAATCTTAACATGGTAAACAGAGAGCCAATCTATACCCAGGATAACATCAAACTCTACTAGAGGTAAAACAATAAGGTTTTCAAGTAGGTTCTTTCTACGTATAAGGATAGGAAGATTCTTATAAATTCTTTTTGCCTCAACATTTCCCCCAGGTGTTTTTACCACAAGTTCAGGAGTCATCTCTTGAGATGGAATTCCCAATTTACCAGAAAATTTTTCAGAGATGAAAGAATGTGTAGACCCCGAATAAAACAAAACATTGGAATAATCTGAAAAAACAAACAAATTACCTGATACCACTTCATTTTATGGACCAACATTTGTTGAAGTAGTTGCAAAGGACTTCACCACATCCTTCTGCTTGTATTCTGACTGCTTCCCATCATTCGATCTCTTTTTCGGACACTCATTTTCATAATGACCCATCTCATTGCACTTGAATCATTTCACAAATTGTAAATCAAATTTGGTTTTACCATCACCCTGATCTTTTCTAGTGAAATCACGAGCCTTATATCCCATATTACCACATACTTAGCACTTTTCATAATTCAAAAGACATTCCCCAGCATGGTTTTTACCACATTTATCACAAACTGAAAACATGGTTTTCTTACCATCAGACCTTTTTGAAGGATTCTTCCCTTTCTCCTGCCACCTCGGTCTCTTCTTCTGTTGGTTGTTATAGAACACTTGATCATTGGAAAACTCTATTTACACCTTCTCAGCACATCAAATAAGCTTTTCATAACTTTTGAACTCCCGAGAAGATAATGCCCTTCGATATTTTGGCTTTAATCTTGAGTAAAAACAATTGATTTTACTATCAAGGTCTCGGATAAATTTTGAGCATACCTTTCCAATCAAGTGAACATTTCTTCATAATCAGCCACTGAGTCGTCCTCTTGTCTCAATTCCAAGAATTTTTTTCCATCCTAAGTCGAAAAGCCTTAGGAAAATATTTCTCATGAAACATACCTTTGAATTCATCCCAGTCAAGATAATAAATCTCATTAGTGTCCCTGATATTTTTAACCATCAACCACCACTTATCTGCTTCACCCTCCAAACGGTAAACAGCAAGACTAACCTTTTGATTGTCTGAACACTCCATGACATCAAAAATCTTCTCCAATTCTTTAATCCATCCTTCATCTAGAATAGGTTCATATGATCCTATAAATGATGGGGGATGTTGCCTCATGAAATTTTCCACCACTAACATGTTCCTATGCAGTTGATCTTGATGATCTCATGCATGGATACCACAATCATTTATCGCTTGAGTCAACTGTGCCATTACTGCAACAAACTGTTCAGTTCCAATTTTGACCATCTCAAGATGTTGATTTGGAAGGTCATTTCCTTCTATATTCCTTCCTATCACTGCTTCCATGTTTCCTATGCAGAAAACCATTCTGAACAAACATTCCTTATATGAAGCAACATGGTAATCTCCAAATGCTATATCATTTCAATTTGACCATAAAAAAATATTTTTGGATAATCATTTAATAGAATTCTAACTCCTAAATTTATCTAAACCGACCTCTGATACCAACTGTAAGGCCCCAGCCTTAAACATTACTTAATCTTTAGTTATTTCAAGAATACACATTGAGGATCTTTTTAGGTTTATAGTTTTAGAGAATTAGATCATAAAGCATGCATTACATTCCACTTTTAAACAAGGTGGTTACATCAAATACAATATTCACTCTTCTCATTAAAGGAAACATATTTAAAATAAAACATGGATTCTTTCTTTACATTTCCTTGAAACTATCATCACATCATGTACTTTTCCCTTGACCTTTGAAAAACATTTCAAAAACTTGGGATGAGCATAAAAAGCTCAGTAAGAGATATAAAAATACGGAATGAAAACCTTAGTCCATGTATACATAAGAATCAATGAAATCATACTTTATTCATAGAATATAAGAACTTTAACATACCTCAAAAAATCATAAGGTTTATGAATAACTCGTATAAATCATAAGACATAAAGTTAACTTGAGGCATTCATAACATTCTTACATAGGGAGTAACCCTCATGGTTACATTTGGAATACCCATCAGAGTATATTCCCTAAATTTCTTCAGAGAATCCTTAGCATTTAACTCCTTCACATTACCCAATTCATTGGAGATCTATCACAGGCTCACCCTCCCTTAGTTTATCATGGAACCACCCATCTTCTTAAATAATTCCCAAGAACCATAACATAATCGTATCACATAAAACATGCATAAAGGAAACATAACATTTCCACATTTCAATCACAAGATATCAATAAAACACATTGATATAATCAAAACATTATCAAAACCATTTTAAATACAAAAATAAAATTAAAACATGGTATTTATTTTTCATTTAAAAAAATTTATGGCTTGTAGAGGAATCTGAAACTCAAATAGTGGTCACGGAGGCAGAGAAGTTGTTGTTGCAGCATACGTCAGACAACAACATTCCCTTTTGTCATTTAGTAAAACTCTTTGTATAAAAAGATTCCTTTTGAATAAAAGTAAAATTCAAATGGTTTTATACACTGTATAAAAGAAAGTTGTGTATAAAACAAAATATGCCTCAATGAAAGGAGATTGAGACGAAGTCCCTTACCTCATGTCCGACTTGACCCGATCGTTCTTTAATCTCCTGAATAAAAAAATAGAGTTAATTTCTACTTGCTTAAGAACCTTTTTAAAGTTCATTATCTCTTTTATATCACTTATTACTATGTTATGAACATTATGTAATCAGTTAAGTTGATAATGGTCGTTTTGTCGGTCTTTGGTACTTGAGTAAAAAATAACCTTCTTATAATCACAAGTCGTTCATGTGGTAAAATATCCATTATCTCCAGAATTATATTCATGATGTAGATATCATATATATAATTTATATCCAGTATATGCATTCATTTATAATATTACATAACATTTAGAGGTAAGAAATAAAATACACCGTTCATCGAGACGGTAAGCCGTACGTAGGCATGAACGCTACTTTCATTTCTATTTCGTGTTTAATGGAATGAAATCATAATGATATAAAGTTATATTATAATTCCAGCATGATATCATATGTAATACCATTAACTCCATCCTTTATACATCCCACATATGGCATTAACTAATCAAATCACTTTGAGGGGGCGGTAGTCTGCACTTCCTAAAATGAGATTATTGTGTTTACCCATAATAGAAACCATAAAGGTATAACATAAATGAAAAATATTGAAGCATAAGGAAAACATAACCATAATATATATCATATATAAATATAGTGACATCTTAATCTCCACTATTAAAGTTGTAAAAATAAGATTGAACAATCATTGTTTCGTGAGGCAGTAATTCGCCACTCACAGAAACAATATGTTATTTAACCATTAGACGGAGGTGTGTGTAAGTGTAAATCAAATACTTCTCATAAAAACATCCTATTATATTTAAGATACTGGTTTTATTACAAAATAGAAGAATAAAAATAGTTTATGGGGTTGGAGAATCAAAATAAAACAAAAGTACATAAGAGAAGACATTACCTTTAAATCGGGTAACTCCCTTTGGTTTAAACCAAAAGGGTTTCTTAAAAAGATTTTTGCCTATGGTAAGGATTATATGATTAAGATAGGGAAGTGGATAGATAAAATTAGTAGATTTTGGCTGAGTCAATGGCTTGAGAGTTGGGGGTAAGGGGGTATATGTGGGGGCCTTTTATAAGAGGGAGGAGGGGCACTCTTGGAAAGTCTTGAAATGTTACTTTATTATAAAATGATTTTCGGATTTTAAAGGTCCCACAATGATATATTTAGAGGATAAGGTGATAAGGGTTCGAAATCCACCCATCCAAAAGGTTTTTGACAAGTGTAAGTCTTATATTTTACATTATCTTTCATTTTATTTAAATCATTCATTAATGAGGTAATCACTACATCATCATGGTGTCATAAATAAATTTATTTATTTAATGTCTAAAAATTATAAATAAAATACCATGATGTGGGAAATCTTTTTATCTTTAAAATTACTATTTATAGTCTAAAATATCATTTATTTACACAAAATTAAATTTTTTTTTACTTAGGTGTTACATACTTTTTTTATATTTATCTTTCTTTAAAAATAAAATGATAAAATTTCACTATCACACAAAATTGATTCCATGGGGTCCCTAAGTTGGCACAAGGAATCCCATGGTCGTCCATGACACAACCAGTAGCATTAGGACACATTTTGGGGTCATTTTATATTATTATGATATTATTTTATTACCCTTAACTACCCGATTACTAATTAATCGCGATAATTAAAGATAATTACTGTTGTTACTATTCATAATGTCCAAAAACAAAATAGTCTTAATTACATAATTTGGACCTTATGATTCCAAATATGGAATCCATTTTACCAAATTCCAAACACAAAAAATTGAAATAATTAATTTAAAAATAATTCTCGTTGTCAAAACAAATAGCCGGTTTTTTAGAAACAATATCTATCAAAATTTTGACACTTGTTTATGCCCAATTCCAAAGTGAAATTAATTACAATGAAAAAAATTGGGTTAAATGGTAAAAATTTATTCTAATTAAACTTTAAAACTAATTAAAAATATAATCTAACCATATAATTAAATTATATGAAAAAGTATTTTTGAAGTAAAATGCAGTATTTTTCACTATTCATTAAAAAATTAACATTGTCAGAAAAATACCAAAAATTTATCCAAATTAAATTTAAATGTCCCAATTCTAAATAATAAGTTTATTTTGACAAATAGATCTTATAAAATTGTAAAAAGTTTGATTTAAAAATGGTTTACCATCAAAAGGTAGTAAAACAATCTTTTAAAAATATTAGTGTATTCTATGCTTGAGATTAGATTTATTCTCATTTTAAGCCTCTAAAACACTATATAATTCATAAATAGACATAGATATGAAAATCCATAATTATTTACTTACTTGGGATTTTACATTTATAGAATGATTTTCCCCTTTATAAGGACCCTTTTCTTGGATGTAATAAGCTTCTGATATTATTTTTGAATGTTATTTTTAGGTTTTTGTGATTCTAATTTTAACATTTGTAAAATAGTTGTATCCTATATATTTTCCACAAATGGTGGCTATAATTCTCTTAAACCTTCTATTGAGTAATATTATTATAATCAGGAATGGGGATAGATAGTCACTATTTATTAAGGTTTTTAAAATTCATTAATAATGAAATAATGGATTTATTGTTGATTCGTGATGTGAATTGGCTACCTCTATTTTGTTAGAATTCACTCATTATGGGTCTAATGGAATGAAATAATTCTTAAAATGGGATACCTATGGTTTTCCATGGATGGGAGAACAACATATGTATCTTATTGAATTTCTTAAAATGTTATCAATTTTTGAAAAGTTGGATGATGATCCCAATAGTTGAATTTCAAGATATTATGAACCAAAACCTTACTCATAAAATCTACTGGAGGGATATTTATGGTACCACAAGAGATTACCAAGTTTAACAAAAAGAATATTAGATGTGTAATAATCTATAATAGTTGTATATCCATATTCATCAAGTAGTAGTAGGTCATTGAGAAGTCATGTGTGTGGAGGTTGCTGATATATTCATATTTTGGTAGTGTAATGGGGGTTGATTTTTCTAGTCGAATACTTCGTGTCTAAATGATGGAGGATGTGTCTAAGTAGATCTATTTAGATAATTGATTCTGGAATGGGGAGAGAGAATCTACACACCATTTATAAAATGTTGTGTGTATAAATTATTCCATTGTGCGATAGTGGGATGTGTTAGTTACAATGAACTAATTATCATATATAAATATTTTTTCTCATATGATATACATAATGGTTTTACATGATAGTGTGAATCACACAACTTACGTTTCTTGGAAGATAGTGATTCTACCATGGTTTTCATACTAATTATCTCAACAGAAATACTATGTAAATATCTCTATAGTGGAGGTAAACTCTTAGTGTGGAATGTCCATTAAAACTATGTGGGTTTATCAATATTATCAAAACTCATGAAATATAGTAGTTGATTATATTTTCACAGGAGGTTATCAATTTTAATTGTTTGGATAGGTGTTTTTTTGGGTTTAGATTCTATAGAGAAGGGTCATCTGAATAATATAGAACATCCACTTTGGATTGTTCAAAAATGTGAAACTACGTCTGAAAAAACAAATTATAGGATGTTTTGATGTGGTAGTAGTTATTCTTGGAGATTCATTCTTTAAAATGTTTGAAATAGTGATGAAAACGTAACCATGTTTTCTTCAATAGTGGTTTTCGAGCCTATTGGAGTTCACGATATGAAAAGAGGATTAACATAAGTTGTATATTGTGGATGAAGAGAGTTTTCCTTGTATATCTTGATCCATCAGTTAGTAATGTTTTTATAGGTCCCTTTATTTCAATAATTATACGAGAATCTATGTTGGATCCTTAAGTTATTGAATACTATCATCCCTTATAATTTCAGTGAAATGTTTTATTAGCACTAATGTCTGGAGTGATTCATGGATTCATTTTTGTCATATGAAAAACATTAAATATTCTCTTTTAAAGGTGTAAAGTGATTTTATTTGACAAGGGGTATCTTTGTGAATTCAACATTCCTAGATGGATTTTAGAGGTTCATGATACTATTCTATACCATATCAAAAAAATGGTCATTTAGTGGAATTTTTTTACGGTGTTGAGTAATTGAAATGATTGATGTGAGAATATTCGTTTTCCAATATAGGTATTTCTTCATGAAGTGATGTCTCTAGAAATATTTTTTATTATTATAGGATGTTTTATTAATTTTTTGATAAGTACCATGTACAAATAGATCTCAAACATGCATAGGTGAAGAAGGAATGTGTTATGGTTATGGTTTACCACATGCCATTTGTTTATTTGTTTGATTTATTGATATCTATAGTTATTAACCATTTAGTGATGAAAAGTTATTATGGTAGGAAGATGTATTGAAATATGTTTTTAAAAAATGAGATATAGATTAATTTTATTTTTGTAGTCACTAGAGTGACATTATTGTTTTAAAGTAAATTTACCATATCCAAATTAATAAACAATGTATCCAATTGTTTATTGTATTTTTGGGTGTCGTATTTATACCCAGGATGATCCAATACAATATTTTGGGAATTATGGGGTAATTGATAAAAATATATTAACCATAAAAATATTATTTTTATCTGACACATTCATATTCATTATAATTCTATTTTTATAATGAAAAAGAGTCTCATTTGAGATATATGACATCTTTATTGCATATGTGATTAGGAATTTAGCCTAGGAGAGGTGTGAATATATATATCATTTGGGTTCTTGATTCTAGTCCACCATTAGTGGAATGATCATATGATTTACCATTTAATGTTTTTTTGAATGAAAATCATTTTAAAAGCCTTTATAAATATTGTTATGTTACCACTACCATTATAGATGCAGTCTTCATTGGTATAACCCTAGAGAGAGAGAAATATAGATGAAGAAAAGTTGGGTATAATTTTATATGGAATATATATATCATATCATGGAAGATGGGTAAAATATATAACGATGTTTTTGAACACAATTCTGGAAGATAATGAATTAAATAATGGTTACACAATGGATCATTGAAAACACCATTATGACTAAAGTTAGGGAATTTTATTTGATATCATTTCCGAAATCATTAAATTATTCGAAATGTAATAATTACCAGATAATTTTTCATTTCAATTCATGTACATCGGAATTTTATTTTATTTATTAATTATTTATATCCCCTTGTCATTATATTCTTTATTAGATGTCCCTCATCCAAAAAACAAAGAATGCATATTAATTTAGGATTTGTTATCTATAATTTGTTTTATTATAGATTTGTTGATGATTTTGAACATTAATAATGAATATCATGAAAATTATCCGTATCTCTCCCTCACTATAATTATTCTCTTTCTACCATCCCAATCTTTATCTCTATCAGTATCCTTATCACATGAAGATAGAAAATATATCAAAATTGGGGTTGCGGTGAGTTTTTGCATAGGCATAGAGAAACTATCTAATTGAGGTGAGGGAGATTGGTGAAGGGAGAATGTTCTAGAGAAGTTAGTGAATGAAGGGACACTGAAATAGTAGGAATTTGGTGGTCTATGTTGGTCATTATGGAAATAGGAGATGAAGAAGTTGATCAAATCCCTTAGTGCATCACTCAATAGTGTGTCCAAACTAATAGGTGACTTGGGGAGGGATAAACTATAGAAGATATTTGTGGTATATCATAATTTAACGGTAGTTCTTGGGAATCCAGTTATGCATGGTATGATGACATGTTCTTCTATTCGACGTTCTTTGGTCGTCATTGAAATGCATGATATGGATGCAAGGTGGAACAATCAGTACATGGTGGTTATCAACCACATTAATAGCCTACAAGATCTATAGCGTCCCAATGGATAAGTGATGTGGGTGGATGGTCTAAGCATTAGCACCCACTTCCATATCATCCTTAGGATCATATGATCCAAAACCCTCTATTTAGTTATAGGGGATATGATAGGCTCAACTCTCATGGAATTGGTTGTGCATGTCCTCCCATTATGCTGCTTATATCGCCACCCTAGGTGTGAGGTAGGATAACCAAGAGCATCCATGTTTGGTAAACCCAACTATAATGGTGTGTTACACATGTGTTTAGTCGCGCATCTGGTTGTCTAGGAACCAATGGGGTCTGTTCCATTCCAGTTCCCATAGCTATGTATGTTCACATGGGCCTCTCAATGCCTACATGAAATATTTTACGGATAATATTCCTTATATATCCATCATATTGAAATAATTATCCTATATTGTGTATCATTCCATATAAATATCAATAGAATGTTATGTTTAAACATGTAATGAATTTTTATGGTGAGATAGGTAGATCAATTTTTTATCATTTTTGGGTTAATCACTAGATTTAAGAATTATTATTTGACTGTTATCAGGGTTTAAAATACATTTTTATTGTGTCATTTTTCTTACTATAGTATTCCCAAAAAATAATTAAACTGTCTTGATAATCCATCCTATAATATTTGGGAAATAGATCATGTATCTATGTAAATGATATTGTTCATATCCCCCTCACATAATCAGGATGTTATAACCTCTTTCAATGGGTTTTATTTCTCATATATAATGATATTAGATGAGGTGTGGGATCATACACTAGAGTTGATATCCACACCACATACATATGGAATGATAAGATCAAAAAATCATATGAGGATATAATATTTTCATGGAATTGATAGTTTAGATGCTTGATTGTTGGTTTATTATTTGTGGATAGAAGGTTCTGGTACAATGTTAGCTGATGATAATTCCTTAGCGATGAGAAAACTCTCATTAATCTATTTTTTTTGGAAATGTGGAGGATGGTAATTTTGTTCATTAAAATTCTCTTTAAGACATTTGATTCATCAATCACCCTTGGTTTCTTATATAGTGTGATGTAAAACTCGATATGTAATTATGATTTTTTAGACCATTCCATTACCCATGTATTCCAAAATTCTCATGTTGTTCAAAGCATCCTAGGATGAATTTAATATTATTTGGTACTCTAATTGTCCATGTGATTCATCGGTGTAGATAATATCAAAATTATTCATCATTTATATCTTCTAGCGACTTTCATATACTGATGTTTCTACTAATTTGTTTTTTGACATCCTCTATATTACTTGATTCTAGTAGGATTTATGAAAGAACTTAGTTTTAATTATTTTCCTTTTGTTTTATGTTCTTCCTACTAAGTACCTTTATACTCGGTATTATTTGATAATTTTACCAAAATGTGTTTTTTTATATGAAAATGATGAATTTTTCAATGATAATCTTGTTCAGGTTATGCTAGCGTGGCTAATTTAGATCTTATACCTATGCCTCAACTTAGTGGATACAGTGATGGAATATATTTCTTATACCATTAGATGATAATATAAGGAAGGAATAGTTTTCCATTCTATCTTGTTTTCATAATCTATTAATCTTAGTTACATATATTGGATATCAGTTTTGGTTTTTGGTGTGTATTGTATCCATTTTTTGTTATGGACTACTTGATGGATAAAATTTTAGATTGTAATGGTTGTGTCACACATATGGGGAACATTTTTCAGTTATTTATTTATATATATTGACAGTATTAATTTTAATTCTATGTAGTATATATATTCATATGTTTTAGGTAGACATAGTCTAAATGCTCCAATATTGTGAGATGTGACAACTCAATACTAGTTAATATCTACTTCCGCACTAAAATAATTCTTGGAGTCGAAATATCGACTTAATATTTTCCTGGTTGGGTTATTGGTAGCATATTTTATGAAATAAATTCTCAAATATGTCCATCTAATGGAACATACCACAACCTTATATTTCATTGTTCTAACAACATTTAGATGATGGATTGAAAAAATACATAAAACATAAGATAAGAGAGATGGAGGGGAGACAAAAGACTTACCAGCATTCACTATGAATAATACTTCATTCATTAAGAAGGATATATGGATTGATGAGAATCATCAAAATATCACCAGTGAACCCTTAATATAAAGAGTCTTAGAAAATATGGAAGAAATGAGTTCTTTGGAGAATAGTTTGGTTAAAAAATACACTTTCAATTGAATTTTAATGTTTATCATGGTAGTATTTCATGGCTTCATAAATTTTATTCCTGCTATGAAGAAAATATAGTCTGAAAAACTCTAATGATGCATGTTTTGTGAAATTTTGTAACCCAAATAATGTGGTGACTATGAACCTATTTCAAGAGAAAAATTCATCAAGCATGGTTATATAGAGATTATACACAGTTTACTCTAAACTTATTCCTAGTGTGAAACATCCAAAAAGGGTCCAAAAATCTAAAAAACATCTAAAATATCCATTAACAAATAATAAATTATTCATAGATGAAGGATTTGACAAAGAAAATCACATCACAATGAGGGAGTTACAGATTCTATCACAAAATATATAAAAGATTTGTTTTTTTATTTTACATGATTTATTCTATTTTATTTTTTCATAAAGTGGTGGAATACAATAGGAATCGTCATATAAATATGAAGAACATGAAGATTATTTTTTATGTAATTTTGATGGGGGGTTCTGCAGAAGGGAAACATTCCTTGTATTGGGAGACCAAATATGCTAGTTGTTATGTCATGGATAATATCTCAATCATGGATTAACAAGTTGCTTACAAATCAAAAGGGGGAGTTTTAATAGACAATTATTTTTGGAGAATTGAAACATATTTTAAATTAATGATCCCTCATAATGTTAACTAAAAAGGGGTGATTTTAGAGTTACTACTTTGAGGCATGGTGTTTACAGTATTGATATTACACCATGAGTCAAATTCCTCACATAAACACATTTTTCCAATATGTACTGTTTATATAACCCTAAAATTGGGGAGATTATATGAAATTTTTTAAAAGATAATTAATTTATATGGTTTTGGGTTTTATTGTTTTTTATTATTTGACAACAATCTCACCGTGGAGTTAGATTTATAATTCGGTTGAGTAATGATTTCCTGGATTGATGATCTGTCAAATAGGATCAAACCATGGAATGATAAATCACTATCATTTCACAACATATTGAGGTTTCAAAATGTTGTTACTTTTATATAAGTGGTTCACACAACTATAATATTAATTATATAAATAAAATGATGAGTAGGGGATCAGTTTACTATTATAAAGAATATTCATATTTTAAAATAACAAGTCATGTTGAAATATTATTCCAAATTATTTATATAGATGAGGGTGCACTATAAATAAAACAAAGTGAAATAATAATTATACACTAGTCACATCATATGATTAACCTTATATTATAATGATATTTACCAAAATGAAAAGTAGATATTCATGGTATTTTCTAATGGTCATGAAAATTTTGTGTTGTTTTGGAGATGTATATGAAGAAACTCACACCAAAATCATAAAGGAATCACCTCATTATACATTTACTAGAATTATAATTGAGTGGTTATGAACCTTTAATCTCATAATAATCATGTAATTCTATATAATATATGTATTTTATGGTTTACTCTATTTGGAGAAATTGGAATCATCATAAAACAATATTTTACACAAAGAATGAAAATTTATGAAAGGTGAGGAAATATTAATTGGGATTATCTTCCCATATTTATTGGTTTTAGATATAACACCACAATAAATTTTTTTTATAGCATGAAGAATGATATCCATTTAAATATGGGTAGATCCACCAACAGAGGGTTTGAGGAAATATAGGTGAATATCTAAGATAATTATCTATCCATTCAAGGGATCATTTTTCTAGTAAAAAGGATCAGAAAAATGTGAAATAAAATATTGAAATTGAGAAGTCACATTAAGTGAGGGGATTAAATTATTGATAAATATATTTAAAACGGATTTTATTTACTATAATTATTGTTAAAATAAATATACTTAATTTTTTCTTTATTCTTATTGATATTAAAATATGAACATTTATATACATTATTTCAACAGTTTGCCACAATGGGTTAACAGAAAAATAAAAATGTTTAGTAAACCTTAAAAAATAAATCATTCTATGGTTGTTATTTATTATTCTGTATCCCATCATCAAATCATGACCATCTATATCCAACAACACTAACTTGTGATGGAATAAATATCTATGAGTTTTTATGGTAACTACTAACTCGCCACCCACTCAAATAGTTATATACTCTCTCCAACTTCTATAAATAATGAATCCTACAACACATGGGATCGATTTTAAACACAAATATAAAATAAGGAAATGATTTTTAATCACATATGATGAATTAAATTTTATTTAATATCTCACTATTAAGTTAATTATAAATTTATATTTTTGATTAATCTTGAATATTTGAAACTAATTATATTCTTTTTTAAATCATTTTATTTTTTACCATACATCAGGATCAGAATTTTTTTTATTCATTTGAATGATGTATAAATTTTTAAATCCAAATAACCTAATTATAAAATTCATCCTTTTAAAAATTTTATGTATTATAATTACCCATATTATACTATCCTATTGTTATTATAATGGATCATACCTTTTCATATAATTATTTCATTCTTAGTGATTCTATTTGTATTCTCCCATAAATAGAATATTTCTTCCCTAGATCTAATTCATCCCATTTGTCCTGAAGTGTTACACATCATATGGATACAGGGGATCAGATTTTCCTGTTTTTCAATTGGGAATTGTTTTATCATGGGATATACTGATTAACTAAAAAGATTTTATTTCTAGTATACTATTAGTGGAACATAATTTTCAGTGATATAAATAATTTTTTACATAAATATAATAATTCTAAATTATATTAATATATTAATCCATATATTAACATGATATAAAATAATAAGAATATTCCAGATAGATGAATCATGTCATATTTATAACTCTTTATGTCATACTAAATGTATTGGTCTCTTAATAGTGATGTAGCATGTTTATATGGTTAAATATTGTCCCATCTCTCTTGTGATACATTTTCCCTTCCAAAAAATCATATTTACTTTAATTATATTAATATTGATTGGAAAATTGATATATTTGATAAAAACAGTGCAAGAAAAACTATTTATTCATAGCGTATTTCATAAGAAATTCTATCTGTTTTAATTATATAATAATTATAGTACATATTATATGTAGATTGGATTCCATTTATGTTAATGATACTCTTATACTTCAATGGATAATGACTCATTATGAATAAAATTAAAGCACATTCTGTACAAATTGGGGTGAATGGTCCCTATCACATCCTTTTAAATTCCTTAGACGTATGAAAGGGTTTATTAATGGATAAATGTTGATTTCTAGGATAGGTTTAAAGATATTTATCATGTAGATTGAAATAATATATTTAATAATTTATTTATTTGTTTATAATATTTTCATAAAAATATATTATTTTTTATTAAATAACATCGATTTTCAATGAATATAAAAAAATAAATTAGGGAGAAATTGGTTATTCATTACAAATATGGATGTAATGGTGTTTCATCAAAAAATAAAGAAATTTTATAATGTATCTATTATTAAATATTATATATATTCATGTTATCAAATTCAATTAGTGTAAATGTTAATAATTTTCATTCATGATAACTATGAAGTACTTTGACAGCAAGGATAGATGAATGATATTTTTTCATGAAATCCATTAGGAATAATAAAAAAATTGGGATATTAAAATAAAAAGGAAATATTTAAACAAAGTGTGTATACCTATATATTCCATGATTAAGAGATTATGCATCACCACCTTGGTGGTACACACTGCATGACCCTAAAATAATGGTAAACATTTCAATAACCTACCTCACATAAAAAATAACAAGATACATTACATGTACACCAAATGATCCTATTCTTCCTGAATGTGATATTTCCCACATGGATTCTTACACACCAAGTGATAACATACCACATGATTCTAAGGAATTAAATCATGTGATCATCCCCAAAAAACAAGACTAATGAGTAATAATTCCACAACTATCTAACCACACAACATTGATATGGGTTCCCTGATGACAGTTTTATCTCCACATGGTATATGGATATCATGTGTTCTAATGGTAAGTAACCCTCCCAAAAGGCCAATTATTGTGCACACCATGTGGTAAAACACTCCATAACAAGTGTCCACATATTCAAATTAAAATTATTCTACCGAACCCTAAAAATATCCCACTCCCCAAAAACAGATACACACACCAGATCAATGGATATTCGTAGGTCTTGGAGAAACTATGAGTACCTATAAATCCAACTCTAGATATCACCCTGTGATATTTCTTCAATAGAGTCTCTTCTATGAGGGTAAAATTGTAATCTTGGTGCATAGAAATTCATGATTCATGAACTACCTATGCTCTCAGACCCCGTGAAAGACCTCCCTATATGCCTAACCTTCTATTCACTCTCTCTCTCTCTCCCCATCTCTCTTGTCTCTTCCCATCTTCATATCACCTAAGTGGTTCATCCTCACTAGCCTTCTCACAATGATTAAAAATTAATATGTAAAAATTAAAAGGAATATTATAATCATCATTATGGATCTATAGTGGACCAGTCTATCTCTTATGGTCCATATATTCTTTATCACACTACATACCTACAGATTATGAAGACTGATTTCCAATAGACATCTACTAGGAAGTTTGGTCCAACAATTATCATACCTTCCCAACTATCTCCACTCCACATTAATATCACATGGGATAGTCTCCTTCATGTTTTTACCAAAAGGTATCACCTCCATTGGGGAGCTCGAAACCATCCTTAGATCAATGTCTTTTCATAGGGGATTTAATGATACCAATAACACATTTTTTCAAGTATAACTAAAAATGTTAAAGATAATACCACATTAAAATCCATTAAAAATAAAATCTCTCATTATTTCTCATGCCAAAGTACCCATCCTTTTATAATTTTATTCATTGATAAATGTTTCCTCATACTTTTCTTCTTCAACCAACAGAAATCCCAAGATATGTGAAATAATTTATTCAATTATTAATAAGGACCCTAATTGTAATAATGATGGTGCAAACTCTCCCAGCACAACATGCCCAACATGGATTCAGATTCAAATTGGTGAGACATTTATGGTTGGATATTTATTTTTGTTATAATAATCAATATGGATTTCATTGTTTATTCTATTACTATGAATCATCAAACTATTCGTGGAGAGAGAACATACCTTGGGAAATATAATTTCTATCTGTGTATGAGATATAGCATGTATGAACACATTAATGTATGTGTCCCTTTAATGTATCACCAGATCAAATGAATTACCATTTGTATTTAATCAGTTTTTAATACCAAAAATATATATCTATATTCATTAAATTCCGCTTTTTGGATAATAATCTAAAAGAATCCCTTTTTAAATCCCTACTAAATCCTCTTGTATCACAGGTTTTACAATAAAAAATCCAAAAAAAACATTAATATGAATATCCAATATCCATACAATATTTTTTAAATATCCTAGTATTTTTTTTATAATATAACATTAAAATGTGTATCTCCTACTACATGGGCTTTGAGTTTAGTTAAACGTGATGCGTATGATGCCTCTAAAAGAATTAAACCCATCATCATTTATATTCTGTATATTCCCTTATATTGACTTATTCCATATGGGATATACATTAAATATGAAATAATCTTGATGAATCCACACCCATCCTATAGGGAAGTATAAACTCATGTTAGGACAATTTTTTTTGAATTTATCTATATTCATGATGAAACCAACCCCATGACTCCTGGGGAAATGTTCCTTATGAAAATGTCATATCATACTTAGAATATATTCACATATTGGTAATAAATGAAGGAAACTACATAAATTATTTCCACACTTTCCATTTCTAAGAACCCCATTCCTAGTCACCATAATCACATTATATAAAAAATGGGATTGTTATTGTCACGTTATATTAAAAGCTAAAATGCTTCATTTTATATGATACAGAACTACTTGGGTTCAAATTCCTTTTTCAAGTATAAGAAGTAAACCCTTATAATTAGTGTTATAATAAATCCATTAACACACACCACCCCATATATTGTAATAAACTCTAGAGTGAAAAATCATGTGGATTTAAATAATATGTGCATTAAAACGAGGCATAATTATGTTCTAAAAATAAATATGGAGAACAAATGATTCATACTAATGTTAAAACTCATACACTCCAATGATCAATCGTTAAAAAATTTGTATCTAATTATGAATAATAATTTGGGAAAGATTTATAAAAATTGATTATATGTATATATAAGAGTCCCATTATAGGTAATAATTTCCCCCTAAAAAGTGTGAATGATCCAGAAATATCATCATCTCTACCAATTCAACTTCCCTGGTGCCACTAGTGAAGTCTAAATGAATATATAAATATTTAAAATAGATCAATATTGGAATAAATTTATTTGAAATATCCACATTATATGTTCATAAACATTTAAAATTCAAATAGAAGAACAAAAAAATTAAAAAAAAATATTGAACCCAAAATGATATTTTTAAATGATAATATGGCTTGATGAGGATGTTCTTACATAAAATATCACATAGATATTTTTTCTTGTATGTGGTGTGTTTTTGTTATATTCACCCCTTTCGGGAGATCTATCTAATCCAATGTGATGTAATATTTGTTAAGAATGTATTTTCATGATTTATCTACCAGAAAAAATGTATCCATAACTACCAAAAAGAGGACATCACCCACGCAACACGTCATGCGCTAAGTGGAAAATACATTGGATAGGGAGTACCATAAAAAATTTGAAATTACATCCCTAGAATAAATATACATGAACCATTAATAATTGTATCATCACATTACACCATGAAAGAGGAAATTTGTGATAAAGATAGTGGTTTCTACCTTGACCTTCCACTTCTTTATGTGACTATCCTCATAGCATGAAAATCAAAAATTCAATTAGTTTAGAGAGGTGGAATCTAAGGTTATACATGACCTAAATTTTTTTACTTACTCTCCTATGAAGGATTTTTCATGCCATTATCACTGCGTAAAACACTTTTGGGACCTAGATTATAATAACTAAAATGAGGAGGCCACCCTTGATATCTTAGTCTAGTAATGTCAGGTCCAAGAACCCCAAAATAGGTTAAAAATAGGAAATAATATCTTAGTATGTTTATAAAATCCCCATATTAATATTTCCTATGATTAGATCCATTAGAATGTTATGGTCAACGATTACTGCCATATTCGTTTTCATATTAGCCTAGCCCACCAAGTTTTTTTAGTAGTATATGGAGAAATCAAATATATCCCCACATAGACAAGAGATAGGATCATATTTAAAAACCTATATATAAATCAATTCAGTATATCCCCACATGAAATTATTGATTGGGGAATTAATTTTTTCCACTACATTTAAATAATGTGTCCATATTCTATTTCTTATGATATAATAACATCAAAAAAATATTAGCTACAATTTATGTAATTGCCTATATACCTATCTGTATCATATGAATCATCTAAAATATAACATTTTAAGACACATTAAAAGGTTCTTAGAATATCACAATGTATTACTTAGAGAAAAAATAAATTCGCACATATACTAATGTTTGATAAGTTTCGGAGCATATCCAAGAAACCAATAATGAGAGGGATCATACACATGACATCAATTAGGAGGACATTTAGTATATTTGAATAGAGATATAGTTGTTAGGACTATTATAACATCCATTAACGAATCCATTATGTATATGATAGTATTGGATTTATGGATGGAATATATTCCTACTCACATCCCTCTAGAAGAAGAACAATGACCCAAATCAGTACCTACATAATATATGGACATATTCCAACCCAGTATGAAGGAATCCATCATCATATTCCCATGAAAAATTATGGAAAAGAATATATTTCTATATGATACAACAAAAGTTTTCATATAGATTCATTGATGAAATATGAGTCACCCAATAAATCTCCTATAAAAATGGTCACTAATTTTTTACAATGTGATTATCTAAAAAATATCTCACCCTTTTCATATAATGTATCATGTTCAGACCTAAATCTGAACATTCATAAGTACTAATATTTTAAAATCCTTTGAAAATTATATTGTTGGTGGCCTGAGAATCTACTAGAACATCACCTGAATGGGAGATGCTTTGATAAGTAGTTCAATAAGTCCCACCTCGAACCCATGTCATAATAATCCCCCATTGTAAACATAATTATGGATCATGATAATTCTTATAGTGATATTTTTTTTGAAAGTCCTCCTTACAATGATAATATAAAAAAATAAGGATTTCATTCCCTTGTAAACTAATTGAATAGTATCTATAATGTTCCTCATCAATAATGATAATTTTATGACCTAAACATTTATAATTTAAATTCCATTTTGATTGAATTAATTCATTATTATGTAATGTAGTAATAGAATATAAAAGAACTACTTTTGTTTTCTTAGACTATTATAAAATAATTTATGTTAGATTTAAATGATCATTATGAATCATAACCATTAATAATATAAAATTTTTAAGGTAACCATTAAATTTATTATATATTAAGGGTTGTGATAAAGGCTAATTTATAAATAATGAAGAAGTAATGGTCTCAAACAGTAGGATCATACCCTATAAATAGAATTTATTTGAACCTATATGGGAGAAGGCTTCACTAGGATTTTTGGTTGACCAATAACAACACATGATTCAACAATGGAAAAATGAATGAAATTATTTATTTTATAAGTTTAATATTATTGATATCACATCCCAAACCCTCTTCATTTAGCAATCCAAATATAGTAACACCATCACCCACCATACACTTATGGTGTATGAAAATATAATAAGGGGTTATGTATATAAACCCTAATAGAATAGAAATTTTATGTTTTTAACATAAAATAGTGACTATATTTGCCCCTTTTATTTATTTTTATATAAAATTATATATGAGTTAATGAAAAATTGATTTTTTTTATGAAACCATTATTGTAAATTTGGAAAATAAATAGATTAAATTAAAAAAACATTCTCGATAAATTATATAATTTGTAAAGATATATTATTTTCATTTAATATTATTTTTAAATAATATTTTGTATGTAAAAATGAAAATATAATTTAATGAACTCTAATGGAATAATTATATGGGTTAGATAATTATTATTCTCATAAAAAAAATTTTTTTTTCAATAAATGTGTAATTTTATTTAAAGGTAGAAAATATCATATATTGAAAATTATTTGGTTAAAATAACTATTAATTTTTTAAATAATAATTTTTAAATTTAGAAGTGGTTAATTTTTTGAAATTTTCGGATACAATCAAATTGATCATAAAAAATAATTATAGTATAAATATTTGGCTTGAATTATGAACTAATAATAGCCAACGAGTGATGTAATAAATTATATAATTGTTATTTAGAGATAAATATTTATTTTAATTTTAAAATAATGTAATTTTGACGTCATTTGATTAATTTTATAAACACTTACTATATCGTCTAATGCCTATATTATATTTTAATATTTTTAGGACAATTTGTTATGAAACTGACTCACCTTCACATCACTAATGGTATTATTTTAGCATTTTAGGTTCATGGTCATATGAAAATTTTAAAAATCACTCAATTTTGCAATAAAATATGGTTAACAAACATGTTATGTCTTGTTATTTTTATAATTATGTTTTATATATTCCAAAAATTATGTTTATAAATTTATAAAGAATTTCTTTTTGATTTCTTATAAATACCAACCAAACATAACACTCATCCCCACTCAAAACACATTTATCAAAGTGTTACTATCCCTATCTCCATTTAAATACTTCCCAAGTAATTTCCAATATTTTATAAATATCCTCCCAATACTTTAGAAGGTCCCTCTAAATTTAAGGGATTTTATTCTCTTCCTCCTCATACTATTCAAGTATTTTTTTGGTATTTTTCAATTTGGGTTAGAATCATTATTATTAGAATATTTCTCTACACATACATTTATTATCAAATTATTTCCAAGTATTTATAGATCTCCATTCACTCTCATCAACCAATTCTATTAACCATTATGTAAACCGGTTATGCTATAAAAATATCTCATGGTTTTACATGGTAAACATTTTTATTGTGTATAACCATAACCATTTTAAAAATATATATATTCATATAGATTTAACTATATATAATTCATTGGGGACTCCCATTTATGTTATACACACTCATTAATGGTTGGATTAAAAAATGAGGAAATACATTTTTATGTTTTATGATTTATGTGAAACACAAATTCATGTACATGATATGAATGTGATGGGTGGTCATAGAATTATGTTTCCCTTCAATTAATTGGGTAATATTTTTAACACAAAATATACTACGTATGGTGCATGAGAGTTTATTTTAATAACACTATGTTTTGATGTCTAAGTGGTTATCCAATGAATATGCATAT
Organism: Viscum album; assembly: GCA_963277665.1. Taxonomy (NCBI): domain Eukaryota; kingdom Viridiplantae; phylum Streptophyta; class Magnoliopsida; order Santalales; family Viscaceae; genus Viscum; species Viscum album. The sequence goes on along the minus strand of OY728157.1, from coordinate 857,255,576 downwards.
TATTTAATTTCATCTTTTTTCCACATTTTTATCCTTCCTTGATGTTATCATTTTTATCATGATTCAATGTTCATGTCAATTATTATCACCCATTTATATCACCAAGATATGCCTCTTGACTTAAATATATTACATTAGTCATGTTGTTCTTTGATTATTCATATACTATGATTTATTTATAAACCCTTTCTTATGTACATCCCCCGGTTATCTCATGTTGTGTTAGAAGATCAACTAAAAATTAGGGCATGATTTGGTGTTTTTAAATAATTTTATTTCATGTAATTGTGAAATACGTCTATATTAAAAATTAAACAAGGCCTCTCGATATTTTCTGGATATTATTATTTTTATAATTATATAATAAATCATGAAATAAAGTGTGTTAAAAATATGAGTTAACATATTTTTTTAAAAATAAATTATATTTTATTTTAGAGATTTGGATTAGAAAACATCAATGAAAGCCTTTGGTATAAGACTAATCATATTGAAACATCCCTTAATTTTTTAAACATATAGTTTAAGTGGTTTCCATATAAAAAATCCATGCTTGTATAATACATGGTGAAATGACTCTAGAATAGTTATATCTAGTGGTAATAACCCCAATAATGGGAAGTTGTGTATTAAATCAATCAACACTTATTTCATGTCAAAGTGTCCTTGATTAACCCATTATTTAACACTCACATGATATATTATTTAGTAAATTCTGCAGATCTTTATGGATAAGTATGAAGGGAATAAAAATTCACTTAAAATTTAATTTAATAAAATAGACCATGAATGACTTAGATTTAATCCTATAAATTCGTAGGTTAATGAATATATTCCATTTTAAGAGTTATCCCTTAAATATTCATATGATTCCCATTTATATAATTTATATTTTTTAAATTAGAATCCTTATTCCTATAATGGTTGATTTAATTATTAGAACTAGAATCCAATAGTTAAAAGAAATCATATATTGAACATAAAATATATTATGTGACTATGGTTCTATTCATTATTTCATATCATGCTATTTTAGTGGAACTATTCAAACAAAAACTAAAAAAATGGAAGTGGATATATCATTGAAAATAGAAAAATGGGAAATTATTACCCCTAATTATATGATTTCTTCACATTATTTATAGGAATAATCTCTTAGAAAAATATATGATACTCCCTCTTTGTATGGATTTTATTTATTATATTAATACATCATAAATTTATGAGAGGATGAAAAAAACATCTATATCAAAAATCATTATCCAATTCTATACAAGTTAAAGGAGGATGATGAATCTACTTTGGATTCATTATCCCAAGAGTTGAAATTATTTAAATATGATAAATCATATAAACTAAAAGTATTTATACTAAACATAACGATCTAATAAAAAATCTACATGAGAATCTAGATAAAGGGAGTATACTCCTAATCACTTCAGCATCTGGAAAACTAGACCTCTTCATCAAGGGGGGGGGGTAATCCACCTATAAATTAATTATCAAGAGGTAAATATGAATATGATAAAGAAAATGTGTCTTATTCAATATATTGATGAATTTTTCAATCAGGTATGAGGAAGCCATTACTTCTCTATGATAGATCATTGATTAGGATAATACCAAGAATGTGTTAAGAAGGGATATATCACCAAGTATGATTTTCATATGAGTTATATGCACTAAATGTTTATAGTGATTCAATTTGGAATCAATATATCTTTATAAATATTAATGTACCAAATTAATATAGTATTTAGGTATTACCATGATAAATTTGAGATAGTATATTAGTGATGACGTTCTTATATAACCCAAAATAATGTAGGATTATGAGGATCATTTTAATTTTTTAATGAAGAACATGTGAAAGGAAATGTTATATGAGATGTATTTTTAATGCATGTCTTCTATTTAAAAAGTTACATTCTTGGGAAAATTTTCTACCAAAAAAGGGATATATATATGGATCCTTAAAAAATAAAGGCCATTAAATGATAACTCTGACTGATATCAATGGAGGATATATGTAGTATCCTTATACTTTTTAGGTACTATAATTTTTTTAATTAATAATATCATTGTTTTCAATACTTTTAACTAATATTACATCAATGGGAGTGAATTTTTTCTAGACTAGGGATTGTGATGAGATAATTTAAGAGTTATCAAATATTCTAATCAGTTCACTTGTTCTCAAATTACCAACCAGTGGGAAATGATTTTTTATCTTTAGTGAAGAATCCAAAATTGGATTGGGTTATGTAAAAAATAATTATTAAAATGTGTTATTCCATGTATTATATCAATTAATGAACCATTACTATAAGAACATAACTAATTATATTCAATTCAAATCATTAATATTCGCATTAATGATTTGGTGACATTATATCTATGGGTAATAGTGGTACATGTATGAGAATCATAAAATCCTCATTTATATATTCAAAAATGGTTTTCAATCTTCTAAATTATAGTGGTTGGAGAATATCATGAATTATTATTGTTCAATACATTTTCATCCTAGGAATTTGAACAATGTGGAAGGTTATATTAGTAGAAATGATCCCACTACCATATCCATAAATAATAGTAAAAGTGTTCAAATCTTACTAGACATGGAAAGGATGGAAATGGAAATCATAAAATTAACTTCATGGTACCTTTCTTAAATTTCCACTAAAACATGATTTCCTAGGTGGATCATGGACATCTAAAAAGGAAATGAGAAGCTACAGAGGTAGGTATCAAATATTTTGATTGTAAAATTTTCAAAAGATGGTGTTATATGTTTTAGAACTATGATATGAGTCACATTAAAATAATAGCTAAAGAGGGATCTTTGGTATGATGAAAATATTTCATCATTCTCTATTCATCCAAGATTTACTAATATACATAGAAACTTTGCAGTAAAATTTATGGTGGGATGTCATGAAGAGAGTGATTACACAATTGGAATATCAATGACTAGGAAATATAAATGAAATAATTACATCTTGCTGGTAATTTGATAATAAAAAAATCAATATAATTAATCACTATAAGGGTAGATTTATCTATTGACCAACCCTCCATGTATACATATGACATCCCAACCCTAGGTTCCATTTAAAGGATCCCCAAGCCCAGTGGGCCATATGACCTCAAGAACATCACCCTAAACACCAGAGGCTTCAAAATATCAGTTAGGGCCTTTATTGTTCCCTTAGGGAGACTATGCCATCATTACCATAGTAGAATAGTGGTAAAATCAATAGGTAAATAGAGGAAGATGTAAAATAATGAATAAGCAATAGAAATCGAGGTAAATAACCAAGAACTGAATAATAAAAAAATTAATTAAATGAATCATGTACAATAGAAGATAATATATTGTATACAAATATTTAAAACATGGATACATGTAGTAGGCTGTACTATTATACATGCTACCCAAAAAGAATCCAAAAAGGGAAAAATCTATCTAGCATCTCGATCTCCAGCTTGGTCTTCTACTACCAGCTCCATCCTAAGTTACACTATAATTTACACATCTATAAAATAAATCTTCCCCTTATATAAACCTATAAGCATATATTATTCCCAGGTGCCATAGGTGTCCCGGATTGGGTGCGAGATAAATATCAGTAGTCCACCACCAACAGGGCCAATAAATATCTTGTTTTGGAATACAATATGGAATTGTGAATGTATAATAAATGTAGATAATTAATAACAAATGTAAATGGTGCATCTTTTGTTCCTAAAAAGATGTCGGGGTGACGTTACAAGCTTCGGCCCATGCCAAAATAATTCAAAAATAGTGTCATGGGTCACAATTCCAGGCATGAAATTTATAAGGGATTCCATGCATGATATCACATTTATAAGTGATTTGATAAATATATCACTATATTATAAGGTAATCCATTCTAAGTATCATATTTATAATGTATTTCATGCTCAGTATCCCAGTAATATAGGTGATTCCATACCCAATATCACATTTATAAGGTATGCCATGCCCAGTATCCCAATAAGTGACTCCATTACGGTATAGTATCACTAGGTACTCCATGACCATATATTATCCTAAGGGATTCCATGGTAATAAATTATCACAAGGGACACCATTCTCGTATGCTATAAATTTTATATAAGGGTCTCTATTACCATTTAATATATTTTTATGTTTATTCAATCCCATTTTGTGTTAATCAAGGAGGGTCTACATGCCCATTTATATGAAAAATACATATGGATCTTAATTCCAATTCATTATAATTCACAAAGGTCGTCATTTCTACTAATTAGATTTATTACAGTTTATCATTATATTATATTGTATCATTATTTAATACCCATTTTCTTTAATATAATCCAAGGTATAATCCATTTCTCATTACCCATTTATATCAACAAGGGAATGACCAATATTCAATTTAAAATAGGTGATGTGGGATTACCACTAACACTTATCCAATTCAATTATTTATAAGAGAGTTATCCATGGTGCAACCCTACACCCATCCATTTCATTTATAATGTCACAATTTAGATAAGATACCAAATACTCTAATACATTCTTTGTTAATATTAATAATAATGAAATTTGGGAATGTAAGATGGAACACCCAAAGTTGTGGCTCCATATAAGGTAGTCAATCTCAAGGTGTCCAATAAGATCATTATGTTCCAAATGAGGAAAATAGTTCAAGCCAATTACATTTTTGGGTGAACATGTCGTGAAACCAGTATGCATTATAACCAAACATATTATGAATCTTAAATACATAAGGAATACTATATAGACCTCATAAATTATACTCATATGAATCCTCCCATAGATTATCATCCTTTATTTTGGACTACATTAGAATGAATATAGAGAAAGGATAAACACCCTGAAAATAAGGAATATGAGGTTACACCTAAATAACTTTATGAAAGATAATAGAAACAAGGAAAGACTAAAAAATAATTAAGATCTTATAGAAATGGATCCAATAAGATGAATTTAATCTGAATCATTCATTAGAAAGAGAACCATGATCTAAAACTACCAAAGGGGATATGGATCTCAAAAAGGGATAGGAGAGGTGCATATGTCCATTGGAAGAGAAAATTAGGAGAAGGAATAGGTTAAACATTTAATTAAGGGTAGTCTAGTAATTTTACCCAAAAATCCTAGGTCATAGGGTTGGAAAAACCATGTGATAATAGTGAACTATTTATTATGATATGGGGCATCTGAACAGTTGGGCTAAATGGTCAGGTAAACCATGTTCCCACCCTAAAAGACACCTCTAATAAAAATTATTCAATTTTTTCATGAGTTTGCTTCCCCTAGAGAATTATTAGGGAAAACCATGAACCATGATATCTCCACTTTCCATACCCACACATTTACGGATATCCATGCATCATGGGCCAATTGTTTTTACTAACCTTGTAGCATTTCTTTTTTTTATAAGATAGGTCCTGGGCTCCAAACAAGCCCTGAAAAACATCGAAAAATCCATGAACTCATTAGGAATCCATATTAGATCCAAAATTTATAATTATAATATATATTAAAGGATCCATACATGATACAAAAATCGGGTTCTTACAGTCTTTCCCCATTTAAAGTAAACCATCCCCAAGTTCACCTTACAAGTACAAAAAAAACATCATCTGAGAATAAATTCGGACACTGAGCATGTACATCAGCCTCCTACTCCCATGTCTCATCATGTAAAGGACCATGCATCCATATCACCCATGAAAAAGGGACATAATATTATCATAGAGACTTTATTATCTTATCAACAATGCATATATTATTCTCCTAAATGGTAGCATCTAAATCATGCTCAAAATCCTCAGAATCAAAAGTATGAGATGTGTTGGAATGATAAAAAGAAGATATTAAATGTGGAAGATGTCGTGAATGAAATAATACCACTTAATTAAAAGAAATAGATAAGACTCCAGCCCAACTCTCTCTAGAATCTCAAACGTATAGACAAAGTGAAGTGATAGCTTTCCTTACCTCCATATTCGTCTATTCCCTAGCCTGGGTGACACCCATAAGAATACATGATCCTCGGACTCAAACTCTAGAGGTCATAGATGAAGATCAGAATATAGTTTCTTCCTACATAGAGAAATAGAAATATGAATCCTGATCTATAGAACCCACTTTCATGTCTCCTGAGTGAGATGAGGACCCTATAGTGCTGCCTCACATGCCTCTAACCAGTACAATGGTGAACGGCATGACCTACTATATATGGCCTCATAGGGATCCATTGGAATCATCACATAATAAATGTTATTTTAGACAAACTCTATGATAGGGATATAATTCTACCTATAACCACTAAAATCAATGACACATTCTTGGAACATGCCCTCTTTAACATGTATAGTCTATTTCGATTGACCATCGATCTGCGAGTGAATGGTTGTGCTAAGAAGCACCTATATAACCATAGCCTTTGCAGAATATTATAGATACATGATATAAAACAAGAATCCATATATTAATTAATAGTATGAGGGACCACACATAGTTTTATCTTCTCACATATATACAATCTCCTCAACTCATTACTCATTAATTTCTTCTAGATAGAAAGGAAGTGGGATACATTCGTCAGTCGGTCCACTACTACCCAAACTATGTCACTACCTCCAGGGAATCTTGGTAATCCAATTACAAAATCCACAATAATGTCCACCCATTTTCATTTCAAAATTGGTAATGTAAATAGAAATCCTACTAATTTTTTGTGTTCCACCTTCATGTGCTGACAGGTGGAACACCTAGTAATAAAGCCTAAAATCCGACGCTTCATCCATGGACAGTAATTTTTTCAGTTCATGTTATAATAAATCTTAGAGAAATATAAGTTCACATCCTACTATAAATCCTATATCTCATGTATTATATCCTCTCTCATATCTATGGGAAACTAGATATTCAAATGTATACACAGGATGTCATCATGATTAATCGACCAATCCAAATGTAGGTCCTCACTAGCATTAATCTCTTGTAGGACCAAGCACTCAAGATCTTAAAAATGTCTAATATTTAACTTAACCATATGTTAAGAGTTTTTTGATAAAAATGATAGTATATACTATCCATGATAATCCTAAACGCCTATATGAATATCAGAAAACATATATGGTGGCTCGAACCATCTATGTCTATGTCCTCTTACTCAGATCATCTATAACAGGGTTTACTTTCACAATCGTATATGGTGTCTTTAAGTCGAAGTATTGTAGGTTACCAACCCATCTTCACTACCTCATATTTATTTCACTTGGTGTCAAAATATAATTTACGATCTAATTATTCAAAAACAATATAATATGATCTTCCTGTAGGAAATGGTTCCAACGTCCCAAGGAATTTACAATAGCTTCCAACATGAGATTGTGAATTGGGTAATTCTAGTCTCGGGGACTCAATAGACATGACTCTTATGTAATGAATCTATCTTCCTATATCATAAATTATCATACCCTGATACCTGATTCATCCCAATAGATTGTATATCTTCTAACTCACCCTAGAAGAGTCTATATTAGTATCAAATTCAATATCCCAATTATATTATATAAGTATGTCTCACAATATTAAAAATATATAAACACAACACCATTCCTAGTGATTCCCATAATATGTTCTTCTAGGTATGATAATTCATGTATAAAACTCGTGTTTTAACCATCTTTCCCTAAGAAAATATGTATGTAAAAAAGGTTATTGGGCTGCTCCTAGGTAACCATATCTCCCACCTTCTCTGATTCCACTGAAACTATTGCCTCTGAGATAATTTTTCCCATTAAGTGATCCTTATCAAACAAAAATTCATAAATGGTGATCCAATCATACAAATGGTTATTCATTAGTGTATTCAAAATGATATCAAGATGAGTGGTATGGTCGCTTCCAGTATGAAAATACACCATGATGTCATCTATGAATACCATGACAAAGGAATCCAAATTGGGATGGAAAACCCTATTTATGAAATCCATGAACATAATATGGTCATTCTCAAGACCGAAGAACATCATGAGATACTCATATAATTCATACGGAATATGGAGAGTCATATGTGGAATATCCAATATTCTGACTCAAACCTAATGAAAACCCTAACTGGGGACAATTTTTGAGAACACCACCGCTCTTCCAATATGGTCAAAAAAATACCATCTATATGGGGTAAAGAATACTAGTTTTTCACTATATGATGATTCAACATAGAGTAATCATTTAAAATCCTGATTTTTTCAACTCTCTTCTTGGAGAAAAGGATCACTGAACCATGGGGAAAAGTATTGGGCCATATAGAACCCTTTTCTAATAAATCATCTAGATTTCTATTGAGGTCCTAAAACTCATTAGTATCTATCTTATAAGGAGGAATGGATTTGGGTGAAACTCTAGGAAATAGTATGACAGTAAATTATACCTATATATTAAGAAGATATCCTTAAAATTCATTGGGTAATTCATCCCGGAATTGATCAACATTAGGATGTAACCCAATCTAATGTAGTACTTAATCATTCATGTAATGAATAGAAATTTGGGTGGGAACTCCACCTAACCAATGATTCTCTTGAATATAACTACCTACCTAGAAGTTCCACTCACATTTTTGAATATACATACCGCCCTCAAGTGACATAAATGACACCCCTGTAAGATAACAGTAAATATAGGCAAGATTGGTAACCAACTAGTCTATCTCGAGAATAAAAAAAATCTTCGTCTCAAGAAAGAAAGGTTATATGTAAAATTATGGATGCCTACCTCAAGAGGACATCCCTTAAATAGGCTTACGCTCTTTGAATGTATACCCAAATGTGTACCTGGAATCATCACGCCACATGAGTAATCAACATTTAGTTTGAGACTCTCCACAAAAGGCCAAAATATGGAAGAATTTAATGCACCCCTAGAAAATTAATGCAGAAACAATAGTAGAGTCTACTAGAATAGTATATTGAGTAGTAGATGAACTAGAATCCTACTCCTATGGTATAGGCTGCATAGAGTAGATATGGCCTCATCCCTAGTTCTATGTACAACCTAACTACCTATATCATTCCACTCTGTTTGTGATGAAAATATGAAGTCTAGACACCACAACCACAAACTCCTATTATTCCTATATGGCTATTACTACTCCAAATACCTGTATATAGAGGTTATACTGAACTGACTCTTAAATATGGATGTAGCACATATCCACTCCACATTCTAACAGATGGGAAGGTCCTACAGAATCAATGAAGATTCTCCTATCTTCTGTAAACTCAGCACTCAATTGGGTACCTAGGACATTGAGGCCATTTATTTTTATTATAACCACACTGGTGAAATATCATGTGAATGTATATGGAATTCATCTGGATTCCACTTCTCACATGTGCAGTCTCAATGCGTTGCTTCCGACCGCTAGAATAAACACTACTTTATCAAGGTTTTAAACCACCCTGGCTCACACCATCTTCTTCCATCTAGTTCCACCCAATGATTAAATCTAGGTTCAATATTTTCTATATGGTAGTCCATAGGAAAATTTTTACCTATGAATTAATAGGATTCCTTGATCCATCCTATAATCATCTATCTTTCACTGGTTCATCAATAGTATAGACAGGATAAAAGTGATAATGCTTGGTAAAAATAGACAAATAGTTCTTAACTATCCTCAAACCCTACATCTGGTTTATAAACTACCTAATATTATTAACCCCTACAGTCTTATGGAATATATATTTAAAAAATACTAACTAAAATTCCCTACACATCACTTCTCTATACTGACTAGCCTGATTTAGAAAATCCCACCAGTTTTTGGCTGATCGTCCTAAAAAATATGTAGATTGTTTCACTCTCCTAATGTAAGGTGAATATGGATTATACAATATAAAAATGAATGTATTTATCCATAACTATTCAGCCTTCATTGTTCCATCCCTCAAAAATGTGTTTGAATGCAGCTGCTGGAACTCCCTAGTCAACTATCTTATAAGATGGGCATAGTGTGAAGCTCCCTAAATTGAATTCTTTAACAAAAGAAAGTATCGTAAAAATTGGTACCCATCACCCTCATTGGAACCATAAAGAGGTTTCCTAATTAGAGTAATGATTAGTATATTATGGCTCACCACCTCTTTGGAATGTTCATCATTTCCCTCCTATAATATAACTAGAGAACGTTGTGGCAGAATTAATCTACAATTTCCAAAATCACACCTCATATAGTATTTGATAATATAAAAATCCACATATATATAACTAAAATATTCCTAAATTTTTTATATGAAATAATAATACCCCACTTATATCTCAATGAGTTGGGTTATGGTGATAGAGACATTTATATATTACAATAGAGATATTACCTACTTCTCACAACTAAGTATGTGACTGGGTTAAGATCTCTTTTTTGAAAATTAAATTTTAATTTAACCCATCCTTTAATTTAAATGAAATTTAAATGGTAGAACCAAATTGTTCCCCAATTCAAACCCATAAGGCCCCATACAACTTATGAACCAATATAAGGCTTCTATTCAATCCATACTATAACTTTTTATAGTCCATATGACCAATGGTCCATGACTCAACATTCTATATTTGACTTCTTAGGGTGTTTACCATATATTATATTGGATAAAAAAATTAGTTGATGGATGTAAATCTAAGTAAAAACCATGTTTTCTAAATCCACTACATGATTTTTTAGCTGATAAAAATTCTATTCATAATAATAAAAAACTCATAAAAATCATAGGAAATGAAAACAACACAATTCTTGAATATGGAATGGCATATTCATGGAATGAGAATTTCCTACAAGGATTATAATATGATGCATGAAAAATGATTTCTTTACCTCATCTCATTGAGACAATGATAAAAGATAAATCTTATTTATATTAATAGTAATATCAGAAATCAAGTACATCACACAATAGTGAATCATATCATCTTTAATAAGCAAACATCAATAAATAGAAATTCCCATTTGAGGGGAAAAAAATTATCCTTACATGGGTTAGATATTCCCAGGAAAAAGTTATTACTAATCCCCAATTCTAGCCTAATCTCATAAATATTATCACAAAATAGTAATGCATGAAAATAAAATCCTCTGATACTACATTCTAACATCCCAGACCTAGGGGCCACTATAAGTTTCCCTGGGCCCAAGGAGCCACATGAACTCAAGGGCATCACCCCTTATGCTATAGGTTGCTATCTAGAAGAAGGAAATTTGGTGTGTCCTTAGAGAGACTATTCCCTCTTTAACAAAGTATAAAAGTTGTAAAATAAACATATAAATTGAGGAAGTAATATAACAATGAATAAAGAGCAGAAACATAGGTAAATATACAAGGAATAATAATAATAATAATAATAAATAGTAAGTTGATAATATACAATATATGATAATTTCATGTCTATAAAGAAAGAAAACATGGATACAGGAAGAAGTCATCGGTATTATGGAAGCTATGCATAGAGAATCCAAAGAATGAAAATTTTATCTTGAATCCAAAGCTCCAACCTAGTCATCTGCTTCCAAATCTATCCTAAGTCAAGAGACAAGTCACACATCCATAGAATGACTCTTACCATATCTACACCTACAATCATGTATTCATTCAGATTACTATAGGTTTCCTGGATAGGGTGTGAGAAAAATCTAATTAGGTGACCATAAAATGGGTTTGTAAATATACATTATCTATAAATAATATGGGAGTGTGTAGGTATAACAAATGTAAATTGGTAATAACAACTGTAAATGGTCTAGATTTGGTTATTGAAATGAAACCAGGTTGACACGACCTTCTTCATCCCATGCCAAAATATCTCAGAAATAGTATTAAGGGTCACAAAGGCTGCTATCAAATTTAAAAGGGATTCTATGACCAATATCACATTTATATGGGACTCCATGCCGGGTATAACATTTATAATGAATATAATTCATAATATCATAGTAAGGGACTCTATGACCTTATAGAATCACTAGGTACACCATGCCCATATATTATAATAGGGGAATCCTTGCCCCTAATGTATAACAAGAGACTCAATGAAAGTAAAGAGAAACATATACATGAGGGTCTCTATTCCCATTTAATATATTTATTAAGGGTCATCATGCCCATTTGGAATTATGATTTGAGGGTTACCATGTCCATTTATATGAAACATGAATAGGGTCTTCACACCCAATCCTTATATTTCACAAGGGTCGTTATACAAATTTCTTAAATTTATTAAGGTTCTTCACACCCTTATTTCATATCATTATTAAATTACCATTATATTTAATATGATCCAAGGTACACTCCATTTTTCATTATAATTTAATATCAATAATGGTTTAACCATTTTTAATTTATAATAGATGAAATGGACTTACAAATAACCACTATCCAATTCAATACTTTATAAGAGTTTTATCCATTCAACAACACTAAATCCATCCATTTCATTCACAATATAAAAATTTAGAAGAAAGACCAAACAATATAATGAGCTCTTTGTCCTTATTCTCATTAAATATATTTAAGCGTGTAAGAGGGAATACCGAAAGGGGTGGCTCCATCTTAGGTAATAGATATCAAGGGGTCTAATAATATCATTAGGTTCTAATGAAGAAAATCAGTTTAGGTAAATTGAAATTTAGGGGAAACACACGTTGAAACCCGTATGCAACACAAAAACACATATTATAAATCATCAAAGCATGCGGAAACTTTTAGAGACCACCTACTTCATACTCGTATGAATCTCATAATCTATTATCAACCATCATTTCTTCCTAGATTGGAAAAATTTTAATAATTGATCAACAATAAGGAAATATTCCATTTGAGCCTACACTTCAATAACATTATTGAGGGGAATAGAAACAAATAATGGTTAAAAGGGAATTAAGACCTTAATTACATGGATCCAACAAGATGAAAAAAATTTGAATCAAACACCGAATGGAAAAATGGCAAAAAACTATCAAAGAGGCAAAAGGGAGATAAAAAAAGGATTGGGTATGTGAATCTTTCCAATAGAAGAGAAACAGTGGACAAGAAATGTGTTAACCATTTCATTATGGGTAGTTTGGAAATTATAACAAAAAATATACAGTCACCTAGTTTGGACGAATGGTTGGACACACTATTCACTAACCATGTGTTGTCTTTTTTGATAAGGGGTAACCAACATGGAAAGTCTGGATGGTTTGAGAAACCATGCGCCACTCTTTAAAAAAATATTTTCAAAAAAATTAGTTCTTCATGGTTGGGAGGCCCCTGGCACATAGTTAAGGAAAATTTTCCATCATGTTAGCTCCTCTATCAAGGCTTAAATGATTGGGTATAACTGTGTAGACTAACCCACCTGGTTCATACTCACAATGTGACAAGTCTATTTTTTCCAAAAAAATTGGGATCTGGCTACTGAACAAGCCCTAAAACCCCAGAAATAGCTATGACCACATTAAGCTTCCATAATAGGTCCAAAATGAATAATTTGACCAAATTTTGAAGGATTCAAACCATAGATAAAATTTTTGTTCTTATGTACATAAGAAACGTTGTATGACTACATGGAATACCACTCTCCATTTTCTATGATCAATATCTAATGTTTTCCGTGAGGTTTTGGAGAACCCTTCAGTAAGAATTGGATACGGATCTAAGTTATAGTATTTATGATCACCTTAAAATGGAATCTTAGTTTAATAAAGCCATTAAAACTCTAGAGGACATATTTAGATCATGTTATATGGATTTCCATGGATGTTTAGATCAACATATTCCCCTATCGAAGTTTTCATATAAAAATTGTTTACATTATATCACTCAAAAGGAACCTTATATGGCTTTGTAAGGGAATATGATTTTGACTTTGACATTCCTATTTGATGTCATACAGTGGAATTATTTGGAACTTGATCTTGTGCATGTGATGACATGGAAGGTTCAAACCATTCAAAATCATATGAAATTAACACATATTTGATAAAAGTATTTTATATTATCATCAAAATAACCTGGATTATTGGTCGAAGATATAACTTTCCTTCATATATCAACATTATAGTAAGTACTGATGTATGGGATTAAGGTAAAGTATAGTCCAAGATACATCATCCCTATTGTTTTAGTTGATCACATTAGATCTATGGATGATAATAAAACTCTCCCACTTAACCTATCTCATGTATGTGATCAGTTCTATGTATACCACTTATAGAAGTACATATTGGGCCCTATAGATGCACTAAATCAAAAATATGTTACCATTGGGGAATTAATATTCAATGAGGGGATACCAAGGAATATATTAGTTATATGTTAAATGATCAATGAAAAAAGGTAACTCACCAATTATAGTGTAGTGGTGAAACCTCATGATTGATGAGTTGACATGGGAACTAGAAGAGTTGATGAAACATAATTACCCTCATTGGATTTTATAAACCAAATAAAATATTTGTGTGAACTTTTTGATGGATTGGAGAATATAATGGATAATTTTTTATTAAATGAAATATCCTTTTGAATGAATGAAATACATAGTAACTAATGTTGTTATAAAAAAGCATGCTTTACTTAATTTATTTTAGATTATTATAATATATATCATGTTAGATTTAAATGAATATTAAACATCCTAACTATTGATAATATAGTCACTGTACAGTTACTGTAAAAAAATTATATATTAAGTGTTTTGATAAATTCTAATAGACATAGATGGAAGAAGTGATGGATTGGAAATATAAGATCATACCCTATGAATACCATTTATTTATTATTCTAATCAATATAGAATTGAAAAGATTTTACCTTGACCAAGACCAAGATTAGTATCAACAAAACATGAGAAAACCAATTTATTAGAGAATTTTGGGCTTATCAAAATTGTGTACCAAACAATGTTTGTTGAAACACCTTAAAAAGTTACAACATTACACACTTTACCATAATGGTGTAAAATGGTGTAATAAGTTGTTGTATGTCAGGACCCAAGGTGAATGAAATTTTATGTTTTATTTTTAATAAAATAATGATTGAATTTACCACTTTTCATTATTAATTAATATATACAATTATATATGAGTTTATGAAAATAATATTATCATTCGAAGATTCCAAAGTTTTGTTTTAGGAAAATATATTGTTTTTTATGATGAATTTTGGATAGGCATAGGAGTGGGATGATAAATAAGAACAAAGGTATTTGGGAGGGATAGAGAAGTTTTTGAGACCTGAGAGGTAGGTGCGCACAAGATTCAGGGGATGCATGAAAACTCTTGTGCTCCCAACACAACGTTAAAGGCGGCTTCCACATAATCCCACCCGAAACTAACAAAGGAATTGGCGTGCAAGAGCCCTGGGTTTCACACAACATTCCTCCCGGCACACAAAATCTTGCGCACCCAATGTGACATCAAAGGGACCCTTGCATGCCGGCGTGCTCGAAAATTAGTTAAGAACTGAGCACGTAGTTACTCGATGGCATGCAAACCCTTGTGCACCCAATGAGGCATCAACGGGAGGCTTCCGCAGTGATCCCCCAGAAACTGCCAATGGAGCTGGTGTGCAAACGTCTGGGAGGCATGCAAACTTTCCCCCGAAATGCAAACAGTTGCGTGCCCAACGCAACACCAAAAGGTTTTTTTCACGTAGGGTCTATTGTGTTCCACCTTTTCTAATTTCAGATATAAAACGAAGTGTACACCCTTCCCTTCGGGGATAGCAACAGAAGACAAAGCATCACAGTGCTGTGCAAAAGACAGCTCTTCAGCGACCACATGAAAAACATTATGACCTCAAGGTATTGGATCTTGCAAGATAGGTTCCCCAAAGGTCCTCCTTAGGGTGGGCCCTCTTGGGAATGGTCCTCATCCATTTCATTTTATCCTATGTCATTTGTTCAGAAAATATCTCTCTTGCGGGAAAGTTCCTCCTGTATCATACCTTTTTTTTGCACACCCTTCCGGTTTGTGTGTGCCCTTCTAGTTTGCACACAGTTGTTCTATCTTTCTTTCATCCACTCATCTTGCGTGCAGCCCTCCTTGTGTGCTCCATGTGTCATCCTTACCTTAATCCCCCATGTTTAAGTCCCTCTTATACGCAACACACCTGTGTCATGCACCCTTCTCCCGTACGACCCTCTAGGTTTTTATGAAATGATTTCAATGTCCCTTGGATCGTGCTTCTCATGGCATTTCCTAACTTTATACTTCTTCGCATAGGCACGCTAATGGCTGTTAATTCTTCACATATCCATTCTAACATGGGACCCTTAGTGGATCACTCCACAACACCCCCTCACCATGGAATTTTTGATGCCTTCCCTTCCCCAATGGTGGGCGAGTATCAGTTATGTAAGTCATAGGGGTGAGGAGTGAACCCCATTCATCCGAGATGCAAGACCTTAAACTGCCAAGTGTCATTATCCTAAGCACATTACATTAAACTATGGCCTCAACCCATTCCTTATACATGGAGATCCCCCATCTTGGACATTCTCTATGCCCGCTCATCTCCACGGGAGTGAGATCTTCCTCACATGGAATGAGATTATATTTGTTAGAGTGGGGCATGTCCGTAGGGAAGGGAAACCATCTTTGTGTAAGCCTCTATCTTTCTTTCAAGAGGTAGTACCCTTACTCCTCCTCTATTTGTCTGTTCCAAGGACCAGTTGGGGATGGGCACTGGAACCCACCTTTCTTCCATTCAAAATCCCTCTCCTTCTAGGCCTTGCCGCCACCTGGGCCTCCATCCTGGAGTAAGTACCAATCTCTATCTCCCTAGGCTATGAACCATTTATAAGCCCCTATATCCTCTTTGGGATAAAAATTGTGCATATGCCCCTATTTCCTCTTTAGGTTGCGACCCACGTGTAAGACCCTATTTTCTTTTTGGGTTGCCAACCATGTATAATCCCCACTCCACTTCCCACAGACGCCACTTTCACAATTTCATCATCGGGCCTTTGATGTATCTTTTTTCTCACACTGAGCATGACTCACATGGGCTTAGTGTAAGCATCGATCAGGACATCCTCTCTCAGCCACCTAAGCATGTAATCCCCAACACCATTCTGAACTATGTGGACTTTGATATTTTTCAAGGAAAGGTTCATAGGATGCCTCCCTAGGGTTCATGTGAAACAACCATTGGTCCCAACCCCCTTCACATCGGTTCACCAAACACTTCCGAGCTACATGGAATTTGATCCTTTCCAAGGAAAGGTATGTAGGTAAAATCTTTAAGGTTCAATCCCAAAAACCATTGGTCTCAATCCTCTTCATGTTAACTCACCCCAACCATTCCGATCTACGCAGACTTTGATCCTTGCAAGACAAGTTAGTACAGAAGCCTCCAAGAGGTTTGGGCCCAATAACCACTCGTCCTGACCCCCTTCACATCGGTTCACCAACACCTCTTCTGAACTATGCGGACTTTGATCCTTACCAAGTAAAGGTACATAGAAAGACTCCATAAGGTTCAATATGAACACCCAATGGTCCCAAAAACTCCACGTTGGTCCACCCACGTCTATCATGACATTAAACTATATGCCCCATTTTTCATGCATGACACTAAATTGTCCTCTATTTAGCAGTAAGCCATTGTGATCCTTATCCAGTGGTAAGCCATTTTCAACCCCATTCAATAGTAAGTCGTTGTCAACCCCATTCAGTGGTAAGCCATTTTGATCCCCATTTAGCGGTTTTCCATTGTCCACATGAAGTGGTAAGCCATTGTCAACCCCAACACAGTGGTAATCCATTGTCATCCCTTTCATTGGGACCCACATCTATGGTCTCCCCCAGTGGTGTCAGACCAACTCAGGCTACTAACCATGCATAACCCCTAGTATATCATCGGGTCGTTTTCCACTACGTACACCCTAATTCCATACCCCCCATGAATGACATGGACTTTTATTCCCTACCATGAGGATACGTAAGAACTCTCTTCGTGGTTGAATCCCAACATCATCATTGCTCTTAAAACAGTTCCACATCATTATACATCCACTCTCAATAACACATATCCATATGGATTCTTACCCAGGCTTCCACATCCCTATGAAATCATGACATCCACCTCTTCACTGCCCCCATCATGATTGTTCCCTCCAGGGGTTGCACCCATATGATCCACTCCAATTAGTATTTCTATCATTTTGATCTATCTATGTTGGACGTTAAACCTGCAGCATACCCTTTGTTAAACATGGGAAGCTAAAGAAAAACCTCAGAGACATGCCTATGGAATATAATTCCCCACATTTGATGTGGGATTCCTCGGGATTCCGCGCCCTCGAGAAGCCCTATCATAAGGGGAATAAACACATATGAGCCAGTTTTTCAGTGCGCAGACATGCTAGTTATGTCCAACATGTCTAATCCCCCGATCAAAGGTTGTTACCCTAACCGGACACCATGGAATGTCCTGAATGAAGCAATTTAATTAACCGGAGCCTATGAAGATATGGAACCGGTAATATTTTCATGAACAACATATTAATCTATAAGGGTGACTCGGACTAGGTGACAACTTACAAGGATGAATCCATAGAAGGAGGAACTGACATTCCATCATCCTATTTTGATCAAGGAGAAAATGTCCCTGAACAAGCGATGGATGTTGCCCACCTTTGGAAAGAGGGAATGTGGGGATATATAGCTGCACGTCCTCTGAAACAGATAGATGTGTTCCCCCTGGTAAAAGCATTAGAAACAGAAATGGTGAACCCAATGTGAAATTCTTCTCCTCCATGTGGAGATTATTAGTGTTTGAGGCATCACTAAACTAGTGTGTCACCAGATCTAGTTATCAGGCATCGGGTCCCACCAAGAAAATAGTAGGACTGGCATGAAACTCATTATAATTCAGGGTAGTTAAGAAGTTGAACATTTCAATCTATGACATTGTCAGTGTGGATCCTTTTTACCAGCCCTGGAATATGGAATGACACTAGGTAACTAGACATTGATTTCCATTTCTGCCGCACTAATGGTTTAATCTCCCTACCTTTCAAGACCCAAGCTACCGCAATAGAAAACTGATCACCGCCCATCCACCAACGCAGGGGAAAGGGAAATTTCAACACAGAAACCTCATGTTTCTACACCACTTCTGCGACATTCTCTACATCCACAACTGATGGGTGCCCACACCCCATCTCCCCATCTAAATTCATTCAGCGAAGGGTGATATATGACCTCGTCTGCCGATACAGGTAAGAGTGGATTATGCTGACTTGGGATATGGATCACCAGGATTTAGAGGCATTTACACCTCATCATGAATGCCGCCCCAAGGTCCACGCAGTGAGCCACTGCTCTCGACTCTGACACAAAATCGTTTTGGGAGCCTCTCCCCGGAATGCTTCGATGACTCCCTCCCCTACACCGATGCGTTGGGGGATGTCTGAGCTAGCCTGGCCGGGTTCTCATTCCAAGGATTCCCAAGGAGGGCCCCCACTAGGCCACACCCACCCGGCCCCATGGTTCGAGGAGCAGGTAAGCTATGTGTCGACACCACCAGCCCGAGTCCAGTGGACCCAACGCCAGTGTTGGGAACAGGCTGAAGAGGACGCCCACCTCGGGAAGTCTACGTCAGCAACTATCATGGCTCGTTCCACCACCAACATATACCATCATCCCCCCTATGTATTTTGAGCAAGGTAACTCATACACCTAGCCCCAATCGAGGACCCAACCGCCCCATAGGTAGGCTGGGTTGACTCTATGGTTCTTCGGTGCAGGGATCACCCACCGCAGACCGACCCACGGCAACGACACCCATTACGAAGGTCATCCTCGTACTGCCACCATTGATAATGTGGGTATTTTTTCTTCTAGGATCTTCATGGAGGTATAACCCAAACCACCTTAAATCTGAATGGGGGTCCTCCCCATGGTAGTGACACTTAGTATGGAAGCCTCTTCTGCGCTCATGACATCAAGTATGGGGTCATTCCTCCAGACACAGGTCGCTGACGTGGAGATGTTACACACTTGGTCAATATATAGTATGTAGGTCTCCACCATGTCCTTATGGAAGCTAGAAAAGGTCCTACTTTCCCCATATATTAGAGGAGTGAGGGTAAGCCTTGCTTCATTGGCACCCAGCACTGAGGTCCAACCCATGTTCGGCTTGACCAGTACGAGGACCCACCTCGCGCATACACTACCAAGGGAAATGATCATGGAGGTCCTAACCATGATCCTACCTACTCCAAAAATTCTTGTGTGGATCCTCTTCACATGTCATCCAGTGGACACAGAGGTCCTCCTTGTGATCCTTTTGACATATGTCTAGGTTCTCCTCGCACCCCGACTCATTCAGGTGGAAGCCCTCTCCACCCCAACACCATCTCAGCCGAAGGACCTCCTTGATCAAGAAATCTACCATGTCCCGAAGATCCATCATGGGGCATGAAGGCAGGACATTACAGCTAAAAAAATAATACCAGGAATCTTCCTACTGAGATTAAATACGTCTACTTCTCATATTTTGAGGCGGAATATGATTCAACAATAGAATCCTCGCCTAGATCCTCCATTTCAAGGGTTGGGGAAAAACAAGGCGCATCAACCTCATTCTTATGGAATCATAGGTCCACTGGATCCCTTCCTCCATCCACATATACATCCAGGAGGATGAAAATTTGGCAACTCCCAAGGCCCGGGCATGCAATCACCACCATCATCACCAGGAGCATTCTCTACCTCGACCAGAGATCACAAAGAGTTATTTTATGGAACGATGGAGAACAAGAAATAGCATGGTCCACCACCAGCATCCATAGTCCCTACGCCAGAAATAGTGGTCGGCAGCCCGTCTTATCGCGACGTGGTGGCCAAATCACAGCACTATTTAGAGGATAGCCCGAGATGTGGTGTTTTGTTAGCTCTATCTCCGTATTCTCCACTGAAAAGCCTACTATCTAAGTTGTATGCTTCAGTACCAATACTGGTTCCCCAGATGCCCCCAGTTTAGGTGTGGGGAAACTAAGGGATAGACCCTGATTCTAGACCGAGGAGCTTGTGGGACATTCTTACAACAGACCATTTCCTAGAGATGTTTTGGCTGGTCGCAGCTCTGAACTTCAGTGCACCAGAATCATTCATCAAGGAAGAAGGTGGATGATTTTTCCAGACCCTATGGATGACACACTTCCATCTTCATCATCGGTGAGTGGATTACCCCAAAATCCAAACACATTTTGAAGACATCGGCCAACAATTCCATCTGGATGATTTGGTTGCACTTCTCATGGCCCAATGCCCTGAGTCACCAGGCCACCATAGGACCCTCAAACAAATATGAGTTTAGATATTTAAAGAGATCTGTAGGATTATCAATGAGGCTTCCCACTGGTGCAGATCCATGGATGGGGGTAGTACGCGGCCCTCCACTTTAGTTCTATTAGGCGCCATCCCGACCTGCCAGGTGATATCAAGGATATGCCTCTAGGTAGGGTCACGGTTAACATGACCAACCTACCAGGGGAATAGAAAAAGCTAGAGATTCTTGGGGAATACATACCCCCCGAGGGAGTTTCACACCTATTGGATCTGTTAAGAAGAATCACTCGTCAGCAAAGGAATTTTCTAGGTCTTCTTGTACCTACCCAGGCATTGGTCTCAGCTGAAATCTTAGAAATGGTATGAAGCACCTCGGAGATTCCAAACCCTCCGACCCATCTAGCTTAGTACAAAAGATGGAGGATGATCTCAAGAAATGCAAGTTGCGTCAATAGATCATGGAGCACAAGAATATGTTTGATGACCTTCATGTAGAGTATGTTGCGGAGCGACGGCCAGACTACGGTGATCCTCGGCCGGGGCTGCAGGGGTAGACATAGATTCCCCTAGGAGAATTTACTCAAGGTGACTCGGACCATCCGGCCCACACCAACAGGTTTGAGGCTGGAACTTTCGAAAATAGGGCGTAATATGTGTCACCAAATCTAGCAGAGCAGCGAGACAATCCCCAGGATCTGGCTCAGGTTCCCACAGCCTATCCATAGGCCATCCCACCAACCACTCCATGATTCATCGGGCCTTCTTATCACTTTGAAGAACTTGAAAATGAACTGGTGGTTAGGGATCCCCATCAAGACAGGAACCCCAGCCCAGATGATTTCATGGCGGTGGTCATTTCCCACCTCGAGGCATTGGAAATGCGACAGGTGTCAATATCGCCTGATGGTAAGCCATATCGGTCATGCGTGGATGACATGCGAGCACCCCTGGGTTTTGGAAATCCCACCTCCTCTCCCTTTAATGGGATGAGTGACCCGTTGTAGCATCTTTCCACTTCATTTGAAGGTGTGGACCCATACTGGGAACCCCATCGCAGTAGGGAGCTTCCAAAATCTGATGCTTTGTACAAACATTGGAAGGGCCTTTTGTGGTATGGCTATCTACCCATTGGATCAGTAGACGGTTGGGAGGATATTCGTAGGAAATTTCTTTAACAGTTTAGTTCCACCACTCAGAAGATGAGTATTTCAATCCTCTTCAAGTGAAAACAAAGGCTTGATGAGCGTGTCATAGACTTTTTCACCCAGTAGAAAGGGCTCACAAACTCCCTTGACATGCCAATGACTCAGAATAAACTACTAACGATGTGTGTGGGGAAAGTCAAGGCCGGACTTTTCCCCTCTCTGATCACCCAAAATTACCCTGGGGGTTCCGAGACTTCTCTGAAAAGGCCCAACGCCTATATTATGCCTTACAGCAGGCCAAGCAAACATGTTTATTGACTCCTACAATTACCACAATAAGGGTCGACAAGGCTGATCCTGCCATGATGGCACAGATAGAGGCCCCCCAGATAACTAAAGTTGTTACTGGTGGAGCCACCTCCACAGCCTCACAGAGGCCCTCCACCTCAAGTGCAACCTCTGGCCCAAAATCTCCCACCTCAGAACCGACTGGCCCTCCTACGTAATGCGCTGCCACCGCCCAGGCGAGATAACCAGGATCCACCTCCTAGACAGGATCCTACAGCCCCTCATTAGGGTCAGGATCCGAGGGCCCCCTTCCTAGATAGGAGAAACAGGTCCTAATCATTCAATGAGGCTCATGTCCATGGTTATTTTCACAGTTCCCTAGAAGAGGGAATTGTACATTTGCCTGAATGCAGGAGACCAAAAGAGGCGGATCTCACTGATCACCCCAACTACTGCCCCATTCATTGGATCCTGGGGCACACCCTCAAACAGAGATATGTGTTTAAGGAATGGATTCATGACCATTTATATAATAAAGTAGTCAGGTTGGGCCTAGCTCCAGCACATGTGGCATGTGTATTCGTGAATCCCGATAGTAGTAGTGATAGTGAAGGAAAGTGGCATCAGGTTTCTAACCACGGATCCCATAATTACGATGACTGGATGGCTGGTAAAATAGTCACTCATGCCCATTGTATTATCCATGCATGGATGAATCGACCAGAGCCTTTAGAAGCCATAGAGAGTACCTCTGCATCGATGGCTAAGTCATCCTCTTCCTAGAAGATCAAGCATTGGTGACGCAAGGGAAAACCAAGCCCCGTCAAATGACACCTTCATCTCATACTCTCGGCGATTTCAAGACCCTAAAGATAGATATTCCTCCCAAAATCCATCCAGTAGTGGATGAATATTTAATTGACCATCAAGGGTATGCCTTAGTTAACACTATAGAGCTAGTAAACCCCTACATGTTTTCTAAGGATGAGAAGCGTCAGGTGGATCCTCCCAATGTTCTCAGTAGTTGTTAGCATCAATGGAGCCACAAAAATATGGGTCATCAGAGTGCCTTGGTTAGTATCTCTAGCCAGGTTGTGCATGCTACCAAAACTAGGTAGCAGGCCCAGTGCAGAGCTCAGCACACACTGCCTTTTCATCTGGTGTCATCAAATCCACCTTCACCCCATTTGTGTTGTTGGATCAGGCAGAGCCACCTCGACCACGTCGTGACCAGCCGTGTCCTGCTACAAACCAGTCTTAGTCATCTGGCCCTTATCTGGTAGTCACTCCACAGGCTTCAAATAGTGAGCAGCAGGACATTTCCAGCACCAGTCAGTGGATGGTCTTGCCGGCAAGGCCTGCCATACCACCTGTTACAGAGCGACCTCATGTAAGTAGAATCTCATTCTTGGCACGGAAGTATGATATCCTCAAGCATATTTCCATCATTCCACCAAGGATCTCCATCTTGGAGACCCTTATCTTGTTAGTAGATATGCTTTAATCCCTTTTGTGAACACTTTAAGAAGACCCCTCCAGTTTAAGACAGAGATAACAGCTATAGAATCTGTCCATGCTGAGGCGGTCAAGCATACTGAATGCCAAGAAATCATCTCGTTCTCTAGAGAATATTAAGGATCCCCCATACAGGGGAACATTCTCTAATTGTACATCACCGGCCAATTTAATGGCGTGGAGGTTTGTCGTTGTGTGGTCGACACCGACTCTGGGATCAACCTAATCCCAACTTGGACACTATGAAAAAAAGGGGTTTTCTGAGGATGATCTAAGTCCCTCTGACCTAAAAATTCAATGTTATGATAAGATGAAATAGGCACTGGTCGACAATATCCACCTAAATACCCAGTTCGGTGTCCTAGTTTCCAGCATTGAGTTCATGGTTGTTTTGTAGGACAGTGCTTATAAAGCATTGGTGGGTAGGTCATGGCTCCACCTGCATGTGGTAGTTTTTTCATCATACCACAAGTGCCTCAAGTAATACCTTAACAGTTGAGTGGGAATACTTCAAAGAGACGTGACTACCTTGGCCTATTTTGAATACCGCTATCTGGATATCAACTAATACAAGAGCAAGGAAAAGCAGATTCAAGAAAACAAGTTTGATCTTGATATGACTGAAACCGACCTGTGGATATATCTAGATGATGCCTACTTATTTCCAATCCACCGATTGGAGGCTATAACCCTGGACATGGGATATTTCTTTGATGTTTCTAGAATGAGGGGGGATCACATTCCCAAGTCTCAGAGACTCCAGAATATCACCTCATACTCATACATAAATCAGGTTCGGGTAATCTCAGAGCCCCCTACTCCCATAAGGTATCGGGATGTCCACCCCATAGTGACGAAAATACATCATACATGCTTCTTTTTCTAGGCTAGGATAAACCAAATCAAGATGACACGCCACTATTGCTTAGATATCATCAAGAGTGGCCCCTTGGGCTGAAGTCAAGATGGGATCAGATCGATAGCCTTCATCGTTATGGTTTCAGTAGCATAAAAGTCCCCCAATGAAGTGTCCACCACCGGTCAGGCTAGTACCAGTCTCCAATTGGGATCTGTTGACTTAGAGGGAACTCCTCCCGCTGAGGATCCCTCCTCCATAAGTGAAGAATAGGATTTAAATGATGTTCCCTTTCCTTTGAAGAGGGCGTCTCCACAATGGTCAATGAATTGATGCAGGTGAACCTCGGTAGCGAGGCATGTCTGAAACCCACGTTGATCAGTGCCTCTATGCCCCTCGAGGAGAAAAAGAATTACGTGGATTTACTCAAATAACAATGTGATGTATTTTCTTGGAGCAACGAAGAGATTCTAGGACTAGAACCTTAGGAAGATGTCCACTGCCTCATCCTCCTAGAAAATCACTGCGGGTTTAAGCAGCCTCCCAGAAATAAGCATCCTTCCCACGGTGCCATGGTCAACGTTTAAATTGATAAGCTCATCAAATCCAATTCCATTAAGGGGGTCCAGTACCTCAGATGGATAGCCAACATTGTTCCAGTCTGGAAGAAGAATGGATAGATCAAGGTCTGCATGGACTTTCGAGATCTCAACCATCATTGCCTGAAGGATGATTTTACCCTTCCTGTGACAGAATTGTTGATTGATGATACCTATGGGTTCTAGGCCCTATCATTAATGGATGGGCACTCCTGGTGTAACCAGATCAGAATGGATCCCGAGGATGAAGAGTCTATGGCCTTTAGGAAACCACAAGGTACATTCTATTACAAAGTCATGCCCTTCGGTATAAAGAATACAGGTTCCACCTATCAGTGGGCTATGCATCACAAATTTAAGTCAATCCTCAAGACACTATTGGAATGATACATGGATGATCTGGTGGACAAATCTCTCCACCATTAGGACCATCTCAAATACCTTGAGAAATTGTTCGTCTTCCTTTGTTCCCGCCACCTGAAGTTGAATCCATTGAAGTGTTCCTTTAGAGTTACCTCTGGAATATTTCTTGGCTTATTTTTCAGATTTTGGGGCATTGAAATCGACATGGAGAAGATCAAGGTAATTAGCTAGATGTCTCCCCTGAGCATCGCCCAAGATCTTCTAGGTTTCCAAGGCCACTTAGCCTACATATGCCGATTCATCACGAATATGGTCGGTAAGTGTAATCTATTTTCACAGATCATAAAGAAAGGCATTGACTACGAGTGGGAAGAAGATTGTTAGACTGCTTTCAAAAAAATCAAGTAGTACCTATTACAGCCTCCGGTTCTAATACCACCCATTTTTGAAAATCCATTGGTCCTTTATGTGACTGCCATGTAATGATCACTCGATGCCCTTCTTGCACTGAAGAACAATGAGGGAACACACAACAGTCTCTATTATCTCAGCTGCATGATCCTTGATACAGATACTAGATACTCCCCTATCATGAAGAGATGTCTTGAGCTGGTATTTTCAGTACAGAAATTGAGACATTACTTGCTACACCATAAGGTATAGTTGGTGTCTCAGGTAGATCCGATGTTGTATATCATGAACCACCCCATGTTGATAGGCCTTATAGCTCAGTGGGTAGTGATTCTCTAGCAGTTTGACATCATATATTTTCCTCATAAGTCTATAAATGGAGAAGCATTGGCAGAATTTCTCATCGCTCATCCATCTCTTGCAGAATAGTCTCTGGACCTTGACTTTCCTTATGATGCAATCATCTTAGGAGACCAAACCATTTTTTGCTGGAAAATTAACTTTGATGGAACCTCCTGGAGCCCCTTAAATAGAAGGATCAATGACCCCAGGATCAACAGAGTAGGCATGGGTTTCATCTTCATCACTACAGTGCAAGCCATTCTTCTGTATTCATTCTTGCTGTCAGAAGGCTTCACCAACAATGAGGCGGAATACCAGGATCTCATTAATGGCCTTGAGCTAGCCCTCAAGATTGATGTTCCCCACTTTCATGTGAAATGGGACTCCGAACTAGTCATCAAGAAGATCAACAGTGACTATGTCATCCAGAAGCCAGAGCTCCTACCACTATTGGAATGCTCCCTCCAACTGATGGCCCAGTTCCCATCTCGACTAGAAGTTACTCATGTCCCTCGATCCCAAAATGGTCGAGCTGACACATTGTCCAGCCTATTTTCATCACTTAAGAATCCTGAATAGGATGATTTTATTATCCATGTGGCACATCAGAGATTCATCGCTCTCATCACTCCAGATGACAATGACAGCCAACAGGTAAGCCACCTAACCACCGATGTCTCCACGTTAGGACCTCTAGGTCCTATGGATATAGTGATTGAGGTGACTCCTGACTAGAGAACCTCCTTTGTTGAGTACCTCCAGAATGTTAATCTCTCAGCAGATCGAGATGAGTGCAAGAGAACCCAACACCGTACATTACAGTTTACCCTCCAGAGTTTTCCCGATCATGAGTAGATCCTCTACAAGAATTGGTTTGATGGGGTTCTCCTCTGTTCCCTTCAAGGAACTGAGATTTCTCAAGTCATATAATAGGTTCAAGCCAGTTCTTGTAGAGCTCATCCGACTGGGCCAAAACTATCTCACCAGATCCATAGAATGGGGTATTTTTGGCCCTCTATGATTTGTGACTGCATTGAGTTTTCCAAGAGGTGACACGCATTCCAAATTCTTGCCAATTTTTTGCATCAGCTGCTAGAGCCTCTCTATGATACCTAATACTCTTGTCCCTTTGCAGTCGGGGGACTCTATGTCGTGGGACTATATCCACCAGTGAAATCTCACCAATGAAGATTCATCATTACTGCTACGGATTTCTTTTCCCAGTGGGCAGAAGCAATTCCGCTCAAGGAGGTCAAGGCATGTTCTATTGTTGACTTTGTGAGCTCCAATATCATTTACCGGTTCGGAGTCCCTCACACCGTCCTCATCAATAATGACACCAACTTCTGGGCGGCATAGATGAAGAAATTGTACGGAAAATACAACATCCTTTCTAACCATACCTCCAGCTACCACGCACAAGAAAATGGGTAGATTGAGGAGTTCAACAAAACCCTCTCTAACATTCTACAGAAAATGGTTGGTAAGAACAAGAAGAGTTGTCCTGACAAGCTCCTCAACTCCCTCTAGACTTATCAGATGACAACTTATAATTCCACAAAGGTGACCCCATACTCCCTAGTGTATGGAACAGAGGCAGTCCTACCCATCAAGATTCAGTTGCCTTCATTACGCATGGTCATCTTGATAAGAAAGCACCAAATAAAGTAGCTAAAATATATCTGGCGGAATTGGAAGCACTTGAGGAGAAAAGGCTTCATTCCCTGCACAATCTAGAAAGGCATCAGAACAAGATATCTAGGGATTTCAACAATAAAGTTAACCTCCTCTATATCTTTCAAGGTAACATGGTGTTTTCCTTGAGAACACCAATGATACAAGAAAAAAACACCCAAGTTGGAACCCAAGTGCGAAGGACCTTACATTATTCACAAGGTTTATTCCAATGGATCATACTCCCTGGTTACCATGGATGGTGAGCATATAACTCCTCCCACCAATGCCAAGTTCCTCAAGCAATACTTTTTGTCGATACCCACACTTGACATACATGGAAATTACATTAATTTTGTGGAATACTTAATACATAACAAAAACAGACACCCAAGGACCGTAATAGTTTAGTGTCTTTGGAAACTCAGAACATAATCTTCTAATCATGGTGAAAGATCTTCAACATCTCCCATAAAGATCTTACCCTTTGTTTTTCTTACCTAAAACCTTTCTTTATATCCTGGGGAAAAGAAATCATAAAAAGGGTGAGCTCAAATTCCCAGTAAGGGTAAACATGGAGAACATAAAACAATCCCTAAACATTTGAATGTAATAACATGAACATAAAACATCAAAATCATGGGTAATGACATAAATATTGACAGTACATAAGGAATAGATCATAAAGAAACATTAATCATGATAAAATATCATGGGAATAAAACATGTAATTATGGAAACCATTAAGCACATGTTATGATTTCTATAGTAGCCAAGGCATTGCTGCCAAGATCATTATAGTGGACAAAGTCCATTACTGGATCGGGTCTACTTGTTGTTCTAGCCCTGTATTACTGAACCAGATTCACTTTCCATTCCAGACATGTCTATCTCATGAGATATAAATCTTTATTCAATGCATTGGAGGGAGATATAGGTCCCACCCATCTCATAATTAAATCGTTCTTACGTGTGCTACAAAATAAACATAAATCATTCATCACAACCCAAAAAATAAAATGGGTTTCATAAACATCATCCAATCATAACATAATACATATAAAACAAATGGATATCATAATAAAAATCACACCATGTAAATAATATATACATTATACTTGAAACATAAACATATTAAATACTTTCATTTTAGATGTAAAATAGTTTTGATAAAACACTTGAAATGAAGTCTTGAGGAAAATATCCTTTCTTCTTCAAAATCATTTTCCTTTCAAAAAATGCCATTAAATTTTAAAAGAAAATGATTTTGTTAAAAAATAATCATGAAATATTGTATAGAAATCTTCACTAAAATTAGGTTTTATGAAACCGTAAAAATCCATTCATTCCGTATAAGTTAAAAAACATTCTCCTCGTACTTTTTCCGGAAAAGTCAAAAAGTTCCTCATATGGTAAACAAAAGAAATATTCCTTCCATAACACAATGTAAAAGTCAAAGGTGGGTAAAAATGACTTTAAACATAAATGGAAGAATATTAAACACTTTATGAAAAACATTTTTATGTACATGGATGAAAAATATAACCCCAGTAAATACTTATGAATAAACAATCTCGGATAAGAACGAGATTGGAACAATTATCCCTTAACTTATGTCCAATTTCTTCTATATGTGTCCCATACCCCTGTATAGTGGGTTTAAACATATTATTAACTTGTAACATAACAATAATAATATTTATGATATCATATATTATTCACTTATAACTTTATATTACCCGTTCTTTTGTAAATTCCATGTTAAAGCAACATTTTGGGTAAAATCGTTTCATTTATCATACGTGTTTCGACTTGTTGTTTTTGATATTATTACTTATATCCTGATTTACGTAATTCCAGAATGTAAAACATGATTTATATATAATATATATTCCACATATAAATATATATGATAGATTGATAAATGGAATGAAATACACCGTTCATGGAGATGGTAGGTCGTACGTACACATGAACGCTGTTTTCATTTCCTTATTGAATTGAATGGAATTAAGTAAATGGAACATATATGTACATAAATCCAGTATAATTATTATGTAATATATTTTATTAATTTTTATTATATATAATTTATAATCATACTTGAATGGTTAATTATGGAAAATGAATCTCATTGCGTTCGTGGAGACAGTAAGCCATACGTACGCACGTGTGGTGACTTTTTCATTCATGGGATGGATAAAATAACTAATATGGTTGTACAATTTTAATAATAACATCACAGTATATATAAGATACTGGATTTATTATTTTATAATGGAAACAACAAAGAAGGAGGAAGTGGAAGAAGAAAGTAACTTGAAATAGGTGGTGAGATATTTACCTCTTCTTTGGGTTCTTCCTTTTGATTTGATCAAAAGGGATCCTTAGGTTGGATTTATGACTAAATTAAAGCCTCTATGATGAAGGGAGGACAGTTGAGAGGGTATTTGGGCAGGGTTTGTCCGATCCAAATGGCTTGGGAGGTTTGAATTAGAGATAAGGGGGAGTGCCCTTTTATAAGAGGGGTGAAGGGCACCTTAAGAAAAACTTAAAATATTATTTTATAATAAATTAATATTCGGTTTGTAATGGATCCAAAGTGACTTATTTAAAGTATATTGTGGGTATGGGTATAAATTATCTCAACAAATAGGTTTTAGACAAGTTTAGGTTACCATTTTAACCTTATCAATTAGATTTAACTCTAAGTTAAATAATTTAACTTTTATCATGTCTTCTTGTATTCTTACACTATATGGTTAATAAACTTACTATAAACTGCCAATAGAACCAAAATTGGTTCATTAATATCATATATATTATAATATAAGTCTTTTAGGCTAAACTTATATTTTTAGGATCATTATATAAATTAATAATATAATATTGGTTTTTAAAATTCTTTTGTGTCAATCTTGACACTATTTGGTATTTTGTTTTTTCTAAATTCATAACAGCATTATTACTTAGAAAAAAATTAATATAACCAACCCTAATATGTTATATTAATCTATAAAAGTATTTTAATTCATAAAAGTCTCAAATTAAATTTATTTGGGTATTTATAATATTAATTATGTTAATATTTCATTAATAGGGTAATTACTCAACCATCATTGTGTCATAAATAAATTAAATTATTTAATGTCTAAAAAATATAAATAAAATACTATTATGTAGGAAATATTTTTATATTTATAATGAATATTTATTGTCAAATTTATCTTATGTATAACCCTATATTAAAAATGTTTTAGTTATTAAACTTTGATTTTAACTATTTTAACTCTTCTTTAAATAAAATAATAATAAATGTACTAATATAATACAAGTGGACCTAAAGGGTAATATTTTATTCCTAAGGTTTTTTTTGTTTAAATTATACTTATCCAATAGAATTAGGACATGTGTTAGGTTAATAATAATATCATTTTTACACTTAATTACCCTGTTTACTTTTAACCGTGGTAAATAAAAGTTAAAAGTTACTATTCACAAAAAATAATTTTCATCTCATTCAACCACAATATTTTTACTAATATCAACCATTTCTCTTGGATTTTTGAAATTCAACTCACAGAAGCAGTAAAATTAAATTTTATGTAAATTTGCAAATGCTCCTAGAAGGTGGGTAAAAACAGTAAAAAGTTCAATAAAATTTTTATATATCTAAAATTATTATAAAATGTCTCCACTTAATTACATTGAACTTATATATGTATTATGTATATATTTTTACCTAAAATAAATTTAAATAAAATAAATTATTATTTAAATAAAAAGTCGGTTTTAACCAATAACTCAGTGTTTTCATTATTCATCAAAAATTGAAAGTTTTCAGAAAAATACCAAAAAATCACCCTAGGATAATTTCGATATTCCGAATACAAAAATGAAGTCCATTTTGAAAGATAAAATTTATAAAATTTTAAAAAGTGGGTAATACTATTCATAATGTCTATTTTATATAATATTTTAATAACATATCGTTGTTTAGTGAAACTCGGTATTACGTACAATGCAAGCTATCAAGGAAGGTTGTTATTTCGTGTAACGCAAGCCATGAATATTTTTGAATATACTACAAGATAATACGGTGTTGCGTATATCACAAGATAATCTTGGTGCAACGTACAACACAAGACATCAAATAAATTAATAATATTTCTCATAAATTTTCAGGGTGTTACATTCTACCCCCCTTAAAATGAATTTCACCCTTGAAATTCGTCAGGGTTATAAATGGTTTACTACTTGAAGGTTTCATTCATAGAAACCCACAGAATAAAAAGGAATACTATAACATAATTTAAAAAAAAAACTAATGTATGAAACGTAACGGTTATCCAAATTAACTCATCATTGGGTTTCCACATAGGAGAACATAGGTTAAAATATGGATATGGAAGAGAAATCTAACCATCAAGTTCTGATGGAGAGTGGTAGAGAACATGGCTATGAAAAAGCCAACAATCATAAAGCCATAAATTTATGATGATCTAAGGTACCATCTAGGACAACATTTTTGGTTTTCAAGATCATTTCCCTAATGTTGAATAATTAAAAGAAATACTAAATTGATTTTGGTACAATCTCATTGTTTTTTGTGCCTTGATCAATTTCCACTTCGTCTCTTAAATAAATGAAGTTTAATTTGTCTTCCATGAAGTGTTAGCAAATCATGCGATAGAATGATAGGTCATTCCATCTGTCACAAACATGAGGTTAGAAAATTTTATATACATAAGTCCATCTTATGGTGAGATTAACCGTATATGATTCCAAAAATGGACTTATAGTTCAAATATCATATTGATTAATAAAATAAAACTAATTTATACTAACCAGGGACTTCCTGTAGGCCATTGGTAGGTGATAAAGTCCTGTCGCACTTCGGTTGTGGGTTCGATTCCCACAACCTGGTCCGACGCGACAGGTTTTCTCCCATCCTGCAGGTTGTCCTTTTTCTAAAACTACACTATTATAACATTTCAAAAATAATATCGAAAAAAATTTCTATCCTTAAACAATACTATATGATGTCTAACCTAATTCATTCCAATATTTTGGCTTATCCAAAATACTTATGTCCAAGATCATAGTATAAAGAAAATTATTACTAGAAAGGTCATCTACCGATCATATGAATACCATCATTTACCCATCGTATATCATAAGATATATCTTGTTGGTCACATTCCAAATATGTGAATACCTTAATCAGGTATTCTCTTGAAACATAAATTACCATATAATATTTGTGAAAACATGAATGTTGTCAAATGTCAACTCTTTCCACATACCAAATTTCTCAAAATTTCTATATACTCAAACCATGATATCACTTTGTCTTTATATCAGTCATGAGCTCATTAATACTTTCAAACATATTATTTCCTCTTTATCCCTTCATTATGCACATATAATCTTCTTTCCAAAAATATTTTAATCAATTTTCATGGTTACCGGTACCATATAATTATTGAAAACCACAAAAAACCAATACATAGATATTCCAATATTTCACGATACTAAAAATGAGATTCCACAACACTATTTTGGAATCCTGTTACATAAACACTTAATCATTCCACCACTTTGTTTCCGTATTCAACATCACTAATAGTGATCACATGTGAATTCCCTTTGTCCTTTACCTTGAGAGGTTGTTGATGTCAATCATCATTAACCCTTGGATTAGGGCATTGGTTAGCATAATTCCCCATTTCCTTGCACTTGAAGCATTGAAGTGTTGGTGGTGCGTTCTCTGTAGTCTTTTCTCTATTCAAATCATTAGCTACCTTTTTCCCATTACTTCGGCACTCAGATGCTCTATGACCTTCTTTTCTACACTTAAAACATTTTATGGTACCTTTAAGACAATATCCACCATGCTTCTTTCCACACTTTGAGCATAACGAAACATTTGTCTTATTTTCACCATAGTTTTGAGATTTTTCCTTGAACTCTATCTTTCGTTTCTTGTCAAAACCATGAGATGGATATGTTACACCAACTTCCAGTTCTACCTTGATAGCACAATGTACAATTTCTTCATAGCTACTGAAGTCTCTTATATCTAATTCCCTTCAAAAACTTGGTTTAAATCCCCTGAAGAATCGATCAACTTGACTTTCAGGTTGGATGATAAAGCCAGATGCATACCTTGCAGGACTTGTAAAATTCACCTCGTATATACCAATAGATTCATCATCCTTTTTCTTAAGCTCAAGGAACTCCTTTTCCATCTTTGTTCGAAGAATACGAAGGAAGTACTTATTGAAAAACAAGTTCTTGAACTCGTCCCATTCCATGGATTCAATTTCATCCTAGGGCCATGTATTTTTAACTAGAGTCCACCGCTAGTCTACTTCACCTTCTAAACAACATTATTTATACCTCATGTATATTTTAGAATGTTATATTGTATGTAGACTTGTCCTTATGATTCTTAATAGTGTTTTCTAACATTTATTTTAAGAAATATCTTATCTTGCTATTGTTACCAACTATGCCAACCCACCTTTTAATAGATTTAAAATTCATAATGTAGTAAAAAAATTAATAATATAGAGTATAATTTGAGGATAAATATATTAAAATTTTGAAATATGATACATGAAAACAAAAATAATCATTTAATATAGTTGAATGTATTCTTTATATATTCACTCAACATTAATTTTAATGATTATCATGTCCTAATAATATACACTAAAATAAATGGTTGAAAATAAAGACATAATTGGAACTAAAAAAAATATTTATCTTATGATCATGATACAAGATAATTGGTCATGATCATAAGAACATGACATACAACATAATATTACAATCATGGAGTAGAAAAACTATATATAGATAAAACATAAAATGATGAAATGTATAAGAATATCAAAAAAAGGGTTTCAAAAAGGTTTCATAAACCATAGTTTCCATGGTATTTCACTGATCTATAAAAAAATGAAATCTATAGATTTTTATTATTTACCAGATTCATTGAATTTCTATAATGGTAAACCCTTCATTTGCCTAAATTCATGTGTGACACATATAAAATAATAAAAAAATTAAATAATAAATTGTGGGAAACAATGAATTGAATTCATGTAAAATCCATTAAATTCATTAATACAAAAAAATGGGAATTAAAACATCAAGTTCTAAATATAATTAATGAACCTCAATAGGCACAACCTAAATCGTTTCTTCTTGGTTATAGTCATTTTATTTTTGAGTTATATGATTTCTTACATTAATAATTTCTTTTTTTGGGATGGTTTTTTCTATTTAAAAGATGATTCAGATATCTCCTAATGATGAATAAGACATATATTTTAGGGTACTCCCTAGAATATATTCATATTAATTAATTCTCTTTAGGTAATGAATTCTAGTTAAACATATCAAACTTATATAAATCACATATTAAAATCCCATTTGTTTAAAACTATAAATAAAAACTATAATGACCTTATAGTCACCTTTAATCAATGTTTAAATCGTCATATGTTAATTGAAACTAATTTCAGAAAGAATATAATTCACAACCTAAAAATGAATCAAAGTGTTTGATCATGCTCA
This sequence comes from Viscum album, assembly GCA_963277665.1. NCBI lineage: Eukaryota > Viridiplantae > Streptophyta > Magnoliopsida > Santalales > Viscaceae > Viscum > Viscum album. The sequence continues at coordinate 857,219,431 of OY728157.1, read as the reverse complement.
AATTATGAATATATCTCAATATCATGGTGCTTCCCAACACAATCAATTTCAACCAAAACATTACCATGAAATTTTTAATATTCCTCATCCATGGAACCCCATTGTATTTTTAAGACACCATGGGTTTCTCTCCAACATTAGGAACTTCATCACCAAAACCACAAGAAAATTTTTACACATCACTATAATAATGATAAAAGTAGTTTCTTAAAAATGGGGTGTGGGTTTTTAGAGAGCCTTTGATAAACTCAGGCAGTAGCTCCTCATCCCACAAGTCCTAATTCCATTATTTAATGGAACAAAACTTGTCTTATATATGGTGAATGAATTGTATTCTCTTGGTATGAAACTAGATCATAATAATTATATGGGAATGGAAAATATAATATATAATCAAATATGACCATTTTTGTAAACTGGGACTCATTAATGTAATAGGGGGATGCACTATTTAGAAAATAATTCCATTGAATAGATGATGAAAAATATATCTATCATTATGAGAGCTATTTGGTCTCTTATGTTGATGCACTCAATTACATCCTTAGTCACTAAATACTAACTACATGACTGATGTGATAGGAAGCCATATTGAAATAGTTTGACATCTGAATCATTCCGCAAATTGATATGAAGGGATTGAAATTTGAAGTTCTTTTCATGATGTACTAATGCACCCGATTTGTGTATACATTTCCACATACTTTATTGAAAATAAGAACATGACTTCAGAAAATACCTACTACTTAGTGGAAAAATACTTAAATTTTGGTGATCTTGTTCATTTTCAAGTTATTTCTATCCAAACACACAAACCGGGGGACAACTAAGGAAATTTTACAATTACACGACGTGTACATATATACATGCCGTGTACATTCAGACTCATACACAGATTGGCTTGGACAAGTACATGCCCAAGTTACCAGAATCATGTACATGTCGTGTACTCAAACTAAATGCTATGTATAGTATTCTAGAAGTGTTCGGTGGTTGAGAATAAGTTTACACGCCCATGTGGCCGGCTGACATTGACACACTGTGTACATCATCTATACGCTATGTGTTCCCTTCTAGAAGTTGTTGGTGGCCGATAAAAGAGAGTACATGTCGTGTATATCCACCTACAAGGTGACACCATGTTCCAAGTCAATGAAGGCGTGTTAGGACACCTACCGATGGATAAAAATATGACAAAAGCACATTGAAAAAAGTACCCAGTGTGTATTTTTTCCACACCATGTGTACTTTTATTTTCTATAAATAGAGGCCTTGGACTCATGTTCAAGTAGGAGGAAGAGGGGTTGAAGGTCTGAAGGAAAGAATCTTTTTTGTTGTGTTACCATCATTCAACTACTTCACCATTCTACCATTCTACCAAAGATCCAATCTCTCCTCGATGTTTCTGTGATGATCACATCAGGTATCGAGGGTTCTGTTTTTATTTTTTCTTCTATGTGTAACTAAATACCCAGTATGTTGGTGTTGTGGGAGATGAAAGAGTTATAATTTAGATTAATTTTTATGAATGTGTTTGTTCTATTAACCAATTCTCATTCTTCTTTAGTCACTTCATTTTATAAGTGAAAATTATGAGCCAGACCAAGGGCAGAATTGGCAGGGACACAAAATAATAATAACAATGAATATTTTCATGATCATTGGATGTATTCATCGACTCAAAAATGGACTAAGTCAAATAATGAACTGTGAAACACTAACAACCAGACCAAGGAGTCGATTTCCTCATCTCTAGACATATGTTTACCGAACTAAGGAAACCTTGTTACAAATTGGAACCCAGAGTATTAGGATATTATGAACAACACAACCTTATAAGTAATTTTATTTAATAAACAACCTCTTAAGAATCCACAACCCCAACACATTTTCCACTATATTTTCATCAAAACCAATTTCCCATATTTTCCTTTATCCATTAAGTAATTTTCTAAAGAAATTTAAATCTAATTACCCTTTTATCCAAACATTAAAAATCTTCTCTAAATTTAGTACACTTTACTAAGACATAAATACAAACTTGATATGCAAGACAAAAATAACTTTTTTTCATTGTGGATCGACCCATTACTGGTACTATACTCGTTAGGGTAAAATAATTTGGAACATCAATAACATACCTTTGGTAAAACGACTTGCCAAATATTGGAGTCATTGCCAGGGAACTAAGAAAAGTTAATTTTGTCCTTGTTTTAATTAAGTTTTTATCAAATTTTAGTGGAAATAAAAATCATAAATTCCCAAATTTATCTTTTCAAATCTCATTTCTATTTATCTTTTTTCTTCCTTATTTACGCTTGGTGGGTTTAGTATTGTGAAGGTCCATAAGTGTATGAGCAATTACCTCACTCGTTCCAAGAACGCTGATTCATCTGGGTTTTTCCCAATTGACCTAAAAATCAAACGAATTCTCTTGAGATGATGACAAGAACTCATGGCTGAGCACAACCAAAACAATACCATGATGCAGAACAAAGAAGGAAATCCAGCTGTTGTTCAAAGAGCTGGATAGCTGTTTGGTCTTGATGACAACTCAAACCATAAAGATCCAATTACTTTAAGGTATGGCCCATAGAAGATCCAAAAGTTATAACTAGATCAGATTCCATTTTTACAACTAGGTCAGGGGTTGTACTTTGCCTCTCAGGAACAACAATACATTCCGCCTCCACTCCCTCAGTATCCACCTCCACGCCGTACTCTTATAGAGTACGGTCTGTCGTCTATTCATGGAGCTAACACAGGAATCGTCCGTCCACTAGTGTAGGCCCAACACTTCAAGATAAAGCATGCCATTATACAACTATTCCAAAATACCGTTCAGTTCGGCAGCCTTCCCAGTGAGGACCCTAATACCCATCTCTCTAATTTTTTGGTTGTCTGTGACATGTTCTGCTACCATGGAGTGTCCACGAAGTCCATTTGTCTTCACCTCTACCCATTATCTCTGAGGGATAAGGTGAAATAATATATTAAAGGATTTCCGCAATGATATGTACTCACCTGGGAGGATCTAGCCCATGTGTTCAGGTCTAAATACTTCTCACCCTTGAAGACGGTGACTTTGTGAAATGAAATGCACAACTTACAGCAGCACGACTCGGATTCATTGTACGAATCATGGGAGCGCTTCAAGGATATATTGCGTAAATGACCACACCACAGACACCCACTATGGATGCAGATCCAAACCTTTTAAGGATGACTGACGATGAATACAAAGTCCATGGTGGAAGCTGCTGTTGGGGGAATAGTTATGAGAGAAAGTCTCCCGAAGATCTTTTTGAACTACTAGAAGACATGTCTGCCAACAGCTTCCAGTGTAATTCTTATTGGGGCACATAGAAATGAGGTATACATAATGTTGATTTCACAACTATGCTAACTGCTCAGTTGGACGATGTGTCCAAAAATATTGGCGCGCTCAATCTGAAGGGCACGTCCCAAGTACATGTGGAAAACCATCCATCATGCCGTGAATGTTGTGATAACCACATAATGGGAGAATTCCTAGGACCTACTGGAATCCCTTTGACGAGTGAGGTGAGCTATGTTGCCCAAAACTGAGGGCCAAACCAGTTCCAGTAGTACCAAATCCCAGCATAGCGTGATCAACAGAACAAAGGCTCGGGCCAACAACAGCAGAATCCTCCCCCCAACGAATGTCCGGCGATGCTCAAACTCTTTATTAGAACCATTACCTGAGGAAAAAATAGCCCCATCAGGGCACTTATCAGCAGCAAGGGTATCAAAACCCTCTCCCTTCTTAGCCACCGTGGAATCCACCAGCTCCACCAGCTACACATCCACCTCAGTAGGATAATACCTCAAGGTTAGAGGATCTCATGAACAAATTTATATCTACTACTGAGACCGGATTCCAGAATCAGGAGGCTTCCATTTGAAGCCTGGAGAACCAAATTGGATAGCAGGAAAACCAACTCTCAAGGAGGCAACCCAATATACTATTGGGTAACACTGAGAAGAACTTGAGGAAGGAGGCTCATTCTGTCACACTATGGAGAGGAAGGGAGCTACACCAGAACCAACTAGCACAGCCAGGTTCACCTACACCCCTACTGATGATGAAGGTACAGTTACAGACCCATACTCATAAAAAATAACAATTAATAAGGATTTACATAGTAAATGAAAGGAGTTTGTCAAACCATTTGAGCCTACCATACCATTCCCGAAGAGGATGAAGCATAGAAATCTAGACCACCAGTTCAGAAAATTCATGGATGAGTTCAAGAAGTTGCACATCAATATTCCATTTGTAGAGGAACTAAAACAGATTCCCGCTTATGTGAAATTCATAAAGGATATCCTCTCCAACAAAAGAAATATGGAGGATCTAGGCACCATTTCACTGACTAAAGAGTGTTCAGTAGTCGTCCAGCATTCGATTCCTCCCAAAATCTAGGATCCAAGTTGCTTCACTATTCCATGCACTATTGGACCATGTGAGTTTGGGAAGGCCCTCTATGACTTAGGGGCTAGTATCAACCTCATTCCCCTTAGAGTTTTTAAGAAGTTAGGGCTCAACAATCTGAATCCTACCCAAGTATCCCTTCAGTTTTTCAACCAATCCATCAAATATCTAAAGGGGACACTGAAGGATGTGATGATCAAGGTGGGTAGGCTAATCCTTCCCATATATTTCATCATCCTCAACATGGAGGAAGATAAATATGCACCTATAATTTTGGGAAGGCCTTTCTTGGCCACTGGGAATGTACTGATCGACGTGCACCAGGGGGAGTTAATTTTCTAGGTAGGAGATGATAGAGTCTCTTACAATGTCCTCAAATCCATCAATCAAGCATCATTATCAGAGCATGAGGGGTTTTATTAAGTGACCACCATAGATGATCACTTGAGTGGAGAAGGGGATGATCTGGTATGTTCTTTTACCTTAGATGACTTGGTTATTCTAGACATTCTAGTTGATGAAGCACCAGAGGACCTGCAATTCGTAGAAGGCCAAGGCATCCACTACTGGAAATGTGCAGTTATACCTAATATTATCAGGTGGGAAAAGGTGCAACCACTTGTACCTTTTATTATAAAGGTACATGAACATGAATTGAAGCCTCTTCTATCTTCTCTGAAGTACGGGTATTTGGGAGACAATCAAACATTTCTTTTCATACTTAGTGCAGCACTATCACAAGAGCAGGATGATGCACATCTGCGGGTTTTGAAATAGCGCAAGCACACTATTGGGTGGATGGATTCATATTTGAAAGGCATAAACCCTACCATTTTCACCCACAAGGTTCTTCTTGAAGATAGAACGAAGCAACCTCAGCAACCACAGTGACACCTAACCCCCCTCCCCCCCAATGAAGGAAGTTTTGAAGAAAGAGGTAATTATGTTGTTGGATGCGGGCATCATTTATCTTATCTCATATAGTCCATGGGTGATTCCCCTACAAGTGGTACCCAAAAAGGGGGTATCACTATGATTTAAAATGATAAGAACAAGAAAATCCCCACATGCACTATCACGGGATGGAGAGTTTTTGTGGACTACAGGAAGCTGAATGACGCAATGAGGAAAGATCATTTTCCTATACTCTTCATGGATTAGATGCTAGAGAGACTAGCAGGGCACAACTTTTATAGCTTCCTCAATGGCTATTCCTGCTACAATAATATTTACATTTCTCCAGAGGATTAATAGAAGATCACATTTACTTACCCCTACGGTACGTTTGCTTACCAAAGGATGTCCTTTGGAATGTGACACACCCCTGCCACCTTACAACGTTGTATCCTGGCTATCTTCCATGACATGGAAGAACAGATCCGAGAGGTATTCATGGATGATTTTTTTATTTACAGAAAATCATTCACCACTTTCTTGCAGCACCTGGAGCTAGTTCTTGAAAGATGTGAGAACACTAATCTAGTTTTGAACTGGGAAAAGTGTCATTTCATGGTTCAAAGTGGTATCATCCTTGGCCACAGAATCTTAGAAAACGGGATAGAGTTGGACCCGACAAAGATTGAATTCATTTCACGACATCATATTTTGACTTCCGTTAGAGCCATCCGCAGCTTCATGGGGAATGTCGGTCTCTACAGGAAATTTTTTCATGACTTCTCAATGATAGCCCAGTCCCTCACCAACCTTCTAACCAAGGACGTCGTATTTGAGTTCGATGAGCCATGAACCACAAATTTTTAGCACCTGAAGCAGCGCCTAGTGGAATATCGAGTAATGGTTGCTCCCAACTAGAAGGAACAATTTGAAGTGATGTGTGATGCCAGCGACTACGCAGTAGGATAAGTATTGGGCCAATGTCTTGAATGAATTTTTTGACCTATCTATTATACCATTAGGATTCTCAATGGGGCACAGATGAACTACACCACCACAGAAAAGGAGATGCTAGCAGTGGTGTTCACGTTTAACAGGTTCTGTTCCTACTTAGTGCTATTTAATGTTATTGTTAACACTGACCATGTAGTACTAAAGTACTTGTTGAATAAGAAATATGTGAATCCATGACTGATCTGATGGGTACTCCTCCTATTAGAATTTGATCTGTAGATCCGAGACAAGAAAGGGATCGATAACGTTGTTGTTGATCGTCTCTCCCTCTAAGAGATGCCTCATTTGGAGAGGGAGGAAGAATGAGAGATCAGGGATGATTTCCCTGATGATCACCTCATTTTAGTCAATGAAACAACTAGACCATGGTATGCTATTGTTGCAAAAAAAATTGTTACAGGTGTCATTCAACCTAACCTCTCTTTCCAGCAAAGGATGAGATTTATCTATGATGTCAAGAGGTACTTCTATGAAGATACTCTTCTGTTCTGATCCTATGGAATGGGGTGATCCATCATTGCATCCCAGAAACTGATGTTCGTGGAGTCTTAGAATTCTGTCATGCCTCGCCGTCGTGGGGCATCGTGGGCCTGACCATAATATAGTAAATATCTTGCAGTATGGTGTTTTTTGGACCACCATGCATAGAGATTCCTGAGCCTTTTATATTGTTGAAATCGATGCTAGAGAACAGGTAATGTTAGATTTCGTGCTGAGATGCACCAGCACCCCATCCTAGAGGTCGAGATCTTCGATTTTTGGGGCATAGATTTCATGGGACCATTCCCCCCATCTTTCGAGAACACTTAAATCCTGGTCTACATTGACTATGTCTCCAAATGGGTGGAATCCGCTGCTACAACACACGACACAGCCAAGGTAGTCATGGGATTTTTAAAGAAACATATTTTCAGTAGGTTCATTGTTCCCCATGTACTAATCAGCGATAGAGGGACCCACTTCAAAAACACATTGATGAAAGGAAAACTATGGAAGTATGGAGTGAAGCATTGTATGGGGACTACATATCATCCCCAGACCAGTGGACAAGTGGAGCTCTCTAACCGTGACCTCAATTAGATTTTGGAAAAAAACAGTGAACACTTCGAGGAATGACTGGTCCAAGAATCTAGACGATGCTTTGTAGTCATATCAGACTGCTTTATAAACACCACTGGGGGTGTCCCCATTCCGAATCATCTATGGAATGCCATGCCATATGCTAGTATAGTTGGAGCACAGATCCTACAAGGAAGTCAAGGCCATGAATTTTGATCTAAAGGCAGCTGAATTGAATCTTAAGTTCCAACTGTTGAAACTTGAAGAAATCCAATTAGAGGCATATGAGAACACCAAGTCGTACAAGGAGAAGTCAAGAGTAATCTATGGCCTGATGATTTCATGAAAAACTTTCCAACCTGGTGATCAGGTACTTCTTTTTAACTCTCGTCTTCAATTACTCCAAGGGAAGTTAAAGTCAAGATGGTTGGGACCATTTCGGGTCATACGAGTATTCCATCATGGAGTGGTGGAAATTTCTGGAGAGGATGGTCAACCGTTCAAGGTGAACGGACAGTGGATGAAGATTTACCATCACATGGAGGACATGGTGGGAATTTTTTCCACCATACACCTCAGGTACACATAGGTAAGTCGGTCGATCCAATGACCTAAAATAAAGGCGTGTCCGGGGAGGCAACCCAATGGATACATGTCGTGTACCATTTATCCACACGGCTTGTATAGGTTCATTTTCATTTATATTATTACTATTATAAATATATAAGTTAATTATGTAATAAATAGGGGTGCTGTTGATGTTGATGGTATGGTCATTGGAGTTTATCTGAGCTGTCATTGGTTCGAATCCCTCCCGACCTACTTTTATCACGGGGTTAATCCTTTTTATCTTCGTGTTTTCTTACACGGCGTGTGTGTTATTTTTCATATTATATACATATATATATATATATATTCTTATAAAAAACCCCATTATGGGGATAGATCAGTTGACTAGGGTTGTAACCCGGTTCTAAAAGACCCAGGTTCGAATCCTAACAACCGCCCTATTTCCATCATTTGTCCTTTTAATTAAACCACACATCGTGTCTTCTGATATACGTCATGTGCTAAACTGAAACTATTTTCAACATAAAGAAATACATGTAGGTGAAGTTGGCAGAATAGAAGAGTCTCAACCCTAGATCTAAAAGACCAGGGTTTGAACTCGGCTAATCTCCCTGCTTCATCCCTTTTTGTATAATTAAAAACCACACGTTGTTCATTCCCTTACTCCCATGTAGTATATGCCTTATACATTAATGATATTTAAATAATAAATAAGAGAAGAAGTATAACCTTTACTTTAGTGGTTGAGGGATTATGTTCGGAATGGCTGATCACTGGTTTGAATCTCGCCCCAAGCACTGGACCAAAGGTTGTACTTATCTTTTTCCAATTTTAGAACACACGACGTGTATTTCCTGATACATTAAATGTGTAGTTTTATTTTAAATTAAGTGTATATATATATATATATTATTTTAATTATTAATATTAATTATTACATAGTTTACTATAATAATTATATATATATATATATATAACCTAAAAAAACTTGTGGTACACGGCGTGTAGGCCACTGATACTCGTTGTGTACCACGGCTATAAAAGTCACGCCCCACCCGGCTTGAGCCCATGTTGTGCGGAACCCCCCCCCCCCACCTGTTTCTTCTCTCACATGTCGTTCGACCTCCCCTTTTCCAAATACATGGATTTCGTGCATTTTAGCTTCTAATTTCTGATGCCTTATGATCCGCAGTCCATGTACGCCCTTATACACCCTTTTTTCAAGATTTCATAGGAATTTTGGGTGATTTGCAGATCGGACAACCGTTTGGTTTCCAAGATACATGGGTATAATTTGTAGAACACATGTCGTGTGATTCTGTACACATCCACACACTAAATACTTAACAATTTGAAAATATAGGGTGTGTATGTTCAATACACACCGTGTACTAGCCCACATCGTGCCCGGGTACCTTATTCACACGGCCACACACACCATGTTCCTATACATGGTGTGTCGGTTCAGTACACACCATGTATACCATTACTTTTGGCTAGTCCATGTCTAGAACTTCACACAGCCATCTGACCTCTGTTCTTTCACACACCGTATTGTTCCTTCACACAGTGTGTCCTATGTTTTTAGCTCTACTCAAACGGTGGATGTGTCTTTTTAATTACACGACCAAGAGAACTTTGCACATACATGGAATATATCTTCGGTACACGCCGTGTATCTTTCCCTAGTCTATTCCATGCTCACTCAGCTTGTCGATCTAGAGAACACAGAATACTAACCCACTACTACTACACTCCATGTACTCTGGATATACACACCATGTATATTTTTATTTTTCATTTTCCTCGCATCTCCTTCTTTTCCTTTTTATTTTCTTTTTATTTTGTTTACTTTTTATTTATTTTTTATGATATAGAAGACAGATATCCTTCACGTGGGAAGAAGCCCGCCTCCACCACTAAGGCCGAGAGGCCCACTTTTCATTGGATCTAACTCTGGCCAGCGACGACACCAGCTCTGGACTATCCAGTGTACCAGCCTCCTCCACTATCCATCCTTCCACCACTCATATCCTCGGACGATACTGGTCCTAGTACCTTCACACCTCTACCATCCATCACAGAGTCTCTAAACACCACCCTTTATTCCCCGTCAACTGCTACACCACCTGATCCCCCCTCAGTCACAGTTGATCCATCATCGGCCGCCCCATCCAGCGGGCCTTCATCTATTGCAGCCTCTCCACCCCCAGAGTCAGGCCCTGCTACTGTACCACCTAGGTCGTCCCCTGTAGGTGTTCCCTACCCTTTAATGGTGTTCCCGGTCATAGACTTGGTGCATGACAGAGTCTGGGATTTCTCTGGCCGCCTGATCCCATTGAATAGTCGTTATCTCGACAGCAACGTCTTTCATCAACTAGGTATCTGGGGAGAGTTGGAGGATCTCCTCGAACACACATCGTTCCTCATGATCTTTCAGGTTAGAACCCATATATTCAGAGATTTATTTTTTGAGTTTTCTACTTCCTTCAAGTTTGATGGGCCCATGTACTGGGAGATTCCTAACAATGCGGTCCTGGTGGTCTGGTTTCGGCTAGGCGGATGACCCTTATACCTTACTATGACCGAGTTTAGATGAGGGTGAAATTTCTATCTTCATCTCGTCACCCCACACCTGTCTCCACCATGACCCGCCCTAATATCTCAAAGCTCATTTCTATGTTGTGGGAAATCGCTGAACCTAACCACCGATACACCCCCACATCCTAAAAGACTACCCTCATTACTAACCCTATCCTCTGTTTCACCCACCAGTTCTTTAGCGCCATCCTTTTTCCCTACCACAATAATATTGGGGTTGTGACTGGCCGTGACATGGATCTCCTCACCTGTGTCATCCAGCAAGACTACCCAGACATCCCTTACCTTGCTACCTCCCATTTCCATGCCATGTTTACCAGACGTCAGGGAAACTTGAATGGTGGGTTTTATGCCACCCGCATTGCCCACGACCTTGGGGTTTTTGAGCCTTACCTTCCCCATGACCAATTAGGTTCCCCCCAACAGATGGAATTTCTCATGCTTATTCTCATGGGATTGGTCAAGAAGAAGGGGCTCTTACGTCCTTTCCCAGGCACCACCCCGACAACCTTCCAACCCTCCTGCCCCTTCTTATTTACCTGCTCCTCCTTCCCCACCCCTTCCGGCTTCCCCACCCCATCCTCTTCTTCTGACCTTCCTTCTTTTATTCCCTCTATTTCCCATACCTCTTCACCCCCAGTCGATCTCACCTTTTCTCTCCAACTATTTGTGTTGGATTAGTACTTGGTTTGTCTCAATCAACGTCAGGACCGACTTGAGCAGATGTTGGGGATTCATCTTCAGTATCTTGTTATTCCACTACCCCCACCACATGACCCTACCTCAGCTCTTGGACCTTCTTCCAAAGCTCCACCATCATTTACCACACTGGCCACAGACTCAATCCTCATCTCCACAACAGGACCAGCTGCTGCCACTACTGCAACTAGTCTGGGGATCGCTGTTGAGCCATCTCTTCCGAGTGTAGATTCTGCACCTCTGGTTTTCATGGCTTCTGATCCTTCTCTCCCAGTTGTTTCTATACCAGATGATTCCTCTTCTGAGGCGACCCCCTGACTAGTTTTTGGGCATATATGTTCCATTATATATTTTTTTTTGATATCTTGCGCCAGTGTATGTTGTGTATGCTTGCAGTGTTCTCTCTCCACGACTGTCACAGCTCCTCTAGCATGCTTTGGGTTGTACTTATCCACCACTTTCTATCTTTATTCACATAGAAACAAGGGAAGTATTGTTTTTTACATATTCTGTTGTTTTCTTTTTCTTTCTAGATTTACTTCTTTCCTTACTTCCCCTCATTCTTGTCCACTGTTGTGTCCCCACATTCCCTTATCCACCTTTATGTGGCACTTGGTGGATCATGGGTGATTTTAAGTATCGGGGCGCATCTCTTGACCACCTTAGTCAATGCCTTTACCATCATCTAGGATACCTCATTATTGGAAGATATGTTTGAAAACGTGAAGAATTTTGGATTAATCATATTTCTAAATAACAAAAGATGAATGTAGAAAATTTTTAAAAGTTGAATGCTTATTTTGGTTCTTATGTATTTTAAAATGATTGCTGATATAGTTCAAATTGCATCTTATAATCCTTGGATGATTACATTGATTTGGATAATCGTTTATATGTAAGTCACGGCCTAATTGTCTCTTTATTTGTTTTTTCCACTTCTGAGAGGTATTCTAAACCCTTCGTCATATTCTTTCTAATACCCCCTTTCTTAAGAAATTTATAGGATATATATAACTACCATAATTCGCAAGTTTTATTTTCAAAATATGAATAATTTTTTAATTACATTAAAATTATTGAGGAATTAGATTGTTTCAACCCCTTTATCTTTGACCTACCCTACATTCGATCTTTGTGAAGCCCCTAAAAACCATGAACAGCCATTATAGGAATCCATACTACAATCTTCTTTCCCTTATTACCCTAATTCATTTATAATTTTTCATGATTATTCACTTGATCTTAAGAGAAGGAATTGGCAGTACATAGTATATTTTTGTGAATCACCATGAAATTATGTATGGGGGAGAGCATCTATATCATTTGGGGAAAAAAGGGTTCCAAACCTCTATTTGTGGAATTTATAAAATTTCCCCTTTGTTCTATTAAAAAAATTATTATACAGACAAAGTAACCTTACACTCACTTATTGGTTTGTGATCCCTACCTAACTAAAGGAGATGGTGGTGATGAGAGAATTTGAGAGAAATTGTTGAGGATGCTTTTATATTGATCTTAATTTTGAATATCATGCACTGTTATTTAAAGAATTTATCATCCTTTTTCAAGCCTCAGAATTATTTTTCACATCTTTACCTACCAACCTGTAGCCATAGAGACATCCGATATTTATTGAAAATCCCTCATGAATTTTGTAAATCAATTTTCTGAAGTAGAGAACTTGATTTCTTGCAAACCTATGGATATATTGTATATATCTTTGATTGAGCATAACTTTGATTTAAAATATCTTGATTGTTGAGTATATTATTAGTGAGGTGGATCATCATGTGGATTGCTTATTTTTGAAAGGTTGAAACATGTGTTTAAAGGAGGATGAAAGTAGTTAATTGAATTATATATGAGGCATGATTAGAATATCTTATGAATTGAAACTATTTTGCACCTTTTTAAAATTTTCTCTTATGACTGTATCATTTACATTTATGATTAACTAAATTAATTTCTTTTTAAATATAGACACTTTTAATTCAATGTTGGGATTTTCTTGTGGGCAAGAAAATTACTAAGTATGGGGGACTTTGATTCACCCAATTTGTGTATACATTTTCACATAATTTATTGAAAATAAGAACATGCCTTCATCAAATAACTAATACTTAGTGTAAAATACTTTGAATTTGGTAATCTTGTACATTTTTAGGTGATTTCTGGCCAAACACACAAATTGGGGGAAAACTGAGCAAAATTTACAACTACATGGCATGTACATATATACACGCCGTATACATTCAGACTCAGACACAGATTGGCTATGAAAAGTAAATGCCCAAGTTACTATAAGCATGTACATGATGTGTACTAAAACTACATGATGTGTATAGTATTCTTGAAGTGGTTGGTGGTTGAGAAGATGTCTACACACCCATGTGGCCGGCTGACGTTGACACATTGTGTACATCATCTAAACATCATGTATTCTCTTCTAGAATCAGTTGGGGGCCAATAAAAGAGAGTAAATGCCATGTATGGTGGCGCTACATGCCGTTTATATCCACCTACCAGGAGGCGTCGTGTTCCAAGTCAAAGACGACGTGTTAGGCCACCTACTGGCGGAGAAAAAGATGACAAAAGTACATTGAAAAAAGTACACGGAGTGCACTTTTTCCACATTCCCTGTACAAATAATTTCTATAAATAGAGTCCTTGGACTCCAGTTCAAGGAGGAGGAAGAGGGGGTGAATGTTAGAAGGAAAGAATCCATGCTTCCATGCTACCATCATTCAACTACTTATCCATTATACCATTCTGCCTCCTCAATGTTTCTGCGATGATCACATCAGGTATCGCGGGTTCTGTTTTTATCTTTTTTTATATGTGTAACTAAATACCCAGTGTGTTGGTGTTGTGGGAGATGAAAGAGTTGTAATTTAGATTAGTTGTTATGAATGTTTTTGTTCTATTAACCGCTTCTTATTCTTCTTTAATCACTTCATTTTATCACTAAAATTTTGAGCCTAACCAAGGGTAGAATTTACAGGGACTCAAAATAATAATAATGATGAATACTTCCATGATCATTGGATGTATTCATTGAATCAAAATGGATTGTGCTAAATAAATAACTATGAAACACTGACTATCGGACCAAGTAGTTAGTTTCCTCATCTCTAGACATAAGTTTACCAAACCAAGGAAACCTTGTTACAAATTGAAACCCAGAGTGTTGGGTTATTATGAACAACATAACCTCATAAGGAATTTTATTTAATAAACAACCTCTTACGAATCCTCAACACCAACACATTTTCCTCCATATTTTCATCAAAATTTATTTATTATATTTTCCTTTATCCATTAAGTAATTTTCTAAATAAATTTAAATCTAATTACCTTTTTATCCAATCATTAAAAATCGACTTTGAATTTAGTACAGTTCACTAAGACATAAATTCAAACTGTAAAAGAAAGAAAAAAATAACTTCATTTTCCCTATGGATCAACCCCTTTCTAGTAATATACTCGTTAGGGTAAAACAATTTGGGACACCAATAACATAACTTCGGTAAAACGATTCACCATGTACCTGAATCCTAAGAGATGGTTTTAAAAAAATAATTCCCCTATAAAGAAGTATTATCTATACTAAATGCACTAAATTTGTCATATATTTTATTTACTATGTTGGTTTATAGATTGTGTATGTCTACCCATCCTAGGGATTTCACCTAATAATTCCAAAAATCACAATGATTTACCAAAAATAACTGTAGTTATCAATAACCAATAATTTTTCAAGAGGTATCCCTAGAAATACCAATGGCTCACTAGACCATAAAATATGAATCACAATAGGTTATCAAATAAATCATTGGTTATTAAATAATAGAAAAGTAACAACTAATACCTTTATTATATTATTTTTTAGAGATGATTGAAGAATCCCCTTACTGTCTATTTATATCACATGTCCTAAATTTTAAAAACTTGCTTATGAACACTCTTGATAATCAAGATATAGCCGGAGAATTCCAAAATAGTTGTAAGACTATCCTATATATTTTCCATTAAAGGATTACTTCCTCATTCATTAGAAAAAACCTATATTAGATCACTTATATTATAACTCCCATGATTTGGGTGATTTTATATCCTCATAAACTAATAGAACCAATGAATGGATGTCACCAAATATGGACTATGTTTGAGAACATTTCCTTCCATTGGATTAATCTATAGAAAAGATGATTAATTATCAATAAGTGAACATCACACAAAAATTTTATCTTGATAACCATAAATCTCCGTATAGAGTATAAATTTATGGACCTATCCTCTAATATATCATGGAAAAAAATATTATCCTTACAATTCTAGTGGAACATTCTAAATATTTTAGAGGCCAAAAATCTTAGATGAAGCGCTTTCATACCATAAGAAGATGTGTTTATTTTAGGTCATCAATGCCCAAGACTATTTGGAGTTAAAAAAAGATTCTATGACTTTTAGGTTCATGACAACATTATTGATCAACCATTAAAACACTTTGATGTCAGTATATATTCCTAGTTTTTTTTCAAAAGGGGAGTGGATTATATAGAAACATATCAGCAAACCACATATACATAGTTTATGTATATAAATTCTACTATAAAATTTATAATTAAATTGGAAAAGTTAGTATCTCGAAATGATTTTTTTATAAAATATTCATGAACTTTTTTATATTAAATATAACTTAAATAATCTGTACACCTCACCTAATATAGTTGAAAATTGAAACATACATCTATACTTCAGAGTTACAAAGACATTACCAATAGTATGGAATCTTATAAAACCATTCATAAAACTACTATGATGTTTCTAATAGATCAATGAATGAATTCAATAATTCAATCTACAATATTATTCAAAATATTTTAGAGAAGTAGAAAAAATTCATGGATAGGAAAAATGATGCATGATTTGTGGGCCAATTCCACCACAACCTAAAACACTATGCTTGACATCCCACATTTTCACATATATGGTATAGAATTAATTTTACACATTAATGTTCAATATTAATCTCATTGAGATGCCATATTTAATCAAAAATATGAAAATTAGTGTTTTCAGAGGAAACTACATAATTTAGAGTGACTACAAAAAAATAGGTTGTGCACATTTCATAATATAGAAGTATGTATAAAAAGATGCATTCTCCTTCAATAATAATATTCTCATATTATTGTTCCTAGATGAATTGATGGTATATATTGATAGAAAATTTATTATAACAATGAAAAATATTCAAAAGTTGAACCAGTGTGGGTTGGGCCTTCCATCATATACAATGTCTACTCGAACAATTATTACCCTAAAAATAAGGGATAGGGAGAGAATCACACACCCAACTGTTGTGGAATTTATCAAGAAATAAATTTCATAATGTCACTTAAATTCAATGATCATAATAATCTCATGATTTAAGGATTCATGGTAACATCAATTCCATATGAATTTAAACTATAAAGAACATGTCTGAACTGTTAGACATTAGTTTACATAGTGACATTCCAATACATAAGATACTAAATTGAGTGGGTGTCATCCTTAATGAACAATGTTAAACTACATGATTTATAACACTAATTATTTATTTTAAAATAAATTTCAATAGTCTTTATTGAATATCATTAACCTTATTGACACCATAGTCTAAGGATTATAACCTTGTAATTCATATAGCAATATGTTTATTCTATATAACCTTAATATTCATAGAAGTCCTCATGCATGATTTCATTTTTTATTGGCCTAAACCAAATAAGTATAACCCAATTTCCCACAATAAGAGTCAAATATATATGGGACCACATATGCTTGTTTTCCCCCATATTACAGTCATAAATAAGGATGGATTACCTCCATTCATCTTTGTTTCATGATGCTTATTTGAATGATATATGGTTCAATGATTCTATATCATAGACTTATTATACTATCCCAAATTATGTGGATCACATCTTCCTTGCCTATGAGGAAAATCCATATATGTATCATCATTGTGTGACACTCAATTCCCATAATTCTACACAATGATTCTAGAAAATACCATATCATTCAATAACTATGTGTGGCTTGATTCTCTATTATCAAATACATATAGAAACCTGGAACTTATATCTTGGAACAAACCACTAGTATTTTTCATTTAATTTCGCTAATATCATTTGAAGAATAAAATCATAGTACAGTTTTCTTGCTTGTATAATGATGAAAATTCCCCTCATATGTTCCCCATCATACAGTCTCAAGAAATTCATACATACTCCTAGTTATATATTGTTTCTTAGTCAATGTGAGACTTATTCAAAAATAAATTACTTATTCAATCAGCGTAATTATCTTGATTTAGTTGAAATATATCCAAAAAATGGGAATAGATTCCATGTCACATGTTGTTAAACTCCTTGACGTATGGTTAGTTAAACAAGATGCATAAAACTATATGAGTTGTATGGTTGATGAGAACATTTCCCTTACATGTAAAGAAGATCTATTTGTGGGATTCTTGATTCATTATTTTATATTCAAATTGAAAAACACCTTTAATGAAATTCATGTTGATTTATCTCTACTCTAATATTAAACATCATAGTTCCCAGAACCATTATCATAGGACCAACCCTAAATTTTATCAACAATGAATTAAATATTTATCATAATAATAATATATCAATATCAAAATTAAGATTTCTCTATGTCTTCTTTTCAAGATGAAAAAAATTATATTCTCTAACACATTAATTAAATATATGAAAAAGTGACATATAAAAGAAATAAGTTTCGATTTATTCAATTTTATAGGATACATAATAATTCATAGATCCCCTATCATTATCCTAATAAAAAATTCCACTCATAAAAATTCCTCTCACTACTGTGTATGATTTAGATATGCTTAACAGTTTCCATTATAGACTCAGGAATGTACTTACTACAAGAATGAAAAATGATCCTATCCTTGTGTTTTTATACTCTTAATATGTATCAGAAATTCCCAAATGGACTCATTTGTTATGGAATTTCTAGAAAAATAACTTTATTCATTCTCATACCATTGGACAAAGAGTGATTCCCTAGATTTAATAACTTAGGTGAAGGTAGAAAAATCACTAGTATTACACCTTGTAGTCATGGTCCTTCTTATTCATGTAAGGTATTTTATTATCACATAGAGTAAAACCACCATACCCAATTACTTTTTCATTATCAAGACCTACATAAATGATTTTTATGAAAATTGTGTGGGTATATTTCTACTTAGTGATTCATGGATCTTATACCCTAGAATCACATCTGAATTGTATCAATCAAAATGACCTATCATATTTTAGAATATAAACTATATAGAATACATTTCATTTAATTCATCATTCATGTGATAGAATTCATTATTAATTAATTTGTAAACCCTATATGTATTATCTTCTATTAATAGACGATATATAGTGATCGCTAGATCTTCTACCTTAGGCTCAGTTACGAATTCCATTAAAACCTAAACCTATTTTAGAGTTTATTTTGGAGGGATCTATAATCACATTAAATCAATGAAGGGTTTTTCTTATTTTATTTCATTAAAATTAATAATATTATGTCACTAGTCTATATGTCCATTAAACCGTGCTATTATAAATGTCCCTAATTTTTTAATGTTTCCTTCCATTTCCATGACCATATGGAATAAAAAGTAATAAAATTTTGTTTCATATTATATACAACATAGATATGTATTATTAGCCTCATATTGACATCCTAACTACATGATGTTAAAAAGTGTAGGTAAAATCCCTCCAATATGATATTCAACTCTACAAAAATTGTGTCCTTATTTCATGAAATTAAATTATATGATAAATGGTCCATCCAACATGATTCTAAACCGGTTAGATTGTATTATATAGTATCTACCCACTATCTAACCTAGGAGAAAAAAATATATAGGAGAACACAAAATTAAAGATCATATATCAATATAAAAATATTATTTTTTGTTCTCCATCAATTTCAGGTCATTAGGTCATGCACATTCATAGTTGATTGTTATATGGAATATCATATTGGGTGAAACAATGTGGTTCCTTAGGAACCAAACACCATATTTAAAATGAGGAAAACGCCACCCTTGTATTTGAGTTGGATCATTTATGGGACTCTATATCACATAATAGATATGTGTTCCTTGATTCCTTCACTTATATGATATGTATTGATGCTTGTGGCCCAACTGCAACATCTAATCAACATGAACGTCATCCTAATGTTTAGAATCATTCATTCATTCTAGTTTCCCATTCATTGGTTATGCACAAATAAAATGTCATATTATATTATTAATGAGATACATTTACATAAACACCCACATATTTATCTTTTTATTATGATGTTTAAATGCATGATATATGTGTCCTTTTTGTGTGATGTTATAAAAATTTTATATAAGTATTTTTTTCAAAAAATTAAATTGATATTTACCTGATTACATGTAATATGTTAGTAAACTATTTGAAATATGAGTCCTTATCTCATTATATTAAACTAAATGACATATATACTATCTAACATGACTAAAAGCTACATAGGTATTATGAATATTTTATAGAATAATAAATGATATTTCAAGAAACATTGAGATGTCTATTTCAAATATTACAGACTCATCCTGAAACTATAACCAGTTTTTTATTTAGTACATAATAGTCCACCAACTTATCCATGGTATAATGAGGATCAAAATTCCTCCATCACCAATTTCTAAATATTCCTTTAATTATGTTAATCTTCATTTCTCATGTGTCATATAATTTCACAAACCTTTCTTGAAAAATTATATGAGTCCCTCCCAATTCAAATGAGTACATAGTTTTGAAATGCAGTAATTATTCAATATGGTTGTATATATACACCCTCAATCATGAATTCCAACAAAATGTCATGTTTTCAACCTGATAATATGTTCTTATAATCTATTCATTCCATTAAATCATCGCATCACATCAAATCATTCCAATTCGACAAGATATCAACCATTTCATACATGTATCATCCATCTACTACTGATCCAAAAAACATGATTCATAATTTATTCAAAAAAAATTCTCTATTAATTTTTTTTTATGTTTTTCATGTCCATTGAGTTCTAATTGGAATGTTGTTTCACACTTCCACTTTCATTCAATTTATTTAATCACACTGACTATAAACTATGTTCACTTAAATTTTAGAAATAATATAAAAGAATTTATTTCTTTAATAATGATGGGTTTACACCTCAGATGCTTAAAAACATTACCCACTTCCCTTTTTTAGTACACAATTCATGAAGCTAAACATGGTTTTCCTTTATATGATGATTTATCGTGTAATTATTCACCCATTTATGCCTCGAAAACTTTTCCCTTACAAATTATATATCCACTCATTTTTTTCCATGAATCAAGAATATATTTTTTGTGTACCAAAGTAAATTTAATAATGACATAAATTATATAAACCTTGGTTACATATTTATGACTATAAACACACTCCTTGGATGGTTAAAATCATAGGACCTTAAACCGCTAATGAAAGTGACACAAAATTTACCATGCTAATAAAAAATAAAGAGTATTCTAAGGAAAATTAAAGTATGTGCTCTTTAAAATTCCCAATTTGTCCAATATGGAAAAAATTATGCTGATAAATAAATTATTAAAATTGTTTGGGAACCCAATATGTGGTCTTAAATAAAACCACCTACACTCATTGGACCCATAAATCCATCCTAAATTTAAAGTGACGTCATATCATATATAATCACACTAATAACATGTTCAATATAATGTAGCAAAACTCTTAGTGTAACAACCCTGGTAATCATAGTAATAAAGCATTTTAATGATATATAAGTATTTATTTTATTGAATCAGATTCATCACAATTTAATATATAATTTTATATAATTTTTCTATCGAAAAATGAATAATGTTAATTAACTAATTTTTTTCAATGTATTACATTTTTTATTTTAAAATATAAATTTTATAGTTTTAAAAATTTTAATTTATAAAATGGGAATCATTTTTTACACCATCATTTCAAAATAATCATAAGAAAATATTTATTTCACATTTTTCACAAAAATTATTTTTTATATGAATTGTGAGAAATAAAATATTCTAAAATACAAAAAAAAATATTTTTATAAGAATATGAAAGGGTCTATCAGGTTTTGAATTGTTTTTTATGTGACATAACACCAAAATTTTTATTCAAAAAAATAAAGGTATTGGGGATGATTTTTAGAAACTATTTTGATCTAAAATAAGTTTTATTCTAAAAAATGATTTTATATAAAAACATTTTTCATTGTGTTATCCATGATTATTTTGAAAATAAAACTTTCTAAATATAAATACTGAGTACTTTAAGATATATGGAACATTTGGAATCATAATGGTAAAATAGTGTGGACCCCTTTATTTTTGGTGATTTATATAACATAGGAAAAAATCACATAGGTTAGAGTTATAAGAATAATAGTTGGGGCTTAAGTAATAGATTAATGATAAAATAAATATCTTTATAATCATACTATGGGTGAATTTAAACAATAATACACCCTATCATAAAAATTGAAGAAAATTGGTTCCATTTTAGTTTTGAAACTAATCCATTATAACTTATGATTTTTCACATTAGCAATTTTGCATCTCCTCCCACTTATATAAGAGAATATTCTCTCCTCATTTTATCACAAAATGTGAGAAACATAGATCAACCATGTTCATCCAAAATACATCCCCAAGTCCCCTCTATACTATAAGTCACTATCTTACCAAAAGACCAACCCTAGAAGAATGAAGGTGAAAGGGAAAGGTTGATATCAAAAAAGGAGGTATAATACATAGCCAAATTTTTTTCTAGATTATTTCTTCTACTATATTCATAAAATATATTTTAAAAATATAAATATATTTACATCAATATATTTAATATGCACAATTTTTTTTAGATGGTGGAATAATTATTTTATACCTTCTTTTCCATCATACATTAAATAAAAATTTCACTAATTCATAACTACAGACTTCTACCTTCCCAAATCTGTGTAATTCATCCATCATCACCACCACCCATGGATAGTCATAAATATAGATATATTGGATATATATTATATTTAGGTAAAAATTATGATTCTATGACGATCAAAATATTATCATCAAATATAATACATGAGGTTGGGGGTTAAAAATCCATTGGGCACATGGAACTGTAGCATCAATGGGTACTATATATGTGGTAGGTAATGTAGTAGTGGTGGGTGACACTATTGTAGTGGTCGGTACTGTAGTGGCGGTCGTACTGTAATAGGTACTACAGAAACTAGGTACTATTCACATAATGGTCCATTGATCCAAAAATTTTGGGACCACAGGCCATGTAATTGGATTCATTCCCACTGGGCCTTCGATTAAATAAATATATAATTTAATAAAGGTGGATGGTTTTGTGGGGTTTCCCTCTGGGGGGTATAACTTTTCGTTCAAAACTATGTGTGTGTTTATGTGTTTTTGAATATAATTTTACCCCATAAACATAATATATATAATTAATGAATAAATAAGTTATTTATAATAATAATAATATTATATAATTTTAATCCATTATCAACATCATTTCATTTTTATCATATATTGAAATTAAAATATCACTCATATGTGCATACAGACTACTACCTCCACAAATGAAGTGTCTCATTTTTCTCATTTCCATACATAGATTGTTCTAAAAATATATTTAAATATGTAGAATTAATAATTATCTAATTATTATGATTTTATAATGATGATACATTTTAAATAAATAAACCAATGAAATCTATTTTTCATTTTATGGAATGAATGACCTCAAAACATACAACAATGACTTTCCTAATTTAGTAACCAAAATAGAACATTAAATTAATTTAAATAAAATAAATAATAATAATTGGATTATTATATATATATATTTGAACAATTTATATAAATATAATATTTTTTATTTATGTTTAAGGGAATGTATAATATAAAATAGGTCTCATGGGAATAGATTTCACTTTTAATCCCAATTTTAAATGATTTAATGTAACCATTTAAAATTCATTCCTTTCCAAATACTTTATCATTTAAATGTTATCATTAAAAATATAAATTAATTGTAGATATAATTGTAAATTATATGTAAATTTTCTTAAAATTATTTAAAAAAGGAATCTATTTAATGTTATCTATAGGTTTCACTTTTTCATTACTTTGTAAGGTTTAGAAATAATATATTTTAACCATTACAAAACAAAATTATCTTCACATCATAATAAAAAATATTCATTCTCATTATTCATATGATTTTTTTTATTTTTTTCAGTGAAAATCATATTCCTATTTATCTCTAAAACATTTCATTTTTCAGAGTTCTGAAATTAAATGTTTATTTAAATTTATTTTCATGTTGAAATTTAACGCGCTTTAGATTATAGTTTCTAAAGAGTTTATATAGGTTTTTTATGATGAATAAATTGAAATAATATTAATTAATTGTTAATTATATAGGTAATGGTACATATATATCATCGTGGTTGAGCCCAAGATAAATGACCTTGATTTAAAGGGTAATGATTTAGTGTCTGAATAAAATATGCTAGAGATAACAGGATAGGCTTCTCATGTTGGATTCATTCTATGTAATGGTAATGATGGTTTATAAATATGATTCTCCAAGATGAATAAATTGATTTTTATGTTTTTATGGCTTTTGATTCATTTCATTATTTAAATAATGATTTTAGCAAGTGACTAAGATTTATGTTATACACTGAATTTTTATTCTGATAATGATATACATTTTTGTGGTGTTTTCATTATTTACAAAAGACTAAATGGTTTCATTGAGTTTTATACCACTTTATGATCTTTTTTCACATAACCCATATTTTCATAAAAAATAAAAGTGTTTGAGGATGTGTATGTACCATAGAAATTTCAACCATTCAATTATAGAAACATTTCCTAAATATTGGAAATGTTTCTTTAATGAAATATGGGTGTAAATTTAAGAAACATTTTTTTCAATGATTGTAAACATTGTAGAATTGTCCAATTTTTTTCTATTATTTTCCTAATTATATAAAATTATAAAACAAAAATATCATGTAAATTCAAGAATGTGAAATACCTATTATTATTATTATAATTATCATGTGGCTATGATAGGGTTGTTACAATTGTTATTAGGGAATGGTTTAGATAAAATTATAGGATATGAAGGTGTTAAAAGATAATATCAATGGAATATAAGTCATTTTTATCAAGAGATATATTTTTAGGTTTTATATGTTTCTTTATCTTGTAAAAGTTTATTCAAAAATGTCTTTTCATATAGTAAACAATGTCACTGACATAGGAAGGGTTTAAGAGGATAATATCCTTCAATACATCCACTTAAAAATATTGTTGTTATGTCATATAAATTTTGGGTTGTGTAAACTAAATTAAGTAATTTTATATATGGTGAATCTCACGTAATGATGGAACTAAACTCTCTAGAGAGGAATAAGTTTAGATTTTATAATTTTATATAGCAGAAACTACTTTTTATTATATTATCTTTAGACCCAAATAAATATGAAGGATAAATAAATGCATTGGTGAATATATATTTCTAGGTTGTAGAAACATTAAAATGTAACTCTTGTAGACTATTATTTTAAATGTTGAATTGATCATTGGTGTTAATTAATTTTTAATATATTGAAAAAAATGAAATTTTCGTCATGGAGTTGATGATCCTGAATGATCTTTTCTGGAGAAATATATACCTAATTTTTTTACATAGAAGAATGTATATTTTTTATAATTAAGGAAATTCAAAGAGGATAAAACTTCATTTTATGATGAAAATATCACCAGAATTAAAATATATTCATTAATTTTCATTCTAGAACATGATAGTAGAATTGATATATTTTTCATAGGTTTGAAACAATTTTTATGAAAATAAATGAATAGTCATGCAAGTAATTTAAATAGGAAAAATATAATATGTTCTAAGAATGTTTAGATTGTGTTTGATGACACATATGTACCTTATTAAAATTGGAATAATAATCAATCAAGGTAGAAAGTAATGTAGAAGGAAACAAAAAGGAAATATGATGATAAGCCTTCAATATTTCCAAAATATGGTAAATATTGTTTAATATTGTTTGAAATAATCATGATCATGGTATCAAAGTGATATTTTTAGCAATTTGGAATATTTTTGGGAGAAAAATAGTATTGATCAGACCCACAATGAGAAAATAGATATTTAGTCATAATTGAGTTGTTTTAATTGCAATGATTTGGGTCATTATTATAACTATAGTCCTAAATTAGATAATCAATTTGGGAATAAATGAGGTCAAAAGATAAAAATGTTGAAAAGTTATTTTCTACAACTATTATAGATTCTAGACCCTTAAATGAAGTAGTGACATGTAAATTACATGTTTCATAAAATTATTCCAATCTATTATTTTATTTGGGACCTAAAAATCATTTTTTTGTGTGAAATTTTAAATTGAAATAAAATAATCCACAAGAGAAATAATGATAGACCATTTTATCATACCACATAAGGTAAATTGATTAAAAATAAATATATTATTATCTTCATATTATCATGTCTGGGATGGTTTTTCCCAAAATCAGTGATTCCTTACACAGAGTAGATTTTGGTTTTATTATAGTTATGACATGGATTTTAATTTATCATGACATGATATATTGTATAGTTATGGAATTTATATTAAATTTTCATTATGAGTCATGATTTATATAAAATAATGATTTCACACCTTTAACAACATAACTAGAGGAGATGAAACTCATTAAAGAGTTGACTGGTTACTATCTTGTACATACCATTGAAAAGAATGTGACATTTAAAATTATGGATATACTAGATGTAAATGAATATATGGATATATTTTGTTATGATTTAACCATTGTTACTCACAATTGGGATTTTGGTGACATACTTGATTTGTTATTGGATTCTCCGAGGAAGCACAACGAACAGAGGTGACCTCCACTAATAGCTTGAGAAATCATGATAGATTCAGTCACAATTTGGGTTATTAAATTGACCAGGGAAACTTTTATCAAAAATTCTAAAACATGGATGATAAAGATATTATATATGCTAAGAATGTTTATATTGTGTTTGATGACACAAAATTACCTCATTAAAATTGGAATAAGAATCAATCATGGTATAAAGTATTGAAGAAGGAAACAAAAAATAAAATATGATGATAATCCTTCAATATTTCCAAAAATATGGAAAAAAAATGTTTAATATTGTTTGAAAGAATCATGAACATGGTATCAGAGTATTATTTTTAGCAATTTGGATTTTGATTGGGAGAAAAATAGTATTGATCAGACCCACAATGAGAAAAATAGATATTTAGTCATAATTGAGATGTTTTAATTGCAATGATTTAGGTAATTATTATAATTATGGTCCTAACTTAGATAATCAATGTGAGAATAAATGAGGTCAAAAGATAAAAATGTTGAAAAGATATTTTCTACAACTATTATAGATTTTGGACCCTTAAATGAAGTGGTGACATGTAAATTACAAGTTTAATCAAATTATTCCAATCTATTATTTGATTTGGGACCTAAAAATTCATTTATTTATGTGAAATTTTAAAGTAAAATAAAACTATCTGCTAGATAAATAAACATAGACCATTTGATCAAAACATATAAGGTAAATTAATTAAAAATTAATATATTATTATCTTCATATTATCATTTGTGGTATAGTTTTTTCCAAAATCCATGATGCCTTACACATAGTATATTTTGGTTTTATTCTAGGTATGACTTGGATTTTAGTTTATCATGATATGATATATTGTATAGTTATGGAAGTTATATTAAATTTTTATTATGAGTTATGATTTATATAAAATAATGATTTCATACCTTTGAAAACATAACAATAAGAGATGAAACTCATTAAAGAGTTGACCGGTTACTATATTGTACATACCATTAAAAATAAGGTCACATTTACAATTAGTGATATACTATATGTAAATGAATATATAGATATATTCTGTGATGATTTATCCATTTTTACTCACAATTGGAATTTTGAGATTAATGTTGAATTATTACATTATGCTATGAAAATTTAAAACACCCATTACTAAATGAATTAAGATAAGTTATTAGGGTTGAATATACAATTATGATAGTTTATTTAATATGGATTCATTAATCCTATAATGATACCTTAGGGTGATTCTTTTTTGTTTGTTGAAAAGAATGATGGTACTATGAATATTTTTACTAATTATAGTGCCCTTAATAAGATCACTATTATAAACAATTATCTCATCCCTCATATTAGAGATTTGATTGATTATATTCTAGAAGAATGTTATATTTCCATGTATTGCCTTGGGTCTTGATATCATCATTTTAAGTTGAAATTAGAATA
This sequence comes from Viscum album, assembly GCA_963277665.1. Lineage (NCBI taxonomy): Eukaryota > Viridiplantae > Streptophyta > Magnoliopsida > Santalales > Viscaceae > Viscum > Viscum album. The sequence goes on along the minus strand of OY728157.1, from coordinate 857,191,605 downwards.
CATTATAACACTGCTAAAAAATAGGCCCTTTAAACTCAAAAAATAGCCTTTATCAGCACAAGAGAATCATTTTCTATCAGAGAATGATTAAATCCATAGACTTTTATCAGTGCTATAAATGTGTATATAAAGGGGACTTTTATCAATGATAAAAAAGCACTTATAAAGTACCACATTTTTCATCACTGATAATAGACCACCATATCAATTCATATTGTAGTGGTGATAAGGTGTATGCTACAATGTGTTGAAAAAACACACAATAAAACCTAAAACAACATCATAAAGAATAAAAATCAGGTACCAATACAAAATTTAAATGAAATAATATTTTCAAGACATATAATAGAAAAATATATTATAGAAATTTCAAACAATGGTTTATATATTCCATGAGTTTGTACAAATTATTACATACATTCAAAAACAATGGTGATCATTTTTCTTTTTACCGTGACCCCAACACATGATATTGTAAAAAACCCTACTTGATAAAAAGAATAAACATGTATAAAAAAATCATTCTTATATTATTAATAACATAAATAAATAAGTTAATCATAAAGTGTTATTTTTAAAATAAACTTTGAGTCATACAAGGAACAACGTATATCAAATTGAGTTGTGGTAGATTCTTTCACGTCACACCATTTCTTGTTCTTCATCGAGAATTATATCGGTGAAAATTAACAAAATATTTATAGGATAAAATTTATTTGGAAATTAATTATTTAACATTAGATAGAATGATAAGAAAATAATCTAATCTTTTTTACTTGATTTTTGGCGATGTGATGCACATTGAGTCATACCGGAACATCATGTATCAAATTGAGGTGAATCTAAGTCCTACACATCACAAATGACATATTTATCATTTTCCAAATGTTAAAAAAAATCTTAATTTGTTTCTAAAATTTTGAGTATTTTAGTTTTCTTTTTTACTAAAATTAATGTCAATTTTAAATAAAAGATGCACTTGGAGTCATACATGTCACAAAATATGTAAGATTTAGGTGTGTGTGATTAATACTCATCAAATATTAATTATGGATCATCTTATAAATGTATCAAAACAATCCTAATTCTTTTTCACTGTGTTGAGTATATCACTTATATTTTTAACAAAAATGTAATTTTAAACTAGAGACACACACTATGAGTCATACCTTTCACATCATGTGTTGGTTTGATGTGAGACTAATTCCTAAACATTAAAAATGACTAATGAATCTTTTCATAAATTATAAATACATCCTGAGTATGTTTTCTTAATTTTCAGTGATAAATACTTTTTGAACTAAAATGTCAATTTTAAACAGATAACTGGCACTTAGAGCCATACCAGAAACATCTTGTGTTGGATTTATTTGATGCTAATTTATACATGTCAAAAATTACTTATGTATTATTTTAATAATTTATAAAAACATTATGAATGTTTTTCTTTGTTTTTAGTATGTTAGTAGTCTTTTTTACTAAAATTATGTAAATTTTAAATAATAAGACGCACGCGGAGTCATGTCGGTCAAACCATGTGTCAGATTTGAGATTTTTCTAATTTATACATTTAACAAATGAAATATGTACCATTTTACTAACATGTCAAAATAATAAAAATTCATTTTATTTGTTTTGAGTACGTAACATGTATTTTTTACTAAAATTTGATTATAAATTGGAAACACACACTGTGTATCATACCAGTCACATCATGTGTTAGTTTTACATGAAACTAAATCATAAAAATCAATAATGAATAATGAATAATTTTACTAAATGTTAATGGAAATATATTTGTGTTTCTTAGTATTCTGGGAGTGACACATTTTGAACAAAAATGTCAATTTTAAACTGAAAATGGACACTTTGAGTTATTCAAGAAACATCATGTATTATATTGAGGTATGAATTATTTATAAATGTAAAAAATTAAAAATGTATCATTTTTCAAAATTATAAAAAAAATTAATGCATTTTCTCAGTTTTTAGTATGTTAGTTGTCTTTTTTATAAAAATTAATGTTAATTTTAAATAAAAATATGCACTTGGAGTCATTCCAGTCACACTGTACACTACATTGATGTGTGGATGATTCATACATGTATAAAATTAATTATCATTCATTTTAATAAATTATAAAAACACTATGAATTCATTTTTTTGTTTTTAGTGCATCAATTTTTAGTTTTATGAAAATATCATTTTAAACTAGAAACATGCACTTGTGTTGTTGTAACATACCAGGTAAATAAAGAATATTACATTTTCATATTTATTAATATTTATGAATTAAATATTAATTTTAATTTAAAGATTATTCTATGTTTTATGGCGTACCTGACACGCAACAATGGGTTTCTCCGAAAATCTCATGTTGTATATAAGGCTAAGTCATACTAAAAAATAATAATATAATATTATTTTAAATGATAGTTAATGCATAGACATTGTATTAGAGGTAATGAATAGAACTAACTAAAATATGATTATAAATGTTTTTTAAATGTATTTAAATTTATCCAAAAAAATTTAGTGGCATAAAATGAGAATGAATCTGATTTTAAGCATAAATACTCTAATATTCTTTAAAAGGTCGATTTACCACCTTTTGATGGAGAATCATATTTAAATCTAGTCTTTGTAACTTTTATATGTTTTATTTGTAATAATAATAGTCTTATTTATAATTGGGACATAAAAATTTACTTTGGATGGAATTTTGGTATTTTTCTGATAATGTTCATTTTTTAATGAATAGTGAAAAATACTGCATTTTAATTTAAAATTTTCTTTTAATCTAATTTATTTATATAGTTAGATTGTTCTTTTAATTGATTTTAAAGTATAATTGGATTATATTTTTACCATTTAATTAAATTTTGATCATTGGAAGTACTTTCACACTTAATTCAGACATAAATAGTGGTAAATCTTTTGATAGTTATTATTTCTTTAAAACACGCTTTTTTTTACAACAGTAATTAATTTTAAATTAATTTCTCCCACTAATGTGTTTTAAATTTTAAAAAATGGATTATATATTTTTAATCAGGATGTCCAAATTGTGTAAATAGGTAACATTTATTTTTAGACATTATAAATATTTACTTCAGTAAATATTTTATTTACCATGGTTAAAGGGTAAATCTGGTAAATAAGGGTGAAAAATAAAATTATAATAATATTAAATTACCCTTAAAGTTTTCCTAACCATATTGGAAGATACATTTCCGACCATGGTCATACTTGGGTCGATTTCGGGACACCATGGAGCCACATGGGAGTGATAATGACACTTTATATTAATTAATTTAAAGTAAGGACAAAAATAACATAAAGATGAATAATTTTTCTAAATCAATTTTTATATGAGATTATATAAGTTATAAATTCGACGATAAATATTATTTGTAAATATAAAACTATTTCCTACATTATGGTATTTTATTTATAATTTTTAGACATTAAATAAACAAATTTAAGTATGACATAATGGTGATGCAGTAATTGCTTCATTAATAAAGGATTCAAATAAATGATATTATAAATATTAAAATAAATATATTTTGAACCATTTTATGCTATCCACTAATTTTATAGATTATTATGACTTGTTATCTTTGATTTAATAAAATTTCTTCGAATGAACCAAGTTGGTTTGGATTTTTTAAAAAGACATGATATGAATAGTATTAAAATTGACTTAAAAGTGTTTTTAAATAAATAAATATTTTATTAAATGATACAATAGTCCTAAAAATGTAATATTTAGAAAAATGAAATATATTATGTTAAAAAATTTATTAATGATCCATTTTGGGTCACTTGTAATATTATAGTAAATATATTAACCATATAGTATGAATATATAAGTGGACATGATAAAAGTTAAATAAGTTAACAAAGAGTTAAATAAAACATTTAAGGACTAAAAAATATCCAAAACCTGACCAATTATTATTGGATGATTTTATTTCAACTTATATATACCTTATCTTCGAATTAAATAAGTTTTGGACCTTTAGAAACCGAAAATAATTATATAATAAATAATATTTTCGAACTTTCTTAAAGAGTCCCCCCTCCCCCTTTTAAAAAGCCATCACCTCTAACCCATATACACACCTCTCAATCCCCCTTGACTCATCTAAATTCTACCCAAATAATATCTCAAGATTCCTCTATTCCTCCTAGAAGCCTTACCTTAGGTAGAAATCACTTCAAGAAAGTCTTTTTGTACAAACCAAAGGGAGTTACATGATTTAAAGGTAACATCTTCCCTCTTGTTCTTCTATTTTATTTTACATCTTCACTCCATGTGCTCTTATAATTCATTTTTTACCTATAAAACCCAGTATATTCAATATAATAGGTTTTTTATGAGAATGATTCAAACTACACATACACACACCTCCATCTAATGCATATTAACATTATGTTTCTGTGTATATCGAACTGCTGCCTCACGAAACGATGATTGTTCGATTATCTCCTCCCACCTCTCATGGTGGCCATTATGATGGAAATATATTTATATTAGATATATATTATATTTATATTGTCTCTATTATTATTTATTTTTCATTTATATAATACCTTTATGGTATCCATAATGGGTAAATACGATAATTTCATTTAAAGAAGTGCGGACTACCACCACCTCAAAGTGATATGACTCATTCATGCCATATGTGGAATGTTTAAAGGATGGAATTAATGAAATTATATATGATATTATTCTGGAATTATAATATAATTATGTATCATTATGTTTTTATTCCATTAAATATGAAATTGAAATGAAAGTAGTGTTCATGCGTACGTACGACTTACCATCTCCATTAACGGTGCATTTAATTTCTTATCTCTAATTGTTATGTACTGTTATAAATATATATATATATATATATATACTATATATATATGTGATATATATGGTATCTAAATCATTAATATCATTCTGTTAATAATTTAATTTTTACCACATGGACAACATATAATTACAAGAAGTTCATTTTTGACTCAAGTACCAAATATCGACAAAACGACCATTATTAACTTTTATGATTATGAAATGTTTATAAAATGGTAATAAGTAATATAAAAGAAATAATAAACATGAAAAAATTTCTTAATAAAGTATAAATTAACATTAGTTTATTATTTACGATATTAAATAACTAACGAGTCAAGTCGGACAAGAGGTAAGGGAACACCTTATCCCAATTTCCATTATTTGGGTTAATATTCTACTTCTTGATTATGTCATTCTATGAATATGTTTAAATGAAATATGATTGTTTTACACTTAATATATACTTATATTGGGAGTATTTATATTTTTCACACATAATTATTTAATTTCTTTATCCTTAATGTAATGATACGATCTTTGTAAGGGGATCTTTCACACTCCTCTGTTAGTAAAAGACTTCTTTTATGTTATATCTTTAAATTTAAATTTCCTATGTTGGGATATGTTCTTATATATCCTTATTTATATACATTTTATGTCGATGTGATGAGAGACCCTTTTTTCTCCCATCAACTCATTTTATAAATTTTAAAGTGACACTGTTAGGGTGCCGAATATTTCTAAGGGACTTCGTCTCAATCTCCTTTCATTGAGGCATATCTTGATATTGTACACCTTTATTATCCTATAAGGTGTATATACTACCCTTTGAAATATTATATCATGAATATAATTATTCTCGTGATATTAATTTATTGTTTTTTTTATTCTTTAATAATTTTTATTCAGTTATTTTCTCAATTGGTAAAAGACTTTTCAACTAAAACATAATTTTAAATGTTTTAAAGATTTATCTTTCTCATTAATTTCCATGCTTTCAAAACGTTTTAAGGATTTATTTATATGGACATAATTTTTTAAAAAATTATAATTTATTTGACAATTTCAATGTGGTATGGGACACTTTTATTCAAAAATATCTTTATTAACTATTTTAAATGGTTTTGGAAATAGATTGGATATGTCAATATCTTGAAATGTTATATTGTGATTGTGATGTGGAAATGTTATCTTTACTTTATGTTTTTTTTGTTATGAATATGTTATGGTTCATGTCCATTGTTTCCACATACAGGTTGTTCCGTAATAAACCTATGGAGGGTGATCCTGAGATAGCTCTTCAATGCATTAGGTAATGTGACAGAGGTAAATGTTAATATTTCTTCTAAGAGATTTAGGGAATATATTGTGATGGGTATTCCAAATGTAACTCTCGACATAACTGTGAAATCTATAATGTATGTATGATATGGATTCCACAAGTTACCTTTTTGATTTATGATTTCTATGTGTTATTCAGGAATATTATGATCTTGTGTGGTATGTTAATGATTAAAAATTATGATTTCATTGAATTGTATGTATTGATGGAATAATGTTTTCTTTCCTTGTTTTATAACCCTTACTGATATTTTTATTCTAATCCCAAGTTTCGAAATGTTTTTCCCTGAACATAAAGATGAATAGTGTCAATAATGGGATCAAGGAAAAGTCATGTTGTCTAAAACATGGAATAAGACATGATTATTTTTTTAAGAGTTTTTATTCTATGAAAAAAATAGGAACTGAGTAGAAGTGTCTACTTTATATTTTTTGAAATGTAATGTAATAGTTATGGCCTAATTATCTAAAACTCTAAACCTGAAAATATCCTCAATTTAAATTCTTGACTAAACTCAATATTATGCAATGCTTAAGGTTGGGGCCTTATAGTTAGTATCAAAGGTTTATTTAGATAACTTTATAGGTTAGGGTGTTATTTAAGAATAAGTGACATAAACATAATGGTTAGAATATTATCAATATTCATAGTTATTTTAGATAAATTAGATGAGTTATATATAACATGAATATGTTTATCTTAGTTTTTACCCTCCTCATAAGATATTATATGATTATTTTACTGATATACTCACACCAACCTTTTTGGTTTTAGTAAATGGATGTGGATCTAGCATGTACCAAAGTAACAATGGATGTGAGGAAAATTGTGAAGGTTTTATGAATGAGCAACCAAATGAAATAGGATATTCAATAAGAAATCTTGTGTTTATTCTCAACCAAATATCTGGAGTCATGATTGACCACCTGAACCTTGGTGATTTTTATAAGGCATCGTATATGTGAGAAATGAATCCCTATGGATGTTATGGTAATAATAATAAAGGTAATTATATTCAAAAACCTATATGTCAAGGATGTGGAAAGCAACACCTAGGAAAATGATTCAAAGGAACAAGAAGATGGTATAGAAGTGGAAATTAAGGTCATAAATCAAGAACATTCCATGGAAAAAGGAATCATCCAGCTGACTCTAGGAAAGGGAAATAAGTTATTTCTGAGGGATCAATTGAATGCTTTAAATGTGGTGTGCATGGTCATTATACAAACAGATGTCTTATGAAGAAGTTTCAATAATGGGATCACCAGTATCGAACAAATATGTGTTTAATAATACCTAATGCCATTCTAATTGAGGATGATAAAACTAACAATGACCAATGAAATGTATGCATTTTTTCTTATCTGATGTTTTGACATTATTGAATCTTAGGATATGATTCATGATTTTGTTTGTAGGAAATGAGTATTACAGAATTAGTTGGAAAAGAATGGATAATGGGTCATGAAGAACATTTAATGAGTAATAAGTCTACATAGAAAGGATTTAAGAGTTATGGTAGATTTTAGGATGATAAAATTCTTAAAAGTATTAAGGCGCTTTTGATGATAGGATTACCTTGGAATACATTTTCTAGTATATGTAACCATGAATTTTGGTATGTGAAAATTTTATTCAAGTAATAATTATCTTTTCTTGTGTGGAAATAATGGATAACCATAGGGGTTCATGTCATATTTTGTTTTTTTTTGGAAATTACAGGTTATTACTTTTTGGGATGAAAATTCGACGTATGAGATAACATCTATGGTTAAATTATGTTATGGTTATTTTTGAGTAATTTATCTCATTTTTGAGAATGTTATAAAATTATATAATTTCTGAAAAATGAAAACATGTAGACCGTGTGACAACCCCTCGTGTCAGACAAATATGTGGGAATCGAACCCACAACCATAGTGTGATTGGGATTTATCGCCTACCACTAAAATACGTGAAGTCCCTGGTTTGTATGACTTATTCTTTATAGTTAAATGATTTTATTAATCAAGAATACATTTATTTGGGATCTTATGTTTTATCAAATTTTTATCCTTAGTATAGGAAAATGATTTTGTGATTAAGTTATAATGGTTATGTTGGAAGACATTCTCTCTTTTGGGAACACTATATGCTTAAGGAAAATAAAATACTAAGGGATATCATTTGTGGAGTAATGGTTGAAATTTTATTTTGGAAGAATATATTTTTTATTGTGGACATATAGCGATTTGGTTTATTTATGGAAATAATTAACTTATCATAGAGAATATGTGATTAGGTTAGTTCCTTTTCAGTATGAGACTTTAAGAGTAGCTGATATTATTTGGAGATAAATGTTAACATTTTTATGGAAGACAATTTGATGAAATCCTTTTAAATTTTGGGTTTCAATATTAGATTGGATTATATTGAAGGATTTTAAGGACAATTGTTTATTGAATGGTCTTTGTTTATCTTTGGGTAATGCTTGTTGAATTTTGGATATTAAAAGTAGTATTTATTTTTATAAAGGATTATCCTTTTTGGAGATTATCTAATCTTGTACTAACCGTTTTGGTTTTTGTTGATGTCTAAATACAAGGGAAATATATTGTTAATCATTTTTGTATTATGTGATACTCCCGAAGTTGATTATAGTGATTTTAATGTTACCAAGTCAGTATGAATACTCATCTATGGGAGAAAAGATGAGTTCATGGTAGGAATTCGGTAAAGGATGAAAGTCTACATGAAAATTAAGTATGTTTTCTTATGTTTTTAGTTATTCTCATAAATAAATTCCACAAATTTATGAAAATTAACTTAAAACAAAAACATTTTCAGTTAAATTTTCTTACTGGGGAATCAAAGACCATCTAACCCATCACAGGTTGGTGATTTTCTAGTGGTTATCTTTCTCCAAATCATGTTTTCTATCACTCTCAATCAGAACTTGACACTTAGTTTCTCTTCCATATCCATGTTTTCATGGAATCCTAGTATGGGTTATCTTAGGTGACCTTTTTACATCTCTTTATTTATTTAAAAGTGATATTTTTTTTACTCTTTTTCTGATATGGTACTTTCAATGAAGTTTATGTTCCCAATTTTAAAATTGTGAGGATACAATTTCCAAAAGGGGGGAAGGATGTAACATCCCAGGTAAATAAAGAATTTGAAATTTTCATATTTATTAATATTTTAGAATTAAATATTAATTTTACATTAAAGGGGATTCTATGTTTGATGGCGTACCTGAAACGCAACAATGGTTTTTTCTGAAAATCTCATGTTGCACATAAGGCTGAGTCATACTGAAAAATAGTACTATAATATTACTTTAAATGGTAGTTAATTCCAAGACGTTGTATTAGTGGGAATGAATAGAACTAACTAAAATATTATTATACATCTTTGTTAAATTTCTTTACATTTATCCAGTTAATTTTAAAGGCTTAAAATGATAATGAGTCTAATTTTATGCATAAATACGATAAATATTTTTTAAAAGGTCGATTTACCGCCTTTTGATGGAGAACCCTTTTTAAATATATTTTTTTTCACTTTTATATGTTCTATTTGAAAAAATATTATTATTATTTAAAATTGGGACATCAAAATTTACTTTGGATTCAATTTTGGAATTTTTCTGATAATGTTCATTTTTTAATGAATAGTGAAAAATGCTACATTTTAATTAAAAACTACATTTTAATCTAATTTATTTATATAGATAAATTTTTAATTTAATTGGTTTTAAAGTATAATTGAATTATATTTTTACCATTTAATCCAATTTTGGTCATTGGAAGTAATTTCACTATTAATTAGGACATAAACAAAGGAAACTCTTTTGATAGTTATTATTTCATAAAAACAGGCGTTTTGTTTTGACAACGAGAATTAATTTTAAATTAATTTATTCTACTTAGATGTTTTGAATTTGGAAAAATGGGTTCCATATTTGAAATCAGGAGGTCTAAATTGTTTAAAAAGTTAAATTTTATTTTTAGACATTATGAATATTTACATCAGTAAATATTTTATTTACCATAGAAAAAGGGTAAATCTGGTAAATAAGGGTAAAAATAATATTATAATAATATTAAATTATACTTACACTTGTCCTAACCCTATTTTCTAATACCTTTCCGATCAAGGGAATCCTTGGGTCGATTTTGGGACCCCATGGAGCCACTTAGGAGTGATAATGACACTTTATATTAATTAATTTAAAGTAAGGACAAAAATAACATAAACATGAATCTTTTTACTAAAACAATTTTATATGGGGTTATATAAGTTATCTCTTTGACTATAAATATTATTTGGAAATATAAAATTATTTCCTACATTATTGAATTTTATTTATAATATTTATACATTAAATTAACAAATTTAATTATGACACAATGGTGATTCAATAATTGCTTCATTAATAAAGGATTCAAATAAATGATAATATAAATAATAAAATAATTTTATTTTGAACCTTTTTATGCCATACACTAATTTTATATATTATTATTACTTTTTATATTTGAATTAATGAAGTATTTTCGAAATAATCATGTTGGTTTGAATTTTTTAAAAAGTCGTGATATAAATAGTATTAAAATTGATATAAAAGAGTTCCTATATCAATAAATATTTTATTAAATGATAAAATAGTCATAAAAATAAAATATTCGTCCAAATAACATATATAATGTTAAAAATGTCATTAAATATCCATTTTTAATTTCTTGGAATTTTATAGTAAATATATTAACTATATAGTATGAATATATAAGAGGACATGGTAAAAGATAAATAAGTTAACAAAGAGTTAAATAAAAAATATAAGGATTAAAAAAATATCCAATACCTATAAAATTAAAATTGGAAGATTTTATTTCTACTTATATACTCCTTATATTATAATTAAATAAGTTTTTGACCTTTAGAAACTGAAAATCATTATATAATAAAACAATATTTTCAAACTTTCTTAAAGAGCCCCTCCTCCCCCTTATAAAAATCCACCACCTCTAACCCTTACTCACACCTCTCAAGAACACTTGGATCATCAAAACTCTAACCAAATAATCTCTCAAGATTCATATATTTCTCATAGAATCCATAACTTAGGTATAAAGCACTTCAAGAAATCCTTTTGGTTCAAACCAAAGGGAGTTACCCGATTTAAAGATAACGTCTTCCCTCAAGTTCTCTTCTTTTATTTTACCTATTCACTACCTATGCTCTTATTATTTTTTGTTTACATAAAAAAACCAATATCCTAAATATTCTAGGTTGTTTTTATGAGATGTATTCAAACTAAACATACACACACCTCTATCTAATGGATACGAACATACTATTTATGTGTACGGCGAACTGCTACCTCACAAAACGATTATTGTTCAATTATCTTCTACTACCTCTCATGGTGGATATTATGATGGAAATTTATTTATATGGGATATATATTATATTTTTATTGTCTATATGCTTCTATATTTTTCATTTATAGAATACCATTATGGTTTCCATAATGGGTAAATACGATAATTTTATTTGACGAAGTGCGGACTACCGCTTCCTCAAAGTGATATGACTCGTTAATGGAATACGTGGAACATGTAAAAGATAAAGATACTGAAATTATATGTGATATTATACTAGAATTATAATATACCTATGTATAATTAAGTTTTAATTCCATTAAATACGAAATATAAATGTAAGTAGCGTTCATGCATATATACGGCTTACCGTCTCCATGAATGGTGCATTTCATTTCTTATCTCCAAATATTATGTACTGTTATAAGTAAATATATATACTAGATATATATGATATATATGATATATAAATTATTAATATAATTCAGGAGATAATGGACTTTTTACCACATGAACAACTTGTAATTATAAGAAGTTCATTTTTGACTCAAGTACCCAATATCGACAAAATGACCGTTATTAACTTAAATGATTATGTAATGTTTATAACATGGTAATAAGTAATATAAAAGGAATAATAAACATTAAAAATGTTCTTAGGTAAGTATAAATTAATTTATTTTATTATTCATGAGACTAAATAACGAACGAGACAAGTGGTACATGAGGTAAGGGAACTCCTTAACCCAATTTCCATTCTTTGGCTTAATCTTCTTCTTCTTGATTATGTCATGCAATGAATATGTGTGAATGACCTATCATTGTTTTAAATTTAATATATACTTATATTGGGTGTATTTATATTTTTTACACATAATTATTTAATTGGTCTATCATTAATGCAATGATATGATCTTTGTAAGGGAACCTTTCAGCCTCCTCTTTCAGTAAAACACTTATTTTATGTTATGTCTTTTAATTTCAATTTCCTATATTGGTATATGTTCTTATATATCCTTATTGATGTAAATTTTATGTTCACTGGATGAGAGACCTTTTTCTGTCCCATCAACTCATTTTCTAAATTTTAATGTGATGCTGTTAGGCTGCCGAATATTTGTAAGGGACTTTGTCTCATTCTTCTTTCATTGAGGCATATCTTGATATTGTGAATATTTATTATCCTATAAGTTGTATATAATACCCTTTGAAATTTTAAATCATGAATATTATTATTATCATGATATTAATTTTTTGTTTATTATTATTCATTAATTATTCTTATTCAATTATTTTCTCTAGTGGTAAAGGATATTTCAACTAAAATATCACTTTAAATGTTTTAAAGATTTATATTTCTCATTAATGTCCATGTTTTAAAAGGGTTTTAAATATTTCTTTATATAAAAATTAATGTTTTAAAAATTATAATTTATTTCAAAAGTTTCAAAGTGGCATGGGATACTTTTATTTAAAAATATCTTTATTAAATGTTATAAATGTTTTTGGAAATAGATTAGATATGTAAATATCTTAAAATGTTATATTGTGTTTGGAATGTGGAAATGTTATCTTTCAGTTATGGTTGTTTTATGTGTTTTGAATATGTTATGGTTCTTGGGAATCATTTACACATACAGGTGGTTTTGTGATAAACCTAGGGCAGGTGAGCCCGAGATAGCTCTCCAATGCATTGGGTAACGTGAAAGAGGTAAACATTAAGGTTTATCCTAAGAGATTTAGGTAACATACTTTGATAGGTATTCCAAATGTAACTCCTTGTGTATTTGTGAAATTTATAACGTATGTATGATAAGTATACCAAAATTCACCTTTATGATTTTTTATTTCCATGTGTTATTCATGAATCGTATGATATTGTGTGGTATATTAAAGATTAAAAGGTATGATTTCATTGGCTTGTATGTATTGATGGACTACTCTTTTCTTTCCTTTTTTTATAACCCTTATTGAGATTTTTATGCTCATCCCATTTTTTTAAATTTTTTTCACAATACTTAAAGATGAATAGGGTCAAGGATGGGATCAAGGAAAAGTCATGTTGTCTAAAACATTGAACTAGACATGTTTCTTTTTTTTAAGAGTTTTTATTTTATAAAAAAATGGAAACTGAGTAGAAGGGTCTACTTTATTATTTTTGAAATGTAATGTAATTGTTATGGCCTAATTCTATAAAACTCTAAACCTAAAAAGATACTCAATGTGAATTTTTTACTTAACTCAAGATTATGAAATGTTTAAGTCTGGGGCCATATAGTCGTACCATTCGCATCATTATTTAGTTTGATGTTAGGCGGATTTTTAGATATCAAAAAATAAATATGAGTCATTTTTAATAATTATTAATACAATCCAATAATGTTTTCTTATTTTTAAAGGAGTGAAATATTTTGAGCTAAAATGTCAATTTAAAATAAATGAAACTTTGTGCTATTTCGATAATATCATGATCGAATTAAGGTGAGGCCAATTCCTACATCTCAAAAATAACTTATGTAATGTTTTCCTAAAGTACCAAAACTATATAAATTCTTTTTCTTGTTATTTGGTATGTTAGTTTGAATTTCTAATAAAATTAATGTCAATTTTGAATAAAATGATGCACTTGGAATTGTACCAATTACACTGTGTGTTAGATTTATTTGTGGATGATTCCTACATGACCTAAAGTTTTTAAAAAAAAATACAAACATCCAATGTTACCATGGTTTCATTTTCATTAATTTTTGAAATAACAACACTGCATATGGAGTTGATGTTCATAGCCAAAAATGGTTTTTGGATAATAACAGAGACTCAATATATCGTGTTGGATGTTTGAAAATTAAAGGAAATGGAATGCATATTAAAAATAGTATAAAGAAACATGTTATCTGTTTTTTTTTCTATTGAAGATAGTTTAATGAAAAATATTACTTCCAAAAATATCTTTGAAAATTACTATATAAGTATTAGATAAAAATTACATAGAAATTAGCATTGAAATAATATATAAAATGATAAAGAAATTAATTATATTAGTAGTAGTACTTCAACTTTTCATTATGGTTGCATACATTTTTGACCCATTTCCTTATTTTCGTTATCTCGGTTTTATCCTCGAAGTCACCTCTCTCATGGGCATGAGTAGCTTCGAATAATCTAACATATCTAGAACAATATAATCCACCTATATAAGAAAATAGTTCTTATGTGAGTAATTCTAAAAGGAAATAAATTAAAAATAAATTTAAAATAATACATTAATTATATGGAAAATTATTTCACTATAAAAATATCATGATTAACTTTGATAAAACACAATGTCGTTTCTCTTCCTATAAAAACAGTGGAGGGAACATGAAGGAATGTGATAAATGCTAACACTGTAAGGGTGAAAAGGTTTTGAAAGTGGTAGTTTGGGTTCAAAAAATAATGAAATATATATATAAATATTATAAAATAAATGAACTATGTAAGGAATAATGAAATTTAAATCAATGTTTCATTATATAATCTTCAGTAAAATAGAGAATGTATATTATAACATTATCATTAAATCAGCCAAAATGGTTTAATTAATTATAGTATATTCATCCATGGGATTGGTAACATAATCATGTGTAAAAGATAATATTTTCATTATTATTCAAATATTTAACTTAGATTATGTTAGTAGAGTAGATATAATATAATATTATGAGTAAAAACATAGTTTTTAAAAAACACTTTTACCTTCTCATTAAAATTTATTTATTATTTGTAGGTTTTTAGGAATTTGGATCCTTTATAAAGAATATGAGTACCATATTTATAGTCCCCTCTAATGTACAAGACATTATCAACATTGGGAACAACAATAACTAATTTAGATCTCCCAATTAAAGGGTCATCCTAGATTGAATTTTCATCTGACTTGATAACTGTTTTAGTTTTCAGTTGGACAATTGATCAATTATTGTTTGCTAGATTTTAGACATAAAATAATTTCATTTCTTTTGATTCCATTATGAACATCTTTTGTTTTCCACTTCCACACTGAAATTTTCTTTCAGGAAGCCAATTTCATCATCTTTCATTGCCCTACTATTTTAAACACATTTTCAATGGAGAATAGAAAATTTAAATGTTGTATAATCCAACTCATGTATCTGTTTGAGAATTCAAAAATATGATATATTTTTATAAATTGGAGTTGAATAATTGGAGACATATATGTTTATAGCTTCCACCATAAGAATAACTACATTATTTTTCATCATACTGCAGTCATCAAGTTCTTTTTTATGGAACCTATAACCATTGACTACAAAACCAGTGTAATATATAAAATTTACATTCAATCCCCTATATAGCCATCTAAGTCGTTTAAAAATTGAATTCATATTTTCAAATAAATAATTATAAATTTTATCTTGGAACTATCCTATAAAAGTTTGGTAATGTTTGTTTGATATCCATCCATTAGACATTTATAGATTCAAATATCTATGAATTTAATTGTGGGCTTCAATGAATGGATCAAAAAATTAACTATTATATAAAATGTAATGGTTCTCTTACTCACACTCTATGAAGGTAATTTTAACTACATATCATTTAGAAAACCAATCATCCAAAAGGATTCCACTATGAGAATACATTGGGAGACCAATATTGTCAACATCTAATTGGCTATCATTCTGTAATTCAGTAGCTTCTTCAACAATATATAATTCTATAATAAAACCTTTTGACAGACTTCGATTGGTAAAAAACCATTTCAATGTAATGATATAGTTTTCAATGTGTTAAATCCATATATAGTCTAAAGAACCACATAGTTTAACCTCTTTAACTAAGTGAACCATAAGGTGGGCCATTATATCAAAGAATGATAGTGGGGAGAACATCTCAAACTCACATAACATTACTACAACCTCATTATTCATGATTGGAAACATCATCAGATTTATAACGTTAGTAAATATGTATTTCAAAAAGAAACAATGTATAGTTAATTCATTCGATACATTTTCAAGTATAATGAAATAAAATGTAATAGGAATGAAATATTTCATCAAAACGCGACAGTCGTGTTATTTGAGAACCATTAACATCAAATTAGTCTTAAAAACAAAATTCTTGATATTGTATGAATATCCCTCTAGAACTTTTATGATACAAATGAAAATTTACAATTGAAATTTTTCCTCTCTGGATAGGGAGTGAACTATTAGAGGGAGAAAATTCATCTCTTTACCCATCATCGGCAACAACTCTTCTCTTATCCCCATGTCAATTATGTCCAAACTATCCTTGATGCTATATTCATTTTTATAGGAACATTTAGTAACAAGACAATAACACTGTCAAATATATTTTTTTTCTAGATTCATGTCATCAAGAAAATTCCTTATGTATGAAAAATTACAATATAGTAATTCAATGAAAATTGATCACTTCTTCAAACCTGGTTTCATAATGTTTTTGAAAAAAAGTTTCTTCGAAAATAGTGTCAATATATTTTAATTTATCAAACATTTGATCACCTATTACTGGATATGGGTTTGTACCTTTTTTTATATTCCCATAAATTATATCACCCTGGATCCATATTTATTAAATCGAAGTAAAAAAATATGATTTCCATAAAAAAAATGTCTCCATGGAATGTTTCAACTGAATTGAGTGTGTGCATTCTTCAACAATGGGACACCCCAACATTCCTCTAATACTATAGCATGATAAATCTATATAGGCTATAAATTCATTTATCATCCCATAAAACATGGACCTCAATTTGAATTCATCAATTCTATGACAATAAAACATTTTATAATGTGTACCCCGCATTAATTTTAGATATTTATTCAATAAAAATAAAGATATTGTGCATGAATGCCTGGATTTGTTTGAGAGACAGATTATTTGAGCCTTGATTCGTTCAATCATTTTATTGGACTATTGGTTTTGTTCGAGACTTAATTTGTTATTGGATTCTATGAGTAAGAATGACGAACAGAGGTGACCTTCACTAATATCTTGAGAAATCATGACAGATTCAATCACGGTTAGGGTTATTAAATTCACCAGGGACACTTTTATCAGAAATTCTAAAAAAAAGATGATAAATATTACTTTTATTGGTTTTAAATTTGCAGGTGATGATAAAATGAATTTTAATCCGTGCTAAAGAAGCACCGATTTGAGATATATGTATTAGCACTAAAACATTATCACTTTTATAAGAATTATAATTATAATTGTAAATAAAAAATTATAAATATATTTATATAATTATATATTTATTTATTATAAAGTTATAATTATTAAAAATAAAATTATTTATTTATAATTATTTAATGGAGAGACTCTCACTATTGATTTGTATGGAGTTTTCCTCGGAAAATAAAGAAAGACTTGTGGATATGGGATCGTTATCCATTTCCAGCTTGTGTCTTGAAGCAAGATCTGGAAAAATATGCAAGAGTTAATCTTGGTAATCATACAGGGGAAGGCCTCATAGAATCTAGCAAAATTTCTGATGATCAGAAAGGCAATAGAAGTAAGCATCGGCAACGACATGGTTCCCTCTCTGGAGGTCGTTTCCATTAGCTGGATGTGGAGATGGGATTCTGGTGGTGGTATCCAGGCTGGCCTGATCTGTAGGTTATGGGCGGAATTCTTTGAAATCGCTGGCAACCTTGGGGAAGCTCAGGTGGCCGATGACTATTTGGATCAGCGTCGTTGGACTCGGTGGGGAGGCGGTTGTTGGTCCAGAGTTCTCTGGCGTATCGGTATTGGTTCCATGTGGTGGTTCTGTTGCTACCTCAATAGCAGGATGATAAAGATATAATGACTTGTGTATCACAACAGTTCTTCTTTGCGAATGATGTTGGTGGGTGCCCAAAATCGATGTCCGTGGTGGGGTGGGGTCATCACCTCCGAGATGAGGACGGCGTTCGATTACGCTGACATGGATAGGGAGACAATCTAGGAGGGTGATGGAGAGCGTCAGGATGTGGGTCTGACTTCGGGGTGATGGAGATAGGCTCGACTTGTGGTTGTTAACTGGGATTCTGACTATAGCGCAAAGCATCATGGAGATCTTGGATAGTTCATTATGATGGTGATGGTGTGATAACTTGAGGAGGTCCTCAAGGTGCACTTCTATGATGGGAGAATGTGAGCGTTGTGGGTCACATGATTATGTCGGCTGATATGCCACATTTGGACATAGATTTAGAATCTTTTTATTTTTTTGGGGATGTTTCCTATGTGTATTTTTTGTGGCATTATTTTGTCCCTTTTATGTTGGTGGTGTTTCGGCACCACATTTTTGCATCTCTGTGCTTTTATTTTCATTAATAAATTCGTAGGATTGAGTACTATCAGATACTTAACTTTACTTATATATATATATTTAATAATTATTTATATATAAATATACTAAATATATTACTATTTAAATACATTTTTTTCTATAATATGAAATATATTTAAATCATTATATATATTTATAATATATATATATATGGATTTAAATAAAAATATAGTAAATACATTCATTATGTAGATATATTTATTATAATTTTATAGTTATTTAAATATATTTATTATAATTTTATAATCATTTAAATACCTAATTATATAAATAACTTTTAAAAAAATAATATTTATATATCTATAAATTTATATCATTATATGTGTATATCATTATATACAAATAATAATAAATATTTAAAAATATAAATATGAATATAAATAGAAATAGAGAAAATATATTCATTATTTAAATAAATTTATTATCATTTAAAAATTATTTAAATATATGTGATTATTTATATATAATTGTATAAATTCTTTTTTTCAACAATCATGTACCCGAGTGGTAAAGCCTATTTGCAATCTGAGAGATCCTAGTCTCAAGACATGTTGGACGTAGGTACTATTAAAGCACTATACCAGTGGTGATGCTTTCATAATTCATGTTGTCGATGATGCAAACATCATGCAGACCGGAGGATGAAAGCATGACGTTGCACTATGATTTCAGACCATGTAATGGGATTCATGCCCACTAGGCCCATGAGTCATTTAGAGAATAAATAATGCTTTATGGGTGGGCTATCACCTTGGGGGATATTGAATGACTTTCTAGACTCTATCTATGGTGTGTGTGTGTCTTTGAATGTAATTGTACACCAAACACATTATATATATAAATATTTATTTGAAAAAAATAATATTTATATATTTATAATTATCATTTTATAAATTTATTAATATAGTAAATGGAAATTTATAAATATATTTATTTTTACATATTTAAAAATATACTTTTAACATAATTAATGAAAATATAATCTTAAATGCATTCATGTTTAAAATGAGTGAAATTTCATTATTAAAAACGAGTACACTTTAAACATATTGAAGGAATGGATACGTTTTATTAATTAAATATAAATTATTAAAAAATATGTATATATACTGAAATAAAGTTGATTACATATTGAAAACATTAAAACATAGTAATTAAATATCTATATATAAATAATAAAATTATTAAATTCCAAAAAAAATAAAAAAAATATTAAAAATGAATTATTACCTGACTATAATAACATTATAAATAAATAGAATTTTTAGATTGGAGACATAATATTTTAAATGTATCATATTATAATTAAATTCTAAAATTATTACTAAAATCTAAATAAATTACATAAATATTTGGTGTATGTGTTTCTATATAAGGTATCATTAATATTTTCTGTAAATTATTAATCCTTAAGTTTTATTTGATTAATTATTTAATTTTTTATATCTATATATTTAATATATATTGTTTATTATTATTTATAATTTTTATATTTCATATTAAATTTAATCCATTTTATCAATATTTATTTATTTAATAAAAAAAATTATTATTTTTCTACTTTACACTTTTATAAAAAAAAAATTTAATTATTTTATTTTATTTGGGACCTTTATCATCACTAAAAAACCACTGATAAAGGATCCCTTTATCAATGCTATAAATGCATTGATAAAGGGTTCACTTTATCATCACTAAATATAAATTGTTCATAAATGGTAATGTTTATCAGCACGGAAGATAAGCGATGATAAAGGGTTCAACTTATCAGCAATCAAAAAATCCCAAATAAAATCTACCATTTATCAGAATTTGTTTTATCCAAGATAAGGGGAAACTTTAGCAGCATTTTTTTAGCATTGATAATGTATAAAATTGTTAAAGGGTTTTTTTATTATAATGTAAGGATGGAATTTCACACTAGGTATGTACATTATGTGTTTGTAGTTATTCCATTCATGTTTTCAAATGCACAGTATCTATTAATAAATATTACAAATAGAGTGTTTTGTGAGTACCTAGATAAATTTTATGTTGTATTTATAGATAATATTCATTTTTATTATAAATGTTTATAGAATCATAAAAAACTTTAATGGATTGTTCAATATACCATGAATGAAATTAAGATAAATTGAAACTTTATAAATTATGAATTTTTATTACTAAAAATTTTATTACCTGGGCATATTGTAAATAATGATGGCACAACAGTTGATGATACCAAATCTAACATGGTTAAATAATGGACAATGCCATCCAATGTTAATGAAATTTATATTCTTGTTAGACTAGAGGGTTATTAATAATGTGTTGTTGAGTGATTTTATTGGTTATGTATAAATCTAGTTAATGATATAATAAATAATTTTCAAGTTCACTAATATAAATTTTACAGTTATATTCATCATAAAAATATTAAGTAAATTCAAAATCAAAAAGAAATATTTTTAATTAAACTCTTTTATAATATTGTTTTATTAATAAGAATAATTTATAAATTATAGAATATTATTGTTAAAAAATAAATTTAATATTTTAAGTAGGAATATCAAAATTAACTGAGTGTGAAATTTTTGGATTTGTCTATAAATATTGATTTATTGGTGAATTGTTAAAAATACCGATTTTTCTAAAAATGACATTGAATTTCTATATATTAATTGATTTAAAATAACTATTTTATTTTGAATATTATATAATTTAAAATAATTTTTATTTTATAATATTTAATACACATAAATTATTTTCAATTGAATTTCTATTTTATTTTCGAATAAAATTATTTTTCGTTTTAAAAACATGTTTTTTTTAAATTGTTTTATTGTGCATAATATTTCACCATTTTAACTAATTAAATAACCCAAATAAGGAAATATATAAATTAAATTTATAGATTATATATAAATAAATATTAATTTATGTTCATATAATTATTAATACTAGTCATAGAATTAATATAAAATAATCATTTTCTTGAAAAATACACTCAGTGAAACCCCTTCTTTTGTTGCGTCGGTTGGATTAATTTTAAATTATATTTTGACACTTTGGTGAATTTAATTTGGTAAATTTGATTCCATATTTTTAATCATCAAAATTTATATTACCTAATATGTTCAACATAATTTTTTTCATTAATAAATTGTGAAAATAGTAAAAATTAATTAATGTCATTAAGGTAAAAAATTAAATTACTAGGGGTTAAACTAATAATACAAGGTTTAGAAAGACATAAAAATGTGTAAAATAAATTTTATATCAATATTTATAACTTATGAGGTATGATTCTCGATAATGGTCTATTTTGAATAATGTTTTTATGTAAAAAATATAGGTACACCTTTTTCTTTTCAAAAATTACCAAAGTGACACTCACTTGAATTATAAAAGCTCACCCCCTCTCCTCTTCACTTCACAACTTGAAATCCATTTTTATCAGCCAATAACAACAAAAATATCTTACTTAAATACCTAAACAAGTCCTAGAGGCCTTATTTTTATCATAAATCTATCATATAAAATGTCACATACATGAATTATTTTGAAGTAAAATTTCATTTATTTTCCATTCATGCTTTGTTTTGAAGGTTTTCCAAAGGTTTTATGGAGGAATAGATGAGTTTTTATGAATTGGGCCAAACCGTGAGCCCAATTCCAGATTTAAAAATAAATTTTTTTTCTTTTATAACTTTTTCATTTTTTAATATTTTTCACCCCTTATAATTCCTAAATGGTCTCATCTGACCTATTAACTCCAAAATATAAATTTGGAGCCTTTATAAATCCATAATCATGGAGGATTGGGGTTATTATTTAAGAATTGGACCAACCCGAAAGCCCATTTTTCAGTTTTAAAATGTTTCTTTAATTTTTTAATATCTTATTAAATATAATGGATTTTTCGGTGATTTCACCTCCCAATCGACCCTAAGAAACCCAGGAGCGCTCCCATTGCCTTTACCCCCTCCTTGGAGATCTTTGAAATCGAGAATTAGGGCTGATCTTCATAGGGTGTCTCAAATCGTCCAAAATTGGAGAGGTAACTTCATCCCTTATTAACTCTCTCAATTATTACTCTTTTCCCACCATTCCAGTTCCTAAATTACCTCCTAAATCTTTTTAGAACAATCCCTGAATTTTGGATATTTTAAATTTCAGCAACTATTGTTTTTGGAGTGATTAATTAAGGATACTTCAAGTAGGTGAGTCTATTTCTTTCCTCTTTCAAATTGCTTAGGGTTTCTTCCCTAATTCTTGAATTATAAAAATTCCAGAAGTTAGGGTTCGTGCCTAGGTTCTAAATTACTGTATTTTGGGTGAAATATTGAGGTTTTAGGTTTCTTTTAACTTCCTTGAGGTGCGTAGGTCATGCGGTTGATGTTTCACCCCATTATTTGAGGGTTTCGACACATTCGGTAGGTGATTCCGTGGGTAACCATTTAATGATGAGTTAGTTTGCTTGATTAAATAATTTTTCATGTTCCTTATATGCTGTTTATTATTCGAAAACCATTTTTGGTAGCAATAGTAAATCATTTGGTATTAAAGTTACATTTTTGTTTGAAGTGTGTATTTTTCAAATGTATTTCTTGAGTTATCTCTTGTAGTAGTTTTGTAAAACATGGAAGTGATTTATTAGTTGTTGAACGGGGCTGCCAATTTTAGTTGGGTAATAATATAGTGTCATGTGGGCCTAAAAATTCTGGTCTTTTAATGGGTTTTATGTGTGTAACCTTGTTATACTCTTTGAAAGTGTTTTATGGATTTGTGTGTTCTCGTGTGTATCTTTTGCGATATTGTTCAAGGTGATTATATAACATTTGAAAGTGAATTATTACAGGTTAATTGGGATGAAAATTCTGTTTTGGTAAGAGATTGGTGTGATTTTGGATTAAAAATAGGTTTCTGAAATGGGTTTTTTGTGCAAGACATATTTGCACCACTTGGGTTCTTTTTATGAAAATTGTAAATGTTTTAGTTGGTTAAACAAAGTGGGAAAAGGGTGCATATGTACTATTTGGTATATGTGTTCACATATTATGGGGTTTTTAAAGGTGAAGTGATTTTTTTAAGATTTCAAATATTTTTATAATGTTTTGTAAAAATCTGTAATGTTTTAGTAAATTGTGATGTTGGAGCGAAACTTGTTTTTGGGCTCTTTCGTGTAAGTTTAATGATAAAATGATTTTGAAGTTAAAAGGGGTGTTATGTAACAAGTGAGTGGGTTTTTATGAGAGTTTTAATATAGTGGATTGGTTTTATAAAATTGTTTAATGAATTTGTGGAAGTGTTAAAGAAATGTGAAAAGTGTTGTGGGCTATTTTGGTGTGAGTCGTATTTCAAAATCAATTTGAATGAAAAGTGGACTTTTGTGGCTTGTTTTGTATACATTTGGGTTTTTTGGTGAATTTATGATATGGAAATATTATTTTATTGTGAATATTATATTCATTTACTTGTTGAACTTGTTTGAGCACAATGGGAAAACCCGGGTATCTAGGTGGGTGGACGTGTACTAGTATGCTCGTGAATCTGTGGGGTTTGGCCTCAGTTTCACTTAGCAAGATTGACACTTACAACTATAAATAAATTATGATGATTATTATTGGGGACCACTAGGTTATGGGTATGTACCCTACTAGTGGGTCGTGCACGAAAATGGATATTTGTGATGGTTACTCTCACCGAGATACGGGGTACCTGGGACCCACAACTAGCTAGTGCCTAGGGGTTATTTCCCATTGCTTGTGCTCACTAGATATTTTGTGCTTATCGTCGGCATATGGTATGAGTGGCTGGAAAATTCAGTATCCTTGGTATTTATTTTAAAATTGTTTATTCTTTAAATTAGCCCACTTGAAAAATGATTTTTTTTAAGTTGCATCTTTTAGAAATTGTAACTAGAAATTACATGTTTTTAAAAACTTGCATGCTTTTCATCTTTGAATGTTTATCGCATGGAATCTCTTAGTGGTCGTATCTTACTGGGCATTGTCTCACACCCTAATTACACCTTTGGGTGTGAGTATACTTGGTTATTTTTGTTGTCGCAGGTTGGGTACAATTTTTTTTTTTGTTCCAGTGGTTCGGGTTTCTAGCAGGTCCTTGGTGGTGAAGTCTTGCAGAGATGGCTTGAGGGTAGTGCCCCATTCCATGAGGGTTCTTGGGCTATTTCATTTTGGTTTTGTACCTTTGGTATAGTATTTTTTTATTTGTTTTAAGCTATGTAATTCAGTTCTTAATTTTTGTAAAAGATTGTTTGGTTTGAAAAATCCAGATTCGTTTTATTGGATTTTTTTGTTGTTTTAAGTTTATAAACTCGGGTAAATCATTCCCAATTCACATTTTATGATACTCGGGCACTTGTGCCAGCCCATGGAGATCAGGAACGCCCTTCGGGCCTTGTCACGGGCCAGGTTTGGCACTGGTTTCGGTGGTGACCAGATTTGGTTCGTGACAAAATGGTATCAGAGGGTGGTTCGCTCTCTTTGGGTCATGTTATTTGGGGAACAACCAGGATAATATGGAGTTAGGATTTTTGGGACTTTGAATTTCAGTTATTAGTAGTGTGGCTTATCACCACACCTCATGACTAGATTCATGTCTCCTGGGGAAGTCGGGACCTTTCGGAGTCCTTTGGTTTTCTTGGTTTAATGATTATTAGGGGAAATGAAAAGAGAGTTGGGTTAATGGTCTCAGTAAGCTCACGGGGCCTGGCAAGCCATGTGGAGCTGAGGATATTCCCAAGAACACTCTCTGTGAAAGTTAAGTGATTGGAATATGGATGCCAACCATATGTCCAAGTCACCCACTGATACTAGTTTCTTCTCGCATTGTCTTGTGTTCTTTAGTTTTGAAATCTTGGAACTTTGGTTTTAAAGTGACTTGGTTTTAAGAAGTGTAAAGTTTTTGTGAAATGGTTTTCAAATAAATATGGAATGGATTGATTTATAAAATATTGGAACTAAATATTCAGAATTATTTTGAAATGGAAAATGGTGTGCTTGCACCTCTTTTGAAAGAAGAAACTATACTGAAGTTGGTTTTGAAAAACTGTTTCCAATAGATTTTTCTAATCTATCATAGGGTGTTTTGTTGGGATGAGATGTTATGAAATTGATGTTAATAACATGAAATTGAGTTCTTGTATAAATGGTTGTTTCTTTATGAAAATTTTAGTAATATTTGAATTGGGATTTGGATCCCTTGGTTAGCAGTTTTGAGAAAAAGGATGTGTTGGTTGGCCGTTTTGGTTTTGAAAAGTGGAAAGAATCTTTGTTTTAACCTTTGGTATTTTCGTGAGTGACCACATGCATGGGGTTATATGGGATGATGGATGGTTGATGGCATGACTGGATGAGTTCCGGGACGGATATGAGGAGGGTGCCTAGTGTGGTAGAAAAACATGCATGTGTGAGGCCCATGGGGTACCATTGGTGGATACGCTTACTGATAAACTGTTTGTTCTCAAAGAATTACTTTTAAAGAAAAAAATGATGTCTTGATGAATATTTTTGTATGGTTTGTATTATGGGTTTTTGAAAATGTTGATGTTGTGGGATGTTTTGAGTCCAAGAACCCCTTCTGTTTTAACTATGTTTTGGGTTTGTGTTTGGTCGGTAAGCTGTGTTGTAGGGACGGTTAGTGGTCTCTTTTGAAAAATGTTTTGGGATGCCATTACGGTGGTTCCCTTCATGTGTTTGGAGCTGTTTTATGTCTTGTTTTGACCAATGGACCAGATTGGTTGGGTCCTTGGGATCTCTCATTGGATAAGGTACGCCCCCATTAAAGGTTAATGCATAACTGAAGCGCAACCCAGATTGTTTCTCCATTGGAAAATCCTCCAGTTGATCAATATAAGGAATCTATTTCTTGAGCTTTTTAGATTGAATATACACCCTTTCCTTTATTGGTTTTGTGTATCCTCTTGTAGTGGTAGATTGATTATAGATGGTTGAAAGTGACCTTAGCCTCTTAAGTTTCCTAATTTTTCAAAGGTGGAAGTGTTTTGGGGTTGTTAGCATGGATGAGTATTTGGATAGTGTCTAAGATGAACTCTCGGTCATTCATATTCTCTTCGAAGAAGGAGTTCATGTTAAACTACCAGTGTGGGAAATCTGGTCATGAGAGGATATTATGGACACTTTCTAGAATTGTGTGTTGTTTGGGGATGTTGTACAAGTTCCCTCTCTATTCATTTTTTATATCAGTCGCAATGGTCATGTTTGGTGATGCCTTGTGATGTCATGTGCTCGATTGACCATAAAGGTGAAAGTTGGGCAATCATCTGAGAGTCACTATTATGTTGGGAGAATGTCTCCATTGAAAAAAACATAAAAAAATATTCCATTTTAGAGGAAGGTGAGTATAAGTGTTCTTTACTTCTATTGTTTCTCACCCAAACAAACAAGGTGTGATGTGTGTACATATTCTAATCCCTTGTTTCAGTGAAATATCGAGTTAGGGTAAAGTGAGTTTGGAATGTGTTATGTCTTGGAAAAACTTATCAGGGATTGCAGAGTAGTTGTTGTTTGAAACAAAAGAAGAATTCTCATTCAGGGGGTTTCCAAAGCCTAACTGCGAGGCCGAAGATTCATCAATCATTTGAGCTCCATCCATAGGTCTCGGAGAGAAGCTGGCTCGTAGTCAGGGGAAATCAAAGGGTCATTAAAACCCTTGTGCAAAGTCCTATCCTCAATATGAAAGATAATAAGAGTTTAAACCTATGGTGTCATCATATTTATTCTAATGTTCATGTCGGTGGAAATAGGTGGAGGGCCTTATACCCATGTCATTTCCCAATGTTATTCCCTCCCCCTTTGGTTTCCATTGAGTTTTAGAGAAAGGTATGAAGTTTGGCTAGATAGGTTGACCACACGGTTTGCACTTGGTTAGTAGTGACCATACCCAAAAAAAACCATGTAGATAGAAGAATCTCCACTGTTAGTTTATGGTTTCCCAAACCATTAAGACTAACCATGTGTTCGTCCTAACACTTTATATTTTGGGGCCTTTCTGTACCGGCCCATGCTGGTCGATTAAGATGGTTGGTTCTTATGGTGGGGAGCCTATTTTTTTCCCCGTACCAATAACATAGACTTATCCATGGTCAAGGATTGGTGGTAGGTAGTCTCGTTCAGATCTATCAAGCAACCTAAATCTTCCTTGGGTAACTATTGATATTAGAGAGTGCCCAATGGTTTAGTTATAGCAAGGTATGTGTAACCTTGTTAGATGTTGTTGTTCGTTTGGGTGAATTGCTTGAGTCTTGTTCAGATAGTGTTTGAGGAGTTTTACTTTGGGATAAAGCCTGAAGTGATTGATTGTTTCATGAAAGTGGTGTATGATTTTGTTGTAAATTATTCCTTCCTTAATTGATCACTAGAGGTGTTTTGGACTTTGGGGGCGAAACCTGGAAAGGGAGTACATCTTGGTTTATCAGTTGGGTTTGGCTTTCGTATCTGGACTTTATGTAGATTTCCG
The DNA here is from genome assembly GCA_963277665.1 of Viscum album. Classification (NCBI taxonomy): domain Eukaryota; kingdom Viridiplantae; phylum Streptophyta; class Magnoliopsida; order Santalales; family Viscaceae; genus Viscum; species Viscum album. The sequence goes on along the minus strand of OY728157.1, from coordinate 857,163,184 downwards.
GGGACGGAAAGTTTTCATGGTGGGAAGAATTTTCACATACATGACTTATTTTAAAGTTAAATTTCATTTATTTTCCATTCATGCTTTGTTTTGAAGGTTTTCCAAAGGTTTTATGGAGGAATAGATGATTTTTTATGAATTGGGCCAAACCATGAGCCCAATTCCAGATTTAAAAATAAATTTTGTTTCTTTTATAACTTTTTCATTTTTTAATATTTTTCACCCATTCCAATTCCTAAATGGTATCCTCTGACCTATTAACTCTAAAATATAAATTTGTAGCCTTTATAAATCCATAATCATGGAGGATTTGGGTTATTATTTAAGAATTGGACCAACCCGAAAGCCCATTTTTCAGTTTTAAAATGTTTCTTTAATTTTTTAATATCTTATTAAATATAATGGATTTTTCGGTGATTCCTCAACCCTCTATACCCTAAGAAACCCAGGAGCTCTCCCATTTCCTTTCCCCCCTCCTTGGAGATCTTTGAAATCGAGAATTAGGGCTGATCTTCATAGGGTGTCTCAAATCGGCCAAAATTGGAGAGGTAACTTCATCCCTTCTTAACTCTCTCAATTATTACTCTTTTCCCTCCATTACAGTTCCTAAATTACCTCCTAAATCTTTTTCGAACAATCCCTGAATTTTGGCTGTTTAAAATTTCAGAAACTATTGTTTTTGGAGTGATTAATTCAGGATACATCAAGTAGGTGAGTCTATTTCTTTCCTCTTTCAAATTGCTTAGGGTTTCTTCCCTAATTCTTGAATTATAAAAATTCCAAAAGTTAGGGTTCATGACTAGGTTCTAAATTACTGTATTTTGGGTGAAATATTGAGGTTTTAGGTTTCTTTTAACTTCGTTTAGGTGCGGCGGTCGTGCGGTTGATGTTTCACCCAAATATTTGAGGGTTTCGACACATTCGGTAGGTGATTCCGTGGGTAACCATTTAATGATGAGTTAGTTTGATTGATTAAATAATTTTTCATGTTCCTTATATGTTTTTTATTATGCAAAACCCATTTTCGGTAGCAATAGTAAATAATTTGGTATTAAAGTTACATTTTTGTTTGAAGTATGTATTTTTCAAATGTATTTCTTGTGTTATCTCTTGTAGTAGTTTTGTAAAATGTGGAAGTGATTTATTAGTTGTTGAACGGGGCTACCAATTTTGGTTGGGTAATAATATAGTGTCATGTGGGCCTAAAAATGAGGATCTTTTAATGAGTTTTATGTGTGTAACCTTGTTATACTCTTTGAAAGTGTTTTATGGATTTGTGTGTTCTCATGTGTATCTTTTACGATATTGTTCAAGGTGATTATATAACATTTGAAAGTGGATTATTACATGTTTATTGGGATTCCAATTATGTTTTGGTAAGATATTGGTGTGATTTTGGCTTAAAAATAGGTTTTTGAAATGGGTTTTTTGTGCAAGACATATTTGCACCACTTGGGTTCTTTTTATGAAAATTGTAAATGTTTTATTTGGTTAAACAAAGTGGGAAAATGGTGCATATATACTGTTTGGTATATGTGTTCATGTATTATGGGGTTTTGAAAGTTGAAGTGATTTTTTAAGATTTCAAATATTTTTATAAGGTTTTGTAAATTTCTGTAATATTTTAGTAAATTGTGATGTTGAAGCGAAACTTGTTTGTGGGATCTTTCATGTAAGTTTAATGATAAAATGATTTTGAAGGTAAAAGGGGTGTTATGTAACAACTGAGTGGGATTTTATAAGAGTTTTAATATATTGGATTGGTTTTATAAAATTGTTTAATGAATGTGTGGAAGTGTTAAAGAAATGTGAAAAGTGTTTTGGGCTATTTTGGTGTGAGTCGTATTTCAAAATCAATTTGAATGAAAAGTGGACTTTTGTGACTTGTGTTGTATACATTTGGGCTATTTGGTGAATTTATGATATGGAAATATCATTTTCTTGTGAATATTATATTCATTGACTTGTTGAACATGTTTGAGCACAATGGAAAAACCCGGGTATCTAGGTGGGTGGACGTGTACTAGTATGCTAGTGAATCCGTGGGGTTTGGCCTCAGTTTCACTGAGCAATATTGACACTTACAGCTCTAACTAAATTATGATGATGATGATTGGGGACCACTAGGTTATGGTTATGTACCCTACTAGTGGATCGTGCATGAGAATGGATATTTGTGATGGTTACTCTCATCGAGATACGAGGTACCTGGGACCCACAAATAGCTAGTGCCTAAGGGTTATTTCCCATTGCTTGTGCTCACTAGATATTTTGTGATTATCGTCGGCATACGGTATGAGTGGCTGGAAAATTCAGTATCCTTGGTATTTATTTTAAAAGTGTTTATTCTTTAAATTATCCCACTTGAAAACTGATTTTTTTTAAGTTGCATCTTTTAGAAATTGTAACTAGAAATTACATGTTTTTGAAAACTTGAATACTTTTCATCTTTGAATGTTTATCGCATGGAATATCTTAGTGGTGGTATCCTAATGGGCAGTGTCTCACACCCTACTTACACCTTTGGGTATAAGTAGACTTGGTTATTTTTTTTGTCGCAGGTTGGTTACAATTTTTTTTGTTCCAGTGGTTCGGGTTTCTAGCAGGTTCTTGGTGGTGAAGTCTTGAAGAGATGGCTTGAGGGTGGTGCCCCATGCCATGAGGGTTCTTGGGATATTTCATTTTGGTTTTGTACCTTTGGTATAGTCTTTTTTAGTTGTTTTAAGCTATGTAATTCAGTTTTGAATTTTTGTAAAATATTGTTTGGTTTGAAAAATCAAGATTCGTTTTATTGGATTTTTTTGTTGTTTTAAGTTTATAAACTCGGGTAAATCGTTACCAATTCTCATTTTATGATACCTGGGCACTTGTGCCAGCCCATGGGGATCGGGAATGCCCTTCGGGCCTTGTCATGGGCCAGGTTTGGCACTGGTTTCGGTGGTGACCAGATTTGGTTTGTGACATAAAATCCTTGGATCTTACAAAATGAGGTTTCTCGAAGAAGAGGTTTCATGTTTAACTGAGCATCATTATTTTATTTCTTATTCCACATACATAATGTATTTTTCAAAAAATATTATATAATAAAACCTGTGTAAAACATTTATTTAGATTTTATTATGTTAAAGGAATAATCTAAACCCATATTCTCTTCTATCAAATGGTATACGAAATCATCATACGTGTGTATGGTGGACTACCACCTCACGAACCGATGTTATTCCTTTTCAATAATAACCTATAAAGACTTGTTATAATGATGGAAAATTATATATATACGATATATGTAACATATTTATACGTTTAGTCATTATATCACACATAAATTATTATATTCTATCTCACGGTGGATATGATAATGTCACCCATGTGTACGGTGGACTACCGTCATGTGGAGCAATATGATTCATTTGTCACAAATGCTTTACATGGAACATCATAAGGATGAGTTGAATGAATATATTTTATATATATTCCATAATAAATATGTTTTTTCCATATTCATCATTCATAGAATATAATATATCATTTATTTTCTTACACTGAAAAATGATAATGTTGCTTGTGGACGTGTGTACTACCACCTCCACTATAGATGTGATTTTTTTCATCACCACATTACAAGAATATTTTAATAAGTATATTTAAAGAAAAAATATTGTATATATGATATTATGATAATTTTTTAATGATAAAATATTACATACAAAATTTCCATAGTGATCTTTGAAATATGAAAATGTTACTCATGCGTACGTTCTACCTACAATCTCCAAGATCATAACACAGTTCATTTTTCATAATCATCATTCATGATTGGTTTTAATATTAAAATTTATCTATAAATATGATAAATATTTTATGATTATTATTATATATATGTTTAACTAACTTCCCATTAGACCGATATTCAACCTACTGAAATCAATCTCACACGTATTCCAATTATCATAGAAAAATGCGATTCAAACTCAATTGATTAATTAATTGTATATAAAATTTTAATAAGTGAAATATAAGAAAAAAATTTAAATTATTCTTATAAATGTAAATTATTAACATATTTTTACTATTAATGAACAAAAATAGGGAATGTGATGATTCAAACATGACATAAGGGATTGTTTCTCAATTTCATTTTGTTGTGGAATATTTTGATATTATACACCTGTATTCTTTTATATGGTATATATGCATCGTCATTGACATGATATATCATTAATTTAGATATTTTAACTATATTTAATTGTTTTTTTAATATTATTATTTTATTGGTCTTATGATTCAATTATTTCCAATGTGATATGGGTGTTTTCTTAAAAAAATCACTTTCAATGTTTTCTTTATAATAATTTTTTTTCATCCATGACCATTTTTTTAAAATAATTTTATTATGTACATGAGATATTTATAAATGGAATGATTGTATTTCAATAAATATTATTCAAAATAGGGAATATTTGTATGGAATTTTTGACATTATTTAAAATTTTAAAAAGAAATGTTCTATTTTAACATATATGATGACAAAAAAATCAGCTACTATAAACATTTTTGGACATTTTGCTTCTTTTTAATTATTTAATGTTATCTTCAAATAAAAAACCATCCTTTAATTTTTTTGGGGATTTTTTTTAAAATTGGTCTCTAAATGAAACAGTTATTTCAGTATTGAAATAGGGTTTTTAAACGAAAAAGGTATTTTCATAACTGAAAGTGATTATCATAGATGTTTAAAAGAGTTTTACAAATTTTTATTGGTGAAAAGGGATAATGAATTAATTTTTTTATTTATATTATTCAACTTTAGAATTATATTATAAATTTTTGACCCTAATATATTTTATACTATGGGTGAACCTAGACAGTTCCGGTTGAGCCCAATATAGCTTATATGATGGGTGTGCATAGATAGTACTGAGTGAGCCCAATATAGATTATTTGATGGATGCACATAGATAGAAATCCAATTCATTGGATAATCTTTCTTTACTTAATATAAATTAAGTAGTTAGTTACCAAATGGTTTCTCCCATGGATTTTACTAGTATCCAGATACTTATGAAATGGGTTTAAAACGGGTTATGAATGTCATTCTCTAATTTTCCAAAAAGGGTTTTGATTTTATTACAATGGTTGTGAATGATTTATTTTGAGAAAAGGTGTTTGTTTTTAATGTGAAAATGATTTATTAATTTATCTCACAGAACAATGATATAGAGGTAAAACAATTCATGGTCTTTCTTTTTTTCACTACACTAATGGGTTTTCATTCTTTTATGTACCTTACAAAGCATATTATGATCATCCCACATTTTAAAAAAAAATTAGAGGTTTCATGGATAGGTAAGAGAAAGTAAGAATTCAAGTTGAATGTTTTGAATGTTTTTCATTCAAAGAAATAATTATTTATTTTAATAATGTTATATTCTAGGAAAAATAGATTCTAATCAGATGTGTTCACTTTGTAATATATGGTTTTTTATGTATGATTTATTACCTAATATAAAAATATATAGCTAAAAAGATACTCAAATTTAAGGGAATTAATTTGTCACATAAAATTAAATATTATGTAAATTTTTAGGATACGTATAGATAGTTGGTAACATTGGTCATTTTTTATGACTTTATAGGTTTGGATAAAGATAATATCACACCCTTGAAATATTTTAACTTATGTATAAGTGAAAATGATATATCATTATATGATTATGATGTTTCTTTGTATACACTAACTTTGTTTAGAATGGTTTTACACCGAAAAAAGAGGGATGATGTAGTTGGAATACATTTAGAGGAAAATATCCATCCAAATATGCATCGCAATATTTTTGGAATAGAAACTAATATATTTGTTGTTATGATGGATCAACTGAAAAAATCTATAAATGGTGGTGGTATATATCCTAGAGAGAAACCACAACTACCATAGAAGAAAATGATGATAATAATACATTTCATGAAATAAAATCCCCAATCATTCAGTTGATCATCTAACAATATATTATCCAAAAGGTTGAATCAATGCACTAGATAAAATATTTGAAGTCATGGGATATTTAGGACATAAAAGTGAACTATTTGTATTTATAATTTTAAAGTTGAAGCATATTAATGGTGGTATTTGGTTAGAAATGCGTGATATAAATATGATATTTATTCCATGGAATGGGAAATATTTAAGGATATTTTCCTTAATAAATATTTAACTATTGTTATTCAAGTCCAGATAGAAAAATAATTATTTGAATTGAGGAAAAGGTTGAAGATTTTTTAGCTTCATATGAAGATATATTCACAAGATTGACAAGATTTGAGATAAAATTTATTTGGAATATATATCATAAAATTAATATATTTTACTCATAGTTAAAACCATTTTTGAATATATTTTCTAGTATAATAATATAAATTTTATGAGTATGTGGTTCATTGTGCTGAGAATGTTTAGATAGAGTTTACTGAAACGTTTCTTCCTTGAGATGAAAATATCAATAAAAGTCCAATATTCTAAGAAATGAAGAATAATATAGCTAATAATTCTAAAGGAAATCCACCAAAATGTCCCAAGTATGGTAAACAAAATTTCAATGAATATTTGACATGATCTGGAATGTGTTCTTGGGGTGGTCATTTTGGTCACTGGGCTTGTGATTGTAATTAAAAGAGTCTTGATCTACAAAATAATGGTGTAAACAATAGACAATGAAGGGAGATGTGTTTTAGTTGAAATGAGTTTTCTTTATTATGAAATCATGTGTTTGAAGTTATACACACAGGATATAATTCAACATGAGAAAAAAAAAACTTTATAAAAAATCTATTTTCCACTACTACTGTTGATGTCAGGCCATCTAATGAGGTGGGGATAGGTACGATACTTTTTTAATCAAATTATTCCAATTCCTTATTTGACTATGGATCATTGTATTTATTCATTTATAATACATTTTAATGTAAAATAGGAATATCAACACATGAAAATTAGATAGAATTTTGTTGAGAAAATCATGTGGTGATATTAAAGTCAAAAATATTTGTAGGAATATTTATATTGTTATAATTGGGATAGTATTTCCTACTAATATTTTTGATCTGTCCATATTAGTGTTTGATACCATTATTTATATGGATTGAATTTTGGTTTATTAGGCTATGATGAATTATAATGATAATAAAGTAATCTTCAAGGATTTCATGCCTTTGATAACTTTATAAGAAGATAAGAAATTGATTGGAGATTGTCGTGAAAGTTACATAGCTCATAGTTATGAAAATAAGGAAACTGTTCAAATTAGTGATGTTCTAGTAGTAAATGAATACATTGATGTATTTCCTGATGATTTTCCTTGTCTTATTCCTGATCTAGAGTTTGATTTTTCTATCGAATTAGTTCTTGATTCTAAGGATATTTCAAAACCCCTAATCAAATGGATAAAGTAGAACTTTTCAAATTGAGAAATAAATTACATGAGTTGTTGGATAAAGGTTTAATTTGACCTAGATCATCACTATGGTTTTCTCTACATTAAAAAAATAAATTTGGTTTAATGGAACATTTCCTTGATTATAAAACCTTGAATAAAATCACTATTAAGAAAAAATATCATTTTACTCATAATCATATCTAGGGAGATCATCATTTTTCAAAGGATGATCAAGTGTTCGAGTACCATCAGTTGAAGGTAAAGGGGGATGAATTTCTGAATAATTAATTTTAGACTATATATGATCAATATGAGTTTATAGTTATTCCCACTAGATTTCCACCGAACCTTCTATATTTATAGATATTATGAATGTAGTGTCTCGTGAGTTTTTAGACAAGTTTTAGGTTTTTTATTGATGAAATTTTGGTATATTCTAAAAGTTTAGATGAAGATGAAATTCATATAACTATTGTTTTTAAAACATTAAGACAAAAATGACTGTATGGAACATTTTTTGGGTTTGAATTTTGGTTTCATCAAACTTCATTCCATTGAAATATTAAATCTAAAGATGGAATAATTATTAACCCTATAACAAAAAGTTGTTAAAAATAGAAAATACCCAAAACTATAATAAATATTAATAGTTTTAATGGATTATATGGTTACTATTAGTGGCATGTTGAAAAAATTTTCCATTCTTACAATAAAATAAAAATGTTAACTCAAAAGGAGTTAGATTCCCCCAGGGAAAATAATGTAATGATTGTTTTCAGTATCTAAAAAGAAGATCACTAGATCGTCATGTTTTGGAACAACTATCTAGAAATGGATAATTTTTTATCCCTAATGATTCTTCTTTGATGGTAATTGGATATGTATTAATGTAAAATGATTAGTTAATTTCTTATTCTTCACATCAGTTGAAGACTCGTGAGTCAAATTACCCTACATCTGATTTATAATTAACTTCTATGATTTTTTCTCTAAAAATTTAGAAGTATAATTTATATGTTGTAAAGTGTGAAATATAAACTGATTAAATTTTTTTGAATTATATATCCACTTATAAATAATTGAACATTTTATAGAGAAGATTGTTGAAACTATTCAATGATATTTAGAGACCGATTCATTACCATACCAGAAAACAAAACAAAGTGGCTGGTGTATTGAGCTTGAAAAATAATCTTACATTAACCATGATACATTTGTAACATGACCCTTTTGTTAATGATTTGATTTATTTTGTCCTGGATGTTGTGGATATAAGGAAATCCTGTTTTTTGCTTTTTGTTTCAGTGAAATATACTTTCTCATAAAGGAATAAGAAATCTTATAAAGAGGATCAGGATTTTTTTTAAAATTTTTATTTTTTAAAGAATGGTAATGTACCTAATTTTAATAATGAAGTTAACATTGTTTTATGATTTTGAAAAAGATAATCGGTTTCATGTTATTCCTTGTTTAAGAGAGATATTTTTTGTGAAGCTCATATTTCTCTATTTTCTATTCATCCAAGTAGCACTAAGATGTACAGATACCTTCCATTGTTTTATTTGTGGGGTGGTATGAAAATAGATATTGATGAATTTACCATGAATTTTTTGACTTGTCAGAAGGTGAAATAATAATGAAAATTACCCAATGGAATGATTCAACCTTTTCTAGTTTGGGAGTGAAAATGGTAAAATATATCAATTGATTTCATAGTGGGATTTCCAAATACATCTCAAGGAAATAATGATAACATGGTTATTGTGGATCAATTCACTAAATATTTTCAGTCACGTCCCATATGAGATATTAATTCCTCTGATCCACATTCATGAATGCATCTAATGGAGACATTCAGGTTAAATGTAGTTCCCATCTCCATTGAATCAAATTGTGTCCCTAAATTCATATATAATTTCTGCAACGGACTTTTAAATTAATTGGGTACTAAATTGAAATTCAATATAGATTTTCATCCTAAAACCAATGGTTAGTCTAATAGAATTATTCAAAAAATGGACGGTATTCTTTATTATTGTTAAATATATTACAAGTTTATTTCATATTAACTTCTTTATTTGGTTGAGTTTTCTTATAAAAATATTTTTTATTATAGTTTAAAAATGGTGCAATTTGAGGCTCTATAAGGAAAGCAGTTTCAAACAACTGATTTTTAGAATGAAGATAGAAGAGGTACTTTAATGGGACTATAGTTAGTATAGAAAATGAATGATAAGGTGTAGTTGATTTAGCCACATCTGAGGACAACTCAGAGTAAGAAAAATAGTTATGAGGATAAACCAGGGAAAGATCTTTCCTTCAAGGCATGTGATAATTTTTTCTTAAAGTATCTCAATGGAAAAGTGTTATGAATTTTTGTAAAAAGTAAAATATACATCTATAGTTCATTAGACCATATAAAATAATGGAAAATGATTGATCAGTTTCCTACTGAGTGGATTTACACACCACGTTTGTCCCTGAAACACAACTTGTGACCTCCCAAAAAAAATTAAGTGATTAATAAATGAAAAATGATTAAAAAATTTAACATTATATTTTTTATATAACTATGTGATTTTATTTAATCACATAAAATTTGATTATATGTTATTTGTAATGTTTAAAATTTTAATAATACATAAAAATAATATGATAAATTAAATTAAATTTTATTATAAATGTTCATTTATTAAATAAATTAAATTATTTTCAAATATTATGTTATAATAAAATTGATATTTTTAAGAAATATTATTTGAGAAAAAATTAATGAATGATTTTATAAATATGCTAGAAATTTATTTAATGGATTATTTTAATTTATGTATTTATTATTTTTAAATAAACCAAATTAATTTTTTATAAAGAATTTTTTTAAATGAAATATATTACTTCATATATGATATTAAGTAATGAAAATAATTAATAATACTTAAATAAAGATAATAATTATTATTATTTATAAAGGATTTAATATATTTGACTATGAGTATTATCATTTATTAATATAATAAAAAATTTAAAATTAAAAATATATTTTTGATAATTCTATTATTTGTAATATTTGTAAATATTATATAATATCATAATTATTTTAAAACAAAAGTTCATTTTAATAAATATATTAGTATATAAACCAAAGTACTAATAAAAAAATTGAAAACAAAATAAAAAAATATGATGAATGGTTTCAATAGGGGGTGTTCATGTGAGGTCGAGCAGTGAATATGGGAGATGCCAAGGTCATCCCTGAGCAGTGCTTCATCAGATGAGCTGAGGCCGAACAGAGCTGAGGGCTTCGATCTGAGGTTGAGGATGATGCATGTGGAGATTTTATTGTACTCATGATTTTCAACCCTAGTGACGTAATAGTTCGACCACTATTTCAGGTTAGGGCTCCAATCTACGATGATGGAGATCCAAGCACGGTTCGAGTTTTGGGTTACCGACAATGAAGGAGGTCTAAACACAGTTAGGGATCATCCCTGATAATTGTGCGGGATGATTCATCATCTCCTGATTTCAGATTTATGTGTGGTAGGTGTCTTTTTCTTAATTTTGTTTTCTATCTTAGATTAACAATGATGTGCGCGTATTTTCTTATTTTATTCATTGATCTCCCATGTTCATCGTCAAAATTGTGGTGCATTTTTTTCTCTATGTTTCTTTTGGACTATGATAAGTTTACATTTTAATTTGGTTTGTTAATGTCAATTAAAACCATTCAAATATCCATATTAAGGTTATTTTAAATTGAATCATATTCTTTATGCTAGTTTATTATTATTTTTTGTTGTCTGCAAACATATCTTGCACTGAAAACTTGTTTGTGTCGCTATCTAAAATATTCCCCTATATCACACATCATTTCCCCTATATATAAATTTATATCATTGCACAATAGAGGATATTACTATAAATTCCATATCACTTTTTTGTATTTTTAAATCGGAAAAACATCTTGTAGTTCGGAGAGAAATAGATGGGGTCTGAATCAACATATATTTTCTTCTTGTATGTAAATAATGTAAGGGGTAGATTATATTGATTATAGTTTTATTTTATTTTAAATATTTATTTTTAGGGTTTAACAAATTATGGTTTTAAGTAAATAATTTTTTTATGAATTTATTCATGAATTATTACATAAAATATTTTTTACACACAAAATGGTTGTTCATCTATATTTCAAAACATGATTCTGATTTTATTTATGTATTTTTCATGGTAAGAGATCATTTTATTTATTTATTTATATTAATTTATATAATTTATGTTTTATGTTATATTTATTTTATCTAAATTATGTTTTAATATTATGGTGTAAGGGATTATACTTATTTTTATTCATATTTGGTTCTATATTAAGGGATTTTATTTTTGTATAATTTCTTTAAATAAATGAAATGGTATTTGTATTCCACATATTACATGTCAAATCGTTTTCAATCAAATGGTAGTATTTAATTATCGATTTTTCAAATAATTTTTAAATTATATCTTCATAATAGTAATGAAATTTTATTAAAATTATACATACATATTTAAAAAGGTTTCTGATTTTTTTATTTTATATGAAATGTTTGTTTTATTCCATCAGTATTATATTTATAATAATAAATTGATTGTTTTATCATGGAAAGAGGACTGATTTTATGTTCTTCCTTAATAACACGTGTTGTTTTTAAATTTAAAAATTTTATACATTATATTTATTAGGTCAACACAAGTTTATTTTATTGCAATTATATTGAACAATTAAAGAACCTCAATTGAGATCCTACATATAAAATAGAAATTATTAGGTTTTCAAATTTATTTATTTAATAATACGGTTGAAAATGTGTATATATATACATATAAACAAACATGTCATTGTATTTTAGAAATCGTGTATTCTCAGGGATCCCTCTTTAGTAGATTAATTTAAATGTTTTAAGAATTTTAATTAGTTCTCTACAATTGAAAATTATGTTATCAAATTTCCACAATAAAAATTAATGTTATGTTTTGAAAGAAAATTCGTGTATATATATACGCATAAATTTATCATTTAATATGATTTTTTAGGAAAATATATATATGTATCTAAATATGTATTATTTTAAGGGAACAGAATTTGTAACCTGATAAATGCATATATTTATATATATAAATGTATGTATGCATGCTTCAACTTATTTAATACTATTTTATTATTTATTGTTTAAAAAAATGTATATATATAAATTATGTAAAACTATTAAATATTTATACATGTATATAAATGTATCTTTATATATTTACTTTCAAATGGAACCACTTTTATCATGATGTGCGTATAACCAAGTAATTTCTTTTTACAGAATATATAGCAAAGCACATGTTTTTACCCAAAATTCATAACACATGTTATAATGTTTATAATGTCATAGGATTGCACTTCGATATTATGTGAATAAAGGTAGGGAATGTGGAGTGAACTGAAACCCTTATGGGACATTGTCCAACTATATTATGGGTGCACCCAGATATAAACTGGGTGATCTAGTTATTTCTTACACGCTGGGTGTGCCTAGATAGGACCCTAATGCATTGGGTAATGTTATAAATCTCATGAGATTCTATGTATGGAGCATGAGAGGTTATACTAATCACATTATGGGATTAGTGAGTAATCCAATTCCATCAAGGGACTATGCCTATTTTTTATGTTGTCATGGATTAATCCACTACTTTATGTTATTATCCAAGGTTACTTTGGTGACTATGTCTGATTATGAGTTTTCATGAAAAAAATAATACTTATTATTTTGTGATTTAATTAAATGGATTTTCCAAAAGGTTCTCTATGTTGGAAACCAATGGAAAAAGTGTTTATATTTCAAATGATCTCAAAATATATATTGTTTGAAACTCCTTTTGGACTTACATTATTTTTTGAAACTCCTTATTGAGCTTTTGTCGCTCATACCACATTTTAAATTTAATTTCATAGGTTTAGTGGAATATCTTTGAGGAATCAAAGCGTTCAAAACAAATTAATTAATTTAATTTCATTTTGTATCGTTTTAAGGCATGTATCTATTTCTCTAAAATGTAGACCATTAAAAGTTCCTAGTATGTATTAGGTGTTGGGTATTTTTAAGTTTTATTTTTATATAAAAAAAAGATAAAGTATTTATATGAGCCGAACCTGAAAGCACAAGATTGGGTTTTTATAGTTAGTATCAGAAAAACAGTCAAGGAAACATTGGTGATTAGATATTGTCTAATCGATATAGTATTGAAATCTAGCAAATCTGCTTTTCAAAGTTCAAAAGACAGAAATTCCTAATTCTTTTTAGTTAGAAGAACGAATTGAGAGGATTAATTTGTTTTATGTGGGAAGAATGTGACAACTCGTAAATTTTTAGGTGATTACTGAATTAAATAAAATGAAATAAATTAATATTATATTTTTTAACCTAACTGGTTTTATTTAAACAAATAAAATTTGATTGTATTTGTTTGGAATGTTTAAAATTATAATAATACTTAAAAACAATATTATAAACAAAATTACATTTTAGTATAAATTTTGATTTATTAAATATTTTATTTTCAAATATAATGTTATAAAAAATTGTTATTTTTAAAAAAATAATATTTGAGCTTAACGTAATGGTTGAGTTTAAAAATATAGTATAATTTTATTTAAAAGATTATTTTAATTTAAAAGATTATTATTTTTTAATAATCAAACATAATTTTTGAGAAAGGAAAGAAACAACTTTAAATGAAATATATTGCCTCATATATGATATTAAATAAGTACAATAATTAAAAAGATTAAACTAAAGATAATAATTATTATGATTTAAAAATAATTTAATATATTTGAATATTAGGATTATCATTTTGTTTTATGTTATAAAAATTTTAAATTATAAGTATATTTGGATAGTTAAATTATTAGTAAAATTTATAAATATTATATACTATCATAATTATTTTAAAACAAAAGTTTATTTTTATAAAATATATTAATATATAAACCGATGTATTAATAAAAAATGAAAATGAAATTGAAAAAGGGAAATGAGTTTTAGAGGGGGATGTTCGTGTGGGAAGAGCAGGGAATATGGGCGTTAATCAGGGGGTTCTCGAGCGGCGCTTCATCTCAGTAGCCCATGACGAGCAGAGCCGAGGGCTTCAAGCTGAGGTTGAGACCAACGTAGGGGGAAGATTCTATCACAGTCGTGATGTTTGAGCCCGATGAGGTAGGAGTTCAACAACCATTTGAGGTTAGGGTTCTGATTGCCGATGATGGAGATCCATGCCAAATTATGGTTTTGGGTTACCGACATCGAAGGAGTTCTAAACACGGTTAGGGATCAATTGTGGTTAAGGTACTTGCAGATTCTTTATCTCCTAATTTTAGATCTCTTCAAGGTATGCGTCTTCTACAAATCAGGTTGTCGATCTCAGATTCACAATGATATGTGTTTGCTTTCTTATTTCATTCGTCAATCTCCCTTGTTCATCGTTGAAATTGTGGTCCATCTATTGTTTTTTTGCATTGCTTTTGGACTCTGATCACTTTACATTTTAATTTGGTTCACTGATGTCAATTCAACCAATTCAGATATCCCGATTAAGGTTATTTTAAATTGAATCATTTTCATTGTGCTGGTTGATTGTCCTTTTCGCTGTCTGCACACACATCTTGCACTGCAAGATTGTTTGTGTCGTTGTCTCAAAGAATCCCCTCTGGTCCACAGCTTAGCCCCTATATATAAATTAATATCGCTGCACAACAGATGATATGGATATTAATTCAATATACCGTTTTTCATTTGTAAACTTGAAAAACAACTTGCAGTTCGAAGAGAATGACTTGGGGTATGAAGAAGCATATATTTTCTTCTTATCTGCAAATCGAGTAAGGTGTTTATTATAGTTTTTTATTTTAAATATTTAATTTTATAGTTTTTAATCTTTGCGGTTCTTCAGTAAGAGATTGATTATAGTTTTTTTTATGGTTTTATCAATTATGTTATTATATAAATAATGACAATTTTTTTAATTTATTCAGATTTACAATTATGAAATATTACTTTAAATATTTTTCTGCTCACAAAATTGTTGTTCATCTATATTTCAAAATTTTACTCTGATTTTATTTATATATTTTTGATAGTAATAGATAATTTTATTTATTTGTTTATATTAATGTATATAAATTATTTTTTATGTTTATTTTTTTATCTAAATTATGTTCTAATAATCTGGTGTAAGTGATTACATTTATTTCTATTCATATTTTGTTTTGTAGTAAGGGTTTTTAATTTTATTAGAATTTGTTTAAAGAAGTTAAATGGTTTCTTTATTCCACATATTACATGTCAAATTGTTTTCAATCAATTGGTAATATTCAATTATCGATAACACAAATAATTTTTAAAACATATATTTACAATATGAATGAAAGTTTATTAAAATTAAATTTAAATATTTAAAGTGGTATCTAAAATTTATATTTTATATGAAATGTTTAGTTTAGTCCCTCCATGCTATATTTATAATGGTATATTGATAGTTTCATGATGGAAAACAAACTATTTTCATGTTCTTCCTCAATGATGCATGTTGGTTTAACATTAAAAAAATTTATACATGAAATTTATTTGGTCCTTGAATTTAATTTTCATGGAATTATATGGAATAATTAATGAATTATAAATATAATGGATTTTATTAGATTTTCAAAAATAAATATCTATTAATAATGTGGTAAATGTATGTATATATATATATATATACATATATACACTAACGTCATTGTATGTTAGAAATCATGTCTTCCCATGGGTCCCTCTTTATTAAATTAATTTAAATGTTTTATGAATTTTAATTAGGCCTATAAAAGTGAAAATTAAGTTATCGAATTTTGAAAATGAAAAGAATATTTTCTTTTCAAAGAAAATACATGTATAAATATATATAAATATATTTATCATTTCATGTGAATTTTTGTAGACATGAACACACACACATATCTGTATACAGACACGTATTATTTTAAGTGAACAAAATATGTAACTTGACAACAAAAGATACATAGATATAAATGTATGTATGTATGTTTCAATTCATGTAAAACTATTTTATTATTGATGTTTGAAACACACACACATATTATGAAACTATGCTAAATACTTATACATGTATATGATCTTATATTTACATATGTATTTTCATGGGGAACCACTTTTACCATGACACGCGTATAACCATGTAATTATTTTTTATGGAATAGATATCAAAGAACATGTTTTTAGAGAAACTTAATGATACGTGTTATAATGTTTATAATTCCAAAGGGTCGCACTTGGATTTTATGTGAATAATGGAAGGTGATGGGGAGTGAACCCAAACCCTTAAGGGACTTTCTCCAACATTGTTATGGGTGCACCCATATAGCGTCGAGTGAGCCCGTTATAAATCACATGATGAGTGTGCCCAGATAGCGTCCTAATGCATTGAGTAATGTTATAAATATCATGAGATGCCATGTTTGGTGTGAATGAGGTTATTCTACACATGTTATAGGATTTGAGAGTAAACCTAACCGATCAAGGTACTATGTCCGCCATGTTATGTAGTCTTGGGTGTAAGTAGGGGTGTAATTTCGGCCCGGCCCGGCCCGGCCCGACCCGGGCCTGCCATGCAAAGTGTCGGGCCGCTAACAACTATTTGGGTCGGGCTGGGCCGGCCCGAGCCCGGCCTCGGGCCGACCCAAACCATCAGGTCGGGCCGGGTCAGGCTTTTTCAAATCGGGCCGTGGTGGGCTTTTATTATTTTCAAAATAATTGCCTCTTAATTTTTTTTTATTTAAACATTTTTATAACATTTATTTAAAACGTTTCTTTACATTTATTTTTAAATGCATGTTTTTTGTAAAAACATTTATTTTATTTTTTATTGACATTTTACAGTGGGTGTATGTGTTTTTTGTCTAATATATATATATATATATATATATTATTTGCAAATTGTAAAAAAAATAATGAGGGGTGCGCAGCTGCCGTTGGTGATTTTAAAGCCTTATTATTTAAACGTTTTTCTAACATTTATTTAAAACATTTTTTACATTTATTTTTTTTAACTTATTTATAATTTTTAAGCGTTTGTTAGTATTTTTTATTTAAACATTTTTATTTAAACTGTTTTTTAACATCTTTTTAAAACGTTTTTTTGCATTTATTTTTAAATGATTAATTTAAAACATTTTTGAATTTTTTTAAACGCGTGCTTTTTACAAGTATTTTTTTAAAACATTTATCTTTTTTTCACATTTTAATGTAAAAAATATTTTTTAAGTGTTTGTTTTAAAAAAATTAATTTAAATGTTTGTTTTAAAAACTTTTTAAACATTTTTATTTAACCCATTTTTTAACACTTATTTAAAACGTTTTTTTACATTTATTTTTAGACGTTTAATTTAAAAAGTTTTTTTGAACGCAGATTTTTTACATGTATTTTTTTTAAACATTTTACACATTTTTTGTAAAAACATTTTACAGTGGGTGAATATGTTATTTTTTTTAAATAGATTTATACATGTCTGTGAATTTATATATATTGTGTACAAATTAAAAAAATAATAATGGGTTATTGGGTGGTGCGCAGCAGTGAGTGGTGAGTTTAAAGTGTTGTTATTTAAATGTTTTTTATCCTTTATTTAAAACGTTTTTTTACATTTATTTTTTTAACTTATTTCTTAAAAGTATTTTTTAGCGTTTGTTTAATTTAAAACATTTTTTTAAACGTTTTTTAATTTTTTTGCAGGGCAGGCCCGACCCGACCCTGTCTGGACTGAAATTACACCCTTAGCGGGTGCGCAGCAGTGGGTGAGTTAATTGTTTTCTAAATAAATTTATATATATATATATAGTATATATAATATATGAAAGTTTTATCATATTTTTAAAAAAAAATAATAAGGTTGAGGGTGTGCGAATATCATTTAGTGAGTAGTTATTTTTTGTTAATATGTAATAAGTTATTATATATATATATATATATATAATGAGAAAATTGTAAAAAAATAATTAGGGGGTGTGCGCGAACATCATTGGGTGAGTTAATGGCTTTGTTTATATATATATATTGGGGGTGTGCGCGAACATCATTGGGTGAGTTAATTTTTTTTCTAAATAGATTTATATATGTATAGTATATATAATTTATGCATGTTGCAATGTACTTAAAAAAATTAATGAAGTTGAGGGACTTGCACGAACATCATTAGGCGAGTGTGTTATTTTTTTATTAATATACAAGTTATTATATATATATATAATATTAAATCATTGATATATATATATATTGCTTTGTTTATATATATATATATATTATATTAAATCATATACATATACATACATACATACATACATATATTATTAATGAATTTTTAAAAACCACACTTAATTGATGTATATTATTAATGGATTTGTTTATATATATACACTATTATATTAAATCATCGATATATATATATATATATATATATATATTATATTAAATCATATACATATACATATACATATACATATACATATACATATACATATACATATTTATATATATTATTAATGGATTTTTAAAAACCACACTTAATTGATATATATTATATTATTAATGGCTTTGTTTATACATATACACTATTATATTAAATCATTGATATATATATATATATAATATTAAATCATTGATATATATATATATATATTTATTAATAGCTTTGTTTATATATATATATATATTATATTAAATCATATACATATACACACACACACACACACATATATATATTATTAATGGATTTTTAAAAACCACACTTAATTGATATATATTATTAATGGATTTGTTTATATATATAAACTATTATATATATAATTATATATCGTTGTATATATATATTTATACACACATTATAATTATATATAATAATAATTTTATGTATATATATAATATCATTTTTTGTTAATATATAATGATATATGCACATATAGATAGAAATACACACACACACACACACACATATAGATACATATATAGATAAATATAAATGTATAAAGATACATTAATATATAGATAGATATATAGGTAGATATATATATAGATGTATGTATATATGTATGTATATATACAGATATATAAAGAGATATATGTATATAGAGATAGAGATATATATATATATATAGATATATGTATATATAGATATATGTATATATAGATATATGTATATATAGATATATGTATATATAGATATATGTATATATAGATATATGTATATAGAGATATATGTATATAGAGATAGATATATCAAGATATATATATATAGACCTGTAATTAATTTACAGGAGCAGCGTTCCCCGTTATATTTTTTACAGTAGGCGGACCAGCGGGCCAGGCTTCGCGCGGGCCCGCGGGTCGGGCTTTTTCAGACCGGCCCGGCCTGGCCCGCGGGCCTGCCTGGAAAGGCCCAGGCCTGACCCGCTGAACCTGTGGCCCGAGCCCGGCCTGGCCCGATGCGGGCTTTGCCGGGCCGGGCCGCTCGGGCTTTCGAGCCGGGCTTGTCGGGCTTTCGGGCCGCCGGGTCAAGATTACACCCTTAGGTGTAAGCTGTGACATTATTTTATCATCCAATGAGCATTTGGTAAATATGTATGCTCATGTGTTTTCAAGAAAAAAACTAGTAATAATTTTCAGAATGAATGAAATGGATTTTCCAAATGCTTTTTTTATGTTGCGATCTAAAAGAAAAAGTGTTTATATTTCAATAGAACTCGTGATTTATATTGTTTCAAACTCTATTTGGTCTTCACTAGTTTTTTGAAACAACCTATTGATCTTTTATCACTAATCCGAAGTATTATATTTATTTTCTCTAGTTGAGTAGAGTGTCATTAATGAAGCAGTGTGTGAAAATACATTTTGTTTATTTAATTTCATTTTTTTGAGGCATGTATCTAATTATCCAAAACCTAGACTGGTAAAAATTCATGATATGTATTAAGTGTTAGGTATTTTTCAGTTTTATTTTTATAAAAAAATACACATCATTTATATAAGATGAACTCAGAAGCATGAGATCAGGTCTTTATAGTTGGTATTAGTGTAACAGCATAGAAAACATTAGAGATTAGATGTTGTCTAAGAAGTACAATATAAAAATAAAGCTAATATAGTTTTCTTAATTCTGAATATACAAATTCATATTTCTTTTTCATCTGAAGAACGAATTGCAGGAGAAAAATTAGTTTTAGGGGGAAGAATGGGACATCCAATAAATTTTTAAGTGATTAATAAATGAAATATAATTAAATAAATTAAAATTGTATTTTTTGTAAAAATAAGTGATTTTTTAATCAAATAAAAGTTGAATATAAGTTATTTGGAATGTTTAAAATTATAATAATTCTTAAAAAAATATTAAAAATAAAATAACCTTTTACTATACAAGGTGATTTATTAAATCAATTAAATTGTTTTCAAATATAAGGTTGTACTAATATTTTTTAATGAAATAATCTATGGGCTTAACTTAATGAGTGATTTTATAAATATTGTAATCTTTTATTGAAAAAAGTATTTTAATTTAAACATTTATTAATCATCAATAATAAAATTATTTTTGAGGAAGAAAAATACAATTTTAAATAAAATATATTACTTCATATATGATTTTTAATCATGAAAATAATTAATAATATTAAAATAAACAAAATAATTTTTATGATTTAAAAAGGATTTAATATATTTGAATATGAGTATATCCATTTTTTTATATTATAATGAAATTGAAATTATAAGTATATTATGATAATTTTATTATCAGTTTTATAAATATTATATACTATTATAATTATTTTAAAACGACATATTATTTTTATAAAATATGTTAGTATTTAATCAAAATTTTTAATAAAAAATTGAAAATGAAATTAAAAAAAGGTGAAATGAGTTTTCGAGGGGGGTGTTCATGTGAGGTCATGTAGGGAATAGGGGGCGATGACCATAGAGTTTCCAAGAGGCGCTTTATTGGATGAACTACGGCCGAGAAAAGCTAGGGGCTTTGAGATGAGGTCGAGGCTGATGCATGGGGGCTTGACAAGGTAATAGTTTGACTTCCGTTTGATGTAAGGGTTCTAAGTGTCAATGATGGAGATCCAAGAAGGGTTAGGGTTTTTGGTTTCCAACATCTAGGGAAATCAGAACGTGGTTAGGGGTGGATGATGGTAAAGGTGCGGGTAATTTCTTCATATGCTGATTCTAGATCTCCATGAGGTATGGTGTATTTTTTTGGATCTTGTTGTTGATCTCAGATTAACAATAATATGCACATCATTTCTTATTTAATTTGTCGATCTCCACTATTCATCATTGACATTGTGTTCTACTCATTGTTTTTTTGCATTGCTGTTGGACTATGATCACATTACATTTTAATTTCATTCATTTATGTCAATTCAACCCATTTGGATATCCAGAATTAAGGTTATTTTGAATTGATTCATTTTCTTTATGGTGGTTGAATGTCCCTTTCACTTTCTTCATACACAGCATGCACCGCAAGCTTGTTTGTGTCTCTTTCTCAATGAATCCCATCTGGTTGCTAGCTTAGCCCTTGTATATAAATTTATATCATTTCACAACAGGGGATATGAATATAAATTTCCTATACCTTTTTGAATTTATAAACTGGAAAAGCATCCTGTAGCCTGGAGGGAAAGAGATGGTGTCTCAAGCAGCAAATATTTTCTGCGTTTTTGAAAATCGAGTAAGGGGTTTATTGTATATTTTTTATTTTAAATCTTTCAATTTATGGATTATAATCTCCAAGGTTCTGTTGTAATAGATTGATTATAGTTATATTTTATATTAAATCATTATTTTTTATGGTTTTATCAATTATGGTATTAAATAAATAATTTTAATTTCTTATGAATTTATTTATGATTATAATTATGAATTATTACTTGAAATATTTTTTGCAAACAGAATGGTTGTTTTTTCAATATTTCAAAAGGTGATTCAGATATAATTTGTGTATTTTTATGGTAAGAGATTATTTTATTATTTATTTGTTTTAATTTATATAATTTATGTTTTATGTTTATATTTATTTTATCTAAATTATGTTTTTATAATCTTCTCTAAGGGATTATACTTATTTTTTTTTATTTTGTTCTGTAGTAAGGGATTTTGTTTTTGTAGAATATGTTTAAATAAATAAAATGATTTCTACATTCCATATATTACATGTCAAATTGTTTTCAATCAATTGGAAGAATTTAATTATATATTGTTCAAATAATTTTTAAATTATATCTTTATAATAGTAATGAAATATTATTAAAATTACACAAATATTTAAAGGGTATTCAATATTTTTTTATTTTATATGCAATGATTGTTTTAGTCCATCAACACTTTGTATATAATGGTATATTGATTGTTTTATGGTTGAAAATGGACTACTTTTTTGTTCTCCATCAACACTGCATGTTTTTTTTCAAAAAAAAAAATTATACATGTAATTTCATTGGTTCGTGAAGTTTATTTTCTTGGAATTAAATTGAAAATTTTAAAACCCTACTTAGACTCTTACAAATATAATGGATGTTGTTAGATTTTTAAATTTATTGATTTATTAATAATGGTTTAAGTGAATGTATATGTATATACATAAATACACACACGTCATTGTATGTTAGAAATCATGTCTTCCCATGGATTCCACATTATTAAATTAATTTAAATGTTTTAGGAATTTTAATTAGGCCTCAATAAGTGAAAATGAAGCCATTAAATTTTCAAAAAATAAATTAATGCTATGTTTGACAATAAAATAAACAATATATATATATATATATATATATATATATATATATTGTAACCTGAAAACAATTGACACACACACATATATAAATGTATGTATGTATGTTTCAATTTATTTAAAATGGTTTTATTATTGATGTTTGAAACAAAGGCACACACACACACACATATATATATATTAGGTAAAACTATTAAATAATTATATATTAATATGATCATATTTGTACATATGTATTTTCATGTAGAATAAATTTTATCATGACTTGTATATAACCATGAAATTTATATTTAGGTAATATATATAAAAGAATAATTTTTTAGAGAAACTTCAGGATACATGTTATAATGTTTATAATTCTAAGGGATCACACCTCGATATTATATGAATAAATGATGGAGATGGGAAGTGAACCAAAATCCTCATGTTACATTAGGCAAATATGTTATGGGTGAACCCAGATAGCGTCGGGTGAGACCGTTATAGATTATATGATGGGTCCACCTAGATAACACCCTAATTCATTGGGTAATGTTATAAATCTCATGAGATGACATTTAATGTGAATGAGAGGTTATCCTAAGCACATCATGGGTCCATGGAGTAAACCTAACCCATCAAGGGACAATGTATACCATGATATGTAGTATCAAGAGTAAACAATGACTTTTTTTATGATCTAAAGTACCTTTGGTAATTATGTATGATTATGAGTTTTCAAGAGAAAAATGATATTTATTATTTTTTGAATGAATTAACTGGATTTCCAAAAGGTTATGTATGTTGAAAACCAATAGAAAAAGGGTTTATATTTAAAAAGAACGCATGATTAATATGCTTGCAAACACCATTTGGTCTTCAATTGTTTTTTCAAACTCCAAACTGATCTTTTTTCGCTCATCCTATGTTATAAATTTATTTTCATAGGTTTAGAATAATTTCATTGAGGAAGCATAGCTCTCAATGACTTTCTGTCTATTTTATTTCACTTTATACTATTTTAATCCATGTATCCAATTCTCCAAAACCATTACGGGTAAATGTTCCTTGTAAGTATTAAATATTGTCCATTTTTCAGTCATATTTTTTTAAAAAAATAAACAACATTTATATTAGCCCAACCAAGAAGTGTAGGTTTAGGTCTTTACACAATCTTTATCACGTATCTATGTTAAAAAGTATGTTCCATATTCATCTCATTTATTTGAGCTATGAAATAGTTCAGTTGAAAGAGAACCTTTATTCTGAGAGATATCATATTCATATTCTTCATCATAGAGGGAACGTGTTTCAAAATAATTTTATTCAATAGGTTAAGGTTTTATGGAAAACCCATTTGGTTGAACAAACATGCTAACCAGAAAATGCTAGGGGGGAAGATATCCCCACATATTTAATAAGTTAACTAAAGTGAAAAGATGTAATTTATAAATGGGGGGTGAATATAAAAAACCAATAAATGATATAATAAATCATTTTCATGTTTATTAATATGAATTGTATATTTATATCCATCATCAAAATATTATTTATTTTTTAAATTAAAAAGGAAATAGTTTTAAAAACGCTATTATTTCAATGTTTTATTTAAAATAATAATTTCTAAATTATAGAATTTTAATTTTGAACAATGTTTTTTATTTTTGGACGTAGCATATCAAAAATAACTTAGGATTAATATTTTGGTATTTTTTTAGAAAATATTGATTTTCTTAGTGAATTGTGAAAAATACTGATTTTTCTATTGATGATAATTATTTTCAAAAATTTAAGTAATATAAAATCCACATTATGTATTGAAAATTATATAATGTAACATAAGTATTATTTGGTTATATTTAATACAATTAAATTAATTTTAATTAATTTTTTATTGTATTTTAGAACGTGTATATTTTTTGGTATAAAAACAGTATTTCTCTTAAAACTGTTTGAAATTGCATAATGTTTTTCCTTTATAAAATTATTCAAAAAACCCATTATGGGGATAGAATTAAATATTAAATATATATATATTATATAAATAAATATAAATTTAAATTCAAATAATGATTGTTTCTATTCATAGAGGTAAAATAAAATCATCTTTTTTGTAAAAAAATACACCCCTTGAAAACCTATTTTTTATCATGTTTATGGGCTTAATTTTATATTAAATGGAACCAAATATTTCGATTTAATTTGGGAAAATTTATTCCATATTTTGAATAATAATAATTTTTATTATACAGTATGTTCAACATAAAATTTTACCATAATGAATAGTGAAAAAAGTTAAAATTAAATGTCACGGTTAAGGTAAAAAGGGAATTACAAGGGGTTAAATTAAAAATATAGGGGATAAATTGACCTAAAAACTTATAAAAAATATATTTTAGGGTTATATTTCATCATCATCATGTATATTTGTTTACAATGGTCCACATATGAGCATATTTTTCATGTGCCAAATGTGGTTATACCTTTTTCTTTTCAAAAATTACTAGTATGCCACTCACATCAATTTTAAAAGGCCATCTATATCCTATCATCTTCACACCTTCAAACCCCTTTATCTCATAAAATATCTACCAAAATATCTTCCTTAATCCTATCCACGAGACCAAGATATTTTTGTGTTATCACAATTCCATCCTATGAAGGCTTTACTGCTTACCTATAATGGTTTCCTAGAGAAAAGGTATCATGCATAACCAAGCATCATTATTATATTTCTTATTCCACGTCCTTAAAATATTATTAAGTTTTTATTATTAAATAACATAATTATCTTCCATATACTACGATGATTTGTTTTTTAATTTTACAACCTAAATCCATCTTCTCTTCTATAAAATGGGATACAAAAACCATCAATCAAAAGAACTACAGACTATCGCCTTGCGAACCAATGTCATTCATTTTCCATCATCACCTCTCATGGCTTGTTGATATAATGGATTAAAACTAAATATAATATATTCATAACATATTTTTACTTCTAAGGTTATTATATCATATATACCTTCTTACTTTTCATTATGTGGGGGATACAATAACATCACTCGTGTGTACAGTAGACTACCCCCTTGCATAGAAAATTGATTCGTTTATAACTATATATTTACTAGGATGGTAATAAGGAAAAAATTTATGAATATATGTGATATAAATTAATTCATATTGATATTCATGGACTGTTTATCACTATTAAAATATAATATATCAGTTTAATTCCTACATTGAAAAATGATAACGTTAATCATGGACGTGTGGACTGCCACCTCCATGTAGTTAAGTGATTCTTTTTTACATTACCACATCACAATAATGATATATCTAAGTATATTTTAAAAACAAATATGATATATATGATATTATTATCATTATGTGATGGAAAAATATTACCAACTTCATTTCCATAATGGTCGCTGAAAAATGGAAACGTTACTTATGCATACATACAACATACCATCTCAATGATCGTAACTCAATTAATTTTTTATAACCATATTTTATGATTGGTATTACAAGTATAATTGATGCATAAATATGTTAAATATTTCATGATTATAATTTAATATATGTTTAAACAATTACCTATTCATCCAATATTCAACCTACCAAAGTCATTTAGACACATAATCAAAGTATCATTGAAACATGTGACATAAATTTAATTGATCAAGTAATTGTATATGACATTGTAATAAGTGAAATAAAAGTAATAATAAACATGAAAAAATGTTATTATGAAATTAAATAATTCTAACATAATATTAATTTTTTTATTTACATCTTAAAACTTATTTTTATCATGCTTTAGTTGGGTATCGTTTAGGGGTGCATCAGGTAAAATTTTGAAAATTGTGGTAGGATTTTTGGTTGTTCATGGTCTTCACATGATTTTCCCAAACCATACTCCCTACAAGTGAAATCCATTAAAACCTAGGTAGTAATGGTTTCAGTGGTTGTTGAAATATTTTAATAACTATGTAGCCACCTATTATATTGTTCACCCTTTTAGAGGTTCACACAGTTATGGCTCAGGGTTTGACAAATTGTATGACCCTGCCCTGCTAACTCGACGTACGAGAATTTCTAATTCAAAAAATTTATTTTAAAATCTATAAACTAATGTTTTAATTTCAAAACTATTCTATTAAACCCTAACGAGATTTATTCTTCCTTGTAGGATACCTAGATGTGATTTTAGCTTCAACAAACCCCTTCCAAGTCTAATCAATGCATGGAGAACGTTATTAGATCTCTTCATAGTAAGATTTCTTCTCTTATTCTCTATATCCCGCTCTTCCACTCTCCTCCTCAGGGATTGATAGATCTCTACGTTATTGGATGATCTAATATCCTATGATTTAGATCTTTAATAATGGTTTGATTCTCTAATCTAATTTTTCATCATTCTTTGTTGGTGAATCCCATTACAAAAGCAGTGGTACATGATCTCGTGATCTTCATTAGGTGGTTTTATTTAAGTTTTTCCCACTGATTTAAACCTAAATAACTTGATTTATATTAAATTTCATTCAATTAGATTATGAAAAATGTAATTCCCATAAAAATGTGATTTGAATTTTATTTGGCATGAAATTTGGGAAAACCCCTATCCCATTGAATTGGGGTAGGATTTTGGAATTTGATGGAAATTGTGAAATTAAATTCAGAAATTAAATTTTGAAATTGATTTCAAATTTTATGTTGACAAACTTGATCACTTTTTTTTATAATAACCCATTTATTTTTATCATGGAAAAGGCATGAATTGATTAAAGATCCAATCTATTTTTAAAATTTTAAATTGGGTTATTGAAATTGGAAATTGGATAATTGTATTTTAAATTGAATAAAAATAAATTTCCACTATTGATTATTGTTTGATCAAATGAAATAGAAAGTATTTACCGAGTTATTTGAGACTACACTATATTCACACATTATAACACTAAAAAAATACTATAGAAGGTCAGATCCCTGATGGGGTGATGATGAGTTCTATTTGACAAGTGACCGAGGGATGTGTGTACACATATTGTTGTGATCACCTATTTGAGTGTGCGATGATCCCATAACATGGAAATATCATACCCATTTTGAAGATGACCATGTTTCTCATTTTTGATTATATTAACAAATTCTATTTTTTTAAACTGTTTTACACATGCGTTGTAAATTTTTATAGACTATATTATATAAAATGTTGATTAATCCATTTTTTGATGTATTTCCATCAATTGAAATGTTACCCATGATTTGTTTTAAATATTATTTTTTACCTCTATACCTATTTATTTATAATAGAGATATTTATTTGGTTAATTAATGTGAAATATTATTAATGAATCCTTGGTGAGACCGTACTAGGATTTTTTCTCACATCCTACCTATTCATTCAGGTGTTTGTAGACTTCATTCTCACAAATTTGAGAATGGGTAAATTGGAATATAGTGGTGGTACATGTTGTTGATATGTGGTTCCTGTAGAGTAATGTCCATTAGAAAAAAATATTTTTTATCTTATAGTTTATGGTACATTGATGGTTGTACTCTAGGTTTATATACCTGTTTGACTTCTAGAGTTGTTCTCCCTATATAGTTTTCTTTTGATCATACTAATATCTATCTGTATCATCCACTATTTGTGTGGAAGAAACCATTCACACATTATCTTTTATGATTCTAGGTGCTAGTCTCCAACCATAGGGGATCAGGAATGCCCTTCAGGAAATGTCAGGATTGCCTCAGTTATCAGGGTACTAGGGTATATGGTCTAGTTAATGATATATTGTTATTAGTGGTGTAGATTAAGAATCTATCCTTGGTGTCATTAATAAGATTGAGACATTTTCAGGACATAAGAGGTAATTATGATTATGTTATTGTCCAACTCTCACCATAATTAGCCTTAACTCAACATGGGTGGTTTGGGGAAGACTTATTGGGGATTAGTTCTACTCATTTCATTGATTTTGATTTGGATTAATTGAAATACAAATATGGTATATAAATTTGTTTAGAATAATTTTCCTATTGATCTTATTTGAGTATTGTTCTGTGTAACCTTTTTAACATGTTAAATGTTGTCTGTTGATGTTTTATAACATCATGCCTCTGAGAAACCATGTGAATCAGATCTAGGATGAATATTCTGATGAAACACAACAACAAAATCCTCCATCATATTAGAATATAGTCAAATTGATTTTGTGTATTGTCTAAGCCCTGGGACATACACGTAAAACATTTCCCATACGGGCTCCAGTTGTGGAACTTTAGAGGGATGAATTTATATTTCATTATCAGGAATTCCTTCACTAGAAGCATGCATCCTTCCAAGGCTCAAAAATCATCAAAAGGATAAGGAATGTTGAGAAGGGTTTAATGTTTATTTTATTTCTTGGAGATTCTTGATTATATCAATTTTTAATATTCTACCATCAATATATAGGGATCTATAGGATATGGTGGAAAAAAATGGTGATGGAAAATAAGCATGTGGTCATTGAGTGGAAGGAACTTAAATATACTTTCATAGACCAATTATATCCAGAATATATGGTGTCGTCCAAGGCTATAGTGATTTGAAAACATGAGAAGGATGATGGGGTTGTGAAAAAAATTTGAAAACAGCTTTGTCAAGCTTATGCATTTTTCATATGATATTGTATCATATGAGAATATGAATACATTACACTTTGAGAAGGGAGTTAGATATGATATTCATTCATAGGTTTTTTTACTGATGATGCCTTCTTATGATGATGTGATGGATGAGGATTTGATGGTTTAGATGGACTTGACTAGCATGTCATGGTTGATGGGAGTTACCTCTTCTCTTAGTCTTAGTTCTATGAGTTCCATTAAAGGATATAGAAAGCGTGATTATTATTAGAGTGGGAATTGATAGTAGGGTTCTTCTAGACCTCTTGTAGTTCCTAGAATAGGTATATTTAATTTTTACTAGTGTGGTATGCCTGGGAACTCAAAATGTGTTCGTACTGAGGCACCTAAGGTATGTGGTTTTTGAGGATGCTCGGTTCACTTTCAGAAGTCCTGTCATGTCTATTATGCTTCCTATAGTGTCACGATATCATATGTTCCAAAAATTACTATGGTTAAATCAGATTCTTCATAGAGTATGGGGTTATATCCATAAGTTTACGAAATAAAGCTTCATCACGTAGTGGAATAGTCTCCAAAGGAAGAAGATATGAGTCCAACGACTGTGAGAAGCACCATCATTATTGATTCATCTTTTAGTGACTACTTTATTTGATATAGCTTCAACTCAATCATCGATTTCAACCCATTTTGTGAATATTCTAAATCATTCTATGAATATTTTACCTAATGTGGTTGTATTAATACACCCATCATAATGAAGAGATAACATGATTTTTGTTATCCTTCTTGTGTGTTATCTTTAATAGAGATTGATATTTCTTGGGATTTTCTGGTTCTCAAAAAGAAACCTCTTGATTTAATATTAATGATGGATTGGATCATTACTAATAATTCTCAAATTGATTCATATCTTATACGGGTCTCATTTACTTCACTAGATGGGATGTGTTGTGTATTTCAAGGAGAATTTGATATGTAGTAATGTAGAGCAAGACATTCTTTACCAGAGTTGGGGAATGCAATTTCAATGGTTTATTTTTATCCTGAGAAGGACTCTTTTAGCATTGATATCCCTCTAGTTGTTATCGAGTATCTAGATGTTTTTTCTTCCAAATTAAATGTTCTTCAACCAATAAGGTAGGTAGAGTATTTCATTGATTTAGTGCTTGGTATTCAACCAATATCTATTAAACCTGACCACATGGAATCATATAAAATGAAATATTTGATGTCTCAGTAAGATGATCTATTTGATAAAGTATTTATGCACCTGAGTGTGTCACCATGGGTGGAGCCTGTAATATTTTCTAATACAATTGATGGATCTACTTTCCATTGTGTTGATTACAAAAAACTAAATCGAGTTATGAGAATGAAAAAATATCCATTTCCATGGATTGATGATAAATTTTACTAGTTGAAAGGGGTCAAGTGGTTTTTAAATATTGATATTAGATTTTGTTATCATCATTTGAGAATAAAAGAATCTGATATCGTAAAAATAGCCTTTTGGATCAGGTATGACCAATATTGGTACCTTATCATGCCATTTGGTTTAACCAATGAACCTACTGCATTTATGGATTCAATGAATAGGATATTCCATGTGTATCATTATACTTTTTAGTGGTATTTGGGGTTGAAATACTTGTTTACTCTTGGTCTAAGGAGGATCATGTGCATCATCTATAAGAAGTTCTGGAATTGTTTATAAATCCTTAAATTTATGAAAATATTTGGAAATTTTATTTCTAGATTTCAGAAGGGATGTTCTTGGGACACATGGTATCATAACATGGCATTTCAGTTGACCGTGAAATGGTGAAAGCCGTTATGAAATGTGAATAATATTTTTTTTAGATTCATAGCTTATTGGTTTTAGTTGGACATTATCATTGGTTTGAAAAGGACTTATGTAAGATCCCGATCTTTTGGGAATGTATTTTTTTTCTTTGTGTTTAGGTTAAATCCCTTGTTTTGGGCTTCAAGGGATGTCTTCTGAAAGTATGAGAGGCCTTGGGGGTCTTTCAGGGGCCCGGGGCACGGAAGAAAGGAAAACTGGGCAAGACGGGCTAAGGCGCACGACCTGCGCACGACCAGCCAAACCATGCGGCCTACCCAGGAGAAACCGTGCGAACCTCCCTCCTATGGATAGAAGTGAGTGCACAGTTTGCGCACGATTTTCCAAACTGTGCGGCTAAACCGTGTGAATCCTCCTCCTCCGGGCAGTGGCATGCGCACGGTTTGCGCACAGTTTGCCAAACCGTGCGGACAAACCGTTCAACCACTTAAAGTTGGAAAAAATTACAAGTTTGCCACTCTGGGCTTTTAAACCCCACTTGGGATTTTCCTCCTCTCCTCCCCTCTCAACCCTAGCGACGAACTTGGCCGACCCAAGATTCTCAAGGGTGGTTCTCCTTCGATTCTTGGCCGTTTAGGGCGCCGTTGGTTGCAGATCGAAGCTCCGGGTAAGGATAATCTCATCCTTGGTTCTCTTTTTGGTTTAGGGTTAGTACCTTATCTCCCTCTCGTTCTGAAGCTCTAAAACCCTATCTTTTGGGTGAGTTTTAGGTTGAAGCTTCAAAGGTTGGTTGGATCAAGGTCTAAGGACTTGATAGGGAGTGCGTTCAACCACGGTTTCGAGGTAGGTGGTCTAAAAGTGATATACCATAGTTATTTTGGGTATTTGTGCATGTTTAGTTGTGTTCTTGCTTTCCTTTGGTTATGTTTTGGATAACCTTGGCATGTTGGTACTAATGGTGTTTAAAATGGCAAATGGGAACCCTCACGATCCCTGTGGGATGTGTTGGGTTAGACTTGACCTAATTAGGTCAATCCATGGGATGTGCCGGCTTTTCCCGGATTTAGGGATTGATATTAAACACGTGACCTTATCATAATGAATTTTAGAGCCCTTGATAAATGTGTTGACATGATTGGTTGAACTTGGAATAGAAGTTAGGTGATGCACCTAGACTTGGTAATAACCTATGGGTTAAAGTGGAATGGGTTAAATGGTTGATTCATGGGAATGATAAATGGGTTAAATGGGTTAATGCGTAAAATGGATTAAATACCATAATGGAATAGATTATGGGTTTAATGTTGAATTCTTAGTGAGATAGTCATAACACATGCGAATTGGGTGAATGGTTAAATGATGTGAAATGGTAATGTGTTAATGGGTTAAGGCATGATGTGGTTTCCCATATGGGTTGTGGTGAATAGTGTTTGCCGAAGGCAATGGTTTGGATGGTTGATGGTTACTTATATATTAGCATGTGCACATGGCTTCGTATAGTGGGGTATGACATGAGGATCTAAGCCCACGGGTCGAGTGAAGACTGAGGTTCTAAACTCCACCCTAAATGCACGGGTTAGGAAAGGGGACTGATGGTCTATTCTCCTAACGGTTGCATCCACTCGGACTGAGGCTTCAAGGTGAGGTTATGGTTTCTATGAGGGGTTAGTCCTAGTGAGATAAGATAACATTGTGTTCACCCTCTTGCATGTGATTGTTGTCCTTAGACCCATGTAACATAATGTATGTGATTAACCCATGGAAATGTGATGAAATGGTAAGTAATGGTAATTGTTGTGAAATGAATGGTAATGGAAGTGGTAATGGATTTTATTTGAATTTGTTAATGGAACCATAATTAATTACTTGGAATTTATCATTCATACCCCTTTTTCACGCACTACCTATTTATACTGGATATTTTGCAGACACCGTTGGTGGTGGCCTACTGAGTTTCACTCACACCCTGCTCGAGCCGCCGTTGGGTACCCGAGAAGACTTCATGTTTGCAGGTTAGGACAAGGGCAAGGGTCCTTGCTAGATAGCTGAGTGGACATGGGTAGCACTTGGTGGAGGATCCAGACTTGGAGTCGGGACCATTTTGGGGATTTTGGTAGTTGTCTTTGTTTTGGGATTTGCTCACTTTTTCACTATTAGTATGACATGGCATATTTACTGTTGGAATGTTTGTTATACATGTTCCATGTTGTTGGTTATTGTTTCCGCTATTTGGTTTATTCTGTTGTGGCTTACTCTGATAAAATGGGGGTATAGTCTCCCCACTTGACTACATAGACCCCGCTGCTAGTCGGCAGCCTTTGGCGTATGAGGAGGCACGCTTAAGGTCTTGTAACCACCCGGATCGGAGCACCTGTTTAGTGGCTTCCATGTCGGGGACGTTACAAAGTGGTATCAATGGAGGTCCTTCTTCTCCTTCTCTGAGGTCTTGTTATTTGGGATTGGTATCCAAGGGTTAAGATGTGTCGGGCCTTGGTAATGAGCTTTTGCATGGGAGTAGCTAACCCATGTACGAGGGAAAACCCAAGTCACCCTGGGTGGGAATTGTTGTTTTTTGTTGTGTGTTGTTATAGTTGATGATATTTCACCATTGGGTGATGCACGCGTGGTTTGATGTGATTGTTAATGACGTTTGGATCGCGGCCTTAATGGCATGAGGATTTGCATTCATGCATAATTGTAGGCACCTAGGGAGATAGGTGACATGCATTGTGTTATGCACATGCACGGGGTGGGTTTGTGAGGTAGGAAAGTAGGGTGCATCATGCATTTCATGAAACCAAGAAATAATGAGAAGAATGAAATAAAACAAGTGGGTAAATGATGTTTAATGGAGTAATAGGGTGTGAAACAAGTTGGAAAATGTTGTTGGGTTAGCATATGAAAGTGGGTTGTAATATCTAGTAAAGAGCTTTTGGTGGAGTCATAAATGTTTATGGTATGTGTGCTAAAACTCGTGCTTGGAATTATAGAGAAATGCCACCACGATATCGGTTACTAGTTGGGCAATGGGAGGGTGTTGCTAAGAACACTCCTCTAGTAGAGGAGCAAGAAAATGTGGAAATCAATGAAGGTAGAGAAGACCAGTTCCAAGAGAACTTGAATCACTTTATGCAGATGATGGATCGGGACCCAGGGTGGGTTTCACCGAGTATGTTTGAGCTGACCAGGGAGTTCCAGCTGCAGCACCCTCCGACCTTCACCGGAGAGGGTGGGCCAGAAGTAGTGGAGTTCTTTTTAGAGTCTGTCCAGACGATATTGGATCATCTGGAGACCCTTGTTGAAAAGCGAGTAATGCTAGCCGCTTATATGTTGCGGGGCCAGGCTAGGAATTGGTGGGACATTCAGGCTCAAATTGAATAGGCTGAGGGAATGTCGTGGAAGGTTTTTCAGGAAACGTTCATGGAGAATTTCTATCTAGAGACTTTGAGGCAGGAGAGGGCTGCAGAGTTTATGAGCCTGACTCAGGGATCACTATCGGTGATGGACTATTCTAGTTGCTTCACTGATTTGAGACGCTTCGTCCCAGTGTTGGTAGGGGATGAGGTAGTAGTAGCAAGGCGTTTCCAGGATGGGCTAAGAAATGAGATCAGGTCTCAAGTAAACATCTTCTGCTTGAAGAGGTTCATAGAGGTAGTAGATCATGAACTGATCTCGGAAAGAATCCTAAAGGGAGCTTCGGGTAATGGGCTTGTGGTGCCAGTGGGGTAGACGAGCGGTGCAGCTACCGAAGGTCTGAAGCGACGCCATGAGATCTCACAACATGGAGGAAGTGTGCAAATTGGATGGAAGAGAGGGTCAACCTCTCAGAGTGGAAATCATGTGTTCTGCTATCAGTGTGGTAGGTCGGGGCATATGCGTGGTTAGTTTCCTCGACATCTAGTCGAGTGACGTTCGTGCGGCCGGATGGGACATGTGCAGAAGTTCTGCAGGAAACCTCAGTAGGTGGGCAAGTATGATGGTGGAAGGCAGGTACCGAATACGGGAAGGGGATCAGTCGCCCCATATCAGGATGGCAGTTGGAGCTCCACGGGCCGTACTGGAAGGGGCGATAGACATGGAACTCCAGGGCAGGATCGCTCATGCCAGTTGGGTAGTGTAGCGCAGGGCGTTCAGGCTGGAGCCCAGGGTAGAGGGGCAAGTCAGCTTCAGGTAGTTCAGTTTGCGCCTGGTGATGGTGAGGCTGGATCGTCGACTGTTCGAGGTATGATCCTTGTAGCTTCTACTTTTTCTAGTGCGTTGTTTGACACAGGTTCCACACACTCTTTTATCTCTGCTCAACTTGTGGTAGCACTGGGATTCCCTATGGAGGGGGTGTGTGGGGTGATGTCAATCGACACTCCGTTGGGGGTACGGGTTGAGGATATCAAGAAGTGCAAGGGATGTGCCTTGGAAGTTGGTGGGTATCATTTTCTATGGGACTTGTTCATTCTCAAGATGTCAGGGTTTGACCTAATCCTGGGAATGGATTGGTTAGTGTTGTATCGGGCGCACATAGAATGCTACCGTTGCAGAGTATCGTTCAGGTCGCTTGAGGGTGACGCTTATGTCCATCGTGGCAAATGGGATGTTCGAGTAGGTCGTGCAGGACCGTTTGGTCAGCGGTTGAGTGGATTCACGACCCAAGTGGCATGTCTCATGCTTGATGATGATAAGGAAGGGGAATGAACTAATTTCCCTCCTGTGGTGGATCAGTTTCAGGACGTGTTTCCTGAGGATTTCTCGGGGTTACCCCCTGAGAGGGATGTTGAGTTCACGATTGAGTTGCTGCCGGGAGCGGAGCCAATTTCTATTCCGCCATACCGAATGGTACCGACAGAACTCTAGGAACTGAAGGTTCAGCTTGAGGAGTTGGAGCATAAAGGGATTATCCGTCCTAGTACGTCTCCTTGGGGATCTCCCGTTCTTTTTGCAAAGAAGGTCGATGGGTCGTTAAGGCTGTGTGTTAACTATCGGAAGTTGAATCAAATGACGGTGAAAAATCAGTACCCTATTCCTAGAATTGATGACCTATTTGATTAGTTGAGGGGTGCATCGGTGTTTTCTAAGATTGATCTGAGGTCGGGTTATCACCAGTTGAGGGTGAGGTCTTCCGACATACCGTGGACAGCTTTTCGGAGTCGGTACGAGTTGTTTGAGTTTGTGGTAATTCCTTTCGGCTTGACCAATGCACCAACAGTGTTTATGGATTTGATTCACCGGATCTTTCATCCCTATATATATCGGTTTGTGGTTGTCTTTTTGATGATATCTTAGTGTACTCAAAAACTCATGACGATCATGCCCAACATCTTGACACCTTCTTGGGTATGCTAAGAGATCACTGACTATACGCCAAGCTATCTAAGTGTCAATTCTGGATAGGTGAGGTACATTTTCTGGGTCACATAATCTCAGAGGCAGGTGTGTCAGTGGATCCAAAGAAAGTTCAGGTAGTTGTATCTTGGGAGCATCCCAAGAGTGTTTCTGATGTTCGACGTTTTCTGGGTTTGGCCGGGTATTACCGAAGGTTCATTCAGGATTTCTCTCGCTTGGCAGCACCACTTTCGGGCTTGACCAAAAAAGGAATTAGGTTTGAATGGTCTAAGGCTTGTGAGAATACCTTCCAAGAGGTGAAGAAGCGGCTGACGACCGCACCTATCTTGATCTTACCTGAGCCAGGTAAGAAGTACATCGTGTTTTGTCATGCGTTTGGAATCGGACTTGGGGCTGTGTTGATGCAGGATGAGCGGGTTGTGGGTTATGATTAGAGGCAGTTGAGACCCCATGAGCAGAACTATCCCACTCATGACCTTCAGTTGGCTGCAGTAGTGTACGCTTTGAAGTGCTGGAGGCACTATTTGTTGGGATAACGGTTTACCGTGTTTACCGACCATAAGAGTTTAAAGTACATCTTCTCACAGTGGGATCTGAATCTTCGGCAGCGAAGATGGGTTGAATATCTCCAGTCTTTTGACTTTGAGTTGGTGTACACGCCAGGAAAGGGAAACAGTGTTGCTGATGCTCTGAGTAGGAAGGTTCAGAATCAGATGGTTCAGGAGTCCAGCACTGAGTGGAAGGTGATGGCTTTGTTTGCAGAGATGCACCTAGAGGTGCAAGAGGAGAGTGGTCAGGTCACTCTTGCATCCTTAATGATGGAGTCGATGCTCTTAATTCGAGTTATGGAAAGTCAGCTTGATGATCCTGAGTGTTTGAGCATGAAGGAAAAGCTTAAAGGTGGGGAGCTACCTTCTGGTTGGGCTGTCAGTGTGGACGGTGTTGTTCATGTTCGTGATCGTGTGGTTGTACCAAAGTGTGTGCGGGAAGAGTTGATGCGTGAGTTTCATGCATCGAAGTGGGCTGTGCATCCTGGTTTGACCAAGATGTACTGTGATCTTCGAAGGCAGTTTTGGTGGCCTGGAATGAAGAAGGAAGTTGCGGGCCTTGTGGCGCGGTGTCTTACCTGTCAGCAGGTGAAGGCTGAGCATCAACGCCCAGGTGGTTTGTTGCATCCATTTCCCATTCCAGAATGGAAGTGGGATGATGTGACAATGGATTTTGTCGTGGGCCTCCCGAGGACGCCACAGAAGAATGATGCAATATGGGTGGTTGTGGATCGGTTAACAAAAGTGGCTCATTTATTACCGATCCAGGAGACCTTTACACTCGACCAGTTGGGTGAACTGTATGTTCGGGAAATAGTGCAGTTGCATGGGGTGCCGTGAACTATAGTTTTAGACTGAGATCCGCATTTCACATCACGTTTCTGGAAAGGGTTGCAGAAGGCTCTTGGTACGCAGGTATTTTTGAGTATGGCTTTCCACCCGCAGACGGACGAGGAGTCGGAATGTACGATCCAAGTGTTGGAAGACATGTTAAGAGCTTGTGTCTTGGACTTTGGTGGTTCTTGGGAGAGGCACCTATCGTTGGTTGAGTTTGCCTACAACAACATTTTTCAGGCTACAATTCAGATGGCACCATTTGAGGCGCTTTATGGGATACCATGCAGATCTCCGTTGTGTTGGCTAGAGGATGGTGAATTTGAGTTGTTGGGGCCGAGTCTCGTGTAGGAGACTTCAGAGAGAGTTCAGTTGATCAGGAAGCGAATGGCTACGCCTCAATGTAGGCAGAAGTTGTATGCAGATCGGAGGCATAGACCTCTCGAGTTTGGGGTGGGTGATAAAGTATTCCTTCGGGTGTCACCAAGTTTGGGTCACCGACGGATTCGGAAGGAGGGTAAGTTG
Source organism: Viscum album (assembly GCA_963277665.1). Lineage (NCBI taxonomy): Eukaryota > Viridiplantae > Streptophyta > Magnoliopsida > Santalales > Viscaceae > Viscum > Viscum album. The sequence goes on along the minus strand of OY728157.1, from coordinate 857,124,220 downwards.
ATGCCCAGGTATGTGGGACCTTTTGATATTGTGGAGAGGATTAGACCAGTGGAATACCGATTGGCTCTTCCACAGTGGTATGGTGGGATGCATGATGTGTTTCATGTGTCACAGCTTCAACGGTATCACCCTAACCCATATCACGTGGTTGATGTTGAGGATGTGGAGCTTGAGGTTGATGCGTCCTTTGAGGATCATCCAGTTCGTGTGGTGGATCATAGTGATAATGGCTTGCGAGGCAAGGTTGTGCCATTAGTGCGAGTACTATGGCAACATGAGAAAGTTCAGGAAGAAACTTGGGAGCAGAAATCGGATATGCGGGCTCAGTGGCCCAAAATCTTTTCTTTGGTGGATCAAGGAGGCTTGGAAACTCGGCTCGAGGACGAGCCGTTATAAGGTGGGGAGGTTGTAAGATCCCAGTCTTTTGGGAAGGTATTTTTTTCTTTGTTTTTTGGTTAAATCCCTGGTTTTGGGCTTCAAGGGATGTCTTCTGAAAGTATGAGAGGACTTGGGGGTGTTTCAGGGGCTCGGGGCACGGAAGAAAGGAAAACTGGGCAAGACAGGCAAAGGCGCACGGCCTGCGCACGACCATCCAAACTGTGCGGCCTGCCCAGGAGAAACTGTGCGACCCTCCCTCCTTTGGACAGAAGCGAGCACATGACTTGTGCACCGTTTTCCAAACCGTGCGGCTAAACCATGTGACTCCTCCTCCTCTGGGAAGTGGCATGCGCACGGTTTGCGCACGGTTTTCCAAACCGTGCGGACAAACCGTACGACCACTTAAAGTTGGGAAAAATTAAAAGTTTTCCACTCCAGTATTTTAAACCCCACTCAGGATTTTCCTCCTCTCCTCCCCTCTCAACCCTAGGGACGAACTTGGCCGACCTAAGCTTCCCAAGGATGGTTCTCCTTTGATTCTTGGCCATTTAGGGTGCCGTTGGTTGCGGATCGAAGCTCCGGGTAAGGCTAATATCATCCTTGGTTCTATTTTTGGTTTAGGGTTAGTACCTTCTCTCCCTCTCATTCCGAATCTCTAAAACCCTACCTTTTGTGTGAGTTTTAGGTTGAAGCTTCAAAGGTTGGTTGGATCGAGGTCCAAGGACTCAATAGGGAGTGCGTTCAACCGCGGTTTCAAGGTAGGTGGTCTACAAGTGATATCCCATAGTTATTTGGGTATTTGTGCATGTTTAGTTGTGTTCTTGCTTTCCTTTGGTTATGTTTTGGATAACCTTGGCATGTTGGTACTAATGGTTTTTAAAATGGAAAATAAGAACCCTCACGATCCCCGTGGGATGTGTTGGGTTAGACTTGACCTAATTAGGGCAATCCATGAGATGTGCTGACTTTTCCCGGATTTAGGGATTGATATTAAACAAGTGACCTTGTCGTAATGAATTGTAGAGCCCTTGATAAATGTGTTGGCATGATTTGTTGAACTTGGAATAGAAGTTAGGTGATGCACCTAGACTTGGTAATAACCTATGGGTTAAAGTGGAATGGGTTAAATGGTTGATTCATGGGAATAATGAACGAGTTAAATTGGTTAATGCGTAAAATAGATTAAAGACCATAATGGAATAGATTATGGGTTTAATGTTGAATGCTTAGTGAGATAAGCATAACACATGGGAATTGGGTGAATGGTTAAATGATGTGAAATGGTAATGTGTTAATGGGTTAAGGCATGATGTGGTTTCTCATGTGGGTTGTTGTGAATAGTGTTTGCCGAAGGGCAATGGTTTGGATGGTTGATGGTTAATTATATATAAGCATGTGAAAATGGCTTCCTAGAGTGGGGTATGACATGAGGATCTACGCCCACGGGTCTAGTGAAGACTGAGGTTCTAAACTCCACCCTAAATGCACGGGTTAGGAAAGGGGACTGAGGGTCTATTCTCCTAACGACTGCATCCACCCGGACTGAGGCTTCGAGGTGAGGTTATGGTTGCTATGAGGGGTTAGTCCTAGTGAGATAGGATAACATTGTGTTTTCCCTCTTGCCTGTGATTGTTGGCCTTAGACCCATGTAACATAATGTATGTGATTAACCCATGGAAATGTGATGAAATGGTAAGTAATGGTAATTATTGTGAAATGAATGGTAATGGAAGTGGTAATGGCTTTGCTTTGAATTTGTTAATGGCACCATAATTAATTACTTGGCATTTATCATTAGTACCCCTTTTGCATGCACTACCTGTTTATACTGGATATTTTATAGACACCGTTCGTGGTGGCCTACTGAGTTGTACTCACACCCTGCTCGGGCCGCCGTTGGGTACCCGAGCAGACTTCATGTTTGCAGGTTAGGACAAGGGAAAGGGTCCTTGATAGATAGCTGAGTGGACATGGGTAGCACTTGGTGGAGGATCTAGACTTAGAGTCGGGACCATTTTGGGGATTTTGGCAGTTGTCTTTGTTTTGGGCTTTGCTCACTTTTTCACTTGTAGTATGACATGGCATATTTACTATTGTAAATGTTTGTTATACATGTTCCATGTTGTTGGTTATTGTTTTCTCTATTTGGTTTATTCTGTTGTGGCTTACTCTGATAAAAAGGGGGTATAGTCTCCCCACTTGACTACATAGACCCCCGCTGCTCATCGGCAGCCTTTGGCGTATGGGGAGGCACGCTTAAGGTCATGTAACTACCCGGCTCGGAGCACCTGTTTAGTGGCTTCCGTGTCGAGGACGTTACAACTTATCAAAGATGGATTTTCCAATGACTTCTCTTACTCAGAAGGGGGTAAATTTTTATTAGGATAATAAATATCAGATTTATTTTGGTGAGTTGAAATATCTCTTTCCTATTGTGAATATATTGACTCTTCTAGTGTAAAACCCCGAGATATTTTTGATTTTTTGAATTAATTTAATATTATTTATATTTCCCTCTTTAAATGAATATGAATATATATTTTTTATTATATAAAAACACTATGTTAGGATTACACTGTATGCAACACCATGTTTAGCATGCACTACAAGGAATACCAACTTGGCTTGGGTTACACACAGCACTGAGTTTCGGCGAAACATCACTTGACCTTTATAATTTTTTAAATGTGATACTTATAACCTTGCCATTAATTTTTTAATGTGAATAGTAATATAAAAATTTTCAATGCTTTCACATAAATATAAAAAATTTATAAAGAAATTTATAATTTTTGGTAAATTCATTATATGTTTAGAAATACTATTTTCTTAAAAGATCTTATTTTTATATCCTTTTGGGAACAATAATAAAATTAATTTTAGATAGTCATCGAAATTTAAATTGATAAAATATTTTTTTTTGAATTAGGAGTATTAAAATAAATATAGGATGAATTTTTATTATTTTCTGAGTGTTTTCATATTTTTGATGAATAGTAAAAAATACTACATTATAGTTAAAAAGTGGCCTTTTCATTTAAAGAATTATTATACAGATTCTAATGTAAAAATAGATTAATTATACATATATTAATCTAATTTTGGAATTTAGAATCATATTTATTTTTAAATTAGAAATAAAAATCTTATTGATCTTTTGAATTTTCTTTTTACCTGCCTTCTCACCACATCTGCATGTTTAGATGTAAACATAATTTTTTTTACTTTTGTGAATTTATTTTTTAAAAATGGACATACACAGTTACCATAAGTGTGATATTTGGAGTCAAATAGTGTCAAATTAATATTTTGGATATTATTAATATTACCTTTAATAATGTTTTATTTACCATATTTAAGGGTAAATTGTATAATAATAGGTAAAAATAATATTATAATATTATTAAATTACCTAACAGTTATCTTAATTTCATTGGATAAGTGGGTTTAAACTAAAAAAAATTTTCTGGAATTTTTTTCCATTATAAGAATCCTGGGTAAGAATATGATATGTATTATATTTTATTTATAGATAAAGTAAAAATTTCATACTCGTATTTTTAATAGCTATAACATTTCTTATATAGGGTTATACAAAAGATACATTTGAATATAAATAGTCATTTGAAAGATAAAATTATTATATTCATCATGACAATTTAATTATTATTTTTAGTTATAAAATAGTTAACATAAATCAAAACATAATTATGATGCTATAATTCATTAATAAATAAATTAAACAAATAAATGATATTAAAAATATTAAATTAAATATAATTTGAATTAATTAAGTTATTCCAATAATTATATAAGTTGAAATGACATTTTAGGAGTGTCTTAGATGGTTTGGTTTGAAAGTGTATTTCTGTTTGGATTTTATTTGAAGATAATGTTGTGAATAGTGTCATAATGGACAGTGATGATTTGTTATAAAAACAATATTTTATTAAATAAATTACAAATAATAAATATATTTTTTTAAAATTATATTATTATAATGTCTAAAATTTTATAATTACACCTAATATGTAATAATTTATAACCTATTAATATTTAAAATGTTGTTATCACAATTAAAATTACAATAGATTAATTAAGGGGAAAACAAAATGATAAGGTATAAAATAAAACCAAAACATGTCAAAAAATTATTGGATGATGAGGATATGACCCTTATCACCTTTATATCTAATTACAGTTGGTTAATAGACACTATTCCATGAAAATAACTATTATATTATTTAATGTCAAGGATAGTTACAAATTATCACGATCTTGTTTTTACTATCTTTTATGTGTCAACATATAGAAAAAATCAGGGCATGAATGAATATAAATGTATATATTGATCATAATGAAATTAACTTCATTATATCATTTTTTTTTTATTTTTTAGAAATTATATTAATTTTTATATGGTTCTTCAATATGAAAATAATATTTATTTATTTAATAATAATATTAATTTTGATATATTTTGGATGAATTAAAGTGTCTAACTAATTTTATATATCTATAAGATATATTAAATATCTGTTATAGTGATAGATTTGAATAGTATCAAATATGAAAATAATGACATTTTATTGAGTTAATATATTATTAAATTATTTAAAAATAACAAAAAACAAGAAATAATCAGAAAGGGGATTGGATATGGTCAAAAATTTCAGAAACCATTCATTTATATCACATTTTTAAGTATTTGGATCTAGAATATCCTTATCATATTTTAATATTATGAGGATTTGGAATAGTTCCTCTCACCTAAATTATAAAAGGGAACCACCTCTCTCACTTTCTCACACCACATTGAGTCATAAATCTCCACCATACCCTACCCATTTCCCTTATCAACTTACCTAGTAACATTATTTATGAGCCATTCTTCTCAAAAGTCCAACTTTAATGTCCCTAATAGGATATCTTGAGGTAGACCGTCGAAGAATAGGTGATCTTCTTATCATCACATTCAATGTTGTTTCTTCATATAGTTCATATTCATGTGTTGATTACATTATAAAGTAATAAATATAGTATCAAATGTATCATGATATGTTATTATTGTTATGTAAAAACCATATACCACCTTTTATTCATCCTAAGAAAAATGAAAATACCACATGTGCGTACGCACGACATACCATCTCCACGCTATGGTGTAATATGTTTTTCATCACCACTTTAATTAGATGAGTATAATGTTTTAAATAATAATTAAAAAATATTATTTTAAAATTATATTAATTCTTGAACAAAATATTTACAATGAATTTCCATTGTTTTCACAATTAAGGGAATGATATCATCTCTTATGCATACGTATGAACAACCGTCTCCATGTTGTGACAAGATTCATCTTCCAGGTTATCCATTTAATAAATGATTATAAAAAAATTATATAATTAATAAATATTGAATATATGATAAAAAATGAACAATAAATAATATATATATATATATAGATATTTCATTTACCTTCTTCCATTACGTACCATAAGAAAATAGAAGCATCGTTCGTGCATACGTATGGATTACCGTCTCCCTGAACAGTGTATTAAATTTTGAATATCTATATTTTATATATATTTATACACAAAATATATATGATATATAAATCATGTTTTATATTTTGTACATATGTAAACCATGATCTAAGTAATATGACCAAGAATAACATGTCAAATCATGTATGATAAACAATGCGATTATTACGCAAAACATTACATTAACATGGAATTGTTAATAAATGGGTAATATAAAGAAATAAATGAAAAATATATGATATAATAAATATTATGATGACTTTGGGATAAGTTAACAATATGTTTAAAACCACATTATATGACTTTTGGACATGTATGGAGGGAATTAGACCTATGGTAAGAGCTAATTCCACAATCTCATTATTATCAAGATTATTTATACGTAAGTATATGATGGTAAATATTCATTTTCCAATTCCACATTTCTTAAAAATGTATTCAAAAATATTTTTTATATTCTTATAAAATTGTTTAATTTAATTTTTACCCATGTATGAATTTTTATTAAATGGTTTGAAATGAATTTTTTGTTGTTTTCCTAACGAGGTACTTTTTGAATTATCTGACAAAAGTATTAGAAGAATTTTTTTACTTATAAGGCACGAACATATTTGTACACATTCATGATTCATTATTTCCATGAATCTTACCTTTCAATCTTATATTTTCATTTTGAAAGAAAATTTTTTATTTTAATATCTTGAGGCATTTCAAGTAAAGAAAATGTTTTCAATGATGATAAGATATTTTATTATAGAATTGTTTTCAATATTTTTCTCCAAAAAATTCCATATAAGATAAAATTATTTTATTTTAGTTATGTTTTACTGGGAATATGCTTCAATTATTCCATTGTTATTCATTCTATGAATGGTTTATGTTTATGATGGAATGATATTTATGAAACCCATTTATTTCCTATGGGTTATGTTATGATTTCATGAGGTTTATTAAACCCCTTCAATTCAATGAGTTATAATAGGATAAATGATTTATGTTCTTGTAGAACACATATTTATGATTCCATTATGATCTTGGTGGGACCTGTATCTCCCCCAAATTTATTTGGTAATTATTTACATCTCATGAGATAGTCATAAAGGGCCTTGTTTTCTAAGATGGTCTTATGAGTGATCTCTGACTACTAAGATGGTTATGGGAGTGAACCATGACAATGAAGATGGTTATGGGAGTGAACCATGACTACCATGATGGTATAGCGAGTGAAACCATACTACTAAGATGGCCTTGGTAGTGATGTCATGACTACTATGAGCATAATTTTATATACATATCTGTCTGCAACAAATTCCATGTCTTATTCTTATGGTATGATTTAATGGGTTAGGTTATTTATTTCATTATGATTCGTGACTTATTTACTATCAATATTTGCACCATGATTAGTATTTATGATCATTAAAATGAATGGTATCATATTCTATTTTCATGATCAGGTTCTCATACCCTTATGATTAGGATTTTGTTTGCATGTATCCCTTATATACCTTTACTGAGAATACGAGCCCACCCTTTTTCTTATGTTTTCATATCCCTAGGTTATAAATAATGGTTTTAGTTAGGGGTAATAAGGGGGAATATATTTGTGAGATATGTTTATGATATTCCACCAAATTAGAATAATGTGATACAATTTTCCAAAGTCACTAATTGAATATAGTCCTTAGGCGTGTTTTTGTGTAATTTATGAAGTACTACACAAAAGTGATGTAATGTTAATGTATGAAAAAAGAAGGTTGTTATAGTAAGTGTTGGAGACAAACTTTAGTTAAAATTTGGAATCATAGATGATAAAACCTTAATTAGGACCCTACATACATGTACAAGGATAATTATAATGATATTGAATTGTATAGTAATACATCCTTCAATATTGGTATAAGATGGAGTAAGTGGTTTTCCAAAAATACGTAACTATATGGACACTACAAGTGTATTTGGATCTGGAACAGATGTACCTAGGAGAAAAAACGTCGATACAATGTGTTTGACTAGGCTCGATCGTAACTCGATACACAACAATGGGCCTTATATCACACCTTGTTTGATACTCCTAGGGGATATGCTTCAGAAATTCAAAAAAAAAAAATAAGGAACCATTATGAATGATTTAAATAGAAGTTGGATATGAATAACATTGAGTGTACCAAGGGTATTGTATTTCAAATAAAGTCTTATAATTTATACATACTTTTATTATTATTTTCATTATAATGTGGTTCCTTAGAATAAAAATTGTTTCTTACTCCGGGGTTTTTATTTAATACAATGGAGGGAATCAAAAGGAACTAGATTAACATTGAATGTGATGGAAAATTTTATAATGACAATAAAAATGGAATGATCACTGGAGTAAAGGGTGTTGTGATCATGGATAAACAATTTTAAAGGAACATGATAAAAAACATGTACGTTAACAAACTGTCAAAATCACCAAAGAAAAGGATGAAGGAGTTCATTGAGAGTTTGGGTAATGGAGACTATGGAGGAAATGCGATTTAGTTTCCTACATGTCAATAATTTGGAAATAAAAAACCAAATTAATGTCTCAATGGAATAAGAAGATGTTCTGTATATGGAAAATAAGGACACAAAGCATTTAATTGCAAAGGGAAAAATGAAAAGTTCATTTGATGAAAAGGATGGAAATATTTTCCTCCCCATGGTGTTACCAATAGATTAGTTTTTTATGTGTTGAATGAAAGGGAATTATGAAAACAAATGTTGTAAGAATAAAAATCCTTATAAGAATCATCTAGGCAGTACAAGTAATGGTTATATTATTGAATATGGTGAGACTATAGATGAAATGTGAAATGGATGTGGTATTATGTAATAGGATGAGGTAGTATTGTTAATGGATTATTGATGATGTAGAATAATCCAAACATTTATGTATGTGGATTCTAGAATTATGAATGGTGAAATATATAAAGATTTTATAGTTTATGTTTAGTTATGGATTTACAAGAATATTTTGAATAGTTATGAATGGATTGAATGGTGATTTCATAAATGGTGTTATTTTGATTTAGGGAAGGTATAAATTAATTTATTCCTTGTTAAGAAAAATTTGTTTGGATAATGATATGATATATATGAATAATTAAATTTGATGGTACTAATTACCTTGGATATAATTAGGAACATGTTGAAAATTGGTTATACTATCATTAATGAAGGTTACGTTATTTTTTTGGATGTATGTAATTTCACTAATAAACCTCGAAATAAGGAAAAATGAATGGATTCAATTTAGGTTATTACCATGTTTCAAAAGAATATACAATGAGCGAATTCACATGTTTGGAATGTGAAAAACATGATATAATTTGTAAAATATAGGTGGATCAATGTGAAGCAGATTTAATGACCTTATTTATATTCTTTTTGATATTCATCATTTTGAATGGTTATAAGGTTAACCATTGATGGAATGTTTAATTTTTTGTTTTTGTGATTAATGTAATATATCAATATATCATAATTTTTTTATATTGGACAACCTATTGTAACATATTTGTGTTGATGGAATCTAATGACAAATGGGATGGATTATAATAGATCTCATGATATATTAGTTATTTAAGAAGGAAAAGGTCACCTTCATTTTTGGATAAAGAGTCAAGGTAGAAATTAATCTAGGCACAATAAGGGGTGATATTGTACTGAATCATGTAATTGTATCTTTTCATGAAAATTATTCTACTTTAAGAAAATGGATATTGGAACAAAAAATGTTTTCCATGTACCTTCATTTCCGATGAATCAAATGCCCCCTTAGATCATAACTCAATTATGGATTTTTGATTATTATATTTCTCTAATACATGATACATATCATTCTACATCATAACATGATAGATATATTTCACTTCCATGTCTATGTTTTCACTTCCCAACTATGTTCTCATATGAGGAAACGTAGTTATGAGTTACATTGGGAAACCGTTATGTTTCTTGAATTTCTTATTTAAAATGGAAGTTTAGTAATCATTTCTATAACATTTGTTTCTATGAATGGGAAATTCAAGTATTAAACATTTGATAATCATGATGAATTTAAAGGGTGAAATTAATTTTAAATCAGGTAGAATGTAACACCTTGAGATTTTGTGAATTTATTTTTTTTAAATTAATTTAATCTTTTTGATATTTTGTGTTTACATGAAACTGAATATAGATTCTTGTAATCATATAAAAACACTACATTTGGATTACGCTATAGGCAACACCATGTTAATTTTTCACTACACACAACACTGACTTGTCTTGCATTACACAAAATACTGAGTTTCAGCGAAACAAAACTTCACTATTATAATTTTTAAATGAGATAACTATTAACTAGCCATTTAAAATTATAATATGAATAATAATAATTGATTTTTAAATTTCTTCACATAATTATAATGTATTTATAATGAAATTTATTATTTTTCATAAATTCTGTATATGTTTAGAAAGACTATTTTCTTAAAGGAGCTAATTTTAATTTCCTTTTTTGAAAATCGACAAAAGTAATTTTAGACACTCCTAGAAATTGAATTTGACAAATTAAGTATCCTTTTTGAATTTGGACTATATGTATTAATATATAGATAAATTTTAGTATTTTTATAATAAGATTAATTTTTTGATGTATATTAAAAATAATGCATTATAGTTAAAAAATTATTTTCTCATATAGATAATTATTATAATGATTCCAAATGAAAAAATAAATCAATTTTAAATATATTATTCTAATTTAGGTCATTTAAATCATTTTTATTTTGAAATTTTTTATTATAAACTAATTGAACATTTGGAAATTCTATTTACCTACCTTCTCGCCACGTCTGCGGGATTATTATTGAACATAATCTTTCTGCTTCTGTGAATTGAATTTATAAAAAAGGAAATAGATGGTTGAAATCACTATTAGTTATAGAGTCTACGAGGATGAAATTAATATTTTGGATATTATGAATAGTAACTTTAATAAATTTTTATTTACCACGGTTTAGGGTAAATTGGATAATTAAAGGTAATATAATATTATAATATTATAAAACTACCCTAAAAATTTTCTTAATTGTATTTTATTATTGGGATTCAACAATAACAATCGTTAGGCCAAATTTATAACATTTTAAAACCACTTGGGTAAGAATATGAAATTTATTTTATTTTATTTAAAGACAAGTAAAAAATGTCGTACTCATATTTTTAATAACTATATCATTATTAATATAGGGTAATAAAGAAAATAAATTTGACTATAAATAGTAATTATTAATAGAAACTGTTTATCTACATCATGATAATGTATTTATTATTTTTAATGATATAATAATTGAATTTAATTGTGACACAATGACGATGTAGTAATTATTTAATTAAAAAGGACAAAATAAATGATAATAAAAATATTAAAATAAATATAATTTCAATATATAAGGCACTACATGAGATTATAGGTGATTATGATATTTTATTAGTTACTTAAATGTTTTCTTACAAATGTATCTTTCAATTTGGATTTTATTTTACGAGAAATTAGAGAATAATTTCAAAATAAACACTAATTATATTTTATAAAAACAATACATCAGTAAATTAATTAAAATAATTAAAAATATTACAAAATAAAAAGATATTATTATATGCTCTAAAATTTTCTAAAGTGTACATTTATGGAAAATTTACCTCATATAATTAATAATTTATAACCACTTAATATTTAAAATGTTGCTACCACAATTTAATTAGAATAATTTAATTAAGGAAAAATAAAAATGATAAGGTTTAAAATAAAACCAAAATTTATCCAAAAATAATTGGATGAATAAAATTAGACCCTTATCACGTGAATGTAATATTACAGTTTTTTAATTGAAAGTATTCCATAAAAACAACTTTTATATTATTTAAGGTCACATATAGTTAAAAAATATCACCATCTTGTATTAAATATCTTTTATGTGTCCACATAGAAAACAAAAATCAAGATATGAATGAATATAAATGTATAATTTTATAATTATGAAATTAAGTTAACTATAAAATTTTAATTATAATTTTTAGAAATTATATAATTTCCATATATGATTCTTCAATTTTAATACAATATTCGTTTTATTAACAGAAAAATAAAAAGAATTATTTTAATAATATTAATTTTGATATATTTGAGATGAATTAAAGTTTATAATAATTTTTGTAGATCAATAATATATATTAGAGTTGTGTTAAACCATTATATTCAAATTCCCCATTTTTCTTGATTTATTTAAATAAAAATTAAATGAAGGGTATAAAATTTGAAAAAAGGATATTTTATGGAATTAGTATATTATTAAATTATATAAAAATAACAAAAAATGATAAATAATCAAAATGGGGATATTATATGGTCTAAAATGACATAACCCGTTCATTTACATATAATTTGGATATTTTTGGCACTAAAATTGAGATATTATGTTTTAATATTTTGAGGATTTCCAAAAGTTCCCTTAACCTCAACTATATAAGGGAACCTCCCCCTCTACTTTCTCAAACCACATTGAGCCTTCAATATCTTCCATTCTCTAAAGAATTAACTTAACAACTTCCCTAATAACATTCTATATGTTTTTTTCTTCTATAAAGATCAACTATACTGTCCTGCCTGCCTGAATGGCCCGAAGGCCTTCATTTTTATTGATTTTTGATAACCCCCATTTGAAGGGATGAGGGGGAACCTTTACAAGGCCCGTAGGCTTAGAGATTACATGGCCCGTAGGCTTAGGAGATTACAGGACCCGAAGATCTTAGGGAATTCAACCAGACTATCTACAAGGAACTGCCCCTCCCCAACATCTATATCTTGATAGTTGCTCTCCACCTTTGCATGACCATCTGGCTAGGCTTCCCGTGCAATCACAGGCTGGTACCGATGACATATCCATACCCTCTCATTCTGAAAATCCATTTGGCTCTGCTCAGGTGAGTGCACCTGCTCTGAATCCTCTTTCGGGGCTGCTCCTTTGTTGTAGTGTGTCTGGGGCCTGCCTTCATGTGGCCCAAAGGCCTTGGGGTGGCCCTAAGGCCTTAAGGTGGCCCGAAGGCCTTGAGAATCAACTGGACCGAAGGCCTTGGTTGGCCCGAAAGCCTTGTAGTACCCGAGGACCAAACTGGTGGCCCGAAGGCCCAGATGGATGAATAGTTCCGGCTACTACAGTACCGAACAGTACCTACTACATTACCTGCTACAGTGCCTACTACAGTACTGCTATAGTGTTTGCTACAAATACTGCTACAGTACCTGCTACAGCACTGCTACAGTACCAGAAATATGCCTCCACCCGGATTTGATCTCAGGTCTCTTGGATGCACCTAGCGAGTCCTCAACAACTGGGTTGAGTCTCTTGTGCCCAACTATATTGTCCATAATAGAAGATCTAGAGAGATATTATAGAAGAACTAGTAATCTCCTAACCAACTCTTTCAAAATTGTTTCATATTCTACTTCCTCTTCATGTGTTTATTAAGTTATGGATTAATAAATAAAGTATAAACTATATTATGATATTTAATTATTATTGTGGAACAACTATATTCCACCATTTATTTTTCCTATGAAAAAAGTAGCACACGTGTGTACATAGAACTTACTGTTTCCATGACATGGTGTAATATGTTTTTCACCACCACTTTACTTAGATGAATATAATTGATGATACATAGTTAGGATCCAAGTATCACTGAGATGGGGAGGGGTGAATCATTGATATTTTTTTCTTTAATGTTTCATTCTTTTTGAAACAACCTTCACCTCTTGTTAAATAATTCTTTCCCTATTGAACGCAATAAAAACCCAAATCTACAAGAACACATGATTTTCAAGGTTTGCTACTCAACAAGAATAGTTATGTCCTTGGTATGGTATGGAAACAATCCAGTAACATAGAATCCACTAGAAAAAAATTCTTTGATGTGAAATACAATGATTAGTATATACCCATACACTCGTGTAGAACATAGAAAACAACCCTCATGTGTGTGTGCATCCTCTTAGAACAAATAGGGTAATTCAATGTTTCTGGGCTTCTTGAAAAAAATTCACAAATGTGATCTCTTAAAAAAATTCTTCTATTTCCTACCTAGAATATGGTAGGAAATGTCTGGAAATTGTAATGATACATGGTCTTATACCCCAGTCATATATTGATGTACATAGAAAGCACTTGCCACATAAATTGGGTACTCAAATATTGAACTCGCAGATCTCCTTCACAGAGCCCCTTCATGAAGATTCCAACACCATAGAGCACACAATTTCTCAAAGCTCAGTAGTTCATAGAGCACAAGTTGGTCTCTTAACTTCTTTCACAAAACTCAACGGCCTACCATGATGATCCTTTCCTTTTCAGAGCATACTACATTTGTAGAGCATACTGCCTTCGCAGAGCTCACTATCTTCATGAAATTCGAGAGTTCTAAAATTCTCATTGAGTCCCTATACTCTTCTAAATGGGGTTAAAGACAATTTATAGGTGTTTCCCACTAACTCTAGAATATTCCATCAACCTCAACACCATGTCAATAACAAATCACAAAGCTTTGAAAATTTATCTGAAATTATCTCTATTTCGCGAAGCTCCATAGAAATTTTCCCGTATTTTAAAGGTCTTCAAAATCACTTAGAGTTCATGGTTTTTTCATATTTTTATGAGATCTATATGGAAATCCACTTTTCAAAATGCTATCTAATTTTTAAATTTTTCACACCAAATATTTGGAAAACACTGGAAAAATATGCCACCTTAGACACATGCTTCTACAAAACCAACCATGCTGATTGAAAATAACTTTTCTACCTCTTTCCTTCATGAAGCATACTTCACAAGTTCTATAAAATACATATTATCTTTATGAAATATAGACCAGAAGGGCATCGTCATATTTACCATGGAAAGTATTGTATCTTCTCTGTCTTCCCTTATCAACTTATACAAAGTGATGTGATTTCCTTTTTTCTCAAACATTCTTGACAACCAAACACAATACCTGAAAAAGATACTCTTCATTATCACCTTATACCTAATAGTCTCCCCTTTCTATTTTGTTGTATACCAAGATTCATAAATCACTGAGGATTGAAACATCAAGAAATGGATTACTTATTAACAATTCTAAGCCTACATGAGCTAACTCATTGTAGGAAACAAGAATTATTGACAGCCAACACCATGATTTCCAAAATTAGTGACAATGAAATTTCATCATCAGTTATTCTTCACCTTTCTCCACTTCTTCAACTTTCCAAGAAGACAAAAGTTTTATTTACTACAACCAATCCAAAAAACAGTTAGAAATGTTCACTCATGTACATGATGGATTCATAGCTTACCCACAACTCCCCCTTTATACATGCCCATTAGGATAGATTTATGAAATAAATCACCCACCCCTTGATAACCCTATTCAAAGGTAAGATGAGAGAGTGAATATAAACACATACCTTAACCTTGATGAGCGTGAGGTTGGACACCCATGTTCTGACTCAATTTAGAAAATGGTTACATCGGTAAAGGTTTTGGGAATATGTCAACAACTTGTTCTGATGTAGGAATGTACTCCAGCTTCAATTGATTCTTCTTTACATGCTCTATGATGAAATTTTACTTTATTTCAATAGGTTTTTAATGATACTTTTACACCGTATTATTTTTAATATTGATTTCACATTGATTATCACATCCCAATATCAAGGGTATCATTAATTCAATAAGTAGATCTTCCAACTGAGTTTTCATCCACATGATCTGGGTAGAAGCTTGAGTAGTGGAAACATACTCAGCTTTAGGTGTGCTGAGATTTACTGAATTTTTTTATTTGTATTCAAACTAACACAACCTTTTCCCAAAAAGAAAACTCCAGTAGATGTTGATCTTATATCATCAATGTTTCCTACCTAATCAACATATGAATACCTGAACATTTCAATATTTTCTAAGCCATCGTACATGATTCCAAAATTTGTTATTCCTATGATATATCTAAGAATTATTTTTCCATCAGTCAAATGTGATTCTTTAGGAGCACTCTAAAATCATTCACATAATGTTATAGCATATACGATGTTGGGTATTGAGGCATTAAAATATAAAAGACTTCTAATCATATTTCAAAACTCATTCTGATCAACTTCCTTACCTTCTCCATCTTTGGAAAACATGGTTCCCACTGAAATCAATGTGGAAACTGGTTTTGAATTTTCCATTCCAAACATCTTCATATGTTACTTAGAAATTTTTTCTTGAGAATGAAAAATGTGGATCCTCTTCTGTAAAATTTTATACCCAAGAATGTATGTCATTTCTCTAATCATAGACATCTCAAATGACTTCTTCATCTCCTCATAAAATTGTTCACATGATCATTCATCATTTCCAGCAAAGATAATGTCATCGACATAAACAATTATGATGAGAGAAAACTCCTAACATTCATTAATGTAAATATTGCTGTCAAATCTACCTTTATTTAAATTTATATTTCTTTTGAAAGCATGAAATTTATAATACCATTCTCTCAGATCCAGTTTTATCCCATAATAATCCTTCTTTATATTTCACACATAACATCCATCCTTCCCAATATCAATTCCACAAGGTTTTTCAATGCAAAATTCTTTGTCAATATCACCATTCATGAATACAAATTTAATGTCCATTTGAATGATATTGTAACTTCATTTTATAACAATAACATGAAAGATTTAGATTCTTTCTAACCTGGCCATTAGAGTGAAGGTTTCATCAAAATCAATGCCTTCAATTTGTGAATACCCTTTTCAAACCAATCATTCTTTGTTTATTATCACTTCACCTTCTTCATTAATCTTGTCCCAAAAAACCCACTTTGTACCAATAATTATCTTATTTTCTGTCTTGGGTACAAGGTCCCATATATCATTCCTTTCTATCTGGTCAAGCTCTTTATTCATAGCCTGACCCCATTCTAGATTCTCAAAAGCTTCATTCACATCATTAGGTTCCACTTTATAATAATGAGAGCTATGTACAATGATTTTTTTTTCTTATTGTATGAACACTTTGATGTTAATCTCTAGTAATTTTTTAGAAATTACACTTGCTTCATAATCCTCAGTAGCATTTTCAATGTTGATAAAACAACATTCCATGTCCTTCTCAACTTATATATCTATAAAAGTATGGTTTTATTTATCAACATTTTCAACCACTTTCACATCAACAGAATTAACAATTATACCTATTTTTTTGTTAAACCATCTATATCCTCTTTCTTCTAGAGCATATCCAAGAAAAATTCCATCATCTCATCTTTTTTCAAATTTTACAAGGTTTCCACCTTTCTTCATTATAATGCATGGACTCCCTAAAACTCATATGTGTTTCAGACTTAGAGTTTTTCCATAGAATAGTTTATATGGATTCATATTTGAATGTGTCATGTAGAAACATATATTATTAATATACACAATAGTTCTCATGGCATGCCTCAAATAATAATGAGAAAGACTATGTTGAAGTAACATTGTTCTCCCCATTTCCACCAAACTTCTATTAATTTTTTAGGAAACCCATTTTATTGAAGTGTGTATGGTGAACTGAACACATGTTGAATTCCATGATTCTAAAGATAAAATTAAATATCTTCATTATTATACTCTCAACCATTATCAGTTTTCAACTTTTTCCCTAAATACTCACATTCCTTATCTACTTTCCTCGTGAAACTCTGAAACATTTTCAGAGAATATAACTTATGCCTCATATACATAACAAAAGTAATGTGAGTAAATTCATCAATGAATTTAATGAAATACATATCTCCATTTTTTTATTTCTCTCTCATTTGACCAAAAATATCATAATGTATAAGTTCCAAGGTTCATTGTGAATGAATGTCAACTCTCTTATGAACAGATTTTATAATAATCCCTTTCTCCCAAATAGTGAACCACCAATATCTTCTTCTTGATAAATTAGGCTTATCTCAAGCATTATCTCATATTGATATCATGCACATATTTCACTGTGACATATGTCTCAAAATTTTATTCCATAAATTATTTTCATCCACCATTCCCATATAACAAGAGTTAGATACATAAAAAACATGGAACAAGTTCCCTTTTTTTATGTTGGCCTCTTATAACTTCCCTTCCATCATCTAAAATTTTCACAAAAAAACCCATATTTTCTAAAGATAACTATGATTCCCTCATCACAATGTTGTGAAACACTCAGATTATTTTGTTTTAGCCCATCAAAATATAATTTTTTCCTTGATTTGATATTTTTTCCCTTATGATGGGTGATACAATGCATTTGATCATCAGAGATTAATCATTGCCAAATTTCACTATTCCTTCTTTGAAGTATTTCAAATTATTTAGCAACATTAAGTCTCTTTTCATTTGAGAAGAACACCATATATCAATAATTAAAGGATGTTATCCTTTTTTTCATCTTTCAAATCAGGTTCAACAACAAGAGATTTCTGTTCTTACTTTTCATTCTTCACCTCCAGCATCTGAGATTTGTTAAGAACATTATTTGTGATAGAAACAAAAAAATACATCCCTTAGAAAGATGTCTAACCTATTCAAATATTTAACAAATAGATTCCAATGGTTGTAACCTATTTTCAACTTCCACCCCATCCTTCTCATATTATCCATCCATCTAACGGCCCAAAGGCCTTTAATATTTTTATTATAATAAAACCCCATTTTAAGGGAATAAGGGGAAAACCCAATAGACTTTATGAACATAAAGACATAACATGACCTGAAAAAAAAAACCAAACTGACACATGAAACACCCCTCCCCAGCATGTAATCGTGATGAATCACTCCATTGTTGCAAGGATAATTAGCAAGCCAGTGTCCTGTGTCAAAGCACAGGCCCGATCCGATGGCTGACGCCATACCCTCTCAAACATCCAAGTCTGAAAAGCTCTGCAAGATGAACCATCAGCTCAAAATCCTCCTTGGGGCCTGATCCATATGGTAGAGTCCATCTATCTTGGATCATCAGCATACAACATATAAAATTGAAACAACAAAAACCAAAATCCACCTTCCACAATCCTACTGCCGCTGTCACTTTCCAAAATCCACAAATCCAAATTCAAAAATTTAGACAACATCAACCTTCACGGGAAATGAGTACCTCCCTGCCTCAAGTCACACACCAGAACACCACCGAGCTCAACCGAAATCCACCGTCGAAACAAGAGATTCATCCACTTCCACGAACTCCACAGATTCCACTGCCATCCCCCTCCACTGTTGCATCTCCCGGAGCTTCCTGGAAAGCCTTCCACTCACACCAACCCAAAACCTCCACTGAACCAAGACACTCGACTGACCTGGAAGGTATATTGGATCTGGAAGCTAGAGAAATGGTAGTGAATAACGTCCACAACAAGCCATTCTATAAGACACAACAAGGAGAGAACCGAAAGCCAAGCATGAAAACAAAGATAAAGAAAACCATCACCACAAGCGTAGATCCACGCCGGAAGACGACCACTGCAAATATACCGAACCAAACCCGTCGCCACCATCACTTGAGGAGCCTGCAGATCCATCCAAAGAAGTCAAATGAGACGCGGCTGCAACCTATGACCGCATCAAAACGCCTCTCGACCACATATTCCACCACACCACAAGGAAACCGAGTCCACCGAAGATGCGAGTCTTTGACGCCGCAGAAGCCCATTGTTGGATACAACCCACAACGCCACCAGAGTACCCACAAACCCTCGAAACCAAAGAGCCGAAACCTTGAAAGGTTGCTGAAATCTGAAATCGAGCCTCTCATCAGCATATCAGGGGAAGCACGCCACGATCTCACTGAGAACCGAGAAGCAGAGCCGCAGACAACCAAGAACGGGATTTCAGCGATGGGGAACCCAGTGACAGAAATACACCAGAGGACCTAGCGACCAAAATCCACAAAAATCCACTAGATTCAAAACCAATCGACGAAAACCCGAAACAACAGAAATATCCAAAACCACCAAAATGAAGAACCTGAAAAAGCTCACCGAATCCGAAGTCCAAAGCCCCCCCCCCCCCTCCGGGTACACAGAATCGATGTCGAGCAACACAAGGAACCTGCCGAATGCGTGGCTAGGTCGCGGAGGACTCACCGAACCGAATCCACCGTCGGCACTGAAATCCGAGACGCTCTTAACTGAGACCACGCTGATCCACGACATCAACAGCAGCCATGCCGGGATGGATGCTTATGATTTGGAAGCGACACTTCGAGCCGAGCGACGACTCCGAGAGCAGGAGCCGGAGAATGAACCCCACCAGATGCAGACGCACATCCCCAATGCTAAACCACACCTAAAACTTCCATTCTGACCGAAGATTTGAAGATTCTTCTCAACACTCTTCTTAATAGAACACTGCTGACCATCATCCTTCCTGTTTTCAATCGTAAATTTCTTATTCAGATCAGATTTCTATTCAGACTTATCAAGACCAAAATTAGTATAATTATTTTTGGACATATTATTTTTAGATAATTATAATTTTTCAGCATTGCTAACTTTGGCCACATACATATCATTTCCATCTCTGTTCTTACTATAACCTATTCTATATTTTCCATCAACCTTTGATGGTATCTTTTGTTGATCCTTATTGGACCCATTATTACTAGAACTTTAACCCTATTTAGAGATAGAGTTTTTGAAACTTATATTCCTATCTTTATCCTCATAAAGTTTCAGTTGGACATGTTCTAACTCTTCTTCTTTTTTTATTTAGATTTACTTTCAGATGTTCATTAGGATTCTTTTCACTCTCAATAGAATTATTCAGATCACCAATCTCTTTTTCAAACTTGAATTTATCATTAGTAAAACATTATTGATTGTTTAATGAGAAATATTCATTTATCAACTGCATGTTTCCCTTCTCACACCTTCTTTTCATTCCCAAACATTCTTTCAAATCTATTTTCAGATGATATTAAAGTTGAGTTTCTTCTTCTTTATAACTTATTCCCCCATAATCTTAATTATTCATAGCTGCAATAAAGGTATTCTCTCTATCATTCATAGATTTTTTTTAGATTCATCTTCACTTTCTCATTCTTCTTTATCTTTGGACAAAAGGAATATTCTTTGGGATTTTAAGAACTCTTTATCTTTCCCTCTAGTGTAATATTTATATTTATCACCCAATTTCTTTCATGAACTTCATTGTCTTTTATCTTCTTCATCATTGTCTTAATTATTCCATTTTTGAGGGAAATTAGCCATAAAGTGGCCAACATATCCACATTCAAAACATTTCAGGGGATGTTTCCCCTTATATTACCATGTACCTCTTTTCACATTCTTATAAAAAAGGATAAAATTGAATCAATATTTTTACATACCTTATCTTCAGAATCAGATTTTCCACACTCATTCTCAATGAGAATCTTCTTTGACTTGTCTTTCTTAGCATCCTTGAAATACATTTCTCTATCAGATTTTGTTTATCCCTTCATAGTCTTATCTCTTATCATTTCATAACTGATGAGAGTACTATGCATGTCCTCCACAGATAGTGCTTCGTGGTCTCTGTCTTCAAATGATGAAACTTTAGCATCAAACTTGTTGTCAAGAATTCACAAGGTATTTTCAACAACTGTAGAATCCACCAAAATTTCACCAAGACATATGATTGTCCTAACAATTAGATTTACCATGGTAATGAAGTCCCCAACAGATTCAAGCTCACCCATTTTCAAGAATTCATACTTCAGCCTCCAGATTTGAACCTTTTTCCATCATTACTTTTCCATTTCCTTCATTGATGTTTTCAACTTACCCCAAATACCATTAGCTAAAGTGACACATTTCAATCTTAAAAAATAACTCTTAGAAAGTGATGAGATTATTTCATTTTTTTCTTCCATCATTCTCATGATTCTTCTCGTAGACAGGTGTAAGAGGAACCTTATCATAAATGACAGAAATTCCATCTATTGTAGCTTCAACAACATCATACCCAAGATACATAAGATAAGGAATCATTATATCATTCCAGATATGATAATTATTCACATAATATATCATAATCTCTTTACTATTCACAAAATTCAGATTATTTATCACAACTTCTCTTCAAAACTTTAGAAAAGAACAAATGAAGGTAACCTATCCCTCTAATACTAATTGAATTTGCCCAGTTAGGATCCAAGTATCACTAAGAGGGGGAGGCAGTGAATTAGTGATATCCATTTTTTATGTTTCCAATTTTATGAAACAACCTTCTTATCCTATTATAGAGTTCTTTTATTACTGAGCACAATCCAAACATACATCTACAAGAACACAAGATTTACAAGGTTCACTTCTCAACAAGAGTATCTATGTTCTTGGTATGGTATGGAAACAATCCAGTACCACACAATCCAGTAGAAAAAAAATACTTTTATGTGGAATAAAATGAGTTGGATATACCCTTACACTCGTGTACCACTTGAAAATCAATCCTCAATTGTGTGTGCACCCTCATAGCACATATATGGTAATACAATGTTTCTGTGTTTCTTGGAAAACATTCACATATCTGATATCTTAAAAAATTCTTCTCTTTCTTACCAAAAAGCTGGTAGGATCTTCTGAGACATCATAATGATACATATTACTATACCCCAGTAATATCTTGATGTACTTAGAAATCAATTCCCACTTGAATTTGGTACTCAAATCTTTAACTCAGAGAGCTCATTCATAGAGCCACTTCACGAAGCTCCTAACATCGTAGAGCACACTACTTAGAAGATTTCATTAGTTCATAGAGATCACTAGTTTGTAGAGCTCACTAATTCATAGGGCTCACTATTTCATAGGTAGAAAGTTAGTCATTGAGGAGTTTAATTCTTTTTCAAAGCTCAATGGCTCACCGTGAATCTCTTTCCCTTTACAGAGCTTACTAAATTATCAGAGCTCACTTCCTTCACAGACCTTCATCACATTTTGAGAGCTCTAAAATTATCATTGAGTCTTTTTAAAATTATCAAGGGAGTTGCATACTATTTATAAGAGTTTCCCAATGACTCTATAACCATCCATCTAGATCAGAACCACACAACACCAAATCACATATCTTCTAAATTTCAACCGAAATTCTCTCTATTTCGTAAAGCTCCATTGAAATTTTCCCATTAAACAATGCTCATTGTTATCGTAGATAATTTTTTCAAATACATTGCACCGCTGAAATTCTCCACTTTAAATGATCTTCGCCACCAAAATTCTCTCTTTCAAATCCATTCACCTCTACCATTCGTGAAGCACATCGTAGTCGTAGAGAACACCATCAACATTCTTCATGTCTTTGTGAAATCTACTTTATAAAGACCATCTTTGTGAAATTAACGCCTTTTCCATATTTTTATGAGATATTCATGGAAATACAATTTTTTCAATGCTTTACAAATTTAAAAACATTCACCCCAAGAATTTGGAAAACACTAGAAAACTATGCCACCTTTGACACCTTCTTCTGAAAAACCAACCATGATGATTGAATACAACTTGTCTCCCCCTTTCAGTCATAATGCTTTCATCACTTTTTCTTTAATCTAATTATGTTATTTGTGAAATACAAACCAGAAAAGCATCATCATATTTAACATGGAATGTATTGTGACTTCCCTATCTTCCCTCATCCACTTATACAAAGTGAAGTGATTTCCTTTCTTCTCAAACATCCTTGACAAAAAAGGAAATAAATGAAAAAGAAACTCTTTATTATCAGCTTGGTCCTAACAGTAATTAAGGAGATAATAGTTATATATAATGATCATGAAAATATATTTATTCCAGAAAAAAATATATACAATCCAATTCTTTATATTTTCACTACTAATGGATTGAAATCGTTGCTCGTGCATACGTATGACCTACCGTCTCCACAACTCAATGATATTCATCTTCTACATTAACCATTTCAAGAATGGTTATATAATATGCATATAATGAATAAATATGAAATATATGAAATAATAATTCTATTTTAAATATATATATATATATATACATACAAAAATGTAATTTAACTTCATAGATATAGTATGATACGAAAACAAAAACAGTGTTCATGTGTACATACGACTTACCATATCCATGAACGGTGTATTCCATTTCATATATCTATATTATATATATATATACAAAATATATATGATATATAAATCATGTTTGAAATTATTAAATAATTTAAATCATTATCTATGTAATAGGATCATGAATAACATTTCAAAACACGTATGATAATCAAAACAGTTATTACCCAAAATGTTACATTAAATTAGAATTGTTAATAAAAGGGTAATATAAAGTCATAATCGAATCATATATGATATCATAAATATTTTTATGATTATTGTATAAGTTAATAATTTTTTTAAATCCACTATAATGGAATTTCATACATGTATGGAGGGAATCAGACTTAAGGTAAAAGAGAATTACAAAATCCCATTATTATCGGGATTGTTTGTACTTATGTATCTACTGGGAAGTATATATCTTCCATGTCCACATTTCATAAAAAAGTATCCCGAAATATTTTTTATTATTTTCTTGAAATTATTTAAATTATGTTTTATGCATGTATGAATTTTTATTAAATGGTATGGAATAAATATTTTTTTGTTTTCCAAACGAGGTAATTTTTGACATTTCTGAAAAAAGCATGATAAGATTTTTTTATCATATAATGATTGAATTGGTATTTATGAATTAATGAATACTTGATACCCTGAAGCTTCTCTTACAATATTAAATGTTTAATTTAAATGAATTTTTTTTCTTTTAAAATTGTGTGGCATTTCATTTTAATTAAATATTTTCAAAGAAGAAATGATATCTTCCTCAACAATTGTTTTCAAGAGTTCTCTAAAAATTATTTCCCATGTTAGATAAAATTGATTGTGGTCAATTTTTATTATTGGATATATTTTTTAATATTTCTATTATTATCCATTCTATTAATTTTTTTGTTTATGATGTAATGATATTTATGAAACCATTTAATTTTTTGCAGGTTATGTTATAATTGCATTATGTTTATGAAACCAATTTCATTCCATAGATCATGATATGATAAAAATATTTAGGTTCATATGGAACACATATTTATGATTCAATTATGATATGGATTGGACCTATATATCCATTAAATTCATTGGGTAAATATTTTTATCTCATGAAATAGACATAAAGGACTTTTTTTGCTAAGATAGTCTTGGGAGTGAACGTTGACTACCAATATGGTTATAGCAGTGAACCATGACTACCAAGATGGTTATGGGAGAGAAAAATTGTAATGCCCCGACCCTAGTTACCCAGAGTCGGTGCATTATTACATAACATTGACATGATTACAAGGAATCAATTCCCGAAGGACCGATCAATTTAACAGTCCGGGAAAATAGATTATATACATGAATGCTACATTACACTTTATAACAAAAATTACAACATAAATAATCCTTTATGAATGCCATTATTCCCTTAGCATAACCCTGCATCTCAATCACAATACACTTCTTGGAATCCTGGGAAAAATAAAACATATAAAGGGGTGAGCTCAGATGCTCAGTAAGGATAACAATATAGAGGAATATTTCATAAATAAGCACAAACATTTAAGGTAATGTATAATACTAAAACAAAAGCCTTTTTAAAATTAAACTTCAGCATAATATGGAAAATATAAAATCAAATAATGTTATTTACTTATTCACATGGATATTCTACTAGTCGAATAATCACATGCAATATCAGTAGCCACTTTCATAATGATGGAATGTATAATGCTGAACTTTAATTTCTGCGTCAAGGCCTCGTTCTAGGACCTAGGGGCTAACTGTAACTAGACCCCAACCTGGAGATCCTTTGTAACCGGACTCCAACCTGGAGAGCCTCTGTAATCAGACTCCAACCCGGAGAGCCTCTGTAACCGGACTCCAACCCAGAGAGCCTCTTTAACCGGACTCCAACCTGGAGGGTTTGCTGTAACCGGACCCCAACCCAAAGGGTTTACTTTTACCGGTCCCCAACTCGGAACATACTAGTCCAACACATTCTTAAGAAGAGGTTGAAATATAACATAAACATTCATATTAAAACTAGCATACATAATGTCAATAATTTAACCATAAACCATGAATGTATTAAAAATAACTCATCCACAGTCAAACATATCACAAAACCATAAATAAAATATGGAAGATTTGTATCATAATAAATCAACTTCAAATAATCTCACAATCCATCAAAGGATGTTGACATAGATGAAAATGATTTGTAAAACTCTTTGAGATAAATAACCCTTTTTCATGAAAACATTTAAAAGTCACACAATTTATAAAGGAATACTTTTAAAGACATTTTTGAATCAAAGTTTTCCATACCACTTTGAAACTTTTGAAAGGAATTAACATTTTAAAACATTCATGTCCAAATAAATAAATCCTTAAAACCATTTTGAAAACATGGACATTAATGAGAAAGGTTTAGAAGATTAAATCTTTAAAACATTTAAAATGATGTTTTAGTAAAGAAGTAACTTAAAAAGAATCCCTTTGATAACTATTTTTTGAAACATGTACATGGATAATAAATATTTCCCAGTAGATACTTACGTAAAAACAACCTCAGATAATAAAGAGATTGTGAAATTAACCCTTACCGATTTGGTAACTCACAAAACATACACCCCATGAAAGAATGATTATTAAATGAAGTTATAAATACCTATAGATTAAATTATATTACACAATTACTAAAATCATGTCCAGTACATACACTACACAAAAATAAATAGTAGCAATACAATGTGAATCTCACGAGAATAAGAAGTGAGATGAAATCCCTTTACCACATTGTAATCAATCGAGTCGTATGACCAAAAGTTAATAAACACCAAATAATTAATAGAATAGCATGAATATAAAGAGAATAATGATAATATATATCAAATGGAAGTAAAAAATACACCACATGAAATAAATAAGTGGGGGACAATGGAAATCTCACAGAATTAAAAGTGAGATAAGAAACCCCTTACCTCAAGTCCGACTTGTCTTGTATGTTCCTTGTTCTTCCTGAATAATAAACTTAAGTTAATTTATACTTGATTAAGAACATTTTTAAAGTTTATTATTCCTTTTATACCACTTATTACCTTTCTATAACAATTATTTAATTATTTGAGTTTATATTGGATATTTTATCAATGTTCGGAACTTGAGTCAAAAAATGAACTTGTTATAATTACAATTTTTCCATGTGGTCAAAATTACATTATATATAGAATGATATAAAGGAATTAGATATCATATATATGTTATATATCTAGTATATATATATATATATATATAACAATATATATCATTTGGAGATAATAAATGAAATGCACCGCTCATGGAGACGGTAAGCCGTACGTACGCATGAACGCTACTTTCATTTATATTTTGTATTTTAATGGAATTAAAACATAATTATACATAGGTATGATATAATTCTAGTATAATATCATATATAATATCATTAAATCTATTCTTTATAAGTCACAAATAAGGCATTAATGAGTCCTATCACTTTGAGGGGACGGTAGTCCGCACTTCCTCAAATGAAATTATCGTATTTTACCCATAATGGAAACCATAAATGAATAATATAAATGGAAATTAAGAATCATAAATAAAACATAAACATAATATATATCATATATAAATAAATTTCCATATTAATGTCCACCATGAGAGGTGGTAGGATATAATCGAACAATCATCGTTTCGTGAGGCATTAGTTTTCTATCCACAGAAACAATATGTTCTTTACCCATTAGATGGAGGTGTGTGTTAGTGTAGTTCAAATTATTCTCATAACAACATCCTAGTATATTTAGGATACTGGTTTTGTTATAAAATAAAGTAATAAAAAGAGTTTAGGGGTTGGATAAGTAAAATAGAAGAAAAGAAGTTAAGAGAAACCATTACCTTTAATTTGGGTAACTCCCTTTGGTTTGAACCAAACAAACTTCTTGAAGTGACTTCTACCTAAGGTAAGGAATCTAAGTGGAATATAGGGATATTTAGATCTTATTTGGGAAGGTTTTGGACGAGCCAAGGGGCTTGAGATGTGTGAGGAATGAGTTAGAAGTGGTGTCCTTTTATAAGGGAGAGGAGGGGCTCTTTTGGAATGTTTAAAAATGTTATTTTATTATAAACTTATCTTCGATTTAAAATAGTCAAAAACTCATTAAATTTGAAGATAAGATGACTCATGTTATAAATAAAATCATCCAATAAAAATTGGATAGTTTTTGGATATTTTTTTAATATTAATAATCTTATTTATTTAAATCATTTATTAATGAGGTGAATACTGCAACATTATTGTGTCATAAATAATTTAATTTATTTGATGTCTAAAAATTATAAAAAAATACCATAATGTAGGAAATATTTTTATATTTCCAATTAATATTTATAGTAAAAAATATGACTTATATAACCCCATGTAAAAATTTATATACTAAAAGATATTTGTTAATTTCATTTTTGTCTTTACTTTAAGTTAATTAATATAATGTGTCATTATCACTCTTAAGTGGCTCCATGGGGTCCCAAAATCGACCAAAGGATGCCCATGGTCGGCCATGACTCATCCAATAAGGTTAGGACAACTGTTAAGGTAATTTTGTATTATTATAATATTTTTTTACCTTAAATTACCCTATTTACCTTTAACCGCGGTAAATAAAAGTCAAAAGTTACAATTCACCAAAAAAAATTTATCTTATTGAACCAAATTTTACTTAATAATAACAAAAATGTATGTCGGATTTTCAAAATTCAATTCACAGAAGTGGTAAAGTTTCATTTAAATGAAAAAGTCAGTTTTTTAACTAGTACTAAGTGGTTTTACTATTCATCAAAAATTGATGTTTTTCAGAAAAATACCAAAAATTAAGCCTAAGATATATTCGATATTTCGAATTCAAAAATTATGTCTATTTTACCAAATTCAAAACAAAGAGTTTGTATTAATTAATTTCAAATTAACTCATTTTTTCAAAACACATAGCGTGTTTTTAAGAAACAATAATTATCAAAAGATTGACATTTGATTATGTATAATTTCAAAGTGAAATTAATTTAAATTACCAACATTATATTAAATGGTAAAAATATAATCGAATTATACTTCCAAACCATTCATATTTATAATTGAACACTATAAATTATTCTGATTAAAAAAGTTGTTTTCAATTAAAACATAGTATTTTCCACTATTCATCAAAATATGAAAGTTATCAGAAAAGTACCAAAAATATATCCAAACTAAAATTTTATGTCTCACCTATAAATAAGAATTTAAATTCATCAAATTGAATATATAAAAGTGTCAAAGATTGGTTTTAAAAAAGGTTCTCCATTTAAAGGAGGTAAAGTTGCGTTTTTTGAAAAATACTTATTTTATCTAAAAAAATGAATTTGTTCTTATGTATAAGAAACCATAATATGAATGTTAAAATTATATAGAGTATATAAGATTCAAAACGAATTTAATACTATTCATAACTGCTTTTTGAACAGTTAGTGCGGTAAGTTGTGGTGCGCTCGAACTTGCTCTTGAGTGTAGCGCAAGCTATTGAATTACCTTAATGAGATAATGTACTATGAAATCATGGGGTGTTACATTATCCCCTCCTTCAATAAATTTATTCCTCACAATTTGAAATTTTTCTTAGAAAATAAATGGTTATAAATAGAAAATTACCTTTGTGGAAATCCCACATCAGAAATTGGGTTAATAAAATTTATTCCTAATAAGAGGGAAAATGAATGAAAAAGTTACCACCAAATTATGATCTTGATTAAGAGAACATTGGTGGAAATTAGAGACACATAATTGGAGGAAAAAAATAAATATTTATAGGAAGTGATTGAGGTCATCAATCACAAACAAGTGTACAATTGAGAGCCTCAAAGCGGTCAATCTAAGATGATTTAGAATATCCTCGGTTCAACAAAACCTAAGGTATTAGGATAACACATTTTTTGTTTTAATATACCTTAGCTAAAGTTTAAGAATTAATTTATTCATAGAAGAATAAATAAATAAATATATATATATACTTAATAAGTAGAGTTCCATCCTTTAGTTAATTTCTACCAAAAACTCATCTTTCCCTCTAAAAGATAATAGAACTAAAAAATATTATATTTATCCTAATATTATAAGGTTCTAGACATATAAAATGAATAAAACTAATTTATAATAACCATGTACTTCCTATAGGCTAGTGGTAGGTCATAAAGCCTTGTCACACTTTGGTTGTGGGTTTGATTCCTACAGCTTTGTCCGATGCGATGGGTTATCGCCCAACCAACAGGTTGTCCTTTTTCTAAAACTATAGTATTATAATATTCCAAAAATAATCTTAATAAATAATATCCAAAGTTCAACTTAATCCATTCCAACCTTTATAGCTATCCAAAATACTTCTATCCAAACTCACAGTCCAAAATTTATAAGGAAGGTAAACACAATGAAGACCCTTTTTGCCATGTAATAACATGTGAATACCTTCATCATGTATTCTATTAAAACATTGTAACACCCTAAATTACCATAGAAACTTATTGATTACATTCATGCTCCCTTATTCCTTATAGAATACTAGATATACCCCTTCTATCCAAAAATGTTGTAAGCTCCAACAATGATGGAATATACAAACCATTAATCAGTTCTAAGGTAGTTAATAATATCCAATATAATTTATCCAAATCAACCATCTCTTATTCCAAAATTACTACCTTAGTATCAGGACCATATTAAGGTTTATCTTTCCTCCAAAAATGTATTTTCCAAAAAAATTAACTTGTTGGTCAGTCACTTTTCATAGAACCATATAATCTCAAATTCTCAATGAAATAGTACTGCAGTACAATCCTTATTTATTTCCATAATTCATATAACTAGTACATAGTTGATACAAAACTCAAATGAAATAATTCTTTAATAAAAACATAAGAACACTAGTCATTCCTCTTCATATGTGGTAGTATCATAACTTTATTATTATCCAATAGCATCATTTGGGGCATACTCTGATGATTTGGACATTGATTCGCGTAGTGTCCTAACTTATTGCAGATAAAGCATTGTACATTTGAATCTTTTTTTACCCTTGAAATCACATACGTGGTGTCATTTTTTTCCACACTTATAACAAACTCCCATTCCCTTCAATAATTTACCAAGGTGATTCTTTCCACAATTATCATATATGGAAAAATCCTTCTTTCCCTTCTTCCCTTTATCCATCATTCTTTTTACCATCTTTTTCTTCTCTTGCTTCCCTTAAAAGCCATAGGACTCGGATAATTATTTACTTATCTTATTAACACATGATACTATTTCTTCATATGTTGAGAATACATGGGAGACTATTTTCTTTCTAAATGTTGTCTTAATACCATGAAAGATATGATACTTATTACTTTTTGGATCATATGTATTGCTGGAGTTCTCATTCCATCTACTTGGTGCTATTTCTAAACAATGAAATACACTAGGTCAGTTTATGAATCACAATTCATAATTTCAAACTTGTAAAATACCTAACATAAATTGAACAGTTTATGGATATAATCCATAATCATAAAAATGTTTTCTTTGAGAAAGTATTTACTCTTAAATCCTTCATAATGGATTGTAATAAAAATGTGAATTATCCTAAGCATATCCCTCGGGAGTGTCGTAACCAAGAGTACAACAAGGCCCATTGTCATTCCCCAGTTCCCATTTGAGTCTAGCTCAAAGTGGTGTTTTCAGGTTTAACCCCTAGGTACATCTGTTTCAGAGCCACCTCTACCTGCTCGTATCCAGACATGGATGTATTTTTTTGAAAACTCACAAAATCTCTATAGTTCCAAAATTCTAGGAAGTTATTCTATAATAATCCTCAAAGTATATATTAGGGTAATGTACTCTAATCAGATTTTATCT
This sequence comes from Viscum album, assembly GCA_963277665.1. NCBI lineage: Eukaryota > Viridiplantae > Streptophyta > Magnoliopsida > Santalales > Viscaceae > Viscum > Viscum album. Next base: position 857,092,199 of record OY728157.1, on the reverse strand, counting down.
AAATCTATTTCCAAGGTTGTTTCTAAACTTCTTCTAATACCAACTGTAATGCCCTGACCCTAGTTACCTAGATTCGGTGCATTATCACATAACATTGGCGTGATTACAAGGAATCAAGTCCCGAAGGACCTATGATTTAGAAGTCTTGGAAAATAGATTACATACATGAATGTTACATTACACTTTATAACATACAACACAACATAAATAATCCTTTATGAATTCCATTATTCCCTTAGCTTAACCCTGCATCTCAATCACAATACACTTCTTGGAATCATGGGAAAAATAAAATATAGAAAGGGGTGAGCTCAGATGCTCAGTAAGGATAACAATATAGCATAATTCTTCATAAATAAGCATAAAAATTTAAGGAAATGTATAATACTAAAACAAAATCCTTTTAAAATTAAACTTTAGTATAATATAGAAAATATAAAATAAAATAATGACATTTATTTATTCACATGGATATTATACTAGTCGAATAATCACATGCAATATCAATAGCCACTTTCATAATGATGAAATGCATAATGTCGAACTTTAATTTTTGTGTTAAGGCCTCGTTCCAGGACCTAGGGGATAACTGTAACCGGACCCCAACCTGGAGAGCCTCTGTAACTGGACTCCAACCTAGAGAGCCTCTGTAACCGGACTCCAACCCAAAAAGCCTCTGTAACCGGACTCCAACCCGGAGATCCTCTATAATCGGACTCCAACCCAGAGGGTCTTCTGTAACCGGACCCCATCCTAGAGGTCTTATTTTCACTGGTCCCCAACACGGAACATACTAGTCCCACACATTCATCTTAAGAAGAGGTTGAAATATAACATAAACATTAGTATTAAAACTAGCATACGAAATGTCAATACTTTAACCATAAACCATTAATGGAATAAAAATAAATCATCCACAGTCAAACATATCAGAAAACCTTAAATACAATATAGAATATTTTTATCATAATAAATCAACTTCAAATAATCTCACAATCCATCAAAGGATGTTTACATAAATGAAAATGATTTGTAAAACTCTTTGAGAGAAATATACCTTTTTCATGAAAACATTTAAAAGTTACACAATTTAAAATGGAAGGCATTTAAAGACATTTTTGAATCAAAGTGTCCCATACCACTTTGAAACTTTTGAAAGTAATTAACATTTTAAAACATTCATGTCTATATAAATAAATCCTTAAATCCATTTTGAAAACATGGACATTAATGAGAAAAAGATTTAGAAGAATAAATCATTAAAACATTTAAAATGATGTTTTATTAAAAAATTACCTTAAAAATAATCCCTTTTAAAACTCTTTTATAAAACATAGAAATGGATAATAAATATTTCCCAGTAGATACTTACGTAAAAACAAACTCGGATAATAAAGAGATTGTGAAATTAACCCTTACCGATTTGGTAACTCACGAAAGATACACCCCATGAAAGAAGGATTATTCAATGAAGTTGTAAATACACATAGATTAAATAATATTACACAAGGAATACAATCATGTCCAATACATACACCACACAAAAAGAAATAGTGGCTATATTGTGTGAATCTCATGGGAATAAGAAGTGAGATGAAATCCCATTACCACGTTGTAATCAATCGAGTCGTATGAACAAAAGTTAATAACCACCAAATAATTCATAGAATAGAATTAATATAAATATAATCATGATAATATATATCAAATTTCAATACACAATACACCACATTCAATAAATAAGTGGTGAACAATGGAAATCTCACGGAATTAAAAGTGAGATAAGAAACCCCTTATCTCAAGTCCGACTTGTCTTGTATGTTCCTTGATATTCCTGAATAATAATATTAAGTTAATTTATACATGATTAAGAAAATTTTTAAATTTTATTATTCCTTTTATATCCCTTATTACCTTGATATAATAATTAGTTAATTATTTGAGTTCATATTGGATATTTTATCAATGTTCGAAACTTGAGTAAAAAAATGAACTTGTTATAATTACAATTTTTCCATGTGGTCAAAAGTCCATTATATACAGAATTATATAAATGATTTAGATATAATATATATATTATATATACAGTATATATATGTATTTATAAAAATACATAACATTTGGATATAAGAAATGAAATGCACCGTTCATGGAGACGGTAAGCCGTACGTACGCATGAATGCTACTTTCATTTCTATTTTGTGTTTTAATGGAATTAAAACATAATGATACTTAGGTATATTATAATTCCAGTATAATATCATATATAATATCATTAAATAAATTCTTTATAAGTCCCACATAAGGTATTAACGAGTCATATCACTTTTAGGGGGCGGTAGTCCGCACTTCCTCAAATGAAATTATCACGTTTTACCCATAATGGAAACCATAAATGAATGATATAAATGGAAAATATAGAAGAATAAATAAAACATAAACACAATATATATATTATATAAATATAGTTTCATCTTAATTTCTACCATGAGAGGCGGTAGGATATAATTGAACAATCATCATTTTGTGAAGCATTAGTTTTCCATCCACAGAAACAATATGTTATTTACCCATTAGATGGAGGTGTGTGTAAGTGTAGTTAAAATAATTCTCATAAAAACATACTAGTATATTTAGTATACTGGTATGGTTATAAAATAAAGTAATAAAAAGAGTTTTGGGGTTGGAGAAGTAAAATAAAATAAAAGAAGTTAAGAGAAACCATTACCTTTAATTTGGGTAACTCCCTTTGGTTTGAACCAAACAGACTTCTTGAAGTGACTTATGCCTAAGGTAAGGATTCTAAGTGGAATAGAGGGATATTTAGAGATTATTTGTGTAGGTATTGGATGAGACAAAGGGATTGAGAGGTGTTAGGAATGAGTTATATGTGGTGTCCTTTTATAAGGGAGAGGAGAGGCTCTTTTGGAAAGTTTGAAAATGTTATTTTATTATAAACTTATATTCGGTTTAAAAAGGTCCAAAACTCATTAAATTTGAATATAATATGACTCATGTTCTAAATAAAATCATCCAATAATAATTTTATAGGTTTTTGATATTATTTTATTATTAATAATCCAATTTATTTAAATCATTTATTAATGAGGTGAATACTGCATCATTATTGTGTCATAAATAATTAAATTTATTTGATGTCTAAAAATTATAAACAAAATACCATAATATAGGAAATCTTTTTATCTTTACAATTAATACTTATAGTCTAAAATATGACTTATATAACCCCATGTAAATATTGATATTCTAAAAGATATTTGTTAATGTCATTATTGTCTTTACTTTAAGTTAATTAAAATAAAGTGTCATTATCACTCTTAAGTGGCTCCATGGGGTTCGAAAATTGACCCAAGGATGTCCATGGTCAGACATGACTCATAAAATAAGATTAGGACAACTGTTAAGATAATTTTGTATTATTATAATATTCTTTTTTCCTTAAATTACCCTATTTACCTTTAACCGCGGTAAATAAAAGTCAAAAGTTACTATTCACCAAAAAATATTTTTATCTTATTGAACCACATTTTACTTACTAATAACAACCATTTATGTCATATTTTTTAAATTAAATTCACAGAAGCGGTAAAATTTCATTTAAATGAAAAAGTCAGTTTTTTAACTACTACCAAGTGGTTTGACTATTCATCAAAAATTGATGTTTTTCAGAAAAATACAAAAAATTCAACCTAAGATATATTTGATATTCCAAATTCAAAAATGATATCTATTTTACGAAATTAAAAACATATAATTTGTATTAATTATTTTAAAATTAATTCCCGTTGTCAAAACAAATAGCGTGTTTTTAAGAAACAATAACTATCAAAAGATTGACACTTATTTATGTATAATTTCAAAGTGAAATTAATTTAAATGACCAAAATTGGATTAAATGGTAAAAATATAATCTAATTATACTTCCAAACCATACATATTTATAATTTAACACTATAAATTTTTCTAATTGAAAAAGTTGTTTTCAATTAAAACATAGTATTTTTCACTATTCATCAAAATATGAAAGTTATCAGAAAAGTACCAAAAATTTATCCAAACTAAATTTTTATGTCCCAATTCAAAAGAAGAATTTAATTTCATTAAATTGAATATATAAAAGTGTCAAATATTTGTTTTAAAAAAGGTTCTCCATTAAAAGGTGGTAAAATTGCATTTTTTGAAAAAAACTTCTTTTATCTGAAAAAATGAATTTGTTCTTATACTCTGTCTAAGAAACACATAATATAAATTTTAAAATTATAAAGAGTATATAAGATTAAAAATGCAGTTAATACTATTTATAACCGCTTTTTGAACGGTTAGTGTGATAATTTGTGGTGCGCTCGAACTCGGTGTTGTGTGTAGCGCAAGCTATTGAATTACTTTAATGAGATAATGTACTATGAAATCATGGGGTGTTACAACAATGAATACCATGATGGTATGAGGAGCTAAAACATACTACTAATATGTCCATGTTAGTGATCTCTTGACTATAATAGAAATCATTTTATATGCTTATCTGTCTGCCACAAATACCTTGTCTTATTATTAAGTTATGACTTCATGGATAATGTTATTTATTTCCTTAGGATTCATGACATATGAACTTACAATAATGATTTAATGATTCCTTATTATGATCATTGAAACACATGGTGTGATTTTATATTTTCATAATTATATTCTCATACCCTTATTCTCATGACAATGTTAACAGGTCTCCCCTGTTTACCCTTACTAAGAATCTAAGCTCACCCTTTTTCATATGTTTTCTTTTCCCCTTGTTATTATGGAAGGTTTTATATGGATTACTAGTGGGGAACATCTTTATGGGATATGTTGTAGATATTTCACTATATTAGAGGTATGTGATCCAATTTTCCAAAGGTACTAAACTAATAAAACCTTTGGAAGGGTCATTGTGTAATGTATTAAGTATTCTGAAAAATTGATGTAACATTAATTTATAGAAAATGAAGGTCATAATTTTTAGTGGTTTAACATAGATATGTGGTCTTTTACGATGCATCTGGTTCAATTTTGTGATGATTTATTATACATGGTGATCATTTCAATTCTTATGGCCCTCAGTAGCTAAGGCCGCAAGGGAATAATTATCCAACCCATGACCTGGAACTCACATTTTTGATGCATGCGCCTAAGATTTGGTGGTATTAACTTTTGAGAGAAATTAATATTGTGTATTTTGTCCACAATAACTTGATTTACATCTTCTATCATAAATATTTAAATGTTCTCTAGAGGTGGTTAGTGGGGTACCTACAATCCAATGATTTTGATTTCACATATACCCTAGATAAAGGGATCATCGTCATGGATTCCTTGAGTATAAAACATCCAACCCAAGCTATGAAAGAATATTTTTAAGATTGTAATTTGATGGATCTTTTTTCACAGTTTCATATTGTATTCTGGGAATTAGGGGTCATGGTTTTCCCAGTCAGTGTTCATTTTACCTCTTGTCTTCTCGAAGTGATTATTTAGAAACTATATATTTATATTGAATTCTATAGAATTGGGGATTGTCTGTATAGTAGGGAGACAGTTCCTTGAGTGGTCACTCACCATAGAGGGTATTCCATGTTATCAGAAACTTATTTTTACCATTATTGGATATAAAATATATTTTATTAGATTTCCATAATTCTCAGTGGGAAGTTCCCCTAGGAACCACAATGATGTTTTATGACATGTGATGATGGTTATGTTGGAAAAGTATGAGATAAGAAATTAATTATTTTTTTTCACATTGTTATACTTTTTAATAGGTCAATGATGATAACTAGAGACCTTTAGTTTTTCAACATCCACATACAATTCCAACTTGTAAGTGGGGTGACATCTCTATGGACTTTTTAGTTCGGTTTCCATGTACCGTGAGAAAGAAGAATACAATATAGGTTGTGATCGATAATCTGAACAAATCAGCTATAATTATACCCATTCATTATTAAAATATCATTGAGGATATGGTAAATATCTATGTGAAAGATATTATTCTTTTTCATGAAGTTCCATCACCTATATTCTTTGATAGAGATCCCCGGTATAATTATCTCTTTTGGAGAGGCATTCAGGAGGCACTGGGATCTCATGTTCATTATATTATGGCATACCATCTACAGTCAGGTGACTTGATAGAAATATCTATAAATATTCTTGAGGATATAATTCAAACCATCATTATTGAATTTAGTGGGTCTTGGTATGACCATTTATGGCTAGTTTAGTTGACTTATTACAATAGCTACCAGTATGCGACCAGAATGTATCCTTTTGAGTCCTTGTATGTACGAACTTGTATATCCATTTTTATTGGTCATAGATTGGTTAAGGTTCCTTAGTTGGACTGAACATGGTCCATGAGATAACAAAAAATATTCCAGTGATTCATTATAGAATTTTAACGACAAATTACTATTATAAATCTTATGTTGATCATCATCGAAGACCGTTGGAGTTTTTAGTTGGCGATAAAGTGTTCTTGAAAATTTCACCTCAGTTGGGTAATCGATGGATTGGGAGGAAAAGGATGATTTATCCTTGTTTTTAGGTAACATTCAGGTTTTTTATAAGGTGGGGAAAGTGGATTACCTTTTATCACTTATTCTATAGTTGAAATTGATACATAAGGTATTTCAAGTATCAAATCTACAAAAGTATTTTTCTGATCCATATCTTATTCTAAGCTGGAGTGATCTTAATGATGAACATGATATATCCAACACTGAGAATACATTAAATATAGTTGATTATAAAACCTTGGTACTTTTTTAGATGCAGATAACTTTGGTATGAGTGATATGGAATGATGGTTATGATACAACTGATACATGGGAGAGGGAGGAACTGATGAGAGTGTAGTGGTGTTGAATTTTGAAAAATGAATATTATTGATAGGGTTTCTAGGGACAGAAATATTCTATGGTGGGGAGGTATTAACATCATATTACTGTTTTCAGCAACTCCTTAACCCCTATTTTTATCAATCTTTGGATGGGTCCTATTTTTTGGGTTATTCCAGTGATCCTTTTAATGTTTTGTAAGGATTCTATGATGTTCTTGGTTGGCACATGGTTTTCTAAAAAAGTACATCCTAATAGTGAAAATAGTGTTATCACTAGAAGTGAGTGTTTTCATGGTTAGAGTATGTATTTAAGAACCATTCCCCCACTTAGTAAAAACTATGCACCCCTGTCGTGGTGAAAATGTTTAGGGTTCACCATTTTACAGATCACACAACCCTTCCCATCTAACTATGCATATGAGAATTCATAATTCCAAAAATATAATTTAAAATCCAAAAAACCCATATTTATGTTCCTAGAGAGTCCATTCAATCCGAAAATAATTTCAACTTCATTGTAGGATCCCTAGATGTTATTTCGGCTCCTCCAAACCCCTTATGAATTATCAAATAATGAAAAACATTTTGATCCATTCCCTATAAGAGTTCATCTAACACTATCTATCTTCCACTCTCTTCCTCAATCCTCTCTAGTGTTTGATATATATCCTTATTTTTGGAGGATCTAATAGCCATTTTTTATATCTTGAATCCATATTTGATTTACTAATATCTATTTTCAATATTCTTTATTGGGGAATCCTGTTGCAGATGTTGTGTTATGTGATATCATGATCTTCGGTAGGTGGTTCCATTTTAGTTTGTCCAATAAATTAACCATAAATTTATTGATTTAAATTAAATTTCCTTAAATTGGATTATGAATATCCTAATTCTCTTCTAATTTGGACTTAAAATTTCATTAGAATAAAATTGGGGGAAAACCCCCAATTCTAGTGAATTAGGGTGGGATGCTGGAATTTTATGGAAATTGTGAAATTAAATTAGGGGATTAAATTATCAAATTGATTTTTGAAATTTATTTCAAATTTATTTTTGAGAAAAAAATGATTAAATTGTTTTTTTAAGAACTTGTTTGGATATATCTTAAAAAAGGAATAATTTAAGTAAAAAATTATTTTAATTATTAAATGGAAATTTCCATATTGAAATAAGAAATGGATTAATTTTATTTCAAATAGTTTTAAAATAAATTTTATATAATTGATTATTGTTTGATAACATGAAAGCCTGAGTAGTTAGTGATTTATTTCAGACAACAATATATTGACTCATTACAACTCTGAAAAAATAGTATTGTAGGTTACATCCCTGATAGGATTGTGATGAGTCTTTTATGACATGTGTCTGAGAGACATGTGTACACAAATTTCCATGATCACCTGTTCTAGTGTGTGAGGTTCCCATAACTAATAACTATCATACCTATTATTAGAAGACCATGTTTCTTGTTTGTGATTATTTTGATACAGTTCATTGTTTGTAATATTTTCTATACATGCATTGTGAATTTATATAATCTAATTTATATAAAATATTGATTAAACCATTACTTTTTATTATGTCCATAAATATAAATTTTAGGAATGATTTGTTTTAAATATGATTTTGTATATCCATTCCATATTATTTAAAATTTAATTATTTATTTTTTAAATTTATGTGTAATTTTATTATATAATCAATAGTGAGACCCTATTGGGATTTCAGTTCAGAGTATAACGACCCTTACATTTCATACATAAACAGTACATAACATCTACAGAATACTATAAAAATATACAAACAGATGCCCAAATTATGTACTAGTATAGTGCCTTTGGGAACATGGAAACATAAACACTAATATTTAAGTGAGATTCATTATCTCCCACTAGGTTCTTATTGACTAGAACCCTTCTTAGGCACATAAAACATAATACATATCCTCATAACCTAGATAAGGAAAAATAAAAAGGGGTGAGCTCAATTTCTCATTAAGGGTAAAAAATGGAGATATGTAAGCATACTCATGAGAATAAGGGTATGATAACATGATCATAAAAATAAAATATCATACCCTCTATATGTAAGATCATATATATAAATCAAGGCATAATGATTGGTAATTTACAAGACATGAATCATAAGTAAATAAAGAAAATAATCCAAGAAATCATAACATAGGAATAAAACATGGAATTATGGAAGAAACATAAGCATATATAATGATTTCAATAGTAGATAAGGCATTTCTACCAAGTGCATCATTTTGGACAAAGTACTTTACTAAATCGTGTTCACAACCCATTCCAACATTGTATTACTGAATCAATTTCAACCCTCATTCTAGCCCTTTATTAATGAATTAGGTTCATTCCCCATTCTATCCCTCTAATATAGATCAAAGTTAATTTCTCATTCTATCCATTTCTATCTGATTAGATATAAATAATTACCCAATGAATTAGAGGGATATACAGGTCCCACCCACCTCATAATGAAATTGTACATACATGTTCCATAAGATCATAAATAATCATATCATAACCCATGAAATGAAATGGGAATTAAAAAAAGTAAACATATCATAACCTATGGAAAAAAGATACATGTTTCATAAACATTTCATCAAAATCATGACCTAGGAAAATAAGCAGATTTCCAAATCACATATCCCAAGAAAGAGAAACATGTTTCATAAACATCATTCCATCAAAAAATAATCCTTTAAAATATAGAATATGAATGTAAAAAACTGAATAATTTCCCTATAAAGTCATGGGTAACACAAATAGATGTTATCTTAGTTATGAAATAAAGTTTAACGGTCTTCCACAATTTTATTTATGAAAATACCCTTTATGCACTGAACACCATTTTTTATAACATAAAATCTTTTTCTTTGAAAACAGATTTGAAAAAAATAAAGAAATAATTTAAACCATAATTTTTTTCAAAATACCATTTTCCATGAAAATGGTCTTTACTTATATTTTCAATTCATTTTTGAAAACATTTTTTAAAACTTGGTTTTTCAATTCAAAAGATCTCCAATAGAAGAGAGAGAAAATCAAATTTCACTTGAAAAAATTATCTTAAGTACCAAAGAGTGAAAAAATTATACTAATACATGATGATATAATGAATAAACATATGTGAAGAAAATTCATGTATATTATTGAGATATGGATCATAATATTTCATCAATGTAACAACAAACATAAAAATTATAAAAAAGAAATGAGATTGCCTCAATAAACTCATATAACATGGTAAGTTGGGATCATACTCTTTATATAGTAAATATAAATAAAAGAATCATAATATAATAGTAAATAAATTAAATTCATTATATGACATGTAAAATGGAATTATATACACCTCAAAATAGAATTTAGGTGCATAACAAACCATGTGGCTAAAAGAAGGATAATTGAGACAAAACTATTTTACTGATTTGGTAACTTTTGAAATGTACACTACATTAAATAAATATCATTGTATAGATACATGGATACCCAAATATTTAAGTATAATATACATATAATACAATCATTTTCAATACATTCACCAAAAGAAAGGAAATATTTGTGAACGTAGCATGTATCTCACAGAAATAAAAAGAGAGATGAAATCTCCTTACATTGTGACTTGACTCTCATTGTAATCATTAAAACCACATGTATAATAAATATAAATTTAATATAAATATTTTACATAACCATATTATTATATCTAATACCATATATGGTTTTATTATGACCTTATATTACCCTCTTTGTAATCATCCAATGTCAAGGTTTGACTTCGGATAATATTCTCTTTGTTCTTCGCATGTGTCTTAATTTGTTATATCGTTGGTACTTATAATTATATCATGATTCAATATTATAAAATATTATATAAATAACACTTACATAAATTATGGTTTTATTATAATAATCTATATAATATATAAGTAATAAAATAGAATACACCATTCATGGAGATGGTAAGCTGTACGTACGAATAAACGTTGTTTCCATTTCTATTGTCATAATGAGTGAATGGAAGAAAATGAAATATATTTATATGTTTATATACTTATTACTGTAGATTTATGATATCATATATATCATATATATTATATATATTCACTAAAATCATCTATAATACATTCCATGTATTGTATGAATGAATCATATTACTTTAAGGGTGCGGTAGTCCACACATCCTCACATGAAATTATTGTATTAACACCAAATGGAAGTAAAAAATAAGTGTTATAAAAGGAATAAAAATGATTAAATAAATAATAAATATAATATATGACATATATAAGTATAGTTTCAATCATACGTTCTACCATGAGAGGTGTTATGGAAAATTGAACAATCATCATTTAGTGAGGTGGTAATTCATCGCATATAGAAACAGTTTTTTCATTACCAATTAAAAGGAGGTGTTAGTTTGTATAGGTTGAAAAAAATGAAAAAGAAAATCCTGAAATTTTTAATATACTAGTGTTGTTATTAATTTTTGTATGAATGAATGTGGATGGGGTTTTAGAATAAAATAAAAGAAATGACTTGAGAGAATATGTTACCTTTTAATCGGGTAACTCCATTTGGTTTATGCCAAAATGATTCCTTGGATATACATATTACCAATATAAATACTATATGAGGAATAGAGGATTATGGGGAATTTTATTGGACAAATATTTTCCAAAAATAAGATATTTGAGTAGTGTGAGGAAGCGGGAGAGGTGATGGCCTTTTATTGAGAAGGAAAAGGACTATGTTGGAATTTTTTAAAACAAGTGTGGTGTACACATGTTTTTACCTAAAACAATCCTTACAAAGATTGAATAAATATACAATTAAATGTTTATGGATGATATATGTCCATAAAAGTTTTCTGGACAAGTGGATAGGTCATTTTGGCCCCTAAGATTATGGTTTAGACCCTAATTAATCTTAATTTGACCTTAATAATTGTCATTAATTTTATTCACTTTTATTAATCATTTGGGTCAAAAATCAACATGATATAATTAGAAACTAAATATTATAATTAATAAAATGTTTTATGTCATTTTTTCAAAATTTAATTTATATAATTTTAATAATTAAGATTAATTCTAATCCCACAGACGAGATGAAATTACATGACTTTAAATTCGAAAGAAGTTCAAAAGATTATTATATTTTTATATTCAATTTCAATGTAAAATTTATTAAAATTAACTAAATTTTATTAAAATATGTATTATTGATCTAATTTTATCTTATGAAAAATTGGAAATATAATTTAACATTTAAAACTATTTAAACGAAGAGGCAGTTTTTAACTAAAAAGTATTATTTTTCACTATTCATAAAGAAATAAGTTTCTCAGAAAAATACCAAAAATTCACCCTAATATAATTTTGAAATAATAAAATAAAAAATTAAATTCATTTTATCAAATTCAATTTCTAAATGTGTATAATTTTAATTTTATTATTTTTCATAGAAGGACATTAAAAGTAGTTCATTCGAGAAAATGTTATTTTCAAACATATAAGGACTTTAACAAAAATAAAATATTTCATTATAAATATGATTCATTGTTATATAACAATTAAAAATATAGTTTAAATTTATTTTTTACTATTCATATTACGATGTTTAACAGTTGGGTGATAATTATCTTATTTAAATAATTATAATAGAAAAATGATGTTTCGTAGAAACATCGAAGTTGCATTTAACATATGCTAAGTCAGTATAGAATGCAAAATTTGTTGAGTCGATGTTACTTTTAATGTAATTCTAGTTGGTGATATGTAACATAAACCAAGTTAGTTCCATGTGAAAGTAATGTTTGACTTAGTACATTTCAATACATAAATTAATATTTAATTTATTCAAAAAAGGGACATAAAAAATCAGGGTGTTAAATTCATCCCCCTTTAAAATGAATTTATCCCTCATAATTCATCTCTCAAGTAAAAAAATTGAGGATAATTCTATATCAGAATATCCAAAATTTCCCATATAGCTTCCTCTAGTTGGTGATTTCTCCATAAATCTTTAACCAGATTCGTGGTCCTGTTTCTTAGAAATTTCTCGATACGATGCAGAATTTCAATAGGTTTGTCATTGTAATAAAGATCCTACTCCAATAGTATGAAATCTAAGTTCATTGCATGTGAAGGGTCACATATGTACTTTCTTTGGAGAGATACATGGAACACATCATGTACATGAGATAGATTTAGAGGAATTTTCAAGTGATAGGCTATCATCCTGATACTATAAAGAATACCAAAGGGTAATATATACCTAGGGATTAGATTCCCTTTATTATCAAATCTTGTAACCTTATTCCAAGGCCATATTAATAGAATCACTTTCACTAACCTCAAAATCTAGGTCACGATAGTGGTTATTAACCTATATTTCCTACCATCTTTGAGCTTCCATGATATGTAGTTTTATGGTTATAACCTTCTCAAATATTTCAACAGAAATCTCATGTCCCTATAGATTTATTTCTTCAACCTCATCCCAGAATTTTGAATCTCTACATTTCATCTCATTGAGGGATTTATATGGCGCCATCTTAACGATTGAGTGAAATTTATTGTTGTATGAAAACACAACTAGGAGAATGTGTTGATCCCAACCACATTTTATATCTAGAGAACAATATCTGAACATATCCTCTAGGGTTTACATTGTTCATTCAGACTGACCATCTATATGAGGATGATAATAAGTACTGAAACTCAATTCTAAGTCAGGTGTTTTCTAAAGAACTCACCAGAACATTGATGTAAAACTCATATCCTGATCTGATACAATATAATGTGGTGCTCCATGAAAGCATACAACTTTTTTAATGTATATCCTAGAAAGAGTATTTGGAGAGAAGTCTTATCAAATAGTAATGAAGTGTGTTGACTTAGTAAGGTGATCGATTACCACCCATATAGCAATACATAATTTAGAGGTCTTGGGTTGTCCTACAACAAAATCCATAGTCACGCTCTCCCATTTATATTCTAGTATGGGTAATGGATGAAAAATACCTTTATAAATTTTTACATCCTTTCTTTAACATGTTGGAATACCAAGAACTGAGATACAAACTCTATGATATCTCTTTTAAATCCATCCCAAAATAATTATTCATTCAAGTGTCTATACATTATCGTACTTCCAAGATGAATAGAGAATGAATAACTATGAGATTCCTCTAATATCTCTTTCTTCAAATATGGTATGGAAAAAACACATATATAGTTCCTAAACCTTATCATTCCATACTAATCAAGGTTAGACTCAAGAACATTTCTGACTTTCTTTTCCATCTCTTCGTCTACCTTCTACAGATCATCAATATGCATTTGGATAAGGGGTTGGAAATTTATTCAATAAAGACAAGATTTCCCCCCATCCATCAGAATTTCTAGATCCATCACTTGAAAACATAGAAATAGTGGATCTTTTTGTGATCCTCATCATAGATAATCTAACATGATCCTTCTGACTAAAAATATTGGCCACCTTTTTCAGTTTATGAGTTTGGTAATGTATTGAGTAGTCATAAAACCTTATCAACTATAAAAATATTCATTGGATCATGTGAAACTACATCTATTTGAATATATATAGAATACTTTTATGATTAGTATATATATCACACTATTATCCATAAAGACAATTCATCTAAATATTTAATTTAAAAATTACAACAATTAATTATAATCCATTTTTGGGTAATTTTTCACATGAATCCTCAACATTCATGAGGAATAAGATATAACCATGTTATTATATACAATAAAACATACCAATCCCCACATTGATGTATAATTATATATTACAATCTATTCTCTACTACATGGAAATATATGAACAAGTTCACTGACTATCATTCTCTTCAGTTGCATGAAATTTTCCTCACATTCATCTGTTTAGAGGAACATGACGTCCTTTTGAGTTAAAATGGACATATGATTAGATAGTAGTGAGAAATTGTGCATAAACCTTTGATAATATCCAGCTAAACCAAGAAATCTATGGATCACAATCTCTGTGGTTGGTCTAAGCTAGCATTCAATATCATTTGTCTTTGATGGATATACTTCTATACCATCTCTTGTTATTATGTGACCAAAAAATTAAACCTTTGGAAGCCAAAATTCAAACATTGTAAATTTTTCATATAGTTTATTCTTCCTTAGGTTATTCAATATAAATTTCAAGTGATATTAAGGCTATTTATTATTCTTTCAATAGATATGAATATCATCTATAAAGACTACCATAAACTGATCGAGGTAATATCTAAAGACTATATTCATTAAATCCATTAAGATATCAGGGGAATTAGTAAGTCCAAAATGAATCACTATATAATAACAGTTTCTATACCTTTTATGGAATTATATCTTGGGTATATCCTCTTTCTTGAACCTCAATTGATGATATCTAGAATGAAGTCCAATCATGGAAAATTATTGATATCAAAGTAGTTGATCAAAAAACACATCAATATGGGGAAGGGGATACTTATTATTGATTGCGATCTTGTTCAAATCCCAATAATCAATGCATAATCTCTTTGATCCATCATTATTTTTCACCAAAAGAATGGGTGCAACCCAAGGTGACTGAATTATCCAAACAAATCCCTTATCAAGGTTTTATTGGAGTTGCTTCTTCAATTCATTCAACTCAATCAGAGAAATTATATAAGGAGTAATTAAAATAAGTGTGGAACTATGTATAAGTTCTAATAAGAACTCAACTTCATGTTTTGGTTGGGGACTAGAAATCATTACTGGAAAGACATCCACCAAATTATGAACAAATATTATATCATTAATGTCATTTTTATCCCCAACCATTTGAGATAAAAAACTGTTTTCAATGGGAATAAAGACCCATACGATGGATGTAATCTCCACAGGAAGTGTACACTTATCGTCACATTAGAGGATGATCAAAGGAGGGTTTTAAATATCATATTTGACATCCCTTCCTTTATAATTGATGTGATATTTATTCAAAGAAAACCAATCCATGCCTAAAATGACATAAAATTCAACCAATAGAATAATGACAAGATTTACAGGGAGCACATTCCCAAAAACGTCAATTAGAGAGGAATAATTGACATGAGATGTAATAATCATACCAATATGGTTTTACACTTCTAATTTCACATATAATTATTTTGGTGAAATTTTAACACCATTCAAAAATTATTTAGTTATGAATTAGTGGTTACATCTAGAATAAAATATGACATTAGTAGTTCTAGAGTGGATGGTAATTGTAACTTTCATCACATCATTTTCTCACCCCTCATTTTTTAGGACCCATACCCTAGGAACATTCCATGACTACCCCAATCCTACCTCCCATATGTCTGGGGCTGGTGACTAGTGCCAAGTAGGAATATCCCAAACAAATGGGAGGAATTTTCCTAAGTATCCAAACACACACACACAACTCCAAGACACTGATGCTGGAAAGTGAAAAAACTAAGTAAACAAACAGATGGTACAGTAGTAGAAAAATGAAGGTAAAAGGGTCTAGAATACCAACCCAAGAAAAAGTAAAAGTAAAAGAAAAATTATATAGAACACCTTCGTTGAAAACCCTACCTGATGAGTAGGTATAGAAACAGATGTCTAAAGACGCATAATCTCTCCTCGTCTGTTGGGTTACTCTAAGAACCACCTGGACCCGATCCTCCAAGGGATATGTCAAAGAATAGATCATATGAACAAGACACAACATGTTCAAGAATGTCCTGTGCAGGGGTGAGTAAAACAATGCACATTGGGTCACCCCGAAACATAATGTAACAGACCACAAAGGAAACACCACTAAGAAGATACAATCAGATCAAAACATGTATAATTCGAAAAAACATAGAAAAATATCATTTAGGTATACTCATAATGGATTCCAAGACTAAAGGTCTCATCCATTGCCATCCATAAGGTCCTGATCATAGCATGCTCGATCTGAGAGATCTCACTCCCCATGCAATCTGATAGTAAGTACTTAGAACAAGTTTACAAAAATTATTTGAGAGAACACCTGGTATTGATACGTTATGAAGTTACTTGAGAAATCTGGACTTGCTAATAGAAGAAGTCATGATATCACAACCAATCTATAGCCACATGATTATACATAAGGCATATTAAAATCTGACCAGTCATACAGTCTTCGCAAGAGACCTAATATGTGTCTCTACTAGAGACCTACTTCACACCCTCACAGAAGACCTACTCTTCCCCCTTGAAGGATACCAACTTCACGTCTTCGTAGGATACCTACTCAACGACTTCATTGGAGACCAACTTCACATCTTCGCTGGAGACCAACTTTGAGTATTTTCCCCATCTATTCACAGTATTCAATCCATAGTGCGATCATTCCAGGATCACCTACTCCTCATGAAAATAATTCATACATAAACCTCTATGAAAACTTGTGTAGAGTATCTCAAAAGTAATGCCTTATTGTAAGGGTTTTAACACAACAAACAACTTGTCAAATGGAAACACAGTATGAGAGTTATGACTGTTTTTGTAAAAAGGCCCTGGTTGGGTCCAGGTATGGTTGGACCCGGTCGTATCAACCCTACCCGACCTGGGTCCCACTAGACATGACCCACCGGTCTGACCGGACCTGCTAGGTCTGACCCAACCCGTTGGGCCCAACCAAGCCCACTCTAACGAGCCGATTCATCCACCCAGGATGAGGTGAAAACTGGGTCCCCACCCGATCAATGCGGGGTAGTCGCCGTGTGACTACCTTGTGATAGTTGTCACGGGGTCCCACCGTGGTCAAGATGGACTGCATCCCTCCTCCACGTCTGGCTGAGGCTTCCACCAGCCATCGATCTAGCATCCCTATATTCCGCCCACATCCACTGTGTCGTAGGTTCATCCCGTCTGGTGTCTTTGATACCATGCGTCACCGTCGACACTACCACGCGCTGCTGCCAGTGGCTCCCTCTTATATGGGCTGCTACCATTTCTGTGGTGGTCCATTATTCAAACCAGGAATTCCATTTCAAACCTCTGATCATCACTGTCTGTACCATGGGCTGTGATCCATGTCACGATCTATCCCAATGCATGTTCATGTGAACGATGATATCTTCCACACTAATTTGATCCATTTGAAACCATCGTCGTCACACATCTTTTATATTGTGTCAATCAAAGATCTAAAATATCGAATCTTATTTCTATGAATCATGTGTTAAATTATAGATCAATCACTAATTGTCGAGTCACGGGCCAAACAAAAAATGCTCACAGCGATCTAAGAATAGAGGGAGAAAAGCATAAACCAATAAGGAGGAACAGACCTTGATCATTTTCCATGGTGAGCTTGGTTTTTTTCATTATAATGATAAACATAAAACAACAAAAAATACAATATTAATCTCATATGACCTCACAAACTATTTAAACCCATCCTTTAAGAATGACCGATCTGCGGGCCAATATATATGTGGATTGGTCCACATTCCTCGTATAATATCAAGAACAAGGGGGAGGGGTAATCAAAACAAAAAACCCTACATAGATTTTGATCAGTCGACGTTGGGGTTTTATCATCATTGGTGATTCTTTGAGAGTCGTCATGATCTGTCATCTGATCAATACTTGATCCTTGATCGGTGATCCATGATATGCCGATGTTCTTCATCATTTTTTGTTCACCAATTAGAGGGAACCACCAATTCCGTTCTCCAATGTTTTCAGATAATTAAGGGGTTACGTGTTAACCCTAAATTCTTATTTAATTAGGGATAAAATAAAATGCTTCATCCCATTGCTGTGTTGTCGCGTTGCCACACTACTTTATTTATGAATGAAATTGTCTAACTCAGCACTGCGTCACAACATCACTACACCACTGTAAAACCTTTAAAATGAAATAAAATATAATTCATTTATTTTATTTTATTCTCCTTTAATACATCAAAAAATTAAATTCCGCAACCAACCCATGTCGGTCGATGGTAGGCCTTGCCTAAGGAGAACACCAAATTACGAACTCAACCATGGTCTCAAATTTCTAATCCCAGTCACCATTCATGTTTTATTAAGAATTTAAAATAAAATAATTTTATTTAATTATTTTATTTAAAGTTATTTAATTTTCGGTTTAATCACTGAAGACCCATGCTGACTAATGTTAAGTTACACCTAGGGTTATCCTTCCATCCTGAATGCAACGATGCACTAAAATTTATGACCCGAGTAACCCTTTAGAAGTTATTAAAATTTTTCCAAAAAATTAACTTATGTGAACTATTAAAAACATAACAAATTTTTTCAAACCAATTCGGGAACACTGGGCCACAGAATCGCATGCCATCTCAGTGCCTGGTCTAGTAATTGTCTGAATATTTTTCTAAAAAAAGAAAAAAACCTGATTCATTACATTATCCCCACATAAAGGCTTTAAATCCTCAAAATCCAAACTAAGGGATACCCAAAAATATGCGGGTATGAGCACGAACCTTATCCCCACACTCCCAAATACTCTTCCAGAGATTCTTGTGCTTCCACCTAGCATGAACTAAAGTAATTGACTTACTACAGAGGGTCCTCTTATTCCAATCCTTGATCTCCGTGACCATGATGCAAGGTGACAAACCTAATAAAAAAATATCATATATGTGATTCCATGGAGTTGAGTTATATCTTGTACATAGAGGCATCCCCATATCTCTAATGAACTATGATTCTAAATAGAAAATAATTAGCCAACTTGGCAACTTGGTCATTGATCTCCTAGATGGTATCATATACCTTGGATGTATATGTTAAACCCTTCATGTAGTCCATCAATCTCCTTTTTCACTCCCTTCCTAGAACCCCAAGGAAGAAAAGAGAAACCCCTTCCATGAATAGGGGTATGACACGGTGAGATGAAAAACAATGAAACTAATTCAAATAATCACTCAACATTCATATAAAAATGTAATCCTAGTTTCAACTAGTTTCATCATCCCAAGTGTCTACCTTGAATCCCATATGTGTATCTCGATGTATTTCACCACTATAGGTGTCAAATACTAAAACTATGCATCCTCAAGTAGGGATGACGTGCTCCCCACCATTCAAATATCAAACATGGGAATTCATCATGGAAAATTGATCATGTACATTCTCACCATCGGTATCATCATGTCATTCCTCCCTAACTCACTATAATACTGGAGGGGTAACAACAACTAATTAGAGGAAAGATGAATCATATATATCCACATAGGATAACTATAATGAGTCAAATGCTCCATTGCCTCATTCAGAAACTACACACTAGATCTCCTGCTGATAGAATCTTCTACCTCATTTCCCTTACCAGGAGTATACACTCTTTCCAAGTCATAGACTTAGTGGAACTCCATCCCACACCTCTATCTAAAGTTCAAAACCTACTGATAGAATATATACTTGATACTCTTATGGTCTATGTAGATGATAAAATTTTCTCCCATTAGGTAGTGTCACCATATATTCAATGTGAATACTACGATTTTTAACTCAAGATCGTGGGTTACATAGTTCTGCTCATGTGGTCTCAACTACGCGAAGCATAGGAAATCACCTCTGGCCTCTCCATCAGGACACAACCTTGATGGGTCCCAGATACATCACAAAACACTATGTACATGACTCACTCCTTATCCAAAATCAATATAGCAGTGATCTTAAAACTCCGTTTTAACTGTTGAAAATCTAGAAGTCACCTTTTTATTCATATGAAATGATGCCCCTTTCAGCTGATCTATGTGGTCATTGACCCTTTGGTAGTGGATACTATTTCTCCATGGTCACTTAGTTAAAGAGTTGGTAATCCAATCATAACCTCGAACAATAGGTCTTACTATGACCTTCCTATGGAAGTCCTCCACTGGAACCTTCAGCTCGTGAATCTCTATGAAATCCATCTGATATACTGATGCTAACTTTAGTGACATTTTTGGTTTAGAAAAAATGTAGAATTCTATCTCTCTGTGTGGAGGTAAACCTGGAACCATCTCATGGAAAGAAATCTTTGTACTACACCACTACTGTTTTGAACTTCAAACTCATAACATACACCACCTCAAGGGTTAGGATAACCAACTCAAGAGTGATCGGTTGTATGAGTCTATCTTGTTCTACATGGAATTCCTTTTTCTCTAACCAAGGAAGATACCATTCAATCACTATGGACATACCACACCCTTTTTCCTAATAAAATCATTCTGACCATGGACTATCTATAACAAATATATACAAATAATGACGACATAAGGAATCAATGCTTCCACCCATAGGATCTAACCGAATATCTCGCCTCAAGGGTAAGATTACACTATTGGCATAAGTGTGATAATATAGTCTCCTCCCATAGGTATCTCTATATGTAAGGGTTAATTCAATGGTTTAACTAGAAACTCTAAGTCTTAAAGAAGATCTGTGACAATGAAGAATGATTTTCACCCGTTTATATTAATACGGTAGCTAAGAGTAGACATGTATCATACCTCAAATCATTCTTGGATCCCTTAGGTCATATAACTTGACCGCATGCAGCTTCTCATTCCCCATTCCTCCATCTCCCTAAGCCTGGTGTGGACCACATGTTGGTGGTGGTGGTAACATGTAGAGATATATTTTACCTTCTACTGCTCTCCTAGATCCTCTAACACATCTACTTCCCTACAAATCCATAAATTCCTATCACTGTCTCTACCACCTTGTCCCATCAATAATTTTCCTATCAACAACATTATAGGGTGGAAAATCTCTAGTGAGATGTACCTAACCATCTCATGAAAAGAACTGCCTCTGTCAGAACATCTCACATGTCCATGTCTCTAAGAATAACTTCATCTTAATGCTTCAAAGATCTTTGCTCTTGCTTGCCTGCTGCTAGCATCCATTGGAGGTATCCATTCATCCAAACGACTATCAACCACAAAGGTTCCCTCTAGAATACTATCATAAGTGGGAAGGAATAGAAGAATAGAGTTGGTATGGATGTCCCTAAACACACCTCACTTGGAGTTCCGAGCCTTAAAACACTGGTCATATCATATTCACCAAGTACCTAGATTGGTTGGTATTCCTTGATGAATACTCATCTACTGACATGTCATCCTCTCAGATCTATAGAAGCTCTTGGGCACACATAACCATTATATTTTATAGTGATGTCCCCTTCTCTAAGAATGATTCTCAATATTTGTCAACTAAAGAGTCGCCTCATCAAAATATCAGGTTATCTAAACCCCACCATTGCTCTACTGATCCATGTATAAGTCTCACCAATATGACCTCCATCTAATCTAATGATGTCTTGAATGGATGGAGAAATCGATTAACACCTTAATCCATTCATTATCTTTCTATGAGTCAGGATCTCCTTAGAACCTGGGGGGTCTCTATCTCTGAAACTCATGAAGTGCGCTCAACATGCGCATCTCATACTCTAGTACTAAGAGTACCCTGTTCTACTCTGCAGGTGTTGGTATAGCTGGTACACCACCCAGAGGTGCATCTATGTTACAAATCCCTGTAACTATATATTGTCACCCCACAGATCACCCTTGTGATCATGCAATGAAATCCTGGCAGGCTGCCTCTATGAAAGCATCCTGAAAAAAATCAATATGTACAATTTTCAATAGATTATACCTATTTATATGACTGAAGAAAGACATGGAAAACATAACCCATTGCTATATTATTCATGTAACATCATTTTTTCCTACAACTATTGTTTTCATGCACCGAGTAAAAAAATAGAATATAGGTTCCTTGTGTATGGATATGCCGGTCTCTGCACCAACAGTGGATTCCCTCACCTTAATGTCGAAATCGAAATACTTAACTCTATTTCCCCAAAACTAACTCATAGACTCTGGGTTCTCAAGGTAGAACCGAATTCCATTGATACCACTCTGTCACAACCAGTCCCCTAGGGCCTGTGTTGTGACTACCCCAAGCCCTCCTCTCATTGTACAGGGGATGGAAACTAGGAACAAGTAGGTATACCCCAAACAAATTGAATGAATATTCATAAGTACATGAACACACGCACACAACTCAAAGAAACAAATGATGAAAATTGAAAATACTAAGTAAACAAACACAAGGTATGACAATTGAAAACTAAATCTAAATGAGACTAGAATACAAGCCCCACAAAAATGAATAGTTAAAGCACAAATCTATGGAACTCCTCTATAGAAAACCCTACATGAAGGGTAGGTACATAAATAGATTTTTTATTTTATAGAATCAAACCTCGTCTGTTGGGTCACTCTAAGCACAACCTGGCCTAGATACATAAAGGAATCCATCAAATCACCGATCGTATGCACAAGACACAACACATGCGGCCAAGGCCCATTTATGGGGGAGTAAAACAATACTCAATAGTTCACCACCAAAAAAAAAGGTAAAATACCAGAAAGGAAACACCACTAAGAAGATATAGTCATCTCAACACATGTATATGTAAAAAAAACATATAATAAGAAAATCCAATTATACTCATAATGGATTCCAAGACTCAAGGTCTTATCCACCGCCATCCATATGGTCTCGCACGTAGCATGCTCGATTCAGGAGATCTCACTCCTCAAGCTATCTGATAGTAAGCATGTAGAACAAGCCTACCAAAAGTATCTGAGAGAGCATCTGGTATCGATATGTCATGAAGTTCCCTGAGACATTCGGTCTCGCTAAGACATGGATTCTCGATTTAACAACCAATCCTTACCAACATTATTCTCCTCAAGGAATATTAAAATACGACGAGACATACAATATTCATAGGATATCTACTATGTATATCCACATGAGACATACTCTACCCCTAGTAGGATACCTACTATGAACCCTCGCAAGAGATATACTCTTCCCCCTCAAAGAATACCGACTCTGCATCTTCACATGAGATCAAATCCTCATCTTCGTAGGAGACCAACTCTGCATCTTTGGAGGAGACCAACTTTGCATCATTATAGGAGACCAACTCTGTGTCTTTGTCACAACCATTCACATGATTCTATCCTTAGTATGCTCGTTAAAGGATAACCTAGACCTGGAGCCAATAGGTTGTATTCCAAAATCCACTAAAACATGTGTATAGTATCTCAAAAGGACTGCCTTGTCATGAGGGTCCTAACACCACAAATGGATCATCAAATGGACACATGGTTAGAATGTTGTGGACCTATTTATAAAAAGTGACCAGTCGGGTCCGAAATCGGTCTGACCCAGTTGGACTGACCAGACCCAAACCAACCTATCGGGTTTACTCATCCCACTAGGCCCGACCCACTCAAGTGGTAAGGTTCGTCCTCCTGGGATGCAGTGGGCTCCATGTCCTCGCCCGATCAATGCAGGGTGAACCCCACATTAAACGCAACAATCCTTCGCGTGTCTGCCCTGTAGTAGTTGTTGTGGTTTCCCACTACAGTACAGTTGGACCACTACCCTCTACCATGGGACGTAACCTACAACCGCGTCTGTCCAAGGTCACCATCGATCGTCAAGTCGGTGGCCTTGTCCGCCACCCGAAGCCGTAGTGCTGCGAGTTCCTCCTTCCGAGTGGCCGTACTGCCATCAACGACTCACTCTTCTGTAGGAAACCTCCATTTCTGTGGAGGACCATTATTTGAATTGGGAATGTCGTTTTAAACCTATGGTCATCACCATCACTTCCATAGGCTCATATTCATGCCCCGATCCACCCCGATGCAAGGTCATTCGAACTGGGATATCATCCACACAACTTTGATCAATCCAATTCCATCGTCCTGAAACCACCGTCATTCCGTGTAAATCCTAGATCTGTGATAATGGATCGTTGTTCCATGAATAATGTGTGAAACAAATGATCGATATTGAATTGTCGAGTTGTATTCCAAATGAAGAATTACCATGATGAAAGGACAATGAAGGGAGAAAAGAATGAACCAATAAAGAGGAACATACCGTGATCATTGTTCATGGTGATCTTGGTTTGTTTCCATTATAATGGTAAACCTAAACCAACAAAAAATACAGTTTTAATCTCCCATGACCCTATAAATAGGTAAAACCCATCCCGCAACAATGAACGATCAATGAGTCAATCTGTTTGTGGATCGGTCCATGTTTTTCCTAGAATATCAAGAATGGGGGAGGGGATGGAAATCAAAACACAACACACTACACAGAGTTTAGATTAGTAGACATTGGGGTTCAATCATCATTGGTAATCCATTGAGAGTCATCAGGATTATTCATCTCATTGATCCCTAATCATTGATCCATGATCCATGATCTGTTGGCGTTTGTCATCATTTTTTTTCACCAATGGGAGTGAACAAAAAAAGCTTTTTCATGAGCTTACAGGGAATTATAGGGTTATGCATTAACTCTAAATTCCTATTTAATTAGAGAGAAGTGAAAATTCGGATCTCCATTGCAGTGTTGCAGTTTCGCCACACTATTTCATTTATGAATGAAACAGGCAGACTCATCGATACGTCATAGTGATGCTGCATCGGTGTGAAATTATTAAAAAGAAATAAAATAACTTTTTTATGTTTATTTTATTCTCATTTAAAATTCCTAAAAATTTACTTTCGCAGTCGACCTACACTGGTCAATATTAGGCCCCACCTATAGAAAACACCAAATTTTGAACTCAACAGGGGTATCTGATTTCTAATATGAGTCACCATTAATGAGTTATTATGATTTTAAAATAAAATAGTTTTATTTAATTATTTTATTTATAGTTATGTACTTTTTGGGTTTTATCACTGGAGACCTGTGACCACTAATGTAATGATGCACCTAGGGTAAAACCACCATCATTAACACAATGTTGAATTCTTATTTCTAATACGAGAACCTGTTTAGATTTTATTTCACATTTTCAGGAAAAACACATGCACATGTTATTAAAAACGTAATAGTTTTTGTTAAACCATCTAGGAACATCGGGCCTTAGAATCAGATGACGTCTCAGCACCTGGTCATGGAATTTCCCCAAAAAGTTATTCAACTAAAATAAGAAAAATCAGAGTCATTACAATATTGGATATAGAGATTGCATGTGATTTCCCCTTATCCCTTGGCTTAAGAGTTTTTTGATGTCGACCATCATCACTAGCCCTTGGGTTTGGGCTGTGGTTAGGTTATTTACTATTCTCTTTTCAATTATAGACTTGAATCAAGGGGGTGAATTCAATGTGGATTTTTCTATATTAGAATTTTGAGATAACGTCTTCCCATTATTTTTAAAATCATTTTACTAGTGACCTTCCTATCGACACTTAAATCATTTTCTAGACCCCATAAAGAAAAATTTGTATATGATTCTTCGCACATTTAGAACAGAAAAGTAAACACATCTTCTTTTCTCCATGGTTTTTATAGTTTATTTTGAACTCCATATTTCATTTATTGTCAAAATTATGGGGTTGATACATGACTCCATCCTAAATTTCAACCTTGATAGCAGAACACACAATCTATTCATAGGTACTAAATTCTCTTATGTACTGCTCCCTTCTGAGACTTAGCTTTAATCCACTAAAGGACATATCAACTTTACATTCTTGTTGGGTGATAATTACTAAAGAGTACCCCACAAGTCTCATGAAATTATCCTTATAGGTACTGATATATTCATTATCAATTTTTTTCTAGTCAAGGAAACACTTTATCGATCATCGTATGAAGAATACGAAGAATGTAATTATTGTAAAATAAGCTCTTGAAATTTTCCTAATCCATGGATTCCAATTTCATCTTGTTGCCTCATAATATTGATTTGATCCCACCACTATTCTATATTTCCTTCTAACCGATAGCCATACATAATGAATTTCTCAATCTCCAAACACTAGATAATGGATAATATCTTATAATTAGTACAGATTCAATGTTCAACAAAAAGTGGGTCAGAATACCCTCTGAAAGAATGTGGAAATTTCATCATTAAATACTCAATAGAAATTTGTTCCATCATTTTCTCATTTGGAAGTCCACCATGATTCATAGTTTGAGAAATCTGTGTGGGCATAATAATAAGGTTTTTCATTCCAAATCCCATAATATTTGGTTTCTCAGGAGGAAAATCATTTCATTTTCCATCCCAATCACCATTAATGTAGTTCCATTGGGTTCTAGACATTGAATAAATCCAAAATCATAGAGTAAGAAATAAATATCATATTGAGGAACCATATAATCATAAAAAGTCACTTATATCATGTCTATGTTATTAAATCGTCCTAAATATATGACACCTTAGGTTTATCCCAGGTTATTAATAAGAAAATTCTATTTTAATCCTTTATAATGGTTCATGAAGAGTTTGCAGATTCCCAAATCATATCCCACGAGAGTGTAAAACAAGGTGTACAACAAGGACCATTATCATGTACCATATTACCCTGAGTCTGGCTCAATAAATCATGTACGAGTTGTTACAACTAGGTACATCTATGCCATAGCCATATCTAATTGTAGTATCTAGAAAACTATGTATTTCTTGAAAACCAATCACTCTATACTCTACCAAAATTCTAGGAAATTTTCATATAAATTTCCTTAAACATAGAAATATACTTAGACATGTCCTTAGAGTTCTCACTAAGGTTTTATCATCCTAGATTCCAAAGGTTAACAAAAACGTTTATCTAATTCCAACTTTAGAGACCCTCAATTTTCATTAATTAATGTCACATAAAATTTTATAAATACATAAACCATTCAGTAAAATTACTCCCAAACACTGTAATAGTCTAGTTCCATTGAAAAAATCGAAACATAAACATTGATTCATAAGGGATCTATATTATCTCCCACTAGGTTCTTCTTGACTAGAACCCTTCTTAGACACATAAAACACAATACATATCTTCATAAGCTAGGGAAGGAAACACATAATGGGTTGAGCTCAAATGATCAATAAGGGTAAAAAAGGGTTATATGTAAGCTTAATCATGAGTATAAGGGTAGGAGAACATGATCAGGAAAATAGAAGATCATACAATACATATCAAAATATATATACATGAATCATGGAATAATATGTAGAAGTTCAGAATACATGAATCATAAGGAAATAAGGAACATAATCCATGAAATCATAACATAGAAATAAAACATGGATTTCTTGCAGACACAAAAGAATATATAATTTTTTCCATAGTAGTAAAAGAATTGTTGCTGAGACCATCTTAGTATACAAAGTCCTTTACTAAACTGGGTTCACACCTCGTTCTATCCATGTATTACTGAACTGATTTCACCCCTTGTCTGAGACCTGTATTACTAAACTGATACCATATCCTATTCCAACACTATTAAACTAAATAAAGTTCATTTTCAATTCCATCCATGTTTATATCATGAGATATAAATCAATAAGGGAGATATAAGTCACATACATCTCATAATGAAATCATACAGACATGTGCCAAAAGATCATAAATAATCATATCGTAACCCATAAAATTAAATTTGTTTATAATAAAGTAAATATATCATATCATTTAGAAAAAAATATAGGTTTCATAATCATTTTATTAAAATAATAACCAATGAAATGAAGTGGGTTTCAAAACCATATACCCTGTGAAAGGGAAATTGGTTTCAAAAATATCATTCCATTAAAACATAATACATTAAGAGAAAGAATATGAATGGAAACATAGAATATTTTCCCCATAAAGGAATGACTAACACTAATGGATGATATTTTAGTTGGGAAATAATTTTTAAATGTGTTTTAACAATATTTCTTAAGGAAAATACCTTTTCTGCATTGAACAAGTCTTTTTAAAACATAAAACCTTTTGAAAATATTTACATTTTTAAAAAGAATTGAAAACATATAAATAAGAGTTGAAAACCATAATGAAATTTAAAATGCTTTTTTCCTTAAAAATTGGTTTCAAAGATCATTTGAAAGTATTTTTTTTTTTGAAATCATGGACTTTAAATTCATTAGACTTCTGAAATAAGAGGGAGATGGTCAGATTTTACTTGAAAAAATTATATTAAGTACCAAAGTATGAAAAAATGGTACTAATACATGGAGATATCTTGAAAAACCAGAGGAGAATAAAATTAATTAGTGTTCTAGAGATATGGGTCAAAATTTTTCAGCAAATGAAACATAAATATAAACAGTCACGAAAAGTGATGGGATTATATCAATAAAATCTTATAACATGGAAACTTGGGATCATAATATCAATGTTAGAAAAAGAAATTACATGATGCTTAAAATATAATTAAATAATGTAAATTATGGATATAACATGAAAACTGGATGTATATACACCTATAATGAGAATTTAGCTACATAACAAAACATGAGTCTTAAAGAAGGAAAATTGAGACAAAACTATTATACCGATTTGGTATATTTTGAAACGTATATAACATGAATGAAAAATCATATAATTGATATGTGAATACCCTAGAAATTATTTATAAGATAAATTTAATTCAATCATGGGATGTACATACACCACACAAAAGTAAATAGCGGAGAACATATCATGTATCTCATAAAAAATAAAAGTGAGATGAAATCCTCTTACCTTGTGTCCTGAATCTAATAATAATCATTCAAACCACCTGTATAATAAATATAAATTTATTATAAATCTTTTAAAGAACCATATTATTATATTTAATTGCATATATGGTCTTATTATGTCGTTATATTACTATATGTTTAAGAATCCTATGTTAAGTTTTCTTTTTCAAATAATATTATCTTTGTTCTTCGCATGTCTCTTAATTTGTTATATAATTTGTCATTATAATTGTATCATGATTCCATAATGTAAAAAATGATATAAATAATATTTTTACCCATTATATGTGTGTCATAATAATATATAGTATATAGAAGTATAAAATGGAATACATCGTTCCTTGAGATGGTATGCTGTATGTACGCATGAATGTTGTTACCATTTTTTTTATCACAATGAAAGAAAGAAAGAAAATGAAATATATATATATATATTTATATCATTATTAAAGTAGATTTATGATATCATATATATCATGTATATTCTATTAATACATATTTAATTCATTCCATGTATTTTATGAATGAATCATATCACTTTTAGTGGGCGGTAGTCAACACTTCCTCAAATGACCAAATTAAAGTAAAGATATATGTGTTTTAAATGGAATAATTAAAATTTTAAAAAAACTAAATATAATATATAACATATATAAAAATATTTTCCATCCTAATTTCCACCATGATTGGTGGTAAGAGAAATTGAACAATCGTCATTTTGTGAGGTGGTAGTTCATCGTACAAATAAATAGTATGTTCATTATCGATTAGGTGGAGTATGTGTAAGTGTAGATAGAAACACTACTGGAAACATAACCTATACCAACAGTTTGGAACCATTGGTATAGGCCTCCAAACCGTTGGTATAGCCTATAACAACGGTTTGGAGAACCGTAGGCGAGTAAGCTGTTGGGATAGGTCTATACCAACGGTTTTTGGAAAACCGTTGGTATAGACCTATACCAACAGTTTTGAAAACCGTTGGTATAAGTAATATGAAAATATATACCAACGGTTCCATAAAACTGTTGGTATATGTATTTCCAAAAAAAAAATTCACTGGGATATGATCCCAGGACCTCCATTTTATCATTGAATGACCTAACCACTAACCTAACATGACTTTTGTGAACATAATTTCATAAATATATATATTTATTATCATAATTATTTTAAATTTTGATTTATAGAATGTTCTGGTTAAGAGGATCCGATAAAAAATAAAAGGACCCATACCAACGGTTGTCAAAACCGTTTCTATAGGTCTATACCAACGGTTTGGACAACCGTTGGTATAGGTACCTAGAATCTGGGAAGTGAAGTTGATATATTGGGGACTTTTCCCAATGGTTTGGCCAAACCGTTGGGAAAAGTGGCCACAAATTGGACCTTTCCCGATGGTTTGGCCAAACCGTTGGGAAAAGTGGCCACAAATTGGACTTTTCCCGATGGTTTGGAAAAACTGTTGGGAAAGCCTACCCTTTCCCAATGGTTTTGGAAAACCGTTGGGAAAATGGCCACAAAGTGGGCTTTCCCAATGGTTTGGCCAAACCGTTGGGAAAGGGGGTATAGAAGTGTTGGGAAAGGTCACATTTCCAATATTCAAATAAGAGAATAACAAAATCCTAGTATATTTATGATACTGATGTTGTTATAAAATATTATAAAAAAAAGTGTAGGTGGTGCGTAATGAAAATAGAAGAAATGACTTCAGAGAAGACGCTACCTCTTAATCGGGTAACTCTTTTTTGTTTATACCAAAATGAATCCTTGGATTGCCTTATGCGCAAGATAAGGACTATAGGAGTTTTTTAGGATTTGTGGGGTATGTATTGGGTAGGGATTTTATGAACATAATGGGTCTATATGTGTGGGGAGGTTGGAGACGTGGTGGTCTTTTATAGGGAAGGAAAAAGACTCACATGGAATTTTTGAAATCAAGTTAGGTGTACAAATATTATTACTTATAAAAAGTAATTCCAAACCAAAATAAATCAAGAATGGAAGGTTATGGAAAAAATATGGCCATTAAATGGGTTTTGTACAAGTGTATAGGTAATTTGGGAACCTAAGATTAAGGTTTAGTCCCTAATTAAGCTTAGTTTGACCTTAATCATTATGACTAATTTTATTCACTTTTGATAATAATATTTTAAAAAATGAACATGATATAATTAAAATATATATAATATAATAATTAAAAAATATTATGTTTCTTTTTCAAAATTCAATTCGTAGGAGGGGAAAATTAAAATTAATGCCAATCTTGTAGACGAGACGAAATTACGGGTCTTTAAAGTAGAAAGAAGTTTAAAAGTTTATTATATTATTATATTTAATTTCAAAACACAATTTGTTATAAGGACCTAAATTGTATTAATATATTTATAATATATATAATTTTTACCTTAAAAAAATTTAAAATATATTTTATCTTTAATAATTATTTAAACAAAATGGTAGTTTTTAACTAAAAAGAAGTATTTTTTCACTATACATCAAAAAGATGATGTTTCTCAGAAAAATAACAAAAATTAACTCTATAATAATATAGATATTATAAATAAAAAAATGAAGTTTATTTTATATAATTAAAATTCGAATTTTTTCGAAAATTAGTTTTATTATTTTTCACATATGGACATTAAAAGCAGTTAATTCAAGAAAATGTTATTTTTAAACATATACAGACTTTACTAAAAATCATTTATTTCATTATCAATACATTTTATTTATATAAAAAATTTATAAAAAATATTTTAAATGTATTTATTACTATTTATATTATTATATTTAATGGTTATGTTGTAATTATCATATTTAAATAATTATAACAGTAAAATGATGTTTCGTAGAAACATCGATGTTATGCGTAACATTTTCCAAGTCATTTATATGTGTAACATATGCCGAGTAAATGTTATTTGTAATGTATGCCATGTTTTTTACATGTAATATACACAATGTTGGTTCCATGTGAAAGAAATTTTTTACATAGTGATTTTAAATACATAAATGAAATTTAATATATTTGAAAAAAGGCCTATAAAAACTCAGGGTGTTACACACTACCTACATGTTTCATTAGGTGTTTTTATATTTCATTCTTCCATGTCCAAGTAAGGGAAATACACCACATGGAGGTGGATCTTTTTGTTGATATTTGGGGCTTGTATAACTATACCAATTGGGGAAAATCTTGTTTAACATTCCATTTTTGGAACATTGGTGTTTGTAATTTGGTTTTTTATACCTATTTGACTCCATGTACTTTTCTCTATGTCATGTTTTATTTTGATAATAATGACTTGTATCTATTTATTCATCTATTTTTGTGGAAAATTACCCTTCATACATTATCTTGTATGATCCCATGTGCTAGTACCCAACCCAAGGGGATCAGGAATTCCCTTCAAGACATGTCAGGACCGGATCAATTATCAAGGTACAAGGGTATTTGGGATATTTTTTCTACAAAAATCAACATAAGTTTATTATTATTATGGCAATGTAATATTCTGATTAATTGAATGGGAGGTAAGGTACTTACACTAAATTTACTTTCATTAATGTATATTTTATTATTATGCTCCTATATTCTTTTATGTGGTTTATATACAACACATTTGACATGTTATATCTTGAATTTATCTATTCTCATGACATGTAATTTTATTTTAATATTTTTGTTTCAAGAGGCATATTGTTCAAATATTTTAGAGTGATAATGGACATTTATTTTAAAAAATCCATTAATGTTTCTTTATTGCAATCTTTTTTAACACATTTCACTAATTTTAAAATGATTTTATTATGGAATGAGAGTTTCAAAAAGAAATATATTTCCTTCATTCATTTGTTTTCATTAAATGATATATTTGTATGAAACATATGAATTTATTTAAATATGAAAAAAAGGATTGTTATATTTTAATATATATGGAGACAATAACTTTTTTTCCACTGAAACCATTAATTTATGTTTGACATCCTTAACAAGATTTCTTGTTTTATTCAAAGAAAAAAACATATTTACCTTTTTCAAGGAATTTTGGAATTGAAAATGGGTTATTAAAATAAAAGGGTATTTTTGTAATGAAAATTGGGGTTAAAAAAACAATAAGTATGATATTCAGTGGTGATTTTCATATCGTTTTATAATTGTTTTTCAATTGTTTTATGATAAAAAATGTCTATTAAGAAAATGTTTTGTTAATTATGTGTAACATGAGAATTACATGTGAAATCAAAAAATGATATATAACTTATATAATGCATGTGTCCAAATTACACATGGTGAGACTGATATAGCTTATAAGATGGGTGTTCTCAGATTTCACTAGGTAAGCATAATATAACTTATATGATGGGTTCACCCAGATAACATCATTTGAGCTTGATAAGGATTATATAATAGGTGCCCCAGATAGATCCCCAAATAATTGGGAAATCTCCCTTTTCATAAAAGGAAAGAGGGAGTGAGTTGATAAATGGGTTCTCCTGTGGATATAACTAGGCTCTAGTAATATCAGAAACAATTTTAAAATGGGTTATGAATGTGATTCTCAATGTTTCCAATTTTTTTTGATATTATTTCTATGGTTTTAAAAGATTTTTATTGAGAAAAATTATGTTATTTATATTAAAATGATTAATTTCATTTTTTAAATGAACAATGAGATAAAGTTTCAATATTACATTGAAGTCCATGTTTTTAATTGGACTATTGGTTTCTCATTATTTATTTCCATTACTAATATTTTTTTTCCAACCCATATTTTTTTAAAAAAATCTTAGGGTTTAAGGATGGATTAGGAAAATTATGAATTAAAGTGGAATGTCATGATGATTTTCCATGAAAATAAATCATTATTTATTTTAAAAGTTTTATATTATTAGATATATAGAAACTAATGGAAATTTTAAACATTGTTATTTATGGTTATTTATATATGATTCATGACATATTTCTCTAAAAATATAAACCTAAAAATATGTTAATATGTAATAGATTTTATTCTTTAATTAAAACCTAAGATTATGTAAATTTTAAGAATAGGTAATTATATGTTTGATAATAAACATAAAAAGTTTACATGAGGGGTATTTCAATTCATTTATAAATAATATTGTGATGAATGTTTTCCAGAATTAAAAGGGGGAATTGTTTATTCATCGCTATTACATTTTATATCAAGAAAAGTGAATTTATGATTTATAGTGATGCTTAATTTATGGGATTTTTTTGTACATTGAAACAACATGATATTTTATTTTCATATGCATCACATAAATTTAAACCCCATGACTAGAATATACATATATATATCTATGAGTTAGCTAGTTTAGTTTTTTTCCTTTATCAATGTAGTAAAATCATATATATGACTTTAGATGTGAAATATATGATGATAATTAGATTCAATGTCAGTTGAACATGGGGTAGAGAAAATGGATACTAATAATAATGTATTAAGATTTAATAATTCTATATTATCCTTGCAAGTAAAATATGGTAGTCAATACCTTTGATACAAAATAAAATGCAATAATAGTAATGTCATATCTAGAACATTACCCCTTTGTTAAATATTTAATGATTGTTGGAATGAAAAATATGTATGTATAAAATCCCCCAATTTTGGTTCAAGGGTTTGTGAACATATAATTTTTAGACATAATAAATCACACAGTGGATAAATATAATGGTTTACATTAAAAGTTAAAACTCATATGGGAACGAAACACTCTAAATTTTGGCATTGAAATTGAAGGTATTTTATTGTGTGGATGAATATTATGTGTACCAAATGATTCTTAGTTGATGAATGAATTAATGTGTGAGGAACAAAACTCTATATTTTATATATTTCCTTGAAACACTAATATGTATTTATATATTTATTAATATTAATTTTTGGATATAATGAAAAAACATTCATTGTTACACCATGACATGTTTGAGTTTTCATCTTCTTAAAGAAGAATTAAAACTACTTTAGGATATTTTTTAGTGTTTTTAAGTACCTAAATAGAGATTTGAGATTATATACATGGATTTAATTTTGGGATTATTAAATAAATATCAAAATAATAATAATATTTTTCTTTTTATTGATATTTTTATCAATATAACCACTTAATCCCGATTTGAGAACATTTTTTTAATTGGAATAGAAATCACCATTTTTATGAGATTGTCTGGTTACATTGAGTACCTATATCTACTATATTAGATCATTACCGCATATTTAAATATATTTTTTAAAATGGAATTCAAAAGTTATTAGGTATTGAATAAATTTTAAATTTATCCTTTAATCCTCAATCTGATGGATAATGAGATCAATCAATTGTATCTTTGGATGATATGTTGTAGAGATACTCAACTGATTAATCTGGATGTTGATATCAAAATAATTCATTAGTTCAATTTTCATATAATAATTATATTCATTATTCTATATAGATGGAACAATTTTATGCATTATATGTCAACGGTGTCAGACCCTATTTTGTTGGAAAAAATTAAGTGAGAATGTTTTTGTGTTTAGAATTGTTATAATAATTGATAAAAAATATAAGGATGATTTATAATTAAATAAAAACATCTCAAATATGGAATAAGAGTTTCACATATAAAAATATAAAAGATCTTCCATTTTAGGTCGGGGATTATATATCTCATAAAATATATCCGTGGAAAGAAATAATGAATTTTGGTAAGAAGGGAATGTTTATCTCAAGAATTATTGGTCAATTTGAAATTCTGGAAACCATGAGATCCATTGTATAACTAGTGGATTCACCATGTCATTTTAATTATTTACATATTCAACATATTTTTATAAATTTATTTATGTAATTTTTCATTCAAAAAATAAATTGTATTATTTTAATAAATTATTTTGCATGTATTACATGTTATTAATTAATATTTTAAATTTTAAAAGTTTAAATTTTATATTGATAAATGGAAATAATTTTTGAAATTATCATTTCAAAATAATATTATTATATTTTTCATTATTTTTTAGAAATAGATGATTTTTATGTGAATAGTAAAAAATAGCATAATGTAAAATACCATAAAATTTCCTTTTATATGAATTATAATGTCACATATATGTTTTTAAATGTATTTAGACCAAAATATCTTACCTTTTGTTGATCATAAAAAAATAAATTCATTCAGGAACAATTACATACATGATTTTGGTGTAAATTAATTTATACAGTTAAAAATCATTTTTTTCTAAAAAGTATTGTTCATTATGTAACATGTAATTATTTTAATTTTTTTCACCAAATATTTAAATTTATTATTGTAAAATTTAATTTATATTTTGAATCATAAGGAAAAAATTATATAATAATGAGTCTTTTATATTTATTTAAAATAATTAAATTACATAGGAAGGTTTTTTTTTAAATTTTTATGTTTTAAAAGAGTTATAGATGGGCTTCAATTATAGGATACTCATTAAAAAAATAAAAAAATATTTTAATTAATTTGATATGTTGAGTTTATTATGATATTAACCAAGCATAAATTTATTTTTACTAATATTTAAAACTGTGCTACCAGTCTCACTTATAAATTGGAACGACCTCCCATCACTTATTTACAAACCATGAGCACTATAGATTTTTTTTTTTGAAAATTAAATCTTCAAGAATCCTCCCCAAATTTTATATTTTTTTATATCACCAAAAATCCAATCCTAGAAAGCTTATGGTGTATGTCAAAGGAATATATCCATGTAGGATGCATAAGTCTTAAATTTTTTTTAAGTTTTTTTATTCTTCTATGTAATTTAAATTTATTCATACCATCCAAATATAATTAAATATCTATGTTTACTATTTTTTTTTAATTTTCATCTAATAACTATTTTCTTCCTCATATTCATCCTATCTAAAATTAAAATGTTTCTCTTTTGTATATAAAAACTATTTTCTCGATGAATTATTATGACTCATTATTAATCACAAAATCACATAGAATGATATAATATTATATTTATTGGATATATATATATATATAATTGATAAAAATTTATTATTTTTATTGATATAATGTTATCAAAATTATTACCCTATTCCTAATGAAAAATTAAAACAATAGTTGTGTGTGTGTGTAGACTACCATATCCAAAAAGTGATGTAATTAATTTTATCATCACCATATATGGATTTTTATAAGGATGGAATGAATTAATAAATAAGAAATATATAATTTTATGAATAATATATAAATATAATCCTTTTAAAATAATTCATATTTTTTAAATAGAAAAATTAAAACTTCACTCGACTATACTTAAATACTACCTACTCTACAAAGGATATATTTAATTTTTTTCACCATATTATATAGATTATTTTAATAGTTCATTTACTATATGTAAATAATTAAAATGACATGGTGAATGTTATATAAACATGTACTCTATGAGTTATTTTATTCTACAAAATGTGTATTAAATATTAGGAATTTAACAATGTCAATATATCATACATAGATTTATCTTATTTAGTAAATAAAATTAAACATGATAATATTTGAATTGAATAGAATAATAATGTTAGAATGATCAATTTTTTTATTGTTATTGTAAATAAATATTATTATATTATTATTCTGGATATAGAGAATTTATAAAGCAATATGAGACAAAAGGTAATATAATATTCATCAAAACCTTTTTCAAAAGTCTTACTATTTTCCGTTCAAAATCATTTTATTCATTATTCATGTTACATTGAATTATAATATTTATAATCAAAATAATTTAAAAGGATATATTTTCCTCAATATTCATTTATATAAAGTGATTTTAAAATATATCTTTTTATATTTTTCTATATGAATTATGTTTACTTTATTTCAAATAGTTAAAATATTTTTTTTTACTTTTACTATGTGACCTTATTTTCCCACGACAATAGATGTTATTTATTATCATTTTTAAATTTTTTTTCAATAATGATTTTATCCCCATTCATCTTGGACATTTTTATTTCTAGGAGTTCTATAAAATGATATTTATCAATATTTTTATGTGAAGAGGGAATGTGATTTTTGATTATGGGTTTGATTGATTTTAAGGGTTATTATGATGAAAAATTGACATATTAATAATGTTTTCATCAAGATATGGTAAATGGTAAATTATGTTTAGAAGGAGAGCCCATGATATATCATACTAATTAAATGGTTAATTATTTTATTTCCCAACATAAAACATGGGAGATAACCATTTCATTACACACAATGAAAGGGTTTTATGAATAATTTAAAATGAGTCATTAATATAATGCCTCATGTTTCCTTCATGAGATTCACATGGTTTCTTATCGTTTTAATGAATTTATTTCAATAATTTTTTATTATATTTTTTTAAATTATTTTTTTATATTATAATTATTTATTATGAAAATGGTAATCATTTTGAATTCCAATTCATGTTTTTCACATGACTAATGAGTTTAAATTACTTTTTAATTTTGTTATTGATAATTTTGTTTCCATCAATGGTTTTCAAATTGTTTTCACTAATTCTATTTTTGTTTAGGAAAAATGTCTACGTGAATATTCTAATAGTGATGATTCATCTAAACTTATGAATATTTGTCTTTAATAAAACATCTATATAAATATAAGAATATATTAATGTGAAATAAATTTATAACATGGTGGAATTTACACTTTTAAATGTAATAGTTTTCCAAAAATATATAAAACTATAAAACTAAATGATCATCACAATGTAATAATTTGAAATCCTTTATATTAAACACATAATTATAGGGTGGTAATAATTGGTTGAATATATTCAGGGTATCAAATCCATCATGTAATATTCATGTATTCACCATAAATCTATATAATATCTTATGTGTTTGAACCATAAAAATACTCTCATGAATATCAGTAATGAGTAAATTCAGTTTCAATGGACAACTTTATTTTTCATATTAATCATGTACTAATAAGGATTTACATATTCTCACCCAATATAGCCTTCCACTGAGAGACACGTTTTCATATAATTAAAATGGTGCTCTAATATCCCTATTACCCAAAACCATTTCATTAGAATATATAATTAAAATATGGTCAATGGTCATACAAGAAAAAATGACCCATATC
The DNA here is from genome assembly GCA_963277665.1 of Viscum album. Taxonomy (NCBI): domain Eukaryota; kingdom Viridiplantae; phylum Streptophyta; class Magnoliopsida; order Santalales; family Viscaceae; genus Viscum; species Viscum album. Next base: position 857,052,517 of record OY728157.1, on the reverse strand, counting down.
ATCAACCATGACTCAATATCCTTTATTTAGAATTTAATCAACCTTTAATCCAATTACTCAAGTGGATTAAGTTCTCCCAATGATAGACACCTATGAATTGTGATTAACCTTAGGGTAAAAATTTGACATCTTTCCCAAAAATTATTTATCATTACACTCCATATAACCATAAACAATATGACACAATGGTATTAGAATTTTTACTATGATATAAAATACCCATTTAGTTAGAGACTACTTTTTCATTGGACCCTTAATTTATGTATGTTTTTTATTTCCATTTATAGATTGAAAAACCCACATATATGGTAAAAAATATTCAAAAAAGGTCTGTAATAATTTTTTCAAGAATAATGACCACAAACCATATTCACCATCCCTTAAGGTAATATAAATATGAAATATTTTTTATTTCATTCTTCATTATCATTTTCTTAATTACATATATATATATATATAAATTTTTTTATTAACTTTAATCACAATTAATCAACATATGAAATGATCTAGCTACCAAGACCTAAAAACTACACATTGAAAATGGAATAAAGAACATTAGTTTGAAAACATAATGGGTGATATAATTAGATTTTTATCTCATTCAAACTATGACTCCCTCACAAGATTCTTAGGTAAATAATAGTGTGAGAAAAATAAAAGACACAATGGTTATAGAGTATGAAATATGAGACCAACTAAAGTTAGGTTTTTCTTTATAGGCTCATTTTCCATGAAAAATTTAACAAAATAATTTAATCCCTTATCCCAAACATACCAATACTGAGGATCAATGAGGAATGCATGAAAAAAATAACATCACTATCCTCGAACCCATTTCAAAAATGTATTTCATACTTCTGGACTCCCCTTTTATGATCCTCATCATATTGAAAAATCTCATTAATCAACCAAATATACCAACTCTAGTGTAATTTTGATTGATGTTTTCCTAAATCCATTAGTGATCCATGATTAGATAGAGATCATTCATCTAAATGTATGGACCCTAGTGTAGTGGTGATGGAATTTGTACATATATCTATCAAAAAGATATGAATAGAAGAAAATAATTTATCCTGATCAGCATGGGAATCATGATTTACATGTTTCATTCAATATTCACTATTAAAATTTTATCCATGTTATCTTGATGTTTTATCCAATGCATAACATGTTATTATAAAGTGATATTTGAAATTGAAAATGAATTGTTAGAATGGGTAAATATTGAGAATAAATTTATTTAAATTAATTTCAATGCAGGGGTAGGGGTATTCACATATTGGATACCCCCCTAACATTGATGGGGAAATTAAAAAAATTAAAATAGCTACATTGGGACCTAATGAGAAAAGTCTATAAAAAACTAGTAAATACTGAGAAGAGATAATATATTTTTTGAATTATCTCTTATAATAAATCTTAATCCTTGGTTCATGGATGTGTTCACTAGAAGTAATATGTTCTCTCACAGCATCCTTTTTTCAATTTCCACGAGTCTGATACTCACCTCCAATAATTGAACCTTTATATTTTACACATGGGCCTCATATTCCTAATGCAACATAGTCTGAATGGTTACCATATTTGAATCCACCACTCTTTTGATTTAATGAGATCCATGTAATGAATCATATTTTTTTATGTAATTTTATTTATTATATGGAATTATTATGAGTCTGTGAAAATTGATGGTGCATGATTCCAAGACCTGATGTACCCAAAATTAATTTTTAAACTTATTTTAAGGCACATTCAGTAAATGTGCGGGCGACGTTTTCTATCATTTGAACCAGTGTTCGGATTAAAAATCTGAGGGCGCCATTGAATCTGCAGTGCCGGTATTCGCTTATGGGATGCTTCATTTTGACAGTAGAAGGTCAGGAGAAAAAGATAGTTTTTTAGACATTTAAAAGAATAATAAAATTACAATGTTTTTTTATTTCTTTTTTTTCTGTTCCTCCAACAGACGAACGGTAGTGGCGGGACCGACGACATGTCAATCCATTAAATGTCTTGACTCTACTTTACTTGTAACAACACCATTGGAAACTTGGGAGGTCCATTAATTAAATGAGCCTCATAAATTCCTCATAGTGTTACCCAACTATTCTTCCTTTTATTTATATGAAGCTCATGGAGGGGTGTTGGAATGGATTCACCAAGCGATGAAGCACTGGTAATGTACCGTGACACCAACCACTTGGAGGACAAGACCGGTTTCAGTGAGCAGTGACGAGTGCCACCGAATCACGAACCGACGAAGATGATGAATGAGGATCCGTCAATCATCATGAGTGGACATCTAATATAGGTAGTGGGATTTTTATAATGTTTATATTTTTGAGATTACTTGTTGATCGCCTGATATGATGCTAACACAGAGGGCATGAGCCAAACGAACAAGGATTGGACCCTTCACCTCTTCAGTATTTGTCTCATTTTTTGGAACGGTTTTCCAAATGGAGCGGTAGGATGAAACCAGAGGACACACAACGGAGATGGTGACCCAAGAGCCTCATAGGTGCTGGAGGCATAAAAACGGACCACCGGAGCGCGTCCGGGGGCCCGTAGAAGAAACTGCTAGCACGCCATGTCTGTGGCGGCTGGAGGAGACCCGCGACGGCTGGCTGCAGGTGGTGGAAAGATGTGCACCATTGTGGGCCCCGGTAGCCAAGGGAGGCCAGCCCGAGCCGGCCACGTGGGACAAGGGATTCACTGCCGGCGATAGCAGCCATGGCCAACGAGCCATGAAAAGAGGAGGGCAACCCTACCCCTCGTAGTGCCGCGTTGGCGGAAGTCTGTAGGCTAAACAGCCAACCGTTGACCCCAGTGGGGAAGCGCCCCACTGAATGGAAAAAACTGCTTCGCAAGTATGGGGATAGTGGGAGAAAATGGTCTGCCTTTTGGTGGATCGGGATGGATGTGGGTCAGACAGACGACCTAGCCGGCCAGATTCGCTAGGAGGACTGGCCGGACTTGCGTCCCAGCGGTCCAATGCGGGTGGGCCAAGACCCACCTGGAGGGATAGGACAACTGCGACACGGGCTTGCAAACCAATTGGAAGAACCCAAAAGGACGTACCTAGTTGACCGGGGTGACTCATAACAGGCCAATCCTGGGTGGGATCTGGTAGACCTGGGGACCCGTTGTGTTGAGCCAGTCAGATCAAGTCAGACTGGGCCCAGACCCAACCTGCCCTCGAATAAGTAAACACATGTAACTAACAAACCAAATGTCTATTTGACACACCATCAGTGTTGTTGGGACCTTTTTTGTGAAGTGGCCCCTTGGGCATATTCTGACGGGCCTGACCGAGCTGGGCCAGACTTAGGTGCGATCACCACCGATTCACGTAATGGGATGTAACTAACAGACAGGGCATACGATCGACATGTTGTCTATGGCATAAGGACCCTTGGGGAAAGGTAGTTCATTGGAGATACTCTACGTGAGTTTTGACAGAGTTTTATGTGTGACTTGGGTTGGATCAGACTTGAATCCAACTGGGCCCTTTTTAAAAAAATGCTCATATCTCATAGACTGGGCATCCAATCGATGCACCGTCTATCACGTTGGGACCCCTATGATGAGAAAGTTCCTTGGGTATGAATTTTGTGGGACTTCATACCGATTGAAATATGACCGATGTCTTGAGGAGAGGTTCTCCTAGAAACAAGCTTACTTTGAGCGGGAATACTATGACCAATAGTCTAGGAAGTAGCGAACCTATGAAAATCATCATCATAGAGACCCTGTGTTGATCAACATCATAGCTAACCGATGAGGACCAGTTTTAGAGAGGCCCGTAGAGGATCAACAACTCGCGACCCTGTGTATATCAGGATTGGGTGACCCTTTGTGGATCAGCCTTCCAGCGACCCTGTGTGGATCAACATTCCAGCGACCCTATGTAGATTTTCATTCTAGAAAACCTGTGTGGATCAGTAGTGCACGACCTAGAAAAGACCATCCTTAGATCGTCCCATCATGGATCAGTGACATACGACCTTGTGTGGATCGACAATGGAACAACTCCTTCATGGTTTAGTTGTGGAAACTTCCTAACGAAATAAATTGATATAGCTTAAGTCTAATCATATTTATTTATGAACTCTTAGTTGTATATCTGGTGTGAGATAACTATTTCTTCGTGCTCTATGATTGAGGTCTTTATTTTTTGTTTTTCCATTATGGAACTCTGGGAGACCCACATGGGTCTTAGGGTCCCTACTGATTATTTTTATACTCACCCCTGCACAAGCTTCTCCAGCACATTGTTGTGTCTTGTGCAGATGACAAACTACTTTGACTGAGAGTTGGGAGCCAGTACTAGACGGTGCTCAGGGGTGGAAATTTAGACATGAAACACTACAATGATGACTGACCGTGAGCTGTACCTACCCTTCCTATAGGAAACTTGGTAGATGATTCCAGAAGCTGTTTTTTGGTTGCTATTGTACTTTTCAGTTGGGATTGTTTTTCGGCCCCTTTACCTACATTACCCACCCATTTTTATTTCAGTACACATATTTTTACTACCATAGTTTTACTACATGGTTTGTTCTCGTTGTATTCATGGACTGTGTGTTTGTAGGTTTAAAGGTAATGCCTTCCCATTTTTTAGGGATATGCCTTTTGGTGATAGTCGGAAACCCCTGCCCTATGGAAGGTGGGATTGGGGTAGTCACGACACGGGCCCTGAGGGACAGGTCATGAAAAAGAGGCATCAGAGGAGTTAGTTTTATTGAAGAACTATGAATCTGATCTATTAATGGAGAAATTATGTTAAGTGTTTTGAGTGTGGTTTTCAGTTAGAGGAGTCTAGTGTTGGTGTGGTGACCGACATATCCATACACCAGGGCCCTGAATTCTGATTTCCAACTTAGTACATGAAAACAATGATTGCATATATTTTTGAAATGTTTTTACTTGACCTTTTTTGAGTCATATCACTAGGTATAACTTAATAACTATGGAACACCTGTTTCTTTTCATGATGCCACCACGTAGACAGCCGGCCATGATTCCTGAGACACTACATGATGACGGCCCACCGACTGGTGAGGATTCACTACAGGGCCCCCAAACAGTGATAATACCATTGGGTGGTCTACCAGTAGCACCACTACCCATTGGAAATCCTTTTCCACCAGCCCCACTAGTAGATGATGCACACCGACTGAGCATGTTGCATGAGTTTCAATGGTAGAGGCCTCCAATGTTCTGAGGTGAGATGGATCCATAGGTGGTTGAGGATTGGATGGAGGCTGTGGCCAGAGTTTTTTGCCTGGTTGGGACACTAGCTGACCATATGGTGATCCAAGATGCTAGTATTTTCTCAGGAGAGGTAGGGATATGGTGGAGACTAACACTCTAGACACATGATGAGGTGACCCTCACCTGGGAAGATTTTAAGGGCCTCTTCAGGAAAATGTTCATTCCAAAAACTCTATGCTCTTTGCATATATAAGAGCTACTACACTTACAATAGTGTTTCCTGACTCTGGCCCAGTACTCAGCGAGATTCACTGACCTCTCACGCTACTCTATAGACAAGGTTTAGGACCCTTTCTTCAGGGCCCATACCTTTGACCAGGGACTCCGATGGGAGATCATAGTATAGATGGTATCTCTCAGCATTTTAACGCAAGATGGAGTGATAGAGAGAGAACTATTGGTAGATATTTTCTTTATTGAGCAGACATTGACTGTGAGACCCATCATCGGGCAACACGTAGCAGAGTCATCTGCAGATGGTAGTAGGCAGATGACATAGAGGTCTAAGTAGACAGAAATTATAGTGGATGAACCTCGGATGTAGGGTCGGAGGTACATGGCTCATGAGGTAGAGAAGGCCAGGTGAGGCACATATTATGCTTCACATGCGGCAAGCAGGGTCACATGGCTCGCGACTGCCCGACCAGCCACACTGACGACTAGAAAACGGTCGAGGGACCGCTAAGGTAGAGGTAGAGATTTGAGAGAGGAGGCCCCTAGGGTGATGGACATGGAATAGGATCATGCCATACAGTAGGTGGTGGGCGACTATTTGAGGTACTACCACCACCACCTCCAGGTGGTCCCCACCGATCACAAGGAGCAGGTGGACAGGGACAAGCTCAGCTCCAGGTAGCTGAGGCCTATGACCAAAACGTGGCAGAGATGATTCGAGGTATGATTCGTGTCTACCCAACCTTATCTTCAGTACTTATAGACAGAGGTTCCAGTTACTCTCTCATTTCCATGACTCTCATTCGGAACTCGGAGATTCTGGTGGAGTCATTGGTTTGATCCTTACGATTAGAGACTCATACGAGATATGATTCAACAATTACACACTGGTGCTGGTAGTTTGAACTTACTCTAGGTGGCGAGAGATTTGGCTAAAATCTTTAAGTAGTGGTGTTGATGCCTTACGATTTCATATTAGGTATGGAATGGTTATCCAGAGTCCATCCTCAGATTGAATGCATTAGGCACAATGTGTGGCGTGTCTGTGAGGATGGGAACAGGTTTTCCTTCACCAGTGAAAGGTAACCTTTTCATCATAGGATGGACATACCTGGAAAAGGGTTCATCCAATCACACATCAGTTTTCTAGCCTTACCCTTAGAGAAGTTGATTTTGAGAGTCTAAGCTATCCTATAGTGATGGACTAGTATGTTGATGTCTTCCCTGATGATATTCCGTGACTACCTCATCGAATTGATGTGGAATTCTACATCAACCTATACCCCAGTATGGAACCGATATCTACATCAGTATACTAGATGGATCCCTTAGAGCATTATGAGTTATGGGTATAGTTGGAGGATTTGTAGTGGAAGGGGTTCATAAGGCCTAGTGTTTCTCCATGGGCAGCCCCAATTTTGTTCTCCAAGAAGGAAGAAGGGATTTTGAGGCTTTTTGTGGATTATTGGTACCTAAATTAGGTGAACATGAAGAACAAGTATCCACTCATAAAGATTTATGATCTATCTGATCCGATGAAGGGAGATCGTTGGTTTTTGATGATATACCTTATATTAGGCTATCATCGGCTTAGGGTACGCGATGAGGATGTGCAGAAGATGGACTTCAGATGTTAGTATGGCCACCATGAGTTCTTGGTTATGCCATTTAGTGTGACCAAATCCCCTGTGACATTTATGGGACTCATGAACCAGATCTTTCATCCATACCTCAATCACTTTTTGGTGGTCTCCATTGACGACATCTTGATATACTTGGCGTCAGAGAAGAAGCATGCCTATCATCTTCAGATAGTTCTGGATACACTCTGAGAGAACCAGATTTATGGTAAGCTCTCGATGTTCCAATTATGGATATGATAGGTCCACTTTCTGGGACACGTTATCTGGAAGGTTGGAGTTGCTATGGATCTGATAATGAGAGAGGTTGTGCTTTCTTGAGAGTCACCTTGGAGTGTGACTGAGGTGAAGAGTTTCTTAGGGTTGGATGTGTACTACTAGAGATTCGTACCTTACTTTTCTAGAGTTGTGACACCCTTGTCTACGTTGATGAAGAAGGAACAACCTTACACGTGGAGAGAGAGATGCCAACTAATTTTTCAATAGCTGAGGTGGAGAATGATGAGTACCCTCATATTGAGGCTACTAGAAGAGGGAGTTGGGTATGTTGTCTACTGTGACGTATTAGGGACCAGACTAGGTTGTGTCCTAATGCAGGAGTGAGTAGTGATCATCCACGGCTCATGAAAACTGATAAAGCATGAGTAGAACTACGCTACCCATGACCTGGAGTTAGCAGTAGTGGTATTCACCTTGAATATGCAAAGACACTACTTGATGGATGAACAATTTATTTTTTAATCTGATCATAAGAGTCTGAGGTATATATTCTCACAGAAGGACCTGAACCTGATACATAAAAATTTTCTAGAGTTACTCCATGAATATAAAATTGAGATAGTCTACAATCATGGGAAGGGGAACGTAGTAGCAGACACACTTTGCAGGAGGTCTAGTCTACAGTTGCTGAATGAGACAACATAGCAGCTATCCATATTGCAGATATCCTTTTGTGGATAGAGATGGAACCACATAACTTATATCTATGATTGTCACTCCCCCACTTCTTCAGCGAGTTCAGGAGGTACAACTTGGGGACATTTTCTACAAGGCTCAACGTGCCCAAATATCCTTAGGATAGGGACCTGATGGATTTTATGAAGGTGGTAAGAATATCAGTCTCTTCAAAGGACGCACCATGGTACTAGTGGCACTACAAGAGGATTAGTTGAGGGAGTTCTATATGTCCCCTGTAGAAGTACATCCTGGTGTGGAGAATATGTACCAAGACCTCTGACGTTAGCACTGGTAGCCAAGGATGAAGATAGAAGTGGCAGAGTTTGTTTCACGATACCTCACTTTCCAACAAGTGAAGGTTGAGAATTAGGTTCCAGCAAGCTTATTGTAGCCATTAGAGGAACCCACGTGGATGTGGGATGGTATTTCCATCGATTTCATGAAAGGGATACCACATACGTCCAGGGGCCATGATTCCATCTGGGTAATCGTTGACCAACTCACAATGTCAGCCCACTTCCTACCCATTTGAGAGCAGGGATTAGTAGAGGGCCCAGGAGGACTCTACGTATAGGAGATTGTACAACTTCATGGGGTGCCATCGATGATCTTCAATAACCATGACACAAGTTTTTCATCCCTGTTGTGTAAGGGATTGGAGGAGGTGTTAGGGACTCAACTTCATTTAAACACTTCTTTTCATCCTCAGACAGATGGTCAGAAAGAGTAAACCATTCAGAAACTGGAGGACATTTGTCGTTCTTGAGTGCAGTATTTTGGCCGCAGTTGGGAGGATTACTTTCCCTTGGTGGAGTTTTCATACAAGAACATATTTCACTCAACCAAATTCATGGAACCGTTTGAGGCCTTGTACGGTCGATGATGCAGAACACCTATATGTTGGATAGACCTAGGGGAGTTAGCACTTATGGGTCTAGAGTTGGTACGAGCTATCACTGAGAAGGTGAAGATCATCCCAGAGCAGATGAAGACAGAACAGAGAAAACCGAAGTCTTTTGCTGACAGGATACGAAGAAATTTGGTGTTAGAGGAGGGAGGCCATGTCTACCTATGGGTATCACCTCAATGATGTTTGCGGATATTTGGTTGGGGTGGAAAGCTATCCCCGAGGTTCATCCGACCCTTTCAGGTTCCCAGTAGAGTTGGCGGGGTGGAGTATCGCCTAGATCTTCCCCCACAGATGCATCGGGTGCATGATGTTTTCCATATGTCACAGCTGAGGAAATTCATTCATTTTCCATCGCACGTTATTGGCTGGGGTGAGTAGTACATTGATGATGTGGAAAATTTTATGGAGGTTCCAATGGAGATTGCGGATCGACAGGATATGGTCCTTTGTTGACGATCGGTCCCTCTAGTGATCTTTTGCTGGTAGTATGGGATCCTCTAGAAGAGCACATGGGAGAGGGAGGTTCAAATTCATGCTCATTACCCCCATTTGTTTCATTTGTCTATGTTTTGGATTTCAGGGATGAAAATACCTATGTTTGGAGGAATGTACAGACCAAGATTCTCCATATATATTTTTTTATTATATGGAATTATGATGAGTCTGCAAATATTAACGGCGTGTGATTCTGAGGCCTTGTGTGCCCAGAATGAATTTTTGAAATTTTTTAAGGTACGTTTAGTAAACCGGTGGGTGTAATATTATATATTTTGAACCGGTTCTCGAATTAAAAATCTGAGGGCACCGTTGAATCTGCAGCAGCGGGATTTGCTCAAATGAGGCTTCACTTAGACCGCAGAAGGTTGGGATAAAAATATTGTTTTTGGAAAAATAATAAAATAATAAAATAACAATGTTATTTTATTTATTTTTTCCCTTTCCTCCAACGGATGAGTGGAAGTGGCGGGACCGATGATATGTCAACCCATTAAATGGCTTGACTCTTATTTACTTGTAACTGCACCGTTGGGAACTTGGGAGGTCCATTAATTAAATAAGCCTCATAAATTCCTCAGAGCATTACCCAACTCTTCCCACTTCTATTTATATAGATCTCCGGGAGGGTTCTTGGCATGGCTTCACTTAGTGACAAAGCTCTGGAAATGTACTACGATGCCATCCACTTGGAGGAAGAGACCAGTTTCAGCGAGCGGTGACGAGCGCCATCGAATCATGAACCAATGACAATGACGAAGGAGGATCCATCGATCATTGTCACTGGATGTCTAATACAGGAAGGGGGATTGTTGTAAAGTTCATCTTTTTGATATAAATTATTGAACACCTGATATGATCCTAACGTAGAGGGAGTGGGCCAATCGAACAAGGCCCATACCCTCCGCCTCTTCAATATTTATCTCGTTTTTCTAGAATGGTTTTCCAAACGGAGCGACAGGATGAAACCGGAGGACACGCTGTGGTGATGGTGACTCAAGAGCATCGTAGGTGCTGATGACATCAAAAACAGACCCCCAGAGCGCATATGGGGCCCGCGGAAGAAACCATCGGTGCACCATGTTGGCAGAGGCCGATAGTGGTTGGAGGATACCTGCGGTGACTGACAACAGGTGGTGGAAAGCGGTGCACCATCATGCACAGTGGTGGATGACCTGAGCTGGACGTGCGGGACAAGGGTGGCACCTGCAGGTGCCGCCAACAATAGCATGAGAGGCTAGCTGGTTCCGTTAGGAGGAGGGGGGCGTGGCCCCGCGCTGCGCTGCGTTGTCAGAAGCTGGTTGTTCAAATGGTCAGACGTTGAAATCGGTGGGGGTAGCGACCCACCGGCTGGAAAAAATGGCCCTGAAACCATGGGGAAAGAGAGAGAAAATGGTCCGCCTTCTGGCAGAATGGGCTGGACGCGGGCCAGACTCGCCAGCTGGCCGGGCCGGACCAACCACGGGCCGGGCCAGGCCAACCGATGCTCGGGCCCAAAAACCTTTGGGCAGACCCGATGGGCTGAACCTAGTAAACCGGGATGAACCATAATGGGCCAAACTTGTGCGGGGTCTGGTAGACCCCGAGACCTATTGCGTTGGGCCGGAAAGATCAAGTCGGACTGGGCCCAGACATAACTGGCCCCTGAATAAATAAATTCCCGTAACTGACGAACCAAGTGTCCGTTTAACATGCTGTCAGTGGTGTTGGGACCCCTTTTGGGAAGCAATCCCTTAGGCATATTTCGGTGGGCCCGACCAAATCGGACTAGACCGCGGTGTGATCACCCCCGATTAATAGAAAGGGATGTAACTTACAGACCGTGCGTCCAATCGACGCACTATCTGTGGCATAAGGACCCTTGTGACAAGGTGGTCCTTTGGAGATACTCTAATTGAGTTTTTATGGAGTTTGGCATTTGACATGGGTTGGAGCAGACTTGAATCCAACTGGTCCCTTTTTACAAAAGTGACCATATCTCACAGACCAGGTGTCCGATCGACACAACGTCTATCAAGTTGGGACCCCTATGACAAGGCGGTCCCTTGGGTATTTTTTGCGAGACATTGTACAGTTTTAAATATCACCTATAACTTGAGGAGCGGTTATCCCAGAACAAGAGTTCTTTCAGTGGGAATCATGTGACCGACTATCTTGGAAGCAATGACCCTATGTGGATCAGCATCATAGCTACCCGATGAGGACTGGTTTTAAAGCATCCCATAGAGGATTAGAAACTAGAGACCCTTTGTGGATCATCATCGAGAAACCTTGGGTGGATCATCCTTCTAGAGACCCTATTTGGATCAGCATTCCAGCGACCCTATGTGAATCAAAATTCTAGCGACCCTATGTAGATTAGTACTGCACGACCCGATGAGGACCATCCTTAGAGTGACCTATCATGAATCAACGACATATGAACCTATGTAGAACAAAAATGGAACAACTCCTTCATGGTTCAGTTGTGGAAACATTCTAATAGAATAAAATGATACAGCTTAAGACTAATCATCTTTATTCCTGAACTCTGTGTTGTATACTTGGTGTGAGATGACTATTGCTTCGTTTTCTGTGATTGAGTTCTTGCTTTGTGGGTTTTCCTTTGTGGAACTCTGGGAGACCATTGAGGGTATTGGGGTCCCTACTGAGTATTTCTATACTCACCCATGCATGAGCTTTTCAAAAACCTTATTGTGTCTTGTGCAGATGATAGACAATTTTGACTGAGGGATGTGATCCAGGACTAGACGACGGTCAGAGGTGGACCTTTTGACGTGATGTGTCGTAGTGACGACTGACCGCGAGCTATACCTACCATTCAGGTATGAACATTGTCGGATGATTCTCAGATATGTTTTTATGTTTCTATTGTACATTTTATTTGGTCTTGTATTCTGACCCCTTTACTTACAGTACCCACCCCTTTTTCTTTCAGTGCACGTCTTTTTTATTGTAGAAGTATTACTAATTGGGTTGTGCTCGTTGTATTCTGGGACCATGTGTTTACAGGTTTAAAGGAAATGCCTTCCCATTTTTAAGGGATATGACTTTAGGTGATAGTATCTAACCCCTATTCTATGGAAGACAGGTTTGGGGTAGTCACGACATGAGCTCCGAGGGATGGGTCATGATAATCCATCCTATAAAAATCCTACTGTTTATTACACACTTAAACATGATTTATTTCATAAACTCTTCACTTGATACAATGTGGAATATTAATAGGTATAGTTTCTTTGGGGATTAGAAACATTACATAACAACTAAATACAAAAAACACAAAACATCATTATTAAAAACTTCCTTTATATAACCACAACATTCCCTCGTACTTAGCATTGCATGGGATAACCTGAGGACATACATGTGAAAAGGGTGAGCTATAAAGCCCAGTAAGGGAGTAAAAAAGGAATAACAGGGAGAATACAATAAATGTTAGGCAATAGTCATATCAATGTAACATAAAAGAAGCATGAATATAAAGCGTGATATAGCGTGATTATCCTAACATGGAAATGTGGAAACAACACTTATCATAGAATTAGAAATATCCAAGGATCATTACACATGGATAATGAGTAAAACCTCATTAAATTTGAATTATAATGATTAAATAATTATTTAACTTGAATTATCATGAGTAAATCTTCATTATACTTGAGGTATCATGATACTAATCTTTACCCAGTGCATTGGAGCACTATCAGGGAACACCTTTCTTAAACATTTCATTTCATGGATAAGTATGCCACATGGATAATACAACATGAATCCATTAAACATAATAATTTATTCCATGATAAAGGAATGTGGAATTAGTATATGTAACTATATAATAAATAAGTAAATGTGCATAATTGTGAATACCCTTAATAGAGAAATGAGCATGGTACTCACTACCCAATGACTTTGTCTTGGAAAATTGCGGTGCTATTTCAGCAGCATATCGGCGTGACATAAGAATTCATAAAAATGGTTGAAGAGAGAGAAATGGGTGTCTCATAATATGTACATGAAATTTAATGTAAGGGGTCATATAGATACATTTCCCAACAAGTTTAATGGAATTTATGATCATAATACAAAATAATTGCTTGAATGTAAATGAGGAGGGAGAAATTCCTTACGAACTTTTGACATGGTAACAGGTGTACATGGGAGGAATTAATGAGAGTGAAATGGGTCTATCATCATTAAAAAATAAATAGGGTAGTATGGGTTATGTGTAAAATCATAACCCAACATTTATATTTGAATACAAAAGGACATAACAATATTAAGAAACTTGGATAATATGAGAAAAGAAGGAATCCCTTACTTGGATGTATGATCCCAAAGGCTTGGGAGAGGCTTCTTGGGAGCTTAGGTCACCTTGAAAAGATTATATAGGGATAAGGGAAGAGGTTGGATAAACTAAATATGTTTTGAGTGAAGATTAAGTGGGAGCTTGGGTGGGTTTATATAGAAAAGGAGAGGGAATTCTTTATTATTTATGTTTATGACACCACACATTAATCTTATCAAAACCAAAAACCGGCCGATAGGTTTTTACAATGTTTTTTCCAAAAGGTACTGAAAAAAAATATTTTATAAGGCCAATGGCCTAAATTCTTAAAATAATAGGGTTGCTTATGTGGAGATGAGTCACACTCTCAAGGAAATCAATTTAAAAAGTTAAAATGTTTTATAAGTCTTAGAGGGTCCACTATGGATTTGTATAATAAATCAAACATACCTAAAATAAACTTATTTTAACATTATAACACAAATTTTCTGAAAATAATGTTTATAGTATTTTATTACATCACTATTGGGTCATTGTGATGTCATAATACACATTATATATTTAAACAGTATTTAATTTTTACCAAAAAATTCGACTATCTCAGAAAATTATAAAAAATTAATTATTGAATAATTTTTATTTTTTGATTCCAAAAATAATATTAATTTTATTTAAAAAAATTTCTAAATATATAAATTTTCACTTTTAAAATAAAAACTGATATTTATCAAAAAACCAAGGTTTTTGAAAAAAAAACGGCTTTTAAACCTTAATAAAAATTACAATTGTATTCATAAAAAAATACGACCATTTATTCATAATATAAATTAATTAAATAATGCTAATATTTTATTGAAATATTATTTAATTTTAAAAACCATTAATTTAACAAAATAGATTTCTTAGTTGAATATTAACTAAAAATACTATTTGTGATTGAAAAAATATTTGCAAAGTAACAACAATAAAATGAATGTATATTTTTTATTATATAAAAAAAATGCACATAATCATAGTGGTAAGGTCTTGTTATATAACCCCTTATAACATTCGCATAAGACCGAAGGGTAAGGTGTGCGATGGTGATAGACTCTGGGGGTGGCTCAGATAACATTGATCGGGTGGTAATCCCTATCAACTTCCACTTATCCCGTTGACAGTTACTCTTGAGCTTAACATGTTGTAGCTCATCTTAAGCTTGGTCATGGGAGAATCCCAATGATGCCACCTCCTTTTCGAGCTCCAATAAATGGTCTTCTTATGAGGAAAGTCTACTGAATGAGGGCATCGCTTCCTTTGTCTGAGTAAATTGGATTTGTTAAAGACTTATATTTATTCTAATCATGTGATCACTGTTCAACGACTATATAAGAAAAAATCACAATTCTTAATGGTATTTTAAAATCCAAAAACATAAATCCAAGGAAGTTAATATTTTATATAACCATCTTACATAATAAGACATATAATTATATCAAGAGTAACTTTCATTAATAATGGTTTGGTTCGTTACAATATTCCCCCCTTAAGAAATTTCTCCCTCAAAATCTCCATTTCTCACACTTGAATATTTGTGGGTAACTATGCTTCATCACTTACTCTGATTCCCACATTTCTTCTTCAATATTATGGTTTTTCCACAATACCTTGATGAGGGGTATTGTCTTATTCCATAGAACTTTTTCCCTACGATATAAGATCTTCACTGGTTTCTCTTCATAAGTAAGATCATCCTCTAATTGTACTACCTCTAAAGAGAGTTCATGTGAAGGTTCTGGTATGTACTTTCTTAAGAGAGATATGTGAAAGACATCTTGTAATTTTTCCATGGTATGTGGAATTGATAGTCGATAGGCCACATCCTGGACATGATCAAGAATCTCAAAGGGAACTATGTACCTAGGACTTAACATCCCATTATTTCCAATCCTCATGAACATATTCCACGTAGATAAGTGTAAAAATACCATGTCTCCATATTTGAAATAAAGGTCTCATCAACGGTTATCTTCATAACTCTTATGTAAACATTGGGATGCCTTGATATGATGCTGAATGGTTTTCACCTTCTCCACCATTTCATCCACCATTTCAGGTCATAATATCTTATTCTCACCGACTTCATCCCAATACGCTAGAGATATACATCCTTCCCATAAAGGGATTTATATGATGCTATTCAGATACATGAGTGGAGACTGTTATTGTAGGAGAATTCAACCAGTGGAAGATGTTGGTCCCATCCTCCTTTAAAGTCCATAGAACAAGATCTTAACATATCTTCTAGTGCCTGAATAGTTCTCTCAGATTGGTCATAATTTTGAGGATGATAGGACGTACTGAAGTTTAGTTCAGTGATTAGAGCATGTTAGAGACTTTTCCAAAACTTCGAGGTGAATCTTGGATCACTATTGGAAACAATAGATAGTGGTACTCCATGTAGCCTTACTAGTTCTTTGATGTAAATCTGTACATGTTGATCAAATGAGAATTCCTCTCAAATCATGATAAAGTGGTCTATCTTCATAAGGAAATCCACGATGACCCATATAGCATTGTTTCCTCTGTATGTCCTTGGAAGTCCAGTACAAAGTCTATGGTAATGTTGTCCCACTTCCATGTTGGTTTGGGTAGTGGTTTCATCATCCCATTATACTTATACTTCTCAGCCTTCAATTATTGACATAACATGAACTTTTATTTATATTCAACAATCTCCCGTTTCATATTGTCCCACCAAATGTTTTCTTGGAGATCTCGATACATCATTTTTCTCCTTGGGTGAATATAGAAGGTTGAGCTATGTGCGTCTTTTAGAAGATCCTTTTTTATCTCTGGATTATATGGTACACATAATTATGACCCAAATATCACAATTCCATCCTTTACCACCATGAACTCTGAGGATTTCCCAGTTTTGATAGCTTCCACCTTTTTCAGAATTTCCACATCCTTTCTTGGAGAATCCTTTATTTTCTCCATGAGGGATGGTTGAGCAACCATTTGAGAAATGATTGATTATGTTTCTCCCTATATGATTCCCATGTTCATCCTCTAAAAATATAAGAAGATTAGATCCTTTTCAATTCTCATCATTGTTAAAGATGCATGATCCTTTCTACTTAGAGTATCTTCCACCTTGTTTCTCTTACTATGATGGTAGTGGATTAAGCATTTATAATACTACATGAGTTCTATCCATCTTTTTTTGTGAATATTTATTTCTTTTTGTGTAAATATATATTTTAGGCTCTTGTAATCAGTATAAATCTCACACTTCTCCCCATAGAGATATTGCCACTAGATTTTCAAAAAAAAAGATCATAGAATCCAAATTCAGATCATGCATGAGACAAATTTTCTCATGGATTTTCAGATACCTTAAGGCGTAGGCTCTCACTTTATCATTCTACATCAACACAAAACCTGGGTCCTTCTTCGAAGCATCCCTAAATTCAACAAAACGTTCTCCACTCATGGGTAATGTGAGCACGTGTGCAGTGATACAACTCATTTTCAACTCCTTAAAGATTTATTTGCATTCATCACTACAAGCACACTTGACTCCCAACTAAGTTATCATGGTAAGAGGGTTTGACAATCTTGAGAAATTTATCACAAATCAGTGATAATATCTAGCTAACCCCAAGAAGCTACTGATATCTGTTATTGATGTTGGGATCAGTCATCCCTCAATTACAGTTGTCTTGGAGGGATCCAAAAATATCCCATTGCTTGTGATGATATGACCCAAGAATTAGACCTCCATCAACCTAAACTAACACCTGCTATACTTTTCATAGATCTTATCCTTTAGCAAGGTCTCTAGTACAGTTCTTAGATGCTCCTTATGATCCTACATGGTTTTGGAGTATATTATAATATCATCTATAAAGATTACCACAAATTTGTCAAGGTAATCACTAAAGACACTATTCATCAAGGACATGAAGACTTCTGGAGCATAGTGAGTCCAAAAGACATTACTATGAATTCACAGTAACTGTACCTTGTACCCAAAGCAGTCTTGGGGATATATTCCTTCTTCAACCTTAATTAATAATATCTCAATAGAAAATCTACCATTGAAAAGTATTTTCCTCCACGCAAATGATCAAACAAGTCATCAATTCATGGAAGGGGATACTTGTTCTTTATCGTTATTTTGTTGAGCTCATGATAATCGATGAAAAGGCGCATTGACCCATCCTTCTTCTTGACGAAGAGGACTGGTGCACCCCCTGGTGAAGCACATGGGCGTATAAACGATTTATCTAGATTCCCCTATAGTTGTTTCTTCAGCTCCTCAAACTCCACAACATCCATTCTATATAGAGTCATGGATATTGGCAATCCCCTAGGTAAAAGGTTAATTGATAATTCAACATCTCATCTAGGAGTAAGACAAGGAAATTTCTTGGGAAACACTTCAACGAATTCCCTCTCAATAGGAATGTCTTCAAGGCTAGTTGTCTCTTTATACTCAATCATATGAGCTAGATATGCATGTTCATAGGGAAGTAATACCCATGCTTAAGATGATGGTGCTAAATAAGATTCATCTTCCTCCTTGAAATTTTATAGAATCAAGGGATAATTCTTCATGTGGAGGAGAGTGATTTACCTATCCTGGAGATTTATATTGGTTCTATATAAGGAAATCCAATCCATGTTGATAATTGTATCAAATTCCACCAGAGGGAGTATGATGAGGTTCTCTAGGAAGTTCAATCCACCGATTATGATAGGGGAGCTGTTATATTCATGGGATACAATTATTTCCATATTTTTCATACTCATCAAAATCTTTACTTCCAAGATTTGTGGTTGTGTTGGTATTTCTCTACTAAAATTTCGGGATATAAAAGAATATGTAGAACCAGAATAAAAAATTACATTCACTATTATTGAATGAATAACTAGAGTACTTCCCACCACTTCGTTTTTGGGTTCACTTCGACAGTAGTGATAGAAAAAATCTCACCTTTTCTAAATTAGAGGTTGTCAGTTTCCTCCAAAATCTCTTTTCGTAGGGAACTGATTTTAAAGGTGACCAGGTTATTTTTTAGTTGAAGCAATGAACAACATGTTGATGTTTAAATAGATCATTCCTCTCCTCTGTTGTAGCTGTGGGTATTTCTAGTCAGAAGTTAATGGTTAGGTCCCCTTCTCTTCCATACCTAAAGTATTTCCTTGTCCCCTTCATGCAATTTTTGGGGTTCTTTATTCCACACCTTGGGAAAGTGGGTGCTGTATTTTCATAGAACTATTGGATTTATCCATAAGACTTCCAGAATTGAATTCCACCTTATGCTTCTTATCCTCATGATACCTCTGATATTCTTCGATCTCCATTTATACCATGAGGTCACATCATAAACTTTCCTCATAGTACTCAAAGTCACGGATCGCCATGGAATTCTACAGGCTAGGTTTCATCCCACCAAAGATGAGATCAACCTTGCATTTGGGGGTAATAACAAATCCAGAGGCATATCGTGTAAGACATGTGATATTTTCCTCATACACTCTGATTGATTAGTCATCTTATTTTTCTTGAAGGAAAGGATGTCCCTCTTAATCTTACGCTAGAGGGCGCGGGGAAAATATTTATCGAATTTTTTTTAGAAATCTTTCCATTCCAACACCTCGATCTCCTCCTCTGGCTTCATATTTTTTTATCAATGTCCACCATTTATCGACTTCAACCTTTATATGATATGAATCCAAAATAACCTTCTCTTGTTTGTAACATTGAAGAATGGAGAATATCTTTTCAATGGAGTTGATCCAATTTTTCATAGGTTGTAGGATCATATGATCCATTAAAAGTAGTAGGCCTTTGTCTCCTGAAGCTCTCGATAGAAACTTGTTATTTATTTTGGGGGGGGGGGGGGGTTTAGTGTTCATCTTGACCCATGTTTATATTCAAATCTTGAGTTAACTGAGAGAGTATTGTGATAAAGTTAATGATTCTTTCTCCCATCGGATTGGGAATCTAATTAGAAAAATCATCACATTGGTCTTTACATCAGTTGTTAGCCCGAGTCCTCCTATTACCGGACATTGGCTAGAATAAATGGAAAGTTAGGGTTAACACATAAAGAGTAATCCAAGGACAAAATATATGACTTATAAATAAATTGTATTTATTTAACTTATGAATCTATATCCATGTTCTACTTTCTAACATATATTCTTAGAGGCATTTTTTTAATTTCTCTTAGTAATGGTTCATACTAAGCTTGTGGATTTACCAAATCATATCCCCTGGGAGTGTTGTAACCAAGAGTGTAGAAAGTCCCATTGTCATGTACCAGGATACCCCAGGTCAAACCCAATACTCATTGTCGGTGTTTTCACTCCTAGGAACTTCTTTTCCAGAGCCGCCTCTACCTGCTCGTATCCAGACATGTATGTATTTTCTTGATAGACCACTTACTCAATACCCACCAAAATTTAGGGATTTTTTTATTATACATAGTCTTGTATCTAAGGATTCACTAGGGTTTTCTAATCCTAATACCAAAATAACTAAACCTATCCTTTAATACCAACTATAACAACCCTTCTCTTTATTACACACATAAACATGATTTATTTTATAAACTCTTCACTTGATAGAACATGGAAGATCGAGAGGTCTAGTGTCTCTGGGGATTAAGAACATTACACAACAACTTAAAACATAAATCACTCAACATATTTATTGAAAACATCTTTTACATAACCATGAAATTCTCTCATACTTTTCATTGCATGGGATAACCTGAGGACATACATGTGAAAAGGGTGAGCTATAAAGCTCAGTATGTGAGTAGACAAGGAATAACATGAAGAATAAAATACATGTTTGGAAATAGGCATATCAATAAATCATAAAAGTAACATGAAAATAAAGTCATGATATATTATGATTATCTTAACAATGAAATGTGGAAACAACACTTAAAATAGAATTAGCATAATCCAAGGATATTTTCCCATGGAGCATGATTAAATCCTCATTTCACTTGAATTAGAATGTGTAAATCCTCATTGAACTTGAATTAGAATTAGTAAATCCTTATTTCACTTGACGTATCATGATAATAATCATTACCCAATGCATTGGTGTGCTATCGGGGCACACCTTTCTTAAACATTTCATTTCATGCGTAAGTGTGCCACATGGATCATACAACATGGTTTCATTAAACATAATAATGTATTCAATGATAAAGGAATGTGGAATTAGTACATGGAAACTATAATCAATAAGTAAATGTGCATAAAGGTGAATACCCTTGATAGAGATATGTGCATGGTATTCCCTACACAATGTCTTTGTCTTGGAAAATCGCGGTACAATTTCGACAGTATATCGAAGTGAGATAAGAATTTATAAAAATGGTTGATGATCGTGAAATGAGAGTCTCATCATATTTATATGAAATGGATTGTAAATGGATCATATAGTTACATGTACCAACATGTGTGATGTAATTTGGATTCATAATACAAAAGAATTTCTTGAATGTAAATGAGGAGAGAGAAATTATTTATGGAATTTAGACATTGTAATGAGTGTATATGGGAGGCATTAACAGGTGATAAAGGGGTATATCATCATTAAAACATAATGAGGGTAGTATGGGGGAGGTGAGAAATAATACCCCAACATTTATAATTGAAAACAAAGGGACATAACAATATTAATAAATTTGGATAAAATTAGAATTGAAGGAATCCCATATTTGGAAGTGTGATCCCAAAGGCGTGAGAGAGGCTTGAGAGAGGATTCTTCAGAGATTAGGGAACATTTTGAGGATTCTATAGAGAAAAGGGAATAGGTTGGTAGAACTCCCAAGGATTTGAATGAAGTGGAAGTGGGAGAATGGGTGGGTTTATATTGGAAAGGAGAGGGAATTCTTTATTATTTAGGTTTGGGACACCACACATTAAAATAATCAAAACCACAAACTCACCCATGGTTTTTTTCAAAGGTCGGTGGTAAAAAATATCATATAAGTCCAATGTCCTATCTTCTAAATATAATTGGGTTGATTATATGGAGGTGAGTAACACTCTCATGGAAATCAATTTAAAAATCTAAAATGTTTTACAAGTCTTGGAGGGTCCACTAAGGCTTTGTAAAATAAATAAAACAAACCTAAAATCACAATATTTTAATGAAAAAACATATATTGGCAGAAAATAATGTTTATATTATTTTATTACATCTGTATTGGGTCATTGTGATGTCATAAAACACATTATATATTTTTACGGTAATTAATTTTTACCCAAAAATTTGACTGTCTCAGAAAATTATGAAAAATTCACCATTGGATAATTTTAACATCTTGAATAAAATAAAAAAATATTAATTTTATCCAAATAATTTTCTAAATATGTGAATTTCCACTTTTAAAATAAAAACTGACATTTAAAAAAAAAATCATGTATTTTGACAAAAATAGCTTTCAAACATTAATAAAAATTACAATTTTATTAATAAAACTTATATGATCATTTATACTTAATAAAAAGTAATTTAATAATAATACTATTTTATTAAAATATTATTTAATTAAAAAATCCATCAATATACCAAAATATATTTCTTAGTTGAATATTAACTAAAAATACTATTTGTTTTTTAAAAACTATTTACAAAGTAACAATAATAAAGTGAATGTATATTTTTTATTATATAAAAAAAATTCAAATAATCATATTGCTAAGTTCATTTTACATAACCTCTTATAACATCTGAATAAGACCTAAATTTGAAGTGAGCGATGGTGATAGACTCTTGGGGTGGCTCGGATAACAATGCTCAGGTGGTAATCTCTACCAACTTCCACTTATCCCATATGTGGTTCTGCTCGAGCTTAATATGTTGAAGCTCATCTTGGGATTTATCAAGAGAAAAGCCCAATGAAACCACCTCCTTTACAAGCTCTAAGAAATGGGCTTCTTATGGGGCAAGTCAACTGGATGAGGCCATCAATTCCTTTGCCTGAGTAGATTGGATTTGTTAAAGCCTTATATTTATACTAATCATGTGATAACTGTTCAATGACAATATTAGCAATGTTCATAATTCTTAACAGTATATTAAAATCTAAAAACATAAAACCAAGGAAGTGCATATGTTATATAACCATATTACATAATAATACATTTAATTAAATCAATATGAATTTTCATTAATAATGGTTTGGGTCATTACACATCCCTCTTGAAACAACCTCTACCAACTTCACATGATTTTTTCACTATTGAGAAAATAGATCCTTATTTACTAGTCTTCAAGTTGTTCTTGAATGGATAAGAAATGTCCAAAATGAATTTTCATGTATCAGTAGTAAATACACTGAGTTCATAATATGTGGATGCGATGATAGAGGATCTTATCCTTTTTCATGGATTTCCACAATAAGAGTACATGTAAATATAGTATTGATATGAAACTATTAACATTTACTCATTACACAATATTTAGTAGCACCATCTGAGTCAACATATTTTATTATTGGTGAAACAAAAGTTTAGTCAAGGATAATTTCTATACTAGAAGAATGAGATCTAACTAGTGTGGGGTAATGGTTAAATATTTATTAGCACAAAAGGATTATCCCAAAGGAATAATTCCAGAGAAATTTCCTTCTATAGTGGATAACCTACTAGCATTATAGAAGAAACAGAACCATTAGAATAACATGTAGTTTTAGACATACTCATCCATAATTACTTATATTTTTTATATTTGGAATGTAAAGATGGGAACCCTTAAGGATTAATGTGGTAAATAATGGTAGAACACTATAGATTAGTGATATACAAAAATTAATACTTCAATTTTTTACTCAATAAATACAACTGTGTTCTCACACATCTATCAACTTTACTAGAATAGAATTTTGATAACTATATATTAAATATTTAACATAATCCAATGAGATATTTATTTTATAATTAGTATAAGTAGTTAGGAATATATTTTCTATGAATTAAAAAATCAATGCATGAGGTAATAAGAGTAAGAATGAATTAAAGGATGCATACCATATTTTCAAATCAAACAATGAACCTTTAGCATCCCATGTGATCTTCGTGTGCATTGAATGATTATCTAGATGAATAATGGGACTTCAAAGTTAATATTATTGAAAAATATAATGAACTCTTTAATTTTTTAAATAAACATATCTTTATGATAATAAGACTCCATTCAGAGTGTCCATTTATCGATTCTTATAACAATAAAATAAAAATGAAGGATGGAATAATTGTACAACAATGTATGTACAATGTGATTCAGAGATGAATTGTTATTGTGTGGCTACTTACCAAGTGTGAATCATTGAGGATATCAAAAGAAAACATTCATATAAAAAAATACTATGAACCATTAATTAGGAAATTGAGTCAATGAATCTATTATGATAATGGTAATATAAGAATAAATATAATAATGATATAATAAAATATAAATTATAATATTATAAAATTAAGGATATTAATTATAAATGAATAAAATAGGGTATTTATTCAAAATATAATAGAAAATATGATTCAAAATATCAAACATGTATCATGGAGTTGAATTTATAAAAATAAAACCCTTAGAACTTTTTTACTTTTTGTATAAAAATATATTCAAAAAGAAAAACTGATATATCTCTTAAAACTACATTAATTAAGTGAATATTTAAAACAATTCTGTAGGATATAATCACACTATATTAAATATATTATTAGTGAATAAAATCACATTTTTATCAATAAAATAAATAGCAATCAATGAACCCCTTACATGTAACATAATTAATAAGGTAACTATTATTTTAAAAGGTGGTTATAAAGAATAATTTTGAAACCCAAAAATAAATATGGAAATAAAAAATATAGTTTTCATTAGGTATGATAAATAAAACATGGAACTATAGAGTTTAATAAGAATAATTTTAACTTAGAGAAATTAAATTGACTTTGAAAAAACTATAACCCTAAATTTCAGATTATTCGAGCACAGTCTATCCTCATATATAACAATCATTATTATATTAAACTATTATTATAAAAATACATTAATGTATTTAAAAATTTGTAAAAAAATTTATAACTATTATATATATGGACATTTAATATTTATTACATATTTTTAATATCTGGAATGAGTAATCTTTTTCAATTCTGTATTGACCCATGATTTTGGAATATATTTTTTATATAAAATATATTTAGATTATTTGATTTCATTTTAAACCCAATAGAAAACTGAAATGAACCATGATTGAAATATTATAGTAGAAACGATCATGATTTTGGATTAGTTGGTAGGAATATGAATAACAGAATTAAGAAGTATATGAATAAATCATATTCTTAATACCAAGGTGTTGAAAAATTATTAGGAAAATTAGTACTATATTTGTAATTATAAGAGTAAAAGCATTTAATGTCTAATTATATATTATTCATGATATTTTATTTTCTTCCATGTTATGTATCATGACCAATGATGATTTTTTAATTTAATTAAATATAAATGTAATTGAAAATTAATATTCACATATTGTTTATCAATTTTATAATAAAAAATATAGAAAAAATTTATTATAAAATGGATATTTTTTGGAATATTCTTTTATGTGCCAAACATGTATATGTACATTAAAATAACATCTACTGATAAATAGTTTTAATGAAATGTATATATTAAATATTCCAATAAATTAATTAACAAACCTTTTATGTCAATTAAATGTTAATAAATTATTGTTTCTTGATATTATTTCTAAAAATGAATTTTCTATAAAACCAATGTCCTCATAATGTTTGAAGTATACATTTTGGTATTATTTTTTTTTACCAAAAATTGGATTTTAATTTGATAAAATGGTTTCCATATCTATTAAAATAATGTCCAAATTGGGTATATATGTCAATTTATTTTTGTTTCAAAATGAATTGAAACAAAGGTAACATTTTATTACTATAGTAAATTATAAAATGGTTAATGGGGGGTTAACCATATTAGAAAACCATTTTCATAATATCAAACATTTTTTAAATCTGGTTAGATTAAGAGATACCAACCCAACCACATCCAATATACTAAATTTATGTAATTTAGAGCCACTTTCCAATAAAAGATACATTAAATTAATTTATTGTTTAGAATAATTTTATGTTTTCTTCTCATCACACTTATACAATGGAACATCCTATACTCTGTTCTTCAAAATTTGTTTTGAGAAAAATCTATACAAAAACCTACATCTCCTATCAACATCCCTAGACATGTTTCATATATTCTATTAATATATAATATACATATATAGGTTCCTTATTCCATTATCCAATCCATAATTCTTGAAGAAGAGGTAATCAGATTCATCAAATACTTTAATGTGTACTATTCATCTTCCTCTTCCAAATTATCATTAACCATATCAGAAACGTGACATAAATTACATTATATAGATGAAAAATACATCTGTCAATAAATAATATCTACCTTCTCTATCAATGAAGAATTTTATTTATCATCATCACCTATCATGGGTGGTTACACTAATTTATTTAATGACTATATATGATATTTCTAACATTATTATGTTTCGTAAAAGATAAAATATTATCTATCTTCAGAAATGACTATCTATTGGAATATGATAACATATCAAGACAATATATGTGGAAAACTTGTAACAACCCACATAATGTTAAGGTAAATCATTTTTATTCATTATATTTTATTTATTTATATTCACTAAAATAATATTAGGTAGTTTTTATATTAAATGGAAATGGATTTATTTCTAACTAAATTGGGTTTTCATGCATTTGATTTTTTTTTATAAATTGACTAAAAAATTATTTATTTATAATTTTGAAAAATAAACATCATTTTCTTAATTTATCATGTACAATTTATCTTGTGAGGAAATTTTTAGAATGATTTAAAAAGTATTATTTTTAAATAAATATTCTAAAATAACACTTTTTTTTAAAAATGGATTTTTATATAGTATTTAAAAATTCAAATTGTACATTGTATTAGATTAAAATTTCAAGTAAATAATTTTAATTTTATATAAAGTTATATATGTTATCAGAATCAACAATAAAATTTAATTTGTATGAAAACAATTTTTACACTTAGAATGGAATTTTTCTAAAAAACCATTTTTCATTTTTTTACTAGAATAATTTTAAGTTAATATATAAAATAATTCGGAACTGAATATACTAAAAAATATTCCATTTTTTGAAACATGTGATTATAATTTTCTAAAAATATATCCATTTTATTATTATTTATTATGAATAGTAACCATAAAAAAATATTTTTCACCCTATAGATGGTAAATCATGTTATTATGGATAAAAATAATATCATAAGAATAATAACAGAATAACCACATTAATTTTATGTGCGGAAAGATTGTGGATAGACCAACGACATCCAATATATGATGTTTCAACAATTTTTTCTGTTTTCATTTTAATTTCTTATATATTATTTTATATAATGAAAAATTAAAATATTCCACTCTATAAATTATAAATTTCAATAATATGTTCACATAAAAATAAAAAAATATGATAATGAAGTTTAAATGTTTTTTTTATAATAGTTAAAATAATTTATGATGATTTTTTTTAATTTTTAGTGATTATATAATTACCTTAAATTTGAATTTAACACTATAATATTTCTTGTGAAAGATGTAGAAAATTAAATTAAATGATTTAAAAAAAATCATAAATGTTATTTTTTGATTAAATTTGGTGTGATAAGAATTTTATAACCAATTAAAATTTCCAATTTATCATTAAATAGATTAGAATCTTATTTCCTTATTCTCTTGTTTTTTCCATGTCAAATAATGTGAATATTTTTAAAAATAAAAATGATAGTATTTGATAATAAATATATTTTATGAAATCATTGAAAATATTAAAAAAATTTCATGATTAAAATTATCATGTGATATGGTAAAAAATTTAATCTCATATTAGTTTATTATCCAATTTTTAACATATAAGTACATTTATAGCCCTTTTATTTTGAATCATTTGTTACTATAGTTAAGATTAAAAACTGTGAATGGAAGGGTTAATATAAAATATAATTTTTAAAATGATATATAAACCTATAAAAATTTGATAAGTTTATTATAATATGACCATACACTCTTTATATTCTATTTTATGCTATTTTGGAATGATATTAGATGAGTTAGACACATAATATACTATAATATTTATTATAATTCCAATAGTTCCCATCTCTTAAAAATAAGAGGACAACCTCTCCTCTCATGTCCATAATTCAAGTTGTTATGGTTCATCCAATAAATATGAAATCTATTCCTAAAATACCTCGTAAAATATTCTAAGTCATATATTAATCATAATTAAAAACACAAAGAGATTATGGTGTCAAGAAAAGGAAGTTATTTGATGATGATTTATGGATTTGAACTGAATATTTTAGTTTTTCTTCTTCTTATACCTCCATAAAAACAATTTCAACTATTGTGATATAACAACAACAAAAACATGTTCTTTATAAATTGATATTATTATGATAAGAATATAACATATATCCAACTCCTTTTCCATTAAATGAGAAATGAAAGAGTCATTTGTATGTACGTTGGAGTACTGCTTCACCAACCAATGTAATATTTTTTCTATCACCATCTCTAATGTCTTGTAATAATGATGAATTTAATGTATATAAATTATATTCATGACATAATTATAATTCTCTAAATAAAAATATCATATATTTTCTTACTTTTCCATTGATTAAAAAATAATAACATTTTTAATGTATAGGTGTTGATTACTACCTCGAAGAATATATGTGAATCATTTTTCACTAATACATCACATATATGGTATACATGTAACGCCCTTAGATTTTAAAATAGCAGTATGTTAGAGAGAATATACAATAAGAAATACCTTATTTAAAAAAATAATGATATTATATTAAAATATTATTATTTAAATTTGATTGTTATAAACCAGATATTAAATTAGGTAGTATGAATAATAATAACAACCACATTTTGAAAATTGATTATAAAGGATAAAGAAAATATATTTATAAATAAGTACATAATTCTTGGTAAATTTTTTAAAGGTTTAACAAATTATTTTTTCCCAAAAAAATGTTATTTATTTATTTTTTTGGAAAATATTAAAATTAATTTTTACAAATTTTAGTACCTATATTTGAAATAAATTTTTCCTATCAATTTTCAATATTATATTAGTATCATTTTTTGTTATTTTTCTAAAAAGATTATTTATTTATTAAATAATTAAAAATACATGTTTTTATTGAAAAATTATATATTATTTAAATAATTTAAAGAGATCAATTTCATATTAAAATGGTTTAAATGTTATATTAGTTAAATTTTGTTATTATTAATCCAATTTATATCATTGGAATCAATTTCATGTTGAATTTCAAAAAAAACATTGTCTACTTATAGAATATTTTTCATTGGGAAACCATTTTTTAGTCATGTCTATTGGTTTACCTTAAAATTAAATCATTTCACTTATATGAATAAAATTTTTTAAATTGGATTCACTATGTGGAATCAAAATATTAAACATTATATAATAATTCCCACTAAATTTTTTATTATAATGAATAATAAAAATCGTAATAATTAATTACAGTAAACATTAAAAAACATTTGCCAAGGGAAGGGGTTAAACTAAACAAATAATGGTAAAATGAAATAAAAACACGTTCAAATACTAATTTTTGGGACATATTTCGACCTTATATCCTCTAAATATCAAGAATGATCCATTTTGAGCCTTATAGCTTGTGTAAAATGTGGGAATAACATTTTATTTTCAAATATTTCAAGTGTATCTTCTGCCCCACTTATATTAGGGAACCTACTCTCCTATACATTTAACAAATAAAAATACTTATGGTTCAAGCATTAATTATCAAGGTACCATTCTTACTTCCCTCCCCACATTTTAAAATCCTTGTTTTGATCAAAAATCTATTCTTGGGAGGCTTTAGGAATAATTTTAATGAGTCGGTCCAAAGAATAGGTAGTGTTGTTAACTGAGCACCTTTTTTTATTTCTTCTTCCACCCCAATTAAACATGATACAAAAACATTGTACATATGTATGGAGGACCACCACATCACAAAATGATATATTTTATTTTCCCTCATCACCTATCACGGCCTTTCATAATGATGAAATTACTTTTTTTTATATTTTATTCATGACATATAAATTATTACAGAAAATTAATATATAACATAATTTCTTAACTTATCAACTATTAAAGAATGATAACATTATTTGGGTGTACGATGGAATACTACTTCACAAATAGATGTGATTATTTTTCGTGATTTAATCAGATGGACAATATATGAACGTGTATATAAAAAAATAATATGATTTTTATGATATTATCATCATTATGGGAAGCTAAAATTACACTTACCTTCTTCCTATCATGACCATTGAAGAATGGATTTTTTCACATGCATATGTATGGACTAATGTGTCCATGATTTTAATGTAGTTCATTTTTCCTAACCATGAATCATTTTTATTTTTTAATGTTTATTTTATTTATATAAATGATAATTATTTCATAATTATTATTATTGAGATGATGGAATAATGACCCATTTTACCACGATCAACACACCAATGTCGTTATGAAATTATGAACTGAGTGTCCTTAAAAATCCTGGGGTAGTCATAACTGATTAATTAATTATATACATCATTAAATTAAATTAGGTAAATGGTTAATGTGTAAGTGACTAAACAGGATAAGGGTTCTTAATAAAATAATAGAGAATATTTTATTATGTTGGAGATTAAAGACATACATGAAAAATTCTGGACTCGAGTTAAGGGTTTTGTCTTAAAACATCCTTTTTTAAGACATATGCTGTTTTATTCACCTAATTTTTTAATGGTTTATATAAATACCTTTTACATATTATATCATAAATAATTAAAAATTCATGATGTTTTATGTTACAATTTATTTACTTAATCCATTGTATTTATGATTCCAAGTATTCCAAAGTGGTAAGGGTTTATGTTTCGATCTCATTTTAATCGAAATTCTTTATGATCATATTTCCTTTGTAGAAACTTATTTTACCACTGTAAAAAAAACCATTAGTTTTCTTCTCCTACCATTATTAATGAAATTTTAATGCAATAATACAATTTTAATCTCATTGGTAGTTAAAATTATTGAAAAAACATTATTAAGAAAAGGTAATTTCATTTTTCTCTTCGATCATAAATCATTTTTATTTCATATCCATGTTTTCATTAAAACTTTTTCAAAACAATTTTTAGAATTTAATAATTGATTTATTAATTACATTTTATCTATTGTTAAATTTTTATCAATTTTTTTTGAAATTAATCTTCTTATAATTTTCCAAACGACATAAATTTTAACCTTTTTACAATAATGTGAACGTAATTTTTTTAAAAATTATACGAGATATAAAAAATTACCTATTATCTTGTACCCTCAATTATTTAATACATAATTTATAATATTCCATGGTTTTCTTAATGAAAAGGTATTCTATAATATTTTTTTGAAATTTTTAGAGTTTCAATAAGTGAATTAAGAGTGATGCGGGTATTTTCCCTAACAAATATTTCATTAAGGACAACAACATTTGATGTTATAGATTAATTTGAAATTATAAATATACATATCTGAAATATATAAGCTTATATTATTATCCATTAATTTTACTAGGGTAATACATTCTAGGTTTTTTCTCCCATGTCACATCATTATATATTTTCAATTGATTATGATATGAGACAAGAATATGAAACTCATTTCTTTCCATGGGAAATTCTTATGTTTATACCTTATAATTGATTTTCTATTTATGGTGCACATATTCATGACAATTATATTATGAATGCCACAAAATAGATCAAATAAATTGGCTAAATCTCTAGTCTGATGAGGTATCATATATGGGATTGGAGAGTAAACATAATCAATTATGAGACTTTTTCAACCATGTAATAAATTATAGGTACTTACCATTGAATGATGTTTATATAAATTAATTTTTAACTAAAAAATTTACAATGATTTAATGATATTATGATACCAAGTTATTTATGTAATGATCTAATGTGATTTCTCTTATTCCTTCTCTTTTATTATATCAAGTTGCATGTTTGACTCACACATTTTGATTCATTGACATGTTTATTCACTTATTAAGATGTTAAGCTCGAACAATCATTTTATTTATTTACCCAGGTTATCCTCTTATGTTTTTAGTGATAAAATGGATTTAGGATCTAACTAATGAGAATAAAAAATTAAATATGTACTTTTTTTATTTTTTTTATTTTTTATATACGCAGTCTTCAAAAAATAGTAGGCATCACCATTATTGATTTATAATGAATGGATGATTATTTTAAAAAGCATGTAATAACTAGTGAAAATGGATCAGGTGGATATAATATTTTTTGTCATTGAAAACTATAATAATATATTTATGATATAATAACCTTTCTGTTAAGAAAAAACACTTAAACCCTTTTCCATATTCTATTTGGATAATTAAATCGTTACTCATGCATACGTACGGCTAAAAACTCAATGATTGTAACATAATTTATTTTTCATATAAATATTTCATGGTTAAATTTGAAATAAAAATTAATGTATAAAATTTATAATTATTTCATGAATTTTATTTTAGATATTATGGAATAATCACCAAATTGATCATGATCATCATACCGAAGCCGTTTTGAAATTATGAACTGGATGTCCCCAAAACTCCCAATGTGGACCAAATCAAGAATGTAATTAAATATCAAATTGTAATAAATGAAAAAAATTGTTTAATGGTATCGTAATAAACCATTAAAATTTCATTAAAAAAATTAAATAATTGATAAATGTTTATTATACATGAGTTTAATGGACATACTATGACGTTTGGACTTGAGGTATGGGATTTCATCTCAATTTCACTTGATTGGGGATTTTTTAATGCTACACCCCTAATATATTTTTATTATGTATATACCACTATTATAAATTCTATGTAATGAATCCTTAATAAATCATGGAATTTTATTTTATAATTCATGTAACTTCATCCAAGGGTTTTGATTTCAATGTTATCAAATCATTAAGGGAATTCATAACTAAATTTATTTTCATTGTGTTATATTTCACATAGATATATATGTTATGTTAATATTATTTATGAAATTTAATTTCTAATTATACTTTTTATATACAATTTTTTTTGTAGATATATATTTGTAACAAAAAATCTCTTAGTTTACTAATTCTTAATTCAATGATATGATATTTATGAGGGTTATTCATCACAAATTTTCTTCCTATGTGACATAATTTTATGCAATAAACATATGATAATTATTGAGGTGTATATACTACCAATTTTAAAATGTATATAATTAATTTACATATTTTCATGACATTTAATGTTTAATTTAATATTATTTTTACTTGGGTTTTACAATTAAAATGTTACCAAATTGGTAAGTGGTTTTTATTTCAATGAAATTTTAATTTGGAAATTTTATTCATGAATTTACATTAATGATATTATATGATACTTATTTGAAAAAATAATTTCATATTTTTATATACACTATATTTCAAGATTTTTATTTTTCATTTTTGTTTTTATCACATTATTAATCTTAATGGATTATATAAATGTTTTTAAGAAAATTCCAATTTATTTCACCTCTTTTGGACAAAATGATTTTTCATCCATATCCATGTATTGTAATATTTTTTAATTAATATTTTTGACTATTTTTAATAATTTTTCAAATTAAATTTTACAAAATACATAATGTTTACAAAATTATTTAAAATGAATCTTCTTGTTGATTAATGATAAATGTACTTTTTTCAAATGGTGGGAAGAACATATTTTATTAAAAATTATAGCATGACTAAAATTAACATACGCCATGACCACTAAATTATTTTAATATTAATTTATAAATATCAATTTTAATTTTTAAATAATATTTTTTTCCTAATAATATGTCAATTTTTAGTTTTGAAAATAGTTTTTTAAATTTGAATGGGTATTTCATCATGAATTATTTGAATGATATTTCACAATATATTTATTGATCAATGGAAAAAATAATTAATTTTACATATTTTCAATGGGTTATATGTTGAAATGATAGAATCTTTATTCTTTACGTGGATATATTACAGTTGTTTCAAATATATTTTCATGGAACCCATTTTATTTCCTTGTGTAAATCATGATATTTAAGAACAATGGTGTTTGTATTTTTAAAAATGGAAATCATTCATTAATTATAACTATATTATGGTTCATTGAAATTTATTATGATGATATTTGAGACTGATATAGGAAAAGATGATGGGTGATCCAGATTTAGCTTGTGATGATGGGTGATCTTGATATATCACTCAAATAAATTTGGTAATGGGATATAGTTAACCAGTTATAGGTTTCTCCAAAGATATATTTTTAAATTAGTATTTAGTTTATTAAATTTGTATTACAAGAGTGATATTAAAATGTTGTTCCATTTAACCAATTATTTTTTCTTTATTATTGCATCTAGTTATATTTTATCATTTTCTCAACGATTTTTTTTTCAAAGTTCTCATGATTTTGGAATTATATGACTCATGTATTATGTTAAATAGTTATTACATGTTTCATGATTAATGATCCAACTTTTTATTATTATGAATTACATTATATGATTCTCTAAAAAATTGATTACATAATCATACCCTTATGTTCATTTTAGGGTCACTGATGGAATTCAATTGTTAGTGCTTATGTTTATACTTATAGAACTTTGGATCTAAACATTCTTATGATATGAATTTCAAATGGTTATTAATAATGATAATAAATTAAATATTTATAGAATGATTTCATGTGTATATATTTTTATTGGATATGTTGAATACTTCTTTGGGAAAAAGTAATTTCAAGTGTAGTGGGGAGAATATACAATTGAATACATGATAATTATTATGTAATAGTTTTTCCTAATTCTATTAAACTTTATACCAAATGTGTAATTGGTTATGTAAGTGATTACATATTTCCATTTTATTTTTTATTTTTTGTATGGTTTAAATTGTTTCACTCTTATGATTATAAATATACATTTCATGTTTTGAGACCTGGATTCTGATGTGCGGGTTTTGTGATTCTATTATTAGTATCAAAACAGAATATTAGATAATTTTAGATATTAGGATGAATCTTGTGAGTTTAAGTTAAATTTTATAGATATCATAATGGGTTTATATTTTTATATTTGATCACATGTGTAGTGGTATAGACTCTATGATTTTTAGGATTTAAGTGATTGGACATTAAAATGATTAATTATATCTTGGGAGAAGTTTTATTGGGTTGAGGAATATATAACCCTTCATTTTAACATTGAGTATTATTTCAAAATATTATAATTTAATTTATTATGATATAAAATGAAAGGTTTTAGATATAATTTGATGTTAAAACATTAATTAATTCTTATGTTATTAAGACAATCTCAGAAGTATAATTATTTATTTATGGAATGATCTCTATTAAAATATTAGTGTTATAGTTAAATTTCGTACACTAATTTATTATTTATTTATATTAAGGATTATAAATTTATGATGTTATTTTACCTTGTTCTAATAATTTAATTTTTATATAATGACTTTTGGAATATCTTATTATTCAACTTTTAATCATGCAGCCCATTAGAAGATGAATTTATTGATTCACAAAAGAAAAATTCATATTGAATACACATAATTTTGAGAGAAACAAAATAAAGTGTTTAAATTAAATAAAGGGTGAAATTATAATTTTAATGTAATTATATTTCTTTATGTTCTTAGTATGTAAGGTAAAAAATTTATTAAACTATTGTAACTAAATCTTAAAATAATAATACTATTATATTATATTAATTTAAGATTATGCTATGGTATTTTCTACACCACATTGTTTTATTTCCTTTTAGTTATTGAATTTATGATGATAATTAATTTTCTTAAGATCAATATTCTCTATAACATTCTATCATTGTTTAGATATCATGTTTTACCTCTAAGTCTATATTTCACTTCTCACTAATGTTCCCCTATTTAGTAAACTAGTTATGTGCAATTCAAGATGTCCTTGATATTTCCATTTCCCATTTTTAAAAATGATTTTATGACACCTTTTTATGATGTGGTATTTCAATAAAGTAATTTTAAAATATTAAAATCTTTATCCTTTCATGTTAATATGTTTTATTTTCCACTCTATATAATTGATCTTGAAATTTTTTTAAACCCATTATATTGGAAACACAAAAAAATGAAAGTATGAAATCCATATGGGAGAAATAATGTAACTAATAAGTAATATATTGAAAATTAATTTTCATTAATTATATTTTATAGAGTTATATTCATTATAAAAATATTAGTAAATGTTTTAGTCAAAATCAAAAATATTAATTTCTAACAATATTTTGATTTGAACCATTATATGGTTTTTTGTAAATTTATTTCCAAATTTAATAAATTTTAATTTTAAAAAATATATATAATTTATTTAAATCATCATCTTAAAATTATATTTGGAATAATTTTTTGAAACTTTTTTGAAATGTTTGTGTTCGCAACAAATTGTACAAAATAATGATTTATATGGAAATTTGTCTTTTAATTTCATGTATTTACATAATAATATCATATATGGTTTTGTATGTAAAATTTAATTAGTTTATTTTTATTAAAAATAATATAATAATTTATTTTTAGATAACATTATAAATGAATATGGTATGGAAATGGAATTTTTACATGAATAAATTTTTATGAAGAAATATGTTTTTTCACATTATTCATGATTGTATTTACTGTAAATTATTCCAATTAGGAGAATTGAATTTAATAAGATGGATATGGTATATAGGATCATGAGATTCATATTTTTTAAATAATTCCAAATATATTTTTTCATAATGAACCATTAAATTGGTAAAAATTGTTACCTCGAAAGAGGTAAATTTAGTAATTAAAGTAAAAAAATTTATGATAGGGACAAAAACAGATCCTAAAATTTTACTCTAATATATTTAATGTATGTGGCTCAAAATATATCATATAGTTTTATATTTTATGTAAAAATTGTTTTATTTTTTTTAAAATGGCATATATAATATTTTATATAATGAAAAATACAATATAGCACTCCTTTTACATTAACATTATATATTCACAATGGTATACAAATATATTTTCAATGAATACTGAAGATTATTTTGACAATAATTAAAATAGTTTTATTATGATTTTTTTTTATTTTTAATGGATAAATAATTATTTAAAATTCTTATGTAACATCGACCTAGTGCTTGTTCATATAACAGAAAATTAAAGTAAATTTTTTTAATAACCTCAATTTTTTTGTATTACATATAGTTTCATAATTATTATATCCATTAACATAGTATTATTGATAGTTAAATTTATTATATTCATATTCTATTGATGTCATTTTATTTTCAATTTCATATTACAAGAAGAGTTACTAAAATTACATTAATAATATTTTATATTAAACATATTTTATTAAAAAAAATTATAGTCATATACATCAATAAATAAAAAAAGTATGATCTGAAATAGTAATAAATTTCACCTATTATACATTTATGAAACATTTTTTTTAAAATATAAGTATATTTATAGTTCATTTATACTGAAATAATTCAATCCATGGTTAAGGTTAAAATGGTTAACAGAAGGGTTAATCAAAATGGTAATGATTAAAATGATATCTAAACCTATAAATATTATATTGGATAATTTTATCAAGACAATTATACTATTTATATTATAATTAATGTAATTTTTTGAAAATTTAACATGTTTCATTACCATATTATATAATAATATTTCATATATTTTTAAATGTTTGACTCCCTACAATCATAAAAGGACACACCCTCTCCTCTAAAACCTACACATAATGATCCTTTTGGTTTATACTGTAAGTAACCAAAAAACATTATAACATTATTAAAAATATTTAATGTAATTATTTTTGGATGAATACCAAAAAGGGAGGGATTATGCTGTAATGAAAAAAGGTTGTGTGAAGAAGTGGTAAAAATTTTAAGCAAATGTTTTGGTTTAATTTTTTATTCTACGTCCATATATTATTATTCCAAAAAGATGAAATAATAAAATAAATATATTACATATAATGATATATTATTATTTTAATGGTATTATCTTTATTTATATCTTGTTATATCAATTCAAAAATGAAACCATCATTCGTGAATATGACAGATTACCTCCTCGCAAATCGATGTAATTTGTTTTTAATCAACACCTCCCAAAAAAATTTATAATGATAGATATAATGTATATATAATATTCATAGATTAATTATAATTTTTTTAATATAATATTTCATAAATTTTATTACCTATCCATTGATTAAAAAGTTATTGCATCATTTGTGCATATGTGTAGATTAAAACCTACACAGAGCAATGTGATTAGTTTTTTATCACTTAATCAAATTATAATATATATAAGTTAATTTAATGATATACTATTAAATTTATTATATAATATTCATTATATAATGATAATATGATACTTAACTTCTTTACCTAAAGAACTTTGAAAAATTAAAATGATACTTATGTGTATATAAAACATACCATCTCTAAGATTGTAACATAATTAAAATTTCATAACCATATTTAATGGTTGGGCTTTTTTAATATTAATTAATGTATAAACATGATAATTATGTTGTTATTATTATTATGGATATGATGGAAAAAGATATCTTTGACCATGGTAAGAATACTGAATATTTTTTAAATTACGAACCAAACATCCTCATAAAAGCCTATGTGAATATAATTGATTATGTAATTCAATATTTCATTATAATACATGAAAAAATGGTTTAATTATATATTAATTAACATATAAAAGGATATTGAACAATTAAATATCTTATATAAGACTTAAAAATAATTTAATGTCAATCATAGAATGTCTAGACTTGAAAGAAAAGATTTTGCATCAATTTACCATAATTAAGGCATGTTTTAATGTTATACAAATAATTTGTTTTATATGGAATATAAAATACCCTTTTATATTTTATATTATAAACCCTTCATAAATCAAGATATTCTACTTTATAATTTATCTTTCTTTGTCAACAGGTTTTGATTCAAAGATTACCAAAGTGGCAAGGAAATTCTTTTATATATTTCTTTTTTGGGGGTTATATTACATCACCATTATATACGTTATATCAAGATTATGTGTGGAATTTACTTTCCCTAATTCAGTCTCTATGTCCCATTTTTTTGTGGATTTTTAATTGTTATAGATAATTTACAAACTAATTAATTATCTATTAAAGGATATGATCTTGGTGAGGTTTATACATCTAAAATTTTCATCAATTAGGACATATATTTATATTATAAACATTCCTTTTATTATGAGGTTTATATTTTAACACTTTAATGTGTTATATTATGAATATCCTTGTATTTTAATCAAATTTTAATCATTAGTGTGTATGATTGAATATACTTTAAGAATATTATAGGATCCTTATTTGATAATAAAATTTTATTTTACTTTTCATTTTCATTTTTCTATAATATTAATGTTTAAGTAATAATTTTCACTATATAGTACTAAAAACTACTGAAAATTTTATTTTTTTTTATAGAAAATGACATTATTTTTCCTATTTCATTTTGAATAACTTCTCCTTGTTGATTTTTTCTAAAAAAATTAATAATAAATTTAATATCTTAAATTTATTATTTAGAGCCACTTTTTATCCATGTTTTAATTTTTACTGTAATAATTAAAATGAATCTTGTTTTAATTTTCTAAACAAGGTATTTTTATGAAATTTGTGATCAGAATAATTATTTAATATATTAAAAATGAATATAATTTACCATTATTGATACCACTAAATTATTTTTATATATTTTAATAAGTTACCATGGTTTTTTTATGAAATTTTATCCCTGATATTATGAGAATATTATTTTAAAATTAGTTTTTAAAGTGGAAATGGAATTTCCTCAATAATGTTATTGATTATCTATTTAGGGTATTTTTATTCATCACCAACGACAACAACTTATTTAATATATTCTCCCCCAGTTATATTTTTTAATGATACCATCATTATTCATTCTCTATATATATTATAATTATTTTAAAGTGATTTTCATGGAAATACTTTCTTTTCATAGAGAAAATCATGTTATGAATAGATAATGGATATTTTATTTTTAAAAATAAAATATTCTATGGGATATTTTTATGTTTGTTTCATAGAATCTATTTATGATAAAGGGTGATCCCAATATATGTCAAGATGACATGAGATCCTATTATAGGTAATGATAATGTGTGATACTAACATAATTATCCAAAGGATTGTATCATGTTATGAAGCTAACCAGTATTATGATTCTCCTAATATATATTTGGAATTTTATTTGTATGGTGTTAATTTATAACGTTTAATTTTAAGAGTTATATGAAAATTATGTTCCATGTTACGCCTAATGTTTTTTATTTACACATCAAGTTCTAAGGAATCCTTTATTCAATGATCGTTTCAAATGGCTCATGACTATTGTCGTATTTCAATCATGCCGTATGTTAGATAATTATTCAATGATTTAGGATTTATGATCCATGTTTTTATTGTTTTTAATGATTTTATTTAATTATAATGAACATTTATTATTTCATTATATCTTTATGATTATTATATGCACAATAATGACATTCAATTTTTAATTATTATGTTTATCAATACCGAGTGTTTTATTGTACCCTTATTTGTTTTTATTTACCTATGTTATGAAGACTAAAATTACATTATTTTTAATGAATTTTTCCATGTGTGAGGAATTTATGGGAGATTTGGAATAATTAATTTGGAATAAGAAAAGATTTATATGGTGGTACAAATACCCATTTCAATACATGAATGTTATTATATATGAGTTTATCCTAACTAAAAAATAATAATAAAACTAAAAGGAATCTTTTGTTTTATGTGATATAATATTTCTATTTTAGGTTTTATGTTTTTTTATAATTGATATGGGGACATATTTATTATTATTAATTCTATAAATGTAAAGTTTATGTTTTTTCTCACTGCATCTGAGAGTACGGGTTAATTACTGTTGTATTCCACAATAGAGGAATGGTTTATAACTATTTTGAATCAGATGACACAATTATAATTTATCTATAATTTTAATGATATAATCATGGGTTTGTGTGTTTAATTGTGATGACGTGTTAAAAGGTATAATAACCTCCTTTTTATATTTTAATTTTTAGTTTTTTAAAGTGATTGATGATATCTTGGGAGTTGTTTTATTAAGATAAGGTATATGTAACTCTTAGGTTTAACATGATGGATTATTTTTTGAAGAATAAAAATAGTTTTCTTGGATATATTTTGAATTATATCATATAAACATTTAGTTCAAAATATTCTTTAATTTTGAGGTTATTGAAGTAATTTGGGATGTAACATAATTTATTTTTCAAATTATCTATGTTGAACATTTGTGTTGTTATTAATTTTTTTTATTAATATATTATTTATTTATATTAGAGTTTATGTATTTTTGACATTATCCTACATTTATCTCTCAATTTATATTTTATCTAATGACTAGTGGAATATCATGCTATCCATTTGAGGAATATGTGATCAATTAGAAGTTTATTTTATTTCTTTAGGAATGAAAACTTCAACATTAATACTCATGATTTTGAGAAAAAATAGAATTCAATGGAAATTTATTAAAGGATAAATGGTTACTTGAAAATATGTATATTTACTTATGGTATTATTCTATATAGAAATGTAATTCATAAAATCTATTAAAAACATTAAATTATAAGTTTATACTACTACATTAACTTTTTTGTTTATGGATTTTTGGTAATTTCCAATATCATGAACATTAATTTTATTTTGATCAATATTCTCTGTCACTCTCCATCATTTTTTGGAAATTATCTTCTTGAATATATTTCCATATTTTGAATTACCACTAATGTTATACTATGTGGAAATCTACTTATGTTTTATTCTAAATGACTTATATTTTCATTTCCATCATTTTAGAAGAGAAATATTATTATCTCTTAAGTGGGATTTCAAAAAAGTAATTTTAAAATATTAAATGGTTTTCCTTTTTTGGCTATATGTTTTATCTTATACTCCATAGAGTTAATTTTTATATAAAATTAATCATTTTATATTAATAATGAGATAAAATTGTGTGGTGAAAATCATAAAAAATTAGGAAGAATGTAACATGTTTTTAAATGTTATGATAAATCATTTTCATTAATGAGATTTTATAGATTAATATTTATTATAATAATATTAGATATTTTTTTTGTCAAAAGGATGAGTATTTATTTCTATGAAAATTTTGTTTTAATAAATTATATGGTTTTATTTAAAGGTTATATTTTGAAATTATATATTATTAATTTGAAAAATTATCTTCATTTTTGAAATTTGAATATAAAAATAATTTTATGATGAATTCTTGAGAATTTTTGGAAACGTTTTATTTTTAAATGTATAGTTAAAAATAATTATTTTTACAAAAAATTGTCTATTATTGTCAATAATTTATAATGTGAAAATTTAATTTTATATTAAATGGTATTTGAAAAATGGTTATACTTTAAATTGTTATAAATGTATTTCTATTTTTAAAAAGTTATTTTTCTAATTTTTTTTTCAAGTTATGATGGTTTATTTTTAAATTATATTATTTCACTTCTATTAATTGAATTTGATAAAATTTATATCATATGTTTAATAATGATAATAATATTTTATTAAATGATGACTATCAATTTTTATTCATTTTTATAGTAACCGTAGTAAATATTTTTCATCTAAACAAAGGTAAATATGGTAATTATTGTTAAAAATATTATGATAAGGACTAAAAATGACCATAAAACATTTATCAAATATATTTTATGAGTTTGGATAAACTATACTCATCACATATTTTAATTTAATGAAATTTTCTTTAATTTTATTTTTAATAGTAATTATATATTTTTTACACAATGTAAAATACAAAATGTAAGTCACATACTTTTAAATATCTATTATATGTCCACAAATAAATATAAATAAGTTGGGAATAAATATTAAAGGTTATTTGGTGAATAAAATTATTTTATTTTGATTAAAATTTATTTTTTTTATCTTTTTTGATGATATCATAACCTTATATTCTTAAGTAACACCAACATAGTGATTGTGCATGTTGTAGAAAATTAAATTAAATAAATGTTAAAATATAAAAATTAATATTTTTTTGATGAATAATGGTTCCACATGAATTTTATAGTTAATAATTATGTTTTATTTATGTTTAAATTTATTATAGGATAATAACATTCCTTTTTTGTTGTTTTCAATGTCAAATTACGTGAATAGTTCTAGAATTGATATTAATATAATTATATTAAATATATTATATAAAATTATTTAAACATTATTAATATAATTAAATAAGATAATTAAGATGTTAAATAGTCAAAATGTCCATCCACTGATAATTCATAAACCAATTGTTAACATAGAAGTATATTTATAATAAATTTATATTGAATTTTTTTACCACATCTATGGTTAAAACGATTAACAAAAGAGAAATCCTATAATTTTTTTTAAAATGATATGTAAACATTTAAAACATAAATCGTATCATTAAAATGATAGAATATTCTCCTTATCATTAAATCCATATAAATTTGGAATAGTTTGGAATGTGTTGCGCATATCTTATATGATAACATTTCATGTAATTCCAAATGTTCCACACCCTTGATGTATACAAGGATAGTCAATCTTCTCTACTGTCCACACATAAAGTGACATTTGGTTTAAAAAATATATTCCCAAATACCCTAATAAAACTAATCCTCTCATTGTAGATGTATTAGTGTGGGAATAATACCATCCTCAATGGGATTATGCTATAAAGGAAAGAAGGTTGTTGGAAGAAGATGTATATATTTTAAACTAACGTTTTTTGTTTTATTCTATCTTATTAAACCATAAATATTATACAACCATGATAAAGCTTTATCACCAGTATTATCCATATACTGATATGTTATTATATTATTTTTATAGCATTTATCAATCTCCTCTTCCACAAATTGAAAAATGAAACC
The DNA here is from genome assembly GCA_963277665.1 of Viscum album. NCBI lineage: Eukaryota > Viridiplantae > Streptophyta > Magnoliopsida > Santalales > Viscaceae > Viscum > Viscum album. Next base: position 857,008,383 of record OY728157.1, on the reverse strand, counting down.
ATCATACAAGTGTACAGTGAACTACCACCTCACGAACGGATGTAATTGGTTTTCCATCACCAAATATAATGGATAGTTATAATAAAGGTTTTAATATAAATATATATATAATATTAATGAAAAAATTATAATTCATGAAATATAATATTTCATATTTTTTCTTTCTATTTCATTGATAAATAAATTATAATATTGTTCATGTGTATGTGTGGATTACCACCTCCACGAAGAGATGCTATTATTTTTTCATCACCACATCTAAGGGTTTGTATTTTAATTTTTTGAAGATATAATATAATATTTTTGAAATAGTAATCATTATATAAAGATTAAATGATACTTACCTTCTTTCCCTAATTCTCTTTGAAAAATTAAAAGTTACTCACCCGTACAAATAACATATCAAATCCGTGATAGCAATGTATATAATTTATCATGACCATATTACATGGTTCATTATGAAATTATAATTAATGTATACAAATATTAATTATTTCTGGATTATCATTCTTTAGATGATGGGAAAGAGGTCTATTTGACCACATTTAACTTACAGAAGAGGTTTTGAAATTATAAACTGAACCTCCTCAGGACAACCATAATGGACATAATCGATTAAGTAATTAAATATATTATTATATTAAATGGAAGAAATAGATTAATTATACATTAATAAAATTTTAAAATTATATAAAATAATTAAATAATTCATTTATATTAATTTTAAATGATTTAAAGGATATACATGGAAATCTTGAAATCAAAGTAGGGGATTTAATCTCAATTTCCCTTCATTGAGGTATGTTTTAATGTTATACTCTAGATTTATTTAATATGGTGTATATTATAAAAATTTACCTATTTTTCAGGATTAGTTCATAATTCATGGTATTTTAGGTTATAATTTTTTTCTCCATGTGAAATTAATTTTTTTCAAAATTTACCAAATCAGGTAAGGGTTTCTTAATTCAATTTCATTTCAATGTTTTATGTTAATTCATAATTATCAATGTTATGTAAATATTATATGTGAAATGTATTTTTTATTTATAGTAGTATTTTTTGGAATAATTGTTTTTTACAAATAATATTTTCATTGAATAATTCACAATTAAATTATATAATCATTGTAAGGGGTATTTAGCTCAAATTTTCCTTATTTTGGTCATACATTTATATAATACACCAATATAAAATTACAAGGTTTATTAAATTACACTTTAACATGTTATATAATAAATATCCTTATATTTATGACATTTAATGTTTTATTTTATTTAATCATCTCATGGGTATTATGATTTGAAAGTCCCCAAAATGGTAATGAGTTTATGTTTTAATCACATTTTTATCAGAAATTTATATGCTTTAATTTCCATTATAAAAATTATATGATACTTATTTAATAAACCCATTTTAAATTTTTATACTCGAGGTATTTCAATAAATTTTATTTTTATGTATATTTTTTCTCAATTTTTTTATATAAAATGGATAAAAAATATTTTTAAGAAAATACGACCTTATATCTCCTATTTTCACAGAATTTTTTTCCTCTATAGACATGTTTTATAAAAATGTTTAATAATTTTTTTTGGAAAATAATTAATTATTATTAAATACATTTTTTCCCATGATTGGTTTTTTTACAAAAAATGACAAAAATAAATCTTCTTGTAATTTTATACACAAAGCCATTTTTACCATATGTTGGTGTATAATATTTTCTTTAATGGTTAAGATATGAATGTGATTTTCCTATTTCATATTGGTAAATGATTTTAGTATGACTTAATATTTTTATATGGTTTATTTCATTGAATTTATTTTCCAAATACTTTCTAATTTTTTGATTCAAATTGATTTTCAAACTGGAAAGTTTATTTTCCTCAAGAATGTCGGTAATGATCTTTTTATGGTATTTTTATTCATCAATGATGAAAAACCATTAATTTATTATGATAAACTTTGTATATATTTAAGGATATCATCATCATTATTTATATGTAAGTATTGTAATTGTTTTAAAAATATTATCATGGTATATTTTTTCAGATGAAAATTATGATTTGAATGAAAATGGTTATTTTTATGTAGAAAAATAAAAACATACACATATTATGATTAGGTTAGGGTTCTTGGATATTTTTTATAATGTTGGTTGTGACCTATATATCTCAAGATGATGAGTAATCATGATATATATCATTATGACGGGTGAGACCAGTATAACTCTCCAATGCATTGGTAATGGGACAAAGTTAACTGGTTATAGGGGTTTCCAATGAGATTAATAGAATTTAAAAAGTAGTTTATTATATTTATAACATCAATTATAATAGTGACATTAGAATTATGTTCAACGATAAAAATATTTATTTATTTATGCTTGCATCAGGGTCTAAGGTATTCTTTTAAGGGATTGTTTTTACATGACTCAAGATTGTTGACTTATATAAAACATGTCTTAAGATAATTGTTTTTAATTATTCCCTATAAATCTAAACTCAAAAGTTCCTTAAATATATAAGTGATAAAATATTTCCAAATGATGTTGTATGTTTTTTATATTTTCAGTTTATTAACTTTTAATGGTATTAATGTGAAAAATTAAAATATTTTATTTGTAGCACCATATTCAAGAGTGCGGATTCGGGGGTCTTATCAGCCACCTTCATGAATTGATGTGATTTTTAATTAATTTACACTTTATTTGGATGTCCATAAGAATATATTTAATAACTATATATTAATTTTTCTAAATTATCATCAATATTGAATGATAAAACAATATTTATCTGTATTTTAATTTTTCTATTAGTGAAATTAAATAAATATTCACCCATACATACTGAATACCAACTTGGTGAAATATCTATTTAATTTTTCTATCACAACCATGAATAAAAACATCTAATGGTGTATATAATAGAATAAAATAAATATTTAATCTGGTAAACATTCTTTAGATAATGATACCCTGAAAATGTAGTATGGATGAGAACCTCCAAATAGAAATATCTATGAAGAATTAAATTATGAACACCCAAAATCATGAGTTTAAAAATGAATTATTAATAATATAATAATTGGATAGTAAAAGAGAACCATGTCAGGTTCGATAAATTTTAATATTGTTCTATTATAATTTTATAAAAATTATAAATTTATTGTATAGGAGGTTAAGGGCATGTATAAATAATTTCATGGCTAGAGGTAAGGGTTTTTGATAAAAACACATTTATAATTGGGATTTATTATGATTCAATTACCATTATGGTAAATTATTTGTTTTATATATTATAAACAATATGTATATTCATTTCCTCTGGTTATTTATAGGTTTTTCATGTATTAATAACATTTTCCCCTCCTTAGTACTCAAAAATCATAAAGTATGTTATTATGAAAAGATGAACATATTTATCCTTTTTTTCAGGAATCTTTTTCTTCTATAATCATATTCCTTGAAATTATTTTTTTAGTTTATGTATATATATAAATGTTTGAAAAAGGATATGTCTACATCCATTAAGATTCATTACAAATAATTAAATGTAATGTTTTCAAAAAAAAATTCATACAAATCACATATTAAATTTTAAAAAAGTGTGAATAGATTACTCAATATTAATGTATATGGAATTAAAAGTGTAACATATCCTTACAACTTTTAGGTATTTCACTTCTCAAAATTTTCCATATTTTTTATGGGTTTATTTTGGGACTTTGAAATATGTAGAGAATTTCATGGGGGAAATTACCTAATATTCTGAGATTATGTTTTTTTTCAATTTAGAGAGTATGGGTATAAACATGTTAATGGATTTGTTGGTTTCTCCCTATGTTCACAGAATAATGGAGTTGGTAAGTATTTTAAAAAAATAGGATTCTCTATGTATTTATTACAAATACTTGATGTGTACTGTTTTTACATGGCATATATTTGGGTTAATTTAGAATTAATGAACCGATAAAAGTTATGAGTTGTATACACACCATGTAACCTGTTTTCATGCCATGTAATGGATGCCAGGATGATTCAATGATCTGATAAATAATGTTAGTATTAATTTTTTTTTGAATTTAAATTACATGCCATGAAATGGTAAAAATATGTGTTGGTCGGAGTGGACACTCAAGAGGGGGGGTGAATTGAGTTCCAATTAAAATTTTCTGTTAAAAACAGTTTCTAATAAAATCCCCCAATTTCAAAAACAAATTAAACTGTAGTGAATTTATATAGATTATAAAGGTTCAATTAGCTTCTCAAAGATTGATTAGTTCTCAGTTAACTTAATCTTATGATTAAATTAACTTTTGAAACTAATTTACTGATTTATAATAAATATAAACACTTGCGAATTTAATTATCAAAGTAGCTTTGAAGATAGATTATATTTCAAAGTAATAGCAGCGGAATATGAAATAAATATGTATAGTATGGATATAGAGTAACTGTAAACACAGAGAAGTAACCAAGAGGTTCAGTCTCAAGCCGAGACTTAGTCCTCTCAAAAGTTTATATAAAAGTGATCCACACCCTGGATCGGGGTTAACAACAGTGAACACACTGTCCAGGTCACAAGACCTCTACCACAGTTCTACGTGGGAAAAACAAACAACAGCAGCCAGCTGTCCAGGTCACAAGACCTCTACCACTATCCACAGTGGGAAGTGAAGTGTAAAAGGTTTGCTGAGGATTTACAGATCCTCCAGTGAAAGTACAGGAGTCAGTGTGTGTGTTTAATACAGCAGATAACACACACTGCTCAAAATGTAGAATAAATAAATCACAGAGCAGAGATGTAGAGTTTAGAAATGGCTCTAGTGATTTCAGTGTAGCACTGGACTCGTTTTGGAATTAATCAGAAGTGATTCTAAGTCCTCTTCTCGATTTTGTTTGAGAAGCAGAGTGTCGTATGCTTCAGGTTCACAGGCAGTGGAATGTAGTCGATGAAGCTCTTCAATATTCTATTGTATGCACACCACTCTTCTTGAGTAGGCTTGATTGTATATATGATTCTGTCTTGCTTGGTTCTTCTTGTATGCACAGAGCTCTTCTTGAGTATGTCGTATGCTTCCTTTTCTCTGTGTGTGTTGTCTCTCTCTTCTTCGTTTTTCTCTTCTTCACTTTTCTCTACTGCGCTTCTTACACTCTTCAGCAGAGTCTTCTTGTATTTACATCACGTGCTCCGTAGGACAAAAAAGTTTCCTTTCCGCAGGTACGAGGTACGGTTTCCTGACATCCGACAACCTTTATTAATTAATTGTCAGGGTATTAAAATATAACTAATATGACCGTTGGTTAGAATAAATAAAGATAAAGATAAAGAAATTCAAACAGTTGTTTATGACTGTTCAAGAGATCGGTAGGTCATCAGCATTAGAGTAATGATCGGTGACTCAGATAGATCAGCATCGGTCTGTCATCTGATCGGTGAGTCATTTTGATCAGCATCGGTCTGTCATCTGATCGGTGAGTCATTTTGATCAGCATCGGTCTGTCATCTGATCGGTGAGTCATTTTGATCAGCATCGGTCTGTCATCTGATCGGTGAGTCATTTTGATCAGCATCGGTCTGTCATCTGATCGGTGAGTCATTTTGATCAGCATCGGTCTGTCATCTGATCGGTGAGTCATTTGCATCGGTGAGTCCTTGGATCGGTGACTCTGATGGATCGGTGAGTCTGATTGATCGGTGAGTCTGATGGATCGGTGACTCTGATTGATCGGTGAGTCTGATGGATCAGTGAGTCTGATGGATCGGTGAGTCTGATGGATCAGTGACTCTGATTGATCGGTGAGTCTGATGGATCGGTGAGTCTGATGGATCGGTGACTCTGATTGATCGGTGAGTCTGATGGATCGGTGAGTCTGATGGATCGGTGACTCTGATTGATCGGTGAGTCTGATGGATCGGTGAGTCTGATGGATCGGTGAGTCTGATGGATCGGTGACTCTGATATCTGTTGAATCCAGAAGACTTCCAACATACTTTGTAAGTCAATAAGCATAGTTAAAAGCATGATAACTGATTCATTCATAGATTGGAATTATGTTTATGAGACATCAAACCAGATTAAGCATCAATGAGTTGTGATGATTTGTGATTATTAAAACATCAGTTATAAACATGAAATCAGCAATCTTCCAGAGGGCTCAACAATCTCCCCCTTTTTGATAATCACAAATCTTCATATATATATAAAATAAAAAAAATAAAAAAATAAAAAAAGTAATAATAAAAAAAAATCTCCCTCTTAAAATAACATTCCCATATATATAGTATTCAGATTTCTCCCCCTGAGATATTGATCTCCCTCTTCATATATATAGAGTACTCCCCCTTAGATATATATTTCACCCATTATATATATCTTATTTCTCCCATTATATATATCTTTCTCCCATTATATATATCTTTCTCCCATTATATATATCTTTCTCCCCCTTTGGGATAATCAAAAAGGAGAGAAAACAGATAAGGGAAAAAAGAAGCAGGGTGCAGAGAGGATAGAACATAACACAAAGGAAAAACAAATTTGATAAAGTCATAGAAAAAGATAAGAAATACATAGATCACCCCATCAAAAACAATACATGGCTATTTGTTGGGATACAAAGGGGCTTTCCCTTTATCCTTTGGATCAATGGTAGGTAAGGTAGAAGGCTTGGAGGCAGGCTGTGGTTCACAGAGCTGAAGTGGCGGCAGGACAACTCTAACAGGTGCAGTTGGAGGTGTCACAGAGGGTTGTTGAGAAGGAGCAGGAGCTGGATGAGAAGCTTTCTGAGAGACTGGCCGCAACTGAGATAGAGCTTGGGCAACAGACAGCTGATTCGGAGCGACATCAGAGGCACTGAGAGGTTCAGAAGTAGGGAGTACAATTGCAGTGGCCTGTGCATCCAAGTAAGGCTTCAACAGATGAATGAAGTCCTGAATGACTTCTGCTCCATACTTCATAGCTTTTTCAAAATCATCCTTGTTTTCCATGAACTGTGCCAAGGAAGGGACAAAATCTTGCAATTGGCGAACTTGAGTGTTGAAGGCCTGAGTGACTGGAGGTAATTTCAGATTCTCTGCCAAGACTTGGAAGTTTGCAGCCATCTCATGTTTTGTATAAATCTTGGAGAAGTAAGTATCAACTTTTTCCTTGATCTCTTGCAGGGCATTCTTAGCATCTGCTGAATATACTAAGGTCATCTTATGACTATTATCACAGAGATCTTTCATCTTCCTCAAAGATTCTAAGTCAAGAATTTGTCTTACAGCAGCTAGCTCTGCATGCACAACTTCTCTGAGAGATTCTATCTCACGGGTAGTGATTTTGGTTACCTTGCCTGTGCTGGCTTGGCCGACTATATGAGTTAGTTCAGCTTTCAACTTCCTCAGGTCAGACTTGTTGAGATGTTCAATCAGATTTCTCAAAACTTCCATCATACCAGAGATGGTTGATCTGAACTCATTTGATAGAGAAAGTAAGCTAACTTGGAGATCCTTCAATGTTTGAGTCAAAGAGGCTATGTGCCTACCAACAAATTCACCAGTAGCAGTCAAGTCTGGCTTGAGAACATCTGAGACTGCAGTTGAAAAAGCTTTCATGGAATTTTCAGAAACGTGCAGAGATACTTGATGAAGGGCATTGGAAAGTTCTTCTCTGACTATATCTCTCACAGTGGTTAGCAATTCAGTCTTAAACTTATCAAGATCATCTCGAGAGATTTCAGAACCAGGTAAATTCACATGTACAGGATCAACAGTAGGAATAGACCTTGCTTCTCTTGGAAGGTTCCTTTTCACAGCTGCAGCAGATTCTGGCAATTCGTCTTCTTCTTCAGAATATTCTAAGCCCAAAACAGCATATCCAGGGTAGTCATCCCAAACAGCAGCACACAGGGTGTAGTTGGGTTTTTCATAGCTTGTTGTTCCACTAATTTTTGATGAGTCAGCTTTGTCACTGATATGGATTTCTGGTACTGACTGAGGTTGTTCTACTTGATCTTCAGCAAGACCATCCACTGGTCTGTTAACACCATCAATAGCAGCTTCAACATCATCAGCATCATCATCATCACCACCATGATTGTCATCAGCATCACCTTGCTCATTATTACTCTGCTCAGAGGCTTCACTGTGATATTCCTCAGTATCAGAATCTTCTTCATCATCAAGAATAGGTTCAGACTCTGGTAGGGTTAAGGGTGGACTAGCAGGTCCAAATTCTATTCTTTTCTTGGGGCTAGCAGTGTCTGGATCACTCCTATCATCAGGAGAAGACACACTTCCTTCTTCAGTTGCAGCTTTTTCTTGTTCATCATCATCAGAATAAATTGGTTCCTCATCTGGTTTTAATCCAGGATCTCTCAAATCCTTTGGCCTCTTGCCATGATTTATGGGATTGTAGGCTTCATACAACTTATCTTCATCTGCAACCCAGCACTTCTTCCATGGATTCCAATTGATTTTCATCCTCTTGCAGATCTCTTTGTTGAGACAGAAGGTACGCTCTGTTTCAACAACTTCATCATCTTCATCAACACATTCCAGATTCTGGAGCATAGTAGATATCATTTTTGAATAAAACAACGCTGTGGCTTTCTTGGAAGGTTTCAGCATACTAGCTATGTGGACCATCACATATCTACACAGGTTTATCTTTTCATGGGTTTTGAGCAGAAACAATAGAAAAACATCTTGATACTTAACAGCAGCAAAATCTCCTCTTCGAGGGCAAAGTTGGTGCTGAATAAACTTGAATAGGAGTCTGCTTTCACCATCTAATTCTGAAGCTGTGATTCTCCTCGATTCTCTGTTTCCAGTTAGAAGCTCTAGCGCTAGCTCATAAGAAAAATAGTCAGTGACTGGGGGTATATTGCCAGCATAGTCCTCATATCGACCTTCATGAGGTACGTTTAAACATTCAGCCCACTGCTTAGATGAGAAAGATATTTTCTTTCCTTTTACAACAGACGACATCCTAGCAGCTTCCACACCATCAAGCGTGATTTTCAGGTTCATGTAAAACTCATGTACTAGCTTTGGATAATCTATTCGGGCGTTGTCTGAAAACCAGTCTATCCATCCTTGCGATTCAAGAACTTGTAGCAACATGGAATTACTTGATAGAATCCACGCCGAGTTTACTTCTTTTTCTACAGCTATAATCCGAGCTTCCAGGTTCGGATTTACTGAGCGTTGAGAGGTACTGCTCGACTCGCCTCGAGCACACTTTGAAGGTACAGGGCTATCTGGTCCTTTGTTCGGTCTCTTTTGCTTAGCCATTCGAGGATTTTGGAGAGGCAGGAGTTCGAAGGTTCGAAAGGTCCGAAGCAGAGGGGAAGAGAGGTTGAAAGGTTCGGCGGGAAATGAAAGGTCAAAGGTTTAGGGAAGATAAATAGCCGTGTATCATTTATTTTATCATTTAGGGTTCCCATAAAAAGTAATTTACTAATTAATAAAACGTATTTTAAAAAAAAAATCGGTTTGACAGAGCAGTGTGACAGATCGGTTCCACAGATCGGTTTCACGGATCAGTTTCACAGATCAGTTTCACAGATCTGTTTCACAGATCAGTTTCACAGATCAGTTTCACAGATCAGTTTCACAGATCAGTTTCACAGATCAGTTTCACATATCAGTTTCACAGATCAGTTTCACAGATCAGTTTCACAGATCAGTTTCACAGATCAGTTTCACAGATCAGTTTCACAGATCAGTTTTACAGATCAGTTTCACAGATCAGTTTCACAGATCAGTCATACACAATTCATGTTTAATAAATTTCATTCTTTCAGAGCATAAGGGATTTGTGAAGATGTCAGCTAATTGATTTTCAGAACTAACAAATTCTAGAGAAATATCACCCTTCTGGTAATGATCTCTTAGAAAGTGATGTCTGACATCAATGTGCTTAGTTCTAGAGTGAGACACAGGGTTCTTGGATAAGTTGATTGCACTAGTGTTGTCACAGTTAATTGAAACATGTTTAAGATCAAATCCATAATCCAATAGATTGTGTTTCATCCACAAAATTTGTGCACAGCAACTTCCAGTAGCTATGTATTCTGCCTCGGCAGTAGACAATGCAACTGAATTCTGTTTCTTACTACACCATGATACTAGGGATTTTCCAAGCAAATGACATGTTCCTGATGTGCTTTTTCTATCTAACTTACAACCAGCAAAGTCAGCGTCTGAATAACTCATTAACTCAAAGGATTGTCCTTTTGGGTAAAACAAACCTAAATTTATAGTATACTTAAGATACTTAAAAATCCGTTTAACAGCTAATAAGTGTGATTCTTTAGGATTAGCTTAAAATCTAGCACACATACACACACTAAACATAATATCTGGTCGACTAGCAGTAAGATAAAGTAAGCTTCCAATCATACCTCTGTAATTGGTTTGATCAACTGGTTTCTCAGTTTCATCAACATCCAATTTACAGGTGGTACTCATAGGTGTATTACTTTTCTTAATACTATCCAATCCAAAACGTTTTAAAAGATCCTTTGTATATTTACTTTGATTTAAAATAATACCATTTTTAGTTTGAATGATTTGAAATCCAAGAAAATACTTAAGCTCTCCCATTAAGCTCATTTCAAATTCATTTTGCATAACCTTTGAAAAATCAATACATAAGGAGTTTTTAGAAGATCCAAAAATAATATCATCAACATATATTTGTACAACTAAAACATCTTTAGAAATTCTTTTAATGAAAAGAGTTGGATCAGCAATCCCTTTAGTAAAACCTTTTGAAATAAGGAAATTGCTAAGTCTATCATACCAAGCTCTTGGAGCTTGTTTCAAACCATATAAAGCTTTAGAAAGTTTAAAAACTTGATTTGAAAAATGGGGATTAGTAAATCCAGGTGGTTGTTCTACAAAAACATCTTCAATTAGAAAACCATTTAGAAATGCACTTTTAACATCCATTTGATATAATTTGAAATCCAGATGTGCAGCATATGCAAGTAAGATCCTAATGGCTTCTAGTCTAGCTACAGGTGCAAAAGTTTCCTCATAGTCTATACCTTCTTCTTGACTATATCCTTGTGCAACTAGTCTAGCTTTGTTTCTGACTATATTTCCAGATTCATCTACTTTATTTCTAAACACCCATTTTGTGCCTATTGTCAAAGTGTCCTTAGGTCTGTCGACTAATTCCCAGACTTTGTTTCCTTCAAACTGATTTAATTCTTCTTGGATAGCCATTACCCAAAATTCATCATTGATAGAATCATTGATATTTTTAGGTTCTGACTGTGAAAGAAAAGCTTGATGTTCAACCTGGTTTCTTAGAGAAGCTCTAGTTTGTGTTCCTCTATCTAGATTTCCTACAACAGCATCTAAGGGATGATTCTTTAGAGTCCTAGATGGTCTTGAAAAGATAGGGCTAGAAATTTCGGGTTCATCTAGAGATTGAGGTTCAACAGAAGCAGATTCTGGAGAATGTCCAGAACTGGATGCTTTTATAACAGGTTCTTTAGATTTATCATTAAGGTCCAGAATAGACAAATCTTCTTCAAGATTCCCAAGAGAGGTTTTAGGCTCATGTGGATCAGTTTCATCAAACTTGATGTGAACAGATTCTTCCACACATTTGGTTCTCTTATTGAAAACTCTATAGGCTTTACTAGAGATAGAGTAACCTAGGAAAATTCCTTCATCACTTTTGGATGCAAATTTATCCAGATTATCTTTAGTATTCAGAATAAAGACTTTGCAGCCAAAAACTTTGAAGTAGTTTACCTTAGGTTTCCTGTGGTTCCACAACTCATAAGGGGTTTTCTTTAGAACAGGTCTGATCAAGACTCTATTAATGACATAACAAGCTGTATTAACAGCTATAGCCCAAAAGTAAATTGGCAGGTCATATTCATTGAGCATGGTTCTAGCAATTTCTTGCAGGGTTCTGTTTCTTCTTTCTACTACACCATTCTGTTGGGGTGTCCTAGGGGTAGAAAAGTTATGAGAATAGCCATTGAGTGAGCAGTAAGATTCAAAATCTTGATTTTCAAACTCACGACCATGATCACTTCTTAGGGTCTTAATCTTGAGTCCACTAAGATTTTCTACAGACTTGGAGTATTTAACAAAGTAAGAACAAGCTTCACTTTTGTGAGCTAGAAAATATACCCAAGTATATCTAGAAAAGTAATCTACAAGAACATAGACATAGTGCTTCCCATTTAAACTAGAAACTCTTGATGGTCCAAACAAATCCATGTGAACCAGTTCAAGTGGTTGAGAAGTTGAAACTTCTTTCTTTGATTTAAAAGAAACTTTGTGTTGTTTTCCCTTTTGACAGGGATTACAAACTTTGTCTGCTGGAAATTCAAGTTTGGGTAAGTCTCTAACCAAGTTCTTCCTAGAAAGTTTTCTAAGTGAGTGCACATTGCAGTGTCCTAATATTCTGTGCCAATGCCAAGACTCTTTATGAAAAGCATTTAAACAAGGAATGTTCTGTTTAGCTAAAGAATCTAAATCAACAGCATAAACATTTTCACTTCTTAAAGCAGAAAATACTAAAACATTTTTAGAGTTAAAAACATTGCAAGAATCATTTTCAAATCTAACATGAAAACCATCATCACATAACTGAGAAATGCTTAACAGGTTATATTTAAGTCCATCAACAAATAAAACTTTAGAAATCAAAATTGAATCTGTGTTACCAATCTGGCCTAGGCCGATGATTTTTCCTTTAGATTTATCACCAAAAGTGACAAATCCTCCATCAACTTTTATTAAGCTCTTGAAGCAAGAATAATCTCCAGTCATGTGTCTTGAGCACCCACTGTCTAAATACCATATCTTCTTGTAACAGCTCTTCAAGCAGGTCTCCTACAAAACAGATTTAGATGGAAGATGATTTTGGTACCCAGATCTTCTTGGGTCCAGACAGGTTAGCCAATAACACTTTAGGTACCCATATTTGTCTAATGGGTCTCATATAATTTGTATAAATAACATCCTTTGAAAGATAAACCTTATTAGATTCATAACTATGAATATAACTGGTTGAGGCATAAGAAGTTCCAGAATTAACTATCTTCTGTCCAGATTTAGGAATGAATCTAGTTTTGGCAACTTTCCTTTGTCCAGGTTGGTATCCTATACCAGTAGTGTATCTAGGTGCAACTTTCTTTCCTAGCATTTGTGTTAGAGTATTTTTACCATTGATGAACTTCTCTAAGTCTTTCTTGAGTTGCTCATTGGACAATTTTAGTTCAGTATTCTCTTTAAGCAGCTGAGCATTCTTTTCTACTTCTATATCCAGATCAGATTTATGCTTAACACTTAAAGCATACTGTTTCTTTAGACCTTTATATTTATCTTTAAGATCATTACATGTTTCTTCTAGCATGTCACAGTATTCAAACAATTCAGATTTTGACATGTTTTCTGAGTCAGAATCTTCTCCAGAATAGTATGACTTAAAAGCAGGAGTCTCTGATGTTACCTCAGAAGTGTTTGTCATGAAACACATGTTGGCCCAATTCTTTTCAGAGTCTGAAGATTCAGCTTCACTTGTGCTATCTTCTGAAGAACTCCAAGTAGCCTTCATGGCCTTCTTGTACTTGTTATTCTTGTATTCATATTTCTTTTTATACTTCAGCTTTGGACAGTCGGCTTTAATGTGTCCTTTCCTCTTACACTCATAGCATACAACATCATCTGATTTGTCGTTCTTCTTCCAATCCTTTTTCCATTTTCCTTGTTGGTCATACTTTCCCTTGTAATTTGGTTTCCTAAAGAATTTCTTTTTCCTATAGAACTTTTTGAATCTCCTGGCTATTTGAGCCATCTCATCATCACTGTCAGAATCATTCTCACTTTCCTCACTGCTTGAACTTTCATTGATAGCTTGAAGCTTTTCCTTATCCTTATTCTTTGAGGTTGTAGTCTTGAAGGCAATAGACTTCCTTTTAGGTTCATCATATTCTTCTTTATTTACTTTAAGCTCTTCTTCATACATCATCATCTTACCAATTAATTCCTTGACAGGTAGAGCAGCAATGTCACAGGATTCTCTAATGGAGACAGAGGTTCCTCTCCATCTTTCAGGTAGACATCTCAAAATTCTCATAATTTGTTCCTTTGCTGGAACATCCTTTCCCAGAGAGGTCATTGTGTTGACAATTTCATTGAACCTGAGATACATATCAGAAATGGGTTCATCAGGCTTCATCTTAAAATTATCATACTTAATAGTATAGGTATTCAATCTCATCTCCTTAACATTAGTTGTTCCTTCATGAGAAACAGCTAAGGTATCCCAAATTTCATATGCAGTTTTACATGCAGAAATTCTATTAAACTCTTCATCTCCTAGAGCAAAATACATAGCATTCATAGCTTTACAATTGTTATTGTAAGCAGTCTTTGTAGGTTCATCCCAAGTAGATCTAGCAGTAGTGTGAATTTTGTATTCAGATTCAATAGCAGTCCAAATATCAAAACCTATGCTTTCTAGATGAATTTTCATTTTCAGTTTCCACTGAGCATAATTAGTTCCATTGAAAAAAGGTGGCCGGTTAGTAGCAGCACCCTCAAGTCTATTATCCATGATATTACAAAAAAGAATTTTAAAGAGATAAAAATTTAGAAATAACAGAAATTTTAAGTACTTTAAAATACAACTAAAATCACAGGTCAAAAGCAGAGCACTTTTAGAAAGTATTTACTTCCTCTGATACCAAGTGTTGGTCGGAGTGGACACTCAAGAGGGGGGGTGAATTGAGTTCCAATTAAAATTTTCTGTTAAAAACAGTTTCTAATAAAATCCCCCAATTTCAAAAACAAATTAAACTGTAGTGAATTTATATAGATTATAAAGGTTCAATTAGCTTCTCAAAGATTGATTAGTTCTCAGTTAACTTAATCTTATGATTAAATTAACTTTTGAAACTAATTTACTGATTTATAATAAATATAAACACTTGCGAATTTAATTATCAAAGTAGCTTTGAAGATAGATTATATTTCAAAGTAATAGCAGCGGAATATGAAATAAATATGTATAGTATGGATATAGAGTAACTGTAAACACAGAGAAGTAACCAAGAGGTTCAGTCTCAAGCCGAGACTTAGTCCTCTCAAAAGTTTATATAAAAGTGATCCACACCCTGGATCGGGGTTAACAACAGTGAACACACTGTCCAGGTCACAAGACCTCTACCACAGTTCTACGTGGGAAAAACAAACAACAGCAGCCAGCTGTCCAGGTCACAAGACCTCTACCACTATCCACAGTGGGAAGTGAAGTGTAAAAGGTTTGCTGAGGATTTACAGATCCTCCAGTGAAAGTACAGGAGTCAGTGTGTGTGTTTAATACAGCAGATAACACACACTGCTCAAAATGTAGAATAAATAAATCACAGAGCAGAGATGTAGAGTTTAGAAATGGCTCTAGTGATTTCAGTGTAGCACTGGACTCGTTTTGGAATTAATCAAAAGTGATTCTGAGTCCTCTTCTCGATTTTGTTTGAGAAGCAGAGTGTCGTATGCTTCAGGTTCACAGGCAGTGGAATATAGTCGATGAAGCTCTTCAATATTCTATTGTATGCACACCACTCTTCTTGAGTAGGCTTGATTGTATATATGATTCTGTCTTGCTTGGTTCTTCTTGTATGCACAGAGCTCTTCTTGAGTATGTCGTATGCTTCCTTGTCTCTGTGTGTGTTGTCTCTCTCTTCTTCGTTTTTCTCTTCTTCACTTTTCTCTACTGCGCTTCTTACACTCTTCATCAGAGTCTTCTTGTATTTACATCACGTGCTCCGTAGGACAAAAAAGTTTCCTTTCCGCAGGTACGAGGTACGGTTTCCTGACATCTGACAACCTTTATTAATTAATTGTCAGGGTATTAAAATATAACTAATATGACCGTTGGTTAGAATAAATAAAGATAAAGATAAAGAAATTCAAACAGTTTTTTATGACTGTTCAAGAGATCGGTAGGTCATCAGCATTAGAGTAATGATCGGTGACTCAGATAGATCAGCATCGGTCTGTCATCTGATCGGTGATTCATTTTGATCAGAATCGGTCTGTCATCTGATCGGTGAGTCATTTTGATCAGCATCGGTCTGTCATCTGATCGGTGAGTCATTTTGATCAGCATCGGTCTGTCATCTGATCGGTGAGTCATTTTGATCAGCATCGGTCTGTCATCTGATCGGTGAGTCATTTTGATCAGCATCGGTCTGTCATCTGATCGGTGAGTCATTTGCATCGGTGAGTCCTTGGATCGGTGACTCTGATGGATCGGTGAGTCTGATTGATCGGTGAGTCTGATGGATCGGTGACTCTGATTGATCGGTGAGTCTGATGGATCGGTGAGTCTGATGGATCGGTGAGTCTGATGGATCGGTGACTCTGATTGATCGGTGAGTCTGATGGATCGGTGAGTCTGATAGATTGGTGACTCTGATTGATCGGTGAGTCTGATGGATCGGTGAGTCTGATGGATCGGTGACTCTGATTGATCGGTGAGTCTGATTGATCGGTGAGTCTGATGGATCGGTGAGTCTGATGGATCGGTGAGTCTGATGGATCGGTGACTCTGATATCTGTTGAATCCATAAGACTTCCAACATACTTTGTAAGTCAATAAGCATAGTTAAAAGCATGATAACTGATTCATTCATAGATTGGAATTATGTTTATGAGACATCAAACCAGATTAAGCATCAATGAGTTGTGATGATTTGTGATTATTAAAACATCAGTTATAAACATGAAATCAACAATCTTCCAGAGGGCTCAACAATATGTTTTTTAATAAAAACGGTGAGCAGGGTTTCAATGTACATTGTTTTTGTGGATTACATGACGTGAAAAGGGATTACATGAATTGTAATCATAGTGATTTTAATTTTTAGGGTGTTTCACAACTACTGTTTTTTCTATTAGGTCATATAAATCTTATATCTTGACATATGATCCCTCCAATGCAATTTATGAGACATCCACTCTTTCCAAATCATTTCATATAGTGATAGATCATAATTTTAGTTTAGGTTCATTTATATAGATCTATTATGTGATCTTCCTTCGTATGATAGACCTTTATGTTTTTTTGTGGTGTAGTGTGCGTGTTTCATTGAGGTATGTTTTTTTCTAACCTCTATACTAACCATATATAATTGGTGAATCAATTTTGAGATTTTGTGTTTTATTATAGGACCTCAATTATGGTGTTTTTTATATTCCATGTCAGTAGATTATATAATGGGTGTGTGTGACCCAAAATTTTGGGTAAGTGGTTCCATTTGTAGGAAATGTTGGATAAACTACATATCTATACTTTTGATAAAAAAAATCATAAAGGAAATTGTTTGATTGATGGATGGATTTCTATGTGTGTAATGGTATTTTGATAAAATATGGTTTTCCCTTATTTTTGACAAAATAGATATTTTAAAAGCATTATGATATAGATTTCTGAATTTTTTTCAAATCCTGGTTTTAATGAAAGGGTTTTGGAAACATATCACAAGTGTATCCATGGGTACTTAGGTGAAAGATTTTTCTTAGTCCCATCATCCATGTATTACCTAGGGGTTCACTCATGGGTTGTTCCTATTTTATTGAGGCCCATTTTTTTAGGGAATTGACATTAAAATTCCATGGGGATTCACTCATAGGGTGTTTCTCTTTTCCTATGCCCTGTTTTCTATAAAATTGTTTGAGAAGTCAACATTGATTATGGTATGAATAGTCTGATATCCTAACCTATAATGATCCTTGGAATGATATTACCTATTTTATTATATTGTATTGTTTTATCTTGTACTTACATGAATTTGATATGATAAGTGATACAATCATTACCTTTATTTAATGTATATGAAATTATTTGAAACTGTTTTACCTAGATTTATTTGTGAATATAGAAATGGGAAAATTAAATATTTTTCCAAACCTTTGAAATAAAAATTATTAACTATTTATCATGATATGTTTTCTATAAAGTTGTGAATGATTATATTATTGTACAAATAATTACTGGGGAATACATGGGTAGGATACTATTGATCCTATTTCTCTCACAAACTATGTATCAATTCGGCAGTGAGTATACCTTTTTGTGTCATTCAATGTAGGGGAAAAAGGCATTGTAGTCAGGTGGTGGGGTTTTTTTCATCTTTAACTAGATAGATGGTGGAGAGATGTGGGGAGGCTAGACATGCTATCACAGGGAGTAGTCAGTTCCAATTTTAGTTTCCATTTATTGATGTACTAGAAGATTGGAATTATATTACTTATTTTTGAGTTGTATCATTCTTATTATATTCTCCATGTTATGTAATATGTTTATTTATTACACTATTTATCTCTATTATGTATCTATATTCATTGTTGATTCTTTAGGTTGGGTGATCTCATTCCCTGTTGTTTTTTATGCATGGTTTCTAATTGATAACCCATAGGGATTTGGAATTCTCTTTGGGTATGTGTAAATTCCGGTCGGGTATAAGATTTAGATGGTATCCTCATTGGTTTTCTGAAGTTTCATATCAGAGGTGGTCTATCCTCAAGATTACTTATCATGGGATGTTTGATATATTAGATATATTATTTTTGGGACATGAGATATATGTTTTGGTGAGTGTATATCTTACTCATGCCGTGATGAGACTCATGTTCCAATGGGATGTGGGTATGTGTGTCTCTTTTTTGGATTTCCTAATGTTAATAAAAAAATTTATCATATAGTTTTCAGGTTTGAAATATGATTATTTTTTTATTATCATTTACTCTATTTAGGTGTGAAGTAGTATTCCTTGGATATGTGTTCCAAAGGTTGGTCAAGAGGTTGAAACAGAGGTTCCACATGGTAATCATAATATATATTATAATCATTTCTTGGTCAGCACGCATAAAGTTTTTTCTACCAACCAAAAACTACAACAGATTCAGTATTCAGTTTTAGAGGTACATCCAAGAGATTTTTGATAAAAGGATCGATCGCATGAGTTTTTACATGAGAATATACCATCCTATAAGGGTATGTATGAACCTCAAGAGGCAAATGAAAAGATGGAAAATATTGATTATATCATCAAATTCTTAGATACACATGACAGTACCAAGGTGAAGTGTGTGGTTTTCAGTCTTTACATTCCTAGAAAGAATTAATGGGATTACATTATCCATGTAGATAGTTATATAGGATTATACTAGAGGGTTTCAAGATAAATTTTTGTAGATTCATTATCTAAAGTAATTGATGATGGGGAATCCTCTAGAGTTCCATTATTTTCAATGGGAAGAGTGATGGATTTTGTTATAAAAAAATAAATTTTATATTCTACTTCATTTGGATATAGTGGTAGTAAATAATAACCATTGAACGACTCATAATTTATTACATGGTTTGTGACTGGATATCAGATCATAACTATTTATGTTTAATATTTCAACATTTATAGAGATGGTAGGAAGGGTGATTATGCAAGAGATGAAAATAGAAGGAATGTTTTGATATTTTACCTCATCTCCAGCATCACGAGTAGAAGATTTAGTGGCATAAAAATGAAAGAGATGAAGCAGGAAGATCATCACATTAGCGGTGGAGGTGGTTATCAATGGCATGTTTCATATTTACCCACAATTATAACAAGTAGTGTCCCTCTTAGTTTTGGTAAGCATGTAATGGTTCGACACACCTGATGTTCATTTCACGTACCTATAAATATGTGTAATATTTATGGATGTTAAGGACATATACAATGTTTTTTTCAAGATATGTATACACCTCAAAATAGATATGGATTTTAAGCTAGAGAGGAAACTATGGCACAATATGATTTAATGGATGCATGTATCTATCCATAAGCCTTAGAAGTTACGTACCTTTATGAAATAGATGATATTTTGGCCAAGGTAGACATGGGTCAGATGATAGTGATAGGTACCAACATTATTTCATCTTTAATAGAAATTTATTCATTTGATACAAGTGATACCCATTTTTTTATATATGGTAGTTTTGCTGATATTATTAACAATCTAAAAGGGATTAAAACTTTATTATGGATTTATCAATACTTATTAGAAATAGGAATTAGAAGGGATTTTAGTGTCCTTGTTCATTATTTATAGTTGATGTGGAGTTAGTCTACGATTTTTCTCATTCTTGATCTGGATCTTTTTGATTTCATCATCGATATGGATTTGAATATCGCTCACTATGTTTAGGGTGATTTTTATCATCAATGTGTCTTTTTCCTAGATTCTAAGAGAAATAAAAGTATATTTAGAAATAATTTGGTTCAAGTTCAAATCATGTTGGACCTTCCCACCCCGAGATCTGGAGTTTTTTTCCATCTTTAGTAGTTGATCCCGATGAATATTCCTATGTTATTTAAATTATTATTATTGTTCATAACATTCATGACATTTTTCTAGATTAGTTGTCCAATCAAACTATATAGAGGAAGTTAGTTTTTACGATTGAATTGGTTCTACATGAATAATATATTTCAATACCTTCTTTATTATATAGAACCAGTGGAGCTAAAAGAGATCAAGATTTAGTTGGACGCCCTGATGATGGAAGGTTTTTTAATACCTAATGTTTTCAATTTAAGATTCCCCTATGCACTTTTCCAAGAATGCAGATGCTTTATTCATATTATACGTGGACTATCAGATGTTGAACTGAGTAATGGGTAAAAATAAGAACCATTTGCCTCATGTGGATGATCTGATTAACCAATTAAAGGGGGAAATATGGTATTTGGATAATGGTCTTTGGTCAGGTTATCATTAGTGTGGAGTTCATGAGTTTTAAAAATTAAAGAAAGCATTATGGAGAAGATATATCCATTTAAAATATCTTATGACCTCATTTGGTTTAACTAATGATCAAGAAGATATTTTTGTACTTTATAAAGAATATATTCCATGATTATCTCGACACATTTTTTGTAGTGTTTATGGATGATATTTTGGATTATTCATGACCCAATAATGAGCATGATCACTACTTAGTTTTTGTTACAAAAATCCCGAGGGGTTACTATTTGTATGGAAAGCATTCAAAATGAAATTTAATGATCCAAGATGTGTTTTTATTAGGGAAAATTATTTCCTAGCATGCCTTGTTAGTTGATCCTAAGAAGGTGAATGTTTTTTCTTGGGAGGAACCACACAATGTCTTTTATATTGTAATCTTCCACGATATTGTGGGTTATTATTGATTCATTAAGTATTTCTTAATTTTTGTATCACTTTTGACTGATATTACTAAGAAAGGGGTGAAATTAACATGGGATGAAATGTATCAATCATTATTCATTGAGATGAAATGAATTTTGACATTGTATCTTATTTTCATATTATCTTTGCTCGATATGGGATATATGGATTTTTGTGATGCTTTGGGTGTTGGTTTGGGGTTTTTGATTATTCAAAATGATAAATTGGTGGATTATGGATCTCTCTATCTATTAATTATTTAGTATAATTACCCTACTATTGATTTTAATATTTCTGCGGTTATCTATGATCTTATGTGTTGGTGATATAATCTTTTTGGGTATATGTTCATAGTCATTTCTGATTATAAGAATTTTAGTTAAATATTTTTTCAGAAATAAATAAATCAAAAACATTGGAGGTTTGTGGGATAACTAAAAACTTTGGAATTTGAAATCACATACACCCTTCAGATGGGAATTTCACCACATATTATATCTGTATTAAAGTAATATTGTAGGCTATTTGGAATTTATGGAGGGGGATCATTAGGTCTTATTTGCATGTTTTCACCAAGATTCTTGGTAGGATTTTTCTAGTATGGTTCTGGCCAATGTTCAGTAATTATAAACTCTCCTAGTGTCTATAGTATAGATTCATTTTCAAGATGATGTGTCCAGAGGTATTTGAGAAACACTATATGGTGGGGAGACCATTTCGGGTTGGTCTCTCAGTTAAGATGGTATTATATTTATTATGGATTGGTTTATCATCCTAGGATATATGAGGAGATATGTTTAGTTTTATTTTTATAGTTATTTATGGTCCATTCATCGGAGTTCTATGAAGAAGTATTGTGAATAGATATGGAGATTCTGGTGGCAACACTACTACAAAACATGTTTTTAACATTTATAGAATTGGATTTTATTAGCGATAGTGACATACTGATAACCATAGAAAAGTTAAAAGTCCCTAAATTTTATCAGTGCTAAAAAAGAATTGATAAAGGGGATATTTAACCGTGCATATAAAAGTTCTAATAAATTTACTATCTATCAGCGCTTTTTAAAGCCCTCAGAAAAGACCACATTTATCCACGCTTTAAAAATTGCTGATAAAAGTACGATTTATCATAGCTTTTTTAGCACTTATAAATGTATGATTTATTAGTTTTTATAATTCATTGATATAGAGAGACATTATCAGCGTAGTTAATTGTGCAGTTAAGGGTGAAAACTATAGTATGATGTAGCATCATACTACATCACTAGAAACAGGTGCAGTGTGCTACAACAATACACTACATTAGTATAACCTAAAAAATTACCAAAATAAGATATAAATACTTAGTTTTAATGAAATAATATTTCTAACACAAATACAAGAAATAGAAAACACTATTATAGAGTATGTCAGTTGTTTCTTTATTAAAATGTATGTCACTTTTTAATAAAAAAGAGGCACATCGAGTCATACTGGTCACATTGTGAATCAGATTAAGGTGTGTATGATCCCTACATGTCACAAATTACATATGGATAATTTTCCTAATGTACCAAAATAATCTGAAGGCGTTTTCTTGGTTTTGACTATGCCAATTGTTTTTATTACTATTAATGTTAATTTTAAATAAAAAACGCACTTGGAGTCATACAGGTCACACTATGCATCGTATTTAGGTGATTCTAAATGATACACATCTCAAATGGATACACAATTTTCATTCATTTTTTTTCTCATTAAGTACCTAAGACATAGAAATAATATTTTTTATGGAAAAATATACTTTATTTTTCTATTGGGTCTAAGAAAAAAAATTTCTCTTCCATTCCCATGTTCTTTTAAAAAATTAAATAATGTTATTGATATTATTTTTGGATATTTAATGTAATTTTTTACCCATGTTATACATTTTAATAAATTATTCAAAATTAATCTTCTTATTATTTTTTGAATGATGTATTTTTGGACTTTTATTAACAAATTATTGATAGGATTATTTTCTTTTAACATAAGTGGCATGAAAAAAAATTCTAAGTTTCATGGCCACTTAATTAATTGATTATTTCTCAAAAAATTTATCATTTTTTTCAAGTAAAATTCTTTACATAATATTTTCAGAAATTATTTTATTTTAAAAATTGATTTGAAAACAAAAATTTTATCTTCCTCAATAATGTTTTAATGATATTTTAATTGTATTTATATTCATAAAATATTAAAAAAACATTGATTTCACATATTATTTATTAGGTATATTATCCAAGGATACCATCCTTATGATTGTTATGATTGGTATATTGTTATTATGAAAATTTGTTTTCAAAAATCACGACTTTTCAATGTGTTATTATATAATGATTTGGTGAAATGTTTATGAAACCCATTAATTTTTATGGGTTTTGATATAATTTTTTTACGATCTTGTGAATAAATATGTATAATTATGTGATTGGTTTGACCTGTATATCCCTATAATGAATTCAGAAAATATTGATATTTCATAAGATAAATAGGACTCAAATAGGGAATGAACCCAATTTTATAATGAAATCATTCAATTATGATAGTCTTATATGTGAATCTTTACTATTATGATTTTTTGGAGAGTAATACCAACACATTATGGTAGTCTGTGAAGTGAAATTGACGCCTATTATGGTTTGAGTAGTTAAAAAAATCCAATATGATAGTCTTTGAAGTGAGCATTGAATTTTTTAGAAACAAAATACTTTTATGTTTTTTTTATATCACAATTCCATGTCTTAGGCCAATATTTTTCTATGATAGATCATTTCCATTAATTATTACATGATTTATGTCTTCTTAACTGACCATATTCATGAATTTACTAAAGATAATGATCTATTATATGCATGGTATGGATTTTAAATGTTAATCTCGCGTTCTCATATACATATATGGTTCTGTGATCATTGATATCTCGCTTGTTCACTCATACCGAGCATATGATATATACATTACATATGAATCCATTCCCAATATTATGAAGACTATTATTATATATGATATGTATAAGAATGGTTCTCTTTATAGAGAATATATTGGTAGATTATGTAGATATATTATACACTAGTTGTTTATGTGTTGATGTTTTTAAAGATAGTAGACCTATACGATTTTGGTTTGGATAGTTATGATATGAAATCAAAATTAATATAATAATATGTAATATTTATGAATGAAAAATATAGAAAAATATAGTTTATATCACAGTATGTTTTAGTTAACATTTGGAAACTAGGATGAGAAAACATTAGTGAAAACCCAAGGGAAAAGTCTATGAATATGATAACATGATAAAGTTTTATTACTGATCATGGATGAAATAAATTTAATATAAGTTGTTATAGAATAGAAATAATGTGTATTTATTTTAAAAACTAATAAATAATTTATCATGAATATGTGGATTTTCACTATGATAATTATTTATCAAACGATGATTTTTGGTTTTAGTTATGGATTAAAACTTTAATAATTGTTTAAATTTATAATGTGAAGGATCATGAAATGATCATACTCCCATGAAAAAAATGTTATGAGAGGTTGAATAAAAAATATAACTGTTATTATTAGACAAATTTATGAAGATATGAATAATTTCAAACATCCAAATAAGAAAAGTAGTAAATTACATTCTATTGAGTATGTCATGAAGAAATTTACACCTTTTATAGGATCCACTAATATTATAAATAATGACCAATGTATCAATACCAATAAAAAGGTGTATTTATTAAGTCATCCCTTCAAAAATTTCATGATTATGTGGTTTTCCACATTGATCATTATTTATCAAACTATTATTTTTTTAATCAATGTATAGAACTAGATAGAATCATTTTAATATTGAATGTCATGGAAAATGAGATGATTTTATTCATGAAAAAAAATGTTATGGGATATTGAATGAATAATATCATTTATATTATCACAAAATTTTTTCAAGATATAAATCATTCTAATCATCTGAATGAGATAAGGAAGGAAAAAAATTTATGGATCACTTCATGAGAATATTTCCACCTTCTTTTAGTGGTTTCATGAATGAGAATGTTGATAAAAACAGATCATTATTTCTAAAAATATATCTATATTATTAAATGTTTGGAACATTAAAATTCATTTCGATTGTATACAATTTGGATGTTTAGGTATAAAAATAGTGGACTCTTTTCAAAAACATGAGGAAAAAATATGAAATTTACTTTATAGAGTGGGTTTATTGAGAAATTTTATTTTAAAATAGGTACATTATATATATTATTCTCAAGAAAATAGATAATCAATTCCTTGAGATAATGTATAATTATGGTGAATTAGTTGGTACCAGTGAGGGAAATTTTATATGGCTTGTGAGGTATGATTATAGTTTAGTCATCCATCCTTAACGTAAGGCTATTCAATTCTTATGTGGCTTAAACCAAGTGTGAAAAAATGGGTTATGCATAAGATAAATTAGTAGCTATGATAAATTTGTATGATGTGTTATCATGGTGGATTTAGAGATTATAATTACCCATCAATCTTAATGTTTGGATATGAAATGAAATATGTAATTCAAAGAAAATCCTAAAAACCATACAGAGAAGAATTTAAGTTTTCCCTTGTGAAATGTGTGAATGAAACATTGTAAAATTGTATTAAGGTGTCTGTTCAATGTTTCAAATATGGAAAGGATATTCATAAATTATTCATGTTAAAATTTCATTATAAGATTTTATCTAATTATTATAATTGAGATAAAGATTCATAGAATACACCACACACACTCTAGTGATGATAAAGGAAGAAGTATGGTAATTATACTCACTAATTCTAAAACCAAAAGGATAATGGAGATTATCAATGGTAGAAACATCATAATCCTAATGAAAAATGGAAATATCATGTAATCTCTATTGGATATTTGGAGTAAAACAACAAAGTGGTGAAAAGTACACATACTATCCATACTAGAATTGATGATGTATTATTTTAATCTATATATACCAACTCATTTATATCAAAATAAAATTCTAATGGTTTCAAATTACCACCTCTAATATAATATGTAATTGTATAATTTAAAACCAGAAATCATATGATGATCACATCTAAATATTATGATTCTTCATAGATTAAATTTTGTTGGGATTTTCTTCCTGAAATTTTTTCATTCTCTCTATGGTTGTATTGGATGTTATCATCAAAATATATTGAATATATTTTCAAATAGATCAAATATCTTTCCATTAATTAAATGAAAATTTCATTTTCTTAATAAACCTAATAACTTTTATCAGTGTAATGATATATATGAGAATATATTTAAAATTACATTCATTTCAGGGGTCTATATTTCTATAACAATCCGAAATACAAAAAGAATAACATTATGTTTGATAAATTATGTTATATGATGAAACAAGTTTAGAGAAAAATATTAAAACCCATGAAATTATTATATATTTATATTTTTACTAAATTCAATTACATCAATATTCTTCATTACATGAAACACTATTTTTAACTTGCGTTACATGAAACACTTAGTCTAGATTGCGAGTTTAGGAAAAATTTGAAATATTAAAAAAATATTACATTTTATCTAATAGTTATCACCTTTATATTGTAATAGAGTTTATAAATATTATTAATTAAATAATCAAAATTATTTTAATCTAAAGATTATAAATAAAATAAAAATCATATAAAAGTAAAAGTTATGTTTTTTTTAAAAATAATATTTTTAGTGGACGATTTAACTACACATTGTGTACACAATATAATTTTATTTATTAACACTTTTAGAAAATTTATTTGAAAAAAAATAATTTTTTATATCATAATATCATAATTATTTAGGCTTTATTTCTGTTATTTTTATGAATGGTGTCATTCTATAAGAATAGTGAAAAATAGAAAATTTTAATTGAAAAGATGATTTTCTTTAAAAAAAATAACAATGATAAATTATATATTTAATTTTATTTTCATGTAAAATTAGATCAATTTTATATAAATTAATTCAATTTAGTTAATTTTATTAATTTTTATATTAAATTTTTGTATAAGAATATTGTAAAATTTTGGTCATTTTCAATTTGAACACTCGCTTTCTCATCAAGTCTGCAGGATTAATGATAAACACAAATTTTACAAATTTATGAATTGAATTTTGGAAAAATAAATTCCATATTTGGAAAAATAATAATTAATAATTTCTAATAAGTTCAGCAAAATGTATTTCCATTATTAAAAATGAAAAAGTAAAAAAAATAACGTTGTTAAGGCAAAAATAGTTTTATATCTGTGTTATTCTTAAAAGATAATGATTATAAAAGACCTACCAAATTTAAAAAAAATAATTTTTATGAAATATTTTCACATTATCTCATCCATGTTCCTAAATGACCCCTTTTTGAGACTCATATCTTGATAAAAATATGGGTATTGTTTAATATTTTCAAACAATTAAATGTGTTCCACTCACCTCAGTTATAAAAGGACACCCCACATCCCCTCATATTCACATATTCACACCATTTTGTTTCATCCAATTTAATAGAAAATCACATCTAAAAATCCATCATCTAATATTAGATGACATAGTTTGATAATAAAGTCTCCTAAGAGGGATTTTAGTGTATACCTAAGGAGGATACCAACTAAAGAGGCAACACTTTTCAACAAGTGTTATTATTTTACTTCTTCATAAACCTACTTAAATTATTATTGAAACATGTTGATATAATAAAATTAGTAATTTAAATATAATGAGATGTTTTTTATGTTATGTTCATGACTAAAACAATCCCTTATTCAATTAAATGGTTTACAAATTCATCATTTATGTGTACGGAAAAATACCACCTCGCGAACTGATGTCATCCATTTTTTCATTCCCACCATTAACTGTGGGGTGTGAGGATTGATATATATATTTTATATATTTTATTTATAACTTAATTATAACTCTTTAGTAATTATATATTATATTAATTTTTACATTGAATTCTGTAGGGGATATGATGGCAGTTCTCGTTTGTATGAAGGACTAACACTTTGTAAAGTGATGTGATTTGATTTTCATTATCGTTTTACATAGAAAAAAGTCTAATGTTATTTAATATATACATCAAATTATTATTATTAATATGAAATATTTTCACTCTCAAAAGATAATATATCATTTTCTTTGTTACATGGAAAAATGTTAATGTTTCTCATGTACGTATGGACTACCTCCTTCATGAAGTGATTCAAATATCTTTTCATCACCAGACCACATGAATGATATATATAAGTATATTTAAATAGATTATATGTAACTTATGATATTATAATCATTATGTAATTAAAAATTATTAATTAACTCTATTCTATTATTATCATTGAAAATTGGAAATGTTACTCATGCGTACGTACGACTTACAGTCTCCATGATTGTAGCATAGATCATTTTCCATTACCATATTTTATGATAAGACACAAAACTATAATTGGTGAATAAATATGATAATTATTTCATGATTATTATTCAATAGAATATAGGACTATAAATTTTGTGAAATAATTATATCTTTGATGACAAAACACAAATGAGAAAAAAGGCAATTAACACCTAAAACAACTAAAATAATGAATGATGATTATTTAATAGGTGATTAGGTCTTAAAAAATTATCATATATGATATTATAAATATTAATATGGTTTTGGTATCAGTTAATATCATTTTTAAAGCCATTATATTACAGGTCGTTTCATGTTCGACCAAAAGGAAGCGTGTGGTAAAGGACTTCACCTCAATTTCTATTCATTTGGGAATATTGTAATGTTATAAATATAATTTATTTTATATGGTTCATATACAAACCATTTGACATGTAAAATAATTTTTCCATAATAATTAATTTTATTTTATGCTTAAATTTTAATTATTTCATCAAATGGGTATTTAACACCAGTTTTACATAGTGGTAATAAATTTCATTACTCAATTTAAATTCATTGGGTTATATTACATATTCGTTTACCTTTAATATTATGAGTTTATGTGTCTAATGAATTTTTATTATCTTATTTTGCAATTTAAAATGTTTTATTTGATTTAATGTTAATAAAAATAACTGATTCATTTAATTAATTATCACTTCATTGTTATAATAGTTGTAAGTATTTATTTCAAAATATCATTCTAATAAAGATATTTTAACCCATATTTTCAGAATAATTATATCTTTTGAACATTTATTTATAAGAAAACATCATTTTATTATCCTCTATTTATTCAATACATTTTCAAGTAATACTAACATTTCTTCCTTTATGTTAATTATAATGATTTATAAAATACTTTTAAGAAAATCCAACTACATTTATCTCCTATATAGAATTTTTGTTCTCTTTTAAAAACATGTTTTCCTAAAAGGTTTTATTTTTTTTTAAAAATTTCCATACAATTTATTCGATAAATTTTTAACCATTTTTTAATTTTAGAATTTTTTTAAAAAGCTATATTATTTTATTTTTTTTCAAATCAATTCTTATATTTAGTTTACCACCACATTGAGACAAATAATTCTTTCATCATACTCTTTATGTATGGAATTTATTAAAGACATTACCAATAATGGTTTTAATGATTATATTATGTTTTTATAAAATCAAGAAACTAGGCGTTATATAATAAATGAAAAGAAACAAGGGTTACAAAAGGCTAAAGTAGGGAATTTTAAATTTGTCACTATAAAGGATAGGGAGAAACTCATGAGGAGTATTGGAATCATAGGTGCAAGTGTCACCCAAGGATCCCATGTTTTCAAGGCAATCAACAAGTTGATTGGCTTCCCGGTAGACATATGTGATAATATAATGCATTAAAGCAAGTGTGTCGAGGCACTTAATCCATTTCGAAGTAAGTTTCCAAGCCAAGTGAATTTGACCCATTCGAACCGCTTGAACAACTGTGATGGAATCACTTTCAAACCAGATATTCATCCAATTTTTACTTTGATCAAAATCAACGGCCTTGATGAGAGCCATCATCTCTACTTCAAGAGCCGTGGCCATACCACACGTACCATGACCCCCATTCAGAAAGTCACCATCATGATTTCTGAAGACAAAACCATAACCAGCAGGACCTGGATTACCTTTCAAGGCTCCATCCGAATTGAAATTAATCCATCCTACAAAAGTATGTAACCAGAATACTTCTATGGTTCCGAGAGGCTGGGGATAATTACCTTGTATATTTAGTTTTTTAAGAATAGTTAAATCCCTAACTAAGTTGTGACAATTTTCAGTATGTGAAATATTTTCATGTTGAGCCACCAGAACAATTTAAGAGAGTGGAAACCTGTTATTAATCTTAGAATTTGTGTGTCTAGCCTGATTTCTGCACTTCCATATGACATAAATTACTTCAGTGCAAGATGCAAGGAATAGAATACACACCTATTTGGATAATTGAATATCTGGGAGTAGCAGCATCAGATCCTTGATGCTATTCACATGCGGATGATTAATCTCAAACCAGGTGAAGACCGTGTTCCAAAGACAAGCTGTTGTTTTACATGACAAGAACAGGTGATTAACATCATCACGGTGTTAATGATGGAGGTTGCATCTGGAGTAGAAGGAGATCCCAACCCGCTGTAGATTGGTGTCCACTGGCAGTTTATTGAGATGGAGGCGCCAGAGGACAGTGGATCAATAAGGTAGCAACAATTTTTATTGTAATTCACAGCTCCATTACCACTATTTTTAAGGAGATTATTATAGAAGCATTTGGAGTTCAGAATTCCATTAGAGCTCGGTTCCCAAATAAGAATGTCATCTGTATACAGAAAGTCATAGGAGGAGACAATGTTCGCAATCTGAGATGGAAGTTGATAATATTGCTCAAGATGGTTTTGAATAGTGACATTGTGATTTGTAAGCAGTTCCTGAATCTCAAAACAATCAATCAGTGGGGTACCTGTCCAGTTATCTTTCTAGAATTGGAGGGAGGAGTTCCTACTAACCAACCATTGAGACTGCATTTTAATCTCCTGGAAAGTTTTTTTGAGACCTGGCCACACCGAGGATTGTATGTAATTCATTTTTCCTGCAATCAGCCTTCTTAGAAGTTTAGATCTGAGGAAATTTAGGGACTCAAATTTATCATTGATAACACGCCAAAGAAACTGAGCTTGAAGAGATTAGTTGAAGAGTTTGATGGTTTTAATTCTGAGGCCTCCCATGCTCTGTGGCAAGCAGCAAGTCTTCCATGGGGCTGTTAAAATTTTACTTTACAAAATACTTCTACTCTACACAAAGTTCCTCATGAGTGTGTTGATAGTTTTAAGGATGGAGGCCGGCCAAGAGTACACCATGAAGGAGTAAACAAGCTTAGATACAATCACTTGATTAACCAGGTAGATTCTCCTTTCCATTGAGAGTGTCATTCCCTTCCAGGTGGAGAGAGTTCATCTAACTTTTCCCACAACATTAGTAAAATAAGAGGTCTTGGGTTTTCCAAGAAACATTGTAACTCCAAGGTAAGTAAAAGGAAGGGACCCCTCCCTTATGCCCAGCTCATGAACCATGCTTTGCTTCCTTGAGGACGAGATGTTATTCCTAACGTAAATGAATGACTTGCCCCAACTGACTTCTTGACCAGAAGCTTTTTCATAAAGAATAAGAGTTCTCTTGATATTTTTAAGGTTCTTTTTATCCCCTTGGGTAAAAATAATGATATCGTCAGCAAAAAAGAGATGTGAGGGAGCAGAAATACCTCGTGCAGCACATATTGTTTTAATCTCTCCTTTGTTAACTCGATCAAGAATAAGCCGATTGAGACAATCCTCATCAATTTAAAAAATAATAGCGGACAATGGGTCACCCTGCCTCACACCTCTAGAACATTTAAAGTAACCTTACGGAGCCCCATTAATCAAGATAGAAATATGGGCAGAACTGATAAGAGAATGAACCCAATGAATGAATCTACTGTGGAAGATGAACCCATGAATAATTATTCCAATGAATCCCCAGTCAATAGTGTCAAAGGCCTTCTTAATATCAAGCTTAAGAGCAATGTTTCCACCTCGTGTGGTCTTTTTAAGGAGATTAATACATTCAGAGGCAGTTATATGGCAATCTTGAATTCTCCTTCCTTTGATATAACCAAACTGGTTCCATGAGACAATTCTCTTAGAAATAGAAGCAAGGCGAATAACAAGGATTTTGGTGATGATCTTGTGGATAGTATTAATGAGGGAAATAGGCCGTAACTGACCAATATCACTTACATTATCAACCTTAGTAATTAATGCAATGAACTGAGCATTAAATCCTTGAGTGTAAGATCCCTCTAAGAAGAAATGTCTAACCATTCTGCATAAATCTTCTTGTATGACCTCCCATAGAATTGGAAGAAATAATTAGTTAAAACATTCTTCCCTGGAGAGATTTCTTTTTTAAGACCAAAAACTGCCTCTCTGATTTCAATATCTATGGGAGTTGAGATAAGAGAAGTGTTTTTAGTATCAGTGACCAGCTTTGGGATAATTCTATCAATCAAAGCTTCATTTCATGTGGGTCCATTGAAAAGATTAAAATAGAAGGATACAATGTTATTGGAGAGACTTCGTTTGTCATCAATTATAGAGTCTCCATCCTTCAGAAGAGATAGAGTCATGTTGACTCTTTTATCTCGTTGAAGTGCATTAAAAAATTTGGTATTCCTGTCACCATCAGTAAGACAATTGACTTTGAACAAATCTCTCCGAATGTTTTCCTTGAGCATAATGAGTTTCTCGATCTATGAGGAGACTGTCCTTTCCCAGTCATCATTTCCAGGGAAGTTGTTGAGAGTAATTGATTCTTGAATATGATGAAGATTTGTTACAAGGGAATCAATTTCCCAATCAATGAGGATGAACTTATTCTTGATCCAATGCTTCATTCTCTGCTTAAGAACCCAAAGCTTAAAAAGACAAGAAAGTGGATTGTGATTGTAGTCTTGCATGTCCCAAGTATCTCTAACAATTTTGGAGCAATATTTTAGGGTGGTCCAAGCATTATTAAACCTAAAAGGAAGAGGCGATTTTTCTTTCTCATCAATTATGTTAACCAGAATAGGATGATAATCTGAATTATGTCATGCAAGAGTAACATATGAAATGGTTTTCCTTTCCTTGAGCATATAGATGTTAACAAAAGCACTATCAATTCTTCTTTCTCTCATTCCATTCATATGATTTCTGTACCAAGTGTACTTATATCCCAACAAATTAATTTCAGTCAGATTATAATCGTCAACAAAAGCTCTGAAATCCATGATGGAAGTGGTGACTGTTACATACCAGAGCTTTTCATATGCATGTAGAATGGAATTAAAATTCCCAATGATGATCCATTGGTCCGAGATGGAACAAGAGATATTTTTAAAATGACTCCATAAATCTTTTCTATTAATATAGTTGTTGGAGGCATAAACCATTGAACATATCTTGTTTCTTCCATAGTAAGTAAACCTACATGTGAGGGCCTGTTCATGATGAGAAATAATCAAAGGATTAACCACATTATTGTGAGAAAATAGACATAATCTATCATAATTAGAATCTTTAATAGAACCAAACATTGAATAACCCTTTCCTTGAAGTAGAAAATTATTGTCATGCTACCTGGTATTAGGCTCAGAAATGCCAAGAATGTCAAGTTTATGATTGCTTATAAGAAGCCTAAGGGAACAAGCCATGCCAGGGTTGGCCAATCCCTGACAATTCTAGAAGATCACCTTCATTTTGACTTAAATTTGGGGTTAAAACCCCCTTTTTCCCATGCCACAGGTGTCTTATTCCGTCCAGACCGTCTTAGATCCTCCTTCTTGGAGACTGAATTGTTTTTTGCAGGTGTGGATCTAGTACAGTACTTGCTGTCAACTCCATTTTCAGTTTTAGATTCTTCCTCAGAGGGAATGTCTTGATTTCCATATTTATTGCAAGCCTCTTCCCTTGTTTCAATGTTTATTTCCAATTAAAATTATTTTCATAATGTTTTGTGAACTTTTAGTTTTAAAAATATAATTCCATAATGAAATGGATATTTTATTAAATAATGTTTTTAAATATATTTTTACATTATTTCAATTAATCAAATACAAAAACCATTTATTTTTAATACAATGGGTATTTTTTTGAAAAATAAAATCCCTATTATATCTATGGATAGATTATGATCATTTTTATCCTTGGAAGTTTTGGAATTCACTTGCTTAATAAATTTTTTTGGTTTATAAAATTTCCTTGAAATTTTTACTCTCCATTGATCATTGTACAGTAAATTTCTACTAAATATACATATTATTTACCATAGATATGTTTATTTATTAGCCCACATATCATTTCACCATATAGTTTTCTACATTGAATTTAATTTTTTTTATCTCGTAAATATTAATAAATTCATTTTCATTACTCAATATGGATATTTGAGGTTTACACCAATTTCTTATAAGTTAATTCAATTATTTTTTATAATAATAATGATTTGAACATAAAATTAAAGGGTGGATCCCATTTAAAGATAAATCTTCGATGAATTGGTAGTATAATGGAAAGAATCAATTGGTTATCCTTAGTTAAATTGTTTTTAAACATATAATTTCAAAGTGTCTTGAGGATATATATTGACTATATTGGTATCGTATTCTTAAGGCATGATGTTAAATAATTATTATTTTCATTTATTAATAATTTAGTTATTATTATCCATGAGTTTTGTAAAGACCCGTAAATTTCAAGGAAATTTTTTTCTTAATTTTCATTGGAATTTTACAAGAATGCAGTTTCTGACGGCACCTGATTCCGAGGCCCGGTGTGCCCGGAATCATTTTCCGAAGTTTTGGCTCGGGTACGTTCAGTGAACGGACGAACGGGTTTTTCTAACTTTTGAACCGGTGCCCGGAATCGAATTCTGAGGGCACCGATGAAATCGCAGCGCCGGTATTCGCTTAGAAACGCCTCTTCCGGAGTTGTGTTTGCTTGGGTGTGGTTTTTAATTTTCGGGCTTATAGTTATGAAATAAAATAATTTTGCGACAACTTTATTTTATTTCGCTTAAGCCACTTGAAGCCACTTGAAGCCACTTAAAGGCGGCTTGAACTGAGTTGAACTGGATAGGATACTATCCAGAAATATCCTACCCCTTGGTAGGATATTTGTGAGGTGGGGCCCGCACGAGCCCCGCCGTTTCTTTCCGCTAAGAAACGCACCCGTGAAAACCCGTCTTAATGAAAGTCAACTGACGCGTTTCTTAAAATCTTAACAGACCATTTAATTGGGCTGTTTCTTTCGTAAATTAAATGAGCTGTTTCTTTCGTTGAATTAATTCTACGAATTAATGGTTCGTTTCTTATCTTTTGAAATTCAAATGTTTAGTTGTGTAAATAAAATAAGGCTTAAGGTTATTTTATTTTGGGTTGGAACTTGTGGCGTGGAGAGGATTTGGAGGAAAGCGTTCTTCTTCGGCGAAGAACGCGAAGAACGCGAAGAACGCGAAGAACGCGAAGAA
Source organism: Viscum album (assembly GCA_963277665.1). NCBI lineage: Eukaryota > Viridiplantae > Streptophyta > Magnoliopsida > Santalales > Viscaceae > Viscum > Viscum album. The sequence continues at coordinate 856,972,586 of OY728157.1, read as the reverse complement.
TGCCAAACCTGCGGAGATCGACGACGTGAAGCCTTGTACCGCGACGCCAACGGATCTCCCTTCGCGATGCTTCTTCCGCGACGATCCAACCCCGCGACAGCCTTCGATCGACAACAACCAAGGTAGGGGGTTGCGCTTCTTTTTATTTTCTTTTTGGATTTCAACAACAACATGGATTTAATTATTATTAATTAAATCTGTATGTTCTTGGTCCTCGGAGATCGTCGACGCGATGCCCTTCCGCGGTGTGACGATCACCTCCTTCCGCGACGGTCAATTCCGCGACGACCTCGCATCCGACAGCGACGGCGAGGTAGGGATTTATTTTTGGGAATTACCCCCCCCCCCCTTTTCTTTTTATATTCCCGTAATTGTTTCTTTAAAAAGTTAAAGAACTGGATTTGTGAACAATTTTTTTTTAAATTATTAAAATTGTTGTTTCCGTTCAAATAAGGAACTCGTTTTTATGAAACAATTTTATTTCATTAAAAAAAATTGTTTCGGATATGCGTTCATGTGTTGAACTTTAATTCCTCCAGTTTGTTTATCTCTAACGCGGAGGGTGCAGGACAAACGACCACGGCCCGACGACCCTCCGCCGTTCTTCATTTTTTTGCGGAATTGACGGGCGACGACGGAACGTGCCGCAACGGATGTTTGATGATTCCGCAGTGAAGGACGAGTCCCGGGAGGAGCAGTGGCGCAGGCGGGAACAAAATCGGAACACCGGAGCGATTCCGGTGGCCCGCGGAACTCGCCGGCGGTGCGGGTCGCCGACGCAGCGGCGCCCCGGCGCACCGCCGCGACTCAGCGCGGCGGCGGCGGCACCCGCGGACCCGCGGCCGCGCGGGTCCGGTGCCCTCGGACGCGACTGAAGCCGCGTCCCGACTCATCGCGGCCCCACGCGAGGGGCCGCGGCACCACCAGGCCGCGGGGGCAGCGCCCCGCGTGCCACAGCCGTTCGCCCGTTCGGCTGAACCGGCCGGGCCTCGCCCTGGCCGGACCGGACCGGGTCGGGTCGTGTCGGGTCGACCCGGTTCGGGTCGACCCGGTTCGGCTAACTCCCGGGGGGGTCGGGCCGGGTCGGCCCGGGCCCGAACCCCCGCCTTCGGACGATTTTCGTTCAAATGCCTGAAACTTGAGCTACGGGCCTCCGAACGACGCGTCGTCAACGGCAACGCAATCCTTGGATCGAGACGGTCTTTTCGGTATACTATACTCAAGGTGCACCTTCCTTTTCGTGAGCCTACGTAGTTAAAACTCCGTAGTTAAGCGTGCTTGGCCTAGAGCAGTGATCAGGATGGGTGACCTCCTGGGAAGTTTCCCAGGGTGGGTGTGAGACGGAAAGACCAATAACTCTCAGACCGGGCGTCCGATTGATGCGCCGTCTGCGACGTTGAGTTCCTATTGTAGATACGGAACTTTTGGCATCCTCCGCCTGAGAATTGGATGCAGATGGATAGTGGCCGGGTTGGATCGCACCGAAATCCAACCGGGCCCCTGGAACGGAAAAGCTGATATCTTTCAAACCAGACGTCCGTTTGACGAACCGTCAGCAGTGTTGGTGATTACGTTGAGTAACGGTCCCTATGAGTATACCCTATGGGAGTTCGGGGTACTGTTGAGATACGGCCGGGATTGGTTTGCTCACGAAACCAACCGGGCCCCTGGGACGAAAAGGCTGATAACTCACAGACCGGGCGTCCGATTGACGCGCCGTCTGTTGCGTTGAGACCCCTATGATGAGGAGGTCCTTTGAGACACTTCTTCGTGGGACCTTGATATACTTGGAGTATCGGCCAGTAGCTCGTGGAGCGGACCCTCCCGGAGACGAGCGTGCGGAGTACGGAGATCGTGTAGCCTGCTGAGACCTGACGACTGCTTGACCGACTCGACTTGGAGTAGGTCGACTAGCCCAGTGGACGGAGCGACCGGTATTTGGCGACAGACCCACGGCGGACGGAGCGCCCGGTAGTTGGCCGCAAACCCGTGGTACTCGACAGGAGGAGTACCTCTATAGGCTATTGGGGGGAGCGCCCGGTATTTGGCGACAGACCCACAGCGGACGGAGCGCCCGGTAGTTGGCCGCAGACCCGCAGTACTCGACAGGAGGAGTACCTCAGTAGTCTTAGGTTAGTGAGCAGTACCTCGGAGTCGTGACAGGACCACTGTACACTCTAGAGACGGAGCTCTTCAGTAGTTACGGTTTCGATAATGAAAATCCTGGTTTGAGCTGAGACTTTTGACCTTTGTGTTTCCTCATGATTGAGATGAGTTACTTGATAACTTAGGTATATGTATGGGCATATACCTGGGTAGTGGTTATCCGTTGATCTCATGATCCTTGTGTTTCCTCATGATTGAGATGGGTTACTTGATAACTTAGGTATATGTATGGGCATATACCTAAGTAGAGTTTATCTGTTGAGATCTTCTCGTGGTTATCCTTGTTGGTTTTAGTGAGACCTTGAGGGTCTCGGGGTCCCTACTGAGTATCGTTATACTCACCCCTGCACGGGCTATGCCCGCACCTCGTTGTGTTGGTTGCAGACGACAGGCAGTGCTGACGGAGGCCGAGTGTTCGAGGACTGGACGGTACCCGGAGGTGGACTACACGACAAGTCAGTGTCCGGAGGTGGACTTCACGGCGAGACGACACTCGGAGGAGGTTGACGGACGAGAGCACTGTGGAGGCTATCTGTACCTACCCTTCAGGTAGGATTCGTGGTGGACGATCGAGGAGCTGTGCCATCTGTACCTACCCTTCAGGTAGGATCCGAGGAGGACGACCCAGGAGCCGCTTCCGTCCCTCCAGCTGTTGTCTTTTTCTGTTGTACTTTGTTCAGTTGTAGTTGTACTTTCTTTTGGGTTTGTATTCTGGCCCATTTACTTTTCAGCACTTCTTTTTGTACTTAGTGTTTTACTTCCGCTTGTACTCTGTGGTGCTTGTTTTCTTTTATAAAGGCAATGCCTTCCCAGTTATCGGGATTTTATGCCTTTGGTGCTAGTCGCCAGCCCCTGGCCTATGGAAGGCGAGCTTGGGGTAGTCACGGCACGGGCCCCGAGGACGGGTCGTGACAAGTTTTTTATATAATATTATATTTTTATTCATTTGTTTATCAATTTGTTGATTAAATAGAATATTATTTTAGATATCTTCTTTTCTATAATGACTATGCCTTATACAATTATTATAATCATGTAATTGATTGAATTTTATGTGTTTTGAATTATTTACCTCTTCATATTTATTATTATATTCAAATTATTTCAATGTAATGTGTGTTTAATTATTTACCTTTCCATGTTGATTATTCTCATTGATTCATTATATATTACATTGTACTACACCCATACTAATCATTTGATATCACCTTTATTGTGTTGCATTTATAAAAAATCAATGAAATATAATATGAAAGAAATAAAATAATATGGAAGAGGGAATAATGATAAACTTGAAATAAATTATGTTTTCATTTCTATATTGAAATGAAATATGGGAATCATGTGTGTATATAATTTAACAAGACTACTAAAGTATTTGGTCCTCCATGACGTGATTCATTGTACCTAATGCCAATTTATTGAAAAAGGAATTGGACCCAAACTACTGGGGTCAAGGTCGCTATAGTCCATATCATTGGGAGGTTTAGTATAATCCTTGGGAAATTGATTTAGGAAAACATAGATTAGGGATTATAACCCTATTATAGGCATTGAGGATCATTATAAAAGAACATCCTAATGTATTGGTATGATAAAGAATATGTTGTTTTTATTTGATCTATATATCTATATAGATTATACATGTGGATTTGGTTATAGAACATAGGTAACTAGGGGTAATAAATTAAAAAGTCAATTATGGTATTGACCGAACTGTCACATGGTGTAAGATAATTTTATTTACTGCATACCTGGTTTTACACTCCTGGGGGACATTCATAGGACAATTCAAATCTTTATTAAATAGAAGTATAAGGGGTTTAAATAGATTATGATAATTATTGACCTATTTCAAATCTATGGTTTCTTATATTTAATAAAAGACGTCTTTATGGAATGAGTTATCTATGAAAAGGAATTGAATAATATAATGAATTTTCGAAGAAAAATTATGAGTAAAATGGAAGGAAATAAATATTATCCTAGTGGTCCATTTATTGTTTCTTGTATTAAATATTGATGAACTTCACATTGTTCGAGTCAATTCCAAATTCTAAATATTAAAAACTATACCGAGAAAGGACCAATGTATTCTATAATTATATTATAAAAGTATTTTTTAAAATTGTATTTTGGTTTTAAGAATCATGAAACATTTAAGGATTCGGTTACAATTTAAAAATATATATGTCTTTATTAACTTATGAATTTTGGATACCAAAATGGGTCAATGAGATTAATATTTATCTTATGTTAATAGTTTTAAACAACCCTTTTTATGTTTTATGTTATTGAATTATAAAACTATTAAAGATATATTAAGATAAGTTTTGGTGAAGTATATTTTTTAGTGGAATTATTATTTGAGAAATAATGCCTTTAAATTTTGTAGGAATAATTATAATGTATTTTAAAACCTTTATACTTAATATGATAATTAATTAAATTATAATAATATTCAAATAATATTATTATACTTTTTAAAAAAAGTTTTCTATTTAAAACCTTTTAAAAATTTTATTTAATGTTTAATTATATTTCAAGGTTTTCCATTATATTTTTCAGGAGCTTTATTTGAATTATTTTTATATATTTTATAAAAATAGTAAAGTGAATTCTAGGTTACAACCCATTACATTTATATAGTATACAGGGCTTCGACCCATGATAGAAAGACGATAAGGCTTTAGTGCCTACCACTAGCCTACGAGATATCCTGGTTAATATGTCATTGTTTTTTTGTTAAACTATATAAAAAATAAATATTAATGATGAACCGGTGTTATTAAATTATAGTTTTAATATTAAATATTTATATTCAATAACATGGGAGACCCATATTGGTTTTATAAACAAGTTAGAGATATATATAATACTTTTCAATCTTTTATGGATCATGCGATATGTTGAATTTGATTTTTAGAGCTTTAAGTATAAAAAAATTATTTTTGGATATTCATTTCATAGAGTAAGTGATGAATATGAAAATATTCAAAGAAAATAAATAGGATGAATTTGTAATTATGAAATAAAAATTTTTCAACTATGTATTTATCATTATATTAATATACAGTAAATGAAATCCTCAACATTAGTAAATGGCTTAGACAAATATGGTATCCTATTACATTCATTTATAATGAATCAAATGGCCTTTAAAATCACTACAGATTTGTGGTTTTGAGATCCTTAACATACCATTCATCACTCACATTATTTTGATCATTAAAATCTATCTGTATCTATAATTAGTTGTCATTTTATTCCAAGACCATATCTCCACTTTTCAATAGTATTCTCCAACATCGAAACCTAGTTATTTATTATACCATATGACCTTCATATTTCAATTTCTCCATTTTGAATAGTATATATTATCAACTCTATTTATGAAGTTGGTTTTCAACAAAATAGTTTTTAAATATCAAACCCATTATTACTAATATAAAGTTAAAATTGTGAGGGCGCAATGTTTTTAATGTGGAGAGAATGTAATACCGAAACATTCATAAAGAATAAAACTGTATTTAGTAGAGTATATGTAACAAAAGACCAATATTTGAAAAAAAAAACCAAGAGGCTTTATGATATATTTATTTTTTCAATAAATTCAATATCATCAATATCTTGTGTTACATATAACACTACTTTTAGCTGGTGTTACACTCATCATTGAGTTATAGCATTCTAGGTAAAATAAAATGTGAAATATTGTTAAAATATTATTATTTTATATATTATTTATCACCTATCCATTAGAATGGAGTTTATGAATATTATTAACTAAATTATTAAAATGATTATTATCTATAGATTAAAAATAAAATTTTTATCTTTTAAAATAAAAAGAAATGTTTTCTGAAAAACTGTATTTTTTATGAAGGATGGTTTAACTTTGGGAACACATATTAAATAAAATTTATCATAGTTTTGGAAATTTTCGTTGAAAAATTAAAATTATTTTTGTAAATCATAATATAAATATTATCATGATGTTATTTTTTAGGAACTTTCAGAAATGTTCAATTTTTAATGAATAGTGAAAATGTTGAATTTTATTTGAAAAGTATCATTTCATTTAAATATTTTATAATGTTAAATTATCATTTTTATTGGGTTTAAATTAAAATTATACAAATTTTATATCCATTAATATAATTTAGGTAATTTTATTAATTTTCATATATAATTTTGATATAAAAACATTTTAATCTTTTAGATTTTTTTTCTCTTAAAAAACCAAATTTCATTTCATATATGAAACTTTAATTTTAAATTAATAATTTCTAATTATGTGAGAATTTGAAAAAATTAATTCATAATTTTTAATTAGGATAATTTAGAATTTCTGAATTGTTAAACCTTTTTTCACCAAAATGAATAGTGAAAGAATTAAAAATTAATTACTATAGATAATGTAAAAATTGATTTTCCAAGGGTTAAACCAAGAAGATTGCGATTAAATTTACTAATAAACTTTTAAAAATAATTTTTATGGAAACATATAAACCTTATATCTTATAATATATATAATTTACTATTTTTAGGAATTTTTCATTATTTCAATGTGGGTATGAATTAATTTTTTCAAAAAAATACAAGCGTCCCACTCACATCACTTATAAAGGTCTACAATATATCCTCTTTTATTCACAAATTAATATCACTTGGTTTTGTAGAATAACTATATAAATAATTTCAAAAAATCCCTCCTATAATCCTAGAATATACATTTTGTATAGAAAGTCACCTATGAAGGTATCTGGTAAAAACCTAATAAGGATAACCAAAGAAGAAAAAACATTCTTATATGAGAATTTTTTTATTTATCCACTTTATTCAATTATTATTAAAACATGTTTTTATAATAAAATATGATTTTGTATATATAAATATAAGTTTTTAATAAATTTTCATGGCCTAAAAACATCCCATATTCTATTAAATGGGTTAAAAATCATTGTTCAGTTGTACAATGGACTACCGCCTCACAAACTAAAGCCATTATTTTTTTCATTACCACCTTTCATGTTTGGTTATAATATGATATATAATGTATATATGTGATATTTATAATATAATCATTCCTATGGAGTAATTATATAACATATTCCATTTTAAATTATATTTATTATGGTATATGATAAATTCTCACAAGTGTTTGATAGACAACCATCTTTCGAAGTGCTGTGATTCATATTTCAATAATGCATTACATTGTAGATGATAAAGATAATATTAATTAATATATGTAATATAAATGAACTCATTACTATATTAATGAAATATTTATCATTATAAATAGATAATATATCATTTTAAATATTACACTGAAATCTGATATTATTGTTCTATATGTGTGGTCTACCAACTTCACAAGGCGATGTGACTCGGTTATCATCACCACACCACACAGATGATATATATAAGTATATTGGATAAAATAATATTGTCTTTATTATATTATAAAAAATCTATCAAGTAAAAATATGACTTATATCTATTACAATGTGATCATTGAAAATTTGAAGTGTTACTCATGTGTACGTACAACCTACCTTTTCCATGATTGTAATGTAGTTCATTTTTCATTACCATATTTAACAATTGGTATTATAAGTATTATTTATTTATAAATAAGATAATTATTTCATTATTAATAAAATTTATAGTATGGAACTATATAATTTTTTCAAGAACATTATCTTTCATGAAAAACATAACTATGAAGACAATGAAATTAACAACTGAAATAATGAAAATAATTAATGACCATTAAAAAATAGGTGGTAAGATTTTATAAAATGATAATATATGATATTATATTTATTAATATGGTTCTATGATAATTTTATAACATTTTTTAAACCATTATATAATAGGTTAGTCTAGGTTCATCCATATAGAAGTATGAGGTAAGGAAATTAATCTCAATTTCTTTTAATGAGGATATTACAATGTAATGGACCTAATTTATTTTATATAGTGTACATAATTCCCCCTGTAAGATCTTGAGATTTACAAGAATTATATTTGGCATGATTTATACTGAAATTTTGTTTTTTACTTATGTACCTTTTATGGGAGTTATAGCTTAGGGTGCGTTTGGGTGATGTCTAAGAAAATATTGGAGAAAAGATGTTGTGCATGGTTGGTGCACAGTTTGTACAAATTGTTCAACTGCCTCGAGGAAACCATACACTCTCTGGTCTTTTGAGGCAGCGGCTTCAACATGGTTAAAACACATTATTATAGGCCATGTGAGGTATCCATGAAATGTTCACCTTGAAGTAGTTCCTAACACATGGTTAGTGCATGAGTTTTCTAACCGTGCTACTAAACCTTGCAAGGTCTAGGAGTGGGATCATAAAATTGTGAATCACACTCATTTTGAACTTTTAATGACATGTTTCACCTCCTATGTGGACCTAACCAAGAATTTTACTTTCCCAAGTCTAATTAAAGGTTCTCAAATCAACCCGGAGGGATTCTAATGCCTTATGAATGCCGTTATTTGAGATCAAAATCCTGAATTGAAGATCCTCTATTCTCATGGTATATGGAGTTTATCCTGATGATTCTCCTATTATTTTGTAAATATTTCCTTGATATTTTCATAGAAGTTATCCTATGTTTCTTTGGATATAAACCTATGTGGTGATATATATATTTAGTATTGTGGATCTAGATCTATATTTATGAGATCTTGATGCCTTTATCTTGATTTTGGTTTAGGGATGTATATCTAGAACTCATATCAATGCCATTCCATAGCTTAGATTTTGGTGATTTATAGGGAGAAAACTTGTGTAAAAAACCCAATATAGGTGGTCTACATATAATTCCCAAAGTCATGGATATGATAATTATATGAAAATTTTACTAATTTATATAATCCTTTACCAATTTATTTTCATGAATTCGGTTAATTATATTGAACAACTATTTTATCAATGCTTTGATGAAATAGATGATCAATTGGAAAAATTAATCCTATGACTAAGAATCCTCCCTATTAATTTATTAAATTGGGAAATTGATTATATGAGATTGGATTTGTAATATAGATAATTAATCGGGGGATTAATTATGAGACATTTTAATGGATGAGTTGAGATAATTAAATTTGAATTAATTACATAAATTTGAAAATACGATCTAAATAATTAATTTTGCGATTAATTATGGAATGTGGAGTGCATAATGAGATAATTAATTCAGAAAAATTAATTTTGGAATATTAATTGTAGTATTGATTAATCTATTGATGGATTAATTAATGGTTTGAAGAATTTAGTAAATTTTTGAGTTAACTAATGGAATTGAGATGTTTATCAAATTGTTGAATTAGTAATGGGATTGGGGTGGATAATTAATTTGAAAATTAATTGTGTGATAAAGAATGGTAACATGGTCATTCTAAATTTAGAATTACTAATGTTAAAATGGTCATCATACTTATGAGTAAAGATAATGGGAACATGATCATTCTAAATTGAGAAGAATGTATGGTAGCATGGTCATTATACTCATGAGTAAAGGGAATGAGAACATGGCCACTCTATTGAGGTGTAAGCATGGTTGCATGGTCATCTTACTTATGTGGGTGAAATTAGTAACTCTGGAAATGTGGATTTTAAATGAGAAATTAAGGAATGGAAATAATATCACATAGATTTATGGCCTCAAATGATAATATTGGACTCTAGGATGAGTTTAATCAGTAATGAGATATCATAGAACCTTGAATACATGGAGCTTTGGGTAGAAGCAAGCATTAAGATATGATATTACTTAGGGAGCTCTTTGGGATATGGTATGAGATGAACTTAACACTACTAGAAAAGGGGGCATTGGAGCCCCCCAGACTCGAGCGACCGCCATTGGCGGTCGCTATAGCTCACCATTAGCGACCGCCAATGGCGGTCGCTAAGCTGCCTAAAAACTTTCGGGGGGTTTCTGCGCCCCCCCCCCCCCGCGCCCTCTCCCTCGATCTCCCTCGCCCTAACCCTCCCTCGCCGCCCTCCCTCGCGCCGCCCTCCCCCTCCCCCGCCGCCCGGCCTCCCCCGCCGCCCGGCCTCCCCCGCCGCCCGCCCTCCCCCGCCGCCCGGCCTCCCCCGCCGCCCGCCCTCCCCCGCCGCCCGGCCTCCCCCACCGCCCGCCCTCCCCTGCCGCCCGGCCTCCCCCGCCGCCTGCCATCCGCCCTCCGGCCGCCGCCCTCCGCCCTCCGGCCTCCGGCCGCCGCCCTCCGGCCTCTCGGCCCTCCCCCCCCCACCCCGGACGGCACCCGCACCCCGGACAGCCCCCGGCGCGCACTCCGGACCGCCCCCCGCACCCCGGACGCCTCCCCGCACCTCGGACAGCACCCCCCCGCGCACTCCGGACCGCCCCCCGCACCCCGGACTCCTCCCCGCACCCCGGAAAGCCCCCCCCCCCCCCCCGCGCACTCCGGACCGCCCCCCGCACCCCGGACGCCTCCCCGCACCCCGGACATCCCCCCCTGCACTCGAACACCCCCCTCCGAACCCGAACAGCCCCCCCCCCCCCCACCCTGAACAGCCCCCCCCCCCCCCCCCCCGCACTCGGACACCCCCCCCTCCGAACCCGGACAGCCCCCCCGCACCCCGGACAGCCCCCCCGCACCCCGGGCACCCCACCCCGCACCCCCGACACCCCCCCTGCACCCCGGACAGCCCCCCCTCCCCCACACCCCGGACACCCCCGCACCCCGAACACCCCTGCCCGCACCCCTGACAGGCCCCCGACACCCCGGACACCCCTCCCCGCACCTCGGACAGCCCCCCCCCCCCCCCCCCCCCCCCCCCGACCCCGGACACCCCCCCCCCCCCCTCGCTGCCCGTCCCCCGTCCCCTCACCGCCTCCTCTCCTCCAGCTCCCCGCCGCCACCGCCGCCCGTCCCCTCCCTTGCCGCACCGCCTTTGGCTCCGGCTCCCCTTCGCTGCCTCCTCTCCCTCGCAGCACCGCCTTCGGCTCCCCTCCCTTTCAGGTTTGTAGCTCAATCAGGTAACATGAGCTTTCAGTTACATTATTATTTTATCAATGGTTCATAAACAAATGGTTAATATTTATTTTGAATATAGTTGATTTGAAAAATGTAAATGTAATAAGTATTGTGTAAATGTTTGTTATACAGATATTATTATGGATAAGAGTTGGATTGATCTTCCAAATCGAACGTCTAGAGAATATTTCAATGGCATTATGCAGTTTATTGACTTCACGAGAGGATTTGAAAGTGACTATATTAGTTGTCCATGTAGAAAATGTGCTAACAGATATCAATTCACACGAGATACTGTGAGGGAGCACCTTTTCTTTAATGGATTTCTGAAAAATTATAAGAGTTGGACTCGTCATGGAGAAGAATATGTTCGTTGTCAAAATACAGATGCAGCTCAGATGGATGTTGATGCAAGGATGACTGATCCAATGCATGAAATGCTTACTGAAATGGTACGTGGGTTTGATCCTGAAGGCATTGACATCCAGAATCTTGAGACCGGTGAGATAAATCTTCGCTCTGGTGCAGATCGTGATTCGAGGAGGTTTTATGAAGTAATTGATGATGCGAAAACAGAATTATATCCTAGATGTACTTCTTACAATAAACTGTCGTTCATCGTGGAGTTGTTGCATTTGAAGACTTTGAACAATTGGTCAGACACATCATTCGACATGCTTTTGGTTTTATTGAAAAAAGTTCTTCCTGTCGACGCTAAGATTCATGAGTCGTATTACTATGCTCGTAAGTTGACAGAGAACTTAGGTTTTACATATGAGACTATAGATGCATGTGCAAACAACTGTATGTTGTTTAGAAATGAAACTGCTCATTTGGATATCTGTACAGTTTGTGGCGCTTCCAGGTGGAAAGAGAACAGGGGAAATAAGACTCATCAAAGTCAGATTGCGATACAGGGGAAACCGATTGCCGTAAATCAAATGCGTTACTTTCCCCTTAAACCGAGGTTGAAAAGATTTTTTATGTCATCTAAAGTTTCTAATTTAATGAGATGGCATGCAGAAAGAGTTCATGAAAGTGACATGTTAACCCACCCGGTAGACTCTCATGCATGGAAGGATTTTGATAAGAGACATCCCGACTTTGCTAAAGATGTTCGTAATGTCCGATTGGGATTGGCAGCAGATGGTTTCAATCCATTCAAGTCTATGGTTGGTGCAACTCATAGCACATGTCCTGTGGTGTTGGTTCCATATAATCTTCCTCCGTGGCTTTGTATGAAGCAACAATTTATATTACTTTCCACTCTTATTGATGGACCTAAAAGTCCGGGGGATAAGATTGATGTTTACCTTCAGCCATTGATTGATGAGTTGAATGAATTTTGGGGCGATGGTGTGATGACTTATGACTGCGAAACGAATGAAATGTTCAAACTGCATGCAGCTTTATTGTGGACAATCAATGACTTCCCAGCTTATGCAAATTTATCAGGTTGGAGTACGAAAGGGGAATTTTCTTTCCCTTGTTGCAATAAAAGTAAAAAATCTATATGGCTTAAACATTCCAAAAAATGGGCATACATGGGTCACAGGCGTTTTCTCTCTCCCCAGCACAGGTTCAGAAAGGACAGAGTGGCATTTGATGGTTCTAGAGAGTTCAGCCCAGCACCAAAGATCATGACAGGAGTCGAAATGTTATCGCAGATTGAGGAAGAAAAGATCCGCACGGTATATGAAATTCAGGATTTGGTGGCTCCTCCAGTACGTAATATTCGTGCTGCGGGTAGGCAGCGCAGTCACAATTGGAAAAAGAAAAGTATTTTTTATAGTCTTCCGTATTGGAAAACTAACATGTTGAGGAATAATTTGGATGTCATGCACATTGAAAAAAATGTTTGTGATAACATATTGTGGACCATTTTAGGTGTCAGTGGAAAGTCAAAGGACCATGTTAATGCACGCCGTGATTTGGAAGAAATGGGTTTAAGGAAACAGTTGCATTTACAGTTAGCTGAGGGAAACAAGGCATATATGCCTGCTGCACAGTATTCGATGACTACAGAGGAGAAAGAGACATTTCTTTCCATTTTGAAGATGGTCAAGGTGCCTGATGGTTACTCTTCTAATATTTCAAAGTGTGTGAATCTGACGAGCAAGACATTGCAAGGGTTGAAAAGTCATGACAATCACATATTACTTCAGCAGTTGATTCCAATCGCAATTTGTGATTGTTTATCCCCCAATTTTGTTCAGCCCTTGATTGAGATGAGTAATTTTTTTAGACAGCTTTGTTTAAGAAATCAACGAATGAGTGATTTAAAAAGTTTGCAGGACCGAATTGTACTTACGCTTTGTCACTTTGAGAAACTTTTCCCCCCCTCATTTTTCGATGTTATGGTCCACTTAACAGTGCACCTAACTGATGAAGTAATGGCTGATGGTCCAGTGAAATTCAGGTGGATGTATCCTATTGAACGGTATTTGAGTACATTGAAAAGATTTGTACGCAACAGAGCTCGTCCAGAGGCATCAATAGCCAATGGTTATTTGATGGACGAGTGTACTACCTTTTGTGCAGAATATCTTACGGATGTTGAAACAAAATTAGATAATCCCTCTCGGATTCATGATGGTCCAGTTGGAGAAGGAACCACATTTGATATGGACAACATCGAGTGGATACAAGCACATCGATATATCTTGTTCAATACTCCATCAGTTGCACCATTAATGCAGTAAGTATCTTATCAATGTGCTTGTATAACTTTTACATGTTTTCTTTGCATAAGTTGATCTTTTAAACATCGCGTAATCATTTGCAGGAAACACATTAATGAGATAAAAGAAGAGATGCATCGTGCGACTGAGTTGCAAATTCAACAATCTCATTATGCGGCATTTCATGATTGGTTCAAGGATTATGTATGTATAAATTGATTTTCATTATGAGTGAAGTATTAAACTAATTCTTTCTGCATATATCAGTATTGATTTTTATAAATTATGTAGGTTCGTAAGATGAGGGAGTTAGGGGACCCCACGTTACCTGAAGTATTTATCCAACTGGCTGAGGGTCCATCTATAACCGCTCGTCGTTATAAAGCTATTGATGCTAATGGTTTTCGATTTCGCATTAAAGATGTTGACGACAAACGAGCAACACAAAACAGTGGAATCGGTTGTCCCTTTGTCGATTCTGGTTATTACTATGGTCAATTGATAGACATCATTGAAGTTGTATACACACACGGTTTGAAGTACATATTGTTAAAGTGTAATTGGGTTGATCCAGTGCGTGGATGTAAAGTCGATCAATATCAGTTTTCATTGGTGAATTTTAACTACATGTTATACAGAAATAATGAACGAGTTGAGAATGAACCTTTCATCTTGACATCACAAGCGGAACAAGTATTCTTCGTTACTTTGCCTTCGGATCCAAGTTGGCAAGTTGTTGTCAAAATGTCTCGGCGAGGAGTGTTTTTATTTGAAGAAGATGAACCCGAGACTGTTCCGTTTGTTTACCAACAACTTGATCAACATACCGTAGTTCAACGTGAAGAAGATATTTATTGGGTCAGAGCGGCTGTTGAAGGAGAAACGGTCGATTTGCATGCTTAATGAAAGGTATAATTGTTTTCCCGCTATTCAGTAGAATGTCCTAGGATATCATAAATTATCTAATCATTTTATAAATCCTTATAAGTTTTAATCCTCACTTTTGTAAGTTAATTCAGTCATAAATATTTAGGTTGATTAACTTTCTGATTTTTTAAAATTCATTCACAACTAATTATTCAATCCATTTTTTGTTTGATTAACAGTTGTACAAGTTTGATTTATTAAGAACAATCCAATTTATCTTTAAACACTTTGGAATCATTACTGATATTTTGTATGATTGCAGACATGTCAGGGGAAGAGGCAGAAAATCCACATCATCCATCTGAGGCATCTACATCTCAGGGTCGAGGTATGTTTGACAGTCATTATCTATATTATTTATGTAATTAACATATATATATATATATATATATATAAAATTTGTCAATTTATATATAAAATTGTTGTCAACAGGATCAGACTCGGCTGCTTCTTCCCTCTCGCAGGAGAGGCCCTGGTCGTGGCATATTAGCATGGAATTCAGACACGACGATAGATGTTTCATTTGATGAGGTATCTCATCCCGTGGGACCGAATGCCCCGGCATTTATTCGTCAGCTGGGGCATATCATACGTGACCCACATCGATTTCCATTGACCACGCGTGATTGGGCTTCTATCCCTCAGGACACATTAGATCATCTATGGAGGAGGTTCAGGTAAGAAAATAATTTTCCTTTATTTTCTATTTATAAATAATACTAATATGTTTGATTATTTTCATTATAGAAAAATTTGAAAGTATGCCCTGAAGAGTTTCGGCCCGTGTGTATGAGCAAATGTCGTAAGCTGTGGAAAGATTATAAAGGCAAAGTGAAGAGGGACCACTGGGTACCAAATGTGGGTGCCCCTGACATTTTGGAAAAAGTCCCGAGAGGTGTCCTCCTGGCTCAGTGGCGTGACTTGGTTGCATATTGGTCTACTGAGGGTTTTGCGGTTTGTATATTAATTATTTTGCTGTATATATATTTTCAAGAATATGTGATTTGTTTGAAATTTGAATGAATTGAATGTAGGAGGTGTCAACACGCCATTCGGAGAATCGAGCGTTGCAGGGACCAGCTCACAGGCTCGGGACTCGTCACGTGTCTCAGATCCGACATGAGGTATATATTATTCACTTTTTAATTAATTAATTAATATGGTTTTGTGTTTATATTCTTTTAATATACAGTTGCGAGGGCAAGGTGCAGCAACTGATAAAATGTCGGTGTGGATAAGGACTCGCGATCGCAATGATCCAGAGGTTGCAGCATTGATAGTAAGTGTCTGTACTTACCAATAATTACATAAATCTTTATATTAACATATATATATTTATATATATTTAAATATTTCATAGGATCAATTTGAAGCTGAGTTAGAACATCTTCCAGAGGACCAGCGACAGCTTCCCATGCGACGGGATGAGATCTTTCATCGCATTATTGGTCGGGACGGGCATGGCTATAGTTTGACCTATGGAGCAGGGATTCCTCGTTCTGTAGTGTCACGCGCTGTGGTTGTCGGTCCTGCTGTTTCTCATATGAAACAGCAGATGTCAGATTTTGAGGCACGGCTGCGCGCTTCCGAGGAGACAAATGCGCAATTGACAGCCGAGGTTAGAGCACTGCGGGAATATGTGCGTCGAGCTGATGGTACAGGGGATCATACGACGCAGGTATATACTGTATTTATTTATTTAATTTAAATTATTTTTGTTATTAAAATATTTATAATGTTTATTTGTTGTAGGCACCTGGCCCACCAGAAGGAGGTAACAGCGATGGCAACGCGTGACGCACCATATATTCACGAGATATGTTTTTTGTTTTTACTGGTAGGGTTGACATTGATGTACTGTATTTATTCATTTAAGTAATGCATTATTACCATCCATGGTGGTATTTTAAATATTTTATACACATATTGAGTTTTTGATCAGATAATCTTGAATGATTCTACATTTGAAAAAGTCGAACTAATTCCAACAGATCAATAAATCTGATATTATAGATTATGTATTATCCAATATATTTTTTATAAATTTTTGTATGGTATCGATAAAAGAAATATGTATTAATTAGATGTTATCACTTTTATTTTTCACTTTTGTAATCAATGGGATGACCTTTGCACCCCCGGAGAGCCCCCCGCACCGCCGTACAGCCCCCCGCACCCCCGGAGAGCCCCCCGCACCCCCGTACAGCCCCCCGCACCCCCGTACAGCCCCCCCGCACCCCCGTACAGCCCCCCCGCACCCCCGTACAGCCCCCCGCACCCCCGTACAACCCCCCGAACCCCCGTACTTCCCCCCGCCACCCCCGTACAGCCCCCCCCCCCCCCCGCACCCCCGTACAGCCCCCCGCACCCCCGTACAGCCCCCCCCCCCCCCCGCACCCCCTTACAGCCCCCCGCACCCCCGTACAGCCCCCCCCCCCCCCCCCCCCCCCGCACCCCCGTACAACCCCCCGTACTGCCCCCCGCCACCCCCGTACAGGCCCCCGCCACCCCCCTACAGCCCCCCGCACCCACGTACAGCCCCCCCCCCCCCCCCGCACCCCCGTACAGCCCCCCGAACCCCCGTACAGCCCCCCGCCACCCCCGTACAGCCCCCCGCACCCCCCGTACAGCCCCCCCCCCCCCCCCCCCCCCCCCCCGCACCCCCGTACAGCCCCCCGAACCCCCGTACAGCCCCCCGAACCCCCGTACAGCCCCCCGCCACCCCCGTACAGCCCCCCGCACCACCGTACAGCCCCCCCCCCCCCCCGCACCCCCGTACAGCCCCCCGAACCCCCGTACAGCCTCCCGCCACCCCCGTACAGCCCCCCGCCACCCCGTACAGCCCCCCGCACCCCCGTACAGACCCCCCCCCCCCCCCCCCCCCCCGCACCCCCGTACAGCCCCCCGCACCCCCGTACAGCCCCCCCGCACCCCCGTACAACCCCCCGCACCCCCGTACTGCCCCCCGCCACCCCCGTACAGGCCCCCGCACCCCCGTACAGCCCCCCGCACCCCCGGAGAGCCCCCCGCACCCCCGTACAACCCCCCGCACCCCCGTACAACCCCCCGCACCCCCGTACAACCCCCCCCGCACCCCCGTACTGCCCCCCGCACCCCCGTACTGCCACCCGCACCCCCGTACAACCCCCCGCACCCCCGTACAACCCCCCGCACCCCCGTACAACCCCCCCGCACCCCCCGTACTGCCCCCCGCACCCCCGTACAGCCCCCCGATTGTGTCGTTTTCAGCAGCGCGGCGCGCGCTGAAATGGCGCGTTGGGGGGTCAAAACCACCCGAACGACCTCCGAATGCCACGAAACCGTACGACAACATCTGGGGCGTCAATTGTGAAATGGTCGGCCAGACGGCACCTCATTCGGAGGTGCCGTGTGACCGCGGCGGCCGGAAACGCGTTTCCGGAGCCGTTAAACACCAAAACGGCGTGCGGCGGTCCGATTCGGAGCAAACGTGCTCCGAACGACCTGAAACCGCACGAGAACGATAGGAATATTATTCCTGAGATGCAGGAGGAGGCCGCATGACCATCGGACGTGCGGTGCGCGCGGTGCGCCCGATTGTGTCGTTTTCAGCAGCGCGGCGCGCGCTGAAATGGCGCGTTGGGGGGTCAAAACCACCCGAACGACCTCCGAATGCCACGAAATCGTACGACAACATCCGGGGCGTCAATTGTGAAATGGTCGGCCAGACGGCACCTCATTCGGAGGTGCCGTGTGACCGCGGCGGCCGGAAACGCGTTTCCGGCGCCGTTAAACACCAAAACGGCGTGCGGCGGTCCGATTCGGAGCAAACGTGCTCCGAACGACCTGAAACCACACGGGAAGGATAGGAATATTATTCCTGAGATGCAGGAGGAGGCCGCACGTCCATCGGACGTGCGGTGCACACGGCACGTCCGATTGTGTCGTTTTCAGCAGCGCGGCGCGCGCTGAAATGGCGCGTTGGGGGGTCAAAACCACCCGAACGAACTCCGAATGCCACGAAACCGTACGACAACATCCGGGGCATCAATTGTGAAATGGTCGGCCAGACGGCACCTCATTCGGAGGTGCCGTGTGACCGCGGCGACCGGAAACGCGTTTCCGGAGCCGTTAAACACCAAAACGGCGTGCGGCGGTCCGATTCGGAGCAAACGTGCTCCGAACGACCTGAAACCGCACGGGAACGATAGGAATATTATTCCTGAGATGCAGGAGGAGGCCGCACGACCATCAGACGTGCGATGCGCGCGGCACGTCCGATTGTGTCGTTTTCAGCAGCGCGGCGCGCGCTGAAATGGCGCGTTGGGGGGTCAAAACCACCCGAACGACCTCCGAATGCCACGAAACCGTACGACAACATCCGGGGCGTCAATTGTGAAATGGTCGGCCAGACGGCACCTCATTCGGAGGTGCCGTGTGACCGCGGCGGCCGGAAACGCGTTTCCGGCGCCGTTAAACACCAAAACGGCGTGCGGCGGTCCGATTCGGAGCAAACGTGCTCTGAACGACCTGAATCCGCACGGGAACGATAAGAATATTATTCCTGAGATGCAGGAGGAGGCCGCACGACCATCAGACGTGCGGTGCGCGCGGCACGCCCGATTGTGTCGTTTTCAGCAGCGCGGCGCGCGCTGAAATGGCGCGTTGGGGGGGTCAAAACCACCCGAACGACCTCCGAATGCCACGAAACCGTACGACAACATCCGGGGCATCAATTGTGAAATGGTCGGCCAGACGGCACCTCATTCGGAGGTGCCGTGTGACCACGGCGGCCGGAAACGCGTTTCCGGCGCCGTTAAACACCAAAACGGCGTGCGGCGGTCCGATTCGGAGCAAACGTGCTCCGAACGACCTGAAACCGCACGAGAACGATTGGAATATTATTCCTGAGATGCAGGAGGAGTCCGCATGACCATCGGACGTGCGGTGCGCGCGGCACGCCCGATTGTGTCGTTTTCAGCAGCGCGGCGCGCGCTGAAATGGCGCGTTGGGGGGTCAAAACCACCCGAACGACCTCCGAATGCCACGAAACCGTACGACAACATCCGGGGCGTCAATTGTGAAATGGTCGGCTAGACGGCACCTCATTCGGAGGTGCCGTGTGACCGCGGCGGTCGGAAACGCGTTTCTGGCGCCGTTAAACACCAAAACGGCGTGCGGCGGTCCGATTCGGAGCAAACGTGCTTCGAACGACCTGAAACCGCACGGGAACGATAGGAATATTATTCCTGAGATGCAGGAGGAGGCCGCACGACCATCGGACGTGCGGTGCGCGCGGCACGCCCGATTGTGTCGTTTTCAGCAGCGCGGCGCGCGCTGAAATGGCGCGTTGGGGGGTCAAAACCACCCGAACGACCTCCGAATGCCACGAAACCGTACGACAACATCCGGGGCGTCAATTGTGAAATGGTCGGAAAGACGGCACCTCATTCGGAGGTGCCGTGTGACCGCGGCGGCCGGAAACACGTTTCCGGCGCCGTTAAACACCAAAACGGCGTGCGGCGTTCCGATTCGGAGCAAACGTGCTCCGAACGACCTGAAACCGCACGGGAACGATAGGAATATTATTCCTGAGATGCAAAAGGAGGCCGCACGACCATTGGACGTGCGGTGTGCGCGGCACGCCCGATTGTGTCGTTTTCAGCAGCGCGGCGCGCGCTCAAATGGCGCGTTGGGGGGTCAAAACCACCCGAACGACCTCCGAAAGCCACGAAACCGTACGACAACATCCGGGGCATCAATTGTGAAATGGTCGGCCAGACGGCACCTCATTCGGAGGTGCCGTGTGACCGCGGCGGCCGGAAACGCGTTTCCGGCGCCGTTAAACACCAAAACGGCGTGCGGCGGTCCGATTCGGAGCAAACGTGCTCCGAACGACCTGAAACCGCACGGGAACGATAGGAATATTATTCCTGAGATGTAGGAGGAGGCCGCACGACCATCGGACGTGCGGTGCGCGCGGCACGCCCGATTGTGTCGTTTTCAGCAGCGCGGCGCGCGCTGAAATGGCGCGTTGGGGGGTCAAAACCACCCGAACGACCTCCGAATGCCACGAAACCGTACGACAACATCCGGGGCGTCAATTTTGAAATGGTCGGCTAGACGGAACCTCATTCGGAGGTGCCGTGTGACCGCGGCGGCTGGAAACGCGTTTCCGGCGCTGTTAAACACCAAAACGGCGTGCGGCGGTCCGATTCGGAGCAAACGTGCTCCGAACGACCTGAAACCGCACGGGAACGATAGTAATATTATTCCTGAGATGCAGGAGGAGGCCGCACGACCATCGGACGTGCGGTGCGCGGCACGTCCGATTGTGTCGTTTTCAGCAGCGCGGCGCGCGCTGAAATGGCGCGTTGGGGGGTCAAAACCACCCGAACGACCTCCGAATGCCACGAAACTGTACGACAACATCCGGGGCGTCAATTGTGAAATGGTCGGCCAGACAGCACCTCATTCGGAGGTGCCGTGTGACCGCGGCGGCCAGAAACGCGTTTCCGGCGCCGTTAAACACCAAAACGGCGTGCGGCGGTCCGATTCAGAGCAAACGTGCTCCGAACGACCTGAAACCGCACGGGAACGATAGGAATATTATTCCTGAGATGCAGGAGGAGGCCGCACGACCATCGGACGTGCGGTGCGCGCGGCACGCCCGATTGTGTCGTTTTCAGCAGCGCGGCGCGCGCTGAAATGACGCGTTGGGGGGTCAAAACCACCCGAACGACCTCCGAATGCCACGAAACCGTACGACAACATCCGGGGCGTCAATTGTGAAATGGTCGGCTAGAAGGCACCTCATTCGGAGGTACCGTGTGACCGCGGCGGCTGGAAACGCGTTTCCGGCGCCGTTAAACACCAAAATGGCGTGCGGCGGTCCGATTCGGAGCAAACGTGCTCCGAACGACCTGAAACCGCACGGGAACGATAGGAATATTATTCCTGAGATGCAGGAGGAGGCCGCACGTCCATCGGACGTGCGGTGCGTGCGGCACGTCCGATTGTGTCGTTTTCAGCAGCGCGGCGCGCGCTGAAATGGCGCGTTGGGGGGTCAAAACCACCCGAACGACCTCCGAATGCCACGAAACCGTACGACAACATCCGGGGCGTCAATTGTGAAATGGTCGGCTAGACGGCACCTCATTCGGAGGTGCCGTGTGACCGCGGCGGCCGAAAACGCGTTTCCGGCGCCGTTAAACACCAAAACGGCGTGCGGCGGTCCGATTCAGAGCAAACGTGCTCCGAACGACCTGAAACCGCACGGGAACGATATGAATATTATTCCTGAGATGCAGGAGGAGGCCGCACGACCATCAGACATGCGGTGCGCGCGGCACGCCCGAATGTGTCGTTTTCAGCTGCGCGGCGCGCGCTGAAATGGCGCGTTGGGGGGTCAAAACCACCCGAACGACCTCCGAATGCCACGAAACCGTACGACAACATCCGGGGCGTCAATTGTGAAATGGTCGGCTAGACGGCACCTCATTCGGAGGTGCCATGTGACCGCGGCGGCCGGAAACGCGTTTCCGGCGCCGTTAAACACCAAAACGGCGTGCGGCGGTCCGATTCGGAGCAAACGTGCTCCGAACGACCTGAAACCGCACGGGAACGATAGAAATATTATTCCTGAGAATCAGGAGGAGGTCGCACCACCATCGGACGTGCGGTGCGCGCGGCACGTCCGATTGTGTCGTTTTCAGCAGCGCGGCGCGCGCTGAAATGGCACGTTGGGGGGTCAAAACCACCCGAACGACCTCCGAATGCCACGAAACCGTACGACAACATCCGGGGCGTCAATTGTGAAATGGTCGGCCAGACGGAACCTCATTCGGAGGTGCCGTGTGACCGCGGCGGCCGGAAACGCGTTTCCGGCGCCGTTAAACACCAAAACGGCGTGCGGCGGTCCGATTCGGAGCAAACGTGCTCCGAACGACCTGAAAACGCACGGGAACGATAGCAATATTATTCCTGAGATGCAGGAGGAGGCCGCACGACCATTGGACGTGCGGTGCGCGCGGCACGCCCGATTGTGTCGTTTTCAGCAGCGCGGCGCGCGCTGAAATGGCGCGTTGGGGGGTCAAAACCACCCAAACGACCTCCGAATGCCACGAAACCATACGACAACATCCGGGGAGTCAATTGTGAAATGGTCGGCCAGACAGCACCTCATTCGGAGGAGCCGTGTGACCGCGGCGGCTGGAAACGCGTTTTCGGCGCCGTTAAACACCAAAACGGCGTGCGGCGGTCCGATTCGGAGCAAACGTGCTCCGAACGACCTGAAACTGCACGGGAACGATAGGAATATTATTCCTGAGATGCAGGAGGAGGCCGCACGACCATCGGACGTGCGGTGCGCGCGGCACGCCCGATTGTGTCGTTTTCAGCAGCGCGGCGCGCGCTGAAATGGCGCGTTGGGGGGTCAAAACCACCCGAACGACCTCCGAATGCCACGAAACCGTACGAAAACATCCGGGGCGTCAATTGTGAAATGGTCGGCCAGACGGCACCTCATTCGCAGGTGCCGTGTGACCGCGGTGGCCGGAAACGCGTTTTCGGCGCCTTTAAACACCAAAACGGCGTGCGGCGGTCCGATTCGGAGCAAACGTGCTCCGAACGACCTGAAACCGCACGAGAACGATAGGAATATTATTCCTGAGATGCAGGAGGAGGCCGCACGACCATCGGACGTACGGTGCGCGCGGCACGCCCGATTGTGTCGTTTTCAGCAGCGCGGCGCGCGCTGAAATGGCGCGTTGGGGGGTCAAAACCACCCGAACGACCTCCGAATGCCACGAAACCGTACGACAACATCCGGGGCGTCAATTTTGAAATGGTCGGCCAGACGACACCTCATTCGGAGGTGCCGTGTGACCGCGGCGGCCGGAAACGCGTTTCCGGCGCCGTTAAACACCAAAACGGCGTGCGGCGGTCCGATTCGGAGCAAACGTGCTCCGAACGACCTGAAACCGCACGGGAACGATAGGAATATTATTCCTGAGATGCAGGAGGAGCCCGCACGACCATCAGACGTGCGGTGCGTGCGGCACGCCCGATTGTGTCGTTTTCAGCAGCGCGGCGCGCGCTGAAATGGCGCGTTGGGGGGTCAAAACCACCCGAACGACCTCCGAATGCCACGAAACCGTACGACAACATCCGGGGCGTCAATTGTGAAATGGTCGGACAGAAGGCACCTCATTCGGAGGTGCCGTGTGACCACGCCGGCCGGAAACGCGTTTCCGGCGCCGTTAAACACCAAAACGGCGTGCGGCGGTCCGATTCGGAGCAAACGTGCTCCGAACGACCTGAAACTGCACGGGAACGATAGGAATATTATTCCTGAGATGCAGGAGGAGGCCGCACGACCATCGGACGTGCAGTGCGCGCGGCATGCCCGATTGTGTCGTTTTCAGCAGCGAGGCGCGCGCTGAAATGGCGCGTTGGGGGGTCAAAACCACCCGAACGACCTCCGAATGCCACGAAACCGTACGACAACATCCGGGGCGTCAATTGTGAAATGGTCGGCCAGACGGCACCTCATTCGGAGGTGCCGTGTGACCGCGGCGGCCGGAAACGCGTTTCCGGCGCCGTTAAACACCAAAACGGCGTGCGGCGGTCCGATTCGGAGCAAACGTGCTCTGAACGACCTGAAATGAGATTATTTCTTGAATCGAAGTTTTTAAATTATTATAGCACAATGATTTGATATTATATATATATTAAATATATATTAAATATATATTAAAACATTTAAAATATATTATATATATATATATATATTTAAAATATTGTATTTAATAGTATATATATATATATTTAAAATATTGTATTTAATAGTATATATATATATATATTTATAGCACAATGATTTGTATTTAAAATATTGTATTTAATAGTATATATATATTATAGCACAATGATTTGTATTTAAAATATTGTATTTAATAGTATATATATATTATAGCACAATGATTTGATATTATATATATATTAAATATATATTAAATATATATGAAAACATTTAAAATATAATATATATATATATATTTATATTTATATTCAATTCAATAAAAAAAAATTTAAAAAATTTTTTTTTTTAGAATAGCGACCGCCAATGGCGGTCGCTATAGGGTACCGGGCAGAGGGCCTTCAGCGACCGCCAAGCGGTCGCTGAAGGCCGACCTGCCGGGCACCTATAGCGACCGCCATTGGCGGTCGCTAAAGGCCTCTAGCGACGAGGCAACAGCGACCGCCATTGGCGGTCGCTGCGCGGCCGCTAAAGCCCTTTAGCGACCGCCAATGGCGGTCGCTAATGGCCTTATTTATAGTAGTGTAATATTGAGGTATGTTTATCCTTGGGAACCAATGAGTTAATATAGTTGGATAAGAATAAATAATAACTTAATAATTGGTTATTTATGCATTATACTTACTTCTTATAGAAATTCATGTAGTATATTTTGACTAGAATTTTTTTAGATGATGTTGGTGGTGGCGTACGAAGTTGTACTCACACCCTATTTTGTCTTCCTGATCGGTAACTGAGTAGATTATATTGTTGTAGGACTAAAAGTGAAAAATTTTCTAGGATATGTTGAGGATTGGGTATAGATCTTGGATAAGGTAACCTCACAAGGATTGAGACCCATTTGGGGTGTCGTAGTGTATTTACATTCAATTTAATTATAGACACTTGGAACTTGTATTGTAATAACATGTTTTCCCTTTCATTTGAGTATTGTATTTCATGCTAGGTTATCTAATGACATGAGTATTTTTGTTGTTTTATATGATTCTATATATGTTTTTTATATCCACTAGTGTTTCACTCTGATAAACGAGGGTATAGTCTCCCCAAAATAGACTTACTAGACCCTCACTGATTGTAAGCAGCCTCTAGCATACAGGGAGGCGTGCTTGAGGACATTTAGAAAACCGGCTTAGGGAACTGTCATGTGGTGCCCGGGTTAGGATGTTATAATGTGGTATCAAATAATGTTTTTTTATACTTATTTTTTCTTACTATTTTTGGAAATGTATATAAGAGACTAAGAAGATTCGGGTCTTGTTAATGAGCTCATGCATGGGCATTGCAAACCCATGTACATGGTAAAACCCAAGTACTCAAGGGTACATTGTTGTTATTATTGTTTTCTGTTATAGTTGAATGTTATTTCACCTTTAGTGACACACTTGTGGTCTGATGTTACTATTCTTTCTAGAAATTATTGAGTATTTTTTCGTGGCATAGAGTGTAATAAGAGTTGAGTCTACATGGATCATTCTACGCAGTAAGGATTATTGTGACACACATCATTTTATGTATGCACCTAAAAACGTGATATGAGTAAGTTGTTAAACTTGAACTATTTTTCTTGTTTGTGAGGGTAAAAATATAAAATGATACCTAACATGACTTGAAAAATGTTGTAAAAATGTTGCGAAATGAGAATAATTTGGCATCTAATTTAGAAACATGATGATGATAGCATGTTTAACTTTGTTAACCAAAAACTAGAAGTATAATGACTAAGGGTGGTGATAGTGCCTCAATTTTGACCGTGAGGTGATGTGGGGGGAAAAGATTTTTTGTGATCATTTTCTCTTATGTAAATGTTATAAGGTTGTGATATGAAACATGAGATGTGTATTTCACATTGGAGAGATTATGCCTCCATGATGCTTGCTGAGGGAATAACCAAGGGGCCTACCTAGGAATTATTTTCCAGTTAGGTAACTTTAGGAACCTATCTAGCTAGCTGAAGATGAAGGGGTGCAGTTTTGATATAACATCTCTCGCTTCATGCAATTCATGGAAAGAGACCCAGGGCAGGTAGTGAAACGTATGTCTGATTTGACTATGGTTTTTTAGTTGTAACACCCTATGACTTTTACTAGAGAGTGTGTACTTGAGGGAGATAAATCATGGGTTGAGTCCATAGAGACATTACATGAATATTTGGAGGCATTGGAAAATAGAGGGGTCATTTTGGCCACAAATATACTGTGAGGATCTATGTAGAACTGGTGGGACATTCAGGCATGAACTCAAAATAATGATGTTATGTTATGGAATGACTTATTAGATAGGTTCTTGAAAAAATAATATCCAGAGACAACAAGATAAGAAAATGATACTGAGTTTATACATCTGATAGAGGGAAGAATGTCAGTGATGGACTATGTCAGATCCTACACAGATCTTCAATGCTTTGATCCAACATTAGAATGAGATGAGGTGGCTATGACAAAACATTTTTAGGATGAGATTAAGTGTGAGATTAACTCCCAGGTGAATATCTTCAAAATGAAGAACTTTACTAAAGTTATGGACCAGGATCTCATAGTTGATAGGAACCTGAGAAAGTATTCTATTGTAAGACATATATTTGTTACTAGATGATCAAGATGTGTAAATTTCAAGAGAAGGAATCGTTGTTATGAAAACTTTATCCAAAGAAGTGGGAAGAAGAGTATTCAGACAGGATCTTCAGTTGGACTATACCTTACCGAGGTGATAAGCCATCAGAGTGATAGGTGGGGACACTATCTTTAGCACAATTCATGATCATCAGTAGAGTTTCAATCATTCCAAAAGATAGGACAAATATATAAATTATGCCCGTCGCAAGGACATATTAGTACTGTAGGAGAATTTTGGAAGAGTAAGAGTACAGGAAAATGATATTATAGACCATGTCGAGTGGGATGTGGGAGTTATACTAGCTGTGGTAGTAGAGGTAATGGATTTGGAAATTCTGGGCAAGAGCACCCGCATGAGCAGAGTAGTGCTAGTAATGGGAGTCAGACTATATCATCCGGAATAAGGGTAGCACCATTACATGAAGTATAGCCTATACTAGGGGATAATGAGGTTTTACCATCAATAGTGAGATGTATTATTCTATTATATTCTACATTATAAAGTGCCTTTTTTGATACTGATGCCTCTCATTCCATTGTATATGTAATACTTGTTAATTGTTTGAGACTGGCAGTGGAGTTTGTGACAAGTGTTATGACTATAGATACAACATTGGGAGTATGGCCTAGAGATAATTTACTAGGAAAGGGATGTTCACTAGAGGTTAGAGACTTTCATTTTCTATGGGATCTCTCTATTCCTAATATGTCTGGATTAGAACTAATTTTGGGTATGGATTTTCTAGTCGCATACAAGGTACACATCGACTGTTACCATTGGAGGGTTATGTTTACATCTTCTAAGGGTGACCAGTATATTCATCATGGAGAGTTGGGTATCTAGGAAGGATGAGTAGGGAAAATTAGTTAGCAAGTGGTAGAGCTCAAAACCCATGTTTATAGTCTTTTGATGGATGATGTGGTTGTATGGAAAGATTCCCTTCCACCAATAGTGGAAGTGTTTCTAGATGCATTAATCAAAGAATTCTCAAGGATACCACCTAAGAGAGATTCAAAATTCACTGTTGAACTCATTTTGGGGTTGATCCAGTGTCTATTCCACCATATAGAATGGAACTCACTTAACTTAAAGTGGATAAGACTTAGTTGGAGGAGTTGGAGGATAATGGTTTTATCTGTCCAAGTACATCACCTTTGGGATAACCTGTTTTCTTCATAATGAAGGATGATAGAAGATTATGCCTATATTTAAATTATCAGATGTTGAAAAAAATGAATGTGAAGAAACAATATCATCTTCCTTATATATATGATATGTTTGACTAATTGAAGGAATCATGTGTGTTGCCAAATATTGATTTGAGATCAAGGTATCATCATTTGTGATTATGGACTTCTGATATACAAAGGACACCTTTCATAAGTAAGTATTACCTTTATTAATTTTTCGTTATGCTATTTGGGTTGAAAAATATAGTATTAGTGTTTATGGATTTGATGAATATAATTATCCATCTATATGTGGATCATTTCATGGTGGTCTTTGTGGTTGACATCTTGGTGTACTCCAAGACATCTGACAATCATGTCCAATATCATTCCATCATTCTGTGTACACTAAGAGAGAATCAATTATACACCAATATATCTATGTGTTAATTTTTTGATTGACCAGGTACACATTTGGGGGCACATTATCGCGGTGTAAGGTGTGTTAGTGGACCCAGAGAAGGATTAGGAAGTGGTTTATTAAGAGAATACCAATAATATTTTTGATATACATAGCTTTCTAGGATTAGATGGATATTATATGAGATTCATCCAAGACATTTCACATTTGGATGTGCCACATTGGGGGATGACCAAAAAGCGTGTAATGTTTTAATGGTAAGAGTCTTGTGAGAATGCTTTTCAGGAGTTGAAGATGCATTTAGCATCAACATCAATTTTGATCCTACTGAAGTAAGGTGAGGATTATATAGTTTATTGTGACACTTATGGTATCATATTTGGAGTTGTATTGACGTATGGAGACTGAGTTGTTGCTTATGGGTCGTGGTAGTTTAGGCCTGATGAATGGAATTACCCTATGCAAGACCTCGAGTTGGTAGTATTAGTTTATGATATTAAGTTTTGGCGACACAATATTTTGGGATAAATGTTTACAACTTATAAAGATCTCAAGAGATTGAATTTTATATATTCACAACATGATTTCAATATTTGGAAGAAAAGATGGGTTGAGTATTTGTATTATTTTGATTTTGAACTGGAATATACGATCGGAAAGTGAAATAGTGTGGCTGATGACTTGAGCTTGAAAACTCATACTCTGATGGTTCAGGAGTCGAGTGTAGAGTGGAAGATTATGACCTTTCTAGCTAAAATTCATGTGGTGGTTCAGGAGAGTCAGGATAAGATGACACTGGTTTTATTTGTAGTGGATTCTATGCCTTTGATATGGATTGAGGATAGAAAGTTTGAGGATCCATAGTGCTTATCCTTTAGGGAATGATTTGAAGGTGAGGAGAAATATTCCGACTAGATGGTAGATGTTTTTTAGATCATCTATCCAAGGAATCATGTTTTTGTGCCTACGATCATGAGAGAGGAGATCATGTGGGAATTTAATGTCATGATATGGGTAGTGAATCTATGTGTAATCAAAATATATTGTGACATATGATGACATTTTTGTGGCTATGTGGTTTGATAAAACTGTTTCTTATTATGGAAAGGAAGCGGGATGACATGACCATGAATATTGTGGTGGGTCTTACAAATATGATTAAGAAGAATGACATTTTTTGGGTCATTGTGGATTGACTGAAAAATTTAGTGCATTTGCTTCCTATAATGGAAATTATTATAGTAGAACAGTAGGGAGAACTATATGTTCGGGAGATAGTGTCTCTTCATAGAGTTCCACCAACTATAGTTTTATATTTTGATTAATGCATTACTTGACCCTTCTAAAAGGTCTTTAAGAAATTTCTTGGAATATAGCTATTGTTGAGTACGTATTTACAACAACAGAAATATGGGTAGTTAGAACATACTATACAGGTGCTTTAGGATATGCTATGATCATGTCTTCTTGACATCAGTGGATATTGGGAAAATAACTAGGCTTTAGTAGAGTTATCCTATAAAAACAGCTATCCAAAATCTATACATATGGAACCATACAAGAATCATTATGGTAATCCACATAGATCACCACTATCATGGATGGAAGCTAGTAACTCAGAGTTGTTGGGACCGAGTCATGTGCAGGAGACATCTGAGTAGGTGTAGTTGATTTAGAAATGTAAGGCTACAACTCAGAGTATAAAAAAGTCATATGCTAATAGAATGAGAGGATCCATAGAGTTTTCAGTGGGTGATCTTGTGTTCCTTCAAGTATCGCTTAGGTTGTGTCACCACATGATACAGAGGCATGCAGTATTGGTAACCAAATATGTGGACCGTTTGAGATAGCAGAGAGAATCAGTCCGGTGGCTTACCGATTGTCTCTTTCATTGTGATACAACGCTATGAAAAATGTTTTCCATGTATCAAAACATCAGATTTATCACCTCGACACATCTTATTTGATCAATGTGGATGAGGTTTACCTTGAGAAAGACGCATCCTTTGAGGAGTAGCTCATATGTGTGTTGTATCATAGTGAGAAAGTGTTGCAAGGAATTATGATGCTGATAGATCATGTGTTATGGAAACATGGATATGTAAAATACGAAATATGGGAAATAAAAGAATATATGATGCCTCAATTTCCTGTTCATTTTGGCTCATAATCATAGAAAGGCTTGGAGGTGTTACTCGAGGATGAGCTGTTATAAGGTGGGGAGATTGTAAAATCCCTATAATTTATGGAGTTATCTCATGTGCGATTTCCATGTAATTTTTATTTTTTACATAATTATAATTGATGGTAGTTATATGTTAGGGTGTGTTTGGGTAATGTCTAATTAAATTTTTGAGTAAAGAGTTTGTGCACGGTAGGTTCAATGTTTTTACAAACTATGTGGATTCCTAAGAGAAACCGTGTGATCTCTGGTCTTATGAGGCAAAATATTCAGCATAGTTAAAGCATGGTTTGAGAGGATGTGAGAGGTAGCCAAGAAAATTTCCCCTTAAAGAAGTGTATAACACACATTTAGTGCATGTTTTGTCTAATCGTATTACTAAACCATGTGATGGCCAGCATTGAGATCCTAAAATTGTGGATTTCACTCATTTTTTACTTTTGATGACTTGTTTTACCACATATGCAACCATAAATTGGGATTTTATGATACTATGGGTAAAGGAAGGTTATATCATCAACCCAGAAGAATTCCAAGGCTCTATAAACATAGTTATTTGAGACAGAAATCATGAATTTAAGATCTTAACTTCTCCCGATATATAGATTTCATCCCTATGCTTCTCCCATTATTTTTTCTAACATTCCTTGATATTTTCATGGAATATATATTATATTTCATTGTATCTAAAACTATGTGGTGATATATAGATCTAGGATTTTGGATCTAGATCTAGATTTATGAGATCTTGATCTCTTTGTTCTTGATTTCGTTTAATGGATTTATATTGAGAACTCATATTAACGTCATTCTCCTGCTCAGATTTTGGGGATTTCCATTAGAAAAAAAATCTACGAACAAATTGATCTAGGTGTTATAAATATAATTCTCATAGTCGTTGATTTTATATGTATATGAAATTTTCTTGAATTGATAGTATCCTTTAAAAACTGATTTTGGTTAATTGGGATAATTAGATTGAAAAATTGTTTTATCAATGTTTTGTGGAAATAAGTAATCAATTGGGGAATTAATTATGAAACTAAGGGGCTTCCTTATTAGATAATTAAATTGTGAAATTGATTACAAGAGGTAGGATTTGTAATCTAGATAATTAATTTGTGGATTAATTATGAGACATTGAAATTGATTGATTAAGATAATTAACTATAGATAAATTATGTTCCTTTGAATATATGATCTAAATAATTGATTTTGGAATTAATTATAGAAAGTGGAGATTATTATGATATAATTAATTCTGTAAAATTAATTATTGAATATGAATTGTGATATTTATTAATTAATTGATGAAATAATTAATGTTTTGAAGCATTTAGTTAATTTTTGAGTTAACCAATAGAATGGATGTGTATGACTAATTGTTAACTTATTAATGGTTTTAGGGTGGATAATTAATTGGTAAATTACTTATGTGAAAAATAATGGGAACATTGTTATTCTAAATTGAGATGTAAAAATGGTAACATGGGCACCATGCTTACGAGTAAAGGGTATGGGAATATGGTCATTCTAAACAGATAAGTATACAAGGTAACACATTCATCATACTTATGAGTAAATAGAATGGGATCATGGTCATTATATTGAGGAGTAATCATGGTAACATGGTCATCATACTTATGTTTTTTGTATTGGTACCATTGGAAATGTGGATTTTAAATTAGAAATTATGATATAGAAATAAGGTCACACCAAGTTATAGACTCACATGAGTATATTCAACTCCAGGATGAGTCAAATCAAGTACTGAGATATCATATGAACTTGAATACTTAGATCTTTGGCTAGAAGAAGGTGTTATGATATTGTATTACCTATGGAACATTTCAGGCTCCAATACGAGATGAAGTTAGTATTGGGGTACAAGTATCCTAGGGAACCCTAGAGTAAATGTAGTTGGATAAGAATAAATGATAATGTAATAATTGGTTATACATACATTGAAATTAATTCTTATAGAACCACATATAATATAATTTGGATGGAATTATTTTAAACACCTTTTGTGGTGGTCAACTAAGTTGTACTCACACCCTATTTGGGATGCCTATTTGGTACCCAAACAGATTATATTGTAGCAGGACTGGATAAAGGAAAAGGCCCTTGGATATGTGGTTGATTGGGGATGAACATTGGAGAAGGGAACCAGACATGGTTTGGGACCCATTTGGGGAGTCTTAGTGTATTTACATTCATTTTTTTATTTACACTCGACACATGTATTAGAATAGACTGTTTTCCCTTTCACTTGAGTATTGTATTTCCTGTTTAGTTATTTAGTGACATGAGTATTGTACTGGTAATATTTTCTTTTGTGTTTGAGTATTTAGTTCTCCTAATTTTTTAATCTAATAAATGAGGTTATATTCTCCCCATGACTGACTTACCATACCCCCACTGGTATTTAGTAGCCTCCAGCATATGGAGAGTCTCCCTTGAGGTCATGTGGTGAACCGACTCGAGGCACCATCACCTGGAACCTGGGTCGGGAGGTTAAATACCCTTTAGTATTTAATATACTGATTCTATAATAATTCAATTTACTTTAATTTTAAATTTGAATTATTTTATCCCTTGGGGTTTGATATGAAATTTACCAAGTGGTAAAGAATCGCATAACACAATTTCTTTCCATTGGTTCTTATTACTTCTTCGATTTCCATTGATATTATATGATTTTATGTGTAATGACTTTTGCGTATCTTATGTTGTATTTGAAATTGTTATTTTCATATTTATAAATGATACACATAATTTAATCATTTTATTAACTGTCACTTCAACGTTAAGATAATTGTAAGGGTTTTTTTTTTCAAAATCAATTTCTAATAAGTATTTGTTATTCTTGAATTTTTTTTAAGGAAATTAGATTAATTTTTCATAATAATACCATTTAAGAAAATTATACTCACGTTATTCATGATATTTTCATATAATAGTCCCATATTTCCACTCTATAGTAATTACAATTATATAGGAAATGTTGTATTGAAAATCCTACTTCATTTCACTCATCAAATCAAAATCTTATTGTTCTAAAACTATGATTTAAAAAAACATTTTAAATTGTTTTTTCATGTTTTTTCCAAATGATTTATCAAATAAATTCCACCAATATTGTCTTTTATTTTTAAAATGAAAATAATATTCATTTCCTTTATAAAATAATTCCTATCTTGATTTTACAAAAAATGTTAAATGAATATTTTTTATAATACTTATCATGTATGGAATTTCATATTGTCATGAAAAATTAATGTTTTAAATTTTATTTTATATTTTTAAAAGTTAATTTTTCAATAAAATCATTTTCTTAAAAAAACTTGAACTTTTATTTTTAAAAATTTATTTTCAAAGTGAAAATGATATATTCCACAAGAATGTTTTTATAGAACATTTTATGGTATTTAAATTCGTAAAAAATAAAAACACTATATTCTTAATAAAATGTGCATATTTTGTATTGATACTATAATTATTCATTCTATGGAATGTTTATGATCATTTTGAACTAGTAAATTATTGAAATTCATTTCCTTGATTCATTTTTTGTAGTCAATAACATACCCTTGAATTGTTCACTTTCATGTGATCACTCGACATTAAATTTCACCAAAATATCCTTATTATTTATCATGAATATGTTTATTTTTTAAAACATGTATAATTTTACCATACTGTGTTCTATATTGAATGTAATTTGTTATCTTGAAAATTTTGAAAAATCAATATTTTTTTTCTCAGTATGGATATTTGATTTTAGTACAAAGTTTTGGTGAATTAAATAGATTATTCTATATACGAGGAATGATTTGGAAATGAAATACATGGAGGGGGTGTAATTATAGATATTCCCTCAATTCATCGATAATCTAATTGGATGAATCAATTGGATAGACTTAGTTAAATTCCATTCTATGCATCATTTTTAAACTGTCTTCAGGATATATCATGATAGTAGAGGTTTTATGATACATTATTTCCAATAACTAATAATTTCATTCATTAAGAATTAATTTATTATTATCCATGAAATTTTCACTATAATATTATCAATGGATGAATTTAATTTTCCTATAATTTATTATATGGAATGTGATTTCAGTCATTTTCATTTACATATTAACAATACCATATCAATTTATGATATCCAGAATATTGATTATGTCAAACTTGGATTTTCAATTTGGACCTTTGATCTGGTTTATGTTTTGGTCTTGGATTTCTTGCTCATGTTCAATGTGTGACAGTTTTGAATTTGAAGGTTCAGGGTGTTTTTCTCTTGGTGAACTATTGGCACACGGATAGAGGAAACTGTGCAACTTTTCCCATAAAATAGTGAAATATTTTTTGTGCTTATAGTTAAGCGTTCCTAATTTACACATGGTTATTCAATCCATGCTCAAAGATTTTAGGAATCCATTGTATCATGGTAGAAAAATTTTACATGGTTGGAACACAATTTACCAAACCATTTTGTAAAACTGAATAAGCAGCGCATATAATAAGAATATTGAAATACCCAATCTAATCATTCTAGATTTTAACCCCATATCTGCCAATTTATCCCTTCATATGGTTTATAAATACATATCAGATCCTCTCCTTGGTTCATCAAACCTCTTCCATCCTCCCTTGGTGTAGAACTATGGATTTATTTAAGATTTAATGGTTATTTATCTAGGTAATCTTCTGTATTCTTCTATAACTTCCTTCCCCATCCATTTTCTCTTGAGGTATCCTTCTCATATGTTATCTTCAACCTATGGTTCATGTTTTTCAATTATTATGTTTGGGATTTTTCTTGTTTATGTTTCTTCTTGGTCGATCTTAAATATTGGGTTCTTTCGTTTGGAAGTTTTAGGTATATCTTTTTGAATCACCATGATTTTGAGGTAGCAATCCGTAGAACATACCCTTTTAATTTAAGAATCATTTGTTTTTTCCTTTTCTCAAATTCCTTGAATATGTAAGAGTGATGTGTGATCTTTTTGAAATTTGAGTTTTGTGTGAAAAGTGGTGATTTTTTTTTTTTTGACAAATGGAATTGTTTTGTTGAATGTTGAAAATCATGTGTTTGATGAAATTCCAAGTTGAACTTTTTGAGAAATTTTTGATATTTTATTCATGTTTTGACAATGAAAATATATTTGTTACATGTGAAAGGATGATATGGGTTCCATTAATTGGTTTTCCAAGTGGTTTTGAATTATAAAGTATCATGTATTTGGATTTTGAAAATGGTTTGGCATGTGTTTTGAGATGCATGGCCCATTTGACAATTTTTATGAAAGTGGATTCAGTTTGAAAATGTGGTTCATGGGATTAATTGAAATTCTATTATAAATAACTATGAATGGAAACAAGTGTTTTGTACCATTTTGTAAATGTAAATTATATTCTCTGAAAAAGGATGGTCGAGACATGTTTGGCTCTTTTTACAGTTATTGAAAATAGTTTACATAAAAACTAACTTTTGTTAACTATCATTCCCTTTTTTATATTAAATGGATGGGATGTCTTATATATGGAATCATCATGCTCCATTTATGTGACTGTGTAGGACGTACTCACTATAGAATCCTCATGAATCATTTAATTTGAGCAGAATGGGAGATCCTCATTATAGACTCCTTTTACATACACATTTTATTGGAAATAGATTGATCCTTAGGTTGACTTGAGTGATGATTATTTTGTGAATTATTATTTTATATGTTTATATGATTGGATTATTATTTGGTATCACTAAAGTCACCCTATTTTAAATCTTGACATGGGAACCCAGCATATTAAGCAAATTTTATGAGAATTATTGGTGAACTTGCATAAGTTACCCACTGGACAGTGGACCATAACAGGAGGATATATTGAGTTTTATTTCAATGGGATAGTGCAACTTAGTCTGTACCATGTTGGGCATGGATGAGTGTGTGAGGGTGTTATTAATATAGTCGAGAGAGGCATGCTTCATGGGATGAATCAATATATATTATTATGTTCTAGATTAATCAATAGCTTCTAAATTTTCTCCCATGTGTTTTGGAACTTAATTAACTACAATGATGATTACGATTTATTGTTTTTTGGTTACACTTTTATTATTATTTCCATTTCTAGAATTATGTGATTATTTTAGTGTTCTCATGTGTTGTATATTTTATTAGAAATAAATGTTTTTGTTCTCAATTGTTTGTGGAAATATTTTAGAAAATAAAAAATGTTTCATAGTCTCTTGTACTTATTTTGAAAAGAAATCATCACATTCCCATTGATAATATTAATGTTTCTTTAATGGAAAAGAACTTGGATATGGAATGGATATGGGAAAAGGATTTTATTTGGAATTAAAGAGATTTTTTTGAAATCATTTATTTTACATATTGTATTTAAAACATGATGTTTTTGTTTATTTTATTTTAATGGAAGTGAATTAGGAATAGATTGTTTGGGAATTACTATTTAGTTTTAATACACACACCTATAATTGTTTCTTGTTTTTAGCTTGTGGTGAAGGTTTTTTCATAATTTTTATCATTGTGGGTGATGGTTTGATTTGAAATTAGAGGGTGACCCTCATGGTCACATGGATATTTTGTGGTTGTCAGGTGCTATTGGTTTTCTTGTTCTTTTTTGTTTTGTTTTTAGTTTATGTAAAAGATTATTTTAAGTATATATAATTGTAATTATTGGGATACTCTCTTTTTCCATTGTTCTATTTATTTATTTATATTTGGATAAATCAATACTTTAGTTACTCTGATGTTTGATGACACTAGATGACATCCTTTGGGGATTGATAACTCCCTTTAGGCAATGTTTCAGATTAGCTTGGGTGACCTATTCGAGGTCAACCCAAGAAGGTTCGTGACAAAAACGTATTAGAGTAGATTGGTTCTATATAGGACATATAATTTAGAAAACCCTTTGGAAACATGTTTTAAATTATAAAATGTTGTATTTTATCATATAATTTTGGGGAAATTGTGTTTTTTGAGCTGCAGAATAGGACTCACAGTATTTGTAACAACCCAAACTTTCATTAATGGAAATTCATCTTAATCTAATTAAATGTTTTATTATGGTTATATAAAATGTGAACATTGGTGGTTTTATGTTTCTGGATTTTAAAATACCGTTATGAATTGTGATTGTTGCTAATATAGTTGTTGAACAATGATCATATTATTAGTATAAATATACGGCTTTAACAAACCCAATTTACTCCGACAAAGGAAAAGATGGACTCATCTAGTAGAATTTCCTCATATGAAGCCCATTTTTCAGAGCTCGGAAAAGAGGTGACTTTACTGGGATTCTCTCTTAACCAACCCCAAGCCTAACTTGAACACGTTAACCATGAGCGGAACTGACTACAGGAGAAGTGGAAGTCAATAGAGAGTACCTCTCGAGCGATGTTATCCGAGCCACCCAACAAGTCTATCACCATTGCACACCTTAGCCTTCAGTATTATGTGGGTGTTATAAGGGGTTATATAATAATACCCTATCACTATGACTATGTATATTATTTTTGTATAAATAATGTGCATTAATTTTATTATTGTTACATTGTAAATAGTTTTTAAAGCAAAAATGGTATTTTTTGTTAATATTCAACTAATAAATCTATTTTTAGGAATTAATTGATTTTTGAATTAAATAATATTTTAATAAAATATTATTATTATTTTAAAATTAATTTTTATTAAATATAAATGATCATATAATTTTATGAATGCAGTTGTAATTTTTATTAATGTTCGAAAGCCGTTTTTATTAAAACCCATGAATTTTATATAAATGTCAGTTTTTATCTTAAAAGTAAAAATTCAAATATTTATAAAATTATTTAGATAAAATGAATATTATTTTTGGAATAAGGATGAACAAATTATCCAACAATTAATTGTTCAAAATTTTTTGAGATAGTTGAATTTTTGGGTAAAAATGAAATATTTTTTAAATATATTATGTGTTTAATGACATCATACTGATCCAATAGTGATGTAATAAAATAATATAAACATTATTTTTTGGACGATTTATGTTTTAATATTAAAATAATGTGATTTTTGGTTTTTTTGATTCATTTTACAAAGCTTTAGTGGACCCTTCAAGGCTTATAAAATATTTTGTCTTTTTAAATTGTTTTCCTTGAGAGTGTGACTCACCTCCACATAATCAAACCTATTATTTTAAGAAATTCGGTCATTGTCCTTATAAAATATTATTTTCCACTCCCCTTTTTCAAAAACCATGGTCTGGTTTGTGGTTTTGATTAGTTTAATGTGAGGTGTCCTAAACCTAAAAAATAAAGAATTCCCACTACTTTCCTATATAAACCCACCCAAGCTCCCACTTCATATTTACTCAAAAGATTTGGATTTTGACCAAAACCTACCCTCCTCTCTCTATAATCCTCTCAATGTTCCCCAATCTCCCAATAAGCCTCTCTCAAGCCTCTCCCAATCCTTTGGGATCACACTTCCAAGTAATAGATTTCTTCCTTTCTCATTTTTGTCCATTTTTCTTTATGTTGTTATGACATTTTTTTAAATTAAAAATGATGGGGTATGATTTTTAACCTCCCCCATACTACCATAATTATGTTAGGATGATGGTATATGACTTACTCTCTCATTAATTCATCCCATGTACACCCGTTATCATTCCAAAATTTCGTGAGAGATTTATTTATCGTCTTTTACATCCAAGTAATTCTTTTGAATTATAAATATAAATTCCATTATGTTTTTTTGGAAATATATCTAAATGACCCCCATACTATCCATTTAATTTAAATATTATGACACACCCCTTTATCTCTCATCAAACTTTTTCTGTGAGTTCTTATTTCACGCCGTTATGCTACCGAAATTGCACTACGATTTTCGAAGCCAATGTCATTGTGTAGTGAATTCCATACCCATTTCTCTACCAAGGGTATTAAAATTTATGATCATTTACTTATTAATTATAAATATTCTTGTATATTTTCCACATCCCTTTATCTTGGAATAAATGATGATTATTGATTCCATGTTTTATGACCCATGTGGCACACTTATGCATGAAATGAAATTTTTAAGAAGGGTGCACCCTGATAGCGCTGCAATGTTTTGGGTAAAGTTTAGTATCATGATACATCATGTGAAATAGGTGTTGACTCAAGATAATTCAATTTCAATGAGGGTTTAATCATGCTTCATGTTCAATGAGGGTTTACTCATTCTCCATGTGCAATGAGCCTTGGCTCATGCTAATTCCATGTTAAGTGTTGTTGCCACATTTCCATGTTATGATTATCATGCTTTATCATGCCTTTATGTTAATGTTTCTCTTGTTCTCTGTTGATATTCCTATTGTCTAACATTTATTGTATTCCTCATTTTATTCTAGGTTTATTTCCTTACTGGGATTTATAGCTCACCCTTTTCTTATGCATGTCCTCAGGTTATGCAATGAAAAGTACGAGGGAATGTAGTGGTCATGTAAAGGAAGTTTTCAATAAACATGTTGTATTTCATGTTTTAAGTTTTTTTATAATGATCCTAATCCGCAAATACAGTAGATCTCTCTATCTTCCATGTTGTATCAAGTGAAGAGTTTATATAATAAATCATGTTTAAGTTTGTAATAAAAGTAGGGTTATTATAGTTGGTATCAGAGGAAAGGTTTAGTTATTTTTGGGATTAAGATTAGAAAACCCTAGTGAAGACTTAGAGACGAGAATATATATAATAAAAACATCCCCAAGTATTGGTGATTATTGATTAAGTGGTTTATCAATCAAATACATCCCTGTCTGGATACAAGCAGGTACGGGGGGGGGGGGGGCTCTAGCACAGATGTATCCTAGGGGTAAAACACAAAAACATCACTTTGAGCTAGACTCGAACGGGAACTGGTGCATGACAACAGGACTTCTATACTATTAGTTATGACACTCCCAGGGGATATGCTTTGGTAAATTCATAAGCTTAGTATGAACCCTTGTTAATATAATTAAAAAAATGCCCCTAATAATATATGTTAAAAATTAGATCATGAATACCATATATTGAAGCCTATGGATTCATAAGATAAGGAAATAAAAGTAATTTATAAGTCAATTTTTTTTTCTTGGATTACCCTCTATGCGTTACCCCTAACTTTCCTTTTATTCCAGCCAATGGCCGGTAATATGAGGATTCGAGCTAAAAACCGATGTGAAGATCAATGTGATGACTGTGCTAATGAGATGCCAAATTCGATGGGAGCGAGAATT
The DNA here is from genome assembly GCA_963277665.1 of Viscum album. Lineage (NCBI taxonomy): Eukaryota > Viridiplantae > Streptophyta > Magnoliopsida > Santalales > Viscaceae > Viscum > Viscum album. The sequence goes on along the minus strand of OY728157.1, from coordinate 856,931,306 downwards.
GCGAACTTTTTCACACTTCTCTCTCATTTAACTCAAACTTTGAAGAAAAACATGGGTCAAGAGTAATGTTCAACCTCCCCTAAGAATGAATGAGTCACTATAGAGAGCTTCATGAGACAAAGGCCTCATACTTTTAATGGATCATCTGATCCCTTAATTGCCGAAAAATAGATCAACTCCATTGAAATGATCTTCTCCATCCTTCAATGTTCTGAACAAAATAATTTTCTCTTGGATTATTATCATATGGAGGGTGAAGCTGATAAATGGTAGACGTTGGTCAAAAATATGAAGCTTTAAGAGGAGATTGAGGCATTGGTATGAAAGGATATCCAGAAGATGTTTTTTGATAAATATTTTTCACATACCCACTGACTTAATATGGAAATGGACTTCTTTTCCCTTAAGTAAAAAAGACGACAAATATGTCATATCATATGAGGAAAACTTCACATGTCTTGCATGATACACCTCCAGCTTTTTCATTACCCCCTAATGCAAGGTTGACCACTTATTTGGTAGGATGAAACCTAGCCTAAAGAAAGCACTGGCGATCTGTGACTTCGAAAACTATGAGGAAATTGTCTGATGTGACCTCAAGGTCAAAATGAAGATCAGAGAATCTTAGGGGTATCATGGGGATAAGAAGCGTAGGGTGGAATTCAATGCTGGCAGCCCAATGGAAAAATCCAACGGTTCTAATAAGATCCATCACCCCACTTTCCAAAGGTGGAGAAAAAAGCACCATGAAAATTTCCTAAAGGGGATGAGGAAATTCTTTAGGTGTGGAAGAGAAGGGAACCTAGTTGTTAAATGCCGACAAGAAAAACCCGCAACTTCAATATGGGAAATGAACACTCTGTTCAAACTTCATGAGTTGCACATTGCTAAAACATCAAAGAACTAGGGCATCTTACAAATCAGTTCCCTAAGCCAAGGGTTTTTGGAGGCAACCAACAACCTCCAAGGCAGCATGAGTGAGATTTTTCCATCACTACTGTCGAAGTGAACCCCAAAAAAAAAGTGTTGATAGGTACGCTAGTTATTGATTCAAGAATAGAAAACATACATTTTGATTCTGGTTCTAAGAATTCTTTTATATCCCAAAAGTTTAGTAGAATAATCCCAGCACCACCACAAATAATGTAAGTAAAGATGTCAGTGAGTATGAAAAATGGGACAATCATTGCATCCCATGATTATAAATCCTCCCCTATCATAATCTGTGGATTGAATTTCCCTGCAAACCTCTTCATACTCCCACTGGTGGAATTTGATGCAATTATTGGCATGCATTGACTTTCCTTATATAAAGCTAACATAAATTACCGTGAGAGGGAAATCAATATCCATGTGGAGAATCGACCCCCGATTCTATACAAGTGCAAGTAGGAAGATGAATCTTCTTTAGCTCCATCATCTCAAGCATGGATATTACTACCCTGTGAGCATGCATATCTGGATCAGATGATTGAGTCTATGGAGGAAACCTTCATTTAAGACATGCCTATTGTGAGGGAATTCTCTAAAGTGTTTCCTGAGGAATTGTCTGGTCTTCCTCCAAGAAGAGATGTTGAATTCTTATTTTCCCTTAGTCCTGGGGTGTTTCTAATATCCAAGTCTCCAGATAGAATGGCTATTGTAGAGCTTGAGGAGCTAAAGAAACAACTACATCGGAATGTGAAAAAAAGGGTTTATACGCCCAAGTGCTTCACCTTGGGCTGCACCAGTCCTCTTCGTCAAGAAGAAAGATGGGTTAATGCGCCTTTGCATCGATTATCGCGAGCTTAACAAAATCACGATAAAGAAGAAGTATCCTATCCCATGAATTGATGACTTGTTCGATCAGCTGCATGGAGCACAATACTTCTCCATGGTGGATTTGCGGTCGGGATATTATCAGGTAAGGGCAAAGATGGAAGATATCCCCAAGACTGCTTCTCGTACAAGATACAGGCACTATGAATTCATAGTAATGACTTTATGACTCACTAATTCTCCAGAAATCTTCATGGATTTGATAAATACAGTCTATAGGGATTATCTCAACAAAGTTTTGTTAGTATTTATAGATTTTATTCTAATATACTTCAAAAACAAGGAGGATAATGAAGAGAATATAATAACATTACTAGAGACCTTGCAGAAGTATAATCTCAATGAAAAGCGCATAAAGTGTGAGTTTTGGTTGAAGGAGGTCTCACTCTTGAGCCATATCATCACAAGAAATGGAATATATGTGGAACCCACCAAAACAGATGCAATTGAGGGATGAATGAGGCCAAAATTGGTAATGGATATCCGTAGCTTCTTGGGATTAGATGTATATTATTAATGATTTGTGATAAATTTCTCATGATTGTCCAACCCTCTTACCAAGATAACTCGGAAGGGAGTAAAGTTTTCTTGGAGTGATGAATGTGAATAAATCTTCAAGGAGTTGAAAAGGATGCTTATCACTACGTCCGTGCTCACTTTACCCACAAGTGGAGAACTTCTTGTGGTATTTAGTGATGCTTTGAAGAAGGGCCTGGGCTATGTGTTGATGCAAAATGAAAAATTCATTGCCTATGCTTCAAGGAAATTGAATTTTCATGAGTAGAATTATCCAAAACATGATTTGGAGTTGGCTACAGTGATATTCACTTTAAAAATTTGGTGGCATTATCTATTTTGGGAGAAGTGTGAAAAATATATGGACCACAAAAGCATCAAGTATATATTTACACAGAATGAGTTCAACATAGCTCTAATGAAGATGGTTAGAGATGATCAAATACTATGACTGCTCAATCCATTACCACCCTAGGAAAGTGAATAAGGTGGAAGATGATCTAAGTAGAAAGGACCCAGCGATTCTATCAATGATGAGAATTGAGAAGGATCCAATACTCTTTGATTTGATGAAGATGGAAATGGGAATCATAAAGAAGGGAACATCATCAATGATTTCACAAATTATTTATCAACAATATCTTTTGGAAAGGTTAAAGGATGAAAAAAATGATGATGTGAGAATTCAGAAGAAAGTGGAAGCTTTCAGAAGAGGGAAATCCTTGGAGTTCAATGTTAATGAAGAAATAATTGTGAGATTTAGGAAAATACTGTGTGTTCCATCATGTTCAGAGGTGAAGAAGGAACTTTTGGATGATACACACAGTTAAAATTTCTCTATTAACCCAGGAAACACAAAGATGTATTGAGATCTATGAGATCATTATTAGTGGGACAATATGAAGAAGGCGATCACTGAGTATACATCAAAGTTCCTGGTGTATCAGCAAGTGAAGGCATAAAGACAGATGTCTTAAGGGATGATGAAACCATTTCCCATACCAGCATGGAAATGGGAGAACATCACCATGGACTTTGTCACCATAATTCCAAAGATATCAAAATGCAACAATGCAATCTGGGTTGTTATGGATCATCTTACAAATTCTGCACACTTCATTCTAATTCAGTAGGATTTCTCATTGGATCAATTGGAAAAGATATATATCAGGGAAGTGGTAAGGCTGCATGGAGTACCACTATCTATTGTATTAGATTGAGATCCAAGATTCACCTATACATTTTCGAAGTGTCTTGAACATACTCTGGATACTGAAGTGAACATCAGTATAGCGTATCATTCTCAAACTAACGGCTAATCCAAGAATACTACCCAAATAGTTGAAGACATGTTGAGAGCATGCTCAATGGACTTAAAAGGAAGATGCGATCAACATCTTCCTCTGGTTGAATTCTCCTACAATAACAGTTTACACTCGAGCATCTGAATGGAACCTTATGAATCCCTATATGGGAAGAGTTAAAGAACACCGACATGTTGGGATAAAGTCATTGAGCATAAGAATCTAGGACCAGAAATGGTCGAAGAAATGGTGGAGAAGGTGAAAACCATTCAACAGCATATCAAGGCATCCCAGAGTCAACAGAAGAGATATGCAGATAACCATCGATGAGACCTTGATTTTAAAGTTGGAGACATGGTATTTCTAGGAATATCCCTATGGAAGATGTTCATGAGATTTGTAAATAAATGGAAGTTAATCCCTAGGTACATCGCCCCCTTCGAGATTCTTGATCGTGTCGGGGTCGTGGCCTATCGACCAGCACTTCCACCTACCATGTCCAATGTACCTGATTTCTTTAATGTATCCCACTTAAGGAAGTACATACCAGGCCATTTACATGTACTATATTCAGAGGTAGTACAACTAGAGGATGATCTTTCTTATGAGGTGCAACTAGTGAAGATCTCAGATTGTATAGAAAAAGTCTACGAAATAAGACAATGCCCCTCATCAAGGTGTAGTGGAGAAACAAAAAGTTTGAATAAGTATAGTGGGAATTGGAGGAAATGATGAAGAAAAGTTACCCACATCTGTTTTAGTGTGGGAAAAGGATATTTCGAGGGAAAATTTTTTTAAGGGGGGAAGATTGTAATGAACCATACATTCATTAATGGAAATCCCTCTGGATGTAATTAAATGTCTTATTACGGTTATATAAAATTTGAAATTCATTGGTTTTATGTTTCTAGATTTTAAAATACCATTATGAATTGTGGCCGTTGTTAATATAGCCGTTGAACAGTGATCACATGATTAGTATAAACGTAGGGCATTAACAAATCCAATTTACTCAGACAAAGGAAGCGGCGAACTCATCCATTAGACTTTCTCCGTACAAAGACCATTTGTTAGAGCTCAGAAAGGAGGTGGTATCATTATTATTCTATATTGACCAAGACTAAGCTGATCATGAACATGTTAAGCTTGAGCGGAACCGACTATGGGAGAAGTGAAAGTTAATAGAGATTACCACCCAAGCGATGTTATCTGAGCCACCCCAAGAGTCTATCACCATCGAACACCTTACCCTTCGGTCTTATGTGGGTGTTATAAGGGGTTATGTAATAAGACCCGAGCACTATGAATATGTACATTATTGTTGGTATAAATAGTGTGCAATCATTTTATTATTGTTACTTTGTAAATAGTATTTAAAGCATAAATAGTATTTTTAGTTAATATTCAACTAAGAAATCTATTTTGATGAATCAATGGATTTTTGAATTAAATAATACTTTAATAAAATATTATTATTATTATTTAATAATTTTTTATTAAATATAAATGATCATATAATTTTATGAATGCAATTGTAATTTTTATTGAGGTTTGAAAGCAGTTTTTCTCAAAACCCATGGATTTTATATAAATGTCGATTCTTATTTTAAAAGTAAAAATTCACATATATAGAAAATTATTTAGACAAAATGAATATTATTTTTGGAATCAGGACATTGAAATTATCCAACGGTGAATTTTTCATAATTTTTCGAGACAGTCGAATTTCTGGGTAAAACTTAAATACCGTTTAAATATATAATGTGTTTTATGACATCATAATAACCCAATAGTGATGTAATAAAATACAATAAACATTATTTTAAGACGATATATGTTTTAAAATTAAAATAATGTGATTTTGGGTTTGTTTGATTTATTTTACAAAGATTTAGTGGACACTTCAAGGCTTATAAAACATTTTGTCTTTTTAAATTGTTTTCCCTAAGAGTGTGATGAACCTATACATAATCAAACCTATTATTTTAAGAATTTAGGCCATTGACCATATAAAATATCATTTTCCACTACCCTTTATAAAAAACCATGTGCAAAAACCATGGGATGGTTTGTGATTTTGATTAGTTTAATGTGAGGTGCCCAAACCAAAATAATAAAGAATTCCCTCTCCTTTCCTATATAAACCCACCCAAGATATCACTTCCTCATCATTCAAAGTCTTTGGAGTTAAACCAAAACCTTACCTCCTATCTCTATAATCCTCCCATGGTGCCCCAAGATCCCAATTATCCTCTCTCAAGCCTCTCCCAAGCTGTTGGGATCACACTTCCAAGTAAGGGATTTCTTCTTTTCTCATTTTGTCTAATTTTCATTAAGTTGTTTTTCCATTTTGTTTTCAATTACAAATTTTGGGGTATGATTTCACTCATCCCCCATACTTTCCTCTTTATGTTTGGATGATGGGAGACCCCTTTCTCTGTAAAACCCCTAGATTTTATGAGAAATATTATTTTTAATTTCTTTGATGTCTTGTGTTGTACGCTACACCAAGATAAGATTTCACTATAAGCAACACCGTATTAGCTTTTATTATACACAAACACTATTCTTGTATTGTGTTGCACACAAGAGAGACCTTCCTCAATAGCGTGTGTTGTACGCAATACCGAGTTTAACTAAAAAACAATATATTGTTATAATATTATTTTGAACTAGACGTTATGAATAGTATTAACCAAATGTTGAATTTTATAAAATTATCATTCATCTTACACATTATCTAGAACATGTTATGAGAACAAAATATTTTTTTGGGTAAAGTAAGTATTTTTCAAAAAATGCAGTTTTGCCGTCTTTTGATGGTGCATCCACTTTAAATCTAGTTTTTGACATGTTTATGAGTTAAATTTTACAAAATAAACTTTTTAATTTCAATAATTATAAAAAATTTACTTTGGATAATTTTTTAATATTTTTCTGTTAACTTTCATATTTTGATGAATAGTAAAAATACGCTAAATTTTAATTAAAAACAAATTTTTTCATCAAGATAATTTATATGGTTAAATTATAATATTGAATGGTTTTAAAGTATAAATAGAATAAATTTCTACCATTTAATATAATTTAAGTCATTATCAATAATTTTACATTGAATTCATAGGTAAAAACACTTCAATCTTTTGCAATGTTTTAACTTTTAAAACCCGTTTTCCCAACAACGGGATTAATTTTAAATTAAATAATGAAACTTCTGTGTTTTGAATTTGGAAAAATGGATTCCATATTTAAAATCAGTAGGTCCAAATTATGTTAATATTCTACTTTTTATTTTTAGACATTATGAATAGTAACTACGATAAATTTTACAGTTAAAGGTAAATCGGGTAATTAATGGTAAAAATAAGATTATAAAATTACCCTAACACCTGCCAAAATTTTATTAGATGAATAAAAGTCAACCCATATCACCTAAGGGTAAGAATAGTTTCATTTCATGGAATTTTAACCATGAAAAGGATGTAATTATTATTAAAACCAAAGAAAGTGACAACATGTCACTCTCTTGTATCTTATAAGTGTAATAATTTTGATTTAGTGACAAAATTTATAACAATTAAAAAATAAATCGTCACCAGAAATATAATAAAATTATCTACATAATGTTAATTTATTTGTAATTTTTAGGGATTAAATAATTATCATTAATTGCGACACAATAGTGATGTATAAATAATTTTATTGATTGAAATATCAAATAACTAGTATTAAAAATATTAAAATAAATATTATACGAACTATTTAATGTTATCCAAGAATTTTTAAGATTAACATTACATGTTAGTAATATATTAAATATTTTTTTTCAAATATATCTTCTGTTTGGATTTTATTTAAATTCAAATAATTGAATAGTGTCAAAATTGACACTATTGATATTTTATAAAAATAACATATTATTAAATTGTTTAAAAATTAAAAAAATATTTAAAAATTATAAAGTTAAATTTATATGGTCTAAAATTTCATAAAGTATCCAATTATGGACAATTAATAACACATAAGTAGGTATTTATACCAATTTAGAATTTAGAATCTTATTACCACAAATAAAATTAAATAGATTAAATAAGGATAAATCAAAATGATAGGGTTTAAAATAAAATAAAAACAAGTATAAATTTTATTTGTTGATGAGATTAAAACCCTATAGCATCTCATATTCAAATGGAGTTATTTTTGGAGGTTTTTAAGTGGAGTCTGATTTTATTATAAATTAATATTTTTGAGGTTTCCAAAAGTGCCCCTCTCCTCTCTTATAAAATGACACCTCCTCCCTCTCCTCTTCACAAAATTTTGAGACTTCAAGATCAGGCAAAACCTGTTAATTTATTTTTTCCACTTCCTTTGAATCATACTAAAGGTCCTGATATTCTTCAAAGACCAACTTTAGTTCCCTAATAAAAGGTTTAGAAGAGGTGCGTCGAAGAAGAGATAATATCCTTTACCAATTAATTCAAATTCATTTCTCCTTCCACTTCCTCTTTTTTATTTGTTTCATTATAAAGTAATAACATCAGTATCACTCATATACTAATATGTTATTATAAATATGAAACAACCCTATTTCACCTTCTATCAATCCTACGAAAAATGAAATCACAGCGCCTGCGTACGTATGGAATACCGTCTCCACGCCGTGCTGTAATCTGTTTTCCACCACCACCTTACATGGATGGGTATAATGGTGTAAAGAATAAATATATATAATTATTATAACAAGATACTAATTCTTAGATATTCTATCATCCACTCCAATACCATTCAATAATTATGGGAACAATATCATCGCTTGTGCGTACGTACGGATTACCATGTCCATGACGTGATGAGATTCATTCTTTATGTTAACCATTAAAGAATGATTATAAAGTATATATATTGAATAATAATGAAATATATGACATAATAATGCTACTGTATTTATGTTTATATATATATATATATGTCATCTACTAACTTTTATTCATGTCAACAAAGAAAGAAAAACAATGTTCATGAGTACGTACGGCCTACCGTCTCCATGAACGGTGTATTTAATTCCATTTATTGATCTATTATATTATGAATATATATAAATCATGTTTTACATTTTGGAAGTAATTAATCATGATATGAGTAATCTTATGAGTAATTAAAAGTCCAAACATGGACTATAAATGAAACGATTTTCACAAAATGCCGTTTTAACATGGAATTGACAAATGAACATGTAATATAAAGTCGTAAGTGAATAATATATGATATCATAAATATTATTATGGTTCTATTAAAAGTTAGTAATATTTTTAAACCCACTATACAAGAGTCTCAGACACATATTGAATAAATTGGACATAAGTTAAGGGATAATTATTCCAATCTCGTTCTTATCCGAGATTGTTTATTCATAAGTATTTACTGGGGTTATATTTATCATCCATGTCCATGTTTTATAAAAATGTTTTAATAAAGTGTTTAATATTATTACATGTATTTTTAAAGTAATTTTTACCCTTTTTTGACTTTTACCACATTGTATAGAAGGAATATTTCTTTTTGTTTACCATACAAGGTACTTTTTGACTTTTTCGGCAAAAGTACGAGGAAAATGTTTTTTTAACTTATACGGTGTGAATGGATTTTTATGGTTTCATAATTCATTATTTACATGAAGCTTATTCCAAAATATTTCATGATTATTTTCAACAAAATTCTTTTCTTTTAAATTTTCACGACATTTGGAGAAAAGAAAATGATTTTGAAGAGGAAAGGATATTTTCCTCAAGAATTCATTTCAAGTGTTTTATCAAAAATATTTTCCATATAATATGAAATTATTTAATATGTTTATGTTTAAATTATAATGTATCTATTATTTACATGGTTTGATTTTTCTTATGAAGAAATGATATCCATTTGTTTTATATGGATTATGTTATGAAGGGATGATGTTTATGAAACCCATTTTATTTTTTGGGTTATGATAAATGATTATTGAATGTTTTGTGGCACATGTAAGAATGATTTCAATATGAGATGGTTGGGACCTATATCTCCCTCCAATGCATTGGGTAAATATTTACATCTCATGAGATATACATGGTTGGAATGACAAGTGAATCCGGTTCAGTAATACATGGATGGAACAACAAGTAAACCCAGTTCAGTAATGGAATTTTTCCACTATGATGGTCTTGGCAGCAATACCTTGGATACAATTGAAATCATATCATGTGTTTAATGGTTTTCTACAATTAAATGTTTCATTCCCATGTTATTTTATCATTATTGATGTTACTTTATGATCTATTCCTTACATACTACCAAGATTTATTTTGCAACACAAGATTTTGATTTTTAAAATTTATGTTCATGTTTTTATGTCCAAATGTATATGATTTGTTTTATTTTCTCCATGATTACCCTTACTAAAAATTTGATCTCACCATTTATATGTTTTCTTTTCCCCATGATATAAGTAATGGTTTTAGGTATGGAAACAAAAAGGGGAATATCTTTATGGGATATGTTGAAGATCTTTCACCATGATTAGAAGATTATGTTCCGAGTTTCCATAGACACTAAACTATTATGGTCCTTAGGTGTCTGTTTTTGTTAAGTATTAAGTATTCCAGAAAAGTAATGTAACTTCCATGTATGTCAAGCTTTGGGTCTCTACAGTTGGTATCAAATCAAAGGTTTAGTCAACCATTGGAAACTAGGATGCGAAAACTTTAGTGAGATCCCTAGAAATATTTCTAAGGTATGTCTAGGGATATCCCTAATGTTAAGTATAATTATATGCTACAGTCCTAGAATTATGTTAATGATCATTAATAACCTAGGGTGAAACTAATATTTCATAGATTAAAGAAGGTTTCATAGGTTATATATCCTATAAGTGACTTTTTATGATTATGAGGTTCCTCATTATTTTAACTATTTTTTACACAATAGTTTCTGGTTTTAGTTAATGGAGGAAACCAAAAGGAATTGGGTTAACATTGAATCTTATGAAAAAATTGGTGACTGTGAGGAGTGAAATTGCATAATTACTAGATAGAAAGATATTGTGATTATTCCCAATCATTCATCACGATATATGAATAACAAGGTGAAATTTAGTGGTATTCCTAAGTCATCAAATAAGAGGAAGATGGACTTTTATGCATGTTCTCATGGAGGGGAACATAGAGGAAGGAAGATGAAGCTTTCTACATATCAAGAAGGATGGAATAAGAACCTTGAGGAATACCTCAAATGGAGGGGAAGATGTTATTTGTGTGGGGAAAAAGGGTTATAGAGTGACAAACTGTTATGGGGTTCAATGTCTTATCTGTGGAGAACATGGGCATTACCCAAATCAATGCCCTGACCTAAGAGGTTACTTATAAATCAAGGAAAAACCTATTGCATGCCAATAATTAAAGAGGATGGATTGAAGGGATTGTGTATTAGAATTCAAGAATAATGTTGTTGAGGTACTTTTATGGTATATTGAAATATCTGTGTATTGGTCCATTGTGGTTTTCCATAAGAATATGGTACCGGTAACCATGAAAAGTGATTGAAATGTTTTTGGAAAGAAGATGATATGAGTATAATGAAGGGATAAGGAGAAAATAATATGTTTTATAGTATTAATGAGCTCATGAATGATATAAGGACAAAGTGACATCATGGTTTGAGTACATATAAATTTTGGGATTTTGGTATTTGGAATGAGTTAACTTTTTACAACATTAATGTTTTCACTAAGGTTCAATGGGTATTCATTTTTCAAGAGAATACATGATTATGGTATTCACATGTTTGGAATGTGACCAACAACAAGATATATCTTATGATATATGGGAGATAAATTATGGTATTCACATGATTGGTAGATGATCTCTCTAGTAATATTTTTCATTATACTATGAGATTGGACAAAAGTATTTTGGATAAGCCTAAATATTGGAATGGATTAAGTTAGACATAAGATAGTATTTTTTAAGGCTAGCAATTTTTGATATTATTTCTGAAATGTTATAATAGTATAGTTTTAGAAAAAGGACAACCCGTAGGACAGGAGACAACCCGTTGTGTCGGACAAGGATGTGGGAATCGAACCCACAACCAATGTGTGAAAGGCCTTTATCACCTACCACTGGCCTACAAGAAGTCCATGGTTAGTAGAAATTAGTTTTATTTTATAATGTGGTCTGATAGTTGAAGTATAATTCCATTTTTTGAATCATATACGGTTAATCTCACCATAGACGGACTTATGTATATTTAATAACTTTTGCTAACTTTTTGAGACATATAGAATAACCTATCATTCTATCACATGATATGGTAACATTTCAAGAAGGAAGAATTAAACATCATTTATTTAAATAAGAGATTAATTGGAAATTGTTCATGGAATGACCAATGATGATATTACACTAAAATCAAGTAATTATTTATCCTTATGACAAAATTCATCAGCTTTAGCGAAATGATCATGAAAACCAAAAATGTTGTCCTAGTACCCTCATATACAGTGAATTAGATGGTACCTTAGATCATCAAAAATTTATGGCATTGTGATTGTTGGATTTTTCATATCTATGTTCTCTACCTATATCCATCATAACATGATGTTTAGATTTCTCTATCATATCGATATTTTTACCTTTGTTCTCCTATGTGGAAACCTAGTGATGAGTAAATTTGGGTGACCATTATGTTTTATACTTTAGTTTTTAAAATTAAGTTTTAGTATTCCTTTTTACAATGTGGGTTTCTATGAAAGAAACTTTCAAGTAGTAAACCATTCATAACCCTGACGAATTTCGAGGGCGAAATTCATTTTAAGGGGGGTAGAATGTAACACCTCAAGATTTTATGAGGAATATTATTTTTAATTTCTTTGATGTTTTGTGTTGTACGCTACACCAAGATTAGCTTGAACTATACGCAACACCGTATTAGCTTTTAGTATATGCAAACACTATTCTTGGCTTGTGTTGCATGCAAGAGTGACCTTCTTCAATAGCTTGTGTTGTACGCAATACCAAATTTCACTAAACACCGATATATTATTATAATATTATTATGAACTAGCCGTTATGAATTTTATTATCCAAATTTTGAATTTTATAACATTATAATTCATCTTACACATTATCTAGAACATGGTATGAGAAAAAAATAAATTTTTCAGGTAAAATAAGTATTTTTAAAAAAATGTAGTTTTGCCGCCTTTTGATGGCGAACCCACTTTAAATCAAGTTTTTTACACATTTATGAGTTAAATTTGAAAAAATAAACTTATTAATTGCAATAATTATATAAAAATTTACTTTGGATAATTTTTTAATATTTTTCTGTTAACTTTCATATTTTGATGAATAGTAAAAATATGCCAAATTTTAAATAAAAACAACTTATTTCATTAAGATAATTTATATAGTTAAATTATAATATTGAATTTTTTTAAAGTATAAATAGAATATATTTTTACCATTTAATAAAATGTAATTAATTATCATTAATTTTACATTGAATTCATAGGTAAAAACATTTCAATCTTTTGCAATGATTTAACTTTTAAAATCCGTTTTCTCAACATCGAGATTAATTTTAAATTAAATACTGCAACTTATATGTTTTGAATTTGATAAAATGGATTCCATATTTGGAATCAGTAGGTCCAAATTATGTTAATTTGTTAATTTTTATTTTTAGACATTATGAATAGTAACTATGGTAAATTTTATAGTTAAAGGTCAATCAGGAAATTTAGGGTAAACATAAGATTATAAAATTACTATAACACCTGCCAAAATTATATTGGATGAATAAAAGTCAACTCATATAACCTAATGGTCGAAATAGATTCATTTCATGGAATTTTGACCATGAAAAGGATGTAATTATTATTAAAACCAAAGAAAGCGACAACACGTCACTCTCTTGTATATTATAAGTGTACTAATTTTAATTTAGCGATAAAATTCATAAAACATCGAAAATAAATAGTAACCAGAAATATAATAAAATTATCTACATCATGTGAATTTATTTAGTATTTTTAGGGATTAAATAATCATCATTAATGGTGACACAATAATGATGTAGAAATTATTTTATTGAATGAAATATCAAATAAATGGTTTTAAAAATATTAAAATAAATATTATATGAACTATTTCATGTGATCCATGAATTTTTAAGATTAATATTACATGTTAGGGATCTATTAAATATTTTTTTTTCGAATACATTTTCTGTGTGAATTCTATTTAAATTCAAATAATTGAATAGTGTCAAAATTGACACTATTGATATTTTATAAAAATAAAATATTATTAAATTGTTTAAAAATCACAAAAATATTTAAAAATTATAAATTTGAATTTATATGGTCTAAAATTTCATAAATTATTAAATTATTTACTATTCACAACACATAAGTAAGTATTTATAACAATTTAGAATTTAGAATCTTATTACAACAAATAAAATTAAATAGATTAAATAAGGATAAATCAAAATGATAGGGATTAAAATAAAATAAAAACAAGTCTAAATTTTATTGGTTGATGAGATTACAACCCTATCTCATCTCATCTTTAAATTGAGTCATTTTTGGATGTTTTTAAATTGGGTCTGATTTTATTATAAATTAATATTTTTGAGGTTTCCAAAAGTGCCCCTCTCCTCTCTTATAAAAGGGAACCTCCTCCCTCTCCTCTTCACAAAATTTTGAGCCTTCAAGATCGTCCAAACCGTGTCCATTTATTTTCTCCACTTCCCTAGAAACATACTATATGTCCTGATCTTCTTCAAAGACCAACTTTAGTGCCCTAAGAGGAGGTTTAGAAGAGGCGCGTCGATGAAGAGGTAATATCCTTTACCGATTATTTCAAATTCATTTCTCCTTATACTTCCTCTTTTTTATTTTTATAATTATAAAGTAATAACATCAGTATCACTCATATAATTATATATTATTATAAATATGAAACAACCCTATTTAACCTTCAATCAATCCTACAGAAAACGAAATCTCCACGCGTGCGTACATACGGAATACCGTCTCCACGCCGTGGTGTAATCTGTTTTCCACCACCACCTTACTTGGATGGTTAGAGTGGTGTAAAGAATAACTATATATAATTATTATAACAAGGTAATAATTCTGATATATTCTATCATCCACTCCAATACCATTCAATAATTATGGGAACGATATGATCGCTCGTGTGTACGTACGAATTACCATCTCCACGACATGATGATATTAATTCTTCATGTTAACCATTCAAGAATAATTATAAAGTATATATATTGAATAATAATTAAATATATTACATAATAATGCTACTTTATTTTTGTATATATATATATATATGTCATCTACTTACTTCCATTCATGTCAATAAGGAAAGGAAAACAACGTTCATGCGTATGTACGGTCTACCGTCTCCATAAATGGTGTATTTAATTCCATTTATAGATCTATTATATAATGAATATATATAAATCATGTTTTACATTATGTAAGTAAGTAATCACGATCTATGTAATCATATGAGTAATTACAAGTCAAAACTTGGACGATAAATGAAACAATTTTACTCAAAATGCTGCTTTAACATGGAATTGACAAATGAACATGTAATATAAAGTCATAAGTGAATCATATATGATGTTATAAATATAATTATGGTTATATTACAAGTTAATAATATGTTTAAACCCACTATACATGAGTCTCAGACATATACGGAAGAAATTGTACATAAGGTAAGGGATAAATATTCCAATCTTGTTCTTATCCGAGATTGTTTATTCATAAGTATTTACTGGGGTTATATTTATCATCAATGTCCATGTTTTATAAAAATGTTTTCATAAAGTGTTTAATATTATTTCATGTATGTTTAAAGTAATTTATACCCTTTTTTACTTTTACCACATTGTATGGAAGAAATATTTCTTCTGTTTACCATACAAGGTACATTTTGACTTTTCTGGAAAAAGTACGAGGATAATGTTTTTTAACTTATACGACGTCAACGGATTTTTAAAGTTTCATAATTCCTTATTTACATGAATCTTATTAAAAAATATTTCATGATTATTTTCAACAAAATTCTTTTCTTTTAAAATTGCATGACATTTGGATAAAATAAAATTATTTTGAAGAGGAAAGGATATTTTCCACAAGAATTCATTTCAAGTGTTTTATCAAAACTACTTTCCATCTAAGATGAAATTATTTAGTATGTTTATGTTTCAAGTATAATTTATCTATTATTTACATGGTTTGAGCTTTCTTATGATGAAATGATATCTATTTGTTTTATATGGATTATGTTATAAAGGGATGATGTTTATGAAACCCATTTTATTCTATGGGTTATGATGAATGATTTATGATTGTTTTGTGGAACACGTAAGAATGATTTCAATATGAGATGGGTGGGACCTATATCTACCTCTAATGCATTGGGTAAATATTTATATCTCATTATATAGACACGGATGGAACCACATGTGAATCTGATTCAGTAATACAGGGCTGGAACGACAAGTAAACCCAGTTTAGTAATGGACTTTGTCCACTATAATGGTCTTGGTGGAAATACCTTGGCTACAATGGAAATCATATCTTCTTCTTAATGGTTTTCCATAGTTAAATGTTTTATTCTCATGGTATTTTATAATGATTGATGTTCCTTTATGATCTATTCCTTACGTACTACCAAGATTTATTTCACAACTCAAGATTTTGATGTTTAAACTTTATGTTCATGTTTTTATGTCAAAATGTATATGGTTTGTTTTATTTTCTCCATGATTACCCTTAATGAGAATTTGAGCTCACCCTTTATATGTTTTCTTTTCCCCAGGATATAAGGAACAATTTTAGGTAAGGAAACAAAAGGGGAATATCTTTATGGGAGATGTTGAAGATCTTTCCCCATGATTAGAAGATTATGTTCTGAGTTTCCAAAGACACTAAACTATTACGGTCCTTGGGTGTCTGTTTTTTTAAGTATTAAGTATTTTTCAAAAATTAATGTAACTTCCATGTATGTAAAGCTTTGGTTCTCTACATTTTCTCTCATTAATGCCTCTCATGTACACTAGTTTCCATGCCAAAATTCAGTGAGTTATTTCTCTCTCCTCTTTTACATCCAAGTAATTATTTTGAATTATGCATCTAAATTCCATTAAGTTTGTTGGGAAATGTATATATATGACCCAAATACTATCCATTTTATTTAAATACGATGATACACCCCTTTCTCTCTTATCAAATTTTTTTTATGAGTACTCATTTCTCACCATTATGCTGATGAAATTGCACTATGATTTTCCAAGCCAATGTCATTGTGTAGTGAATGCCATGCCCATTTCTATATCAAGGGTATTAAACTTTGTGAACATTTAATTATTTATTATAAAGCTTAATGTATGTATTCCAAATCCATTTATCATGGAATAAATAATGATTATTGATTCCATATTTTATGACCCATGTGGAAGACTTATGCATGAAATGAAATTTTTTAGAAAGGTGTGCCCTGATAGCACTATAATACATTGAGTAAAGTATAGTATCATGATATGTCATGTGAAATGGGTGTTGAATCATTATAATTCAAATGAAATTATGGTTTAATCGTGCTTCATGTGAAATGAGGGTTTACTCATGCTCCATGTGAAAAGATCCTTGGCTCATGATAATTCCATGTTAAGTATTGTTTCCTCATTTCCATGTTATGATTATCATGATTTATCATTCCTTTATGTTCATGTTTCTCTTATGCACCATTTATATTCCTATTGTCTAACATGTATTTCATTCCTCATGTTATTACATGTTTATTCCCTTACTGGGATTTATATCTCCCCCTTTTCTTATTCATATCCTCAGGTTATCCAATGCAATGCTAAGTATGAGGGATTGTAGTGGTCATATAAAAGATGTTTTCAATAAAGATGTACTATTTCATGATTTAAGTTGTTCTGTAATGATCCTAATCCCCAAAGACACTAGACCTTTTTATCTTCCTTATAGTATCAAGTTAAGTGGATTATGTAATAAATCATGTTTAAGTTTGTATTAAAATCAGGGTTTTTATAGTATTTATGTGTTGAAATAGTTTGAAGTGTAGAGTTTGAAAATAGAATTATATTGAATGTATAGTGGTATTTTGAATTTTTTTATGAATTTTGAATTGGAAATTGGATTGAATGTGTGAAAAACATGGGTGAAATGTTTGTTTTTGAAAAAATGGTATTGTTTTGTTTTTACTTTTTTTATTTTATTGAATTATCAAATGATGAATTTGTGTGCATAAGTGGGCATATGGGTTCTGAGAATGTAATTAGTTGATGGGTTCCCAAGGTGGCCGGAGAATATGCATGTTTGATGTTCCATGGAACACCATTGGTGAGTATGAAAATACAACATGTTTTTTTATTTTGTAAATATTTTTTATGTTGAAAAAATTTAGGCCATGATAGACAATGTTTACGAGGAATATTTTTTTCGCATGTTTTGAGTATGTTGCCTATGTGGTGGTTGAGCATCAGAACTCTTGTTGACGAGTTGGTTTTGATTGAGCTCTTGGATTTATTTTTAGTAATACTTCCCTGCAATAATAATGTTATGGATATTTGAATTGCAGATATGGGACATTTATCATTGTAAGGTCCTCTAGTCAACCAACCTATAGATTTTATTCTTTAATTTTGAAGGTTAAATCCACCTCTCATTAACAGTCAAGGAGATCCTCTAAAAGTGGAATATTGGATGTGTAAAATAGAAATTATTTTTATTATCCTCTAGTTTCATAAGTTGTTAATGGTAAAATTTTATACCTTTATGCATGAATGTCTAACCTAGAAGTTCTAGATGTCTGTATCATGAAACAAGCCTGATGAAGATCTTACCAGGTAGTTCATCATGGATTATTTCATCAGAAATTATTTCTCTAATATAGAGAAATATATTAATGTGATGTCTATGTGTTATTTACATC
This sequence comes from Viscum album, assembly GCA_963277665.1. Classification (NCBI taxonomy): domain Eukaryota; kingdom Viridiplantae; phylum Streptophyta; class Magnoliopsida; order Santalales; family Viscaceae; genus Viscum; species Viscum album. Next base: position 856,912,633 of record OY728157.1, on the reverse strand, counting down.
ATGGTGAAGGAGAATTATTATATTAATTCCTTTTTTTCATCTTATTACTTACACTATAGAGTGGGCCTTAGATAATTCCTTGATGGGTTGATATTTTGAGTATGGACTGAATCCAGATGTGAAACTAAGGTGACAGAGTTTAGTTTAAATTTATTTTATGATGTATGTGAGGAATATTTGTCATTTCTAAGCTATGTTTACAAAAGTTCATAAGGAATTATTACATCCATAAATTCCATGAATCAGTGGGGGGATTTCTGGTATAGAATTGGGAATATATCTCGACGATTTCTAGGCCTATTGCGGAAAAAGCCGAGGGTGTATCTTCAGAGATCCCTCTTATTATGGAATGATGGAGTGTCAATCATGTATTTTTAGATCTTTAAAATGAGGTAGTATATGATTAAAACATTATTTATCCATCCATATTCCCTTCAGTAATGTTGGAATGTAGTCAGGAATCCCAAGGAGTGAGGGACTTTGAATTTGTGGGGATTTCCCAGGATAGATCATGGAGGGTTCCTCATATTCGTCTACGATGGTTGATTTGAGGTGTCAGTTCCTAAATGGTGGGATGAAACACTATAGTACTTATAAGGCACCGACCGTAAACCTTACTTAATATTGAATTAAATGAATAATTCACGTCGAGGATCTTTTCAGGTTTAGAGTTTTAGAGAATTAGAACATAACTATTACATCTCAAAAGATTACAAAGTAGTCACTTCTACTAAGTTTCCATAATAAAAAAAACTCTTAAAAAGAAACGTGTCTAGTTCCATGTTTTATATAGGATGACATTCCCTTGATCCCATCCTTGACCTTATTCCACATTAAGTCCTGTGAAAACATTTCAAAAAAAACTTGGGGTGAGCATAAAAAGCTCAGTAAGGGATATAGAAAGAATGAAAACTGTTAGTTTTTAAAACATCAAATAAACCATATATACTCTATCAAAGTAATACCTTCACCTTCATGAAGTAGTAAAAACTCTTCACTGAATAAAGTATCATTACTTACCTTTTTGTAACCAAAGGATTACCATAAAATCCATAAAAAGAACACATAACATATATAAAGGTAACTTGGGACATAAACATACTTAAGTGGAATAACCATACGGTCGACTTCCACACATATCACTTAATGGAATAGCCATACGGCCAATTTCCATACATACTCAATGGAATAGCCATACGGACGACTTCCATACCCAATGCATTGGAGGTTATAACGTAACCACCCGTCCTGGTATTCACGGCACCACCCGTCATATGGTTTATAACGTAACCACCCGTTAAAATGTCCAAGTACCAATATAAAATCATAAAACATAAAACCAATATAAAGGAATGATAACATTTCCACATTTCAATCACAATATATCATAAATATATTGACATAATAGAATCCTCTTTCAAAACCATTTTCAATACCAAAATACATAAAAGATTATATGGTATTTATTTTATTCTAAAAACATTACGGCTTGTTGAGAAAGCCAAAGACCAAATAATACTCGCGGCGGCGGAAAAGGTCGTTGTCGCCGTGTACGTTAAAAGAAACATTCTTTTTTGTCGTTTTGTAAAACGCTTCGTAGAAATAGATTTTTTTTGTATAAAAGTAAAAGTCAAAGGGGTTTATACACCGTATAAAAGAAAGTTGTGTATAAAACGAAATATGCCTCAATGAAAGGAGATTGAGACGAAGTCCCTTACCTCGGGTCCGACTTGACTCGATCGTTCTTTAACGTCCTGAATAATAAACTTGAGTTAATTTATACTTGATTAAGAACATTTTTAAAGTTCATTATTCCTTTTATATCACTTATTGCAATGTTATAAACATTATGTAACCATTTAAGTTAATAATGTTTGTTTTCTCAATATTTGGTTCTTAAGTCGAAAGTGGACTTCTTACAATTACATGTTGTTCGTGTGGTAAAAGGTTCTTTATATCCAGAATGAAATTCCTGATTTGGATATAATATGTATCATATATATCCAGCATATACATGTATTTATAATATTACATAATCATTTAGAGGTAAGAAATGAAATGCACCGTTCATGGAGACGGTAAGCCGTACATACGCATGAACGCTACTTTCATTTCTTTGTCATATTAATGGAATTAAAACTAAATGAGAGGTATGTATATTTTAATTCCAGAATTATATTCATCATTTAGATATATAATTAATTATATATATCCATTATATACATGTACTTTTAATAGTACATTACATTTGGATATAAGAAATGAAATGCACCGTTCATGGAGACGGTAAGCCGTACGTACGCATGAACGCTACTTTCATTTCTTTGTCATATTAATGGAATTAAAACTAAATGAGAGGTATGTATATTTTAATTCCAGAATTATATTAATCATTTAGATATATCATTAATTATATATATCCATTATATACATGTACTTTTAATAGTACATTACATTTGAGGATAAGAAATGAAATGCACCGTTCATGGAGACGGTAAGCCGTACGTACGCATGAACGCTACTTTCATTTCTATCTCATACTTTAATGGAAATAAATAATAATTATATAGAGGTATATTATAATTCCAGTATAACATAATATATAATAACTTTAAATCCATCCTTTACACGTCCCATATATGGCATTAACGAATCACATCACTTTGAGGGGGCGGTAGTCCGCACTTCCTTAAATGAAGATATCATGTTTACCCATAATGGAAACCATAAAGGTATGCCCAAAATGAAAAATACAGAAGCTTAAAGAAAAAAATAAACATATTATATATCATATATAAAAATAGTGACATCATAATGGCCACCTTTGAAGGTGTTAAATGAGTATTGAACAATCATCGTTTCGGGAGGCAGAATATTGCCATCCACGGAAACCGTATGTTCTTTAACCATTTGATGTAGTTGTGTGAGAGTGTAGCTCGAATAAATCTTATAACAAAATCCTAGTATATTGAAGATACTGGTGTTGTTACAAAAGAATTAAATAAAAAGATTTTAGAGGGTTGGAGAAGGAAAATAAAACAAATGAACAAGAGAGAATGAATTACCTTTAAAAGTGTAACTCCTTTTTATTTGAGCCTAAAGGCTTCCTTTGAAAGGATGCTTCCCAAAGGGAATCATCTAGGATGAGGAGAGGGATGTGGAGAGAGTAAATGGGCAGGGGTTGGCCGAGCCAAAGGCTTGAGGAGTGTGTGAAATGAGGTAGAGGTGGGGGCCTTTTATAAGAGGAGAGGAGGGGCACTTTTGGAAAGTAAAGAAATATTACTTTATTTGAAAATGTGTTTCGGTTTTAAAAGGTCCCACATTGATATAATTCGTGGATAAGGTGATACGGGTTCGAAATCCACTCATCCAATTGGTTTTGTACATGTGTAGTTCATAGATTTTACATTATCTTTCCATTTTATTTAAATCGTCAAATAATGATGTCATCGCTGCATCATTATTATGTCATAAATAATTTAATTTATTTAATTTCTAAAAATTATAAAAAAATACTATGATGTAGGAAATCTTTTTATCTTTCCAATGACTATTTATAATAAAAAATATGATCTTTATAACCCCATATAAAAATTGTTTTCGTAAAACATATTATGTTTGTGTCATTCTTACTTTTACATTAAATAAAAAGTTATTTATGTCATTTCCCAACCAATGTGTCTCCATGGGGTCCACAAGTTGACCCATGGCTTGTCTTGGTCGGCCCTGACAGAACCAATGAGGGTATGACATGTTTCAAGCTCATCTTATTTTATTAAAGCATTATTTTTACCTTAAACTACACTAATTACCACTAATCGCGATTAAGAACTTAATAAGTTACTATTCACCAAAAATTATTATAATCTCATTGAACCAAATTTTACTTCTTAATGACAACCATGTATGTCGGATTTTTGAAAATCAAAACACAATGATGGAAAAATTTCATTTAAACGGAAAATCAGTTTTATAAGTACCACTTAGTGGTTTCACTATTCATCAAAAATTGATGTTTTTCAGAAAATTACCAAAAATTCACCCTAAGCTATATTTGATATTACGAATTCAAAAATGAATTCTATTTTAAAAAATTCAAAACATATAAGTCACATTAATTAATTTAATAATTAATTCCCGCTGTCAGTGCAAATAGCATGTTTTTATGAAACAATAAGTATCAAAAGATTGACACTAGTTTAAGTCCGATTTCAAAGTGAAATTAATTCCAACGACCACTATTGGATTTAATGGTAAAAATATTTTCTAATTTCACTTTAAAACCAATTCAAAAGATAATCTAATCATATAAATAAATTAGATTAAAAAGAGGTTTTGAATTAAAATACAACATTTTACACTATTCATTAAAAAAAATGAACTTTATCAGAAAGGTACCAAAAATTTACACAAAGTAAATTTTGATGTCCCGATTCTAAAGAAGAGTTATATTTGGTCCAATAGAATTTATAAGATCGATCAAAACTATATTTAATGACGGTTCTCCGTCAAAAGGTGATAAGTGGACCTTTCGTGAAAATTAGGGTATAAATGCCTAAAATTGAACTCTTTCCGTATTTTAAGCCTTTATCTTTTATTGGGTAATTGTAAAAACATTTAAAAAAAATATAATCATATATTAGTTATTTCTATCCATTCCCGCCAGTACAACGGCTACACGTTAACTAACATTTAAAATAATATTATTTTATTACTTGTGTGCAACGTAAGTTTTCAAAGAAACTCATTGTTGCGTACCGAGTACGCTATCGAACGTAGAAACCCATTTTAATTAAAATTAATATTTAATTCGTAAATATTAATAAATATGAAAATTCTTTATTCTTTATTTACCTGGGATGTTACATCCTTCCCCCCTTTTGGGAATTGCGTCCTCGCAATTTTATTCACTTATCAAAATAAGTGGGGGTATTTATCCCTCATAGAATTTTCAGATTCCCACGTTGCCTCTTCAATCACATGGTTTTTCCACAAAACCTTTACCTGATGAATAACCTTATTCCGTAACACTTGCTCCCTGTGGTCAAGAATCTGGACCAGTTGTTCCTCATAAGATAGGTTCACTTCCAGCTGAACTACCTCTTGACTCAAAACATGAGATGGATCTGGCATATACTTTCTCAACATTGAAACATGAAAAACATTGTGTACCTGAGATAAACTCTGAGGTAAAGCCACCCGGTATGCAACTGATCCAACTCTCTCCAAAATTTCATATGGTCCAATAACCCTTGGACTCACCTTTCCTTTCTTACCAAATCTCATCACACTTTTCCAAGGAGAAACCTTGAGAAAAACATGATCACCTACCTCGAAAGATAGATCCTTCCTCCAGTTATCCGCATAACTCTTCTGCCTGCTCTGAGCTGTTCTCATGTGCTTCTGAATCAACTGAACTTTTTCTGCCATCTCTTCTACCAATTCTGGTCCCATCAGCTTCCTTTCACCCACTTCATTCCAAAATGCTGGAGTTCGACACCGCTTCCCATATAATGACTCAAATGGTTCCATCTGTATACTGGAATGAAAACTGTTATTATAAGAAAACTCAACCAAAGAAAGTTGTTGGTCCCAACTTCCCTGATAATCCATAGAACAAGCTCGTAGCATATCCTCCAATGTCTGGATTGTTCGTTCTGACTGCCCATCTGATTGAGGATGAAAAGCTGTACTAAAATTTAATTCCGTACCCAACGACTTCTGAAGGCCTTTCCAAAAGTTAGATGTGAACCTGGGATCACGATCAGATACAATGGAGAGAGGAACTCCATGTAACCTGACTATCTCTTTAAGATACAAACGGGAAAGATGATCTAGAGAGAAAGTATCTTGTATAGAAAGGAAATGAGCAGATTTGGTCAAGCGAACAACAATAACCCATATTGCATTATTACCTCAAGATGTCCTCGGTAATCCCACAACAAAGTCCATGGATATGTTTTCCCATTTCCACTCTGGCACTGGTAAAGGATGAAGCATCCCTTTCGGTAACTGCCACTCAGCTTTAACCTGTTGACATGTCAAACACTTCACAGTAAAATCAGCAATGTCTCTTTTCATTCCATCCCACCAGTAATACTCCCGCAGATCTCTGTACATCTTACTACTGCCAGGATGAACTGAAAACGGGGAACTATGAGCTTCACATAAAAACTTTCTCTTCAACTGTGAATCACAAGGCACACACAATCTCTTCCCAAATCTCAAAACACAATCATTATCAATGTTGAATTCAGGGAACTTACCTTTCTGAACCAGCTCTACCTTTTTCTACAACTCACTGTCTTGATTCTGTGCTTGTTTTATTCTATCTGATAGAGAATATCTCACTAATACCTGAAACAAAACAGAAGGACTTCCTGCACCAACAACTTCTATGCCAAAGTTCATCAAATCCTTAACCAAAGGATCACGTTCCAAACACAACATTGTTAATGAAGCATTACTTTTTCGACTCAAAGCATCAGCCACTGAATCATCCTCCTGCCTCAATTCTAGGAACTGTTTTTCCATCCTAAGACGAACCACCTTAGGAAAATATTTCTCAAGAAACATACCTTTGAATTCGTCCCAGTGAAGATCCTCAATCTCATCACTATCCCTTATAATTTTCACCATCGACCACCACTGATCAGCTTCACCTTCAAAACGGTAAACAACAAGACTAACCTTTTGATGTTCTGAACACCCCATGACATCAAAAATCTTCTCCAGTGCTTTAATCCACCCTTCAGCTTGCACAGGGTCATATGATCCTCTGAATGATGGGGGATGTTGCCTCATGAAATGTTCCACCACTAACATGTTCCTCTGCGGTTGATCTGGATGATCTCGTGCATGGATACCACCACCATTTATAGCCTGAGTCAACTGTGCCATCACTGCAACAAACTGTTTAGTTCCGATTCCGACCATCTCAGGTTGCTGATTTGGAAGGTTATCTTCCTCCTGATGTCGTCCCAACATAGATTCTTTGTTTCCTCTGCGGAAAACCATTCGGAACACAGAAATATCTTAGGTGAAGCAACATGGTAATCAGTAAATGCTATATCATTTCAATCATATTATAATTTAACACTTTTCTAACTCCTAAAGTTGTCTAAACCGACCTCTGATACCAACTATAAGGCCCCGGCCTTAAACCTTACTTAATATTGAATTAAATGAATAATTCACGTCGAGGATCTTTTCAGGTTTAGAGTTTTAGAGAATTAGAACATAACTATTACATCTCAAAAGATTAAAAAGTAGTCACTTCTACTAAGTTTCCATAATAAAAAAAAACTCTTAAAAAGAAACGTGTCTAGTTCCATATTTTATATAGGATGAAATTCCCTTGATCCCATCCTTGACCTTATTCCACATTAAGTCCTGTTAAAACAATTCAAAAAAAACTTGGGGTGAGCATAAAAAGCTCAGTAAGGGATACAGAAAGAATGAAAACTGTTAGTTTTTCAAACATCAAATAAACCATATATACTCTATCAAAGTAATACCTTCACCTTCATGAATTAGTAATGTAAAGACCCGTAAAATTCAAGGGAAATTTTTTCTTAATTTTCTTTAGAATTTTACAAGAGCGCGGTTTCAGACGGCACCTGATTCCGAGGCCCGGAGTGCCCGGAATTAATTTCCGAAGTTTGGCTCGGGTACGTTCAGTGAACGAACGAGCGGGAATTCCTAACTTTTGATCCGGTGCTCGGAATTGAAATCTGAGGGCACCGATGAACTCGCAGCGTCGATATTCGCTTAAAGAGACCTTTTCGGGAGTTGCGTTTGTTTCGAGTTGAGAGTTAGTTTTTGGGAGATTAGAATAAGTTAAATAAAAATATGTAAACACAATTTTTTATTTAAACTTATTAGTTAACTTCTCTCAAAGGAAGTTAGGTGTGGGACCCACACCCACTTAACCTCCCTTGAGAGGATTAAGTGTGGTGGGGCCCACACGAAACCTAACTTTACATCTTCCCTCAAACTCCCTTAACCCCTCTTTAATTAAAATGACAATTTGTTAATTAATGTAATGAGTTAATGAGGTGAGTTGTGTGTGGTTATTGAATTTCAAACCTTTGAAATTCAAAGAGGTTGGGTTGTGTGGATAAAATAAGAAAGAGTCTTATTTTATTTTGTTAGAATTTTATCTCCTTGAGAGAGTAGGGAAGTCTTCTTCATCTTCTTCAAACTCAGCGAAGAACGCGAAGAACGCCGTTCTTCAACAAAGAACTTCTCCGCCGAAGAACACGGTCCATCCGCGACGCCGTATCCGCGACGCGACGTTCATCTTCCGCATCATCTCTTCCGCGACGGTTTTCCGTGACGAACGCCATCGACAACGACTCTTCCTCCGACGTCAAAGGAATCGACACCGATATTCCACGTCTACGTCATCGTGCGACTATCGAGGTAGGGGTTCTTGGGTTCGTTGTTTTCTTTTTATTTGACTTTCCTCAAGACTTGACGAAGAACGCTCAAGTTCCGACGAAGAACGCCGCTCCGCTCTTCTTCGTCTTCCATGTCAACGAGAGAGAACACCGCTTCTTCCTCGGACAACCTTCGTCGGCGTACAAGGTTTCGCCAACGACGTATCGCATCGGACGCATCTCTTCGTCAACGGATTTGACGAACGACGACCGCGACGCCCGACCTCTGCGACGTCGTCTTCCGCGGAACGTAGTCAAATCTTCGAACCTTATACCAAGGTAGGGGTTGATGATTTATTGATTATTTATTCCATTCTTGATCGTGGATGTTAGCAAGTCTAACGTGTGGCTTGAAATAATTTAAGTTGCGTTATTGCTTAACGTGAGGGGGGCCGGACCGCATGAACACGACCGAACCCCCTCCATCGTTCATGTTGTATTTCTTGCGGGTGGAAGCAAAGTGGCGTGGTGCCGTCGCACCACGCGGATAATCGTGCAATTATATTACGCGGCGCCGTCGCGCCACGCCGAGGAAAAATCTTCAAGAACGCGACGCTGTCGCGCCGCGTTGAAAGGAATCAAGGCACGGCAAGGGGCGCGGTGCCGTCGCACCGCGCCGGACGACGAACACCGCGACCGGTTCCGGGCCGCGGCGGGACGAGGAGACCGCGGCCTGTTCCGGGCCGCGGCGGGATGAGAAGACCGGCGGCCGGGCCGCCGGCGTCGGAAGCCGAAGAGGGGACCGGAATTTCCGGTCCGGTTGGAGAAAACCGGCCGGCCAGCTGGCCGGCCGGATGGAGTGAAACCGGGGGAATTAATCCCCCGGCCAGCACACTAAAACCCCCCTCTTTATGAGGGGGCGGTTCCATGAAGGGGGGGCAGCAGCCCCCCAGTTTATTTCTCCAAAACCGGCCCCCACGTGGGGGCCGTTTTGTTGCAAAGGCGCGGCACAAAGGCCGCGCCGCCTTCAATCAGCGGGGGCTTAGCCCCCCGCGTGCCCACCTCGCGGCGTCAGGCCGCCGCGGCCCCCGCGGCCTCCGCGCCGCCGCGCCTCCGCGCCGCCGGACCGCCCGGGGGGGGGGGGGGGGGTCGGGCCGGGTCGGCCCGGACCCGGACCCCCCCGTTTCGAACCAGTTCCGGTCTTTTGGCCATAACATGAGCCTCGGACCTCCGATTGACGAACCGTCTGTGGCAACGCGATCCTTGGATCGAGTCGGTCGTTTCGATATATCGCACTCAAGGTTTCGGATTACTTTGAGTTCGGCCGGGTTGGTTCGTTCACAGAACCAACCGGGCCTTCGGAGCGGAAACGCTCATATCTTGAGTTACGGACGTCCGATTGACGTGCCGTCAGCCGTGTTGTGTTCCTCTTAGTGAGACAGATCTTTTGGCATACTTCGCCCGAGGTTTGGACGCAGGTGGAGTACGGTCGGGTTGGTTTTTCCTTAAAACCCAACCGGGCCCCGGGGACGAAAATGCCAATAACTCTCAGACCGGGCGTCCGATCGACGCACCGTCTGTTGCGTTGAGTTCCTGTTTACGATACGGAACTTTTGGCATCCTTCGCCCGAGTTTTGGATACAGATAGTAGTGGCCGGGTTGGATCGCACCCGAAATCCAACCGGGCCCCTGGAACGGAAAAGCTGATATCTTTCAGACAGGACGTCCGTTTGACGAACCGTCAGCGGCGTTGGTGTTTACGTTGAGTAACAGTCCCTATGAGTATACCCTATGGGAGTTCGGGGTATAGTTGAGATATGGCCGGGTTTGGTTCGCTCACGAAACCAACCGGGCCCCTGGGACGAAAAGGCTAATAACTCACAGACCGGGCGTCCGATCGACGCGCCGTCTGTTGCGTTGAGACCCCTGTGACGAGACGGTCTTTTGAGATACTTCTTTGCGGGACTTTGTGATACTTGGAGTATCGACCAGTAGCTCGTGGAGCGGACCCTCCCGGAGACGAGCGTGCGGAGTACGGAGACCGTGTAGCCGGCTGAGACCTGACGACTGCTTGACCGACTCGACTTAGAGTGAGTCGACTAGCCCAGTGGACGGAGCGCCCCGTATTTGGCGGCAGACCCACGGCGGACGGAGCGCCTGGTAGTTGGCAGCAAACCCGCGGTACTCGTCAGGAGGAGTACCTCAGTAGGCTATCTGGGTGAGCGCCCGGTTTTTGGCGACAGACCCTCAGCGGACGGAGCGCCCAGTAGTTGGCCGCAAACCCGCAGTACTCGACAGGAGGAGTACCTCAGCAGTCTTAGGATAGTGAGCAGTACCTCGGAGTCGTGACAGGACCACTGTACACTCTAGAGACGGAGCTCTTCAGCAGTTACGGTTTCGATAATGAAAATCCTGGTTTGAGCTGAGACATTTGACCTTGTGTTTATCTCATGTTTGAGATGGGTCACTTGCTAACTTTGGTATATGTATGGGCATATACCCGGGTAGTGGTTATCCGTTGTTTTCACAATCCTTGTGTTTCCTCATGATTGTGATGGGTTACTTGATAACTTAGGTATATGTATGGGCATATACCTAAGTAGAGGTTATCTGTTGAGATCTTCTTTGTGGTTATCCTTGTTGGTTTAGTGAGACCGTGAGGGTCTCGGGGTCCCTACTAAGTATCGTTATACTCACCCCTGCATGGGCTATGCCCGCACTACGTTGTGTTGGTTGCAGACGACGGACAGCGTTGACCTTAGCTGAGGCTTGCAGAGCGGGACGGTACCCGGAGGTGGACCACTGGGCGGGACGTACTCGGAGCGGACGGCGAGACCCGTGGAGCAGAGGAGCTATCTGTACCCACCCTTCAGGTGGGATTTCCAGTGGACAGCTCGGAGTAGCGGCTTTTACTTTTCAGTTGCTGTTTTCCGTTTCGAGTTTTACTTTACTTCAGTTTGGGTTTGTATTCTGGCCCATTTACTTTTCCACACTTTCAGTTGTACTCTGCTTTTGTTTAGTGTTTACTTTCCTCTTGCTTACTCTGTGGTGTTTGTTTACTTTACAAAGGCAATGCCTTCCCTTTTTACCGGTATTTACGCCTTGGTGCTAGTCGCCAGCCCCTGGCCTATGGAAGGCGGGCTTGGGGTAGTCACGGCACGGACCCCGAGGGCGGGTCGTGACAAATTGGTATCAGAGGAGTTCGGTTCTACCGCAGAACTTATAACTCTGATGTTTCTTTCTGTGAAGCAATAGTGTTGAGAGTACCGAGTGTGGTTTTCAGTTCAGGGAGTCCAGTGTTGGTGCGGGCGGCCGACGTATCCATACACCAGGACCCTGACAACTGAATTCCGACTTTGTGCACGAAAACACTGATTGCGTGTGTGTTTTCAAAGGTTTCCCCCCTTAAAACAGCTCAAACCAGGCCAGCTCACCAGGTATAATCGTTTGATCGTGTTACGTTGTTTCTTCAGGATGTCTTTTCTCAGACGACCAGCTAGAGCCCGGAGGGATGAGCGTGCTGACAGTCTGTCGAGCGACGAGGCTTCGGTACAGGGCCCTCTTGCAGTTGAGGCACCAGCGGAGGCACCAGCGATACTACCATACGTTGGGCCACCGATGCCACCAGCCCCAGCAGTAGACGATGCACGACGCTGGAGTGCACTGCATGAGTTCCAGCGCCAGAGGCCACCCAGGTTCAGGGGAGAGACGGAACCGCAGGTGGCTGAGGATTGGCTGAAGGCTGTGGTGGGAGTCTTCAGGCTAGTGGGGACGCCATCAGACTTCATGGTGACCTTTGCTGCCAGCCTTCTTCAGGCAGCAGCAGGCAGGTGGTGGAGCCACTTGTTCCAGTTTTGCGATGGGATGGATTTCACATGGGAAGACTTTGAGACCTTCTTCAGGGTGGAGTTTGTGCCAGTAGCTCTACACCCCGAGCGTGTTCAGGAGCTGCTGCCTTTGCCGCGTGTTTTTCGATCAGAAGCCGAGTCATCTGTGGGCTGTAGACAGATGATGCAGAGGTCCAGGAGGACCAGACCAGCAGTTGGGCGATCTCGGGTTTTAGGACCGGTGGTGCAGGGCACCCGGAGTGGGAACAGAGCTAGCCGTGCAAGAAGTAGGTTGTGTTACTCATGTCGCGGAAAGGGTCATCTGGCACGTGACTGTCTGACTCCCGATCCGCAGGCTTTGGGAGAACCACCGAGATAGAGTCAGCGACAAATTCTTGAGCATCAGTAGAACTCTTGGAGCAGGTGGACAGGAGCGGAACTAGTGGATACGTCTCTTGTACTTCTAGTTCCATGTTTGATGTTGTTTTTGTGTCTTTGTACCATGAGCTGCAATAATAAAAGACGCATACCTTTGTGATTTTTCGTTCCTGTCCTCTTTAGTGATGTTACTAAGAGGTTCCAGTTTTGGCTGTTGACTTGACCCTCACTTGTGAGACATCTACTGGAGGAGACCCAGTTACCACACACTGGTGCCGACAGTGTGACTCAACCCTTGGAGGCAAGAGTAACGGTTGGATCTCTTAGTAGTAGCGTCGAGGCCTTACGACGTCATCCTTGGTATGGATTAGTATCATCCATGTTAGGATTGTCTGTTTTAGGCAAAGAATGTGGTTCATCCAGGGGATGAGACCAGATTTCTCTTCTCGGCAAAGAAGAAATCTTGCAGCTCTTGTGGGACCTGTGATGGTCCAGGTCATCCAGGGGCGGATGAGTGCAGCTCAGAGCCGGCAGAAACCTTATGCTGAAAGGAGGCGGAGGCCACTGGAGTTCGAGGGTGGTGACCACGTCTTCTTGCGGGTCTCACCTCGACATGGTATTCAGAGATTTGGCCAAGGCGGCAAGTTATCTCCGCGCTTCATCGGACCCTTCCAGGTCCTCAGCAGGTTAGCGTGGTGGCATATCGCCTGGCTCTGCCACCTCAGTTGCACCGGGTGCACGACGTCTTCCACGTGTCTCAGCTGAGGAAATTTGTGCACAACCCGACGCACATCTTTGACCATGGGGAGCTTGACGTTGACGATGGGGCGACTTTTACGGAGGTCCCAGTGGAGATAGAGGATCGACAGGAGCGGGTCCTGCGTGGGCGATCGATTCCTCTAGTGCGCATCAGATGGCAGCACGGGAATCTCCAGGAGAGCACATGGGAGCGGGAGGCTCTGATGCGTGCTCAATACCCTCTTTTGTTTCCCTAGTTTTTGATGTATCTTTACGGGGACGTAAAGCCCTGAGGTGGGAGTAATGTAAAGACTCGTAAAATTCAAGGGAAATTTTTTCTTAATTTTCTTTAGAATTTTACAAGAGCGCGGTTTCAGACGGCACCTGATTCCGAGGCCCGGAGTGCCCGGAATTAATTTCCGAAGTTTGGCTCGGGTACGTTCAGTGAACGAACGAGCGGGAATTCCTAACTTTTGATCCGGTGCTCGGAATTGAAATCCGAGGGCACCGATGAACTCGCAGCGCCGATATTCGCTTAAAGAGACCTTTTCGGGAGTTGCGTTTGTTTCGAGTTGAGAGTTAGTTTTTGGGAGATTAGAATAAGTTAAATAAAAATATGTAAACACAATTTTTTATTTAAACTTATTAGTTAACTTCTCTCAAAGGAAGTTAGGTGTGGGACCCACACCCACTTAACCTCCCTTGAGAGGATTAAGTGTGGTGGGGCCCACACGAAACCTAACTTTACATCTTCCCTCAAACTCCCTTAACCCCTCTTTAATTAACATGACAATTTGTTAATTAATGTAATGAGTTAATGAGGTGAGTTGTGTGTGGTTATTGAATTTCAAACCTTTGAAATTCAAAGAGGTTGGGTTGTGTGGATAAAATAAGAAAGAGTCTTATTTTATTTTGTTAGAATTTTATCTCCTTGAGAGAGTAGGGAAGTCTTCTTCATCTTCTTCAAACTCAGCGAAGAACGCGAAGAACGCCGTTCTTCAACGATGAACTTCTCCGCCGAAGAACACGGTCCATCCGCGACGCCGTATCCGCGACGCGACGTTCATCTTCCGCATCATCTCTTCCGCGACGGTTTTCCGCGACGAACGCCATCGACAACGACTCTTCCTCCGACGTCAAAGGAATCGACACCGATATTCCATGTCTACGTCATCATGCGACTATCGAGGTAGGGGTTCTTGGGTTCGTTGTTTTCTTTTTATTTGACTTTCCTCAAGACTTGACGAAGAACGCTCAAGTTCCGACGAAGAACGCCGCTCCGCTCTTCTTCGTCTTCCGTGTCAACGAGAGAGAACACCGCTTCTTCCTTGGACAAACTTCGTCGGCGTACAAGGTTTCGCCAACGACGTATCGCATCGGACGCATCTCTTCGTCAACGGATTTGACGAACGACGACCGCGACGCCCGACCTCCGCGACGTCGTCTTCCGCGGAACGTAGTCAAATCTTCGAACCTTATACCAAGGTAGGGGTTGATGATTTATTGATTATTTATTCCATTCATGATCGTGGATTTTAGCAAGTCTAACGTGTGGCTTGAAATAATTTAAGTTGCGTTATTGCTTAACGTGAGGGGGGCCGGACCGCATGAACACGGCCGAACCCCCTCCATCGTTCATGTTGTATTTCTTGCGGGTGGAAGCAAAGTGGCGTGGTGCCGTCGCACCACGCGGATAATCGTGCAATTATTTTGCGTGGCGCCGTCGCGCCACGCCGAGGAAAAATCTTCAAGAACGCGCCGCCGTCGCGCCGCGTTGAAAGGAATCAAGGCACGGCAAGGGGCGCGGTGCCGTCGCACCGCGCCGGACGACGAACACCGCGGCCGGTTCCGGGCCACGGCGGGACGAGGAGACCGCGGCGGGATGAGAAGACCGGCGGCCGGGCCGCCGGCGTCGGAAGCCGAAGAGGGGACCGGAATTTCCGGTCCCATTGGAGAAAACCGGCCGGCCAGCTGGCCGGCCGGATGGAGTTAAACCGGGGGAATTAATCCCCCGGCCAGCACACTAAAACCCCCCTCTTAATGAGGGGGGCAGTTCCATGAAGGGGGGGGGGCAGCAGCCCCCCGGTTTATTTCTCCAAAACCGGCCCCCACGTGGGGGCCGTTTTGTTGCAAAGGCGCGGCACAAAGGCCGCACCGCCTTCAATCAGCGGGGGCTTAGCCCCCCGCGTGCCCACCTCGCGGCGGCAGGCCGCCGCGGCCGCCGCGGCCTCCGCGCCGCCGCGCCTCCACGCCGCCGCGCCGCCGGACCGCCCAGGGGGGGGGGGGGGGGGGTCGGGCCGGGTCGGCCCGGACCCGGACACCCCCGTTTCGAACCAGTTCCGGTATTTTGGCCATAACTTGAGCCTCGGACCTCCGATTGACGAACCGTCTGCGGCAACGCGATCCTTGGATCGAGACGGTCGTTTCGATATATCGCACTCAAGGTTTCGGATTACTTTGAGTTCGGCCGGGATGGTTCGTTCACAGAACCAACCGGGCCTTCGGAGCGGAAACACTCATATCTTGAGCTACGAACGTCCGATTGACGTGCCGTCAGCCGTGTTGTGTTCCTCTTAGTGAGACGGATCTTTTGGCATACTCCGCCCGAGGTTTGGACACAGGTGGAGTACGGTCGGGTTGGTTTTTCCTTAAAACCCAACCGGGCCCCGGGGACGAAAATGCCAATAACTCTCAGACCGGGCGTCCGATCGACGCACCGTCTGTTGCGTTGAGTTCCTGTTTACGATACGGAACTTTTGGCATCCTTCGCCCGAGTTTTGGATACAGATAGTAGTGGCCGGGTTGGATCGCACCCGAAATCCAACCGGGCCCCTGGAACGGAAAAGCTGATATCTTTCAGACAGGACGTCCGTTTGACGAACCGTCAGCGGCGTTGGTGTTTACGTTGAGTAACAGTCCCTATGAGTATACCCTATCGGAGTTCGGGGTACAGTTGAGATATGGCCGGGTTTGGTTCGCTCACGAAACAAACCGGGCCCCTGGGACGAAAAGGCTAATAACTCACAGACCGGGCGTCCGATCAACGCGCCGTCTGTTGCGTTGAGACCCCTGTGACGAGACGGTCTTTTGAGATACTTCTTTGCGTGACTTTGTGATACTTGGAGTATCGACCAGTAGCTCGTGGAGCGGACCCTCCCGGAGACGAGCGTGCGGAGTACGGAGACCGTGTAGCCGGCTGAGACCTGACGACTGCTTGACCGACTCGACTTAGAGTGAGTCGACTAGCCCAGTGGACGGAGCGCCCAGTATTTGGCGGCAGACCCACGGCAGACGGAGCGCCTGGTAGTTGGCAGCAAACCCGCGGTACTCGTCAGGAGGAGTACCTCAGTAGGCTATCTGGGTGAGCGCCCGGTTTTTGGCGACAGACCCTCAGCGGACGGAGCGCCCAGTAGTTGGCCGCAAACCCGCAGTACTCGACAGGAGGAGTACCTCAGCAGTCTTAGGATAGTGAGCAGTACCTCGGAGTCGTGACAGGACCACTGTACACTCTAGAGACGGAGCTCTTCAACAGTTACGGTTTCGATAATGAAAATCCTGGTTTGAGCTGAGACTTTTGACCTTGTGTTTACCTCATGTTTGAGATGGGTCACTTGCTAACTTTGGTATATGTATGGGCATATACCCGGGTAGTGGTTATCCGTTGTTTTCACAATCCTTGTGTTTCCTCATGATTGTGATGGGTTACTTGATAACTTAGGTATATGTATGGGCATATACCTAAGTAGAGGTTATCTGTTGAGATCTTCTTTGTGGTTATCCTTGTTGGTTTAGTGAGACCTTGAGGGTCTCGGGGTCCCTACTGAGTATCGTTATACTCACCCCTGCACGGGCTATGCCCGCACTACGTTGTGTTGGTTGCAGACAACGGACAGCGTTGACCTTAGCTGAGGCTTGCAGAGCGGGACGGTACCCGGAGGTGGACCACTGGGCGGGACGTACTCGGAGCGGACGGCGAGACCCGTGGAGCAGAGGAGCTATCTGTACCCACCCTTCAGGTGGGATTTCCAGTGGACAGCTCGGAGTAGCGGCTTTTACTTTTCAGTTGCTGTTTTCCCTTTCGAGTTGTACTTTACTTCAGTTTGGGTTTGTATTCTGGCCCATTTAGTTTTCCGCACTTTCAGTTGTACTCTGCTTTTGTTTAGTGTTTACTTTCCGCTTGCTTACTCTGTGGTGTTTGTTTACTTTACAAAGGCAATGCCTTCCCTTTTTACCGGGATTTACGCCTTGGTGCTAGTCGCCAGCCCCTGGCCTATGGAAGGCGGGCTTGGGGTAGTCACGGCACGGACCCCGAGGGCGGGTCGTGACAAGTAAAAACTCTTCACTGAATAAAGTATCATTACTTACATTTTTGTAACCAAATGATTACCATAAAATCCATAAAAAGAACACATAACATATATAAAGGTAACTTGGGACATAAACATACTTAAGTGGAATAACCATACGGTCGACTTCCACACATATCACTTAATGGAATAGCCATACGGCCAATTTCCATACATACTTAATGGAATAGCCATACGACCGACTTCCATACCCAATGCAGTGGAGGTTATAACGTAACCACCCGTCCTGGTATTCATGGCACCACCCTTCATATGGTTTATAACGTAACCACCCATTAAAATGTCCATGTACCAATATAAAATCATAAAACAGAAAACCAGTATAAAGGAATGATAACATTTCCACATTTAAATCACAATATATCATAAATATATTGACATAATAGAATCCTCTTTAAAAACCATTTTCAATACCAAAATACATAAAAGAGTATATGGAATTTATTTTATTCTAAAAACATTACGGCTTGTTGAGAAATCCAAAGACCAAATAATACTCGCGGTGGCGGAAAAGGTCGTTGTCGCCGCGTACGTTAAAAGAAACATTCTTTTTTGTCGTTTTCTAAAACGCTTCGTAGAAAAATATTCCTTTTGTATAAAAGTAAAATTCAAAGGGGTTTATACACCGTATAAAAGAAAGTTGTGTATAAAACGAAATACGCCTCAATGAAAGGAGATTGAGACGAAGTCCCTTACCTCAGGTCCGACTTGACTCGATCGTTCTTTAACGTCCTGAATAATAAACTTGAGTTAATTTATACTTGATTAAGAGACTTTTTAAAGTTCATTATTCCTTTTATATCACTTATTGCCATGTTATAAACATTATGTAACCATTTAAGTTAATAATGTTTGTTTTCTCAATATTTGGTTCTTAAGTCGAAAGTGGACTTCTTACAATTACATGTTGTTCGTGTGGTAAAAGGTTCTTTATATCCAGAATGAAATTCCCGATTTGGATATAATATGTATCATATATATCCAGAATATACATGTATTTATAATATTACATAATCATTTAGAGGTAAGAAATGAAATGCACCGTTCATGGAGACAGTAAGCTGTACGTACGCATGAACGCTACTTTCATTTCTTTGTCATATTAATGGAATTAAAACTAAATGAGAGGTATGTATATTTTAATTCCAGAATTATATTAATCATTTAGATATATCATTAATTATATATATCCATTATATACATGTACTTTTAATAGTACATTACATTTGGAGATAAGAAATGAAATGCACCGTTCATGGAGACGGTAAGACGTACGTACGTATGAACGCTACTTTCATTTCTTTGTCATATTAATGGAATTAAAACTAAATGAGAGGTATGTATATTTTAATTCCAGAATTATATTCATCATTTAGATATATCATTAATTATATATATCCATTATATACATGTACTTTTAATAGTACATTACATTTGGGGATAAGAAATGAAATGCACCGTTCATGGAGACGGTAAGCCGTACGTACGCATGAACGCTACATTCATTTCTATCTCATACTTTAATGGAAAGAAATAATAATGATATAGAGGTATATTATAATTCCAGTATAACATCATATATAATAACTTTAAATCCATCCTTTACACGTCCCACATATGGCATTAACGAATCACATCACTTTGAGGGGGCGGTAGTCCGCACTTCCTTAAATGAAGATATCGTGTTTACCCATAATGGAAACCATAAAGGTATGCCCAAAATGAAAAATACAGAAGCTTAAAGAAAAAAATAAACATATTATATATCATATATAAAAATAGTGACATCATAATGGCCACCTTTTAAGGTGTTAAATGAGTATTGAACAATCATCGTTTCGGGAGGCAGAATTTCGCCATCCACGGAAACCGTATGTTCTTTAACCATTTGATGTAGTTGTGTGAGAGTTTAGATTGAATAAATCTTATAAAAACATCCTAGTATATTGAAGATACTGTTGTTGTTACAAAAGAAGTAAATAAAAAGAGTTTAGAGGGTTGGAGAAGCAAAATAAAACAAATGAACAAGAGAGAATGAATTACCTTTAAAAGTGTAACTCCTTTTGATTTGAGCCTAAAGGATTCATTTGAAAGAATTATTCCCAAAGGGAATCCTCTAGGATGTGGATAGGGATGTGGAGAGAGTCAATGGGCAGGGGTTGGCCGAGCCAAAGGCTTGAGGAGTGTGTGAAATGAGGTAGAGGTGGGGGCCTTTTATAAGAGGAGAGGAGGGGCACTTTTGGAAGGTAAAGAAATATTACTTTATTTGAAAATGTGTTTCGGTTTTAAAAGGTCCCACATTGATATAATTCGTGGATAAGATGATAAGGGTTCGAAATCCACTCATACAATTGGTTTTGGACATGTTTAGTTCATATATTTTACATTATCTTTCCATTTTATTTAAATCGTCAAATAATGATGTCATCGCTGCATCATTATTATGTCATAAATAATTTAATTTATTTAATGTCTAAAAATTATAAAAAAAATAATATGATGTAGGAAATCTTTTTATATTTCCAATGACTATTTATAATCAAAAATATGATCTTTATAACCCCATGTAAAAATTGTTTTCGTAAAACATATTATGTTTGTGTCATTTTTACTTTTACATTAAATAAAAAGTTATTTATGTCATTTCCCAACCAAAGTGTGTCCATGGGGTCCCAAAGTTGACCCATGTCTTGTCTTTTTCAGCCATGACACAACCAATGAGGGTATGACATGTTTCAAGCTCATATTAGTTTATTAAAGCATTATTTTTTCCTTAAACTACACTAATTACCACTAATCGCGATTAAGAACTTAATAAGTTACTATTCACCAAAAAATTATTATAATCTCATTGAACCACATTTTACTTCTTAATGACAACCATGTATGTCAGATTTTTGAAAATCAAAACACAATGATGGAAAAATTTCATTTAAACGGAAAATCAGTTTTTATAAGTACCACTTAGTGGTTTCACTATTCATCAAAAATTGAAGTTTTTCAGAAAATTACCAAAAATTCACCCTAAGATATATTTGATATTACGAATTCGAAAAATGAAGTCTATTTTAAAAAATTCAAAACATATAAGTCACATTAATTAATTTAATAATTAATTCCCGCTGTCAGAGCAAATAGCGTGTTTTTATGAAACAATAAGTATCAAAAGATTGACACTAGTTTCAGTCCGATTTCAAAGTGAAATTAATTCCAACGACCACTATTGGATTTAATGGTAAAAATATTTTCTAATTTCACTTTAAAACCAATTCAAAAGATAATCTAATCATATAAATTAATTATATTAAAAAGAGGTTTTGAATTAAAATACAACATTTTACACTATTCATTTAAAAAATGAACTTTATCAGAAAGGTACCAAAAATTTACACAAAGTAAATTTTGATGTCCCGATTCTAAAGAAGAGTTATATTTGGTCCAATAGAATTTATAAGATCGATAAAAACTATATTTAATGACGGTTCTCTGTCAAAAAGTGATTAGTGGACCTTTCGTGAAAATTAGGGTATAAATGCCTAAAATTGAACTCTTTCCGTATTTTAAGCCTTTATCTTTTATTGGGTAAATGTAAAAACATTTAAAAAAATATATAATCATATTTTAGTTATTTCTATCCATTCCCGCCAGTACAACGACTACTCGTTAACTAACATTTAAAATAATATTATTTTATTACTTGTGTGCAACGTAAGTTTTCAAAGAAACTCATTGTTGCGTACCGAGTATGCTATCGAACGTAGAAACCCCTTTTAATTAAAATTAATATTTAATTAGTAAATATTAATAAATATGAAAATTCTTTATTCTTTATTTACCTGGGATGTTAGAGTACTTGTTGAAGATTTATTGAGGTTAATCACTAGTAGATGGTTTCTTATGGTAGATTCTCCATTTTGGCCTCATTTTTTGATAATTCAGTTTTTTTTGATGTTGTATTGGAAATAAATTATTTCATATGTTGTTTTTAAACATTGGGCTCCTGTGTGTTTTGGAGAATCATTATGATTTTTTTATAAATGTTGGTTGATCTTTAAATCATGTTTCAGAAATTGGTTCGGGATCATTTGATCATTTTGAGTGAGAGGTATGAGTTCTTGGTGGAAGTGGTAGGGGTGTAATTTTTTGAGAGGGTTACTCATTTGGTTGTGGGAAATATTTGTCTTTCATCGATCAACTAGAAGATGTTGTGGATTTCTGGGGGTAGAAAGCATAATGGTGGGAAGAATTATTGCACATATATTTTCAATTTTTATCTATGATATGGTTTATATTTTTTCCATTGGATCTAAAATCATGTTCCAGGTGTGATAGTTTTTAATTTTGAGTTTTGGGGTGTTTTTATCTTAGCTCATGGTTGGATCATAGTTAGAGGAATTTTTTTCCTATCCCAAGAAACCATGTGAGATTTGGTGTGCTTATATTTAAGGGAGAATAATGCACACGTGGTTATTCAAAACATTATTAATGTGTGCAAGAATCCACTAACTCTTGGAAGAACCATTTTTATGGGTTGTGCATAGTTTACCAAATCATGGGGCCAAACCATACGTGCTTCCCAGATCATAATTTTTTTAAGTACACATTCTATCATATCATAATTTTTACCCCAATACACCAATTTCTTCCACCAACTGGTTTTTAAAACCCTAAGGAATACCCTTCTACTTCATAATGCCTCTTACTTCCTCCATTGGTATAGGTCTATATATTTTTTCAATATTTAACAGTGATTTCTCAAGGTAGTCTCCTATATTATTCTCCCTCTTCTTTCTTCTTCCTTTTCCTCTTAAGTTATCATTATTATATAGTCTACCGGACATAGGGTTAATGTTTACCCATGATTTCTCATTAGGTCGATTCTTTTTTAAATATCATATTGGTCGATTATGGATCTTTGATCCTTTTTATGGTTTTTTATGTGTATGTTCTTGAATCACCATGATTTTGAGGATAGTTTCCATGGAAAAATTATTTTTAATTAAATAATAATTTATTTCATTATTTTTACACCTTCAATGAATATTTAATTGTGATGTGTGATATTTAAAAATAATTTTTTGGTTTGAAAAGTAATTATTTCCTCCTTGTTTTTTGATAAATGGAATTTATTTGATAAATGTTTCACAAAATGTGTTCGATGATATTACTATTTGTAATTTGTGTGGAATTTTTGATATTTAAAGCCTGGTTTGACAAGTAAAATATATTTATGACATGTGAAATGATGATATGTATTCCTTGAATGGGGTTTCCAACTGGTTTTGAGTTGGAATGCAACATCTATTTGGTTTTTGGAAATGGTTTCAAATGTGTTGGATATGAGTTAACCCTTTGGAAATTTTTATGAAATTGGATTATTTTTGAAAAAGTGATGAAATTATTTTAATTCAATTTTATTTTAAATTTTTATGATTTGAAAATTGTTTTTTTACCTTTTTCACAAGGTACTGTCGATTCCTAAAAAAGGATTATAGAGGCTTGTTTAGAAAATTTTAACGTTTTTGAAAATTTTATCATGAAAAATCTCCTTGGGAAATTATCTTAACATGTTTTATATTAAATGGAAGGGATCTGATCATCGTGGAATCCTCATGATCAGTTAATTTGAATGGTTGGGACAATATCAATTTAGAATCCTTGTGGCCCATTTACTTTGGGAAGAATGGAAGATCATCAGTGTGGACTCTAATAATATACATATTTGAAGGAAAAGAGATTGATCCTTGGGGTGGCTTGAGTGATTCCTATTTTGTGAATTATTGTTATATATTTGTATGTGATTTGTTTCTCAGTTTTCATCGATTCGACCACCCTATTTTACATAATAACATGGGAACCTTACATAGTGAGTGATTTTTTTTGAATGATTACTACACTATCTTAGATTACGCATAGGCTAGTAGACTATAACACACATATATGTTGAGTTTTATTTCTATGGGATAGTTCATTTTGATCTGTACTATATAGGGGAAGGTAGAGCATGTGAGGGAATTATTTATTTCCTCAATTTAAGATTGCTTTCCTAGATGAATCAACATGTATTATCATGTTCCAGATTATCCATGATATTATAGGATTTCTCCAATGAATTTTTCACTTAGTTTCATGTACTTGTGATTGAGATGTATTGTTAGTTGTTTTCTATTCAATATATACTTCAATTTTAATTATTATTTTATTATTTTAGTGTTATTAGTTGTTGTATATTTTTTTTATAAATTGATGTGTTGGTTTCCAAATGTTTTACTCTATATTATACCTATTTTTAAATGAAATAATCACATTCCCTTTGAAAATATTAATTTTTATTTGATGGAAAAGAACCTTGATTTTGTATAGATATGTTAAATGTACTGAATTTTGTTTTCAATTGAAAAATTCTGTAAATAATTTCTCTTCTAGACTGTATTTAAAAAAATATGTTTATGTTTATGTTTATTTTCATGGAAGTGCATTAGGAATAGATTATTCTAGAATGGCTACTAAGATTTAATACTCATACGTACAGTTATTTCTTGTCTTTATCTTATGAAGTAGGTCTCATCTGGGTTTCCATAATTGATGGATATGGTTGGTATTAATATTATAGGGTGAACATCAAATTCATATATTGATGTTTTGGTTGTTAGGTTTAGTTGGTTTTACTATTTAGTTTTGTTGTATTTTCATCTTATGAAAAAGACGATGTTCAATTTGTATAATTGTACATATTGCGATGCGTTATTTTGTTTCTGTTGTTCAATTTATTTAATTAAATCAGGTGAAATAATTTCACTGGTTACTCTGATGATTCATGTCCCCAAAAGAGAGACCATGGGGATCATTAACACCCTTTAGTCCATATTGTTGATTGGATTGAGTGACTAGTTTTGCTACAAACTATGTTGGTTCATGATAGTTTAAATATAATTTATGATAATTTATTTTCCTTTCTATATTGATTATACAAGTAAAATTAGGTAAATGTAATGTGTATTCATTTATTTACCTTTACATATTTATTATGTTAATTGATTCATGAAATCCTCCACTATACATATCCCTTACTGATCATTTGATATCAATAAAATGTTGGTTCCTTTTCCATAAATCCATAAAATGTATTATTAATGATATGAAAGAATATTCAAGAGGTAAGAATGATACTCTCGAAAAAAATTATGTATTAATTTTTGTTATTAAATCTAGTATGACAATAATGAATATATATAATTTATCAAGACTACTAAACTTTTTGGTCATTTAGGATGCAATTACATATATCGTATACCAGTAAATTAAAGTAAGCACCAACCCCAAACTACTGGGGTCGAGGTCACTAAAATTACTGTTAAAAAGTGGTGTTTTTCTCAAATGATTGGGGAGAAACCCAACATCAAAGATACAAATTGTTTTGGAGTTTTATGAGGTCAATTTGGATGAATTTTTTAGTCTCCCACTGAATCATGAGGATGATATTCCTATAGAAATCATTCCTAGTTCTACAAATATTTCATAGAGTCTTTATATAATGACCCCAATTGATTTGTATAAATATAAGAATAAGATCTAGGAGAATATTGATAAGAGTTAAATTAAACAATGTTCATCTCTATGGGGTGTATTGGTATTTTTTTATAAATAGAGATAGATAAATAAAACATTTCAATTAATATCAAGAACTTAATAAGATCACTATCATGAACATGTATTATTAACGCCATATTGATGAATTATTTATTTTACTACATGGAGCTCAATATTATTCCATGATTGATATTTATTCTGGATATCATCAACTGAGGATCAATAAGGTAGATTTACCCAAGAAAAAAGTTCATACAGGTTATGGAAACCATTAATTTATAGTTATGATATTTGGTCTCACTAACACCCCTCTATCTTCATCCATTTAATAAATATAGTTTATAGAGATTACCTTCATAAGTTTTTTGATGACTTTATAAATGATATTTTTATGTATTTAAAGATAAATAAAGATAATGAAGATAATTTTTGTATTGTTATAAAAACCCTAAATAAAGTAAAATATTTATGAAAGATTTTCCAATTAAGAATTTATGCTTCTGAATATTTCATTATTGGATCATATAATATAATGTGATGGTATATCTGTGGACCCATCAAAGAAAAATGTTATTTAATATTGTCCCAGAACAACCAATGTGATTGAGATCTATAGTTTTCTTGGTCTGGTTGGTTATTCTTAGTGATTTTTAGATAATTTATCATAACTATCTAATGTACACACCATGTAAACTCACAAGGGAGATAAATTTTCTTAGAAAGATGAATGTGAAAAAAATTCATGGTACCAAACAAAATGATAGACATTGTACCTATTCTTACATAACACATTAATGGAGAATTGATTATTATCTATAGTTATTTATCAAATAAGGGAATATGATTCATTCTCATGTAGAATGTTATGATGATATACTTTTAGTCAAACCAATTGAATTTTCATGGGTAAAATTATGTAACACTTGATATTAATTTAATTGTAGTATTTTTCAATATTGATATGGAGAAGATATCATTACTATAAAGGTGAGATATATATAATGATATCTAATGTTTAAATTATTTTTTAACATCAAAATAGTTGAATATGTAAAAGATAATATGGTCGGATCTGATTAAATATTATGAAAACTCAATACATCACAACACTAGGAAAGAGAACATGGTGAAGATTCTTTAAGTTGAAAGGTGTATGAAAACATATCTATGATTGGTAGTAAAAAAGATCTAATATTTATATACTTTAAAATAATAGATCTAGAAATATGAATTATAGGTGAGAAATTTTAACTTTATGAAATGATTGATTAACCATATATCGATGTAAATATTATTGATGTATAAAAGAAGACGGTGAGAAATGTACCTAAAATAAATATTGATTATCATGTAATAATATGGATTAGGAACAATGTACATAATTCATCCCTTCAAAACATGAACAAAGAGACATTATATGAGGTTCCCATTTTATTATTCTCTAATAATAATAGAAATATAAATACTTATAGAGGCTTAAAATTTTATTTTAGGGGGGATAACAAGAAATGAGAAATGATAGAGTATGTATATTGTCACTTGGAATGTCTTAAAGATAATTAGGGGAGATATATGTATAAGGTGATGTTATAACAACTAACTACTGTAGAATTGAAATATGAAGACATTACCATGGATTCTTTCACCAAACTACCTAAACTAACAAAAGGGTATAATAATATATCAGTTATTGATGATTTCCTTATAATGTTAAAAAAATCATTTCCATAATATAAGAATTTTATAATGATAAAAATTCCATAATATAAATTATTAAAATGGTAATATTTCACGGATTTATACATTTTATTAAAATTGATTAATATCAGAGGATTTACTTGATGTTTGCGAGAAGTCTTTAAGAGTCCCTATATACAATGTTGAGTTTTTTCAATATATATCATCGTCAAACAGATAGTCATTCATAGGGAAGAAATCAAACCCCATAGGATATATTGAGTTCCTGTTATATGTATTTCAAATATAGTTTGGATCAATATAATCCTATAGTAATTAATTTATACAACATTAGTTTTCACTTTATAATTCAGATGGATCCTTATGAATCCCTATATGGAAGTAAGTGTAGAACTCCAAAATACTGAGATGATGTTAGATAATGAATTATATTGGGATATGAGCTATGTATATAAGTGATTGAGAATGATATATTCATTCAACAACACTTCAAGGAACGTCATAATTGATAGAAATGTTATGATAACAATCATCGGTGTTATATGTATTATAATATTGGTGAGAAAGGGTTTCTGTAAATTTCTCCATGGAAGAATATTATGTGATTTGGGGAGAAACTAAAATGATACCTTGGTATATTTACCCCTTTAATATTTTTAATCATGTAAAGATGGAATCTTATCTCTTGGTGCTTCCATCAAACCTCTCTCATGTTTGTGATTTATTCCATGATTCTCTTTTGAGAAAGTACATACCTAATTCATCACTTATAAAGAACTCATAAGGAATACCAATGGATAGTGATATTTCATACAAGGAATAAATATTATAAATTTCATATCATAAGCATGATGTTCTATTAAACAAGGATTACCACCTAGTGATAATTATCAAGAGAAATAAAAAAATTCAATGAATTTACATCAGAACCTAGGCATGTGTTGAAATCGAGATATCATCCTTTTTATGTGAATGTGATGAATTTTGAAGGGGAATTTGTTTTTAATGTGAGAAAATATAACACATCAAGATTTTATAATATATTTATATTTAAATAATATTATTTTTATGATATCATGATTTACATTAAACACTGAGTTTAAACGAACCGTGAGATATTGTTAAAATATTATTAAGTGATTATTATCACATATCAATAGGATTGGAGGTTATGAATAGGATAAACTATGTTAGAGAAAATTTGTGTTTATATATGTATAAATTAATTTTTTTTAATCAATTTATTATAAAAAAATAATATGAACTTCATAGAGACATTTATCTAAAATCTATTTTTATGCACATAATTTATTTTATCATAATGAATTAATTTACTCAAAATTTATGATTTATTTTTATAAAATTTATATATTATATTATAAATCAATTTTATTAACATTAATTTAATAAATTTCTAATCATGATGTAAGAATAAACTTGGTTTTATGCATAAAATGTATTTTTCTAAAAAAATGTTTTCATCATGTGTGGTGAACTTATTTTTAAACATAATTTCTTCCAGTTATTGGAAAAAAAATTTAAAAAGTTATTAAATATCTAGAATCAAGAAGGTTATTTTTAAATAGTTCACTTTTATTTTTAGTTAATTTGAATAGTAACCATGGTAAAATTTATCAACATGGTAAATGGTATATCATGATAATATTGGTTAGATATAAAAGTTATAAGGCCATAATTTTTCATCTTAACTATTATTGGATGAGATGAATTTAACCCTTATCATTTAGTCTCAAAATTGATTTTTATAATGGAATCTAATCCATGAAAATTATATATATAATATTAAAATCAATGAAAGTTACAAAGTATTACTCTAATAGTTTTAAATAATTCTTAAATGTCCAAATAAAGAAAAAAATAACTTTAAAAAAGAAATTAAAATTCTATTTAGAGTATAATGAAATTATTTTCATCATGGAAATTTATTTTTAATTATTATTAATTAGGAAATTTCCATAATTTTATATGTAATACTGACAAAATATTCATACAATTGAGATAAAAATTTAATAAATAAAAATAAAAATATAAAAAGTAACATAAATTTTATTATTTATTGTGTTAAATAAATTTTATAAAAGAATATGAAATATAAGGGATGATATAAAGGATGATATTCAAATTCAATATTTATTATTTATTTCATTTTAATTAAAATTAAATTCAAAGATTAAAAATTTATATTATTTAATATTTAACAAAATAATATTAAATTAAATAATTTCAATATTATAAAAATCACTCAAGAGATCAATTAGTGTAATATATTGTTAAAACGTTTTTCCTTTTTAAATTATATATTCCTTAGTTATATAATATAATTTTTTTTATCCTTGATATTGAATAAATTATATCCATGGTAATCGTTAAAATCAATTATCTATAGGGTTAAACAAAATTCAAAGGGTCATAATGACTTAGAACTATCCAAATTGAATTTTATTATTTGAAATCAACTCAATCCAATCATAGATTAAAATCATTATCCTTTTGGAGGAATTTTGGATTGGGAATTACTTTATTGTATTTTAATCATTTATGAAATCCAAAGACTTCCAATCCCCTCAATTATAGAAGGGAAAACATGATATCTCTTCTTCACACCACACTGATTGACATATCAGGACCATCACCTAAGATAATACATTCTCATATTCCATAGACACATTATTGAGGATATTTTATAAGAACATGACCAAAAAATACATATTATAGTGAAATTAGACTATAATTTACATTCTTAAATTCCCAATGATTTTTTAGGATTAGAAAATAATGGAATTAGGACATAATCTTTGAATTTTTTCCTATACATTACAAGTGGAATCTTTTATACAATATTCATTTTTTCATAAAACAAATTATTCAAAATAAAATATGATTTATTATTGTGATGAATATTCTCAATTTTAATTAATACCTCATCCTTTTTCTTATTATCCCCAAAACCCATGAAAAACATTTCAGAACATGGGATGGAAACAAAAATCTCAGCAAAGGACATAAAAAGAAACAAAGAAATCATTAGTCTATAAATACTTAAAAAAATTTCATCTTTCAAAATAAAATTTAGGCAAAAAATAAATATTTTAATACCCATGAAATCACCTACACTTTAAGAATAATTCCATTATAATATTCATAATAAAACATAAAGTAAAAAATTAAAAAATCATAAATTTTTCATTAAAACTTTTCACAAATATTATATATTTCACCTATAAAACTTATCCTCTAATATGACCTTTCCAAATCATAATTTTCCTATAAAATAATTATAATGAATTAAAAAAATCATAAATTTGACTTCTATATTCATTTTCATATCATTGTAAAAAATTTGGGGGCTCTCACGGTTATACAGGGAGTAACCATCACAATTACATTTGGAATAATAATCATAGTATATTCTCATAATCTATTTGGAGAAACCTAATCCATTATATATTTCCCTTAACCTAATACATTGGAGATATATAATGGTTTAACTCATACTAGGTTTATAATGGAACCACCCATCCCCATAAAAAATATCTAATAACTATATCATAATCATAACATATAAATAATTTCTATTTTTTTGAGGAAGATAATATTTCTATTTTGGATGGAGTTTTGTTTTTAAAAATATATGTGCACATTAAAATGATTTTTTTTGAAAAATATAAAAATTAATATGAATCAATAAAACATTGAGGTTTCATGAAATTGGTAAAATTATCTCATTACACATATGTTTAAAAATGTTCCTAAAAAACATTATAAGAGTATATGTTTTTTAAAAGAAGAAACCTTACCTTGATGATGACTTGATACATACATTTTGTATCTTCCTGAATAATAAATATATGATAATTATATAAATATTTTGAGATATTTTATATATATTATTATTAATATTATTTAACATAATAAAATGTTATAACAATTACATAATTATTTATGTTCACTACAAACAATTTGATATTCTGTTCATAAGACCAGAATTAATTAATTATTTATAAAATGGTCCAAATAATCAAAAACTACATAATCTCCAAAATAATATTTATGAAATAATTATTATTTTTATACCTCAATTATACTTTTAAGTAAAACCATTTATTATGTTTATGAAAAATGATCTTTGTTACAATCATGGCGACGGTAATCCATACGTATACATGAGTAACATATTCATTTCTCAATGATTTTTATAGAAATAAGTTTAATATCATTATATATTTATATAATTATAATAATATTATATATAACTTGTAATTTTATAAAATATACTTATATATATTTTCAATGTGATGTGGTGATGAAAAAAAAGTCTCATCGCTCCATTGAGGAGGTAGTCCATATGTATGAATGAATGATGTTATCATATTTTTATATGAATGGAAGGGAAAGTTTGTAAATCATAAGTTATATTTTAAAAACAATAGATATTTCATTAATATAAACATTAATTATATCACAATAACCAATATTAATTGATTGGGATGCAAAATGAATCACATCGGTTCATGAGTTGGAAGTCTGTCCCACACACAAACGATGAATTATTTTTTTATTGCATGGAAGAATTGATGAATATGGGTAATTGCAATGAGATAATAACATATATGTATATATAGGATACTTGATTTATTATTTTTTATGGTTGAATAATATTTTAAGGTGGTGTAACAAGAAATAAAATAGAAACACCCGATTAGAAATTATACATATTCTTTGGAGAACTTCATTTAGATATATTCTTATGGACACCAGGGTTTGTCTTTTTTTTAAGGAATAGAGCCTCTGAATAATAAAAAGGGTGTTTATAAGATAAATGGGTAGTGTTTGGTAAGTATATATGGATCAATGTGGTGTGAATAATTGAATAAAGTGGAGATTTTTTAAAATTGAGGTGAGGAGAACCTTTTAAAACTCTCACCAGGTTAAATTATAATAAATTAATTTTTCAAACCAAATGATCCAATTTGGACTATAATTAGATTATAATAGAGGATATTGTTTTAATCCCATCAAGAATATAAAAATTATACATGTTTTGGTATCAATTTAAACCTTATCCTTTTGTTCAACCCCTTGGTTTGTTATTTTTGACATTACCCGTGGCAACAACTTTTTTAACCATAAATGGTTAATAATGATGCTAAAATTACAAAATGAATAATAAAAGAAAAAATTATTATTTTTCTCAACAATATTTCATTAAAATTTATGATGATTATATTTTTTCGAATTTCTATAAATTTAATAAAATATTATTTTGATTAATGACCAATCATGTCAATTTTTGAAACTATTCATTTATTTTGAATAAAAATACATCAATAAAAAGTGTAAATTTGAATATAAGGATTGAAAACCTTAATAATAAGTCATATTGTTATATAAAATTCATTTATCACATTAAATAAATCAATATATATCAAAATCAACATTTTTAAACGCATTTATTTTATTTTTTATATTAATTAAATAAATACTGTATTAGCATTTCATAAGAATATAAAGTAATTCTACAATTTATTAAAATTATATATAAATTAATATAATAAAAATAATTTTATTAATATATCAATTGATAATTATATTCATTCATATCTTGATTTTGTATCTATGTGGACAAAAAAAGATATTAAATACAAAGAGAGTGATATTTTGTAACTATCATATATTTAAATAATTTATAAGTAATTTCATAGAAAAGTGTCCATTAAACAACTAAAATTAGAGCATAATATGATAAAGGTTTAAAAAAATATATAAAATTACTTATTTTTACAAGTATAGTCCTTGGTTAAACACTTATATTTCAGTTTTAACCCTTATTCCACTTCATTAACGCGTACCCTCACAACATGGATTTTTACTTATTGAGGGTTAATATAGTTACTAAAAAATGATAAAATACCCATAAATGTATCATGGTTTAAATTTAAAAATATAACCTAATATATTTTCCAAATTTAATATTTTTATAAATTATATATCATTTAATAAAATAAAATTTACAATGAAATATTCATAATTCCAATTTTAAGGGATATTTATTTCATAGACATTATTAATATCATGATAACAATTATTATTCTAAAAAACTATTTTAATAAGGTATTATAATATAAAATAACTATAAAAATAATTTTATAAAATTAATTATCACAAATTATATTTATTTTAGTATTTTTAATAATACTTATTTTTTATTTTTATTAATAAAACAATTTCTACATAAGCATTGTGTAAAAATTTAATATAATTATTTTATTAGTAAATATTAAAAATATATTACCTTATTTAATATGAATCTATTATATTTAAAAATTATAATTATTGTATAATATATTTTCTATATTACACAATGGTATAAATATTCTTCACATTAAAAAAAGGAATGGTACAAGTTTATATTTTTTTTAAAAAAAATTTGTAAAAGCCATAATATAATACAAGTGGCCATAATGATCATATAACAAAAAAATTATATTTTATGGAATAATATTACTCATACAATAATATTAGATCATGTTTTAGGGTGATTTTATAGTCCATATCATTTTTTACAAATAATTACTCGATTTAACCTTTACCATCATAACAAAAATTATTAATTTTATTATTCATATTATTCGAAAATAAAAGTGAACTACTTAAAAAATCTGGACCTGGTGATTCAAAATATAGAATAAAATATATAAATTTCAAAAATAATTATTTTAAGCACTTAATATAAAATTAATTTAGAAAAATGCAATGAAAAATAGTTTTTCAGAAAAATGTCGTTTTTAAACAAAAATATTTTTATTCTAAATTAAATTTCTAAATATTTTCATAGAAATATATATGTTTTTATAACTGAAAAATAAAAAATAATCATTTTTAAACTAATCTAAAATATAAATTTAATTTTTAAATACTTAAAAAGAAAAGAAAATTTTCTTTAAAAATGTTCATTTGTTTACTATTCGTTGGAAAATCATACATTCCATAAATTTCTAAAAGTTTTACCAAAAGATAATTTTTATATTTTTATTTCAAAAATGAGAATTATTTCATTTTTTAAATCTTCATAAATTAGTTATACTATTCACTTAAAAAAATTAATTTTTTAATAAAGTGTATTTGAAGAATAAAATGACTTTAATAAAATTATGTTATTAATTTAATAAGAACTAATTAATACATTATTAATGAGTAAGACCATTTTATATTTCATAATTCAGTTAATACAATTCATTCCCCCTAATTTAACATCTAGGTTATAATGAAACCATAATAATAATATTTAGTCATTCCTTTAAGCTCGATGATTAATATCATGTACTCTATCAAATATATTATTTATTTTAAAGTAAATTGGATATTACAGTATCCCCCATTTTTAAATTTAATCCTTATAATTTTTAATGTGGGATTGGTAACCAAGGATTTACTTATCAATATATCTTTTTTGAGACCCCACATCGGAAAAAGGATTTACACAACATCAACTCAAAAAGAATAAAAGGGAAGTATCAAGGTCACGTGGAATAATAAATAACTAGGTTATTGTGTCAGAAAAATTGGACATGGTAGATAAATTATAATACTCATGTACTGATATAGTGTGACAGAGAACATGTTTATGAGGATGTTAACCTCTAAAAATCATAACTTTGTGGTGGGTTTAAAAGGTCATTAATCTCTATGTAATAAAAGTAAACGAATAAATTTTTTCATTCAAAATATTTTTTCAAAGAGTTAATGATTTTTTATATAATATTCTATGAACATAAGAAAATATACATATTAGACAAGAATAATACCATTCCATTAGTTAATTTCTACAAAAAACTCATATTTTCCCACAAATGATGAGTATTTATGTTGATTTTTTTATACATTAAGCTTCAGAATCATCTTCATTGGATCATAGAATAAAACAATTAAATACAATATATTCCAATTATTGTTTGTAATTAGCGATAACCATGATTTTTAGTACAAGATAACATAATTTTATAAAAATAATAAGCATTTGAATGATTAAAAATTACCTTAATCTACAAAATTCAATAGTAATACCCAAAATTCAACTTAAAACATTCTATAAATAACTATCCCTAAAATTCATCAAAATAGACCATACTAATATTGAATATTATAATTAATTGAATTTTGATCATGTAATATTACAAGATTAATTTAACATTTATCTCCTAAAAAAACATAAATCACTCTTAATGTCTCATACCAAAAAATGTAATATGATAATTAACATAATCCCCATGTTATGATAACTATTTACATAAATAACCTGAGTCCAAATAAATCTAGAATAAAATATATATTATTTAAAGATAAATTAAACCTTTATTCATTAAATAAATCTCATAGTATTCTATTAAACTTAATTATATTGGGTTCCCAAAATAGTGAATGACTTTGGAAATATTATTAATCAGTTAATCACCAAAAAAATTTCTAATTACATCGTTTTGTATTTGATAAAATATACATTCCTAAAATGAAAATAACCTATATCATTTAGATATTTTAAATAAATAAAAATAGTTTTATTGTAAATAGTACATCATATTTGCCAGTGTAAGGCAATACATCCTTGTCTCCCTTTTGTTCAAGCCCCATTAACTTTCCTTATGCGATGATTTTTAACTTGACAAGTGGGTTATCCTTTTATTAGTTTAAAAATTATATTAATATATTCCCTATAAAATTAAAAGAAGTTCGATTCATTCTAATAATAAAACCTTAATGGTATCCATACGTATTAATCAACCTCACATGAAAACATCATATTATCTGATGTTATCTAAATCATGATGTGATAAAAACTCTAAGAAATTAGCCTTAATTATTACATATTTTAGTGACCTTAGATAATAATTTTTATTCTATATTTTTAATTGATCTTTTCGGTTAATAGTTTTTTAGAATTAGGAAAAAATCTTACAAAGTAATCATATAAATTACAATTGGACACTACCATACAATTTCCATTTTTTCCATTAAAAAATTATTTAAAAAAACATGATTTATTTTACTAATAAATCTTGAAAATAAATTCTTGAACTCAACTATTTTATTACACTCCCTTAAAACCTATCAAAAAATATTTTATGACATGTAATGAGAAAAAAATCTTTATAAGGGACATAAAAATAATGAATTAAATCATTGGTCTATAAATACATATAAAAATTTACCACTATCAAAATAAAAATTGGGCTAAAAATGAACATTTTCATAACCATAAAATAACATATACATTTACTATAATTCCAAAAAAATCATTAAATAAAAAAAGGAAATAAAAATAAAAATAATCTTTTCATTAATATGTTTGACAATGTTATATCTCTAACCCATAAAAAACATAAAATTATCATAACTTACAAAATCATAATATTTCTATAAACTCTATAGAGTTAATAGATAAATCATAAATGTATCTTTTAGAATAAATTTTATGTCATTCATACATTTTCGTAAGCTCTCATTGCTACATAAGGAGTAACCATCTTAGTTACATTTGGAATAACCATTGAAGTATATTCTTATAATTTCTTATGAGAATCCTAATCAATTAAATTTATCTCTTAATAAAATTAATTGGTGAGATATAATGGGATCACAAATCCTTAGTTTTTAATAGAGCCATAGGCCATTAAAAACATTTCCCACTGACTATAACATACTCATAACACATAATGTATTAGAAAAACATTCTAGAGGGAAATCACCTTTTCATTTTAAAATAACATATTTTTTTGAATATCCATGCACTTAAAAACATTTTATTTGAAAATAAACATGTCAATTTTTATAGGAATATTCAAAACATTAAGTCTTCATGAAAGGTGTAAAATCCACTCATTCCGTATAAGATTAAAAAATATTTCTTTTCAAAATAATATTAATAGTACATAATTTTTTAAAGAAAGACCCTTACTCTGACTCTGAATTTCCACATAAATTATTTATCTTACTAAATAATAACCATAGGATAATTATATATTTCATTTTAGATCCATTTCATGTTTATTATAATCTTTATTTTACTTATTTCCATGTTATTATAATGACATAATTATTTTAGATCTTGTTGGACATAGTGATGATAATTTGTTTAGATGTCTAGAGTGACTTATGTAAATTGACTATGGTCAAGAAGTGTATATTGACCCGGGTGCCACTAAAATATCCCCCGATTCAGTTGGTCAAATTCCCTCAAGAGTTCCACCCTTTATGCTAGACGATGTCAACTATAAGTGAGGTTCTGGTAAGTTAGTCCTGGTGAGATTAAACCATCTTTTATCAGAGTAAAACTCTAATGGAAGAAAACAAAAATAAACAAGTGCATAATAATATAAAAAATTAGAACAATACCATGTCACATGATAGTCAAAACATGGAATAAAATACTCAAATAAAAATGGAAATCATTATATGATAATTCTAGTGTCAATTGTATATAATAAAATTGAAAATAAAGACACAATGACTCCCACGAAGGCCCCGAAACATCTTTGGTTCCCTTACCCATGTTCCATTCCCAAAAAATAACCTATCCCAGGGCCTTACCCTTATCCTATCCAGCAATAAAAATGTGTGTCGAGTGTTGATCAGGGGGCCTTAATAGGGTGTGAGAACCACTCAGTTGGGAAGGAGATGAGCCTCTGAGCGGCGGGTTCCCACTCTCCCAAGGCGGCTAGGGTTTCACCCCGCATCTCCTTCTTCTCTCCCCCGTCTTTCTTCAGTTCTCAGCGACATCTTCCCTGGGAGCTCGGTATGGTGCATCGTCGGCCCTGGATCTCATCTTCCT
Source organism: Viscum album (assembly GCA_963277665.1). Taxonomy (NCBI): domain Eukaryota; kingdom Viridiplantae; phylum Streptophyta; class Magnoliopsida; order Santalales; family Viscaceae; genus Viscum; species Viscum album. The sequence goes on along the minus strand of OY728157.1, from coordinate 856,874,808 downwards.
CGGAGTTTTGGTGGATTAGTGAGCCTCGGTCTTCAGATTCCAGGTTTCGGTGGATGACGTGCTTCAGTCTGCGGTGGCAATTCCCCAGGAATCATGGTGTGGCTCAGCACTTCGGCTTTCAGTTGTGTGGATCGGTGCTTCAGCTTTCAGTTCACACATGGATCTTGTCACGGTGAGGTTGTCTTAGATCTCGACGACTCCGATGTCTTTATTGGGGTTCTTTTCAGGTTCCAGAGTGGCTTGAGGGAGGGGGGGGGGTCTCTGTTTTCTGGTCTTTCGGTGGAGGTGTTTTCATTGCGGTGTGATTTCTACATTGGTTGGTTGGTGAAGTTTTGGTTTTTGGTTTGCGGTGGATGGTTTGTGGTGCCGTTGGTGTTGGAAAAACACTTATCATGGTTCTACGGGTTCCTCTCCTACTATTGCAGTGAGTCTATCCGATTTGGCATCCGGCAAGGGTTCTTCTTTTGCTTGATTTTATCAGTTTCATCCCAGAGTGGCGCTTCTGTTATGGTCATCTTGGTTTCCCTCCCTGGCGGTGATCCTTTGGCACAGTTGTGGGTCCTTCCAACCCTGGGTAGCGATGTCCTGACATCCTGCAACCTAGAGGGCCTGCCCTTTGGTTTCTTGTTGCTGCGTTGTCAAAAGTGTATTGTGGAAACGGTGTAGCGGGACTTGTTCTGGCATCGACGAGGCGTTATACGGTGGTGATGTTGTTTTTTGATGTTTTAATTCCGATGTTGGACTTGATCACTAGGAACTGGTCCTAGAAGAGGTTTAGAGTTTTCGGTTCACCTATGAAAAACTTTTTAGATTTGGATGTTTGAGAGGGTATGGCGAGAGACATCGGATCGGGCCTGTGCTTTGACAAAGGACACTTGCTTGCTGAACAACCATGCAATAGTGGAAAGATACATCACGATTCATACACTTGGGAGGGATTGTTCTAAGTTTTCAGTCTGGGTTTATTTTCCCACATTTGGGTTGTGATTTTCCTTAATTATATGATGTCTAGGTTCCCCTACTTCCCGTAAATGGGGTTTTCACTTTTTAATAATAAAAAACATTTAAGGCCTTTGGGCCATTGGATGGAGACCAACTCACATAGACACCACCAATGGTGTCTAAAATAAGTCCATCCAAATGATAGTGTATGAAACTCTATAATAAAATTAATACAATGAATAGTTAAATATTTATCCCATTTTCATTCATTATTTACTTGTCGCATTAAACTAGGGTTTGATCCATGCCTGAAATTAAACTCACAATTCTTTATTATCATTTGATTGTAGTGGATCACCATGTCTAACACTCAACATCTCAATCGGTGTATATCGTCTTGTCTAAAACCCCACATTCTCAATCGGTGTAGATATCCATTTCTACCACTCAACTTCACAAGCGCTTGTATCAACTATTGCGGTAAAATACCATGTCTCATGCCCCAACATCTCAATTGGTCTAAAACACCATGCCTAGAAACCACTTTCTTAATCATGCACATCATTTGTTAATTCATCAAAATTAACCACATCATCCCCTTACTAAACCAATAATTAGTTAAACATATCAAAGATCAATAGTTAACAAATAAATTAAGTAAGTACAAACCCATTAATTAATCAATCAATTAATTATCCATTCATCACAAATCATATTCAATAACTAATTCTCCACAATTAATTATCCAAACCAAATATCAAACTATCAGAATTAATATCACATTTAATTATCTTAATCAATATCATGGCACATAATTAATTTTCCATTAATTATCTCACATAGCCAAACATTATCTAATAATTATTTCTTCATGATTAATTATCTCAAACTCCACCACATTATATATCTCAATTACAATATCCCAAATATAAACAATTCCCCCAAATCACTCACCTATTTGGACATCCCCTTAACCTCATGGATTAATCATTGATTTAATCACCAAGGAAAACACAAGTCAATTAAACATTCCTAATTACTCTAATTTAGGAAATCAATTATCAAGGGATGATAGAAAATCAATAATCTCACATACACATATCAAATCCATGAAAATGGGAGTTTTATTTAGACGAACTTCCTCATTTTGTTAATGGATGTTTTCCTAGTGGATATCCCCCATATCTGAATGGCACAACGACGCCGATCAAGATCCCTATCTAAATCCCTAAACAAAAAATTAATAATACATGCATCAAGATCCTAAATATCTAGATATATATCTACAGTATGAGATATAGATATGAATACATAGGTTTATATATATGGAAACATTAGATATAATGAATGAAAATATAAAATAAATATAGAGGAATAAATTGAAGAAGGAACAAGATGAAATACACTTTTTGGGAAGAGGGGGTATCTTCAATATGGGAATTAGATCTTGAAAAATGGTGTATGTATATCCTTGTAATCCCTATAAAAAGCTTCGGGATTTATTATAATTCATCAATCATGAGTATAGGTCCAAATAAGTGGGTTTTGGGGGTTCGAGTGATTTAAAAACTAATTTTTGGAAAATAGAAACCCACGTGCATGATTTACTCAGAAGGGGTGAAAATTTAGGGTAAATTGTGCACCAACTGTATGAACCTCTCTATCAAGGTTCACATGGTTAATCCTAAAGTGCCCCATGGTTCATAAAACCATTTCTTATCTGTGTGGACCCTCACTACCTAGGGTCATACGATTACATGTGTTTAAGAATTTTTTTTTCCAACCACGCGCAAATCATACACAACCTTTGGTCTATTAATTTTTATTAAAAACCCATCCGAACAGATACCAAGCCACAAATACAAAACAAAATAACTTAAATACAATAAAATGTAACTGAAAACGGGCTCGGGATGACTCTGTAAATGGTCGAGATCTTACAATATCCCCACCTTATAAAAAAATTTCCTCAAAAAGCCCTCCAGAACATCACTAAGATGCTGAGCTAAAAATTAGGTCATTGAGACCTCATGTCTACATACCATTCCCAAGTTTTCTCTTGAACATGTTCATGATTCCTTTAAACAAGAACTCTCAACACAGTCTTTCCCCAAAAAACATTCTCACTGCGTTCCATCACATGTATCAGATGATTCTCAAATGATGCATCTATATCGAGGTCAACCATATCCACATAGATCACATGATAAGGTTTGGGGTGATACTACTGTAGTAGTAACACATCAAAAAAGTCATTCATATTTTTGAATTTATATGGAAGGGCCAATTGGTACACCACCATCCCGATTCTCTCTACTACCTAAAATTTTCTTACAAATTTGGGAGCCAACTTTCACTGCCTTCATATCCTATAGTGACCCAACCTAGGTGAAACCTGAAGGAATACATGATCACCCTTGTAAACTCTAGGGCTCGTCTACGTCTATGAGAAGAAAAAATATTCCTAATCTGATCTATAGACATAAATTTTTCAATCAACTACACCAGCTCCGACATCTCCTACACAAGACACAGTCCCAATAGCTCTAACTCAACCGCCTCTATCCAGCATAGTGGTGATCTAAAAGGTCTACCATAAAGTTCCTCATGTGGTGCAATCTGTATAGTTTCCTATTAACTGTGGTTATAGTAGAACTATAATAAAGCCATGTACTTTTCCAAAATGATACCAAATTCAAGAACACATACCCAAAACATATCCTCTAACACCTGTACGGTATTCTCTAACCACCCATCTCTCTGTGGGTAGAAATCCATAATAAAAAAACCTATGTTCCAATATCATTCTCCAAGCCCTACCAGAATCATGATGTAATGTGAGAGTCATGATATTAAACTATAGTACTTGTCACAACATTCAAACAGACTATCTCTCAAACACACAGTTCTCCCAATTGTTCAATGGTAAAGGATTCCCTTATATGTATGAAATTTTCTACCTTTATCAGTCCATCCACAATGACCCAAATAAAATCATTATTCTTATGATCATTTGGAATACCTACCACAAAATCCATAGTCATGTTGTCCCATTTCTATCCTGGAATAGGAAATGACTGTAATAGACCCCCCATTTGGTGATGCTCTACCATCATCTGTTGATAGGTGAAACATTTTTTCATAAAACCTACTATCTCCTTTTTCATTATTGGCCACAAAAACTGTCATTGTAGGTCACGATGCATTTTTTTCACCCCAGGATGTACCTTCCACTTTGAGACATGAAATTCTTCTATAGGTTATTATTGTATAATCATATAACTAACAACTCATTTTTTTTTACATAGATGATATCATCCTCATATATAATCCAATATGCAGGTGTCTCCCCACCTTTGAGGATTTCCCTCAAGTCTAAGAACTCATGATCCTCATAATTCCTATCCCTAATCCATATCAAATGTATAGAATTTACTGTGACTGAAACAAGAGTCATTTTCTCCAGACTCTCATGAACCACCAAATGCATTTTAGACAACAAATTAATCATCTTACAGTACTCACTCGACTCAAGTACCAATTGATTATGAGTTTTCATACTGAATGAATTGGCCACTCTAGTCCCCTTTACCGATGTATATTCTAATTCAAAATCAAAAACTTTTATATACTCTACCCATATTCACTACCGAAGGTTCAAGTAACACTTTGAAAATATATACTTCATGATTTTGTGGTCTGTAAAAATGGTATTCATTTCACCCAAAATATATTACCACCAACACTTAAGATCACAAACCACCACTGAAAACTTGAGGTCATGCGTGGGTTAATTCTGTTCATGTGCCCTCAATTGTCAAGACCCATATGCAATGACTCAATCCCACATCATTAAAACATCTTTGAGTAAAATCCTAGAAGCATCACAATACCCCATGTACTCCTAACATGACACATGTAAGATCAATATTTTTTTTTGATTTTAATCGCTTCTTCAACACCTAGAAAGTATTCTCACATGATTATTTCTATTCAAAAATTATCCCATTATTTGTCAAACCAGAATGTAGAATTTCTAATTGGGATATGTCCCGGATTAACATCTTGTAATATCCATGTAATCCAAAAAATAATGGGATATCAAAAACATTCTTGGGAAGCTCTCAAGAAACCACTACTTGCATTGTTTATGGGTCTACTACCACACCTTCTTCTAAGATGATGTTCCCAAAAAAGGGTACATGGTCAATCCAAAACTAACACATAGATAGATTGGCATATAAATGATTCTCTCTTAGTATACTCAATATGATGTTAGGATGTTGGGAATGATTGTCAAGATTCTTAGAGTACACCAATATGTCATACACGAACACCACCACAAACTGATCAAGATATATATGAAGGATCATGTTCATGAAGGCAATAAACACTAAGGGAGCATTTGTCAACCCAAACAGAATTATGAAAAAATCTTAATGGACATACCTATACCTAAAAGTAGTCATCTTTATATCAAAAGACCAAAATATCACATGATGATACCCTAATCTCAAATCAATCTTTGAGAAAATAGAATCTCCCTTTTTCTAGTCAAACAGTTCATTGATACGCAAAAGTGGATATCAATTCGTCATAGTCATTTTTTCCGCATTCAGTAATAGAAATACAAATGTCAAATCACGTCAGCCTTCTTTGAAAATAACACATGTGATTCCAAAGGCAACATAATTGGATGGATAATCCCTTAATCCTACAGCTTCTTCAACTGAGTCTTTAGTTCTTGAAGCTTAGTTTCTACCATTTTGTAAGGTGGAATAGATACTGGCTCTTCCCCCAGCATGAGCTCAATATTGAATTCCATGCATCTTTTAGGTGAAAAACATAATAAGTCTTCAGGAAAGACATATTGAAACAACTCTACAACTGGTGGAAGGATGTATTGCCTACCACTCCCATAATTGGGAAAAAAACTAGACACTTGGGATGTGAGATATCCCAATATCTGAGTAGTTGTCCATTCTAGGATCACCTAGATATACCACAGTCTATGATGAACATACACATCACCCATTGGAGAAAAGGTCACTCTCCCGCGACAACAATCGATGTGGGATCGGTATGCGACTAACCGGTCCATACCCATAATCAGGTCTAAACCCCTCATATAAGGGACATAGATATCCCAATGAAAACAATACACCTTAATATATAGTGGAAACCCCTTACATAGAAAAATATCTCTAGAACATGTTCCAAAAAATATATCAGTATTCATTACTCCTCTTATGAACTCCACCTCCAGGCTCAATCTATGAACACTATTTTAACATATAAAGGAATGAGAGGAACTAATATCAAACAAGGCACTAGATAAAGTATAAGATACTAGAATAATACCTATAATTATCAATTTCCTAACTTCACTATCCAAAAAGTGTGGGCTGCAATGCTTGTAACTGTCTTTCCCTTCTCCACTGTGGTGTTCGCTGACTCCCCAATGTATCACCACTCTGCTAGTACATAAACTCATACCCTAAACCACTAATTACACTAACTGTACCACCTATCCCAGTAGAACCCCAAATTTTATAACTATAAGGTGTATAAGAACCCATTCTCACACTCTGACTCTGTGCAGCTGCTCCCTCAGCACAAGCCTGTCACTGCATCCTACAGAACTTCTATAGGTGTTCCATCTTTCCCAAAAATTGGTACTCCACTAGTGGTCGAGGAAAAAGTATACTGTAATGTCATGTATTACCAAACTAATGGAAAAGTACCCAAGTAATATCCTGAGAAACTATTCCACCTCATTGTCCACCTTACATTCCACTGTCCTGACTAAGGTTCTCCTAAAGATGATTCTTTCTCTACGAAAGCACACTTTTTGATCATCTAGTGACAACTACCTATCTAGTACTATAATAATAATTCAAGTTCCCCTTCAAAATGAGATCCTTATTCACCACTTCTAATAAGGTCTTTAGCCAAAAGATATTCACTTAGGACTTAATTTCACATCTATGTCTGTCTTGAAATCATTTTGTTGATGTAGCGTCGTTTGCTTCCAAAAATGGATAAAAACAATTTAAATATGTGAAACCTTAAGAAAAATCCATTATTGACATGATTCCTTGGATCAAATGCATAAAATCTAAATCCTTCTCTTGTCTCTGTGTATCTAGATAGATGTGTCCCAAGAACTTCTCTAGAATGTCATTCTGCAACATTTCATCAATCTGTCTAGATTATACTTGAATGTCCCACTAGTGATTCACTGACCCCGTAGCATATAAGTATCCATCTTTTCCCTAATCTTAGCCTAATTATCCAAAATTTCAATTATCATGTCTATAGATTCAATCTAGAATTTAGCTCCCTTAAGTCCACCCTCTATAGTAAAAGTCAGAGGGTGATATAGCTGAAACTACATTATCAACTGAAACATTTGTCTCAGAACCAACCCTAGACCTCTCTCTATGAATTTCATGAATTGAGAAATTTTATCTTGTAACTTCTCACCTTCCTCCTCATCTTTCACTAACAGTCCCTTATTTTCCATGTCTAGAAGTTCATTTTGATCTACACCACTCGGTCACCCTCTCAACAATCATCATGGAGGAATATTCTTTACAATTCCTAACACACATATTAGGTCTCACAACACAACCTTATAACATTTACGTAAGATCAAAAATACACAAATCAAGTTTGAACATGTCCTTTTTCCATTTCTCTCTATAAGGTCAACACTGGGGCATTGTCACTACCATTAACCATCCTACTCCAAGGTCTTGGTTAAGAATGTTAAACACATTTTCATTAACAAGTTTCTCATTTAGACACCCAATTATTCTCTATTTTAATCATTTTACAATATTTCTCAATTCATGTTAGACACCATTTTCATTTCAACCTCACAATAAAAGAAAATAGTATAATTTCAACATTTTACCCATACCCCATTTTTCTGTGAGTGTCTAAAATGATGCATGTCAAAATTACAATGAGTGCATAGAATGATGCATGCCGACTGAACTCTGATGCCAATTTAGGCCAAGAATCAGTAATGAACATTTCTAAACACATCACACCACATGTTCGTGACCCAAGGTGAAATAATATCCAATTTTAACAACAAATAGAAATCAGAAAAATCCGATTGGAAAGTAATTAAAATATAACAACATTATTTATCATACCAAATGTACCCAATTGGAAAGTAATTAAACATTAATATAGATTATTGATATAATTAAATCAACCAATATAATTTAATTTTTTTGATATCATTTTAAACTATATCCTTTTTATTAGCCCATTTGTATGTTAATTTTACATTAACCATGGTAACCAAATTTTTAATCATAAATTGTTAATCATGTTAATATAAATGAAAAAAACTCATAAATGGAATATTTTTTATTTTATAATATATATTAAATTAAAAATTTTAATATAGTGTTTTTATGAATTTTTAATAATATAATAAAATATGATTTTGTTAAATTATAATAATTATAAAATTTTACACTATTTATTTAGTTTGACTTCAAATACAACAATACAAAATGGGAATTCAAATATAATGTTATAAAAACCTATAATATTTCATATAGATATATAAAATTAATTTAAATCATGAGATCAATAAAATTACATAAAAATGTACATTTTTTAACATATGTAATTTATTTTTCTATTAATTACATAAATATTATATTAACATTTAACATGAATTTAAGGTAATAATATAATTTCTAAAAAGTAAATATAAATTTATACATTGAATTTATTTTTATTAAGACCAAAATATACATGTATTTTCATTCATATATTTATTTTTTCTTTATATGTATATATTAAAAATATTAATTAGAAAGAGAGTGACATTTTGTAAAAATCTTTAATTTAAATCATATATAATTCAATCTCATGAAAACATGTCCATTATACAACTCTGTATATAACCAAACAATGATAATGGTCTATTATTATTATTCCCATAATTTATTTTGACATGTATATTTCATGGTTAAATCGTTATATTTTAAACCCATATTTGACTTCATTAACTCTCACCATGACAACATTGATTTTTACTATTTCAGGGTTAGTATAGTCACTATATAATTCAAAAGGAACCATAAATGGATCATGGATTATATTTTAAACAATATAAAAATATGTGGGATCATGTAATATTTTTATTAATTCTATATCATTTAATAAAATATTATTTTCTATAAAATAATTATAATGTCAATTTCAATGACTATTCATTAATTTGACTTTAATAATTTAAATATAAATCTTATAAATAAAAAAACTATTTTATTAAATCCCTATCATGTAATGAATATAAATTTATTTATCAAATTAGTTATCTAAAACATTATTTATTTTAATATTCTTAATAACATTTGTTTGGTTAATTTGTTAATAAGATAATTATTACATAAACATTGTGTAAGCATATAAAAGTAATTATTTTTAACTAAAAATTAAAAATAAGTTACCTTGTTGATTAAAACTAAATTATAATTTAAAATACTATTTATAGTCTAACATATCTTATGATACCATTTTAATGAACTTAGAACTATTAAATGTAATATTGTGATATGTTTTTATTTTCTTTAAAAAAGACATTATAAAGGTCATAATCTAACCCATGTGTCCATAAATGGTAATATAACTGAACCTTGAATAATTAAGGAATAATATTAATAATAAAATAATATTTAGACATGTTTTAGTGTCATTTTATAGTCCTTCCCCCAATATTGGTTTTCTTAATTACCTGATTTTCCCTTTATCGTGTGAAAAAAATTATTAATGTTACTATTCATATTTGTCAAAATAATAGGGAAATATTTAAAAAATAAGGACCCCCAAATTTCAAATCTGGAATCAATTTTTCAAAATTTATAAAATATATGTTACATCATTTAACTAAAATTTTATAAAAAATGAACATTGAAAAATAGTTTAATGGAAAAATTCCCCTTTTAAACCTCAAAAATGTTTTATTCCGAATTCAAGCATAAAATCAATTGAAAAAACAATAATTTTATTATATTTTATGAAAATTAAAAAATTAAATTTTAAAATTACTATAATATAATATTTTAATTATTAAATACATGAAAAGAAAATAAAATGTTAAATAAAAATCAGTATTTTTAACTATTCATTGAAAAATAAAAATAGTCATAAAATTATAATTTTTTTTCTTAGTATAAGATTTATATTATTATTTCAAAAATTATATTCATATAATAAAATAAAATTAATAAAATTTCATGAAATTTATTATATTATTCTATCAAAATATAAATAAAAATCATTCTTGAATAAAGGGTATTTGAAGAATAAATTGACTTCAATAAAATTAAGTGATTAATTTTGAAATAATTAATTTATACATTATTAATGAATGGGATCATTTTATATTTACTATTTATTTTAATACTATTTATTCCCTCCAATATAATTGCTTTGTTATAATGGTCACATAATAATAATATTTAATTTTTTGTGTATTATCGGCGTTGCATATATTGTGTTCTATAAAAAATTGTATTTCTTTGATAAAACTCAATATGTTATATTTGATCTTCCAAAAATACCAACCTTAGTTACAATATGATAATATCTAATAGAGCTCTTTCAACGATGGGGTAATTGTCTTAACTGATAAACTTTATTTTTTGCTACTCCTTTAACTCCACTAAATCAATGTTATTTATAATAAAATAACTACTTAAGTTTCCTAAATATACTAAAATGATATTATGATAATGAAATAAATATTATCCACCCTCTTACCCATCAAATTTTAGTGAAATTATTGCTCATGTGTACGTACTACTTACCGAATCCACATATAGATATAATTAATTGTCAATTACCATATTTCTTGGGAAGTTATTATGATGAGATTAATGTTTATATATAATAATATTATTTAAAGAATTAAAATTATAGAATCATAATATCATATATACTATATTATCTTCCGTTATATTTGGAAATGAAAATTTCATTTGTGCGTACATGTAGACTACTACCTCAATGAAGTGATGTGATTTGGTTTTAATTTCTACTTCACATGGATCATAATAAGGATGTATTTGATGAATTTAAATTATTTATATTATATCATAATGAATCTTTATTTTTTATGTATTATTCAACTTTCCTTTGATCCATCAATTGAAAATAAAAAAATGTTCCTACGTGCATTCGTATTAACATCTCCTTTAAGGGTGTAAACCATTTTTCTATCCTGAAATTTTATAGAAGAATATATATATATATATATATATATAATGAATATATATTATATTTATATCTTGATAAACATTCTAGAGAGGATATAATAATCATCAAATTACAAGGACCAAAACTACCAAACCATATAATACATGAAAAATGAACCAGTTATCACTCAAAAAAGCAATTTTAATAAGAATATATTAATAAAAAAGTGATAAAAGGTTATAAGTGAATGATATATGGTTTTTAATATATGATTATGGTTTTCAGAAAAAATTAAAATAAATATATATTTATTATATAATAGGTTTTAAGACATACAAATGAAGTTGGACTAGAGTTAATGGTTTTATGTTACACTATCATTATTTTTCGGGATTGTTTTTGAGTGACTTCTAATGATTAAATCATATCATATAACATTAATTAATATTATTAGTTTTATTCAAATATGGTTATTTATATATTATACATATTTTTCTTTCATTTTCACATATTTAAGTACTCATGATACTAATAAAATGTTTTAATAAAAAATTGACATTATTTTTCTCTTTAGTGAAAAAAATATATCATACAAGGCCATGTTTTCTAAAAAAATGAATAATGTTTTTTATATTATACTATAATTTATTATAGTAATTTTTACACAATTTTTAATATTTAAAAAATGGGTCTATATTATTATTTTTGTCATTAACCGAATGAGGGACTTTTTGACATTTTCTTTACAAGAGTATCATGTGAATTTTTTTTCTTTTAAATTATACACCATGAATGGAATTTCCCATCAAGAAGTCTTCTTAATGAATTTATTCTTCACAGAATGGTTTTCATGTATACATTTAATAATATTTTATTCCAAAATATATTTGAAATTTTTATATTTTAATAATGTTATTTCAAAATATAAATGTAATTTTTCTTAGTAATATACAAATAATATTTTAATTGTATTTATTTTTATCAAAGGTAACAACCCTTGATGTAACATATTCTTTACTTGGGAAATGATCCATGTATAAAACCCTTAATCATTTTATATATGGTCTATGTTTATGATGATAATATTTTTATGGAAACAATTCATTTTCCTAGGGTTATGCAATGATGAAATGATAAAGTTGTTATGGAACTTGTATTATTTTACATGGGTTATATTTTGATGAAATTTTTATGAAACCCATTTCATTTTAGGGACTTTGATATGATAATTATTTTATGATATTTGGGTGCACATATGTATGATTTTTGTTATGTGATTGGTGTGACCTATATCTCCCATTAATGTATTATGTAGAAATTTATATATCATGAGATAAAAAGGATTGGAATGGGGATTGAACCTTGTTTTTTAAGGGACTCATTCCACTATGATAGTATTGGGAGTGAATATTGATAACTATGATGGTTTACAAAGTAAACCCCATCCACTATTGTGCTAATATTATGATATCATGGATCACGTTCCTTGATTCATTTATGATTATTGTATTATGGTCTTCCAATATTGATTCCAAGACACAATATTATGATCAATAAAATTTAGGGTATGGACATAACATTTTAAACTCATGTTCTTATACCCTTATATACAGATGCGATCATTTATATCTCTCTTGACCACCCTAACTGGGAATCTGAGATCACTATATCTTATGTTTAATATCTCTAGGATATGAATAATGGTATTAAGTAGGATATTTTTATGAATGGTGATATTTAAGAAAAACATAGTGGGGTAAAATATAGATAATATAGTATAAAATTGTTTTTTTGTGAACATTTCCAATGATATTTATCCTATAAGACTATGGTGTTGATTTTTTCGATATGCAATAAATATTTCTCCAATATGACATAATATCATTGTATGATATGTATGGGTCACTATTATACTAGAAGCAAATATAATAGAAATATAAGTTATATATGATATGAATAAAAATCTAGAGATGGTGTAACCATGGACAAGGTGCATAGACCCGAATATTCAAACCAAAACATGTATAAAAATGGAACACCGAATACCAAGAATAAAGATTTTAAGGGGAAATTATTAATAATATATCTTTTAAAAATTTTAAGTTAATTATATCTTGAATTATATATGTAAATATATATCTAGAACTAATTAATAATAAATCAAATGTTATTATAAATGAGTTAAAGTGTGTGTGTAAATAATTTCATGACCTGAGGTTAGGGTTTTTGAAAAAATGAAATTTTATTTTGGGATTGAATATATTTAAATTTAAATTGTAGGAAATTTTATAAACATTATCTATTAATCCCAATATATTTAATTATAATATATTTATATCATTAATTTTAAATTATTTTTACCCTTTCCCCCTTCTTGGTTCAAAAAAATACTTAAAGTATGTTTTTATGAAATGCCAACCTTATTTCATGCTTTTTGAAGATAATCATCTCACATAAACTCCATTTTATTTAAAATTATTTAATGTTATATTTGAAATATCTAAATGATTTTTTTTCTGAAAATCCATTTTAATTATTTATAAATTAATAAATTGAATCGTTAATATGGTTGTTCATATGACCCATATTTGTATTTTTATAGTATTTAGAAAATAATGTTATCTATTTTGATATACACAGGGATTAGATTTATTTCCATTGTATTTCCTTAATCTTAAAAATAATATTAATATTTCAATGTGTTTACATAGTAAATAATATTTTAATTTTTCTTGGAATTTTAGTTCATTAGAAAGGTAACATATGAAAAGTGAAGTTTCGACATAATTTTTAATGAGTATATGAAATCAATTCATAAAATAATATTTCCCTCCATATTGAAATTCTATAAGTTTTGTTAAGCTTCAGTTTGTATATGATATTATGATTCAAATAATTTTTTTTTCTATTGATGTCTTATAATGATTCTTCATGTAATGTGACATAAAACCTTTTTCATTAACAAGGGGAAAATATCTGACTATTTAATCATGAGTGTTACCTTGTTTTATATGGATATATATATATATAATACCATTATGATATGTTTTGTTCAATTAAATACCTTTAATTCATGGAGTAATGTTATTTATATATCCCATGATATATTGACAAAAATCCAAGACATGATTGGGAATAACTCTTTCTATATCCAGAGACATGAGTATGATTTCTTATATTTATGGACATAGAATAATGGATTGACATGATTAAAAATAGTGAAATTTCAAAGATTGTGAATTTGTATTCCTAAGAGGGTTCAATACTATTTTTTGACCCATTATTGATGTTTTTTTCCGTTAAAACCCTATTAAATCATTCTTCTATATTTAGAATGATTATGAGAAATGATCTATAACATTTTTCATATCAATTTATATCATATATAAAAATAACATTATTTTGTTATCAATCCCATATGATCGTATTGTTCTCACATATAATTGATATCTCCCCTATGCAACATTACTGAGAATTTTATATCATTCTTTCATATATTTCCCTTACTATGTTTTTGAATGAATTATATATTCTAGATAATTATCTAAGGGAAATAACTATGAAGAATATTTACAGGTGTTGATGAATAATGTACACAAATAAGTTTAATATTAATAATTTTTCAAAATAATATTATCAATTATGGATTTGGGGTCATATTATTTTGATATCTTTTGAATAATCATATAAAATGATATAATATATATGTATGTAGTTATTGGGTCACCTCAGTATAGAACTAGATTCTTATAAGTAGTGTTGTTATTTATTCTCCTACAAAATTTCATAAATTTTTTTTTCAAGATAGAATAATATTGTTTTGTTATATATATTGTACGTCATATTTCATTAGGTGAAATACACGCATATGATTTCTCAAAAAGGAATATTCAATGTAATAGTTTTGATGTTTCAAATATTTAATTGTGATATATTAAAATAGGATAAAATTATTAATAACACAATTCTAGAGATATTATATAATAAGGAATTCAT
This sequence comes from Viscum album, assembly GCA_963277665.1. Classification (NCBI taxonomy): domain Eukaryota; kingdom Viridiplantae; phylum Streptophyta; class Magnoliopsida; order Santalales; family Viscaceae; genus Viscum; species Viscum album. The sequence goes on along the minus strand of OY728157.1, from coordinate 856,859,640 downwards.
TATTATTAACTTATATTACCATTATGTTATATTCCTCAATGATTTATTATTTAAATACTATAACATTATTAACAATTTTTTTAAAAAGAGACTCGAAGAAGTGCATTTTATAAAAATTATATGATTAATGATGTTTTTTCATATATTGTAAATATTAAATATGTAGAAATTTAAAATACTCTTATATATCATTTAAATTCAATAAATAAATTCATCAAACCTTCCATATAGAGTGTTGATGAAAAAATAAATTCATCATTCATGGTTATGTTAGTATGCACATATAAATGATTAACAATTCCATTTCTCAATGATTGGGATAGAAGGAAGGCCTATGATAAATTATAATTTCAGAATATAAATATTCAAATAATAAAAATATTAATTATAAAATATATCATTTCTTCTATGCATGATTGAAGGTTTTGAAAACATAACCATATCACATATTGGTGGTGGTAGTCTGCATGTATACACAATAAAATTTATTTTCATTTTCTTATTTGATTGAAAGTATTAAATAATTTTTGATTAATTAATATAAAAACATTATAGAATATTAATATTATTTAATTAATTATATTATTCTCACTAGAAGATATTTAGAATAGTATTATTATGATAAATTATTACAAATTTATAAATACTCATGCTGAGAACATAATATTTAACATAGAATTATCCATCTAAATAAAATCGTTAAAAAACTAAATGACTGTATATTCTTATAAAAATGTGAGAATCGTCTTAAATGTGAAAAATGAAGTTTTTTTAGGATTTAATTAAAAGGCATAGGTGTTATATGATTTTTTGGTAGTGATCCCATTTTTTAGTGAAGATAATGGTTATTTTAGAAGTGCTCAGTAACTTTCAGTAAATTTGAGTCACTATTCATGGTCCAAATAAAAAACAAATAAAATAATTTATCAAAGTAAAATTTTCCATGAAATGCCACTTACATAAAATATTAGGTCGGTTACTAAAAATATTAAGGCCTTTTAAATATATGAAAACTCTTTCTATAATATTTTATTTTACCATGTTTACTACTAATTTTTACCTTGGTAATTTATTTTATTGAACAAATGGATTTATCAACTAATTTGAATATTTTTATTTAGAAAATTAATGAAATGTTATAAAATTAAAACTATATTTTTATAATATTAAATTTTAAAATAAATCCATATATTTTATAAAAACATATTTGAGAAATAAAATTAATCATACAATTTTGTGTAAGATAAAATTATCAATATTATTAATTTCATAAGTTCCATGCGATTGTTGAACCATAGAGAAGAGAGGCTGAATTAAAAGTTTTCTATCATATAAATTTGAATATTATGAAATTTAAACTTTATAAATTATTACATATATTTTTCTTATCAACTTTTATAATGGAAATATAAGAATAAAATTATGATAATCTAAAAAAGGGAGACATGATTTACAAGGTTTGGCCTTAGATTGAGAACCAATATCTTTACTATGGAGACTCCCTTCTGTCCACAAAAATTCACTATTAGAAAACAGTAAGTATAAATTTTAGTTTCCTCTAATAAAATATAAATATTAGATGATATGTATAATTATTTTTAATCTAAAAAGTTTATATAGTTTTTCTTATAAAAATTATCCACAAAAAAACATATGGAACTCTGTTAATTATTCTCCCACAAATGATTATCTGATTTTCAATATCGGTAAGGATCCTCTGATATACCCATTTCTACAACTAGTAAATTTCAATTTTCCCCAGAATTTTTATGAAAACATTTCCCAGTATTTCATATTCAAAAAATATTTCCATATGTCTTTTCATTGATCTTCTATATGATACCACAGATTGAAACCTTTGTTCAGTGAATTTTTCTTAAATAAGATTGTAAAATTCAGTTGTAAAAGAATTCTGACACAAATTATATATACGTTTTAGAATTTTGTACATATAAACAGTTTTATGTACATTTGTATTTACTTTACACCCCCTTTATAATGTTTCTACTGATGTATAAATGGTATGAAACTACATTCACATTCAAACTCACTGAAAATCCAAAATCAATCACTCCCTCTTAAATGAAATTCACTATATCCTCCTCAACTCTTGGAATTTTTTTTGAATCTTAAATTCCTTTTCTCCATCCACATGTATTAATCAGTATTTCACAACATTACATGATAATAAACACAACCATAATTTAATGAATTTCAGATAGATAAAAGACAGAAGAAATGATTTGAACAACATCGATATCAGTTGGGATTTTAAAATTTCTCTTCAAAAAACGTTATCTAGTATTTCTTTGTTGGATGAAAACATTGAAAAAATTCTTCTTAATGTACTATTATTCATCTAATGAAAAAAACATCACTTCATAAAATTACTTCATGTAGTAATTATTTTGATGATTGAGAAAATAAATTTCTGTTCAACCAATCTGTGTTTCTCAATATAGTCAATTTTCATTAGCACAAATGATGAAATTTTAATTTCTTTCAAACATTTTACATTTGATGAATCTTTTATGGATGGGTATACAAATGATATATTTATATTTGGTTTCATTTCTTTAGAAACATTTTTCATATCTCCAAAACATCGAAATTTATAAAATAGTTTCAATATCTCTATAGATTGAAACATCATACAATATCTCTATTTTACATTTTTTTCATTTACTTAAAACCATTGAAGATTTTTGACTATATTTTTTCAATATACAATTATTTTTTAACATAATACTTTTCTTCATTTTGTTCACTGCTTAGATTTTTTTTTTCAGTATTCTCTCTGAATAAAAAAATTGAAATCTTAAATCCTATTACATGGATTACTCCTTTATATTTCATTCTTATTTTACCAAACTCCACAAAAATATAATAAACACGTCATTCATACCATTAGATCAGGTTTTCCTGATAATCTACATTTTTTTATCCTTTGACATCATGATAAGACCCCCTTATACAATCTCATCATCTTTCTTTGTCCAATATATATATGATAATATTTTTCTGGAATTCAATTTCATTTATCAAACATTATATAAATATTAACATTTATAATTTTTGCCTTAAAAATATTTTATCCTTTGAATTAGGAATATTTAATCACCTACATTTTTAATAAAAAAATTTAACAAAACATTTATGCTTTCTCACTTTCTCCAACAACATCATAAAATTACATTCATTGAAACAATGTTTAACGACCATATGAAAATATTTTATCAACAATAAATAAAAAAATATTTATAACTTTTATGTTGTAATAAATAATATAAAAATTTATTAGGAATACATCATAAGGTAATATAAATATGCCTCTTTGAATTTATTGACAACATTCATTAACAAATTTTTCAAATAATAATTTTCAACACTTAAAATTTTACAAAACTTATTTTTTTAAATAAATTAAATTTTAAAATACTTTCATCAAATCAAAAATATCATCATAATGAATTTACACACACAATAATACAAGATAATGTTATTTTTGTGAAGGAATTATATCTCTGAGTGATAATAATTATTTTTAATGATAAACCCCATAACATTTCATTATGAATTTTTATTTCATTAAAAATTTTTATTATTACAAAATATTAAGAGTCATTTCATAAATAATTTTACTTACTCTCCCTCTATCAAGACAAAATTGTACATATTTGTTAGGTCCACAAGGCTGAATACCCTGAGAGGGGGGGTGAATCAGGGTATGACTAATTTAAAATCAATGCCCGTTCTGATCTTGTTTCGCTGTTGAGAAAAACTCTCTTCTCTCTTTTTCCTGTTGCACAAAGTAAATAGAAAGCGAAGTATGCATAGGACACAACAATTTTACTTGGTTCACCTCAAAGGGCTACGTCCAAGGAGAATACGCCGACAAGTTGTCGGTCGTACAAAATTACACTAATCTTCACTAGCTGTGGATTACAAGGTTCGGGCTAGATCACTTCTAAGCCCAAGCTCACTGCCTTTACAGGTTTAGGGTCAGCTCACTGCTTTCCCAAGGGTCACTCCCTGTTTCTCTCTCTCTCTGGCTCACTTCCGGTGGAGAGGATCACCTTCTTCCTCTTCCTAAGCTCACTGCTCTTGGATGGAATCCACTCACAGTTTATAGACCTGTAGGTCTCTTCATTTGCATGAATGAATGCATCTTCCTCTGTGTGTATATGCTCTGTTCAAGTACAACTTTCACCCGTAGATGAATATCTCTTTGCACCGAAGGTATCGAGAAACGTACCAGCTTCCATGCAGTCCGAGAAGCACTGCTGGAACAATTCCTTACTTGGCGCGCAAGTCAATCTCGGCGCACAAGTATCGGCGCGCAAGTCACAACGGATGCGCAAGTCCTCCTCAGACACTTGCGCGACTCAAGCTTCCTCAACTCCAAACTTGCGCGACTCTCTTTTTTTTACGCCCAAACCAATATTGGAACGCAACTGCCAACCGGCGCGCAACTTCTAACACCGGCGCACAACATCAACTACTGGCGCGCAAATTCACCTGCACGACCCACACTCACCACTTGCGCGACCACCACACCTGCGCGACAGGAGCTCTGATTTCTCAAAGTGTTGAACTCCGTTGAAAATGAGGAGGGGTGGTCCAGTATTTATAGGAAATCTGACCACCCTGCGTGACGGCTCGCAAATCACCTGTGCGACCCAGTTTCGGCGCGCAAGTCCCCTGTCATTTTAGACACTTGCGCGACCAAATCCCAAACTTGCGCGAACCTCTTTACTTTGCCATGTTTTGATCTTCTGATCTTGAAAAACATATGGCGCGCAAGTTTCCTATACACCAAGTCCTCGGCAAGCAAGTCCTTTTGCCAAAAACACTTTTCTTCATTTGCCGATTTTCAGGCCCTAAAAAATGGAAAACACTGAAAAACGACGCCACCTTGTATCTGTTCTTTTGTACCGCCTCCAGATCATACATTCCTTTTATCGACGTTCTTGAATCAAACATGGATCGTTGACCTCATCTCTTGAACTCGACATTCCACCATGAAATCCTCTTTGTCAAAAAATTTTATGTCATTGTTTTGCTTTGTCAACTATCACTACTCAGATGTCCACTTTTTCAACAAACACAATCACCTCAAAAATGCTTCAATGATACCTTGAGGGATTTTTTTCCAACAATCTCCCACTTTGGGTTTGTTTAAAACTCTTCCAAAACAAAGATACGTCGTTGATTCTTCAGACTTCATTCGCCTCATTGCGATTCTGATAGCGATCAAGGATTTACTCAACACATACTCTAAGCCCACATGAGCAGTGCTCGGCGTGAGAAACAAGAGTAAATGAAAAGTTCATCAATGAATCATTTATCTCTGACATCCATTGTTGACAACAAACTGATACCAATTTGTACTAAACTGATACTAATTGTTGATGGATTTGTTGGAAGACCAATGTTTGGTTTGGAAAAAGTCTTACCACTTTCCAACACCACTATTCTGCTTTTATCACGATCCTCAGCTGTTGTGATATCTATTCTTTGATCGATCACTTCTAGCATTGTCAGATTTAATACACTCCCCCTTTCTCATTGCTCCCCCTTTCTGGCTGCTCCACCTGTCAGCTTCTCCCCGTATCTGTCATGATTTCTCAAATATCCACACTGTCTCCCAATCACTATTTTCTCCCCCTTTAATAAACACTATTTTCTCCCCCTTTGTCAACGAACCCAAAGGTCACTCCTTTGTAGTCTGTAACAGAGTAGAGAACACAAATCAGCACATTAGGGAAAAATACATCATACCTCGGGGAGGGGGGGGGGGGGTCCCACATCCACACTATTTCAAGTGCGGGGAATCGACTGAACTCCCAGAGCCAGTTGATGCCTCTCAAAATCTTCCTTGGGTAAGGCTTTTCTCAGAATGTCTGCAACCTGTAGCTCTGTAGGCACATACTCGAACTTCACGATGCCCTGCTCAACCTTCTCCTTGATGAAATGATACTTGTAATGACCCGTAAAATTCAAGGGAAATTTTTTCTTAATTTTCTTTGGAATTTTACAAGAGCGCGGTTTCAGACGGCACCAGATTCCGAGGCCCGGAGTGCCCGGAATCAATTTCCGAAGTTTGGCTCGGGTACGTTCAGTGAACGAACGGGCGGGAATTCCTAACTTTTGATCCGGTTCTCGGAATTGAAATCCGAGGGCACCGATGAACTCGCAGCACCGATATTCGCTGAAGGAGACCTTTTCTGAAGTTGCGTTTATTGCGGGACGAAAGTTAATTTTTGGGAGAATTATAAAAAGTTGAATAAAAATGTGTAACACTTTATTTTACTTTTGTTGGTTAACTTCTCTCAAAGGAAGTTAGGGGTGGGACCCACACCCACTTAACCTCCCTTGAGAGGATTAAGTGTGGTGGGACCCACACGAACCTAAACCTTCCATCTTCTCTCAAACTCCCTTTATCCCCTCTTTAAATGACATGACAAATTGTTATTTAATTTTGGAGTTATCTTATTTGAATTTCAAACCTTTGAAATTCAATTGTTAAGTTTGTGAATAAAATAAGACTCTATCTTATTTTATTTGGTTAGAATTGTTTAGCCATCTTGAGAGCTTTTGGGTTCTTCTCCTTCTTCTTCAACTTTGACGAAGAACGCTCAAGCTTTGATGAAGAACGCTCAAGCTCCGACGAAGAACGCCACTCCTCTCTTCTTCATCTTCCGTGTCAACGAAAGGGAACGCCGCTTCCTCCTCGGACTCCCTTCGTCGGCATACGAAGATTCGCCAACGACGTACCTCTTCGGATGTACCTCTTCGTCATCGGATTTGATGAACGATTACCGCGACGCCCGACCTCCGCGACGTTGTCTTCCGCGGGACGTTGAAAAATCTTCGAACCTATACCCAAGGTAGGGGTTGTTATTATTTGTTTATTTATTTATCCTTGTTCGTGGTTCTAGAATGACTAACGTGAGGATTTTAAATATGTGTTATTGATTAACGTGAGGGGGCCGGACCGCATGAACACGGACGAACCCCCTCCTTTGTTCTTGATGATTTACCTTGCGATTGAAACAAGATGGCGTGGTGTCGTCACACCACGCGGATATTCGCACGATTATATTGCGCGGCGCCGTCGCGCCGCGCCGTGGAAGGATCATCAAGGACGCGACGCCGTCGCGCCGTGTTGAAAGGAATCAAATGCGCGTCAGAGGGGCGCGGTGCCGTCGCACCGCGCCGGACGACGAACACCGTAGCCGGTTCCGGGCCGCGGCAAGACGAGAAGACCGGCGGCCGGGCCGCCGGCGTCGGAAGCCGGAAAGGGGACCGGTTTGCCGGTCCCATTGGAGAAAAACCGGCCGGCCAGGTGGCCGTCCGGATGGTCAAAGGCCGGGGGAATTTAATTCCCATGGCCAGTGCTCAAAATCCCCCCCATTTAATTGGGGGGGGGGGTTGTTTCCTTGAGGGGGGCATGCGGCCCCCCCGGTCCTCTTCAAATCAGGCCCCCCCACGAGGGGGGGGGGGGGGTTCCAAATGGCGCGGCTAAAAGTCGCGCCGCAATGCTGGAAGCGGGGGCTTTGCCCCCCGCGCACTGCATCCGTGCGGCGCCAGGCCACCGCGCCGCCGGCCAGCCGGGTCGGGTCGGACCCGGTTCGGGTCGACCCAGGGGGGGGTCGGGTCGGGTCGGCCCGGACCCGGACCCCCCGTTTCGAATCGTTTTCGGACTTTTGGCCATAACTTGAGCCACTGACCTCCGTTTGACGAACCGTCTGCGGCAACACGATCCTTGAATCCAGACGGTCGTTTAGATATATCGCACTCAAAGTTTCGGAATACTTTGAGTTCGGCCGGGTTGGTTCGTTCACGAAACCAATCGGGCCTTCGGAGCGGAAACGCTCATATCTTGAGCTACGGACATCCGATTGACGTGCCGTCAGCTTTGTTGTGTTCCTCTTAGTGAGACGGTTCTTTTGGCATACTCCACCCGAGGTTTGGACGCAGGTGGAGTATGGTCGGGTTGGTTTTGCCTTAAAAACCAACCGGGCCCCGAGGACGAAAATGCCAATAACTCTCAGACCGGGCGTCCGATCGACGCGCCGTCTGTTGCGTTGAGTTTCTGTTGACGATACGGAACTTTTGGATACATCAACTCTGGAATTTGTGACAGTTGATGTATCAGCCTCTCGGCTCATGGAGCAGACCCTCCGAACGAGCTTGCTGTGTGCGGGAACCCTAGTGCTGGCTGTGACTATTACTGTGACTACTACTGCTACTACTGCTACTGTGACTGCGACGACGACAGTACAGAGATCTTGTGTGGATTCGACGATGACGACTACAACACTCAGTGATCCTACGTGGATCAGTGCTACAGGTCCTGTGTGGGCCCGATCCTGTGTGGGTCCGATCCTGTGTGGGTCCTTGCGCTCAGCGGTCCTGTGTGAACCAGCGCCTACAGGTCCTATGTGGGCCCGATCCTGCGTGGGTCTTTTGCGGGGGTTAGTTACCTATCGATCCTTCGTGCGTCCGACGACTTAGATGGATCAGAGATCATCTTTATCGTCTTTCAAAGAAGTATACCTGTGTGAGATGAATCCTGTTGCTTTCCTGTGTGGATTGTGTTGTGCTATCCTGTGTGGATTACGTTTTGCTTTCCTGTGTGGAATACGTTTACTATCCTGTGTGGACTGAGTTGTACTTGGGCTCGGAGGTTGGAGCGTATTTGAAATTGATGACTTAGATATATGTATGGGCATATACCTAAGCAGTGTCGGTTGTTACTTCGTGATTGTTCCTTTCTTCGTGGTTTATCCTTTGTGGATTTGAGAGACCTTCAGGGGTCTCGGGGTCCCTACTGAGTAGCTTATACTCACCCCTGCACGGGCTTTGCCCGCACTACGTTGTGTTGGTTGCAGACGACGGACAGCGTTGACCTTAGCTGAGGCTTGCAGAGCAGGACGGTACCTGGAGGTGGATCACTGGGCGGGACGTGCTCGGAGCGGACGGCGGGACCCATTGAGCAGTGGAGCTATCTGTACCCACCCTTCAGGTGGGATTTCCAGTGGACAGCTCGGTGTAGCGGATTTTACTTTTCAGTTGCTGTTTTCCCTTTCGAGTTGTACTTTACTTTCAGTTTGGGTTTGTATACTGGCCCATTTACTTTTCAGCACTTCAGTTGTACTCTTCTTGTGCTTAGTGTTTACTTTCCTCTTGCTTACTCTATGGTGTTTGTTTACTTTACAAAGGCAATGCCTTCCCTTTTTACCGGGATTTACGCCTTGGTGCTAGTCGCCAGCCCCTGGCCTATGGAAGGCGGGCTTGGGGTAGTCACGGTACGGACCCCGAGGGCGGGTCGTGACAAATTGGTATCAAAGGAGTTCGGTTCTACCGCGAACTCTGATCTTTTCTAGGTGAAGCAATAATGTTTAGCATATTGAGTGTGGTTATCAGTCCAGGGAGTCAAGTGTTGGTGCGGCGGCTAACGTATCCGTACACCAGGACCCTGACTTCTGATTTCCGACTTAATGCACGAAAACATTGATTGCGTGTGTGTTTCAAAGTTTTCTTTGTGATTACTTATATCAGCTCACGAGGTATACTGTTCTGACCGTGGCGCACCTGTTTCCTTTTCAGGATGGCCCCACGACGGCTTCCAGCTAGGGTTCCGAGAGTCGAGCGTGACGACAGCCCACCAAGCGACGAGGCCTCGGTGCAGGGACCTTTGTCAGCAGTGGCACCGGCGGTAGCACTACCCACCGAGCCCCCGATGCTTCCAGCGCCAGCCGCTGACGATGCACGTCACCTCAGCGCACTGCATGAGTTTCAGCGCCAGCGACCACCCAGGTTTCACGGGGAGACGGATCCCCAGGCAGCCGAGGACTGGCTGGAGGCAGTGGTACGTGTGTTTAGGCTAGTGAGGACACCAGCAGACCTCATGGTGATCCTCGCTGCGAGCCTACTACACGCAGCAGCAGGACGATGGTGGAGCTTGATGCTCCAGGTGCACGATGAGGAATCTCTACTTTGGACGGACTTTGAGAGCCTCTTCCACTCGGAGTTCGTCCCAGCCACCCTTCGTGCGGTGCGTATCCAGGAGCTTCTTCAGCTGCGGCAGGGCAGCATGACGGCCGCTCAGTACTCGGCGAGATTTACTGATCTCTCGCGCTACTCGACCGGCATGGTACGGGACCCATTCTTTCGGGCACGGACCTTCGAGCAGGGTTTGAGACACGAGATCAGGGCATCGCTGATCTCCCTCAGCATACCGACTCAGACAGGAGTACTGGAGTGGGCCCTTCTTATCGAGAGCTTCCTTGCTGAGTCTACACCAGCGCAGCGACCCACCGCAGGGCGGCACGTGGCGGAGTCATCTGCAGCAGGCAGTCGACAGATGACTCAGGGGTCCAGACAGACCAGACCCTCAGGCAGAAGACCTCAGGGCACTGGCCCAGTAGTGCGAGCCACACAGCGAGGAGCCAGTCTTTCGAGAGGCAGACATTGCTACTCGTGCGGCGGGCAGGGCCACATGGCTCGTGACTGCCCGACCCGCCGTGCCGAGGAGCAGTAGACAGTTGAGGGACCACCAAGGTAGAGGCAGAGGGTCGACCGTGGCGGTCCGCAGGGAGGAGGCGGATGAGGTAGAGGAGCTGGATGAGCAGCCGGTGGTGGGCGACGCTTTGAGGCTCTGCCACCACCACCACCAGGAGGTCCACCCCGACCACAGGGAGCTGGCGGGCAGAGACAGGCACAGCTCCAGGAAGCAGAGGCCTACGACCACGGCGCACCCGAGATGATTCGATGTACTATCTGTGTCTACTCCACCCTTGCTGCAGTTCTTATAGACACAGGAGCGAGTCACTCTTTCATAGCCGCTGCCCTTGTTCGGAGCTCGGAGATTCCGACAGAGCCGTTGGCTCGATCCTTACGGCTAGAGACTCCTACGGGAGCAGACTCGATGATTACGCACTAGTGCCGGCAGTGTGAGCTTACTCTAGGAGGAGAGAGCTTCGGCTGGGATCTTCTTGTAGCAGCGTCGAGGCCTTACGACGTCATCTTGGGCATGGATTGGCTATCTCTGGTCCATGCGCAGATTGACTGTTTTAGGCGCAAGGTGCGATGTGTACGCACCGACGGGAGAAGGTTCACCTTCACCGGCGAGAAGGGAGCCTTAGCAGCACAGGATGGACTTCCGTGGAGGAGAGGACAGCCCATTACTCATCAGTTGGCTAGCCTCATACTTGGAGCAGTTGACGTGCGGAGTCCTGGTTTTCCTGCAGTGGTGGATCTGTTTGCGGACGTTTTTCCCGACGACGTCCCAGGGCTACCTCCTCGCAGAGAGGTAGAATTTTATATTGACTTGTACCCCGGGACAGCCCCGATATCCGCTCCAGCATATCAGATGGCCCCCGCCGAGCTTCGAGAGCTACGGGTACAGTTGGAGGACTTGCAGGGCAAGGGGTTCATCCGACCCAGTGTTTCACCCTGGGCTTCCCCGATATTGTTCGCCAAGAAGGCGGATGGGAGCCTGCAGCTTTGTGTTGACTTTCGTCACCTGAACCAGGTGATAGTGAGGAACAAGTATCCGCTACCGAGGATTGATGACCTCTTTGATCAGCTCAAGGGAGCACGGTGGTTCTCGAAGATAGACCTCAGGTCAGGCTATCATCAGCTCAGAGTCAGAGACGAGGATGTGCAGAAGACGGCCTTCAGATGTCGGTATGGCCACTATGAGTTCTTGGTTATGCCTTTCGGCGTAACCAATGCTCCAGCAGTGTTCATGGCCCTCATGAACAGGATCTTTCATCCATACCTTGATCGGTTTGTCGTAGTCTTCATCGACGACATTCTGATTTACTCTACGACAGAAGAGGAGCACGCCTATCACTTGCGAGTTGTACTAGACACACTCCGAAAGCACCAGCTTTATGGTAAGCTCTCGAAGTGCCAGTTCTGGATACGTGAGGTCCACTTCTTGGGACACGTTATCTCTGAGGCGGGAGTTGCAGTGGATCCTGCGACGATCGAGGCTGTGTTAGCATGGGAGCCACCCAGGAGCGTGACTGAGGTTCGGAGTTTCTTGGGACTAGCTGGATACTATCGGAGATTCGTGCCGGACTTCTCTAGAGTTGCGGCACCACTCATAACTTTGACGAAGAAGGGGAAACCCTTATTGTGGTCAGACAGATGTCAGCAGAGTTTCCAGGAGCTGAGACAGAGATTGACCAACGCACCTATCTTGAGGTTGCCCGAGGAGGGAGTAGGGTACGTAGTCTACTGCGATGCATCAGGGACCGGACTCGGATGTGTTCTGATGCAGGAGCGGGCAGTGATCGCCTATGGATCACGTCAGTTGAGGCCACATGAGCAGAACTACGCTATCCATGACCTGGAGTTAGCAGCAGTGGTCTTCGCTCTGAAGACATGGCGACACTATCTGATGGGCGAGCGCTTTACAGTCTTTTCCGATCATCAGAGTCTCAGGTATATCTTCTCGCAGAAGGACCTGAACCTGAGACAGCGACGATGGCTTGAGTTCCTCCAGGACTATGACTTTGAGATAGTATATACTCCTGAGAAGGGGAACGTAGTAGCTTATGCCCTTAGCAGGAGGACGGGCATTCAGCTACTTGAGGAGGCAACAGAGCAGCTAGTCTCTTTACAGATATCCTTCATGGATAGAGATGGAACAACCTTCCTCCAGTCTCTCACAGTCACCCCTCCACTACTGCAGTGGGTTAGAGAGGCACAACGTGAGGACGCTGACTATGAGACACGGCGTGCACAGATATCCTCGGGACAGGCACCTGATGGTTTCTCCCTTGGAGCCGAGCACGATATCCTTTTCAGAGGACGTACCATGGTACCAGTCGCTTTGCGAGAGGAAGTGCTGAGAGAGTTTCACACTTCTCCTTTGGCGGTACATCCTGGAGTGGCGAAGATGTACCAGGACCTCAGACGATAGCACTGGTGGCCGGGCATGAAGAAGGCTGTAGCAGAGTTCGTTTCTCGATGCCTCACCTGCCAGTAGGTGAAGGCAGAGCATCAGGTACCAGCAGGCTTGGTACAGCCCTTGGATGTTCCGGAGTGGAAGTGAGACGGAATATCTATGGACTTCGTGACTGGACTTCCACGCACTTCCAGAGGTCACGACTCCATCTGGGTGATTGTTGACCGACTCACCAAGTCGGCACACTTCTTACCCATTAGAGAGCAGGGCTCAGTGGAGAGCTTGGGACGTCTCTACGTTCAGGAGATTGTGCGGCTCCACGGTCTACCATCATCTATCGTCTCCGATCGAGATGCTCGCTTTACTTCCCGGCTTTGGAAGGGGTTACAGGAGGCGTTCGGGACGCAGCTACGTCTGAGAACAACCTTTCAACCTCAGACGGATGGTCAGACGGAGAGGACCATTCAGACTCTCGAGGACACGCTCCGCGCATGTGTCCTTGACTTTGGTCGTAGCTGGGAGGACCACCTACCCTTGGTGGAGTTTGCGTACAATAACAGCTAACACTCCACCATCGGGATGACACCGTACGAGGCATTGCACGACCGACCTTGTAGATCTCCTTTGTGCTGGACAGACCCTGGGGAGTCAGCACTTGTGGGACCGGAGATGGTCCAGGTCATGACAGAGAAGGTCCAGGTCATCCAGGAGCGGATGAGGACAGCTCAGAGCCGGCAGAAGTCATATGCTGACAGGAGGCGGAGGCCATTGGAGTTCGAGGATGGTGACCACGTCTTCTTGCGGGTCTCACCTCGACGTGGTATTCAGAGATTTGGCCGAGGCGGCAAGTTATCTCTGCGCTTCATCGGACCCTTCCAGATCCTCAGCAGGATTGGCGAGGTGGCTTATCGCCTGGCTCTACCACCTCAGTTGCACCGGGTGCACGACGTCTTCCACGTGTCTCAGCTGAGGAGATACGTGCATGACCCAACTCACATCATTGACCATGGAGAGCTTGACGTTGACGATGGGGTGACTTTTATGGAGGTCCCAGTGGAGATAGAGGATCGACAGGAGCGGGTCCTACGTGGGCGATCGATTCCTCTTGTGCGCATAAGATGGCAGCACGAGAATCTCCAGGAGAGAACATGGGAGCGGGAGGCTCAGATGCGTGCTCAGTCCCCTCATTTGTTTCCCTAGTTTTTGATGTATCTTTACGGGGACGTAAAGCCCTGAGGTGGGAGTAATGTAAAGACCCGTAACATTCAAGGGAAATTTTTTCTTAATTTTCTTTGGAATTTTACAAGAGCGCGGTTTCAGACGGCACCAGATTCCGAGGCCCGGAGTGCCCGGAATCAATTACCGAAGTTTGGCTCGGGTACGTTCAGTGAACGAACGAGCGGGAATTCCTAACTTTTGATCCGGTGCTCGGAATTGAAATCTGAGGGCACCGATGAACTCGCAGCACCGATATTCGCTTAAGGAGACCTTTTCCGAAGTTGCATTTATTGCGGGACGAATGTTAATTTTTGGGAGAATTATAAAAAGTTGAATAAAAATGTGTAACACTTTTTATTTTACTTTTGTTGGTTAACTTCTCTCAAAGGAAGTTAGGGGTGGGACCCAGACCCACTTAACCTCCCTTGAGAGGATTAAGTGTGGTGGGACCCAAATGAACCTAAACCTTCCATCTTCTCTCAAACTCCCTTTAACCCCTCTTTAAATGACATGACAAATTGTTATTTAATTTTGGAGTTATCTTATTTGAATTTCAAACCTTTGAAATTCAATTGTTAAGTTTGTGAATAAAATAAGAATCTATCTTATTTTATTTGGTTAGAATTGTTTATCCATCTTGAGAGATTTTGGGTTCTTCTCCTTCTTCTTCAACTTTGATGAAGAACGCTCAAGCTTTGACGAAGAACGCTCAAGCTCCGACGAAGAACGCCGCTCCTCTCTTCTTCGTCTTCCGTGTCAACGAAAGGGAACGCCGCTTCCTCCTCGGACTCCCTTCGTCGGCATACGAAGATTCGCCAACGACGTACCTCTTCGGACGTACCTCTTCGTCATCAGATTTGACGAACGATTACCGCGACGCCCGACCTCCGCGACGTTGTCTTCCGCGGGACGTTGACAAATCTTCGAACCTATACCGAAGGTAGGGGTTGTTATTATTTGTTTATTTATTTATCCTTGTTCGTGGTTCTAGCATGACTAACGTGAGGGTTTTAAATATGTGTTATTGATTAACGTGAGGGGGACGGACCGCATGAACACGGCCGAACCCCCTCCTTTGTTCTTGATGATTTACCTTGCGATTGAAACAAGATGGCGTGGTGCCGTCGCACCACGCGGATATTCGCACGATTATATTGCAAAGCACCGTCGCGCCGCGCCGTGGAAGGATCATCAAGGACGCGACGCCGTCGCGCCGCGTTGAAAGGAATCAAATGCGCAGCGGAGGGGCGCGGTGCCGTCGCACCGCGCCGGACGACGAACACCGCGGCCGGTTCCGGGTCGCGGAAAGACGAAAAGACCGGCGGCCGGGCCGCCGGCGTCGGAATCCGGAAAGGGTACCGGTTTGCCGGTCCCGTTGGAGAAAAACCGGCCGGCCAGGTGGCCGGCCGGATGGTCAAAGGCCGGGGGAATTTAATTCCCCCAGCCAGCGCTCAAAAGCCCCCCCCCATTTAACTGGGGGGGGGGGGGTTTCCTTGTGTGGGGCAGGCGGCCCCCCCGGTCCTCTTCAAAGTAGCCCCCCCACGAGGGGGGGGGGGTGGGGGGCGGTTTCCAAATGGCGCGGCTAAAAGCCGCGCCGCCTTGCTGGAAGCGGGGGCTTTGCCCCCCGCGCGCTGCATCCGTGCGGCGCCAGGCCGCCGGCCGGCCGGCCGGCCGGGCCGGGTCGGACCCGGGTTGGGTCGACCCGGTTCGGGTCGACCCAGGGGGGTCGGGCCGGGTCGGCCCGGACCCGGACCCCCCGTTTCGAATCGTTTTCGGACTTTTGGCCATAACTTGAGCCACGGACCTCCGTTTGACGAACCGTCTGCGGCAACACGATCCTTGAATCGAGGCGGTCGTTTCAATATATCGCACTCAAAGTTTCGGAACACTTTTAGTTCGGCCGGGTTGGTTCGTTCACGAAACCAACCGGGCCTTCGGAGCGGAAACACTCATATCTTGAGCTACGGACGTCCGATTGACGTGCCGTCAGCTTTGTTGTGTTCCTCTTAGTGAGACAGTTCTTTTGGCATACTCCGCCCGAGGTTTGGACGCAGGTGGAGTACGGTCGGGTTGGTTTTGCCTTAAAAACCAACCGGGCCCCGGGGACGAAAATGCCAATAACTCTCAGACCGGGCGTCCGATCAACGCGCCGTCTGTTGCGTTGAGTTCCTGTTGACGATACAGAACTTTTGGATACATCAACTCTGGACTTTGTGACAGTTGATGTATCAGCCTCTCGGCTCATGGAGCGGACCCTCCGAACGAGCTTGCTGTGTGCGAGAACCCTAGTGCTGGCTGTGACTGTTACTGTGACTACTACTGCTACTACTGCTACTGTGACTGCGACGACGACAGTACAGAGATCCTGTGTGGATTCGACGACGACGACTACAACACTCAGCGATCCTACGTGGATCAGTGCTACAGGTCCTGTGTGGGCCCTATCCTGTGTGGGTCCGATCCTATGTGGGTCCTTGCGCTCAGCGGTCCTGTGTGAACCAGCGCCTACAGGTCCTATGTGGGCCCAATCCTGTGTGGGTCTTTTGCGGGGGTTAGTTACCTATCGATCCTTCGTGGGTCCGATGACTTAGATGGATCAGAGATCATCTTTATCGTCTTTCAAAGAAGTATACCTGTGTGAGCTGAATCCTGTTGCTTTCCTGTGTGGATTGTGTTGTGCTATCCTGTGTGGATTACGTTTTGTTTTCCTGTGTGGAATACGTTTACTATCCTGTGTGGACTGAGTTGTACTTGGGCTCGGAGGTTGGAGAATATTTGAAATTGATGACTTAGATATATGTATGGGTATATACCTAAGCAGTGTCGGTTGTTACTTCGTGATTGTTCCTTTCTTCGTGGTTTATCCTTTGTGGATTTGAGAGACCTTCAGGGGTCTCGGGGTCCCTACTGAGTAGCTTATACTCACCCCTGCACGGGCTTTGCCCACACTTCGTTGTGTTGGTTGCAGACGACGGACAGCGTTGACCTTAGCTGAGGCTTGCAGAGCAGGGCGGTACCTGGAGGTGGATCACTGGGCGGGACGTGCTCGGAGCGGACGGCGGGACCCGTTGAGCAGTGGAGCTATCTGTACCCACCCTTCAGGTGGGATTTCCAGTGGACAACTCGGTGTAGCGGCTTTTACTTTTCAGTTGCTGTTTTCCCTTTCGAGTTGTACTTTACTTTCAGTTTGGGTTTGTATACTGGCCCATTTACTTTTCCACACTTCAGTTGTACTCTTCTTTTGCTTAGTGTTTACTTTCCGCTTGCTTACTCTGTGGTGTTTGTTTACTTTACAAAGGCAATGCCTTCCCTTTTTACCGGGATTTACGCCTTGGTGCTAGTCGCCAGCCCCTGGCCTATGGAAGGCGGGCTTGGGGTAGTCACGATACGGACCCCGAGGGCGGGTCGTGACAATACTTGATCTCAATGTGCTTTGTCCTGGAATGATGGACATGATTTTTGCTAAGATTTATAGCACTTGAGTTGTCACACTGGATTCCGATCGGAGACTTCACTTCAACTCCCATATCTTTAAGCTGCTGCTTCATCCACAATAACTGTGTGCATGCTTGAGTGGCTGCAATATACTCAGCTTATGCGGTGATTAATGAAATGCAATCCTGCTTCTTGCTCAGCCAAGAAATACATAGTCCTCCAAGATAAAATGCACCTCCAGATGTTGATTTCCTGTCATCTGCTGAACCGGCCCAGTCTGCATCAGTATATCCCAATAATTCTGTCTGAGACTTGTCGTTATATGTCAGCCCGAAGTCCACTATGCCCTTGATATACCGAAGTATTCTTTTCACTGCAATCATGTGACTTTCCTTGGGATTACTTTGATATCTCGCTGCTTGGCATGTGGAGAAAACAATATCAGGCCTTGTCGCGGTCAAGTACAACAGACTTCCGATAATTTTCCTATATTCTGTGATATTAACTGCCTTGCCATCCTCATCTTTTGATAATCTCATCTGGGTAGAAACTAGAGTCTTCATCTCCTTGGAATTATCCATTCCAAACCTTCTTAGAACCTCCTTGGCATATTTGGATTGAGAAATAAAAGTGCCATTACATCCTTGTGTCACCTGTAAACCAAGGAAAAATGTTAGATCTCCAATCATTGACATTTCAAACTCATTTTTCATGAATTTGGAGAACAGTCTGCATTGAGCTTCATCTGATCCGCCGAATATTATTTCATCAACATAAACTAGCACCATCATCCGTTGATTACATTCATTACTAAAATAGATATTGCAATCAACTCCTCCACGCTGAAAACCAAGCTTCTTCAAATACTGATCAAGCCTTGAGTACCATGCTCGTGGTGCTTGTTTCAGCCCATACAATGCCTTCTTCAGCCTGCAAACTTTGTTCTCATTCTCATGAATAAGAAAACCATCTGGCTGCTCAATGTACACCTCTTCTTCCAGAACCCCATTCAAGAATGCGGATTTGACATCCATCTGGAACACTTTAAACTTTCTTTGAACTGCTATGGCCAAGAATAATCTGATTGTTTCCAGCCTTGCAACTGGTGAAAATGTCTCATCAACATCTATTCCTTTGATCTGGGAGTACCCCTTTCACACTAGTCATGCTTTGTTTCGAATCACAGTTCCATCTTCATTCATCTTGTTGCGATAGACCCATTTAGTCCCAATGACATTCTTGTCTGCTGGTCTCGAAACAATCTCCCATGTCTGGTTCTTCTCAATCTGATCAAGCTCTTCATTCATAGCTTGAACCCAGTTTTCATCTTCAGCTGCATCGGAAAAACATTTCGGCTCCACTTGAGATAAAAATGATTTCTGCTGTAATGACTTCATTCTTCAAGTCTAAACTGGTGCTGTCTGGTCACCAATGATATTATGCCTATCAATTTCAGCTTGACTCTTTGGCTTCCTTGCAGATATAGACTTGACACTTTCTTTTTCATCATCAGTATCTTCTTCTGATTCATCCTCTGCAACTTATGCCCCCCTGTGTTGCTTTCCTCATCATCACTTTCATCCAAGAACTGTTCACTGGATCGTTGAGTATTCTGTTCATTTTCAACTATAGTGACATCATCGCTCTCAACGATTTTTCCCAGCCTCTTGTTGAAGCATTTATATGCTTTACTTTTCCCTGAGTATCCAAGGAATATCCCTTCATCTCCTCGTGCCTCAAACTTCCTATGATTTTCTTTGTTGAGAATGAAACACTTACTTCTAAAGATTCAAAAGTATTTCAACGTTGGCTTCTTTCCATACCGTAGTTCATATGGAGTCTTCCCTTTCTTCGGACAAAACAGAGACCTGTTTGAAACATAGACCGATGTTAAAATGGCTTCCTTCCAAAATTTCTCTGGTAGGTCCTTATCAATAAGCATTGTTCTGGCCATATTGTTGATGATCCGATTTCTTCTTTCAACCACTCCATTCTGTTGGGGAGTTCTTACTGATGATACTTGATGCCTTATACCATGTTTCTCGAGATAGTTTTCAACCTGACTGTTTGTAAATTCTGTACCATTATCAGTACGAAATTTCAGGATTTTCTGCCCAAGCATCTTTTCTGATTCCCTCCTATACTGCTTTATACAACTGAACACCTCTGTCTTATGGGTAATGATGAATACCCAGGCCATTCTTCTATAATCATCAATGAAAAGAACATAGTACCTTTGCCCATTTATAGCTCGTGGTGAAATAGGTCCACATACATCAGTATGAACCAATTCAAGCACTCTAGTTGATTTCTATTCTTTTGGCCTGTATGTCTTTCTGATGATCTTCCCTTGTTGGCAAGCATCACACGTATGAGTGCGATCACATGATAGTTTAGGAAGGTCTCTAGCAGCATCAAATTTTACGAGATCCTCCATATATGGTTGGAATAGATGACCAAGTCGCTTATGCCACAACTGGTTTTCTTCCTCTCTGGATAAAAGACAAGTACCTTCTTCCCCACCTACAAGGTAGAGATTTCCCTTTGACCTTTTTCCCTGCAGAACAGCTGCTCCATCATTTCCTTTCACAACACACATCTTCTTGGTAAATTTGATAGAGTGCCCAGAGTCACATAGTTGACTGACACTGAGTAAGTTATGACTGAGACCCTCTACTACCAAGACATCAGTACGTCTCATCTCTTTTTCCCCAAACTGGCTTTCCCTGAGCCAACAATCTTCATGCCTTCATCATTTCCAAATTTGACAACTCCTTCTTTGTCATATTTTATGCCTGTAAAAAGATCCTTATTACCCGTCATGTGGGATGTGCAACCACTATCAAGGATCCAAACACCAGATCGATATGATGCTTTAAGGGCAATCTCCGCCACCACAGCCTTCTCATTTTTATTCTTCTTGGTCCATACTTTTTCTTTCACACTCGGCATGGATTGAGACTTCTGTTCTTTCTCAGAGTATGATGGACCACCCTCATCTTGAAGAGCTGCAAATCTATTCTGAACTTTTAACTCACTTGTTGGTTTATTGATCTTCTACTTGCGAACATTTTGATTCTGCTTTGACACATTTCTCTGAATGGTTGAAGTGCAATACCTAGCCATGTGTCCAAATCCTCCGCACCAAAAGCAGTGTCCTTCAAAATGTGTTCTGGAAAACCGTTCTCTGTTTGGCTGCCATCTCTGTTCATGTTCCCTTCTGTATCTCTTGGCTATGGAACACACATACTGTGAATGTCCCATTTTCCCACAGCAATAACACCTGATATAGGATGCATTCCCTCGTGATATTTCAGCACTACGATTTTCCCTTTGAGATCTCTGAATATTCTGATTTTGTTTTGTGCCCAAATCAACCTTCACTTTCGGGATGAGTTCTTGCGGTCTGACTGCAATTGTCGCAAATTTTTGTTCTTGACTAAGCCCAGAAACGACCTTAACATCTGAGCTCAATTGCTTCTTCTTCCGTACTGAACTTCTAGGCTCCACTTTCATCTTCTCTGTCTTCTGAATGGCCTGCTTTTCAGATATCACATTGGGGGTCAAGAGTTTATCTTGATCCTTAAGTTTTTGTCGTAGACTGACCACTTCTTCTTCAAGCTCCTTGATACGTCTAACCTGATCTTTTCCTGTGTTGGTCAAACAATCAATTTCCTTCTTTTGTTCCTCAACTTTAATCTTGTACTCAACAATATTTTCTGAGTTCTCTGGTGTTGAGGATTTTAGTCTTTCAATTTCTTCTAACAGCTCAGACATTTCTTCATCCTGTTGTTGCATATAGTGTTTGGCATCACGAACCACTTTATTGGCTTTTTTCGTTTTTGCTCTCCAAATGTCTATCTCCTCAAGAGCTGCTTCCAATTCGGCTTCCATATCAACTCTCCCTTCAATTTCTTCTTCTTCTTTAGCATCATCTTCTTCTCCCTTTTGAGAACTACCAACAATCGCCACCAAGGCATTTACCCCATGATCTCTGCAATTTTCAATTTCCTCAACCTCTTCATCCTCAGACTCATCTGAACTTTCAAGTTCTTGTGAGAGAAGATTCTTTTTCTTGAAGAAATTTCTCTTGAATTGCTTCTTCCCTTTCACAAAAGATGAAGTTTTCTTCTTGGTAATTTCAACTTCATCATCATCACCATCTTGAAACTTCTTTGGGGATCTTTCCGCAAGATGACCAACCTTTCCACATCAAAAACATGCTAGTGGAAGTTTACCTTTAAATTTTCCTCTTCCTCTTTGTAGATTTGAAGAAAGAATTGACATCACCTCATATGTCTCTTCTTCTTCATTAGAATATTCAATGCTGAGCTTCTTCATGGCCTTAAATTCCACCTCTTTAGACTTCCCATTTTCCACAGCCTCATTATCATCGTTCCTTATTTCATATGCAACCAAGGTACTGTGAAAATTGTCCAATGTCATCTCCTTTGGATATTTATCTTCTAGTACTGAAACTTTCGGATTGAACCGAGGTGGAAGTTTCCTCAAGATGCGCTTTACAATCTTTATGTCTTCAATGACTTCTCCAAGACCTCGCATATCTTCCACAACAATTTTACCCTGTCAAAGAATGCATCAACAGACTCATTCGGGTTCATTTTCAGATCTTCATATTTTATCCACAACACCTGCAGCTTTTCCTCTCTGAATTTTGTGTCCCCTTCATATATATTCAAAAGCTTTTCCCACATGGCATGTGACGTTTTTCATGACATCACCATCGTGTAGATGGGATTGGAAAGGGCTCCCCCTAAGGCATTGATTGATTTGGAATCAGCATCCAACTCTCTTTGCTCAGCTTCTGATAAAGCACCACTATTAATATCAGCTGTGATACCATGCATAGCTGCTGAAAACACATCCATTCCCAAGGATCAGAAATAGTGTTGAATCCGATTCTTCCATATCTGAAAATTATATCCGGCGAAGATTGGAATCCCTTTATGATTGGTGACCTCCATTGAGAGAAGAACAACTTTCAACCTTTCCCTATGATACCAATTGTTAGGTCCACAAGGCTGAATACCCTGAGAGGGGGGGTGAATTAGGGTATGACTAATTTAAAATTAATGCTCGTTCTGATCTTGTTTCGCTATTGAGAAAAACTCTCTTCTCTCTTTTTCCTGTTGCACAAAGTAAATAGAAAGAAAAGTATGCAAAGGACACAACAATTTTACTTGGTTCACCGCAAAGGGCTACGTCCAAGGAGCATACGCCGACAAGTTTCCGGTCGTACCAAATTCCACTAATCTTCACTAGCTGTGGATTACAAGGTTCGGGCTAGATCACTTCTAAGCCCAGGCTCACTACCTTTATAGGTTTAGGGTCAGTTCACTGCTTTCCCAAGGGTCACTCCCTGTTTCTCTCTCTCTCTGGCTCACTGCTGGTGGAGAGGATCACCTTCTTCCTCTTCCTAAGCTCACTGCTCTTGGAAGGAATCCACTCACAGTTTATAGACCTGTAGGTCTCTTCATTTTCATGAATGAATGCATCTTCCTCTGTGTGTAGATGCTCTTTTGAAGTACAACTTTCACCCGTAGATGAATATCTCTTTGCACCGAAGGTATCGGGAAATGTACCAGCTTCCACGCAGTCTGAGAAGCACCGTTGGAACAATTCCTTACTTGGCGCGCAAGTCAATCTCGGCGCGCAATTATCGGCGCACAAGTCACAACGGACGCACAAGTCCTCCTCAGACACTTGCGCGACTCAAGATTCCTCAACTCCAAACTTGCGCGACTCTCTTATTTTTACGCCCAAACCAATATTGGCGCGCAACTGCCAACCAGAGGGAAACTTCTAACACCGGCGCACAACTTCAACTACTGGCGCGCAAATTCACCTGCGCGACCCACACTCACCACTTGCGCGACCACCACACCTACGCGACGGGAGCTCTGATTTCTCAAAGTGTTGAACTCCGTTGAAAATGAGGAGGGGTGGTCCAATATTTATAGGCAATCTGACCACCCTGCGCGATGGCATGAAAGTCACCTGCGCAACCCAGTTTCGGCGCGCAAGTCCTCTGTCATTTTAGACACTTGCGCGACCAAATCCCAAACTTGCACGAACCTCTTTACTTTTCCATATTTTGATCTTCTGATCTTGAAAAACATATGGTGCGCAAGTTTCCTATACACCAAGTCCTCGGCGCACAAGTCCTTTTGCCAAAAACACTTTTCTTCATTTGCCGATTTTCAGGCCCTAAAAAATGCCAAACACTGGAAAACGGCGCCACCTTGTATCTGTTCTTTTGTACCGCCTCCAGATCATCCATTCCTTTTATCGACGTTCTTGAATCAAACATGGATCGTTGAACTCAGATCTTGAACTCGACATTCCACCATGAAATCCTCTTTATCAACAAATTTTTATGTCATTGTTTTTCTTTGTCAACAATCACTACTCAGATGTCCACTTTGTCAACAAACACAATCACCTCAAGAATGCTTCAATGATACCTTGAGGGATTTTTTCCCAACAATATTCACTAAAATTTTCAACATTATTGATATCATTGTGGAGGAAACATGGGTGGGGGAAACATGGGTGGAGGGAACATACTTTTATTATTTTACTATGAATTTCATAAAACAATATTTCTTACTATTCCAATACACGTGATGATGTTTCCATGGACTTTGAAATCACACATAGAGGGGTGTGAAATAGATTTGACAAATTTTTGCAGAATTGTTTTTTACCTTTTAATTAAAGACTCTATCACTTTTCATCATGGGTATATTATGCATGCAATGAAGAATTTAAATAAACCATAACACAAAATATTTTTACAAGGTTTGGTACTAAGTCCTACATCCATTCCTTATTGGTTAGACCACCCAACATGGATTATATACTATTATATTGTTTTCAGTTGCAATGGTTCAGCCAGAAATTGGTTATACACCACACTAATTGATCCTATAGATGATTTTGGTTATACACCCTAGTAATTCAACTCTTCTACCTCATTTGGTTAGTCCTCGCAATAGTGCGACTGTTTAGACCCCAGTCTCTTTTGAGCCTCTTTAGTAACTAGTTATACCCTCCAGTCACAATCTCCAACACCTTAGAAGTTGTGATCCATATATATGTTGATCACTTGATTATACTCCACAAGCTAGATAGATTACACTGGCTTGTGTACAACTTCATGATTCCTTATACTGACTCTGGGCTTTCTCAAATAATTATGAACACTGAATATGATTAGCTAACTCAACAAAAATATTCTCAGGTAATAATTCTTTCTTATGATGAATACTCGTCTCACTAATCACTAAAAAACAAATAAAAAATATTTTGTAATGCTGATAGAATAACTGATCTGTACTCAGTCTCAGACACTGCACATTAATTAGAAAATGTTAATTCAACGTTCAAATCTTCAAACTTCATGAATGTACATAATACAATACATGGATGTATCACTTTATTCATGTATTATTTCAAGTTCATGCTAACCATATTGTATCATTATTTTCACATATATTTTCCACATTTCATACACAAAATCACATACACTATTCACTTTTTTTTTGCACTCTCCATAAATGAATACTTGTATAGGAACATACATTTTACACTTACTGACAACATACACATTGTTCCCCTTGAGAAATAACTTTCACACATACTGTTAACATGCATGTATTTAAAAAAATCATGTGCATAAAAAACATGCATGAAACCTTCTTTTCACACAAGTTTCATAATATTTTTGTGTTCAGCAATGGAACATTAACTGTATAATTTTCTTCATTCATGAAAAAATATGAATGGATATGATATGATAATTCAAGAAATTACTTATTTACAAAATTCAGTGTGAGAATACACTGTTCATGGATCCTAAACAATGTTTTCACAAATTAAACAAAAACCGGTTCAGTATTCTTAGCACAAGAGAAATTACTATTATCACCTATGTGAAAATGTTTATTAAAATTAAAAAACAAGAGAACATGGATCATTACATAACCCAAGAAGATATAATGTTCAGTAGCTTCACAAATCATTATTATTCTCACAGCTATTCGACTGTTCCAAGAGTATGTCGAATTATCCCTAGATTATTCAACTTATTTATGAAAATAAGATATGCGTGGATCCTTCAAGAAACCGAGTTTTCATATAACTATTTATATCAAAAAACATCTATAAGATGTGAGATAAAACACAAACACCAACTAAGACTGGAATACGATATTTATTGGCATAATAAATCACTAAAAAACATTCTATAATTACTTAAACTCTTTATTCAGTTTGATCTTCAGACAATATAGTATGAGTTTTGGTGAACATAAGCTCTGAAGAGAAGAAGATTATCGAGAAATATTTATAAATAAGGAAACCGAGTGAGGTCAAATGGATAATCTAGAAGAAACTAGGATAGATCTGATGGTTGTGGGCTTGATGAGTAATCTAATAGTTGGGATATTTTAATAGGAAGATCCAAGAGCTACGATGAATTCCGATTTAAAAAACATGAGGCCACATAGAAACACCTTCAATACTGGTGTTCCTTTATAATACAAACCATGATAGCCATATCCCAATAAATATTTTCTCCCTCTCCAGTACCACACTGTATTGGTTCTTTGCGAGTGTGCTCTTGTTCCCATCTCTACTGTAGTTTCACCCCACATGATGGGGTTATTCCACTGAAATGCCTCACATAGGTGTACCCATATGTCTATGCATTACCTAGGCCTCATTATCACTAGTTGGGGGTGAGATCAACCTCCAATATAGTGTCATGTGATGCTTCATTATCTGGTTGGCTAGGTGTGGCTTAATTTTTTTAATGAACTTATTCAAAAAAATATAACCACAATCTATAGACCAACTAACTCAAATACTCATATGAAATATAATATTTTGGATGAAACTCTTTAAAATGTTATAAAAATTGTGCATCCATTTTTAAATGTCTTAGAACAAAGAATTAACTCTGCAATCCTCACATTTAGGATTCATTAACTTCTCATATTCTTAATTGATTGAAAACAATTTCAACGTCAACAAATAATTTGGCCTCTTCAATCTCACCATTTGGATTTTTTGTCAATACCCAATTCATCATATAAATGAATGAAATATTCTCCCCATTATTAACAATAAAGCTAATGTTATAGGCATGAGAATGATTTCTCATTATCAAAACTCAAGTTGTTAAAATATCCTCTTCACTTATGAAACATGATTACTGAATTACTTTTGAGAAGGATGGAATCACTACTAAATTAGAAAAGAGCTAAAATCAATAAAATATAAGTCTTTATGATCAACACATTGTTTAGAAAAAAAGAGTCCTCAAATTTAACCTCTATGATGTCAATTGACTTCAATCTTGTGATACCAATCACTGAAACTCCATTTTAGGAATTTATTAAAATATTTTTAACTAATTACCTGTATACATCTTACCAAATAGATCAGAAAAATTCAATTTAAAGAATGTATTTAACTTTTAATATTATGTTTTTTATTTTTTGTCAAGTATTAAATCACTCCCCATTTTTTAGATTGAATTTTAAATATGAAAATGGGATAATGTAACCATCATAACTCAAGGACGAGAATATTTATTTTCTAGAAAATAATCTTTTAGAATTATCATATGAAATACACAATTGAACTTCTGATATTATTAAGAATACAATTGAGGTTGAAATATCTGATGGATGATCCTCTGTGCTTCCCCTCAAAAGATGCACTAATCACTTCTTCATCATGATTTAATTTATTCAATAATAAATTCCATTTATATTTTAAAATTATCTGAGACATTGTAATAAAATAACATAGTACCAATATTTTTCTATGATGGGCATCTTTCTAGCTATAAAAAAATAATATATTTTATAAATTTAAGTTTCCCTTTTAATATATGCTTCACTTTAAACTCTATATATGAAAAAAGAAAACCCATATATATATATATATGAGAATAAGGTGGTTCTTCAATTCTCCTCAGTTAGAGAAACATGACTGAGAGTTTCTTATCAACCCAAAAAAATTCTAAGATGAAAAAGGCTTCTTCATATTTTCTAGCAATGAAATTTCATTTCTATCTACATGATCCATCATTCTTTCCTCTTCTAACTATTCAAGCCATATTATCAAACACTCTTTAGGAACAATCTTAGTGTTCACTCTATGTGTAGAGTTAATTTTCCTAGATTTTGAAGTAACAAATAATTTCCCATTAATTTTTCAATAATTATTTTTGACCAAATATCAATGTAAAGTTTTTTTACTTGAATGTAAAAACATGTTGAATATTTCACAAACTTCATTAGAATTCAATATGTTACCACATTTAGGAAACATTTTAGATTCCACATTAGTAATTTCATTCACCAAATCAATATTTATATTTCTATTCTAAACCTATTCTTTCTTTTATTATATCTTTCTTCTTTTAGTATGAATGTTCATGTCTAATTTACAATGGTCCATATTGTGGCCTTTATTACCAAAATAGAAACATATTTTTTTTGGTGATGCACCCTTCACATCAATTATCACAAACTTCTTAGGTGTTGTTTGTTTGATAACTTTTTTCCTCTATTCACATCTTAAGGCCGACCAGTCATCTTCATATCTTACCAGATTCTCTTTATTTTTTGGTATTCTATTCACATCATCAAATGATTTGTGCATGATTGGTACACACTATAACATATCACAATGGTTCCCACATTTATTTTAATAAAAAAAATTCAAAGTAAAAAATATATGCTCATGACAAACTAATTGTCTTTTTATGAACTCTACTTCTATTTTGTAGGTTCCAATTTTTCTTCAGAATTGTTACCTATAAAGATAGTCATTATTTAATTTTCAAATAGTTATATATTGTGGAAATAGTTAATTTCCTGATTCCCAAACATCCAAAAACACCAACAATAGCTAACAAATCAGGACTTCTTATTTTGTGTTAAATTCAAACTATCATTGAAATTTTTCTCTTTATGGAAATCACAATTATTCTTGTATGATTTAACTGGGGAACAAGAATTTATACATATATTAACATCCATATTTGAATATTTTGTGGATTCTTGAGTTTGTTTATTAACCTACTTTTTCCCATATTAAAATTTTGAATCTATAATAGTCAACAAGACTACATTTGTACACACAGATTCATCAGGACAAAGGTTTACCATCTTCAATGAGCCAATAGTATATTTATCATTATATTATCTCAAGATATTCTTGAAAATAGTTTATTCTTTTCTAAAATAGGACTCTTATCAGTTGAATCCTTAGAAATAATTCTTTATATAGTAACATGGGATGTTTCACATTGTTTGTCTTCCAAAATTTTTAGTTTCATTTCTAATTCAAGACAATTAAAGGTTGGAAAAATTTTCTCTACTACAACTAATTTAATTCCTTATTCTAACTGATTATTCATCTTCCAAATCACTTAGTCATGCATATGATTTTATTTTAGAATAAAATTTTCATGTTCTTTTATTATTTCTACATTATCAATTAGTTGATCATCATTGAAATTAAATGATACATTATGCAGTTTTTTAGGTTCATGGATCACTTCTATAAAAAATTAAAAAAATTTCATTATCATAAACATTACTTTATAATTCTTCAAAAACATAAGTATATATTATTTGGGAAAGATATGTTTCCTCTTCCTTTTCTTTCACAGTTCTTATAAAAGTGCTATAAATGATTACATTTTTAGTCAATGATTCTTCCATATCATTTTCCTCTTCTTAGAGTAGTAATTTTTCATCCTAAAGTTACTTGAAATATTTGGTCATACATATGATAACATCTTGAGTAAGTTTATTAAATGTTTTCTAATTTCAAAAATAAACATATAAACACCACATCTAGAACTTGATTCATCAACTGATTTCACTAGACAATTTACACTCTGAGTGTCTTTAGATATAAATTTATTTTCTTTTATATTTTAATTATTCTTCAGCTTATGGGTAACTCTTTTTTTCCTATTTTTATTTGATTTGACTAAAATATAAACATTTCTAACATCATGAGAAGAGATATTTATCTCTATATAAATATATTATAAATTATATTTGAACTCATATCTTCACTTCAAATACTTAAAATAAAAACAACTGGACAAGTATAATAGATTAATATAATGCTGGACTTTGCTATGACACCAATTTAAGTTTCTAAGTAACTTAGAGTCACACTAGGGGGGCATGAATCAGATGTGACCAATTTTTATTGAAATCCATTTCTCTTTTTAATTCAATTCCGGATCACCTATTAAGATGAGTGGATCATGCATGAAATGAAGAATTTAAATGAAACACCACACAATGTATTTTTACAAGGTTTGGTAATAACACCTAAAACATTTATATATTTCTTAGACCCCCCACATGGATTATATAATACAATATTTAGTAATATATCCTCCAGTTGATTCTGGTTATATGCCCTCCACTCAGCAATTTAATTCTTCTACCTCTATTAGTTAGATCCCCAACCATTGTACTAGTTAGACCCCCTAGTCACTTTTTGGCATCTTCTACAACTGGTTAGACCCCCCAATCACAATATACAAATTCTTAGAAGTTTTGATCCAAAGATAGTACAATCACATTATCTTCCTCCAAGATCATGTTTGATCACACTGGATCATGTAAAACTTAATGTTCCATTTCACTAATGCTGGAATTTCTAAAATAAATTTGATCCTTGAATATGATAAGGGGACTCAGTATAAATATTCTCAATAAATAATTCTTTCTTCTATTGAAGACACCGTCTCACTAAACTGAAAAATTAGTTACACAAATATTGTTAAACACTGATAAAATAACTAATACAACATCACTCTAAAACACTACAAATTGATTAAGAAATATTAATTCCATGTGGACTTCTTCAATATTCATACATCTGCATAATACAATACATGGGTTTCTAAATTTTTTCATTTATTATTTCATGTGCATTCCAGCTATCCTGTATCATTATTTGGACATACACTATCCACCTTTCATACACACAATCAAATACACTATTCAATTTCACGTGAACCCCCCTTACACTGATACATTTATATTCACAAGCTTCACACACTTACTAACCACACACACACACACACACACTATTCTCCTTGTAAACTAAATTTTACACACATTGTTAACTTAGAAACTATTTACAAAATTCAAATTCATAAAAATCATGCACAACAACTCTTTTTTCACACAAGTTTCACATTATCTTCGTGGGAACCAATGGAACATATAGTATATAATTTTCTTTTTTCATGCACAAATATGAAAGAATATGAAATGATAACATGCACAGGTTCTTATTTAGGAAATGTAGTGTGAGAACACACAGTTCAAGGATCCTAAAAAAATTCATGAAAAATAAACCAACACTAGTTTAGTATTATTAGAACAAGATAAATTCCTTCTGTCTCCTTCATGTGAATGATCATTGAGATTCCAAAACATAATAACTTGGTTCATCATGCAATCCTGGAATATATAATTCTCAATAGGTTCATGGATCTTTGTTTTTTAGGTAGCTATTAGACTGTGAAAATCACATGTCGATTACTCATGGGATTCGACACCTTCTTTGCAAAAATAGAAGATGTGTGGATCCTTCATGAATTAGAGAGATAATGGAAACCATTCTCACTCAAAACTGCTCTTAGCTGTGACATAAAACTCACACATTAAATACGCATAGAATATATAATTTATAGGAATATTATATAATCATAAAAAATTATAGAATCACCAAAACACTTCCTTTGATTCGATATTCATGAAAAATAGTAGGAGTTTTGGTTAATAGAATATTTTAAGATAAGAATCTTCTTGAACACTATTAGTGTAGAAGACAACCCAATGAGGTCAAATGGATGACCCATATGAACCTCATATATATTAGATGGTTGTGGTGTTCAGTGAGTAATCTAATGGTCCAAATATTTTAATATGATGATCCACTAGTTTCTATGTAGAAATTGTTAAAAAAATCATATCAAATCAAAACACCTTAAATTATGGTGCTCCTTAATATTACATACCGTGATATCCTTAGTCCAATAACATCTCTTCTCCGATTCCAGTATAGCCCCATACCAGTTCTTTGTGGGAACACTCTTTCTCCATTCGCTTTCGTTGTGCTTCCCCTCATGGTGGCATTCCACCACTGCAATTCCCCTCATAGGCATGCCCATGTTCCCATGCATTACCTCAGCCCCATGCTCTACCGAAGGGGTTGAACGCAGCCTCTAACACAATGGCATCTGATGCTCCCCTAGATGGTTGGATAGGTGTGGATTAATTTTTTATTGAAATTCCTTAATAAATAAGAACCATAATCCATAGGCCAAGTAACTCAAATACTCATATGATAAAAAATTGTATGAATATCCTAAAATTCTATAGACATTGTGAATCCATTTTCAAATGAAATAGAACATAGGACTAGATCTAGATTAATCAAATTTAGGATTCAATTAATTATCATATTATTAATTAATTGACAACAATTTCAACCGCAATAAATCATTTGGCCTCTTCACCTGATATGAGTCTATAAAAAATATTCCAGTTTAATATTTTTTTATCATTGAAATCTCTATCCAAGAATGTATCAATATATATTTGCATGTTTAAATCAGAACATATCTTATACAGTGGACCATGAAATATGTTCCAAAAAAAAATCATATAATTCTTATTCCTATCATAAAATGTGATTCTACTGGATCACTCTAAAATATTGCACACAATGTAATAGCATAAAAAATTTATGGCCTCAAAAGAATAAGAAAATATAATATCCAAATAAATTTTCAAAAGTATTTCAAATTCACACTTTTTCTATCATTAATATATCACCCTGAACCTTGTTAGCTAGAGTCAGTGCATTATTAAATATCATTGGCATGATCATAGGGGATCAAATCCTGAAAGACCAATCAGTTTAGTATACTTGTAAGTAATAGATACAAAAATAAGTTTTACATTACATTATAAAATGAAAAACAACAACATTGTGTATTATTTTAACACATTCATCTCCCTTTGACTATCCCTACTGGTCAGTCATAATGTACTTCTTCACGTCCTGGGAAAAAGAAAACATATAAAGGGATGAGGTTAGGTGCTCAGTGAGGATAGAAATATAGAGAAAACATTCATAAATAAGAATAATCATTTAAGGAAATGTATAAGAATAAAAAAAATCCTTTTAAGAATAAACTTCAGAATAATATTGAAAATATAAATCAAATAATTCTATTTACTAATTCACATGAATATTACACTAGTCTAACAATAAAATGTAATATTAATATCCAATTTCATAATTATGGAATGCATAATGCTGGATATCATAACCAAATATTCAAGGCCTCGTGCCAAGAAAACAAATAATATTTTTTCAAGTCCATGTTCCAAGACACTAGATTGCCTCTTAAGACCTACCGATGCATCGAGGAGCTATAGAGGGCTCCACTTGTCACTCACTAATTCCAATGCCTTCCTTATATGAAGAGGTTGAAACATAACATAAAAAATCGTATTAAAAATAGCATACAAAATATTAATAATTTAATGACAAAACATGAATGGTAAAAAATAACACATCCACAGTCAAACACATCACAATACCTTCAATACAATATGGAAGATTGTATCATAATAAACTAACTTCAAACAAGTGTAAAATCCATCAAAGGATTTTGACATAGATGAAATCAAAACTATTTGAGAGAAATATGTCTTTGTATTTTGAAATCATTTAGAAGTAAAATAATAATAAAATAAGACTTTTATTTTGAAAATATTCTTATAATATTTTAAGGGAAATATTGAAGGTGTTATAATGGAGGAAAATAGCTGCACCCACCGTATAAGTTAAAAAAACATTCTTACCTTAATTAGTCAAAAAAGTCATAAAGTACCTTGTTTGGAATACGATGAAAAGATTTCATTCACAAAATTTAATAGAAATTCAAAAAAGGGTATAAATGACATTAAAATATATTCTAGTAAGTAGTAAAAATGTATTTAAATAAATTTTTAAGAAACACAGATGATATGATAAAGAGATCCCAGTAGATACTCACATATAAACAACCTCGGATAATGAAGTGATTATGGAATTAACCCTTACCTTGTACTTTTCATTGATAAAGGGTAGGTTAACCTCCTATATAATAGTTAAATCATTTTTATTAAATTATACAAGAACCACATACATAAATATGATATCATATATTCTCATATAATATTTCATTGTTAATAATATTTCAGTAGTATCTTTATTTTGGGTGTTAACTGATTCGTTATTATTTATATTTTTTGTTATGTAGGTAATGTTTTTTTATGAATAGGATGTATTTGATTTATATCATGAATGATATTATGTTCTTAAACATTATTTTTAATCATAAAATGAAAATTATTCTTGAATGATTACGATGGGGAATGAATCTCATCACGTTCATGGAGACGGTAATCCGTACGTATGCACGAGCGACAATATCATTCTATTGATGGTGAAATACTATGTAATAGAATGATATATCATATATACATAATCATTAACATGTTATATTTATTATTTAAATCAATTATACTCATTATTATACCATCCAAATAATGAAGTGTTGAATAACAAACTACACCACGATGTGGAGACAGTAAGTCATACGTACACATGTATGGTGACTTTTTCATTCATTAGATGGATAGAATAATAAATATGGTTGTACCATATTTATTATAATATCAAATTATGTAGAAGGTACTGGATTTATTATTCTATTGTGGAAAAAACAAAGAAAATGGAAGTGGAAGAAGAAATGAACTTTGAAAGAGGCAATGAAATTATTATCTCTTCTTCAAGTGATTCCTTTTGATTTGATCAAAAGTGATCCTTAGGATGGATTTATGATCAAATTAAGGTCTATAAGATTAAGTGGTGGTATTTGGGAGGATATTTGAGTAGTGTTTGGCTAAGACAAATTTCTTTGAATGTGTGAAATTAAGAGAAGGGGAAATACCCTTTAATAAGAGAGGTGAGGGTCACTTTAGGAAAAGCTTGAAATATTATTTTATTATACAATAATATTATGTTTATAATGGCTAAAAAATGATTTATTTCGTGGCAAAGGTGGGACTTAAAACTCTCAACCAATAAGTTTTAGATAGGTTTATGAAACCTTATTAACCTTATCTTTTAGATTTAACTCTTAGTTAAATATTTTAACCTTTACCATTATTCTTGTAATATTATAATAAATGCTTAATAAACATACAATAATAATCCAAGATATCCTAAAGGCGTTCATAATTGATATATATAAACTTATCTAATTCCTTTGTAATAACATTATATTTTCAAGAATATTATGTCAATTAATAATATATTATTTTTTTTAAAAACTCATTTATGACAATTTTGACGCTATTTATTATTTCCTATCTATGAAAGTCATAAAAACATTATCACTTGGAAATTTTTTTATTTAATCAACCCTGACATGTAATATTAACCTTGAAAATTTTTATAATACATCAAAAGCCTCAATTTTCAATTATATTAATATTTATAACATCAATTATTTTAATCTTTCAATAATAAGGTAATTAATACATTATCATTTTGTTATTAATAAATTTAATTATTTAATTTCTAAAAATTATATATAAAATACCATTATGTAGGAAATATTTTTATCTTTCTAATGAATATTTATAGTTGAATTTATCTTATGTATAAACCTATATTAAAAATGATTTAATTATTAAACTTTGAATTTAACACTTTTAACTCATCTTTAAATAAAATAATAATAAATGTCCTAATGTAATATAAGTGAGCCAAAATGATAATATTTTATTCCTAAGGTTGCTTTTGGTTTAAATAAACTTATTAAATAGAATTAGGGCATGTTTTAGTGTAATTATAATATCATTTTTACCTTTAATAACCCTATTTACATTTAACCGTGGTAAATAAAATTCAAAAGTTACTATTCACCAAAAATTATTTTCATCCTATTGAACCAAATTTTACTTACTGATGTCAACCTTGTCTCTTGGAATTTTGAAATTCAATTCAAAGAAGCAGTAAAATTATGTTTTATGAAAATTTGAAAACGTGCATAGAAAGTGGGTAAAAGACCTTAAAAGTTCAAAAAAAGTTTATATATATTATCTTATTATAAAATGACTCCAATGAATTATAGTAAGAATATATTGGTATTATGTTTATATTTTGATCTGAAATAAATTTAAATAAAATGTATTTTAAAAAAAAACGCAATGTTTTTTAGTATTCATCTAAAATTGATAGTTTTCAGAAAAATACAAAAAAATAACCCTATGATAATTTTGATATTCCGAATCCAAAAATGATCTCCATTTTGAAAAATAAAATTTATAAAATTTCAAAAAGTGGGTATTACTATTCATAATGGCTAGTTTTATTGGTCGTGGTGTGTTAAAACTTGAAGTTACGTATAATGGAAGCTGTTGTATTATTCAAAGAGAAGCGTATTGTGGAAGCATGATGTATTACATTCTTCCATCCTTCAAACAATTTCATCCTTAAAATTTCTAGAATATTATTGCATAAAAAGATTCAGGTGGTTATTCATAATAGGTTCCTTTGGTTCCCATGTAGCCTCATCCATATTATGGTTTTTCATAGAACTTTTACCAAACTAGTCATCTGGTTTCTCGACACTTGTTCTCTTGTATGAAGAATCTCGTCATGCTATTCACAATAAGACAGATCAGGTTTTAGTTCTATTTCATCATAGGTGAGTACAGTCATTGGGTCATGTGTGTATTTTCTTAGCAGTGATATATGGAACACATCCTGAACTTTAGTGAGACAGGGCGTCATTGCCAAATGTTAAGTTACAACTCAAATTAATTCTAGAATTTTGAAAGGTCTGATATACTTGGGACTCAATTTACCCTTCTTACCAAATTGTAAAACACCCTTCCATGGAGATACATTTAATAAAACATGATCCCCTACATGAAATTACAAATTCTTCCTTTGGTTACGTGAATAACACTTTTTCCTACTTTGATATTCTTTGATATGGGTTTGGATAATTATAACCTTTTATATTATTTTATCAACAAGATCTGGGACTATGATTTTTCATTCACACACATGATCCCAAAAAGTTTTTGTGTGCCATCTCTTTCCATATAACACTTTATAAGGTGCCATCTGAATACCTGAATGAAAGATATTGTTATAGGAAAATTATACCAGAGATAAATATTGATCTCCCATATCATAAAAGTAAAGTTAGAATGATCTCAACATGTATTCTAAGGTTTGAGTAGTCCATTCTAATTATCCATCGGTTTGAGGGTGGTAGGCAGTGCTCAAACAAAGTTCAATATCTAGGGCCTTCTGAATACTTTTCCTAAATCTTGATTTAAAATGGGGATCATGATCAGAATGAATCGATAGGGTTACTCCATGATTTCATACAACCTCATTAATATATAGACTTGCTAAATGATCAAGTGGTAAATTATCTCTTATAGCACAAAAATGTGCTGACTTGGTAGAATGATCAATAGTGACCCATATTGAATCATTCCTTCTAGGAGTCTTTGGTACCCCCGTGATAATGTCCATCACAATATCATCCCATTTCCAATCATGTATAGGAAGAGGTTTCATGACACCTCCAGGTTTTTGTCTTCCAGCCATAACCTGTTGACAAACCATACATCTTAAAACATAATCATAAATCTCCCTCTTCATGTTGTCCCACCAAAAATGTTTCTTCAAATAGCTATACATCTCAGTGATACCATGGTGTATAATGAAATTGGAGCTATGATCATCATCCAAAAATTCCCTGTTTAGATCAGGTCTGTCTGGAACACAAAGCCTCTTTCTAAATATCAAAATTTTGTCTTTAAATACGAAGTCAATCAATGTCCCATCATTCACATCTTTAATTTTCTTTTGAATCTCCTCATCATCAGTCTGAGAACATTTTATCCTTTCAAGTAAAGTAAGATTGGAAACCATTTAAAAAAGTATTTATGTTTCACATTCCATGATTATTCCCATATCCATTTTTACTAGATCCATAAACATAGGATACCTTTGAACTCTCATAATGTTCAAAACACCATTATCATTTCTGATCAAAGCATATTCCACCTTATTTTCCTTCCCAGGGTGGTAGTATATATTGATAATACATGAGTAGTTCAAGACATCATCTTTGCTGCTTGTTGAGTTCATTCTGTGAGAAAATATACTTCAAACTATTTTAATTGGTATATATCCCACATTTTTCACCATAGAGATAGTGTATCCATATCTTTAAAGAAAAAAAATACAGCTCCAAACTCACAATAATGAGTGGAAT
Source organism: Viscum album (assembly GCA_963277665.1). NCBI lineage: Eukaryota > Viridiplantae > Streptophyta > Magnoliopsida > Santalales > Viscaceae > Viscum > Viscum album. The sequence goes on along the minus strand of OY728157.1, from coordinate 856,821,613 downwards.
AGTTTTTTTTATGTATTTTTATCTTTTGTGATGCATTGGTAATAACTCTATCATTCTGCATAAGGACACAACCATTTCCTTTCTTTGAAGCATCACTGTAAATAAAAAACCCATCAATCCTCGATAGTAGATTCAATATAAGAGCCTTGAATAATATTTTATTCAATTTTTCAAAACATTTTTCACACTCTTTTGTCCAAAAAAATTTAACCCCTTTACATGTGATCTTGGTTAATGGGTTGGCAAGTTGGGAAACATTCTGGATGAAACACCGATAATTACCTACTAAACCAATAAAACTATATACCTAGGTTATACTCGTCGGTGCTAGAAATTATTTTATTGCACTTTTATTAGAAGAATAAATAGATATTACATCTTTTGAGACAACATGGTCAAGAAAATAAATCTCTTGAATCCAGAATTCACACTTTCTAAAATTCCCATATAATGCATTTCTTCTAAGAGTCTTTAGAATAATGCACAAGTGATTTTCATGATCTTCATAGATTTTGGAGTAAACCTAGATATCAAAAATAAATACCACAAAAAATTCATCAAGATATTCCTTGAGAACTCTATTTAATAGATCCATGAAAACAGAGGGTGCATTAGTCACTCCAAAAGGAATTACTATAAACTTGTAATACCCATACTTGGAATGAAATGTTGTCTTCAGAATGTCTTCCTTCTTCACACACAATTGATGATATACATATCGAAGGTCAATCATTGAAAAATATTAAGATTCATTAAGTTGATATAATAAATCATCAATACAAGGTAAGTGATACATGTTCTTTATTTTTATAGCATTGATCTCCCTGTATTCAATTCACAACCTCATAGATCCATCTTTCTTCTTAACAAAAAGAACAGGGGCTTCCCATAGAGAAACACCAGGGAGAATAAATCCTTTATTACTCAATTCCCCTTGTTGTTTCTTTATTTACACTAATTCCACATTGGCTATTCAATAAGGGGTCTTCTATATGGGCCTTGAACCAGGAATTAAATCAATGGAAAACGCAATTTCTCATTCCGGAGGATGTCCAGTTAAATCCTTTGGAAACAAATAAACATATTCTTTTACATTATGCACATCCTCTATTTGAACATTCCTTTCCTCAACAATAATTTTTTCATTATCTTCCTCCCCAATAATTGAATTTCGTAGAGCTACTGGGGGTGGATCTAGATTAGAATCAGATGGTGATGTTTCTACGCTAAATATAAGGTACTCCCTATCATCCTAGAAAATTATAACCTCTTTATTCTTATAATAAATTCTTTCATCATGGTCTGAAATCTAATCCATACTAAGTATTATATCAAATTCAATCATGGGTATGATGATGATATTAGAAGATAAAGCACGTTTATATGTCCTAGTGGGAACAAGTTCACAAAACTCTATTATAATGATACTTCCCTTAGAATTTTTGACTGAAAACGCCCTTGTTAAAACAAATTTAAAATATCTAATTTTCATAGAAAACTGGGAAGATATGAAACTATGCGATGATCCAGAATTAAATAAAGAATTGTGTAAACTTTAGGAAACCATTAAATTACCTGCCACCACATCATTTTGAGCTTCAACCTCAGTAGTAGTGACTACATAAGCTTAGAATTTATCCCTTGGAATTTTTTGAGGTATCTTTTCTGAGCACTTAGTACATTCATTTTCATAATTCCTTATTTCTCTACAATTGTAGAATTCAACATTGACATCCTCTTTCTTCCCCATGAAATCACGAGTTTGGTTGCCTTTTTCAAAAAACCTGAAATAGACTCTCATTCAATTCAGGAAATTACCTAGGTGATTCATCCCACATTTACTGCAGGATATAAATTCAACTTTTTCCTTCTTCCCCTTATTTACATTTCCAGTGTTTTCAGAAAATCTCTTCTTCTCTTTCTTTGATTTAAAGTTGTATGATGTAGAGAATTCATTTTCTTTCTTGATAGCACATGAGACAATATCTTCGTATGATGATGAGGATTATGAGACTAATGCTCATTGAAGAAATGGTTTTAACCCATAAAATAATTGATAAATCTTACTCCTTTGGTTACATATATAATTTTCTGCATGCCTTTCTAAACTTTTAATGTTATCCTCATACTTTGTGACATTCTCTTCCTCCTTTTGCCTCAGACTCAGAAATTGCCTTTCAATATCCACTCGATTATCATGAGGAATTTATTTTTCTAATAAAATATCGTTAATATCCCTCCATTTCATATTTGATAAATTTTAATTCTCTTTTTTGTATCGAATTAGTGAACACCATTGATCTGTATCTCCTGTGAGGTGATAAACTTCCATGACAACTTTTTCCCTTTTGCTACTCCCAAAATCATGAAATATTTTTTCTAAGGAAGTTATACATTGCTCAGCTACAAATGGATTCTTAGTTCCATTGAATGTTGGGGGTTGTTTCCTCATGAACTAGTCAAACAATGATCCTCCACATTGTGGATCAGTGTGATCTATACGGTTAAGGTTATTATTCATAACATGAGTGAGTTCTCCCAGTATGGTTATAAGTTGTTCAACACTGGTTGCATAACTAGCTCCACGATAATTATCTTAAGTAGGAGGTAAATCCTTACATGGATTGGTGTTGATACAGTTTCTATTCCCTTTACTAGGCACCATTTCTAAACATTGTAATACACTAAATTAATTTATGAATCACAATACATAATTCCAAACTAGTAAAATACCTAACATAAATAAAACATTTTATGCATATAATCCATAATAAAAAAATTCTTTGAGGAAGTATTTACACATAAATCATTTATAATTTATTTTAAATAAAATATGAATTATCCTATGCATATACCCCAGGAGTTTCATAACCAAGAGTGCATCAAGGCCCATTTTCATGTAAAAGGATACCCCAGGTCAACCCCGAAACTCCTTATTAGAGTTTTCACTCCTAGGTACATCAGTGCCAGAGCCGCCTCTACCTTCTTGTATCCAGATAGGGATATATTTCTTGGAAAATACAAAAAATATCTATATTACAAAAATTCTAGGATGTTATTATATACTAATCCTCAAAGACTATTTTAGGGTAATGTTCTCTAGTAAGAGTTTTTTTTCTAAATATAGCTTTCAAGGTTTGTACTAATATTACTCTAATACCAACTGTAATGCCCTAATCCTAGTTAACTAGCATCTCTTCATTATTAAATATCATTTACATGATCACAGGGGATCAAATCATGAATTACCAATCAGTTTATTAGCCTTGGAAGTACTAGATAACAACAGAAGTTTTACATTAAATTATGAAATGAAAAAAGAAAACATTGTGTATCATTTTAAAAAATTCATCTCCATTAGTCTATCCCTACAGGTCAATAATAATATAATTCTTCACATCCTGGGAAAAATAAAACATAGAATAGGGTGAGATCATCTGCCCAGTAAGGATAAAATTATAGAGGAAACTTTCATAAATAAGCATAAACATTTAAGGAAATGTATAAGACTAAAACACATGCCTTTTAAACTTCAAATTGAGCATAATATATCAATGTTAAATCAAAAAAATCCATTTACTTATTCACATGGATATTCTATTAGTTGAATAATCACATGTAATATCAATATCCAATTTCATAATAATGGAATGCATAATGTCAGACATAATAACCAAATAGTCAAGGGATCATTCCTAGACTACAAATAAGATTTTGTCATGGCCTTGTTCCAAGACACTAGTTTGTCTCATGAGACTAACTAATTCATCGAGGAGCTAATGTAGGATCCAACAATCACTTACTAAGTCCAATGCATTCTTCATATGGAAAGGTTGAAACATAACATAAACATTTGTATTAAAACAAACATATAAAATGTTAATAATTTAACCATAAACCATGAATGGTATAAAATAACACATCGAAATTCAAACATATCACAAAACCTTCAATACAATATAGAATATTGTATCATAATAAACCAATATAAAATAAGTTTAAAATCTATCAAAGGATGTTGACATAGATGAAATCAAAACTATTTGACAGAAATATATATTTCTATTTTGAAATCATTTAAAAGTCACATAATTATAAAGAAACCATTTATTTTGAAAATATTATTATAATATAGTTAGGGAAGCTTTGAAGGTGTTATAATAGTGAAAAATATCCACACCCTCCCTATAAGTTAAAAAACATTTTTACCTTAATTCGTCGAAATGATCATAAAATACCTTGTTTGGAAAACAACGGAAGGATTAAATTCTAATTTTTTTTATAGAAAGTCAAAAAAGGGTATAAATTAAATTAAACCATAGTCTAGGAAATAGTAAAAATGTTTTGAAATACATTTTTATGAAACATGGATGTAGATTATAAAGAGGTCCCAGTAGATATTCACGTATAAACAACTTCAGATAATGAAGAGATTGTAGAATTAACCCTTACCTTGTAATTTTTCATGATAGAGGGTACATTAAACTATTTTATAATATTTAACTCATTTTTATTAAATTATTAAATAACAAAATACTTAAATATTATATCATATATGATCTTCTAATATTTCATTGTTAATAATATTTCAGTAGTATCATTGTTTCTGGTGTTAACTGATTCATTTTCTTTTATATGTTTTGTTACGTAGGTCATTTTAGTTATGAATGGGATATATTTGATTCATATAAAGGGTGATATTAAGTTCTTAAATCTTATTTTTATTCATAAAATTAAAATTATTCTTTAATGATTACGATAGGGAATGAATCTCATCGTGTTTGTGGAGACGATATTCTGTACGTAAACACTAGAGACAATATCATTCTATTGATGGTGAAATCATATGTAATTGGATGGTATATCATATATACATAATAATTTAAATTGTAGATTTATTATTTACATCAATTATAATCATTATTATACCCATCCAAATAATGAAGTGTTGAATAACAAACTACACCACGTTGTGGAGATGGTAAGCCATTCGTACACACGTATGGTGACTTTGTCATTCATAGGATGGATAAAATAATGAATATGGTTGTAACTTATTTATTATAATATCCAATTATGTATAAGGTTATAGGGTTATTATTTTGGTATAGAAACAATAATGAAATAGAAAGTGGAAAAAGAAAATAACTTTAAAAGAGGTGATTAAATGATTATCTCTTTTTCAGGTGATTCATTTTGATTTGATCAAAAGTGCCCCTTAGATTAGCTTTAAGATAAAAGTAAGGCCTCTAGGTTAAAGTGAGGGTTGTTGGGAGGATACTTTAGTAGGGTTTGGCTGATCCAAATGGATTTGGCTGTGTGAAATTAAGATAAGTGAAAGTTATCTTTTATAAGAGAGGTGAGTGTCATTTTAGGAAAAGATTGAAATATTATTTTATTATACAATCATATTCAGTTTATAAAGGCTTAAAAAGGATTTATTTAGAGTATAATGTGGTTATGGGTATACAAAATCTCATACAATAAGTTTTAGACAGGTTTTAGTAACCATATTAACATTATCTTTTAGATTTAACTCTTAGTTAAATAGTTTAACTTTTACCATGTATTGATGTATTATTATAGTAAATAGCTAATAAATATACTATAAAAATCCAAGTGAACCCCAAGTGGTTAATTGTTGATATATATAACCTTATATAAGTAATTTGGGTGAACATTATATTTTTACGAATATTATATCAATTAATAATATAGTCTGTTTTTAAAAACCTATTTATGTCAATTTTGACACTATTTAGTATTTAGTTTTTGTGAAATTCATAAAAAAATTATCACTTAAAAAAAATATATTTAATCAACAATTACATGTCCTATTAACCTATAAAATTCATGGAATATATAAAAATTCTTAATTTACAATTATATTAATATTTATATAATTAATTATTTTAATCTTTCAATAATTAGGTAATTACTGCATCATCGTTGTGTCATAAATAAATTTCTTTATATTGTGTATAAAAATTATAAATAAAATATCATTATGTAGGAAATATTTATATATTTTTAATGAATATTTATATTAGAATTTATCTTATGTATAACCATATATTTAAAATGTTTTTTTATTAAACTTTGATTTTAACACTTTTGACTTTTCTTTAAATAAAATAATAATAAATGTCCAAATCTAATCTAGGAAGACCAAAAGGATGTTATTTTATTTCTATGGTTGATTATGGTCAAAATAAACTTATCCAACATATTGGGGACATGTTTTAGGGTAATTATAATATCATTTTTACCATTAATTACCCTATTTACTTTTAACCGTGATAAAAAAATTCAAAAGTTACTTTTCACCATAAATTATTTTTCTCCTATTGAACCAAGTTTTACATAATTATGTCAACCGTGTCTCTTATATATTTTAAATTTACTTCACATAAGCGGTAAAATTATTTTTTAGGCAAATTTTCCAACGTGCCTAGAAGGTGGGTAAAATACATTAATAGTTCAATAAAATATTATATATCTAATATTATTATAAAATAACTCCAATGAACTACATAAAACTTATATAGGTACTATGAATCTATTATGAACTAAAATAAATTTAAATTAAATAAATAAATATTTGAATAAAAATTAGTTTTTAAAAAATAGCTCAGTGTTTTTCACTATTCATCAAAAATTGAAAGTTTCTAGAAAAATACCAAAAAATCACCCTAAGATAATTTTGATATTCCAAATCCCAAAATGAAGTCCATTTTGAAAAATAAAATTTATAAAATTTTAAAATTTGGGTATTACTATTCATAACGACTAGTTTGATTGGTCGTGGTTTGTTAGATCTCGAAGTTTCATACAATTCAAGATCTTGTACTATTCAAAGAGAAGCGTACCGTGGAAGATTTGGGTGTTAGAATTAACATTACATCTCATGGAACCAATAAAAAAGGATTTGAAATTTATTTAGAATATTTCATGTTAAACATTTATAATAAATTCTTGGTATACATATGTTGTGGTAGGAAAATATATATTTCATTATGATTCAATTTTATTCCTAGATAATTGGTTAATTCTCCATGAATTGAAATTTGAATGTTTTCATTAATTTCTTCAAGAAACCCACAAAAATAATTTTTTTCAATCCCCTGTAAAATATATTTCATCATCATAAACAATAATTATCAAGGTACCTAATTTCAACTCTTTCACTTATATGTTTTTTTCAACATTACCTTAAAAAATATTCACCCTTTTTAAACAAATATCAGTTTTTTAGTACAAAAAACATGGAGCCAGCTTCAACTAATATGAGGATTTATTAAAAATACAATCCATTGTTCTATATATTTCATATAACCCAAAAGTTTGATCAATATAAAATTCTTCCTCAATATATATATCTTTTAATGTTTACTTTTCATCCATCTAATAAACATTATATGAATGATGTGTATCCAATACCAAGAACATTCCAAGAGTAAACAATATCGTGAAGAGGGAAAAAATTTCACCAGAAACCACACCCTAAAACCGTGAATAACATCTATAAAAATGTTGTTCTATATTTCAAAAAACATCTTTATATTCATTAATATTTTTTTAGAAACACCTTTTCTAAATATTATTTTTTCCTATAAGATATGGAATAACATACAAGGTTTAATTTTTCATTACCTGATCCAAATATATATTTATAGAATAGTCCCATTATTTTTATTAAACTTATTCTAAATTTGATTCTGGTTCAACATGTGAGATAATTTATGATCGATTTTATAGTCTCAAATTTCATGTAATATGAACTCCATAATCCTTTTTTTTCATGAATATTTTTAGTTTCAACCTGTTTTGGCTGAGCATGAAATTGCAATATTTTTTATCCTGATTCACTTTAAAAACCACAAGATTAAATTAAATAATTAATAAACTATTTTCACTCAATTTTATATTCTCATTCTCTATTACAATTTAATGTATTCAAATTATATTTCACAATATTTACAACATATTTTGTTAATGATGTTGAAGTTTTAATAACATTCACATCATAGGAATCCAATTTTTTTTGTAATATTTTGTTATAACTATTACAAATCCATCAGTTTAGTGAATATCCCATGAAAAATTCCATTAATTTCATTTTTTTTAAATTCTCCATGGTTCATAGTTTTTATCATTAGTAAAAAGGGACTTCATAAAAATAATGCAATATTTAACATAAAATTTTTGTTATCAAATATTCCATTGGATGTTAGGAAGAATTTAAACTATAACAAAAATCAGTTTTGGACATGTAATGTTGTACATATAGCTTCTCTTCAATGAAACATTGAAAGTTCATATTCAACCAACATACTTCTTCTATTTTCCTCCAAACATTTTTTATAATTTATGACACATTATTTTGACAAGGGGATCATGGAGCACTGTATATATATGAAATTATTTGTTTCATTAGGTATGATTAACATTAATTAAAATTCCAATTCATTATATTATATATTATACATTTTATAATCTAATATCATATTTATCTCTCAAATTATCTTTTACAAAATAGAATCATTTCCACAAATTCTGATTTATTCATCATAAATATAACATTTTCTATTCATGTGAAATTATAAAAAAATTGATAAAGTTAAAAAATCCCATTTCTTTGATTCATATATCATTATCCCAAAAAATATCTGAGTGAATAATATCAAGAGGTATGTTAGAATGAATTTCAATTTTCTTATGACATTTACTAGTCATATTCCCTTAATGAAATGCAGTGAAAATAAAATTATCTTTTCACAACTGCTATGGTATTTTTCATATAGAATCATATTTTTAATGTTTTATCACTATTTACCACCCAATATGCCACATCCTCTTATATGAGTACTTGTTTTTATCTTCATCGGTTAGACAACTAGTGTAGAAATGTTCTCAAATATGAATGAGATTTTTTTTCTACTAATTAATCATATTGTTAAAAAATATCCATATTCCAAAACTCTAGTTATACATGAATATTTAATTTACATCACATCCTTTCCATCAATTTTTTTTTCTAACACTCTATAAGTTTATTTAACCTATTTTTCATATAAAACATACTTAACTTTTAGTTTTTAATCACAAATATTAGCTGTTACAATTCCCTTTGTTTTTATTGAACTATCGTATATAAACATATATTACCATCCTTAATCATTTTAAATTTATTTTATTTTCATTAAATATCCAATTATATGTGAAGAATAATCACTATCATAAATCCAAGTATTTTTCATTTTTCTTTCTATCATATCTATCTCAACAAGAAAATATATTTAATTTATTTCGTATCTCTGTTCAATTTTCCTTTTCTATCATACAAATAATTTCATGAAATATTTTTCAAACATTATTAAGAAAATATACCTCATTGGTCACATCTTATAGAATCTTCCTCTATATAGTAAAAATTATTTTTCATAGGAAAATCTCAAGAATCCATAGATTTTTCCATTAACTCTTCATGCATATTAGAAAATTTGTAAATATTTTTTCTATTGTTTCTCACTGAACTCATATATACATCCAAGAATAGTAATTCTATTAGCTGAATTATAAGATTTTTAAATAAATACCACATCACCAGTAATATTCACAGAATATTACTCATGAATATAAATACTATATTTCTCTATAATTATTTTTTCTAGATTCATAGATTTTTTTTAATTTTTATTTCATTATAATGTGGGAAAAATTATTATAATGGTTGTTATCAACTTTTTTTATGTGATATATTTATCACATCCCTTCCAAATCTAATCATTGATTTTTTTTCAAATGCATACATTGTTAGTAAAATCAAATGATCTCTTACTTTTAGAGGGTAAATATTTCACATAAATCTTTGAGAAAGAATTCACTAAAGGTTGAGATGATTCAGCCTTTAGTTTTAAATTCCTAATGAAGTTTTAATTCATCATTATTAAGGTAGTACCAAAAATTTGAATTTACCATTGGTTTTTAGAAAACTTTTTTTACTCATATGCAAGTTGATTACTCGATATACCACAATCATTCAGTTTTTATAAAATTTATTTTTGAGGATAATAATATCTTGGATATTTTCATATTAATATTTTGTGATATAATTCCTCATATCATTAACCTTTCTACATTATTTTTATAATTTTTATTTATTAATATATTTTTCTATTTTACTCAATACATTTTACAAGTTCAGATTTGTCCTATTATTGTTTGTAAGTTTCATTTCCTCATTCATCATAAATATTTTATGTATCATACATTTTCTTTACAATTTAAAATAATGTTATGAATCATTATAAATATTAAAATTTTGAAGAATTGTTGTCATAATATTAAAATTTATCTTTCATACTGGATAAGCTCTTTATTTTTTCAAAAAATATTTTCCTATAACCTGTTCACTTATTATCTTCATTAAAAGTTATTTTTCATATATTCCATCATGTTTCTTCTTCATAATGATCATAATATTCACCACTTTTATTCTTAGGGTATTAATAGAAAAATTCATAATCCTTATACACCAGAAAAAGTAGAGTGAAATTTTTACTTCATACATTACACTACCTATGATAATATTTATAGATAAGAGTTATGGTGTTTAATTAATTTCATCATCCACTTTATCTTCTAAATCCTAGAGGTTAAAATTCCCCATATATAATATTTTCATCTATGTTATAGCATAAAAATTAATTTTATATATAATATTTTATTTTTAATTCTAAATCTTTATCCATATCATAAGCAACAAGATAGTTCAAAATACATCAACTGATAATGAAAGTTTATAGTCTAAGGTAGAAATTCTAGAATCAAACATGTATGATAATTTTATGATGTGTTTCTTTATAGTGGTAAAATATTTTAATACAAATAAAAATCCTCTCATACAGAATAAATATTCATAAACACTGGGGAAATACTAAGTTAATGTTTCTTTTTCTCTCATTTAGATATCTTCAAACATTCTTCTTTAGATTTGTAACACTACTTCATTTACTTAGTTGTTCCATTCAATAATACTTTTCTTCTTTTCCAATATTTAATTTCTTATTTTGAGTCCAATTAACTTAATGAAAACATTTTATAATTGGGAAATAATTATAGAATTTATAACTTTCTAATCAACCTGAATACTTATCTTAGAAAACTTCTTGGGAGTATTTTTCTTAAGTACTAGAAACTGAATTATTTATAAATCCGAAACCTTCTAGTCATATGATATAAGATATGGTATAATTTTAGTTCTCCTACCATGGTTATTTTTTCCTAAAATATTGGAATACTTCCTCTATTTACCGAATTTATATTTTTTATGATAAGGAATCAATAGGGGAACCAAGCCTTTGATACCACTTGATGTTCCTTGGAATAATTGGACCACTAATATGGGGGTTTAATTAGTGGTTATATTTTTATTATAAATTTTAACATTGATTAAAATTAACCCCTAAAATATGATAGATTTATTTTATTCCTTAACAAAATTTTTTAAAAAAACACAAGAATACAAATATTAAATTGTAAACACGAACCTATGATTTTTATATTTTGACCACATGGAAAATCCCACTAGTCCTGGGAAATTCACTATTAGTAATAAGTGAATAAAACTATAATAAATTTTATGTTAGAAAAATTATATATATAGATAGGTATGATTATAATGACTCTCCTATGCTTATAATTTTTCCTTACAAAACTGACCCATATTAAAAGAAATGAAACTTTTTAAATTTTACTATAATAAGAGTTCATCTAGAAAGTCTATCCTATTTTCTCTATATGACTAGTGTATCTGTTTCTATGTCTGGTGAATGTCCATCCAATGTGCCTAAATATTTGTATAAAAACAATTTCTAGTATTTATGATTAAAAAACACTCCCTGGAATTTTCTGATTACTACATACACCTGATGTTTGTGATCAAAACCTCTATTTGGTATCTTTTATTTAATATGAATGTGAAGTTCACATAGAAATACATACTGACCCAAATTTGACATAATTTATTTTTTCCTTTTTTGAAATGTTTTAAGTACACTTGAACTCATTTTTCACCACCTTTATATAGATTCAATTAATATTCAAATGTTATAAAACCACTATCACATTTCAAAATAATAAAATTGAAAAATAAATAATTCAGTCATAAATTTAATTCATTAGATCCTCATTAAATATTATATAATAATAAAGGATTATTATAAATTTTTTAGAATCTAAATTATTTATTAAGTCTTACTTAACCTCAAATTTCATGGAACTCAAAGTAACTGAATTTTGGATAGATAATAAACACGTTAAAAAATTAGTATAACATCACAAACATTTTGTATTTTTGAACCATTTTTCATAAAAACTTCATCACCCATTATTTTTTCTGATGAAAACTCCATGAAAATTCCATAAAATGGATCCTTCTATATAAAATAAAAAAAATTCACTTTTGGACATTTCATTATTTGGATGTTATTTGGATGATGGTATAAAAAATATTTTTATGATTGATCAATGTTTCTCCATACACTAAATTTATGTTAGCTCAAATGATGAAATTGTGAATGTTTTATTAACATTTTTATGTCTATTGAATATTTTACAAGTAGATATATGCCTAATGTACATGTTTCTAATAGAAATATGTATTATTTCCTTCCTTCAACAGTTCATTTTAAAACTCTGCAACATTAATATTGAAAAAGCCTTTTGAATGGAAAAATATTTTCAGATTGAAACATCATTAAAGATCTCCATATTCCATTTTACATTTCTCTAAACACATTAAAGATGGATACCTATATGTTTTTATCTTCTCAATACATTTGTTATTATAAAACATTCTTTATCTATTTGACCACTCATCATTATTATATTTTATTTCACTCTTTGAACTAATAAAAATCAAAATATGTTTTCTAATTTCATGGAATGCACCATATTTCTATTTCATTCCCATTTTAAAAAATATCCACAAACTAAAAAACACATACACATTACTTTCTTCTTGATTTGGTTTTTATGAAGATATTTATTTAGATTATTCAATGAAATCATTAAAATGAACCCTTAAACAAACTCAACCACTATCTTTTCTTGGAACATTTTTATAATATTTATTTTCCATAATTTAAGTTTGTTTTCTCTTCCCATGTAAAAAATACCTTGTATAATGTGATTCATCATAATGACCTATACATTGAATTAATAGTATATCATAAATTTATTTTATAATAATTCTTTATAAAAAAAATTCTAACATTATCAAACTTTCTAGTAACATCATAAGAAGTATTTCTTAAAAAAATTCTTAAGAAATATTAAAAAAATTATTCAACCCATTAAGAAAAAAGTACATTGTCAACAATTTAAAAAAATATTAAATAATCATAAAAAATATATTTCAATTTCCATGAAATAATTTGGTAGACAATAAAACAAATAATTTTTATTATCTTTCAAAACAAACCAAAATAGTTTTTTCTATAAAAATGATTAATTATTAGAAAATAAATATTTTTTTTGGAAATTCAAACAAAATATAACCGATGTTCTACAATACAAACACATATTTTATGTGACTAGAATAATTAATTGTTTTTTAAATTTTACACTATTAATATATAATTAATTAATAAAATAATTAATTAATTTTTATGTCTTGTTTTTATATTTAAAATGAAATCAATTTTATAAATATTTTAATGATTTATTTTTTGTTATGTCACATAAAAATTAAATACTTCAAAAATAAATAAAATAAGAAACATTTATGCTATAAAAATATTGAAATGATTATTCTAAATGTGAATTTCATTTTAACATTATCACATCATAAACATTATAAATTTATATTATAAATTAGAATAAAAATTATAATGGAAAACTAAATTGGTTGAAAAAATAAATTATAAAAATTAGGTGTTTATAATAACATTTTAAATACATTTCTAATTATTTTTAATCATTTTAAAATTAATTTTATTGGTCATAAATTTTCATTATATTTTTAATCTAATAATTTATGAATTTTTCTAGTTTATGGTTTCATGTAAGATTAGATATCTAACATATTATGAATTTATAGAACAAATATTTTCAAAAATATGATGGTGTTACATTCTGTTAAACCCCTTAAATATGTTTCATCCCATAATTTTGAATATATCCTTGATAATTCTATAGTTATGGTTAACCATAATATGGTCATGATGGCATATGAAATTTTAAAAAGGCGATTCCTCATCACAGTCCTTAGAATTACAAGGGAATTCATATTTCCTATCTTAATAAGAATAATTTTTTTTGTTTCTATTATTTTTTTGAAAAACTAAATAGCTTGATCCATGAAATTAGATAACCAAGACCATTTAACAAGAAAATTTATTTAAAATAAACAAAATAAATAAAATTTTGATGTGTAAAGGGTACAGGGTACCCAAAACAATACTAAAAAAGACCCAAATGGCTACTACCACATGTGAAAATAAAAAACTACCATTACTACCCACCACCGTCCATGTGAATATTTCCCTCTATGCATGTTGCATCCCATGTAGTAAGAAATATATGCCTTCATACAAACCACAATTCCCATTAGCTTAGTGTTAAAATTTTGTAGAAACAACAAGATGAATGTCCAGAAAAACAAACAACCATATTGTAGAATGAAATAACTTAGAAATATCATACACACGATCATTCAAAAAATAAAATAAAATTATTGCATGTCCATACTTAACTCAAAACAATTCAGATGTACCAAAAACTGCGTTTTCACAACTATATCCACAAAACCATCAAATATATTCATGATTATACTTCCAATGTAAAAAAACCATTCAACATTGGTATAATTATGATTTTAAAATTCACCCCTTGAATATATGGGATCACATAAGTGAATTGAAATGAAAGTGTAGATTTTAATTAATTTTTAATACTAAATGATAACATTATTGATGATAGGTATCGTAGTTTATTAATCCATATTCATATTTATTAAAACATTCATTTTAATATTGATCAAAAAATTGGTTGAAATTAACCAAAAATTCAATAGTACCCTTATTATTCCTTAAAACCTCCTCCATATAATTTTTTTTGAAATGCTATTTATCTATCACGAGCGTATCTTTTTGACATTTCAATTTTACAATTTGAGTATTCCTTAACACTCTAATATTTTTTTGGGTGCAATGAGATTGAACCTCTCATATCAAGAATTTTATTCTTACCCTTGGTGTCACTAGAGAAATAAAATTTATCATCTTTCTCATTACAATTATACTATTTTTATTATTCTGACTCATAACCTTTACTATTAAATATATAATTCTTTCATCACATGGGATTTATATATTTTTGGATCATAATAAAAATTTCCTCGTTAGGTAATATAAATATATTCAAGTTGGATATTTAGTTAATACAACTCACACAGATTAAAATTATCATATTTCTCTCCAAACAAGACCTTAGATTTCCTAATGTATGAGCTTACAAAGCCTATAACTATGGATTTGATGGTCTATCATTATATCCTTAATAAATAATTTTCCCATAAATATTATAATTCAGTTGAAATCCATCATCAATTCTAATAACATTCTTACCTTTCATCATCTTAATCTATATTTTCTTCCTATAAAGAGCTTCCATATTTATCTAAAAATGAGAACATAAAAAAAACCCGATACTATTCATTTGAAATATATAAAAAAATCTGATTTTTTAAAAATATCTCAATTATATATCATTTTAACATAATTCATAGTCAAATTAATGTTATCTTTAGCAGTTGATAAAATAAATTGATGAACCATATTTCATGAATAATAAACTTAATGTAAAATATGAGTATAATATGTGAATAAAGGTTTACCATCCTTCATATCAATTCTTATTGGTATAAAAATTTATGAAGAAATATTCTTTTGAATTATAGGATGCTTGTTAAACCAACTTATTCCTAATATTTTATCCCAAACCTATGCTAAAAAGATTCATGCATCTATGGTTTTAGTGGATGGATCCCATTAATAAATTCAGACACTACCTAAATTATATAAGGCTGAGCCAAAAAAAAAATTCTCTCCATATGCAGTCATTAGATAGAAAAATGACATGGTAGAATCCACACACAATAAATGTCATCTTTTAGTTATTGAATCACCATGCTATCAAGAATATTATCGATAAATTATCTAATGACCATAGATTTATACCCTTCATAATGAAAACCCATATGATAATCAATTTTTTTAAATGATTCATTTATTTCTAAAACACATCTTGATTTGAAACAAAATGTGTAAAATTGTCATATATATATTTTTTTGGTATAAAAATCAACACTAAAAAAAATGTTTCATCTTCAACCACCCCATTTTCTCCCAGGTTGTTCTTATCATATCTAAGAAACATTAAGAATATATTATTATACCCAATGGTATCCCTACCAACACCTACTATGAGAATAAATGATTTAGTATTTTAGTCTCCCACATAATAACCATCGAGATGAAACCTCTCCATCAACCACTTCCAAATACCCAAATATCATCAGAGTAATTTTTATCTAGATATTTTATAGAAAACCTTAATAGGTGGTTGTGGTTTTATTTTTAGTTTAATAACTAATTTTGTGAAAATTATCATTGTAAAGTGACCAAATACATTTCTAATATAACATAAAACTATATAGAATTAAGGATAATAGGATGTTATAAGAATCATAATCCAATAAATATCTATTAACAAGAAGTTATATGACTGGGATACAATAGTCATTCAACTGAGTGTTTCTAAAAATAATTTGACTTTGAGAATTCAGATTGGTGATATTGAATTAAATGTAAAAATTATAATTATTGATGATTTTAATAATCACGATACCAAAAAAATACACATAGTTCATCATCTGGTGATCTGTGTCCCCAATTCCATATTATTATCTAATCTGATTTCTATAGTTACAATTGCACATATTTTCATTATCTCTATGATTTTTGGTTTCTATCATCATTGTAAGCTCTTTTTATGGAATTGATATGGATAAAATCCATGTTTCCCACATTTAAGAAAAGAAACTATTTTTGGTATATTTTGATGAACTATATTTAATTTCTAAAAATCCATTACGACCATTAAAATTACTCAAATTTTAATTATCTATGAACTCTTTTTACACACATAGAAAATATCTCAGTTCATTTAAAAAATTCCTCCTTGTGATTGTTACCAAAATTTTGAAAAAAATAATATTTATTTTTTCCTTTGACATCATTATCACCTGAATAAAATAGAACTCCATATATCTCTTATATTTTTTTGGAAACTCATCAAATTTCATATTATCAATAATAATTTGGGATACAAATTTGGAATAAAAAAAATGATTCTCAGTACCTATTGCATCACATTATGTTGTTTCTTTGAGAAATCGATGTAGTATCCATGTAATACATTGTTATCATTATTAATTCAATCTATAACCATTTATAAAACCAAAAGGAGTTATCTCGGAGTAATGAAAAATTAATACCATAAAATAATTATTGTTTAAAAAATCAACCTCAAAGTAACTATCTATTAAATAATAATATATTATCATTTAGTTCATCCTAAATGAATGTATTTTTAATCTAGTATTCATTAGGTTGAATTATATTATATTAATTAACCTAAAACCTAAATGAATATATATTTCAAAATGTAATGTAATTAAAAAGTGATTAATCAATTAATATAACCTAGGAGTGTCTATCAAGGAATTGAGTCTTAGGAACACTCATTATTCCCCTGATAAAAGGTTATGTTGATCATCAACCATAAATATTCTGTGTGATTTCCCCTAAGTGTATAAGATCAATAGAAGAAACCACACGATAGTATCTAGACTTGGATGCAATTTTTTAGACAACAACACAATACAAACATCACCAAAATTTTAGAATGTTATTATATAATATATAATAAATATTAGATTGGTACATATGGGGATTTAAAAATTTTCTCAAATACAAATCCCAAAAATATCTATAAGAATCTTAAGAAGAAACTTCTACCTACTCATACACTAACTATAAAAAACAAACATATACATATCATTATTTTACCTTATATCAAGAATTTAATCATTATATTTGACCAATTATGACATAATATATTGAATAAATGTTTATTGGGTCTTTACACTTATGCATAGAAGAAGTGTTGCTTCTATAGATTCAGTAATGTAATGAAATAAATATGATGATAAAATCAATGGTAAATATTAAAATGGAAAATGATATGAAGGATGGATGGATATCATGAAGTGAAATCACTCCATAGACTGCCACTACATATGGAGTTCCACGAAATTTCGGAGCACCCCATGAAAAAAATTGTTCACTAGATGAGGTAGTACCGATGGTGCCCACAAAAAAACATTTCCATGTCCAAATGGAAATTTACTTCCCCCAAAACCAGTATCTATGAGAACTAATTAGTTCTCAAGATGAGGTGCCACCACCATCACACAGAAACAATGGATCCCATTAACTTTACCCATTTTAGTCTAGGGAACCCTCCATAGGATTCTGAAAAAGGAGTGAGGCCCGTCACAAACAACAAAAAATTCCAGTATCCGATCAATCCGTTCCTCTATAAATGGACCCCATTGGTGATTAAAAAAATAATATCTAAAAAAAGATGAAGAATAAAGATAAATATTATGAGGTGGGGGGGGGGGGGAAATACATAAATCACTTGAAGCACATAGTAGACACCATACCACAAAATTTATGTGGGTTGAACATCATGGTATCCATCACACAAACCATATTAGGAAGTCCCTTTGAAGAAGATAGTAAATGGAAGTAGTGTACTTTGTAAATAGTTTCATTAATTAATTAAACCATAAAAGCAATAAATTTCATCATAGAGGAACCCCTACATAGAAGACAGAAGACAAAAAATCCGCCGTAGGTTCCCCTTTATAGATGACCCTTTGCAACCATATTCTGTATAGACAATTAGATCATTGAAAATCCATTGAGTCCAAATCCTATGAGGCCATCAGATTGTAGATAAACGATATCTAGACATTCCGTTGTGGATGGTCCTATGTAGCCAGCTCCTATGTGGAAAAATTATTCACGCCCCTATGAGGCCATCATGGTGAGGAATGCACCGTCCCACCCCTATGGGCTTGTCGCTTTACTACCATTACTGACCCCAAAAAAAAATAGAGATTCACCCCATGATATTTTAGAGATAGGGTAATGAATTATTTTGTTTCACCCTTGTGCCACCCCAACCTCCACCCATTTATTAGAATGATTCGACCTACTCCTCCTGACACTCCTAAAACCCAATCACCTACCTCCTATACCAGGTTTATTCTAAACACAATATACAATTGTGGTCTTATGTTTCTTACATGCACATACACATCCTTTCCATTCATCAAACACTATATTCCTGGTGATTTTGGATCTTCATAAACCTCCTCAACCATCAGAAATGGAAGATCACAATCATGATGAAACTATTGCCTGGCTAGGAAAAATATTCTCCCAGTTGTCTCTACATATTCTTCCGACAAAAATGGCATGTAAACAAAAGAAAATTTTCATTAGGAGATGATTTTATTACCCCCGTACACACCAAGGGCATCTATTCCCTGTTTTATTTCTCCTGACCCGAGAATCCTTAGAATCATAGTTTATATTATCCATCCCACTCATGATCGAGGCATGTCATAACATCCCCACCTGATTATCCTCCAGTCAATAATATTTTTTATAACAAGATCTATTCACTTTATGAACTTAAAAATCAATACCCCAATTATTCTAGTCCATGTGACATTAAATTGTTCGGAACTCATCTTTACCAGATGATGTTAAATTATATGGACAAAGTCAATATAACATGACATTAAACTGTTATTCCATCATCCGAGATACATGACTATAAAATATAGAATATATACAATAAAAACATGATATTACTTGTAAAAAAATCATAATATACCTCATGCAATGGTTATGAGATGACTACCAGACACTCAAATGGACATCCTCATATAATTAAGCCCCAACCACAAAATAACTCCTTCTATTTTAATCCCCTATCCTTTCTTATGGAAGGTGACTATTTTTCTCTTATTAACCTCATCCCTCTATGTATTTTGATGTATCACTTGAAGAGATTATCTAGGTTACCAATATAAAAGTTGATACAAGCACACTTAATGTCACATCCCTATTCCATTAGAATTTTTACTATCCATTTGAAAATGGATAGGGTTGTGCAATCATAAAATATACTAAATTCTATTGTTTGACACACTGAGCATGAATAATGTGGTCTTAGAAGTTGGTGGTTATCAGGATATACATGTAATACAAAAAATAAATCCAGTTGGGCATTCTCCATAGATTTAATCCCCAATTAAATCTAAATGGACATCCTATTCAGTATAGGATCCAAATAAATCCTCTAAAATGGGTGGACTCTATGAATAAGTCCTAATAATTCCCCCATTGATGGGCCTCCTCTAAGGTGAAATTCCCAATCAAACCGAACTACGAGGGATTTTATTTACAAAAAACATAGATATGTAGGAATCCTCATAGTGGTCCAAACCCAAAATTCAAATCACCCCTAAAGTTATCTGGTCCATTTATCATGTAGTTTTAGATTTTCCTCGGGGACCAATTCTATTTCAGCTATCTCAGTCCACCTTTATTTAAGTCTTGGACCATCCTTGAACAGACACCATTTCACCTAAACATTATTTCTATATGACATTAAACTACATGGTCAGGTCCATGTAACACAAACTTAAAAGGTTATTTATCTAGTTAAGAAACACCAAACTAAATGGACTCTGATTCTTATAATGAAGACATGTAGGAATCCCATTTTTTATGTTCATAGCCAACATCACAATATCTCTCTTCCCCCCAAGATAATGATAAACTATAGAACACCATCCCATGTCGCTTAAATCAAGTGTTGTCTTAGTGAATGATCAAATAATGATAGATCTATCCATAAAAGTGTAACATTGATGGAGAACCTCTAATACATAAAAATTTCCCTTTTAATGGATAACCTCAGATACATATAGATGATTCTGAACCAATTTATGGGTATGGTGAGTCGATGCCTAAGGATATTCTGCAAACACCTGCTTGGAAATGAACCAAGGATTCATAAACATATTAACATGACAGAAATTTATTAGAGTGTACCAAAATAATAAATACCTCCCCATAAAATGGGGTGATGATCCTGAGTTCACATCATATCAACCAATGTGATTTCTCCTGTTTCATTAGCCAAATAATCCAATGAACACCTATCATTGGAATATAGGTCCAGGAATCATGGATATGAGAGATTTTTAGAGCTTCTTATTCAACTAATAAACCAATCAGATACTGTATAATGATATTATACTAGATATCATTGATTCCACACCAACTAACCCCTGAAATCTAACCAATCAAGCATAGTACAACATCATGTGAAAAAATGTATTAGTGTCATTAATGAATAGTTACCTATGAATCTTAATTTAAAAAATGTATAAAAATTTATACATAATCATACCACAAAAGAATACCCTAAATAATTTTTATAAGTTTTCCCCATATTGATAACATGGGTAAGGAAAGATAAGAAAGTGGTTTGCATAAATTCCCTATAAGGGTAAAATTAAGCGATAAAAATCAAAATCATATGGGATGATAAGATGAGAATATAGGTAAAATCATGATACATAAGAATGTCATACAAAATAATTTAAAGTTTATAAATAATGTTATAAGGAAAGGAATAACATAAAATTGAATAATATTTAAGATAAGAGCCCTAAAGTTAGAGCATAACATAGTGTGAAAAGAAATTATAAAGGAGTCACAATCATATATTTAGAATACATTATGAGAAACTTAAAATTTTCTATTACATTATGAAAAACTCATTATGTTAGTGACTTAAAGTGTAAGAATAATTAGGATGCCCATGATTATGAGAACACACACCATATGTCCATGCATTTAATTATGAGAAAATTTAATATAACCTATTTAGTTTGAAAAAACTCATTATGTACACACATTAAAATGTTATCACAGTTGGTATTCTCATACCTTTGTGAACAAACTCATTTTTTAAATTCATTAAAATTAGTTTCCACTCATGACCCCCTTTACTTATTTAAATAACACATTTTTTATATGATGTACAATATAATGAGATATCAAAATTATCCAATGTATTGTGGGGTGATATTTAACCGCACCCATCATATATATATATATATACCATAGAGAGTAAATCATCATTATTTTAAAATAAACCCATAAAAATAAAACGAGATTAAAAAAATATCCCATATATTTATGTAACATATTCTTATGAAATAATAGAATATATAAAGTATCATTTAAAAAATAAATCATGTCTTTATATAATTTAATGAATGGTAAAAACAGTTCTTGTTTATAAAAAATGAATTGAAAAAAATAATGATGAAAATAAAAAAGTGATTCCAAACACAGTTAATATTTTAATTTAAATTCAAATATAAACATTTAATTCAATTAATTATTATGTTGGAATATAATAGTTTTTATATTACAATTATAAGTAGTAAAAAATATTGATCCCAGGAATAGAAACCAGGTCATGAAAATAAATTTTATCATGGAAAAAATAATAATATAGAAGAAATTTA
This sequence comes from Viscum album, assembly GCA_963277665.1. Taxonomy (NCBI): domain Eukaryota; kingdom Viridiplantae; phylum Streptophyta; class Magnoliopsida; order Santalales; family Viscaceae; genus Viscum; species Viscum album. The sequence goes on along the minus strand of OY728157.1, from coordinate 856,798,857 downwards.
AATTTTAATCATTATGGGTATTTTTAATGGAAAAATGCATTGGAGAAAAGCTAGAAGATTTTTTAAAAATAATAGGTAAATGAAAATAAGAGTAAAAAATGGTAATAATGTATTTGTTATTTTATAAATGAAAATACTTTCTATAGAAAAAATGTTGATGTGGAATAGAAAGATCCAATGGTAATAATAAGAGTTATTATTACCACTTTCACCCTTTTGTTTGATAATTTAATTAAATAAACACGATAATATTAATGAAAAGAATTATATTATGAAAAAAATATGACAATTACATATTTAATAGGTTGATGGTACAATAAAATAGTCCATAAAAATAACATTGATGTAGAATTTACTATTTCCCATTGAATATGAAATTGACATGATGAAATTCATTTGGTAATGGTAATGTAACAATAAAAAATATAAAAATATGTAAAATAAAAGGTAAAATAAAATATATTCAAATGAATTATATATATATATATTAAATTTATGGAATTTAGTATTTATTACACAGTGTAATAGAATATATAGTTATAAATATCCAACACGTCTCATGGAATTAAAACAAAAAAAATAAAAATTAGAATGTTTGTAACATTTTATTTTAAAACAATTTTAGAGAGAACACAATATCTATATTCAAACAAAATAAATTAATAGAATGTGTAAACATACAATCATTATGACGTAATCATATATTATTAAGGATATTATGTTTTACCATAACAAATATGTCTCAAGAAATAATATATCATAAAAATCATAAATTATTATTGATTATAGAGTAGTTATACAATGAGATTGTATGGAATAATTTAAAAACCCAATAAATTAATGTGTGATTTAATAAAAAAAATTTCATTATGAAATATTTATCAAACATGGATTAACAATGTTTGATAAAAAATCTTGTAACATAATGGATGTAAATTTATCCAGTAAAACCTCTTAACTTGAATTAAAATACACTAGAATATTATTTATACTCTAAAATGATAAATATAACTATATTGATAACTTTTTTAATAAAATTATTAACATCAATAAACTTTTAATAAATAATTTATATGATTTACCTATCTATATATTAATTATCTGATATATATTTTCAATATCGTGTGTGAATAATCTTGAAAGAATTTAAATTATTTTACACTAGAATCATTATGTTTTTTTATTATCCAAAATTTCTTCATTGAAATAATATTCAAGTTATTCAAATAATTTATTTTCATTTATTTAAAATGTTCTATTTCATTAGGTGAAAGGAGTGGATATAGTTTGGGAAGAAGGAAGTTGGTATGAATTAGTTCCAACCACTCTCACAATAAAAATGTGATAAGTTCAAAAATATATCCAATATTAATTCAATAGATCCATAAATATTTAAATAAATTCAATTAAAATTTAATAATTTCCATAATAATTAAAAATTTAATCATTATAACACTCTTCACATAGGAGGTAAAAATTAACACCAATATGAATGTGTTATTATGAATTTAAATAAAACCAATGATTTGTACATATTGTTAATAGAACATTTTGAAATGTATTAAAAATGTCATTAATATAATTTTCCTTTATTTAATTCATTCTTATTTTCATCCATGTTGGATGGTAATGAGAAATGAAATTATTCATTATTAGTGGTAGATTTCCTTAGGTATACATGATTAATGATTCTATTCAACAATGCATGGGATGAGATGGAGGTATATAACGAAGTATCATTTAATACATATAATTTCAAAATAGTCAACATATCTATTCCCAAAATATATACATGTTACCAATCATGATTGAATATGATAAAAATGATCCATATTTATTTGAAGTGGTAGTAGTTCACACGTACACTTAATCTATATCTCTTTTTCCATTATTAATAGATGTGAAGGAATTAATAATGTTTTCTTAATTTATATAATGATATTATTTTATATTAATAATATATTTTCAATTTTTTTCTATAATAATTTAACTTTAATAAGATTAAAAAGAATGTATTTGGAGTATGAAATACTCACATTTTCGACATAAGATTTTTATTTCTAATATTCTTAGAATTAGTGGAATCTGGGTAAGTAATTGAGATAAGAGGTTTATGACCCTGTGATATAATTTGAGTCGTATTATAATATTAATATTTTAGGATTAAATTTGAAGGTACACATTTTTCATTACGTGGTTGAAGTGACCCTCTATTATATGTGAAGAGGAAGGTAATTGTTTTTGTAATTATTTCATTTCAATAATGTTACATCATAATTGAATGGTTAAAGGATAAAAAAGTGTTAAATAATTCAGTGTAAGACTTTTTTAAACCCAACCTCTCATCCACAGTATTTTTTAATTTTTTTTAAATTTTTAGTCATTTTAAAATTGATAATACTCCTTTTAACATATTTACATTTACCTCGATCACTAATGTTATTTACCATGGTAATTCATTTTAATGAAAAAATTAAACATATCCTCATTTAATAATTTTATCATTATGATTTTAAAATTGAAAATATCTTTAACAAATAAAATATAAATGTGCTATAAATCTTATTATTGAAATAAACACCCATAATAGGTTAAAATAGTTTCTAAGAAAAAATTTGTTTGAGGGTTCAATTTATACGATGGATAAAATTATAAATTTCATTACATTCAATGATAAAATATTTTTGATAATAATATAAATCATATTTCATCATTAAAATTAATCCCGAACTGAATTTACCCTAAAACTATATAATGAAAAGAAAATAATGATAAATGAATTTAAATTTGGATAAAATAATACCCATGTAATAAAATTTAAACATTTATATATAAGTATTAATTAATATTTTACATTCATATTTTAATTGTAAAATATATTTTACGTTAACTAAGATTGTTAATTAATTTCTAAATCTCTATTATATAAGGATAGAGCCCTGAAACAAAATTTTTTTGATACAATTTTTTTTTGTATTAACTAAAAAATAAACTATTTGGAAAATATCCTAAGAGATCATTGTATGATATGAATATATTTTATTAATAAAAAATAATTTGTTTTTACCAATTTTAAACTCTGAAATGTATAAATTTAAAGCCTAAATGGAATTAAAAATACAATTGATGACTTAATTTATTGAAAAATACAATTTTAATACATTATATATTATTAATTATATTTTTCATTAATTTATTAATATTTAAAATAGTTCCACTAGTGGTTTTATAAATCATATTTTATTAAAAAAATATTTATCTAATATGTCATGGATCGTTTGAGTTCATTATTGTGTTTCATACAATCTTTCATCATATTATTAATTTATGGAAAAATATATTCCTAAAACATAGGGTGTTATGATGTTAATACGAATTAGATGATATAGAAGATCCCATTGTTTTATGTTATTTAAGTTGATTATTTTATTCAGCTTTATTTTACTTGATAATAATTTATTAGATAGAAAATTATTGGATGTTAGTGAGATGCTTCTATTTAGTATGAATCCATATAAATATGTTGATTCTAATGTCCTTCATAATGTGAATAACATGTGCTGATGAATCCATGATCAGACACGTTGTTTAAAATAAGATAAATTTTATTTTTAGTTGATCAATAAAGGATATATTGATGAAAGTAATGATCAATTATATTGTTTAAAAAATAAAATATAATTATAATGAGTCGATTAATTAAATTATACATGTGACACGAAATCATATTTGAGTTTATTAAGAATTATTTTGATAATATTAACGGTTACTCAATATCATTTTTTTTGTTTTTTAGAAATTAAATATCAGTTCATGGTTATTAAATAAGATATTCTTGAGGTTTTTATATTTCAAACTGGAAATTTGTATTAATAATTTTAATATTTTCCCATTTATATACTTTTATATGAGCAATCATGACCACAACCATTACTAGAAAAATTAATAATCTAAAAAACAAGTAAGTAGTGGGGGCCATGGAGAATGAGAAAAGGTGTATAATAGGGCTAGAACTTGTATGAAGGTAATGGGGTAGCTCTCAAAAAAGAGACGCAATGCATTGAGGTGTAGCGTTCAGCTATTTTACATTTTTATGGATTCTTGGAGTTTAATAAAACCACAATAATCACTACATGTTTTTACAAAAATCCCATGAGAATAAAATTTTGATGATGGAATATCCCCATGTTGGTAATAATTCATTATTATGAATTCATGGGTTTGGATTTTACACCCCAACTGAGAGTCATCTTCCACCTTAACTAATTGATTGAATACTATACACCATACTTCTATATCATACATAAATGATTTAGGGAATTATCGAGTTATGCCCTCTAAGTACACACCACATATGTAATAATTGACTGAAGTGAACCGAATATCAACATAGTGACGAATATTTAAAATGAATAAATGACAATGCACTAATTTTTTAAAGGTGAAATTTGTGGATTTTTTTAAAGGTACATTGAAAATTATTTTTTTGTAATAGATTGGTTTCTATAGCCATTTCATAGATGGTTCTATACAATGTCGGTTCCCTATAACAAATTTGTGATTGAAAATACACAAAGGCATTATAAGATTGATAAATCTAAAATTTATTTCATGATTAATTCTATATAATATGATCTTATTGTATAATATGATGATTTCCCACATACATAAAATTTAAATGTACATTAAATGGTAATATTTCCTACGTGGATTTCATCTTGTTGTTGAATTATAAAAAAAAAATTTGGGGAATTGAAAAATGATAATCACGGTCACTATAGCCATTAAAAAACATGTGAAAATATTTCTAAATAGGTGAATGAAATTTCATTTATAATAATAAATTTTAATATAATTTTATCAAATATCATATAATGCATACTCATGGGAATACTTCATAACACAGTTGTTCAAGATACATTATTTTGTGAATAATTTATTTTTGCGAAGATGGAAGTGTGATGTTTTCCCATGTGATGTAGTATTTTTAATGTGAAGGATACACATAAAGCATATTATAATAAGGATTCACATGTTATTGAAGATTTATAATTAAATATAATTTTTTTGATAAATTCATCCTCATAATACTGTAAAAATTTTCTTCGAAAGGAGCAGTTCAACCTGGAGTAATAAGATGTGTGAAGAAATTATGAAATCTATATATTTCATGAGGCAGTTTTAATTTTTGTAGATGAAATGATTTCTTAATATAATTAATGGTAGAACAAAATTTTAATAAAACTTGTAAATAGTTACCATGACTTGGGTACTTGTTTATTGTGCTTATATTATATATATCGATGTTTATGAAGAAGATGATAACAAAAAAAGTTAATAAACTATTTTTTTTCTCTAAACCCAATAATCCAAATGTTGTGTAATGTTTGAATGTTGGGTTATATGGATCATTATGAATAATAATATGTTAATTTCACATTATATAATTAGTAACTCTATGATGTTATAGATTTTGAATATTCTAATCCATACTACGATGCCATTAAAGTATTATCAATTCTTCAAGTGGAATTAAAGGACCTATAGTTAAGGTATATTATTATTGAATTTATTTAGATACATCCACTGTTATTAAAATACCTTTTTAATTCATTATTAAAAATGTATCACTGATAAACTTATAAAATAAAATATAAACAAATAATAGTTTTTTTGGAGATAGAACACACATGAAGGAGGTGGTACAATGAATTCTTCACCTATGTATTATAGTTATGATGTATGTCATGAACTAGGATGGGTCGCGATCTGACACAATACCCGACTAGGTCCTCGACATGGCCCTAGAGGTGTTCATGATCCCCACAAGTTGGAACAAGTTCGTGGGTGTCAAATGAAAATATTTGGGAACAATTTACCCATATTTACCATGAAAAAATAACAAATAAAGTCCAAAAACCAGATCTGAAAATTTTAACCAATGTAAATTTAATAAATCAAAATTTTACATTTCACAACTAAAGAAAGTCCAAAAAGGATAACAACACCAATGGAAACCCAAGAGACTCTTAAGACGTTGTGCAACAAGTGGAGAAACATCTCCATTCCACTGCCACCAATATCTTCAAACCAAGACACTATGAAACCAAACCTCCAACCTAACACATCTTGTCTTAACATAAAACAAAAAAAGACAATAGGGTCTGTATACACCCAAGGGTGTATATTGGGTGTGATCCAAATCCCAGTAGGATACTACCTGGGTATAGATTCCATGCATTAAACATTAAATGAAAAATAAATTTTCAAGCATGATATTTTATAGGAATGTTGAGATAATTTTAAATAAAAATACTTTAAATATGAACAACTTTGAATGAGTTCAACATAAAATATAAAGCAGTTTCTAAAAAGAAAAAAATGAATTTTTAAAGACAACACACATAATTTTACAATTACCAACCTAACCTACCTTATTCCAATGGTAAGTTCAATATAAACATTGATCACTAGTCATGAGAACACCTATAGGCACTAGTCAGATTTTAGGGACCTAGGAACCTCATTGTAAAAGTAACCATAGAAAATAGCCAATAACCTTCTTGTATACGAGTCAATAGTAGGGAACATACCCATAACCTATTGGTTTCCAAATTTCATCATCATAGTTTAGTTAGTGTTGTCATATTCAGAATTTCTATGTGAAACAAGGACAATATCACTCCAAATCACTAACATACTAGTCCTATTCCTCCCACCTAGATACCATGGTATCCCTAATTTACTCAATCAAGTTTCACACGTCATATAATACCACTTACACAATTTCTCAACCAACCAAACATCATGTATCACAAACCACCACATTCCATCAAAAAACCATCCTTGAAAACATACACACATTGAAAAATTTCTAAAATATGTTCAACACCTTTCAAATTATTCAAAAACCATTAACTAAATTTATAAAACAATTTTCAATGAACACCCCAACGCCATTTCATCCAAAGTTCACCTGAAACTGACATTAAATATTAGTTATACATTAATGCTAAATCAAAACACAATATGTATATTTCACAATGTATAACAAATCAATTTCATACATTAAAAAAATGACACCATGTTCCACAAAAACTCTTTCACAAAGAAAACTACTCAATTTTATACAAAACTTACACTTTAAAAATTATACACATGCTCAATCATGCTAATTAAAAATTTCACACTGTGAAAATAATTTAACAAAACATTTGAGTAGTTTATAAAACATTAACAAATGGTGAAACAAATATTTACATTCAAAATACACTCAATTTCATTTAAAATAACACTTTAAAACAAAACACAGAATATATTCATGTTAAAACACAATTTTCACCTTTATATATTTTAATAAATAAATTGCACAAATAAAAAATGTTCCGAAATGTATAGCATGGGTTTATAGTAAGAATATAATCTATTTTACAAATAAAAATATATTTTAGGCTAAACAAATTTAAAAACACTATAGAAACCACAGTCACCCCACATATACTACATAAATCATACCAAATTAAATAAACAAGTAATGAAATTCATCAATAAATTGTGAAGTATAGAACCACCTAACTCGCATGAAGATTCTTCCATAAAAAGGCGCAAAACCACAATTGAACCTCATTTGCACCAAGAAGAGGAAAGAAAAAACCCTATTCAAAGAGATAAACCCCCAAAACAATGTACTATAGCATAAAATTAGACCCCTAACCTCTGAAAACACTAAAAAAATAAAATCCATACAACAAAAAAGAAGGGATTACTCATAGGAGAGGGAACTGTGGCAGGGTCACGGTCATCGGAGGAGGGGATCAGTGGGTTGAAATGGGGGGAGAGAGAGGCCAATGAGTCACAATGGTGGGAGGTGGGAAGGCTGGAACAAGGAAGCTCCCGGATGGGAGGAGAGGGAGGCTGGTGAGCAGCCTGAAGATGGATCAGGGGGGTGGCGATGCTAGACGTGGGAAGGGGATAGTGGGTGGCGAAGTACATCACCCAGGGGGAGGGGGGTGTGGCGTGATGTGGTTACAAAGGAAAGGGGTGCAATGCGAGTCTGATCCACCTGAGGAGGAGGATGACAGACATGGGGTGAGGGTAATGTGAGAGTTCCGGCTAGGAGGGAGGAGAAAAACTACATTTAGGGTTGCAGGGTGTCTCGTGTGACATACCAGGGCGGAGGGAGAGAAGGCGAGGGAGAGAAAAGAAATAAAGTAAAAAGAAAAAAAGAAAAAAAAATGGAAAATAAATAAAAATAACAAATGTGAATCTAGAAACAAACGTAAAATAATCTAAATTAATCCTTAAAAATAAATTTAATAATAAAATTATGACTAAATGAAATTCATTAAATTTTTAACACATTATTCTATTTTTATTTTATTTTTATTTTACCACAAATTTAATTATATTTATTTATTATTAATTAATTTTTTTACTCATTTGATTGTCAGGAAGATCACACGGTGGCCTAGGTGAAGCCAGATGGTTTCCAAACTAATATTCTCCCGTGCGCCAAAAGATTTAAGCCCCGAGAAACTCATTTTTTGACATAAACACATAACTCCACCAGGACACATTCAACACCTCAACTGAAAATATTGAAGCCAAATAAAACAAAAAAAATGTTCCTAACATAATATATTATTAACAATACTAATAATTATTATAATAATAATATAAAATTAATAAAATTCAAGTTCTTAATGTTATTAATAATAATCATAAAAATATTCTAAAACAATATTATTACAATTAAAATAGTCCCATAAATTTTATTACACTTCTATTATTTTATTTTATTTTCATTTTTATATTCATTACATTCAATTTATCTACCTTGAACATCAAGAAGGTCGTGCGGTTAACCGGGCAAGGTCAAGTGGTGACTCGGGAAAGGTCACATGGTTTTGACCATGGTACGATGAATGTTGTCAATGTGAAAACATGTATTTTTAAATAAGAACCCAAAAATTTAAGTCTGGTTCAACCCGAAATACCTGATGCCCAAAAAAATTAATAAAATAAATAAATTTGAAAATGGTGGGTGTTACAATTCTCCCCACCATAAATATTTCCATCCATGAAAATCCACAACTATGTTTGATACTCATAGCAGAAAACAACACCCGCTTGAGGTTCAAAGATTGTCTCTACAAAAAACAAGAGGAAAGAGGCAAACACATCATGCTTAGAGAAAGTGACACATATGAAAACCTCAAGAAACCCATAATTTTTTTTCTATGTGTCACCCATACCAGAGAGATAGAGCACCTCTAGTTGATTGATTTAGGAAATAAACATTTTCACCCACAAAGACTAACTTCACAAACTGAAGCACCTCAAGCACTAATGAACAAAAACCACACTGTTTGACTGGAATGAACAAACAAGGTGTGACAAAATACAAGGAACACTCTTATCAATCACCTCCATGTCATCTTTAGGAACAGAACCAAAAAAATATGGGGAATTCCCAAAGGGGATCCCCATAATTATAAAATTACTAACTCCCAATATGAGAGTAGAAAACCGATACAAGGATGCCCGAGAAGACTCCCCACTAAAATGAAATAGGTCAACACAAATTCATTCTAGTGACACACCAAATCAAGAAACACCATTGGTCCCCCCAAACTATTATAACTTCCAATAGCTATGAAAACTTGTAATGTTTACTAACATTGACCAAACAGCCCACTATAAGGGGCAAGAAGGGAGGGGCCCAACTATCAGGGCGTCAAAACCATGATCTCAGAAAGAAAAACATCTATACATCTCTGGATGAGAACTATTCAATATTGTGACCTTTTTACCCAACATACCGCATAAGTACCAATAAATGAAATTATATTCGGTGAGACGCCACCCCTGGTACATTAAGGTAACAAGACTACCGCACCTCATCATAGCCATGAGAAACCCCACACACCCAAAGGGGTCGTTTGAAAAAGAACCACATGAAAAAATTTAAAACTCATTCACCTTGAATACCGACTAACGAAATAAATTTGGGGTCCCATACAATCCCATGGTTCCTAACCACACACCAGCTTCACTTTGAGGCTTATGGATGGAGCCCTGATGTTTGAAGCATCTCCTGCCTCATAGTCTGATATTGAAGACTCCCAAATAAAGCTTATCCTTTTGGTGTCACACGCAACCACACAACAAATGGGACAACACCAGCTAAAACAATAGACCAAGACATCCAACAAATCCCAGACAAAACATTTACCAACACAAGAGCTAAAATGGTGCATGTTCATCACCCTTTGTCACACTTAATGAGAACACGACACTGAAAATTATCACAATGTGACCATTTCTGTTGAGAGAAACATTATACGGAGAAGCACTTCAAACTAAGTCTTAAACAACCCGTGATTCCTACAATAGACCATAGCATTGCCATGTCACTGGGTCTGCCACACTAGTGGACTATCAAAACCCCATTCTTAAATGAAACTAATGATGGATCAAAGGTCATTAAGAATAGCAGCCCGTATCGACAACTCCAGGGTGCCTTCCCCTTTCCCCATTGGATTCTTCTTCACCATTTCCAAACAAGGGATTCAATATAACGAGGTAAAACTTTACCCTTGACTATAAAAGGACTAAAGGAATCACATGTTTTATTCAACCCCTCTTACATCACCCTTCCGATGCGGGAGGATCCACTAGATTATAAATAGATGAGGGTTCAATCCTAAAATTAAAGAAGAGTGTCCTTAGATCAATTTGAGGGATGCACAACGGTGAATTGCCTGTGGATGCCCTTCAATCGCATGTTTACGCTTTATGAGGGTGTGAAAAAATCAAGAAAGAAGAAAATGGAGCCAATCAAACTGGTCTAATGGTCCAGACATACTGCAAGAGACTACTAAACATAAAGGGGGAACCACCAAAAAGGCATCCAAAATCATTTTTCAAAAGAAACCACAGACCACATGCTTTCACCCCAACTAACCAATAAGAATTCAAAATTAATACACAAATAAGTCAAACAGTATTCCCATCTCGAAATGCCTCATATCTGACACTTCCAAAAATACATGGACACACCACACAACCGCCAATTATTATAACACCAAATTATTTTTACTTAAAAACCATATTTCCACGGATTCAAAACAAAGGTACTATGAATGATGCAATAGGAAACTTGTGTTAGAGGGTGACTGGGGAATATGGTTAGAGGACATATGTCAATCACACCACCACCATAGAGAGTACTCTAGGATATCGTCCCTGGCTCCACAGGGCTTTCCAGACCCTGTGAGCTCACTATGACCATAGACCATACTCCCTTTTCATTTCCCCTAAACTAGATTAAACACAAGTTACAAAGACTGAGAAAAACCTCAACTTATCCTGGTAACTCGAGTCCCTCCATGATTTGTGCTAGAGAGGCACCTTTCTTGTAGATAGAACGTCGAGTTCCGAAACCCTTAGATTTGGTCTACCTGACTCTATCCCAAAGGTACACAACCCAAAAGAGGAAACTACCTTTGATACAATTTTTTCATGAACTAGGCTGGGTCTCCATCCAAACCGACGCCCGACCAGGTCTGCGACATGTCCTGTAGGGCATTCCCGATCTCCACGGGCTAGTACAAGTTCCCGCATATCTAACTAAAATCCTTGGGAACTATTTACCCGTATTTAGCATGTTAAAATAACAAATAAAACACTATAAATAGATCTGAAATATTTAACCAAAGTACCTTTAATAACTCAAAATTTTACATTTCACAACAAAAAAAGGCCAAAAAGGATAAAAACAACCAGAGAAACCCAAATGACTCTTAAACCATCATTCAACAAGAGGATCGACATCCTCATGCCGTCACCACCAAGATCTCAAAACCAAGACACTAGGAAACTGAAATTCCAACCTGAAATATATTGGCTTAACCCGAATAAAAAAAAAAAGACAACAGGGTCTGCATACACCCAAGCGTGTATGCAAGGTATGAGCCAAATCATAGTAGGATTCCATCCAGGTAGTGATCCCAAGTATTATACATTAAATGTAAATTAAATTTTCAAGCTTGATATTTTACAGAAATTATAGGATAATTTTAAATAAAACATCATTAAAATAGAATTTTTTTTAATAAGTTCAACATAAAATATAAAGCAGTTTAAAAAAATAAAAAAATGAAATTTTAAAGACAACACACTTAATTTTAAAATTACCAACCCAACCTAATTTATGATAACGGTAAGTGAAAAATAATCATTAATATCTAGTCACAGGTACACCCCTATGAACTAGTTAGTTGTGGGGCCTTAGGCACCTCGTATCTCGCTGTAAAAGTAACCATATCAAATAGTAAATAACCTTCTTGTTCATGAGAAACTAGTATGAAACATAACCATAACCTAGTGGTCCCCAATCATCACCATCATAGTTTAGTTAGTGCTATCAAAGTCAAACATGCCATGTGAAACAGGGACGATACCATTCTAGATCACTAGAATACTAGTCCTAGTCCACCCACCTAAATATGTGGGTTTCTCTATTATGCTCAATCATGTTTCACACGTCACATAACACCACTAACACAATTAATCAACCAACCAAACATCATGCATCACAAAAAACCACTTTCCTATCACAAACCCATTCTTTAAAACCTACAAACACCGAAATATTTTTAAAATATGTTTCAAAACTTTCAAATTATAAAAAAACCATTAAATAAATTTATAAAACAATTTTAAATGATCAACCCAATTCCATTTCATCCAATTTGAACCTGAAACCCACTTTAAAATTAGTATTATATTTATTCTAAATAAAATCACAATTTTCAGCTTGCACATAGTTTATCAAATCAATTTCATACTTTACAAAAATGACACCATGTGCCACACAACGGATTGAACACAAAAAAATACTCAATTTTATACAAAACATCCACTTTAACAATTATACACATGATCAACCATTCTAATTAATACTTTCACACCGTGAAAATAATTTAACAAACCATTTGAGTAGTTCCTAAAATGTTAACAAACGGTGCAACAAAAATTTACCCTCAAAATACACTCAGATTCATTAAAACACCACATTAATACCATACACACAATATATTCTTGTTAAAACATGACTTTCACCATTTATATATTTTGATAAATCAACAGCACAAATCACAAATTTTTAAAAATTATAGCAGGGGTTTACACACAACACAATATAAATTTCACAAGTAAAAATATAATTTTAAGCCAATCGCATGACAAAATTTTTTAAAAGCCACATAAGAACTCCACATATACTTCATAAAACATACCAAATTAAATAAAAAAGATATTAAATTCATCAATAAATAGTTAAGCACAAAACCTCCTACATCACATGAAGATTCTTTCAGAAAAAGGTGCAAAAAAATACCTGCACCTCATTCACTCCAATAGGAGGAAAGAAAAAACTCTAATAAATGATATCGAACATGAAAAAAGTAATAAAATTATAATTGGACCCCAAAACACTGGAAACCCTAAATTAAAATCAAAACCCTATGAAAAAAATAAGGGTTTATCAGAAGGAGAGGGAATGGTGGCAGGGTCGCGTTCACCTAAAGAGGAGGCTGATGGATCACAACGGGGAGAGGGGGAGGCTGAAATGTCACAACAGTGGGTGGATGGAAGGTCGGTGCAAGGTAAAAGCTAGATGGGTGGAGAGGGAGGCGGATAAGGGGCCTATAGAGGGAGTAGGGGGGAGGTGAAACTAGACGTGGGAGGGGGATAACCAGCGGAGAGGTGCATTACGCAGGGGGGAGGGGGTGCGGTGCGATGTGGTTCCAAAGGGGAGGGGTGCGATGCTAGTCTGATCCATTGGAGGAGGAGGCCGATGACCATGGGGGTCGAGCAATGTGAGATGTTCGACTAGGAAGGAGGAGAAAAATTGCATTTAGGGTTGGTGGGGTGTCTCCTGTGACACACCCATGGGAGGGAGAGAAGTTGAGGGAGAGAAAAGAAAAAAAATAAAAAAAGAAATGGAAAAAAGAAATGGAAAATAAATAGAAATAACAAATGTGAACCTCAAAACCAACCTAAAATAATCTAAATTAAACCTTAGAAATAAAATAAAATAATATAATTGTCGTCCTTAAATGAAATTCATTAAATTTTTAACAGATTTTTATTATTTTTTTAACACTCATTTAATTATATTTATTTTTTATTAATTAATTTTATTTTCTTATTTAAACATCAGGTTGGTCACATGATGGACCAGGTGATGCTTCATAGTTTCTGAACCGATATTTTCCCGTGTGCTGGATGATTTCAAGCCTTAAAAGACTCATTTATCAATAAAAACATAAAACTCCACCAGGAATCAGTCCTCAGCTCGACATAAAATTATGATGCGAAATAAAATAATAAAAATTATACTAACATAATATATTATTAACAAAAATAATAATAATAATTATAATATTAATAACAAATTAATAAAATTAATGTTCTTAACACTATTAATAATAATCATAATAATATTCTCCGACAATATATTTATAATTAAAAAACACCATTAAAATTTCTTACACTATTATTATTTTATTTTATTTTAATTTTAATATTCATTATATTCTATTTATCTTCCTTGAACATCAAGCGGGTCATGCGGTTAACCGGGCGAGGTCATGAAGTGACTCGGGCTATGTTGCGCATCTTCGACTATGGTGCGCTAAATGGTGTCAAGGCTAAAACATGCGTTTTTAAATTAGAACCCTAAAATTTATTTCTCACTTCAACCTGAACTACCCAATGCCCCCAAAAAATAATAAAATAAATAAATTTAAAAATGGAGGGTGTGACAATTCTCCCAACCCTAATGCATTTCATCCTCATAAAGCCACAACTAAGTTTGAGACTTAAAGAAGAAAACAACCCCCTCTTGAGGTTTAAAGGGTATCTCTACAAAAAACAAGTGGAAAGAGGAAAACACACCGTGCATAGAGATTGTGACATGTATGAAAACATCAAGAAACCTGTAAAAGACTTTTCACAATGTGTCACCTTCCCCATAGCTCTAGAACACCTCCAGATGATTGATTTAGGAAAGAACCACTTGCACCCACAAAAACCAACTTCACAAACCATAACACCTCAAGAACCAATGAATGAAAACCATGCCTTTTGAACAGAATGAACAAACAATGTCAGAAAATATCCAAGGAATACTCTTATCACTCACCACCATGTCATCTTTAGGAACAGAACCAAAAGGAAAACATAAGGAATGCCCAAAGTTTCTCTCTTCTATTATAAACTTACTGATTCCAAGATGAAACTATAAAACCAACACGAGGAGGCCTGAGCGGACTCCCCACCATTATGAAAAATGTCAACACCAATTCATTCCAGTGACACACCTGATCGAGACCCACCATGGGTCCTCCCACCATTTGAATTGCAGGTATCTACAAAAACATTGATATTTTCTCAATAGTGACCAAATAGCATACCATAAGGGGAAGGGAAGGAGTGGCCCAACTACTGGGGCATCAAAACCATGATTGCAAAAAGAAAAATATCTCTACATCGCTAGATGGAGACTATTCAACTTTATGATTGATTTACCCAAGAGAACCCATAAGGACCAATAAAATAAATTACATTTGGTGAGACTCCACCCCAGGTCATTAAGGTAAAAAGATGACCACACCTCCTCACATCCATAGGAAACCCCACACACCGAAATAGGTCATTCGAAATAGAACCACATGAAACAATTTAATCATCCTTCACCTTAAATACCAATGACAAAAATATGATTTGGGTCTCACACACTCCTAGGGTTCCCGACCATGCACCAGCATCACTCCGATGCCTATGCCTAGAGCATTGATGTTTGAAGAATCTAATTCATCACAGTCAGGTATTTAAGACTCCCCAACAAAGATTCTCCTTTTGTTATCACTCACAACAACACTGCAACCGATACAACACCATCAAACAAAACACACCATGACATCCAGCTGATCCCATGCAAAACATTTACCAACACAAGAGATAAAATGGTGCATGTTTATCACTGTTTGTCACACTAAATGAGAACACAACACCAAAAATCATCACCTAACATGGACATTGCTGTTCAGAGAAACATTATACAGATAAGGAATTCAAACTGAGTCTTAAAAAACTCGTGATTCATGAAATCGACCATAGAATCCCAATGTGACTGGGTCTACCACACTAGTGGCCTAACATATCCTCTTTCATACACTAAACCAACGAAGGATCAGAGGTCATTTAGAATAGAAGCCAGCACTGACAACTCTATAATGATTCCACCTTTCCCCACTAGAATCTCATTCACCGTTTCTAAACAATACTTTCAACTTAATGAAATCTAACATCACCCTTGACTATCAAATGACTGAAGGAAACCCAAGTTTCATTAAACCCCACTCACATTACCCTCTCGATGTGGGATGATATAATTGATTATAAAGATAGGTTGGTTTAATCCTATAATTCAAGATGAGAGTCCTTTGATCAAATAGAGGGCCACCCAATGATGAATTGCTCATGGCCGCACTTCAACCGCATGTTAACGAATTTTTGAGGGGGGCATGAACGAGTCAAGAAATAAAACCATGGACCCAATCGAATTGGTACAATGGCTAAGACAGACTACAATAGATCACTAAACATGTAGGGGAACCACTACAAGGGCTTCCCAAAGCATTTTTCCAAAGATGAATAAGCCACATGCTTTCACACCAACTAACCAATATGAATTCAGACTCAAGACACTGATCCTTCCAAAAGGATTCTCAGCTCGAATTTCCTCACATCCAACATTTCCAAAACTACATGGAAACACCACAAAACCACTAATTATTAAAACACCAAATTATTTTTACATATAGACCTGATTTCTATGAATTCAAAATAAAGGGACTAGGAACGATTTAAGAGGAAACTTGTGTCAGCAAATGATAGGGGAATATGGTTGGTGCCCATATTACAATCACGTCACCCCCACAGAGAGTATTCTAGGAAAACTTCCTCGGCTCCACATAGATTTCGAGACTCTGCGAGCTCACTAGGACCACTAACCCTATTCTATTTTCATTTCCCATAAATGTGATTAACCACAATGACCAAAGACTCAGACAAACCTCAACTTATCCTGGTAACTCAAGTTCTTCCACAAGGTGTGTAGTACAGACACCTTGCTCGTATCTAGAATATTGAGTTTTGACACACTTATCATTGGTCTACCTAAATCTATCCCAAAGGGACACAAGCCAAAAGTTAAAATCTAATTTGATTCTATTTTGTCACAAACCCGCCGGATTTCCATCCAAACCGACGCCCGACCAGGTCCGCGACATGTCCCGCAGGGCATTACCAATCCCCATGGGCTGGCACAAGTGACCAGGTATCAAATGAAAAGATTTTGGAACAATTTAACCATATTTACTATGTTAAAATAACAAATAAAACCAAAAACCAGATCTAAAAAATTTAACCAAAGCACCTTTAATAACTCAAAATTTTATATTTTACAACTAAACAATGGAAAAAAGGATAATGACGCCAAGGGAAAACCAAATGACTCTTAAAACCTTTTGAAACAAGAGGATCAACATCCTCATGTTGCCACCACCAAGATCTCAAAACCAAGCCACTAAGAAACAAACCTACAAAATTGACACATATTTTCTTAACCTGATAGAAAAAAAGACAATAGGGTCTGCATACACCCAAGGGTGTATGTAGGGTGTGAGCCCAATCCCAGTAGAATTCCACCCAGGTAGAGATTCCAAGCATTAAACATTAAATTACAAATAAATTTGAAAGATTAATATTTTACAGAAATGATTGGATAATTGTAAATAAAAAAAAACATTAAAGCAGAACAACTTTGAATGAGTGCAACCAAAAATATATAGTTTAAAAAAAGAATTTTTTTAAATACAACACACTTAATTTTAAAATTACCAACCCAAACTACTGTATTCCAATGGTAATTGAAAAATAAACATTGATCACTAGTCACAGGAACACCCCCAGGCACTAGTTAGTTGTGGGGCCCTAGGTACCTTGTATCTCAGTGTAAAAGTAACCATAAAAAATATCCAATAACCTTCTCGTGCAAGAGCCACTAGTATGGAACATACCTATAACCTAGTAGTCCATAATAATCATCATCATAGTTTAGTTAGTGTTGTCATCGTCAAACTTTCTAAGTGAAACATGGATGATACCACTCGAGATCACTAGCATAGTAGTCCTAGTCCACCCAGCGAGATACCCGAGTTTCCTTATTATGCTCAATCAAGTTTCACACATCACATAATACCGCTTACACAATTTCTCAACCAACCAAACATCATGCATCAAAAACCACCACTTTCCTATCACAAACCATTCTTGAAAACTTATGCACATTTATATATTTCTCAAATATGTTTCTCACCTTTAAAATTATTCAACAAACCATTAACACAATTTATAAAAAAAATTTCAATGGACCTCCTAATTCCATTTCATCCAATGTTCACCTGAAACCCACTTTAAAAATTAATTGTAAATTAATGATAAATAAAAACAAAATTTGAATCTTTAACATAGTTTAACAAATAAATTTCATACTTTACATAAATGACACCATGTACCGCACAAAGACTAGAAAACAAAAAAGTAATCACTTTTAAACAAAACTACCATTTTAACAATTATACACATGATCAATCATGATAATTAATACTTTCACACCATTCAAATAATTTAACAAACCTTTTTAGAAGTTCATAGAATGTTAACCAATGGTGAAAGAAAATTTACAGTCAAAATACACACGTTTTCATTTAAAACACACCTTAAAAAACACACAATATATTCATGTTAATAAATTATTTTCACCAATTATATATTTTAATAAATAAATTTTACAAATAAAAAACCTTCTAAAATGTACAGTAGGGGTTTACACCCAGCACATAATCAATTTCACAAGTAAAAATATATTTTTAAGCCAAACACATTTTGAAACTCTTTAGAAACCACATAGGCACCCCGCATATACTTCATAAAACATACCAAATTAAATAATATATAAAATCAATTCATTAATAAATGGTTAAGCATGGAACCATCTACCTCGCATGAAGATTCTTCTAGAAAAAGGCGCAAAACTACAGCCGCACCTCATTCTCACTAAGAGGAGGCAAGAAACAACCCTAATCAAAGAGATCAAACCCAACAACAATGTAGTAAAGCTTAAAATCTACCACAACCCAATGGAAACCCTAAATGAAAATTGATACCCTACAAATAAAAAAAGGGTTTACTAGAAGGAGGGGGAACAATGGTGAGGTCTCAGTCACTGGAGGAGAAGGTTGGTGAGTCGTAATGGGGAGAGGGAGAGGTCGACGGGTCACAACGGCAAAGGTAGGAAGGTTGGCGGAAGACAACCACTAGATGAGAGGAGAGGGAGGTTGGGTGAGTATCCTAGAGAGGGACTAGGGGAGGCAATGCTGGACGTGTGGGGGGGGGATAGACAGTGGAGAAGTGTAGCACACATGGGGGGGCTGAGGCACGGCGAGGTTCCAAGGGGGAGGAGTGCGGCACTAGTTCGATCCATTGGAGGAGGAGGTCAACGACCATGGGGTGCAGGCGATGTGATATGTCGGGCCGAGAGGGGGGGGGGATCAAAACGACATTTAGGGTTGGGGGGTGTCTCATGTGACATACTATGGGTGGGAGAGAAAGTGACATAGTGAAAAAAAGTAAAATAAAAAGAAAATAAGAAAATAAATGGAAAATAAATAAAAATAAAGAATGTGAACCAAAAAATGAGCCTAAAATAATCTAGAATAATCCTTAAAAATAAAATTAAATAATAATATTATTATCATTAAAAAAAATTAATTATATTTTTAACACATTATTATTATTTTATATTATTTTTATTTTACCACTCATTTAATTATATTTATTTATTATTAATTAATTTTATTTACTTATTTGAACACCAGGAAGGTCACACGGTGGCCCAAGTAAAGATGCATGGTTTCCGAACCAAGCTTCGCCTATGCACCAGATGCTTTTAAGCCCCAAAAAACTCATTTATTGACCAAAAATTAAAACTCCAGTAGGACTCAGTCTGCACCTTGACAGAAAATTTTGATACTAAATAAAATAATAAAAATGGTACTAACAAAATATTGTATTAACAATAATAATAATTATTTTAATATTAATAATAACTTAATAAAATTCAAGTCCATAATGCTTTTAATAATAATCATAACAATATTCTCAAAAAATATTATTATAATTAAAATAGTACCTTAAATTTTATTACACTTCTCTTATTTTATTTTATTTTCATTTTAATATACATTACATTCTATTTATCTGCCTTGGACATCAACCGAGTCGTGCGGTTTACCGGGCGAGGTCATGCGGTGATGCGGGCGAGGTTGCATGGCTTATTCCACGGTGCTATGAATGTTGTAAAGGCCAAAACATGCACTTTTAAATAAGAACCCAATAATTTAAGTCGGGATAAAACCCGAACTAACTCACACCCAGAAAATTTAATAAAATAAATAAATTTGAAAATGTTGTGTGTGACAATTATCCCCACGATAAATCATTCTATCCACAGAAAGCCACAACTAAGGTTGAGACTCAAAGAAAAAAACAATACCCCATTTAGTTTCAAAGAGGATATCTATGAAAACAAGAAGAAAGAGGCAAACACACCATGTTGAGAGAAAGTGACCTAAATAACAACCTCAAGAAACTTGAAAAAGTCTTTTAGATAAGTTTCACCCGCCCTAGAGTGCAAGAACACCTCTAGATTATTGATTTAGGAAAGAACATCTTGCTCCCATGGGATCCAACTTCAAAAACTGAAACACCTCATGCACCAATGAAAGAAAACCTCACCATTTGACTGCAATGAACAAAAAAGGTCTGACAAAATCCAAGGAACACTTTTATCTCTCACATCCTTGTCATATTTAGGAACAAAACCAAAATGAAAACATGGAGAAATCCCAAAGGGGCTCTAAACTATTAGAAACTTACTGACACCTAAGACGAGACTAGAACACTGACACGAGGTTTTCCAAGCAGACTCCCTGCCATTATGAAAATGGTCAACACCAATTCATTCCAGTGACACACCAGAGCAAGACCCACTATGGGTCTCCCCACCTTTAGAACTGTCGATAGATACAAAAACATTGAATGTTTCCCAACAGTGACCAAACAACCCACCACAAGGGGCATGGATATAGGGGCCCAACTACCGGGTCATCAAAACCACGATCGCAGAAAGAACAACATCTCTACATCTATGGATGAGCACTATTCAACATTGAGTCTGGTTTACCCAATAGACCCCATAAATTCCAATAAAAGCAATTACATTCTGTGAGAAACCACCACTAATACTTTATGGTAACAAGAAAACCACACCTCCTCATAGCCATGAGAAACCCCACACACCCAAATGGGTCGTTCAAAATAGAACCATATGAATCAATTTAAACCTCCGTCACCTTCAATACTAATGAAAGAAATAAGGTTGGGGTACCATACACTCTTAGGGTTCCTGACTATGTTCCAGATTCACTCTGAGGCGTATGGATGGATCCCTAATGTTTGAAGCATCTACCGCCTCGTAGTTAGATATTGAAGACTCCCAAACAAAGCTTCTCTTTTTGGAATCACACGCAACCACACCACAAATGGGACAACAACAGCAAACACAACACACCAGGACATCCAACTGATCCCACAAAAGAACATTTACTAACACCTGAGCTAAAATGGTGCATGTGAATCTCCATTTTTTACACTAAATGAGAACACAAAACCGAAAATTTTCACAGAACATGACCATTGCTGTTGAGAGAAACATTATATGGATAAGGACATCAAACTGAGTCTTAAATAAGATGTGATTTCTACAATCGACCATAGCATCCCCATGTGACTGGGTCTACCACACTAGTGGCCTAACCCAACCACTTTCTTAAATTAAACCAACAAGTAATCAAAGGTCATATAGAATAGAAACCCGCACCGACAACTCCAGGGTGCTTCCACCTTTCCCCACTAAAATATCTTTCACCATTTTAAAACAGTACATTAAACATAATGAGGTCAAACTTCACCCTTGACTGTCAAATGACTAATCGAAACCCAAGTTTCATTCAAACCCTCTAAAATCACCCTCCTATTTCAGGAGGATCCACTTTATTATAAAGTGAGGTGGGTTCAATCCTAGAATTCAAGAAGGGAGTCATTAGATCAAATGGAGGGCCGCCCAATGACAAATTTCATGTGTCCGCACTTCAACCACATGTTAACGCTTTATAGGGGGTAAAGTAGTCTTGAAATAAAAAATGGACCCAATAAAAATGGTCAAATGGCAAAGAAATACCACAAGAAACCACTAATCGTGCAGGGGGGAACCACTACAAGGGCTTCCTAAAGCATTTTTCAAAAGAAATCACAAACCACATACTTTCACACCATCTAACCAATAAGAATTCAATCACAAGACACAAATCATTCAAAAAAGATTATCAGCTCGAAACGCCTCACATCCAACATTTTAAAAAATACATGGACACACCACATAAACACCAATTATTAAAACACCAAATTATTTTTACTTAAAAATCATATTTTTAGGAATTAAAAAAAAGGTACTAGGAACTATAAAAGAGGAAAATTGTGTCAGAGGGTGACTAGGGATTATGGTTAACAGCCATATCCCAATAATGCCACTGCCACAAAATGTATTCTAGGATTACATCCCCAAATCCACATGGCTTTCTAGACCCTGCGAGCTCACTGGGACTGCTAATCTTACTCCCTTTTCATTTCCCCTAAAATAGATTAACCACAATGACCAAATACTTAGACAAGCCTCAACTTATCCTGGTAACTCTAGTCCCGCCATGAGGTGTACTGGCCAGGAAACTTCCACATAGCTAGAATGCTGAGTTCTGACACCCTTAAATTTGGTTTACCTGACTCTATCCCAAAGGGACATGACCCAAAAGAAAAAAACTCTTTTGATACCATTTTTTCATGAATAGGCCAAGTCTCCATCGAACCCGGTGCCCGACTAGGTCTGCGACATGTCCCATGGTGCATTCCCTATCTCCACGGGCTGCAACAAGTGCTCGGGTATTGAATGAAAATAATTAGGAATGATTTACCTGTATTTACCATGTTAAAATAACAAATAAAACCCAAAAACTATATCTGAAAAATTTAACTGAAGCACCATTAATAACTCAAAATTTTTCATTTCACAATTTAAAAAAGGCCAAAAAGGATAACAACACCAATGGAAACCCAAATGAATATTAAACCATCATGCAATAAGATGATCTATATCCTCATGCTGCCACAACCATGATCTCAAAACCAAGCCTCTAGGAAACCAAACTGCCAATCTAACACATGTTATCATAACCCGAAACAAGAAAAAATACAACAAGGTATGCATATACCCACGGGTGTATGCAGGGTTTGAGCCAAATCCCAGTAGGATTCCACATGGGAAGAGATTCCATGCATTAAAAATTAAATTACAATTAAATTTACATTCATGATATTTTTAAAAAAAGATAGGATAATTTTAAATAAAACAACTTTAATGCAGAACAACTTTGAATGAGTGCAACTTAAAATATAAAGAAGTTAAAAAAAAGAAAAAAATTGCAATTTTAAAGACAACTAAACTTATTTTTAAAATTACCAACCCAACCTACCATATGCCAACAATAAGTGAAAAATAAACATTCAGCGCTAGTCACATGAACACCCCTAAGAACTAGTTAATTGTGGGGCCTTGGTACCTCGTATCTCGGTGTAAAAGTAATCATAGAAAATAGCCAATAACCTTCTCATACATGATCCACTAGTAGATACCATACCCATAACCTATTTTCCCCAATAATCATCAATGTATTGTAATTAGTGTTTTCATGGTCAAACATGCTATGTAAAACAGGGATGATACCACTCCAGATCACAAGAATACTAGTCTTAGTCTTCCCACCTAGATACCCGGGTTTCCCTATTGTGCTCAATCAAGTTTCACATGTCACATAATACAACTTACACAATTTCTCAACCAACCAATCATCACACATCACAAACAAATACTTTCCTATCAGAAACCCAATCATGAAAACTTATGCACACCAAAATATTTCTCAAATATGTTTCGAACCTTTGAAATTATTCAACAAACCATTAAAAAAATTTATAAAACAATTTTCAATGTACACCCCAATGCCATTTCATCCGAATTGCACCTGAAAACCACTTTAAATTTTTTTTTGTACATTAATTCTAAATCAAAAAACAATTCGCAGCTTGCACATAGTTTTAAAAATCAATTTCATACTTTACAAAAATGACACCAAGTGCCACACAGAGTCTTGGACACAAAACAATAATAAATTTTATACAAAACTTCCACATTAAAAATTATACACATTCTCAATCAATATAATTAATACTTTCTCACCGCGAAAATAATTTAACAAACCATTTTAGCAGTTCATCAAAAAATAAAAAATGGTGCAACAAAAATTTACACTCAAAATACACTTGGTTTCATATAAAACACCTCATTAAATCCAAACACTCAATATATTCACATTAAAACATTATTTCCACCATTTATATATTTTAATAAATCAATTTCACAAATCAAAAACTTTCCAAAATGTATATTATGGGTTTACACCTTGAATATAATCAATTTCACATGTAAAAATATATTTTTAATCTAACCACATGTCAAAAATCTATAGAAAACACATACACACGCCAAATATACTTCATAAAAAATTATAAATTAAACAAACAAGAAAATCAATTCATCAATAAATGGTTAAGCATGGAACCACATACCTCGCATGAAGATTCTTCAAACAAAAAAAGAGCAAAACCACACTCTCACATCATTCACACCAATAGAAGGCAAGAAACAACCCTAATCAATGGGATCAAACCTTAAAAAAAGTATTGAAGCTTAAAATCGAACCACAAACCACTGGAAACCCTAAAAAAACAAAAACCTAAAAAAGAGGGGTTTACTAGAAAGAGAAGAAATGTTGGTGAGGTCGTGGTCATAGGAGGAGGAGGCCAACGGGCCGCAACAGGAAGAGGGGGAGGATGATGGGTCATAATGGTAGGAGGACAGAAGGCCAGTGCAGGAAATCCATAAGATGAGAGGAGAGGGGGGGTGGGTGAGTGGCTATCAGAGGGAGCAGTGGGGAGGTGATACTGGCCGTGGGAGGGGGATAACCAGTGGAGAGGTGCATCGTGAGGGTGGGGGGGGGGGGGGGTGCGATGTGATGGGGTTCCAAGGGGGAGGGGTGCAATGCGAGTCCGATCCACCAGAGGATGAGGACGATGACCATGGGGTGCAGGCAATGTGAGTTTTCTCCCAAAGGGAGGAGAAAATTGTGTTTAGGGTTAGGGGGTGTCCTGCACGCAATACTAGGGGAGATGGAGAGAAGGTGAGGGAGAGAAAATAATTAAAATAAAAATAAATAAAGAGAAAAAGAAATGGAAAATAAATAAAAATAAAGAATGTGAATCTAAAATCGAACCTAAAATAATCTAAAATAATCTTTAAAAATAAAATAAAATAATATAAAAATTATCATTAAACGAGATTCATTAATTTTTTTAAAAAATATTCTTATTTTATTTTTTTTATTTTACCACTCATTTAATTATAATTATTTATTATTAATTAATTTTATTTACTTATTTGAATGTCGGGAAAGTCACACGGTGGCCCAGGTAAAGGCACATGGTTTTCGAACCGAACTTCGCCCATGTGCCGGATGCTTTCAAGACCTGAAAAATTAATTTATTGACAAAAACCCAAAACTCTCCAAGGACTCAACCCGTAACTCAATAGAAAATTTTGAAGCCAAATAAAATAATAAAAAGGTTACTAAATTAATATATTATTAACAATAATAATAATTAATATAATATTCATCACAACTTAATAAAATTCATGGTCTCAACACTATTAATAAAAATCATAATAGTATTATCGAACAATATTATTATAATTAAAATAGTCCCTTAAATTTTATTACACTTCTCTTATTTTATTTTATTTTTATTTTACTATTCATTACATTCTATTTATCTGCCTTAAACATCATGTGGGTCGTGCGGTTAATTGGGCGTGGTCGCTCGATGACTTGGGTGAGGCCACACAGCTTCAACCGTGGTGTGCTGAATTATTTTAAGAAAAAAAAAATCGTTTTTAAATAAGAACCCAAAAATTTAAATCGTGATTCAACCCAAACTACCCTGTTCCCAATAAAATTAATAAAATAAACCAATATGAAAATGGTGGCTATAAAAATGTGAGATATAGATATATATCGTACCCATCCCACTTTAAATTCATAAAAATATATAGTGGAGGATTAGTGTCTTAGATTTTACTTAAACACAATATGGATTTCATTAACTACCATGTGGGGTAGCCCATGCAAAAAATAACATGTATTGTGTTTCATTTATTTTGTTTTCTTAAATTTGGTGTAAATGAGTTTCAAAAAATGAAAGATCCATTAATCCAAATATCTAAAAATATTCTAACAAAAATATATACAATATAAAATGAAATTAATTTTTTTAACTCATGTACCCTTAATATTCCCATCCCCCAATTTTATACCTCATTATTCACATGGACAACCCAATTTATATAATATATCAATTTTACACTTATTATTGGATATTTATTATATACTAGTTATATTTATTATACAAAAATATAGTGTTTATTATAATTTATAATTCATTTAAGGTTTATTTCTATTGGAAACACAGTTTCCATCTCTATCAATTCCATCAAAGAGGACTCCTCTCAAAACATGAATGATAGAAAATATAATATGGAAATGAAAATATAGAAGAAATCACATAATAATTTGGTCACACTACTAATTTAATTTTTCCTAAATGGAAATATATATTTTATTTATTTAAATTTTCTCCAAATAATGATTTCAGTTCGAGTTGTGAATATAATGACCATATTCATTTCCTTATAAATATTTTTCATTATCTAAATAAACAAATGAAAACTGTTACATTGGATGTTCTATCATAAATAATTTAATACATTGAGGGTTTATAAATTGAAAAAACAAATTAATGGAGTTGGAAATTGATGGTATGAAGGTTTCATTGTCCGAATGGATAAAAAAGTGATATTCTCTCAAACAATTTTTAATCCAAAGAATAATTATTATCACTTATAAATTGATGAGTTACCTTTATCAAAGAATAATTGCAGTGAATTATATCATAAAAAATTTATTAGTAAATATGTTTCTGATGAAATGAACCATACACTAGACTAACCCAAAAATTTACCTTATATTTCAATATTTCTAGGTTATTTATCAATGTGAAAAGAGTGAAGGATCTTTAGAAATATTCATATGAGATGCATAATTTGTGAGAAGATAATGTTGAGAATATTGTGTGTTAGTTTAAATACATATTAAAATATTTTTAAGATTTTAATATTTTCCCCAATATGAATTTTATTGAGTATTATGTTATATTGAGGAATCTAGAAGTAATATTGGTTAATAATTACCATGTAGTTGATAAAAGTTTTTAATAATAATATATTGGATATGATTATTAACTATAAAAATACTCATTCCATGGGTAATAATAGATTGATATTATTTGTATACAATAATAATACATTCTTATGAAATAAATTTACCCTTATTCTAGAAGTTCTCATTTTAAAATATTATATTTCATATGTTAGTATTTGTTTAAAATCATATTTTGGGCATGAAATTAAAATGAATAATAATTATAAATTAACAATATAATAAATGATGTATAAAAAATTAGTAAACAAATTTTGTCAGAAGTGATCATAAAGGAATACTTCTTCTATAAAAAATAACATGGTTTTAGAGGCATCCCGAATGATTCTCATTGGAAGTTATCAATATTTTTTTATACAATTTATTTTTTTAAAGAATTGAAAATACTGTTATTGATTTCTAGAATAACATTTAATTAACTTGATGCAAGGTAATTATTGTATCATGGATGGGAAGATATGAAATAATGAAAATCATATTTTTCATAGATTTTGTACATTGAATATTATAAATCATTTCATAATGAATATATATATATATATATTGAATGATTTTATTGAGAATGAGATAAAGATAGTCATAATTATAAGGAATTCTGGAATATACATACCAATAAAACATTAAATTATATTATGATGAAATTATGAAAAAAATATAGAGAAAATGAATAAATTATGATATTCTTTTATTGTGGAATATGTACAAGAAATTTTTTAAGAATATATCCAATGAATATAAATCCAACATAGATTCTAAAAAGGATATCAAACAATGTGGCGATTCTTCTACTGCCAAAAAACATTCCACACCTTGAATTATACCAAACACAATATAGAAATTATTATTAATGGAAATTAGGTTATAGGAAGACTATAACCAATCTAAGAGATAAAAAAGAAGATTGGTTGGGTGAATAAAATACAAAAAGATGAATTGTAATTTACTGGAAATCCTTTTTTTTATTTTAATAAAGCTGGTTTAGACAAACCGGTAACCAAAAAACCAAACCACCCCTTCAATACCATGGGTCCAGCGAATCCCAACCATCCAAAAGCAGAAACACATCAGCTTTCAAAAATCAAAATCAGACCAAACCAGGTGATGACCTCGAGCCGCGCAACCTCGAGAAATGTTACAAATCCAACAACCCCTCCAATCGCCGGAACACCACGCACCACCAAGCGGAAGACGGAGGCGCCGACGTCGGAGGCGCCGACATCGGAGACGCACTCAAATCACAGCAGGGCCAACATCCAGCACCAGAGCCGAAGCACCCACAGACCACCATTATCTTCTCGATCATCGGGAAATTAAAAAATGAACCACGAATCACGACCTGTCTAGAGCAGACAAGAAAACAAGAACATTTCCTCCACCTAACCGCGGGAGAGCATCCCCATCAACCTTCAGCATAACTGACGACGGTCCAGGAGTAAAACCCCAACCATCAGGGCGAACAACCAGTCCAAAAATTAATTATATATTTTATAATAGAGAAAAAATATAATCAACTAATGAGTTGTGTGGACAATTCAATATGTATGGGAACACAAGTGAAATCATGGAATTGTTTCCTATGCAATAAGAATCATATAATACCAAAGGGAAATCAACAACGAATTATTGAACTAAAAATTCTTTTGTAAATAAATATTTTTAACATATAAAGAATGTTGGGAATGTTCTAAAGAAATGCACAATGATATGACAATAACATTTGGAATTAACTAAGAATATTTAGAATATAAAAAAGAATGATTTTTTCATTAAATTATATGTGATGAAGCATATTCCATCTGATAAGAAAGAAGAAATTATGCGGTTCATAGCTTCCAATAAATTCAAAATCCAAAAAGATCAAGGGTGGATGAATGGTTAATATTGATGATATATAAAAAGAATTATTTTTAATTTATAATAAATTATTATACTTCTTCTTAAAACTAAGAAGTAACTAGGTAAATAATGTATTCTTATATATATACATATTATGTTTTTTAATATATAGAAATTAAGGTGAGGTATATAATAAATGTGAGACTATAAAAAATAATTATTTTTAAAATTATAAATCATTTATAAAACCAACAATCATGGGTAACATTAACTATAGTAAGGTGGCCAAATATTAATAATTAAATTTATATTAATAAATATGATTATATTAAATTATTGTTGAAAAGAAAATATTATAAAAAAAATTGGATAATATTCTCCCATCAATGAGTATTTATGTAGGAAAAAAATTTATTTATGAACTTAAATTGGTATCTCCAAAATATATGATGTTCTTGTGAACATTATTTCTTGTGATCTTATAAGTTGAAAGTTTTGAAATTGAATATTTTAATTATACTATTATTTTAACTATATTCTTGTATAATTATATAGAAAACTAATTTTTTAAATTAAAGGATGGGAAAATTTTTAATTAATTAAAAATGATAAATGAATTGAATAAGGGAAAGGAAAAATTGTATTTCAATATCATAAATTATTCCATTGAAATAGATTCTGATGACTAGTTGAAAATAATTTTACCATCCCCTAATAGATGATTTTAGTTGTGGTTTTACATTATATATTTTTATGGATATATTTTTATATTTTGATAATTCAATATTGTTTTTAACTCTGATAATTTATAATGATGACATAGATTTGAATAATGTTTTTATTATTATCATATAAATTGTGATAAAATACCTCTATTTTAATATATATTTCTATTTATCAGAAGTGGTATCTCTCATGAATGGGGGACATCAAAGAAAGGATTTAATAAATGGGGATAGATGAACAATTTTTTAAGGGGTAATATGAGAATAAAATTCAGTACTATTATAGCAATTCATTTTTTTATTATATGAAATGAAAATTTATTATGAAAAATTTATCAAGGGGGAATAATGTAATAAAAAAAATTATAAATGAAATTCCATTTTCTAATGAGTAAATTCATTATTTTGTAATGTAGTAATAAAAACACATGTAGTAATTTAGTTTTTTTGGAATGTTATAAATCTATCAGATTTAAAATTCCATTAAGAATAATGGTCAATGATAATATCACCACTGTATAGTAATTTTCATGATCGGTATATTAAGAATTATAATAAATTACAATTTAAATATATGGAAGAATTGTTCTCCACAACCTATTTAGTCATACTTTATGAATCTTATTTACCATAGCTTATATGGGACATTGTATCACCAGGAATTTACCTTTATAATTCCAAATCCAAAATTCAACAACTAAAGAACAAGGGAAACCATTTATGGAATAATTTCACACTCAATGAGATCATGATAAAAAACATGTTTTTCTAACAGCCCCAAGAAAATAATATCATCACACTATGACACATTAAAACGGGATGCCACATAAGAGGTGCCTCAATCTTGGTAGGATACATTACCTACATTGCTTCTACCCAAATGCAAGAGGCTGACGACTAGTAGCGAGGACCTAGGGTATGTCTATGGGGAGAATATACCCTCTTTACAAAAGTGTATCTTAGTATATATATGTAAATAAATTTAAATAGAAGAAGAATATAAGTAAATAGAATGCACAATAGAAAATAGAGAAAATAGTAACAATAATTGAAATAACTATAATAACATAGAAAAACTGATGATTATATTCCATGTATCATGAAAAAAGGAAACATGGATACAAGATGGTAAGAATAAAAGTTTCAAAATTTATAAAGGAAACCAATGACTATCCCATGAATCCCGATTTCCAGCTCAGTCATATGCTATCAATATCCACCCTAAACAACAAGAAATCAAGTGTTCAAAGCTGTATACTTCTCCTTATCAGCTCCTGTATTCATATAATCTACTTCGGGTACTAAACCGCATCCAGAGACAATTTTATTTAAATCTTATTTGTCCACCACCAATGTTTTCTATAACATCCAACATGTGTAATAGAAATTTAAGAGGGTGAAAAAATGCATATATAATGTAAAGAAGCATAATGTATCTAAATTTCCAAGTACCTTCTTCAGACCTCGGGTGTAATATGAACATAACTGGTCCATTAATTTATTAATACTAGTTTATAAATGAGTCACATGTTTACAATATTTAAATATCCAAATTATGACATGGAAACCTATAATGAAATTTAATAATGAAGTTCCAAGGTAATAAACAAAGAAATGTAAACCTCAAGGTTCACCAACATGGTAATAACTATATCTTGTATAAGGGTAAGAGTGTAATGTAAGTAGCATAGTCTGAGTAATTCCACAATGCGATTACTAATAAGTTTATGGAGTTCTTCAAAGGTAAAATGGGGCTACGCAATGACTCGGACTGATAGGATTTTACCGTGGAACCTACTTGTTAATGCTGGATCCAAGGAGTGTATCAAAGGTATCTTTTAATACTATATGATGGATCATATGGTGTCATACTAGGGGTCCATGAATAGATATGTATCAGGATCGAGGTGGGTCTCAACCTAATCAAGCTGTATCCATTAATTGAAATGGGGTTCCCGAGTGCTCATGGCATTCCCAGACAAGTATCCAAGGGGAGATCAAGTTAGGACACTATTATTTCATTATGAAGTAATGTAATATTTCATTTGGTTTAATTATTTAATTTCATTAGTGTGATAAGGTCATGTAGTAGGCAACCAATTATTAATTCATAATTGACCAGTAAGACCATTTGGTTCAAGAATTTCCATTCATTAGTGTGACAAGGTAATGTAGCATGGAACTGTTCATTTAATTAATTAACTAATATTCAATAATTAAAGTTCAACATTCTACCATCCATTAATGTGGTACATGGCGCTATAGATATGCAAACTATATTTCATTATTATTTAATATGGTCATGTAATATACATAGTATACATGCCAATTTCCCATTCACATTTAATTATTAATTTAATGAACTTACCTTAGGCAGGTCTTGTGGGTGTGACGTTGTAGTTTCCATCTT
Source organism: Viscum album (assembly GCA_963277665.1). NCBI lineage: Eukaryota > Viridiplantae > Streptophyta > Magnoliopsida > Santalales > Viscaceae > Viscum > Viscum album. The sequence goes on along the minus strand of OY728157.1, from coordinate 856,766,191 downwards.
CCGTTACATTATACTACATGCATTTATTATAAGGAGGCCTACAATTAGTGTGTTCAAGATTGAGAAAACTAGAAAAATGGCTCAAAACTTTCAAAAACTAATAAATTATTTATGGAATATAATCCTACATGGGATGGATTGAGCTGATGGAATAACCATAAAAAATAATCACATATATTGATAGATAATAATCATAGGGTTCTAATGATTATAATAATGATAATTAAATTCCACAAACAACACCCAATGAAATCGTTGTCCCCATACAACATTTCAAAATCATCGAATATGAGGGATGATTTATAGATCACACACCATAGGGTTGAATGACTCTTCTCTTCTGATATCAGCCTTTGATTCATCTTAGAGTGGAGTAGATCTAATAAAAATGAAACAATTCTAACACCTTGATAACTAGTTCGGGATCATAAGAGATGGATAAAAAGTTAAATCGTCTTGAGTACATACCATTGTGCATCCAAAATGATGAATGAATCATCAATAAGTTCATGGACAAATGATATCTCTTAATCCCAACATTAGGTCATAAAAAAGCTACAATATGATATCCATAAAGGAAAATCAATTTGGAAAATGTATTAGGGAAGAAAGGGTGGTTTAATTTGATCATTAAGGGAAAATAGTAAAATTACCCATAAATATTAATTTGCACGGTTTGTCCGCATGGTTTGTTAAACCATGTGAAAAACATGCATGGGTACCTGGGAACAAGGGGCACTCGCATGGTTAGGCCCCATATTTAGGGAAACCATGTACCAACTGTGTGGTAAGGCTCTATACAAAAAGTTACCATCATTACTATTTTTCATAACTATGTGTCATCAACACACTATTTTCTCCAAAACATGCACCATGATAGTTTTCAAAAAACAATTGGTTCTAGACAACAAAAAATCCCCTAAACCCATTGAGACCTTCACTAACCCATAACAGATCCTCATTAGGAAAAAAATAATGAATTACATAGAAACTTAAAGTATCCATACCAAAGTGAAAAACTTGGTTCTTACAGTATTCACCCCTTAAAAGAATCTGTCCCTGAGTTCTAATTCCAAGGGGGTAGAAACAATGTTTGAGAACAATTATGGACACTGATCACATTTTTCAGCCTCCCACTCCCAAGTCTCATCATGCACGTGGCCATACTTCCATATCACCTGTACTAGAGGGGAAAACTGGCCTATGAGAACCTTCGTGCTCTGGTCGACGATGTGTACTGAATACTCCTCAAAGGTAACATCATAATCTTACTCAACTTCCTCAAGGTCAAAGGTATGAGATGGGATGACTTGATACTGGTGATGCTATGAAACATGGAATACATTATGAATGGAATGACACCTCTGAGGTAGTAGAAACCGATAGACTACATGCCTAACTCACTCTTGGACCTCAAATGGACCTACGTAACAAGGTGAAAACTTACCTTGCTTCTATAACCATCTATGCCCTATCCTGGGTGATACCCAATGGTAAACACAATCCCTAACCTATACCTATAGTGGTCATCAATGGGAATTGAAAAAAGAGTTTAATCTACACTGGGTAGTAGTCATATGCTTTCTGATCAACTGAACCAATTCTAAAGTCTCTTGAAAGAGATGAGGACATCGTAGGGATACCTCACATGCCTCTAGTCATCATAGGGGTGAATGACATGGCCTACCATATAAGGCTTGAAAAGTATCCATCTGAATTGTTTCCTAGAAGCTACTATTATAAGATAACTCAATGAGAGGGATACGATTTACTATGAACTTCCAAAATCAAGGACACATGATGGAAGAATATTCTTTAGAACCTGTATTGTCTTTTCTGATTGCATATATGTATTAGGGTGAAATGATTATCTTAGAAGCACCTATTTTTTCCATAGCATTTTGTAGTCCCTTCCAGATCCATAATGTGAAATGATAATCCCCACCTAAAATTATAATATGAGGGACCCTGTGTAGTCATATGATCTCATGAAAAGATAGTCTTACTATCTCATCAACTAAGAATGTCTCTCAAATAGGATGGATGTGGGCTAAATTCATTAGTCTCATACTGACAACAAATAAAATGTTTATACCTATAGGTGACCTAGGTAAATAGACTACAATGTCAATAGAAACATCTTCTCATTTCCATTCCATGACTGGGAGTGGTTGTAACAAGATTAAAAGTCTCTGGTGCTCTACCCTCACCTGCTGAAAGGTGGAACACCTAGTGATAAATCTTGATATTTAATTCTTCATCCCATGCCACGAATACTGGCATCACATGTCTCGATACATCTTCGAGATTCCTGGATGAACTTTTCACTGAGAGGCATGTGACTATTTCATAAAATCCTCTATTATATCGGTAGGGACCCATAAATTTATATTAATACATAGGATTCCATCATTACTTATAGACAAATCCGGAGGTGGTTTATATCCTGATATAATATCATAGAGTACAAAGCCTTCATGATATGAAAACTGTCTACTCTTCATTATCTCAAGGACGAAAGACGTAACTATCAAATATGAGAGATAATACTACTCGTGACTATCATAAAACTCTAAATAAAGATCATAAAAGCAGTCCATTAACATAAATTATTCACTGGAATCTCATACTACCTATTCCTATGTTTTTGGAATTAGTTCAAATGCAATGACATTTCCCTTCTCAGGCATATAGAAATGCTCAAAATCAAAGGATTGTAGATATTCAACCCATATTCACCATCCATGGATAAATTCACACAGTGTAATGATATATTTGAGGCTCTTGTGTTCTATGTAAAACAAAAATATCTCCCCTAACAGATTATGTCTCCAACAACATAGGGCATGGAAAACTACTAGTAGCTCAAGGTTGTGTGTTGGATTATTTCTCTCACGAGTTATCATCTATTGAGATCCATATATACTGACTCTATCTTCATACATCAGTACTAATCTTAGGAATATTTCTTATAAATCAATGATAATCATATTAACTAGAACTATATCAGAAATAATTTGAATAGGTGATGAGATAATCCACCACTTGATATTCTAAAAGGCTTTCTCGCATGCTGTTGAAAAGGAACATGACACCCATCCTTGTAATTTAATTAAGAGGTGATGCATGATGTGAGAAGTCTTGTATGAAAAACATATAATATCCATACCCCCAAGAAACTCGATATAACAAATATGTTCTTAGGATTATTATAGGAAATCAAAACACTACACTTTTATAGGAAAAAATATACTCTAGATTATTATATAAGATTTCCCATGAATAAAATATTGTCGATCTAGAAGTGGAACTTAGAAATCTTGTCATAAAGTTGTTTCCCTCTCAGTATATTCAGAATTATCTCAAGATGGTTGGAATTATTTCTATGTGTGTGAGAATACACTGTGATCTCATCCAAAAATTCCATGAAAAAATAATTCAAATATGGGTCCAAGTCCCTATTCATAAGATCCATGAAAATGGAAGGAGCCTTCGTAAGATCGAACAGAATAACTATGTACTCATACAGACCATACCTCCTAAAAAAATCTATACATGGTAAGTTTGATGGACTTAATCACACATGATGATAACCTGACATCAGGTTGATCATAGAGAAGACCCTAGATCTATAAATCTAGAATAAAAGATCATCTATTCAAGTAAATGGATATAAGTTCTTGAATGTAAGCTAGTTCAATGTTCTGTAATCCATGAATAAATTTAAGGTTCTATCCAACATTTTGTAAAAAAGCACTATTTAACCCCAAGAAGATGTATAGGTCCATATAAAACCACTGTCCTATAAATCCTCTAACTACCGATTGATATCCAGAAGCTCTATAGGTGGCATACTTTATGGAGGAATGGACACTGGTGCTATCCCTAGAATAAGCTCAATTATAAACTCTACCTCTCTCTAAGGAGGTAATCAAGAAAAATCGTCAGGAAAGATGTCCCAGAAATGATCCACTATTGGAGGGAAATCAATTTTTCATAAACCTTGATCCTCTAGGGAGAGATTTATAATCTGGGTAGTTACTCCACGTAGACCCTTATGCTCTTGTCCAGATCTACCAGCCTTGACACCCCACTCACACTAATGTAGATAACTACTACCTATGGGGACATAAATGATACCCTATGATGATTGTAGTTCACAAAATCATGATACAAAACCTTCTAATCCATATTATGTATGAAATAAAAGCCTGTTATCTTGAGAATGAAGAGGTTCCATAAGAACGGGTAAACGCCTACCTCAAGGGGCAGTCCCTACATTGGCGTATACTCTCTGTTCGTACCCCGAAAAGTGTATCGAGGGTCATTACAATATTGTAATACTATATCAATAGTCCAATACATTCTACAATAGATAAATAGATAATATATTCTTAAGAAAATGGATCAAATAATGTATACACTATAAGTATACCACAAGAATAGTACCTTGTACAGTAGATGGACCTATATCTTGATCCTTGGCTATCAGCTGTAGTGCTTGAAATGGGCCTGATCCACAACACAATAAAATAGAAGGACTACCATGATCATAATAGCACTGTTGGTGCTGAAGGTAATTAGGGGTCTGTCATCCATGACCAGAACCTTCTCCGCAGCTAGAACAGTTGGTATTAATCCCACTCACTGCTTGACGTGGAAAAAAAGATCCTACTCCGGAAGGGGGAGCTGACATCAATCCTTTTCCACGCAAAACTACTAGAATGGAATTAATGAAAAAATGAAGATTCCCCATATAGCCTCAAAACTGACAATCCACTAGGCATGCATCACAATGAGACTTCATGTTACCTCATCATCCACACTAATGACACAATTTAGTGTTATTTAAATGGGAACTTTGGTTTTCATTCTCCTGATGAGAAACCTTGAGTGAACATTTCCTACCATCGGAATAAGTAATTGACTAACATATAACCGATCCTTTAAACCATGTAAAATTAAAATCCCTTATGTTATGACCAATTATAAGAGAATGATTTAAAATTATAGAGAAGGTAGGAAGCACGGTGACATTCACTTGCATACACATGGCATACAAAATCCCATCCTTGAAGCATCTAGCATGAAAAATCTAATCACCGTCTAGAAGTGGTGAAAAGAGATAAAACTCCATGCAACATGATAAATATTCCATGAATAAGATAGAAACATGATTTATATACATAAAAACTCTAAATCAATCAACTATATGTATCTGAGGAAAGAACTGATCATAGAAGGCAGTCTGGAAATCTTCCCATGAAATTCCCTGATGATGACATTCTTGGGTTATTTCATCCCACCAGTGCTTATATGAATCCTAAATCATGTATGTGGAATGTTTGACCCTCCTATCTAGATGTGTCTCCAGATTCTCAATTATAGGTAGGGCATCTTTTATTTATGACACAACAACATGTAAAATGCAATCCCCTAAAAGGGTAGGAGGATGATGCTAATGGAACTCATGAGTTAGATCGCACATCGTAGATACAATCCATGGATCACCATACATGAACTATATCTGATTTAAGAAACCATAATGAACATGAGGATCAGTGAATAGATCTGGTACAATAGTTGGTGCTTCTAGTGTCATTCCTGGAAGTAAGAGTGGTGGATTAGGGCCCACCATGTTTGGAGCATGATCGTTGACACCCTCCTGGTGTACGATACAAGGACATCATGAAGCCATTGTTCTAAAAATTATATGAACACACATAGAAAATATATTAAGTAGAAATATAGAATCACTAGAAAAAGCAGAACATAATACAAATCACAACCTAAGGAATACAACCCAAACTACTGTGTTAGATGGAAAGGTATCAGTGAGTGATCATGTAAAAGTTTCATTTCACTTTACATTTAATTTCAAGGTTCACTAATTTACCATTCATAAACCTGAAAATACAGGATAAGGATGTACACCTAATTCATTTTATATATCATGATTCACTTTATAATGGATAGCCATTCCTAGTGAATCAGTGACGATACATCTTATCACTGGGAATGACACTCATTATATTCATAGCATAATAGATCGACTTGGAAAATTACTCATCCCAACCCATGAGGGCCCATGCACATCATGAATTGAGATAGGTAATTACTCAATTTAAACCAAGAATAATATAATAATAATCTATCTATCACGACATCACTCATCTATCACAAGAATATCAGGCAATATAAAGTAGTGAAATTCACTTATATGGTATGGACATATGCTTGACATGTGAAATCTAGGCTCCTGTAATGATGCATGTGACAATGCTCCTTTCCCTCCAATCATCAGTCCAAGGATGTAATAAAATACTCAAACATAGAAATAATAAAAAACATCACAAAATAGGTGAATTACCCAATGGTTAAATAATTTCAATTGTAAAAGGTAAAATAGAACAACTTTTATAATTTTGGGTAACATGAATTTAACCCCAAACCTAGATTCACGATGCCCAAGAATGACTTATGACCATGTCCCAATGGACTCATAAAATCCAATATATTGTCTTCAAATAGTATATAAATATTGGAAAAACCTCATTTGATACCACTTTGTGACACCCCAAACCCAAATACCACTTATGTGGTTCCCTAAGCTCAGTGGGCCACATGACCTCAAGCGCATCTCCCCAATCACCAGATGCAACTGACTAGTAGTGAGGGCCTAGGGTGTGCCTGTGGGGAGACTATTACTTCAATACCAGAGTTTTGTGAAAAGGATAAATATCAACATAAGTATATAGAAGAAGAAATATAAGTAAAGAAAAGGCACAATAGTAAATAGAGACAACATTAACAACAATTGAAATAACTGGAATAACATTCAAAAAATGATGATGATATATCATATATCTATAAAACAAGAAATCATGGATACAAGAAAATAGGTATAACATGTTCATAATGTATAAAGAAAATAAAAGACTATCCCATGCATCATGAGCTTCAGTTTCATCATCTGCAATCGAGCTCCATCCTAAACCACAAAAAATCATGTGTTTGAAGCTGTATGCTTACATTTATCAACACATGCATTCATATAATCTACTATGGGTACCAAAAATCTATCAAATAGGGTGGTAAATAAATCTCAGTGGGCCACACCAACCGTGACTATAACATCTGGCTTATGAAATGGAAATGTGATAGTGTGAAATAATGCATATATAAATTAAAATAGAACAATAGAACAAAATACTCATGTAATAGTTCATCCCTTGAATAGTGTTTGAAGATAACCTGTCCATTAATTTGTTAATACCTGTTTATAAATGAGTCACATGTTAATACTAGTGAAGCTTCCATGTTATGACAAGGAAACTGGTAATGACATTTAATAATGAAGTTCCAAGGTAATAACCAAGGTAACATTGACCTCAGGGGTCACCAATTCAGTAATAAATAAATCCTAGATAATGGTAAAAGTGAAATACAAGGAACATATTCCAAGGAATTCCACAGTGGGATGCCTTACTAGTCTATAGAGTTCATCCAATGTAAAATAGGGATTAGAAATGCCTTGGCCCGACGAGCTTTGACCATGGCACATACTTGTCAATGCTGGATCCAAGGAGTGTATCAAAGGAATCCTTTAACACTATATGAGTGATCCAATGATGTCGTATCGAGCATCATATAATATAAAAGTATTGGTGTCTTGGTGTGTCCCAACCTAAGAAATCCATATCTTTGAATCAAAATGGGGTTCCCAAGTTCTCATGGCATTCCCTAATAAGAATCCAAGGTGAGCATGAGACATGAAACTCTGGTTTAATTACAAAGTCATGTAATATTTCATTTGGTTAAATAATTTACATTCATATCTGTGATATGGTCAAGAGGCATGAAACATATAATTAATCCATAATTTCTCAATATATCACTTTGGTTCATTCCTTTACTTTCATTAGTGTGACAAGGACTAGTAGCATGCAACCATTAATTTAATTCATTTTAGAATATTTAAAAATTAAGTTTCATTATAATACCTTCCATTAATGTGTTATGGGGTAATATGGATATGAAACCTATATTTCATTCACATTTAATACGTTCATGTCATATACTTAAAAAATATTCAAATATCACTTTCCAATTTAAGTATCAATTTGATGCACTTACCTTAGGTGGGTGAAGTGTAAGTGACATGGTAATTTACATTCAAAATTACATGATACAAAAATCATTTATTATAAAGAGTCCTACCATTAGTGCGGTCAAGCTCGATCACATCCGAACAATGGCTCAAATGTGTCAAAACACTAAAAACCAATTATAGAATTTCATCCAACATGGGATGGATGGAGTTGAGTGTGTAACAACCAACAAATAATAACATATATGGAATGATAATAATCATAAAATTCTAATGATTATAAAAATGAAATATAAATTCAATAAATGGCACCTGATTGAATCAGTGGTCCCCACACGATAATTCCAAAAATCAACGAACTTGGGGGGTGAGTTATAGACCAACCACCATAGGGTCGCACAACTCCCATGATTTGATATCATCCCCTAATTCATCTTAAAAAGGAGTAGATCTAAAAAAAAATGAAAAAACACTAACTCCTCGATAACTAGGTCGAGAGTAAGAGATAAAGAGAAAGACGTAAACGAACTCGAGTAGTTTCTGTTGTTCTTCCAACGTGATGAATGAAAGCTTTATCGAATCTTGGATAAATTAGATCTATTAATCTATACCTCAGCTATTAAAAAAGTTCCAAAATTAGTGACATGGAGGTGAATCTGCCTAGAAATATTATTATGGAATAATAGGTGGCTTAATTAGATCATTAAGGGGAAAATATTAAAATTTCCCAAAAATTTTATTATGCACGGTATGAAAAAATTTCACACACCAAGTATTGGTACCTTGGAATAAGAGGAACTCTAACAGTCATTTAAAATAGTTAGTAAAACCATGTTCCAACCTAGCGGTAAGGTTATGTACAAAAAGTCACCATTCGAATGATTTATCAGAATCATGCGACCTTCCCACACAGTTTTCCCTAAAATGTGAACCGAGCCTATTATACCAAAATGATGGATTCCATGCTCTAAATAAGACCCAAACACTGTTGGGAATTCACTAACGCATTAGGAATCAATATTTGGCCCAAAATAAATAATTAGACCAACATTTAAAGGATCTATACCTATGTGAAAACTCGGGTTCCTAAATGCACACCATACACTTATTGTATATGCTTGTATAATAAGGGGTTATGTATGTAAATAATTATAGGATGTTTTTTATATTATTATTTTTAATAAAATAATTATTTTACATTCCTTTTTGTATTTATTTAAATATGATTAAACAATGAGTTTGATAAAAACTAGATTTTGGTGTGGTGGAAACTAATTTTTATTGAAATATATAGTTCTGATCAAAAAAATATTTTTTTATGAATTAAATAATTATTCAAATAATTTTTTTATATATATATTTTTTAAATAGTATTAAATTAAATGTAAATTACACTTTTTTTAATTTTAATGATAATATTTATAAGGGTCACAAAACTATTATTGTTAAAAAATAAATATTTTTCAATAAATGAGTATGTATTTTAAAAGTGTAAATTATAAAACATAGACAATTATATTGATAAAAAATATTATTTTTTACACAATCACATTTAAGTTATCCAATTGTTAATTTTTTAAAAATTTTCGAGTTAGTGGAATTTTTAACACAATAATATATACAATATATATAAGGTTTATATTATGTCATTATAAAATCCCAAAATTGTTGTAATAAATACAATAAATAATATAGATGACCTAAATTGCATATCAAATTTCTTTTTCTTTTTATGTTATTTGATTTTTTTATATACCCATAATAAATACTCTAAAACCAATTTTATATTTTGTTCCTTTAAAATCCATTCTTTATAAACATGACTCACTTAAAAATCACCAATGGTATTATTTTAATTGTTTTAGTTCTTAGAATTACAAAATAATTAAATTTCTTAAACTATAGTAGAAATAATGCAAAAAATTAATTGTATTGTTTTTATGAATTTATTATATAGATTATAAAACTTATGATTAGAAGATATTAAAGAATTACCCACTATTTTTCTATATAAACCCAAAAAAAGATTCCATAAATTTTCCATAAAATACATGGTGCATAGACTTTTTATACCCTTACGTCATTAGATCCCTATGAAGGTTCCCCTATGCCCTCAAGAATAACATTACATTATTTTAGAGGAGTCATATCACGGTAGGGGATCGTCTCACTCTATTAATCACTCTATAAAAAAAATAATTTTACACATTTATATAACAATTCTTAATGTTGGGTTATATTTTACTCACCCCTTTTACTATCAACAAGATTTACAAGTAATAAGAGACCCATTTCACTCTCATTAAAACCTACCATGAAACATTTTATTCCCTAATTATTCTTCCAAAATAATCATAATGTTTTCATTATAAAAACATTTCTATAGTGAATTCCCATACCACTTGACACTCAAGGGTATTCAACTAGAGGAATGTATTCTTAATTAATTAGTTTATTCTATATCATTAACCCATAGTCCTTTATTATGGGCCTAAAATTAATGAAATATAGGTCACACTCATATTTTTATAGGATATGAATGTGATGGGTGGGCTCAAAATTATTTAACCTCTCAATTAATTGGGTAATGTTTTTATCTCATGTGATTCCATATATAGTGACACATACGTTATCCTAAGAACACTATATTTTGATGTATTTTCAGTTATTCATGACTTGTGTTTATGATTTAATTGTTTATGTTGTTTCCACATTCCTATATTGGTCTATGTTTTTATCTTATATCACACTTAGAATTTCATGTTTATAAATATCACCCATTTTATGTCTTATTTATATACCTATTTGCTAACATGTATTTATTTCATGTTGTTATGTATTTATTATTATTTTACTTGGAATTATATTTCAACCCTTTATTATATACTTCACCTAGTTATACCGTGTAGTTATAAAATATCAAAATGTACCTAAAGTCATGTTTTTTAATTTTTAAATAATGTTTGTATATCCATTTACATGTTATTTTGTATCATAACTAATTTTAAAAGGACACTAAAACTCATGAGATTATGGAATTTTATTATGTATACCTTTATGTAATAATTCATTATTTATGTTGTATTTTAAAATATGATTTTCTATAATTTTGGTGGAACATATTATTATAGAGGGCTATATAGAAGGCTTGTTTTCTACGGTTCACTATATAAATCAAGTTCAATGATGTTTCTATACAGTTTAACCTTACAGAAATTATTATATGATAGGTATTACTTGAAGGTGTTATGATATAGATTGTTTTTTTAATTCAGTTCTTGATTGATAATGTACATAAGGATTATGTTTTATTTGGTGAAAATTTATCATGTAGAAGAAAAGATGCATTACATGAACAAGAAGGGTATTCATATGAGAAGGTCTTATAATTTGAAAATCATGAGAGCTATAAATATCTTAATCAAAAAGAACTATTGATTCCCATCAAAGCCTATAAATACACAAAATATCATTTTTAAATGTTAGATTAGTTTTTTCAGAAAATTAATTTATTTTAACAACATTGTATCTAATATTGCAGAAAAATTATATAAAGAACCTCTACATGAAGATTCTTTTTATGAAGAATCACTGTGAAAATAAATTTTCACTAGTAAGACCAAGGTGTGATGTTTTATCATTTAATGTATTTTTTATTTATGTTAAATATTTGAAAATGACCAATTTTGTGAAGGGATATTCTTTTAATGAGAAGTAAAAATCTTTATGCATTAGTTACATTATGAGATTCTATGTTGACCAAATATAGATTATCCACAGGAAGATATTTTTAGTTATAAACTAGTTTTGTGAAGTAGTTCCATAAAATATATATATTCTATAAAGAATAATTGACATTAGTGTACAAAGGTTTTATAAAATATAAATGATATAATAATATAATCTACTAAACTCAGTAAATATCTATAAGGATTCGGGTAATATATCAGTGTTGTTATATTATGTGATATTTTTTTATAAATTTGTTGGATTCAAAATAATTTAATGAACTATAAGGTTCTCTTAATGTAAAATGATAAATTCTTAAATGTGTTTCATATGGCTGGAAAATTATATTTTACATAAAAACATGATGTTATATTTTACTTTTTTAAAATGTGTTGATTTGGATAATATATCTTTCAAATATTTAGAGGAGTACATTAAGACATGTACTTTATTGAAGTTATTAAAGTTAAATTCAAAGAATAACAATTGAAGAAAATGATCATTAATTTGAATAATTTAAATCTTTAGTGGACATAAGATCATTTTTAGGAGTTCTAATAAAATAAAATTTTATGACCATCAAAGATAAAATATAAATAAAAATGTTTTTTGGAAGATAGATCACACTATAAAGAGTAAGTATAAGGAAATATTGAGATGTGTATTATATCAATGATAAGGGATATAAATGTATACATTAATAAAATATATTATAATTAATAATGTTATTATTATGTATATTCTATGTATTATACTTAATCATAACACAACATGGATATAACCAACAACCATTGTGGATATCCTTGTTAAAATTCCTTGTAATCTATATCAATTATGTAACACCATAATATTATTTATGTATTTCCCTTTTTAGACTAACATGTTAATTATATATTTTTAAATGAAATATAAGAATAATGAAATTGATACTTTGAATTAAATTTTTTAATATTTTCTTTCATAATATATCCATCAAATTAAGGGATTTTGAAAAATGTTTCCATGTTATGAAATCCAAAAAGAAAAAAATATCATTGGGTTGCAGAATTATCCCTTATGAAGATCATTTATATGATCATCGAAAGGAGGTATCTTGAAAAATGTTTTACCAAAATTATTCCAAGATAAACCCGAGTACTTATATTATGTATGAAAGAATATATGATAGATTTTAAAGAACATGAAAATTTCTTTGAGAGATATTCTTGTAGAATCATTATCCGTGACTACGATCGATGCATAAAATAATATTATATGTAATAAAAATATATTTCGGTGATATTTATCTTTAAATTAGGATTAAATAAACCTGTAATTATAGATATATTATGTTATTTATGAAATATATTTAATAATTCATCGAAAAAATTCACGAGATCATTTTATTCATAAAAATAAATTGCTTGTATAAATTTTTTTATGAACATTATTTTAAAAAAAGTATATATTATATATTTATAATATTTCTAATATATCAGTAACTTATTAACAATTATAAAAAAATAATGTAATAAAATTTAAAAAATTTATATAAATGAAGATAATTTTATATGAATTTTTTAATTATATTTTTAGGTTTTAATAGTAATATTATAAATTTTATATGTTTTTGTAACTAAAATAATTTAATTTCTTTTAAGAAAATATTTAAAAAATAATTTTCTTGGGATTTTCATAAAATAAATGATTTAAAAATTAATTTTGGAAAAATTGACTTTTACTAATGTCATAGCGTTAATAACTATATTAAAAAAAAGTATAACATAAAAATAATACCAATGATTTCCCATGATAAAAAATTAATTTATTAATTTAAATGACTCAATTAGTAATACTATGTTGAAATTTGAAAAAATTGTATTTATAATTTGAAAATTATATAATATTTTAATAATAAAAACATCTTTATTATAATTAATTTTATTCTTGGTGATATTTGGTTCTTATTTCCATTAAAATTACATTAATGTCCATTTTTTTTTGTTATAAACCAATTAATTACATTAAATTATAAGATATTGTTAATTTTTTCAAAATAATAACATTTATGCTTAAAAATAATATTTATGTGAAAAATTGTTTTTATACATTATAAACACTCATGTTAAAATAGAATTTTCTTAAACAAATAAATTTTATTTAATAATATTTAATTTATAGTTTTAATTGTTATAAATAAAATATTTCATAATGGTTGTTTAATTTTTTGTCATTACATGAAAATTAAGTAGGTAAAAATTAATTACCATAATAAAAACATATAAATGGTAAAAGTAAGAGAACAATGTTTAAAAGGCATGAGATCATGATATAAAAATATGTAAAAATTATTGTTGATTTATTCAATACTATAACTGATACCTCAATATATTATTCTACACCTTTTCAATATATTCCTATTGAAACATGTTCTCTCTTTATATTTAGGAGTGATATTTACAAAAATATAAATTCCATCCACCTATAAAAGGATCTCACCACCAATAATTTAGCCCCACACTCTAAAGAATTATATTAACCAAAACTATACCCAAGACTCTACAAAACACTCTCCTTATTTCATGGAATAGTTTTTATTTCTAAAATTACAAAAAATGAAGAGTCTTAAGTTGACACCCATGGGAGAACATCCAAAGAGAGAGGTAATGTTCTCAACCAAGGCTTCATAATTAGTTTCTTCATCTTCCACATAAAACCAATTATATAAATTAAATTATGATTCAAAAATTATTTTAAAAAATGTTATATTTTATCATACTAACTTAATATCTATTTTATAACTTCCCCTGAAACCTTTTTAAAAATGATCTAGTCATCTTCCATATGCCCATACTACCACAACTATGAATGAGGCACATCATTTTTCATTTTCTTCATACATAGTTGGTTCTAAAAGTAATTAAAATCGATTAATTTATTTTCTATGAAATTATTAATTTTTTTAAATAATAAATAAGTCTTATGATTCCTTTAATCTATGAAAAAATAACATGATGCATGTTCTATGTTCTATCTACCACCTACATGAAATTTAAATCGTTAATTATTCCCTATAGTATTTACTTATATATAAATATATATTCTAACAATAATTTAAACAAAAAAATATAAATTTTAATACAATGATTCAATAATAATGATATTATTCTATAGAATCATATTCATAAAAATACTCATCTACATATTATATATTATTTAAATTTGGATATGTTAAATAACTGTTGAGTCAAAAGTCCTCTTTTGACTTCTATGTTTTGTTTTAGAAATCACAAATGTCTTGTTAATCGTACTAACCTTGTCTATCGTATCGTACTGATCATGCTGATCGTACTGACCATAATGATCGTCCTGAACATGCTGATCGTACTGACCATGCTGATCGTACTGACCATGCTGATCATACTAAATATGCTGATCGTACTGATCATGCTGATCGTACTGAACATGCTGATCGTACTGACCATGCTGATCGTACTGACCATGCTGATCGTACTGAACATGCTGATCGTACTGAATATGGAAATTGTATTGACTCTACATCTCATATCTTTCATTATGTACTTGTGTTGGGAATTTTTCAAAAACACATGCTTCATTTAAATCATACTCTTGATTATCTTATTCATATATCTTGTTCTAACCAATAAAATGTTGTTGAGTTAGTTACAAACTAATCAAAACGATGTCGTGCTTTCTGTTTCAATATGACCGTTATGATGCCAGGTGTCCAAGTCCCTCTGAGTTTTTCGGAGAAATATGACCGTTGGAGGAGATGTGACCGTTGGAACCCGAGGCCTATAAATAGGAGGTCATTTGAAGCTGAGAGTTACAATAGACGACAGACAAGAGAAAAAGCGCGATACAACTGTGATACTTTGCTTTTATTAAGTTCTATAGAGAGATTCTATGACTTCTATCATGCTTTGTGCTTTGTGCGTCTGATCATCGTATCGAGGGATTTCAAGTAATTGAAACACAAAGGTGCCGATTACCTACAAAATCGAGGGCTGCCGGGGATAGGCAGACGGACGAACTGATCATCATATCGAGGGCTGCTGGGGATAGGCAGACGGATGAACCAATCATCGTATCGAGGGCTCACCAAGGTTTTGGTGAGACAGACCTTTTATCCTAGGTGATAGGATAACCCTTCTCTTTGGGTTAAAATAATTGTAATTATATTACATTTTCCACTTCTATTTGTATTAGAAAGGAAATTGTTTTTGTTTCATTTTCTATCTCTTATACATTTGTAATTTTTTCAATTACATCCATTCTATTATATATTGTATTGATTGATTCTATATGCTTTAAGGTAGAATCATTCATCTTTATATTACTCTGATTATTGTGTTCATCTTGAATACAATTGTTTTACATTACATTAGTATTACAATACATCATATCTTTTATATTCAATACATTTGTGGGTGTTTGTATTTGTATTAGTTTAAGACTGTTTAAACTAATATCTTAGTTGTTAAAACTCAAAGTTTTTAAACCTACAATTCACCCAACCGCTTGTATTGTTCCATCTATTAGACATACATAAATACGTTTTCGATCCAACAATTGGTATCAAAGGAGGTTTTCCACTGATTTGTATTACTAGCTTTATTTCTTTCATATTACTATTTTAACTACTTACTACACTAACATGTGGAGTGGAAAAGTTTTTGTTGTATCAGATGGCAGGAATTAATATTGGTTCAATAGACAATCTGAATCCTTCTAGACCACCTATCTTTGATGGAAATGATTATGAGTATTGGAGAGATCATATGAAGACTTTTGTGATCAATATTGGTGTAGAAAATTTTATTATGCTTACTGGAGGTTACAAAATTCCTGACAAAGAAGTCAGTACTTTCACTAACCAAGAGAAGCAAGAATATCAACTGAATTACAAGGTATGAAATACTTTATTATGATCTATGACCAGGAATATATACAGTCAGATATATTCATGTGAAGCAGCCAACTGCATTTGAAAGAAATTAGAAGTCACTCATTTTGGTACATCCAAGGTTATAGAAACAAGAAGAGCAATGCTTCGAGCAGAATATCATGGATTTGTTTTTCCTTTTGGATAGCCAGTATGTAAAGTAAAACAAAGGTTTATGACAATTGTCAATAGCTTAAATTCCATGGGTGAAAAATGTCTTGATGATGAAGCTCTAGTTGATAAAATTATAGATATAATGCCAAATGAATGGGTGTAAAAAAGGACAGCTATTGATGAAAATAGAAAAGTTTCCTAGATTTCTCTAGATGAACTCTTTGGAACTCTTCTACAGCACGAGACAAGAATGAAGAGAGATGTTGATTTCAACAAGAAGAAGAATGGGAATGGAAGTGTAGCCTTTGCATCTAAAGCTAAAACACCTGAAAGGCTTACAAGATCAAAATCAAAGAAAGTTATATCTGATTCAAGTGATTGTGATCTTTCGGATAATGAATTAGCCAATCTTGCTCGAAAGATGAACAAGATTGTGGGAAATAAAGAATTCCAATATAGATTCAAAAAGAAATATAGGAAGGATAAGAACGACTCAGAGGTAACATGGTATGAATGTAAGAAAGCAGGACATATAAGGCCTGATTGTCCTTTACTGAAGAGGAAAGATAGAAAGGTGAAACATTCTCAAAGAAACAAGAAAAAGTTTTATAAGACAAATAAAGTATTGAAGGCAAATGATACGTGGAGTGCAAGTGGTAGTGATTCTTCAA
Source organism: Viscum album (assembly GCA_963277665.1). Classification (NCBI taxonomy): domain Eukaryota; kingdom Viridiplantae; phylum Streptophyta; class Magnoliopsida; order Santalales; family Viscaceae; genus Viscum; species Viscum album. The sequence goes on along the minus strand of OY728157.1, from coordinate 856,748,622 downwards.
ATGATTCTTCAGAATATGAGTCCTCCGGATAGAGGAATATTGGACTAATAGCTAGATTACCAATTTAAGATCATTGGCTCTTGGCTAAGGTACACAACGCTAAAGCTATTACAAATTTCTCTTTGAATGCAAATTATACTGATAATAGATATTATGAATCTTCAAATGATGAATATTCATCATCAGAAGATGATACATTACCTTCTTTTGAAGAAGTATCTAGATTTTCTAAATTACTTGAGAATGAAAATTCTAAACTGATGAAGAAGCTTGAGAGAGCAGATTCTATAATTTCAGTTTTAACTAAATAAGTATCAGATCTTTCTAAGGATCTTGATGTGAAAACTTCTGATTTTGAAAGTATTTTAAAAAACCTTGAGAAAGTCAAATCTGATAAGGATAAACATTCTAAGGATCTTGAAAATTTTATTTCAATGAAAAATATTTTAGAGCCTAACTCTAGTTCAAATTCAAATGTTTTGGAAAATAAGAATTTAGTTTTAAAACTAAAATCAGAAATTTCTTCCTTGAAAAAATGTTTGTCAAACTTTACTCATGGGAAGGAAAACTTTGACAGGATGTATTCTCAAATTAGACCTTTGAGAAATCGTTCTGGTCTTGGTTATACTTATTCCAAACCTGTTTTTAGTAATAAATATTTTGTTCCTCAAAAAATCTCTTTTTGTTCAAAGTGCCAATGTGGTGGAAACTGGAGAAGAGATTTTTCTCTTAACAGAACTCAATCTTTAGGATTTCATAAAGCTCATTTTTCAAAACAAATGTGTATTACTAAAATTATTTTATATAATCCTTCTGGATCTAAACAAGTTTGGATTCCGAAAAACTAATTGTTTCTTTTTCAGGAAAATGAGAAGTGTACCAATAAGAACATTTGGTACATGGATAGTGGTTGTTCTTGACACATGACTGGAAACAAAGATCTCTTTGAAAAGGTTATCAAAACAAAAGGTGGAAAAGTTACCTTCAGAGATAATGCTCAAGGAAAGATTGTTGGTATAGGTAATATCATTTTTCTTGGAAAAGTTCTTATTTCAAATGTTTTGTTTGTTAAAGGTATTAGGCACAATCTCATCAGCATAAGTCAATTATGTGATGAAGGTTACCTTGTGAATTTTAGAAATGATAAGTGTTTAGTTCACAATTCCAAGGATGAGTTAATTTTATCTGCCCATAGGCAAGAGAATGTTTACATTATTAACTTAGAAGACCTTAGGAGCCAAAACATACCCTGCTTAAGTGCAATAGAAGACTAATCATAGCTATGGCATAGAAGACTAGGACACTGTAATCTGAGAAATCTTAGTAAACTCTCAAAGAAAAAACTTGTGAAAGGACTATCAGATCTTAGATATGATTCTTCAATAGTCTGTGATCCTTGTCAATTTGGAAAGCAACATAAAACTAGATTTAAATCAATTAATGAAGTTTAAACTTCTAATGCATTATAGCTAGTGCATATGGATCTTTTTGGTCCTACACAAACTAGAAGCATTGGAGGAAAATACTATGTATTTGTTTTAGTTGATGACTTTACCAGATTTACATGGGTCTACTTTCCCACAAAGAAATCTGAAGCCTTTTCCCATTTCAAAACTTTTAGAGCCCAAGTTAAAAATGAGAAAAACCTACCATTGATAACTATTCATAGTGATCATGGTGGTGAATTTAAAAATTCAGATTTTGAAATTTTTTGTAGTAAGAAAGGAATTGCTCACAATTTCTCAGCTCCAAGAACTCCTCAGTAAAATGGTGTTGTTGAAAGAAGAAATCGTATTCTTTAGGAAATGACTCGAACCATGTTGAGTGAATACTCAATTGTTAAGCACTTTTGGGCTGAATCTGTTAGCACTGCCTGTTATACTATAAATCGTGTTTTAACTAGACCATTTCTTAATAAAACTCCTTATGAGTTATGAAATGGCCGAAAATCTAAAGTTTCATACTTCAAAGTTTTTGGATACAAAGTATTCATTCTGAATAAAAAAGATAATCTACACAAATTTGCACCATAATCTGATGAAGGAATATTTCTAGGTTACTCCACAACTTCTAAGGCTTATAGAGTTTTCAATAAAAACACTTGTACTATTGAGGAAACAGTGCATGTGAAATTCGATGAAACTGATCCTTTTGTTTTCAACCAACCCAATCCTACATCCTCGTATGTGTTTTCTAAAAATGTTTATCAACCGTTATTAGAAGATCACTATGGTGTGGAAAATGTTCAAGAAAGGATTCCTGAAACTTTTACCACGGAATATCTTCTACCATATGTTGATGAACAGGTTTTACAAAACCCAAATAAATTGTTTCTTAGGAATCATCCTAGTGATAACATCATTGGTGATGTAAATCAACCTGTAAGGACCAGAAATTCTTTAAGAAATCAAATAGGACATCTTGCTTCTCTTTCCCAACTTGAACCCAAATGTCCAAGTGAGGCCTTAGGTGATGATGATTGGATTAAAGCAATGCAAGATGAACTAAATGAATTTGAGAGGAATCAAGTCTAGAATTTAGTTGATAGACCTAAAGAAACAACTGTAATTGGTGTAAAATGGGATTTCAGAAGCAAATGTAATGAAAATGGAATCATTGTAAGAAATAAAGCAAGACTTGTTGCTAAAGGCTATAATCAACAAGAGGGAATAGACTATGAAGAAACATATGCTCCTGTAGCTAGAATTGAATCTATTCATATTCTATTAGCCTTTGCAGCATACTTTAATTTCAAACTATTTCAAATGGATGTAAAATGTGCTTTTCTAAATGGTTTTGTTCAAGAAGATGTTTTTGTCGAACAACCTCCTGGTTTTCAAGACCCAAAACATCCTGATCATGTTTTTAAACTTACCGAGGCTCTATATGGTCTTAAACAAGCCCCTAGAGCATGGTATGAGAGACTTACATGATTTATTTTACAAAACAATTATACAAAAGGTACAACAGATCCAACCCTTTTTATAAAAATGGAAAATAAAAACGTTTTGATTGTTCAAATCTATGTTAATGACATCATATTCGGATCAACTCAGAAATATTTAACTGATTCTTTTGAAAATTTAATGAAATATGAGTTTGAAATGAGTATGATGGGTGAGTTAACATTCTTTTTAGGTTTTCAAATTTCTCAAAAACCAGAAGGAACATATATATCTCAACATAATTATATTAAAGACTTGATCAAAAAGTATGGATATGACAAAACTAAAAGTATTAGCATTCCAATTGGTACCTCAAGTACTCTTGATCTTGATTAAACTGGGAAACCAGTAGATCAAACAATCATTAAAGGTATGATAGGAAGTTTTCTATACTTGAAATCTAGTCGACCCGACTTATTGTTTTCCGTATGCTTATGTGCGAGATACCAATCTAATCCAAAAGAGTCTCATTTAAAATCCTTAAAGAGAATATTTTGTTATTTAAAGGGCACTATGGATTTAGGTGTTTTTTACTCTTTCGAGAATGATTTTGTTTTAAAAAGTTTTTCAGATGCTGACTTTGGCGGTTGTAGAATGGATAGAAAAAGTACGTCTAGAACATGCCATTTCTTAGAAGATTCTATGGTTTCTTGGTCATGCAAGAAACAACACTCAGTATCACTATCCACTGCTGAAGCTGAATATGTAGCAGCTGGAAGTTGCTGTGATCAAGTATTGTGGATGCAACACACACTCACTGACTATGGTTTGAGTTTCTCCAAAACTCAAATTCTTTATGATAATACTAGTGCCATAGTTCTTAGTAAGAACCCAGCACACCACTCTCGTGCAAAACACATAGATGTTAGGCATCACTTTCATAGGGATCACACACAAAATGGAGATATTATTCTACAATTTATCATAACACAAGAACAACTTCCTAACATTTTTACAAAACAATTACCTTCTAATAGGTTTGAGTTTATAAAATAGAAGCTAGTAATTATTACATTAAAATAATCATTCATATCTACTTCATGTTTTACAATTATCCTAACATTAAATAACTCCCTTTGAAAGGGGGTGGAATTTCTTACTATATATTTTTTTTGTGTTTCTTTTTATCTTATGATCTTTTACATTCTTGGTATTTGATTTTTTGTTTTTCTGTTTATCGTATTGACAGTTTTACCATAATATATACCTATTTGTTTATCGTATTTACCGTTTTTTTGTATTATTTACTTCATCGTATCGACCGATGATGGTAATGAGTTTCTTTTCCATCGTATCAACTAATGATGGTAATGAGTTTCTTTTCCATCGTATCGACCGATGACGGTAATGAGTTTCTTTTCCATCGTATCGACCAATGATGGTAATGAATTTCTTTTCCATCGTATCGACCGATGATGGTAATGAATTTCTTTTCCATCGTATCGACTGATGATGGTAATGAATTTCTTTTCCATCGTACTGACCGATCATGATAACGAGATTGTTTTTCATCGTATTGTCAGTTAATGGTAACAAGATTACTTTCCATCGGCTTGTCAGTTAATGGTAACGACTTTGTTTTCCATAGGTATTACGATTAATAGTATTCTTTTACTTCGTTCATTTTTTAAATGTTACTAAAACCAACAATAACCTTACATTCTCCGGCAGGTACTTTCCATTTTTTTCTTTCTTTTGTTTTTTAATCCTAACCATTGATCTGTTTTCCTCTAATCTTGACCGTAAAAGATCAACGGTCACCCCTTTATCACCTATAAATATCCCCCCTCCCCAGACCCACATCCTTTTTTTCATGTTTTGAGGCAAAGATCTACTGCACTGTTTTAAATCTTCGTACGATCTTTCTTCGGCAGCATCCCTATGTCTCAGTCTCCTACCAACACTCCTGCCGATATGTCGTCAAAGGCTTTCTCGGAAAAATACCTTTTAAGGGAGAGGTTAGTTTCCCACGACTTCTATGATTCGTATGATTCTACAATCAAGAGGATTATCTTGTTTCAAGTATGGGAGCATTTGTGTGTTGAAAGACCTGTTTCTCAAGATCCGGTTCGCTTTGATGAAGTCTTTCAGTTTTATAAAACTGTATATTTTGACAAAGACATGTCTATTAATTTTTTTGTGTACGATAGAAAGCTATCTATGTCTGTGAAACAAGCAACACATTTTCTGAATGTCCCAATATAAGGGGATTCTTTTTGTCCATCTCACAAACTACCATAGGAAGTCAGTACGTTTAATAGAGAAAGCGCCGAGAAGTCTCTGTTTGTTGTGAATGAATAAAAAAGGAAAGTGGCTCATCTTTCACCGGACAATAGGTCTGTGGATTTATGGATTCAATGTTTTCTTATCCCAAGGAAAGGGGATAGAGAAACTCTGAAAGTTTCTGATATTTTTATGCTTGACTATCTAGTAAATATGAGAAAAGTAAATCTCATGGGATATGTTTTTGAAACAATTAAGAATGTGAAGTTAGGGGCAATCAAATCTCATTTGATTATGTATCCAACCATTCTTACAAAGTTTATTCTTGAGAGTATGAAGTTTTGTAACATTCCTTTGAAAGGGAAGTTGATAGATTTAAAGCCCTCCTGGATCAGCAAAAGTACTATTAAGAAGTTGAATGTTTGTTTTGATCAGAATTCAAAACTTTTTGTCTGAGATATAGAAGCTGAATCGGCTTAGAATCAATCGGCACCTATGCCAGCCAAATACATTAAATCTACTGGTATTACTCAAAAGTCTTATCCGCAAACTAGTTCAAAGCCTAATAAGAAGCCAAAGTACAGTAAGGAGGTTGTAGCCAAATGGATAAAGGATAAGGAACATAGAAAGGAAGGTGATCCAAAGTTCGGTCTTGACCCGGATGAGGCTTTTACAGAAAGAATAAGGGTATAAGAAACCCTTAAGGATGAAAAGAAAAAGAAAACTTTTTTGAAAAGAAAGGCTCAAGACCTTGATATCTCTAAAGTCTTGAAAATGGTTGAGGATGCCAGTGCTCAACTGACGGAAGAAGTACATCAAGAGCCCATCGTACAGAGTCTTCCTAAGAGAGAAAAAGGAAAACAATTGATGGAGGAAATAAAAGAAGTTGAAGAAGAGGAAGAATATTTTCTTTTATAATTTCTTCAGAGTTCAAAGAAGAGTAGAGAGGAATCAGTTCAAAAGAAAAGTGAAGATATTCAACAAGTTCCTCGTTCCGATCAAGCACGAACTCCAGATAGATTTTCATCTCAAAAAAAGCAAGGTGCTCAATCCTCTCACACTGATAAAGTTGTTGTCATTATTGATAGAGTGGAAGAAGAAAGAAAGCAGAAAGAAAAAGCAAAAGGAAAATAGCCAGTTGTTGACTCAAGCCGATCGAATGATTTTATTACTGAAAATAAAATGAAAAAGTTTGGCTCTGTAAAAGAATTATGAAAGAAGGTTTTGTCAGTTGAAGCCGATCTGAAAGTTCTTTCAGAGGGTTCAGTTGCTCATAAGAAGTACTGCAACAAGATGACCAAGTGGTCGTACAAAACAGAGAGCTCAATCAATGATCAGGAGATGGAAATTGAAGATATAAGAAGGTTGTCAAATGAGATTTCAATTACATTCAATAATCTTAACAAAGAAACGGTTGAAAGATTAAATCTTTTGTCTTCCCAAAGAGCCGATGTTCCTTCAGTAAAAGACTTGCAGGAGAGAATGAATTCCTTTCAAGCTGAGTTTTTGAAAGACTCATCTTTCAAAGATGAAATAGTTCTCTTGAAGAAACAGAACTCTGGGTTATTCAAAGATAACAAGAATTTGAAAAATAGAATTGATTCTCATGAAGAAGTAATCAGAGTTCAAGAAGAGACAATCAGAAATCAGGGTCAACTCTTTGCGGATAAACAAGACCTTCTCAGGTCTCAAGGTGATGATATTTCAAAATAAAAGAAGGAGATAAAAAAGATTAAGGCGGTTCTTCATGAGTTGATAAAAAAGGACAAGGAAAGAGAAAACAAGTGACTTGTATTTGTTTTTAAGTTTAGTGTTGATTGTTATCGTAATGAAATTTCTTTTATCCATTGTCTTGTGTTTATTTTCTAACTCTTTCAGGCAATTCAAGGATACCCCTTTTCTTTTTGTAAATCACAAAGGGGGAGAATGTTTATAAAGGGGGGAGAATGCTTTATAAAGGGGGAGAATGCTTTACAAAACTCTTAAGGAAAATTTACGAATACAATCCTTAGGAAAGTCCATACCTAAGGGGGAGTTAGTTGTATTCAATTTATTATTCAGAAGAGTTTCCAATAACTCAGGGGGAGATAAGTATTTCTTGTTATATTTACTTTGTGTGTTGTGCTTTCCAAAAAGGGTGAGATTGTTGAGTCAAAAGTCCTCTTTTGACTTCTATGTTTTGTTTTGAAAATCACAAATGTCTTGTTAATCGTACTAACCTTGTCTATCGTATCGTACTGATCATGCTGATCCTACTGACCATAATGATCTTACTGAACATGCTAATCGTACTGACCATGCTGATCGTACTGACCATGCTGATCGTACTGAACATGCTGATCGTACTGATCATGCTGATCGTACTGAATATGCTGATCGTACTGACCATGCTGATCGTACTGACCATGCTGATCGTACTGAACATGCTGATCGTACTGAATATGGAAATTGTATTGACTCTGCTTCTCATATCTTTCATTAAATACTTGTGTTGGTACTTTGTCAAAAAACACATGCTTCATTTAAATCGTACTCTTGATTATCTTATTCATATATCTTTTTCTAACCAATACGATGTCGTTGAGTTAGTTACAAACTAATCAAAACAATGTTGTGATTTCTGTTTCAATATGACCATTATGATGCCAGGTGTCCAAGTCCCTCCGAGTTTTTCGGAGAAATATGACCGTTGGAGGAGACGTGACCGTTGGAACCCGAGGCCTATAAATAGGAGGTCATTTGAAGCTGAGAGTAACAATAGATGACAGAAAAGAGAACAAGCGTGATACAACTGTGATACTTTTCTTCTATTAAGTTCTAGAGAGATATGCTGTGACTTCTCTCATGCTTTGTGCTTTGTGCGTCCGATCATCGTATCGAGGGCTTTCAAGTAATTGAAAGATAGAGGTGCCGATTACCTAAAAAATCGAGGGCTACCGGGGATAGGCATACGGACGAACCGATCATCGTATCGAGAGCTACTGGGGATAGGAAGATGGACGGACCGATCATCATATCGAGGGCTCACCAAGGTGTTGGTGAGACAGACCTTTTATCCTAGATGATAGGATAACCCTTCTCTTTGGGTTAAAAGAATTGTAAATCTATTAAATTTTCCACTGCTATTTGTATTAGAAAGGAAATTGTTTTTGTTTCCTTTTCTATCTCTTATACATTTGTAATTGTTTCAATTACATCCATTCTATTATATATTGTATTGATTGATTCTATATGCTTTAAGGTAGAATCATTCATCTTTATATTACTCTGATTATTGTGTTCATCTTGAATACAATTGTTTTACATTACATTAGTATTACAATACATCATATCTTTTATATTCAATACATTTTTGGGGGTTTTTATTTGTATTAGTTTAAGACCGTTTAAACTAATCTCTTAGTTGTTAAAACTCAAAGTTTTTAAACCTACAATTCACCCCCTCTTGTATTGTTCCATCTAATAGACATACATACATACATTTTTGATCCAACAATAACTTCCATGAACAATGCATTAAATTTTTACCACATTATTCGTTTTTGGTATTTCTACTTTTGATCCTTGTGAGGGATTTATTTTTGTTTAGGATATGACAGAATGTTAATAGTTAATTGGGGTGGAAATTTAGAATCTTTAGTTTCTACATTTGAATACCCATTCCATGGTGGGTGTTATGTTCATCTTAGATATCAAATATTTTAAATTAAGAGATCAATAAAATAGAAAGTGTTTGTACATGATCCTAGATCAAAAGTTGTATCTATTTGAGTGATGAAAAATATGGAATCACCACACCATAGTTCAGGTCATGGTTGTTGTAAAATGTCTATGGTTTTTCTCCAAAATCACAGTCCTTCAATTTGGTATGTCTCTTGGGAATGGTTTGATCAAAACCACCTTGACTACAGTGAAAACGAACACACCATGAGGCCATAAATTTTAGTTTTTTAAATTTTCCAAATCAATCATATGTTATTCTTACAATGTTATTTTTATTGATTATTATGGTTTATGGTCTTTAAGGGAGAGTGTGAATGCCTCCTTGACTGGTTTCATTCACTAAATTCTCCCCCTGATGTTCCTTTTTTGAAATATCTTATTGTGGAAGATGATTACAATTTTATTTATAGAAAACCTATCTACATTAGAATAACTTCATAGAAAGTCTCTCACTAATAGATATATTACATTTTAATTTTTATATCCACTCAAACTAAATTATCACTTCATTACATTGATTTATTGATCTCATTTGGTGGGTGGAAATGTCATGTTTTAGGTAAGAATGTCAAGAAATCCAATGATGTATTCATGATTTTACATATGTATGTGGTGTGTAGGGGAACTGAAAAAATGAACTCTAAGACCTATTTATATATTAATAGAATATAAACCCTAAATTAATTGTTTTAGTATTCCACACAATAATGGAGTAATCATTTTATATAAAATGACTAGGTATTGTGGCACCGAGTATTGTAAAACAACTATTGGAAACATAATGGGAACTAGATTAGTGAAACATGGAGTGTAATGAATGATTAGGGTGTACACTTGAAACATGATAATTGAATTGGAATATTTATTGATATCCTCTAATTAAATGTTTTGTTGATGAATCTTTCATCAATATATTTTTATGGATAATTTATGGAAAAATTAGGAACTTGTGTTCATGAAATAATAAACATGTTATCATAAAAGATAATATATTAATTTTATTAAATATCATTGGGGGACCTTAGACACTATTCATTGGATATGGGTTTCCCTTTATTATTATTATTATTATTATAGTTGGGAGATCCTTATGTGATTACAAGGATTTGGTTTTCCCATTATTAAGATAATTACTATCGATGGACCTCAATGTGATCATAATTATCTAGTTTCCCCATTATTATTATTATAAATATTACAATTTAAGTACCTTGAAGTTATTTCAATGATCTGGTATGTCCGCTATAATAATAATAATTATTGGATGGCATCACTATAATTCCAAGGATCTGGTGTCCCCGTGATTATGATTATATTATTTTGGGGAAACTAGAACTAAATCATTGCATCTATCATTCTCCTGTAATAAAAAAAATACTATGGTACTATATTAAGAAACATATTGGACATGTTGAAGAAGGTATTATTTACCAAGCCTGACACAATATTCCTATGAGTTTACATTATATATTATTTATTATTTTTTTCTCTCCCATTAGATCTTACTGTAACATCTGTATGAATATTAAATAGTCTGGATTATCATTATACACTATTAGTGGTGGCCTACTGAGTTTTACCCAGATGCAACATTAGGTTCTTTTGTATCAATTAGAATATTCCATGCTTTTTTCAATAAAAGGTAATGGAATTTGTATTCTATTTTTGACTTGGTATATTAGGATTGAATAATAGATTGTGGGATTGGGAGTGGCCACAAATATGGTTTGGATTCATCATTGTATTTGTGAATGTTTCTAGGTTTTCCGTATTTTAGTATTTTCCACATTCATTATTCCACCATAGTTAGCTTTTTTTATTATTTGGAAGTTTATTTTTGTGTGATTGTGATATTATATGATGGATGAAATAGATATGATTTTTATTTTTATTTATTCTACGTTAATAGGGTATAGTCATCCCATGATATCCATTAGAAAATTATTTCTAGTTGAAATTGTCTCATATAGGGGGGGGTCATATTTGAGACCATATAGGGACTCTATTATATTACTTATGAAAGAAAAATTTTGCAGAAAATTTAATATGTTACCATAAGTTTTTTCTATATTTTATAAAACTATTTGGACATGGTAGAATAGAGATCTAATATTACTAGAAAATTGTATAGAACACAATCATTTGATTATATATTTAGATTACAAGGAAATATTATATTTGGATGTGTAAATTGTTGTTTCTGTTTTTGTTGGGACCACTTTGTGCTTGAAGATTGTATTTGTTGTCAACAGTTGTCAATGCTGGTCAAAATGAAGAAGGATATGAAGAAGGACTAAAAAGTTTGTAGAAATTGGCTGAAGTGAGGTTGCCTTGAGAATTGTTATGGAATCATAGCACTGGATTTCATACATGAGAAATTCTCTTAGATGATAAATTCAGACGATTGTTGAGCTAATCCTATGTTCAAAGAACATGTGTCAAGGGTGACACATTGTTTACAACAATGAAGAATGGAGAAGTATCATCCATTTGAGGATGATTGGAGCAGAATGGTGAAGTATCATATATCTAAGGATGGTTGAAGAAGAATGAGGATTTGAAGAATACAATGCAATGATTTATGATTTCATGTGAACCATGAAAGAGCTTACTTGAAGAATAGAATCATATGATTTACAGAATGATTGTTATGAAGAAGAGAAAATGTGGAAGGGCTTGACATTCTGAGGTAGCCAGGCATTTCACATTGTATCCAAATCAGACGATGCATTGCTAGTATGTATTTAACACATATCATGAGTTAGGAGAACTTGTGATGCAAGCCTTATGAAGGAAAGGGGGAGAAATGATGATGCCAGTCATATAAAGTTTTGATTGGAAGGAATGATGCTGTTGGGGGATAGGGAAGTTTCAGTTCCCATTGCAACTCTGACGATGCTAAAGCTGATCTATCAATGGATAAATATCAGAATAGTGGGATTCATGATAAGAGCAGAAGAATGGTTATAGGAAGCAGTGAAGAGAGAAAATGACAAAGCAATGGACAATCTGGGGACGGAAGAAAAGAACAGTTTAAGGTGGTGCTGTTTTCTAGTGTTTGCCAAATTTTAGGGCCTGAAAATCAGGGGATGAAGATGTGTTTTTGGAAATGGATGAAGCAAGAAATATTGAATATGGTTTAGATTTTTGCGTTCAAGGCATGATTCAAGATCAAAACATCAAAAAATGACAAAGGCATGGAGTGCTTGGAAATTTAGGCATGTTGCGCGCAAAAATAAAGCGGTGCGTGAAATATATGCGGGTTGCGCGAAAAATTGGATCATTGCACGAAATATCTGTGGGATGTGCGAAATAGAGGAATGATGTTTTCGCGAAAAGGTGTTTCGAGATGAGAAGCTCAAAAATTTTCAAAGGCATGAGCTGCGCGAAAAATTGGATCATTGTGCGAAATATCTGCAGGATGCGCGAAATAGAGGAATGATGTTTTTCACAAAAAAGGTGTTTCGAGATCAGAAGCTCAAAAATTTTCAAAGGTATGAGCTACGCGAAAAATTGGATCATTGCGCGAAATACGATGTCGCGTGAAAGGATGGGTTTGCGCGCAATATGGAATGCGGTTTGGAATTTTGCGCACAATTGGTGATTCATGATTAGAAGATTGAAAAATGGCAAAGGCATGAGGTGCGCACAATATTGAAGCATGGCGTGAAATATGAAGTTCCATGAAAGAGTTTTTCCGCGCATAAAGAAGGTTTTACGTGCGGATTAGTGTTTTTAAAACGGGGTCAAAATTTCCTATAAATATGAGGCTAACCCTCCCCATTTGTTGAGACTCGACACATAGAAAAATACCGAGCACTGACACGCGGAAAAAGTGAAGTATAAAGTATTACGCGAAAAGAAGAATTGTTGTGCGAAAAAGAAAGTGTTGCGCGAAAAAGGGAAGTTCTGCACGAAATAGAAGGGTTGCACGAAAAGGGTTTTTTTCGCACCAAAAAGTGTTTTTACACCAAAGGATATAATTTTACGCGCAAGCCACCTAGAAGTTTGAACGAATGTTTTTAGGTTCTCGTATGACTTCAATAGGTTCATAGCACTCTCGAAGCAGCTTTGCGAAGAATAAAGAACTGTGAACCATTCGGTTTCACAAAGAGAAGTTGAACCGCACTCACACGACTGGTGTTTAACACTATCATTGTGCATTTTGAAGTGAGGAAGAACAAGATGTGCAACTGAATTCATATCTGCAACACCGAAGAAGGTAGTATACCAATACACTCTTGTGTTGGTATTGATAATTGAAGAAAGAGATTAGAACACTGTAATTATACTGGGTCAAAGAGAACGAAGAGAAGAAGAAGAATAGAGTATGCCCAACTGAAGGCTAACAATTATTCAGGGCAATTTAATTCTGATGATGCTAAGATGAGATGGTCTTCATTGTTCTGATAATCACAACAGGAGTTTGTGATTACATTAGATTGAAGTAGAAGCGATCTCAGTGTAGCTGGTTTTTCACTGAAGAAGAAGGGGAAGAAGATTGTGCAGCTTTCAGGTTTGCTGCAGAGAAAGAAGTGGTTGTTTGCCTGCATGCTGCTAGGCAGGTAATAATTTAATAGAGGAAGAACAAAGTAGCACTGTGACATTCAAGAGGTCTCAAGGGGTGAAATATTCTTTTGGTGTTGCAAACTCTTTTAACAGAGAGAAGACTGTCTTTATAGGCAATATAAAGAACCAGCTAGAGGCTGCAAGAGACTGTCTTCATAGGTAGTATAAAGAACAAGCTAGAGGCTGCAAGTTGGACTAGGCTTTCACCAGTCCAGGGAAGAGGATTGTTTCCCACCCCCCTTCAAAGTGTAGGGACTCACAATGGCTAGAAGATTGTTTTCCTAGCCACTCCATTGTAACAACATTTTACATTATAATGGAGAATCCATGCACTGGTCATCCCCATGCATGGCAAGGATGTAGCTACTCGTATTGAGTGGTGAACCTTGTAAAAATATCATGTGCATATATTTACCACTTTCTATTATTGCATGCGACAGGGAAAGGTGAATAAGAGAATCAAGATCCTAACAGGTCTAGAGGTACAGGGATAAAAGTTGGAATTGGTTTAAAAAGTCCCCAACACTGATTCACCCCCCCTCTCAGTGTCAGGTATATTCCAAACTGGTCCTTTCAATTGGTATCAGAGGGAGGTTAACCTATGTTAGATTCTCTAAAGTGAAGTTATTCTCTTTTGAAAACTTGTGTTCCTTTCCTGAGTCAACAATAAAGAGCAGTGTTGGTGAAGATTTAGTTACCTTTGATCAGAAGGATATATCTACCAAGACCATGATGAATAGTAAAAATAAATATAAGAGAAAGTTGAAGAAGAATTCCCTCTTATCTAAAGAAGAGGAAGCATCTGGTTCTCCATATCTGGCTGACGTTGAAGACACACCAGAATTGGAAAGTAATGAGAAGGTGGCTCAAGTCGCCACCAAGAAGATGGACAACCTTCCTACCTCAACTGATCAAGAGGTATGTGTTAGTACATTTGGAAATTACCCTCATGATGAAAATGATAGAACAAGTGGTGATGAACAATCTACAAAATCTCAAGAAATATCAGTTGATAGATTAAGAATGATTCTGCATGGTATTCCTGAAGAGAGTGCATCCCTGGTTTGCGGGGTATTTCAATGCATGCAAGAAAATATCACTCATCTGGAAGAAGAAACTGATGTTTTGGATAAAGGCTTACAAGAAAAAAATTGTTGAATGTCTAAATCTCTCCAGGTAGGTTGGAGCCTTTGAAGCAACAAAGAGGGGATTTGAAGAAAGGTCTTCAAAGTGGCTCAAAGATGTTGAAGAAAAGGAGGGAGTCAACAAGACTCTGGAAGAGAAGATCCATGCACTTGACGATGAGCTGAAAAGAGGCATTGAAGTCAATAAGTTATATTTGGAAGATAACTCCAAGAAGATCAATGAACATGACCCATTGTTACAAAACAAAGTAAAGATGCATAAAGATGAAGTTGAAAGATTGAGGAAGGATTGTGAAGATAAGATGACTATGATTGAAGACCAAAAGGTCATCCTCAATATGAGAGGTCTAGATTTGGAATATCAGTTGACCAATCTTGAGAAGACATATATTGAGTCTTCAAAAAAGAAGGAAACAGTTGCTTCTAGTACCCAATGTTTACTGGAGGATTCTACTGTCAAAATTCCTCCAAAATGTGATAAGAAGATCATGGCTTCACTCATTGATCTATCACAAGCAGCTGTGAAAGTAAAGGTACCATCCCTACCAACTTGTACTAATATTTCTAAAATTGTTTCTACAAAAAGTACAGGTTGGAAGAAAAATTCTAAACAAGTATGGATGATGAAAGGTGAGAAGAAACCTACCACCATGGCTACGGTGGATAGGGGAAAGAGTGTAGAAGATAGATCCCCACATAAAGAACATCCTACCAAGAATAAGACTCGGAAACCTTATCAAGGAGATGACAAGAAGTCAAGGTTTGTTGGTCAATGCTGGTGCTGTAATAGAATTGGGCATTGTGCACTAGATTGTTGGTACAACCCCTCAAATGTAAAAGCACAGAGAAATTCCATCTCAAGGGGGAGAAATCCAGAGAAGAAGAAGCTACATCCACAGATCCAGAAACATCTGTATACTGCAAATAGATTTGGAATGTTAGATAACATCTGTGATGTGTGAAATTGGAGTGGTCATATGAATGGTGCATGTTCATATAAGAAAAGAAGACCACAGAAGCTGGGAAATAATGAAGAAGCATCCTTGGGAAGAAATCAGACGAACAATGTCAAAATAAATTCTCCCAAGAAGATTTCAATAAGGAAAGTTGAGAAGACCTTGGATTCTAAATCCAAGAAGTTGAGGAGTGGTGCATCCAAAAGAACTACTAAGAAAGAAGTCACTCAGAAGAATCCATGTAGAAGATCCAATCTTAATTCCTAAGTCGCTAATGATATACTGGTGGTTTGGCCAGAAGATTTGGAAAGAATGAGGAAAATAGAAGATGCACAGGCTAAGGCTAGTACTAAAACCAAAAAGAAGATTCTACCTGAAGATAAAGAAGTTCTGTGTGTGAGGTGCAACAAGGCTGGTCATACTGTCAGAAAGTTCTTTGAATTTACTCCAGCCCAAAAAGAATTCCTCAAAAAGATGAAAGTTTCACCAGGAGATTCTAGTGCTTTGAAATCTCTTGAAGAAAGGAGATTCACACACAAAGAGATAGAAGAAGTATTAAGATCCACATAGCCACATTCAAAATTAAAGATCAAATGTGAAAGTGTGAGGAGTGGAGTAAATGGATCATCTTGGTTGAGAAAATCATCTCAGCCATCCAGCTCACATTGAAGAAGCATGGAGGATCCACCTTATTCCCTTAAATCTTTGTGTATTTTATTTATTCTGATTATACAGGGAATTGAAGGTGAAGCAAGATCTCAGAAGGGGAACTTGAGATTCACTGACGAGAAGTGTACCCTTGAGTGGGAGACACGTGAATAAGTTACCAGAGTCTTTATCTCAATAAGTATCAACTTTAGTTGGAACTAAATTCTACTACTCTAAAGATTGTCTGAAGATAACGTCATTGGAAATGGTATGTTATTTATAAATCTCACATCTTTGGTTACTCAAAATAAATATCATTATACAAAGGGGGAGTAATGAAAATATTCAATGACATAAGAAGAGTGAAAGTGCTCCAAGGCCACTTATCCTGCCAATTTCACTTGAATGTTTTTGATCTGTTTTTTGTAGTGAGTGTAGGAATTTCAGGTTGATTATTTCTTATAACATTAAATATATTCGGCCTGGAATTAAAGTGGAGAACCCTTGAAGACAAGTGTATAAGTTCTCATTTCATGAGGTGTCATATTCAGTGGGTAATGGACAAATTTTTTGTCTAAATCAAATCCTCTTGTTTTCTACACCGAGCATTGCATAAGTAGACTTAGAGTGGAATGATTGATGGCACTTTGTTTAAGTATGGAATGATACCCTCTCTACCATGAACTTTGTATTTCTTGTCAATAAGGTGGAGAGAAATGAAATGAATGTCTAGGGGAGAGACAAAAGTAAAGGGGAGAGATAAGATTCTCATTTTGGAATTGACACATTCATTTGAAGAGACTTTAAGGTATTGACAACAAAATACAAAGGTGGAGATTTTTGGGACCACTTTGTGTTTGAAGATTGTATTTGTTTTCAACAGTTGTCAATGCTGGTCCAAATGAAGAAAGATATGAAGAAGGACTAAAACGTTTGTGGAGATTGGCCGAAGTGAGGTTGCCTTGAGAATTGTTATGGAATCATAGCACTAGATTTCATACTTGAGAAATTCTCTTAGAAGATAAATTCAGACGATTTTTGAGATAATCCTAAGTTCAAAGAACATGTGTCAATGGTGACACATTGTTTACAACAATGAAGAATGGAGAAGTATCATCCATTTGAGGATGTTTGGAGCAGAATGGTGAAGTATCATCTATCTAAGGATGGTTGAAGAGGAATGAGGATTTGAAGAAGACAATGCAATGATTTATGATTGCATGTGAACCATGTAAGATCTTACTTGAAGAATAGAATCATATGATTTGCAGAATTATGGTTATGAAGAAGAGAAAATGTGGAAGGGCTTGACATTCTGAGGTAGCCAGGCATTTCACATTGTATCCAAATCAGTCGATGCATTGCTGGTATGTATTTCACACATATCATGATTTAGGAGAAATTGTGATGCAAGCCTTATGAAGGAAAGGGGGAGAAATGATGATGCCAGTAATATAAAGTTTTGATTGGAAGGAATGATGCTGCTGGGGGATAGGGAAGTTTCAGTTCCCATTGCAACTCTGACGATGCTAAAGCTGACCTATCAATGGATAAATATCACGATAGTGGGATTCGTGATAAGAGAAGAAGAATGGTTATGGGAAGCAGTGAAGAGAGAAAATGACAAAGCAATGGACAATCTGGGGATGGCAGAAAAGCACAGTTTAAGGTGGCGCCATTTTCCAGTGTTTACCAAATTTTAGGGCCTGAAAATCGGGGGATGAAGATGTGTTTTTGGCAATGGATGAAGCATGAAAGATTGAATATGGTTTAGATTTTTGCGTGAAAGGCATGATTCAAGATCAGAACATCGAAAAATGACAAAGGCATGGAGTACGCGGAAATTTAGGCCTGTTGCGCGCAAAAATAAAGTGGTGCGCGCAATAGATGCGGGTTGCGTGAACTAGTAGCGGGTTGCGCGAAAAATTGGATCATTGCGCGAAATATCTGCGGGATGCACGAAATAGAGGAATGATGTTTTCGCACAAAAGGTGTTTCGAGATGAGAAGATCAAAAATTTTCAAAGACATGAGCTGCGCGAAAAATTGGATCATTGCGCGAAATATCTGCGGGATGCGCGAAATAGAGGAATGATGTTTTTTCGGGAAAAAGGTGTTTCGATATCAGAAGCTCAAAAAATTTCAAAGGCATGAGCTGCGCGAAAGATTGGATCATTGCGCGAAATACGATGTCGCGTGAAAGGATGGGTTTGCGCGCAATATGGAATGCGGTTTGGAATTTTACGCGCAATTGGTGCTTCATGATTAGAAGAATGAAAAATGGAAAAGGCATGAGGTGCGCGCAATATTGTAGCATGACGCGAAATATGAAGTTGCATGAAAGAGTTTTTCCTTGCATAAATGAGGTTTTACGCGTGGATTAGTGTTTTTTGTGCGGGGACAAAATTGCCTATAAATATGAGGCTAACCCTCCCCATTTGTTGATAATTGACACATAGAAAAATCCCGAGCTCTAACGCGCAGAAAAAGTGAACTATAAAGTATTGCGCGAAAAGAAGAATTGTTGCGTGAAAAAGAGAGTGTTGCGTGAAAAAGGGAAGTTCTGCGCGAAATAGAAGGGTTGCGCGAAAAGGGTTTTTTTCGCGCCAAAAGGTGTTTTTACGCGCAAGGCTAGAATTTTACGCGCAAGCCACCTAGAAGGTTGTGCGAAAGTTTTGAGGTTATCGTATGCCTTCGATAAGTGTATAGCACTCTCGAAGAAGCTTCGCGAAGAAGAAAGAACTGTGAACCATTCGGTTTCACAAAAAGAAGTTGAACCGCACTCACACGACTGGTGTTTAAAACTATCGTTGTGCATTGTGAAGTGAGGAAGAACAAGATGTGCAACTGAATTCATATCTGAACCACAGAAGAAGGTAGTATACCAATACACTTTTGTGTTGGTATTGACAATTGAAGATAGAGATTAGAACACTGTAATTATACTGTGTCAAAGAGAATGAAGAGAAGAAGAAGAACAAAGTATGCCTAAATGAAGGATGACAATTATTCAGGGCAATTTAATTATGATGATGCTAAGATGAGATGGCCTTAATTGTTCTGATAATCACAATGGCAGTTTGTGATTACAGCAGATTGAAGCAGAAGTGATCTCAGTGTAGCTGGTTTTGCACTGAAGAAGAAGGGGAAGAAGATTGTGCAACTTTCAGGTTTGTTGCAGAGAAAGAAGTGGTTGTTTACCTGCATGCTTCTAGGCAGGTAATAATTGAATAGAGGAAGAACAAAGTAGCACTATGAAATTCAATAGGTCTCAACAGGTGAAAGATTCTTTTGGTGTTTCAAACTCTTTTAACAGAGAGAAGACTGTCTTCATAGGCAGTATAAAGAACCAGCTAGAGGCTGTAGGAGACTATCTTCATAGGCAGTATAAAGAACCAGCTAGAGGCTGCAAGTTGGACTAGGCTTTCACCAGTCCAGGGAAGAGGATTGTTTCCCACCCCCCTCCAAAGTGTAGGGACTCACACTGGCTAGAGGTTTGTTTTCCTAGCCACTCCATTGTAACAACATTTTACATTATAATGGAGAATCCATGAACTGGTCATCCCCATTTATGGTAAGGACGTAGCTACTCTTATTGAGTGGTGAACCTTGTAAAAATATCGTGTGCATATATTTACCTCTTTCTATTATTGCATGTGACAGGGAAAATAGAATAAGAGAATCAAGATCCTAACAGGTCTAGAGGTACATGGATAAAAGTTGGAATTGGTTTAAAAAGTCCCCAACACTGATTCACCCCCCCTCTCAGTGTTAGGTATATTCGAAATTGGTCCTTTCAGTTTTTTATTTTATTATTTATTTATTTTACCTCATGTGATGCATCTAATTTTTGAGATTTATCATTTATATGATTTTAATTAATGTGCACTATGGAGTGAGGGTTACTATTCATGCATCCCGATCAACTCATACATTTTCAGGTTCTTAAGTGTTTATTTATGATATGTTGGTAAGTAAAAGTGATTCCTTTATAAAATTTTGATTTTGGGAAACAAAAAGTATATTGTTATTCTTGTAATAAAATCCCTTTAGAGAGGTGTATTGTCTTTTTTATGATGTGGTTGAAGGCATGGATTTTTCAATGCATCCATGAAGACTTATTTTATTTCAATTATTGAGTAAAAATGTGTGTACCCCAATAGATATTAGACTATATCCTTCAGTAGCTCTAAATAATACTGTATATAGAAAAAATTGTGATGGAATCTTTTGAGTTATGATGTAAATGGAAATAGGACCTCTACAAGGAAATACAACTATGTAAGACCTCAAAAATGCCTTTCCACAACAACACCCACCTATCATTATAATATAAGGATACCCCTTGATACTAAAATTTAGGGTGGGATCGACATAGACTATATTTAAAAATAAAGATACTCTACATAAATAGAGAGTAAATATGAAACATATATGATTTGAGGACCATCAAAGCGATGTTGGGACATCTTGGTCCAAGTAGATCACTATATGGGAATGAACTATAAAGAATTATAGGCCTAGATATTAAATTATTTTGTTCTAAAAAACCCTACGGTAAAATAAGGATGAGATATTCATGAACCTTGAGAATGGAAGTCTTTCCATGGTTGATTATTCTTCTATTTTCAGTAAATTTCATTTTTATCCAATTTTGGTAGGGGTGATCTAACTAGCGTGTAATAAATAGAAAATAAATGTATATATGAGATTAGGAATTATGTAATTATCATTCAATTGGAGAATTTTTTTGATGTGGTGAACTAGGCCCTTATCATATAGTGAAAACTAAAATAGGCCACCAATAGTGGGTAAGAAGTTATATATATGAGGGTTTGTAGTGAATCTACTGGAACTAGAGATCCCATCTATATGAATTTCTTTTATGATATTCGGGGGAAGAGAATTCATGGAAGTGTATCTATGGGATGTTTTCAATGTGTAAATGTTAAGCCCAAATGTCCTTATTGTTGTTGACCCCTAGTAGAGTGTTGATGTTGTGGATACATGGGGAACATATAAATGATCAATATTAATGGTACATAGATGTTTAGTAAATATATTTTCAATAAGGAATAAAATTATAGAATCATATCATCTTGACTATAGCATAAGTAATGTTGGATCTATATAGGACATATAGGATCAAGTGGTAGACATGGTACACTATATATGAAGAAACAGATCCAGAAAAGTGTTCCAGTTTAGTAGAGACACTTGGAATAATGGATATAAAATAAGGGAACATCATTTCAAATGTTCTAATCACACTAAACATGTTTTCATACTATCTACTATTTAAAATATGAATTTATTCCCAAGATCTCATGTACATTATTTATATGATATATGAGTATCCCAATATTTTATTCTATTGATTAATTGAGATATTATGCCTCATTATTGGGTAAATATACTATGTGATGACTATTTTTACAACACTATTTAAGAAGTTTGAGGTAATTTATTATGGTATGTAATGAAATCTTAAGGAAGATGGTGCAAAGTTTATTTGGGATTTCAATGTTCCTTAAAATAATTGATTTAATGAAATCCAAAAAATAGAATGGTAAGTACCATATCAATATCACGTTTATGGTTACCACCATAAAATATTCATCTCATCTCATGATGGTTATAATAATCATCATATAATAGGTTTGAATTTATAGGAAAAATTTTCATGAACAAACTATCACCAATTTTGAGGAATTAGATCTAAGGTTCCCGAAATTATTTATGATTATTCGATAGTGCAACAGAAGGTGTAACCCCAACTTTTCAACTGATTAAGAGATTTTTTCTTAATAAATTCTAAATATTTATTCCTATGAGGGTGTTAGAGTTCACTATATATATTATGTCAGTGGTAAAAAGATTTCTATTTATCATTATTGGATTGATTTAATGGATATTGGAGAATTTAAATTACATTTTTAAGACATGGAATCGCATTGATTATCAACCTGAGAATATCATTATGCAATCCACCAGTTCTTTTCTACAAAAAAAGATAATATCCCTCTAGTATTTTACATTTATTATTGATGGTTAACCCATGTGAAGATAATGAATTGATATCCACTCCAATAAATAGATTATATTTTTGATAATCTCATTGAGGACATGTGTTTTTAAAGATGGATAAAATATTAGATCATAACTAGCTGGATACAAGGCCTTTAGATATAACTCATAAGTAATTTAGCCACAGGTATAAATTATATGTGTATTTATTATTGATATTTGACCTAATTATTTCTCCCTCAGTGTTAATGTACTTGATAAACCAATTATTCAACTAATTAGAGGATAAATTTATGGTTGATTTTGGAGATTATATCCTCATGTACTCTATGTAAGAGGATAGAAACACATAATATATAGAAATTATATTTGGAAACTTTTATGAAAAATTAGTTATAAGATAATATATGAAAGTGGTATCCATGTAGTTACCAAGTATAGTTTATTAGTAAAGTGATGTAAATAAAGATTATTAGTTAAACATGATATGGTGATTGTTGTTATTTTTTAGGATTGGCCCATCATATTTTTTTAGATTTATAAAATTCACTATTTTGATAGATTCTAAAAGTGGATTATTTATGACTTGTTATGCTTGATATCACAAATTAATTATCCATCCATGAAAAGGGTGGTGTCAAATTGGTTTGATTGTTTTTTAGAAATACATTATTGTGTTGATGGGGAGGATTAAACAACATCAATTCATATATTACCAAGGATAAATATGGAATAGAAAATTTATTTTGGTTCATATGTTGTCAGGATTGGAGTATTCCTAATGAAGGAAATTTAAAAGTTTACTTATGGATTAAGGAATTTTATTCTACCTAACTTAAAAATAAGAAACAAAAATTATAATTTGTGGTTATAGATTATTCCTTAAAATATTGGAGAATATATTTGATGGGTTATAAGTGTATCTAATAGCTAGAACATAAAATAAATAATTACATTTCCTCATAGTGTTATTTCAATCTTTAGTAGTAGATATTGGTTTTTTACCTATATTTTTTTTTATTTTGACATAGAATGTATGTCTGGAAAAGGAAATGTTGTTATCGAATCATTGAGTAGTAAATATCAAACTCAAGTTATCCAAGATATATCCTTTTAATGTCAAATGATAGAATATTTTACAGAGATGCATTTGGATGTATCATATATTAGAGTTGAGTCGCCTTTAAATATTTCTCCATTACATCTTCAATTATCAAAAAAGAGAATTATTGTATCCAAGGTTCTTAACCATAAGATTCATCATATATAGAGGGGGTCACTACAATATTGGACAATAGCTGATTCTTATATTATTAACGTATAAGTTCATGTCTTACATACAATATTTATATATGAGTAATTGGTGATAGTAATTGATGCTTTGAATGGGGTGATACACCAATGATCAACTAAGATTTATCATGAAATTTATAGGAAAGGATATTTTATAGGTATAATGAATGTGTTTACATGTTTCTTGACACTATTATCCACCTATGAGTGGGTTAAGGCTAATAAAAAGTGGCTTTCTTGAACACTCAAAAATTTTCTAATTCGTAACTTGAAAGTATATTACATAATTTTTTAAATCATGATTGGTTTACCTGGTACACCATGTAAGAATGAATTTTTATGTGTTATCATTGATTGGTTTACTAGAGGTAATCATTTTCTACAAATTCAAGAAATGTCCATAGTGGATGATATTGGAATGAATTAAATCTGGGATATAGTTAATATAAATCGAATACCTTAGTGTATAATTTGAAATTAGTTTTCTCTCATACCTAGAATGTTTGTACAGGATTATTGAAGGCACTCAGTATACATGTACACTTGAGTACCAAATATTATATTCTATCAAACTTATAGTCATGGAATACTAGTAATATTATAAAAAACATGTTAAGACAATGCATCATGGGAGTTGGAGGTTCTTTATAAATCCTCCTATAATTAGTAGAATTCATAGACAATAATTGATTCAATGAATCAATTTATATATCTTATTTTATATCCTTGTATAGTAGTATTTTTCATTCACAATTATTTTTATAGGAAGCTATTAAAATTGTTCATGTCATGAAACGTTTTATATTGAAGATATCATAAAATACTATATTGATTACAAAGTAATTAGACACCACCTAGTAATAAATCATTTACTGATCATTAAATGAGTCATATATAAGTTTTGGTTTTAAACTAGGTGTTTTTATGTGTGTCAACATAGTTAGTACATTAATAAATTTAGAATAAGGTAAACTTATGACATAGGTATATTGTTCTATTTGAGGTTGTAAAGAGGATTGGTGCGGTTTCTTACTATTTTCCCTTAAAAAATATTATATTACCATGAATTTAATTATTCACTTGTTATCACTTTGGCTATGTCACCCTGTCCAATGGCATATAATCAACACTAATAACATCAGTGAGGAGATTAATGGATCTTTGGAGGATCATCTAGTCTGTATAATGGAATAGATAAAAAATATCCCACATAGGAAGTTTTTTACTATAGTATGAGTGATATTGTAGAATATGAATATTTATGATGATACATGGGTTTGGGAGGTATATATATTGGTCCACTGGCCTGAGTTTTTCATTGATGATAATTTTCGTTGCTCATAAGGACTTCTAGGTGACTATATATTATATGGTGGGTATGTTTCTACATAAAATATTTATGGAATATATATTTTTCAATCATTGTGATGGTTTAATTTGGTTATGGGATGTGTTAGACTGTTATTTATAGACTTATGTAGAATTTCCCCTTTTTTATGTGCGACAAAGATAAGACTATGCCGTGGTTGGAGCTATGTTTCTCATAGAGTTAACCTTTGTAAAATTGGAAGACTAACTAGTCCACATAGGTTGTTCTTTTATGTTTGGTGCATGGTAAATCTCTCTATGTACCATGAATATGATATACCTACTACTCAATGGATTAGGGTTTGTTTGGTCTAAAATAGTCATGGTTTTTCTATTATTTAATAATTTATCATCGAGGTCAGTCACTATGAAATTTTCTGATCAGAGCCACCAAAACCATGGTTAGCACCTCAGCACCTTGGATCCAATAGTTTCATATTTTTATAATGTCTAAATCAGTCACCATTTCTTACATATAACAAATTCATTATTATTATTATTTTATGTGATCAATATAAGGTGGTTTTTATTGTATTATTGAAATTTTTTTTCATATAAGACCCCAAATTAAATTCCATCTATTCTTATTTTTTATAATCCCATATAATCATAGGTTAGTTTTTGATTACCTATATTCATTATAGATGGAATCATAGATAATCCATCTTTTATAGATTTATTCTAAAATAAATTTTTATTTTAATGAAAATGATAAGATCCCTCCAACTTTTTTTGGAATATCATTCAATTGTTTGATAATTCATGTTTTTTTCTTTAGTTGGTCTTGAGATATATAATTATGATTTTTTATATGTATGTGACATGTGATTACATAATAATACTTATAACTTTTCACCTTTTAAATAAAAATAGAATTGAGAGCATAAATTAAATATGGAAACCTTATCCACAGACCTCTAGTATCCTGTTGGTGTGAAAAAGGTCAAGAAATATGGTACCATGAATGGAGAACCAAAATTTGAATATAATTTGGTAAATAGAGTTGTGACGATAGGGGTTTCATGGAAAAAAATAATTATTAATAATCTTTCAATAATGTTATAGGTTTACACTACAAAAATTAGAATATAATTTAATGACTTATTGATGACCTGTAGATAAATTCTTAATTGAAATATCCTTGGTTAACTGACATCAAATGATAATTGGGTAATGAAATTATGAAAATATTTTAATGAAACATTAAACATTAAATTATGAAATTGAATATATTCCCATCAATTCTTATAATTGAGGTACCCATAAAATTTTTCCTAAGATCTAATGTTCTTTTTCTTATTATTATGACAATTTGGGGAACATGATGTTATTCTATAAATTTAGTAAGTTTTTTATTATAATAATTATTTTTGGGAACCATAATTTATTCTATGGATCTGGTATTCCTGTTATAATTATTTTTACTATCGGGGACACTAATAAGATTCATAAAATTTAGTATTCCCATTTTTATTATTATAATTGGGGGACCCTAATGTAATTACGAGGACCTGTTATACCTCTTGTTTTGATTTTTTCTATTTGGGGACCTGGATATGATTCAAAGGATCTAGTGTTCTCAGAATTATTAGTAAAATGGTTGTGAGACCATATAATTTTAACCAAGGAAGTTGTATGCATGTTTTCTTATAATTATAATAATGGTACTTGGGATAATGATATTTGGGGCTGGCTGATGCATGTATGATTCACCTCAGGTTATAATATGGACCTAAATGAAGAAAATATATTTTTTAGTCGTTATTATTTCAAAATTTATTTCATACAAGAGCATATGTATGTACATTATTGAAACTGGATAATCTTTAGACACTATTGGAGCTGTCCTCATTAGTTTCAATCACACACAACTAGGGTCGCCTTTGGTACTAGAGTTGATTTCATGGATATTCTTTACAAAAATGGGGAGACCCCACTGTTTTATGTTTTATTATGTATGTTTGAAAGAGATAATGTATTTTTGAACTATGAGTGATATTTGAAATAGTTTCTTTTCCTTCCATTTATGATTATTTTGAGGTTTTTATAGCTTACTATATTGAACACTTTTTATTGATCCATGTAAATGTGTTTTAGATATTTTGTCCTTTCACAAGTTGTGTTCTCTTGATACTATATGATGAATGTAATTGATATTATTTATATAATTATTTCTACTCCATACATAAGTCATAGAAATCCTATGATATCCATTTGACTCATTCCACTAGTTAGAAACCTCTAGAATACATAAAGACTTGCTTGATGATATATAAAGACAAAATTAGGTTACATAAGGGTGAAACATGTCTATGATGATTCAATTTCATTAATGGGTTACAATGGAATTATAAATAAAAATTATTATATACAAAAATAATTATATAATTATTGTTTTTTTGTTATGTAGGAGGATATTTTTTTATAAAATTCATGAAATATGTTGGGTTTTTTACATATATACTTTTATTCAAGGAGATATGATGTATATTCACTCATTATTTTAATTAAATTTTATATACATCTTCAATGAAATTAATTGATCAATAATTTTTCCTTTAATCATCGTTATTTAAAAATATTTATAATGTTATACATTTTATGTGGTTTTAATTTAAAGCATAATGATGATGTAAGGGTATCATTATCTGAAATTTCAAATCCATTACACATGTTAGATCTTCCACATTGTGTTTTATTTTATATGGTTTACACACTACCTCTTATATATTTGATATATTGATTATATCTCATTTATATTCTTCAAGATTATTTTAATGATCTAATATTAGAGTTTTTATAATTAAAATTTACTCTAGATGTAAGTATTTCATCAACAATATCATTTAAAAATATAGATATATTTTGAATGATAATCCATATGTAGTTGTTTAATAGTTCTAAACATAAAACCCTATACTTTTTATTTTTCTCTAATCATTATTGTGGTTATACATGTCTTATCGTTATTTCAATTTCACTATGGGTCATTTTTTCAATAGAAACTTATCTCGTTTATTTTTTATTATTTTCGAATCAATCCCATAATATATATATATTCAACGATTACATTTTTTAATTTTTTTATTTCAACCTCAATAATAAATTTAGAAAATTTTATAATTTTTTTATTTCTTAAAAATATTTCCAAAAATAATTTTGATGAACTTGTTGTATGGGAGATTTTATACAATATGTGAAAATAATATCATTTAAATATTTTTATTTAATCATAGAAATATCCAATGTTTCCCTCTTTGACATCATGGATCATAAAAACCAAATATTAGTGGAATTATAGGAAATAATTATTTATAATAATCGAGTTCAGAAAATATCAGGTTATTTATTATTTTTTAATTAATTTTTCTAGTAATAATAAAAAAGTGTTTTTCATCCATGTCTCTATTTTCATACATATCTTATTATTTTTAATTGATATTAATCAAATTTTACCAAACACATTATTTCTCATGATAGATTATGAGTTATTATTATCTATTAAAGGCATGATTGAACTCTTATTTTTTCATTCCTAATCATCCAATATTTATATGCATGTTTTTTTATAATAAAATTCTATAGTGGATACCTTATTTTTCATTTCCATATATAGAATGTGTTCACTTAGATACCCATACATCGATTGATTAAGAAAATAATTGAGTAAAGCATATTTTTTTTAAATTCTATAAATACTTTATTCCTCATCATATTAAGTGAAGAGTATTTCCCTAAAATGTTATGGAATCCCATTCGATATTGGTTTATTTTCTATTGGTTTATCATGTTATAGTTATCAATGGATTTTGAATAATTTCATAATGTGAATCAATTTTAAAATTTCATGACACTAATTTTTTTCCATGGTTTAATTTTTTATGTAAACAATGATAGATTTAATGTTTAACTAATTTACATGAATTATGATTGGTGTGGTCCTTTATCATCCTCTAATTCATTATTTAAAAATTTATATCTCTAGATACATATATATGGGAGACCAATTATGTGGTATTAGAAGTTTTGGTGAAAATTTGTAACTAATTTAGGTGATGTATACATAGGTACAATTATATTTTAACAAAAATATGGTTGTAAGTGTTTGAATCATGAATTTTATCTTTCCCATTATATCATTTATGTCAAATTTTTCTATTATCCAATTTGTAGACCTTCATAGCTCAGGTTAATTGACTATTTTTTCTTACTCATTTGATTAATTTAATTTTATATGATTCATTAATATCATACTCAT
Organism: Viscum album; assembly: GCA_963277665.1. Classification (NCBI taxonomy): domain Eukaryota; kingdom Viridiplantae; phylum Streptophyta; class Magnoliopsida; order Santalales; family Viscaceae; genus Viscum; species Viscum album. The sequence goes on along the minus strand of OY728157.1, from coordinate 856,719,468 downwards.
GATTTTAAATCTATTCATTATTGTGTATGATTTTTTACCATTTACATGATTTTTAAGACATGATAATATTATCAAGAGTTCTGATACTTTATTTTTTTCACTTTGGTATACCACTACTATAATTTTTTTCTCACCCCATTTTATATTTCTATTTAATAATTTTATATTGGAAATTAATAAATATAATATATCTATAATTTTACGTATTTATAGAATTTAATGGATATATTGAAGACTTATTACAGATTTATTGGATGCCAATAATTATTGAAATTTGACATTTTTTAAATAGAAATAAGTTCTATTAATTAATGATTTTTATAATTATCCAATATGTAAACCTAATAGGCCATATAAATGTACCTAATATTATATTCTATTAATATTAATTAATTATGGTATATTTAATTCTATGGAGATATAGTTTTTATCCGAGATGGGTATAGATAGCTTTAGATATTCAAATGTAATCGGTTGAGGATAATTTAAGAATTATAAATGTTATGAATGTTTGATAAATTAAGGATGAAAAAACTTCGAAAGGTATAGGTGACCATTTAGAGTGGTTTTTGCAATAGTTGATACGTTAATATGTTTATGGACTATGGTTGGATAAATTTAGAAAATACCCCAATTTATTTGTCTAATTATTTGATATTATCCAGAAGAGTTTTTAATGTTTAGTTTTTGGGGTTTTGTATAAGTTAAAACCCTATATAGATATCAGACTATGGATATAGTAGTGTAATTATTTCACCTAGGGTAACCACCCATAAAAATTATAGTTGAGTATTAACTTCATCTCAACTCATTGGATGTTTATTTTTTCTAATAATCACACATAAGTAGAAAATTCGATGACATATTATTTATTTAATTTCATTTTCATCAAAATCGATTTCAATGGATTGATTATATTAATAAATTTGGTTACTAACTATGATATGAAACAATATAAAGTAACCTATGTTTAATAAATTGTGATTTAGTACTAAAAGTACAATAGACTAATATTATGGTGAAAAAAATATAAAATTTTTATGTTGATATTTTAATGTAATTATCTTAAAAAATTTATTTTATCATATTATTTATTCATCATTCATGTTAAATCCTGATGGTTATATTAATGTTTGAGGACCAAATGATTCCTGTTAACAATTAGTTCAAATGAAAATGTTCATATTATCCCAAAGAGAAACATACTGAGATATGAATTGGAGGGAGAATCTTATTGATTATGTCAAATCAACTATAATGAATTATGATTAACAATGTTATCATTGTTTAATTTTAAATAACACCAATGAAGATATTGAAGGTTCATTATTAAGGTTTTTTGAATATATATGGTGAATGATAAATTTTAAATGTCATATATTTCTAAAATGTTTCATATAGAACCCATCAATGCCTATTGATGAAACAAAGTTACTATTTATATTATGAAATGGAGGGAATAAAAAAACTAATTGATGAGGAAAAATTAAGAGTTTAGTGTATATGATGAATGTAAATTGAATTATCTTTGAGGAACCCCTATTAGTTAATGTAATTTTATATGGTAAAAATGGGTATTAACCAATATAATGTCCTAATAATATGGATAACATAGATGATAAATATGATAATATTATATGGAAAATAAAATAAGGGAAAGAATAAGAAATCATAAATAATAAGGTATGTTATCAAAATGATGAGGTTTGAGGAACATTGAACATCCAATCAAGAACAGTGAGTGTTATATTTTATCCATGTTATATGTTATCCACTGAACCTAGTAATATTAATATGATCAGAAAATCACTATCCTAATTTATAGATAATACATTATTAATTAAAACTTCTAATTTTGTGATAATTTTATACAATGTATATAACTCATCTATAATATCTGTTTAATTGAATTTGATTGCTATAAATTAGTTCATCCTTCTTTTAGCAGATTTTTGTTCCATTGGGAATTATATTTATACCTGAACATATATACTATGATAATTTCAAAGAAAAAATTTAAAATCCTAAATCTGACGAAAAACACATATTGGTAAAATTTTGATTGTAAAATCATTATGGAAAATCACTCCCAGTATATATTTTTTAACATCAATTAATGACACATAAATTTGTTAAACTATTAGAGTGGAATTCAATCTTTGGAACAATGCAATTGGAATGGAAAATATGAGTTCACTAGTAATACATATGATAAAAAGGATGGAACAAAATATTAACTGAAACAATGATTCATTTAAATCCTTTATTAATATATTATTGAGTTTTAATTAATATTGTGATGATGTAATTTATTTTTGTGCAGGAAAATGTATTGCATAAAGAATTAAATATATATATATATATATATTAATATTATAAACTAATTTTTTAATAATTTATTTCTCCCACATATCCAAAATAAAACAATTTCATGGATTAAAATAAAATCATTATATTTGATGATTATAATATTTAAATTAAATTATAATGTTGAAAGGAGTGTAATAATATTATGAAATCAATGAAAAAAGTAAATAATTTCCATCATGTAGAAAATGTATCCCTTATGATGCTCATTTATTCATGCATCGAATGATCAAACATTCACTATAGTTATTCATATATATAACCCAAGACGAACACTAAAAAATATGCTATGAGAAAAATTTTATATGATAAAAATTCCTGTTTATGGAAATTTCTTGGAGATCTATTCTAGCAGAATCACCAGTCAAGACTACCAATAGTGCATACCTTATGATTAGAGCTTATTCAGAGATTCCAATTGATATATAAATTTAATTTTTTGTTTTATTGACATGTAATTATCAATTTAATACATTATTTTTCCCATGAATTTTATACAAGTAACATTATAACTTATAATGAAATAAAATTATGTAGTATTTTATTAATAAATTTCTTGAGGTAACTTTATTATTAAAATGATATTTATAATTTTTTTCATTTTATGATCTTTATTTAACCCAGAAGCCAGGATCCGGTGTAAGCCGGTCCTAATAAAATAAAATAAAGAAATCGAGTGAAAAGAGTCAAGCATCCAGGGGAATATTACAAAAGCGAGTGTGCACCACCCCACACCTGTCTGCCTCCACCAGTGGAGCGCAATAGTCCGGGGTCGTAAAAGACCACATCTCTCCTGCATCCGTGAGCGCCCGCTTTGCCAGTGTATCCGCCACCTGATTTGCCTCTCGGTAGGCATGTGATACCTCTACCCGCATCCGCGCAATATCATTAAGACAACCCACCCATTGCGGCAGTACACGCCACGGAACTTGGCGTGTCTTGGTGCTCAAGGCGTGGACCGTGACCTGAGAGTCAGATTCAATCCATATATGTTCCCAGTTAAAGCGGACAGTGTACCTGATTCCATATACCATGGCCCAAATTTCCGCTTCAAAAGCGGTTCCAATTCCAATTGCATGATGATAGCATCCTTTCACGAACCCACGGTAGGTACGAAACACGCCTCCACATCCCGCTGTGCCAGGAGCACCCACCGCAGCCCCATCAACATTAACCTTTAGGCAGGGTCCAATGGGTGGAATCCATCGAATATACTTCAGCATCCGAGGCACTCGAGGCCGCCCCGAGACACCGAGAGTACGAAGGATTTGCATCTGTTCAACTGTGTTAGACATTGTCCCATCCTGCACACAAGATGCTGCATAAACATCCCTATGTATCGCCCTCACCCCTTGCTGAACATTGGGATGCATATCATTGAAAGTTTCCGCATTGCGGGCTTCCCAAATGACAGCAACAGCCGCCGCAATTGCAGCCAAAAGAAGATTAAAAATCTGTTCGCTGAACCTGTCATGAAACACAACGGACAACACTTGACAAACTGGCCTGTCGGTGTCAAAATTCACCCCAAAAACCAGCCCGATGTAATCCCACAGTTGCATTGCATGATGGCAGCCCACAAAAACATGCTGGACCATTTACTCAGCAGCTTTACACATGGAACATATGGAAGCCATTTAGAGTCCGGACTTCATGAGAGCATCCGATGTAGGCAGCCGATTTTTCCAGATTCTCCATATCAGAGAAAACCGAGCAGGTTTGATGAAGCTAGTTCTGTATTTTAGCAGCCATGCAGGTGCAGGGGAATGATCCCCACATGTGGTCCTGTAGAAGTCTCTGCTATTAAATTGCCCAGTTCTGCTAAGCATCCAGATCAGAGTATCCTTTTCCATGAAGACATAACCAGTTACTTCATGCTCAACCTGCACAGGAGCATTAAAAGAAGCAGATTGTAGCTGTGAAAGAAAGCTGAAAATTGTCAAATTGGCTGCCTCAGGTGGCACGTTATATTCACAAAGAGGCTGTGGGAGCCATCTTGTGTTCCAGCAGTTAAGGGTGGAATCCCTGCAAACCAACCAGCGGGTATCATGCATGATTCTGACATACGCCTGCTTGATAGAAGTCCACACCGACGAGGCAAGGTGCCATTTGTATCCATTTAAGAGCCTTCATGTTATCCTGTTTGATAGAAAATCATCATCTGATTCATGAGTAATCAGGTTCCAAGTGAACTTCCCAATCAGCCCATCATTAAACGTCCGGAGGTCCTTGATTCCTAGTCCCCCCATCTCCACCGGTTTAAGGCATTCCTTCCAGGCCACTGTAACGAGCTTTCTTTCATGTGGGGACCCCGTCCATATGAAATTCCGTACCATACTCTGCAGTTCCTTGAGAAGACCCCTCGGCCATTGATAAATGGAGAAGGAGTAAACAAATTTCGATGTGATGACCGAATTCACAAGACATACCCTTCCGGCCATGGACATAGCTTTCGCCTTCCAGCTAGCCATCTGATGAATAATTCCAGCAGAGATTCCTTCAAGGTGCTTTCTTTTCACTTTCCCCCAAAATAGTGGGACTCCAAGATATTGGAAGGGTAAGGAGCCCCTCCTCACCCCAAGAAGTCTGACAATTCTGCTCCGTTTCCCAGCCAAAATTCCATTTCCGAAAACAATGGACGATTTGTCCCAACTAATGGATTGCCCAGAAACCTCCTCATAGTGACTGAAGAGGGATTTAATAGAGGAGATAGTTTTCCTTGATGCCTGACCTAGGAGAAAAATGTCATCGGCATACAATAAGTGTGACGGGGCATACTCACTCACACCAGCCCTAATCCTTTTATAAAGACCCAGATGAGAAAGTTCATTGATACACCTACTCAGGTAGTCCTCTGCCAAATCAAAAATCAGGACAAATAATGGATCACCTTGCCGCACCCCCCTTGTGCAAGGAAAAAATCCCCTAGGGGCACCGTTGACAAGAACTGATAACCTGGATGACTCCAGAATGGTACGGATCAGATTCACAAAGTCATTTGAGAAGCCAAATCTTCTATGAGCATCAAGAAGAAAGCTCCACTTAAGAGTGTCAAAGGATTTGGAAATGTCAATTTCATGGAAAAATTTCCTTCCTTTGTTTTCCGTCTCATAAGATTGACACTCTCCGAAGCCATAAAAAGGAACTTTTGAATGTTCCTCCTAGGGACGAAACCAAATTGATTCGCAGTGATAATGTAATTAACCACCCCACCCATCCTGCTCACCAAGAGCTTGCTGATGATTTTTGGTATCGTGTTCCCAAGAGAAACCGGTCTGAAGTCCTTAATGTCAAGGGAGTTCTCTTTCTTGGGGATGAGAGCAATGAAACAGGAATTCATTCCATGAGGCATATATGAGTGTGCGAAGAAATCCTTAATTCCATTCACAATGTCATTCTGCAAGATATCCCAATAGAACATAAAGAATTTATTCATGAACCCATCCTGACCTGGGGAGCTCTCAAGATTAAGAGAAAGAAGGGCAGCTATGATCTCTTCTTTTCATGGGGAAGAAAGTAAAAGGTGATTCGTGTGCTCATCAATGTAGGGGCTGATGTTCTCAACCATGCGATGGATGTTGGACTGCCCATTATCCGAATACATGCCCTTGAAGTATTTAGCAACAGCCTGTGAGACCTCATTTTCTTCACTGTACAGGTGCCCATCAATGCTGATCACCCTGGTCCCTGCTCGCACCCTCTTTTCATTATGTAACCTGTTGAAGAACTTGGAGTTTCTATCTCCATCTGTTAACCATTTGACATTCAGTTGATATCTCACCAGCCTTTCCTTTATCATTAGTAGATCATCCATCCTATTTTGGGCCATTATTTCCTCTCTGGAAACAATTGACCACTGATCATGACAGACTTGAGTCCTGGCCAGCTCCTCCTATGCCTTCTTGATGTCCTCATCAATTTTCAAAAATGATCTTTTACTCCAATCTCGTAGGAGCCCCTTAAGGTGCTTAAGCTTCATGACAAGTCGGTACAGAGGACTCCCAATGACTTCTGTATTCCATGCCTCCAATATAACCTCCCTACAACCTGGAGTCACAAGCCATCCATTTTTGAATTTGAAGGGGATGGGAACCGACCTTGTGTGCTGTGTATTCACCTCAATAACCAACGGATTGTGGTCAGAATGATGCATCGGGATCGTGAAACCAGACACCCCATAATCCGTATCATGATCACCAATGCAGAAAAAACATCTATCAAGCCTGCTTTCTTGTTTCCCCTCCCTCGTATACCTACACCATGTAAAATCTGCACCAGCTATGTTGACTTGTTCCAAATTACAATAATCAATGCATTTTGAAAAATCAGCAGCATCCACCCTATTGATGTTTGATCCAGTTTTCTCCTCAGGCTTCAGAACTGTGTTAAAATCACCAATCACCGCCCAGTTGTGCCTCATCCTCCTAGAAGTATCCTTAAGCTCTTCCCATAATTCCCTCCTCTTAATATAATAATTGGAGGCATAAACAAAAGAGACAGAAAAATCCTGCCCATCATATGTGTAGTTGATCAGGATACTTTGATTCCCATTTTCACATGACGTGATCTTACTGCCATCCTGATTTAACACCCATAAGTGATCCATATGAGATGCATGCTGATTGTTTGAGACGTACCTGTATCCTAGAGATCCCCATTTGAATCCTTTCCAGTTTTCAAAGAGTAGTTCTGGTTCAGCAATACCAAAAAACATCGGTTTATAGGTCATGAGATAATGTCGAAGGGCCCTGACCGTGCGGGAGTTACCCAACCCTTGACAATTCCAAAAAAGGATCTTCATTTCCTGCTGGTCATACCTCTTGTCAAAGGCCCCCCTTTCCTATCCACCTGTGACTGTTTCTGCATTTTCTTACCCTGGCCATTCTGCCTTTGCTATTCAACAGCAGTAATATTATGAGGGTCCCTTGTCACTTGGCACACCCCTCTATCTCCTTACCTCAGTGGGGCAGTGTTGGAACTTTTCTCCAAGCCTGAACCAATTGAGTCCTAGCCAGCACTTCCCTTTACCAGCTCGACATCGCTGTCCGCACTTATATCCCCACTCATTTCAGCACCAACTTTCACTTCCGGGCATATTGTGCCTTCATTATTCTGATCATCTTTCTCAGCGGCCAGACATCCATCCAATCTATCACAAGTAGCATAAAATCCACCCTCTGCCATGGGCATAGCAGATTTTTCACTATCTTCCACCTCATCAGCCCATAGACGGCCACCCAAGGGCATGAAAGAGTTCCCACATTTGAGAGGGGGGTCACTGCCATCCGAGAACCTTCTTCGGGCTGCCTTGGATGGTAAGATCTGGGTGAACCTCCCTCCTGGATCAGAATACGGATGGCCACCTCTGCCATCGTCTCATGTCAGTTTTATTAATTGATCCCCCAGATCATTTTGCACCTCCAGCTCTGCAGATTCATACTGAGGCAAGGTGGCCTGTCCAACTACAACCTGTCCAGCTTGTACTCCATTGCAAGGTGGATCAGCCTTGTCATCAGAAGAAGGCCCTCCCAAATTCAGAGCATGTTGCCTAGCCCCATTTCCATTTCCAGCATCCGGGTCCTTAGAGGGAGCTAGAGGATTTCTCTCCTTCCCCTTCCTTTTTCTGTACATGCTTCCTTCATGACCCATCATCTTGCAAACATTACACGCCATGTCCCGTTTACATTCAGACATAATATGCACAATAAATAAGCAATTAATGCAGAACTTGGGTTTCCTTTCATAAAAAATATCAAGCTTCATGCTATCATATCTTGTGGTAAGAATTACCTCCTCCACCAGCGTGCTCGACATGTCAACTTCAACTAGAACTCTCGCATAGTGTCCAAGCTTCGGATTCTCTGTCTGCCGATCCATACGAATGGGATTTCGTACAGATGAGGCAATGTACCAGAGGATCCTCATATGCCAGTACAACCAATTCCGTTTATAGATTCTAATCCATAACTGCATATGAGAGTTTCTGACATTCATAGGGTCAAAATTTCGATCCCATTCCTGCACATTCAGAAAACCAGGGTTCAAAGATACCGTACCCTTGCTCCATGCTTTCCGTTTGCCTTCATCCGTGGGGAATACCACATGGTAATATCCCCGTCCCATCGCAACCATCCTCCATTAATCGAAGCCCCAAACTTCCGCAATCCTTCTTTGCAGGTCCTGCAATTTCCACAGACACCCACCTTTCGGGGTAACTACCCGCACAATAATTGAGTACCGGCATTGAGTTACCCGTTCCTCCACTGCTTCTTGGTTGGCCGCAACATGAGCGATCCTCCCATTCCTTATCACTCTTCCAGGTGGGGGTGCTTCGATGTCCGAGAATGACGGCCCCGCTGTATAGCGCACCACTTCCGCAAAGTTCCTCTTGCTCGCTGCAGGTTCTTTTGAAACAGCCATATTGACGATTTCCTCTTTCCGAGCGACTGAAAACAGCTCCCTGTGACTGATCGGCTCAGCGCCTGGCCTCTCATCACCCGCATTGTATGCCCGCATCCCCTGACTGGGATCCGTTGTATCATCATCCTCAATCGGCTTAGGTTTTTCGCCCAGTTCTCCTGGATCCATCTCCTCAGTGCAGGATATTTAGATTAGTAAAAAAAAATCTTATGATCTTTATTTAATGGAGCTATATTTATTATATATTTTTGGAAATTATTAATATGACACCAATAAAATTATCAATTGAAAAGAAAGATGAGTATGATCAATTTATATTTTTTAAAGGTTACTTACCTATAAATAGTTTTTTTTAATTTTTTTTAATTTATATTTGATTGATATATTTTTAGAATTTAAATTTTAAAAAATATTATAATATTTGAGTATTTACAATCAAAATATTATCCATATATAATCTTTTTCAATTTTTATAAACTAAATGTTTTTTAAATGAATAAAAAATGTTTTCTAAAACATCAATGTCTATGACTATATAAATATATAAGAATAAAAATATTTAAAAATATAACAATTTTCTAGATAAAAAGGAAAATATGAAGATAAATTATGAATTCAAAAATAGTATTTTGAGATTCGAAAATATATGATAACATTTTGAAAATTGAGTAATATTTTCCTATTTAAAACTATTTTACGTCATTTTATTAATTTTTCACTTGGTGAAATTAAATTTATAATTTAATAAAATGTTATATAAAATATATTTTAAATAATAAACATATTATTTTCCCTTAAATCAATAAAATTAAAATTGTTTCATAAATGAAACATTTATGTGTAAAAATATAAATTTACTTACAATGAGATTTTACACATTATATAAAACATTTATGATTCATAGACATTAAAATGTTATTTCAAAAAAGATTATTCATATTTGTTATATTTATATTAAAATAATTAAATAAATATCTATTTATTATTAAGAATTATATGATACTAACATTGGTAAAAAATAATTTCCATGGAGAATTTTAAAAAAAGGTAAGAAAAAAATATTAAAGTAAATCAATTAAAAAATTGTAAAAATGAATAGTTATGAGATTATTGGACATAACTTCTACCTCACTCCATTATTGTACTATTTTACTCTACATTCCATTTGAAACATGTGTACTCTATATATTATTGAGTTATATTAAAAAATGTCATTTCATTCACATATAAAAGTTTCCCACCTCGACCCTATTTCACAACACATTTTAAATTTTCATCGCGACCTTTAAAATGAAACATTTTAACCAAAAATCTGTCCTTTTGTTCTAGAATCCTTTTAAATTATAAAATATAAATCTATAGAGCATTAAGAAGTCACTTAATAGAGAAAATCCAAATGGAGATATACTATTCTAAATCGATCTGCAATAATTTTGTTTCCTTCTACCCTATACAAAATTCTATTTTTGAGTATGATATAAGATATATATAACTAATATTCAAAAATGGTATTATACTAATTTAATATCCATTATCTATGTTACACAAAGATAAAGAAAAATATTAAGACATCATTATGAGTATGTTTGGACTACTACCTGCTAGAACAATATTCTCGGTTATTTATCATTACCTTGCATAAATGGATGTAAAGGTTATTTAATAAATTAATATTTTATCAATATATATATATTAATATTATTAAATAATAAAACATTTTTTATATTCCTATATATCTATTTAAAATGAATGTGTTACCCATGTGTATGTGCATCCAACCCATCCATGAATGTGATATATTTTGTTTTTCACTATAAATTTATTTCTTAATCTTTATTCTATCTACATTAAAAAATTAAAATTAATATAATGATTCTTCAGTATGAACAATATTATTTCAACATAATACCTAATGTAATCTTAATGACCCATTTATTAATGTTTGTTATTGTTTTAGTTAGCTTAACCACCTATATGAACAATTCTAAAAAAATTATATCATGCGTAACTAAGGAAACATAAATATTACTGAAATTAGGTAATAAATATACGGTAATTATTCTTTTGTTCAATAGTGGTAATTATTTTATCTTATTCCAAATTAACTTTCCACCCCATATTCATGAACATTACTGAAACTAACTCATCCATGACTTCATCATCATGAATTTTAAATAAAATGCATATCAAAATGAACAATAAATTTTTAAAGAAGTAAACAAATTAGTGCATTTAATTATCCATAAATAAGGATATTTTAATCTTTAAATATAGATTGATTCATCTTTCATGAAATTAATATTAAAAATATTAATCGAAACTAATAAACATTTGATATAAAAAATAAAATATACATGACAAGTATACTTATAACCAATGGTTAAAAATAATGTTTTAAAAAATTTATACATATATATAATGTTCTAAAATAGTTGATTAAGATATTTTAATATTTATACAGGTGTTTAAAGTATTTTACTCTAAATCTAGATATAAGGGAATAATTTTTATATCCCATTTTCTATGATTGATATATAATGATTATTCACACTTTGTTTTATTTTTTTCTTCACATATATTGGCCATAGAGTTATATTAGATTTGTCTTAAAAGAAATATATTGTATTTATATATTATTATCATGTTATTATTACGCGGGGTTTAAATTTTAATGATAACATTGATTTAAGTGTTTAATTTTCTAAATGTTTAAATTTATTCTAAATTATTGATATAATGCACCACAATTTCATTTTATAAGGTGTACACACAACCAATTTTATTTTTTATAACATTAATTATCATTACATAGTTTTATTAATGTTCAATATCAGTATCTTAATTTTAAAATATCCAAGTTAAAATATAATAAATTTGTAAATTTTCCATTATATATATTATTTATAAATAGAGATTACATTTGAAAGATAACTAATTTGGGAAATATATAAATATTTATCTGTAAAACTCTAGTCATTACATTATCCTCTCCTCATTTTCAGTAATCTACACATCCTTTCAGTATTTCCCATTCAACTTAGCATGTATTTCCCCCATTGATTGAGAATCTAACCACACCTCCTCTTTTTTGTTGGGTATCCATCTCACTCATCTATACATTAATTTGATGATTTTTAGGATAATTGTATTTAAAAAAAATAAATGATTCATTTCAATTTCTAAATTTTTTAATTCTATACAATTGGTTATATATAAATCATTTATTATTTTCATATGGTTCATTTATAGAAATTTTAAAATTGAATCTCACATATTTGTATCTAGGTCAACAAACCTATCTTTTATTTTCTCTTTTTCTATGAAATATTATCCCCACATATTCATGGTTTATAGAAGAGATTCATATTATGAAGGGTTTAATATATATATATATATATTTTAATTAAATACTTTTAAAAGGTCAATGTTATTTTTTATATCTAAATCAATTTTCAATTTTTTATTTAATTTTTTTTTTCATATATTTCTACATATTATAAAATATTTTATGATTTATGAAGAATTTTTTAAAACGACACCACCCACAATTATTATCAAAAAGGTTTATGAAATTTTCTATTTTATTAGGGGAATGATCCAACAAATATTTTCTAATTCTAAATAATAGAATCTTCAAAAAAATAACTATAATGTCTTTCCATGATAAATAACAAATATTAGATTTATATGTTTGATGTGTGTTCTATAAGATTCATAAAAATTAGATGATTAGGGAAATTATTAAATAAATCTTTCCCAGTTTATCAATATGGTGAAAATTCAAAATAACTCAACATTATTATTAATGGATATTTATATAAAATGTTACTATGTATCATTGGCTAAGCATATATTTTACCTTATATTATCAAGTTATAATTATTTATTGATTATGAAATATTACCGTATATGAATGCATATGAAGATAGTTTTTAACACATTTTCCGTCGATGTGTTATTTATGATAAGAAGAAATACTGATTTTAGGTAGTACTCATAGGTGTTCATGTTGAGTGGTTGGGTTCTATATCACCCTCTAATGAATTGGTTTAATGATTATGTCTCAAGCAATATGAATATTCGAGTGTATTTAACTTATCATTAATGTATGGGTGAAAACCTCCAATTGACGAAGTTGACTTCAAGTTATATTTGTTAATGGTATAAATAATTGATGATCTATAGTTAAGGAGACATATAATAATGTGAAAAGCTAACCAAGATAATAATTCAAGGTTCACATGAACATAGAATATCAATAGTCCCCATAGAATATGGTGGGGCATCTTGGAATGTGGAAGGTTCATGTTATGATTATCATAATTTTGTAATCATATAATGATGAATTGAGGACATTATTTAATGTAAGTAATATAATGATTTAGATCTTATAATTTATTATAAACATATAGATGGAATAATCCTAGTAATAATAAACACTGAATATCTTTATCATTTTACGTTGTAAACTTTATAACATCACATTATAATAGAGAAAAACTATACTTTTTTGGTGGATGTATAAAAAATTTAATAAACACTACATAATACTATCCATTCATTTAATTATTTTTATATTGAGTAATTCTGAGGAGTGATTTCTTAAATTTGTATGAGGATCGAGATTGTGTGGTGAGTCTACTGAAATGATTCATATATTCTGATACACAGATTCATATATCTATATCCCCGTGACTTGGTTTTTCCCAAAGTGTGTCATTCTGAGTATTTGATATCTTGTGATTTGATATTAAGGATAGTATTCCCACAAAGTGTTTCCAAAAAATTTGATTCAATTCTCACTCACCATAACACTAGGGGGATATATATGAAACAGTGACTTTTAAATAAATTTTATGTTAGTTTCAATTAGAGTTATCATTTATTAAAATTAATCTTGATATATGATGCTATATTCCAAAACAATAATATTGAAAGTGAATATTTTTTTGTTATTTATAATTAATACATAGGGTTATATAATTTTAAAAGTTCATTTATGTTATAATAACTGGTTTTTATCTTGATATGACAAAGAGTAAAACCTGGGAATTGCTAGAAAAGAAGGTTCTTAGTATGATGAGGATTTAATTAGAATAAAACATAGATTTTATCATGGGATATTTAAATAATATTGTTGATATTATGAATAAATATGATGATATATATTTGATAATAATGGCATTTATAAACGTAGTAATGTATTTAATGTTATTAAGCGTGACTTTATTATAAGAATATGCCAATATGATATTTATAGAATGAATTAAAAATGATATGAGGATAAAACTAATTAGTTATGGTGACATTCATAAATGATTTATAGGATCGTCTAAAAATTCAATCACATCAAATTTCATTGGACATAATGGTAAAGAAAATAGTAAAATATTATGGCAAATTGTTTTTTCTATCTGGGGCAGATCAAAACATGATTCTCAATGATGTACTATGAATAAGGGACATGTAAGAATTGTTAATTAGTAATATAAATGTAGATGGGAAATTATATTAACTATAGAGTAGAACTATAAAATAATAATCATAAAATAACTCAATATAGAGACATTTAGGAATATTATTATGTTTGTGTCATATATTAAGATGTTACGAGAATAATTAACATATCTAAAAGGATTTTTTAAGTTTCAGGGAAATATATGGATGATAAAAATCCATAATATAAAATTACATAAGTGCAGTTGAGGAGGTAAACAATATATTTCATAGTATCAATTTTCAATTTCCATCATGATTTATTCACTTGGAGAAATATTTACACTCATTGATAGAGAAATACTGCATGAAATATTATTTCTCAAATTTTTTTTGACAATATATATTTGGTAGATGGAGAATCTATAGAAATAGTTAAGAAATAAGATTTGTCTGTCTAGATGAATAACACGAGATTATGTTTGGTAGGATATTTTAGAAATGTCTTAGTTCTATTAAATAACATAATTTTCCCAAGGAATTATAACGAGGAAAAATGTGGGATAAGATTTTCAGATGGTGTTTGGAATGTAACACACAGTTTAATGGTGGTTACATGTGGAGTAATTGATCAAACCCTATATCTCACCAGAAGAGATGATGGATTGAAAAACATAAATTTATCCACTATTGATAGTCATGATTTATAGTAGTGTAGGCTCAGAATCCCCAATGATAATAACATGATGGTTATTGTGGAAAAATCCATATTGTTTCATGATCATAATGATATATGTTATTCAGAGAGTTGTGTGTTGGGATAACAAAGAAGGGTTTTGTAAAAATTGAATGGACCATGGAAAGAAGCGTAGAGGTTAGAACCCATACGAAAATATTTTTTATAACTATCCCCTATCTGACCTAATTGTTGGTAATTATACATTGTATCATTCATTGAATATGGAAGGACAACATTTTTGGACTAAATCCAAGGTTGTAAGTGTGAATTTTTTTAATATTTATTCAATGGAAGGCCACGGTGTATAGAGAAATAAAATATAAATGAAAATTAATAGAGTCCCACATTAGTTTTGAATATAATAAAAAAATATTTTTAAAACATTAATCAAATGAAATGGATTGGGTATGGGAGAATTAGGTTTTATATAATGGGGTATAAGTATGTATTAACTGAATATTAAAATAAATGTATAAGTGGATTTTTTACATTAGATTATATAAAACTCTATTTATGTGAAAGTATTTATCAAAAAAGAATACCTGATCAACTAATTTATGCCTGCTATATTGGGATGAAAGTTCAATATAATCTGTAGTATAAAAAAAACCAAAATTAGTCCACATCAAAAATTGGGGAATTATTTCCTATATTATTTTAGATGATATAAATGTTGAGGTACTTGAGGAGAACTAAAACCCATACTTTATTGTAGGAAATAAATATGAATATTGTACATTCCTTCTATATGATGATTAGAATGGGAATGATATTTGGTGTCAAGAAATTATCTTTGATGAGAAAGCTATATGGATGCCTCAAAACATGCATCAGAATGATGTTAATGTAAAATAATCAATTAACTAATGGAATGTTTATCTAAATGGTGATACCAGATGATTGAATGTTCTAATTAGTTCATATAGAATAACTAAAAGTATGAAAAATTTACCACTATGATAAGTATTGGAAACATCAAGGTCTAAAGAAGCTATGTCAAGAGAACATGAAATTAGGAACTAATAGTTTATTAATCTTGAATTATAGAATGAGACCTAAATAAGAAATATATCATGAGTAAATCAACTAGAGTGAGAATTAATTTGATAAAAATTGGGTTGACATGAACTTCATCATTATTATAGACCATAGTGAACAAAAATCCTTAATTAGGTTGAATTTACCTATCATTTCACAAAATGGGAGTCCCAGATAAAGAAGAAAATGTTTTTTGGGGATAAAAAAATAACGCTGATGACTGATACTCCATAAGGAATGAGAGCACTAAATAATATGTGGTTTTTTGGGTCAATAATGAAATTGATGGATGATTACATTGAAAAAAAACTAATTGGGAATTTATTTTGGTATATGGAAGGAATTGATTTCCTAAATATATTATCACATGCATTAAAGAGATCCTCCATATAGATATTTTATATATATTATTCTATTGGAGAATAGTTACAATAAATGGATGATACACATCATTTATAGAGAGTTAGAGGAATTTTTTTATAGGAAGAAATACACATGATTAAGATATTAAGGGAAATATAACATGGATGGTATGCTAAAGGAAAACCTCGATTAATCAAATTCGGAAAAAATATAGTTGAATGAATAGATTCATTCTTTTATAGAGAAAAAATAATCCACATGGTACAATTGAAACCATTTTTTCTACTGAATATAATTGAATTATGGTTGATTCATGATAATTATTCCATATGTTCAATAAATCATGATAATTGGTATAGATGTTAAATTTACTCCTATATTAAAGAATTATTTTTCTATAAGGATTCAGAAGAACGTTCATTAAATGGAAAAGATGATATTTTGATTTAATATAAAGGGCAATATATGAATGTTAGAACCATGATATTTTCTTAAAAACACTACATTTATAATATCATTTAATGATTTATGATGACTATATATAAGTTAATCTTAACACCATTGGATGGAAAAATCATGTTGAATAAGGATAAATAACCTATAATTGTATATGATGTCATGTATAAGGGAATGTATATTTTTTCATATGTGTTTAGATGTCATACGTATTCTAGGATATTTACTAAATAAAAAAATCAATTTGATGTGGGATTTACAAGATGAAACATGTCTAATTTATGATGATAAAACTAATAGGATATCAAATGGGTCATATAATATATAAATGGATCAATATATAAACCATTATGTTTTAGCTAGATGATGCCTTATAAGGGTAGGATGATGTGGACTTCACTGGGGAATCAGATAACCAGAAATGAACCATAGGTTTTGTTCTCAGCAATAGTGTAATGATGGAAAATTATATATTTTACACATTATAGAATTTTAACTTTCATACAATAAATGTACAATATGTGACTAAAACTAAATTTGGGAAGGGGTTTTTTAGTTTGTTGTACATAATGATGGATTTCAGATGAAATCTAAATGGCAGTGTCTTATTCTGTGATTAAAATAATTTAATTTTTTGGAATATATTTTTTAATTTTATGCATGGATGAACCATATTATCCTAAATTTTTACTTAATATAATGTATGATAGAGGAAAGGACATGTATTTGTTGATCAATTCAAGATTCTAATATCTATTGGACACGTTTACTATATTTTTAGTCTATCAATTTCTAATAAAATGGTGTGCCTCATTAGGCCATGATTTAAAGGACCAATAAATGATATCACTTATTATTTGTTAAGTAAAATGATGTTAGTTTTTTTTAAAATTATAGGATTGTATCAAGATTTTCTTTAATGTAATCCCAATGCGGGATATTTTATATTTGATTGGCCTACAATAGTTCACCAGATTGAGTGATCCTGATGGGGGAGAGTTAGATGATGCAATGTATATGTGCATTGATCTATCAACATTGATACCTCTAGTGGATGAAATAGTTAAAAGATTAATATAATTTATGTTATAAATTTATATGGGTAATTTATTTGAAAGTGTAATGGAATATGCTATCGGGGATGACTATTACATGGACTATTCATAGGGGAAAGTTGTCAACTATCATATGGATACAAGAGACCATTACACACCATTAAATTTGGAATGATCTGTATAATTAGTTGATGATGAATATACAAGGATAAATACATGAATAATTATATAAAAGGGGTGTGGAGATCTCAATCATTGCAATCTAAAAAAAATTAGATCAACTAATTAAATTTAGAATTTGAATGTGATTCATAATATTAATAATCCTCACTAAATATCTTTTTATGTTGATTTTTTAATCCTAGTAATTTTTTATTTCAAATGATAAAGTATTGCTTTGCCTTTTGTGGGTATAAAATACATTATAAAACCACATACGTTCTTGTTTATTTTCAATTTTAGTTTTTCCAGGTGGATTTCTGTGATATGTGAGTACTTTTGAGTGTGTGAGGGGATTAAATCTTCTCTATGATCATGGGTGAGGCTTAATAAATTATAGTACACTCAATCAAGGGAGTCTATTCATTTAATTTCACGGTTCCAGGTGCTTCCCAAAGGTGCCCCTCTACCCGGTTGGTCACCTGGCCACAAGCGCATTTACCCAAATTCCAGAGGCTACCGAATATCAGTGAGGACTTTGGGTGTGACAGTGGGGAAACTATCAGTTTTTGTCTGTCAACTGGTTCAGCTTCTGATAATCCACACAATGTTTGAGCGAACCATCTGCCTTATTTAATGAAGAACCGTCAAACCCCAAGGAGAAGTATTGGGTTAGATGAAAACCTTTGCCTAAAACTCCTCCAAATACTTCTTGAGCTCCTTTAACTATGCTGTAGCTATCCTATAAGGAGGAATAAACACCAATTATACTCCTTGAACAATCTCAATATAAAAATATACTTCGCCCTTTGGAGGTAATTCTGAAAAGTCATCCAAAAAGATATTTATGAAATGATCCACCACTGGAGGATAGTTCATCTATGAAGTTCCCTGGTCATCTAGATTTAAACTAGAAATATGGGCTATGATTCTTCTAAACCCCTGATGCTCGGGTTCTACTCTGCTTGCCTAGACCTCAAATCGGCCCCTATTTTGAAAAGACCCACCCTCTGGTGATTTGACACATGCCTTACGGTGATAGTATTCAACAAAGGCTTGAAAAGAGACTAACCAATCCATTTAGAGAATGACATAGAATCTATTCATCTCTAAGACATAAAGGTCCTATAAGAAGTGACATCTACTAACCTTACGATGGATCTCCTTACACTGATGTACACCAGCCATCCTAATCCCCAGCGGAGTGTCTAGAATCATAACATCATCATACGTAAATATGCAGAGCCCTAAGGATCTCTAAAATTGAAATAGATATGAAACTATAAGAATCCCACGTATCAAAAAGTGAATAATCTAAAACCAATAAAACTAGAATCATACCTCTAACCGAAGAGGGTCCGAGATCGTTCTCCTGCTTGGTCTTCTCCACTAGAAAATTATAACCTATTCTATAGCACAACAACCCTACCTAACAACCCTAAGCTGATCCACCCTGCTGTCACTAAATTTGTGCCATCTAGCTACCACAACCATGACCTCTTCCTTATCCTGAATGACCTATTGAACTCCAGGTCCCTGACTAAAGAGAAACTTGTGGTGATTCTCTTGAATGTGGAGTCATAAATAACTCTAATCTCTCAATATTGGTTAGAACACCCATAAAAAACTCTAAAGATATCCCATCCTTCCACAATATCAGCACTTGACTGGGTCCTTTGGGAAATTTGGTCTCATATTCCTACTATTCCCTCACTAGTAGAAAACCACCAAGATACCTGATGAAACTTCACTTGAAAAATCCCTATAGTGCTTCCTACTATCTGTCAATGGTGTACTAACCCTCGATGCTGAACCGCCATGCCTCGCAGCTCCCAACTCCCTTATATTACACTCAGTAATGAGCACCTGGTTCACTATACTAGTCACCGAAGACATCCTGATGTCCTTAACCTACGATCAGATTTCATACCTGAGACTATCCTCAAAACTCTTTTCCAAATATAACTCAACACCTCCCAGAATAGGTGAAAAGCACGGAATCTCTGTAAATCGATAAGAATAATTCATCACTAAAAGAGCACCCTACTCTAAGTTCATGAAATCTCAGGCACAATCATCTCTTAACGTATTAGGATAGAAGTAATAATAGAAGGTACTTTGAAGCTCATCACAATCCATTTCACTATGACATCCCGCGTGTGAGATAATATTGCAACATCTCTTTGTATTATCACATAACATGTATGTTGTGAGCTTCAACCTCCTCTATAGAGGAATCTATAGATTCTCAAGGATAGAAATAATGTCCTCCAACCATGAATCTGTAGCCTGTGGTCCTCTATCATTTAAAAATGTGGGAGGATTCTGCATCTGGATCACTCGTGTCAACTCTAACATAGTCGGGCCCAGATGTGGTGCTCCTTATAAAGTCTGTAACATCTGCAAAAATCCTTTACAAAACTATGAATCTGCACCTAATTCTAGTATAAAATATAGTGACAAAATAGTCACGACGAGAGGATCTACGAGTAGTCCCTAATCTACCATTTCTGGTGTCTGATCATTGCCCGATTTCTAGAATCCAATAATAGGACATCTCAGTGGCATGACTTGACAAGGTCAAGCACACACCTCAGTTCAAGGTTATCAAGGACAAAAACATTGATGTACAAGAAATAAACAAGAGAAGAAACATTAATGTTTTACAAAATAGGGTTACACAAAATGTATAACCCCTACATAGAATGTTCTTTTAAGCATTTAACATAGAGTGTACCTCTTCCAAACCTAGTCATGTAACTACCATAAACACGACATGTTTCTCTAGAAACATGACATGTACTTGAATTTTTCCTCATGACTATGTTCCTATACATGTCTAGAATAGCACAGTTCTCTCCTGGCTAACACTACATGGTGTGTTCACCCTAGACACAATGTGTACTACTTATGTTCCCTCCAACCATGTCATCAGTCATACAGCTAGATACACGGTCATTTACCACACGACATGTACAAGACAGACATGATGTGTACCATCTGAATTTCATCCACCAGTGTCATTAGTCAAACGACTGGATACACGGTCTCTTACAAAACAACATGTAATCCTAGTAAATTTCATGTTCTACCAAGAATTTATCAACACCTATCTCTTCTCACACATTCATTCACACGGTTAGGCACTACACGGAGTGTATTTAAGAAAATTTGTTTCTTCAAGAAGAGAAGAACACAAGGCATGTGTTCATAACATCACATGTTGTGTTTTTTGGGTTTTCGGAATGTAGGCCTCTGAAACTCTTCTGGAACCCTTAAAAACATGGAATTTTTTTCCATGTAATGATGAATTCCAATGCCGAGTGCCTATACTTCCGCAAATCAATGTTTTCATGATTATTCATATCATAACATGAAAAAATTATATTTAAATTTCAAATATGGTCCACAAATTCTAATCCATGTGGGACCATAATACCTTAGGGAAACTATTTTTGTGTTCATCTAAATAAAACAATACAATTTGAATAAACTATCAAAATATTAGGTATTCCACGCAACATATATCACAACAGCATGCATATCTAGCACAACATCTATAACAACAACATGAAATCAGTAATATAACCTAATTGGAATGACAAAAAATGCATGACATGTGATATCTATCATGTGAATATAAGATGCATGAGATGGAATAACCTCATCTCAATAGGTATCACTAGAAATAATACCTCAATAATATCAATAATAAAATCACAAAACAAGTGCATCACCGAATGTTGAAATCAAATCAAATGTCACAATTGCAAAACCAGAAAAAAAAGAAATATTAGAGGTAACATCACTTTTCCTTATACACGGGTTTGATACACCCAGTAAGAATTTATAACCAACTACCCATTCTTTCTTATCCATGTATATAGGCTCCAAATAGTATGAAAAATTATAAAGGAAACTCCTATGATACCACTTTGTTACATCCCGGTTCTAGGTGTCGCCAAAAGGTTTCCTGTACCCAGTTGGCCACATGGCCTCAGGTGAATTTCTCCAAACAATAGAGTATTCTAGATAGCTTTGATAGACCTGGGTATGATAGTATAGAATCCATGACCTCATTGGAAGATTAAAACAATAAAAATAAATATTAAATAGCAATTGAAGTAGCAATACCATACAACAGAATTAAATAGTGGAAGACTGATTGTATAAACAACTGTAACATATATAAATAAATGAGGAATGTCACATGTATCTAAGAAAACATCCAAACAACTCAAAATTCTAGAAATACAATACTGAAACCAATTTATAGAATATATTAATCTCCAATAGAATCTCCAGACTCAACTCGGTCCCATGCTCTCCATCTCCAAAAGCCATCTTGTACCTGATGAAGAAGGGTGATTTACCTTATCTATACCTACAACCATATAATCTGTTTGGGTCCAAAAGCCTGACCCAAATAGCATGTGAGATGAATCTGAGTAGAGAACCAACAAAATATCTATTCCTAACTATCAGTGAATATATGTAGTAGGTAATAAGAAGAAATGAAGCAATAAACTAGGAAGTACTCAATAGTAACAATCCTACAGTTTTCAATTACATTCATTTACATTCATTAATTATTGAGTCTATTGAATAATTTAATATCGGGATCTAGCCTATTATCTGTATACCATTTGTATTAGTAAAACAAATGTCATAGAATACCATCTAAACCAACTTTCATGACGGAGTCCAAGCTTGTTATTTGTCATGACAGACTCGTCACAAACATTCAATCATTAACAACCAACCCTCTGGGAAAGTTCTCATAGTATAACCCCTATGGTGTAACATAACATCAATTAAATAAACAAATGAACCTATGGGAAAGGTCAAATAGTCTAACCCCTTAGTCCAACGTAGCACTAATCATTTACCAAGGTCCACCTAGGTAGCTCTCATGATCAATACCCCTTGGTCTGCATAACTATAATAGATTATAGTGACATCATGTCATCTCTCACAGTTAAGGCCCTATGGTCCAAAATTCATTTAATAACAACACTATGGGAAGCTCTCATGATCAAACACCTTTGGTCTACAAATACCCGTAATATCTCACAGTCAATACCTCTGGTCAACCACAACAACATTTATACATAAACAACCCTACCTCAAGAAGATGTCATTGTCAATTCCTCTTGGTCATACATTCACAATGCGAATCACATGAATATAAAATAAATAGTAACTCTGTCCTAACAATATGAGGAATGGAAAACAAATCAAGCCTAACAAAAATTCTTGACCAAATGGACATAATCAAACAAACATTGGAAATAAACCCATAATCAACCTATTAAACCTTATTCATAAGCAATAACCCTTTCTCAATAAAAAAACATATATGTAACTATATAGGTTTAAATAATAGAACAAGAAATACACTAAACATGGGTATTCGGCACATTATGCCAATATATTTCAAATATAATCAAAGAAAGGAACAGACCATCTAACTTGATGCTGTACAAAGAACAATTGTGAATGTTGGCCCTTGAATCGTCCTAGAACGATGTAGATCTACAAAATATTAAAACCATTCAACCTTGGATAACTCAATAGAGATGAGAAAAAAAGAAAAAGTGTCTCTGTGGGAAGAGAGAACTCACTGGTGGGAGTCCAACACACCCCGTGACATCTCAATCAGTGCTCAGATGGAGGAATGAGAGGCGCTTGATATTCTTTAGCCGTACTTCACTCTCCTACACAAAACAATGGATGATGAAAGTGTTTCTAGACATGAGACATTATCCCACACCATTATAACAAATAAAAAGAAAAGTACATGGTGTGTTAATTTAATGTACATTCCATGTACTAGCCTCAATCAGCCCACTCTTTAGGCGGTTTGCCTGGTCACCCACACAACCATGTACTCAGCCGTTACACAACAAGTACATGGCTACATGCAGAAACTAGGTACATGATGTGAACTCAAAAGTATATAGTGTACACATAGAAAATTTCCCATTTCTTCCTTTTTCCTAGAAGAACCCAAAATAAAGATCCAAAACTGAAATGATGATCTGGGTTCTTATAATTCATCTGGTGAAGTTAATTTGGCAATCGAATATCTATATTTCATCACTTTTGGTGATCAAATGTTATTATAGGGAATCCAAATAATATCATTTTCATCTAAAATCCCATTAATTGTTTACAAAATAAGAACAATGTGATGTCAAATTCTTATTTATGAAATATGGTATATTTCTTTTTGTGACCATATTACCCTTCTAAAACAATATTTCCACAATTTTCCCTTTTGTCGATATAATTGCATGATCAAATCCTTATAATTACTCAAAACACAACATCAAGTAACATTCATTTCATTTGTGGAATAACGCTTTTATAAGATTGAAAAATATTCTACATAAATATATCTTTTGGGATGTGACATATATATTTATGGTGTGATATAATAGTGTATGATAATAATTCTACTTCAACCTAATAAAATTGTGGAAATAATCATCGTTGAAATTGTGGTTTGATTATCTTGAACAAAAATCCCTTCAATTTCAGTGAATTACTAATTTAATTGTATTCTAAAACATCCATGTGAATTTTTTAAATCAATTACACAAGAATAAATAAAAATAACTCATGAAATAAATGTTTTAATAAATAATTCACTTCCCTATTTCATTGTAATGGTTATATCAATAACAGACCATATGAAAAAACAATGTTTGTTAGTGTACTCCAAACCCGATTGTATGATAAATAGTAAAATCCCCATGTATATTTTACGATAATACCAAAACTCCCCCACTATTAAATTAAATTAGATTTTATATTCAATAAATAAGATATATAAACACCCTAATCATCAATTTCCCTTCTTAATACACAACTTGTTTGATGCATTAATAATTTTACATAATATTTTTCATTAATTCTATCTAAAACTAAAACACATATCATATAACTATAAATGAAATCAATAAATAAAGATATTTGCCTTTATATAAAATATTAATAAAAAATAATGACACATATATCCACCATCATCCAATATGGAGAACTCATGATCAAAGTCTTATTGTCCAGCATCAATATCAACACATTCCTTTATATATGAAGATTATTGATTACAATAATATGATTATATATTTATACCCAATTGGATCCATCATGAAACCCTCTTATTTAAATTTAATTGGAAAATTAAATAATTACTAAGGATATATATACATGTTAATAATTTATATGAAAAAATGATGGATAATAACAATATTAAAAATACCATTATATGTAATATAATACATTATCCACAACACCACCTCCACAACACCACAACCATATATACCATCACTACCATATATATTCAAATTTCCAAATTATTTTAGCATAAAAACAATATGCCATTCTATCTAAAAAAATATATAGGACAAAAAAAGTTACTTATTGATATAAAAATAACAACAAAAACTATTTTTTTGCGAAGGAATACAATATTACACTTCAATAATACAATAATTCAATACAAAATTACACTAAATATGAAGTCAATCTCATAACAATAATAAATATATAATAATTCCACATCCATCTGTAGACAAAAATATTAACCTATTATGTGAGGTTATTATATTTCAATAATGTAATAACTATAATATATAATCCAAAATCAGTATAAATTGACAATAAAAAAATATAATAAAGCCAAAAAATATTACACTATCATAGTAATGAAATAATAAAATCCATAAAAATTATAATATGTAACAACCCAATATATCAAAATAATGATGATGACATTGGATCCCTGATATTGTTCTATACCAATGATATTTAATAATAAAACCATCATTATACAATAAAATTACTTGTTCTTATAAAATTTCAAACACATTTAAATCATTACTCTTCCCAACCACTCATTATACCTTATAATTAAAAAAACAAAAAAATTCATAATCTCAGATTCATACATCATAATAAAAAATATACTTTATGCATTCATTTTTCATAAAAAATTTAAACTCTATCTATAATTCCAAATCCATTCATAAGGGCTATCAAACATAAATATTCATTCAAATATAAATTTTATTCTCTATAAACATTTTCAACCCATACATAACATTACATACATTAATGTTCACTCTATCTGATTAATTCATTTATCCATTCTTTTTACAAAAAATCTATTTACCTATCGATTAATAACATCCATCGATTCAATACTCATGATGATTAATTAAATTAAATAGTATTATCTAAATGAATAAATATTTTGGATACTCAACATATGTAATATATTCAAAGAGAATCATTTTATCAGGCCTCCTAATTCTATGAACCTAGTCATCTAAACCCCTTTGAATCCTAAAATATAATGAATTTAGTCATAGGAAACAATATTATATTAACAATTATTTTACCTTATCATACTATTTAATTTTCAAATAATCCAATACATAATCATTATTAATTCTTTATCCTCACTCAAAAATAACCGTGAAAACATCCCATATATTTATCTATCCTAACACTACTCTAGGAAAATATTAAAAAATATATGTATTTATAATTAGGTGGGATCTAAAAAAGAAAGGTGTATTCTGTTGAAAGGGGTAGTGTTATTTATTCTATGAAGTCTAACTTTTCTATGAATGTGACACTGTCCATCCCTTTAATGCATAACGACCATGTTGTGGACCCGACACCAAAATACAAGGTTATGGTCCGACACTTTCAATAGGTATTGTCTTTGATAACATTTTTCATAAAATTATAATAATCTTTAGTACTTTATTCACATTATTATAAAATATCCTATATACTCATAATATCACTATATTGTTCCAAACTATTATTTTAATCTTGTTAATATAATTTTTATTTCTAGAAAATTTTCATTAATGTAGTTTATATATCTTTTTTATCATGGGAATGTGATTAATTTAAAATCACTATGAGTATCGAAATATAAAAATTTACTTATAAAAAATAAAAATAATTAGAATCCAAAAAAATTACATATTCTAATTTTTTAACAAACATCCAATAAAATCATAATAAGAAAAATAAATCCATTCATAGTATTTGGAAATAATTATTAATATACACATGTGTTAATTTTAAATATAAATATACAAAAATATGAGTATATAATGTAACAACCTCATAATGTTATATTGTGTAGTACTTTTTTTTCATAATTTATTCATTTTTTAATGATATATATATTTAGTGGGTTGATAGACATGAGGTTATAGTGGGTTTCAATGACACTTAGTGGCTTTTTTAATGATTACATTTTGAGAATAGTCTTAATAATCCATACATATTCTCTATGAACCTTATAATAAGAGGATATAGATCAAGGGGTAGTGTGTGGTCAAGAAAAATGTTTTGATAAATTGCGAATTGTTTTAGTTAATTCCATGAAAAAACACTAGGGTAAAATGAATGGTGAGTGTAAATTTTTTATAACCATATGTAAAACCCATGCGACTTCTCTAGAATCCTTTAATGGAGTACATGTTTTTCATATTGTTTGAAAAACCATGTGACAAAACCATACACATACACAATTAATTATCTAAAATATTATGTAAAAACATTAATATTTATTTTTTACCTATTACCATTTATATACAACAACCTATTGATTTATCAAGAATATTATACCCTTCCATACCAATCCCATCTCATCCAATCTAGATTTCAGCAAATCCTGGTTAGTTGATGTTCTGAAATTATTGCATTTGTTTCAAGAACCACTAATTATCAGGTTTAATAATGATCTATCATCCTCACCTAAAAAAACATATATACAACATTTAATTACAATATATTTGGATTATAGTGAAAAATAATGATGAATTTATCAACCATTTAAAAAATAGAGGTTGGTTTTGATGTATCAAATACACTCCTTTTGACGATATCATAATCTCTAATTAATAGTGGATGTTTACATGTATGTTTCCATTGATCAATCATAATAGGAATCTATTATTATTTAATATTACCATAGATATATTTTACAATTATGTTTTGATTTTTGAAAAAAGTTCTTTTTCAAGAACATTTTTTAACTTCTAGACTTGCAATTTAATTCCTAAAATTTTCTCGAATCAACAATGGATCCGATGAATTAATGGAATCTTCATAGAAATAATTATTAACTAGTTACATTAATGGAATATGTGTGGAATGTTAATCTATAACCAATTTTCATTACGTGGACTTTACTCAATACTCTTTTATAATCTTCTTTATTGTTTAACCAACACCCAATGGAGAAATCCTTGATGTGAGGGAAGGTACTCGATGGGTTTTAAATGTAATTCGGGAATTGATCTTTTTTATAATAGTTGAGTAATTCATAAAAATGATTATGGTACCAAATTATATTCCATTTTACATAGTTTTAACCCATTTTTTATTCATTTCATATTATTATGGCACATATTTTCAACTATGCATAGTGGTGTTTTCATATGAGTGTGTTTGATTCTCAAGAGACCCGTATGTCATTCTTGATTCCATAAGTATTACTAACATAACTTTTTTTTACCATGATTGGTTTTTATCACAAGTTTTTATAATTTTTTAATATATTCTCAAGATGACATTCTTGGTTCTCCTTATTATGATCTAATCTATTGTACATATAAACCATGCCTTGTAGATATTGTATTGGTATATATAACAAGTAAACTATCATGGTATGACTACCCCTTGTAGGGGGAATATTCAAGACACAAAACTATGAAAAATAATATACCCAGAAAAAGGGTGGAATCATGATATCCTTGACTACCAACATATAACATGATTCCTTGAAGATACTATGTAATGTATTATAACATGATTCCAATAGGGTACCACATACATGTTCACTAGTCATTTTTGTGGATTAACCTAATTCTTGATGCCTCAATGTTTTCAAATGTCATGTTTAATAGCATTCTGGATAGTTTTTAGTAACTTATGAAATATTCTAATAATTTTTTAAGAATTAAGCTCATGAAGGCATGTGTGGGATTCATTGGGGGCT
Source organism: Viscum album (assembly GCA_963277665.1). NCBI lineage: Eukaryota > Viridiplantae > Streptophyta > Magnoliopsida > Santalales > Viscaceae > Viscum > Viscum album. The sequence continues at coordinate 856,690,400 of OY728157.1, read as the reverse complement.
TAGTTAGCACACAAAATACTAGCGTATGAATTATTTTGATTACTTTTCAATCTATATTTACCCTGGAATATGACTATTTTACAAATGAAAAATTATCACAAACAAATTGTTGGGTTTTAATTGGGTTTTATTAGTGGAAACTGCTATAAGAATCTCTATGAATGTGGAGGCCACATTTATAAGGGTATATGCATTAGAAATGGGTGCATATAAGATAAACGAGTCATTAATAATATATCCATTAGTGTGACCATATAAAATTTTGAAGGATTTCAGTAGACATTTATTTATTTATCTACCTTCACTCTATACTATAGTTAATTATTTATGCACTAGGATCTCATTTTATATACTTTTTTTTTTGATATTTTCACCATATGATATTAAATTATGAATCTATATCTTCCACCTGGGAACTCTATGTTTTTATGTTTTCTTTTTGATTTATTTATATTTTTTATAGCTATCATATAAATGGTGAAATATCCCTCTAGTTCATGTTATGACCATCACTGCTATTTAGCAGCCTCTTGAATTTCGGGAGGGGAAGATGAGTTCTTATGCCTCAAAAGCTTAAACATAGTGGTTCTTGTTATGAATTTACACAATATTGGAAATAAAAAGATTTCATACATTCATTTAACTATATTAGGTTATGTTATAAAGGAAATTAGAATTATGTGGCATAAATAAGGGAGTTTTCGTATTCCTAGATAGGTCATGTGTAAAAAAAACTATATTACCAGCGATAGTATTTTTTATTTTTTAATAGGATATGAGTTCCTTCATACATCAGTATTAAGAATGTAAGATCACATAATATATATAAATATATGGTTTGATGCATATATTTTAATTAAATCAATTCCATGAATTATGTAATCTGTTCAGGATATACTTGAATTCTCTATTAAATGAAACATTTTTTATATCTATTAATGTTATATATATTTTATGGAATTATGTTATTGAACATGAGGATACTAATATGTTTTAGGTATTTATTATTGTAATTAATGTTCATAGATAGAGAACCATAGTTATTATTAAGAGGGATATACGTTGGGTAATGGTAATCTACATTGGATAACATTTTTGTGATCATTAGACTGATTAATAAATATCCTAATATCTTCTAAAATTCCATATATTTCATCAAATTAAAGAATATTCTAAAATAAGAGATTCCAATTTGACTACTAACCAACTTGGGTCAAGATTCTTATGATATGAATGATTCCCATATTCCACTACTTGTTATGTAATAATATATAGTAAAGAATGATAACTATTCTCCTCAAGTGATACAATCAGTGGGCCCACACTAGTGGGGAGTCATTCCACATGATCTTTAAGAGTAAGGTGCAGAACTAGGTTCTATATTCCGCTACAATGAATACATACTTATCTATAATCCACCAACACTTATGGAAATTGGGGGAGTGCAGGTTTTAGGGGACTGGATTGATATAATTGATGGTGTCTTTGACCACATTGACACATCTGATGATATGAATATGATATATACTATGTTAAATCAGTAGGGACATACCAAGGGGATGGTGAATCGTGATGGGACAGGTTGTTAGACTTGTGGGTCTCACCTAGAAGTCCATTAATGTAATATTATTGAGATAATATTTCAAAAATATGATAAATATATACCATTAACTTGAGTTCATGAAAATGTAGTTGGGATCCGTGATGAAATTAACATTTTCATATAATTTCACAAAAAAAATACAATTTTAGCCTCTGTTGGATGAAAATAGAAGTCCATGCCAATGATTTTTGATATGTTTCATGAAATTACAAGATAATATTTGGGAATCAAAACAATTACTTACCCGAAGATTATGTTCAAGGACATGAAAATTGAGAAGTTACTATTAGATGATTGATCATTTTTTCATTTTTCACCCTTCAATACATAAGCTGTTGGACATCATAATTTTATAATGAGTTTCAGTTATATTTGTAATATCTAGAAGATCGAGGATGCACATTAGGGTATTTGTAAAAAGGTTGATTAGAGTCTGGCTTCTTTACCCCATCAAGAATATTGCCAATGTGTTTTAACTATGGGAAGGATAAAAATTATTACATGTTATGAGAAAAACCTCAATAAAATTATCAAATTTTTTGAATTATGGATAATCCCCTACGGTTTTCACTATATCTTGTTGTATAGGTTTCTATAGGGGTGTCATACATGTGTTATATATGTTCCAATGATCTAATTAGGGTATGTAGCGTCATGCTCTAATGATGAAGACTCAAGTGACTAATTTTCATCTAGAACATGGTCATAGAGATGAGTTATTCTATAATTATACAGTACATTAGACTCCAAAGGTTGGTAGTTATGGACCATATAGTTTTAGAGTTATTGCCATTTTCAATTATACACTATCTTATACTTTTATTGATACCGATTCTTATCATTTTATTATATATTCACATGTTATTACCTGAATTGAAAAACCGTTCAATTTATCATATATATTACATTCCCTTGATTCATTTTGGGCACAACGTTGGACTACCATCAGTAATTAAAAAAGTGTAATTTAACCAATACATATTATGGAAATATGCGAGACTTCAGGATTCTAGTGAAGACATGATTTGATGTGATTAACATCCACAAAATTATGTCTTTTTTAGCCTAAATTTATATATATCATAGATGGTTTCCATTATATATCAAAATTGGGAGAAGATCAAGATTACTATTGTATGGGAGTTTAGATAAGGTAGTGTGAATTCAGACATGAGCAAGCATGGGGTGATTATGGTGTAGATTTTTATCTTGAATCTATCAGTGGGTTCATTAGTAGCCCCTTGGTTGTTTTCTATTGTGCCAATATCTATCAGAAATAACTACTATATTATATAATATTAAATCCAAATGATATTTTATTTGACCTTAAAAGATAACACTATCCATGTATGCATCACATTTCAATACCCCCTTATTGTATTATTATTTCCAAGTTTAAGGATCTCAAAATACATCCTGTGGACTTAGAACAAAAGGGTTATATCATAATGAGTACATCACTGTTGGGAACATGTTTTTTTCCCATTATTGGATACTATAATATTAAAATCTATTTATTCCAAAATAATCCTAATCACATGACCATGAAGAATAGGTATATTGTTCCTAGGGTTAATGACCTTTTGATTAGTTATAAGGAAAATAGTGGTTATACAAGATTGATCTTCAACTGGGCAGTCACTAGTTATAGGGTAGTGTTGAGTAAATCCTGATGATGGATTTTAGGATACGTTATAGATTATAATATTAAATTTTAATGTAATTTTGAATTATTGTTGTAGAAGTAGTGTTCATGGTTATAATGAATAATGTCTAACACATATATCATAACTTATTCATCATGGTATTCAATAAAAATATTTTAATTCACTCAATGACCCCATATTAGTATGTTATAAATCATGATATTATCTTGAGTACACATTGATCCCATCCACTTTATTTCATGGTATTGAATTTTTAATTTTGGATTCTAAAGGGGATGCTATATGGACATTATGTTCTTGAGACCTGCACCTCAGTGGACCAGAAGAATGTGGGGTGATTTGGACCTGACAAATCCATGTAATGTGTTTAATATTAAGATATATTTGTGCATTAGTGGGTTATATCATCATTTTACAACTTATTTATAAATTTTACCATCACCTATGACTGTGAATATTAATTTTGGGTTGATATTCAATTGGATGGGCTTGTGCGAGAATGCCTTTGGATAAGAAGACGTGGTTTACTGTCGATCAAGTATAGAATATTCATGATCAATGGATTGGTTTTGTCATATACTATAATCCATAAGGTATTTTTTAGGTGGAATATTTGATGCAGAGGAATATGGTTATAGCTTATGGTTTGGGATTATTTTTATCCCATGAGAGGAACTACCATACCCATGATGTGAAATTAGAAAATATGGTCTGAGATCTAAATTGAAAGTGTCATTATCTATTAGGTTAGGGGTATATTTTTCACACACAGGATACGAATACTATGTTATATCATTTCATAATGGTATATAAATTTGATTTAGAGAAGAAACACAGGGTAACTATAGATGCTTGATTATGAGAGGTCACTTTCACTATGTAATGGTAATGAAATTATAAATACTATAAATCATAAGATGATACTAGATCTAGATAATTGTGAACGAACATCAGAGTAATAATGGTATTTGATGATCTTATCAGCTAAGTGGTTTATGGACATTTCCCTAGACTAGGGATCACTGAAATGAGACCCTTTGTTGGTAAATTATTATTTAGGAAATTGGGTGATGTATTGTAATGAGAATTTCAGAGAGTGTTTTTTAATGAAGATCAAATATTAGTTAGAGAATTAATACATAGAGAGTCATCAGACTATGATGATGTAATAATAATACATGTTAATGTTTTAGTCCATGTTTCAATCATTGAATATGTAATTAAAGGCTTCCATACATATAAGTGGTCAATGTATCATGTAGTGAAAAATATGTACCTTGACTTTAGGCATCTATTTTCGTGGAGAGGTTTGGTGAATAACATTACTAAATCGGTTTCCTAATACCTCAATCACCATAGGATACAGGTTGGGAACCAGTTTCTATGTTTTTTTATGCAACCAAATATCATGAATATGTTGAAGAGTGTGGAAATCATGATAGACTTTGTGACGGGGTTATCCAGGACCCTATGGAGGCATCATCATATTCTAATTATTATAGACCATGTAATGAAACTTTCTATTCTCAAACTGATTCATGAGACTCACTCAGTAGATGATTTGGGAATATTGTATGTTAGTGATACTTTCTAATTGAATGGTTTTCTATTGAGTTTGTTTATCTACTAGAGATGCATGTTTTATGTCTTGGTTTTGGAAGGGTATACATATGACCTTAATTTCTTAGCTGAGATTGAGCATAGTGTACCATACCCAGAAAGATAAATAGTATAAATTGTGAATTTATATATTGAAGGATGTGATTTGGTATTGAATCAATGAAATTGGTGTATCATGGGACTTTCACCAACGAGTTTTGGATTTTTAATAAAAAATGGTTTCTATGAATCGATTTAGTTGGAACCATATTAGGATATCATAGTAAGAACTATATTTTACCACATTTTTGACATGTGGATTGTGTGGAAGTAGTAGTGTGGCACAATATAGCATAAGTATATCTTGGTAGAGTGCATTTAATTCATAATAGTATGATAAAAACTCATATTATACAAATGTAAAATGGAAAATATCATAGGAGATGTATTAATACTTCTATAATTATTTAAATTTATGAAAATGACTCATTGGTCAGGCCATAATTGTTTGTAAAAGAAAGGGAACATAATTCTATGTTATGTTTCAACCATAATGATTATATAGTGCACTAGAGAAATTGAATACTATCTGGATCATCTATCTCTCAATTGAGGTATGCATGATGTGTTCCATGTGTCATTTCTTATAATATAGGTTCTTGATACATAATAAAGAATCAAATTTTAGGCTGTTATGAAGGACCCTAGAACATCGTATGAGAATAGACGAGTCAGTATTGTATATCAAAGTGAGAAATTACTATAGGGAATATTATATAAGTATTTTGTATTTCCTATTCACATGGATAGATCCATGAGTAATGTTGTTAGTGAGATATATATTTTCATGTTTAGAATCTTATGTTGTTTGAGTAATAATAATAGATACTCTTTACAAAGATGGTATGTATATAGAAAAAAAATATTGTAATTGAATATATATTTTCATTTGAATTATTGTTTAATTTATGTATTTAATGATATTATTTGTTTAATATATGGATTGTTATTAGTAATAGTTTGTTGTATAGGGTTTTAGAGACTTTTAGGGGCATTTTAGGAGGTTCATGTTTAAAAGAATGGTTTTCCAAACTATGTGGATTACCAATGAAAATCATGTAACTAGATGATGGTGAGTATGGTTAGGCCCATGGTTAAGTAACAAAGTTTGAAAAAAATGCCACCCTCTAATAAAAAACATACATAAACCCTATAGTAGAATCAAAACTATTGGGGCATAATTTATCAAACAACGCTTCTAAACTATGTGGAATTTCCAAAATCCTAATGTACTGTGGACAGTTTGTGAATGATTTTAAAAACCTTGACCAAATGATGTCTACGATATGAAAACCTATATAAGGACCACTTGTGGTAAGTTTTGACTCATTCATCATTCTATAGGTATCAATATAGTTTTTTTGAGACTCTATTATAATTTTCGGCATATTACCTCTAATATAATGCTAGATTCCTGTAAATCCATGGGAGTTAGTAATCTAGAATAGAGTTATCTGATGTAAGAACCAATGTTCCTGTGGTTGTTTCTTGATATATGATCCTTCCCTTGAAATTTATCATACATATGATATTTTATTTCTTGATATGGATAATAAAATTAAAAATATAGATTACTTAATCAGTCATTGATAGTGTTCATGAGGTTTTTGATGCATCAAAAAGAACCTTTTAACGGTAAAGTATTTACACATTTAAAATGTACACTTCCCTGAATAATATCATAGATCGATCTTCCTAAGGATATATCATTCTTGAGTCTCATCATGGATCTATTTTTTTTATTATGGAATGATGTTAGATCAATGTTCCTTATCTATTCATTGGTTTTGTTTTATAATTGATAAGGATTTATTGATCCATTATTGAATAGACAACAAATTAGTTGAATTGAATTCATATTGTTTTACATATAATAGATCTATTTTAATTGATAAACTAAATAATTTATGTGATTCTAGAACCACACTTCATGACATGTAATTTTTCTCAACGTTTTTTTTCTAATCAACCTTTATAACAAATCACGAGACAGTCATCCTTGATGACTGAGATATTTCACCATGGGTTCTGAACAATATTTAGTCCTTGATATTTTATCTAATATTGAACTCCTTCATCATGAAGCTTTTCTTAGGAATATCTCTACTATTTGATACCCATTTATAATCTAGTTGTCATGACCCAAACTATAGGTACCACGGTAGAAAATGGTAACCCATTTGTTACACCCCATGGCTGCATCCAATACACCAGTTGTGGGGACCTGTGCTGAGTAGGAACACCATAGAGAAGGGATAGATTTTCTTATGGTACATATATACATGAAAAAATATTAAAATAACCATAAAATTATGAAATGAAAGATAAAACTGATTCCATAATACATGAATTTCATCAACCCACATCAGAGTTAAAAAAAATAACTGGAATGCATAAAGTGTTAAATACATTCCCACGAAAACCGAAAAAAGGTATCCAACCTACTAACAATGATAGGACTATTGTTAAATGTGACACAAGGTACAAACCACTATCTATTGAGCCCAACTATTCTCTACTAACTAATGGTCATCCTAGTACCCTGTCATATGACCAATCATCAATATATGACATGACATTTATTGGTTGAACCCATGTAGGGGTGACTATATACATTCCCAAAAGGCACCCAAAACCCCCAAAATGAGATAAAATTAAATAAAAATATCAAACCATAAGTATGAGGATACACAAAAACCCATATGATAGAGAAAAATATTATAAATCTTTATAGCTCATCTAAGAATGATGAATCAACACACCATCACCTAGGTATGTCAATCAAGATATAATCTAAAATAACTAGAATTCCAAGATGTACTCATGGTAGATGACATGTATGAAAAATTTATCAATCCTAGTTCTTTTCATGAGAATATGATCGAGTATCTATGATAACACTCATATAATTGATGTCACTCCATGATCTATGTTATCTCTGATATAAATCATCATAGGATTCATACATCTCAGGATTACCACGAGAATGTACAGACCATAGCTCTCCATATCACAACACAAGGATATGGGATCACACCAAAGAATATAGGGGATAATGAAAACACAATATAGAAATCTAAAGATCTCAGTAAAAATATTATTGATCACTACCAAGACTAATGGGGAAATCCAAAACCTAATATAGAAAAACTAGATATATTGAAGATTTCACGCATGCATGAGTTGGTCATGACAATTCAAGAAAACCATCCTAGGAAAAATGATATAATATTGGATCCCACACCAGGGCTCCCATTAGAAATAATAGAAACTTTATGCAGATAAATCCCATAAAGGTTATCAAAATCCTATTTAAAGAATGTAATACGACACATTACCGTTATTAGAATTGACATAGGGTTCACACCACACTAATAATGGACTACACATCACTGAATAATGTGTAACTCTATAGACAAATTTCACACCATATGTCTAAATACATAAATATTTCCACCATCACATTATATATGAGAAAAATACTCATGATAGGGCGCTCACAAGCCCCAATTAGAGTGATAATGAAGGGGACACTCAAGGTAGGAGACTCTAAATGAGTCACATGAGGTGTCCTTTTGGGGTACATGATGTGTCTCAAAAGACATGAAAATTTTTATGGCCCCTCATAGATCGTCATATGAATACGAAAAGTACATTTCGACTACATGTGGTTATATGTCATATAACCTCTCTTTTTCACTTGAGCATGTCCTCTATTACAAATTACTTGGATGTCCATGTAACCATATAGTGAATGTACATCTACTACCTAGCATCTCCTTGAAATACATGTCTATAGTTGTGTTCTCTAGACTATTTTCATATATATATATTTTATATTCCCATATATGTCTCCCTATGCCAATATACATTGGCATGTCCTTAGGTATCTAGTAATGTACTAATATAGAACCATATTATCTTAACAAGCTGTGTCTTCACTTGTACTTGACCACTTGTCCATGTCCCACTCCATGGCGTGTACTCCTAGAATATGATTTGTAGGTACTAAAACTCGTTATTTTCCAAATAAGAATAAATCATTGGGAGTTATATTGTACTAAATTTCAAGTGATTGGGATTTTTTAATAGTAAATCCCTTAAAACCTCATGAAACCCATGTTTCGTAAAAATTGGTTATTAATCAATCCATTAGGGATCCATAGATTTTTTAGAAGTTCCTTACAAAATTAAAACAAAATGTATATGGGAATCAAAAAATAAAACACATTATTCTTCATACCACGTAGAGAAAAGTCAAATATTTGGGTCTAGATTCATTCCTTGAAGTTGTAGTATGATTATCCTATCTCGATCACCATCAAGGTTAAAGTCTTGTGACACCTCATTTATCACTCAGTTCATCCATATTTGATGGGATGAACTCCCTTATTCCAAAAAAGTGTAAGAATACATGGGAGGTGATGGATATATTGTACCATATTATAAATTATATAGCACATATTATTTAAATAATTATCCTATATACTAATAGTTTCCCTCCACTGAATGTCTGAGGATGAATAAATTTATATCATTCCTAGGGTAATACTCACACTTCAAATTTCAAGACGTTCTTATATTTATAATCCAAGATATTATTAGGGAGTTATTCCATTATTATATAAAATCTACATGCATGTGGTATACTATATTTAATATTTTTACCATATCTGCGCTTAGGCTTAATAAAAATTATAATCTCATGTTGTTTTAGTGCCTATCTCAGAAAAAATTATTTTATATATTCCAAAGTGATAAAAGGGAAAAAGTGAGTTACATATATTTTATTTTTATACTATGATGGAATTTGTTGTTGATTATTCATGGTGGGGTTTTACTATTGGTTATTTTCTGGTATGTGATGTTGATGTGTGATTCATGATTCCATGATTATTTCTACTTTATTTTACATCCCTAGTTTTTTTAAAATGATTTTATATGTTACTAAAATATACTCCAGATGACAATCTATTCTTCTATTTATTGTGATCTACCCCATTGGTGGTAATTACCATGTTTAGGAGGTATTTTCATGGTACTCATAATAGATGGAGCATCGTCGTACAAATACACCTTAGAGTAGGAGTTTTCTCAACATGTATTGATGATGATGGTGGTCCCATAAAAAATATAGGATAATGATATCTGGGATGTCTAATATATAAATCCATGCCTTATGCATGCCAATTAATGTTCAAGAATTCAATATCTTCAAGATACTGAGTAACTGAAAACTATTTATCCTCACTGCATGAAATAATACATGATTTTTTGAGTAAACTAAGTAATATTTCAATATCTTTGTGGTTGGTTTTAAGTCATTTATAACATCTTATTATTATCAATTTGGTTTGGATCTATGATTGATTTTTTATCTCATTATCCCTTAGTGTATAAATCATAATGATTTAATACACTTTTATTATTATCTTATTATAAACATATTGTTTACACACACATATTAAGGATTCCTCGGTGGTTTCTTATTAGGATTCAACAATCACACCCAGTATGAATATCTCAATGCAAATGATGATATCATGTTTAAGGATCTGAGAAATTGTATGAGGGAATGTGGTAAATAGTATACTTAATGGGATTGGAGGTGGTAGTAGGAAAGTGGATGAACCCCAGAGGATATGTTTTCAATATGATATTAATTTATGATTACATAAATTCATTCTTGATACCCTATCATGAAAAAAATCATTGAGGCCTACCTAGCTAGTGGTATGTTGAGAATGGAATCCTCAACCGAAACTCTAATTTTCTAGGGGTTGGTGACCATCATTGAGTGGTCATATAACACACATTGGGGGCTTTATAAAAATAAACCTTTATATGTGCAAACAAATCAAAGTCAATACAGTGATGAAATTAAATGAAAAATGATAACAATGTATGCATACATCAATAAGACACAATCAAAGTGTGACAAAAATATTTAAAAGTATAATGGGAAATACAATCACACTGTTACTAAAAGAGAGTCCAACCTACTCAAAAGGATGAGGCTTTTTTAAAATAAAATAACGGTCGTCCTAGATCACTATGTTCTTCCTTATCTAAGTCCTCTAAGGATTCCATCACATGGTATGACATCCATATAAGACACAACATGTGTGGGAAGATACATTGAAGGGGTGAGTGTAATAATACTCAGTATGAAACATTTAAATCACCAAAAAAGGCATCAAGTGTAATAATCTCATCAACTCAAATTATTGTTAATAATGATTTGAGATAAGAAAAAAAGATAGAAAAAACCCATATATACTCATAATTGACTCAATGTCTGAAGATGTATGAACCATGAAGATAGAAATAAGATTATTCTCTAGAATTCAATGTATCACTAATCAATGATAACTCACTCCTCAAACCATTATTTTATTGATAGATCTCATCATATGGGGGTTTAAATCTAGTCTCACCAAATATGTACTTGTTGAGGATATGAAAGATCCAAACAACCAAATAGATAATCACACATAGGGAAATTACGGTACACCCCAAACCCTACCTGATCATCCTTCTAGATATGGGATTGAATCCTGGTGAATAGTATCCACACTGATACCATGAGACTTACCTAATATAAAATAATATTGATAGAGGATCCCACCCCACTAACAAAGGGTATTCTACAAACACTATCCAAGGAAAACCCTATATAGAAGATCTTGATACCATATACATGATATTATTCCAAACTATACCTTCATGGGTGGACTATGTGATCACATTTAATCAAATCAGGTATATTCTTAAAAAATAAGGGATCTTAATTACCTAAGAGGAAGTACCTAGAGTATATAATGCGTACATGATGAGTAAAATTAATCCTGAACCCAGCCCAGTTTATGCCCATGTTTCTCTTTTCTTTTTTGTGAACGCTATTTTTTCTTGTATAACTAGTATTATCTATGTACCTGGCCATGTCTGAGTACAAGGTTATTGCTATGTACTCCGATTATAACCATGTGTCTAGATTCATTTGTCCACATGAAACATCTATAATACATGAAGACCCACTAGCACCAAGTAACATGGTGGGTGGAACATATCACACAACACATGATATAATTCATTATTCATAAACCCATTTACCTTAGAATAAATACTATATGATGTGTTTTCTTGAAACTAGATCTCTTGAATTTAGTAATTTCCAAAAAATTACAATAAGTTTTTCCCATTACAGCATGTTCACTACCACATTGATATTTCATCTAATCACATTAATGATCATGGATATAGTTACCCACACCTTACTCTCCAAATATTTCTATATTTTTTCCATCGAAAAAATTAGATATCAGTTCCTATCACACCACACCACACATCACATGTCAAATAGTATCCAAGAATCACAAATAATATATCAATACTCCACCATCAACCACCATCCTCATCTCACACCTATTTACCTATCAATCAAGAACTAAAACCCACTTTTTTTTATTAATTTCATCAGTAAATGTTCTCATAATGATTTTTTACCAAGTGTTGGTCAATCCGAGAGCCAAAAAAAATGTCGATGAAGAAAATGTAGAGAATGAATTGGATGTATCAATGATACACAAAATAGGAACAAACTTATCCCCTAGTCAGGCTGTCCTTGATTCATTTCTATAGGAATGATGAATTAAAAGAAATACAAAATAACAAATATTTACAATTCTAATGTTGAATAAATATAAATAATCAACCATATATAATTTTCTACAAACAAATAAAACTATTAGAATAATTGTTTTTTAGTCAACATAAGTATAAGGCCCCGACCTTAAACCTTACTTAATATTGAATTAAATGAATAATTCACATTGAGTATGTTTTCAGGTTTATAGTTTTATATAATTAGGACATAACTATTACATCTCGAAAGATTACAAAGTAGACACTTCTACTAAGTTTCCATAGAATAAAAACTCTTAAAAAGAAACATGTCTAGTTCCATGTTTTATATAGCATGACTTTCCCTTGATCCCATCCATGACCATATTCCACATTAAGTCCTATGAAAAACATTTCAAAAAAACTTGGGGTGAGCATAAAAAGCTCAGTAAGGGATACACAAAGAATGAAAACTGTTAGTTTATCAAAACAACAAGTAAACCATGTATACTTTATCAAAGTAATACTTTTCACCTTTATGAAGTAGTAAAAACTATTCACTAAATAAAAGATCATTACTTACCCTTTTGTAACCAAACGATTACCATAAAACCCATATAAAGTTCACATAACATATAAAGGCAACTTGGGACATAAACATACTTAAATGGAATAACCATACGGTCGACTTCCACACATATCACTTAATGGAATAGCCATACGGCCGACTTCCATACCCAATGAATTGGAGGTTATAATGTAACCACCTGTCCTAGTATTCATGGAACCACCCATCATATGGGTTATCACATAACCACCCGTCAAATGTCCAAGTACCATTATAAAATCATAAGACATAAAACAAATATAATGGAAAGAAAACATTTTCACACTTTGATCACAATACATCACATAAATATATTGACATAAAAAATCCATTATAAAAACCATTTTCAATACCAAAATACATAAAAGAGTATATGGTATTTATTTCATTTTAAAATCATTACGACTTGTTGAGGAAGCCAAAGACCAAATAAAACTCACGGCGACGGAAAAGGTGGTTGTCACCAAGTACGTTAAAAGAAACATTCCTTTTTGTCGTTAAGTAAAACGCTTCGTAGAAAAAGATTCCTTTTGAATAAAAGTAAAAGTAAAAGGTGTTTATACATCGTATAAAGGAAGGTTGTGTATAAAACAAAATATGCCTCAATGAAAGGAGATTGAGATGAAGTCCCTTACCTCGGGTCCGACTTGACTCGATCGTTCTTTAATGTCCTGAATAATAAACTTGAGTCAATTTCTACTTGATTAAGAACCTTTTTAAAGTTAATTATTCCTTTTATATCACTTATTACCATGTCATGAACACTATGTAATTATTTTAGTTAATAACGGTCGTTTTAACGATCATTGGTACTTGAGTCAAAAATAAACTCTTTATAATTACAAGTTGTTCATGTGGTAAAATATCCATTATATCAAGAATTATATTCATGATGTAGATATATATATCATATATATACAGTATATACATTCATTTATAATATTACATAATCATTTAGAGGTAAGAAATGAAATGCACCATTCATGGAGACGGTAAGCCGTACGTACGCATGAACGCTACTTTCATTTCTATGTCATATTAATGGAATTAAAAATAAATGATTGGTATGTATATTTTAATTCCAGAATTATATTCATCACTTATATGTGACATACATCAAATATATCCATTATATATATGTACTTATAATATTACATTACATTTGGGGATAAGAAATGAAATGCACCGTTCATGGAGACGGTAAGCCGTACGTATGCATGAACGCTACTTTAATTTCTATCTCATACTTTAATGGAGTGAAATATTAATGATATAAAGGTATATTATAATTCCAGTATAACATAGTATATAATAACTTTAAATACATCCTTTATACATCCCACATATGGCATTAACGAATCAAATCACTTTGAGGGGGCGGTAGTCTGCACTTCCTAAAATGAAGACATCGCGTATAACCAAAATGGAATCCATAAAGGTATTCCATAAATGAAAAATACAGAAGATTAAGGAAAATATAGAAATATTATATGTCATATATAAATATAGTGACATCTTAATGTCCACCTTTGAAGGTGTTAGAAGAATATTGAACAATCATCATTTCGTGAGGCAGAAATTCGCCATCCACAGAAACCGTATGTTCTTTAACCATTAGATGTAGTTGTGTGTAAGTGTAGCTCTAATTATTCTTATAAAAACATCCTAGTATATTGAATATACTGTATTTGTTACAAAATAAATGAATAAAAAGAGTTTAGGGGGTTGGAGAAGCAAAATAAAACAAAAGAACACAAGTGAAGACATTAGCTTAAAATCGGGTAACTCTCTTGGATTTGAGCTCAAAGGCTTCCTTGGGAAGACTTCTGCACAAAGTCAGGCTTATAAGAGTAAGAGAGGGATGTGGAGAGACAAAATGGGCAGATCATGGCCGAACCAAAGGTTTGAGAGGTGTGGGTAAGGTGGTAGAGGTGGGGGCCTTTTATAAGAGGAGAGGAGGTGCACTCTTGGAAAGTTAAGAAAAGATACTTTATTATAGAATGATTTTACGATTTTAAAGGTCCAAAATTGATATAATTCGAGGATAAGGTGATATGGGTTCTAAATATACTTATACAATAGGTCTTTGACAAGTGTAAATTTTATATTTTACATTATATTTTCATTTTATTTAAATCGTTCATTAATGGGGTAATCACTGCATCATCATGACGTCATAAATAATTTAATTTATTTAATGTCTAAAAATTATAAAAAAACTATCATGATGTAGGAAATATTTTTAGCTTTCTAAGGAATATTTATAGTCAAAAATATGACTTGTATAACACCATTTAAAAATTGTTTTAGTAAAACAACACATGTTTGTGACATTTTTATTTTAACATTAAATAAAAGGTTTTTAATCTCATTTTCCTACCAAAGTGGCTCCATGGGGTCCCCAATTTGACCCATGGATTTTCTTGGTCGACCATGACACATCCAAAAGGGTAAGACATGTGTCAAGTTCATTTCATATTATTAAAACATTATTTTTACCTTAAACTACACTAATTACCTCTTATCACGATTAATAAACTTAAAAGTTACTATTCACCAAAAAATTATTTTAATCACATTGAACCACATTTTAATTCTTAATTACAACCATGTATTTCGGATTTTTGAAATTCAAAACACAGAGGTGGTAAAATTTCATTTAAATGAAAAATCAGTTTTTTAAGTACCACTTAGTGGTTTCACTATTCATCAAAAATTGAAGTTTTTCAGAAAAATACCAAAACTTCACCCCAAGCTATATTTGATATTCTGAATTAAAAAATGAAGTCCATTTTACAAAATTCAAAACATATAAGTTTCATCAATTAATTTAATAATTAATTCCCGCTGTTAGAGCAAATAGCGTGTTTTTATGAAACAATAAGTATCAACAGATTAACACTAGTTTAAGTCCGATTTCAAAGTGAAATTAATTCCAACAACCACTATTGGATTTAATGGTATAAATATATTCTTATTTCACTTTAAAACCAATTCAAAAGATAATCTAATCATATAAATAAATTAGATTAAAAAGAGGTTTTGAATTAAAATACAACATTTTTCACTATTCATTAAAAAATGAACTTTATCGGAAAAATACCAAAAATTTACACAAAGTAAACTTTGATGTCCTGATTCTAAAGAAGAATTTTATTTGGTCCAATATAAAGTATAAGAGTGACCAAAACTATATTTAAATAAGGTTCTCCATGAAAAGGCGATAAGTGGACCTTTAGTGAATATTAGAGTATCTATGCCTAAAATTGAATTCTTTTCTTATTTTAAGCCTTTATCTTTTATTGGATAAATGTAAAAACAATTAAAAAACATATATAATAATATTTTAGATATTTCTATTCATTTCCTCTAATACAATGGCTACCTGTTAACTACCATTTAAAATAATATTATTTTATTACTAGTGTGCAATGTAAGATTTTAAATAAACTCTCTGTTGCGTATCGTGTATGCTATCGAACATAGAAACCCCTTTATGGTAAAATTAATATTCAACACTCAAATATTAATAAATATCAAAATGTATTATTCTTTATTTACCTGGGATGTTACATCCTTCCCCCCTTTTGGGAATTGCGTCCTCACAATTTTATTCACTTATCAAAATAAGTGGGGGTATTTATCCCTCATAGAATTTTCAGATTCCCACATTGCCTCTTCAACCATATGGTTTTTCCAAAAAACCTTTACCTGGTGAATTACCTTATTTCGCAACACTTTCTCTCTTCGGTCACGAATCTGGACTGGTTGTTCTTCATAATAGAGATTCTCTTCCAACTGAACTATCTCTGGGCTCAAAACATGAGATGGATCTGGAATATACTTTCTCAACATCGAAACATGAAAAACATTGTGTACCTGAGATAAACTCGGAGGTAATGCCACTCTGTATGAAACTGATCCAAATCTCTGCAGAATTTCATATGGTCCAATGAACCTTGGACTCAGCTTTCCTTTCTTACCAAATTGCATCACACTTTTCCATGGAGAAACCTGGATAAAAACATGATCACCTACCTCAAAAGATAGATCCTTCCTCCGGTTATCCACATAACTTTTCTGTCTGCTCTGAGCTGTTCTCATGTGTTTCTGAATCAACTGAACTTTTTCTGCCATCTCTTCTTCCAATTCTGGTCCCATTAGCTTCCTTCCACCCACTTCATCCCAAAAAGCTAGAGTTTGACACCACTTCCCATATAATGCCTCAAATGGTTCCATCTGTATACTGGAATGAAAACTATTATTATAAGAAAACTCAACCAAAGAAAGATGTTGGTCCTAACTAACCTGATAATCCATAGAGCAAGATCGTAGCATATCCTCCAAGGTCTGAATTGTTCGTTCTGACTGTCCATCTAATTGTAGATGAAAAGATGTACTAAAATTTAATTCAGTACCCAACGACTTCTGAAGGCCTTTCCAAAAGTTAGAAGTAAACCAGAGATCACGATCAGATACAATGGAGAGGGGAACTCCATGAAACCTAACTATATCATTAAGATACAATCAAGAAAGTTGATCTAGAGAGAATGTATCTCGAATAGGAAGGAAATGAGCAGATTTAGTCAATCGATCAACAATAACCCAGATTGCATTATTACCTCGAGATGTCCTCGGTAATCCCACGACAAAGTCCATGGATATTTTTTCCCATTTGCACGCTGGCACTGGTAATGGCTGAAACATCCCTTTCAATAACTGCCACTCTACTTTATCCTGCTGACAAGTCAAACACTTCACAGTAAAATCAGCAATATCTCTTTTCATTCCATCCCACCAGTAATACTCTTGCAGATCTTTGTACATCTTAGTACTTCCAGGATGAACTGAAAACGAGGAAATATGAGCATCACATAACAAATCATTCTTCAATTGTGAATCACTAGGCACAAATAATCTCTTCCCAAACCTCAAAACACAATCATTATCAATGTTGAATTCAGGAAACTTACCCTTCTGAACTAGCTCTACCTTTTTCTGCAACTCACTGTCTTCCCTCCCTGCTTGCTTAATTCTATCTGATAGGGATGATCTCACTGATACATGAAACAAAACAGAAGAACTTCATGCAATAACAACTTCTATGCCAAAGTTCATCAAATCAAAAACCAAAGGATCTCATTCCAAATGTAGCATGGTTAATGAAGCATTACTTTTTCGACTCAAAGAATCAGCCACTTTATTTTCTTTTCTAGGATGGTAATGAATTGTACAATCATAATCCTTTATTAATTCGAGCCATCTCCTCTATCTCATGTTCAACTCTTTCTGAGTGAATATATACTTTAAACTTTTGTGATCAGTATATATTTCACACTTTACTCCATACAAATGATGCCTCCAAATTTTTAAAGCAGAAACAACAACATCTAATTCCAAATCATGCGTAGGGTAATTTACCTCATGAATTTTCAACTGGTGTGAAGCATAAGAAATTACCTGATCATTCTACATAAGGACACAACCAAGTCCTTTCAATGAAACATCACTGTAGATAAAAAACTCACCATTCCTGGAAGGAAGTGCCAAAACTGGAGCATTCACCAATCTTCTTTTCAACTCCTGAAAACAATCATCACATTATTTTGTCTAGATATACTTAACACCCTTCCGAGTTATCTTAGTCATTGGATTAGATATTCGTGAAAAATTTTCAACAAACCTTTGGTAGTAATCTGCCAAACCAAGAAAACTACGGATCTCGGTTACGTTTGTGGGTCCTGTCTATTCTTCAACAACTTTTGTTTTAGCAGGATCAACAATTATGCCATTTTTTGAAACAATGTGACCAAGGAAAGAAATTTTTTGTAACCAAAACTCACAATTTATGAATTTTCCATATAGTTTCTTTTCTTTTAAGGTTTTCATGATAACCCTTAAATGACTTTCATGCTCCTATTTTCTTTTAGAAAACACCAAAATATCATCAATGAAAACAACCACAAACTTATCAAAGAACTCATGTAAAATTCTATTCATTAGGTTCATGAATATAGCAGGTGTATTGGTTAACCCAAAAGGCATAACTACAAATTCATAATGGCCATATCTAGTACGGAACACCATCTTCGGAACGTCTTCTTCTTTTTCTTTCAACTGATGGTACCCTGACCTCAAGTCAATATTTGAAAAATACGGAGCTCCTTGGAGCTGATCAAACAAATCATTAATATGAGGAAAAGGATACTTGTTCTTAACAGTAATATTATTCAAGGCTCTATAATCAATGTAAAGTCTCATTGAGCCATCTTTCTTTTTAACAAACAAGATAGGAGCACCCCATGATGATGTGATAGGTCGAATGAAACATTTATCTAATAACTCCTGCAATTGATTATTTAACTCTAAAAGTTCAACTTGATCCATTCGATAAGGTGGTTTTGAAATTGGCTTAGAATCAGGAACTAAGTCAACAGTAAATTCAACTTCCCGATCATGAATAATACCAGGCAACTCATCAGGAAAAACATCAAGATACACATTTACCACTGGCACATCATTAATCTTAATAGTTCCTTTATTTTCAACAATATGTGCAAGGTAACATTCATTTCCATATTTTACTAGTTTCTCAACTTCCTGATATGTTATCAAAATCAAGAGTTCATTCTTGTACACAAACTAAAACTATTTCTGAAAAGAAACCATTTTAGCTATGTAGTCAATCTTAGCATGATAAACAAAAATCCAATCCATGCCCAAAATAACATCAAACTCTACTAGAGGAAAAACAATAAGGTTTGCTGGTAGATTCTTTCTGCACACAAGGATAAGAAGGTTCTTATAATTCCTTTTTGTCTCAATGTTCCCTCCAGGTGTTTTTACCATAAGTTCAGGATTCATATCTTGAGATGGAATTTCCAATTTACTAGAAAACTTCTCAGAAATGAAAGAATGTGTAGACCCTGAATCAAACAACACATTGGAATAATCTTAACAAACAAACAGTGTACTTGATACTACTTCATTCGATGGCCCAACATCTGCTGAAGTAGTTGCAAAGGATTTCACCACCCCTTTCTGCTTGTAGTCAGGCTGCTTTTCCCCAGTTGAGTTCTTCGTTAGACACTCATTTTCATAATGAACCATTTCATTACACTTAAAAAATCTTACCGTTGGCTTTTCATTGCCTGCTTGATCATATTCCTTACAGTTATGAGAAATATGACCAAACTTACCACACCGAAAGCACTTTACATACTTGGATAAACATTCTCCAGGATGAATTTTACCACACTTCTCACAGGATGGATATTTGGTTTTCTTACATCCTTGCTTCTTTGATGAATTCTTCCCCTTTGCCTGCCAACTGGACCTCTTATTCTGTTGTTTTTCAAAGAACACCTAATCATCGACAAACTCTATTTCCACCTTCTCCACACATTGAACACACTTTTCATAACTTTTTAACTCACGAGAAGCTAAATCCCTTCAATACCTTGGCTTTAACCCTAAGTAAAAATGGTTGATTTTACTATCAAGATCTCGTATGAAGTTTGGAGCATACCTTTCCAGTCGAGTGAAATTTTCTTCATAAGCAGCCACTGAGTCATCCTCCTCCCTCAATTATAGGAATTGTTTTTCCATCCTAAGACAAACCACCTTAGGGAAATATTTCTCAAGAAACATACCTTTGAATTAATCCCAGTGAATATCCTAAATCTCATCACTATCCCTGATATTTTTCACTATCGACCACCACTGATCTGCTTCACCTTAAAAACGGTAAACAACAAGACTAACCTTTTTGATGTTCTGAACACCCCATGACATCAAAAATCTTCTCCAGTGCTTTAATCCACCCTTCAGCTAGCATAGGGTCAGATGATCCTCTGAATGATGGGGGATATTGCCTCATGAAATGTTCCACCACTGATATGTTCCTCTGAGGTTGATATGGCTGATATCGTGCATGGATACCACCACCATTTATAGCCTGAGTCAACTGTGCCATCACTGCAACAAACTGTTTAGTTCCAATTCCGACCATCTCAGGTTGCTGATTTGGAAGGATGTCTTCCTCCTGATGTTGTCCCAACATAGCTGCTTTGTTTCCTCTGCGGAAAACCATTCTGAACACAGAAATATCTTAGGCGAAGCAACATGGTAATCTTTAAATTCTATATCATTTCAATCATACCATAAATTAACTTATAATTTTACACTTTTCTAACTCCTAAAGTTGTCTAAACTGACCTCTGATACCAACTATAAGGCCCTGACCTTAAACCTTACTTAATATTGAATTAAATGAATAATTCAAATTGAGGATCTTTTCTAGTTTAGGGTTTTAGAGAATTACGAAACAACTATTACATCTCAAAATATTACAAAGTAGACACTTCTACTAAGTTTACATAGAATAAAAACTCTTAAAAAGAAACATGTCTAGTTCCATGTTTTATATAGCATGACTTTCCCTTTATCCCATCCTTGACCCTATTCCACATTGAGTCCTGTGAACAACATTTGAAAAAAACTTGGGGTGAGCATAAAAATCTCATTAAGGGATACACAAAGAATGAAAACTATTAGTTTATCAAAACAACAGGTAAACCATGTATACTTTATCAATGTAATACTTTTCACCTTTACGAATTTTTAAAAACTCTTCACTGAATAAAAGATCATTAGTTACCCTTTTGTAACAAAAAGATTACCATAAAACCCATATAAATATCACATAACATATAAAGGTAACTTGGGACATAAACATACTTAAATGGAATAACCATACGGTCGACTTTCACACATATCACATAATGGAATAGCCAAAGGGCCGACTTCCATACCCAATGCATTGGAGTTTATAACATAACCACCCATCCTAGTATTCATGGCACCACCCGTCATATGGTTTATCACGTAACCACCCGTCAAATGTCCAAGTACCATTATAAAATCATAATACATAAAACAAATATAATGGAAAGAAAAAATTTCCACACTTTGATCACAATATATCACATAAATATATTGACATAAAAAATCCATTATAAAAACCATTTTCAATACGAAAATACATAAAAGATTATATGGTATTTATTTCATTTCAAAATCATTATGGCTTTTTGAGGAAGCCAAAGACCGAATAATACTCGCGGTGGCGGAAAAGGTCGTTGTCACCGCGTACGTTAAAAGAAAATTCCTTTTTGTCGTTTAGTAAAATGCTTCATAGAAAAAGATTCCTTTTTTATAAAAGTAAAAGTCAAAGGGGTTTATACATTGTATAAAGGAAGGTTGTGTATAAAACAAAATATGCCTCAATGAAAGGAGATTGAGATGAAGTCCCTTACATTGGGTCCGACTTGACTCGATCGTTCTTTAATGTACTGAATAATAAACATGAGTTAATTTCTACTTGCTTAAGAACCTTTTTCAAGTTAATTATTCCTTTTATATCACTTATTACCATATCATGAACACTATGTAATTATTTATGTTAATAACGGTCGTTTTAATGATCATTGGTACTTGAGTCAAAAATAAACTCTTTATAATTACAAGTTGTTCATGTGGTAAAATATCCATTATATCAAGAATTATATTCACGATGTAGATATATATATATCATATATATCCAGTATATAAGTTCATTTATAATATTACATAATCATTTAGAGGTAAGAAATGAAATGCACCGTTCATGGAGACGGTAAGCCGTACGTACGCATGAACGCTACTATCATTTCTATGTCATATTAATGGAATTAAAACTAAATGAGAGGTATGTATATTTTAATTCCAGAATTATATTAATCACTTATATGTAACATATATCATATATATCCATTATATATATTTACTTATAATAGTATATTACATTTGGGGATAATAAATGAAATGCACCGTTCATGGAGACGGTAAGACGTACATACGCATGAACGCTACTTTAATTTCTATCTCATACTTTAATGGAGTGAAATATTAATGATATAAAGGTATATTATAATTCCAGTATAACATAGTATATAATAACTTTAAATACATCCTTTATACATCCCACATATGGCATTAACGAATCAAATCACTTTGAGGGGGCGGTAGTCTGCACTTCCTAAAATGAAGACATCACGTATAACCAAAATGGAATCCATAAAGGTATTCCATAAATGAAAAATACAGAAGATTAAGGAAAACATAGAAATATTATATGTCATATATAAATATAGTGACATCTTAATGTCCACCTTTGAAGGTGTTAGAAGAATATTGAACAATCATGGTTTCGTGAGGCAGAAATTCGCCATCCACAGAAACAGTATGTTATTTAACCATTATATGTAGGTGTGTGTGTAAGTGTAGCTCGAATTATTCTTATAAAAACATCCTAGTATATTGATGGTACTGGATTTGTTAAAAAAATGAATGAATAAAAAGAGTTTAGGGGGTTGGAGAAGCAAAATAAAACAAAAGAACACAAGTGAAGACATTACCTTAAAATCGGGTAACTCTCTTAGATTTGAGCTCAAAGGCTTCCTTGGGAAGAATTATGCCCAAAGTGAGGCTTCCAGGAGTAATAGAGGGATGTGGAGAGACAAAATGGGTAGATCTTGGCCGAACCAAAGGTTTTAGAGGTGTGGGTAAGGTGGTAGAGGTGGGGACCTTTTATAAGAGGAGAGGAGGGGCACTCATGGAATGTTAAGAAAAGATACTTTATTATAAAATGATTTTCGGATTTTAAAGGTCCCAGATTGATATATTTCTAGGATAAGATGACAAGGGTTCTAAATATACTCATCCAATAGGCCTTTGACAAGTGTAAGTCTTAGATTTTACATTATCGTTTCATTTTATTTAAATCGTTCATTAATGGGGTAATCGTTGCATCATCATGATGTCATAAATAATTTAATTTATTTAATGTCTAAAAATTATAAATAAAATATCATGATTTAGGAAATATTTTTATATTTCTAGGTAATATTTATAGTGAAACATATGTCATGTATAACCCCATTTAAAAATTGTTTTAGTAAAACAACTCATGTTTGTGACATTTTTATTTTAACATTAAATAAAAAGTTTTTAATGTCATTTTCCTACCAAAGTGGCTCCATTGGGTCCCCAAGTTTACCAATGGATTGTTTTTGTCGGCCATGACACATCCAATAAGGTTAGTACATGTGTCACGTTCATTTAATATTATTAAAACATTATTTTTACCTTAAACTACACTAATTACCTCTAATCGCGATTAATAAATATAAAAGTTACTATTCACCAAAAAATTATTTTAATCCCATTGAACCACATTTTACTTCTTAATGAAAAACATGTATGTCTGATTTTTTAAATTCAAAACACAGAGGTGGTAAAATTTCATTTAAATGAAAAATCAGTTTTTTTAAGTACCACTTAGTGGTTTCACTATTCATCAAAAATTGAAGTTTTTCAGAAAAATACCAAAACTTTACCCTAAGATATATTTGATATTATGAATTCAAAAATGAAGTCCATTTTACACAATTAAAAAAATATATGATTCATTAATTAATTTAATAATTATTTCCCACTGTCAGAGCGAATAGCATGTTTTTTTGAAACAATAAGTATCAAAAGATTGACACTAGTTTAAGTGCGATTTCAAAGTGAAATTAATTCCAATGACCACTATTGGATTTAATGGTAAAAATATATTCTAATTTCACTTTAAAACCAATTAAAAATATAATCTAATCATATAAATAAATTATATTAAAAAGAGGTTTTGAATTAGAATACAACATTTTTCACTATTCATTAAAAAATGAACTTTATCGGAAAAATACCAAAAATTTACACAAAGTAAAATTTGATGTCCCGATTATAAAGAAGAATTTTATTTGGTCTAATAGAAAGTGTAAGAGTGAACAAAACTATATTTAAAGAAGGTTCACCATGAAAAGGTGATAAGTGGACCTTTAGTGAATATTAGAGTATCTATGCCTAAAATTGAATTCTTTTCTTATTTTAAGCCTTTATCTTCTATTGGATAAATGTAAAAACAATTAAAATATATATATAATAATTTTTTAGTTATTTATATTCATTCCCTCCAATACAATGGCTACGTGTTAACTACCATTTAAAATAATATTATTTTATTACTAGTGTGCAACGTAAGATTTCAAAGAAACTCTTTGTTGCGTATCAGGTACGCTATCGAACATAAAAACCCCTTTAAAGTAAAATTAATATTCAATTCTCAAATATTAATAAATATGAAAATGTATTATTCTTTATTTACCTGGGATGTTACAATAAGAAAATTCAAAATAAGAAAAAATCAACAAAAAACAGACCTATGGTATAGATGAATCATTGATGAAGAAAAGTTTTTTTCAATCATCTTGGCCTAGATCGTCCAACTCCTCTATCATTGGGAATCCTTATTGTACACTAATAATTGATACATGGTCTTATGTTCCGCCAATCCTCCTCCACACGTTCTTCTCATATCATAGGAAAATATAATTATCCTTGGGGATTTTTCATGAATGTCTATTTATAGAGTAATTTGGGGTTCATTATTTAAATATAAAAAAATAAAAATAAAAATTATTTTTATTTTTTTTTCAATGGAATAACTTCATAAAACCATATGAAACTAATAATTATTATGTCATGAATAATATAAAAACCACATTCTGGACCCACTTTCAATATCAAATATTTGATTTGTGATTCAATTGGAGATTTATTTAAATATTTAAGATATTATTAAATACATGATATATTAAATTTAATTATTGATTTATATCAACATAGAGGATCTTTGGAGCTCGGAATATCTTGTCATCTTAGTTTCTATCTAAAAATGTATTATTATATACATTACAATGCTTTTGATGGAAGAAACACAGATGATTATTTCAACAAAATTTAGTTATTTTCATCATGAGAATAAAATGTTCTAATAAAAAATTTGATGGAAGTGTGATTGATTCTTGGTGTCCTACTCCCATGAACTCTCATATTTGTTTTTTGGCTACCGTTAAACACACGTAAAGGTAAACATTCACCAACAAAATACATTATCCTTTTGATCATAAATATCTATCAAGTACTCTATAATGTTATCTCTATCCTTGAAATCTGGATCAACCAAATTCATAACATGTGATGGATTATGCACATACATAATCTAATAAAATACATGAATGTTTTTGTCTAAAAAATCAAACATGATAGTAGGGGTAAATGGGAGACCACATCACTGACCCTATAAAGTTTCTAGAAATGGCCATTGAATTTGGGATAAAAACTTATACCCTTCTCATACCATTATATACCATGATGAGGTGAGACCATTAATAGCACATATTATGTCTCTTAAATCACTAATGTACTATGTTTTCTATTCTCATAGTAATTTTGGTGGCTATGGGAAGTCCCCATCCAAACTTGGATGTCATTCAACTTTAATTTCACCACTCATAACAACTCAAACCCCATGAGTCTTGACTAACCTTGATCATTCCTACAAAGTGGTTTCCTATAGTCCCTCTCATACAAGGGAAAAAATGTTTTCATATCGATGGAGGATTAGTGGATTTTTGTATGAAAAATCTACCAACAGTGGTTGATCTAAAAAACTATGAAAATGTACAATGTGTAAGACATTTTAATCTTCTAAAAGAGGAGAATAGTCTATTGAGTTTGAACTTATGTCTGGTAGTGGAAAAACTTGGTCAAATATATCTAAGTCCCAAAGTTCTCTTAAAATTCTCTCTTTGATCATGACATGACAATTGAAGCATGGTATGAAATGATCTTAAATTTCACACTATGAATATTGACTATATTTTTTCTATAAAGGCATCACAAGATCTCTACATAAGTCCTCTCAAAGATAACTAGGATTTGATATGACTTGGTAAATTAGTATTATATAACCTATTTTAAACCATATCCATTAAAAATATATATAATTACCATAAAAAAATTCTATACATATACCACAAAACTTCTACTTGATCACATCATGGGGTTGAGGTAAACTTGCTTGAATTTAGTGCACAATCTTCACGTAGTGACCGATGAGGTATCAAAAGAAACTCTCTACAACACACTTCCTTATTCCTTGCCACCAAAACTGACATCAAATTTCCACGTATATCATCAATACCTCTGGACATATTACTATGGTGTGTGTATGATGATACCTCATAGACTCCTCACAAAATTTCACTTTCTCTATCAATCATCCTATGAAAAGTATGATATTCTACGCACCATCATAAAAAAAGTTAGGAGAACATCCAGTATATATATGGCCATGTGAGGTCTCATAGTCTATATCTCCATGTTGATCCACCTCAATAAATATTAAAAGTGTTGGGGTGATAACCCTTGACTTTAGGGAACTAGAACCACCATAATCTATAAAGTATAACTGTAGGGATTTTAGAATCTATAACGCCTTAGTCAGCCACATCATATAAGATCTCCTACTAAAAAAAGTCTTCTAATACATTCCCATTAATATAAGTATAGACAATATCTAAGTCATAATACTTTAGTTTATAATGTTGTAATATATATCTAAAGTTAAATAATTTTGTTATAAGTTATACTTAAAATTATTATGGTCAAAATAGTTAATAAATCTCTCACCTATAAGGGAGTATCACCAAATATGTAGGGAGAAGTCCATCACTATAAACACTAGATTATGTAATTAAAAGTTCTTACCATGTGTTATCAATAGTCAAGGCCCATTAAAAATAACCACATGTCTATAAATTTTGATACATCTAAAATTGATCCCTCAAACAGCACCGAACAAAAAACACTTGACACTATCCTTTGGAAATATCATAATGATTGGGATATTCAATATCAATTATATATCATGAAAATCCTATTGGAACCATTATTTACATACAAAATGCTTCCCATTTAGGTTCAAAATATCCAACAGTGATCATATTATAGAGAAATCAGGAAAAAATATCCAATACTTTCCTACCATCGCAATGAATATCTACACTTCCATCAAACTCTTGGGGGATCCCAAACTAACACTACCTCTTCCATCATCGGGTACACATCTACCCCCTCTATAGAGATAGAAATTCCCAAGAAGTATACATGTTGAATCCAAAAATTAATCTTCATGAGATTACCATAAATTTAGTTCTATAAAAGTATGTCCATGAATATCCTCAAGTGTTTTGAATTCATATCCTTATACAATGCCTACACTAGAATATCATTGATAAATAAAAAAACTGGTGTATGAATTCCTAAATGATTTTGTTCAGGAGAACCATGGACATTGATTTACTATTTATTATGATAAAAGGAATAAGAAATTACACATAGTGTACAGAAAAAATAGAATAACATATTCAGTATATTCTCACCCCATACTCTAAGATGGTGACGACCTGGTCCAAGGTGAATTTTTTAGAACCATCTCTCCCCTATCAACTGATTGAAGAGGTCATAAATCCTTAGTAGTGGATACATATTCTTTATAGTCAAATTTTTAAAGAATTAGTAATCCATATATAACCTCAATATCATTTATTACATATTGTAAATCAACATTGGGGATGCCCACATGGACACTCTGGGTTTGACAAAGACTTTCCTCTTCAAGTTATCAGACTACCCCTACTTATCATGAAGAACTGCATGAACCATATTATATGTTGGATTAGATATTGGGGAAGTCAATTGGTGAATTTATATGTTGTTTTATATCACTATGTGGGGAGGTAATCTATAAACATCCTCAATAATGATGATTTTGTACTCTTCCACCACTTTTGAAAGCTGAAATCCAATAGAATCCACTACATTGAGGTTAATACTTGAAAATTGTTGTGTAACAAGATGTATTGTTCTACTTATCATACCATAATACTCTTAATATGATTTTTTTAACGAGTAAATGAAAATCTAATCCCATCACCATATACATACTGCATCCTCCACCTAAAATAGTCTATATGGACATGGACATTGGATATCTATTCTAAACAGAAGAGTATGTTTTATGGATGAATCACTGATATAATTAATTCACATATGAACATATTTACTCCAATATTTATGTAACACTATCCAATGAAGTGTTTAAACTATGAGTAACCTATGGTAAGAGTCTCCATGCATAATTTTCGATGGAATGACATAACTAGAATCAATAAGTCATGAAATTGATAAGTGGAAATAATGGAGCTCCTCATGAGTATGTTTATAAATGCTATAAATAAAGAAGATAAGAAAAAAATAATATAAATAATAATCCTAATCTCCTTGGGTTCATAGGCCTCCACTTTCTGATGTTATCCTAATATATGGGCAATGGTCCCTCAGCAATGCATGGACCACCTAGGGGTTGTGGTGGCATTATGTAAATATGAGTTCCACCACTTGATCATGTGCCCATCTTCTATCACATAAAACACCATGTGAACCTTCATACTCCTACTTATATCTCTAATTAGGTGGTTCATTGAATTTATCTTATTTAGATATATGATAGGTATGAAATCCAATGTGAGATGTCCTTATTGGACATAAGAGGGAAACCACTACTCTAGGATGAAAAGAATATTCCTGTGATCCCGAAAACGTAGACACATTTTCACGGGATCTCCTATTTATGTATCTAACATGATAATATCCATATTAATTCCATTTGAAAAAATATTTTAAGATATTAGCTATTATGTTACCAGTACAGTTTCCCACTATAATTGTCTACATTCCAATAATTCTCTCAATCACTAAGGCTAGATGAAGAAATATAAAAAATTTGGATTGAAAACGGTTATCACTCTATCCATGATATCTTTGTTAAAGGGAACACAAAAAAACTAGTTGGTAAAATAATAGATCTTAAACCGTATCTAACGAGTGTCAGGAGAGTTTACTGATCTTTCTAGATACTCTACCATAGTTATGTTTCCCCTCTGTAACTATAGAATCTTCTAAAAGTGCACTAATTTCAATGTGTATGGTTATAAATAATACCAAAATAGATTCTTATAATATTACTTAGAGATATATATCTTGATATTTAACTGAGTAACCATAGTCCACCATCTTATAGAGGATCCGTAAATAATACTCATCCCTTGGATGACCATCTGATATGGAGTTTTACTTACAAGGTGGAGAACTCATGTGAATACCTCTATCTATTCCTCAGTTTAATAAAGTTATAGATCACCCTAAAAACTGAGATTTTTCTTCCCTTAAATCTCATGAATTATGATAAACCTAGGAAATTCTTCATCTGATATTGATTGCCTAAACTAATACTCAATGAGCAGCAAAAGCTCCATTAACCACATGGAGGGACCATCTTCTATACATGACCCTATATTAAAGCATCAATACATGATGGATCATAATTGTTATCACAATGCTGAATCTTATATGGATTTATTTTTATATGGATCCTAAAATAAAATAATGATATACCAAAAAATGTGATTATTTTTGGGGATATGACTCAAAATGAGTATAGAAACCACAACCAATTCTGATATGATTCATAAACTGATGTTATCCATGTAATCAATTTATATATATATATGTATTCAACATGAAGGTTTTGAAAGACTTGGTGAATGGATATATCGATCAATGTGCCAACATAAGAGTAACTAGATAGAAATACAGACATGAGACACTTTTGAATTGTTTATATAAATCCCAAACTATACATCACAACTAGACAATACAAAAAACTCTAGTCCTAATGTAGAACTAACTTCTCTAATACCACTATATCATGACCTAAACCAATTTGGAATTCTTATTTGGTGTTAATTCATGAGTATAAACCCCAATACCTTTTCTAATAAGCCATGGTATAGAAACTATTTCCATGAAGGAATACCACACACATGGGAGGACTTATATTAATTCATACAAAAACACACACATCTTCATGACCGAATAATGTTTTCAGTTAATTAAAAATGTAAAAATTGTTTTTAAACATATATAATACAAAATTATAGTATGAAAAAAGTATGGGAAAGAATAAAATCCATATACAAGGCCATAAAAACTACAAAAGTGTCTGACCTACATAGAAAGAGGAGACCGCTATAAAATGAAACCATGGTCTACTTAGTTCACTATGCTCTACCTGCTCCCAGTCCTCATAGGCCTCAATCATATGGTATGTCATTTCCATAATAGATGACATATGTTGGATGATCCCATGTAGGGTTGAGTGTAAAAATTCCCATTAATTCACCCTAAAATCACCAAACGTAAGAAAGTATGAGTAATCTGATCATTAACTAATTGTCATGTGAATAATGACATGAGAAACATTATAAAGGCACAAAAAACCCATATATACCCATTAGATAATTCAAGTCATAAGGGGTATCAATTATAATTCTTGAAATATAATTATACCTAATTCTTCAAGTTATCAATCATTTAGGAGAAAATACTCCACTATTCACGTTTTCACTGATTGTGCTCTTGTGAGTGGTCATGTTCACTGAGTATCTCCAAATAAGCACTAAATGGAAGATTAAATATCACGAAAACAAATAGGGTATCCCCCCAAGGGACACTAGGGGACATGAAAAATGCTACAGGGTCAGCCTTGTACGTAGAATATCAAAACCTTGCATACCATGATCCTTACCAAATATGATGAAGGAATGATAAAAGATCCCACCCTAGACACATATAGGGATTCTCTGAACTCTATCTGAGGAAAAATCCATATAGTGAATCAAAATACAATTCATAGAATACTATTCCACAATGTACCCTTGTGGGGTTAGGATCATGATATCACAATCAACTAATCATATTATATAATGAATAAAGGAAGGTATTAAAATTACTTAAATGGATGTAAATACCATATATTGAGGGTACATGGTGTGTACCTTTAAACCATGACCTATCCTTTTCTGTGACTATGTTCCAATGACCATGGCCATGCAAACTAGTTATTAACAAGTACCTATCCATGTCCATATACTTGTATATTTTTTAGTCTGTGTGTTTCATATGTACTCTATCCATGTTGATATGTATGGCTATGTCCTTTAACACATACCCTCCAATATTCATTTAAATCTTCCAACGTTAGAGGATAGGTAATGTGACAAATGTAACATGGTGTGTGATATTTTTCTCTTTCTGTATACCCTTTCACCATAGAAATGGGACTACAAGATGTGTGTTCTTTTTTACTACATGTTGTGTAGTCAAGAATTTCCCAGAAGTTACAAATGTACATACATATTTCTTCCCATTCCACTACAACCACAATCCAACCACCAATTTTCCAATGATTTTGGATCAGGTGGACTACAATGGCTTCATCACTGGTGACTGAATTCCTAGAATCCAAACTGATCAAGAGTCGGTTACAATCGAACCAAACCACAAATTTCACATCAATATAAAATTGGGATTCATCAACCCAGTCTCATTCCACTCTTGATCACCCACCATATTCTTCATACCTCAATCATCATATCAATCATGAACCCGAACCCATGGTATTAATATTTTGAGACAAATAATGGATTCTGAATGATCAAATAATGGGTATTGGTTAACAGTTGGCAAAAAAAATGTTAATGATTAACATTCTTAGAATAAGTGGAACTATAGAATGCCATAATGGAATGAACCTCCACCATTTTTTTGTGTTTGACCTGATTTATTTACATTAGAATGATTAATCATGAGAAAAATACAACTGATAATATTAATTCCAATTCACTATGAGGATAACACGCAAACCATAAATCTATTTTTTATATAATAATAAAATAGATAGAATAATTGATTTGTGTTTGATGTAAAATAATAAATATTAGGATGAAATAAAAACATACAATCCTACCATAACATTGGGTCAATCATTGATGAATAATTTCTTAATTCCATTATATTTGGAATGATCCAAGAACACAACTATCTTCGGTGATCCTTATGGTACTTTGATTATTTATCCCTGATCCAGTCATCATCCAATTCTCCTCCATGCTCTCCCCTAAAATCCTTAGGTTATGTGACAAACCATAAGTATTTTGAATAAATTTGTATTCATAGAGGATATTAGTGGAGTTAATTAAAACATAACGACAATAATTTATGAAATAAAGAAATAATTTCAACATTTTCAACCATGAAAACACTATCAAAATGTGTTATTCCAAAAATTATTTTGTGAGTACCAGTATAAAACATGCAATCTGATCATAATAGATGTATCAAATTTTTGATCAATGACTCAATGAATGATTTATTCCACTATTTCAAGAAAAATATGAATGTTTGATACAATATATTTATTATTTATAATATATTAGTATTAAGACTCTTTATTCCTCAAAACATCTTGTTTTCTCACCACAAGAATCTAATAATATTATTAGGTATATTCTATGGCATTAAATTTTAAAAATTGATGTTATATACTCAATGTTGTTTTATATTTTGATTAAAATTAATTTATATTTCAATAATATTTCTGATATTGGGTTTATATATTCCCCACTGCTGATATTCATAACCTCATTTGTAGCTATAAAACTCTTTCATTTTGGGAGGCATTCATGATGTCCTATGGCTCCCTGACTTTGACATGGTAGTTTCAGACGAGGCATTACATATGAATACCCTACCAAAATTAATATCACAGAATCCCCCTTATAATCAATACAATATTCAGTTTTATATCTTACATAAAAAAGTCAATCAATTTAAAGTGATAAAAAAAAGATATGACATCCATGTTAATCAATATCAAATTAATGGGCCATGAAAAACATGTTATTATTGAAATCATTTTTTTATTGGTTCATATAAATTATATATTTAACCAAATACCATGGTGTGGATTATCTGACCATGTAATGGTTTTATAAGTCATATATTCATCATAAAAATATATTTATAATCAGTCACTCATTATAATATACATATAAATTTTGTATTCAATATCCATTTTATTTAAAAAAATGTTGTCTCATAAATGATGATAAATTTTCTATGCTTCAAAGTTAAATTATAAATAGAATCATGGATAAATATCCCTCAAAACATTTTATTTTCTTAATAATCATGATAAAAAATTTCATGTTTCACTCAACATATAAAAATCATTTATCTAGAAAATTTAATTTTAAGACAAGACTTGAAATGTAGTTAATTTTATCATACTATATTATACTATCTTAAACTGTAATGTATCTCCCTTATTCCATTTGACCAAAAGAAATGTAAAACCATTTCAAATAGAAATGTAAAACCATTTCCAATATAACTGACATGTAAACAATCAGGCTACTACCAACCATAATTTTATTTGAAAATGTTGATATATTTTAAAGAACAATGATGTTTTTTATTTTAATATCAAATTATTCATCATTAATTCAAAATTATCCTTCATGATCTTCCCATCCTATTCAAATATTCAAAATTTATAATGTTGTTATCTATTAATATTTAATATATATTATTTATTTTTAGTAAATATTATTAATTAATATATATTAAATGATGTTGGTTCTTTTAGCAATAATTATATATATTTTTCGGATCATACTAGTTGAAATAGTTTTAAGGGAGTTAAATTACATGGATAATATTAAAATCTTCTGAATATTTTTATTTTAAAAGTGTATGTAAATAAATTTTCTGAAAATTGATCCATTAAAATTATTTTTTATTCATTTTTATCATATGAAGTAAATATTTTTTAACAAAAATTTTCTTATATCATTTAAGTAGAAATTAAATGTTTTAAATATATATGATTCCATAATTTAAATATTGATCTTTTATATTACTCAAGTGGATGATTTCAAAGGTAAGATAAAATTTTAGTTAATAATAATATATTTATGTCAAAGAAATATAATTTTTTGAACATTGCTACTTGGTTATAATTTAGAACACCTTGAGGGATTCTATAGGATAATTATGGTTTTATAAATAAATTGTCAATATGATTCCATCATACCATTAAAACTAGTACTACAAAGATTAAAAATACTATAATTATTTTACAGTATAATATTATTTTCTTTATGATAAAGGAAATTATGATGTTATAGAGTTTTAAAAAGAAACATACAATGAATTTATTAGTCATTAATGATACTCATCACCTCAAAAATGTGGCAGAGATCATGTCAATTGAGATTAAGTAACTTCATATTGGGAATAAATATGATTGTTTGAAAAATAATTATTTTTGTTTCATTGATGAAATAATAAGAGAAAATGGAGGAAAAGTATCATATACTAAAGGATATATGTATGATGCAGTGAGTATGGATAAGGATTCCACTTCCAAACATCATGGAAAATGTTGTATTCCATGAAATAATCTATTCCACAT
The DNA here is from genome assembly GCA_963277665.1 of Viscum album. Classification (NCBI taxonomy): domain Eukaryota; kingdom Viridiplantae; phylum Streptophyta; class Magnoliopsida; order Santalales; family Viscaceae; genus Viscum; species Viscum album. The sequence continues at coordinate 856,654,875 of OY728157.1, read as the reverse complement.
TTTTAAGTATATTTCTTCCATTCCATTATACATGCAATTAAATACAGGGACCTAAATCTTATAGAGATCTCAATATATATATATATATATTAAAATTTATGTATGAAAATTAATTATATAAATACTTATTAATGTAAAATAGATAAAAAAAATTTACTTTTATATATAGAAAGGGTAAAAAATATATAAAATTGATAAAATAGTCTAAATATAAAAATTATTGACAAAATGTGTTGCAAGTAATTTTTTGTAAATTTTTTCAGTGTATTATAATTTTAATATTATAATAATTCTAATAGATAATATGGTAAATAAAACTAAATTATCAAAAAAATATGTTAGTTTTTAGTGAATCATAGGGTAAAGAAAGTGAATATTTCCAATCTTAAATCCTCCATCCATAGGATCCCCTCTAAGCTAAACAAAGTAAAAATTGTGATAAAGACCATCCAATCCTACCTCCGAATATATCAAAAAGGTACACATATCGACAACATTTCCCTTAATATGAAAAAATTATGGATTCTTAGATAGGATATCAACCACTGAAGAACACTATATGATAAGTAAAACAAAATATCCCATAGTTCAACCAATGATACATTAATAAAATTGAAAATCCCTATGTAATGCATCAATGATAATCATATGGTAGGGAATCAATAATAACTATAATGGACAAGATAATATTTTCAATATGAGTTCTTGAATTTCCCCATGAATTTCAAAAATATTTTATATATACGTAGGGTGAGTATAACATGTATACTCTGTAGGATCTTATTCAAGTAATCTCAAGAAATTTTTTGGAGATCATACTAATGACTTAGTGAACAAATAATATAATCAATTGGGATTTATCTGGTCAATTATATTTGGGACACCCCAAGGCACGCCCTCCAAATAATGCATCCATTTACAATAATATATGGGGAATAATATCGATAAATGGGTACCATGCACTGATTCCCCATTAATTTTACTCATTCACACCCATATTTAATACATCCTGATGCTCCCATCCATTCCATATAATCATTCCCAATGAATAAATAAAAATAACATCATATACCACTAGATTACACCTAGGAATCCAAATAAAACCATTCACCACATTCCAAATTTCACCACATTCACATCTTTCAAATACCAGTTCCATAAATCAATAATAGTAGGTTTTCTTGAACATGAATGACGTCGACCTTATTTCCCTCTTCCTAGGATGAATGAACACATCCATGTACCACATAATCCTCACCTAAATAATCACATATAGTGCACTAATAAATTTATTCCATCACAATTATTGTGTACCAACCTCACCTAGAAGATAAAGATGAGAAGATTTGGGGTCAAGAATCCATCCTCACCATCATGGAGGTTTTGGAAGACACGTGTCACCAGAAACCATTAGGGGTCATTGTGAACCGAATACTCTATTGGGGTGTGTATAGAAATCACATGGTTACCCATAAGCTCAACCATTAGGTTAACATAACCATGACATCCAGAATAACAAAAAATCTACATCATGAATATCATTTTTTACCATCTCATCCATAGATAACAAATAACAACACTCATATAAGTCACAATTTCCAACATTCAATTAAATAGTTCGAGAATTCTACACATATTGTGTTCTAAATAAATCCCCGTAACCAAGACATTCCATCTCTCATTGACACATCCCATTCATTTATTTTTAAATTCATTTAAATAAAATATCACTTATCAATTTCAATGTTATCATTTTATCACAACAATTAACAATATTTTTTAAATCCACTTATCTCCATTCCATATTAAAATCAAGAATCACTATAAAACTTTTCATTCATTTATTAACATATTAAGAAAAAAACATTACAACAAAACATATTCCATTCAATCACCATAATCAAAATATATCACTATTATAAACACATCTCATAACCCCCACCGATAAGGCCAAATCAACACATAAAATTACATATTAGCATTTTCATCTACTGCAATATAGTATTTGTTTTTTCATAAAATCACAACATCCATAGCATGGGTTATTATCACAAAATTTAATATTTCCATGGGAAATGAGTTCATTAGCTATGAATAAGAAATTATAATTTTTTGGTATGGTTACCTCAATCAAAAAATTTGTATAAAGAATATCATAGTCCATAATAATCACAATAAAAATATATAACCCACCAACCATTATTTTCTTAAAGGAAACAGGAATGGATAATACTTTAATCAATATCAAAAAAATGATTTTTTTATAAAATCAATTTTAAATAATTAATAATATAATAATAAATTAAATATCCTTATAATTTGATATTTAGTTTAGCAATGAAACATGCTATTATTTTATAATAATGAATAATAATTATACAAAGACATGAGATTATATTTTCAGGAGAAATAAATTACCTACAATATAAATAAACTGATAAAATACAAGCCAAAATATCCATTCGAAACAATTTCATTACAACAAAATAATTTTCCCCATCATTAAAACAATTAAAATACACCCAATAGGTAATTTCTTTTCTAATACATCATATGAACTAAATATAAAGAGGGAACTCAGATCACGTACCTCATTATGGTAATGGACTCACACTGCACTCAAATGATAGAGGATAGATAATGAGGAATCTCATAGTCTTTGAATCCAAAAGTAGAGATTAAACAAACTGGAGGGTTCCATGACTCCAATGGGATACCATTTATCCTGTCCAAAGTTGATGAAATATAGAAATGTGAATAAAGTAAGATAATGTGTATTTTTTTCTTCTAAATCCATTTATAAATTTACCACATAAAACAATAAGTAATTCAATTGATATGTAATACGATTTATTATTAAAATAAATCATTATTCATACCCAATACAAACCATTTGAAAATGATAGATACCATTTTAAAAGTTTTAAAGGAAATTAAATTTTCAATATTCATAAATTAAAACCCTTAAGAACAGGTAAAAGAATATATATATATTCAAAACTAGGTAAATATTGCTTTATTTTCATTTGAAATGATACGCTTTATTTTTTAGTATAAAATACAGAAGGGTAACATTATTTACCCATACATGGTTAGTTTCCATTATTTATGCTTTAGAAATCTTGAACAACCTTAACACATCCCTCAAACCACCATTACAAATACTTCATAATTCAAGGATAACCATTATATGAGTCTTAAGATACCCTTATGTAGGGTAAGGAAGGATCATAAGGTAATTACATGATATGTGAAACAAACATAAATGGGAATATAAAAAATTTATGTGGGATTTTTGGTTTCAAACATACCCTTGTATAATAGTAGGAACCATGAGATAACACTTGTGAGGCCTATTTAAAAGCAAGGTTACAATTATGTGACTAATGATAAACCCAAAAATATTATGAGGATCAATGGATTTTTAGTGTTACCTTTTCACAAATACGGGTAAAATTATGAATCATACTAGACTTTAGCTTACCATTACATTGGGATTAAAATATATGGATTACCCTTAAGCATCTAATACAAAACAAGAACTACCCATACACATTTGTAATAAATTGTATAAGGTTAATAGTAAAACTAATAATATAAAATTTTCACACCTAATACTTTGTAAATAATTATGATACGAGTTTAGAATAACTTTCAAAATATAAAAAAAACTTCAAAAAATGATAGAATCATGTTAAAAATATGAAAATTATTTTTAAATTAATTGTATAAAAAATGAAATTACAAATATAAATGTAATAACAAAAAAATATTCTATAATCTATAAAATCATTTTAAATCAACATCCATATTTTTCAACAACTATCCCCACCTAATAGCCCACAATAACAAATGAATGTTTCGGGAAGATCTATGCCCTTATATATAATAAGTTTCAATCAATTCTGCCCCACATAATTTAAAATAAATCCAAGAAGAAGAGAGAATGTTTGGGAAATAATTCACCCACATAATGAGATATATGTCAAAGAACCAACTCTATTCTAAACACAACAACCAGAAAATAAGAATGAAGAGAATTAATATGAAGGATCATAAAATGGCATCACAAAAACCAACCGAGAAATATTCCCCTCCAACAAGAACACAAACATTATTAAAATACTTCCTTAATTAGTTGAATAAATATCATAATTATTAATGAGGTTAAGTACACCATCCCAATATAAATATTGAATTATACAACTTGGAATATAGTGATGGCATGCATCACTCTCATTATGAATTAAGATAATACAGTCACATAAAATTCTATACACATAGTAAAAAAAATCATGCATTCCATGCGGAAATATTTATTAACGATATTATATATTTAACTTTATATATTTAAAATAAAATTAATTTTAATATCAAATATGTTGGATATAAAGTTTTAGAAATCCTCTCAAATTAATAAATTATATAGGAAAGAAAATAATTTAATTACAATCATTTTTTAATCCTTCTTAATAAATTGTTTTTTTATCAAAATCATTTTAGTTAAAAAACCTCTAATACACATCTAGATTATGGGTATGAAATAGTTGTATGCATCTTAGAATAAATAAAATGATTCACTTAATAAACAATGCGACAAAAACATCAATTTTTATACAACTCACGAAACTATACTAACCAAGAGAGTTATTAATTTAATTCATCTTGGTAAATAAAGATTAATTTATCCACTAACAAATATAATTTATATATTATGAATGTTTCGTTTCAAACTATTAGATAAAAAGATGAAATTAAAATATTCCAAGCATGATGTATGTCCTACCATATTTAATAGGTATTCTGTGATAACTTAAATATATATATATATAAGGTAAATAAATTAATAAAATATTCATTATTTATTCCAAAAACATAGGAATACCATGCTCATTAACATGTTAATATGAATACATAACTTCAAATTTAGATAAACCAATTTTATATAATATATGTGTCACAAAAAAACAATTTTGTTTGAACAATCCACTTTATCCATCTTAAAAATATTCTCTATTTTTTAACAAATTAGTATTTACCAAGAGTAAACTCTAATAAAAATTAACATTGATTTAATGGTCCAATTTCAATTTATGACAAAATCTTGAAATTGTATCCATTATTTTAATATTTAACACCTTTTAATATTTCAAAAACAATAAAAGAACATATATCGATTTAAATAGAGTTTCAAAATAATAAAAATCAAAGTAACCCATCCACCACTCCATGATATTTTCATCTATGCATAGAATTGAATCATCCACACATTTTTAAAATTTTTCATATTATAAAAATCAGGACGGTGGAAGTGTTTCCCTCTCTTCTTAAGTTTTAATCCAAAACAAACACCACCAAACTAATACCAATCAAAACAAACCCAATGAAAAAGTCATTTATTAATCACTTTCATCTCATTATTACTAATAATTTAGATGTGGAAATCATAATTATTATAAAAAATTCAAATATTTTCCAATATAATTTTTTTATTATTAAATATTTGATATTGATGATTTATTATAGGTGGGTGATTTCATCAATACAATTACATGAAATTGGAAAATCGTAGAAGTGGTACATGCTCTCAACAATAATAATCATCGTATCAATGATTACATAATTTTATATGATAAGAAACAAAATGGGTTCATGGTTAAGATTTATTACATAACATATTATTCATAAGAATTTTTTAAAACATAATCTTATTGTTAGGAAACATGTTTTCAGTAATGTGAATACACACATAAATTCATGAATAAATAAAAAATTAAACTACAACAACACTAAATATTTATTATTAATTTGAAGGATAAAACCATGCCTTGTATTTCAATATTTCTAAAATATGATCAAGTTAATGGAAAAAAATTACATTTTATGGTATTACATATAAAACATGACATATATAAGATAACCACTTTATCTGACACGAAACAAGATTTTATAAAACATTACATGGGTTATCTCATGCATCATGAAAAACTTTGTTAAAGAATACATTCATTGAACATTATTTTACTTAGGACAAAAACATCCAAAATATTTATAAAATTTGTACACATTAGGTTCTTGTAATCAATAAAAATACCTAAATACATATAAAAAATTATTTCAGAATTATAAAAAATAATTCATTCACTATGGGATGCACAAATTGTTTTACTATATGTAATTATTATCATCATCAAACAAATTATTTCTCTAAGAATATCATTACATAGGAAAAAAATCTAATATAATGATATAATAGTTACATGACATTAAGTATATATTTAAATAAAATCTGATAACTTCATGAAATTTTTCCATATTTTAATTATGTCAAACCAAACAGGTTATATGTTTAAGATCTTTAGGATATAAAATTTATAACAGTTTGAACATATTTTTACATCTTTAGACATGATTACATGATAAATTAAATGTAATTATTATATTTTAATGAACATACAAGACATGATCATGATCACTTTTACATCCACTTAGGAAATGTTACTCCACATAGAACATGTATCAACAAATTAATTCAACAATACTTTATTTTCAGTTTTTAATAATATGATCAATCATGTAAAAAGTATCAATTCTAAATAATTTACCATAATTAATGCTGATATATTTTCCTAAATTTAAAATAAATAATAAATGTATAACCAATAAATGAATTTCTAACACGAGCATGAATCTTTTAAATGGGTTGATACTTGAAAACTACAGGAAAGACCAAAAAGAGTGAATTTGTTTTTATATAATGATGTCCATATTTAAATGAATTATCAATTAATATTCTTGTAATTTTATTATTATTCATGTTATTAAATATATAGTATAAAATATTACAATAAATCCCAAAACATGATTATGATACATCATGAAAAGAAGAAAATTAAAAAATACTAACTTTCATGGAAATTATAATACTGTACACATGTTTTCAAAATAATCAATCAACACAGTTTCATAAAATATACTCATTTCAAAATGATTTATAATATATATTAAAATTAAGAACCTATTAATGAAAAAATACTCTAATATTGATTTAGTATAAATTTCAAGAATTTAGAAAACAATGTTGAATGATATGTATTTTATCAAAAAGTAAAAAATTAAATTCAAGAAAAATCATTTATAAAAAGAAAACAAATAAATGGTTTCAATACAAAACATTGTTCCGAAAGGTTGTTTATTTAAATTAATTATAGTTTTACACCATTAATTATGTTTATATGATGAATTTAGTAAACAATTATAGTCTATTAATAGCTATAACACATGCATAATAGTGGATACATATATAAAATTCTTGGTATATTTAATTAAATAAATTTTTAACTTACTTAATTAACCGAATTAATTCTCAATCACAAAGAAACCCAAGGAATATACCTCTCATATTCTTCTACCCTTGAAGAATTAACAACTCACTTGGTTATTAGATAGACTTAAATTCCTTTCATATGATCACGAGGGCCCTAAAATCCTATGTCATAACCAATATCTATGGTCAATATCATGCACCCACATTATCTAGAACCACTTACATAACAAAGCTATGAGAACTCCACAGTGATTAACATCAAACATAATTATATCCCTCAACCTAAACCCTTGATAGAACTCAATCAAGACACCCTCAATCCAATGGTTTTTCTTCTATGATGAAAATATTGAAATTGATATTATGATCACTGAGTCATATGTCCAATATGCCTTAGGCTTATGACTTGCATCGAAGGCATAAAATAGTAACACATATACGAGACATTACAAAAAATAGATAAAAATATGATCATGATATATGATATCAACCATGGAATAACTCTATAAGACAAGGAATTTAAAAAACCCACAATATTACAAAAATGAATATAGATTAACTCATATGAAAGTGAATTCCTCCATTTAAAGAACCAAATACAATACTACATTAATAACTAAATAATAGCTCAAATTAATATTATATTAGTGTCTACCATGGTTCCCAATGTCCCCCATAAAGCCTGAGACAATGGTTTACTTATACATATGGTGATGATAACATGTTTTATTAGTAATATCATACCTAAGGAATTTGTTATGAATGTTGGAGAGAATACTAATTTCCCAATGAAGAAAATAAAATAGTCAATAATCACATCACTATTCAACTAGTTCCCAACAACAACATGGATTACATTAAAAATTATGCATTAATGTATAAAAATATATGTAGAATCATTTTTGTAATATGGTTCCCCACATTTCATTACAAATTATATTCCTTTATCTCACACCAACATTATACATATTATAAATATCATAACTTCCACAATAATTATTCCATAAGATACATGGGAAACATCATCATATCCTTCCTAAAGACACATAGGAAAATACCTCAATTGTGAACCTCATGTAAAATTTTATCACATCAATATCCTCCAATAACCTATTTCATATAAAATGAATATTAGTGTAATCTGAAAATTAATTTCATTAACCTCATTTACTCATATTATTATTTATAACCCCCACCATGAACTTTATTATCCTTAGAACAATCATTAACTCTAGTGAGTTTTGACATATGTCCATCAATACCCATTTTTACTAACCTTTAATAGATGATAGAGTGAGTAATATGGGGTAGTACACTATCCATAATCATGATCATTAATGTGTATAAATTCATATAGAACCAAAAACCAATGGGCATAAATTTGATCACACTACTCTGGTGGGCTGCATATAGAAATAACAAGGAAAATCAAAAGTTTAATAGTTATAAAAATACCAACCTACAGAGTCAACCAAATGAAAAAAATAAACTACCACAAATTCCACATAACCATTTTCATTTTTTATCAATGTTATAAAAAACATGGCACTACCACTCACAACATTCAATCTCAAATTCCAAAAAATATCACTTTTTATTAAAATTTCTACCATTCCATGAATTTTTATGGTTTTACTCACACCCATTCACAAATACATTACATTTCACATTATCTAAACCTTTTAATTTGTTTTCAAATTATATTAACCTAATTAAAATGCATCAATTACATAGTTCTCATTGACCACATTGATTCCCATCTATTTTAGAATTCAAAAATCCTTATTCAATATTAAAATTAAAAATGACAATCCCATTTTCTATTAGTTGTTTTCATCCCTTGAACAATAGCCATAAAAACAAAAAATATTACCAACCTTCAACACAATATAACCATCCCATTATGACAACCACATATCACAGCTTTGCACATCATAACATATATACACATATCAACACAATTAATCCTAACAACTTCTCATAATATTTTTATGCTCTTTCAATAAATCACATAATATTAATCATTGAGTATTATCACATACTTTTTGATTTCAATGATAACTTTCTTCCTTAAACAAGTATACAATACTATAATTTTTTATATGTTTATCTCAATAAAAAATTTACATTAAAGGTCTCATAATCATTAACAATCATAGTGAAAAAGGTTCCCAACTAAAATTATTTTAATCAAGGAAACAAACATGAATAATCCATTAAAAAGTATCACCAAATAAGTAAAATAATGTCAGAACTACCATTTTAATTATTTAATACATGAATTCATTGAATAATCCTCTATATAAATTACTATGTAGTATAAATCTAAAATGGGATATTATTTTATAATAACTAATAATAATTTTAAAATTGTATGAAGTTATATTTCCATGGGAAATAAATAATCTAAATAAATGATATCATGTATAATAGAAAAGAAACTCTCTATTACCATCAATAATATATAAATAAATTGATTTTATACATTCATCATAGTAATAACCCCCCTCCCAAAGAAATTAAATCATCTAAATGTCACATACACATAACTAATAACGAGAGAACTCAAGTATCCTAGCAGGTGATGGTACTAGACTCATGTTTCACACAATAGATAGAGGGGATAAAAAGATGTTTCTAATAAGACTGTAATAAAAAAAGATAATGAACCAATAATAGGATAACATGGCTATAATAAGAGATTATTTTTATTTTATTGATATAAATTAATATAGAAAACAAAACATGAGAATTTGAATATAATTTAATTAAATTATAAATGCATGTATGAATTATACATTTAAAAAAATATGATATTTCCATTTATTTTTCATTTATTTTTTTCTTACACAAATAATAATTTCAATTAAATTACAAAAATTTGAAAATATTTGTGACATACTAAAATGGTCAAGAGGCATTTAATTCATTGGTATAAAATAGGTAAAATGATCAAAAATTTGGAAAATAATACAGATATATAAAATTGTGGGAAATTGTTATTTTTAGAATTTACAATGATACTTGTAAAAATGTAGTATGTGATGGATAAGTGTAACATGATTGTACACCTTTGTAGTTGGTTACCATTACATATAATTTATAAATCATATATTATCTATATTTAGTTCTTCAATCAACCTTATATAAACATCAAGAATTAAGGATAAACCATATGTCAGACATGCATTAACCTTACATAGGTATAGGAAAATATTAACTTCTATTAAATTATCATCAAAATACCCTTAAATGATGATATACTACATTGTTTTGGGATTTATAATTCAACTTATAAACTTATGTAGCTGTAGGAATGACCAACTGACCATTACATATCTTGATTAAATTCATTGCTACCTTTAGGTGTCTAATGAATAACCTACTAAACATTAAATAGATTAAAGGATTTATGGGTTACTATTTAACAAAATTGTATTACCTTAATAAAACACATGATATTTTTGATACATTGATAAAAAAATATACAATCTATAACATGTCCTTACTCACGCATTCCTAAAAAACTATTACCCATATAAATATTTAAGGAAATACTTGTGGATAAAATTATAATTAAAAAAAATAAAATTTTAACAACAAGAAAAATGTAAATATTTACAATATTGTGATATTATTATTTCAAAATCCCAAAGAGAGTTCAAAAAAAGTATATAATAACTTCAATGATTTAGAAATTAATTTCTATATAATCTTTAAAACATGAAATTAATTAGTAATTGTAAAATAATTTCAATATTAATTCATTATTTAGAAAAAATTAAAACTTTTATATTTTATGATCCTTATAAAAACCACCAAACAAAAAATAACTAAAAACAATGTTATTTAAAAGATATAAAACCATACCTTTTGTACTTAGAAAAACTTTTTATGTGGAAAAAAATTCTCTACCCTTTGACACATGGGGAGAAGACAACTTGATAATTATGAGATAATGTTAAGGTGGATTAGGTTTTTTATTATAAGATTACCATCCCCACTAATATTTAAGGCTTATGATCCTTCCTTCTATCTATTAATATGTCCTTTACTATCAACAACTACTGATAAAATGAGTTTGTAAAATTTACCTAATGACATCATCAATGTTGAATATATGACTATATTGGATGAATACATCTTAGTGGCTATGTGTATTATGTTAAAAAATTATAAAATTTTTTATATAGAAAGGCCCAAGTAAAATATATACCCCAATCATGATAAATTGATGTTGTAGATGAATAATGAAATTAATAATTGTGTTCATATACCATGACTTTCATAAATAATAAAGGTATATAATGCATCAATACCCACAAAAACCATTATATTTAGACTAAAATTTCAATTAATAATTCCTACGTGTTGGATAACATTTCTTACCTTCAATACGAAAAGGTAATGGTTAATAAAATATTTCAATTATTGAGAAAATTAAAATTAAAATTTTTAGAAACCCTAATACATGAAATACTGATACATGATAAATAATTATAAAATTTAGAACAAAAATGGAAAATAACTTAATAAAGAGAAAGTATATAAGATGTTTTTTTGTTACAACCCATCCCCCTGGGCATGCGCCGTGACTACCCCAAACCCGCCTTCCATAGGGAAGGGGCTAGCAACTAGCACCGAAATTCATATTCCCTGAAACAGGAAGGCGTTTTCTTTAAACATATATAAACACATGGTACAAGAACACAACAAGAAGAAACTATGATGTAATATACTATTGTAAAAAGGAGTGCTAAAAGTAAAAGGAGTCATAATACAAGCTCTAATTAAAGTACGAGTACAACTGAAAGTACAAATACAACTGAAAGGAACAATACAAATGAAAAAAGGAAAAACAGATACTGAGTCATCCTCCGAGGATCCTAACCAAAGTGTAGGTATAGATCGCCTCCTTAGCACTCCATGTCTTCCTGTCTCCTCCATGTACCACCTAGTCCTAGCTCCCTAAAACCTCAGCCCAACTGCTTGTCGTCTGCACAAGACACAACAAGGTGTGGGAGAAGCCCGTGCAGGGGTGAGTATAATGATACTCATTAGGGACCCCGAGACCCTTGAAGGTATCTCATAATTCTATAAGTAAAACCACAAGGAATGATCTCAATCACATATCACAAATCAATAAGCACAACTAATTTAGAGTCTCATCTCAAACCAGTTATACAACTTAGGGAAATATGATTATGATACTGACCCACACAGGATCACTATGAATGCTGATATCTAGCCACTGATTCTCTTTTCCTAGAAACAAGTAACATTCCCAGTCACAATGTCAAACACCTCAGCTACTAGAGAACTCCTCCTCTATCGAGTACAGTGGGCCTGCCACGTCACACAGAGGCACTACCCACTAACCTGGAACTGTTGAGGTACTTCTCCCCATCATATATCGTGGGTCAGCCTAGTCATACAATGCTGCTCCCCCACTATGGCCTGCTGAGGTACTCCTCCCCATCGCGTACCATGGCCACTCTCAAATGTGGTCTGCTCAGGTACTCATCCACATCGTGTATAGTAGTTGTCGAGTCACTCTGAGTCAAAAAGTCAGTAGTCGTCTGGTCTCAACCAGTCTCAGGGTTCCGTACGTAGCCATCATTGGAGAACCAATCCCCAAACCATCATTCGTATTTAAACCATCAAGATGTCTTGAAATGAAGTAAAAAGATGATATGTTGTGTCACAAGTGTTCAAAAGAAAAAGACAACGCATCAACCAGATGCATGGTCTGTGCGTTACTGACATTTCAGTGCCGAGGTCTCGGTTAGATTGTGGTGTGATCCAAACCGATCATACTCCATGTTTCTCCGAAACTCTCATATAGTATTTTAAAAGGGATATCTATCTCAAAGTATTCAAAATCCATAGACGGTTCTTCAAACAGACGTCTAGTTCTCAAGATAAGGCATTTTAAGTGTTTCTGGGCCCGGTTGGGCCCAGGTCAGTCTGACCTGGTCTAGGCTGGGCCGAGGTCCGGCCTTGCCAGAAAAAAGGGGTGGTCCGAACCGTTAGGGAGGTCCCGAAAAAGTGGCAGTCCAACCTATAGGGGGTCATATCCTAGCCCGCAAATGGGCATCCCGGCCCGCGGCGGGGCACAATTCGACGGGGTGGCGTGACCCGACCCGCTGGGTGGCGGCACGCAGGGCATGCAGCCCAGCCTACTGGTGGCAGCCCGTTGGAGGGAAGTCTAGCCATGAGGGGTATGACCCATGGTGCATCCTCCAGGTTTATAGTGGGATCCACTCCCCCGAGATCCCAAAGGGCCAAAAGCTACTCATCCGTTAAAGAAGAGGTGCCACGCGGGCACCTCCCAGTTACCACCGAACCCGCCAGAGGCATGGGTTCCACCTACTCTACTGCGTCTTCGGCCGTGGTCTCCTGCTCACTGGCGGTGCACGACGGCACGCCACCTTTCCATTCCATGGGAGACCGATGAGCCGACCGCCTTCTCCATCTGCCACGAATGAAGATCCTTGGACCTTTTGCACACTGACGACGCACGACGGCATTCCGCACCTCCTCTAAAGACGGTTGGTGTCGGCCACACCGATGTCTACTACAACATCATTCTGTGACCTCCTATAGAGGTGTGCGTTGGCGTATCGCCTCCTTCATAGCTGGTTGGTGTCGCTGCGTCGACAGTCTTCCATGGAAGGCGTGAGAGTAAAAATGTTGCGGAGGGTTTGGGCCGGGATCATTAGGCCCACTCCCTCTGCATCAGTGTAAAAGTCGGTGTCCTAGAACCAACTAGTTTTACTTTGATTAGATGGATATTTAATTTATTAATACATATTGTTCAATTTCCTTCTTAATTATGATGTAATAATGTCCTAGAGTATTGGTTTCACTAATATGGTCATGGGAGTTCCCTATTATGATGAGAACCTTGAAATAATATTAAAATATTTTAAATATAGTTCTTCGATTGGATGGCATGATATGATGGGACAGATAGCATGGAGACCGTTAGGTGCGAGTACTTGTAAGTAGATGAGACCTCATCTCATGAAGTTATCACTTGGTAATCTCCATGATAGAAGATTATGAGAATAGACCCGCTAGTAGGAATTCTGCATGTTTTGGTGTAATCAGATATTTCTCTCTATGAGCATGTGTACTGATCCTTAGATTTTAATATTATCATTAATGTGTGTCATGACTTACATAGTTTGATTTACTGACAAAAACCATCAGGCAGATAGTTGTCGGTAAGTAGGGTATGTTGGGTGCATCATGAGTGGCATGTTATTAATGGATAAGTTGAGGAAGGATTTGTACCTTCCATTTATGGAAGTTGATATCTCATCCCATTGATTGAAATAGAACTGTCACGTGAAATTCCATGGACAAGGTGTAATGACGAGTTTATTTCCGGAATTCAAAGAATGATGTATCAGGAATAAATATTGATGACATAGTCATGAAACCTACTTGATGAGATATTAAAACAAAGGAATTATATTATATAGAGAGATTTCATATGTGGATGTCATTGTTGCGGTTTTACGTTCTTTATCTTGGGTTCCTTGACCCGCTGCTAGATAGTACTCTTGGACTTTAGGGAATCCCACCAAATGCCAATGAGAAAGAATCCCAGAGGGTCACACAAAAAGTGGTTTTTGTGGTGTCGGTTAAATTTTATTTGAATTTAATTAATGAAATAATTATTATTCTCAAGTCTATGGAATTATTTTATTCAAGTTAAAATGATCACATAAATTAAATATAATATATTTATTTATTTTATTGATCATTTAATAAATATCTATTTACTGGTTTGTAAATAAAATAATTATTTAAGTTAATAAATTATTTATTTATTTATTCGGGTGCTCCATAAATGGAAGTGGAGTTCGAGTGGACCAAGTTTGGTCCGGTAGTAAAATAATTATTTGCGTGATGGTAAATAATTATTTAATTAGTTGTCACAAATTAAAATAACGCTGCTATTATTTTGTGACGCTGAATTTAATTTATAATTCTGTTTTTTGCAAGTTACCGCACCATAAATAATGATGCATTATTATCATTAAATGTATGGTTTTTTTCTATGTTAATGAATGTATTTAATTGTTTCTATAAAATTAAATATTTTAACTGAAATTCCATTATATAAATTATAAATGATGCCTATTGTTCCACACACCACACCACATGCCTGGTGTATTAAGAATCGTTGAGCCAAACAACTTCTCTCTCAAATCCTCTTCTCTCCCCTCTAATGAATGGGAGATGTTATTCAAGGTCAAAGCACAAGTGATCAAGAACAACTAACACAAGACACTCGATTCACCACTCTAGAACCCAAAGAATGAGCGGTGTCGATCGGATTCCATCGAAGAACATGTGGATCACTACTAGAGGAATTCGAGTTTGGATAAATACTAGCGTAATGAGATAATCTGGAAGGGTAATTCCAAATGATCCACATAATCAATTAAGTAAAATACCAAAGATCCATGTATTATTTTTCTTTATGAAATTAATTAAATTAATTATAAACATGATGTGAAAAATCCTATCTAAATGTTTCTGGCCTCTTTTTTATTTATCTAAATCATTGATTATATGCCATGGAGACTAGTATTCATTATCATATTGATACTGGAATAATCATTGATCATGGTAAAAATCAAAACTAGGTTCCCTCCCAACCACGCTTCCACTATGCCTGGAACATTCAGTTAACTCATGGTCAAAGGGAGGATAAAATGGGTTTAACATTTTTTTGTATTAAGAAATAGAAAAATCCCACAAGGATACCCCGTAACAACCTCTCAAAAAACGAATGATTTGAAGATCAACCCGTTAGTTTTTTAACCCACATTCTTCGTATAACGTTCAAGGACAGGGAAGATTGAAGGTGAGTCAGTGTTCTTTGTTCCCATAACAGACTTCCAATGACGCCACTCATACATCATTCTTCGGTTCATGGTTTAGTGTCACTCGTCACCTCCTGCTGGGATCGGCTTTGTCTTTTAAGGGTCTGGCGTCATGAAGCTCCTTTAGCACTTCATTTTTTGGTGAAGCTGTGCCAATAGCCCTTCCCATGATCCAAATATATAGGTGAGGGAGGAGGGTATGTAAGAAAGTTAGAATTTAATGGGGCTCAACAATTAAGAAGCTTCATAATTCCCCACAGATGTTGTTACTTAGGGTTGGAAGGTCAAGCCATTTATTGTCATAGAACATCATTGGCCCCACACCTTTTCTTGTTCGTTGGAGGATAGAAAATAAAATAATAAAATTATTTCATTTCATTTCATTTAAAAAGCCACAAAACATAACTGTTTCTCCATACCTGCTGCAGTCAATGTAATGCCTCCCTTAATAGAATCACGGCTCTATGGATTCAATGGTGGCCTCATATTTTTAGTCCAAGCAACGGTTCAAAAGTTATAAAATGCTGCTTGCGTAGTTATTGAACGTACCCAAAAAATAGTTCAATAAATTATTAACATTTACCCTCAACCCGATCTAGTCGTGGGTTGTCTCCGCCTAAGGAGAACACACTCCAAAGAACCCAACATTAATATCATATTTTCAATTCGAGTTACTGTTTAGATGTTATATATATTAATATAAAATAATTTCCACTTAATTATTTTATTTACGACCAAAAACTAACTTTAACTGTTGGCCTGCTCTGGCCAATGTTAGTATCAGCCTAAGAAAAGCATACCCTCACGTGTTCAACGGTCGTCTCAAATTTTCAACCTGATTTACATTTTGTGAGTTATAAGCATTTGAAAAATAAAATATTTTTATTTAATTATTTTATTTATAGTTAGGTCATTTTCAGGTTTTTCTCACAACAGGCCCATGCTGACTAAACTTACATCGCACTTAGGGTAAACCCGCCATGGTGAGCATAATGGTGCCTTTATATCTGTGATCCGGGAAAAGGTTTATGAGCTATTCCACTTTTTTAGGAAAACTTCTTACACACGATATTTAACACTTAACAAAACTTCGACGGATCATTCTTGGCACTCTGGGCCTCATAATTACGTGCCTTTAGATTTTTTCGTTTTGAAACAATTCCATATAATTAAAAAAATAAACATATATTCTGGGAAATTACATTCTCCCCACCATAGGACTTTTCGTCCCCGAAATCCAATACAAAATCTATGGAAACAAATGGGGATACTGAGCATGAATATGAGCCTCCCACTCCCATGCACTCTCTTGGAGGTCCTCGTGCTGCCACCAAACACGCACTAGAGGGATTGACCATCCATGTTGGACTTGCTCAGGTCGAACCTCTCTCTCCACCAGGAACTCCATAAAAATCGCCCCACCATAAAATTTTAACTCTCCATATTCGATTATGTGAGATGGGTCATGGACGTACCTTCTTAGCTATGATACATGGAAGATTTTGTGCACCCTCTCCAACTATGGTGGAAGTGCCAAGCGGTATGCCACCTCACCTATCCTTCAAAGTATCTGAAGAGGACTAATAAATCTCGGTGATAACTTGGTGCCTCAGCCAAATATCTGAAAACCTCGTCAAGGTGAGACCCATAGGAAGACATGGCCTCCCTCCCACTTTAGCGTAAAACGTTTTCCAGCTCTGTGCAGTCTTCACTTACTAACAAGTGATGCATCATGCAAAAAACTCTACAAATGCTTTCTTCATCCCTGGCCACTAGTGCTGATGCTGTAGGTCCTGGTACATCTTCACCACACGAGGATGTACCACCATAGGGGAAATATGTACCTCCCACAATACCTCCTCCCCTAGAACCATTGGAACTATGATACGTCCCCTAAAGAGGATTACGTGCTCCCGACATTTAGAAAGTCCATCAGGTTCATGTCCTGAGGATATCTGAGAATGTCGAGACTCATAGTTATTGTCCCCAAGATGCACCTCCCTGATTCAATGAACGAGTGGGGGAGTGATTGTCATAGAATATAGGTAAGATACTACATCCCTATCCACGACTAATATATGCAACGAGGCTAACTACTCTGTCACCTCACTAAGAAACTACAGACTAGACCTCATGCTGAGTGCATATGCTACCATGTTCCCCTTTCTAGGAGTATAGACTATTTGAAGGTCATAGTGCTAGAGGAACTCTAGCCATCACCGTAGTCTTAGGTTCAGGTCCTTCTGAGAGAAGATATACCTGTGACTCTTGTGATTAGAGTAGACTGTAAAACATTCTCCCATCAGCTAATGTCGCCACATCTTCCAAGAGAAGATCACTATTGCTAAATCCAGGTCATGGGTAGCATTGTTCTGCTCATGCTGTCTTAGCTTTCGTGAGCCATAGGTGATCACTGCTTTCTCCTAAATTAGGAAAAACCCAAGTCTGGTCCCTGATGCATCGAAGTAGACTACCTAACCAACACCATATTTTGGTAGTCTCAAATTGGGGGCACACGTCAGTCTCTTCCTCATCTCCTGGAAACTCTACTGGCATTTATCCGTTCATAAGAAGGGATAACCCTACTTCAATAATGCCGACAATGGTTCCGCAATTCTTGAAAAGTTAGGCACGAACGTCTTGTAGTACCAATCCAACACTAGGAAACTCTGCACCTCCATCACGCTCCTAGTTGGCTCCCAAGAAAGCACAAACTTTATATACACTAGATCTACTACAACTCTAGCCATTGAGATAATGTGTCCTAGAAAGTGGACCTCTCGTATCCAAAACTATCCCTTTGAGAGTTTACCATAAAGATGGTGCTATCAAAGTGTATCCAGAACTATCTGTAGATGATAGGCATGCTCCTCCTCCGTTTCCGAGTACACCAAGAAGTCATCAATGAACAACATCATCAAACAATTGAGGTATGGCTGAAAGATCCTGTTAATGAGTCCCATGAACATTTTTGGGGTGTTGGTCACACTAAAAGGCATAACCAAGAACTCACAATGGCCATAATGACATCTGAAAGACGTTTTCAGCACATCCTCATCTTGTATCTTGAGCTGATGATAACTTTATTTGAGGTCTGTCTTCGAAAAAAAACGACATCCCTTCATCCAATCTAAAATATCTTCAGTCTATAGAAGTAGATATTTGTTTTTAACAGTCACCTGGTTAAGGCGCTGGTAGTCCACACAAAGTCTAAAACTCCCATCATCATTCTTGGATAATAGAATCGAGGTTTCCCTTGGAGAAACACTGGGTCTTATGAACCCCTTTCCCTCCA
Source organism: Viscum album (assembly GCA_963277665.1). Classification (NCBI taxonomy): domain Eukaryota; kingdom Viridiplantae; phylum Streptophyta; class Magnoliopsida; order Santalales; family Viscaceae; genus Viscum; species Viscum album. The sequence goes on along the minus strand of OY728157.1, from coordinate 856,635,350 downwards.
AGTCCTCTAACTGTACCCGTAACTCATGAAGCTCTGTGGGAGCCATCTGATATGCTGGTGTAGATATCGGTTCCATCCCGGGGTATATGTTGATGTAAAAGTATACCTATTTGTGTTGATGTATTCCTAAAATGTCATCAAAAATACATCGACCTACTGGTCCACCACTACAGGATAGCTTGGAATCTAAATATCAGTTGATCTTAGGGTAAGGCTAGCCAACTGATGAGTAATTGGCTGGAACCTCTTGTGGATAAGTCCATCCTATGCTGAAAAGGTTCCCTTCTAGCTGGTGAAGGAAAAACCGGTCCCCTCCATGTGGAAAGACTGCACTTTGTGCCAAATACAGTCAATCTGATCCAGGACAATGGATAACCAGTCCATACCCAAGATGATGTCGTAAGGCATCGACGCCTCTACTTGGAGATCCCAGCTAAAGCTGTTACCTCATAGTGTAACCTCACAATATCGATACCACTAGGTAATCATTGAATTTGATCTTGAAAAAGTCTCTAGCCGTAAAGATCTATCCAACATCTCCACCGAAATCTCCGAGCTCTGAATGAGGGTCATGGAAATAAAAGAGCGATTTGAACCCATGTCTATATGTACTGATGCTAAGGTGGAGTAGTCACAGATCATACCTCTAATCATTTCTGGAGCACCGTGGTCATAGGACTCAACTGCCTAGAACTGAGCTTGTTTCTGTCCTTCTACTCCCTATGGTCAGAGGGGACCACCTGGTGGCAGTGGTGGTAGAACCTCGAAACACTTCCCACTGCCTACTACATTACCAACTACATTGACACTTCCACCACCCTACAAAACCCCTCTCTAGAACCTCTTCCTCTGGCATGACGGTCCCTTGGCTGTCCGCTGGTCATCCGTATGGTGGGTCTGCAGTGGTGAGTCATATGACCATGCCCGCCGCACGCGTAACAGTCCGTGTCCCCCGCATGTCTTCCTCTTCCTTGCGAGCCTTTCACCTATGACCATTAATCTCGGGGTCTTCCAATAGAAGGTCTGGTACCATTAGAAATATATTTCATCTGCCTACTACCTGCTATAAACGACTCTGCTACCTAAGATCCGGTGGTGGGTCTCACTATGGGTGCTTGCTCAGCTAGGAATCTCTCCACCAATATCGCTCTCTCTAGCACCCTTTCCTGAGTTGGTATGTCGGGTGATACCATTGATGCTCTGATATTTTGTCGGAGACCCTTCTCAAAGGTCCAGGCATAGAAGAAAGGGTCTTGCACCATGTCGGTGGAGTAGCAGGAGAGATCAGTGAACCTCGCTGAGTACTGGGCCACTATCATGCTTCCCTATTGTAAGTGCAGCAGATCCTATGTATGCACAGAGCGTAAGGTCACTGGGACGAACTCTGCCCTGAAAATACCTTCAATGTCCTCCCAGATAAGGGTTTCATCATCATGTATCTAGAGCATCAGGATCCACCATCTCCCTGCTACTGCCTGAAAAAGGATGGCTACTAAGATCACCATAAAATCAGTTGGTATCCCAACCAAGTGGAAATCTATGGTCATAACCTACAGCTAGTCCTTAGTCGCCTGTGGGTCCATCTCGCCTCGAAACCTCAGAGACCTCTTCCACTGGAACTCATGAAATGCACTCAGTCAGCATGCATCCTCTATTAGTGGAGCTGGAGGTAATAGCTCCCAATGGGTAGTGGTGATGCTTTTACACCACATGAAGGTTCTAATGCTGTAAGAGGGACCTGCACTAATGCCTTATCGCTCGGTGAGATTTCATCCCATACTCTCTTAGGAATATTGGATGACTGTCTACATGGAAATATCCAGAAAGAAGAAAGGTGTGCCATGATCAATATTTTATTCCGGATAAGCTAACTCAAGAGATCAAAATGGAATCTTTTCAAAAGACACGCAATCAGGGTTTTCATGCATTGAGTCAAAAAAGAGAATTCAGGGTCTTGGTGTATGGATATGTCGGTCGCCGCACCAACACTAGACTCCCTGAACTGAAAACCACACTCATAACACATAACACTATTGCTTCACAGAAAAGATCAGAGTCCTAGTTCTTCGGTAGAACCAAAATCTTATAATTACACTTTGTCACAACCCATACCCTGGGGCCCATGCCGTGACTACCCCAAGCCCACCTTCCATAGAACAAGGGTTGTAGACTAGCACTGAAAGGAGTATTCCCTAAAATGGGAAGTCTTTGCCTTTAAACTTGTACAAACACATAGTCCGAGAACATAAAAAGAAACAACTGTGAAGCAAACTAATGTAGTAAAAAAATTCAGAATGTAAAATGGGCCGGAATACAAGCCCAATTGAATGTACTAGTACAACCGAAACTACAAATACAACTGAAAGGAACAATACAACTGAAAAAGGGAAAACAACTACTTAGTTGTCCTCTGAGGATCCTACTAGAAGGGTAGGTATAGATCTACTCTTCTACAATCCACATCCACCTGTCTCCGTCGTGTACCGACTAGTCTTGGATCCCTCAAACCTCAGCCCAGTTGCTCATCTTTTGCACAAGACACAACAAGGTGCGGGTGAAGCCCGTGCATGGGTGAGTATAAAAATAATCACTAGGGACCCTGAGAACCCTGAAGGTCTCTCATAATTCCAGAAGGTAAACCACAAGGCATGATCTCATTCACAAAGCACAAAGAAATTGACATTTCTCAAATAGAGTCTTAGCTCTAACCGTGTATAAACACAAATAATTGGGATTATGATGCTGACCCACACATGATCGCTATGAATGTTGATAGCTAGCCACAAAATATCTAGGCCTAGAAATGAGTAACATTCCTAGTCACAACTTAAGACACCTCGGATTATAGAGAAATCCTCTTCTATCGAGTACAGGGGGCCTGCCGTGCCACACTGAGGTGCTTCCCACTAACCTTGAACTGCTAAGGTTCTCCTCCCCATCGCATACCGTGGGTCTTCTAGGTAACATAGAACCGCTCCACCACTATGGCCTGCTGAGTTACTTCTTCCCATCGTGTATCATGTACACTAACCATCATGGAATTCTTAGGTAATCTTCCCCATCACGTACCATGTCCATCGAGTCACTTCAAGTTGAAAATTCAGCAGTCGTCAGGTCTCATCCAGTCACAGGGTTCCGTACGTAGCGAACTTGGGAGAAGCGCTCCTCAATACATTGGTCATATTTAAAAAATCACTAGTCTCAAAATAAAGTATCCAAATTATCCATAGTGTCATTAAGGATCCAACGTGACAGACGGTACGTCAACCGGATGCCCGGTCTGTGTGTTATTGGCATTTTAGTGGCGAGGGCCAGATTCGATTCGGCTGCGATCCAATCCGGCCATACTCCAAGACTCTAAAAAACTCTCGAAGAGTAATTCAAATGGAAATTCTCTCTACAAGGATTTCAACACTGTAGAAAGTTCCTCAAACAGACATCTGGTTCTCGAGATAATTCCCTTTAAGTGTTTCTGGGCTAGGTTGGGACAAGGTCGGTCTGACCTGGTCGGAGCCACCCAGCCCGACCCGGTCAGGGCTGGGCCGAGGTTCGAACCGGTCCGTAAAAATGGTCATCCCTCAAGGGTGTCCTGTACCATGTAGGCTAGGGCCCACCAAGGTACGACCCGACTTTTAGTGAGGCCCGGCCTGACCCACTGGGTGGCGGCCCGCCAGGCAGGCATCATGTCCCCTGGCGGCGACCCTCAGGGAAAGCAGCCTAGGCCACTGGAGGTCGGTCCAGCCATGAATGGTGCGGCCCACAGTGCTTCCTCTAGGTGGCTTGGGGGAGTCTCTCACCTGAGTTCTCAAATGGTCAAAGGTCGTTCAGCCTTTAAAGTGGCGGTGCCACGTGGGTGGTGCCAGGTCACCGTAGAACCCACCAGAGGCATGGGTTCCACCTCATATACCATGTCTCTAGTTGCAGTATCCTGCTCACCAACGGCGTCTGATGACACACCGCCTTTACCTTCTACATCCGACCTATAAGCCTGCCACCTTATCTGTCTACTGCGACTAATGAGTCGCGGCCACTTTGCACACTGGCGGCCTGCGACGGTGAGCGACACCTTTTCCACGGCCGGCTGGTGCTGGCCGCTCCGATGTCCACCGTGGCTTCATGCCATGGCCTCCTCTAGCGGCGTGCATTGGCGCATTTCCTCCTTCATAGCTGACTGGAATCGCCATGCCAAAAATCTTTCACGGAAGGCGCAAGGGTAACAGAGTGGTGGAGGGTTTGGGTCAGGTTCGTTAGGTCTGTGCCCTCCACGTTAGCTTGTGAACAAAAGGAGGACAAACTGGGTTTAACAATTTCTTGTATTAAACAACAAAAAAAACCCCACAATGATACCTCGTAACAACCTCCAAAAAAATGAATGACTCACGGATCAACCCATTAGTCGATTGAACTGCGTTTTTGTATAATTTTCAAGAATGGGAAATATGGAATCTTTTATGGTACCATAAATGAATAAACCCCCTACATCAAATTGTTAGGGAAAGTCCCATGCTTAAATGTGGGTCGGAGTTCATCGTTCCCATAAAAAGCATTCAACAATGCCACTCATACATCATTCTACAGTTCATGGTTCAGTGTCACCTATCACCTCCCACTGTGATCGGCTCCATCTTCCAAGGGTCAGCGTCGCAGCCCTCTTTTAGCACTTCATTTCTTGGAGAAGCTGTGCCGATACCCCTCCCCAAGCTCCATATATATAGGTGAGGGGGAGGGTATGTAACAATGTTATAATTCAATGGGGATCATCAATTAGGAATATTTTAATTTCCCAATGACATTGTTACTTAGGGTAGGCAGGTCAAGCCATTTATTAGCTTGAAATGCAGCTAGCCCCACCCCTTTGCTTCTCTATTAGAGGATATGAAATAAAATATGAAAATTATTTTATTTCATTTCTTTTAAAAATTTATAAAACCTAACATTTTATCCAAACCTACTGTGGTCAATGTGGAGCCTCCCTTAAGTGAATCCCGATGCTGCAGATTCAATGATGCCCTCATATTTTTAATCCTAGCAATGGTTCAAAATTTATAAAACATTGCTCTTGCGTTTACTGAACGTACCTGAAAAAATGTGTAATAAATTATTAACATTCACCTCAACCTGTGTCGGTCGAGGTTAACCTCATACTATGGAGAACACACCCAAATGAACACAACAATACTCTTGGATTTTCAATATATGTTGCTGTTTAGATGTTATAGATTTTACAATAAAATAATTTCAACTTAATTATTTTTTTATGGCCAAAAACTAACATTCACTAGTGGCCAGCACCAGCCAATGTTATTACTAGCCTAAGGAAAGAATACCCTCACGAGTTTAGTGCTGGTCTCGAATTTTCAATTTGTGTTACCGTTGGTTAGTTATAAGCATTTAAAAAATAAAATAATTTTATTTAATTATTTTATTTACGGTTATTACATTTTCAGGTTTTCTCATAGGAGGCCCACGCCGAATAATCTTAAGTTGCACTTAGGGTAAACGCACCATCCTGAGAGTAGTGGTTCCCTTTGATTTCTAATTTAGGAAACCATTTATGGGTTATTCCTTTTTTTTCAAGAAAACTTCTTATGTGTGCAATTTAAAGTTTAAAAAAACTTTGACAGATCATTTCAGGCACTCCGGGCCTCAGAATTATGTGTCGTCAGATTTCACGGTTTCAAAATAATTCCATATAATTAAAAAAAATTATACAAAAATTCCTGGACATAACATTTTTAACCTTGAGTTCTCCCATAAATATCATAATACTCATTATAATTGTAACAATATTTAGAAATACTTAAAATATAGTATATAAAATTAATAAATTATGATAAATGACTATAACGAATCATTAAATACTATATACATATCAATGTAAAATGGAGATAGTATTTTCAAATGATCTTTGGATATATAGTTGATGGATTTATAGTTGTTTTGAATGCATGTACCAAATATGAATACTAAATATACATAATTTTCATGTAACCTACATTTATATGTTACAAATATAATAATAATAATAACATATTTCAAATTGTAATAATAAATAATTAATAATTAATTAATAAAATGTTAAGATAAAAATTCATTTTAAAAAACTAATTTCTATTCTAGAAAATGTGTATTGTATAAAATAATTGAAAAATTAAAAATCAAACCATTAATTATTTATTTTAATAAAAATTTTCATTTATATATTTATCAAATTAATTATCATTCATTGCATGATTAATAATTTTTCTAGATTAAGAATATAATTATTTAGAATCTTAAATTATAATATTGAGAATCATTTTATATATAAAATGGGTTTTCAATTGAAAATTATCTTTTACCACATTCTAAAATTTATAATAAAAAAATATTTTATATATCTGAAAGAAAAATGTACACATTAAGAAATCATGTTTTGTTCGTTATTGTAGAAAAATACATTTACTAGGTAAAACTAAATGTTATGATTATAAGGGTAAAATGAGATTAATAGTTAATATAATTACTCTAGAAATAAAATAACTCAAAAAATTATAAACAAAATTTATTTATTAGGGAATTGAAAAACATAAACTCATACTTTTTTCTCTTTAGATACACTATTATTCTATAATATTGTTCTGTATATAATAACAAATTATTATTCAAGAAAAAACCACTCCATATTATCTAAAAAAGGAATGAACCACCAATTATTCTAAAAGATATTTTTCAATAAATTAATATACTCACTAATGTCTTCAGAAATATTTTACCTAAAAAAATTCCAAAATGTTTTAAATCCATTGGTTTTAAGAAGTCTCTTGAAGTCCTTCATTAACAATAAATGTCTGAAAGTGTGATATACATTATATATATTAAGTAATGATGTCATTTATTTATTTTTATTTTTTCAACTCATCCTAATACTTATGAAATATTCTTTACCACTCTTATATCATATAAATAATCAAATTATGAGTCGTTAATAATGGTTTTTGAAGTGATTTGCATCTTAATTGTTCATTAAATTAAATTATCTCATGTCTTCATATGTTTAATCCCTACATGAAGGAATATTTAATTTACACTATTGATGATTATGAAAACCTAATTCAATATAATAAATTGAATAAAAGATGAATTTATCAAATTTTTCTGTTATATAATAATATATATGTTTGTTTGTGTATATTTGTAAATATTTTTCTTAATTTAATATTTGTTTATGAAGTAAAATTAAAAAAGTAAAATATCTTAATTTCATTAAAAATAATATTAATACCATCAATTAAATAATAATTGTACTAAAAAATTGAAAAAATATTTTATATAATATAATTAACATTTTGTAGATGATCAAAACATGAGACATGGTAATTTTTATGAATTCATATATCATTGAAAGTGTAGAAGAATTGAAAATTTAAAACCTAATGATTGTTATTAACTATGATTTTTTTATAAATAGGTATTTAACTATTTTAAATGTGTTTTATATTGTATTATTAATTTAAATATTATTTCTTATAGATGGATAATAAACCATAGTTTATTTTCTAAGATGTTAGTTTATATCCTAGAAAACAGTACTCGCATGTAACTCTTTTCTTGACTCAATAAACATTTATTAGGTTGTAATATATTTTTTTATTATATTCATTCACTTACGATGGTTTTATTATATAATTTTTTAGTAAAATGTTGTTTTAGGATTCTATATTTCTTTTTCATATTAATCTTTCAATTTGGTTTGAATCCCATTTAAATGAGACATTCTTAAGTGTAATTTCCACCCCTTATTTTGTCAATTTATTTATATCAATGACCATTCATAACATAAAATTATATTTTAAAATATTATAAATTTTTATTATTAAAAATATTCAACAACTTTCATATTTCTCATTATTTATATTCAGATAGAAATATTCACTATTTTTCATCGATTTGGGTATCCTCTTACCATTATAAAAAACCATCAAGGGTATTTCATTCAAATTCCATTATTTCTTATATAATATAAATTAAATTTTTAGTACCATATTTTTATTTATTTCAAATATATATTATTACGTTTATTTTTTAATAAAATATATTTTTAAAAATTATTGTTTTACTATTTTAAGAATATTTTCTATGTGATATGTATGTGTCTTTTTATAACAACATTACACAAATGTAGTTGAAATGAATCTCATTATTTATCTCATTATTTCATTTATAATTTTTCAAAACACATCCATAGTGACTATTTGATATATTAATGTTCAGAGCCTGTAAATTTATTTTTGATATTTTTTCTTTTTAATATAGATTTTTTCATATTTTCTTATAAATTTTGAGAGTTTTTAAATTATTGTAGCCTATAAAAACATAATATAACTCATTCTATTTCCAAGGCATAATTTCCGTATGATTTTAATGGATCTATTATTGATATATTGTGGCATATATATGTATCATATATTATTAAGTGATTTGTGGTATACGAAATATAAGTCCTACAAATGTGTGGGGTATCCATACCTCAAAAGATTATAATGTTATGGGAAATGGTTAGTTATCACTATCTATCATGTTTGTAGGACATAATGATATATGTCAGTCTACTATGATATGATTCTTTAGGTATTTAACCATGAATTATTACTGTGATATTATATTTTTATGTATGTCTCACATTCATATGTACTTGCACATTCATATTTTTTGGTCACGTTGTTACATGTTTGTGGATTGCACAATAATATAATTAGGTGTATGTTACATTATAAGGTTGGTCCTTTTATGGTTATATTTGATGATAAATGATGATTTTATATTTAATGAAGATAATATTCCATGTTTAAAATATATTATTCTCTTAATCATTCAATATATTCTGTATTCATGTTCCACACTTGTATGTAATATATTGATACGAAATCTACGATTCATTTTGTCCCATTAAGAGTTTTTGTGCTCGATAATTTCTAAAATTTCAACTTCCTCATCTATTAAAGAATAATATGGCATAAATTATTTCCAAATGGGCATGATATTTGAGTAAATTTAATGTACATAATATCAAAATCGTTATAAAATAATATTATTATATAATTTATCTCTAATGTTATTAAAACTTTAGATTCATGGAGATTTCATTGCATGTGGGTTATAATGTATAATCATATAAAATGATATAAAATTAATTTGTATATTATTTTATTCCTCTCATCATCCAAAAAAACTAACATGAAATCACACCCTATTTTCAATTAAATACCTCACACTTCCATCCTAAATGTGACAACCCCAAATTTTTTTTTTCAAAACTAATAGTGCCTTTCCATGAATAGATTGTTAAAAACCCCTATAAAATGAAATTTTTATTTAAAAAAAAATTAATGAAAACATATTAATACAGACTATAATATCTTCAAATTAAATATTCTAATAATGAAAAAAACTTTTTCACAAAAAATGTAGAGTCCATGATTTTGAATTCTATAACATCATGTTACAATTTCTAGGCATTCTTAAAACCTTATTTGTATTGATATTTGTGTGGGTTTCAGTTGGGGATACATTAGGTTTAAATTTTAAGAGATCTAAAAATTATAATCTAGTGTGTGGTTGGCACATAGTTTTCCCAAACTATGCACCCTATTAAAGAAAACCATGCCCCTCAATGTAGTGGAATTTTTCTTGGTTGGGACATTGTTAGTCGAGTAGTGTTCTATATTAGAAGAAACTGTGTGGATCATTTAAATGGGCACACTGCTAGGCCGCACGACTTGGTTTAACCAATTCGGTCTTCCTAGTGAACATTGAGTACATGATTTTTAGATATCCTTATTTTTGTTAAAATATCATAAACCCATTTTTAGGTCTCAAACATGCCTCATTCAACCCAATGTTGTTTCTCCATTCCTCATATCTACCAAGGAAGATTCTTGGGCACACAAATCCCTCTCAAAAGGGATCCGATGATAGAGGAATATGATATGATCTCCTCTCCCTTATTTTCCTCCTCTAGTTTATGATCTCCCGTGATCTCTCTCTTTCCCCATAGGGTTTTGCATATACTTGTGTTTAATTGTGGATATAATAACTTTTATTTTTGGGTTCTAATCCTAGGTTTGAATCCTCATTTCCACAGATCCCTTTAATGTTTTTCTTCCTTAGTAAATCCTGATTAGGTTTTGATGATTTTAGATATATCAGCTTTGAGGTACGTGGTTCTATTACGATGATGAATTTATATTAACCCAACATTATTTGTTTTAATATAAATTGTTTTAGTTTATATTCAATTGTTTGGACTTGGATAATGTGGATTTAAATTATTTTTTAATAACCCAATTTAATTAAATTGGGGTTTTTTATAAAATGCATTTTTTACATGGAGTAAGAAATTGGTGAGATTTAAATTGGTTACTTTAAACATTAGGTTAAATGGAAATTGAAATAATTAGATTGTTTCAACTAACATTACAAATTTATATTTTGGAAAATTTGTGGAAAACAAAAATTTCATTAAATTAAGGGTTTTTGAGGAAATTGATGGAATTTTTTGAATATTAAATTTTCATTAATAATTGTATAATGGATTGTGAAATTTCATGGATTAGATTTATATCCTTGTTTATGAAAAAATGGAATAAAATGGATTTGATGGAAATCCAGTGGTTTTATCTTTTTTAAAATGATTTTTTTGATTAAAAACCTATAATTGGTTTTGATGAGAAAATTTGAATATTGAAAAATAATATTGGATTTAATTTTATTTTAAGAAGTCTTAAAATAATTTTTCCACTTTAGTTTTGTACTAGAGAACATGAAATCCTTTGTTAGTTAGTTTGTTATATTGGAAAACACTTGATGAATTAAAATGCTATAAAAAATCATATTAGGACATGCCATTTATCATGTGATGGTAATCAATCCTCATGGCCTTGGTTCAAGGTCTGTAGTACATACTGTATGGTAATCATAGTGTTTGGTCCCTTTAGCTGGTAATAATCGTACCTACTTGAAGCAGGAATGTTTTTTTTTCAATTGTTTGTGTTTAAATTATTTATAAATATATATATTCTACTGTTGTAACCTTTTTTACATGACTTGTAAATTTATATATATGGGTTATTTATAAAAGTTTTTATATGAACTATTTTACATGTCAATTTTTAAAATTGAAATTGATTTATTAGTTGATTTGATAATGGAATCCTTTACATGGAATGATTTTTTTAAATCCTACAAATATTTGGATCACAACCTACTTATAACATTGGGTTTTTTAGATTATCTCCTTCTACGTTCCAATAAGGTAAAGTGATCTCTTAGAGGAAGATATTACTATTGATACTTTGACATAGAGTGTTTTTTCTTTTAAGATATGAGTTATTTTCCTTATTTTTTTATTTTGATTTATTACATTGGGATTTAATTCCTATTTGATTTATGGTAAATTACTCCTTGTAGAGTTTATTTTAAAATACATACCACCTTGTTTCTTTTTCTTCTTTAATTTTTAGTGGAAAAATCATTCCCACTTTTATTTTTTATGATACCATGTTCTAGTCATTAAACCATGGGTATGAAGAACCCCCTCCGGGCTATGTCAGAACTATCTTGTTTATTTGGTAAATAGGGTACCAAAGTTGGTTCATGAAAAAGTGGTATTATAGAAGGTTTTTATTCTTGCCTGGAGGTCTATAAGAATTGTGAAATCTTCTTATGACATATATGGTAATTATTATTCAGTTCCTAGCTAGATCTCACTATAATTAACCTTAAGTTTCAAGGGGTGGTTAGTGAAAGATGAATTTTGGATTAGTTATAGTCTATTCATTATTTTTATTTTGATGGATTGAAATAAAAATCCTGTCATTCTATATGTTGGAATTAATTTCAAATATTTCCCTTATTTAGTGTTAATATGATGTCTTAATTTTTGTCTGGTTATTTTTTGTAGCTTCATACCTCCAATAATACTTGGGAATTAGATCCTAGAAGATGTAGAAATGGAACCTCAATGAGTTAATATTATTGTTGATCCAAATCTGTTTGAGGTGATCATGTGAACTGTCAAAGATTTGGGATAAGCACCATATCCAGTTCCCATTCATGCTCCATCTATGGGACCTAAAAGGGATGATCTCAAAACTTGTTCTCAATAGTCCCATTAATAGAATCTAAAACCATTCAAAGGCTCAAATGATTCTCATGATTATGTGGATTGGTTGATCATAATTTAGTATTTTTTTTGATTATTTGGACACATCAGACCAAATTAATGCGAAGTAAGACAACTTAATGCTGGATGTATAAAAAAAGAGATGGTGTGGCATAATAGTGACAATGAGGAATCATGAGTTCATAGTGTAGAATGACATCAAGGTTGTTTTCAATAACTTATTCTATCAATATTCAATTTTTTAATAAAGTCCCCGAATTTATTTAAACTCGAGAAGGATGATATAACCTTGATAGTGTATGAACACCATTTTGATGATCTTGTCTACTTCACACCTGTGATTATATTTAATGAGAGGTTGAAGTGTTGAAGGTTAAAGTTTGGGAATTCAATCTGATATTTTTTCTTATATTTTCTTGATGAATATTCATTCTTATGCAGATTTTTTGGATAGAGCATTGATGGTTGAGACAGACATTTCTTGAAGTTCATGGTTATTCAAATATTCTTTTTTCTCCTAATGAAATCATGTCTTCCTTCAAAGGGAAGTGGAAGCATGATGGTTATCACGTATTTCATGATTGTGAGGCCATTCTAGGATTTTTTTAGTGTCTATTACAGGCCCTTTGGTTTAATACTAATGTAGAATGGTAGGAAATTCAAAGAGGATATTCACTGAGGCACCAAAAAACTGTGGCTCATATAGATAATAGGGGAACTTATAGTGATTATAAATTATTTATTCCACTCCCCATAGTGGTAGACTATCATTATTTCCTTATAGAACCGTGGTTTAATGAAATGATTCACATGTAATAGGGTTACAACCTTATTCATCTGAAATGAAGCTTCTTCATGTAGTTGAATATTCTCTAAGGGAAGCAGATACAGGTCTAGTAACCATGAGAGGTACCGTTAGAACAAATTTTTTATTAGTGATTGCTTTATTTTTTAATAGTTCAGGTAATTTGTTTATATCAACATGTTTTATTAATATTCTAAACATTAGTATAGTGATTGTTTCTTTTAAAATGGATATTACCACACCCCTTGGCATGAAGGGAGAGAAGGGTCTCTGTAGTCTCACTTGTGTTTTTTATCTATCAGTGTTTGATCTTGAGTTTACATATACAGTTCTTGATATGAAATCCCTCGATTTCATATTCAGGATGAATTTTCTCAGTTCGACTAAATCATGGATTGATTGATATCTTCAATTCGTCACCTTTACTAAACCTAGTGGTATATGCTGTGTCTATCATGGAGAAAGGGACCCAAGTTTGAGCAGAGAAATAGCTTCTTATTCAGAGTTGGTAAAAATGATATCAGTGTTTTTCAATGATTTGGTGTGGGGATATTTCTGTTTCCATCTCCATCCTATTTTCATAAAGTTTTCTTAATTTCTTCCTTCCGACATCTTGATTTTACCACCAGTAAGGGAGGTCATCAATTCCATTGACATAATACATAATACTCAACCAGTTTCTATTCCGTCTTACGACATGTCACCATCTAAAATAAAGTAGATGATGTCTAAGTTGGATGATATTCTGTATAATATCTTTATACACACAAGTATTTCACCTTTTGTGGTTCTATATCTCCTTTCTAATAAATCATATGGTTTACTTCACATATGTGTTGATTATCGAAATATTAATCAAGTGATGGTAAATAAAAAGTAGTTTTCTCTACGGATCGATGATCTATTTGATCAGTTGAAATGAGAAAAGTTGTTCTCGAAGATTTATATTCTCTATAGTTACCTTCAGTTGAGGTTTAATGAATCCAAAATTCAGAAAATGACCATCTGGAGTAGGTATGACCATTATGGTTACCTTTTTATTTCTTTTTTTCAAACCAATGCTCTTATTGTTTTCATGGAATTAATGAATATTATTTTCCCTGAATACGTTGATTATTTGTGTTCCGCTTCATAGATGACACTATCATTTAATCTACATCCAAAGAGAATCATGTAAATCATCTAAAAATAGTTATGAGTTTTTTAAGAAATCATCAACTCTTTGCTAATATTTTTAAGTACAATTTTTATGTTCGGGAAGTAAATGTCTTGGGACACATAGTGTCCAAACAAAGAGTATCAGCTGATCATGATAAGGTTAAGTCCTCTATGTGGTATTTATTTATGCATCAGGTTCAGTCTTGGGTTGTGTTATTATTCATGGTGATCATGTTGTTTCATATGGATATCATCAGTTTATGCCACAATAGATAAATTTTTCTACCCATGACCATGAAAATGCATATGTGATGCACACAAATATGAGTTTCTAGCATTAAATATATATAGATTTTTTTTTATGTTTTCAGACAAAAAAAGCGTGAGTTATATCTTCTCCCAATATATTTGAATCTCCTCCAGAGCTGTTGGATGGAATACTTTCAGTCCTTTGATTTCGACGTCACATATACCCTGGGGATATGTTATGTCATTTAATTTTTTTGAGTAGGAAACTTCCAAACAAGGCTATGAAAGAATCACCAGAAGAGTGGAATTTGATGGATATATTTTCGTAGATGCATATTAGAGTTTAGGATAAAAGGGATAGAGTTTATTTATCCAGTGTTCAGTTGAAATCATATCATCTTGAGATGATTATACATGACCAAAATCTATATAATCAATTTTATATAATTATAGGCTCCCTTTATGGTGGGGAGACAACTTCCCAAAAGTCATGATCCAAATTGGTTATTCTTTATTACCAAAATATCCTCATTGTTTTTTAGTGGAAAAGAATGTGGTTATGGGGGATAGTTAAAATAAAAAATGGGATGTTCACCCAAGAACCATAAAGATTTACTATGATATTCCCTAGTGGTTTTAGTTTCTGGTTATGAGATGGTGCATTTTTGAGTTTGTCCCACACTGATATTAGTGCTAGTAGGTTAAGGCTGATAACCAGAAACCTTTTGGTATTATTTATACACATTCACTACCTACATAGAAGTGGGATTATATCTCTATAGACTTTGTATTTGGGTTTCAACATACCCAGATAAAGAGGAATGTGATACGGGTTGTAACTGATAGGTTGGAAAAATCGGATCGCTTTATACACATTCATGATACAAAAAATGTTCAAGAGATGGTAAATCCCTATATCAAAGAGGTCATTTTTTTCACTATGTTCTTCCTGCCATAGCCTCTAAGAGGGATCCTCGATTTAATTTTCATTTTTTGAGATGAATTTAGGAGGCATTGGGATCTCATGTCCTCTTGAGTACGACATAACATCTAAATTTGAACAGATATTCAAGAAAATCTATACAGATTCTTCTGAATATTTTTAACACTTTGTTCTAAACTTTGGTGGAGTATGGGAAGATAATTTGAGAATGGTTGAGTTTTTAAATATAAATAGTTATTAGTCTGTTATTATAATGGCTTGTTTTGATCCCTTTTATAGATGACCTTGTATATATTTGTTGTGTTAGTTGGTGGTTAGTGAAAGATTCTTGGCTTGGACAAGTTTTATTGTAAGAGAAAACATTAAATTTCAAGTTGATTCACCAATTAATGTTGATGGAATATATCCAATATAAGTATTATACTGATTTTATTCATAGACATTTTGAGTTTAAAGTCTGTGACCTAGTATTCTTGAATGTTTTACCCTTATTGGTCATCAATATCTAGAGAGGAAAGGGAAGATTGCTCTCCGTTTGTGGAACCATTCATATGTGTTATCGTTTTAGGGAATGATGCATACTATTTTACAATTCCACTACTGTTGACATGGATACATAACATGTTTCATGTATATTAGCTATAAAAGTATTTATCTGATCCATATCATGTTCTGATTTTGTG
Source organism: Viscum album (assembly GCA_963277665.1). Taxonomy (NCBI): domain Eukaryota; kingdom Viridiplantae; phylum Streptophyta; class Magnoliopsida; order Santalales; family Viscaceae; genus Viscum; species Viscum album. Next base: position 856,619,349 of record OY728157.1, on the reverse strand, counting down.
GGATATTGATGTTGATCCCCATTTATCATTGAATGAATGACCGGTCAGGATAGTTTATTTTGAGAACATGGAACATCATTAGAGATTGATATATTTTATTCATGTGCTATCACAACAATGTTATGATTTTCATGAGACATGGGTGATGGAGGCACTTATGAGAGAGTAGTGGCCTCATCTTTTTATCGGGGAGGCTTCTTCATAGGATTTCTAGGGGTAGAAAATTTCTATATAGGGGATTTTGTAACAACCCATTATCATTTTAATGTATTCCTAATCACTCATTTTTATTGAGCTTTTCTTTGGATTCATTTGGGGTTTCTACAAGTTAATATTTTTAGAGATTTGAAAATTTTGGTCTAGTGCACGATTGATGAACAATTATCCTGAACAGTGTACCCTATCAGAGAATATCGCGTAATCAAAGGTAGTGGGAATTTTTAAATTTGTGACATGGTTAGTTAATCCACATTACCTTTTAGTAGAAATAGTGTGGGTTATTTAAATTTGGGTTCATGGCCAAGCCGAATGATTTGGTTTAACTGTGGGGGTCTACCAACAAAACCATGCATATTAGTTTTTTAGATATCTTAATTTTTTCTAAAATTTAACATACCCTTTTTTATGTCTCATATGGAAATCCTTTGACCCAAAATCATTTCTCTCATTTCTGGTCACTCAATATTTATCTCCTTCTCTTAAAGGTTATGTAGAGACATGTGTTTAATTTTTGATATAATAGAATCATTTTTGGGGTTATAAGCCTAGTTGTCAATCCTCGTTTCCCTATTTATTATTATTAATTTTCTTTGTCAGCAAATACTGATTATGGTTTGATGACTTGATATATAGCGACATTGAGGTACGTGGTTCCATTACGATTCCGAATTTATATTTACCCAAAATTATTTAGTTAAAATAAATTTTTTTAATTTAAATTATTTTATTTGGATTTTGATTATAAGTTATTCAATTGGTTGTTCAAAAAAACCAAATTTTGATGAATTGATGGTTTTTGAGAAAAATGGGGTTTTGACATGGAATTAAAAATTATTGAGATTTAAATTGATTAATTTAAAATCTTTATGGAAATTTAATCAATTGAATTACTAATTTTAATTGTAGAAATTTATTTTGTCTGATTTTTTTTGAAATACTCCAATTCCTGTTAATTGAGGGTTTGTGATGAAATTGATTGAATTGTTTGAAAATTAAATATTTTTATTTAATTGTGTAATGGATTTTGAAATTTCATGAATTGGTTTCAAATCACTGTTTACGAAAAATGGATTAACAATGGTATGGATGGAAACCTAGTGGTTTCAACTTTTTTAAAATCGAATGTTTTTTGAAAACATTTAATGAGATTTAAAGGGAAAATTGGTATATTAAAATGATGTATGGGATTTAATTGTATTTTAAGTAGTCACAAAATAAATTTTATATCATTGTCTTGTACTAGAGAATATGAAATACTTAGGTTGTTACTGTGTTATATTGAACAACATTTCATATCTTACTATGTTCTAAAACATCATAGCAGCACATACCATTCCATAAGCACTGATGATGAATCCTCTTGGCCTTGGTTCAAGGTATGTATGTACATAATATTCCATATTCATAGTGTTGGGTCACTATATCATATAACTTTCATACCTATATGTCACATGACTATGCTGGTCACATGTTTTTATTTCTATTATATATAAATGTAACTACTGTAAATTATTTTACACAAATTTTAAATTTATATAAATTATTTTATATTAAAGTGTTCATTTAAGTGGTTTTGAGGGAAGTGTTATTATGTAATGCACCAATTTATCAAATGTAAATTTAATCATTTTAAATATATTTACACCATTTGAAATGTGAAGCATGACTTTATAAATGTGTTTCAATATTTTAAATTATAAATCAGGATTTTTAATTTTTTTTTGTAAATTCCATGCCATTACATGTCAAAAATTGAAATCACTATTTTGGTTAATTTTATATTTTTATCCTATTATGGAATAACTTGTTGAAATACTAATAGGACTTTCCTCACACCTTACATGTGCATCTGAGTGTTTTTAGATTTTCTCATTCAAATTTTTTTCCAAGGGAAAGGAATCTATTTGAAGTTGATCTAGAAGTCAAACCTTGAACATGGTGACTTTTTTGATTTGGGATACGGGATTTTTTTTCCAGTATTGGTACGTTGGTTATAGTACTTTAGGCTATAATTCTTTTTCAACTTCTGGTACAATACTCGTAGTTGAGTTTCTTCAGAAAAGTATACTACCTTGTCACTTTACTTATGGAATTGTTAGTGGAAAAATCATTCCCACTTTTATTATTTATGATTCCAGATGTCAGTCACTAACCCATGGGGATTGAGAATTCCCATCTGACTATGTTAGGACCATCTTGGTTATCAGGTTATTAGGGTACCCAGGGATGGTTCATGACCATTATCTTATTATAACATCCTAAAAATTTTATGTTATGTATTTTTCAGCACTGTGATGGTTAAATCCATTTTTTGGATGTATTGTTGGATATGTAGTGGGTTAATAAGTGTATAGAAATTTTTAGGATCCCTATAGATAATACCAAACCATGTTGTATGTAGCTTTAAGACAATAACTCACATGTGTGACATGGGAAGGACCAATGTGACTAAGTAGAAGGGTGGCCTTGGATGTGTTGCACTATGAGTCTGAATGTGAGACATGAATAAAATGAAAAAAACACCATATTTGATGTCATGTTGTGTCAAAAAAATAATGTTCTCTACCCCACATCATGGGGATTCTCTATGCCATGTTTCTCGTCTATGTGAGCTTGAGGAAACAATAAAAAAGTTCTTCATCAACATGTCATGTTTAATGGTATCATAAGTTTTATAAATAAAATAATCTACCAATTATATTCATTGATTTCAAGAAAAAATATGTGTGATTAATTAGGTAAGTTTTTTATTGGGGTTAGACACATTTTTTTCTGTCAATAACCATTCATCCTCTACCACTCATGTGGGATGATGGTTCTGGTGAGACTAGTCTAATGCTTTTTACATTATTTTGTCATTCTCATATCTTATGTTCTTGATGTATATCTTGACATGATGGCTTCAACATGATGAAAATTTAGTCTAACAGATTGGAAACCTAATTTGATAAAACATATATCTTTATTATATGACAGATCTACATGGGTAATATGAATTTATTCAAATACAATGTTGTCACATCCGTAATAAATATTGTTCTAGAAGAATATTTGTGTCAATTTGATATCATTTCTATAAACCCTTGGCATGAGGGTTTATACTCTTTATTGTGTGGAATTTATTAGTGTATATACACATAAAAAAATGGAAATTTCCATTAACACTCTTTATGTAAGAATTTATATAAAAATCAATCCCCTTGTATAAGTTATTTCATTTTTATTAAATGTGTGTTAGTTGATATATGATGATATATTATTGATTATGATCACTTATGTTTGTGACTCTTGATAATCATTCATGTTAATCTATATTGTACCTATATGTGTTATTCCTCATTGTGTGTGAATGTATGTCTATGGAGGTTTTTATTTTTGTAGAACATGAATGGTGGATTGTTGTTTATTTATAGTCATGTAGAGGGGGATTATGTGAGGAATTAAATGATAAAACTAATAGAATGAGACACATAGTTTGTGTTAAATGAACTTCACTCGTGACCCATGATAGTGACTTCCATTTCATATTTCCCTCCCACATGGATTCAAAGAAGGTATGACTGATGTTCATTGTTATATTGTAATTACCTTGGAATTATTCATATGATTTATTATTTATTCCATTCATGTTTACTACTTACATTGAATTATATAATTAAGGATGTTAACTTATGTTCAGGAAAAATTAGTCTCTCCATATTAGGATATACTCACACCCATACTGGGACTCATGAATTATGAAAAGAATTTATGATCTAGAATCTTGGTAAATGAAGGGGTCTAACAATAGGGACCTGAAGATATCAATATTTTACTATGGATTCAATACAAGGATAGTCTCTAAATCGTTTATGCAGTGACATAATTTTTTTCCTTTTCACTCAACCTATACTATGGTTTGACTTTCCACATGTTGGGTCCTTTGTTATTATATTATGAGAAACTGAGATACCTGACATGTCCTTAAATATATTATTATTATTATTTTAGTTAAAGTATTCACATTTATATTTTTATTTGATTCTTGATTTGATTATGATGTATATATTTTTATTATGAGTGTATAGTCAACCCAAGACACTATTTGGACACTCAATTCTAGTAAAAAAAACCATGAGTTTGAGAAAGTTCATACTAGTTTATGTATCTCTGTGGACCTAACTAGATTATTTTGGGTTGGGAATTAAACAATTTAACTATGAGAGGTTTTTTTCTTTTTTTATTTGAGAATTATTTGGTCTATGTGTAGAAGAGTAAGGCTATATAGAACTCAGGTAAGTGGGTTAGGTAATTTCCATGTTAACTCTTATGTAACGGGATACTAAGTTATCACTGATGAGAGTATTGTTAATATTATTATTTAATGAATCCATGAATATCCTATGAGAATTTTATTGATAATTTTTTGGCAATTTGGACGTGTTAATGCAACATGACTAGTCATACAGGATCACACATCTTATATTTCTATTTTTTTTATCTAGATTAGTTCTTTTTCATTATAACTTGATATATGTTTCAGTTGTATATATTTGATGACATTTTTTGTGATTCGACATGTGAATACATGATTTTTTTTGTAAATATGATTGTGATTAAAAGAAATTTATGGAGGATATGGAGCAGGGCTTGGTATGTACAAAGAGGGTTAGGCCTTATCATTTTGAGTAACTCCCTTGGAAAAATCATCATTAAAATAAATCATTGTTCCTATAAAATACATTGGTTGTTATCATATGAAATCTTTTTTTTGTTATCTAAGTGTATGTGGTAGTCTTAGATATTCCACATATAAGATGTTTGATGGGAATACTAATGGAATCATGTCATAATTTTCTCACATTGTTTGGTTCTTATGTTCCATTAAAAAATACATAGAAGGATGTAACTGAGGATGTTATCTTATATATTCAATTTGATCATGAAATAATACCACTTATGCCTATATTAGTCCATATATTCCCAATTCAAGGAGGATGTGTTTCTAGGATTATGGTCGATTATGACAAGTACTTCATGCTTTAGTATCCCCAAATCTTTGAAAGAAATAGAGTCCAACATAATAATCAGGATTTTATTAACATCATTTAGGGGTTTTTGATCAATTATAGGGTCGATAAGAATAATGGCTAATAATAGTTTCATATATTCTTCATGGAATCCTTAGGATATTGTGGGTTTTCATAAACACAGTTAGAAGAAATGTGGGTTAATTTTCAGAGATAATCAAGGACCTTTTCTTTGAGGAGTTCCTCTCCAAAAAAGTGAACAAATATCATATATAATATTTTTTTTCATTTATCAATAGGGGAAGATTTAATTTTTTAATACTGTTTTGATTTCATATATTTTCTTCAAGTCACACCATTCATGCCAATAATTAAGTCACATAAATCAAGAAAGATTGAGATTGTATTTAAATAACACCGTGGGATCAAATCCAGATATTTTTTCTAATAAAAAATGAAGAGGTTCTTAATTGGGAATTGAAAGTCATAAAAATTATTGAAGAGGACATAGTTTTAGGTCATTATAGTTTGACGATGAATGATGGGTAGACCCTCAAGTGCTGCAGTAGATTATATTTATTAGTAATAATATTATGTTTGAAAAGATGTTGTTGGGTCATAGTAGGGAATCATATCAGAGTATTTAGAATGGGTCGGGAAATGTGTGAGTTTTGATTTATTACAGTGAAGGTAGAGGGAATGATTCTTGTGGAATATGAGGTAACCTGAGAAAAAAGATATATAAATATTGTATCATTTTTCTGAATATTTAAAATAGTTTATATTAATTAATGCCTAAGGAGTGTAACAATTTATATTCATTAGATACTAGATATGCAGTCATATAATTTAAAAATAATAATATTAAAAAATACCACAATTTTCTTCTATCATAATTATATTCATATATTTATTTTACTTGATAGCTTTATTCATAACATAAGAATAATGAAAAAATAATAAAGGATTAACATAGTTACTCTACCATGGTAAATGTAAATGATATAAATCACTAGTTACAAGTGATAATAATCAAATTCATTAATAAACATTGAAAAATATTTATATTAAAAATATTAAAAATAAATTCAAATACGATTGGAAATTACATTAAACAATTATAGGATAATATATGAGATCATTATTGAAAATATTTTGAATAACATACGAAAAAGGATGGGAGAATCCTCTTTATTTAAAAAAGAGAAAAAGATAAGCCCTTTTAAAATGGGTTAAGGGAGAACCCATAACAATCCCAAAGAACTAGATTCACATAGCCTTAAAATGTAGTCGTCTAAAATCCAATAACCCCAAACAATAAACATCTTAAAAATTTCCCCAAAATCAATATCCAATGTTACCCACCCAATCTAGGGTTGCTGATATTTTCATCACCAAGAACACAATCCCGGTGCCACTATGGAGGAACACAAGCACCTACATTCCATTAAAGCTGATAACACCATTGTATCAAATGATTCATAGAAGATACACCAGTGACCCCCAAATCAGAGTTATATCTGAGCCCATTAACTATTTTCAGGTATATGCAACTGAGTTCTAGCACCCTAGAGTATCTTCTCCCCTCCACAAGAGACAACGTTGAGAAACATCATGCCCCTCATTGTCACTTTAAACCTAAGAACGTTTCTTCCCCAAATACCTATTAATCTCCATTGGGCCTTCCACTATCACCTTCTTCTTGAGCCATCCACCCACTATAGCACCCTTTCTATCCCATTCCTAGACCTTCAACCCATAGACCACCACCCGTCAAGACCATCACCTTGCCATTGAAAATCCAACAAGTATCCTGAATAAGAACACCTAAAAAATGACAATCACGGGCCAATGAACACCATCAAACAAGGGTTCTAAAAACCTAGGTAATTCTCGAGTGTATAGATATCCTTTTTGAATAACATAGAAAAGTGTGAAAAAAATCATCTAGGTTTATGAGATGATATTCAAAAAAATATATCAGTTTATGTTAAAAGGGAAGGTAGTTAATGGAAAAAAACACATAGATATAACCATAAAAGATGATAATAAATGGGGTTTAAAAGATTACGTTGATATAATATCCGCTAATGGAATTTCAATTAAGAAAATCCATAAAAATTGTATTATAATATATACCCTAACCAAAAATATTTTCTTATTATGTATTCATTTAACCCTTTAGTATACTAAATATAGAATTATTATGAATATATTCTATAAATATATGTATTCATATCAAACTATGAATAATTACATTATAACATTTAATTATCCATTCATTAATAATTTCATCATTAATATTACCAGTCGAGTGAAAGCTTTTCTATTTTCCTTGCCTGTTTTGGTCTGTTGGTTCTGGGAATTTCAACATTTTCATGGTCTAATAAACACCACAATCATAATTAGAAAATATTTATAATATAAAATAATTATAGAAAAATTTATAAACATTCCAATAATTTGGTTATGAGAAATAAATTAATCCACATTATTGAAATGGTTTTCTGAATGTAGTTATGGGTGATGATTTCACTTATAAATGGTTGGAATGAATAAAAGGACAAAAAAATAACCATTATATACTCATAATTATATTAGAAATAACATATTTTTTTAACTTATTCTAATTATTATCAATTTATATTAGAAATTTAAAATGAATCATATCATTTAATGTGGGTGATAGTCCATTGTTATTCACCAGTGAAATTATGTATTCCAATGCATGGGGTAGTAAATAGGTATATATGATCATAAAATTCCATTGTAATACTATTTTATTTTTTTATAATATATAAACATAAAATTAAATATGATCTCCAATCATGAATGATGATAACGGAAAACGAATCCTATTTTTACGAGGAGGTGGTAGTCCACATGTAAAAATAAGCGGTACAATCATTTCATATTTTAAATAAAGCGGGTCGAAAATGGTTGTCCAATAAATATTATAAAATATAATTATATTAAATATATTTTAAGAACTATATTAATTAAGATATGAAGAATTTAAATGATATATAAGAGGAAATGAACATCCAAAGAGTTAGGGAAGAGGACTAAATCATCCGTGAGAAACATCCATTTGATTTGAATTCAATCCAAAATAGGATGGTATTAGGGAATTATCACATAGACGTGAATGAAGGGAAATAATATAATAAAGATTTTTCGAAGGTATTGGTTGAATTAAAATATTATAATATTTTGAATAATAGATGATAAAAGGTATCCTTATTCAAGTGAGGGGAGATACATATTGAATTAATTATAAGATTTTAATAATATAAGATCATTTTCATGTTAAATTGGTAGAGTATGGTCAATAATATAAAGGTGATATAATATAAGATGAAATATGATAAAATAATAATATTTAGACATGTTTAAGTTGTATTTTTACCCTCATGCCTTTTTTTAACGCATGAAAGCCCCATTGTAACCCTAATGGTGGTAGAAAATTATGTTTCTTTAAAATTTATTATTATATATATTATTATTATATTATATTATATAAATTATACTAATTCAATATATTTAATAATATTTAATATGTTAAATTACTAATATTCATTGTAATTCATTTTAAAATAGTTCATCAAATAGAACAAAAGTATTATTATGAAATGAAAATCTTAAGCATAAAACTAAGATTATATTCATTTAGTGCCACATAAAAACTATTAGAATAATGTTAAAATATTTTATATAAAATATTATTCTAATATTTAAATAAAATACAATATATAAAGTGTTTTTAATAATATTATATAAATACATTATTCATATAAAAATTATTTTTAGAAAATCATCTCTTTTAACCTTCAAATGATTTTATGTCAACTTAAATACGATTAAAACTAACTTATTAAATATATTAATATATAAAAAATAGATATTAATAATTTAATTTCTCTTATCCATTCCCACTAATAATAATTCATTGAGGAAGAAATTAAAAAAATTAGTATTTCATTTTCATGTCATGGTTAGTTTAAACTTGATGTTTCTTATAAAAAAATTAATCAAATATGTAAATTTTTTTAAAAGATAAATTTATTATAAATTATCTTGGTGTTACAATATAACTCCGTTTTAATAATTTACTTATTTTAATTCAGTCAATCTGACACAAAACATTAATTATAATTCTTCTTCATCACATCCATGGTTTACCATATTTTATCCAAAAAAGTATGGCTTCACAAATAGAAATTTATATGGGTAGTTGTCTTGTTTCACCAAAAAATTATCCCTTTAATCCATAATTTATACTGGTTGTTCCTCATCAGGGATAAAATGTATCCCCTTGACTCTCGTTACACATTACTAATTTTTAAATTTTTATATATGTAAAATATAAAAATGATCACAATACATAATATCGATCTGTTTAGTAGGCTTGGAAAATAACATGCATACATGATTCCGATATTTTATTGGAAATAAAAAAATATCATAATAAATATTATTTCCTCTATGGTATTATTCATAACATCATTCTATGTATCATAGAGAAAGGAAAAAACATAATGGGTGAGATCGTATGACCGATAAATATTTTGTATTGGAGAATATATCATGAGTTAATAGGGTATGGTTAATATAACTTATAGGATATTCAAAAAAAATTCCATTAAATAAACCACATAAATTTAAGTAATTTTCCTTGATAATATTGGAATAAAATTCACATGAATAATAGATGCATAATTTTTTATTATGTAAATTTATGAATCAATACATTCATTAACATTATATTTAGGAATTGAAAAAGTTATCATAAATAAATCCATTAATTCCACTAAACCAATACATTATTTTTAATAAATGGGTATGTTTAAAACATATAACCATCTTATTCAGCCACTTATTTTTCTTCTTGTAACATATCGATGCATCAATGGTCAATATATAAGTTGTCCCCATCCACTTCAATTCAAAACAAAACATGAATAACCTGAAACCTCAGTACCCGATAGGGCACTATCAGGGCTTGAAAGAAAATCCCAATCCCCATATGTTGGTTACTATAACCAAGGAATGGATAATCTATCTGAGTTAATGATTTATTACAAATAATTAACAATCAATACATAATAGTGAATTAGAAAACATTGAATTGTTGATATGCCAAACACTCCTCTAAGAGAAAAGTGTACCCCAATAAGACATTTAAATATACAAGATAAATATATAATCCAACAAGATGAAATAGTATCCATCAATACTAAAAATAGGAATCTATTCAAAATTAGTGAATCCAAAATCCATCCGTCACTACTACAACCCAAGGTCCTATAAATCAAACACATTTACAACCACTAAGTGAAATTTTAATTTTCATGGACCTAGAATATCATAATATTTAATTTCTTGAAGGAAATTGTAGGGTGTGAGAAAAATGTCATAGTTAGAATCAAAAATTTTTATAAAAGTATTTCTATACAAAATAATCAATTAATGCTTCAATTTAAATAATGGAATGGTGTAAAAACACATTTTTCTACTTTTATTCAAACATGTTTTAATGTTTATTAAATGTAATGTATATTAAAAATAAGAAAATTGAACATTTAAAATAAATATAAGGGATTCAATAAAATATTTCTATTATCACTAGCATGTAATAATCACATAAAGAAAATGAACCATGGTCACATGCCTAGAGATTAGTTAGGTCCCATCCTCAATTTCCTATAACTTCTTAGTAAATCAATCATGGATAATGACGTGACCACATTCATAATGCTTGGACTATAAGGATAGAATCAATTGACACCACATTATGGAATATCATGATAAAAAAATTTAGTTATAGTTTTCAAACAATACATTACTATGGGATCATCGTATTAGTGTGTATACTGTAATAAACTACAAAATAGATAGGAAAACATGTGTTTTCAATAAGTAAATCACATTAACAACATTATTTTATATTTAAATCATTATTCATAGCTCAAATAACGAATATGAATATTCATTATTCCATTTTAGTTAGTAAATCATATGTTTTCATCATATTCAATAATTTTAAATCATATTTTATTTGAATCCATTATAAATGATATTAAATAATTCCTCTAAATAATTTCTCATTTAAATCTATTTTAGAAAATAAAACCATTTTATCGAAGGAATTTAAAAATTATTTATTTTCACAATTAATTTTCTTTTTGAAACAATATAATTCAAATAAATTTAAGGCTCTAAATTCTATTGATAATACAATTAAAATTTAGGAATAAATCAAGGTTTTCATTTTATGGAAAATCCTTATGGAAATACCTACCTTTAATTGCATGCTTAGTCAATCACACAAATAAAAAACTACTAATAGAGTGTCGAATAAGATAATGAAAAACGAATAATGGTTAGGATTACAATCAATAAAATCAAGTTTTAGAACAACCATAACCCTAAGGAACCATTAATCACAAATAAATACCAAGGATAAGAAATTAAGACTCTAATGCAAGGAGATGACCATGACCAGAGGGGGAGAAATTGCCTCCACCATCACATCGATTAAAGATGAATTGTGTTGTATGATAAAAAATACCCTATAGAATGCCACTAAAATAAAATAGGTTTAATTATGATTTATTACCAGTTTTTTAAGAAAAAATTGTTATTGGATGAGGACCTTAATTACAATTTTGTGTAATTAAAAATATGTTTACACTAATTATCTGGTTAGGACAACAAATTTTATGAAAACATTAACTCATATTTGGATTCAAAATAGTGTCACTTGGTTATAGAAGTATGTTAGAAAACCCAGGATTAAGTAGGGGGCTCCCTCCTAGTCTTTTGAAAATAGGGATCATAGTTTGGAAACTGTATTTTGAAACCACGTACCAGCCCTGGTCTCCCCAAAATCCAAAGACACATTGTTTTAGGGTGAGGATACAAATTTTTCTCTAACCATGTACCCCCTCCAGAAACTCATATCAATTAAAACCGTTTAATTTTACAACCCTCATGGTTTTCTCTAACTATATGGCAACTATGAATAACCTAAAAATAAGAAAAAATTTCAAAAAATCACTAAAAGAAACTCGAGATAAGATCAAAAAAAGGATGGTAAAACAAAGTATTTAAGTTAATAAAAGCTGTTAATGGAATTTTTCAATCTCACCATGAAAAATTATTTATAACCCTAGAAATAATATAAAAAAGTATCCATATTAAAGATATGTGGATATTTATCTCTTATTATTTACTCAAAATACCATGTCTTTAGAAAATTAGAAGCATCTTGGAAGAACACCTGAACTAGAGGTATGATATGTCCATGAATAATCTTCATCTCAAAATGAATAATCCAAACTGACTGATCAGCTATGAATAAATTTGGCTCCATACAAAGGTCCTCCTAAAAAATATGATATTGGTTGGAGAGACACTTTCTACATTATTACACTTGAAAGTTTTTATTAATCCATGAAAATCGTGGTTTTAATCATAAATGGTAAGAAACCATTCAAATATTATCAAAATTCTAAAATTATCCGATATATATCGAATTATGATTTTCTTATTCTATAGGATGTAATTGACTAATCCATAGTGAAAATATAAAATACTCTCAGAAACAAAATAAAAAGCTAAATTGAGTTAAATTTGTCCATCATAGGATTTATACTGGATCTATGCATTCCCCATTTTCTAATGATTCAAATGAATCTCTTCCATGATAACATAGAATAAACCAGGAACAATAAAGACGTTTCTACAATATCTAAGACAAAAATAGAGATTTTCATAGATGTACATAAAATTCCTAAAAGGGTTCCATCCATATATAAGAATGATATATATATTTTTGGAAATCACATCTAGTCCCTTGTAGAGGTCCCAAGATCTACTAATTTCCAGAATTCATACACTGATCATATATTAATGTTTTTACAAATATCATTTTGTTTCACATCCATATGTAGATGATATAAAATTCTCAATCTAACATGGGATCCCATAACCCATAGAGGACTATCAAAAAATGAGAATTGAATCGTCGACGTCTTTCAGAAACAATAAGTGATGAAACTATTTTAAAATTGATGCTCTTCTACAAATAAAAGCTAAATTTTCATAAATACTTGTTATATCAAGAATTTGAATAATGTGATTTTATTTGGTCATTTTATCAACCACTACCCATATCGTATTATTTCCTTGAGTGGTACATGGAAGTTGAAACACAATGTACATGAAATCTCATCCCACATTCATTTTAGTAGGTGAATGTGTTGAAGAAAACCATGTGGATTTGGGTGCTCTTCCTTGACATACTAATAGATATTATAATGAGAAATAAAAGAAGATATGCCTCTTCTCAAACATATCCACTAGAATCATCATCCCAAATAATAAAAAATAATCATGGTTCAATGGTGTATAACACAATTGGAATAATGGGAAACCCATGTAAGATATTTTCTCATGGGACATTGTGTGATTTAATGGATATATAAGCACAATATACTCTTAGAAGATAATAAACACTTTTCAATAGTATCCTGACAAAAATATAGTCCCTAGGGTAATATATTTTAGAATCATGTTAATTATCAATATGAAACATATTGAGAATATTTTAGTCCAACTAAATTATTTTAAGAACAATCATGGTCCCCTCCTCTCAAACTCACTAATGAATATGATAAAATTGATCCATAAAATGGTAATATCAAAAGGATAATATCATTGTTTGGGTTGCCGATTTCATATTAAAGGCATCAACAATGATATTACACTATTGAAGGGTGTATGAAATGTCTAAATCAATGGATTATAGGTTACCAACCCATATACTATTTACGAGATTCTTATATTTTTCTGAGAAGTTAGAAATTAGGATTTTTAATTATAATAAATGATATACCTTTACAATGAAAGACAATTTTTATAAATCTTATGACCATGTATCATAGATCTATGTTCATGATCATGTAATGGATAACTCTTCTCATGTTTCCTTATCTTTCGGGAACCATAAGCCCCATGTGATGACTAATAATGAGAAAAATGCTGAAACCAAATACCTTATGTGTCACCAAAGACCACTTATCCCTACCCAACATCTTGAATATTAAAAAAGGGAAAAATTTAAAAGAAGATTCAACTCATCAATGGAATACTATAATTTCATACCCATAATAACATTGAGTATTTCTGGGTGAGGGCATTCAACAGATAAACAATTATTGAGAAATAATTAATTAACCAATAAATATACCGAATTAATCCCAATAATATTAAATTAATTATAACTTTTCATGGTTTTATACATAAAAAAACAAACATAAACTTATTAGGATATAATATTATATAGTGATTGGGACCACACATCCCAGTACAATCATATCCCATCATTAGAAATTACATTTCCATTGGCTGACTCAAATTCGATGATGTATCAAAATTTCAAGAATAGATCTTAAACGACTAAAGTAATCTTACATAGTATTAGATTAATCCATATTATCATCCTAAAATTACAACATGAATGAATTGATACACTAAGGAAATATCATATTCACCTGTTCTGTAAAACCCTTAGGATCATTAGTTATAAGAAAAGTCATAAAAAGGTCCTTGTAATAGACATATCTACTTAGAAATTTAGTGTTCTAGAAATTAGAATCATTAATACTTTTATAGAGATATAGTTCCCAAATATCATTAATTAAGAACCACTTCTACCCTTTTACATGATAAAAAAGTCACCAATATGATGCAATTTATTATTATTTTCCATTCCATTTTATAATTCAATATCTGGTAATCAACACAATGGGAAAGGGTCACATCAACATTCAATGAAAATAAAATTGCCACTTTCCAATGAGTCACACTAGGGATAATTAATCATTTAACAAAAATAGATAATTAATTCACCCATTTCAAATAGTTTCATACGGTTATATAAATAAGTTTTCTAACTCGTACAAATTCAACTGAACACTCTACATTCCTCACTGGTGGAAAGCTGTAAAAGTCATATTAAAAAATTTTAGGAAACTAAATGAATATTGGGTGGATATAATAAAAAATAGATTGTTGGACTAGGTAAAAATAAAGTAGATATATATTCCATACCAACTCTAGAAGAGAGGGTCCACATCCATAAGACCATTGGTCTGATTCTCTCTAAAAATTAAAGTACACCGAATTGAGGGTCGTAATAGAGACCCACCAAGGATAAAAGAAAATCTATTATTTATGTGAAATAATCAAATCCATACCAGGAATAATATCTATGTGTTTCACATATGGAACTACAAAAACCCAATTGATCTCAGTCTTTGATAAATAATAAGCTTATGAAGTCCATCATAATACCTTCTCCTTTATCATTATGATGGGTGTAGTAATATCAATGCCACAAGGAATAATTTCCAAAGTAATGATTTATTGTCTCACAATGTGTGTTGATATGAATGAATGATATTAAATGGTATCAAATGTTTCAATAATTTAAGATAAATCTATAGTTATGTCACCATTCACTATCACTGAACCTACATTAACTTCTTCTAGATACTCACCCATGGACTACATAATCATATTTATGGATGAAAAGAGCTTGAATACATTTTTTCATGAATAAAAAAACACTAAAATAGTGCCTATAAGTTATGACAGGCCTAAATCACTATCCAATGAAGAAAATATAGGAAAAAACATCTTCCTATGTCATGAGTGACTGCACAAACAATATTTTTTTATTTACACCATATAAAACTAATTTGAATGCATGAACATTATACATTGAATGCAATCAAAAGGTTTTAAAATAAAATATATATGTTTATAATGATTCATACTATCATGATCTACCACAAGACACATAAATATTAATCTTCCCTTAAAAGGAACGAATTGAACTTAAACTGGAAATTGGGGGAACTTATGTCAATACTAAAATAAAATCCATTCTGAGAACATCCATCAATGCTCTATCTAGAAAATAGGAATAATATGTTAGAATTAACATGGAAATATAAGATCAAATATCATATCTAAAATCATATATAGTATCTTTCCTTTAGTTACTCATTTGATATTACCAAAGAAGAAATATAGGCATGTTCAGTAAAGAAGTTTACATAATGAGTCATGGTTTTATCACCTAGTTCGAGGCTTAGAAATTCCATTGATTTTTTCCAAACCGTAAAATTTGGATAAAAATAATAAATTAAAACATATCTAATGTATTTAAACTCTATGAATTCATGATTCTTCATAATAGACATAGAATAAAACCACCTCCTTCTAGACCATTAAAGATTAAATGTAACACCCTTTAACTTTATTGAATCTAGAATTTAAAAGAACCCAAAAATCCTCCTAATATCTTTCATCCAATAAAATAACTCTATAATATCATTAACCCACTTTAAGTTTAGAGGATTATACCATAGAAACATCTTATCATGATCACTGGTTTCATCCTTTCATGTTTCCATTAAAAGAGTATGAACTGTAATGGGGGAAAGTACCTATCCTAGATATTTGGTTTTGTGCACCACTATCTCCATAAGTTTATGATAAAAGTGAACATTTTCTTATCTTGGTTCATTATAAGATCACTCTTAATCTCAATTTTAATTCATTTTTTGGGGTATGGTTCCACAGAACATCATCAACCAACATGAAAACCATAGAAAGGGTTCTAAGATCAGAAACTCACTCATGATATATAGAAATATAAATTCTATTAGATATAGTTTATTTATATGGATTTAAAAATATTATGATCAATATCATAAATTAAAAATAAATAGATCAATTTATTCACCATGGGAATTTTTTCTAAAATACCCATGTTTTCTTAAGTATCACTATGACAATTCTTGGCTATACACTCTTTTGTAAACTATCCCTTAAATCATAAAAAAACTATATTTATTATAAAATGACATCCCAAACTAGATAAAATATAAATTAATGATTATAAATATGGATCTAATAATTTTTTTTGATCAAAATAAACTTCCTTAGTACATCAGTTCCCAAACATGAATAGATACAGGCTGAAGGGAGTTCCTAATAAGCTTGAGGTTTAGAATTTCATTAAGGTATCCACAAACAATTATACTGAATGATTTTAACCTTAAATGAAAAACTAAATATATAATAAGGATTTAAAAAAAAATATCTAGTGTGAGAAAAAAATGTCTAAAGGAGAAAATAGTATCACAAGTAGCGTGATAAATATTATAAAGAAATATATCTTTCAAAAATTGTGATACAATATCCATCAAAATAGAAACTCAAAATTTCTATCCAATGGGTGGATCGAAGCTCCACCATTCACCGTCACAAAACAATGTCCCATGAATAGAATATTCCTTTAACCTAAAACTGAAATATTACCTTTTCCAAAATATGAAATTAAATAATAATAAATTCATGAAGGTAAAGGTAGGGTGTGAGAAAAAAATAATATACAGTTCTGTAAAAAATAATACAATTTTGGTTTAGTCTAAATAACGGAATGGTGTTTAATTTTTTTTTTCATATTTCCAGTCACACAGGATGTTATTTCAAGTAGATGAAATGTATAAAAGAAATTACTAAATGAACAAAAAAAATGAAAATATGTATTTGAAAAAATTAGTTCTGTAATAATTTTCATGTTATAATAAAATAAAATAAAATAAGTAAGATCATATATCTAGATTGTATTTATTTATCGGATCTAGGATCCCCACACTACTAATTCATCCAATGTTGGATCGAGGTGTGCACAAATCCCAAGTTATGAGGCCATTATTATAGAATCAATAAATATATCATTGGGTAATATCATGAAGAACCTATTTTAGTTAGTTATATCATAATAAATCCATTTATTTAGTATTAGATCCCTAGTTTCATGTATTGACCGACCCCTAATTAACCATTATCACATGTTCTTTCAAATAATAAATCATTTTGAAAAAATTATTTTCCAATTGAGTTGATCATTTACTATTGAAATACTATATTTCATGTTTCAACATTCCATATCAATTTAAAAACAAATCAAATATTTAAATAATATTAATGCATTACCAAATCAATGTTCATTTAAATCAATATAAATCAACATCCTATAATGTCATTAATCCACTTATCATTTCAAATAAAAAATCAAAAAATGAAAAAAAAACATCAATACCATTAGAAGTGGGTATTGTTTCACAATTCCATACCATTTGAAACAAAAATAAAACTCATTTTAAATCATGTTTTTGAAATAATTTGATAATATATTTCATATCAAGAAATAAACATATATATTTTTTTTTTGGAAAAATACATATTTAACCACACAACATTAAGAAATATTTTAATCAATAAACCTTATCAAGAACTGCCAATAAGGAGTTGAAGGTGATGATGATCATGGATTAATTCCTAGAATTATAATTCATCAAATTAGGTTTTAGATCCACTAACAATATGGGAATTTATTACTCTTAATGATAGAGAGAAGAGAAGAATGGGGACCCCAAACGAAAGATACCACTATTATAGGTGAGGGATCAATCACATCCCCCAAAAATATAATAGGATGTGAAAGTGGTTATATGACAAAAAATTATATCTTGATTCACTTAAATATATAAAGGATCTAATTAGGAACATTTATGAGGTATTTATAATTTTTAATGGGAGGTTTATGTCCTCAATTACATGTTTCATTGGATTAAAAATATCATCAAAAGGATTAATATGTTTGGAAATATAGTTAGTAAAAACAATATATGATTACAAGGATTAAAGTGAGTGTTGTAGGGTTTGGCCACATGGAAATAAAAACCGACCCCAACAATGTGATCCCTTTTATACTATTTGGTAATGGATGAATGGTTTGCCTTTACAGTTTGGATATTATGTGCCAACATTTCCCTCCCCAATTTTCAATGAATAATTTTTTTTGGGGTAGGATACATGGTTCACAATAATAGTTAACCCCCCATATAACCATATAACAAGGCACATTTTTTATTATTCCAAAACACAATGTTTTCCCTAACTATTCACCAAACTCCCAAATCCATAAAAACACTAAAACTTTACAAAAACCAACCAGAAAATAGAACCAAACAAAGATTATCAATAAACAATGAGCAACCTAAATGTCACTAATGAGATTTCACATAATATGCATTTCATTTTAATTTATCTTATTTTTAATGATCTATAAATTTCATTCAAAAATTCATTTAATTTAAATAACTATTAGAATTAAATAAACCATGTTGAATAAAAATATTTCCCTATAAAAGTTAAAGACAATATTAATATTATTACGTAGACAACAATATATTGTGTTGGTATATAGTTCATATATTTTCGATGTAATATAAATGATAAAACATTTAAACCATGATATTGAAAATATTGATATGAAGGAGAGATATAATCATTAATGAATAATAGTGGGTGACAGAGTACATGATCACATGAAAATTAATCATATATAAAATATATTATGCAAATATCAATAAAGGATTATTGAATACCATCAATTAATCATAAATGAATTTTTTTTAATAAATGTAATCCATATAAAAAGTAAATATAATAAAATAAATTAAACAAAATTCCAATAAACATCATGGAAGAACAATGTTATAAATATAACTCAAAATTCTTTTAAATAATTTAATAGAATAATAACCCTTTGTTTTAAAAGTTGAAATACAAAATATATAAATATTGATAATAATATATTTATTAAAAATAACTATGTTATCATTTAATGGAATCATTAATGTGATTGAATTTTTTGATAATTAAAAATTTTTTCGAATAGAAAATTTTACAACAATGATTCTATTCACACTTTTGTTAAAATTAACTATATTTTGTATTTTAGAAAAAAATATTCCATGAAACAATATGTAGATAAATTAAATTATTAATGAAAATGACATTATTTAATAACTATATTTTAAATATCATTATACTTAAAACATTTATATTATCCTTATAATCGTTGAAAAAGAGTTCGATGGAAAACTTTAAAATATTATTTTTAAATTAATAAACCATATATATATCATACTTATTGAGTACTGTGCCAAAAATATAAGAAATTGATTTTGAAAAATTATATCGAAAACATAACCATTGTATAATAAAAATTTTTGGTTTTAGATATAAAATCATATAATATTTAAAAAATAAATGTGTTAATGTACAATCTCAAAAAAAGGTGGTTGTATAAGAATTATATTTCCATGCGTGTCTTCTATGTTGAATGTGTTTTATTGACATGTATAATAAATTTTAGTTTTTTAAATAAGTGAATAATTAACTTTTCTATATATATTAATTTTTTTATGGGGAATATATAATCATATCTCATTTATTCATGGAATATATATTTATAATATCATCAATATATGGTTATTAAATTTTTATAATAAAATTATGTCATTATATTTTCAGTTTTTAAAGAATTTAATAAATGGTTCAACGATTTGATGAATATAAATAGTTTCTTAAATATAAGTTTTATTCAATATATTTAATTTTAGAATATTAGATTCATGGAGGAAAAATAAAACTAAGTGATATCGTTTCACGGAGGTGGTAGTCCACACGTACACACGAGCTACATATTCATATTAAATTGAATGGAAGGCTAAGAAGATAAACGATGTTATACATTTTTATAATCATAATTACTTCATAAATAATATATATTCATGATTAAGACAATTATATCCATCTATGTAAAACAATGATGGAAAAAATTACACCTCTACATGGAGATGGTAGTATGTTTGGATAGACGAGTAGTATATAATTTTACCTAGGATGGATAGAATAAAACTAAGGGTTGTTCCTCTAGAATAAAATAAATAAATTATATGTTAGATAAGGATGTTATTATATGAATATAGTTATTTAATATTTGAAAAATGTAATCGAGGATATAAAATGAAAACACTTAGTTTAGAGTTAAAACTATTCTTCATAAAACCACCTTTAGCATACAGATTAAAACCTTTAATATTGACCTTTAATGAAATAATATTGTCTATTTAATGGGTAAGAAATATTTTAAGGGATATTGAAATGAAATTGTGGAGCTATGTGGCTCATTAGTACTGACTAAATGTGGAGAAGTTATGCCATTATATATGTGGGAGAATGGACACATTCTAAATCACATAAATAATGAAATTTAATAAATATAAAATTCATGTCCATTTAAACCAAATGAACATTATAACGACATTTTGACACAATAATTACTAAAAAACATCAACCAAAAAAAATTATACACGTTTATGTTTTATTTTAAAATATTTATTTGGGTTAACAACCTCAGTAATTTGTTTAAACACTATATTGGTAACAATGTTTTTGGACATTAAGTGTCATAGATTTATTTATAAGGTGGGTGTCGAACCAAAATGGTCATTAAATTACATTTTAGACCATTTACTATACAATTTTCATATTTTTTTTAATAATTTAACAAAATATTTTTTTCATAAAATATCATATGGGTCATTTTTAGTGAATATTCACTTAATTTGACTTCAGATTTATCAAGAAAACAAAGGAAATAGAAAAAAATATTTGAAAATAATTGTACATAATAAATGACAATTAAATTAGTTTCATTCCACAATTCATCCAAATCACCATAAATTTATTATTATTTAAAACCATTTACATTTAATAATTTATCACATTGACAATAATTGTATCAATGTTGTGTAACCGTTCAATTTAATAATCTCAACAAAACAATTAAAAAAATTACCTAATAATAATGTGTTTATATAAAAAATAAACGTTAAATTTTATTTTCAAAAAATATTTTCCAAATTAAATTATATGATAAATATTAAAACGAAAGGACTGAAAATTTTCATTTATTATTTACATACTATAATATAGATATTTTTATCAAATTTAAGTGGAAATAAATTTCCAATATAAATTATTGGTTAGTTTTTTCTAAAATATAATATCTTATAAATTAATTTCATTTTTATAGAGATTGATATGTCATATCAAATTGTTATAGCTTATTTCTACCCTTACTGAGGTTATAAATATTTACCATAGATAATATTAAAAATAAACTAAAAATAATAGGGTTCTATTTAAAAAATTTGATCCATCTAATTTTAAATATGGAATCCTTATTTTTTTAATTCAATATCTACTATCTTCATAAATAATTTTTTTTATAAATTATTATACCAAAATGAAACTGAGTTTTTAAATAATTTTGTTTTTGAGTATAAGAATGAACCTACACCAAAATAAAATATTATATTGATTACTATTTAATTAAATAGATTATTTGAAATAAAATTTACAATACAGTAGTTAAAATAAATAAATATAATAACTCATTTAACATACGTGAATTATTTTAAAAATATGATTGTTATACAAAAATAGTAATTTTCATTATTCACCCAAATTTAAATCTCTTCAAAAAAATATCAAATTTTTTCCAAATAATATTATAAAACGATAACTAAATAATGTATATCCATTTTTTATGTAATGCTATAAATGATAATGAAATTAATTAGGATTCCCATGAATGATATTCAATGATGAACATTTTTAATTAATATATATGTTTGATGCCTAAAATAACTTTTCTAAAAATTGGGTACTTATTTTTGATGTATGAATCAATAAATTTGAATTATAAAATACATTTATATATATATTTTATAAGGTTTTTAGTCATACTAATTCCAATAACTAAAAGAACAAGTTTATCATATAATTATTTTAATAAAAATATTTCACAGTTTCATTATTCACTATACAATGTGTGTTACATGTTATCGATCATAACAATATTCCTAGTAGAAAATAAAAACATCAACCATGGGGTATTACATTCTTCCATCCTTATTGAAATTTTTCCTTCAATATTTTAATTATTTTATTCTTTATATAATATAATATGTTTATAAAATTAGATTTTTATTTCACAATGGTCTTTAATTTCTAGGGTATGACCAGTTCATTTACCTATATAAGACGTTTTCTTTCAAATATTTTTTCTAAAACATTCCTTGGAATATGAGTACCAAATTTCACATAAGAATCCGCATATTTCCCTTCCTTTTTCTTATCATTGATTAAATCCTTTACTATTTGCCTAAAAAAGCACATACAATCTAATTACATGATTTATTACAATTACATCATAATTATTTCATTCTCCAGTGTTAATAAACATTAAAATTATTGATATTATTTTTACTAATCACTAAAATCAACTTTTAATCGATTGTATGATCTGAAAAATTACAAAAATCCATCCCTCCTGTCTTGATCTGAAATGGCCAGTAAACCAAAAATAATAATTAATATGAATAGTCATTCTTGATAATTAATCTCATAACTCTTAATTGATTTTTTTTATTTAATACTACTTATATTTTTTTTATTAAATTTGAACCTAAAAATTAAAAGGTATTGATAACAAATTCATCGAGAATCATATAATTTTTTTATCCAAAAAAAATTATCAATCAAATATTTATATTCCCTAATTATATATTCGCAAATAAATTACAAGAAATTATTGTAAGCATCACTAAGGGTTAAATTTCAATTTAAAATAATATATTTATTGGTTATGTATACATTCTTCAATAAATTCCTATAATGATATAATAAAAAATATCACGCTAATTGATACCAATCATAACATGTTTCTAAAATTTATATTATCTATGTTTCCATACTACTTAATAATATAAGAACATTATATAGATTATTTCTCATAATCCTTATTACAAACTATGATTGATAAATACCACAACATATTAATCAAACCATCTACAAATTAACTATAATTAACATGAAAAACATTCCTTACTTGTTACATTCATACATGAGGTATTTTATAAGAGATACATTATTCATAGAAAGGACAATTAATATTACATACATAGAGACATTATTACAAATAAAATAAACCCCATGACATTATATTTTTACTTATTATCATATAAATCATTTTTTTAAGATCATCATGAATGATTCTAAAGTGATTCTCATTATCTTCGTAATAAATAGATCATTTTTAGGATATCGATAATAAACTAAATTATTCAGGAATACGTGATTCTTGGGGAATTAAATTTCATATTTCCACATGAACATAACATTAAATTAGTTGAAATTAATATATTTTTTTTCTTTTTGTTGAAATTATGATAATGATGAAATTTTTCAATACACTTGTGAAAAAATGAAATTCCCTTTAATTATATAACAAATTATTTCCTCTCATTTTATAACATGTGGGATTATGAATCTTCTTCCTTTTAATGTGTTTATCTCATAAGCATTAATGAAACTCTACTTCTCTATTAATTTTAAATGACTCGGTTATGGTAATTTTTTTCATAGATGAAGATAGTTTTACAAGAATCACGAAGATATAATTAATTATAGAATCATTTTTGTTATATTTATCCATGCTAAAAATTTTATAAATTACATACCGAGTCAGTATCCATAATATTTCAATTATATACATAGTTTTAAAACCTAATGTCTTAACATTGTCTATAGAGTAATCCCTAAAGTAATGATATGTGTGGATTCCCTTTCTTTTTATAGGTTCCATTACTAAATAAATTCACTCAAATAGTTACAAAAAATGAATAATGAATTCCGATCCATTTATTAAAGAAACTATAATGTTATAAAAAATTAACGGATTATACTAATTATAGTGGTAATTATATCAATGAAATATATAATCTATAATTTTTCTATGATATTTTCATAGATAAAAACTATAGAACCCTGAATATGAAAACCTAGATTTGATGTTAACACTATTAAACTAGTATAAGATAAAAGGGATCACATTGTTTTGTTTTTCATTCTTGGAAAACTAGATATATAAATTATTCCAATACTAAATTGTAAATATATAAAATCATAGAATAAAAAAGATTCATTCATCTATGAAATCAGTCATCATACCCTTATTCATATCCTAATGAAAGTAAAAGAAATAAAGTATGATATTATATGATCAATAAGAATTATATATATTGTAAGCTATATATATTAAATATGGAATAATCCATAAAAAATACTTTTAATCAAAATAAATTCCATTCAATCAGCCCATCGAGTTCAATGGACATCCGTCTCTAATATCATAATAATAATAAAATGGATTTGCAAATAGAATTCTTAATAATATATATTCCCAAATTTAAGTATTCATAATCATTCCATTGAGGTCTCAAAAAATTTATCAGGATTATTACCATTATGTCATATCAATGAAGACACTATTCTTAATAAATATGTATGTGTACACTAAATTAATATATAATATGATCAAATATTTCCTCTCATGAGATATATTTATCCATTGAGGGGATATTTAGAATTAGGGAATTTTCATTAAATGCAGGTTCTATCCATTCTTTTTGTATGTAATTTTCCATTCAATTAATTAATAAATTTCATTACAATAGATAAATCATTGAAATTAGAACAAGAAAATAGAAGATGAATATTTCCATTTTAAATAAGATAAGTTTATTGATAATATTCCATCAACTAATGCCATATATAAGTGTGTTATATAGGTGAAGAGTCTTCAATATAATATAAAATTTATTTAATATAGTCCTAGATATTTTATGTGTTGACATTTAAGAGAAGTATAATGTCCAATGAATAAAGGCTAGTGAAATAGTAAATGATCACAATGTAGATAATGATCTCAAAAGGTGTAATAAATTATTAATAAAGGATTATTAAAAGCAATTGATTTAAGAGAAATTATTGTTTTTTAAAAACCAATCCCTTAGTTAATAAAATGGAACAAATACCTTAAAAATAACTTATTTATATAATCACATATGAAGAAAATTGTAATTTTCATTTAACTTATTTATTCCATTAAAAATAGAAAAAAAATTTCATTTAAAAATAAATTTAAATAATAATTCAATGAATTTTAGAAAAAACAATTTCATAAAAAAATAAATATGAAAGAAATTATGAGAATACTAAAAAAATTACCAAAAACACCAAAAGTACCACATTTTAAAAAAAATATCAATTTATAAAAGTTAATTTTGGTTAAATGGGTATTAAAATGAATTCAAATAATCATTGTATTTTAAATATGAATACTCTTCAATCATTTAAATTAACCAGAATATAGAAGAAAAATTAATTGGAATAAAATCCTTAAAAATAAATTTTAAGAAAACTCCCTCACATATGACTTAATTCTTTATTATTGACCAAAAATGATATTAAATAGTAATGAAAATAGTAAACCCAAAAATAAAATAGTGTAGGAAATAATATACCTTTTAAGAGATTATAATCATATAATTTTCTTAATGGTCATTTTTACATAAACAATCATAAAATAAAATAATATTGTAAAAGAAATACATTAACATGTGTCATTGCATAGTAATAAAAGTATGGAAAATATATTATATTAATTTATTTTTATTAAATAATTTATTGACATCCATTTTCATCTATATTCCATTTTTAATGGAATTTTTATAATCATTTGATATTTATTAATTAAATAACGGCTTTATAATTCTACCAAAACAGATAATGTAGTTAATTCATAAAAAATATTCCATTATATTTTCCATTTTTTATATTATTATCAAATGGTTCCAAATTATACTTAATCTTATTAATTCCATGAATATAATTTCCCTTAATTATCTTCAATTCTATGATCCACAGTGAATTTTGGTAATAGAAAAAAGGATTACATTACTTCATGGATATAGTAGCTTAAACATATATACGAGCGATGTTATCATTTTCCAATGGATGAAATGGTACCAAGATAATAAATAAATTATATTTTTAAGTAATAATTGTTTTTTAAAAATACAATATTTAATCATTAATTTTTTCTATTATAACTATCCATGCCAAACAGTTATGAAAATATATTACACTGTTACAAAGAGATATTAGGTTGTACTTATGTATGATCAATGTTTTATTTTTCCAAAGGATTAAAAGGTTTTGAATAAGTATTTTTTCTCAATAGAAATAATATTTATGTATAAAGAAGGTACATAATATATTATATGAGCACGTTCATGGAATATTTTAATAAGGTAGATGAAGAAAAAATGATTACATGGTTATATGTAATACCTATTATTCATAAAACCACCTTGGACTTACACCTTAATGCAAGTATGATACACAATTGATGAGATTAGTTCCCCTATTCCATGGATAGGATGAGTGGTATGTGATTTGGGTAAGGAATATTAGAGCATGTTTTCTTAATTATCATGAATATGATAGTTTAATTGATGAGATTTTATATATTTGGGAATGAAAAAAATGTAATTAATCTAATAGTGTAAGTATAATAGATTACATAATCATGAAATGTGGTACAAGATATAACAATTATAAACTATTTAATTAAACATTTTAAAAAAATAATCAATAACATTTATACATAATTATTTTTCTTTCTAAATCTTATCTTTGGGATTAAAATTCTCACTGACTTTTTTAGCCTTAATGGTGGTAAAACATTTTTATCCTTCAATGTAGTCCAATTTACATCCATGGTGGAAAGAGGGTCACAATTGGGCCATATATGAAATTAAAAACACTTTCCCATACCAAATAAATTCCATAAATATTTTTTGGATTTTTAAATCACATAATAACATATTGTTTATCAATAGATGTCCTTAATGTATTTTAAGGGACTATTAATTGATTTAAAATATTTCAATATGATGATTGGATTATAATATAAACACATTAAACACTAATTATACATTATAATTACCTATGAAATTCAAAGAATTACATAATTCATGAAAATAATCTCAATAACATATTTTTAGTATCTTTTATCTTTATTTTTTCTACTACTTGCACAATCACTCCATCAGTGTTGCAAAAAAATATTAATAAAATTATATCATAAATAAAAATTAAAAAATTTAATACATTTAAAAATGTATTTATGTTCATTATAACCAATTATGTAAATTAATAACATCTTTTTATCCCAATGAAAACATATTATAGACATTTAAAGAAGGAGAGTTTCATTTTTTATTTTTTTCATAATTAAAAATATATATGCGATAATGAAAGGAATGTTGTAAGAAATTTTAAAATTATTCAATTATTATTATTATTTTCTATAAAAATAAGAACTAAAATAAATACAAGTTTTAGGGGTAATTTTTTCCCTTACCAAATTATTTCAACCCAATTCTATAAATTTTACACTTATAGTTGTGGGAAAAATTTACCACAATTACAATTCATAATGTCTAAACAGTAAAGGGACATATTGAAAAGATTTTAGAATTGTGATTTAAAATATTTAATCAGTGTTTCATGATTATATTTATAAAAGTTAAATAATTTATTCTTAATATTAATGCATAAAATGCAACAACAACCTACCTGTAGAAAATGGAGTTTATAATAAAAAAGTTAATCTAACCAAAAATTAAAATATATTATTTGATAATGAGGAATTATTTATATTGTTATTAACAAAATGAATCTTATGTTACATTAAAATCAATTTAAAAATATATTTTAACATTTATGTAAATTAATTTTAAAAAATAAATGCAATTTTTCTAAAAATCATCATTTTTAATATTAAGTCATGGTAAAATATTATCAAAAAAAAACATAATCCAATACATGGATGATAATTTAAAAATTATATGAATATTTTTAAATAAAAAGTAAAAATAATAGAAAAAATCATTACATTATCTATTCATAAAATTATATAAAAATCATTATTGAAAAAATATATTATTGAGGAAACAAAGAATTTTTCGAATATTGAGTATGTTATTATTTTATATTATCAATAAAATTTAAATTACATAAAAACATTATACAAAAGTTTCTAAATATTGTTTCTCTAATTATTTCCTACCAAAAAAATTTATTGGTTATAATGTGCATATTTAAGGAATTTTTTTTGCCTTGATTATTCTTTATGTTTCATGTGATATAGGATATTGAATATTGTGATCATTCTAAAAAATTATCAAGTAAAATAAAGGGATATTGTTTGTATTTAAAAATTGATATCATTAACACACATTATTTTATTATTTAATACATAATGGTACACATAAAACAATTTGATAAAATCAGTATTCTTATTGCCTTTGGGAATTATGTACATAACAAAATGACATCATACTTGGGTATAAAAATATTGTTGAAAGCATCCTTAACATGCATCAATTATCCCATATCAATTATAATACCAATGTATGTCTTATGGACATACATAAAAAATATGTGAGACAAATATCCATGTAGGTGATTAAAATTAATGGAATAAGGTAATGAAATACATGTGAGCCAAGATGAAATAAAATGTAACATATGAACCGAGATCTATAATGATGAACAATGAGGCATGTTTTAGTATGTCAGCTTAAAAGAAACAAGAGAATGTAGCATAAAATAAAAATATGGAATCATAAGAATATGTCAAAGTTAACCACAATGAAATCATAACATAGTTTTCTTATGGTAACCACCCATGACCCTTTCATGGAATCTCATTATGATAAAATATTATGCAATGCATTGGATCTATATGAGGGCTCACCCATCATAATCAGATCATGTACATGCATAAGTGTGTGACATGTTTCATATAACATTTGAATTTATTTCATATATATTGACCCCATGATTGAGAATTTTGGGTTACATAAATCTAATTCTATAATAAAATATTTATAGTTACAAATATGTGAGTACCCATATGTAAAAATGTGTATGGAAATTAACTTCATGGTCTTTCAGCATGAAAAATCATATAAAAAGTTTAGCAACATAACAATAGTATGTAAGGTTTAGTAAAATGGTCTAATGAAATCAAAATGGGTCTCTCATATTTTTGAAATAAAAATAAATTTATTTTGGATGTATAAAATCATATCCCAACATTAAAAATTACAAATCAAAAGGCATAAAATAAATAATGTCATTCAGTAAAGAGGATAATTAGAAGATCCCTTACTCAATTTCTCTATAGTACCATCTTAGGTAATGGGTATAAAGAGAGGGTATAAATTATCTATAACTATAAGAAAGATAATTGGTCATAAAATTCCATTTATATTGTCATGATAAAATGAAAAATCATTATTCAAAAGGATAAATAAAAATAGTTTATTACATGGGAAAGAAGAGAGAGATGTCTCTTACCTTGAGAGGGTGTTACGAAAAGATTGGTAGGGTATTATTGAGAGATTTATGGAACCATGTGAGTGAACTATAGAGTATTGTACATATTACAGTCGTGATGCAATGTTTTTTGTTAAATATTAATGGTATCTTGGGTTGGACTATATAGGAAAAGATATGGGTTCTTTTTTTATTTCGTAAAAATTGTTTTTGGACTTTATACAAAAAGGCAATCAAACCCAAAAACCATACCTTGTAATTTTTGTATTTTTTTATACAAAATAATATTTCCATTGATTATTTTATTTATATTGGAATCTAACAGATTAAAAATTTACACTTTTTTTTGTGGAAGTGAGTCATGATATTGAAAAAATTATTTTAAAACCATGGAATATAATGTACATTTTAGAGGATTCATAAAGGCTATATAAAATTTATTAAACACCCAAAAAATCATTATATTAAGTTTTATAAATTAGTATTGGTTGTAATGGAAATTATAGTATTTATTAAATCATTTTTTGGCTGTTATGATATCATAATACATACTTCACAATTATTCAAATTTAATTATTAACTAAAAATTAAACTGTCTTTGAAAATTATGAAAAATTCACTATTGGATAATCATGACATTATGAATATAAAAATAATATTTTATTATATATATATATATATATAAATATGATATACTAAACTTTTAAATCAATATAAATGTTTATTGAAATAATCTGGTTTTTTGATAATAATAATTTTCTGACAATTATTAAACTTACCTTTTCACTTTATTAAATTATACTTTAATTTTTATTTAATATATATTATATTTAATAATTATATTTTATTAAAATTTAATTGATTTAGTAAATTAATTAATTCATCAAAATAAATTTATTAATTGAAATTTTATATTAACCAAAAATACAATTCATGTCTCGTCATATTTAAATCATTTATTATCAAAGCCCTTATTTAACCATTTATAAATGAAAAATAATAAGTAATAAATATAATTGTTATTTTATTGTGAAAAATATATATTCATGCTATTATAATAATGATAAATATCCCTTTATTACACTAGGAAATTCCCTAAGGGCATGTTGTCAGAATATGAGATATTCTTGGGGTGGTTTAGTGAACATGGTTTCCGCCATGATCTCAATGATCGTGAAATTCTCCCATAAATGGTTTCATTCATGATATAGTTTTGAATATCCATTTGTATTGGTATTGAGAAAATACTCTAGATTCTAACACCCTCTGGAGATCTCATAAATAAGCTTTAGAGTGTACGATCGTACAAGATTAGATTGTCACCTCTTTCATCCATGCCAATGGAATCTATCATATCCCTATATATATACTAATCAAATAATCACTATTAAATGGTTGTACTATCAATGGTTATTATGATTAATTATATTTTATATCTATTTTGATATATTAGTCTAAAATAACCAATTTAGTGCATGTGTTTTCTATGACAACCCTTCTTTTTATTACACAATTAAACATAATTTATTATATAAAATTCACTTGATAATACATAGAAAATTGAGAGGTCTAGTGTATTTGGGGATTAGGATCATTACATAATAACTTAAAACATGAAATAGAATATCTTTATTGAAAACTTCCTTTACATGACCACTACATTCTCTCGTACTTAGCATTGCATGGGATAACATGAGGACATGCATAAGAAAAGGGTGAGCTATAAAGCCTAGAAAGGTAATAATCATGGAATAACATGAGGAATACAATACATGTTAGAAAATAGGAATATAAATAGAGAACAATAGAAGCATAAACATAAATGCATGATAAATAATGATAATCATAACATGGAAATGTGGCAACAACACTTAACATAGAATTAGCATGAGGCAAGGCCCATTGCACATGGAGTATGAGTAAAGCCTCATTGCACATTAAGAACAAGTAAAACCTCATTTCACTAGAATTATAATGAGTAAAAAACCATTTCACATGACATATCATGATACTATACTTTACCCAATGAATATGAGCGCTATCAAGGCACACCCTTCTTAAACATTTTATTTTATTCTTAATTGCGACACATGGATCATAAAACATTGAAACATTCAACATAATAAATTATTACACGATAAAAGAATATGGAATACATAAATGAAACTCTTTAAACAGTAAGTAAATATTCATATAGGTGAATACCCTTGATATAGAAATGGGCATGGTATTTACAACACAACGACTTTGTCTTGGAAAAGCACAATGCAATTTCGGCAGCATAACGGCGTGACATAAGAACTCATAAAAAAGGTTGATGAGAGAGAAAAAAGTGTCTCATCATATTTAAATGACATAGAAAGTAATGGGTTCATATAGATACATGTCCCAACAAATCTAATGGAATTTAGATTCATGATACAAAATAATTTCTTGAATGTAAATGAGGAGAGATAAATTTATTTCAAAATTTCGGCATAGTAACGGGTGTACATGGGAGGAATTTAATGAGAGATAAAAGGATCTACCATCATTAAAAAATAAATAGGGCAGTATGGGGGAGGTGAGAAACCATAACCCAACCTTTATAATTGAAATTAAAAGGGATAACAATTTAAAGAATATTGGACATAAATGAGAAAGGATGAAAAACCCTATCTTGGAAGTGTGCTTCCAAAGGCACGGGAGAGGTTTGGGAGAGGATAATTGGGAGCTTGGGGAACATTTGGAGGATTCTAGAGAGAGGAAGGAAGGGGTTGGACGAACTCTAAAGGCTTTGAGTGAGGAGGATTTGGGATCTTGGGTGGGTTTATATAGGAAAGGTGATGGAATTCTTTATTATTTAGGTTTGAGACACCTCACATTAAACTAATCCAAACCACACACCAGCGTATGGTTTTTTCCCACGATTTATGGAAAAGTAAAGTGTAAAATAATATTTTATAAGGCCAATTTCCAATCTTCTTAAAATAATGGGGTTTCTTTTGTGGTGGTGAGTCACTCTCCCAAAGAAAACAATTTAAAAAGACAAAATGTTTAATAAGTTTTGAAGGGT
Source organism: Viscum album (assembly GCA_963277665.1). Classification (NCBI taxonomy): domain Eukaryota; kingdom Viridiplantae; phylum Streptophyta; class Magnoliopsida; order Santalales; family Viscaceae; genus Viscum; species Viscum album. Next base: position 856,585,812 of record OY728157.1, on the reverse strand, counting down.
CCACTAAAGCTTTGTAAAATAAATAAAATAAACCCAAAATCAAATTATTTTATTGGTAAAACATATATTGGCCGAACATAAAGTTTATTGTATTTTATTACATCTCTATTGGGTCATTATGATGTCATAAACACATTATATATTTAAACGGTATTTAAATTTTACCAAACAAATTGTCTTTCTTAGACAATTATGAAAAATTAACCATTGGATAATTTCGATGTCCTGATTATATAAATAATATTTATTTTATCTAAATAATTTTCTAAATATGTTAATTTTCTCATTTAAAATAAAAACTAACATTTATCGAAAATTCAGGGGTTTTGACAAAAATGGATTTCAAACCATAATAAAAATTAAAATTGCATTCATCAAATTATATGATCCTTTATATTTAATAAAAATTACAATAATAATAATAATAATTTTTTTTATTTAAATATTATTTAATTTAAAAATCTATTAATTCATCAAAATATATTTTTGAGTTGAACATTAACTAAAAATTCTATTTGTGCATTAATAACTATTTACAAGGTAACAATAATAAAATGAAAGTATATTAATTATTATATACAAAAATAATATACATAAATATAGTAGTAGGGTCTTGTTACATAACCCCTTATAAAACCTGCATAATACCAAAGAGTAAGGTGTGCAATGATGATAGACTGTTGGGGTGGCTCAGATAACATTGCTCGGGTGGTAATCTCTATCAACTTCCACTTCTCTTATAGGCAGTCCCACTTGAGCTTAACATATTCAAGCTCCGCTTGGGATTAGTCAAAAGAGAATCCCAAAGATGCAACCTCCTTTCTGTGCTTTGACAAATGGGCTTTGTATGGGTCACGTCTACTGGATGAGGCCATCACTTCCTTTGTCTAAGTAAATTGGATTTGTTAAATCCCTATATTTATACTAATCATGTGATCATTGTTCAATGACTATATTAGAAATAGTCATAATTCTTAATAGTATTTTAAAATCCAAAAACATAAAACCAAATATGTTGACATTTTATATAAACATTTTTCATAAAGAGTCATTTAATTAGATAAAGAGGGATTTCCATTAATGAAAGTTTGTGTCGTTACAATCTTCACAAATTAAGAAATTTCACCCTTGAAATTTACTTTTCCCACACTAAAATAGATGTGGGAAACTCTGCTTCATCATTTATTTTGATTCCCACATCGCTTCTTCAAACATGTGGTTTCTCCACAACACCTTGACGAGGGGCATTGTCTTATTTCGTTGATCTTTTTCTCTACGATCTAAGATCTTCATTGGTTTCTGCTCATAAGAAAGATCATCCACTAACTCTAGAACCTCTAAAGAGAGTACATGTGAAGGGTCTGGTATGTACATCCTTAAAAGGGTTACATGAAATACATCATGATCTTTGGCCATGGTAGGTGAAAGTGCTAGTCGATTGGCCACAATCCAGACATAATCAAGAATCTCTAAGGGGCCGATGTACCTTGGACTTAACTTCACTTTATTTCCAAACCTCATGACCATATTCCATAGAGATATGAATAGAAATACCATGTCCCCAACTTTAAACTCAATGTCTTGTCGACCGTTATATGCATAACTCTTTTATCGACTCTAGACTGCCTTGATATGCTGCTGAATGGTTTTCACCTTCTCCACCATTTCATCAACCATTTCTGGTCTAAGAAGCTTACGCTCACCAACCTTGTCCCAACACGTTGGTGTTCTGAACCTTTTCCCACAAAAGTCTTTATATGGTGACATTTGGATGCTCGAGTGGAAACTGTTATTATAAGATTACTCAACCAGAGGAATATATTGATCCCATCCTTCTTTAAAGTCCATTGAGTAGGTTATCAACATTTCCTCAAGTGTTTGGATATTCTGCTCGGATTGGACATCAGTTAGAGGATGATAGGCTGTAATGAAGTTCAGTTCAGTATTCAGAGCATGTTGAAGACTCTTCCAAAACATAGTGGTGAATATTGGATCTTGATCGGACATAATAGATAGTGGTACTCCATAAAGCCTTACCACTTCCCTGATATATATCTGTGCCAGTTGATCCAATGAGAAATCCTCCTGAATATAAATTAAGTGTGTAGTCTTTGTAAGATGATCCAAAACAACCCAGATTGCATTGTTTCCTTTTAATTTCTTCGGAAGTCCAGTGACAAAGTCCATGGTGATGTTCTCCCATTTCCATTCTGGTATGCGAAATTGTTGCATCATTCCCTTAGACTTCTGCCTCTCAACCTTCACTTACTGACACACTAGAAACTTTGATGTATATTTAGTGATCTCCTTCTTCATATTATCCCACCAATAATGCTCTCAGATATCTTGATACATCTTTGTGTTTCCTAGGTAAATTTATAAATTTGAACTATGTGCATCATCCAAAAGTTCCTCCTTCAGCTCCAAACTTGATGGAACACAAAGTCTTTTCCCAAATCTCACAATTACTTATTCATTAACATTAATCTCTGAGGATTTTCCTTCTTATATAGATTCCACTTTTTCCTGAATTCCCACATAATCCTTGGGAGAATCCCTTATCCTTTCTAAAAGTGATGGTTGAGAAATCATTTGTGAAAGGATTGATTATGTTCCCTTATTTATGATTCCCATGTTCATATTTATCAAATCTAAGAAGATTGGAACTTTTCAATTCTCATCAATGATAGAATAGCTGGGTCCTTTCTACTTAGGGCATCCGCCACCTTGTTCTCTTTCCCAGGGTGGTAGTGGATTGAGTAGTCATAGTATTTGATCATCTCTAACCATCTTTATTGCGGAATGTTCAACTATTTCTGTGTGAATATATACTTGAACATTTTGTGGTCCGTATATATTTCACACTTCTCCCCAAAAAGATAATGCCACGAAATTTTCAAAGTGAAGATCACGTCATCCAAATCGAGCTCATGTGTTGGATAGTTCTGTTCATGAATATTCAATTGCATTGAATCATAGGAAATGACTTTGTCATTTTGCATCAACACACATCACATGCCCTTCTTTGAAGCATCACTGAATACCACAAAATGTTCTCCACTTGAGGGTAAAGTGAGCATGGGCGTAGTGATAATTATCTTTTTCAACTCCTTGAATCTTTCTTTACATTCATCAATGCAATAAAACTTTACTCCATTCTGAGTTATCATGGTAATAGGGTTGGAAAATCGTGAGAAATTTCTCAAAAATCGTCGATAATATCCCACTAACCACAAGAATCTATGGATATCCACTACCGATCCTGGCCTTATCCATCCCTCAATTACATCTATTTTAGAGGGATCCACAGATAACTCAATACTTGTGATGATATAACCCAATAATTGGACCTCTTTTAACCATAACTCATACTTGCTATACTTTTAAAAGAGATTCTCCTTCTGCAAGTTCTCTAGTATAGTTCTTAGATGCTCCTCATGATCCTCCTTGATTTTGGAGTATATCATATTATCATCTATAAATACTACCACAAATTTGTTGAGGTAATATATAAAGACTCTATTCATCAAATCCATGAAGATTTCCGGCGAATTAGCGAGTCCTAAAGGCATTACTATGAATTCACAGTGCCCGTATCTTGTACGAAAATTGTCTTGGGGATATATTTCTTCTTCACCCTTACATGATAATATCCTGACCAAAAATCCACCTTGGATAAGTATTGTGCTCTACATAGCTGATCAAACAAGTCATAAATTCGTGGGAGAGGATACTTGTTCTTTATAGTGATTTTGTTAAGCTCATGATAATCGATGAAAAGGTGCATTGGACCATCCTTCTTCTTGATGAAGAGGACTGATGCACCCCATGGTAAAACACTTGGGGTGTATAAAACCTTTATCTAGATTCTCCTATAGTTGTTTCTTCAGCTCCTCAAGAACCACAAAAACCATTCTATACAGAGTCTTGGATATTGGAAATTCCCCATGTATAAGATCAATTGATAATTCAACATCTCTTTTAAAAAGAATACCAGGAAATTCCTTGGGAAACACTTCAATGAATTCCCTCACAATAGACATTTATTTTAGGATGGTTTCCTCCTTAGACTGAATCATCTGATCCAGATACGCATGAACATAGGTAAATAATATGCATGCTAGAGAACATGGAGCTAAAAAAAGGTTCATCTCCTTCCTTTCACATGTAATGAATTGGGGGTCGATTCTCCACATGGAGGGTGATTTCCCTCTCATAAAAATTTATGTTGGCTCTTTATAAGGAAATCCAATCCATAACAAGAATTTCTTAAAATTCCACCAGAGGGAGTTTGACGAGTTTCTCTGGGAATTTTAATCCACAGATTATGACAGGAGAGGAGTTATATTCATGGGATCAAATGATTTTCCCATTTTCTGTACTCACCGACATCTTCACTTCCATGATTTTTGGTGGTGTAGGGATTGTTCTACTAAACCTTTTCAATATATATTAATACGTAGAACCTAAATCAAAAAGTATGTCTGATATTATTGAATGAATAACTAGTGTACCAGTCACCACATTGCTGTCAGGGTTCACTTTGGAACTAGTGATGGAAAAATCTCACCCTTGCTGCCTTGGATGTTGTTGGTTGCCTTAAAAAACCCTTAGATTAGGGAACTGATTGGAAATATGCCCTGGTTCTTTTTAGTTGTATCAATTAACCATGCATTGAGGTTCAAAAGGAGTGTTCCTCTCCTCTGTCGTAGCCGCAGGTCTTTCTTTCCAACAGTTAATAGCCATGTGCCCTTTTCTTTCACACCTAATGCATTTCCTCATCCCCTTCAGGTAGTTTCTAGGGTGCTTCTTTTCACACCTTTGGAAAGTGGGGTGTTGGATCTTTTTAGCACCATTGGATTTATCCATCAGAATGCCAGAATTGAAGTCTACATTACGCTTCTTATCCTCATGATACCCCTGAGATTATCCGATCTCCATTTCGACCATGAGGGAACATCAAACAATTTCCTCATAGCTGTCGAAGTCATAAATCTCCAGTGGTTTCTGCAGGCTAGGCTTTATCCCACCAATGAAATGGTCAACCTTACATTTGAGGGTAACAAAAAAGCAGGGGGCATATCATGAAAGCCTTGTGATTTTTTCCTCATACGATCTGACAGATTCGTCATCTCTTTGCTTTAGGGAAATGAAGTCACTATCCATCTTAAGAAAGAGGGTCCATGGAAAATATTTATCGAAAAACATCTTCTAGAAATCCTTCAATTCCAATGCCTCGATATCCTCCTCAGGCTTCATATTTTTGATCAACGTCCACCATTTATCAGCTTCACCCACCATATGATAAACATCCCAGAGAACCTTATCTTGTTCATAACATTAAAGGATAGATAATATCTTTTCAATGGAGTTGATCCATTGTTCAATGATTGAGGGATCATATGATCCATTAAAAGTAGAAGGCCTTTGTCTCATGAATCTCTTGATAGCGACTTGTTCTTTCTTGGGGGGGGCATTCTTCTTGACCCGTGTTTCAATTCAAATCTTGAGTTATATGAGAGAGAATCATGACAATGTTCGTGATTCCTACTTTCATTGGATTGGAAACCTCATTATTACATTCATCACATTGATCTTCACATCATTTTTTTGCCCGAGTCCTCCTATTATCAGCTATTGGCTAGAGTAAATGGAAATTTAGGAGTAATAGATAAAGGGTAATACAATGTCCAAATTGATGACTTATAACTAACTTTTATTTCCTCAACTTATGAATCTACTATCTTCAGTCTATGTTATCCATTGTCTACTTTCTAACATATATTCTTAAGGCATTTTTAGTCCCTTAATAATGCATCATACTAAGCTTGTGAATTTACCAAATCATATCCACTGGGAGTGTCATAACCTAGAGTTTAGAAATTCCTGTTGTCTTGCACCAGTTCCCATTTGAGTCTACCTCAATGTGGTGTTTTTGGGTTTTACCTCTCAGAAACATCTGTTCTAGAGCCACCTCTACCTGCTCGTATCCATACAAGGATGTATTTGATTGATAAACCAATTACTCAATACTCACCAAAACTTAGGGTTGTTTTTATTATACTTAGTCTTGTCTCTAAGGATTTACTAGGGTTTTCTAATCCTAATGCCAAAAATAACTAGACCTATCCTCTGATACCAACTATGACAACCCTTCTTTTTATTACACAATAAAAGATAATTTATTACATAAAATTAAATTGATACAACATAGAAGATTGATAGGACTAGTGTATTTGGGGCTTAGTATCATTACATAACAACTTAAAACATTAAATAAAACATCTTTATTGAAAACTTCCTTTACATGACCACTACATCCACTCATACTTAGCATTGAATGGGATAACCTGAGGACATACATAAGAAAAGGGTGAGATATAAATCCCAGTAAGGGAATAATCATGAAATAAAATGGGGAATACAATACATGTTATAAAATAGGATTATCAATATAGAACAAGAGAAGCATAAACATAAAGGCATGATAAATCATGATAATCATAACATGGAAATCTGGAAACAGCACTAAACATGGAATTAACATGAGCCAAGGCCTATTGCACATGGAGCATGAGTAAACCAAAATTTCACATGAAGCATGAGTAAAATCTAGTTTAACTTAAATTATAATGAGTAAACACCCATTGAAAATGACGTATCATGATACTATACTTTACCCAATGCATTGGAGCGCTATCTGGGAGTGCCCTTCTTAAACATTTTATTTCATGCATAAGTGTGCCACATGGATCATAAAACATTGAATCATTCAACATAATCAATTATTCCACGATAAATGAATATGTAATAAATACATGAAACTATTTAAACAATAAGTAAATGTGCATAAAGGTGAATACCCTTGATAAAGAAATGGTCATGGTATTCACAACACAGTGACTTTGGCTTGGAAAAGCGCGGTGCAATTTCGGCAGCATAACAACGTGACATAAGAACACATAATAATGGTTGATTTGAGAGAAAGGGGTGTATCATCATATTTACAGGACATGGACAGTAAGGGGGTCATATAGATTCATGTCCCAACAAATGTAATGGAATTTAGATTCATGAAATAAATAATTTCTTGAATGTAAATGATGAGAGAAAAAATCCTTTTAGAATTTAGCCATAATAACGGGTGTACATGGGAGGAATTTAATTAGAGAGAAAGGGGTCTCCCATAATTCAAAAATAATTAGGGCAGTATGGGGGAGGTGAAAAACCACACCCCAACAATTATAATTTAAATTAAAAAGGGCATAACAATTTAAATAATATTGGACAAAAATGAGAAAGGAAGAAAAACTCTTACTTGGAAGTGTTCTTCCAAAGGTTTGAGAGAGGACTCAGAGGGGCTTATTGGGAGCTTGGGGCACCTTGGGGGGATTCTAGAGAGAGGAGGGCAGGGGATGAACGAACCCAAAAGGCTTTGAGTGAGGAGGAAGTAGGATCTAGTGAGGGTTTATATAGGATAGGTGAATTGATTATTTATTATTTAGGTTTGGGACACATCACATTAAGCTAATCCAAACCACAAACCAGACCATTGTTTTTTGCCTATGGTTTTTGGAAAAGGTAATTGGGAAAAAATATTTTATAAGACCAAAGTCCAAGATTCTTAAAATAACGGGGTTGCTTATGTGGTGGTGAGTCACACTCACAAGGAAAACAATTTAAAAAGGGAAAATGTTTAATATGTCTTGAAGGGTCCACTAAAGATTTGTAAAAGAAATAAAAAAACCCAAAATCACATTTTTTTAATGGTAAAACATTTATTATCCGAATATAAAGTTTATAGTATTTTATTACATCACTATTGGTTCAGTATGTTGTCATAAAACACATTATATATATAAATAGTATTTAATTTTTACCCAAAAATTTGACTGTCTCAGAAAATTATGAAAAATTCAATGTTGGATAATTTCGACATCTTTATTCTTGAAATAATATTAATTTTATCTAAATAATTGTTTAAATATGTTTATTTTTTTAATTTTAAAATAAAAACAGACATTTATCGAAAATTCATGGGTTTTAACAGAAAAGGATTTCAAACCTTAATAAAAATTACAATTACATTCATAAAATTATATAATCATTTATATTTAATAAAAATAAATTTAATAATTATAATAATATTTTATTAAAATATTATTTAATTAAAAAATCCATTAATTCATCAAAATATATTTCTTAGGTGAACATTAACTAAAAATACTATTTTTTCTTTAAAAACTATTTACAATGTAACAATAATAAAATGAAGGTATATTCATTATTATATACAAAAATAATGTGCATAACCATTGTACTAGGGTCTTGTTACATAAACCCTTATAACACCCACATAAGACCAAAGAGTAAGGTGTGTGATGGTGACAAACTCTTGGGGTGGCTCAGATAGCATTACTCGGGTGGTAATCTCTATCAACTTCCACTTCTCTCGTGGGCAGTACCACTCGAGCTTAACATATTCAAGCTCACCTTGGGCTTGGTCAAGAGTGAAGCCGAAAGATGGAACCTCCATTCCGATCTCTGACAAATGGGCTTCATATGGGGCACACCCACTGGATGAGGTCATCGCTTCCGTTGTCTGAGTAAATTGGATTTGTTAAAGCCCTTTATTTATACTAATCATGTGATCACTATTCAATAGATATATTAGAAAAAATCACAGTTCTTAACAGTATTTTAGAATCCAAAAACATAAAACCAAAGAAGTTGAAATTTTATATAATATTTTTACATAAATCTACATTTTATTAGATCAAGAGGGATTTCCATTAATGAATGTTTGAGTCGTTATATTTTCTATAATTTTATTAATTAATAAATTATTTATTAATTCAAAGAGAGGTAATTCCATTTATAATATATCAGGTCATTATAATAACTTACTCTCATGGTATAACAACTAAGTTCAATACATTTCAAGGATCATGTTATTATTTTATCAAAAAATATACCTGGAACACATGAAGAACATGAGAGTGATTCGATGGAGCCACCATGTGATTTAGAATAGTCTCCATAGAATCAAGTATTTAAAAGGGAAAAATATATCTTGGTCTCAAATATCAATGATTTAAAAATATTATAACCATTATCAACAGAGATATTATTAGAAGTTCTTTTTCCCCAACTATAAACTATATACATAATCAATGATTTTCATTATAACTTTTCTATAGACTCTGAAATTACCCTATATGCCATTGAATGTCACTAAAAATCTATGTTATTACATCATCTAGGTCAAATCACAATATCTTTCATTTTCCAACTTAATCCAATTACATTGGAGTGTTGGAAATATTATTAGAGAGAGTAACATAAGAATCCATATGGATTCTTTTGTAAATGTAATTATTTTAATAAAGCTTCATCAATGATCTTTGTAAATCCGAAAAAAAATTTAAAGCCATGAAAAATGCTCCCAACATGTCATTTTAATTTTTAATATACCTCATAATTTTTATGAGGATGATTTGACATACGAATTTTGAACTTCATGTTCAATGCTTCTTGAATAATTATCTAGAACATTGTCGTAAAAAATAATTCTTAAACAGATGGAACATAATGTGGTACTCCATGCAACCTTACCATTTCAATAATTAATATCATAATATGTTGAAAAAGAGTGAAATATTCTCTAATTTTAATTAATTGGTATAAAATTTAAAGGTTTTTCACTACAACCCCTATTTTATAATGTATAGTAAATTTGTTAGAGTATGATAATTAATTATATATTTGTGTTTTTACATTTACAATCTAATATGTTTAATGAATGTTACATCCCATTAAATATATATCAGTCTTCATTAACATGATGAAATTCCATGCATCTAGATATATACTCTATATTATCCTATTTTCCACCAAAAATATACTTCACGATATATAATAATAGTAAAAATTCCATGATGAATAAATAATTAATATCTATGAGCTTAATATAACATCTCCATAAACTCTAGTATTGATGGTTTGCATCTTCAGTTCATAAATCTTATCATTCCATCATAATTGAGGTTGAACTTAGGAACATTAATCAAACTCTTAGTATGTTTCAAATCATTCATTTGATCCTTCTTAATCCTAAAATAGATGTATTTTTTAACATTAATATTAGAAAGATAAGATACTTATACTTTCCTCATTACATCAAGATCAATGTTTTAAAATTAAGTATTAGATCTCTTTTAAGCCTCATCATAGAAAAAATATCATTGACCTTTTGATTACATGAATAATTCACATTGTTTGTCTTCCTTTGGTGGAAATGTGGTGAGTTATAATAATCATTAATCAAATACAACAATCTGTTTGAGCTTATATTCAACTCTTTTGGTGATAATATATACTTGATAAACATTCAGATAATACATATGTCACATCATTAACATAATGATAATACGTCCAAATTTTTAATTAAAAATTCACTTAATTTAACTCCAAATGTTTTCTTGGGTAGTTATTATTATGAAATATCAATTTGTACAATAGATAAACTATCTCCATATCATACTACATGAGGACACATCATGGTCCCATATACAATGTGTCACTACAAAACAAACAACCACTCACTGCAGGGTAATGTATGTGCATTTATTCCTTGATCAATGTTCTCTTAAATTATAAAAATCATTCATCGTATTCTATGGTATAAAGGAACGTTGATTCATTCCATATGAATATAAATATTTAATTATATAGTCATGAGAAAACACTCATAATGATTTTATATAATATAGAAAACCCAAAATAAAAATATGGATCTTGGTTCATGGGGATGTACTATGCTATTAATAAATAACATATATCATTAATGTATCTAACCATATTCTCATTATTAAGATTACATTACCCACGAATTAATCTTTATGGTGAAAAAAATTCAGTTTTACAAAATTTTATCATAGCTTGTCCTTTATTAGAGTCCTTAATTAAATCCAAAAATTATCTTCATTATCTTCATTTCTTTTGGAGTAAAGAATAACATAATCTATAAGGAATACCAAAAACTGATTGAGGTAATAAAAAATGATGCAAATTTATTAAATCCATATAGATAATATATAATTGGTAGGTCCCAATGGAATTAGTGTAACATCATAGTAACCTTATTACATATAAAATTCCTTCTTGGATATATCATACTTTATAAAACTCAATTGGTGATACTTGGAGTAGTGGTCAATCATGTAAAATTATTGAGAACAACACATTTGATCAAAAAAATCATTAATGTGGTGATTAAACTTATTCAAGGTAGTGATCTTGTTATTTTCTTGATAATCAGTGTAAATACACATTAAACAATCATTCTTTATAAGAACCAATTAATTCACTCAGGAACATGAATCACTTATTAATATTTTCCATAAGATTTTTCGTTAGTTATAGAAACCCAATTAGTTCTATTCTATAAGTAACTTTTAAAATAGGTATATTTCCATGTATTAGTACCATGGACAAATGAACATCAATATTTTATAGAAGAATTGGAAAAAATAGGAAACAAATAATTATAATGGTGAAATATATCTATATATTAAATTTTTAGTTTTTTGTAACCATTTTAGATACATATACATATGAATAAGTAGTGAAAAACATTAAACTGATGTAATATTCAATTAATTTTTATATTAGTCCTCACACCAATAGCTGATAAAGGGTTGATTGTGAATATTTAATGTGACATCCTTCCCATGAAAATTGATATAGGATCCATATAATTGGTTCAAATCCATGCACACAATGACTTTAAACTCAAATAGATAGGTAATCATAAGATTCCTAAGAATCTCTTTCCCACACACATCTATTATAGAGGATCTGTAGACAATTGATGTGCTCATAATACTATTATGATATTTTAATACTTTATCTACATATAATCATTGAGGGTGGTGTCGGGGTATCCATATAAAATTATTTTGATATAAAATTACGGGTATAGATTTAATCAAATACATCATCAATTCTATAGTGGATGATATGTGTACCATTAAACACATTATTATAACGACTCTCATTGTTAATTGTAATCGCATGACCATTCCATTTTCCACTATAATTAAGAGGTTTTTGATGATGAATATTTTCATTAACCCCTAGATTCTATCATTTATTTTCATAATGTTATTTATTCTAGAAATTATAGACTTGGATAGTGGGTGGAACATTTAGTTGAGATTTCTCACTATCATTAGATGGGATCTTAAAATCACATTAAAATTATCTTATCTTAATGTATATCATTTATAAACATTTAAGGATTAAAATAAACAAAAATAAAATCTAATTTATTCTTTATTATATACTTATAACATAAATGAAGTTTAATTTTTATTCTTAACAAATTTTTAAAATTTAAAATTTCCTCAAAATTTCCTATTTTCATTAGTGTCCCCATAACCAAAAAAATAAGGACAATCGCTAATATTAATTTCTATCTTTAGAGGATATAAAAAACTATATTATTAGTTATCAATTCAACTTATATAAAATCTTTTTTATTGATTCAATCTCAAGGAACTAATGGGTCAACCATCATTTCTTTCAGTATTGTTGATAAAACTGAAACAGACCATGCCAGTCTGGTAAAATTTTCCAAAAAGATACTAATAGATTCCCTATCCATATGATTATTTTCTATCAATATCATTTATTTTGTTATGAAGTGTTCTCAGAAAACACTTGTTACAAAATACATTCATTAACTATACCATAATCATGTATCCACTTTTCACCTATTTCCTCATATTCTTAATAATAGTCAACCATTGATTAGCTTAATCCTTAAAATAGTGCATAACCAGTATAACATAACATTCATATGAGAACTAGATAATAGATAATATATTTTATATTGAATTTATTTATTTCTAAGAAATAAGTTTTTTAATATGGCCACTGAATGAAGGTGAATGTTTTCATATAAAAACACACTCATGAAGTGTTCCTTCATTTAACAATTTGTATATTCAATAGGATTCCTATTAAAAAGCAGAGAATGATAGATTTGGTTGAGAATAAATGAAATTTTATTCACCATGGATCCCATTTCATTTTATTTTCTCATAAGGGATATTATTGAGATAAATATCACATTTATTTTTTACCACATTCATTATTTTTTTTATTGTCGACTAAATTCCAAAAAATCATAGTTTTATTATCAATGATCAATAATAAGTGTAAAATTTTGTTTGATTATGAAAACAATTCTTATTAATTATGAAATTATGAAACTTTTTTATACCCAATATACAATTTGTTCATCTCATATCACTATGGATTGTCAATACATTTCATGACATCTACACCCTCATTAATTAACATTATTCATATATAAAATGTTAATTAACCAAATCATTTCACTAGGAAGTTTATATCAAAGTGTTCAACAATAGACCCACTCATAATGCACTATTGATGATTGAAATAATAAAAATTTTACTATTTTTATAGTTGTTACCCCTTGATGAATCATTTTCACATCTATATACACTTTACCTAATACATAAAAAGATATAATTTATAACAAAACTACACTTTAATATTTACCCTGATATAGGATGTCCCAAAATAAATAATATTACCATAGGGGTATAATAATTTTTTTAGTCATGATCCATAAATATAACTAATCAATACACTTATACCAACATAGGAGACTTGGGAATAACATAGATAAACACTATTTCATTTTAGGTGAAAATTGAATACATTTAGTAGTCATACATTACCAAGTAATAAATTATTTTAGTATCATTAAAGATTAGATACATGTTTAAAATATTTTTAATTATATGTTCAAAAAATTACAAAAATTTCCTCTCTAATTTTTTCTTCCATATAAATTTAATACTTAATAACATTATTTATAATAAGAAAAAAATGGATACATTAGAAAGACTTATCCTAATTCTAAATAAGAATGAACATATGAGATATCAATCATAGATCCTAATTGAGCATTAAAAGTATCATATGATAATAGGAACCCACCATAATAATATCATTTACAACATTAAATAAAGATTAATAATATATCACGGAATAATGATTTTTCAAAAAAATTAATGTAATTGTTGTGAAAAAATCAACAATAATCAAACATGGGATATGATAAAATATACCAAGAATATGGAATAATTTTTTTGAATTCACATATGCATTTAAAATAATTTCTACAGTCAAGAATCACTATCAAGGATATTATAATTGATTGTGTAAAATTTTCATTCAACAATTTCAATAGTCATAGTTCACTCCCAAGACTATCAAAGATATAGTGTGACTTAATATATAAGTTCACTACACATTCTAGTCATAATTATCTCATGAGATATCATTGAGTACCTAATTATCTGGATGTTTCAATAATATTAGACCTGTGTGTCAAATAATATAAACCATTAATATGTGCTCCATAAAATCAAAAAATTGTTATCACTTCATCATTAAATATCCATGGGAAAATAAATGGGTGTCGTAAATATATCATCATCCAATAATCAAGAAAAAACACTAGAAAAGTGTGGTTGGATTCATAAGATAATTTATTATATCAAAATAGGTTATTTAAACCATGAGAATGAAATGGGGTTCAAGAAATAATCTTTTGATCATCATCATCATACATCATCTTGAAAATTGGATGAAATAATAAGTTCATATCCATAGTGAATCATAAAAATCCTTAAAATATATTTACATGTATTCAAAATACCGCAATAATATATTTTGAACCATTTTTTAAACATGAGGAAAAATAAATTTAATAAAATTTAAACCATAAATCAAAATAAAATAGAGAATATTAATTTTTCCAAAAACAACCATTTAAATATCTAATGGAAGCACCAAGTTAATGAAAATTTATTACTAAGGTGTAATTCACTTAATTGGTAATGTTAAAAAAAGATAACTTTTACAATTTTTTAGAAAATTTCATAAAAAATATCTTTAAAAAAATGAATATAAAATTTTTCAATCGACAAAAAAATAATACAATTAATGTTTAAAATGAATTTGAACAGTAATTTTATCATTAGAAAAATTATTCATGAAATAATTTTAAATAACAAAAACATGGTAGAAAATTTTTATCATACATAGTGAAAATAAGGTTGAATTTTGTAAATATAATTTTCTCAATCATTTAATGTTCAAATACAAAAAAATTAAAAGAAATCATAGATACTCTATATATAATAATATTATATTTTTTTTTAAAGATACGAGATAATTTAATTTCCATATGATTAATATAGATAATACCAAAAACAAATGTTATTACAACTTTTATCTCTATCATCAAGTTGTGCCTTCCTACATAAATGTTCAAACATCCTATATTATAAATAAAAATTTATTTTATATATATTCAAGAACCATATTAATATATAAAACACTGTGTATCATTCTTTTATAATTTCTAATTATCCTTTTATTAGTAATTTCTTCAATAAAATGAAAATTGCAGTGAAATTTTTTCTATTTTTCATATATATAATTTTTTTAGATTATTTTAGAAAATTCAATAGTGTAATGGATTCTTAATCTTAAAATTCATAATAATGAAATAATTATTATACTTATTAATTATATATATATTTATGTCCATTCAAATTTTATGTTGATGAAAAATGAATTACATCACATCATGGAGATGCAAGTTTATATATGTGAATGGGGTGATATTTTCTCTTTATAGTGAACGAAATGAAAGAAATATAATGAATAAATAACATTTTATAAATCATTAATAATTCATAAATAATATTTCATTCTTTAAATATACCCATTTTACTAACCACATAAATCTATGATGATAAACGATCCATATAATTAGGTGGGGATGGAAAACAACGCATACATATGAGCGATTATATAATTTTTCAATGGATGGAAATGTAAAAAGTTAGATAAGATAATATAATTATAGAAAGAAATTATGTTATAAATATGATATTTAAACAATGAATACATTTTCTAACTATCCATGAGACATGTTCATGTAAATTTAATAATATTGTAATGTGGAGGTGGTAGTCCACACATACATATGAGAGATTATTTCATTCCCCATTTATTAGAAAGGAAGTAGAAATTGATGTCCCATAATAATAAAAAATCATGGAATATTTATTATTCTGGATTCATTATTTTAGGTTGGATAAAATATATTAAATCTATTTAGAATAATTAATAAACATTGAAGGATTTGGGTTAACAGTTTAACAATTATTCGATATAACACGTTCAACTTACACATTATGACTTCATAAGAGGATCAAAGTTTAAGAGGAAAATATAATAAATAAATTTAATGAATATTTTATGGTATTTAATCCAGTATTGTTCAAGCTCTAAATCTCAAATTCTATGAATAAGGTAGGATAAGAGGGACCCTTCTATATGTGTGGAAAGTGGCACATATTGAATTACATAAAAGATTTAAATAATCTAATGTAATATTCATATGAAAGTGAAATAAAAAGGATATTAATTTAATGGTTATATAATATAATGTTGAAATATCTTAATCCAATAATATTTATACATTTTAAGTGGAATTTTTACCTTTATCTCATATTTTAACCATCTGTTATCATGTTTTAACACTTATCGTGGTAGAAAATTTCTATTGTTGTTACTATTAAATTTAACAAAGAAATAAGTTAACCCAATTAATATATATTAATTATTATTATTATTATGGCCAAATTTTATATTAGTAAATTTCTATAAATATTGTAAATTCATTTCAAAATTATTGTACAAAAATACTATTTGTGTAAAAAATAATTTTGAAACAAAAATGATTTTACCTTTATTATATCATATGAAAAAAGAAATAAAAAAATGTTAAATTATTTTATTAGATATAATATATGAAAATTTAAATAAAATTATTTAATAAATTATATTACATTATTTTTAAAGATAAAATCACATTTAATGTACACAATTTTTTCGAAATATATTTCATTATAACATTAAATGATTTTATTTTATATTAAATAAAATTATAAACCAATTAGTCACTATTATAAATTTTTTAAAAATAAATTTTTATAAATTAAATTTTATATTTTTAATCATTAATCTTATTCCTAGGTGATAACTGTCACATTAAATAATGATATTTTAAAATTGTATCATTGTTTTTTTAAATCTGTGATTCGTGTAAATAATGCTATCAAAGGAATACAATTTATTTAAAGATAAATATGTCAAAAAATATTTGGTTATTACATAAAATAATGTATCATATTCCTCCACTTTTATTATATTTATAGATAAATATTAGGGTGTCTTCCTAGATGATTTATATGTACTTCATCTAAATATAAGAGTCAACTTCAGTATTTATCTTATTTAGGGATCACAACCTATATCGATTACTATATGTCATATCAAACATTACGTGATGAAGGTTCATAAGGGTTAACAAAATGATTTAAAGGTTAATGGTTATTCTATAATGAGATTATATACCTAGTGTGATCAATAAAACGATTGTAAAGAAGAGAGATAATACTTTTTTGTTTTCTGTTGTTGATAGGAAGATGAAACAAATAACCATAAAAATAAGAAACTTATTTCCAAAGATAAATGAATTTTTTTTCACAAATTATAAATTCCATGTACGTTCTATAGGATTTATCATTGATCAATCTACCACCATCCTCAAGTCTAATTAGAGAATATTTATATGAAAAAATTCAGAAGTAGATGTAGACTATATAAGTATCATATCATTCCTTATGGGTTACAAGTTCAACTAGTGTTGTTCATAGATCTAAATAATTGGATCTCACATAAAAATTTACACTTCTTATTTTGGTGTTAATTTTATGATCATATTTCCTTTTTGGAGTTCTCATATAATAGTAGATTCCATGCAATATTTCATATGGAACATTTGGATGCTCCTTATAGTCGGTTGTGTCTTTCAACATTGTGTTTGGATGGGGGGTGAGTCATTCATTAATGGGCCATGTACGATTCAATATTATTGTGGAAATTAGTTGGAATGGTTTTATTAACTCTCATAATAGAGAATTATTATATGATAATCAAAGAAGACGACTGTTGGTGTTTAATGTAGGATACCGAGTATTCTTGTGGGTGTAACATGGGTTTGGGAATTTTCATTTGCAGAGCCCAGTGAAGCTGAAATCATGATTTATTTTATTTTTTGATATCATAGATCATATTGATGTAGTTTTCTATGATTTGGATCTTCTTCCATGATATTATGGTATGAAAAATGAGTTCTATTTCCCTCAGAATTAGAGGAATGATCCTAATCCTATCAATGTGATTGAATGAAAGGATGTTGTGATGGAACCCAATTTATCATTTATATAGAGACTAAAATAGATTTTATTCAAGAGAAAAATATTTTTTTGAGGAATTATGGTATTAGATATTTAATTACTTTGGAATAATAGATGAATCTAACAACATACATGGGATTGAGAGACATATGTGTGTTCTTAGTTACATGATATTTTTCAAAAGACCTCTAAATACACATATCGATGATGAGAATTCATTATAGGTGATGATTTTTAACATACAATAATTTTTAAGGTATGTAATTTTGAGCCTTATCATTGTTAAATGTGGTATCTACATGGTTTTGAGGTCTCATAGTTCGTTAAATATGTATTTATAATTTCAAGATGTACTATAGGAAGAACCACAATGTGATGTATAATGTTTAATGATTTGAAACCACATGTATGAGCTGTCAAGCACAAATATAACCATGTTGGGGTGTGGTATTAGGTGTATAGTTATATGAATATTTTAGTAAGGCTTAATGAAAATTTTACCCCCATGAAATTTTGGAATGTGTTGTGAGTCCTAAACTGAGAAGGTTTCTACAACACACCATAGTGGATATTGTTGTTGGTTTTCATAGAAATTGTGTGTTCAAGGCAACCTTATATATTTTTGGTGTCACCAAGTCATGGTAATGAGTTTAAGAAACTTATTAAATGGATAAATTAACCAATGAAATATATAAGTTCTATGAATTGCTAAGAAGAAACTATATCCAATTATGTAATAGAGTTTTTATAGGGTGTTTTGACTAAATTTATTTATTGATAACAATTTCTATTCCCCAACACATGAAAAATAATTATCTTGATGAAACTAAGGTGAAGCTTTGGATATTCTTCTCTAATTTTACTATATCACATGATTGATGTGTAGCTCAATGTAATTGCTTATTTGTGATTATAATTAGTTCTAGTGGAATGAAAAACATCAATTTGATCAGATAAAGATTATATATTGATGATAGTTATTATTGGGTTTTCTAAATTTATTATATGAATATATATATTCCCTTATTGAATCTTATGCTATATTCCATGTTGTAATGGATCAATATCAATTTTCAGAAACAATGGAATGAAGGATTGATCGAGATTATGAACATTGATGATTTTGTTATCTGAACAGAATAAATCTTATCCACTATTATCAATGTACTTGAGGGAATTAGAACATTACAATATGGGGAACTTATTTGAGTTATTTCGATATTACTATTAACTAGGGGTATGTGTCCATCCATGATTTTGGTCTTTATTTTTATTTAATGTGCATGTGTGACTATCAAGACTCATACTTCATATTTTATGTTGTGATAATATGTTTTATGAACTATAATGAATGAATGGGTTGAATTTTTTGTTTTTTATTCTATCATAAAGTCATTATTAGACATTCATGGATTGGTTATCACATATAAAGAGATATTTTTTGACAGGAGATGATGGTGATTATGAAATAAACATAGGGTAAGGGTCTGGTTACATTGAGTCTTTACCTATGAGAGTACTAATATAGGATGACCCTGTGACCCGAGCAAAGGTAGAGACATGGTACACTATGATATTTTCCATAATAAATGTATATATGTGATATGATATGTTTGAGGTTATAATCATGAAGGATATGGTTCTAAAAGTTTTTATAGAATGACCCATCACTGATTATTCATGTGTATATTCTGGGATATATATAGTCTCCTTATGTCCGACTCATGATCACCACTTCCATTATCATTGTCTATCCACAACAGTTTTGAAAAATGAATTAACATGGTTCATGGTGACATGGTTAGTGCAAAAAAATATGCACATGGTTGATTTTTTTCTTATCCATTTACTTATTATCATGGTATACAAAAATTATTTTTCTGATATTTTGTTAAGGATTCAATAGGGGTGTTCTAATCAGTTACAATCACAACCATAATTGAAATATTTATTATTCTGACGACTTCATTTATTCGAATATAAGAATTGGAAAGGCCCCATGAAAGATAACTAAGGAGATATATATCGTTACCGAGATTAAGTACATAGAAAAACTCTTGAGTGATTTTTTAGTGTCATTGTTTATTTTCACTTTTCAATACTTATACCCTAGTTTTAACTTCCACATTTAGTTTCCTGGGTGACTACATTCGGTGAATATAAGATAATTATAAATTTATCTGTTATAGATTTTATATAATTTTTCATTCCTCTTTTACACAGTTATTATTTTCTTTATATGATTCAAATGTATGGTAATTTATAATTGGGGACTAATTTCATCTATAAATTATTCTAACTATCGATACTAGTAGGAAACCACATTCATATTATGAGGTGAGGATGAGTTCATGTATCTCTTCATCATGGACATGGAGACTTGCTTTGGGGTGTTAAAACTTTGTAGATTAACCCTATAATTGAATGAAAATTATTATTTTTATTCAAACGTACTTTTGAGGAAAAAGTGGGAAACCCGATACATGAAAATACCTAGATCAAGACTACAAGGAACTGGCCCTACCTAGAAATTACATTATTATGTTAAGCCTCCACCTCACATGACCGCTCAACAATCTATCCCATGCAAGGTTGCATGGGCCTGGTACCGATGGAAAAGACATACCCTCTCATTCATTGAAATCTGAATGGACAGGCACAGATGGAAGCTTCCTGCTCCAAAACCTCATCTAGCGCTGCTTCTTAAAGAGTGCTGGTTTCATCTACCATCAAAATTCAAAATAAAACAAAATACAAAAACTAAATCAAATCCCTCCCATTACAAAATTCTAAAACTGCCATAGAGTAGAAACAAAAACAAAAATTCAAAAATCCACCAAAAGGATAATGGACTGATCATTGCCGGCGATTTCCCTGAACTGAACACTCAAAATCACATCCCAAAGGACCAAAAAGACCATCGTGCCACTCCACCTCAGAGAGAATGGAAGAATCCTGGAACCAGAGCAGAGACGAAACAAACTGAGGCAGAATGAAATGCCAGGGATGAGATGTACTGATTTCCCATCAATTGTAGAAATCCAACCATTGTATTCCAACAGACATGAAATTCATGAGCTAATTCAGAAGGATAAAAAAAGAAAAAAATTGCAAGAAGGAAAATAGTCTCAACCAAAACTAGAACATGAACTCATCAAATCTAAAATCTAAAATAAACACTGCCAAAGAATATTGAAACAAAGGAGAAACACCAATCCAACCCTGTTTCATCACAGAATCAAAACCCTCATAGCAGAAAAATCCGCAAACCAGATCTGTAGAAACACAAACCCGATCCATAAAGACATACTGACCAACCGAAAGGCTGAAAATGAGACAAGGTTTTGGAGACAACAAAACATAAATTTGAAGACCAGAAGCTGAATGGATGCACCACCCATTCCATTGTTGAAATCCTGAAACCAAGACGCCACCACCGAAGCCAGAATCCAAGACGCCGCCACTAAAAACTCATCTGAGACACCGCTCCTGAATGAGAAAATCCAAGACAAAAAACCAAAGCTACAGACAACCAGAAACAAACCCACTGCCGCTGCTGAAAGCTAATAACCGAGATGACGCCACTGAAATCTGGTCCGAGACGCCGCAAGCCAGAAATCGAGCCAAGAGACACCAATCCGCCACTGTGAGAGAACGTTTCCCAAAGAACCAAGAGAGAGTGAAGCCACCGAGTGATACGTGACCGAAGAACAAGCTGTCTTGGACCTTCCACCTCACTAACATGTCACTACCATGAAATTTACATCCCAAAGACACCACTACCCTGGACCTTCCACCTCACCGAGACCTTATGCCGACCCCATCCATGCCACCAGATGAAAGCACAGGAGAAGAAAACCCTAGGGCGCTCCCACGAGCAGATCTCCTAAGAGCACCCCTCCATGTTTTCACTTCTTGAATAACTTGTTTTTACTTCATTTTTAAAAGTTTTTAAATTCTTTTTTTATGTGTAATATTTAGAAGTGTTGTAAAAAACATTAATGTCATTTTCAATAAAATATAGTAACGATTTTTTTTCACATCAGTTTTTTGAAATTCATCATGAAATAAATGTTTTGAAAAATAATTGATACAGTAAATATGACACATAATTTTTTTTCAATAATCAAAGAAATAAATAATTGTTTCCCATGATATAATAGGTATTTTAAATTTATAGTGATATGGAAAGTAATTATTATTCAATGATATAATTAAAAAAATTAGTAAAATGTTTTTTAAATTATCCTTGCAATAATAATTAAGAATTAATGAAATTGTTCTAAATATTTTACCGCAGTGAAATATTCCTCAATAAATCACAATTTTCAAAAACAATCTTCACAATTTCCCTTAATAAATCCATGGTATCCATAACCGAAATCGATATAACATTTTGATTTTTAATATAACAACGATAATGAGTAGAAAAATGAATGTTTGAGAGGGAGAAATAGAAGTTTGTGGGGGAAAGGATTGATAAAGAATAAAGTGGTAGAATGATTGTCTATAGTGATATATTTATATTTGTGAATAAATATTTTAACATGATGTAAAAAATTAAAAATCCAATCCACAGTGTGATGAATTTAGATTTTGAGAGTCAAATTAATGTTGGTTCCATGTGAGAAATGAAATTCACAAATCCATATTTTATTTTTAAATTATTTATAGAAATAATAGACAATAAAAATAATTTTAAGATTGTTTTTAATAATGATTATTTCAATAACAATAATTAAAAAAAATATTTTTCTTGTAAATTATTTATAAAAGAAAAATGAATAATATTTTAAAAAATATTTCTAATGATAGTTATAAATATAAAAAACATGTAAAGGTGTTATAAAGAATTTATTTTGGTCGGTTATTGATATTAATGATGTAAAAAAACAACTACCTAGTAGTTTTATCATCATTTATTGATGTGTCCTATTTAAAAAATTTCCACATTATAATTTTGAAAGAAATTATTAAAAAATGACGTTAAAAATTTAGATTACAAATACATTTCCACTAGTTCCCCAATTATATGAACAACAAAAAAATGAGATGTGTTAGGAATATGTTAGAAATTTCCATGATTAGTGTATAACCATCATAAGTGAAGTAAGGGATATAGAGTTTTGATAATAGTATAGTATATAGAATGTGAAATGAGAAGTGTCCACTAAGATTAGACCATTGATTGATCATCTAGAATTAGGATCATTTTTTAATATAGACAATATGAATAATAACTATTTGTAATAATGTTATAGTTTAAACTAGGGTCTAAAAAAGTTAATAATATGATGTAATTATTATAGAAAAGAGAAATGATTTCCCCAATAAATAGAATCATGCCCTTTTAATCCAATAATTCAAAACACCACATGGTTGTAGCATCATTGTGGTTTTCCCATAAATAATCTCATGTAATTCTTCAAAAAGGAAGGCTGGAGTAGAATTTACTACAAAATATGTGAAAATTAGTGGGGATCACTAAAATATTAATGTTACCTTTTCCAGACAATTAATGTACCATCACAAAAAATTAAACCATTGGGATGTATGACGGTGTAATAAGGGGAAATATAAACATAACATATTATTATAGATATGAAATGTTATTATTATAAATGAAATAGATGTTTCATCAGTCTAATATTATTATGTATTCAAAACAAAAAATACTTCGGAATATAAAATCAAAATGATAAGTTTGTTTTTTAAAAAATAAAGTATAATTATATATTTAAAAAATATATAATTAAAATTAAGATCAAACATTGATTTTATTTATAGGAAATTTTCTTATGATATATTTTGTTTATAAAAAATTCATAATTTTTTTTGTCATGTTTTAGGTAAATTTTGGAAGGATCAAAATGATCATTATGTAAAAAACTATTATTTCTCATTAAATATATATTTTCATTCGATAGTTATTACTATCATATACATGAAATTTTTTTACAGTATAAATATAAAATTTCAATTTACATGTTAAAAATAGGTTGTAGTGGAATTTTGAGAATTTCTGAAGATATATTATTTTTGAATAATAAAAATACATTATTTGTGTTTTTGGTATGTTTTATGATTTCATAACAATGAAATAATTATTTAATTCTTATAATAACTCATTATAAAACTAATAAAAAGTTATTTTATTATTTAAATTAGTATTAATCGTATAAAATGAATTACTATGTTGATAAATGATATTCGAAAGAATAATAATTAAATTATGGAATTAAACATTGTTTTTTGAAAAATTACTTTTCCATGCCAAAATTAATATAAATTATGAATTTTTATTATCAAACTAAAATCTGAAAAAATTTAATTTTATTATTACCAAAACCAAGAATGAAATCCATGGGGTGATCATGGGAAATTAATTTTCCAAAACATAAAATTCAAATGGGAAATATTTGAATAATAATAAACTGTTATCCCCTATATAATATAAATAATCTAATCTCTAACACATTCCATTAACTCTTAATCACTTTTACATTTACCTACCTCTATTATTATATCACTATTACCTTTTGGATAAGTTACCAAGGAATTAATCCTCTAATAATAGAATGTTATACTCCTTTTAGTGGATTCTCCTCACCTCGCTTTTTTATAACATACAGCTATTATAGTTAGTCTCCTAAATTCAATTTTTTTCATGTTCTAATAAATATATTACAATTTTCTTTCAATAAAGTCATTTTCAATAATGGAGTGACATATATTTTCTCTCATTAATATTATTCTATAAACCATATTATATACTGGTTATGCTGATAAAATCATTCTTTTTTCCCATGCATCCATTTTTTACGTTATGAATATCCAAAAAAATATAATTAAATAGAAGTGATTATATATATATATATATAATTTTTATTCTATTGGGTATTTTAATGTACTAAACCCACATTCCATTCACGTTGTTTAAAAATTATTACAAATTCATGCATTTAAATAGTTATGTACTCAATGATGTTATATTAATCCCACTCATAATTCTATAAGAGTTATTGATATTGTGTGTTATTATGATATATTATCAATGTGGCACACAAAAATTAAGACATTATATAGGTGAAAAAATATATTGATAATGCATTGGGTATGTAATTAATCTCATGATAAGAAATGTTTCTTATATCTTTTTGATTAACCATAGAAATATGTTTTATGAAACATTTCTATGAAATGGTAGTGATATGACATTGAATATATAATATTTATATTTTTTCACATTTAATTGTTATATATCATATTCATATGATTATTATCTCATGATATTACTTATTACTTATCTATGATGATCACCCAGGTTTCATTTCATTTCTTTGTCCCTTAAAATGGTTTATTCTCACCCTTTTCTATTATAGTATGTCGCCATGAAATCACTTCTACTGAGGTCAAATAGAATTGAATAATAAATTTTTCTTTTAGGAGGATTTAATATTTCTTATGTGGTTACATGGACCCTCAAATTAATAATATGGGGTCAAAACACCTTTATTACATATAGTCATCGACAAGAACTGATGTGACCCAATTTTAACAATTAATAATTATGACATCAGTATCAAATATTGAGTCACATACATTGGGAGGACCTTTTAGTAATAGAGTTTCATTGGGATATGAAAAAAAATTATATAAAAAATCCAATGTATATCTCATCAAATTGACTCTTTTTTGACTATATAAGAAAATACTTGTTCTATATTTAATCATATTCATCTCTCAAAAAATTCTCCAAACAAGTTATTATGAAAATAATATTTTCTCTATTCATTAATAAAATAGTAACATAATTTAGGGTTTCCTCAAATGCACAATAAGGGGAAATAGAAAGTGAAAATGATCATAAATCATAATTAATATTAATATTACCACATATAATATGGATAAAAAATATAATCAAAATAATAAAATAATAAAAAATAACATTGATCAGAACACATGAATGGTTGAAATATAAATACATAAATATATGTAAAAAATTGGTCCTTATTGGTAAAATGAATAGTACTTTTCAACCAATTACATTAACAAATCCAATAATATCAATACCCTATGTTTTTTAAATGTTATATTTTGGGTAAGGATACACTAAAATAAAAAAAATTAGTTTTTTTGATCAGACCAATCAATGCATCAGAGGGATATTTCATGACCCATACATATTTAATGAACTCTAATTCATTACTTAGTTGAAATACTGAATAAAATATACAATAAAGAACAAATATTCCTTAATAATAAAATAAAAATCTTTATTATAATAACAAGTATATGGCATTTGAATATTCTAAAAAATTAATAAATTCAGTACATTTCAAAGAAATTATCTTAAAAATGATCGCCATATATAAGAAGGGCTATATGATTATTTAAATAATTTCACAAATAAATAGACAAGAAACATCTTTGTGGATATTCCATAATAAATTAAAGGGAATATAAAGTGTTCTAGAAATAACTATACTGAATGTAAAATCATGCTCATAAATGAGTATTTTTTAAAGACAATGGTAGTGATGGATTATTTATTTGGTGAAGATGAACATTATATAATCCATAAATAGATAAAAGGATATTAGTATAATTTGAATAATAACCTTGACCAATAATTTTATAAATTAATGGACAATTAAATTATAGGAAAACATTTTCTTAACATTTAAAACAATCATTGAAAAAAATGAAAATTATTTCATCTATTTAATATATTTCAAAATAAATATTTTATAAATTTAGGGATAAAATAATTTTAGAATATAAATGAAACATAAATATTTCTTCACATTAAACAAAAATGATGGTAGAAATGTGTATTCATGTAGAAATATTTATAAAGAAATAATTTTTACAATTTGATAGAAATGAACCATATAGAATGCTTTATGAGTTTCGTTAATAATTTGAAATAATTTTTTGCAGCATAATGTATCCTTAAAAATTAAAATAATTTGAAAGATATACTACTTAAAGAGGTTCCCTTATTTTTTAAAAATTTTTAATTTGGGTGATTCTTTTGAATTTTTAATTTTAATGGAGTAATTGGTCATGCACAGTTCCCACATTTCTGTTATTTTTTTATTATGAAAATAAAAAAAATGATTTGGGTAATGGATATAGACGTGGAGAAAATATAGATTCAAATATAAATATGTAGGTATTTTCAGTTTACTTTCTATGGGTAAATAAAAAAGATAATGGCGAATATTAAATAGATTGAATAAAAATAGACCAACTGGAATGGATATAAGAAAACAAAATTTTAAGGGAACATAAAAATATGGATTATCTTTCAAAAAAAAGTATATTAGAATATTATTTTGGAAAATACCATCATAGAAATGGTTATATAAAAATAAATGGATATCGATAGAAAGATCATGAAATGTAAATTAAAATCTTATAATTTGAGAGATAATTCATATATATAATAAATTGTTATTTTATTACACAATATAAAATTAATAATGGTGTTAAATACCAAGTAAGTCTCATAAAATTACATTCCAAATAAAGAACACATTACAATAATAGATTTTTTTGGGTCAAAATACCTTGAAGGATATTATTTAACCAAACATTAAATACCATGATATAAATTTTGGATCATGATAAAAAATATTAATGTGTTAAAATATGATCCATTCCAAATAAAACAATTTTTATAAAAAGAAATATTTTTAATTAATTTTATATTTCACATATAAAAAACTTTCCTTAATTATTTATATCCTCTAAAGAATGTGGATCTCTTTTATAACATAAATAAATATACTAATAAATTATTTATTAATTTAATTAAAATATATATCATTTTCCAAACACATATTATAACTAGTATGTATATTTATATTGGTTATTGGTTATCTTTTTTGAAAATCATATCTCTGATTTCATGATCATTCTAAAATAATATCGAAATAGTTGTTTTATTTTCTCGTATTCCCCAAAATTTAATAATTATTAGAAAAACATATATTACAGAAATTAGGATTTAAAATTATTGATAATTTTATAATTGCAATATATTTATGTTTTGGTTATGATCTTTAAAGATAAAATTGACAGTGATCATATTTCCCAGATTATACCAGAATAGATGTTGGTGTCTTAATTAATGAGTCTACAATTAATGTTACTATTTAAAAACATAAATAATATCATTATTTTACTATTAATATCATATATTAGTAGTAATTAATTTCATATTTCTATCCTTTGTAGAATTTTTTAAAGTTGATCAACTAATTTTCTGAAACGACCAAAAGAGTTATGCCAAGGATAACATCAAAAAATTTTATAAGGTTGATATTATTTGGATTACATATAAATAAATCTATATTTAAATACTAACAATAGATATGGTTTTGACATACATATACCAATGGGTGATATCCTCCAAAAGAGTTAGTCAAGTATATATTTTCCATCATTCTTGTGGATTTTAAATGGACCCTTAGTGAACACAATGTTTGACACTATTGTCAATTATGATTAGGTTTAATCTCATTTCATTATCCACAATTATGATGGATTTGGATTAATAATGACTTAGGATGACATAGTGGAAACATAATTTATCATCTCCTGAAAACAAGATTTTATGTTTTATAAATCCGATGATTGATTTTTCATTATTATATGATTACCCATTACTATTTCAAAAATAATTATTTTGTGCAGTTTTAATTTAAGTCCCAAAGACGAATCAGGTAAATGTTGAATGTGATGAATGGTGAAATTATTTTCCTTATGAGAAACCAAATAATTTGGGATAAGGAATTTGTAAACTTACTATTATAACAAATAATATCTCTTCTTAAATGATTAATAACAATTATATCAATGACTTTAAAAATGAACCAAATATTTAGACCATTGAGTTTCATGAAAATCATAGTGGAATAAAGATTCATATCCCTATATGTCAAGAATGTGGGAATATTATCCTAAGGAAATCCCCAAAGTAACATGCAGTTTGTTTTCTTGGGGATAAGGATGAAATAGACTAATTAATTTACAATGTAAAATGAAGAGTTCAATGGATTCGAATAAATTACAAATCTAGGTGACATTTAAATTCCAATTTCAGATTAGTGGGGAACATGAGAATTATATAATCCAATTTCCTAATACTAGGGAAATGTATTTGAATATTGAATGGAATATGATATTAAAATAATTTAAGTTGAATAATTTAAGTGTCTAGGTATTGGGATTTGAGAATTTTGTTTAAGAAGTTTTCATATTAATTATATTACACTTTTAAGAATCATGAAACATCTGCATATTTTTCCCCATTAGTTTTTCCATATGGCTTTTCAAAACATAAAAAAATAATATTGAAATCATAGAGAATTAAATTTTTAGTAATGTGGTTTTTTCTAGAAATAAAATATTGGGGGGTTGCTAAACCTTAATATGTTCTTGATTTTGTGATAATAATGTTTACATAAAATAAATAGATTATTATAATTGATAAATTAAAATATATATTATTTATTCCCTTAAAATTTATTATTGATTTTATGACTTTTTTTTATGATTTCATTGATGAAGTTTATTTATTTTTTGTTTTATATAATATATTATATTGTTTATTATTCCATGTAGGTAATACATATATTGTAATTTTTTGGAAGTATATATAGTTACATTGAATATGGATGGTGATTCATGTTGTTTTGGAAAAGGATTGGCATGTTTTAAGAGAATATATAATTATTTAATTCACATGATTTGTATATGAAAATTAATAGCTAAATTCTATAATATTGGGAGGAATGTTAGATTAATTTTTTTAATTTATTGTCCATTTTATAAAATTAATGTTTTTTCATTTTTTCTAATATATTTTGTAGGATATTTTTAACTATTTATGGAGTGCATTTTATTGAAATTATGGTGTTAATTTTTAGTCTCATATATTGAGAAATTATTTCACCAAATAGAGATTTATCAGTATAAGAAAACTTGTTCTAACAATTTTTGTTTTGGTAAATATCTTGAGATATAAAGAATGGATTTTAACAACCTATGCTTTCTCAAACCACAACATGGATGGTATAATTTCTGTAAAGTTCAAATAAGAGGTCCTGAAGAGAATAGAGGACTTGGTTTTTCATTTTTGCATCATCTTGTAAATTTACATCCTAAAAGAGGGATTTGCAGCATTGATGTTTGTTTCGAGGATTTTATTGTTTTCACATTATGAACTGTGTTTGGATAAGGGAAAAGAATAAAATTTTGTTACATCACAATAGTGGGATTTGTTGTGAATTTTTAATCTGGTTGAAGAAAAAATTTATTTCATTAAAAAATGAATTTATAGTCCACATTTATTGAACCACATGTAACCCATGAAATCTTTTAATTTTATGAAAACAATTATGAATATATGTATTAAATTAAGTGACCTACATCATTTATACATGTTTTATTCTGGAAAACTTTCTTATCATTTAACCACAATTACCACTCATTTTTTTGGCAAACATACATGCTAATAGAGGGTCTTCTATATCATCTTCCATTTTTGTTGAGAGATTATAGTGTTGATGTTTTCTATTTAAATGGCAATAAATTCTCCATTTTCCTATTTTCCCCTCTTCATCTCTCTAGTATCTTCTGCAACAATGGTAATTTTGTTTAGGGTAAATGTGGGATACATTTTATACAATACATTGGTGTGATATAGGTTAATCTGAAGTTTCTATGAGCAGTCGTGGGTTTAAATTTTCCACATCTTCACCCAGTGGTGTTCGTAATGATTAACAAGAATCATTGAGGTAAATTATCATCTTTCTTTTCAATTTTTTGTTTTATGTTTAGGTATTTTATGGTTTTTTCATTTTGTTTAATATTAAAGGATGCGATATATAATTATAATTAATGGGAAATATAAAATTGATGGGTATAGAATAGAAGTCACATGTTTTTTATGATTTTATATTATTGTTTTTATATTTATGTCAGATATTTCAAATACTAAAAATAAAAGTTGTTGGGAGCCATATTTTCACTACACATGATATGTGTTGAGTCCCAAGTTGTGTTGTTCTATTATCACACAATTAATAAAAAGTAAAAAAATGTAAATATTGATAAATATATAGTTTCTCATAGAATCGCATTTCTGCGATAATACCCTCTGCTAACGAAAGAAAAAATGTGATAAAATACTTTTTAAAATATAGTATATAAGATGTGTTTTATTTTTTTTTTCTTGTTTTTATTGGCTATTGTTTGGTGTTAACATGGAAGATCATAGACATTTATTGTGTGGGTAATTGAAGCGGTGGTTGGCTGGCATGAATGTGATACATGATGTTTTTATATGGTTATAGTGTGTTGTGGTATGATGTGTACTAATGATAATATGTGGTGATTTAGTGTTGTGTGGTTGTGATGTGAGATGTGGTTATATTTTATGGCAGTGTAATTAATGGTTATCATAATGGGTAGTTGTTTAGTATTGTGTGGTGGTGATGTTCAATCTGGTTATGGCGTGTGGTTGTGTGATATATGGTGATGATAATGTGTTATGTGGTCATTTAGTGTGGTGGTGATGTGAGACATGGTTATAGGGAACAATGGTTTGATACATGGTGGTGATGATGTGTGGTAGTGTAGTATAGTGTGGTTTTTATGTGTGATGTCATTATGGTGAATGATGGTCAGAAGTGAAGATGTGTGGGGATATAGTGTTATGTCCTAGTGTTGTGTGACATGATTTTGTTGCGTGGTAGTAGTCATGTATAGTGGAAAAGACATGCGACTGATTTACTGAGATCATTTGAATGGCGTGGAATGGTGGTGATGGTTTATGTGTGAAGGATGTGTTCTTATGTTTTTGGTTTTGTTAGTACTTGGATAGATATAGAATAATTTGTACTGATGTAAATTGTAACGACAAAAACATTTACTAATGAAAATACTTCTTGATTTGATTAAATGTATTATTATGTAAAATGATTATGTAAAACATATACACTTCAATGGATTAATGTTTTCGGATTTTTCAAATATCATTAAGAATTTTTACCTTTGATAATATAGATTTTGAATAGTGATCAAAAGATTAATATAAATATAGGGCTTTAAGAAATTCAATTTACTCAGAAAAAGGAAGCAATGGCCTCATCCAGTTGAATTTCTCCATACGAAACCCATTTGTTGGAGCTAGTAAATGAGGTGGATTCATTGGGATTTTCTCTTGGAAAATCACATTCTGAGCTTCAATAAGTTAAGTTAGAATGAAATCATCTGTGGGAGAGTTGTAAGTTGATAGAGATTACCATCCAAGTGATGTTATCTGAGCCTCCAAAAAATTCAGTCTCTATTGTACACCTTACCATTAGGTCATATATTGTTGTTATAATGGGTTATGTAAGAATACCCTATCACTATGATAATGTTCATTAGTTTTTTTAGAATAAATAATATAAGTTCATTTTATTATTATTACTTTGTAAATGTGTTTTAATAAACAAATAATATTTTTAGTTAATATTCAATTAAGAATTATATTTTTATTAATTAATTGATTTTTGAATTAAATAATATTTTAATACAATATTTTTACTATATTAATTTTTATTGAATATATATGATCATATACTTTTTATGAATGCAATTGTAATATTTATTAAGGTTTCGAAAGCTATTTTTTGTCAATACCCATGAATTTTCGATAAATTTCAGTTCTTATTTTAAAAGTAAATATTCACCTATTTATAAAATTATTTAGACAAATTTAATATTATTTTAAGAATAATTAAATCAAATTTATCCAATGGTTAATTTTTCATAATTTTCTAAGACAGACTATTTTTTTGGGTAAAAATTAAACATCATTTAATTATATAATGTGTTTTATGACTTCATAATGACCAAATAGAGATGTAGAAAAAAACTATAAATTGGATTTTCGACTAATATATGTTTTCCCTTTAAAATAATGTGATTTTAGGTTTGTTATATTTTTTTTACAAAGACTTAGTGGACCCTCCAAGACTTATAAAACATTTAATAATTTTAAAATGACTTCCTTGAGAGTGTGACTCACCAAGATATAATCAAGCGTAATATTTTAATATGTTCATAAACATTCCTTATAGTAATTTTTTTTCTACTCCACTTTTTCAAAAACCATTGGAAAAATGATGGGATGGTTTTTTGTTTTGATTAGTTTAATGGGTGGTGTCCAAAACCTAAATAATAAAGAGTTCCCTCTCTTTTCCCATATAAACCCACTCAATATCTCATTTATCATCACTCAAAACATTTGGAACTCTACCAATCCCTTCCATCATCTCTCTATATTCCTCCCAAGGTGCCCTAATTTCCCAAGAATCCCCTATCAAGCCTCACCCAATCCTTTGGGATCACACTTCCATGTAAGGGATTTCTTCTTTTCTCATTTTTGTCAAAATTTATTTATGTTGTTATGCCCTTTTATTTTCAATATATAATTTTGGGGTATAATTTAAAATTTCACCTATACTTCCCTCCTTATGTTTGAATTATGAAATATCCCTTTCTCTCTCAATTATTCCTCCCATGTACACCTATTACTATGGCGAAATTTCGTAAGGGATTTCTCTCTCCTCATTTACATTCAAACAATTCTTTTATAT
This sequence comes from Viscum album, assembly GCA_963277665.1. Classification (NCBI taxonomy): domain Eukaryota; kingdom Viridiplantae; phylum Streptophyta; class Magnoliopsida; order Santalales; family Viscaceae; genus Viscum; species Viscum album. The sequence goes on along the minus strand of OY728157.1, from coordinate 856,551,773 downwards.
TATGCAACTAAATTTCATTACATATGATGGTAAATGTATCTATATTGACCCATACTGTCCATTTCATGTACATATGATGAGATACCCCCTTTTCTCTCATCAACCTTTTTTATGAATTCTTAAGACACTATGTTATGCTGTCAAATTTGCACCATGATTTTCCAAGCCAAATTCATTGTGTAGTGGATACCATGATAATTTATCTATCAAGGGTATTCACCATTAAAAACATTTACTTATTTATTATATAGTTTCATGTATATATTCTATATTCCTTTATCATAGAATAAATGATTATGTGGAATGATTCCATGTTGTATGAACCATATGGCACACTTATGCATGAAATGAATTGATTTAGAAGGGTATTCCCTGATAGAGCTCCAATGCATTAAATAAAGATTATTATCATGATAATTCAAGTGAATATAGGTTTTACTCAATATAATTTAATTAAAATTTTGTTTTCACATGCTCTATGGGAAATGTGCCTTGTATCATGGTGAAATCATGTCAAATTTTGTTGCAACATTTCTATGTTATAATAATCATGCTATATCATGCCTTTATGTTTATGTTTCTCTTGTGCTCCATAAATATGCCTATTTCCTAACATGTAATATATTATTCAAGTTATGCCTTTTTTACTCCCTTGACTGGCTTTATAAGTCACCCTTTTCTTATTCTTGTCCTCAGGTTATCCCAATGTATGCTAACTACGAAGGAATGTTGTGGTTATGTAAAAGAAGTTGTCAACAAAGTTGTTGTGTTTTATGTTCTAATTTATTATGCAATGTTTCTAATTTCCCATGAAACTAGACCATTCAATCCTCAGAGATTTCTTAAGTTTGTGTTTATGTAATAAATTGTGTATTGTTTTTAATATTGAGGAGGGTTGTTATAGTTAGTATTATAGGATATGTTTAGTTATTTTTGGTATTATGATTAGAAAACCCTTGTGAAATCCTTAGAGATAGGAATAAGTATAATAAAAAAATTCATTAATTTTGGTGAGTATTGAGTAAGTGGTTTATAAAGTAAAAACATCCATGTCTAGATATGAGAAGGTCGAGGCAGCTTTGGAAGAAATGTATTTAGGGTTAAAACCAAAAAACACCGTATTGATCCAGACTTGAACGAGAATTGGTGACCGACAACGAGCCTTGTTGTACTCTTTGTTATGAAACTCCCAAGGGATATGCATTTGTAAATTCATTATCTTAGTATGAATCTTTTTAAGGGAAAAAAATAAATTCTCATAAGAATATATTTTGTGAAGATGATCATGGATAACCTAGATTTCAGCCTATAAATTCATAAGTTAAGGAAATAGAAGTAATTTATAAGTTATCTATTTTTCTATTTGTATTTCCCTTTATGTGTTACCCATAACATTCCATTTATTCCATAAAATGGTCGAAAATAGGAGGAATTGAGCTAACAACGGATGCGAAGATCAAGGTGACTACTATTCTAAGGAGATGCCCAATCTGATGGGAGAGGGAATCGAAAAATTTGTCATGATACTCTCTCAGTTAACTCATATTTTGAATTGTTTCACGGTTCAAGAGAAACAATAAACCCACCCCTATAAGAAATAACAAGTTGCAATCTATAGCTCCCTACGACAAAGGCCTCCTAATTTTAATTGATCATCTGATCCATCAATCACCGAATGGTGGATCAACTCCCCTGAAAAGATCTTATATATCCTTCAATGTTCCAAATAAGAGAAGGTTCTTATGGATTATTATCGTATGGAGGGTGATGTTAATCAATGGTGGCCATTGATAAAAAATACCAAGACTCAGGAAGTGATCAAGGTATTGTAATGGAAGTATATCCAAAAAAATTGATAAATATTTTAGGTGTACCCTACAACTTATGATGGAAAGGGACTTTGTTGTCCTCAAGAAAAAAGATGACGAATCCATCAGATAATACAAGGAAAACATTTGAAGGCTTTCATGATATGCATCCAGATTTTTTATTATGCTGAAATTCAAGGTTATCTGCTTATTTGGTGGGCTAAAACCTAGCTTATAGAAATCCCTATAGATCGGTGACTTCGAGAGATATAAAGAAATTGTTTGCTGTTCCCTCAATGTTGAAATGGAGATCAGTGAATCTGATAGAAATCTTGGCAATATGAATCATAAGGAGAACTTTAATTCTGCAGATCTTATGGAAAAATCTAATGGGTCTAATAAACTCCAGCACCCCACTTTTCAATGGTATGGAAAGAAGCAACTCAGAAATTTCTTGAATGGGATGAGGAAATGCTTTAAGTGTTGAAGATAAGCGAACCTTGATATTAACTATAGACAGGAAAAACATGCTGCTGCAATAGAGGAGTGGAATGATCCATTATACCTTAAACACATTGTTTATTGCTTCAACTGAAAAGAACTAGAGCACATATCAAACTAGTTCCCAAAGATAAGGGTTTTTTTTGAGGCAACCAAAAACCTCCAAGGCAGCATGGGTGATCTTTTTTCCATCCCTACCACTGAAGAGAACCCCGAAAATGAAGTGGTGAAATCTATTCTAGTTATTCACTCAAAAGTAGTGAATGTAATTTCTGTTTCTAGATCTACACATTCATTTATAACCTGAATGTTTATTAGAACAATCCCAACACCATCAAAAAACATAGAAGTAAATATATCGGTATGAACAAAAAATAGGGAAATCATTTCATCCCATTAATATAACTCTTTCCCTATCACAATTTGTGGTTTAAACTTCTTGGATAACCTAATCATACTCACTCTGGTGTAATTTGAAGAAATTCATAGAATTGATTGTATTTCCCTAAAAATATCTAACATAAATTTCCGTGAGATGGAAATCACTCTCAATATGGAGAATCAGCCCATGATTCTATAAAATTTAAAGGTAAAGGGTGAAAATTATTTAGCACCATTCTCTCAAGTGTGGATATTACTGCCCAATGAGAATTCACATCTTTCTCAGATGATTGAGTCTAAGGATGAAACCATCCATGAAGACATGCTTATTATGAAGGAATCCATGGATGTGTTTCTATAATAATTTTACGGTTTTCCTCCTAGAAGAGATTTTGAATTCTCAATTGATCTTATTCCTAGGGTGCTTTCAATATCAATGAATCCATATAAAATGGATATTGTAGATATTGAGGAGCTTAAGAAACAACTACAAGAGAATCTAGATAAAGGGTTTATACACCCAAGTGCTTCACCATGGGGTGCACCATTCCTCTGCATCCATAATAAGTATGGGTCAATGCACTTTTTCATTGATTATCGTGATCTAAACAAAATCACGAAAAACAACAAGAATCATATGCCCAAAATTGATGTATAGTTTGATCATATACATAGGTCACAATACTTATCCAAGGTGGATTTTAGGTTTGGATATTACTATGTAAGGGTGAAAAACGAGGATATCCCCAATACTACTTTTCATACAAGTTACATGCCCTATTAATTCATAGTAATGTCTTTCGGACTCACTATTGATCCATAAATCTTCTTGTAATTGATGAATAATGTCTTTAGATATTACCTAAACAAATTTTTGGTAGTCTTTATAGATGATATTATTATACACTCCAAAACCTAGGAGAAGCATGAGGAGGATCTAATCATTATACAAGAGACCATGAAAAAGGATAAGATCTATAAAATGTATATCAAGTGTGAGTTCTGGATGAAGAAAATCTCATTCATGAGTCATATAATCACAAGAAATGGGATATCTGTGGATCCCTACAGGACATCTGCAATAGGGAGTTGGTCGAGGCCAACATCGGTGATAGATACCTCTAGATTCCTTGGGGTAGCTTGATATTAGAGCTGATTTTTGAGAAAAGTTTCATGATTTACAATCCATCTTACCAAGATAAATATGAACGGAGTCAAGTTTTTTGGAGCGATGAATCTAAAGATAAATAACAGGAGTTGAAAATAAGGATTATCACTACACTCGGGCTCAGATTACCCACAGGTGGAGATTTTTTTTGGTATTTAGTGATTCTTAAAATAACGGTATGGGATATGTGTTGATGTAAAATAAACAAATCATTACCTATGCTTCAATAAAATTGAAATTTCATGAGAAAAAATATCCAACATATGATCTAAAGTTGGTTATAGTAATCATCACTTTGAAAATTTGGCAACATTACCTCTTTTGGTAGATGTGAGAAATATACACATATCACAAAATCCTCATGTATATATTCACATAGAAATAGTTGATCATGAACCGATGAATATGGTTAGATCTGATCAAATACTACCAATTCTCAATCCATTACCACCCTGGGAAAGAGAACAAGGTGGCAGATGATCTAGGTAGAAATGACCCATTTATTATTCCATTTATGAGAATTGAAAAGAATCCAATATTATTAGATTTTATAAATATGGTCATGGGAATCATAAATAATGGAACATCATAAATCATTTCACAAAAAACTGCTCAAACTTCTATTATGGAAAGGTTAAATGATTATCAAAAGGATGATGTGAGAATTCAGAAGAAAGTGGAAACTATAAAAAATGGGAAATCCTCAGAGTTCAATGTTAATGGAGAATGAATTGTGAGATTCAGGTCACAAATATTTGTTCCCTCAAATCCAGAGTTAAAGAAAAAACTCTTGGATGATGCACATAGTTCAAATATTTCTATAAACAGAGGAAACACAGAGATGTATCGAGATCTCGGAGAGAATTATTGGTGGGAAAACATGATGAAGGAGATCACTGAGTATACATCAATGTGAATGGTATGTCATAATTTTAAGTCTAATAGGATGGAGTCAGCGGGGATGATGCAACCATTACCCATACCAACATGGAATTGAGAGATCATCACCATGGACATTGGCAACAGATTTATGAAGAGATCTGATGGAAAAAATGCTATCTGAGTTGTTTTGGATCGTCTTACAAAGATAGCGCACTTCATTGAAATTAAAGAGAATTTATCATTGGATCAACTGGCATAGATATATATCAGATAAGTGGTAAGGCTTCATGGAGTACCACTATCTATTTTATTCGATCAAGATCCATGATTCACCACTATATTCTGAAGTGTATTAAACATTCACTAAATACTGAGCTGAAAATTAGTACGGCTTATAATCCTCCAACAGATGTCCAATCTTAGTAAACTATCCAAAAACTTGAGGACATGTTGAGAGAATGATAAATGGACTTCAAAGGAATATGGGATCAACATTTTCCTCTGGTTTAGTTATCATACAACAACAGTTTCCACTCGAGCATCCAAATAGATCCTTATGAATCCCTTTGTGGGAAGAGGTGAAGATCACCGACATGTTGGTTTGATGTTGGGAAGAGAAAACACCTAGGTCTATAAATGGACGAATAAATGGTGTAGAAGGTAAATACCATCCAAAAACACATTAAAGATACTCAGAGCCGACAAAAGTGCTATGATGATAATTATCAATATGAACTATAGTTTGATGTTGGAGACATGGTATTTCTCTGTATGTCACCATGGATGGGAGTTATGAGATTATTGAACAAGGGAAAGCTTAGTCCAAGGGACATCATACCTTTTTAGATACCCAATCACCTTGGATTAGTGGGCTATCGACTAGAACTCCCACCAAACCTATCCCAAGTAAATGATGTATTCCATGTATTACTCATGAAAAAGTTTATAACAGACCCATCAAAAATACTCAATCCAGAGGTGTTACCATTGGATAATGATCTATCCTATAAAAATAATCTTTTGATGATCATAGATCTTAAGAGAAAAGTTAAACAAAATACAACAATACCCCTAATCACGGTGTTGTGGTGAAACCAAAAGTTTGAAGGAGCAACATCGTAATCAAAAGAAGTGATGAATTAGAGTTACGCTCATCTATTTTAGTGTATGAAAAAGAAATTTCAACGGTGAAATTTATTAAGTGGGGAATATTGTAATGAAACAAAATTTTACTAAGGAAAATTCCTTCTTAAATGACTAAATGTATTATTAAGTAAAATGGTTATATAAAACATATTCATTTATTTGGTTGTATGTTTTTGGATTTTAAAATACCGTTTAATTTGTTTACTGTTTCTTATATAGTTATTGAATAGTGATCACATGATTAGTATAAATATAAGGCTTTAAAACATTGTATTTACTCATAAAATGGATGTGATGGCCTCATCCAGTAGAATCGTTCCATACGAAGACCATTTTTCATAGCTCAGAAAGGAGGTGGAGTCACTGGGCTTCTCTCTTTACCAATAACATTACGAGATTCTACATGTTATTCTTAAACTAAACTGCCAACCATAGAAGTGGTAGTTGATACAGATTACAACCTGAGCGATGTTATCTGAGCCACCCCAAGAGTCTGTCACCATCACACTCCTTACCCTTAGGTCATATGTGGGTGTTATAATGGGATATGTAACAATAACCTAGAACAATGATTATATGCATTATTTTTTCATAGAATAAAAAATATACATTCATTTTATTATTGTTACATTATAATTTTTTTTAAAGAACAAATAATATTTTTAGTTAATATTAAATTAATAAATATATTTTGATGAATTAATGGATTTTTAATTAAATAATATTTTAATAAAATATTATTACTAAATTACTTTTTATTAAATATAAATGATCGTATAATTTTTATGAATGAAATTGTAAATTTTAATAAGGTTTGAAAGTTGTTTTTGTCAAAATCCAAAAATTTTCAATAAATGTAAGTTTTTATGTTAAATATAAAAATTAAAATATTTAGAAAATTATTTATATAAAATTAAAATTATTTTTTGAATCATAATGTTAAAATTATCCAACTGTGAATTTTTCAGTATTTTCCGTGACGTTCGAATTTTTGGGTAAAAATTAAATACCATTTAATTGTATAATGTGTTATATGACATCATAATGACCCAAAAGTGATGTAATAAAATAATAAAACTAGTATTTTAATCCAATATATGTTTTATCTTTAAAATATTGTGATTATATGTTTGTTTTATTTATTTTATAAACCATTAGTGGACCCTTCAAGACTTAGAAAATATTTAAGCATTTTAAAAAGATTTCCTTGAGAGTGTGACTCACCTCTACATAAGCAAGCCTAATATTTTAATAATTTAGGATATTTGCCTTATAAAATAATTTTTTCCACTCCTATTGGGAAAAAAAACATGGGGAAAAACATGGTATGGTTTTGGGTTTTGAATAGTGTAAAGTGTGGTGTCTAAAACATAAAAAATAAATAATTCACTCTTACTTCCTATGTAAACCCACTCAATATCTCATTCCTCTTCACCCAAACCATTTAGATCTCCACTGAACCCTTCCCTCCTATTCCTATATTCCTAAAAGTCTCCCAAATCTCCCAATAATCCCCTCTCAAACCTCCCCTAGGCCTTTGGGATCACACTTCCACATAAGGGATTTCTTCTTTTCTAATTTTTTTCCAAATTTATTTATATTGTTATGCCATTTTATTTTCAATAAACAATATTGTGGTATGATTTCTAACCTCCCATATACATCCCTCTTTATGTTTTAATGATGATATAGCCCTTTATCTATCATTAATTCCTCCCGTGTACAACTGTTACCATGCCAAAATTTCGTAAGGGATTTCCCTCTCCTCATTTACATTCAAGTAAATATTTTATATTATGCATCTAAATTCCAATAAATTTGTTGGTATGTGTATGTATATTACCCCATTAATTTCAATTTCATGTACATATTATGGTATATCCATTTATCTCTCATAAACCATTTTAATTAATTCTTATGTCACATCGTTATGTTGTTGAATTTGCACCGCAATTTTCCAAGCCAATGTCATTGTGTAGTGAATACCATACCCATTTCTCTATCAAGGATATTCACCATTACACACAATTAATTATCGATTATATAGTTTCAGTTATATATTCCACATTCATTTATCATGGAATAAATGATAATGTTGAATGATTTTATGTTGTGTGATCCATGTGGCACACTTATGCATGAAATGAAATGATTTAGAAGGGTGTGCCCTGATACTTCTCCAATCCATTTGGTAAAGATTAGTATCATGATATTTCAAGTGAAATGAGTGTTTATTAATGATCTATTCCCAATGATCCTTGTCTCATTATAAAATCATGTTAAATGTTTTTTCCACATTTCCATGTTATGATGATCATGCTATCTCATGCATTTATGTCCCTATTTCTCTTATGCTCTATTGATATGACCATTACCTAACATTTACTATATAATTCATGTTATACATTTTTTACTCCCTTACTAAAATTTATATCTCACCCTTTTCTTATGCATGTCCTCATGTTATCCCATTCAATGATATGTACAAAATAATGTTGTGGTCATGTAAATGACGTTTTCAATAAAGACGTTGTGTTTTATGTTCTAAGTCATTATGTAATCTCCTAATTTTCCAAGACAGTAGACCTCTCAATCCTCAGAGCTGTATTAAGTGAAATTTTATGTAATAAATAACGTTTATATGTGTAATAAATAGTAGGTTTTTTATATAAATTAATGATAATAGGTTGGGACTTGATGTGTGGTAAATTTCATACATGATTGAATAAATGAATGGGATGTGTAAATGTGAATGAAGTCATAATTTGTGCGGACTTGTGTGGTGATTGTGTGGAGTATTTAATATATTGGATTTGTCATTTTTGATATTTGATATAAGTATGTTGGTGGTGTTTTGGTGTGAATTAGTTAATTTTAGGTGGAAAAATAGGTTGGATATTTTTTGATTTTTATATATCATGTGTTTTATGTTACTTTTAATCCTGACCTACTCATGATGGATATCTTTACCAACGCTCAATATATCTATGTTCTAGGTTTTCCCCCTATATCTATAATGGTTTAGAGATTGATGGACATCTACCCATTCTTCCATACACTTGTTTCAGTAGTGATATCTAGATGTCATTAGGAAATATTTGTAGTGATGTATTAGGTATTTCAAGTGTGATGTGATGTGATGCGGCTATGAATAGATGTGTTATATGGTGGGTTACATGTGTGGTAGGGTAAGGGATTGTTGTTTAATTCCATAAATTTCATTATAACTGAATCCTATAGTTATATAATGAGGTGAGATGTTTTGTGATGGCATGTGTGGCTTCATGTGAGATATGGTGTTGTTTGGGATCAGTCTAAAAAAGTTTCTAATACCTTAATGGGTGGGGTAAGTAGGGATTCATCCCGAACGACATCAGAGATAGATGGTATGTGATTTGATATAAATGTAATGGATGAGATCATATTATTTTTGATACTGGGGTGTTTTTCAGAAAATCATTGAGGAATCGGAAGTAGAGAGTCATTGTTTGTTATGTTATCGATACTATATTACAATTTTGGATGAATTATTTGTTCATAAAGACATGGTGAGGATGAGATGAGTTAGGTAAAATGTTGAGAAGCATTTGGTTTTTTTAATTTTCAAATGAAACAATAGAAATCCCTTTTCACATGTGCACTTGAGACCATGGTTATGTCCCTATTGAGTATACATGTTATGGTCACCCTATTTATAAAAACTATTTTCAAGTTTCAATGAGGTCTTTATAGACAAATATATGAATTAAAATGTTGGGGTTTTCTACTGATGTTGAGTCATTATTATCATAATTTTATTTTGGAATATATTGGAAACTTTTATTTTAATGGTTTATATAATTTCTTTCATTATGTGATGGTTTGGGGTTTAATTTTATATTATCTTCAAGAGTTATTTGTTGGTCAATTATGATATATTTGGATACTATTTTATTTATAGTGGCTAATTCCTTCTATGTGTGATATTTTTTACCCATAGTTCCGGTTTACATCCCAAGTGATACTAGAATTAGAACTTAGTGGTCATTATCCCTCTATATTCATTTTGGTATATTGTGGGGGGGGGGGGTCATGAAAGTGTTCTATCATGGGGTTTTTTGGGAGATTTTATGATGTATGGAATTCAGAACTATGAGTATTTTTTGGTTGGTAGGGAAATAATGCCAGTTGGTTTTGGTACATGACCTAGGATAGGGTGACTTGCTACAACATAAGATTTTAGATCCCTCTGTGATCTAGTGCCAATACCCTAGGATTACTGAATGTCCATGTGAAGGGGGCATATTTTTGGAGGAGAGACTAAGGGGAGGTGAATTCATCAGTATCGATGATGTTATTTTTGTAATTGGGTAATTATGGGTGAATAAGATAATTTAAATTTATAATAATTTGTAAAATTCCATGATACCATACATAGAATGTTCTCCATGCATTTCAGGATGACTCTTATTCATCATCTATGAGTATTTCAAGTAGTTGAGGTTTAGTAAGATGATCTAGTTGATCATTGAAGGGTTGAACCAATATAGTAATATAAGGATGGTTTTGTCCTTGTGTTCCTTTTAGTGAAAGATTTTTAGAATGTAGGGTGTAGAATCTCATATCAATATACAGTGCAATGGTCGGAGGATACTAATATCACATTTAGTAAAATTAATTAATATACTATGTTCTGGTTGTTTTTGATAGTTTTACAAATATATGGAGTTGTGAACCAATGCTGGACATTCATTCCAGGATACCATAAGAATGAGGATGTGTCGTAGCCTTACATTTAGGGGAAGATAATTTAATAATTACATACACACCTAGTAAGGGAAATGAAGTAGCCGATGCACTAAGTAGGAGGACTCAGATGTAAAGACCGTAAAATTCAAGGGAAATTTTTTTTCTTAATTTTCTTTGGATTTTTTTACAAGAGCGCGGTTTCAGACGGCACCTGATTCCGAGGCCCGGAGTGCCCGGAATTAATTTCCGAAGTTTGGCTCGGGTACGTTCAGTGAACGAACGAGCGGGAATTCCTAACTTTTGATCCGGTGCTCGGAATTGAAATCCGAGGGCACCGATGAACTCGCAGTGCCGATATTCGCTTAAAGAGACCCTTTCGGGAGTTGCGTATGTTGCGGGTTGAAAGTTAGTTTTGGGGATTAAAAGATAAGTAAAATAAAATTGTGTGTGAATTTTATTTTATTCTAGGTGGTTAGACTCTCTCATGGGAAGTTGTTGGTGGGGCCCGCAACCACCCAACTTCCCATGTGTGGTTATGAGGGAGGTGGGGCCCACACGAACCCCCCACCTTTTCAAATTCCCTAACCCCTCTAAACCCCCTCTTTAATTTGTGACTCTCCCCTACATTAAAACTTGCCAACTTATCTTTCCATTTAATTTCTTGACAACTCAAGATTTTAATTAATGTAATAAATTCAACTTTTGAATTTTTGAAAGGTGGGCAAAGTGAAAATAAAATAAGGGTAGCTTATTTTATTTTGGGGGTTGCTGTGTTGTGTGGAGATTTGAGAGAGGAAGAGTTCTACACTTTGAAGAACTTCTTTTTCCTCCTTGAAGAACGCGAAGAACCTTCGAACATCGACGAAGAACGCCACGTACTCGGGAATCGTCTTTCGCGACGCCATACCCGCGACACCGACGACGTCTTCTTCCGCGTCATCTTTTCCCGCGACGAAATCGTCGTCAAAGAACTTCGAATCCTCACTTCACGACATCGACGTCCTTCTTCCGTGACGCCGACCACCGCGACGCGTCTTCCGCGGGTCGTTGACGATCTTCGTTCTTGAAACCAGAGGTAGGGGATGATCTTTATTGATTATTTTTATTCCTTTCTTGAATCGTGGATTTTAGCATGACTTAACGTGTGACTTATTTTATTTAAGTTCCGTTTTTATTTCTTTAACGTGAGGGGGACCGGACCGCACGAACACGGCCGAATCCCCCTCCATCGTTCATGTTGTTCATGCTGGAGGAAACAAGTAACGTGGTGCCGTCGCACCACGCGGATGAACGTTCAGATATTTTCCGCAACGCCGTCGCGCTTCGTCGAGGAGAGATTTCAAGAACGCGACGCCGTCGCGCCGCGTTGGGAGGATTCTTGGCACGGAGAAAGGGGCGCGGTGCCGTCGCACCGCGCCGGACGACGAACACCGCGGCCGGTTCCGGGCCGCGGTGAGACGAGGAGACCGCGGCCGGTTCCGGGCCGCGGCGGAAGGAAAGACCGGCGGCCGTGCCGCCGGCGTCGGAAATCAAGGGCGGGACCGGAATTTCCCGGTCCCGTTAGTAAAAACCGGCCGGCCAGCGGGCCGGCCGGATATCATAAAAACCGGGGGTTTAAACCCCCGGCCGGCTCTTCAAACCCCCCTCTTAAAGAGGGGGGCGGTTCATTTAAAGAGGGGGGGGGGGCAACAGCCCCCCGGTTTTATCAAGCCGGCCCCCATTTGCGGGGGCCGTTTTTGTCAAAGGCACGGCCTTGAGCCGTGCCACTTGAAGAAAAACGCGGGGCTATGCCCCGCGTGCCAATCACGTGCGGCGCCCAGCGCCGCCGCCGCGGCCCGCCGCCGCCGCCGCCGCGGTCCGCCAGCCGCCGCCGCCACGCGGCCCGCCGCCGCCGCCACGCGGCCAGCCGCCGCCGCCGCCACGCGGCCAGCCGCCGCCGCCGTCCGCCGCCGTCCGCCGCCGCCGTCCGCCGCCACCGGCCGCCGCGCCGTCCAGAGGGGGGGGGGGTCGGGCCGGGTCGGCCCGGACCCGGACCCCCCGTTTCGGACCAGATTAGGTTTTTGGCTCATAACTTGAGCCTCGGACCTCCGAATGACGAACCGTCTGCGGCAACGCGATCCTTGGATCGAGACGATCATTTCGGTATATCGCACTCAAGGTTTCGGGTTACTTTGAGTTCGGCCGGGTTGGTTCATTCACGAAACCAACCGGGCCTTCGGAGCGAAAACGCTCATATCTTGAGCTACGGACGTCCGATTGACGTGCCGTCAGTCGCGTAGTGTTCCTCTTAGTGAGACGGATCTTTTGGCATACTCCGCCCGAGGTTTGGACGCAGGTGGAGTACGGTCGGGTTGGTTTTGCCTTAAAAACCAACCGGGCCCCGGAGACGAAAATGCCATTATCTCTCAGACCGGGCGTCCGATCGACGCGCCGTCTGTTGCGTTGAGTTCCTTTTGACGATACGGAACTTTTGGATACATCAACTTCGGTCTTCGTGACAGTTGATGTATCAGCCTCTCGGCTCGTGGAGCGGATCCTCCGTACGAGCTTGCTGTGTGCGGGAACCCTAGTGCTGGCTGCGACTGTTCTACTGCTACGACTGCTACTGTGACTGCGACGACGACAGTACAGAGATCCTGTGTGGATTCGACGACGACAGTACAGAGATCCTGTGTGGATTCGACGACGACGACTACAGCACTCAGCGATCCTACATGGATCAGTGCTACAGGTTCTGTGTGAGCCCGATCCTGTGTGGGTCCTTGCGCTCAGCGGTTCTGTGTGAGCCAGCGCCTACAGGTTCTGTGTGAGCCCGATCCTGTGTGGGTCTTGCGGGGGTTAGTTACCTATCGATCCTTCGTGGGTCCGACGACTTAGATGGATCAGTGATCATCTTTATCGTCCCTGAAGAAGTATACCTGTGTGAGCTGAATCCTGTTACTTTCCTTTGTGGAATACGTATACTTTCCTGCGTGGACTGAGTTATACTTGGGCTCGGAGGTTGGAGCGTATTTGAATTGATGACTTAGGTATATGTATGGGCATATACCTAAGCAGTGTTGGTTGTTACTTCGTGATTGTACTTTGCTTCGTGGTTTATCCTTTGTGGATTTTGAGAGACCTTCAGGGGTCTCGGGGACCCTACTGAGTAGCTTATACTCACCCCTGCACGGGCTTCGCCCGCACTACGTTGTGTTGGTTGCAGACGACGGACAGCGTTGACCTTAGCTGAGGTTTGCGGAGCGGGACGGTACCCGGAGGTGGACCACTGGGCGGAACGAGCACGGAGCGGACGGTGGGACCCGTGGAGCAGAGGAGCTATCTGTACCCACCCTTCAGGTGGGATTTTCCAGTGGACAGCACGGAGTAGCGGCCTTTACTTTTCAGTTGCTGTTTTTCCCTTTTCGAGTTGTACTTTACTTTCAGTTTGGGTTTGTATTCTGGCCCATTTACTTTTCCGCACTTCAGTTGTACTCTGCTTGCTTAGTGTTTACTTTCCGCTTGTTTACTCTGTGGTGTGTGTTTACTTTTCAAAGGCAATGCCTTCCCAATTTGCTGGGATCTACGCCTTGGTGCTAGTCGCCAGCCCCTGGCCTATGGAAGGCGGGCTTGGGGTAGTCACGGCACGGACCCCGAGGGCGGGTCGTGACAAATTGGTATCAGAGGAGTTCGGTTCTACCGCGAACTCTGATCTTTTCTATGTGAAGCAATAATGTTTAGCGTATTGAGTGTGGTTATCAGTCCAGGGAGTCCAGTGTTGGTGCGGCGGCCGACGTATCCATACACCAGGACCCTGACTTCTGATTTCCGACTTAATGCACGGAAACATTGATTGCGTGTGTGTTTCAAAGTTTTCTTTGTGATTACTTGTGTCAGCTCACCGGGTATACTGATCTGCTTAATGAAAGTCTCAAGTTTTCTTTGTGATTACTTAATTCAGCTCACCAGGTATACTGTTCTGACTATGGCACTCTTGATCTCCTTTTCAGGATGGCCCCACGACGACAGCCAGCTAGGGTTCCGATGGTCGAGCGAGACGACAGCCCACCGAGCGACGAGGCCTCGGTGCAGGGCCCTTTTCCAGTAGTGGCACCGGCGGTAGCTTTACCCGCCGAGCCCCCGATGCTTCCAGCAGCAGCCGCTGACGATGCACGTCGCCTCAGCGCACTGCATGAGTTTCAGCGACAGCGACCGCCCAGGTTTCGCGGGGAGACGGATCCCCAGGCAGCAGAGGACTGGCTGGAGGCAGTGGTTCGAGTGTTTAGGCTAGTGAGGACACCAGCAGACCTCATGGTGATCCTCGCTGCGAGCCTACTACACGCAGCAGCAGGACGATGGTGGAGCCTGATGCTCCAGGTGCACGATGAGGCATCTCTACTCTGGACGGACTTCGAGAGCCTCTTCCGCTCTGAGTTCGTCCCGGCCACCCTTCGAGCGGTGCGTATCCAGGAGCTTCTACAGCTGCGGCAGGGCAGCATGACGGTCGCCCAGTACTCGGCGAGATTTACCGATCTCTCGCGCTACTCGACCGACATGGTACGGGACCCATTCTTCCGGGCCCGGACCTTCGAGCAGGGTTTGAGACACGAGATCAGGGCATCGCTGATCTCCCTCAGCATACCGACTCAGACAGGAGTACTGGAGCGGGCTCTTCTGATCGAGAGCTTCCTTGCTGAGTCTACACCAGCACAGCGACCCACCGCAGGGCGGCACGTGGCAGAGTCATCTGCAGCAGGCAGTCGACGGATGACTCAGGGGTCCAGACAGACCAGACCTTCAGGCAGACGATCTCAGGGCACTGGCTCAGCAGTGCGGGGCACACAGCGCGGAGCCAGTCTTCCGAGAGGCAGGCAGTGCTACTCGTGCGGCGGACAGGGCCACATGGCTCGTGACTGCCCGACCCGCCGTGCCGAGGAGCAGCAGTCAGTAGATGGACCACCGAGGCAGAGGCAGAGGGTCGACCGTGGCGGTCCGCAGGGAGGAGGCGGACGAGGCAGAGGAGCTGGACGAGCAGCTGGTGGTGGCCGACGCTTTGAGGCTTTACCACCACCACCACCAGGAGGTCCACCCCGACCACAGGGAGCTGGCGGGCAGCGACAGGCACAGCTCCAGGCAGCAGAGGCCTACGACCACGGCGCACCCGAGATGATTCGAGGTACTATCTGTGTCTATTCCACCCTTGCTGCAGTTCTTATAGACACAGGAGCGAGTCATTCTTTCATAGCCGCTGCCCTTGTTCGGAGCTCGGAGATTCCGACAGAGCCGTTGGCTCGATCCTTACGGCTAGAGACTCCTACGGGAGCAGACTCGACGATCACGCACTGGTGCCGGCAGTGTGAGCTTACTCTAGGAGGCGAGAGCTTCGGCTGGGATCTTCTTGTAGCAGCGTCGAGGCCTTACGACGTCATCTTGGGCATGGATTGGCTGTCCACGGTCCATGCACAGATTGACTGTTTTAGGCGCAAGGTGCGATGTGTACGCACCGACGGGAGCAGGTTCACCTTCACCGGCGAGAAGGGAGCCTTAGCAGCACAGGATGGACTTCCGCGGAGGAGAGGACAGCCCATCACTCATCAGTTGGCTAGCCTTATCCTTGGAGCAGTTGACGTGCGGAGTCCTGGTTTTCCTGCAGTGGTGGATCAGTATGCGGACGTTTTTCCCGACGATGTTCCAGGGCTACCTCCTCGCAGAGAGGTAGACTTTTATATTGACTTGTACCCCGGGACAGCCCCGATATCCACTCCAGCATATCGGATGGCCCCCGCCGAGCTTCGAGAGCTACGGGTACAGTTGGAGGACTTGCAGGGCAAGGGATTCATCCGACCCAGTGTTTCACCCTGGGCTTCCCCGATATTGTTCGCCAAGAAGGCGGACGGAAGCTTGCGACTTTGTGTTGACTATCGTCGCCTGAACCAGGTGACAGTGAGGAACAAGTATCCGCTACCGAGGATTGATGACCTCTTTGATCAGCTCAAGGGAGCACGGTGGTTCTCGAAGATAGACCTCAGGTCAGGCTATCATCAGCTCAGAGTCAGAGACGAGGATGTGCAGAAAACGGCCTTCAGATGTCGGTATGGCCACTATGAGTTCTTGGTTATGCCTTTCGGTGTAACCAATGCTCCAGCAGTGTTCATGGCTCTCATGAACAGGATCTTTCAGCCATACCTCGATCGGTTTGTCGTGGTCTTCATCGACGACATTCTGATTTACTCTACGACAGAGGAGGAGCACGCCTATCACTTGCGAGTTGTTCTTGACACACTCCGAGAGCACCAGCTTTATGGTAAGCTCTCGAAGTGCCAGTTCTGGATACGTGAGGTCCACTTTTTGGGACACGTTATCTCTGAGGCGGGAGTTGCAGTGGATCCCGCGAAGATTGAGGCTGTGTTAGCATGGGAGCCACCCAGGAGCGTGACTGAGGTTCGGAGTTTCTTGGGACTAGCTGGATACTATCGGAGATTTGTGCCGAACTTCTCCAGAGTTGCGGCATCACTCACAGCGTTGACGAAGAAGGGGAAACCCTTCGTGTGGTCAGACAGTTGTCAGCAGAGCTTCGAGGAGCTGAGGCAGAGATTGACTAGCGCACCTATCTTGAGGTTGCCTGAGGAGGGAGTAGGGTACGTAGTCTACTGCGATGCATCAGGGACCGGACTCGGATGTGTTCTGATGCAGGAGCGGGCCGTGATCGCCTATGGATCACGTCAGTTGAGGCCGCATGAGCAGAACTACGCTACCCATGACCTAGAGTTAGCAGCAGTGGTCTTCGCTCTGAAGACATGGCGACACTATCTGATGGGCGAGCGCTTTACGGTCTTTTCCGATCATCAGAGTCTCAGGTATATCTTCTCGCAGAAGGACCTGAACCTGAGACAGCGACGATGGCTCGAGTTCCTCCAGGACTATGACTTTGAGATAGTCTATACTCCTGGGAAGGGGAACGTAGTAGCTGATGCTCTCAGCAGGAGGACGGGCATTCAACTACTTGAGGAGGCGACGGAGCAGCTAGCCTCTTTGCAGATATCCTTCGTGGATAGAGATGGAGCAGCCTTTCTACAGTCTCTCACAGTCACTCCTCCACTACTGCAGCGAGTCAGGGAGGCACAGCATGGGGACGCTGACTGTGAGACACGGCGTGCACAGATATCCTCGGGACAGACACCTGATGGTTTCTCCCTTGGAGCAGAGCACGACATCCTTTTCAGAGGACGTACCATGGTACCAGTCGCTTTGCGAGAGGAAGTGTTGAGGGAGTTTCACACTTCACCTTTAGCGGTACATCCTGGAGTGGCGAAGATGTACCAGGACCTCAGACGACAGCATTGGTGGCCGGGCATGAAGAAGGCTGTAGCAGAGTTCGTTTCTCGATGCCTTACCTGTCAGCAGGTGAAGGCAGAGCACCAGGTACCAGCAGGCTTGGTACAGCCCTTGGAGGTTCCGGAGTGGAAGTGGGACGGCATATCTATGGACTTCGTGACTGGACTTCCACACACTTCCAGAGGTCACGACTCCATCTGGGTGATTGTTGACCGACTCACCAAGTCGGCACACTTCTTACCCATCAGAGAGCAGGGCTCGGTGGAGAGCTTGGGACGTCTCTACGTTCAGGAGATTGTGCGGCTCCACGGCGTGCCATCATCTATCGTTTCCGATCGTGATGCCCGTTTTACTTCCCGGCTTTGGAAGGGGTTGCAGGAGGCGTTCGGGACGCAGCTACGTCTTAGCACAGCTTTTCACCCTCAGACGGATGGTCAGACGGAGAGGACCATTCAGACTCTCGAGGACATGCTCCGTGCATGTGTCCTTGACTTTGGTCGTAGCTGGGAGGACCACCTACCTTTGGTGGAATTCGCATACAACAACAGCTACCACTCCACCATCGGGATGGCACCGTACGAGGCGTTGTACGGCCGACCATGTAGATCTCCTTTGTGCTGGACAGACCCAGGGGAGTCAGCACTAGTGGGACCGGAGATGGTCCAGGCCACGACAGAGAAGGTCCAGGTCATCCAGGAGCGGATGAGGACAGCTCAGAGCCGGCAGAAGTCATATGCTGACAGGAGGCGGAGACCACTAGAGTTCGAGGATGGCGACCACGTCTTCTTGCGGGTCTCACCTCGACGTGGTATTCGGAGATTTGGCCGAGGCGGCAAGTTATCTCCGCGCTTCATCGGACCTTTTCAGATTCTCAGCAGGATTGGCGAGGTGGCTTATCGCCTGGCTCTACCACCTCAGTTGCACCGGGTGCACGACGTCTTTCACGTATCCCAGCTGAGAAGATACGTGCACGACCCGACGCACATCATTGACCATGGGGAGCTTGACGTTGACGATGGGGCGACTTTTACGGAGGTCCCGGTGGAGATAGAGGATCGACAGGAGCGGGTCCTACGTGGGCGATCGATTCCTCTTGTGCGCATCAGATGGCAGCACGGGAATCTCCAGGAGAGCACTTGGGAGCGGGAGGCTCAGATGCGTGCTCAGTACCCTCATTTGTTCCCCTAGTTTTTGTTGTATCTTTACGGGGACGTAAAGCCCTGAGGTGGGAGTAATGTAAAGACCGTAAAATTCAAGGGAAATTTTTTTTCTTAATTTTCTTTGGATTTTTTTACAAGAGCGCGGTTTCAGACGGCACCTGATTCCGAGGCCCGGAGTGCCCGGAATTAATTTCCGAAGTTTGGCTCGGGTACGTTCAGTGAACGAACGAGCGGGAATTCCTAACTTTTGATCCGGTGCTCGGAATTGAAATCCGAGGGCACCGATGAACTCGCAGTGCCGATATTCGCTTAAAGAGACCCTTTCGGGAGTTGCGTATGTTGCGGGTTGAAAGTTAGTTTTGGGGATTAAAAGATAAGTAAAATAAAATTGTGTGTGAATTTTATTTTATTCTAGGTGGTTAGACTCTCTCATGGGAAGTTGTTGGTGGGGCCCGCAACCACCCAACTTCCCATGTGTGGTTATGAGGGAGGTGGGGCCCACACGAACCCCCCACCTTTTCAAATTCCCTAACCCCTCTAAACCCCCTCTTTAATTTGTGACTCTCCCCTACATTAAAACTTGCCAACTTATCTTTCCATTTAATTTCTTGACAACTCAAGATTTTAATTAATGTAATAAATTCAACTTTTGAATTTTTGAAAGGTGGGCAAAGTGAAAATAAAATAAGGGTAGCTTATTTTATTTTGGGGGTTGCTGTGTTGTGTGGAGATTTGAGAGAGGAAGAGTTCTACACTTTGAAGAACTTCTTTTTCCTCCTTGAAGAACGCGAAGAACCTTCGAACATCGACGAAGAACGCCACGTACTCGGGAATCGTCTTTCGCGACGCCATACCCGCGACACCGACGACGTCTTCTTCCGCGTCATCTTTTCCCGCGACGAAATCGTCGTCAAAGAACTTCGAATCCTCGCTTCACGACATCGACGTCCTTCTTCCGTGACGCCGACCACCGCGACGCGTCTTCCGCGGGTCGTTGACGATCTTCGTTCTTGAAACCAGAGGTAGGGGATGATCTTTATTGATTATTTTTATTCCTTTCTTGAATCGTGGATTTTAGCATGACTTAACGTGTGACTTATTTTATTTAAGTTCCGTTTTTATTTCTTTAACGTGAGGGGGACCGGACCGCACGAACACGGCCGAATCCCCCTCCATCGTTCATGTTGTTCATGCTGGAGGAAACAAGTAACGTGGTGCCGTCGCACCACGCGGATGAACGTTCAGATATTTTCCGCAACGCCGTCGCGCTTCGTCGAGGAGAGATTTCAAGAACGCGACGCCGTCGCGCCGCGTTGGGAGGATTCTTGGCACGGAGAAAGGGGCGCGGTGCCGTCGCACCGCGCCGGACGACGAACACCGCGGCCGGTTCCGGGCCGCGGTGAGACGAGGAGACCGCGGCCGGTTCCGGGCCGCGGCGGAAGGAAAGACCGGCGGCCGTGCCGCCGGCGTCGGAAATCAAGGGCGGGACCGGAATTTCCCGGTCCCGTTAGTAAAAACCGGCCGGCCAGCGGGCCGGCCGGATATCATAAAAACCGGGGGTTTAAACCCCCGGCCGGCTCTTCAAACCCCCCTCTTAAAGAGGGGGGCGGTTCATTTAAAGAGGGGGGGGGGCAACAGCCCCCCGGTTTTATCAAGCCGGCCCCCATTTGCGGGGGCCGTTTTTGTCAAAGGCACGGCCTTGAGCCGTGCCGCTTGAAGAAAAACGCGGGGCTATGCCCCGCGTGCCAATCACGTGCGGCGCCCAGCGCCGCCGCCGCGGCCCGCCGCCGCCGCCGCCGCGGTCCGCCAGCCGCCGCCGCCACGCGGCCCGCCGCCGCCGCCACGCGGCCAGCCGCCGCCGCCGCCACGCGGCCAGCCGCCGCCGCCGTCCGCCGCCGTCCGCCGCCGCCGTCCGCCGCCACCGGCCGCCGCGCCGTCCAGAGGGGGGGGGGGGTCGGGCCGGGTCGGCCCGGACCCGGACCCCCCGTTTCGGACCAGATTAGGTTTTTGGCTCATAACTTGAGCCTCGGACCTCCGAATGACGAACCGTCTGCGGCAACGCGATCCTTGGATCGAGACGATCATTTCGGTATATCGCACTCAAGGTTTCGGGTTACTTTGAGTTCGGCCGGGTTGGTTCATTCACGAAACCAACCGGGCCTTCGGAGCGAAAACGCTCATATCTTGAGCTACGGACGTCCGATTGACGTGCCGTCAGTCGCGTAGTGTTCCTCTTAGTGAGACGGATCTTTTGGCATACTCCGCCCGAGGTTTGGACGCAGGTGGAGTACGGTCGGGTTGGTTTTGCCTTAAAAACTAACCGGGCCCCGGAGACGAAAATGCCATTATCTCTCAGACCGGGCGTCCGATCGACGCGCCGTCTGTTGCGTTGAGTTCCTTTTGACGATACGGAACTTTTGGATACATCAACTTCGGTCTTCGTGACAGTTGATGTATCAGCCTCTCGGCTCGTGGAGCGGATCCTCCGTACGAGCTTGCTGTGTGCGGGAACCCTAGTGCTGGCTGCGACTGTTCTACTGCTACGACTGCTACTGTGACTGCGACGACGACAGTACAGAGATCCTGTGTGGATTCGACGACGACAGTACAGAGATCCTGTGTGGATTCGACGACGACGACTACAGCACTCAGCGATCCTACATGGATCAGTGCTACAGGTTCTGTGTGAGCCCGATCCTGTGTGGGTCCTTGCGCTCAGCGGTTCTGTGTGAGCCAGCGCCTACAGGTTCTGTGTGAGCCCGATCCTGTGTGGGTCTTGCGGGGGTTAGTTACCTATCGATCCTTCGTGGGTCCGACGACTTAGATGGATCAGTGATCATCTTTATCGTCCCTGAAGAAGTATACCTGTGTGAGCTGAATCCTGTTACTTTCCTTTGTGGAATACGTATACTTTCCTGCGTGGACTGAGTTATACTTGGGCTCGGAGGTTGGAGCGTATTTGAATTGATGACTTAGGTATATGTATGGGCATATACCTAAGCAGTGTTGGTTGTTACTTCGTGATTGTACTTTGCTTCGTGGTTTATCCTTTGTGGATTTTGAGAGACCTTCAGGGGTCTCGGGGACCCTACTGAGTAGCTTATACTCACCCCTGCACGGGCTTCGCCCGCACTACGTTGTGTTGGTTGCAGACGACGGACAGCGTTGACCTTAGCTGAGGTTTGCGGAGCGGGACGGTACCCGGAGGTGGACCACTGGGCGGAACGAGCACGGAGCGGACGGTGGGACCCGTGGAGCAGAGGAGCTATCTGTACCCACCCTTCAGGTGGGATTTTCCAGTGGACAGCACGGAGTAGCGGCCTTTACTTTTCAGTTGCTGTTTTTCCCTTTTCGAGTTGTACTTTACTTTCAGTTTGGGTTTGTATTCTGGCCCATTTACTTTTCCGCACTTCAGTTGTACTCTGCTTGCTTAGTGTTTACTTTCCGCTTGTTTACTCTGTGGTGTGTGTTTACTTTTCAAAGGCAATGCCTTCCCAATTTGCTGGGATCTACGCCTTGGTGCTAGTCGCCAGCCCCTGGCCTATGGAAGGCGGGCTTGGGGTAGTCACGGCACGGACCCCGAGGGCGGGTCGTGACATCAGATACAGGCAGTGCAACATTCCATTAACGAGTGGATGATTATGGTGTTATTCCCTAAGATGAATCTTGTGGTGCACGATATACCAGGGAAGAATTTTCCTTTATCCTTAGATGTTACCACTACCATGCTAGACAATGATAGGATGAGTCATCTATCAGTTCCAGAAGGCCTAGTTCTATGAGAAGGTGTGGCTAATGAGGACCCTTCTCCTGGTTGGGTGCTAGGCGATGATGAGATAGTGCATATCTAGGGATGTGTCCGGGTTCCCGTGGATATACATGAAGAGTTAATGTGGGAGATTCATGCTTCAGCTTGGGCAGTGAATCCTAAGGATACCATGAGTATCTTGACATGCGAGGTTAGTACTTGTGGTCGAAAATGAAGGGAGAGGTAGCTAGTTTTGTTACGAGTTGTTCCGCCTGTCAGCAGGTGAAGGCAGAACATCAGCGACCAGATGGAATTTTACAGCAGTTACTCATCCTGAATTGGAAATGGGATGATTTCAAGATGGATATCATGATTGGTTTTATGAGGTCGCCTCGAGGTAATGATGATGTGTGGGTTGTCGATGACAGGCTTACAAAGGTCGCACACTTCTTTCCAATCAAGGATACCTTCAATGTTAATGATATTGGAATGTTGTACATCCGAGATGTGGTACGACTTCATGGTGTATCATGCTATCATTTCATAATGGTACACCCTCTTTACATCTCATTTATAGTAGAGTTTTCAGAGGGCACTGAGTACACAAGTTGTTCTGAGCATAGCATACCACCCTCAGAAAGATGGCCAGTCGGAGCATATGATACAGGTGTTAGAGGAATTGATGTGAAAATGCATCCTAGATTTTGGGGGATCTTGGGGGATGCACAATCCCCTGGTGGAGTTTACCTACAATAACAACTATAAGAAGATGATACAGGTGGAACCTTAAATAGAATTAAATGGTAGTCTATTCTGTTCTCCCCTGTGATGGATAGAGGTAGGAGAGGCAACTTTACTGGGACCACATCTCCTGCAAGAGACTTCTGAATAGGTCTAGTTTATATAGAAGTGGATGAATACTACACAGTCTCACCCCAAATCATACGATGATCTTTGCAGATGACCTCTAGAGTTTCATGGCAGGGATTGGATTTTATTACATGTTTCATCGAGGTTGGTACACATGCAGATCAGGAGATAGGGTACACTTTCACCAAGATATGTTGTTATGTTTGAGATTATTAAGAGAGTCGATTAGGTAGCCTATCGGTTGAAGTTACCTTAGAGGTACCAAGACATGATTGTTGTCTTACATGTATCTTAGCAATGCTTCTATCACTCAGACCCATATCAGGTTTTTTAGCCCAAGGATTTTGAGCTTCAGGTTGATGTCTCTTTTGAAGAGAATCCAATCAGTATCATAGAATGGAGCAAAGAGGTTATTTGAGGCTGGTCTATTCCTTTTGTACATGTGCAATGGAAGTATGACCGTTTATATGATGAGACTTTGGAGAGGTAGGCCAACGTATGTGCTCAGTGGCTGAAGTTGTTCTCAGACAAATCAATACCACCCTTCAGAGAGCAATTTGGCGAAGAATTGATATAAGGGGTGAATATTGTAAGATCTCAGGTTTTTGTATGAGGTACAAATATTTTTCATTTCTATTAAAATGTCTTGTTATGGTCTTATGTAAATTCTTATCTTAATCATAGGTGTTTTGGAGGTGTTCAGGGCTTGTTTGGAGGCCGAAACCAAGATTTGGGATGAAATTGCCTGGTGCACAGTTTGCGCACGACCTATACATGGTTAGGAAAAACCATGGGAGGGGTATTGAAACTATAGGCTTTTGGATAGATAATTCTACATGGTTAGTCAAACTGTTCCAAGTAACCATTTGAGGTGGCCCTCTTAGGTAGAGAGGTGCACATGGTTTCCACACAGTTTGTGAAACCGTGCTGTTAAACTGTGAAACCCCGACTATGTGTTTTTTTAAATGTTAAATTAAAATAAAAAAAAATTATTTTTAAAACACAAATGGGTTTTCTTTCTCCCACATAAATAGGGCCCTCTGAGCTCCTCTCCTTTGGCGCCTAAAGTAGTAATCAATACATACTCTCAATCCAATGTTTGTTTTGATCTCTGATCATCTCTTCAAATCTTAAACCGTAAGTCCCACATTCCTTTTAATCCTTTCATGATTGTTCAAAAAAATGACTGTAATATTTGGATTTAGGCTCAAATTCCCTAATATTCAATTATTTGTATGATATTTAGATTTCTTCCAAACCGGGACAAATCAGGACATGATACAGGATGAGATATCTACTATCTAGGCGTGGTAGGTGGTATGCACATTCTTTTAGATTTTCATGGTGTTTTTCGAGCATTTGATAGAAATTCCACTTGTCGTGCATTCCAGTGAGGTCACTTTTTAGAGAGAGTAGATTTTGGT
Source organism: Viscum album (assembly GCA_963277665.1). Lineage (NCBI taxonomy): Eukaryota > Viridiplantae > Streptophyta > Magnoliopsida > Santalales > Viscaceae > Viscum > Viscum album. The sequence continues at coordinate 856,526,643 of OY728157.1, read as the reverse complement.
AGCTGTAGTTAGACATACTGAGGTTGACCATGGGTTCCATTTAAGTGCATTGGCACCCATTTCTCGTTTTGAGGTTCCCTGAGGGGTGCGTCATAAAGAAATACCTTGTTTATGCATGTTAAACCCACCCAATGGTTGTTTTATTTGTATTTCCTAGCTAGAGGAGTACTTTAGATTCCATGATATCTTGAGTAGCTTGTTTAAGAGATGTATTGCCTCCTCGCTTTTGAATAACATGTTATGACATAACTATCTTGATAGCTTGTCTTAATTGTTATGTGTTTATATGGGTGGGTATAACTTTATGAAAATGATTAATGACATGTTAAATGGTTTTTATTGGAGGATATGCACGTATTATTATGATAAATAGTTTTCATGAGTTGGTATACTCATGGATTGTGCTTGTTGACATGAGTGGGTATACTCACTAGGTTATAAATGATTAACTTGAGCATGTGAATGGTTAATTGAATGGTTTGAAAGATTCTATGGACTGAACTCCATGGATCTGGAATGTTGTAGTGAAAGCCTTGGGTTGACTCTGCCCCTTGGGTCTTGATTTCGTGGGATGCCTCAGGCCGTGCTATCTCTTAGGACCCAACATGCGTGGGAGCGCATAAGACTTTCTATTGACTTTATTATAGGAACTCAACTAGTTTCTGACTGAGTTTCCACTAGGGATGACCAAGGGAATTGATGGGATGACTTGTAAAAACTCCTTGGATCCAGCCCTCCATGGTCTAGATATTTTTTATTGGATGCCTTAGTCTGTTGACACCTTGGATCAGGACCCTTGTGATCTACTACTTTACTATATGGCATGGATCTGGGATACATGATTACTTTATACATCCTAGATATGGGTTACAGGTTATAGATTTATGTACAACATGGCTGTGACATACTTTTTTATTGGTAAGAGGTACATTTTTAGGAGCTAACTCTCTTTTTCAGGTATCCTTGAGGGATGTTTGGTTTTTCTTTTACAGTAGACTTATGCCATGGGCATATGAACTTACTTACTAGTTGTTTACAATTTCTAAAAATTTTAGAATTTCTATTAGAACGGTATAGACCTGGGTGATTTCTAACTGGTATGTCTATACGACACCCTATTTGGGCCTCCTTGGGGACCCAAATAGATTATATGGTAGCAGGTGATGATAGGGGAAGGTATCATAGTATAGGTTGTTTATTGTGTCTTTGGAGCAGGGGAGAACAAGACCAAGCCGAGGCTTGCAATGCTGGGATATATTTTTGGCCCTTTATTATTTTTGGGATACTTGTATGGTACTAGATTTCTATGTATTGGTCAGGATACTTTCTAGACACTTGTACCATCATCATCATTTTTTTATATGAGATAGTTTTGGTTATCGATATGTATACCTATATTTCATTATATTCAGTTGACTACTTAGTTATTTCTTTCCTCTATTGTATATATATTTGACTTTTATTGTGATACTCTAGTAATGAGAGAATAGTCTCCCCACTAACTAACCTAGGCCCTCGATGCTAGTCGGCATCCTCTGGAATTTGTGGAGACGCGCTTGAGGCCTTGTGACCAAATGGTCTTGGGGAACCATTTTGGGTGGAATCTGTGTCCAGGAAGTTACACCCTTTGAGAATGTAACTAATCGATTTGGGTGCTTGGTTAAGGGTGTGACCCAGGTCTGTTTATTAAAATTTGGTATCAGAGGTCAGTTCTATCCTCAAAAATCTTTTCTTTGGATGTCTGGTAGACTGGAGATAGGATTTTCAGGACTTGATAGTTATGTTGTGATCTGTACCTTACCAACTCTTTTTGCAACAAGCCTCAAGTTATAATGGCATGTTTGGATAGGTGTGTCTATTGTGGTTTTTTTGCTTTTAAAATACCTGTTTCTTCTTATGGGTTTTTTTGTCTGAACTGATATTTTTTCTTTGTATCATCATTCTTATGTTTTGTTGTGTAGCTGTATGCCTCTGAGACACCGTCCATAGGTTCCTTATGAAGGTGCAGCCGATGATTCTCAAGGAAATCCACGAGTAAATTAGAATCTAGTTGAGAATATCATACAGGTAGTCTGTGTTGTTGATCAAGATTTTCCACATGTTCAGAATGCAGTGGAAGAGGTATATCCAGAAGCTCGAGGAGAAAGATATCGATCACTGGAGTTCTTACGTGAGAAGCAACAATTCATTAAATGGTTGACTGATCCTCAAGAGGCGGAGGATTGGCTAGACGTGATCTATAGAATATTTAACTTCCTAGATGCACCTGATCATATCAGGGTGAACTACACATCATTCAGTCTCGAGTGTTCTATCAAGCATTAGTGGGACTCTATGGTCCAAGAAGATAAACATGTAGGCTTGGATTGGAAGTGATAGACAACCATATTATTTCATCGTTTTTGTCCGGAGTCTCTGATGTTGGAAAAATATATGGAGTCCATGCCATTTTAGTAAGGATATAATTTATTGTCGGCATACACCATCTTATTTTTGGAGCTTGTATGTTTTTCCATGGACATGTTAAAGAATGACCACATAAAGGAACAGAAGTACCAGCATGGTTTACAACTAGAAAATTGATCACATGTGTTCAAGTAGAAGCTTTATACCTATGTAAAGAAAATGGAAAGTGAATTGATAGAAGAGATGTATATGTAAGGAATGTTTTTATTTACAACCTATTCTCTTCCAACTGGTGATAGAATCAGTGGAGTGCATGGGATGTGGAGGAATTTTCAAGACTCTCACTGGAGTGGTCGAGCTGGGTCTCATCAGCGATCCTCCAACACACCATCAATTGTAGCTAGATATGTGCCTCTAACTTTCTACTATTATAGAAATGTGGGTAACACTAGATGTTCAAGTCTTATTCCCGCGAAGATGTGATAGATTTGTGGACGTGTTGGTAATCTACAGAGTTTTCGTCAGGATCTGTATAGTATTTATTATGGTCTAGGTTCGTCGGCTTTAAAGGATAATATGGTGCAGTAATATGCTTAAATGAGTATAAGTATCCTACCACAGGCCTCAATATTGATGCATTTATGTTCAGAAGTTGTGTGTCCAATGGATGTTCATGATGGTCTGACAACAGTGAGAGGTATACTCCATATTTCAACTTCATTAGCTACTGCATTGTTTGATACTAGTTCCACCCATTAATTTATATATAAACATGTTTTTTATATAATTAAAATTATAATGGAACTTATCTATTTTACAATGGAGTTAGAAACACCTCTAAGAAAGAGGAATGTGTAAGGGTTCAAGTGTTCTTCTTGTTAATTCATGATATCTAACACATAGTTAGTCTGGGATTTTCTCGTTCTTGATATGGATCTGTTGGATGTCATCATTGGTACAGATTATATTGTGTCTCATCAAGATGAGGTTGATTGTTATCATCGGTTTGTTTCTTTTCTTGTTGTGTAAGGGATATCTCACGTGTTTCAGGGAGAGTGGGACCTGGTTTTAGGTTGTACAAGACCACCCCACCCGGATCAAAGGATTTTGTTTGTTACTATTGTTTTCGATCCGGATGATGTTTCTTCTATTGAGGGTCTTCCAATTGTTGTCTGAGAAATTACTAACATTTTCCCTGATGGATTCTCCAGTAATTGTCTAGGGAGATAGGTAGAGTTCATGATTGACTTGGTTCTATGTACGTATCCGATATTGATGCCTTCTTATCGAATGAAACTAGTGGAGCAGAAATAACTCAAGATTCAGTTAGAAGACCTATTAGGTAAAGGTTTCATTCACCCTAGTGTTTATCCTTGGGCATCCCCTGTGCTATTTTCTATGAATTTGTATGGTTCAATTCTTTTATGTGTGGACTATAGAGAGTTAAACCATGTAACAACTAAGATCAGATATCCTTTTCCTTGCGTGGATGGTTTGTGTGATCATTTAATGGGAGAAAAGTGATTTTCAAAGATAGATCATCAGTAAGGTCATCATCAGCTCAGAGTCTAGGAGTCTGATATACAAAAGGTGGCCACCATGAGAAGTTATGGCCATTATGATTATCTTGTGATTTCTTTTGGTCAGAATAATGCTCCTGTAGTTTTTATGGCCATGATGAATTGGATATTCAACCAATATATTGACACTTTTTTGGAAGTGTTCATGTATGATATTAGGTTTTATTTAAAGTCTGAGCGTGAGCACATGAACCATCATAGTGTGGTCTTAGATATTCTTGAGAAATCACCATCTGTATGGAAAGTTTTCAAAATGTAGTTTTTGGATTCGAGAAGTGAATTTACTATGGCATGAATTTATGGGAATGACTTATCAGTTTATTTTGAGAAGGTAAATTTTGTTTTGTCATGGAAGGAACCACTGAATGTCTTTCAGATATAATGATTCATTGGTCTTATTTTATCTAATAACAGTTTGTCAAGTATTTCTCTAATCTGACATCACCTCTAACTGCTCTTACAGAGATGGAAGTGAAATTATCATGGGATGTAATGTGTCAATGTTCTTTAGACGAACTAAAATGAGTTCTGACATCGACACCTATTTTGATCTTAGTTGTGCCTGGTAAGGGGTACATGGTATTTTTTGATGCATCTGGTGCTGGTTTAGGATGCGTATTAATACAGGATGATCATGTGGTAGCTTATGGATCTCATCAACTCTGACCGCATGAAATGAACAACCCCACTCATGATTTAGATCTTGCTGCGCTTATGCATGCACTTAAATGGTTGCAACATTATATATTTTGGGAGATGTTCATAGTCTTCATTGACCATAAGAGTCTGATCTACATATTTTCCAATATGGAAATGAATCCCAAAAAATGTAATGAATATTATACCTTCAAACATTTTACTTTGACATTGCTTACCCCATGTGTAATGGGAATGGTGTTGTAGATGCTCTAAGTTGGAAGGTAACATCATAGGCTGTTCTAGAACCAAAGGAATAGTGGAATCTGAAAAGTCTTTTTTCTCAGTTTCACATGAATGGAATAGCCCAAAATCCGGGCCATTCAATTAATTTAATAATCACTTACATTTTTTTGGTTATTTTTAATGAAAATTCAATCAATTATTTTTTAGAAAATATTTTCTTAAAGATACGAATTAAAAATGGAAAATATAATTTCATAAAGAAAATTTTAATAATATTTTAATTTAATTAATATTCATAAATTAAATCATTCATTGATGTCTTTTATTCATTTCAAGGTATATGATCCATGGGCAACATAATTATTATTTTTTTGGATTGTTTAATTTGTTTTGATGAAAATGATATTTATGAAACTCAATAAATTTCTATGGGATAGACATTGGTGAAATAATGAAATGATTATGAATAATTTTAAATTTTTATTGGTTATACTATGGTGAAATTATGAAATGTCTGTGAATCCCATATCAATTCATCATTTTCTTTAATGGGTAAATTTTTTTTTGAAAAACATTCATTTTCATGAGTTCATTTATGATTAATGTTTTATTATCTTGTGGCACATATATTAATTAATTTCTTAATATGGTGGTGGTAAAATGATAAACAAGGATAGTACACACATTATATCCAAAGATGATGGTTATTTTATAACCCATGATTTTTGTTATGTTATTTCCAAGGATGTTGGTGACATTATAACTACGGAAGGTGGTCACATTTTAACCAATGATGGGTGGGACATATTTATCCCACTAATAAAATGGGTAAAAATTGATATCTTAGGAGGAAAAAGACTAGAGTGGGGAGTGATCTAGGGACAATGAGGGATTTTGTCCACAATGAAACTATTGGGATTAATCCTTGACTACTATGATAGTTTATCGAGTGAAATTATTACATTATTATATTATTTGAAATCATCCTTAACTTCTAAGTAAATTATTTTCTACACTTATGGGTATTTAACAAACTTATGTATTATTCCAGCATTATTTTCTCATAAACATGTTTTTTGATTACTTTATGATTCATGTTTTAAAAACTTCTATGATTTATTTAACAAATCAATATTTTCACCTAGGATATATATGGTATTATATTCAAATGTTGATATCACATTCTAATAACCTTATGTTAATGTGATTCTCTATTGATCACTGATATCTTAATTTTTCACCCATGTTAAGCATCCAAGATCACCATTTTAGTAGTTTTGTTTCCCCATGTTATGAGTTATGGTACTAAGTATTATATTACTATGAATGGATTTGGATATGATGAATTTAGTTAGAGATAATTAAAATGTTTATGATCTATTATTTTATTTGTCCCTGTATTTGAAGGCACTAGACCTATATGATTCTGGCTTGAATCGTTATGTAATTTATTGAATATTCATCTTTTATGATGTGATATATATGTGTGGAAATTATGGGATAATATATTTGGTGTCATAGCATGATTTAGTTAAAATTTAGAAACTAGGATGAGAATGTTTTATGAGAACCCTTGAGATAATTATATTTATAGGTAATATCATAATTTATTAGTGATGTCCATGTATAATCTAAGATAAACATAATATTCCACAGATTGAGAAGAAAGTGTGATATTTTTGATATTAATTTAATTACATTTCATAACTATTTGATAAATAACCTTGATTATTATATTTCTATACATTTACATAGTTGTTTTATTTATTAAGTTTCTATAACAAAAAATTTGTCATGATAATAATGAATTTAATGGAAAATGAAATGATTTTCCTCTTGAGTAATCGAATAAGATGGGAACTATAAGGAGTATATTTTTTATTATGCATAATCATCATTCAAGGTAGATTATTAAACACATAAAAATATGTGACTTTAATAATTATTCTAATTGGATTAGGATTGAATTTTATGGATGTTTGAGTGAGACGATCAAGGAGGAAAGAATGTTCAATTTCATTTATATTATGAAAGCTAGAAGAATCACCCAAAACAATATATCAATTTTAAGTAATATGTTTTCTAAGTTGATATAAAGTGCATAGAGAAATGAATATCCAAGTAATTAAATATCTTATATGTGGAGAACCTGGGAAATTTATGAGGCAATTATTCTTAAATAATACTAAATAAACCAAGTAATAACATATTGTATGAAAATCATTGAAGTGAATGGATAAGAGTGTTTATATAATGGGATTCACTGATTATATCAATGATATTCATGATATAAGAATTAGGAAACATATATGGTTTCCTCGATATTAATATAAGAACATTATAACATATATGAAATTATACCAATAACAATGAAAATATATAATGATTAGTTCTATTTAATTGATGAATGAAATTTATGGGTTAATATTGGTGAATAAAAAAATGGAGATTGATTTGATGATAAAGTGATTTTGGCCATTATTGATGATGTTTATTGTGTAATTGGATTTATGTTAATAGTTTTTTATTTTTTTGGAGAAAAATGATTGTGTTTTAATGTGAGGGGAATTATGAGTTTTTCATACCATTATAATTTTCTAGTTTTAATGTTGATTATATTTTCAATGTCAAATACAACCCTTTTAGGTTTTTAGTGATGGGTATTTTTGGTTATTTTTAATATTTTCTAGGTTTTGAGAATAATACTCTGTTAAGATTTAAATAAAAAAATATGTTTATTATATATATTTTTTATGTTAATTATAGAATATTTTAGGGTGATGAATAATTAATCTTTATGGTTAAAAATTATTCATTGAAATGTGACTTTTTAGAATATATTTATGGTTAAGTTAAGGATTAAATTTTTTATATCTAAATTTTATTCATGATATTTTTTATTAGTTCACTACCTTAAAAAATAGTATATTGATTTATCATGATGATAAATTATATTTTGGAAGAGTTATTATTGAGTTGTGGTATTTGTAACATTTAAGTTTAAAATATTATTTTAATTGAATCATATTAATCAGAAAGGGCATACATAAATTTATTTAGAATGTTAGATGAATTTTATGATATAGGTTTAGTGGTTAAAACATTCTTAAATTTTGATGTTATTATGGTTATTTGGGATATAAGTATATTTAGTGAAATGATCTTTGTGGATCCTTTGTTGTTATTCAAGAAAATTTTGTAGATGTATGTAATATTTAATGGTTTATTGATTTTTGGAATTATATTAAATTTTTCTATCAATTTTATTGGTTAATTATTAATTATAGTAGGATTATATTGATATACATTTTTATTAGTTAGAAGTTTATTTTTGTGATTAAGGCATATAAATTCATCATGAATACTCATCGTCTAGAGAAAAAAATTATATTTTTGGGGATATTGTATAATGTATGGTTTTTCAATTTTCATTTAACTATATTTCATTATAATATTAGTATATCTATTAAAGTAATACCATAAATATTGAAATATTATCCTAAGAAACAAATTATGTCATATAAAATTTTATTCTGACGAATTTATGATATTTTAAACCCTTACAGATTAACTATTTTTAGTATTGAACTATTTTCTATGAATGTTATATATCACTCTCTATTATTCCTTGGATGTTATTTTAATCTTGAATTACCATATTTGGAGACTCTATGATGTTATCCTACTGGGAAACCTAAATTTTTTCTGACCTTCATATTTACATTCCCTATTTTTTGGGTATGTTTTAATAACATATTTATGTTGTTGGTATTCAATAAATATATTTTTTAATATCAAACCTCTGATTAACAAAAAAAATTAAATTGAATGGATAAAATTTATTAATGGGGGGAGATTGAAAAACTTAGGGATATTAAGTAATATAACATCAGTATATTTCAAGTGTTACTCATGTCAATTTTTTGATTCCTAATTTTTAATGGTTGTTTTATTCCTTCCATTGACCATGTAATATTTTTTTTAAATGACATATTGTTCATTGATTTATTTGGAATTACTAGGGCTTGGGTTTAAATTTCATGGAGGCTTAAGATAATTTCATTTGGGGTCCTGGTTAAACTTTTTTATTTTTCTAACTTTTTCTGCAGAATCCAAATGGTGGAAATTTTCAAATCAATAACTAGTTACATGATATTTATCCTTTATGGGATGATGTGATGAATTAGTATAATGTTTGATAATTTTACCTTTTATGGAGCTGATTCCCTCTATAAAAATATCGATCATTGTTTTATTAATGTAGGTGATACCTTTTTGGACATATATTCATCTAGTGGATTTAACATCGTGATACCAGGATTTATGTCATGAAATGTGGGTGCCCTGTATGTTATTTTGTGCTTCATGTCCAATTCATTTAATTTGCTCTGTATGGTCTCCCATAGAAAACTAGGATCTATTACATAAGATTTTTGGGATCTATTATAACATCCCAAGTAAGTAATGAATAATATATATTATTATCTTTGTCTATTTATGAATTAGAAAGTGTTTTAGAGGCTTAAAACAAGAATAAATCCAATCTTAAGCATGGAATACACTAATATTTTTAAATGATTTTTTACTACCTTTTGATGGAAAACCATTTTTAAATCAAACTTTTGAAAATTTTATAAGCTCTATTTGCCAAAATAAACTTATTCTTTATGACTGGTACATTGAAATTTAATTGGAATAAATTTTTGGTATTTTTCTGACAATGTTCATTTTTAATGAATAGTGAAAAATACTGTATTTTACATCAAAACTGCATTTTCATCTAATTTAATTATATGGTTAGATTAGATTTTTAATTGGGTTTAAAGTGTAAATAGAATATATTTTTACCATTTAATCCAATGGTGGTCATTGAGATCAATTTAACTTTGGAATTGGGCATAAACAAGTGCCAAACGTTTCATAGATATAGTTTCTAAAAAAACCCACTATTTTTTTTGACAACGGTAACTATTTTTAAATTAATTATTGAAATTTCTGTGTTTGTAATTTGGTAAAATGGATTAAATATTTGTAATCATAAGGTCCAAATTATTTAATCAATACTCTTTTGTTTTTGGACATTATGAATAGTAACAACGGTAATTATCTTGATTAATTAGTAATCGGGTATTTAAGGATAATAAAATAATATCATAATTATAACAAATGACCCCAAAATGTGTCCTAATTCTACTTTTTGGGTCATGGATGTCAATGGGATTCCTTTTACCAAGCTTGGGGACCCCATGGAATCACTTTTGTGTGATAATGACTTTTTATCATTTTATTTTTAAAGAAAGTAAAATATAACAAAGAATGTATCTCCTGAGTAATTTTTTTTAATTTTGTCTAAATAAATGATATGTTGGACTATAAATAGTAATTAGAAATCTAAAAAGAGTTCCTACATCATAGTATTTTTTTTATAATTTTTAGACATTAAATTAATTAAATTATTTATGACATCATGATGATGCAGCGATTACCTCATTAATGAAAAATTTAAATAAAATGAAAAGAAATTGTCATATATAAGACTTAAACTTGTAAAATATCTATTTTATGAGTATATTTAAAACCCTTATCACCTTATCCTATAAATATATCAATGTGGGACCTTTTTAATCTGAAAAACTTTTCAATATAAAGTAACATTTTATAACATTCCAAGAGTGGCCCTCCTCTCCTCTTATAAAAGGCCCCCACCTCTACCTCTTTACACACACTTCTCAAGACATTGGCTCCACCAAGATCTGCTCATATTATCTCTCCAAATATCTCTCTTAATCCTATAAGCCTTAACTTAGGCAGATATCTCTTCAAGAAACCCTTTTGGTACCAACCAAGAGGAGTTACTCGATTTAAAGGTAAAGTCTTCTCTAATGTTCATTTGTTTTATTTTCCTTCTCCAACCCCCTAAACTCTTTTTATTAATTTAGTTTTTAACAAAACTAGTATGTTCAATATACTAGGATGTTTTTATAAGAATTATTTGAGATAAACTTACACACACCTACATCTAATGGTTAAAGAACATACTGTTTCCGTGGATGGCGAATTGCTGCCTCACGAAACGATGATTGTTCAATATTCCTATAACACCTTAAAAGGTGGACATTAATATATCACTATATTTATATATGATATATAATATGTTTATGTTTTTATTAATATTCTGTATTTTTCATTTATGTCATACCTTTATGGCTTCCATTATGGGTAAACGCGATATCTTCATTTTAGGAAGTACGGACTACCGCCACCTCAAAGTGATTTGATTTGTTAATTCTATATGTTAGACGTATAAAAGATGGAGTTAATGATATTATATATGATATTATAATGTAATTATAATATACCATTATATCATTATGATTCCATTCCATAAAATACTAAATTGAAATGAAAGTAGCATTCATGCGTACGTACGGCTTACCGTCCTCATGAACAGTGAATTTCATTTCTTACCTCTAAATGTTATGTAATATTATAAATGAATGTATATATTGGATATATATATGACATATATGATATCTACATCATGAGTAATATTCCTGGATATAATGGATATTTTACCACATGAACAACTTGTAATTATAAAGAGTTTATTTTTGACTCAAGTACCAATGATTGACAAAACAACAATTATTATCTTAAATAATTACATAGTGTTCATAACATGGTAATAAGTTATATAAAAGGAAAAATGAACTTGAAAAAGGTTCCGAACCAAGTAGAAATTAACTCAAGTTTATTATTCAGAAGGTTAAAGAATGATCAAGTCAAGTCGGACCTGAGGTATGGGACTTCGTCTCAATCTCCTTTCATTGATGCATATTTTGTTTTATAATAAACTTTCTTTTATACGGTGTATAAACCCCTTTTACATTTACATTTATTCAAAAGGAATCCTTTTTATATAAAGCGTTTACTAAATGAAAAAAGGGAATGTTTTTTTGTCGTACGTATGCGGTGACAACAGCTTCTCCGTCGCCATGACCATTATTTGAGCTTCAGCTTCTTCTACAAGCCATAACATTTTTTAAAATGAAAAATAAATACCATGTTTTACTTTTCATTTATTTTGGTATTGAAAATGGTTTTCATAATGTTTTTATATCAATGTGTTGTATTGATATCTTGTGATTGAAAAGTGGAAATTTTATGTTATCTTTAGGCATGTTTTACGTGATACGATTATGTTATGGTTCTTAGGAATTGTTTATGAAGATGGGTGGTTTCGTGATAAACTAAGGGTGGGTGAGCCTGATATAGCTCTCCAATTCATTGGGTAATGCGAAGGAGTTAAACATTAAGGTTTTTCCGAAGAGATTGAGGGAATATACTGTGATGGGTATTCCAAACGTAACCATGAGGGTTACTCCCTATGTAAGAATTTTATGAATGTCCCAAGTTACCTTTATGTCTTATGATTTCGATGATTTATTCATGATTTGATGAGGTATGTTAAAATGCTTATGTTTTATGAGTAAATTATGATATCATACATGGACTAATGTTTTCATTTCATACATTTATATCCCTTACTGAGATTTTTATGCTCATGCCAAGTTTTTGAAATGTTTTTCACAGGTCAAGGGAAAGATACATGATGTGATGATAATGTCAAGGAAGTGTCAAAAAAGAATCCATGTTCTATTTTAAATATGTTTCTGTTGATGGGAAAAATGAGTACTATCTTTTATGTAACCACTTTGTTTAAATGTGGAATGTAATGTATGATTTATGATCTAATTATCTAAAACTCTAAACTTGAAAATATCCTCAATGTGTATTCTTGAAGTAACTCAAGATTAAGTAATGTTTAAGGCTGGGGCCTTATAGTTGGTATCAGAGGTCGGTTTAGATAACTTTAAGAGTTAGAATTCTAATTAAATGATTATCCAAAAATATTTTTTGTTATGGTCAAATTGAAATGATATAGCATTTGAAGATTACCATGTTGCTTCATCTAAGACATGTTTGTTCAGAATGGTTTTCCACAGAGGAAACAGGGAAGCAGTGCTACGAAGGCATACAGAAGAAAATGACCTTCCGAATCAGCATCCTAAGATGGTCATAATTGGAACTGAACAGTTTTTTGCAGTAATGGCGTAGAAGACTCAAGCAATAAATGTTGGTGGTATCCCTGCACGAGATCATCCAGATCAACCGCAGAGGAACATGTCAGTGGTGGAACATTTAATAAGGCAACATCCCCCATCATTCAGAGGATCATATGACCCCGTTCTCGCTGAAGGGTGGATTAAATCATTGGAGAAGATTTTCAATGTCATGGGGTGTTCATACAATCAAAAGGTTAGTCCTGTAATTTACCGTTTGGAGGGTGAAGTAGATCAGTGGTGGTCGATGTTTAAAAATATCAGGGACGCTATTGAGATTGATGCTCTCGACTGGGATGAATTCAAAGGTATGTTTCTTGAGAAGTATTTTCCTAAGGCTGTTCGACTTAGGATGGAAAACAAATTCTTAGAATTGAGTCAAGAGGACGACTTAGTGGCTTTTTATGAAGAGAGTATCACTCTATTGGCATGGTATGCTCCAAATTTTATCTGATACCTTGATAGTAAAATCGATCGTTTTTACTCAGGATTAAAGCCAAAATATCGAAGGGTATTGGCTTCTCGTGAGTTAAAAAGTTATGAAAATCTTGTTCGATGTGTTGAGAAGGTGGAAATGGAGTTTTCCAATGATCAAGTGTTCTATAACAACCAATAGAAGAAGAGACCGAGGTGGCAGGAGAAAGGGAAGAATTATTCAAAAGGGTCTGATGGTAAGAAAACTATGTTTCCAGTTTGTGATAAATGTGGTAAAAAGAATGCTGGGTAATGTCTTCTGAATTCTGGAAAGTGCTACTGATGTGGTAAGATGTGACATAAGGCTCGTGATTTCACTGAAAAAGATCAGGGTGATGGTAAGACCAAATTTGATTTACAGTTAGTGAAATGTTTTAAGTGCAATGAGAAGGGTCACTATGCAAACGAGTGTCCGACAAAGAGCTCGGGAGATGGGAAGCAGTTAGACTATAAGCAGAAAGGGGTGGTAAAATCCTTTCTAACTACTTCAGCAGATGTTGGGCCATCATATGAAGTGGTATCAGGTACTTTTTTTTTCAGATTATGCCAGTGTGTTGTTTGATTCAGGGTCTACACATTCTTTCATCTCTGAAAACTTTTCTAGTAAAATGGGAATACCATCTCAAAAAATGAATCCTGAACTTGTGGTAAAAAACACCTGGGGGAATTTTTGAGGCAGAAAGAATTTATAAGAATCTTCCTATCCTTATCTGTGGAAAGAACCTACTTGCAAACCTTATTGTTTTACCTATAGTAGAGTTTGATGTTATCTTGGGTATGGATTGGCTCTCTATTTACCATGCTAAGATTTACTGTAGAGATAAATAAGTTTCTTTTCAGAAAGACTTTCAGTTTGTGTACAATAATGAACCATTACTGTTTATTACATGTCAAGAGGCCGAGAAACTTGTAAAAGATGGAAATGAATGTTACATTGCACATATTGTTGAAAACAAAGGAACTGTTTAGATTAATGATGTCACAGTGGTAAATGAGTATCCTGATGTTTTTCCTGATGAGTTTCCTGGAATAATAGCAGACCGAGATGTTGAATTTACTGTTTACTTAGTTCCTGATGCTAAGACAATTTCAAAACCCCCTTATCGAATGGCTCAAATTGAACTTTTAGAGTTGAAGGAGCAATTGCATGATTTATTAGAGAAAGGTTTCATTCGACCTAGCACATCACCATGGGGGCTCCTGTTTTATTTGTTAAAAAGAAATATGGTTCAATGAGACTTTTCATTGATTATAGAGCCTTGAATAACATAACTGTTAAGAACAAATATCCCTTTCCTCATATCGATGATTTGTTTGATCAGCTCCACGGAGCTAAGTATTTTTCAAAGATTGACCTGAGATCGAGGTACCATCAGTTGAAGGTAAAGGAAACAGATATTCTGAAGACCGCGCTCCATACAAGATATGACCATTATGAATTTGTAGTTATGCCTTTTGGGATAACCAAGGCAACAGCTGTATTCATGGACCTTATGAAAAGAATTTTCCATGAGTTCTTGGATAAGTTTGTGGTTGTTTTCATTGATGATATTTTGGTGTTTTCTAAAATTAAAGAGGAGCATGAAAGACATTTAAGGGTTATTTTTCAAACCTTAAAAGAAAATAAATTCTATGGGAAATTCATAATGTGTGAGTTCTGGTTGCAACAAATTTCGTTCCTTGGTCACATTGTTTCTAAAGATGGGATAACTATTGATCCTGCAAAAACAAAGGTTGTGGAAGAATGGCCAAGACCCAAAAATATAACTGAGATTCGTAGGTTTCTTGGTTTGACAGGCTATTACAGAAGTTTTGTTAAAAAAAATTCACGGTTATCTAGTCCAATGACTAAGCTAACTCGGAAGGGTGTTAAGTTTATCTGGACAAAAGAATGTGATGATTGTTTTCAGGAATTGAAAAGAAGATTGGTGAATGATCCAGTTTTGGCACTACCTTCCAGGACTGGGGATTTTGTTATCTATAGTGATGCTTCATTGAAAGGACTTGGTTGGGTCCTAATGCATAATGATTAGGTAATTACTTATGCTTCACGACAGTTGGAAACTCATGAGGTAAATTACCCTACGCATGATTTGGAATTAGCTGCTGTTGTTTTCGCTTTAAAAATTTGGAGGCATCATTTGTATGGAGTAAAGTTTGAAATATATACCGATCACAAAATTTTAAATTATATATTCACTTAGAAATAATTGAACATGAGACAGAGGAGATGGCTAGAATTAATCAAGTATTATGATTGTACAATTCATTACCATCTGGGAAAAGAAAATAAAGTGGCTGATTCTTTGAGTCGAAAAAGAAATGATTCATTAACAATGTTGCGTTTGGAGCGTGATCATTTGGTTAAGGATTTGATGAACTTTGGCATAGAAGTTATTGGTGTAGGATGTCCTTCTATTTTGTTTCAGGTATCGGTGAAATCATCTCTATCAGACAGAATTAAGCAAGCACAGAAGCAAGACAACGAGTTGCAGAAAAAGATAGAGCTAGTTCAAAAGGGTAAGTTTCCTGAACTCAAAATTGATAATGATTATGTTTTGAGATTTGGGAAGAGTTTTTGTGTGCATTGTGATTAACATTTTAAGAGAGAGTTGGTATGTGAAGCTCATAGTTCTCTATTTTCAGTTCATCTAGGTAGTACTACGATATACAGAGATCTTCGGGAGTATTACTGGTGGGACGAAATGAAAAGAGATATTGGTGATTTTACTGTGAAGTGTATGACTTGTCAACAGGTTAAATAAGAGCGAAAGTTACCGAAAGGGATGCTTCGGCCATTACTAGTGACAGAGTGGAAATGAGAGAATATAAACATGGACTTCATTGTGGGATTGCTGAAGACACCTCGAGGTAATAATGCAATCTGGGTTATTGTTGATCGGTTGACTAAATCTGCTAATTTCCTTTCTATACGAGATACTTTTTCCCTAGATCAACTCTCCCATTTGTATCTTAAAGAGATAGTCAGGTTACATGGAGTTCCTCTCTCCATTGTATCTGACCGTGATCCCAGGTTCACTTCTAACTTTTGGAAAGGCCTTCAGAAGTCGTTGGGTACTAAATTAAATTTTACTACAACTTTTCATCCTCAATAAGATGGGAAGTCAGAATGAACAATTCAGAATTTGGAGGATATGCTACGTGCTTGTTTGATGGATTATTAGGGAAGTTGGGACCAACATCTTTCTTTGGTTGAGTTTTTTTATAATAATAGTTTTCATTATCGTATACAGATGGCACCATTTGAGGAATTATATGGGAAGCGGTGTCGAACTCCAGCTTTCTGGGATGAAGTGGGTGAAAGGAAGTTGATGGGACCAGAATTGGTAGAATAGTTGGCAGAAAAAGTTCATCTGATACAGAAACACATGAGAACAACTCAGAGCAGGCAGAAAAATTATGCGGACAATAGGAGGAAGGATCTCTCTTTTGAGGTTGGTGATCATGTTTTTCTCAAAGTTTCACCATGGAAAAGTGTGATGTGATTTGGTAAGAAAGGAAAGATGAGTCCAAGGTTCATTGGACCATATGAAATTCTCAAGAGAGTTGGATCATTTGCATACTGAGTGGCTTTACCTCCGAGTTTATCTCAAGTACACAATGTTTTTCATGTTTCAATGTTAAGGAAGTACATGCCAGATCCATCTCATGTTTTGAGTCTGGAGGTAGTTCAGTTGGAAGAGAATCTATCTTATGAGGAACAACAGGTCCAGATTCTTGACCACAGGGAGCAGGTGTTGTAGAATAAGGTGATTCATCAAGTAAAGGTTTTGTGGAAAAACCAAATGGGTGAAGAGGCAACATGGGAATCTGAAAATGCAATGAGGGATAAATACCCCCACTTATTCGATAAGTAAATAAATTGCGGGGGCACAATTTTCTAAAGGGGGTAAGGATGTAACATCCCAAGTAAGTAATTAATAATATATATTCTAATCTATGTATATTTATGAATTAGATAGTGTTTTAGAGGCTTAAATTGAGAATAAATCCAATCTTAAGCATGAAATACACTAATATTTCTAAAAGATTATTTTATTGCCTTTTGATGGAAAACCATTTTTAAATCAAACTTTATACAATTTTATAAGATCTATTTTTCAAAATAAACTTATTCTTTATGACTGGGTCATTGAAATTCACTTTGGATAAATTTTTGGTATTTTTCTGACAGTGTTCATTTTTTAATGAATAGTGAAAAATACTGCATTTAAATCAAAACTGAATTTTAATCTAATTTAATTATATGGTTATATTATCTTTTTAATTGGTTTTAAAGTTTAAATAGAATATATTTTTACCATGTAATCAAATGGTGGTCATTGGGATTAATTTCACTTTGGAATTGGGCATAAACAAGTGCCAAACTTTTCATAGATATTGTTTCTAAAAAAACCCGCTATTTGTTTTGACAACGGGAAGTATTTTTAAATTAATTATTGAAATTTCTATTTTTGGAATTTGGTAAAATGGATTATATATTTTTAATCATAAGGTCCAAATTATGTAATCAAGACTCTTTTGTTTCTGGACATTATGAATAGTAACTTCGGTAATTATCTTTAATTATCTTGATTAATTAGTAATCGGGTAGTTAAGGATAATAAAATAATATCATAATAATAACAAATGACCCAAAAATGTGTCCTAATTCTACTGTTTGGTCCATGTCCGACCATGGGATTCCTTGTTCCAAACTTGGGGGACCCCATGGAATCACTTTTGTGTGATAATGACTTTTTATCTTTTTATTTTTAAAGAAAGTTAAATATAACAAAGAATGTATCACCTGAGTAAAAAAATTTTAAATTTGTATAAATAAATTATATATTGGACTATAAATTTTAATTGGAAAGTTAAAAATATTTCCTACATCATAGTATTTTTTTATAATTTTTAGACATTAAATAAATTAAATTATTTATGACATAATGACGATGCAGTGATTACCTCATTAATGAATGATTAAACTAAAATGAAAAGATAATGTAAAATATAAGACTTAAACTTGTGAAAGACCCATTTTATGAGTATATTTCTAACCCTTATCACATTATCCTAGAAATATATCAATTTGGGACCTTTTAAATCCGAAAAACGTTTCAATATAAAGTAACATTTTATAACATTCCAAGAGTGCCCCTCCTCTCCTCTTATAAAAGGCCCCCACCAATACCTCTTTACACACACTTATCAAGCCATTAAATTGGCTAAGATATGCTAATTTTATCTCTACACATCCCTCTCTTTATTCTAGAAGCCTTACCGGATTCAGAAATCTCTTCAAGAAACCCTTTTGGTACAAACCAAGAGGAGTTACCCGATTTAAAGGTAAAGTATTCTCTAATGTTATTTTGTTTTATTTTGCTTCTCCAACCCCCTAAAATCTTTTTATTCATTTATTTTTTAACAACACCAATATGTTCAATATAATATGATGTTTTTATAATAATTATTTCAGCTACAATTACACATACCTTCATCTAATGGTTAAAGAACATACTTTTTCCATGGATGGAGAATTTCTGCCTCACGAAACGATGATTGTTCAATATTCCAATAACATATTCAAAGGTGGACATTAATATGTCACTATATTTATATACGATATATAATATGTTTATGTTTTCCTTAATCTTTTGTATTTTCCATTTATGGCATACCTTTATGGCTTCCATTATGGGTAAACGCGATATCTTTATTTTAGGAAGTGCGGACTACCGCCCCCTCAAAGTGATTTGATTCGTTAATTCCATATGTGGGACGTATAAAAGATGGATTTAATGATATTATATATGATATTATACTGTAATTATAATATTCCTTCATATCATTATGATTCCATTCCATAAAATACGAAATAGAAATGAAAGTAGCGTTCATGCGTACGTACGGCTTACCGTCTCCATGAATGGTGCATTTCATTTCTTACCTCTAAATGTTATGTAATATTATAAATGCATGTATATACTGGATATATATATGATATATATGATATCTACATCATGGATATAATTTTGTATATAATGGAAATTTTACCACATGAACAACTTGTAATTATAAAGAGTTTATTTTTGACTCAAGTACCAATGATCGACAAAACGACCATTATTAACATAAATAATTACATAGTGTTCATAACATAGTAATAAGTGATATAAAAGTAACAATGAACTTGAAAAATTTTCCTCAGCAAGTAGAAATTAACTCAAGTTTTTTATACAGGAGGTTAAAGAACGATCAAGTCAAGTCGGACCTGAGGTATGGGACTTCATCTCAATCTCCTTTTATTGAGGAATATTTTGTTTTATACACAACTTTCTTTTATATAGTGTATAAAACCCTTTTACATTTTATTTTTATTCAAAAAGAATCTTTTTTTATGAAGCATTTACTAAATGACAAAAGGGAATGTTTTTTTGTCGTACGTATGTGGCGACAACGACTTCTCCGCCACCGTGACCATTAATTGAGCTTAGGATTCCTCTACAAGCCATAAATTTTTTTAAAATGAAAAATAAATACCATGTTTTAATTTTCTTTTATTTTGGAATTGAAAATGTTTTTCATAATATTTTTATATCAATGTGTTGTATTGATATCTTGTGATTGAAAAGTGGAAGTGTTATGTTTCCTTTATACCTGTTTTATGTGATAAGATTATGTTGTGGTTCTTGGGCATTGTTTATGAATATGGGTGGTTCTGTGATAAACTAAGGGAGGGTGAGCCCAATATAGCTCTCCAATGCATTGGGTAACACGAAGGGGTTAAACTTTAAGGTTTATCCGAAGAGATTTAGGGAATATACTATGACAGGTATTCCAAATGTAACCATGAGGGTTACTCCCTACGTAAGAATTTTATAAATGCCCCATGTTACCTTTATGTCTTATTATTTCTATGATTTATTCATTATTTGATGAGGTATGTTAAAATGATTATGTTTTATGAGTAATGTATGATTTCATACATGGACTAATGTTTTTATTTCGCACTTTTATATCCTTTACTGAGCTTTTTATGCTCATCCCATGTTTTTGAAATGTTTTTCACAGGTCAAGGGAAAGGTACATTATGTGATGATAGTGTCAAGGAAGTGTGAAGAAAGAATCCATGTTTTATTTTAAATAAGTTTCCATTTATGGGAAAAATGATTACTATATTTTATGTAAACACATTGTTTAAATGTGGAATGTAATGCATGATTTATGATCTAATTCTATAAAAATCTAATCCTAAAAAGATCCTCAACGTGTATTCTTGAAGTAACTCATGTTTAAGTAATGTTTAAGGTCAGGGCCTTATATCTCTCTTCTTTCCAGATCATTTTGTTCACATATTGTTCTCCATTTGTGATTCATTTCATCTTCCTGAGAATGTGATCTTTCTACTTGTTCATATCTATTGGTTACAATAATACAGTTGAAGTATGTTTTCATATATATTGGCCTTGTGGTGAAGATTGATCTTGATCATTTCTAGATCCATTATGTGATTTTCCTCTAGAGGATAACCATTGTATCTATTGTGGTACAATGTTTGAGCTCCACGAGGTAAATGTTTTTTATCTTTTTCATAGATTATTTTTCAAGATGAATTTATTAGGATATATAAGGTTTCATTCTAGGACATATGTGGTAGTATTGGAATTCTTTTAAGTTGGTGGATATTGTTTTGGGTGAGTGTGATCAGATTTTGAGGTATGATGTTTTTTGTCTAGCATATTAACGATGAACCTTGAATTCCCTTGTGTTTATAAATTATTTTGTAAATTAATTAGAACGATATTTTTATTTTTGTGTATTTTTTTAGAAAATATAGTTTTTACCTAGTTTTAGTAAAAGGAAAAGGTATTATCATTGCATTATTAAATTTATATTTCTTATAGTTTGGAAAATCAATGTTATGATGACATGATTTGGATGATGTAGCACATGGAATTCCATGGGTACATAGGTGGAAGTTGTAGTGAAATTCCTCATTCAATGATAATATTTTGGGGTTCACTCAAGGGTTGTTCCTTCTCTCACAAAGGTCTATTGTTCTAGGGACTTTTTAAAACATGTGGGATCTTCATTTTTCTGGGTGATCTTATGAACTATACAATTGTAGCCTATGGCTAGAGACAAGTTTTGTGTGATTATATTTGATGGGGGTATGGGTGTTTTATCTATCCTAATTTTTAGTGATCCATCTCATTATTTAACTTTTCTTTGTCTTGTAATTATTTGTATTTAATATGATATGTGATATATGATTTGATTGAATTTATGTATTTGATATGTTTGAAACTTTTTTTTGGATAATGAAGAATTGTTGAAGGAGGGGATTTATTTAACATGATTTTGATATAAAAATGGTTTTTCTGATCATCAAGCCATAATTTATTTATTGGCGAGTATAGATGATATTTTTTTATCAATGTATTTTTATGGAAAACTATGGGGGTATCATATTGAGTTTGTGGTCTCACGCCCCATGCACCCCTTTAGTAGTGCATAGAACTTGTTACATCAATCAATGAAACAAATGGCATGGTCCCATAGTGGGTTGGTGAAGATTAATTCATTTATGTATGGGTAGATAGTGTTGAGATGGTGGGAGTCTTCCCACACCACTATATGGATTAGTTATATTTTTTGTTTTTATTTGATGTTGGACTTGTATCTGAAATATTTTTTAGAATCCATTGAGTTGTCTCAGTTATGTTATTTAATTTTTTCTATGATATATATTTCTTCTTTTACCCTTAATATTTCCATTCATATCATGTATACATATTTCATGTTTTCAACATTATAATGATAGAAATGGTTACCTATAGTTATTAATGATATCTGGTTCTAGTTTTCTGCATGTGTGGATCAATAATTCCATTTCGTGTATGTGATGGGTCGTTCTAGGTAGCAATTTGTGAGGATATCAATGTAGTTTTTTCTTATTTTTGAATGCAAGGATGGTTGTTCTCAATTTTTTGACAATGGTAGACAGGAGGTTGAATTATTTGGACTCTAGAGGTAGGATGTGGTGAGTGCCTTAGAAAATATAATAATTATAGGACTCTTGATACCATTCTATGTTGGGATACATGTCTATGGTTTTGAGTTCATGATATTAATATCAAATATTGTTTGTTGATTTTGGATTCTAACCCAGATTACCTTATTATAAGATCATTTATTTTGTTTAGGTGTGTTAAGGTATGTATCTTTGATTCCTTAAAAAGGTTCCTCAGGGGGGGTATAGGATTCTATTTAAGGGGAACCACCACTAGATCGTAATTTTTAGGGGCTATCATGTGGGAAGTTTGTGTTTTGGACTAAAATTTACCAAAAATATCGAATGTAGTGGTCGACGTATAGCTGAGAATATGGGGAGAAATAGAATGATAAAAGAGTTTATATGTGATAATCCACCATCCATTATTTGAAGTGGTGATCCCTATGATGTAGATGATAGGCTGGACAATATTGATCAGATCTATAACTTCCTGAATACAGATGAAAATATCAAGGTAAAGTGCATGGAATCCAGATTCATGGATTCCAACAAGATATGGAGAGATTCCATGGTATAGTTGGATAAACACAGGTGTTAGTTCTCAGTGGGGTTTAATACTCACATCTTCTAGTAGTTTTTCTAGGGTCACTAATAATGTTGAAATCTCTATTGTTCCTTCCCTTGTAGTAGGGAGAGTGTTTGGTGTCAGTTCTCACCAATAGGTTGGTCGAGCAGGTTCATTTTATATAGAGGTAGTAAATCATATCGAGCTAAATGTTCTAATGTACCATTTGGTTTTCATAATAGATATAAAATAAAATGTATTTATGTTGAATCTCTCTACCTATATACAGATTTTAAATAGTGAAATGATGGCATAGATGGTTATGGAAGGGATGTTTTTTTATACTACACCCTCTATTCCACATAGTGGCATATTTAGTGTCATGTAGGGGTGGTGTAGGATGTTTAAATTTCACCCTAGGAGTGGTGGGGGTGGTTCAATGTAGTAGGCCTCCTCTACACTTGCTGTTTCAACCCATAGTGTTCTCCTAACATTACATCATAGTGGCATGTTGGGGCATACAATGCATTCCTATTCCACACCTACAAATATGTGTTATTGTTGAGGACACAATGTCCATCTAAAATGTTTATTCCTGGATATTTATTCACCTTTTTTATGTTCAAGGACTATTAAATCCATAGGTTAATATAGTAAATTCACAAGATTCAAATTTTATTTGTCTCTAACTAGATTCATCTGGAGTGGAACACCATTAACAAGTGTATGCGATTTTGGATGAGGTAGATGTATGGCCATAAATACTTAGTGGTAATATCATTATCACATATTTTGTAGATAATGTCTTATTCGATATAGGTCCCTCCAAACCATTTATATCTTCTCATTTTGTGGATATTCTTTAACATCAAATAGAACTCATTCCCATTGGGGATCCATTTTTCATACAAGAATTTATAGAGAACTCAGGTTTTTTAAGTATCAATTTTTTTCATGGGATGTTCATCTATGGACTAAGAGAATGTTTTATGAAATGATACAAATATTTGGTGGCCATGTATAAATTGTGGTGTTTCTAATTTTGTGTCCCATTGTTACACATGAAAAAAGGTAAAAGAAGAGAATATGAAACCTTATGATTTTATCCATCCTCTTCCTATTCTTGTTTGAAAATGGGACTAAGTGTCCATGTACATTGTTGTCTGATTACTAGGTATTCATTAAGGGAGTAATTTTATCTAGATTCTGATTGATTTGTTATCAAATTCATCTCACTCAATTATGAAAAGAGAAACCATTAATGTGGATGAAAAGAGTCAGATTTATGTGTAAGAGGTAGTGAGGTCACATGGGGTTTCCTATACTATTATTTCAATATATAATCCCAAATTAATCTCATGGTTGGGAGAGGGTTTCCATGAGTCAAAGGGGACTCGGTTCAAGTTGATTACAATATACCATACCAAGATAGATATTCAAATATAGTGTTTTACTCGAATCATGGAGGGTATTATATGTGCATGAATGTAAGTTTTATGGGATCATGGGATAACCTTCTAGGAGTAGTTAAATTATTTATAAAAATAGTTACAAATCATTGGTCAGAATGGATCCTTTTGAGGATCTAGATGGTAATCAGTGAAGTTCACTCCTTTGTTGGGAAGAGGTGGGTGATACCTCTTTAGTAATACCACATCTCTTATTATAGAGGTTAGTGAGGATTCACGAAATAAATTTGTTTTTATTCACATCTCATAGTTGTAAGAAATTATATATGGATACTTGGCATCATATTTTAGTGTTATCCATTGGTGACTTGGTTTCATAACCTTTCTCATCATTTGAGTCATTTTTTTTCTGAAAAACATGGGATGTTATTTCAATGAAATTTTGAATCATTTTAGGCCATTGGGCATGTTGGGATGTTTTCCAAATGGTTGGAATTATTATTTTAGTTGAATTGAATTCATGATTTTTTATACATATCATAGCTCTTGATGTACCATCTGGTTCCCTCTCACATTCTATGTTGTGAAAAAATAACGTTAGAGAATGAAATATTTATTTTAAATATTCTAGTGGGGATTTCTGATTACATGGTGAAATGAATTTTTGTTTTGTCAATTCCATTCATTATTATTTTAGTGTCATTTATGGGATTATCACGAAACATTATAGAATTAGTCAATAATGAGGGAGTAGTGGCATCACCCATTTCAAGACACTAATATTCCATATGAATTACTGGGGATACATATTCTTATGGAGGGGAGTTTCTAAAATCCTCTTTCCATATTTCATTTATTTACCATCTTAATTTTTTCCTATCATTATTTGGTTGTGTTTTGGGCCTTCCTAGGATAGATATAATTTCTTAGGGAAAATGATATAATGTTCGGGGATGTATATTTTTTGGAATTAATGAATCCCATGTACAAATGTGAAAATCCTTATGATAATTTCCTTTTGGTTCTTGTATGACCTTTTAGATTTTTAGAAATATTTCTCTATATTATAACTATAGGTTATTTTCACATCAGGAACGAGTTAAATGAAAATAATCGATTGTTAGGATGATTTTTTGACCTTATATAAACTATGAAATGACTACACACTATATAACTCATTAAGTTCATGAAAATTTTGATTGGGTTTCTTAATGTAGGTAAATCATATTTTGAATATATGCATATCATGGATTTCACATCATTAACATGAAATTCCAAAAATTACTTGTGTGTTGACTATAGGTATTTATGCACTGCACATTTTATTAAATGAATTAAATATGAATGATACTCTCTCAAAACCATGTACCTCTCCTAAGAAATTTTAGTGATATAAATTTCTTCTATATCATATCATTCGACAAATGATCTTTATTATGGTTTCGTTGAATCTATCTTTGTATGCGGTCTTTATACTTCTTCATTTTTATTAGCCGCATAAACATAATTAAAATGTGTTTTAAAATCCATTGGTTTTTTTTGGTGATGATTATTAATGATCCTGTATATATATTGTGTGATATTTATCTATAGGTTGTCCTTTTGTTTGTTTTGGGGTGTCATTATATTTCAATGAGGCATGTGTAGTTTTACCTTCTCTATCAGCTGTATTTCCTAGTAAACTGATTATGAGATGTATATATTGATTCTGGGGCCACTTTTTTTGTCTTTGTGATCATTTTTGTTGGTGGATTCAGTTTTGGGCATGTGCAACACAAGAATGTAGTGGTGGTTCTTTCTCTAGCTTATGTTGGATGGTCGATGCATGCTATTTTTATTATAATGTCTTTTATAAATTAATTTTTAGGATAAATTCTTTTTGGTTTGTGGGAAATGGGTTTTTTGTAATAAATGGTTTCCCCCATATTTTTTAAAGTAAAAATTATCTTCAAAGGGTTTTCAAATCGTTTTAATAAATTTTTTTGTAAGCATGGTTTTGATAAAATTGTTTAGAAAATATAGTCCATGGGAAGCCTTAAAATCGTAAGTGGAATGTATAGTAATGGGCCTCTAGCATTGACACAGTCTAGGGGTTGACTCATGAGATGTTATTTTTCTCATTAGGCATATGGATCGAGGGAATTGTTAGACCTAGTGTGGTGTTCACTTATTGGGGTATTCCTATAGTCTTTATATTCGATGGATATATCTTGAAAATTTATGCATATGATTTTATATGTTGGATTTATTAGTGTTTTATCTTTTCTATCCTATAGTAATCTTGGAAGGATTCATCTATGATTTGTTTTTTTACTACTTTGGATTTGATATGATATGTGACACCTGATTTAAATGCTTTAAATTAAGTGAAATGATGTGAATCATATTTTTCTGGAATATTTGAACATGATGATAGAGATAATTGACTTACTATTTCATTGATATGAAAATATTTTAAAAACCCATCATGACTCAATTTCATTAAATTTTGGAATTTTTGGGATTTTTGGTAATGATACCTATTATGGATCACCTCGATGGGATTCTACTATGCATTTTAGGTCACACACTATGCACCTATTAGGTTGGGCATATAAATTTTTATATATTTATATAGACTGAGTGGGAAGAAATCACAAGGAGACATTGAGGCTTCTGTCAGCTATGTCTAGGTAGTCTTTGGTGAGAATGTGGTATATTTTCCATGCTATAAGATGGATTTTTAACATTTATTTTAGTTTTTCTTCACTGTTGGACTTGTACCAGAGAGATTTTTTTCTACATTTGAGTTGTATAACATCTGATGTTTTATTTATTCAACAGAATATATATATATTTTTAATCTTCCAGTTTTACTTCCAACTATATATATATATATATTCCATGTTTTTTGGTTCTAGTAGGGTGAAATAGTTTTCTCAACTTATTGTTGATGCTCGAGTTCTAGTCATTAACCCATGGGGATTGAAAATTACCATTACGTATGTGACGATAAGGGCCCGGTACCAGTTCATATGGGAATATTGGTTGGGTCATCATATTTTATAAAAAAATTGACTTTAAATAATTTAATTTATTTGATAGCTTGTATTACACAAAACACTGAGTTTAAACAAAGTGTGATCTAATATTTAATTTTTTATATTTTGGTCTATTATAAACTAGAATATAAAATAATGGGTATGAATAGGATTAAATAATTTTTTAATATACATAATTTTCATAATAAATATATAAGTTTTTAAAAATTTACAGTAAATAATCGCTTA
The DNA here is from genome assembly GCA_963277665.1 of Viscum album. NCBI lineage: Eukaryota > Viridiplantae > Streptophyta > Magnoliopsida > Santalales > Viscaceae > Viscum > Viscum album. Next base: position 856,498,913 of record OY728157.1, on the reverse strand, counting down.
ATTTTTATTAAATTAATTTCATTATTCAAAAAATCTTGTTATTCCTTATTGTGATAAAATATTAACAAGAATTTATAGCACAATTAAAAATTATATTATATAAAATTAACATAATTATTTAAATCAACATATAAAAAATATATTATGATGATTTCTTAAAAAAAATCCATAATGTTTGGTTTTAAATTTATCAGTAAAAAATTACTAGTTTTATTGAAAACATTTTGTAAAATGTTAATTTTTTAATTAGGATTCATAATAAAATTATTTTTATTCTATTTAAGTAATTAAATTATATCCCTTTGGTTAAATGTTAGGTTTTAATTTTTTATAATACATTTTTATAGAAAAAACATGTTCTTGAGAAACTGTTATTTTGCACCCAATGTGTTTTGATATTAATAAATGAAATTGATCAATATTGGAGAATTATTATTAATGAAATTTTCATATTCTATACTAAATCAATTTTTTAATATTAATATAATATTTCTCATGGCATGGGATAATAATAACCCATGTTTTATTCATAAAAACTCAATGTTTCTAAAAAATAATTTATTCACATTATGCACACTTAGTTTAAAATTAATTTCTACAACATTTATGTGTTGAATTTTTAAATTGGATTATATATTTTTAATTTGGAGAATTATATTTTATATATTGGAGACTTTTATTTTTTCAATATGATATGTAATTGTCGTAAAATTTATCACATCATTAAAAGGTATATTAGAATAATTTATGTAAGAACAACGTGAAAACACCATAATATTTTAACGATATTATTATCAGATTAAGGTAACCATACCATCATCAAATGATTATTTAAATTGTGATTATAGTGTAAAATTTGTCATGAAAAAGACCAATATATTATTTAATGGAATGAATGTTACACAATGTAACTATATTAGTTTTAAATATACATTATGTGTCTATATAAGGGAAAATTAATTTTATTGATTAATATAAAAGGAAATTTTGAGATTAACAAAATAATTTTACCAATGTAAAATTATTTATAATTTTTAGAATCTATATAATTACCTTTAATCCATGTGGATAGATAATAGAGTATTTTTTAGTTAGTAAATAATTATAATAAATTATTTTAGAAATATTAAAAGTTATATAATTTGAAAAAGTTATTATAAAACACTAATAATATATATGTGATATGTTCAAGAGTTTTTGAATAATTATATTTGAAACCCCCAAAATCATTCTGTATTTAATCTCAAATTAAATGATTAGTTTTAAAAAGAATAATAATAATATTTTAGAGAAAATATTATTTTTTTGAATGATATAATATTCATGAAACCTTGTATTTATTGAAATAAAAATTATGTTGTTTTAAAAATAATCCATGGATTATTTATGGTAAATGTATTATTTTTTTTGTAACATTATTAACCATAAAATATAAAAAGTCATTAATATTGTTATAATTTCTGATAGGGTTAACGAAGAGATAAAAAAGAAAAATATGTTTAAAAAAGAGATCCAGAAGTGAAAAATATTTATTATATTAATGTATTAAAATTAATATTACTCTTATATTAAAATATTATAAATTAGGATCGAATTAATAATAAATATTAATTAATATTAATTTAATATTTTAAAAAATCCCAAATGTTCCCTTACCCTATATAATAAAATGAAATGGATCATTTCTATTATTCACAATAAAATAACCCTTGTATCCTAGAAAAATATTTCCAAAATCACTTCTCAACTTTCGTATCCATATTATAGAAGTTCTTTTCTTCACAAATCACTATCCCTAAATCCTTGAAGTTTTCATTTAAATGATTAATTTAGAAGAAGAGGCAATGTCCTTAAACAATCATTTTGTTTTAATTATTATTTTACCTTATATAAATATGTAATATTATTTATAAAATAATTAGTTCAATATCATTAATATAATTATAATTTATAAGGATTGTGATGAAACATTTAATTCTCCTCATTCTATAAAATGTCATGTGAAAATATCTATTCAACAAACGCAGGACTTACCATCTCCATGTAGAGATACAATTCATTTATCATCACCTTATTTTAAGGATGGGTATTATGATGGGTTCAAGATATATATATGGTAATTATGAAATAATTATTCTTCTATAATTTTAATATCATATCTACTTTCTTACCCTTCAACCCGTTGGTAGATGATAACGTTAATCATGCGTACATGTGGACTACCACCCCCCAAAAGTGATGTTATATGTTTATCATTTATGTTATACATGTATGTTAATAAAGATGTATTTTTTTATATATTTCATATATATTATCTAATAATTATTATTTTATTTCTGTTTATTATTTAATTTTATTTTATCTATATTAAAATGGAAATAATATTCATATGTATGAATGACCCTCTATCTACATGAATCGTGTATTTTTTTCTATGCGCATGTTTCAGAAATGAATAGAAACATTTATATAAATAATATATATGATATTTATATAATGATTAATATTCTTTAGTTGGTTGAACCATTATAAAAATACATGGAATAAAAATATTGAACTAGAACACACATTAATAATAATGTAGATATTACCAAGAACAGTGATTTTAATCAAGAAGTGTTAACAAATGGGTAATAAATGGTTGTAATAAAATCTTATATGTTATGATATTTATGATTATGGATACATAATATATGTTAATTATTCTATATATTTCATAAAGGAGGTTCTAATGTGTGTAAAAGAATTCGGGCCTATGGTAAGTGATTTCCATCATAGTTTTATTTTTGTCGGACACATGTCATATACACTAGTTGTTTCTTTTGTATAGTGTATATACAACCCAATTATTTATTTTATAATTATTATGATTAATATTTTGTGGTATACATATCAATGTATGGTAATTTCATTATGGGGTCTTATGAATGAACAGTTACTAAGGTTGAATGTGTATTTTGTTTAAACCACATTGTTTTTTCAGGATTCATTTTGAGTATTGTTCTCATGATGAAATATTATGATCAACCTATCAAAAAACTAAAATACTGTATTATAATTTTTTATTTCTTTAATATATATTAGTTTCATTAATTTATCTTAATATATGTTCTAAATAAACTGAATATATGTTTTTGTAGAGAATGTTCATTATTAATCTCTTTGATCAAAAAATATTTTTTCTTCAATATTTAGGATTTTGAAAAATATTTTGAAAAGTTATTAAAAATTATAATATTATTATTTAATATATTTTTTATCAATGTTAAAATATTTTAAAATTTGTTTAAAATGAATATCTTTTTCAGAATGGGGCACTTTTAAATAATTTTAATATAATGCTTTTGACCTATATGACAAGAATGGAATATCCTATGTTAATGAGTTATAAATGATTTGATGATTAATTTAAAAATGTCCATGTTTACATTCAATGATAAAAATTTCAATTCTAATTTTGATTTTTTTATACATTAAAAACATTACATCAAAATAGAAAGGATAATTTCTTAAATAATTATTTAATGTTAATTTAATTGTATTTATTTTCATCAAACTGAACAACACTTGATATCACTAATGATTTTTGGGAATATTATATGAGTATAATACACTTATTATTTCTCTAGAGGGTTCATGTTTATAATGAGAAGATTTTTATAAAACCATTTCATTTACCAAAGGTTATAAAATGATGAAATTTTAAATTTTTATGAAATTCATTGCTTTTACATGGGTTATACTATGATGAAATAATGATATTTTAAGGAAACATATATCAATTTCACAAGATATTGTAAAATTAAATGTTTATGGAAAACATTATTCCCATGGGTTCATATATGATGAATGTTTTCTTATTGTTTTTCACACATATGTATGGTTTTCAGTATATTACAGTGGTCACATTATAACCTAGGATTGTGATTACATTATTAACATGTGTGGTGTTTACGTTATAACCAAGGATGGTGGTTGAGTTATTAACTTGTATGGTGGATATGTTATAAATAAGTGAGGTGGATATGTTATAACCGAGGGACATGGTCTAGTTAAAACAAAAAATGTGGGGGGAAAATAACTCCCTCCAAAACATTGGTTAATGATTGATTTATCATGAGATAAATAGGGCTGGAATGGGGAGAAAAAATAGTTCAGTAAGGGACATTCACCACTATAATAGTCTTGGGTGTTTAACTTGACTACTATGATGTTTTGGGTCATTCAACTATGATAGTCATGAAAATGAACCTTCAATACAATTTAAATGATTTATTATGTCTGTGTGTATAAAAAATACGTATGTATTATGATTCTTTAATTCTCTAAGGGATTATTTTGATTGATATTTTTATTATTCATGCTTTATGGATTTTAAATATTTATTCCATTACTAATTATAATTATCTATGATATGTAGGGTATTCTTTTCCGATGTTTTTCTCATTATCAAAATCCGTAATGTCATTTTACTTTTCTAGTGATCATTTATTTCTCACGTGTTTACCATTACTATGAATCTGAGATTTCACATTCTTATATTTCCTTTCCATATATTATGAAGAAAGATATTAAGTATGAAATGTCTAGTAATTTTTAACTTTATGAAGAATTTAGTGGGAGGTGATGTGGATTTTTTATCACAAATTTGTTTATGTGTCAATGATTCCAAACAGTTATACCTATTTTATTGTATCATGGATCAATATGTTATATAATGATTATTTATCTATTATAATATTATATATATGTGTGTGTGTGTTTTTGTGTGTGTGTCTGTGTATGAAAATTATTCATCAATATATGTTTTCAATAATCATTATGAATTCTAATAATCCTACCCATTTGAAGAAAATAGATAAAATGATCAAAACCCATCCGGAGGAAGATGTTGGGTAGTTAGAAAATACCCAATCAACATGATAATAATCATCCATGTTAAAATTAAAATATTAGTAACACTAATAAAATTTCCCTAGTAAATAGAATAAAAATAAATATTGGTTATAATCTTCTAACATAAATTATTTATGATGTGATGTTTACATATTATATAGAAATGAGTACACGGTTGAGTCAATAGAAGAAAAAAATGACTAGAATCTATCAATGGGAAAGAGGTGGATGGTATAAAAATAAAATAAACATATTTTAACATATTAGTACTAGAATTATGTTTACAAAGATGAAAAATTAAATAAAAACTAATTCTTGTGCGATACACCCTAAGAAGTAATCAATAATGTTTTTTGATATCATCAGTTAATTCCCTCAAAATTAATATATATATATATATATATTAGTATTAGTAGTGAAACCTAAACCATATTTTTCTGAATATTTTTGAGAATTCAAAGGAAAATGAAATTCGATAAATAAATGAAAATTTTGAAGAAATCGTTTTATGTTATTATAAAAAGCATGTTACGATCCACTTATAATAGTACTTTACAAATGGTGGAGTCAATATTCATTGATCAATTTTATAACTAAAATATTTACCAATAATAGAACCATGAAAATTAAATAATTATTTTCCATAGGATGTTTGGATCCAAAACATTTTATTATGAAAGAAACATTTTTAATTTATTAAATTATCTTTATTGAAAACCCACAATGTAAAAAATATGTAAATCCTACAATGTTTTCAAACCTATTTTTCCCAAAGTGTATCATAAAATAAAATATATTTATATATTAGGTTTGGATAACCTAATATAAAGAAAACAATGTCCATCATAAGACATTATAATTCCATGAAGTTTATTTTAGTTACCAAAAATCATTACTATAGGGGAAATAATTGAATCAATAACCACAAGAAAAATGAATAATTATTTTTCTAGTGAATCCCAAGAAATGTAAATATTAAGATAAAATTATATATATGGGTACTGAATACATGTTAAAAAATGGAACATGGTGAATAACATGTTGCTTATCAATGAATTATATTTGAGACCATAAAAATTATAGTTGTTTGTGTAACAAATTAACTAAAACAACCTGAAAGTGAGGTCTTGTAATTGAACTACAAAATTATATTTCTAAAAGATAATTAATCCTATGATATCTGAAATATGTAGTAAATTAACAACATAAATGAAATTATATGTATAATATCAAATCTTTCTCAAAGAGGGGAATTTGATTGGAGAACCCTTACCTCTTTTCCTGAATTTCATGAATGTTTATTATCCCCAACTATCAAAAAAATTATATTATAATCACTTAATTTAGATCCATACTCATATCCATTTTCAACAATTTATTTCATAAAAATTTAGTATCTATATGAATTCTGCAATTTTTATACATTTGGTGTTTTTGGTCTAGATTGTTAGTAATAGTTTACAAATATGAGGATTACTATTCATTCATAATCCTTATATTACAATTAATAGGTGATTATAGATAAATTAGGTAGGTTTTATAATTATTTATGATGTTTTAAGATCTCTTCATGAGCATTTTACTCTTTATCCAGGAAGATGTAACCCATATGAACCATGTTTTGATGATTCTTAGAAATATAATTATGATTTTTTAATTAATGAATTAAAAATTTAAATAAAATATCTAGAATGAAAGAAACGTTATTTAATCATTAAAATCGTACTATAATAGTAAAATACTTTTTTTCATGTATTTGGTTAATTTGACCCAAACATGAACATACCTTGATTTAATGAATTATTATTTGTGGTATGGATATAATATAATTATACTAAAACCATGATGATCATGTTTAGTATTTATTAAAATAATATATAATGTTTTTAAATTTGAGAAGATGAAATAATATATATGATAATATTACAAAATATAAATAAACGGAAATCCAATTACTACCATTATTTTAAATTATTAAAATAATGAGAATTGTTTTTTTAAACACCAATAATATGTTCTATTATTTTACATATAAGATCCTTAATGATATTAAAAACATCACATTTATCCATTCATGCCATCCTTAGATCTATTATTTTGTGAAATGAAGGAAAACAAAATGCATTATATCATGTGGGTCATAGTATACACAGTGCAAGAACAACTATTTTATTATAAAAGATTAATAACCCATGTTTTTATAGATTAATACCTTAATATATATATATCTATGATTGTGTGTGTGTGATTCATTAGTGTTGGAATTGTATTTTTGGTTTGAATATTAATATATATTAAATAATACACTATCATTAATTCCTAATAAATTGTTTTACCGTTGATCAAGACCTCCGATTATATATCTGAGACCTTGAATGTTTTCAAAACATAGGCTTTACCAAATGACTGATATTTGTCTTATCAGCGTCAGATGTTCCATGCATGATAGTCATTGTGATAGACATTAAATGAATTATATATTAATTTAGTTTAATTTGGTATGTGTTTGACCATGCCCTCTCTTATATTTACACACTGTTAAAATATCTTGTTATAGCTTCATAGCCCTATGAATTTAGAGAGAATTTGGATATGTTCTCATCTAACATTGTCAATCATAGGAATGTCGATTTACATCATGTAATCATGAGAATTAAAAAGATTAATTAAGAATGAAATGGTGTCTTTATTAGTATCATTGGAAGAAATTTTGATTACCATTGATCAATTTGTTTGTGCGGAAGTGTTTTTTTATTTTCCATATTTAAACCCTTCAACTAATTTTTCATGTTTGGATCTTACATATACTTATTTTCATTCATTTTAATTCACTACATGAGATTCGTATTGATTGGTTTTATTAAATCTATTGATTTATGTTATTAATTCACATATTTCACACCGTTTGATTCCACAATTTATAAAAATTGACTTGAATTAAGTCAACCAATGTTGATATTAATTTATTTTTGTTCTACTTCCCACCACCATTATTTGAGTTCATCAATTTTAGCCTACAATCTTGCTTATTAAACATTACATGGTCACTTTCGATCTTGAATGAACCCATGGATTAATTATGGAGTCATTAACAATATAGGAATCCATTTTTTGTATATGGGTTAAGATAGTTGTATAGAATTAGGTGAAGGTTTCAAGTATTTTGATCCCTTATGGTGATGGTAGGTATGACTACTGCAACACAGGTGATATGAATCATAATTCCTTTTCCATCGGAGGCTGTAAAGAAATAGTCTAATGTGAATTATAATGAATAATGAATACTTGAGTGTTAAAAAAATGTGAGTACTAGAGGGAATAGTAGTTATATAATTATTATTTTTATATGATATACTATGTATGAAAATTGAGAATTTGAACCATGTATCCCAGAATAATACACATCATGTATTTCAGTTTATTGTAATAGCTATGATTTACGACGGAATAAAATATCAGATGTTGTGTGGCCAGGTCACATGTCTGGTGATCCTACCCATGTACACAAGTAGTGTTTCTATGTCACTAAACTAATACATAATATATGTACCCCTAGGGATGAATAGTGTATATGTACATAGAATAACAAACCCTATACTAAGGGAATATGTAGAGGTCCCAGGGTGAACACAAACACCTAGTTCCATTGGTCACACAATGTGTGGAGCCACTTGGCTGGCCAAGCCCTATCAAGGGGAGGACACACACATGTTTCCATGTGATGTAACACATGTATCCCTATGTACATGTTTTATACTTTTGACGAACTTCTTCCTTGTTTATCTCAATATTCATTACATGTATGTGGGACTGTGAGTAGCCTATAATGAGTAGTATTCCATATTATTGTTTAATAGAATAGCTTAATTTCTATAGTTTCTATCATCTATTTTGAAAATCACAACACACTTACTTAAAATTTACTTTTTCCAAGCTTTATATAACCAAATTATATATAATTTTTTTATAGATATATTTTTTATACCGGGAAATAAAGCCATTCTAAAATTATAATTCTAATGTTCCATAATAGTCTGATTTATCATACTTTCTAAATGTCTGATCGATCAGACATGCTTAATGTTAGATACATCATATAGACTCATTTATTATCCATTCGAATAACCAATTTATATTTCAGTATACTAATTAAATTATAGTATATTGTATTGAACTACATCCAGTCTATTAGAATGAAAAATACCATCCCATATAGTTGACTATGTTTAGTCTAAAAGTATGACTGGGTTTAGTGAATATATGTAACAGATTTTATTCCCTGAAACTAAAATAATTTATCCCATAAGAATAATAAATTTTATAATATAATATATATTTATACATAACATACAAGAAACGTTTTACTACATAGTAATTTTGAAACCAAAACATCATAAGATAAAGAGTTATTTGAGGAGCTTCCAAGCTAGACAACATCTGAGGTCATGGAGCTAAAACTTGAGAATCATGGAAATATTACAATTGGAAGTGTTCCTATAAATAGTTGTTTATCTGAGGATATGTGAGATGATTATTTTTTAGTGAAATATGTATTAATAAATCATTTTTGTATCCTCCCATTTATTTTTATTTTTATTAATTCATGGTGTTTTCATAAAAAATTATTCTGTGTGAGGGTTGTAAAATACTTATATTTTTTCCACTGAATTCTATGTTAGATCAATACTAAGATTGAATGATTATGGGGATATAAGGGTGGTGAGTCCAATTAGGAAGATAAAATTCTTTTAGGGATAGGAAGGCATAAATTATTATTTTATTTTTGATAGATGGAATTCATAATGATGATATATATAACATATAATCTTGTTGAAACTATAGATACCTTATATAATGGGTTTGGACTTCCTTTACATTGATGGTTAAATTTTACTTATTAAATTTATAATTTTCTAGCTGTTTTTCTATATTTATTTTTGAATAATCATTTTACATGTTACTTGTATATGTTCGCATTCATCAATACATTAATAAGGAATTCTTGGTCTATTACCATTTTCCATACTTTGATTTACTGGATAATTTCTATGTCCATTATAAAAATAGTAATAATAAAAAAGTGAATCTAATTAAACATAATAAATATGATTGGGTTTTAGTTAGTTAAAATAATTTATGACATCACACCTCATTATTTATAGCACTATCAACTGTTATCATCCAATAATTGTTATCAGAGTAGGATCTACATCAAAAATGGGTAGTTTTTATTTATTTTAAATAATTTCACAACTTTTTAGTAAGTATTTAGTATAATTTTTTACAAACTAGTTTTAACGTAAAACATATATTTTAGAAAGTTTTTATATTTATATAAATGGAATCATTCAATGTTGGTATACAAGAAAATCTAATTCTACTATACTCCTAATATTTTAGAGTTATAATTATGAATATAGGAGATAAATAATGAATTAATTTTTATTAACATGAGAGTTTATAAGATTGACAAACATACTATATATTATAAAAAAATTAGATAATTTTTTACCAATCATGTTAAATTAGTATATCATTTGAAATATCATGTTTGAAATAGATTGGTTTTATTAATGAAAAAGAATATATATATATTCAAGTACCTTCTTTTGGAGATGCAAAATTTATTTTAATGTAATTTTAAGTTACACATTTTGGAACATCTAATATAATTGGGACAAGAAGTGAAACTTTTATTGTACACTATAGATGAAATAATTTGTAATCTCATACAATATGATGGAATATTAAAAATATATGTTGATAAAATGAAAAAATAGAGGTGTTTATTTTTCCACAACATGAAAATATTTATAATAAATTTCATTCAGTTAAGAAGGTTTCAATGTCATCGATGAAAAATAAATCTACAGATCAAACAATGATATGTTCTTCATAATTCTCCTGAAATGAATTATCTAATATTGTTAAGAGGGTGAGAAATTATTTGTTGGAATATGCATTTATAGAATACGTATAATAAGAATAATAAGTATTGATGTTATAAGAATGATTATTTATAATTTACTTTCTATGATTAAATGAACATTTTCTATATAATAAATTACTATTTAAATATTAAAAGAAAAATAAACAAGGATAAGAATTTGGTTAGTAATTATATGAAATATTATCGACATGGTTATAATAATATTCTAATAGTTTTAGAAACATAGATTTCTAGTGGTAGAGAAAGCTCATAAAACATTTCTTCTAATAGTGGAAGTGAATAGAAGAAAATTAATATCTTATTCACTGATATTACAATGCAATAAAATTTATAAAAAATGTAACTGATGAATATATAAAAAATAATACGTTAAATGAAAAATATATTGATAGGGATAATTATAATAATTAAAAATCTTAGGGAATCTTTTTCACCCAAATAAAACAACGTTTTATATAGTTCTGAATATGTTTATTTTTTTCAAACCTATTAGAAAATCATAATTTCAAAATCACTAAAAACGTGGTCTTTTTAGAGAAAAACATGCTCATTAATGAAAACTCAAGAATACATATAATAACCACCGATATTTATAAACATTAAAAAATATTTTAAAAATATAAATATATGGAAAACAAATATTTATATTCAATAGGAAATATCTAATCACGAAAAAAAATGTTTATCAAAATATATACAATAAAATTTGAATAAATCTTATAGAGGTGTTAGAGACACAATTTTAATACTGAATTAGAAAATATCTTGTCTAAAAAATAATGACTATAAAAAAATCAATCATTTATGAAATTTATATTCAAATTAGACCTCATTAAAATGTATCTGGAATGAGTTATACTAATAATAAAATTATTTTTAAAAACAACTATTTTATTCCATGATGTGAAACATTTTTCATGACATATCAATGTAGTAGACATTGGATCAATATGTTTTATTTAAATAAGTTCAATCATTAGGTTTTAATTACTCTTATATTACAATTTTATTACTATATACTAAACATTACATTTTTGTAAAAGGGCAGATTAAAAAAATATTACATATAATTATATCAGACTAATGTAGGTTTGGGTTCCATAATTATAATATTTATATTTTCAAGAAAATATTATGTTTAAAAAATATAAAGTGAATAGATAGATTTTTTCTAGTAATATGACTGGAAACATGTATTTCTATTTGAGGAATATTAAAATAAAATATGGAAATGTTTTATTTAGTAACAATAAAAAAAGGGAATTTATTGTAATAAATAATATTTTTTCATTAAGAATATTATTTAGTTTAAAATGTTTTATTTTTTAGGTCTTAATCCAAACATTAATATAATATGTCAGTTATTTGATGAGGGATATCTTTTGATATTCAGAAATGAGAAACATATTTTTTATGACATTAATTTTAAATTTATTATTTCTATAAATCAAAAATAAAAGTTGTAATATGTTAACATAGAATCACCTATGGGCCAAGATATACCTTGATTTAGTGCAATATAAGACCAGTATTGGTTATAGAATAGATTATTAGGAATATATAATGTTATAAATTTTGATTGATTATATATGAAAGGAGTATGTAAAGATCTACCATTACCAATGTTTGGTTCATCAAAATTTTCCTTGTCATTTCAGAAAGAACATAGTTTATATTTTAAAACTATTATTGAAGTTTTGACATCTTATAATTTAATGTTAAAGGATAGAGAATTATTAGTTCCCTTAAAAACTGAATGTATTGATGGAATAAAATATGTGTATAATTTTTTTGATGATTATAATTAATAAAAATGGGTCTATTTTCTAGAAAAGATGCTTGAAATAATTTTTTATATTAATTTTTTTTCCAATTTATAAATGAAAAAATATATCCCTGATATAAATAAATAGAGATTATGGTGGAAAATTTAGAAATTATTGTTTTGAATTTTTTTTTGGTAAAAAGGTAATTCAACGTAGATTTTGAGGACATATATCCTCATGAAAAAATGGTGTTGTTGAAAGACGGTGTATAATTATTAATAAGATTACAAGAGCCATACTGAGTGAATACTCAGTTGCTAAAAATTTTTTATATGAAGAATTTATTAATAAATGTTATATTATAAATCAAATTTTTCTGATATTTTTAATTAATAAAACTCCTTAGGAGTTGTGGACCGGATGAAAACAAAAAACATTAATACATAAATGTATTTTTTGAGAAGTATTGATTCAGAATACTACAGTCAATTCTTATAATGTTTCAAAAAAAATCCTATGAGGGGTTATTTTTAGGTTACACAATACCTTGTAAGTCTTATAAAGTATTTTTAAAAATAAAAATACCGCTAAATAAATAGTACATGTTATGTCTGATGAATCCAATTTTTTTATAAATAGCACAATCTCTATTCTTATATGCTATTTAAAAAATTTATTATCAACCAATACTCGAAAGATGTTCTCATGAGATAAAAAATTAATAAAATGGGTCTAAATATATACCTCATGATCAATTTCAACTTGTTGTTGAATAATATAGGTCTGAAACCCAAGGGAATTTGTTCATCATTAGGGATCATCTTATTATTAATACCATTAGTGACATAGATCAACCTATTTGATCTAGATGTTTTATAAGAAATGAAGTCTAACTCTATTCATTTTAACCAAATTCAAAAATAAAAATCAGGAAGAATATTTATTTCATGATGAATAGATAAAATATATGAATGATGAACTCAATTAATTTCAGAGAAATCAAGGTTGGAACTTTGTTTAATGACTGTATGATACTTTTATAATTGGTTTAAAATGGGGTTTTAGAATATGTGGTTTGAAAATGGAATTATATGAAAAAATGATTTAACTATTTCAAAGGGTTATATTAAATAATAAGGGATATAAAATGATGAGTCCTATTCTATAATATAAAGACATGATGCAATTAAAATTATTCTATAATTTATAGAATTTCTTAAATTAAAACTTTTCCCAATGAATAAAATGTTTTATTTTCTTAATTGAAATTTACCGAAAGAAATTTATCTACAATAACCCTTGGTTATGAGAATAAAAAATCAATACAACATGTTTTTGAACATACTATGGTAAATTACAGACATAAATAAGCCCCTTGAGACAGGTATGATAGATCAACATGAATTTTTCCAAAACAATCTTGGTAAGGGAGATGCAGATTAAAAACATATTTTAAAATAAGTTTCTACAAACCTCATAATTGTTAAAATTTATGTTTCAAACATTTTACATGGTTTAAATAATAATTATTAAAATGATTCGTTATTGGAACTTGTGAAATCAGAGTTTGAAAAGATTATGATGGGCGAAATTACTTATTTTATAGGTTTTCAAGATTCATATAAACTGTATAAAAGTATTATATTTAAACATAAGTATATAAAATATATTCTTAATAAACTTGGATATGAAAAAAAAAGTAGTAATAATCCTTTCAAACGATCAAATACTTTAGATATTGATAAATCTGGAAAACCAATAGATCAAAATATTTTTATAAGAATGATATGAACTTTTCAATAAATGACATATAGTCATCCAAATTTAATATTTTGTAAATTTTTTTGTGTAGGATAACAATATAATCCTAAATATTCACATCTTAAAGAAGTGAAATTATTTTTTTATGTTCAGGGAACTATGGATTTAGGGTTATTTTACACCTATATAGATGATTTTGTAATAATTTTTTTGAATGGAAACTTTGGTTGATGTAAAACGGATAGAGAATGTTATTTAATATGTTTTCACTTCTTAGGAAAATATTTAGTGTCTTGGTCATGTAATAAACATTAATTAGAAGATATTTCAAATATTGAAGCTGTATATGTTATAGATGGATGTTTTTATGATCAAGGTTTATGGATGAAACATACACTCATTAACAATGGAATTAGTTTTAGTAAAACACAAATTTTTTGTTACAAAAAATTTCCATTGCATTATGTAATAACCCACAACATTACTCATGATAAAAAACATAAATATAATACACCATTTAATTTAGGATCATGAAAAAACATATATGTTATTTTACTATTCATTGGAATGTAATAACTACTTTCTGATATTTTTATTAAACCACTCTATTTTGATAGATTTGATTATATCAACAAAAAGCTAAGAATTAACAATTCTAATTGATCATTTTTACTTAATTCTTATTTACCAATATTTATACATTAAATATTTCCTTTTCAAATGTGGGATTAGATGTGTCGTTTTTTTCTAATAACATTATCTTTTGAAATTATTGAGAATCACTAATATCATTATATTTATATGAAACAATATTTTAACTAAATTATTCATATTTCATAAAAAATATATATTTTACAAATGGTTTTTTCTATAATTTTATTTTTTATATAAACCAAGAAGAGTTATTACCATAATAAATTTCATAGTAAAAGTTATATTATCAATCCCAAATGTAGTTTCTAATATTTTATATTTTATATCATTTTTTAGATGTATTATTGTTCTTTATAATATAATTTCTCAATTATTTAATTTTATAAATTTTTGAAGATAAATCTTCCATTCATTATAAATTTTCACCAAAAAACAATTAGATTTAAAATAATATATTTAAATATTAGTTCTATTAGTTTTGATCGTTAGATCATGTTTTGGAATAATTTATGATCCATCATATCTATTAAAGTGAAATCATCACCGAGAGAATATAAAAACATGAGTGGGTTACCACATACCACACCAATTTTTTACACAAATTATGACCCTGAAAACTCATATTATATTCCATCCTGATATTTTGGCATTCATCTAATCTGTTTTTACATCATCCAATCAAATAATCTAAATATTTTTTGTATCTAAAAAATGTAAACTTATGAAGAAATTTTGAACATATAAGTGAATAAGGAAAGGATTATAGAGAAGAAGTGGTATAAGTAAACTAATTATTTATTGAAATAAGTTGTTATATTTTAGTCCTAATAAAATTTGTGTGTTAAAAAATAATGTTTTTGCCATCATTATTGGAAAATACTATAATAATTTTACTCATCAGTTGAGTTTATTGTTTATGTTTATTTCGATGTCATAACCACTAACCTTTCTAATAAATCATATAAGATGAATATATTCTAGAGTTTAAAACATGTTGAAGCATTATTATATAGAGAGGAAAACAATGTAACTCATAAACATATAGAAAATTTAGGATGTATTGAAAAAATGTGGTTGATACATGTTTTTATATATATAATAATGTGAGGATGGTTTTTCATTTGAAAAAAGATTCTATAGTTGTTTCATTGTGGAAAAAGTGTTACATAAATATAAAGAAGTGGGATTGAGATAATTTTAATGGTTTAGAAATATTTTTTTTGCATTATAATGAATATTATAAATATCAATATAGAGCAGTATCTTTTAATTTAAATTAATCATATTTGTAAAAGTTCAATGAAGTTTAGGATTCAATCGTTTTTGTGTTTTGTTTACAATATATTGATAAACACCATGATTGTAGTGAATATCATAACTAGGCCATGGTGATGATGAAAAAGATTCAATTTTTAGTTATGAATCAATATAATGGATGAAAATAGTTTTCGAAGTCATAAATAATTGATTTTTTGATAAATATGGTAATATGGTGTTTTATTTTGATTTTACATAAATAAGGTAAAATGATCTGGAAAAGAGGAAAATAGTTTAGTTACCCCAAATCTAAAGAAGAAATTTAGATCCCAGATTAATGATTCTTATCAAGAATTGATGAAACATAAGGTAGAGAGAAGGCTTTTATTTTCATAATTATGTCTTGATATGTTATATTTAATATCCATTAAAAACCAATGATGTATTAAAATAAATGGAAAAGAAATGGAATCAAAAGAAGGTATTCAATGGGAATAAATTTGATGATATTATAATGAATGTTTTTGAAAGAGTATATAGAAGTTTTCAATATACTATAGAGGAAGGAAAATATGTATATTCAATTTTCCCTTTATCTATAGTCCAAATGATTTCTCATTATGTTCCTAGAATTTTTCAGCATCATATTCTATCAGAACATGAAATTTTTGGATCCTATAATGTTCCAACAACTATGGATAATATAAACTGGAATGTTATATATGTTTAAAAATATTATTGAGAGCATGTTTAAAATAAATATACAAAAAGTGAGGAGTTTCATGGAAAATATTATTTTAGAATTGAAGAAATTATAACAAGAAAATTATAATGTGAATTAGAAGAAGATTATTAATAAACTACTATAATGTAATTAGAAGTAGGAGAGAAGTAATGTTGTTCAGAAACATATTATATCATTACTTATTTTGATAAAGATACATATTTTACTATTTTTTTAGAAGGAATAATGTTTATAAAAATAAATTGAAAATAAAAAATCAAATCCAAAATTATTAGATAATGATAAATTTGGTAAAACATTGAATTAATGGATGTTTAAAATTCTGAAAAAGTGAAAGAGTAAGAGAAGGTAAAAGTAGTTGTTATACCTTCATGGAGTCCTGTTTCTGATGCCTCTTCAGATTCAATAGATTTTCAATATACTAATTCTCATAAATGATTGAAATAATGAGTCAATAATTTCAATGAATCTTAGAGGATACTATAGGATGAAATTATGTTTCTTCCAAATAAAGAATCTTGATTCCAAAAAATCAATAATAAAAAGAATGTATTAAAAAAACAAATGTAATAAATATGTTGGATGAAAATGTGTTATAGAATGAAGATGAATTCAAATAATTAAATTTTGAAACTATGACATAAAGAATAATTTAGAAGGAGTATTTAAGATGTTTAAAAGACACTAAAAGGGATGTGAATGTTCATGATGAATAAATATACATTGTAATAAATACCTCATTTGTGATTTCAAATTATTTTCAGAAGTTTTCTTTTAAAGTTGGGAACTTGTTTAAACTTATTGAACATTTCAATTCATTATCAGAAGCTCAATATTATGATTTATTAGAACTAAATAAAAGGTTTCCCTTCCATGAATATGAATTATAGATGTTAAATGATTCAGTTAATATTGAGAAAAATTGTCTTAATGAAGAAGTGAAAAAATAATTTAATAAGTCTGTTGTTTTTGGGTTATGGTAGAGAAGATGGACATATAATATTTAACAGAAAAAGAAACCGAGAAAATAGTGAATTATTACCAAAAGACTAAATTCATTATAAATAAGCTATTAATAAATGCTTGGATTCATTTCTATAAACTATTTCTGAATATTTAATATTCAATCATATTTCTGAATGACCTTTTTAAATAAAATGCTCTTCCATATAAAGGATTTGATTTAATTCTATCCAATTTTGGTTGGTTGAATGTTCTTTCTATATTTTAGTTTAGAAAAATTTTAATTATTCATAAATTTTATTATATTGTTGTAATTACTATTTCTAGTGGTTTATTCCACATATATTCATTTTTTGAAATCAAAAGGGGTCAAATTTATGGATTACAAGAGACTTTATTAAAGTTGTTATTATGGGAGATTTTTTTGGAGAAGTTATCATGGAAGATATTTTTTAGAGGGATAGGTTATTTAGATTGTATCTTATCATTTATTATGGTCATAGTTTGTCTTAATAAAATGTAGTTGTAATGAAAGGGGGATATAAAAAAGATAATTGGAGAAGAATAAATAAATTAATAATTTAAATTATGTGTTTCAATGTTTTTTTCATTATTTATGTGATTTGTATTCTGATTATAAAAAAGGATCAATCGGTGAGTAGAATATTTTACCTGATAGACATTATATACATTGTTTTAAAAATAATGACATTCTTGCTTAATTGTTATTTTTTACTAAGATAATATTTCTCAAGTATTTAGAATAATTTTTTTGAATGATATTTATTCTTAAGAAGATGAAAATAATTTTAAACTAAATATGTAAAAATTATATAAGAGTGTGATAAATTAGACTAACTAATGGTATGTTATATAAGACTAAAAAAATTTAGATCCATAAGATTGACTAAATTATGATGTAACAATCTAACAACAGTCCAGTCAATCCAATTCACCAAATTCTAGTCTATCATAAAGGTAATGTTTAATCTATCTGATTGAAAAATATTAGTCTATCGGTATAACTATTTTTGCCTATAATTGTGACTATGTTTAGTTTATTAGAATGAAATGTTATATTCTATCCTAATAGTAAATCATATAATTGGTTTTAAGTTTTTTTATATTAGTTGGAATAAATTTTACAATATTGTTATGGTTTTAACAAAATGAAATTATATAAAGATTTCTTTTCTAGTTTATACTGAAAGAATTCAACTGAGGTCATGGAAATAAAATCCACATATTATAAAAATATTTTTGTTATAGGTTCTTCTATTAATAAGGGATTATTTTGGGGGGTATGTGCTGATGCTTTTTCAAAATAAACCTGAATAAATATTAATTTTTCTATGCTCTTGTAACATTCATATTTTAATATTTTTGACTATTCTCATTTGTTGTAAATTGTGTGAGGATTTTAAAATCCATTGAATATTTTTGAAATTGTATTCTATGTATGATATAAATTATGATATAGAGATTCTGGGGAAATAATGATAGATGGATCTGGTCAGGGTGATGAATTTCTTCCAAAGGTAGAAAGATATAGTCGATTTCAATAGCTATAAATGATGAATTCCTCATGAAGTAAGATGGACCATGCATTTTTCTTGAATCTATGGATACCTTATGTAAAGGGTATTAAGTTCCATTATAGTGAAGGCTTAAGTGTAATAATTCAATATATAAATATTTGATTATTTTTATTATACAACTTTGTATATATTGATTTTCATTTTATAAAAAATTAATTGTAATTTTGATATTAATTTATAAGTAATGATTGCTTCACTGAAAATTTTTGTACATTTATTTTCTCGATGAATTCAAAGACTGTGATAAATATTTTGGTCATTAGATTCAAACTATATATGATACCACTTAAATAATAGTTTTAGGTTTTAATTAGTAAATTTTTACTATATTCACCCCCATATTTTAGAAATTATAAGTTATTGTGATTTAATATTAGGATGAAATAGTGGCCTTACCATAGGAATCAAAGGTGAAACATTAGGCTATGTAAATAAGATTCCTCTTATATCAATATTTAACTCATGGCCATGAAAGGTTGTGATTATTGGAGTGTTTCCATGGTTGGTACACCCCTTTATATTATAGTAACTCGTCATCGATATAATTTCAAAAGGTATAGGTAGAAAACCCACAAATAATATAGGTAATTGTTGTCAACACATCTTTTTTAGTTTGTAATTATGTTAAGGAACACTATGTTTGACTATTTAATTAATGATATTAAAATAAAAGGCATTTTCCATGATTTCTACAATAGTATAAATAGAAATTAATTTGTTTTTATGTTATTTTACAACTTATTAAGAGGATCATACTCAATGGATTAAATTATTCACACTTCTATGATATGATATAAAATTCTTGAATGGTTTAAAATTAAATTTATCACGATTGATTAGTAGACATTCTTGGATCTTATCAACTGATGGAAAACCATGTTTATATTATAAAATAACACTAGTGTTTTCATTTTAAAATTATTTTGGAATATATTTATTTAAAATATAGTTGATGAAAATGATAAAATATTTAATGTGTTTCAGTATTATAAAAAATAAAAATATTTTTGTTGTTACTACTGATATTTGTCTCTTAATGTTTTTATTGAAGATCATTTAAACTGGGATCTTCATAAATCTATTCGATTTGATTCCATTTATATATGAAGAAGATAATTTGTTTTAGGTTATTATTTTCTAGAGTATTGAACAAGAAATAGCTTATTCAATCGAATCAATTTTTATTGTTTTAGTAGTGTACTGGTTCCTCGGACTCAGTCGTTGGTTGAGGATCAACATCATGGACTATGTTGGGGATTTACGGTTCCCTGTAATAAAACCAGAGGGGTATATAAAATAATTATTGTATATGTGTCAACTAAATGTACTCAGTTATTATGTTTATGTGATAAGAGGAAATTTTTATTTAAAATTACCAATCTAATTGAGAGAGCATTAGTGGAGTGAAATAGGGGATCTCTAGGCCCCAAAAATATAAATATATTCATGTTATTATTTTTTCCCAATTATTAAACCCATATAATGAAGAAAAAACATCATATATTAATAAATCATGAATAAGAACAAAATTCATAATCTATCAAGAATTATTGAAAAGGAACAATCCACCCCACCCCCTCTTATATAACATTTTATTATTTCCACCTAAAAATTGGTATCAAAGGGAGGGGTTTTTACGAAAGAAGATAATTTCTAGAAAGATCGTTGTATATGTTCTATAAAAACACATATGAAAATTATAGAACTAAAAGAAGGTATGTAAATGATATATTACCCTTACTTAAATGGATAGAATTAATAATTCTATAAATCTCATATGATTATCTATTTTAAAAATATTTGATTCAAAGTATAAATGATGATTTTCACTCAATATGTAATTCCTAAAAGACCAGAAACATGAGATGCTACCAAAGAAGATGAATATGATATAAATTAATAAGAAATGATTAATATTATATGTAGTGTTTGTCTATATAAATTCAATTGATTATGTCAATGTCTTAATGGAAATTAAATGGTTAAAATATTGGTGTTTCTTACGAAGGAACAAACATTGTCTGATTGTTAATCCATATTACAACAAAGAAGAAATTTAATAATTTTAGAATGTAAAATAGTAAATGAATCCCCAAGATAAAGGGATAATGATATATATAACCAATTATGTTGTTTCCTTATGAACATAAATTTCATGATCCTATTGAGAGCTGAATGTTCTTAGGGGTTTACCCTCTAAATAGAATGAAATATCATGTGATATAAAATTATTATCAACTATCAATGATTTGATAATGGAATAAATAATTGAAACCATAATGATGTCTAAATTATAGATGAAATATAATGTTTAAGATCATAAAATGAAAATTTAATAATACTACACATAATGTTATTTCAATGAAACATGAAAATAAAATAAATTTGGGTGCATACGATTCAGACTATTCTGATTCTGAAATGAAACATTATCTACTAGACAGAATATTCTGTAAATTATATGAAAATAAATGATTCTCATGGAATATTTTAAAGAAAGTTAAAATTGAATATAAATAAGTTAGATGCTATAAATTTAAACAAAAGGGACATTTTGGACCTAATGTTAAAATGATAAAAGAATAAAAGTGAGGGAATGGAAGAATGAAAGGGAAAAAATTAGATTATAACTATTTATGAGAGAAAATAAAATAAATTTATGATTTCTAATTGGTGTATATATGAATACCCTAGTATCTCTTATAAATCTAAATTGTAAAAAGTGAAAAAATGATATAAAATAAATGTTTTATGGCTATGTAAGAATATTCCGTAAAATCATATTACTCTTTTTTATTCTGAAAGATGTTATAATGAAAAAATAGCTAGAAATTACTTATCAATTAAAAAATATTAATATTTATTGAAAATTAATAAATCATCAAATAATATTCACAATTTCACTTTATGTGAAAATTATTTTATTTAAAAATAGAATTAAAAGAAAAAATAAATTAATTAATATAAAATTATACTGATCATGTAAACAGAATAAACGATTTATATTGAAGGAGTGTCTTTCAAATGTTATACAATAATATTTACTAAAAGTGAATAAAATATAACTGATATTCTTGGAAAAATTTCATGAAAAAGGAAAAAATGGGATATGAATAAAAGATGATAAATCATAATTTTTTAATAATTATTTTGTACCTAGTTCCATAAATAACATAATTTCAAGTTTTAATTATTTTTATCTGGGAATAAAGGTAAATTACTTTAATAATAATTATTTAAAAAATTCCTAGAAATTTTGAATTAAAGAGTCTTTTATTTCCATAAAATTCCTGAAGTAATCACTATATATTTTTGTAAAATAAAGAAAATATGGTTACCCAAATATTTTCTTAATGAAATATTTGGTCCCATGAAAATATTAGGTATCTAGAAAAACTCTTGATTGACTTCATTTAATGGAAGAGTTCACATGAAATAAACGGTAGTATGGTATATTAGTAGAGGATTCTGATATCATGTAATATTTATTAAAACATGAATGTAATAACTTCAACATCACATTAAATAAAATAATATAAGCTTAATAATATCATATATAATGATCCATAAAGTCAGTAAATCGACCCATGGATGATTATAGTAGAATTATAATTGACCAATAATATTTTGTTATGTGTTCGGGTCTTTTAATTGTTAATTTCATTTTAATAAAAATGATTTTATAGGTTCTTCATCAATTTAATAGTTTCTACATCATCAATGTATAATCGTTTAACATAATTTTCTATTAAAAAAATTCAAATAAATTACCATGATAATGGAAAAAATATTTGATTTAAAATGAGTATTTATAGTCGAATTTAAAACGTATATAACATAATTTTAAAAAATCTTAATTTCTTAAAATTTTAGTAAGACATGTTTATCCATTCATTAAATATAATATTTTAAATGTCTTTATCTCGTTAAAGTGACTTCAAAAGGGTATCCTTTATAACCAATGATGTTTTAGGTCTACAATAACACATGAAATCATATTATTAACAATGTTAATATAATTTTATAATTTTATATATAACCTTAATTACCCTATTTACCATTTTATGGTATTAAAAACAATTAATGAGGTTACTATTCATAATGACCAAAAATTAACATATAATATTAACATAATATGTAAAAATTAATTCAAAATTTGGAATCCATTTTTTTAAAATCAAAAAAAATATTTTAGTAATTAATTTAAATTCAATCTAATTTTCAGAATGAAAAACTGGTTTTGAAAGAGAAAACATTGCAAAAGATTGAATTTTTTACATCAATATTCATTATAATATTAATGAAAATTAAAAAAATTATATTAATTGATAAAAATCTATTATATTTATAGTTTATAACCATTCCATAATATAATTTTACAAAATTAATTATTTTGATGAAAACGTTGTTTTCAATTAAAATTTAGTATATTTTTACTCATAAAAAAAATAAAAATTTATCAGAAAAATATCAAAAATTCATCAAAAGTACATTTTTATATCCCACTTCAAAATAAGTAGTTTATTTTTTAGAATATAATATATTAATGTGTTAAAAAAAGATTTAAAATGGATGGGCCATCAAAAGGTAGAAAAACTGCATTATTTTGGAAAATACTTCTTTTATAAGAAAATTTTATGTTTGTTCATATATAATGTACACAAAACTTATAATATTAATTTTAAAAAATAAATTGAATTTATTACACGTATATTTCATAAATAAAATCCATCAAGTGGGAATTTATTACTTTATAAATGAATTTATTTTCATGTAAATAGTTTATTTAGAAAACAATTTCTTTTATTTAACAAGGGATTTATTTACATTTATAATTACTTTATCAAAAAATAATAAAAAAGAGTTTAACATTTCAATTAATACTATTTATACTCTCTATTATAATGTTTATGTTATAAGGTAATATAATAATATTTAGTTGTTTATATAAATATATCTTTTTGTAAAATGAATTCTATAAAAAGAACATGAAACTTTTGTGTAACAAAAGACAAGCGTAATGTTGCATATACCACAACATAGAAAATGTTGTGTGTCGAGAAAGAGAATATCAAGGTAGAATAAAATTAAATTAAATGAAATAATTAAAATATTATCTATCTCATAAAATATTTGGGTGTTATAATTACCTTTTGTAATAATGGAAGTTAAATTGTTGAAGTTGGATTAGTTAGAGATCAAAATTCAATTTTTCTAGAAAATCTGATATATGTAAAATGTAAAAATTAAAAACATTATAAGTATTTCACAAATATGTGTCATTGGTTTTTATTTTTATTTTTCTAATAATTCATTCTTAGTTATGAAAAATAAACTACATAAATTTAGGGCACATATTACTAAAAATGTTTATAAATATGATTCAAATTACCTGTGTATATGATTAGTGGGTTATTTAAATGATTAGACAAATAAATCATGGATATAGAAAAGAATAAATAGAAAATAAAATTTATGAACATTATATAAACACATATTTTTTGATTTTCATAGTCTTAAATTTGATAAATATAGATTTTTTGATGCATGTAAAAATGGGAAGAAGGAGAAGTCCCACTTAAAATCTATTAACAGAGTATCTATATTCAATCCACTTGAACATATCCATCTGATATTTTTAGAAAATAAATAGTATCAATATTAGTTAGATTATTATATTCTTATGGTTTAGTTGAAATGTTTTCGAGAATTTCCCGGGTATATTTTCTAAAATAATATTCCAATATTTTCTCTATTTTAGAAATCATTTAAAAATTTAATATAAAAAATAACATATAATAAGATCATTATAAAATGATCATGGTTATGAATTTTTGAATCAATAAATTAAGTCATTTTCTCAAACTTAGGAATTAAAAATAATTTCTATGCACCAAGAACACCTCAGAAGAACAGAAATTTAGAAAGAAGAGATAAAAATCTTCATAAAATGGAATGCACTATGCCATTTAATTATAGTCATAATAATTATTTTTGGGAAGATTATGTAACCACAACATTCTATATCATTTATAGTGTTTTTTAAATTCCACTTATTAAAAATGAACGCTCTAAACTGTGGAAGAATATAATCCAAATTCCAGATAGTTAAAGTGTTAGGATGAAGCTTTTATATCTTGAATACTATGTAAAATCATGGTAAATTTGATTCAAAGTTTGAAGAATGAATATTTCATAGCTATTATGATACCTATAAAGAAATATAGTGTATATTAAAAAGTCATGGATTTTTAAATAATATCTTCCTGTGATGTTTGATGAATGTGACCCCATAAGTCTTAATAAAAATTAAACTGATGAGGTTGATGATTCACTAGGAAACAAGAGACA
The DNA here is from genome assembly GCA_963277665.1 of Viscum album. NCBI lineage: Eukaryota > Viridiplantae > Streptophyta > Magnoliopsida > Santalales > Viscaceae > Viscum > Viscum album. Next base: position 856,472,972 of record OY728157.1, on the reverse strand, counting down.
TCAATCAACTATGATTGTGTAAAATCCTAGATAAATGTAAAATATGACATTTTCACATTTATTAATATTTTTGAATTAAATATTAATTTTACTTTAAATGGGTTGCTATGTTCGATAGCGTACCAGATACACAACAATGGGTTTCTTTGAAATATTACGTTGCACACTAATAATATAATATTATTATTTTAAATGGTAGTTAAATCCTAGTTTTTGTATTGGAAGGAATGAATAAAACTAACTATAATATGATTATACATGTTTGTTAAATTTATTTACATTTATCCAATAAAATTTAGAGGCTTAAAATGTGGATGAATCTAATTTTAAGCATAATTTACATTAAAAGACCGATTTATCACCTTTTAATGGAGAACCCTCTTTAAATCTAGTTTTGGTCATTTCTATATATTCTATATGACCAAATAAAATCCATTTTTATAATGGGGGCATAAAAATTTACTTTTTGTAAATTTTTGGGATTTTTCAGATAAAGTTCATTTTTTAATGAATAGTGAAAATATTGTATTTTAATTCAAAACTATGTTTTAATCTGATTTATTTATATGGTTAGATTATCTTTTTAATTGGTTTTAAAGTTTAATAAGAATATATTTTTACCATTTAATCCATTTTTTGTCAGTGGAATTAATTTCACATTGAAATTGGACATAAACAACTGTCGATCTTTTGATAGTTATTGTTTCTTAAAAACACGCTATTTGTTTTAACAACGAGAATTAATTTTAAAATTAATTAATGAAACTTTTATTTTTTGAATTTGGAAAAACAAACATCATTTTTGAATTTGGAATATCAAATAAATCATAGGCTGATTTTTTGATATTTTTCTGGAAAACGTCAATTTTTGATGAATAGTGAAACCACATAGCGGTAGTTAAAAAATGTCTTTTTCATTTAAATGAAATTTTACCACTTCTGTGAATTGAATTTCGAAAATCTGAAATAAATTTCTTTTATCAGGAAGTAAAATTTGGTTCAATAAGATGAAAATAATTTTTGGTGAATAGTAAATTTGGACTTTTATTTACAGCGGTTAAAGGTAAATAGGTTAATTCAAGTTAAAAAGAATATTCTAATAAATTAAATTTACCTTAAAACTTGTCCAAAACTTATTGGTTGAGTCATTAACGTCCATGGGAATCTTTGGTACGATTTTGGAACCACTTTGAGCCACTCGGGAGTGATAATGACAATTTATATTAATTAATTTAAAGTAAAGGCCAAAATGACATAAACAAAAATCTTTTAGTAATTAATTTTTATATGGTGTTATATAATTAATATATTTTAATATAAATATTTTTTCTAAATCAAAAACTATTTCCTACATCATGGTATTTTTTTATAATTTTTAGACATCAAATAAATAAAATTATTTATGACACAATAATGATGCAGTGCTTACCTCATTAACAAATGATTTAAATAAATAAGATTATAATGATTAAAATATTATCCAAAACATGTCCAATTATTATTGGATGATTCAATTTCGACCTTTAGTCATCTTATATTCATCTTAAATTATTTTGGGACCATTTAAAATTGAATATAATTATATAATAAAATAATAGTTTCACACTTTCCTAAAGAGCCTCTCCTCCCCCTTATAAAAGGAGACCACATCTAACCAATTACTTACAACTCTCAAGCCATTTGTCTCATCCAAAATCTACCCAATTAATCTCCCTACATCCCTATCATCCCCTTAGAATCCTTACCTTAGGCAGAAGACACTTCAAGAAGTCCTTTTGGTTCAATCCCAAAGAAGTTACCCAAATTAAAGGTAACAGTTTCTCTTAAATTGTTTTCTTTTATTTTACTTCTCCAACCCCTAAACTATTTTTATTCCTTTATTTTTTAACAAAATCAGTATAATAAATATACTAGGATGTTTTTATGAAATGTATTCTAGCTACACTTACACACAACTCCATCTAATGGATGAAGAACATATTGTTTCTTTGGATGGAAAACTGACGCCCCACAAAACGATGATTGTTAAAATATCTCCAACCGCCTATCATGGTGGCCATTATGATGGAACTGTATTTATATATGATTTATATTATGTTTATATTTTCTTTATGATTCTGTATTTTCCATTTATATCATACCTTTATGGTTTCCATAGTGGGTAAATAAGATAATCTAATTTGAGGAAGTGTGGACTACCGCCCCCTCAAAGTGATTTTATTCATTAATGTCTTATGTGGGATGTATAATGGATGGAGTTAATGATATTATATATGATATTATACTGTAATTATAACATAACTATGTATCATTATGTTTTATTTCCATTAAAATAAGAAATATAAATTAAAGTAGCGTTCATGCGTACGTATAGCTTACTGTCTCCATGAACGGTGCATTTCATTTCTTACCTCTAAATGTAATGTACTATTATAAATACATGTATATACTGGATATATATGATATATATGATATCAAAATCATGAATATCATTAGGGATATAATGAACCATTGACCACATGAACAACATGTGATTATAAGAAGTCCATTTTTGACTCAAGTACCAAATATCGAAAAAATGGAAATTATTAACTTAAATGATTAAATAATATTTATAACATTGTAATAAGTGATATAAAAGGAATAATAATCTTGAACAAGGTTCTTAAGAAATTATAAGTTATCTTTAGTTTATTTTTCAGGAGATTGAAGAACGATCGAGTCAATTTGGACACGAGGTAAGAGATCTGACCTCTCTCTTTCTTTTCAAGTACTCTCTTTTATGTCATTTATTTTATGATCCATGTTCTTATGTTGGAGGATGTTATTTTATATTCACCATACTGAAATTTTTATTTTAATATGATGAGAGACCCCCTATTACTCTCATCAATTCATTTTAATAATTTTTATGTGGTGATGTTAGGCTGTAGAATTTTTGTATGGGATTTCTTATCTAACTTTTCCTTGAGATTTCCATTGTTCGCCACTTATTTATTGCATGTGGTGTATTGAATACTGCCATTTAATATATATTATCATGATTATATGTATATTCATGGTATTATATAATTCATTTTGTGGTTATTTACTTTTTTTCTTATGACATGATTGATTACAACGTGGTAAATGGTTTCATCTCACTTTTTATTCCAGTGAGATTCATGCTATATTTGCCACTATTTCCTTTTGTGTGGTGTATGTACTGCCCATGATTGTACTCTTTGTGTAATATACTTTCATTTATAAGTATTTACAACTTCATTGTATGATACTTCTATCATGTGGCATATGTTTTGTAAGTTACCAAAAGGGTAAGGGAACCTTTCACCCTCCACTTTTTTTTACAAAAAAGACTTCTTTTTGTTATGTCTTTTAATTTACATCTTATTATGTTGGGATGTGTTCTTATATATCCTTATTGATGTAAATTTTATGTTAAAGTTATGAGATACCATTTTCTCTCTCATCAACTCATTTTATGAATTTTAAAGTGACGCTGTTAGGCTGTCGAATATTTTCAAGGGTGCTTCTTAACCCAATTTCAATTCCCTAGGTTAAACATGTACTTCATGAAAATGTCGTTTTATAAATATGTGTGAATGAAATCTGATTGTTTTACACATAATATCCTCTTATATTGGGTATATTATTATTTTTCACACATAATTATGTAATTGATTAATCCTTAATCAAAGGATACCATCTTTATAAGGGATTTCAACTCAATGTACATTGCCATTGAGAATTCATTGTTGTTATGAAAAAATTCACTCTTATATGGTGTATATAATTTACTTTTTCATATTATATCATGAATACCTTTATTCTCATGATATTATAAAGTTCTGATTAAATTTTATTCCTCAATTATTTGTATTCATGTGTTTCTCATTTTGTTAAAAAACACTTTAACTAAAATATCATTTTAATTGTTTTAAATATTTATTCTTCTAAATCATTATCATTAATTTCCATGTCTTAAAAATGTTTTTAAGGATTTATTTATGTGGACATTATTGTTTTCAAATTTTAATTCCATTAAAATCTTCAAAGTGGTATGGGACACTTTGATTAAAAAAAATCTCTTTATTAAATGGTTTTGAAAATGGTTTGACAAAGAATTGATTTTGTCAATATCATGAAATGATATATTGTGATTGAAAATGAAATGTTAATCGTGAAATGTTTGTATTTTCAATATTTTATATGATATGATTTTATAATTGTACTTGGACATTTGACGGGTGGTTACGTGATTAACCAAATGATGGGTGGTGCCGTGAATACCTGGACGGGTGGTTACGTTATAACCTCCAATGCATTGGCCATGGAATTTGGCCGTATGGCTATTCCATTTAGTGATATGTGTGGAAGTCGACCGTATGGTTATTCCATTTATGTATCTTTATGTCCCATGTTACCTTTATAAGTTATGTGTTATTTATATGGGTTTTAGGGTAATCTTTTGGTTACAAAAGGGTAAGTAATGATCTTTTATTCAGTGAAGTGTATTTAATACTTCATAAAGGTGAAAAGTATTACTTATGTTAAAGTATTCATGGTTTACTTATTGTTTCGAAAAACTAACAGTTTCACTTCTTTGTGTATCCCTTAATGATATTTTTATGCTCATCCCAAGTTTTTGAAATGTTTTTTACAGAATATAATGTAGAATAGGGTCAAGGATGGGATAAAGGAAAATTCATGCTGTCTTAAACATGGAACTAAACATGAATCCTTTTTTTTCAAGAGTTAATGTTTTGTAAAAAAATGGATACTAGGTAGAAGTTCCTACTTGTATTTTTTTTGAAATGTAATAGTTATAGCCTAAATCTCTAAAAATATAAACCTGAAAAGTTCCTCAATGTGAATTATTCATTTAATTCAAGATTATGTAATGTTTTAAGATCGGGTCCCTATAGTTGGTATCAGAGGTTAGTTTAGCCAACTTTAGAGGTTAGGGTGTTTTGTAAGAATAACTGAAATAACCATAATGGTTAGTATATTAGAAAGAGTCGTATTTATTTTTAATGAGTTTAAGATAACATGAATAAGTATTTACCCTCCTCATATGATATTATATGATGATTTTACTGATATAATCACACTGACCATTTTGGTTTTAGTAAATGGCTTGATCTAGCAGGCACCAATGTAACAGTGGATGTGAAGAAAATGGTGAGGGTTTTCTGAATGAGTAACTGAATTAAATTAGAGATGTAATGAGAACTCTTGTGGTTATTCTCAACCAACTATCTGGATTTATAATCGAAAACATAAACCTTGGTGATTTTTATAAGGCATCGTATATGGGAGAGACAAATCCATACAGAATTTATGGTAATAATCATAAAGGTAAGTATGTTTAAAAAACTTTGTGTCCAGGATGTTGAAAGAAACACCTAGAAAAATGCTTCAAAGGGACGGGAATATGATATAGATGTGGGAATTAAGGTCATAAAGAAAGAACCTGTCATGGAAAAAGTAAGCATCTAGTTGACTCTAGGAAAGGAAAAGAAGTTATTTCTGAGGGATCAATTGAATGTTTTAAATGTGGTGTGCACGGTCATTTTATAGACAGGTGTCATATGAAGATTTTTCTGGAATGGGATCACCAGAATCATACAAATATTTGTTTACCAATACCTAATTCTATTCTGATTGAGGATGAAGAAACTGACAAGGACCAATGAAAGGCATGGATTATTTATTAACATATGTTTTGATATTATTGAATCTTAGGATATGATTCATGATTCTTTTTGTAGGAAAGAAGTATTTCAGAATACGTTGAAAAGTAATGGTTAATATATCATGAAGAATTTTGAATGAGTAGGAAGTCAACATATAAGGTATTCAACATTTATAGTGGATTTTAGGATGGTTAAATGATTAAAAGTATTAAGGCTCTTTTGATGATGGGAATTAAATTAGAAGACTATTTATAGTATGTGTAACCCTAAAGCTTGATATATGAATATTTTATTCAAGGAATAATTATCTTTTCTTTTGTGGATATAGTTTTAAAGAACCATTTCAGTTTATATGATCCTTGAATTTGATGAAATTATAGGTTAATACATTTTTGGGATGCAAAATTAAAGTTATTAGAAAACCATCATGGTTAAAATATGCTATGGTTATTTTTGATAAATTTATCTATTTTTGAGAATGTTATAAAATTATATAGTTTTTGAAAAGGGACAACACGCAGACCGTGTGACAACCCGTTGTGTCGGACGATGCTATGGGAATCAAACCCACAACCAAAGTGTGACTAGTATTTATCACCTATAACTAGACTACATGACGTCCCTGGTTAGTTTGACTAATTATTTTTAGTTAGATGATTTTATGAATGCATAATAAGTTTATTTTGGTTCATCTATGGAAATGATTAACCTAACATGGAGAATATTTGATTAGGTTAATTACTTTTCAATAAGAGATTTTAAGAGTAACTGATGTTATTTGGAGATAAATGTTAAGGTTTATCTTGGAAGACTATATGATTAAATCCTTCAGAGATTTGTGTTTCATTCTTAGTTTAGATTACTTTGAATAATTTTAAGGATAAATTTTTATTGAATGGTCTTTGTTGAACTTTGGGTTTTGTCAGACAAATTTTGGAGACTAAGAGTAGTTTTTCATTATGTAAAATTTTATCCTTTTGGGGAATTATTGGATCCTGTACTAAAAGGTTTGGTTTTATTTAATATCTAAATACAAGGGAAATATATAGTTCATCTTTTGTAGATTATTTGATTCTCTAGAATTTGATTATTGTACTTTTAATGTAAAAAAGTCATCCTGAATACTCATTGTTTGTAGAAAATATGAGTTTGTGTTAGAAATCTAGTAAAAGATGAATGTCTACATGACAAGTAAGTATATTTCCTTATGTTTTTAGTTAATATCATAAAAAAATATCTCAATGAAAATTAAATTAAAACAAAAACCTTTTCTTTTAGCTTTTCCTACCGGGGAATCAATGATTGTTTAACCCATCACAAGTTTGTGAATTTCTGGTGGTTAACTTTCTCTAAAACATGTTTTCTATCACTCTCTATCAGAACATGAAGGTTTTTTTCTCCTCCATATCCATGTTTTCATGGAATCCTAGTATCTTTTGTCTAGGGTAACCTTTGTACTTCTCTTCCTTAATTTTAAAGTGATAGTTTTATTGACACTTTTTTCGATATGGGGTTTTCAATGATGTTTCCGAGCCCAATTTTTAAATTGCGAGGACGCAATTCCCAAAAGGTGGGAAGGACATAACATACCAGATGAATAAAGAATATGAAATTTTCATATTTATTATTATTTTTTAGTTAAATATTAATTTTACTTTAAATGGTTTGCTATGTTCGATAGCGTACCTGATACCCAACAACGAGTTTCTTTGAAATCTTACGTTGCACACTAATAATATAATATTAATATTTTAAATGGTAGTTAACTCTTAGATGTTTTATTGGAGGCAATGAAGAAAACTAACTACAATATTATTATACTTGTTTATTAATTTTTTTTACATTTATCCAATAAAATTTAGCGGCTTAAAATGTGAATGAATCTAATTTTAAGCATAATTTACATAAAAAGGTCGATTTATCGCCTTTTAATGGAGAAACCTCTATAAATATAGTTTTTGTCATTTTTATACATTATATACGACCAAATAAAATCCTTCTTTGGAATGGGGACATCAAAATTTACTTTGTGTAAATTTTTGGGATTCTTCCGATAAAGTTCATTTTTAATGAATAGTGAAAATATTGTATTTTAATTCAAAACTATGTTTTAATCTGATTTATTTATATGGTTATATTATCATTTTAATTGGTTTTAAAGTTTAATTAGAATATATTTTTACCATTTAATCCAATTTTGGTCCGTGGAATTGATTTCAATTTGAAATTGGACATAAACAAGTGATGATCTTTTGATAGTTATTGTTTCTTAAAAACACGCTATTTGTTTCAACAACAGGAATTAATTTTAAAATTAATTAAAGAAAATTTTATGTTTTGAATTTTAAAAAATAAACATCATTTTTTAATTTGTAATATCAAATAATGCTTCGGCTGAATTTTTGGTATTTTTCTGAAAAACATCAATTTTTGATGAATAGTGAAACCACTTAATTGTAGTTAAAAAAACTGACATTTTCATTTAAATAAAATTTTACCACTTCTGTGAATTGAATTTAAAAAATCCGACATACATTGTTGTTATCAAGAAGTCAAGTGTGGTATAATAAGAAGAAAATAATATTTGTTGAATAGAAACTTTTGACTTTTATTTACCACGGTTAAATGTAAATAGGTTAATTCAAGGTAAAATGAATATTATAATAATTCAAAATTACCTTAACACTTGTCCAAACCTTATTGGTTGAGTCATTAACGACCATGGGAATCTTTGGGTAGATTTTGGGACCCCCTTTGAGACACTTGGGAGTGATAATGATACTTTAGATTCATTAATTTAAAGTAAAGGCCAAAATGAAATAAACAAATATGTTTTAGTAATTAATTTTTATATCTTGTTATGTATGTAATATATTTGACTATAAATATTAATTGTAAATATAAAAAGATTTCCTACATCATTGTATTTTTTCTATAATTTTTAGACATCAAATAGATTAAATTATTTATGACACAATAATGATGCAGTATTTACCTCATTAATAAATGATTTAAATAAATACGATTATAATGATTACAATATTGTCCAAAACATGTCCAATTATGATTGGATGATTTTATTTCGACCATGAGTCATCTTATATTCATCTTATATTATTTTGGGACCATTAGAAACCTAATATAATTATATAAAAAAATAATAGTTTCACACTTTCTTAAAGAGCCCCTCCTCCCCCTTATAAAAGGAGATCACTTCTAACCAATTACTCACACCTATCAAGCCATTTGGATCCTCCAAACTCTGCCCAATTAATCTCCTTACATCCCTATCATCCCCTTAGAAGCCTTACCTTTGGTAGAAGTCACTTCAAGAAGTCCTTCTGGTTCAAACCAAAAGAAGTTAACCAAATTAAAGGTAACCATTTCTCTTAAATTGTTTTCTTTTATTTTACTTCTACAAACCTTAAACACTTTTAATTCCACTATTTTATAACAAAATCAGTATCCTAAATATACTAGGATGTTTTTATGAGAAGTATTCGAGATACACTTACACACACCTCCATCTAATGGATGAAGAACACAATTTTTCTTTGGATGGAAAACTGACGCCTCACGAAACGATGATTGTTCAAATATCTCCAACCACCTCTCATGGTGGCCATTATGATGGAAATTTATTTATATATGATATATATTATGTTTATATTTTAATTATGCTTCTTTATTTTCCATTTATAGCACGCCTTTATGGTTTTCATAGTGGGTAAATACAATAATCTCATTTGAGGAAGTGTGGACTACCGCCCCCTCAAAGTGATTTGATTCGTTAATGTCTTATGTGGGATGTATAATGGATGGAGTTAATGATATTTTATATGATATTATTCTGGAATTATAATATACATATGTATCATTATTTTTTATTTCCATTAAAATAAGAAATACAAATGAATGTAGCGTTCATGCGTAAGTACGACTTACCGTCTCCATGAACGGTGCATTTCATTTATTACCTCTAAATGTTATGTTCTATTATAAATAAATGTATATACTGGATATATATTATATATATGATATCCAAATCATGAATATATTTCTTTAAATAATGAACCATTGACTACATGAACAACATGTGATTATAAGAAGTCCATTTTTGACTCAAGTACCAAATATCGACAAAATGGACGTTGTTAACTTAAATGATTACGTAATGTCTATAACATGGAAATAAGTGATATAAAAGGAATAATAAACATGAAAAATTTTCTTAAGAAAGTATAAATTAACTTTAGATTATTATTCATGAGATTAAAGAACGATCGTGTCACGTCGGACATGAGGTAAGGGATCTGTCCTCTCTGTCTTTTCAAGTACTCTCTTTTATGTCATTTATTTTATGCTCCCTGTTCTTATGTTGGAGGATGTTATTTTATATTCACCATACTGTAATTTTTATTTTTATATTATGAGAGACCCCCTCTTACTCTCATCTATTCATTTTAATAATTTTTAGGTGGCGCCGTTAGGCTGCCAAATTTTTGTAAAGGATTTCTTATCTCACTTTTAATTCCATGAGATTTCCATTGTTTGCCACTTATTTATTGAATGTGGTGTATTGTATACTGCCATTTTATATATATTATCATGATTATATGTATATTCAAGGTATTATGAAATTCATTTTGTGGTTATTAACTTTTTTTCTTACGACTTGATTGATTACAACGTGGTAAAGGGTTTCATCTCATTTTTTGTTCCCATGAGATTCATGCTATATTCGACACTATTTCCTTTTGTGTGGTGTATGTACTGACAATGATTGTACTCTTTGTGTAATACAATTTCATTTATAAGTATTTACATCTTTATTTTATGATCCATATATAATGTGGCATATGTATTGTAAATTACCAAAATGGTAAGGGAACCTTTCACCCTCCTCTTTTTTTTAAAAAAGACTTCCTTTTGTTATGTCTTTTAATTTACATCTCATTATGTTGGTATGTGTTATTATATATCCTTATTGATGTAAATTTTATGTTCAAGTTATGAGATACCATTTTTTCTCTCATAAACTCATATTCTGAATTTTAAGGAGACTTTGTTAGGCTGTCGAATTATTTCAAGGGAGCTTCTTAACCCAATTTCAATTCTTTGGGTTAAAGTTTTACTTCTTGAATATGTCATCTTATAAATATGTGTGAATGAAATTGGATTATTTTACACTTAATATCTTCTTATATTGGGTGTATTATTATTTGTCACACATAATTATGTAATTGATTTATCCTTAATCAAAGGATTCCATCTTTATAAGGGATTTGATCTCAATTTACATTGCCATTGAGAATTCATTGTTGTTATGCACCAATTCACTCTTATATGGTGTATAAAATTTCATTTTTCATATTATATCATGAATCACTTTATTCTAATGATATTATAAAGTTCTTATTAAATGTTATTCCTCAATTATTTTTATCCAAGCTTTTATCATTTTGTTAAAAAAAAATGTCTTTAACTAAAATATCTTTTAAATTGTTTTAAAGATTTATTCTTATAAATATTTATCATTAATGTCCATGTTTTATAAATGGTTTTAAGGATTTATTTATATGGACATTATTGTTTTAAAATGTTAATTCCTTTAGTATTTTCAAAGTGGTATGAGACACTTTGATTCAAAAAAATATCTTAATTAAATGGTTTTGAAAATGGTTTGATAAAGAATTGATTTTGTCAATATCTTGAAATGATATACTGTGATTGAAAATGAAATGTTAATAGTAAAATGTTTTTATTTTCAATATTTTATGTGCTTTGATTTTATAATGGTACTTGGACATTTGATGGGTGGTTACGTGATTAACCAAATGATTGGTGGTGTCATGTATACCAAGACAGGTGGTTACATTATAACCTCCAATGCATTGGTTATGGAAGTCAGCCGTATGGCTATTCCATTTAGTGATATGTGTGGATGTTGACCATATGGTTATTCCATTTTAGTATTTTTATGTCCCAAGTTACCTTTATAAGTTATGTGTTCTTTATATGGGTTTTATGGTAATATTTTGGTTACAAAAGGGTAAGTAATGATCTTTTATTCAGTGAAGAGTATTTACTACTTCATAAAGGTGAAAAGTATTACTTATGTTAAAGTATTCATGGTTTACTTATTCTTTAGAAAAACTAACAGTTTCACATCTTTTTTGCATCCCTTACAGAGATTTTTATGCTCATCCCATGTTTTTGAAATGTTTTTCACAGAAAAAAATTTGGAATAGGGTTAAGGATGGGATAATGGAAAATTCATGTTGTCTTAAACATGGAACTAGACATGACTCTTTTTTTCAAGAGTTCATGTTTTTTAATAAAAATGGATACTAGGTAGAAGTGTCTACATTGTATTTTTTTTGAAATACAATAGTTATAGCCTAACTCTCTAAGAATCTAAACATGAAAAGATCCTCAATGTGAATTATTCATTTAATTTAAGATTATGTAATGTTTTAAGTCCAGTTCCTTATAGACTGAATTTGAAAACAAAATATATAAAACTCAATATAGTTTAGAATAATATTATCCTAATAAAACTTAAAATTTCATACCTATACAACCTAGAACATTAATGTATCACCCATAAGAATCTATGAATGGAGAACTAGACATAAGAGTAAGAATAAGAAGAAATTTATGAATCATAGATGTAATAACACCCATTACATCTCAAGTAGAACCTAAATCATTATAAGAGACACTGGAAGATAAAAGTAGGTTAAGAGAATTACCTAAAAAATGTAACCAGTGCAGTAAAAATAATATATGTAGATATGTTGATATACTATATAATTATCCAATAATTGGAACTAAATTAGTGTTTCATAAAAAACATGATAATGAATGAATATTTAAAGACTCGTAAATTTCAAGGAAATTTTTTTTCTTAAATTCTTTGGGATTTTACAAGTACGCAGTTTCTGACGGCACCTGATTCTGAGGCCCGGTGTGCCCGAAATCAATTTATGAAGTTTAGCTCGGGTACGTTCAGTGAACGAATGATTGGGTTTTTCTATCTTTTAAACCGGTGCTCAGAATTGAAATCCGAGGGCACCGATGAGTTCACAGCATCAATAATTGCTTAAGGGGACCTTTATCGCAGTTGCGTTTTAAGAGGGTTTGGAATTAATTTTTTGAGGAAAGAGTTTAAAATAAATAAAATTGGTGGAAAAATTTTATTTTTATGGTTGGTGGTTAATTTATCCCAAAGGGAGTTGAAGGTGGGTCCCACACCCACATAACCTCTCATGGGAGGATATTTTTTGGGGTGGGGCCCACAGGTGACCCAAACCCTTGATCTTCCCTAAACCCCTTAAACCCCCCATTAAACATTGTGTGTTTAATGTTTGCAAACCCCATATATTTAATTGGGTAACTCCTCCTCTCCCCACTCTCCCACTTTAATTCAGGACAACACACACTTAATCAATTAATTGAATTAAGTGTTTGAATTTTGTAATTTTGAATGCTTGGAAAAATAAAATAAAGTAAGGGGAAGCCTTATTTTATTTTGCGGTTAGAATTGTTGTGTGAGGAGATTTGGGAGAACTCTAGCTTTATTTGAAGAACTTCATCCTTCCATGAAGAACTTCATCATCATGCGAAGAACATCACCTCTTCGATGAAGAATGTCTTCACCACAAGGAGAGACGATGTACCTTTCCTTCTTCTCTCCACAGCTAGTGTGAGACGCTGTTCCCTCCTTGGAAGCACGCCAACACCGTCTTCGAAACCTCACCCCACGACGCCATCTTCCGTGACGCCATAAAATGACATTGTTTATCGAGGTAGGGGTTAAGTTCAATTTTAATGGATTAAAATTGTGCTTTGGTTTGTTGTTGAGCATCTCGTTTACTTTGGCCGATTGCTATCGTTTTACTCGGATGGTGCGGGCCAAACGAACACGACCCGAAAACCCACTGTTGTTCTCATTAATCATTTTTAGAATTTATAAATGATGGCAGTGGAAGCACAACGCCATCGCGTCGTGTCGGGAATGAGGAAAAGGGAACCATCCCCGTCGCGCCGGTTGTGTGGAAAGAACTACGGCCCGCTACATGGGCCGCTTCGGTAGAAGAACTGGCCAGCCCGTCGGCCGGCCAGGCGGAACCGGACCGCGGCACCAGGAGGATGCCGCGCCAATGAAGCCACGACCTGCCATGCGGGCCGCGTGCACCAAAGGAACGGCCGGCAGAGCCGAACAGTTTGGGGAAGGGTGACGCCACCTGGTGCTTCCGGTGTAGAAGACCACCCCCCCTGGAGCCCGCTCGGCTTCAGCTGAGTCGCTCGACCAGCCGGCCGAGCCAACCGTGCCGCGTGCCTAGCCGGGCCATGCCGGGCTAGGCTGCGTCCCTTCGGGCCGACTTGAGTTTTCCCTTTGGACTGGTATGACACCCCTGTTGGGTTGGACCCATCAAACTGTTACAACCCGACCCGTTGGACCACTGGGCTAAACTGGCCGGGCCCGTTAATCACTTAAATAGGGTTAACATAAAGACCGTGCGTCCGATCGACACGCCATCTAGGGAACTAGGACTCTTTTTACGAGACGGAACTTTTGAGATACTCTAAGTGAGTTTTGGATGATTTTGATATCGGCCGGGTCAGAAACAAGCATATTTCTAACTGGGACCCTGGGACAGAAAATCTTATATCTCTCAGACCAGGCGTCCGATTGACGAGACCTATGTTGCGTTGAGTTCCTTTTGACGAAACGGAACTTTTGGATACACCAACTATATTCTTTGTGACAGTTGATGTATTGACCCTCTAGGCTCTTGGAGCGGACTCTCCCGGAATCGAGCGTGCTGTGTGCGGGAACCCTAGAGCTGGCTGCGACTGCGACGACGATGATGACTATACTTGGATCCAACATGGGTTTGGCAGCGAGGATGACTGTACATGGATCCTACGTGGGCTTGGTAGTGAGGACGACTGTACTTGGATCCTATGTGGGTACTGCACCGATGGTTACTATACTAGGATCCTACGTGGGTTCGGAAATGATGACTTCTGTACTTGGATCCTAGGTGGGTTTGGCAAGGGAGATGATTTAGAGGCTACATCTATCATCTCCACCCCTTTTCATGAGTAGTATACCTGTATGAAATGAATCTTGAAATACAATCATTATCTTCGATATTATTGTCTTGATTTCTTGTGTGGACTGAGTTCTACTTTCCTGTGTGGACTAGGTTATACGTGGGCTCATGAGTCGGAGCTGAACATGATTTGATGACTTAGGTATATGTATGGTCATATACCTAAGTAGAGTTGGTTGATACTTCGTGTTTGTATCTTTCCTTTGTGGTTTATCCTTTGAAGATTCTGGGAGACCATAGGGGGTCTAGGGGTCCCTATTAAGTAATTTTATACTCACCCCTGCATGGGATATGCCCGCACTACGTGGTGTTGGTTGCAGACGATAGACAACGCTGATCGTGGTTGAGGATTGAGAAGCGGGATGATATCCGGAGGTGAAATATCAGGTGGGCCGTACACGGAGCAGACAACCGGAATTGAGGAGATGAGGAGACCATATATACCCACCCATCAGGTGGGATAGCCAGAGGATGACTAGTTTGTTGCTGATTTACTTTACTACTGCTGTACTATCTTTTTAGTTGTACTGTACTTTCAGTTGGGTTTGTATTCTGGCCCATTTACTTTCCAGCGCTTACTTTTTTACTCAGTTTACTTAGTGTCTACTTCAGCTTGCATACTCTATTGTGTTTGTTTACTTATATAAAGGCAATACCTTCCCTTTTAATAGGATTTATTCCTTTGGTGCTAGTCTCCAGCCCCTGGACTATGGAAGGCGGGCTTGGGGTAGTCACGACATGGGCCTCGAGGACGGATTGTGACAAATTGTTATTAGAGGTTTCGGTTCTACCGCAGAACTTAGGACTCTGATAATTTATTCCTATGAAGAAATAATGTTTAGAGTAATGAGTGTGGTTATCAGTCCATGGAGTATAGTGTTAGTGTGGCGACCGACATATCCGTACCCCAAGACCCTGACTTTTGATTTCCGACTCAGTACCCGAAAACATTGACTGCATGTGTGTTTAAAATGTTTTCTTTGTGATTACTTTGTGTCAGCTCACCAGGTATACAGTATTAACCATGGAACACCAGTTTCTTTTTAGGATGACCCCACGATGGAAGCTAGCTAGGGTTCCTAGTTACGTGCGAGATGGTAGCCCACTAAGCGACAATGGCTCGGTGTAGGGCCCCATTACAGCGGAGGCACCAACGGTACCTCTACCCGCCAAGCCACTGATTCCAACAGCCCTAGCAGCTGAAAGTGAACGCCGCTTGAGTGCGTTGCACGATTTTCAGCAATAGAGGTTGCCTAGGTTCTACCGATAGACGGATCCTCAGGCCACTGAGGATTGGCTGAAGGCTGTTGTCCAAGTCTTCAGATTGGTAGGGACACCAGCAGATCTTATGGTGATCCTTGCGGTGAGTCTCCCGCACACAGTAGTAGGTAGATGGTGGAGCCTGATGCTATAGGTGCATGACGAGGCATCACTACTTTGGATGGACATCAAGAGCCTCCTACGCTTAAAGTTTGTTCTAGCCACCCTCCGTGCGATGCGCATCCAGGAGTTACTATAGCTGCGGCAGGGCAGCATGACAGTAGCCCAGTACTCGGCGAGATTTACCGACCTCTCGCGCTACTCCACGGACATGGTACGAGACCCATTCTTCGGGGACCAGACCTTCGATAAGGGACTGAGGCATGATATCATGTCTTCGATGATCTCCCTCAGCATTCTGACGCAGGCAGGAATATTGGAGTGAGCCTTACTTGTGGAGAGCTTCCTTGCTAAGCCTACGTCAGCAGTGAGGCCTACCGCAGGGCGACACATAGCGGAGTCTTCTACAGTCGGAAGTAGATAGATGTCATAGAGGTCCAAGTGGACCAGGCCATCAGGTGGGTGACCTCAGGATACTGGTTCGGAGGTGCGGGGCAGACGCATTAGAGCCAATCATACGAGAGGCAGGCGGTGCTATGCATTCAGCGGGCAGGGCCATATGGCTCATGACTGCCCGACCCACCATACAGAGGAGAAGCAGACGGTTGGGGGACCACCTAGGCAGAGGAAGAGGTTTGACTGTGGATGTCCGCAGGGAGTAGGCAGACGAGGTATAGGAGCTGGCCTAGCAGCGGGTGGTGGGAGACGCTTTGAGGCTCTACCACCACCACCACCAGGAGGTCCACCCTGACCACAGAGAGCTGGCGGATGGGAGCTTACAACTATGTGTCGACTACCGTTTCCTGAACTAGGTGACCATGAAGAACAAGTATCCATTTTAGAGGATTGATGACCTCTTTGATTAGCTCAAGGGAGCATGATGGTTCTCAATGATAGACCCCAGGTCAGGTTATCATCAGCTCAAGGTTCGAGACGAGGATGTGAAGAAGTCAAACTTCAGGTGTTGGTATGACCACTATGAGTTCTTGGTTATGCCTTTCAGCGTAACCAATTCTCTAGAAGTGTTCATGAGTCTCATTAATAGGATTTTCCATCCTTACCTTGAACGATTCATCATAGTCTTCATAGATGACATTCAGATTTACTCAACTAGTGAGGAGGAGCATGCCTACCACTTGCTGGTTGTACTAGACACACTCCGAGAGCACCAGATTTATGGTAAGCTCTCGAAGTGTCAGTTCTAGATTCGATAAGTCCACTTCTTGGGGCATATTATCTCTGAGGTAGGATTTGAGGTGGATCCGGCGAAGATGGAGGCAATGCTTGCTTGGGAGCCACCTAGGAGTGTGACTGAGGTGCGGAGCTTCCTAGGTTTGGTTGGGTACTATCAGAGATTTGTGCCAGACTTCTCTAGAGTTGAAGTACCACTTTCAGATTTGGAGAAGAAGGGGACACCCTTCGTGTGGTTAGATAGATGTTAGCAAAGCTTCTAGGAGCTGATACAGAGATTGACCAGTGCACCCATCTCGAGGCTACCGAAGGAGGGCGTAGGGTACGTAGTTTACTACGATGCATCAGGGACCGGACTCGTGTGTGTCCTGATGCAGGAGAGGGCATTGACCGCTTATGGTTCATGATAGTTGAGGAAGCATGAGCAGAACTACGCTTCTCATGACCTGGAGTTATCATCAGTGGTCTTCACCTTGAAGATGTGGCGATGCTATCTGATGGGTGAGCGCTTTACAGTCTACTCAGACCACCAGAGTCTTGGGTACATCTTCTCACAAAAGGACCGTAACCTGAGATAGCGGCAATGGATTGAGTTCCTCCAAGACTATGAATTTTTAGATAGTCTATACTCCTGGGAAGGGGAACGTAGTAGCTGAAGCTCTCAGCAGGATATTGGGCATTCAAATACTTGGAGAGGCGACAGAGCAGCTAACCGCGTTGCAGATATCCTTCATGGATAGAGATGGAGAAGCCTTTCTACAGTCACTCATAGTCACTCCTCCAATACATCAGCGGGTCAGGGAGGCACAACATGGGGATGTTGACTGTGAGACATGACATGCACAAATATACATAGGATATGCACCTGATGGATTTTCTATAGGAGGAGAGCACGTCATCTTTTTCAGGGGACGTACCATGGTACCAGCTGCATTACAGAAGGAGGTGCTGAGGGAGTTTCACACTTCCCCATTGGCGGTACATCCAAGAGTAGAAAAGATGTACCTGGATCTCATACGACATCACTGGGGGTTGGGTATGAAGAAGGATATGGCAGAGTTCGTTTCACGATGCCTCAACTGCCAGCAGGTGAAGGCAAAGCACCAGGTACCGACAGGCTTAGTGAAACCCTTATAGGTCCCAGAGTGGAAGTGGGATGGGGTATCCATAGATTTTGTGACGAGGCTCCCTCGTACTTCCAGAGGACACGACTCCATCTGGGTGATTATTGACCAACTCACCAAGTCGGACCACTTCCTACCTATCAGAGAGTAGGGCTCAGTAAAGAGCATGGGATGCCTCTATGTTCAAGAGATCGTACGACATCATGGTGTGCCAAATTCTATCGTCTCTGATTGTGACGCTCACTTTACTTCTTGGATTTGGAAGGGGTTGCAGGAGACATTTGGGATGTAGCTACACCAGAGCACCGCCTTTCACCCTCATACGGATGTCCAGAAAGAGAGGAACATTCAGACACTCGAGGAGATGCTCCGTGCATGTGTCTTTGACATTGGTCATGGTTGGGAGGATCACCTACCTTTAGTGGAGTTTGCGTACAACAATAGTTACAACTCCACCATCAGGATGGCACCATACGAGGAATTGTACAACTGACCTTGTAGATCAACACTGTCCTGGACTGACCCAGGGGAGTCAGCACTCATAGGACTAAAGATGGTCCAGGATATGACAGAGAAGGTACAGATCATCTAGGAGCAGATGAGGACTGCTCAGAGCTGAAGAAAGTCCTATGATGATAGGAAGCGGAGACAATTGGAGTTTGAGGATGGCGACCACATTTTCTTACGGGTCTCACCTCGACATGGATTACAAAGATTTTTCCGGGGTGACAGGTTATCTCCACGCTTCATCGGACCTTTTCAGGTTCTTAGCAGGATAGGTGAGGTGGCTTATCGCCTGGCTCCTCCACCTCAGTTGCACCAGGTGTATAATTTCTTTCACATATCTAAGCTGAGGAGATACATGCATGACTCGACGAGTATCATTGATCACGGGGAGCTGGAAATCGATGAAGAGGCGACTTTTATGGAGGTCCTGCTGGAGATCGAGGATCGACAGGAGCATGTCCTACAAGGATGGTCGATTCCTCTTGTGCGCATTCATTGGCAGCACATGAACCTCTAGGAGAGCACATGAGAGTAGGAGGCCCATATACGTACAAAATACCCTCATTTGTTTCCCTAGTTTACGATGTAGCTTTACGGGGACGTAAATCCCTGAGGTGGGAGTAATTTGAAAAACCATATATTTCAGGGGAATTTTTTTCTTACTTTCTTTGGGATTTTAGTAGTACACAGTTTCTGATGGAGCATGATTCCGAGGCCCGATGTGCCCGGAATCAATTTTCGATGTTTAGCTCGGGTACGTTCAGTGAACGAACGAGCGGGTTTTTCTATCTTTTGAACTAGTGCTCAGAATTGAAATCTGAGGGCACCGATGAGTTCGCAGTACCAATAATTTCTTAAGGGGACCTTTATCGGAGTTGCGTTTTAAGCGGGTTTGGAATTAATTTTTGGGGGAAATAGTTCAAAATAAATAAAATTGGTGGAACAATTTTATTTTTATGGTTGGTGGTTAATTTCTCCCAAAGGGAGTTGAAGGTGGGGACCACACCCACATAACCTCCCATGGGAGGATATTTTGTGGGGTGGGGCCCACACATGACCTAAACCCTTGATCTTCCCTAAACCCCTTACACCCCCATTAAACACTTTGTGTTTAATGTTGGAAAACCCCATGTATTTAATTTGGTAACTCCTCCTCTCCCCACTCTCCCACTTTAATTCATGCCAACACACACTTAATCAATTAATTGAATTAAGTGTTTGAATTTTGTAATTTTGAATGCTTGGAAGAATAAAATAAAGTAAGAGGAAGCCTTATTTTATTTTGGGGTTAGAATTGTTGTGTGAGGTGATTTGGGAGAACTCTCGATTTATTTGAAGAACTTCATCCTTCCGTGAAGAACTTCATCCTCCTGTAAAGAACATCACCTCTTCGATGAAGAAATCCGTCACCATAAGGAGAGATGACGTGCCATTCCTTCTTCTCTCTACAGCTAGTGTGAGACGCCGTTCCCTCCTTGGACGCACGCCAACGCCGTCTTCGAAACCTCACCCCATGACGCCATCTTCCGTGACGCCGGGAAACGACATCGTTTATTGAGGTAGGGGTTAAGTTCAATTTTAATGGATGAAAATTTTTCTTTGGTTTATCGTTGAGAATATTGTTTACTTTTCCCAATTGCTATCGTTTTACGCAGAGGATGAGGGCCTAACGAACACGGCCCACCAACCCTCTTTTGTTCTCATTAATCATTTTTAGAATTGATAATTGATGGTGGTGGAAGCACAACACCGTCGTACCGTGCCAGGAACGAGGAAAAGGGAACCAGCGCCATCGCGCCGGTTGTGCGGAAAAAACCGCGGCCCGCTACACGGGTCACTTCGGTGGAAGAACTGGCTGGCCCGTCGGTCGGCCGGGTGAAGAGGAGCCACGACACCAGGAGGGTCCCGCGCTAGAAGACTGAATGGCACAGTGGCCGGCCGGGGGGAACTGGATCGCGGCGCCACGGCCCGCTGTGCGGGCCGCGTGCGCCAGAGGACCGACTGGTTTGGGGAAGGGCGACGCCACCTGGTGCTGCCGGTGTAGAAGACCAGTGGGGCTGCGCCCTTGTTGGAGCCCACTCGACTTCGACTGATCCGCTCATCTAGCCGGGCCATGCCTTCCCCCCCATGGAGCCCGCTCCGCTTTTGCCGAGCCCACCGGGCCGCGCCGGGGCGAGCAAGGCCACTCCGGGTCGGACCACGCCACTTCGGGTCGGGCCGCGCTAGTTCGGGCCGGGCCGCACCTCTTCGGGCCGGGCCACATCCCTTTGGGCCAACTTGAGTTTTCCCGTCAGACCGATCTGACAACTCTGATGGGTTGGAACCATCAAACTAGGACAACCAAACCCGTTGGCCCACTGGGCTAAATGGGACGGGCCTGTTAATCACTTAAATGGGGTTAACTTAAAGACCGCACATCTGATCAACGCGCCCTCTGCGGCACTAGGACTCTTTCGACAAGACGGTACTTCTGCAATACTCTAAGTAAGTTTCGGATGATTTTGGATAATGGATGGGTTAGAAACAATCATATTTCTAACCGGGCCCCTGAGACAGAAAATCCTATATCTCTCAGAACGAGCGTCTGATTGACGCACCATCTGTTGCGTTGATTTCCTTTTGACGAGAAGGATTTTTGGGATACATGAACTCTAGTCTTTGTGACGGTTGATGTATCAAACATCTTGGCTCATGGAACAGACCCTCATGGAATCGAGCATGCTGTGTGTGGGAACCCTAGAGCTGGCTGCGACTGCGATGACGATGATGACTGTACTTGGATCCTACGTGGGTTCGGCAGTGAGGACGACTGTACTTGGATCCTACGTGGGTTCGGCAGCGAGGAAAAATGTAAATGGATTATACGTGGGTTTGGTAGTGATGGTTACTGTACTAAGATCCTACGTGGGTTTGACAGCGATGAATTCTGTACTTGGATCCTACATGGGTTTGGCAGGGAAGATGATTCAGAGGCTACATCTATCATCTCCACCCCTCTTCGTGAGTAGTATACCTATGTGAGTTGAGTCCTGACTTTTAATCATTATCTTAGATATGATTGTTTTACTTTCCTGTGTGGACTGAGTTGTACTTTCCTGTTTGGAATGGGTTGTACTTGGGCTCGTGATTTGGTGCCGAATAGGAATTGATGACTTAGGTATATGTATGGGAATATACCTAAGTAGAGTTGGTTGATACTTTGTTTTTGTATCTTTCCTTTGTGGTTTATCCTTTGCAGATTTTGGGAGACCTTCAGGGGTATCAGGGTCCCTACTGAGTAATTGTATACTCACCCCTACATGGGCAATGCCCGCACTACGTGGTGTTGGTTACAGATGACAGACAATGCTCATTGTGGTTGAGGCTTGAGGAGAGGGATAGTATTTGGAGGTGGACTATCAGGCAGGACGTACACGGAGCAGACGACTGGACCCGAGGAGCTGAGGAGACCATCTATACCCACCTTTCAGGTGGGATATCCAGAGGACGACTCATTGGTTGCTGATTTACTTTACTGCTACTTTAATTTCTTTTCAGTTGTACTGTACCTTTAGTTGGGTTTGTATTCTGGCCCTTTTACTTTCCATCACTTACTTTTGTACTCAGTTTACTTAGTGTTTACCTAATCTTGTGTACTCTGCTGTGTTTGTTTACATGTATAAATTCAATTCCTTCCCTTTTAACGGGATTTTATCCTTTGGTGCTAGTCGCCAGCCCCTGGTCTATGGAAGACGGGCTTTGGGTAGTCATGGCACGGGCCCCGAGGATGGGTCGTGACAGAATAATTATAAGAAATAATGCTAAAATATGAGGTAAATAATACAATCAGGAAGAAGGAATATATTATAGTGAACCATTTTCAAATGTTTTTATATTACAAGATATTAGATTTTGTTTCACTTATACATCTCATATAAATTATAAATTATATCAGATGTATATAAAATTACCTTTCTAAGTGGATATTTAATGGAGGACATTTTTATTGGACAACCCCCAGGTTTTGAAAATACTTATCAACAAAATTCAATTTTCTAACTTACAGTGGCTCATTATGGCATTAAAAACGCACATATGGACTAGAATGAAATATTAGGTTCCTTCATTTAACAAAATAGATTTTTGGTAGCGTTATAAGATCATAATACCTCCAAGATTTTTTTTCAAATATATTATTACTTCATATCTATATAGAAAATGTTATATTTTTCAATAAATTTAAAAATTACTACTATTTTTTAAAATCTCATTATATATAAAATTGAAATGAGTATAATGAACAAATTAATTTTTTTATTAGATTTCAAATCTATAAAAAATAGAAATATTTTAAATAATATAAATATGTTATTGATTTAATGAAAATGTTTGGACTTCAATATAGTAAGACCTATACTATACCCATGTGTACAAATATAAAACATGATTTTGATAAATCTGGTGAACCGGTTGAAAAAAAGTTATATAGAGTTATGTTTTGTAGTTTATTATAACTTATTTATATATGACTATACATTATGTTTTCTATCTATCTGTGTGAAAGATTGCAATCAGACCAAAATGAATCTTATCTTACTATTGTTAAAATAGTTTTTATATATTTAAAATTAACTATTTATCAATCATTAATTTATATCAAAACTTATTAGTTTAACTTAGTTTTATGTTCATATAGTTATTTTGGGGAATTTAGATTAGATAAGAAAAGTTAATCACGAAAATTTAAATTTTTAGAGAAATCTATAGTTTCACGGTCTTTTGAGAAACAACATTCAGTTTCTCTATCAACTGCTTAGGTAGAATATACACCTACTAGAGGTTTCTCTATACATGAATTGTGGATGAAACTAAACTTATTGTACTTTGGAATTAATTTTGATAATATTCTAATTTTATGTGACATTATTAGTGAAATTTTTAATTCCAAAAATCCTGTAAGTCACTCATTAAACCAAAATATTTTTAAAACATAAAATTTTATAAGATATAATGGTCTTAAAGAGTATATATATTTATAATTTTAATGCAATCAATATCAACTTTATGAGATTTTTACTAACCCACATCCCATTATTATTTTTGAAATTATTAAGGAGGGGTTTTAGTTATTTATTTTTAAATAAATTCTTATTAATCATTTTTAGTAATTTTTTTATTAAATATATTAATTTCATATATTTGGATATAATTTATCTGTATAATTATTATTTTAAATGGTAATTTATTTTAAATGAATATATTTTCAAAAACAAAATAATTATTACTCTAGTTATTTTTCTAAATAAACCAAAATCGATGTCATGAAAACTATTTTAAAACCCTCTTTCCCTAGAGGTCAACTATTCTATTTTGTGCCATAGAATCCAAATATCCAAACATTATACTCATATCAATTTCAATATTGAATAGGAAAAAATATGGTGAACCATGTCGAAAGATGCATCAACATGTGACCTATAGAAATATTCATCACAAGAAAGTTGTAGATATAAAACGGTTCTATCAGAAAAATATTCTATTAAATAAATACCTTGGATTTAAATATTTAGAATTAATTTTTAATGAGGATAATAGAATTTTGGTAAAAAAAATCAAAGTAATATAGTTTTAAAAAAATTCAATTTATTCTAGAGGAAATTTTTTTTACTATTTTAATGGTAAATGATAGAAGTATTTTCATTTTATTAGTTGAAATTGAAAGTATTTTTCAGTGTTTTGTGAAGGAGTATTTTATTTCTTTCATTGATATATTTGAATCCAATAACATAAATATGAGGAAATTATTAATTTTCCATTGAGATCAACCATGATTCAAAAAAATATTATTTCTATTTTTTGAGACTAACTAAATGGTACTGACCATGTTCATTTAATCATCAATACATCTTGAAATTACAGATTTTTAAAAGATTTGATATCCAAATATGTATGTTCTATTTAATTTGATGAGCTATATCAAGATTAATTTCCCTATGTATTTTATTTGATACATGAATAATAATTTCTTAGAAGAGGGTAGGATTTCATTTTACCCATATGTTAGTATTTTTTATTTCATTTTGAATAAATCAAAAAATAATAGACATGTAACGTTTCACACTAAGTTTCACTATAGTGGAATTTTGAGTATTATAACTATTAGAAACATAGTTTTCATTAAGAGTATAAAAAGAGTAGTGTTTTTTAATATTGTGGTATAATACCAACATGAATCCGGTCCTATTTCGTGAAGGAGTTAGGAAATTTAAAATCATTTAGCTCAGTCTGAGTTCATGAAGAAGATGTTTATGAATCAATAATAGAATATTTAGCTCAGCCTAAGAGAAAAATAATGAGATATTATGTCTATAATCTTTAAAATACAATAGTTACTAATCTACATATTGAAAAAATATATCAATAAAGAAAAAATGGGTTCATTTTCACTAGGCCTAGATAGGTGATGATCATGGTGATCTGGATCCTAATTATCTAGATTTTGATTCCATGGATTGTTCAACTGGTTCAATTTACCAACAAGTTGTTATTGGAGTAAAAGCTACTCCTAAGGTAAAACAACCTGAAACTCAATAAGATAATAGCCTAGACCCATAGTCTTATTATAAATTCCAATGGTAAAAATTAGAGATATTGATGATGATGAAAATCAGTTTCGACATATCATGCTAAGGAAACATAATAAAAATGTGAAAAATATCAACAATTAGTAGTTGGACCTAATTGGTTACCTGATAATTGAACAATCTATATTGTTGTAGATATATAGATAATAATATTTCTATATCCACTCTAAATAAGAATTTATTTAACAGTAAATTCATTTTCGTTAATGAAACGGAAAAAATTAAATTCACATATGTTGTTGTAAGGAAATAAAAATTAATAAACTAGGAATCATACACTTATTATTCTATGAATAATTAAATTGAGGAGTTTTTTATCTAATTTAAAAGGATTAAGGAGGATAATTTTAAATTGAAATTTGAGTTAGATAGTACTAGTTAATCACTTTAATATTTAAGAGGATCAATTGTCCCATTGAATAATTAGATTCAATATAAATCCAACTACAAACTCTAAATTATATTATGGTTTCAAGAATTGATTTTGATTCCTTTCAATGATATATGGAATATTAGTTTGGAAACCTGACAGCTGAATCTATTGTATAGAAATATTCTATATATCTAAATTATATTTTTCAAGATAATTTGATTAAAAAATATATAATTATAATCCTCTAGGAGAATCTACTAATGTTCCTCAAACTTCTCCAAATTTAATTATAAGGTTTGAGTCAATGAATTATTTTTTATTTTCTTTAAATGGTCGACTACATTCACATCAATGTGATAGTGAACATTTCAATGTGTATTTGAAATATTATAGAGATTTACTAGGGAAACTAACATTTAGAGATCCTGATATAAGAAATATTCTTAATAAATTAAATGAAATTATCTATCATTTTGTTTGGTAAAAAAAATAGTCACGAGTTTTGGAAATTTATCTTTTTTGAAATATTAAATTTGGGTCAAGATTTTAAGACATTTGATGAGATAGTTGGTTGAAATCATTAATGATAATATAATTTATTTTTTGTATGAAATGAAATTTGGTCATTTGGATATCTTGTGTTATTGATTATTATACAACATCTTTAAAATAAGACATTTCATCTTTAGAAAATTATTATTTTTAAACACACTTGTTCGAATATTTATTATACTCAAAACATTAATTAACTGCAATTATTTTTTATAAAATTAATTTTTATAGTATTTATTTCTATTCATTCAAGATTCCATAACAAATATCAATTTTTTAGAATATTATAAAAACAATTCATAATTTTGTGAACCATTAAATTTTTATTATTCTATTTTATTTTACATTATTTTTCATATCACAAATTGGCAGAGAAATTGGGTAAAATAATAATAATGAATTTTATATTACTCAATTTTTTACTGCATAATATAATATTTTACTATACATATGATTGGTAAATATCAACTATACTTTCTGTTATAATTTTTATTAAATGTTTTGAAAATTATTTTTTCATTTGTTCCTTAAATTTTTATTTTTTCTATATATTATATTACTTGTTCTGTGAACATAAAAATAGGGGATATTGTTTTGGAATGTATTTCCTTAACAATAATCTCTGAATATAATTTATTTTTTATGAAAAAAATACCCTTGTTTGTTTTATTGTTGAAGAAACCATGAATATTTTTCAGAAAAATATTAATTGATAATTTTATCTAATTTATGGGTTGAAATATTTATTTTTTTATTATAAATTTTTAGAATGTATTATAGAAATTTTATTCATCCCTTTTGTTTGTAGGTGTAACATATTTTTTGGTAACTCTATATTTTGATGAAAACATATGAATCATATATCTTACACTGTTGAAAAACTTTAATTCAAGATGCCTATGTTTGGAAGAGACCATTTTCCTATGGAATAAATATATGGTTTATAAACCATACATTTATAAACAGTTATATTTTGTTAACACTACTTTCAAATATTTTTCATGATTTGAAGGAACCCTATGTTTGACTATTCAATGGATGTGTTTTAAAATAATGATATTTTCCATTATTTCTCCAATGATCTTAATAAACATATATATACCATTAATGATTTTTATGACCTACTAAAATTACCATACTAAATAGATAAAATCATTCCTATTTATATGGGATGTTAAAATTCTCTTGAATGGTTTAAAATTTAAATGATTGTGATTTTTTAGGCGATATTATTGGATCATCTCAACCAAAGGAAACCCAAATTTATCATTTTAAATACCAAGAGTATTTTAATTTTAAAATGATAGTGAGACTTCATTATGGAATATAGTGTAGCATTTGAAGACAAGATATTGAACATCTCTATTAGTATGATAAAGATACAATTTACAGATAGTCGTGTTTCAATCATATATCAATTAAAACTCTTATTATTTTTACTACTTATATTTTTATATAGTTTTTGTATTGTAAGATGAATTGAAACAGGGAACTCCAATATGATATTCATTCAGAAAGACATTAATATTTGAATATTAATGTCTATTATTTATTTTTCTATTTTCATTATGATCAAGACTCAATTTAGTTAATCAAATCAATCTCTATTGATTTATTATATTATCAGATCTTCAAAATAATTCATTTGTAGAGTATTATATTATCAAACTAACTTGTATATTTAAGGTTCACTGTAAATGAACTGAAATTCTCTATAAAATAATTATTATAAATATTTAAAAATCTAGTACACAGTTGCTAAGGTCTTTTTATAACAGGACCTGTTTAGTTAAAACCATCAAGCTCCCTGAGGAAAAATTGGTTTATTATACTAGGGGATCCTTGTACCAAGAAACATTGTTTTTTTATTCTTATCTATTTAACTGAAGATTAACTCTATATAAGGAATAAAACATTTTATATATGAATAAAACATAAAGAAGTGAAAAATTTAGATTCGGTCTAAAATTCGCAAAAAGGCCCAATTCACCCCCTCTTGTGCATCATTTTATTATGTCGACATAATATGAATGTGTATTCTATCTATAGAGTTGTACTACATGCATCTATTTCATGTTTTTAGAATGTTTGAATTTAAGGAATCATTCCCTCAATTATGCTATGTAGTGGGGAGGTATGGTTTGTCAATACTCATTCTTGGTAGGTTATATGTGATTCTAGACCTAGTGATGGGAAATTTGGAGATGTGGTAAGACTACTCATTTTTAACAAAATGAGAATATAAATATACCATTTCCATAAATTCTTGTGTTTCTTTTGAGAATATATGTTATTGGGATCACTAAACCTCTATCTATAGGTTTATCCGACTCTATTATTCAATTACATAACCCTTTATTGTTTGGGGTGTCCTATTTGGTATACATATGATCACCTCTACATGGGATATTCTAACATGTTTTGTGACTTATTAAGATGACCTAAAGATTGTAAGTGACCTCAGTTAACTGAGTATTAGAGGAGAATAACTGTATATAGAGGTAATATATTTTTTTGGTTGTCAGCCACATATATTTTAAGTCATTAATTTTTAATTTTTCACATTATCCATAGATGTCATGATGGTCTCTCATTTCTCATTAGTTATGTAATTTCCCTAAATTAACTGTGTGTTTCCTTATAGTAAATTGATTTATTTTATAATATTTGTTGTATAAATTTATAACTCTCTAAATGTTTCTGTAATTTGTTATATATAAAAACAGATTCATAGTGTTTTTTGGGTGTGTGAATATATTTATCAGTCTGAGGAGTTATATTTCAAATATAGTTCTACACAACATTTTTGTCCATCCCTTAACCTATTAGAGGAAATTTTATTGTGTAACCCTCAACTTAATGTTCGAATAAGTGGGGTATTTCTGGGTCAGGTAATGATAGATGGGTGTTAAAGGTGGTTTGACCTCAGTTTGGTGTTTGGAGTTGTACATGTCAGGATCATTGGTTTGTGAAATTAGGGTAATAATGTTATTGTGTCCAATTTTTTTCCCTCAGGATATAAAAACTAATAATGGTGTGTCGGTCAATGTGTAAATTTAACATGACTCTAAACACCCTCTGGTCAACTCAATATACCCAATGGATAGTTTTAGGGAATACAATGCTGCATGGAATATATAGGATTGAGTCTTTTTAATTTTATATCCATATTGAGAGATATCTCTAGATATTTTCATCCAACTATTGTACATGTTATTAACAATTCAAATTCATGTATAATAATATAAATCTATGATAATAATACTATTTCATGAAAATTATTAGTTGAGCGATGATACCATATTTCATGGACATATTCATAAGATATTCCCATTAAGAAATTATAGAGCCTTTCTTCTTCCTGATGGAAAGCGTTCATGTTAATTTACTGTGGTTCTCGTGGATGACTGAATGTGGGTTGGAAGAAATAAAGATTCAAAAGGTCATAATGACAAGGGAAATTAGAATAAAAAATTTCATTATTTCTATCAATATATATAACTTATGATTTATGGAGATCTTGAATAATATGAAGTGGGTGGTTCACTAGATGATGTAGTCTAAGTTTTTACAGTAATTAAATCCCAACCCATCAGAGGGATTCACTTGAGACTAGAATTACACATGAAGTAATACATTACTAGTTGGGTCTGATCTTTCAGATCCATAGAGGGATATTTTTTCAAGGAAAACATTTAGAATTTATTAACTGATGTGTATTAAAATTACATTTTTATCATTTTTTCGATTCCAATTCTTCTAATGTTATAGAATGAGGTATTTCAATTTATGAGTATATCCTGAGGCCCATTGATATGACACACTACTCCTTGGATTTGGTGTAAGTTGGATTATGCTTGGTATATAGGCTTCTTAAAGGGATTCAAATACACCTATTTTAAACCACATAATTCTTCAGTATTCTGACTTATGATGTATTACAAGGGCATGTTTTTTTGTTAAGAAATTTCTAGAAGGGGTAAATATTTCATATGGAGCTAGATATAAAAACTATGGGGATGGTTCATATTTAGTTGCAATCATGAATTAATAATCAGGGTCTCTGTGTAGGATTTATACTCATTCTTGAACTAAAAAAAATTTGATATACATCCTCGGTTTTGTGTAGATAGTGCAGTCATATGGGAGAGGGACGCTGATATGCCAATTGTGGGTAAGACCACTTTTTGCATAATTTTATAATGTTATATATAGAAAATGGTGGAAATGTAGTGTAGGGACCTCCCTGATAGAGGTAGAAACAAGATAAATTATCTCCTATGTGTATTAAGGGTTCCCCCCAAGAAGGTTTTTTGATAGAAGAGTAAGTGGACCATTATAGAGAGTATTTTTTGGTGGAGGATGATTTTAAGACCAAATCCCACACCCAAAATTCGGTGTCCCACAAAAGAATCAGAGATATAGATGTTTATAGAATGTCTAGTTACATGTTGTGGATGGATATGTTCAATCTACAGATGAGTTGATTTGATTTATTATATAAATCTTCTCTACACTATCTCTATTACTATTTTTAATAGGAACAAGTCATTATTTCTTCTCCATATCACTTATGTTAGATATTAAGCTTCAATTAGAATATTTTTCCCATTATGTATGTATAGGGGTTCTAATAAATAGTGATTCTTCTATGTCACATATGTTTTGTAACTATGAGTTGGCACATACTACTAATATATTTTCATTTGACCTCCTGGTAGTTGCCGGGAAACCATAATATTTTTTTTGTGTATAGAATTGTTATTAGAAGTGCACACCCAATTAGACAGTATTTTCATGAGAGTTATATTTATGCTTGTATATGTTATGCTATTCTACATAACGATTTAGAGTGATACTATGGATGATTGAGTTGGTCTAGAAAGAAAAACATCTAGAACACATCACCTATCAGTGGTTATGTTTATTCCTTGGTGTAGCGAGGTTTTTGGGAATATGGCATCTAGTATGATGGGTAGACATGTGTGTTTAATTCCAGAATATGTATTGATACTAAATCCAATGCGATATATTCAATTAAATATCATCTTTCATATAGGTACTTTATTGATTTGTTTTTAGCTCTGTGATCTGACAATGTAGTTGGAAGAATAAGAAAGGTAATATAACACTAAGTGTGATGCCCTGGGTAGAATTTGTATTGGTAGAGAGAAAATAGATTGTGATTTTTTTTATTTTCATTTATTTCCATCACATGAACAAGGTGATGATCAAGAAAAATTACCACTTGATGAAGACTAATGACCTTTTTAACCAGGTGGAAGGTTTGAGATGATTTTTAAATAATGATCTAAGGGTCGGGTTTCATATATTATAGTTCCATGAGGTTGATATTATAATGATACAATGACAATGATTCTATAAGAACTATGAGTTCTTATTGATTCCTTTCAGTGTAAATAACCCCCTTCTACTTTCACAGATTTTATAATCCATATATTATATCCATACATGTATGGATTAGTAATTTTCTTTATTTATTACATTATCATATAATATTCTTATAAGGAGGTGTCTATAGATCATTTGAGGATGCTCCTAGAGTTACATTGGAAGAACAAACTTTTTGGTATGTTATCAAAGTGTTGATTTTGGATCAATGAAGTTCACTTTATATTTCATGTCTTTAAAAAGTATGGTGTAGCTATGGATCTATTTTTGATTGATGCATTGCTCACATGGGATCCACCCAAGAGCATATTAGAGGTAATGAGATTCATGATTAAGGACGGTACACTCAAATGATCAAGGATTAATTTCCAAGGATTATATCCCCTTTATATTTTTTTTCACTAAAAGGGAAGTAATTTTCCTTGACTATATAGTGTCATTCCACTTTTCATTGTTTAAGAAGAAGTTGAAATATGTTATTACATTGAGGCTACCAATGGTATGTGTGCAGTAAGTGTCATTTTGTGATGATGATAGGGCTAGTCTCTGATGTGATTTGATGAAAAGAAAGAAATTGTTCACTTATAGGTCATGCATGTTGATACACCA
This sequence comes from Viscum album, assembly GCA_963277665.1. Lineage (NCBI taxonomy): Eukaryota > Viridiplantae > Streptophyta > Magnoliopsida > Santalales > Viscaceae > Viscum > Viscum album. The sequence continues at coordinate 856,440,380 of OY728157.1, read as the reverse complement.
TGAGATGAATTATGAAAAAAAACATATAGTTTTTAGAGGAAGTATTCACCCTAAAGATATTGATGAATTATCCTCTAGAAGAGCGATCTATTTTTCTAACTCGTTCACCAGTGTCACTAGTATATATTCAATAAGATATAACATAACATAAGATAGAGGTGTTGGTTGGATATTATATAAGAAAATGGCTTTGATATATTAAAAAATCCATGGATGAAAAATGATGCGGGAGAGGCCCTTACCTGGAAATCCCATTCTCATTTGGTGGAAGAGGTGTTAGAGTAGCTATAAATAAAGAATCTGACCATGGTGGATGATTTAGTTTCATGTTAACTAGTGTATATGGTGTTAATCCCCCTCTTATTCAATGTGTGGGAAAATATCATTTGGTAGTTTTCAAATGTGATGTTTTACATGAATTAAAGTCTTTATGAGATTCATTATATGTATTTTTTATGGCGGGGATTATGTTTTCTTTTTTAATGATGAATGCTATTTTCAATCGCATTTCATGAGTAGGTGTTGTAAGAGTTTCATACCACACCCTTGGTTAGGAATCAGAGTTTGGGAAATATTTTCAAGTGCCTTCATACCTATTTTTTTTGGTTTTTCATAATGAACAATGTTTCCAGTTTTTTTCAGTGTCGCACATGTTAGAAGGTAATAGTTTAAAACCCACATCCATTAGGTTCGAATAAACCCCTAAAGATTCTCTAATAGAAGTGGGATATCATATAAATATATTATTTAATAGTGATTCCTTGTATAGTGAGGATCCATCATGATATCTGGGTGATTTTTGACCAATATATAAAGGCATAACTCTTTAATTCCATCATGGACAAGAGTTAGTTTGGGAGTTGAGGTTGTTATAAGTGGATGTGATCATATAGATTCATCAGGAATTGACTAAAATAGTATTCATCAATGATTTTTTTATAAAATGAGTGTGGAGTGACTTATATGATTTTTTCAGGATATAGTTATGGATGAGCACAGTGTCTAACCCCTATATGGATGGGTAGACTGTGCGTATCATCAAGGTGTTAGAAGACATGTTGAGAACCTATGTGTTAGACATCCGACAGAGTTGGGAGGATCACCATCCATTTATAATTTCTTATTACAAAACGGTTATAACATTATTATTAGAATGGAACATCTCAAGGTCCTATATATGAGACCATTCATGTTATGCTTTTACAGTATTTAGATCAGAGATATGATTTATTTTTTCTCGAACTATTGCGGGGAACAGAAGAGAATGTTTATGTTATAGGAGAATATATGAGGACTACATAGAGTATATATAAATTTTATTCAAAACAACATTATATGGATTTAGATTTTGATAAGTTAGAACATGTTTTCTAAATCCTATCAACACGATGAGGAATTTGGAGATCTATTCGAGAAGACAAGTTATACCAATGGTTTATCTGTATGTTACATATAACATAGAGAATTAGAAAATATTATTACAACCTTACCATACACCCATAGTTGGATGAAGTGCATGAAATATTCAATTTTTTTATATTGTGAGATACATGCATTGTCATATCAATGTTATTGAATGGGGTGATATGGATGTCATGGACAAGTTAACTTTCTTAGAGTACCTAATGTTGATCATGGATCAACATGATATGATCCAATTTGGTTGGATAATTCTTCTCTTTTGACTACATTGGAGGCATAGAAGTGTATAAGATATCTACTAAGATGTTAATATACATATGTAGGCATAGTTCACCCATCCATTTCTGTAGCTTCTTCTTTCTGGGGGAAAATATTTGAAAGAGTAGAGAATTTAAAGACTCTGGTTTCTATAATCTAATAAATTGAATATATATATATAAATTATTCCATGTATTTTTCTGTGTGTTTTGGGGGGAATATGACAACATAAATAAATATATTAAAAAATATTAATATATATTAAATCAATTACACACATATGTTTTGAATAATTTTTTTTATTAATTTGGAATTTGGAATAGAAATATGATACTAATGTGGTTTATAAAATGAGGGTTTTAACCTTGTTATGACATAAGGTTGGTCTGTATAACAAATTTTGTAAGAACCCAGACCTTCTTTTCAGGCAAGTTTTCCTTTTGTAGTCGTTTTTGGGAAAAAGTGGTTTTTTGGGAGGTTGTGCAAGGGAGCACGGTTGGTGCACAGTCAGAACAAACCATGCAGCCAACCTAGGAAGTCATGCCCCCTTGACAATGGGTTCCGCACGGGCTGAGTATGGTTTGTCAAACCATGCAGGAAAGTCGTGCGAAGTCCCTGGATGAGATAGTGGAAACCACACGGTTAGCACACAGTTTTCCAAACCTTTTGGGGTAACCATGCAACCACTTAAAGTTAGGGTTTTTAAGCCCCTAGCCACTCGGGATTTCCCATTCCTCCACCATTCATCCTCCCACTCGTGGCTCAGGTGGGAATTGCAATTTTTAGAGGTTGCAGGAGTTCCTTAGCTCATTTTGGAGGCAAATCAAAGGGGTTTCCTGGCGGATCGAAGGTGTTTCTCCTCGGGTAAGTCCCTCTTTTGGTTCTTTGAGTTCTTGTTTAGGGTTAGCTCTCTCTCTCTATCAATCTCTCTCTCTTAGTTTCCTAGATCTACAAGGGTTACATGTAGATCCGGGTTTTTTTTGCCTTTGTGTGTTTAAGGTTGATCTTTTTGGATTTAGGAAAGGGTTTTAAGGATGTTTTGAGGAGGCGTTCACCCAGTTTGGGGTGTGTTTTGGAAAAGGGTCGATTTTTACAAACCCTAAAAGATAGGTAGGTGGTTTGTGCCTTTTGGTTTATGGTCTTTTAATTGTATGTGAACAATCACCAATACACATGAATGGGGTATTTTTCATTTACTGTTTTTAACTCTGTTAATTACCTGCTTTGCTGGTGTGTGCGAGTAAAGGTTATTTGTATGTGAATAGGGTTGATTGTTATGGTTTGTAGGTGTTGTACATGCATGATCTGTTTATGACTGTTTGGTTTTGCTTAGACTGTTAGGCTGCTTTTTTTGTTTCCCATTCCTAGTATTGTAGGATGGTGTGATCTTGTTTATCTGACATGTTGATAGGCTATAGATTGCTATCCAAGTATTTCTTGAGGTTTACTTTGGCCAATACACGTTGCTATACTTTTTTTGACTTACACAGGGCCGTGAGAACCTGGTGTAACAGACCATATGGAGAATGATCGTAAGGGCTTCTCCAAAGTGTCTTATAATTTATGATACAATAAAATAGGCGGAATTGACATTGAGTGCTTCCCTAGAGAGTCTGTAGTTCCTCGACACCGACTATAGAGGGAATGTGACATATGTTCTTCCTTAGAGAACCTATAGAAACGATATGAGACTGTAGGGGGAATTGACAGCGAGTTCTTCCTCAGAGAGACTATGCTTAAGTTGAAACAGAGGGGTTAGACTGAGTGTACTACCCAGAGGGTCATTTGTACTTGATAGGTAGGACTAGAGGGGATAGACTGTGGGAACTTTCCAGAGGGTTACCTGTTTTTTAGCTTCTTTCTTGTGTTGCTAGGTATGACCATAGGGGATAGGCTGTGGGTACTCTCCAGAGGGTTACATGTTTATGTTTTTCTTCTGGGATAGTTTTTTCTTGATATTGAAACTATGGATTTTTTACTATTGAGTACTTTCCTTTTTACTGCATTCTATACTTTTACATGCCATATATTCACTGACTGTTAGGCACAGATCTCGTGGTGGTTTCCTACTGAGATTTAGTATCACACCCTATTTGGGACATGATTTTGGGCCCAAACTGATTATATTTCTCCATGTATATACAAGGTAAAACATCCTTATACTTTAGGTACTTGACATGTTATGGATCTGGAGAGCATGTGACCAAGCATAGGCTTGAGATACTGATAAGTTGTTATATGTTTCTTTTTTACTTGGGTTTAGTACTGTTTCTATTCATTATTGTGACTTGTTTGGCTATTTTCGAAGACATATGTATCATGCATCATTATATATATCTGTGTGTGTGTGTGTGTGCTCCAATTGTTTATTATTATAGTCTTCCACTATTTACCATTGTTGGAAATTTACTGCTTCCTCTATTGTATATTTTATTTCTCTTCTACTGTGTTACTCTGCCAATGAGGGCACAGTTTCCACCCTATCACACCCAAGACCCTTGCTACTAGTTGAAAGCCTCTGGCGTTCAGGGAAATGTGCTTGAGGTCATGTGACCAACCGGGTACGGGGCGCCTCTGGGTGGCTTCTGGAATTTGGACGTTACAAATTCCATGGAATCCAATTTATGGAGAACAAACTAAATAAATTAAATATTAATTTTATATTACTTTAATTTTATTTTACCTAGAACTCTACTCTATATAATGATTGTTTTGTAAAATATAGATGGTCATCCACCTATCCATGATATATTAGGGAGAATGAGGATGCGAGCATTATTTTCCTTTTCATGCTGGAGAACATGGATATAAAATGGGTGATCAGGGGCATTCGTGAGATAAATGAAAAATGAAGTAGGATCATCTTCATCACCAAGGGAGGAAATTTTCATAACTAGTTATCGACCCATTCAGGATGTAAGGATCGTTATTTTTTTTATTTCATCCATTTGACTAATTCTATAATACTTTATTTCGTATCTTCTAATTTAAAATGATCTTCATTCTTTCCATGGGCATAGTATTGATTGGTACTATTTTACCTATATATATATTATGTTTATGTATTCCACACAACTGGATTAAATTATTTATTATCCCAGGATGAGATCAGAGCAGTCCATGATAATATTACATCATTTATATTCATTATTCCACCATATTTATTCATGTTCATCTTAATTAGATCATGAGGTTAGCTGTTTAAAGTTTCCAGGATGTAGTCGAGTGCGATTGAATCTCCAGATTAATGATTGAGGAATAAATGAAATAGGGGTATGTTTTTTTGCAAATGGATCAAGATTGTTATGTGGATTCAGGATAATTCTCCTTGGGTTGGGATTCCATCATTTAAGGGAGGCATGATGGCTACCACACAAGTGATTAGTGTATTTATTTTTGGTTATCCGTTGTAGTAACTCAAATGTAAATATATAATTTTCTTCATTTATCATAGATTATAGAGGTCATAAACATGAATGCAGTGGGAATAGAATATTTTAAATTCCCATAAAGATATTATTAACTATCTATGAAAAATTAAACCATAAATCATGTATCCTAAAGGAACACACAATGTGTATTTCGGATTCTAATTGTAGATATTGTATCAACCTTAGATAAATATCACATTCCATGTTGATTATCCCATATTCCATGTGATCTGACACGAGTGTCCAGGATATGTACCAAGGGAAGACGATCAACACCAAGGGAGTAGAATCACGTAGTGTCACCCTCATGACATTCCATTAGAGGTAAACAATAAGATAAACCATGTTTTGAGAGAAGATTCCTAATACCATGGGTGAGAATAAACTCAATTTTACTTATTGGACATTTGGAATAAACCCACACTATTTCAATCTCCATGTCTAGTTGAAGACACATCTTGGAGTCCAGGAGAAGAAAAACATAATGTGAACAAAACATTATTTACTTTTCCAAGAAACTTATACATTTTGTTTCACCTTCATAAAAACATATATTTAGTCACAAGAAGATACTATAATTATTAGTTTTCAATGTTGAATATTATAATGGACATCTTATTTGAATTAGAGGTATAATATGAGGTGATGAATGTAAGATGCTTCTTTTAGTGACGCAATGGTAATGGATGTGATTAGGTGTGGTCATATATGTTTTAGTTGGTTCAATATTCCACTCTATCAATAGTTTTTTGGTAAACCATATCATTTTTAAATTTATAGATAGAATTCACCCACATTACAAGGAGAAATTTTCCTCCCTCTTCGGATTGGTAATCCCTGCCTTGAGCTTAGGAAGAGAGAAATCCCTCCAATTGAGTAGTTCCCCCTAAACTATTCCATGTAGTGTCATGATGAGAGTCCTCCATAGAAATTATTAATAGACTATGCTTGATTATTAGATTAATTATGGGACCTTTGGAAATATGGGAATACACATTATTCTTAACTGATTTTTGAATTATAGACCCCTAATCTCTATTCACTTGGCTTCCACATGAGCATACAAATTTACTTGTTCACGTTCACAATTTTATTGGTTTGATCTTATAGTCTTATTAAATTTCATACCTCTATGCTTTTTGGGAATGTTACATGGGATATATGTACCCACCCCTGCATGGGTTATGCCAGTACACATTGTGACTTATATAGAATATATATAGATTCATGGTGATATAGATGGAACTTATATATGTGATGCATTGCTGTAATTTGATAAGAAACCATTATTCGGTGGTAATTTATTGATATTATGAGTCAGGAACTCTGTTGTTTTTAATTATTGGAGAATTTTTTAGGTTGGAACCTCATTTTTGGTTTGATGTGTATTTTTCTCTTTATATATTGTTTATATCATTGATATAATTGGATGTATTTCAAATATTTTATTGCATGATTGGATTGCACACTAGATATTATAGATGTTTATTATAATTTTGAAATGATTAATGGATATGGATCCATGTTTGAAGATATGAAAATTTGGAGAAGGTATCTATTTTAATTTTTATTCCTCCTCACATATATTTTTCCCCTACATATATTTTTTGTTCCTGATGTGTCACCCTTGGCATACTGCTAGCCCTTGTGGGGTCCAAGTGTGTCGGGTTCTAACAAAAAGGATTGGTCATATGAATAAAAAACTATAACACAAATAATAATGTAAATGTTATGTATATAAATGATATTAATAAAATTATATTATTGACCATACAAAATTTTTTAATGAGGTTAATAATAAAAAAACAATATAGTTGATAGTACTCAAAACAAGAACATGAATTTTTTTATTAAAGTCTCCTTGAAAAGTAAGTCCTTATGATAACTAATGTTTAAATAAATAATTTTATTATGAAATTGGGATCTTTTTGAAGAGTAATTTTAAAATTTTTAAGGTTAATGTTTATGTGTAAGTGATTCATTAATAGGTGGTGTTGTTATGATTTTCTATGTGATGAGAAGTGTAGTTTTTGGAAAAACTCATTGAATTTCAATAATTTAATTTTAGTAATAAATGTTCGAGGTATAAAAAGTGTAAAAAATGAATACTTTTATGGGGTTATGATGGAGACACCTCAATCATACACTAATATACATGTTTATAAATTTTCTTATAAATTCTTATATTTTAAAGAACCTTTTACTTTTTGAAATTTTCAATTATGTAACTAATTGTTTTTCCATAGATGTTAAATATAATGAAATAGATTAAAATTTACATAATAATATAACTTATACTATTCTCATTATAAAATGGTAACCATTTTATAAAATAAAATATATCTCGATATGAATATTTGATTTTTATAAATAAATACTTAAATGTGTAAAAAAATATCATGGAAATAAAATTTATATTATTTAAATTTATATATAAGTTAAAATTATTGTTGATAAAGATTTTATTTATAAAAAATTAAATTATTATAAAATAATAATGAGAATCATGCTTCTATTAAAGGCACAAATTCAAACTCTATTGAGAAACAATTGATTCATTGAAAATACTGAAAAGGTTTTTATATTAATATGAAATTTTAATTAGTTATGAAAATTGTTTTCAATGGTATTCAATGGCCAATGAAAATTAAATGAATAATTTTATTCATAACACATATTTTCAATTCCATTAAATGCTTTATTATTTTCTGGGAAATTAATTTTTTATAATAATAAAATAAAAGATACATGTTTCATGAAAACCGTATTTGTTGACTAAAAACCAACATTTTCATAAATTCTTTGTAATTAAAAATAAATCAATTTTTAAATGAAGAAAATAAAATTGATGATGGTTTTTGTTAATTTCAAATTATATAATTTTTAAATTAATTTTTACAACATATTCATATAGTATAACGGAAAAACTACTTTAATTTGAAAAAGGAATTTTCAAATTGTTACTCTTTTGATTCTCATGTCATCTCATCAACCAATTTTTTTTTGATATCCTATTATTAATATCCAACATAAAATTTTAGTATATATATATTAGCATATAAATTTTTTTATTGAATAAAAGAGATTTTCAGGAATAATTCAAATTTAAAGTATCCTATTTTATCAATATATATATTTATTAAAGAAGTTACCCAGATTTACTAATTACATTTAAATGAATAGTTTTTAATTTGTTATAAAAACTATTTATATTTTTTCTATATGTATAATTGTTTTATTTAGGTTCAGTGTTTCGTGGGGGTGAAGTAGATAGAACAAAATTAAAAATTTTATGGTAATCACATATTAGAATTTGATGGTGTTACAGGTGTTTTTTCAGTACACAACTATCACTAAATAAGTGAAATGAATATATAATATGAAGGATTTAATTTAATATAAAATACATACACAAAAGTACATAATAATTAATGAACATCATTGTTGGACTAACAAATATAACAATTTTCAATATTTTCTCATTCAATAATTGGAATATATTAAATTATTTGAATCCCTTAATGTAATTTCATATAGATAAATGGTTATATGGATATGTTAATTGTTCTCCAATCAATTTTTTTATGGAATCTAGGTGAACAAACATCAATCAATATAAATCAATATAGGGTGTTTATATAGTAAATACATTGGAAGGAAAATAATGCATATTAATGAGGTTGGTTTAACCAGACTAAGGTAGTGATGAATTAATTATGTTTTACAATATATCATTAAATAATACATCATGAAAAATAATATTAATTTTATCATTTTAATAATATAATGTTTTAGAAATAATATATATTAATAGATAATGGCATAGATGAAAATAAATTTCTAGGAAGGTGGGAAAAATAACATTGGAATATATCAATATGCAAGACTATTTAAGAGTATTTAAATTAGAATATTTTTTTAAAAAAATAATGAGATATGTAATTTCATTTAGACAATAGAAAATTGTAGAAAAAACTCTTCATATAAATTAATAATTTTAGTAGATTGACATCCTCAAATTAAGAACATTAAAAACAGATAATTTTCATATAATGAAGAAAAATACCCATGCCAAAAATGATAAATATAATATTAAATCATTTAAATGTTCATTAAGTAGAATATAATATTAATATATTATTGTGGAATAAATTATAAAATTATCAAACAATCCAATGAATACATTTGAGGGAAAAGGGAGATTCTCAATAAATAACATAGAGATATTTTCATTACTAAGGGTAAATAACTGTCCAGTGGAGGAAACAAATTATATAAGAAAAGAAAAACATTATGAATGAATATATAATAATAAAATTACATGTATTTCATTGATATAAGTATTCAAATTCCCCATATAGACTGTCATTAAATATAAATATCCATTTTTTAAAAGCGATAGGTAATGAAAACTGCATAGTATTTATGGTATACAAATCAATGGAACATTGAAAGATGTTCTAGAAATAAAATTAAAATAAATATATAAGATTTTATAAATGAAATTAGTATTTTAGTGAATACACTATATAAAATATATAGTGTTCCGAAATATGAAATAAGTATGTTGAAATTTTTTTATGACCAATAAACCATTACAATCTTAGAATCATTCAAATCACAACCCCATTGAACAATATGATATGACATAAAACATTATATACCATTTAATTATTATTTAACCATGATAAAAAAATATTAAACAAGTATTAGAAACAATAATCCAAATAGAACATTTAGTATAGAAACAAATATGTCTGAAGGGGTTAAAATTTGGGACAAGTAACACTAACTATAATTCATTAATTCTATTAATGGTCTTGAATATCCTGTATAATAAAAATATATACCATAATATCCAATTTAGAAACTATATAAATATATATATATAAATTTATAAACATAATTTATAATTATTTTCTACATATTTTTCAGTTATTTATTATTTGTTTCAATATGAGTTGTGAGTAATCATTATCATTTTGAACTAGTTATGTAAAAACAGTTTATTATTCATTATTCCCCCCATATTCATCATCCATAGAATATATGTTGTTCTTTAATTTATTTTTTATAATTATTTGTTAATTTAAAACTTCATTTTAATATTTTTTTTCGTCATCTCTAAATAAAAAATTAACAATTAATCTTTTTGGAGGATTTTTCATGATGAGAATTTTTTATGGTAATTAATGAGAATAATATTAATGTTACGAGTAAAAAATATATTTATTATCTTATATACATAATATTTTATATTAATTATTCTATCATAGTTATGGATTGTACAATTTTATATAATTGTTCTATTAGTTTGTTAGACCGAACCAAACATGAATATATGTTTATTAATAGATGATTATGATTTTGAATGTTGTTTATATATGAAATATTATAATTATTATAGAATAATAATGATGATAGTTTGATATATTAATTTTTTTTTCAGTGATATATGAGGTGGTTTTAAAAATTGATAATGAAACTAAATGAAAGATGAGATATGTTACATTGTGGATGTGGTTGTCCACAAAACTCAAGGTTAATATTTTAATTTAAAAAACATGATAATGAAAGGAGGTGATTTTTAAATTTCCTATTTTTAATTATTATTATTTTAAAAAATCTAAATTTCTTATTCAGTTTCACCATTACAACTAGATAAGATTGATGGTGTTGAAAAATGGATGTTACTACTTCATGGAGGATGTATTACAAACAATGTATGAATTAATTATTAGTTTTCATAATAGGAATGGGGGATGGTGGATCAAAAATATAACCTTAGAGTAATAAAATTAATTATAAAAACAATAGTATGTTTAATATATATTAAATAAAAAATTATATTTTGGATAGTAAGAACTAGTAGAAAATATGTTTAGGAGCATAAATCACACTGAGGACATTACAGTTCCCTAGGAAGATTCCTTGAAAAAGTATTAAATTGGACAATATATATTGTAAAAATACTACGTGAAAAAGAAGAAGTCTCTATTGTAACGAATAAGGTAGTATTTTAAAAGGAAACAGGAATTGTTTAGTGGTATTGAATGGTTTATAAAGATCAAATCTTCATTCAATAACTAATTTATTTAAATAATAATTAAATTTAATAAGATCCCAATGATCATTCCATCTAAATAATTTATTGAATTTTTTCTAAACACTTATATAATAAAAGAATATATTACATGTAAAAACAAAATATTAGTATTAATTTCCTAAATTATAAGTCATAAAAACGTTTTATTTTCTATAAACATCCTTATGATTATCATATTAATAACATTGTTATCACACACATCCAAAAGCCTTATAGAAAAAATTTAAAATTGAGGGATCAATAGGAAAATTGTATTTAGAACCATATAAAAAGAAAAAAGAAAGAAATAAACTTGTTAGTAAATTTTAGAATAATGATTTTATAAAAGTGATTTTTACTTTAACAAAATTAACTTTGGTCTCAAATCATAATTAATTTACTCATGAAATTAGATTATCTATTAAAATATTTTTATAAAACATTTATAAATAGATAAATAAAAAATATTTTTTTGGTGGTTTCAAAAAAATATTAGATCCCCTAAAAAATATTTCCAATAAAACATAAAATTTTACATGAAAGGTTATAATCCATCATTTTAAAATTAAATATCATTAGATTAATTTTTGAAATAATTTTTTTTTCAATGAATAATAATTAGAAAGGATTGAAAATTCATATAGGTTTCTTGGGACATAATATTTATATAAATATTATAAGAACCCTTAAAAGTATAATAACCAAGAATAATCACTACTAATTCATATTATAACTATATCAAGATTAGCCATCATAATGATATATGTAAATATCACCCATAATAAAGAGCAATATCGAGCTCAAATGTCATCATAAAAAATGTACACCAAACATAAAATGTGTGAAACACATTATATCAGATATTTAAATCACTAAAATAATTAAAATATCGTTTCAAATAATTAAGTAGTCAATTTTAGGATTTTGATTTCTCCATTTTCTTTAAAATAATATTTTGAAAAGTAAAAAAGGCATAATAAATGGAACACATGAAATTTTCAAATAAAAAATAAATATTACAATGAAATCAAAATATCAAATATTTTTTTGGTAGTGGAAAAATATATTAATGTTATATATGATCAAATAAAACATACCTTTATCCATTGTAAATTACATTCTAAATGTTTTATAAAAAATGTGACAAATTATTCCATTTGAAAATATCACGTATGTTCTTGGTATTCTGAAATAATAAACAGATGATAATTATTTACTTTTGGAATATAATTTTATATTTATATTAATAATTTTGTAGTCATATTAATATTATATACAATTACATAAATAGTTGATTGATGTCATATTTTTTTTGACGACATTCAACTCATATGTCAACAAGGAATTTACAATGTTGAAGTTGGTCTAAGAGATCATTTTTCATCATCTCCTGAATAATAATCATGAAATAATTATCATTTTTAAAGATAAATTAGAAATTTAAAATAAAAAAAGAATGATTATTATGAAAATTGATCTAAATTTCAATCATAGAGAAGGTGGGTTGTATGATGCATGCTAATCGTAGAGTGGGAAATCCCAAATTTCAATCACATGGCTGTAAAAAGGATGATAGGGTTCATCAAACATGAGGAGCATTAGAGTTGTTCGACTAATAATATAATTATCCAAAAATATTTAAAAAATATTATATAATATATAATATGATAAATGGTTGGGTTTTCATTACATTATAAAATATTGAAATGAATAAAAATATGAAAAATTACACTAAAATATTATTCAAGGATAAACATAATGTGTTAATAAAGAAATAAATTTTTCCTCGATTTGGTTAGGGGTCCCATCATTTTTCCATATTATTTGATAAATTTATATTAGTTAATGTAATCATGAAATATCTTGATTATGTTATACAATTTTTATAGAAATTTTGAAATATCTAATGCCTTAAATAGTATAACATCCAACACTTAAATTAATCAAGGTTGATGGAAAACCTTAGTTGAAGGTGTGACATCTTCTAGGACCCGACTTAGTTTCATTACACATAAACCATTGATTGTAAAAATTCCATCATTTTAAGAGATACAAAATGAAGAGAGGTAAAATAAATTAACCAAAATAATAGAATTTTATTCTAGTTTCATGTTAGGGTGGAAAATCATTATTCGTGTGCATTCTAGTCACACGTACCACAATAATAATATAATCATTAAAAAAATTAAATAACACCTTGACCTCATATGGGACACACCTTATGCCAGGCCTTCATTGTTGAGGGTAAGTGATCACATGGTAAAAAAATAAGATAATAATAATATAAGAGAAAATAAAAAAAAATAATAGAGAGAGTGTGTGAGAAAAATAATAATAATAATACGAAATGAAAATAGTATAAATATTTAAAATATATATAGAATGTTATAATAAGATAATAATGACAAATAAAAATAAAAATCAAAATAATATTGATAAAAAAAAGAAGATGGGTGGAATGAAATGCGTATAAACCTGAAAATTAAAATTATTGAAATAATTTTTATAGAATAAATCATTAAAATTTTATATAATGAAAATATTATTCGTACATAATAAAATAAAGATAAAATTAAGGAATAATACAATGAAATTGGATTTGGATGAGCCACAAGTAGGTGGCTTCTCATCCAATGGATATAGACTGCTATCATCCAGTGGGAAGTTCCTCTTTTTATAAAGGCGGGGAGGACATCCTTCATCCTCAGAAAGACCTAAATGTCATGAATACCTCAGAGATATTCAATGATATACCCGATAATCTATTTTATTGATAATTTGGCATGGAATAAATCTATGTGAGGAAATATGGATTCATCCTCTTCTATAATTCCTGGGTTTATATCGGTGATTTAATATCGATGTGAGTCTTCGGGGATGTGGATTTCACAGAAAAGGAACTCTATAGAAAAATAATTGTGAGCTCCTCTATCCATACCCTATGGACTTTAAAATTTTTAAACGGATCTTGAAATGAGGTACATTTGTGTAGGCTGAGGTTTAAGAGGTGATTCATCATATTCTCATGTCTCTGTATGGTGTTGGAGATCGAGTAAGAGCCATATAAGTCGAAAACATGGATTATTTAACGAAATTGTAGTAGTCGAGGTAATTGAAGATGAATGTGGAAGTATTAGAGAACAAAAAAGATTGTGTAATGATCAAATGTCTAATGGTGGGGTTCTTTGTTAAAAAAAGAATAAACTGTAACACATTGAGTGATTCCCATATATAAATTAACCACATGGGGGATGAAAATTTATAAAGAAATTATTCTGGTAAAATGCTAAAAATATCACAATGTGGATGGACTCTCACATCACATCACAAACATACAAGTTTAGAACCATATATATACAACCCATGAGGGTTATAGTCCACCTTTACTCTCCACTAGATTTTCCAATAATGGTATACCTATATAATTTGAAATCCATAGGCTCACTACACATGTACCATGTTGGCTCTCTCAGTGGAATCCATGTATAGCCGACCCATGAGGATTTATAAGTGACTTGGACTAACTTATTTAAGGGATATCTAAGGCATGATAATTTTTTTTAAAACTAGAAAAATAAGCATTAAACATTGATAAATTTCAACACATAGGAAATATACAAGCTTAATAAATAAAATTAAATCACAAAAAATTATTTTTTAATTTCAAACCAACATTACTTTTAATTTCATAATTACCCCAACTTACTAAAAAAATTCTATTATGTGGGTCTTTAAATTAAAAATTCCTTTAAAACATTTGAAAATTGTTTAAAAATATACACAAAAAATGAGTGTGTCAAATACCACCATGCATAAACAATTCTTTCTGCTGTGTATAAAATTTCAACATTTATAATTAGGGGGACCACTATTACTATTATTCAAATTCCAATGTAATAAAATAAAACAATTATCAATGTAAAAAGTAATTTTCAAAACCACACATACATTTTCTATTAAATTTTACATTTTTAAAGAAATAATCAATTTATGTATTTTAATTTCTACCTTTTGAAAATGATTTATCATATTTTCTAATTTATTCAGGTTCCTTACTTGATTATTATTAAACATAGAAAATTATAATCTACCTCACATTGGATTATTTTCTGTCATCACTTATGATACAATTAAAGTAGAGTTATTCTCATATAACGAGAAAATTTTCTCTTTTCTACTTGATTATAAATTATCTTTTTTCTAAACATTGTAAAATGAAAATGCACATAAAATCAATATGTATTTTAAATTAAGGATGAAATGAATCTAATACTTTGGTTTCATAGATTTAATTATTTAAAAATTAAGGCTCACAGTGGAGGTTCTCTATAATTATAAATAATTATATCAAAATTAAAATCCTAATGACATTATACCCTTAAAATTGTGATAACTCTAACTTTATTCAAACTCAAACTAAGGTCGTGATAATTAAATAATAATGAGTGATGTGCACCACCATGAATTTCTAGCTATATTTATACTTTTTCTTTTTCTTCTAAATTAAATTTTCAACTTTTTTTTTCTTTTTAAAATGCTATTGTCATAATAGACCTTTAATTAACCACCTAACTACTGCTAATAAAAATCACTAGTTTATTATTGGAATTTTTCTATTCTTCTATGTCGAAACTAGAAATTTTTTTCCACGAAGGATAAACAATGAAATTAAATGTTTTAAAAAGAAACCCATTCTAATTAACAAATTTATCACCCACAAAATTTTTCAATACAATAGTTTTCATCCATTTAATAATTACTTTTACAACCACCACACATTATATTTAAAATATCTTTAATATAATTAGAGTAGGGTATAGATTTATAAAAATGGATTGAAACAATGATAATTCATAAGAAAGGAATTGATGGTATCTATGGGAAAAAGGATTAATGTAATGGTTATATCAATGTATAATGGATTTTCAAAATATGCCTCAATCATTTTGAATGTTTGTTTTCACAGTCCTAGATTTGAGAAGTTCAAATTCTAGTTCTATCATGTGACAATTCTAAAGACCAATCGATAAATATTGTCAATAAAAAAATGATTTATGTGGTATATAAATCCTCATAATATTGGGACATATAATTTGGGACTATTAATCAATGCATTAATAATTATAAAAAAATAATTGACATTAATTTCCTAATTTCAATGCATAAAAAATGTTTGGGATATATTATTTAGATGAATCAACTAATTCAATCAATTCATGATTCCTAATTTTAATATTCATACTTCATGTTAATCATCCAATTATCCATTTTACTAACTTATTATCATTATATTTAAATCTAGAAAATCATGTCATAGGATTAAATAGAAACAAATATCTACTAGAAAAGTCATGTAAAGCATAAATTCACTCTTCGGTATATAATTTCTTTGTTAAATCACAAAACATGTTATTAGAAAATAAGTCATGAGATATGAAATGAAAAAAATTAAAAGAGGAATTATTTTCAAATCATGTTTAATCCTCCTCCTTTCATTACTATTTTTAAGGATAATTATTTCCATCACGATCCCATAAAGCAAAAATACTTAATTAAGCACAATAATTTTGACATTTAATGTCTAAAACAGAAGATGGAGTGGTTTGAATTATGGAATAATCAAAATTACAAAATTTAAATATAATATTATAAAATTATGTTAAATGGGTATGTATTGGTATGATCCCAAAATTGGGGTCATAATTTTAACTACCTCTTGAGGGAGGTACCGACTGTTATCTATAGTCCAACGGTGGATGTATTTTCTTACAATTTAATCACCATATATGGATTTCCTTGCATTTATTTATTCATTGTTAGTGAGGAATTATCCATGGATAGTGTATAATAGATACCCCCTAAAACATTTGGTAAAATATGCATGGTGGTGTATGTATGAATTCTATACCATCGTTCTTATTTTTTAATACTTTTGAAACCTAATCATCTTCTTCTAGTGGGAAATCATCATGGTCTGCATGAATTTAATATTTAAATTGAAGGGAAGAAGGTATTTTTACATGTAAAAAATACCATTAGTATTATTAATAATAAAATTTTCCCATTAAATTTGGTAAACCTCTGTCATTATTTCATTTTCTTCAACTACTTGGTCTTCATAAAATATCTTTTAATAAAAATCAGGGAGCTTCTTTTGTTCCTCAATATGTACATGTGCAATTTCATCATATTCCTCTAATATAGTAAAATAATTATACATATCACACTATTCAAATTAGTAGGAAATTATACTCATTTAATATTAAAAAAATTTAAATAAAATGGAGTAAGATAAGCTCAACTTCCTGAATTGGTTAAATGTGATTCTTTGCATTAGTGTTGAGTTCCTTTTGAGGTTAGATCTCAATGGGTGGATGTAAGTAGTCACAATCCTCCATATTATATTTTAATTCCATCAATTTTTTAGTGAATTATTCCATGTCTATCATGATATGTAATATCTAATACTCTTCTACTTTATATAGACTAGGGATATAAATTTTTACCTTATAGTCATTCCATAAGTCACAAAGATCAAGTTGATATCTAGTTGTTAGTTCAATATTAATGTCTTTCTCATTATGAATCCACTCTATCTCATCATGGTCATACTCAATCAGGTTCATTAAATGGGTGGTATTTGGATACTACACATTAATGACCACAACTTATTGGATGCAATAAAAAAACCAGAAAGTACTATTGAGTAATATTCTGGTTTAGTTTTAGGATTCATGATGGATAAATTGATGTTATCCATTATCTATTCCATTTTTATTTACGTATCATGCACCATCTTGTCAAGATATTGAATACCATATCTATATTTTTATGTCACCATATTTTCTTGGAATTGTAATGAGGGATATTATTTAAATTTTTCAAGGGAAATATATGAAGGCTCTATTAATTTATTGTGAATTTCTTCATAAAATCATGGCACATATTCTAGGATTTATTTAACCCTCCGGTAATTCCTTCAAATACATGTTACTAAATCATATAATTAAGATATGTTAGGAGGTACTTGAATTACTCATGTACGATGATTTTTCCTTGATCTCCATTGATCATTCTAGAAAACAATGAAATAAAATATTTTACAAAACATGATGATTCAATTACTGGTTATTTCACATATGAGTCTCTGGTACAAGAAATATAATAATAATTTTAATACATCTTGAAATATATATATTTTATTTTTTATGAAATGAAAACTATATTGAATTTCAAAATATAAAAAGTAAATGAACTACTAACAGGATCCCCAACAATTGTTCCCTTTTTTCACACATATCATAAGGAAAAAAATAACATTATTTCCCTAATGCAGAATAAAGGCAGACTATAACCATCTAACTTGAGAAGCATCACCGTTTTTCACCTACATAATCAAATTCTACTAAAGAAAATCTTTTTTTATTATTTTATAAAGACAATGATAATTTATTTATTAAATTTTAAATATTAAAAACACCTAAAATGTGAAAATTAAAATTAATAACCAACCACATATAAAAATAATAGGTTGAGAAAGGAAGAACTTAGTACTCTGTTTGGTTTTGGGTTACATCAATACTATACTTTATTTGTTTAATTTTGGTTTTATAATTCAATCATTAAATATCAAGATGAATTAATATCTATCTATTTATAATTTATGAAATCTTGAATTATTTATGAAATAAATTTTCCACATATGTTTTAGGGGACTCCTCAATTGAATGTGTGACATATTCAAGTATATGGATCAATAGAATGTCATTTCATCCATTTATTGGCTCAAATCCATCATGTGAAGAGTTAACCAATAAAGACAGGGAAAAGAAGCCAAATAAAATAATATAAATAGATTTGAGTTTCATTTCATGTGAGAAAATGCATGCCCATCAAGGCCACTGAAATATACAAAAAACAAAAAATAATCAACAAGAAAAATTCATGAACAGCTTAAGCTCTCTAGGGTTATGCCTTAGGAAAACTCCACATTTTCGGGGTTAAGAGATCTCTTGGTGGAACAAAGGAAGAGAATTAAATGATAAGGGAATATAATAAAATCAATAAAATAAAAAGAAAATAATAGAGAGAGAGAATTAATATATATATATTTATATATAACACATAGAAATTGATTGAATAATATTACAAGAATAAATAAAAATAATAAGAATTTTAACAATGATAAGAAGAAGAAGAAGATGGGTCGAAATAATTCAGAGGAAAAAACTAAAATTAAAATGCATTATTTGATTTTAATAAATAAAACATAAATAAAATTACATATAAATAATAAATAATTTAAAAATATTAAAATAAAAATAACATTAAGTAAGAGAAAAATTAAAATAGAATGTGTAAAAGACTCTAGTTTGAAGCTTCTCCAGCATCTGGTGTGAACTACTCTCTTCTTGTGGGCACTAACTCATTTTATAGTGGGAAGGAAGAAATCTATTAGCCCTATAAAGATCTTAAAATTACCCAAATATAGGGATACCTTCAATAATATAGACATTAATCCCAGGTGTTTAATTATTTGGGGCGGAATAAGTCCACACAAGGAAGCATGGATTCAGACTTTTTTGATGTGTATGGGTTTTATGATGGATCTTCGATGAGGAAGTGGACTATGGTGAATGTGAAAAAAGTTTTTGTATATTCTTGGTGGCATAGTAATGATGGTCACTTCTTCCCCAACCCATTAGGCATTTACAATGAATAAGGAGCACGAAATGGTTTCTATGTGTGTCGGTGGATGCTCAGAAGGTGATCTTGAGTCTCTTCAACCAATGAAATGGTGATGGATATTGAGAATGAGCTATAGTAATGTAAAAAATAACGTTTTTTATGAAATTAAAACATATGTGGGTGTCAAAAATGATGGTAGAAACTAAAAATCACAATAGAGTTTGTGGAGGGATCAAGTGTTATAGCATGTGGTGATTGTTTTCAGAAGGGATGAACAGTAACACAAAAAATGTGTCCCACATTGAATGAAAAATGGTAGGGGAGAGACTTTATAAGAAATATCAACCATCCCATGAATAGAAAAATGAATTGGGGATGGGATCCCATATAACCTTACACACTTACATGGACTTCACCTCACATTCACAACATTCATGGGCTACAACCCACTTTTACTCCTCACAGGATTGACCCCTTATGGTCCACCTATACACATGGTAATCTACGGGCTCCCTAAACTCTTCCCTTGAATGCTCTACCAATGATTTCAATGTTCAGAAAGACCTTGAGGTGAGATTACTAGCTTCGTTCATCATGGTTGATAGATTTCCAATTCATTCCAAATTTTATATTATTCACTAAACAAATTAGGGAAAAAATGATAAACTTCAACACTTAAAAAGCATCAACATATGATAAATAATTTTCAAATTTAAAATTTAACATTATTTAAGAATACTAAATCCATTTTATTTAAAAAATTATAATTTCCCCAATTTATTCAATCATTGGAATATTTGGACATTTTGATTAAATATTAATTTACAACCATTGAACATTGTTTTTAAATATACAAAAAAATTAGTGTTTTATTATTCATATACATGAGAAATGTTTCCATATAACATGGAAAATTGTGCAAAGAAAGTATTATTGTATATATAATGAATTATTATTATGTTATAAATATTATATTATTTAATTAAATACAATTATATATAAAATACAATTTGTATTCATATTTAAAATAAATTAAATTACTTCATTGAGGTCATAATCTATACATAAGGATCTAGAGAGTTATCATTGTTAGGTGGATAAAAATGTATTAAAATAAATTATATATTTTATTTTAAAAATTATAATTATTTTATGTGTTTCATATATATATATATATAGATATATTAAATCCATCATTAAAAATATACCCAGTAGGGTGTGATGGAAAATTAAACACTTTACAACATGGATGTCGTAGTGCACGCGTATGAAAAAATAATGTTTTTAGTCCCCATAGGATAGAAAAATAGATATAAATGTGTTTTAAAAACATCATAACAACATTTAAATATATATATGATATGTATGTTAATATATCACCATGTTTCAGTTTTTTTAGTTTGTGGAGGAATCAATAAATTAAAAGAGGTCGGGATGGATGATTACCTCTTCTTCAGTATATCTTCTTCATTTCTTTTTTTAAGAACCCTTGGAATTGTCTTTATGTAGACCAAAATATCCACGTAATTTATAGGGATATTAAGAAGGTGATTTTTTAGGGTTTTGTTGATATATATGTCCCATTGTGGTGTAATGAAATGGGATAAGGGGTGTCCTTTAATAAGGGCTGGAAGGGGCACTTTTGGGAATTCATGAAATATTAAAATATTATAGGCACATAAATCAAGCAAAATATTTCCAAAATGAAATGTATAATAATATATGGATTAAAATATATTAATATAATCACAAAATAATTTTTATAATTTTTTAGATATCATTTGTAGCCTTATCATTTTCTCTAACCCCTATATGAACCAAATTTATCCTTAATCATAGTAATGAATTTTTCAATATTAAAGGGTTATAATATCACTTATAAAGATAATTTTAGATCATAATTTCATAAGGTGTGATATTTTAAACCATTTATAAGCCTAATTTTCCTTTTCCATGATTTTTTCATTTGTAAATAAAATAAAAAATTCTTTTTTATAATAATATATCATCAATTTTATCACTATTCAATTAGTTTGAAATATAACACAACATGATATAAATAATATATTATATAAACCATTTGAAAATACATTAATATGTTATATATGTATTTAATTTTTTTAAATATAAATCATCCATGAATTAGTATATAATGTTTTTTTTTGAAAAATAATTTACTTGATTTATCTTCTACCTCCAGAAGAATTAGGTCGGCATTGTGGATGAATTTAATGTAACTATTTTATCAAAAATAAATAACTAAATCACCTTGATATAAAAAATATTGGTACCATAAATGAACTATTTAAAATTTAACATAATTAATTATTATTCATTTAAAAATATATTTAAAATATTAGAAGAAAAAGACTAAAAATTGTGACTTTATCATTTATATAAAATAGTACAATGTTCAATGTTAAAACGATAAGGAAAAATGTCAAATTTTTTAATGTTTAGGAAATTAAATATTAAATATATATATAAAATTTATAGATGTAAATTTTTTAAATGAATTATATTCCTTATCACATTAGTTTAACCCTAATTAACCCATTTTACATTTCCCGGGGGTGAAAAAATACATTGGTTAATATTAAGATTTCCCAAAAATTAAGTTAAAAAATTACATGATATTAATTATACAGATTAAAAATATTACATCCATTATATCATTTTTAACAGAAAGAAGTTTTATAATTTATTTTAATATTAAACTTGTAATATTTTATTGAAAGTGATATTCTTGAAAAATGCATCTTTAAGTATAAATTATTTTTGTTCCAAATTATTGTATATTGTCTATTTTAATAATTTTTATTAGATAATTCCTAAAAACGAACTAATTGAATATTAAAAATAATCAAAAATAGACTATGGCCTATTATTACATGACAATAATATATAATTTTTAATAAAAATCAAAATTAGTCAATATTCATGAAAAATGAATCATTTCAAAAAATTCTAAATAATTTATAGGAACATAATATTCTCATGATGAATTAAAAAATGATATCCTTTTAATAAAATAAATATCCTAATATTCTATAATGTATTTATAAATTTCACTAAAAATGTTAATAAACCCCATTTTTTAAGAAAACATATTTTTTAAAAAGACTTTACTACGAAAGTAGAGTGTTAGATTATTAATCCTTATCATAAAATATTATTGAGTAGGACCATTATATATATTTTATAATATTTCCAATCCTGTTAAATAACATCAAATTTAACTGCTAGTTTATAATAATAACATTTCAATAAAAAATATTTCATTGTTTTCTATTCTTAGTATTGCATGTCGTATAAGCTATGAGACGTAGTGCTATGATATAATTTAGAGATATTAAATTTACCTGCTCATTAACAAATTATATTGCAGAAAATTAAACTTATGATCAGTAATTAAGGGTTTAAAATTTTTAAATACCTTTAGTGAAATCTCACATCAAAAAAGGGTTGATAAAAATTACTCATGGAAATAGGGAAAAGGAAATATGAAATTGATATGGAATAACACTTACCCAAGGTTCTAAATAGGATATTAATAGTGGAAAAATAAAACATGGATCTAGAGGAAATGTAATTTCCAAATAATTATGGGGTGTGAGAGATATCATTAACCATAATAATGTAAGTGATCATGAGAATTTTATTGACTACAAAACCACAAACCAATGAGACGTGAAAAAGGTCTTCCATTCATGTGAAATTTATACAGTAGGAAAAAAATTGTTTCATGATCTTTTTCTAAGAGTTGACAAATTAATTTACCTTCTAGACTACGAAAATAAGGAAATATACTTATATTACATGTATAATTTCTATTGTTATTAAATTTCGAACACAATCTACATTTTTTTCAAAAAAAATTATTATTCAATATGAATTTATCTTGTCTTCGGAACTAAAATAAATTTATAACGGTTAAAATAATAAAAAATGGGAAACAATATTTTCCTGACAACTCTAGAGATTAACTAAAACCAAAATAGTTTGAACATGATACGATAATTCCCAAAATTCATAATCTTATATACAATTAAATATATTATTTTTTTATAAATCCTTAATAATAACACCCAATGTTCAACATTAACCATTCAAAAAACAACTAACATTAAAATTATTCATAATATTTCATACCATGTTAAAAACCCAAAAAACAAATGTATTTGATAAAAAAGTCTTATGATATTTATTTAGAAGTTTCCATTAATAAACATCAACAACTCATGAATTCATATATAAAAAAAATATAAATTTCATAATAATATCCTCTCTAAAATATTCTAAAAATAACGTAAATATCAAAAATCATTATAAAGATGAATTAAAATAAAAAATACTTCCAAAATAAATGTATAAATTTATTCATTAAAAAATAATGATTTTATAAAATAATATTATGATAAAAATAATCATAAATCTTCCACAAAAAATGTCATAATATTTTCCAAAAATCACATTAATATCTTAATCACTAAATTAAATTTCAATCCTATGGTTATAAATAAAATAAAACCTTTGTTCCTAGATCTTAATAACAAATAATTACATGAAAATAAAAGACCATATTCAAACAAAACATCTTCAATTTGTTTGATCTCATTTACAAAAAGGTAAAAGAATTATTCCTCAATTAAATTTTGTAATTTTAAAACCTAAGGGTTACACAAACATCAAGAATCTGTTAAAACTAAATAAATGTATCCTAAAGTATCATTAATCACCTCATAATACCCAAAAAATAAAAAATACTTGATCACATAATATTCTTCCAAAAATAAAATTAATCATTATTTGGAATTTTTTTGACTAATATCATTATAAAAACCAAGAGGTATTGTATTTGAGTTTTAGGAACTCCACCCTTGTCACCAAACAATTGTGGTTCATTCCTTGGGTTATTTCATGATGTAATGGGTTATTTGTTTTCCTATGGGTTATCCTTTTTAAAAAATATTATTCATATAATTTCATTATATATAGAGTAACAACTGTGATAATAATAACATAATTCACCATGTACGTATAATATTCCAAAAAAATTGATGAACATCCTTACATATAAAAAAACATGTAAAATGAATTTTTAACCACTATGGTTTTCTATATATCTTTTTAATACAAAAACAAAAATAATCATAAAAGAATATTATTTCATTAAAATCAATTACATATTAGACTAGTTTTTTATATATCATTCAATTATATGACCTAAAATTAATATAACAAACAATTTTCACCTTCTCACAGTCCCATCTCTTCAAAAGAATCTATTATATCTATCATTTCTATATAAATTTGGGAAATAGAACATACTATACTATAATACTTATGTGTTTATTTACTCTCATAAAATTTATAGTATATTATAATATCGTTGATATAATTCCACTTGATCATGTTTAAAAAAACAATAGATCAACAAATTCTCCATTCAACTACTTTATTAAACCATTCAACATGGGTTTTTAATCATAACATAATACATAATTTATAAAAATCCATTATTTAAATTAAGTCCTTTTGGTGCATCAATAAGGAATTAATCATTTTTCAAACAGTAAACAGAACTAAAATAATTCATTCCTTAAATCTTAAAAATTGGATTATCATGATATTCTCTTTATCTTTTTATATGAGTCCCAAATTCTATAAAATAAATTATCATTCCCTTTGTTGTATTTCCATTTTCTAGTGAAATGGATGATTTTATATTTTTGAATAAAATAAGAAAACATACCCTAACCCAATTATTTTTGAAAAAAATAAATATTTTTGTTTAAGTCAAACAATTTATTTCTAGTTATTAGACTACTCAAGAAGCTATCAAACTCTATTAAATAAAAAATTTTAAAAAATTATTATGATAAAATCCTATAAAAAGGGTAGGAATGTTTTAAAATATCTCAATCCATTAATCATGACAACAAACCCTCAATCTATTGAAAATAACATCATTAAAAGATGGAAATAATTTTTAAAAGAAATATAATCTACATGGGTAATCATAATATCATAGAAACAATATGATAATATATTCCTTAATATACATTATATCTAAGATTATTCTTGTAGTAACCCAGTCCCCTTAATTTCCAAAATTCTTCATAACATAACAAACATATTTTATAGGGACACGTAAATTATTCTCTAATAATTTCGTAACCCCAAAATTTATCTAACCCTTTTCTCTGATACTAACTATATGAAACCACTCCTTATTCAGTCCATAATTTAAATTTTAAGAGATATTTTTTTTAATATATTCCCAAAGATAAAAATAGGATTATTATTTTAGATAATTAATTAATAACTATAACATAAAACACCATAGAATATATATTTCAAACCGTTTAATAGTATCCAAATTTCCAACAATTGATTTATAAAAACATGTTTTCTTTTCAGGAAAAGTATTTATGATTTTATACATGACATATTAAATTTTTTTATTCATATTTATCTCCTATTATGAAAATTTTATATTTTTTGTTGAGAAAAAATATTGGCAGTGAACATGTATAATGTAATAAATAAATAATGAAACAAGTTATCCTATTTTAAAATCATGAGCTCATAAAATTGATATTTTCTTTATCATAATACAAATTAATATAACATATTCATTTACTTAATCATGAAATAAGATTTACTATCCTGATATTTTCTAAAAAAAATATAACAAAACAAAAGGGATAAGTAATATTCAAAAGGTTTTTTAACAAAAAACCTTAGAACCCATGAAAAACCATTTTTCTCAAAAAACAAAACTTCTTATACTAAAATTTCTTAATCAATCCTTTAAAATAAAATATCACTACATTAAATGATTAAATAAAGGAATTCCATAAATACTATATATAATGCATTGATATTTTATTTTGGTTCCATGGTAAATCATATGTATCGAACCATTATAAGTAATAATCATTACCCAATACATATTAGATCTATAATGGGTTCATCTTCTATTAGGATCTATGTTAGGCTCAGACCTCATCAATTGTTATATCGACATCAATAATCAATATAAAAAAATGAATAAGGATAATAACATGCTTTAAAAAAAATTAAATAACTCATTTATATCAACAAACTCAAAAAATATCCATTTGAACCCATATGTAAAAAAATGTTTAGATGTTGATATATATATGTCTTTTCAATCACATATTTCAAAACAGAACATTAGGAAATAAATTATATGAGGGTTTTTATATGAATAAACCATTTAATCCTTTATAAGTATCTAAATATCAAAAATAAATTATAGTGTTGGAGAATTTGTTGATAATTAATATATTAAAATAAAACTCCCCCTTTATTTATGTAAATAAATTCCAAACAATCCATATAAAATAAATAATATGATATATTTTTAATATAATACACTGAAATAAAAATGGAAATAAATTTTTCATTATATTTATTTAATTATAAATACCACCATAATACATTTTTATGAATATGTAATAGGAAATGCATTTTTGGAAAATAAACCATTTAAACATTTAAAACAATGTTTTTATATTAATATATCTTTTACCTGGATTTTGAATCATTTCCTGTAATATTTATATTCCTTAATAATAAAATATTATTATTTATTTTATTTACATTGAATATTTTTCATGACTATTATTCCAATTTTTATTTATTACTATGTAATATACACTAAATTAATCAATTATGTTTAGTTCATGTGTTTTAATGATATTTAGCCCATACATCCAAAATTAATGTTGAACATTTACTCGGTCGATGATGTTATTATTCCATCTTCTACAAAATAATAACAGCTAAATAATTATAATTTTTTTACATCAATTATGCATTTAAAACCAATCATGAAATATGATTATTATAAAGGAACTATGTGAAAATCATTGAGATATTAAGTCATGTGTACGCATGAGTAACACTTTTAATTTTTAATTATCTTGATATAAATAAGGGTAAAATTATTTAAAAAATAAATTAACTAATATTTAATAAATATAATAATATTTTATTATATATACTTTTATGTTTCTTCCATGTAATGTGGTTATCAAAAAGGAATCTTATCACATTATAGATGTCTTAATCCACATGTACACATGGTTGATGTTATAAGGTTTAAATGGATAGTAAAGTTAGAAAATAAATGACATTATAACTTTATATAATGATAAATATAAAATAATTTTCTTATATTTATAGTAAATTCATTATGATAAATGGTAATATCTTTTTTTGATGTAAAATTAAACACACCACATCATAGAGGTGTAGTCCACACGTACACCTGAGTGATGCTTTTGTTCCCCCATATGATATAAATGGAGATGAAAATTGGTTTTAACATAGTCTTACTAATATTTCTGTATAGTGGTTATTTTGAGGTTATCATATCATCAGGGATTATGAATATTTAAAAAATCTAGAGTAATAAATAATTTGAAATAGGTCAGTTTGGATGCTTACCTCTTCTGGAGTAGACATACTTTAGATTTATTATTTGGGATTTTTAGAATGGACTATAAAGAATACTAATACATATTTTAATGTCTATGGAAGTTGATAATTTTTCTAATTGTTCTATAAATTAATTATAACAATCACTCATAAAAAGAAATATTTTTTATTTATGATATAATATATTTTGAGCATATAATGACTTAACTAAAAAATTGAGTGCTTATTTACTAATAATTAATCAATAAATTAATATTTAGTAGGGAATTAAATTATTTTTCAACATTTATTTCATCCTATTCATACTCACTATGCCATTCCACCATCCCTACAATAATTCTTTAATGATGGAAGAGAGATAATGATCCCAAAGACCTATCTTCAAATAGACCCTTGTTGGGGACTAAAACAAAGGGTACAATAACCTCACAAGTCGGAGGCATTACCCACTAATATAAAACATTATTGGTAGATAAGATATAAACCCCATGAAAACACTTTGGAAGAAAATATAAAAATAAACCCAAAACAATATTACAAGGATTGTTTAAAATATTCTAATAAAAACAAATGTCTCCAATGTAAATTCCCAAAAGACAATTCATATGTATGCGACTCAACTACAGCTCTAACCCAAACTATAAATGTCCAATTCATTAACAAATTTTATTTAAAATACATGGAAAAAATTATATATGTATGGTGATAATATAATTATACATAGTAGAATCATACCCATGGTCTCAATTGAACATGTTAAATGAGAATTCTAATGTTCTAATGAAAAAATAGAAGAACCCACATGCCCCTATATAGGTCAAATTACCAAAACCAACCCCACAGTGGTTTGATCACTAAACCATGCATTAAATAAATTAACACAACTTTGAGATCAGAAAAATGGAATGCACCCACTATCTATTACACCACTAAATTTTCTCTCCCACGCCCCAAAAATAAACGTTATTATCTCTTATCAATTATATATATCACATAATTTACCAATAATATTTTTTATGGTTTAGATTAATCCCTATATACCTCACCCTTATAAGGTCTAGCATTGGGTGATAGTATTAGTCATCATCATATCGCATCTCACCTGAAGAAACCTAGTTCATCAAAACATACCTCGCATAAAGACACCAGGTCCATCAATCCAGATATCATCACATAACCCGATCCAGATAGTATTATGAAGATGAAGTCTATAACAATTTTCCCCTCACACAATCCATGAATCCCACCATATATGACATGTCATCGCAACTTCATCACATCACACCTCAACCGAAAACACATGGCCCACTAATACACACATTTCTTGAGGACACCTAGGTCATCACTAAAGATGTAATATCATAGATGACGGTGTAGTGTATAAATAACCATAATGATATCATATATATCTAAATAAATATTCATAAAATTTAAAAAGTATTTTATCAAGGACCATATTATTTGAGTTTCTTTGGAATTATGAAAAAATAATCCTCTAACCTGATAAAAAATCATCCACATATCACATAAAGACCATTCCATTTACTAATCCTAATTAAAATAGTTCTACATAACATAGGGAAATAAAATATAAGAAATTGGATACATTAGATGATCAATAATGATAATGAATGGATATATGAAAGAAAACAATGTGGATAAGGGTACGAGAACAACATCATAATGTTAAGAAGATCATAACCTATATATAAATGATCTTAATCAAGTCTTGTGGAATAAATATTGGTAGTTAATAAGACATGAATAATAAGGTAATCAAGATAATAATACATGAAATCATAACAGCAGAGAAAGAAATTTAATATATGGATGAAGCCTAAACATGTAAAAAAATTCCCTAAGATAAGTATCATTGTACAAACTTATGTGGTAACATCATGGGGACTACACCTACTGGGTGAGAAACGCCACCATCCACAATTAAAATATTTTCCTTATAGCGTATATGGTTTCACCTTATTCCCATTGTGTATCAAGACCTACGAATTTTTACCATCATTATACTGTGGGATATAATTCTTTACCCAATGCATTAAAGGTAGATATAGGTCCCACCAATCATTTAAAATATAACAGTCTCACTAGACACAATCTGGGCCTCCCCATCATATAAAATTTAACGGTATTACCCAATGCTATCACAAACCAACCCAGGTCAACCCTGGAATGGTCACCCGATCCAATCTGTGACAAGGCCCAAGAGGAATTCCTGATACTCCCCATTTGGTGACAAGTGCTAGTGTATCTATAGAGAATAAAATGGAAATGATTTCTCCTAATAAAAATGAACTATATAGAAGAAATAAAATATAACAACGAAAGATAAATAAATGACATGAAAGAGAATGAACGACCAACAACACATACTAACCCGACCTACGAACAAAACTCTACTGGACTAGAGAGCCACTCTCCAACACCAAAACCAAATGTTTCCCAAGGTGATCCCAACCAAGGATGGAACCTACAGGAGAAACTAAAAACAAGAAAACACAATATGAATGAGTATTAAAACTCAATATCCTTGCCCAAAAAACAATTCCCAAATAACTACATTTAAATAAAGAATTTAAAAATTTTAGGTTTGAACTAAATTATAGAAAATATGGTTTTCTACACAGTCTTTCATTTATAAAACATGTAACAATTATTTTCCCTATTTAGTTCAAAAAATAGTTTCATATTTTAAAGGAAAAAGTCTATTACATTTTAAAACATTTTTGTGAACAATTTAAAATATAAAAATTTCGTTTTTAGTCAAGAGTAAAACCACACACAACACACTACTCACTATAACGGCATTGGAAAAATAGAAAATGGGGACCATCAACTGAGCTAGGCCTCTCAACTGTCTTCTTTATACAAATAATAACTAAATAAAACATGGGTTGAACCAATGATCTTATAAACAATCCCAAATGTATAATATGTGTGACCCACCCTAAAGTCATGCCTACCCTCAATGATGCTATAATTCCCAAACACTTTGTATTTCCCTACCCGGCCTAACTGAGGGGCCCAATCCCCAAGCAGAGGAAAATCCATACTATGGGCCACTAGCTAGTGAAAAATCTAAACTAGTTCAATAATTTTTCATATAAAATTCAGTTATAATTCCAAGTTCTCATGACAAGTACTAAAATGAAAGAGGTGTGAGCCTAAAATGTAAATCAAGTAACCAATCACGATTCACAAAAATCACACACAAAAACTCACACCATCAATGTACACAACAAGATCACCCCAGAGTCACCCCAAAGAGAGTTTTTCAAAATAATTTATTTGATTAAAGTGCCAAACATGCCTTTTGTAACATTTAAAAGAAAACACCATTTCTCAAGAGGAATAAAAACATTTATTCATGCATCTGAATAGAACATTTGAAATCAATCAAAAACCATGCTTGAATGTTCATGAATTATGATCAAAGGCCAAACGAGAATTAGTTCACTATTGTGTGTCAATTCATCAAGAAAATAATTCAAGTTCCATTCATAAAAAAACACCTTCATTTATATAAAGTAAATATTCCAAAAATAATTATCTAATACTATTTCTCATTTATTAAAAATGAATGAAATATCAAGTAATAAATAAATTCTAAACTTAAAGGCATGTGAATTGGGAGACCTACCTCGAATAGCATCTTGATTTCGATGAAACGACATCTCTCACACTTGCGCACAAGTATTCACAACCTTCTGAATGTGATATCGCATAATTTCTCTGCCAACATGCCACAACAATCACAAAAAAACTAAAAACATAGAAGAAAAAACTATATAAACTTAAAATGAATAAATAACACAAAACTCACCTACACACCAGAGAAGGAGGAGTATCATGAAACTATAACACTCACCTCCATAGTGGATGTTCATCACATGCCCAATTTTGAACAAGGGGAACAGCTGGTCACGCGAACTGAGGTGGCACAATAGTCAATGGAGTTGGTCATTTTGCACCAGAAGGCCAGTGAGGGGATGTGGGTCGCTAGAAAATTCACATGTAGGGGGGTCGGGAAGGGTGTGTAAAGTTTAGGAGGGCTCACAATGGGTCAAAAGGCATGTGACTGGAGGGTACCATCCATTCAGAGATGTGTGGTGGCAAAAATGAGATTCTGAAGGTCGGAGGTGGGTGCACGCGGGTCTTCCAGAGTATGAAAAAGGGTAAGGACATTGTTGGAAGATGGGGATAATCCGAAGAGGGTTGGAGAGGCAGAGAGGTCTCATCGACAGTAGTGGTGCGCATTAAGGGGAACTTCGGGTTTGAGTAGGAGGAGGCCAAGGTGTGTCCGGTTTGTGAGGGGCAGCCTAAGTGAACCGGTATGAGGCTGAGGTAGTGGTCGGATGATGTGAAGGGGGCTACTGGGAGGGTGAGACAAGCCATAAATGGTGGGTGGTGGCTGGATGGCATTCAGATAGGGGTAGGAGGTACAGTTCCCACTGGGTGGATGATGTCAGGGCTGATGCATCGTTGTTGGCCAGACGAAGGAAGGAAGGGAGTCATCGTAGCCGGAGTCAGTGCATGATAGGAGACTCATGGGTGATCAGATAGTGGATATTGGAAGAAGATCCGCGTAGGGTAGCACTAGGATAGGGGAAGGAGGCGGAGCCGTGGCTAGTGGGTGTGATAGGCGGAGTGACGCTAGTAGTGGGGACCAGCTGGGAGATGCTTCTAGTGCAGGTTCTGTGTGCAGAGAAGAAGGAAATGAGGGGGTGGCAGTGCAACACAAACAAAGGGAGGGGAAGAAACATGGTACAAGGGAGGGTTAGGGTTATGAGAAATATGGAAAAAAGGAAAAGGAAAAGGAAATAAAATAAAATAAATCAAAATATAAATATATAATTAATATCATTATTAATAATAATAGTGCACAATATTCTAATAAGAACAACTTTATTATTAATCTAAAAATGATAAAAAAATAAGTTTAATAATAAAAATTCATTAATAATAATATAATATTATTATTCATGGAAAACTATTATTATTACTACAGTAAGTTGTTTAAATAACTAAAATTTAATTTTTATTATATTTTTTTAAACTCATTGAATTCCTTTTATTTGCCCAATTCAAATACTGTTACCGCACAGTACCCAAGCTAACCACACAGATTCCACTAGTCATTAGGTTCCTATCCACCAACCTAAAATAATAATAATAATAATAAATTCAACTTATAATAATAATAATAATAATAAATCCTTATTAATAATATTATTAATAAGAATAATAATAATCATACCGATAATAAAAATAGTCAGCTCACTTTAATAATAAAAATAAAATCATCCAAAAAAATAAAAATCTCAAATAATATAATAAATTACAAAATTTTCTCATTTTTTATTTTTTTGAAGGCAAGTGGATAGTGCATTTGTCTGGGTGAAGCTATGCGGGGTTTCCAATTCACGCACCGGCCAAGCGCCCAATGACATCAAATACAAAACGTGCACTTTTTGAATATTTTCAAAAATCTCGTACGAGATTCATCCTCAACCTTGACAAAATTTTTAAAAACTAGAAAAATAATTACAAATACAAAAAAATGGGCCGGGGTGTGAAAATTCTCCCCACCACAACACATTACCTCTTGGAAAGGGACAACAGGATCTAGACCCTATGATAAAACTTCTTAAGTGTCACTGACCTCAAATAGTTTAAGCACCTCTAGTAGACCGAACCAAATAGACACCGAATGCCCATGAGTTATAACAAATCCTCAAAACAAAAACAAATTAACCACTACTAAATAGAACCCAACCCATCCATTTCATCCAATGAATGCATGAAATTAAACCACATACGACACTTATTCCCATAATCTTAGTCCAACAGAACCATTGGGTATTATCTTATCCCAACATTTTATCAATAGGAAGAATGTATGATTAGGTTTTTCTATACAAGACAACCTACCACAAACCGATGTAGGAAACAAAACATTGATACTGACACGGGGAGGTCTGAATATACTCCCCACAATAAGGATTAGGATAATCATATTTTATATCCAGTGAAACTTTGCACGACCCACTATGGGTCTCCCCACCATAAGAACTGACGAGATTAACAAAATTTGGGGATTTTTCATACGGACCAAAAGCCCCCACCACAAGGGGGGATAAGGTAAGGTCCCAACCAATAGAGAATCAAAACTACCACCATCTCTAAATGAACAACTTCACACCCTTGGAAGAGCACAAAGCACGCCACATTGAGGACAATGATAAAAATAAGGCCCTTTTCAATGATGGGGATCTCCTGACTATGCGCCAGCTTCACTTCGGGACCTATGGCTAAATCCCTGATTATTGAAGCATCTCCTATCTCGCATCCATGATTCAAAAATTTCAAAAACATAACACAAAAACCAGAATTTTACCAAACACACTACCATTAAAATATAAGATCCAAGGAGGTTAGAGAAAAACCATTATTACAGCTAAAGGAAAAGAAATACTACAAAATGAGACAAGATACGACCACTAAATATAGGGAACACTACAGGGAGAAAACCCCAAACTGATCCCAAACATTGTCGTATGCCTACTGATGGGCTAAGGTGACCTTCGACAAGCTACGTCTTGCTTCAACATCATTCTTAGAAACACCTTGGAAGAGTCAATTCAAGTGACCCAGACATCCACAAGTGAGGCAGGTTCTTAGAGCACTCAAGCACGTTGTCTTATTATAACCCATCCTACCACACTGGTGAAAGATCACAAAATGGCACTAGGAATAAGATGAATGAAGTTCTGAGGGCCTCTTAATTCCTCTATTAGACCCACTAAAATCTGTTGGCTTCCCATTATTTATATCGCCACCATCTGCACTAATTCTCAAGGAAGATAGAGGATTCACCTCCTAAAGTCCTCCTACTAACATAGCTTTGGTGAGGAACGATTATCTCAAAACATCTTAGACGGTGGGTAGGTTGAGCTACGAAACCTTCAAATGTAGTTTTGGATGAATTTTGAGATAGATATATCGAGCTTTCATTGGATCATATCAAATATACCCTGGTTCATACGGATGTGGGTCCAAGACACAATTAAAGAATTCCAGCACTGGTCTAACACCATGTTGAAGATTTCACAACTACATACTCTTCCTCCCCTTCACCACCTAATTGAAATAATTCCAGATGAACAAAGACCTAAAGAAATCCCATGTGAGATCTTTTGGAGGCTTCCTTATAGACACGAGCTACAACCATTTTCAGGTTGGACCTTCAAGCATAATGGTATCTAAATTTACCCTCAATGACTTAGGCGACATGAAAAAATAGAATATCCTCTCATTCTTCCATAACCACTCTTCTACCTCAAGAGGATCTAATTATCCATTAAATATAGGAGGGTTAATTTTCCAAAACCTTATGACGTAGTCTATGGTTTGATCAACTGGAATATTTTCTACGGGCACACCACCCGAAGATGCACCTTGGGTATTCATCAAACATTTGTGGTGACGAACACTAAGGAAAAATTGAACAAATAATTTAATCAAAACATGTTCATTGACATTATAAATACCAAAATAAAAATTTACACATAATTTTAGAATTAAATAAAACCCTAACAATTCACTAGGGGAAACTAGTGCCGATGGGTGACTCAGACATATGGTTGATAGCCATACTCCAGTCACAGAACCATCATATAGAGTAGTCTAGTGAAATATCCCCTGATCCACATGGCTTACCAGGCCCTATGAGCTCACAAGGATACATTCCCAACTCTCTTTTTTCATTTCCCAACATAAAAAAATTCAAAAGAACAAAATAGACCCCAAAAACCTTGATATCCCATGGTAACCCGAGGTTCGGAATGAAAAAAAGTGCATTCCGTCTTTCCCATTCCTACACCTAGAGCACTAATATTTCTACACCTTTTACGTTGACATTCCCTATCAATGATGGGTTCTCAAAAAATAAAGGTCTGCTAAGAGCTTACCTTTTATGATACCATTTTTTCATGAACCAACCTTGGTCGACCCTAAACCAGTCACCCAATCCGATATGTGGTAAGGCCTGAGAGGTGTTCCCAATCCTCTCAAAATAGTAACAAGTTATAGGGCATCAATATAGAATAACATGGGAATGATTTCTTCCAATAAAAATGATCTAAGTTTTAGAAATAAAATAGAACAATGAAAAATAAGTAGACAACATGAAAGAAAATGAAAAACCAACAACACATACTAACCTAACCACAAAGAAATCTCCACATGACCCTGAGAGCTGATCTCCAACACCCAAACCCAACTTCACCCAAGGCAATCCAAACCAGATCTAGAAGCAGAAATGAAAACTAAAACAACAAAAACACTAAAGGTATGAGTATTCAAGCTCAGTAGGTGTTCCAAAAAAAACTATTCCAAAATCACTAACATTAAATAATGAATTTATTAATTCCTAGATTGAAATAAATTATAGAAAATATGGGCTTCCATCACACACATTCATTTCTATAACCAGTAATAGTTCATTTCCCATTTGTATTAAAAAAACTAGTTTATTTTTTGAAGGGAAAAGGTGCATTACATTTTATAACATTTTCACAAAAAATAAGAAAAATAAAAATTTAGTTGTTAGTCAAGAGGAAAAGCAAAAAAACAGACAACACACAAT
Source organism: Viscum album (assembly GCA_963277665.1). Classification (NCBI taxonomy): domain Eukaryota; kingdom Viridiplantae; phylum Streptophyta; class Magnoliopsida; order Santalales; family Viscaceae; genus Viscum; species Viscum album. The sequence goes on along the minus strand of OY728157.1, from coordinate 856,403,362 downwards.
AAGGGAAATGGGAAAGTAGAAAATGGGGAGCAGAAACCGAACTAGGCCCCTCAATCGTCTGCCACATACAAATAATCAATAGAGAAAACGTGGGTCAAACATAAGAGATTGGAAATAAATCTAGAACATACAATACATGTGACTCATATTAAATGCATGACTACTCTCAAGGACATCATAACACCCAAATGGTCATCATTTCCCTACATGGCCTAAGCAAGGGGCCCAACCCCCTAGTAGAGAACAATCCATACTAAAGACCACTAGCCAGTGCATAATCTAAACTAGTACAACAATCATTCTTAAAAAATTAATTTACTATGCCAAGATCCAAATTTATGTACAAAAGGAACGAGGGGTGAGAAAAAAACATAAATAATGTAACCAATCATGATACACAAACATCATACACAACAAATCACACCATCGAAAAACATAACAAGATCACCCCTGAGTCACCCTAACGAGTGTTTTGAAATTAATTTATTTTATTAAAGTTCCAAATGGGCCTTATGTTAATTTTAAAGGAAAAACCATTTTTCTAAGAGAAACAAAAAACATTTGTTCACGCGTCAAAAGAAAAAATTTGAAATCACATCAAAACCACTCTTGAATGTTCATGAATTGTGTTTAAATCCCAAACAACCATTCTTTCACTATTGTGCATTAATTAATAATGAAAATAATTCAAGTTCCATGCATAAAATAAATAGCTTCGTTTATATGAAGTAATTATTCCCAAAATAATTATCTAACAATATTCCCCATTTATCAGAAATAAATGAAATATCATGTAAATAATATATTCTAAATTTGATGGTGAGTGTAGTGCGAGACTTACATCAAATTTCAACAAGATTATGACGACACAACACCTCTCACACTTGCAGAAAAGTACGCACAACTTCCTGAATGTGGTATCACAAACTTTCCATGATAACATGCCATAACAATCAAAAAATCAAATAAAAACATAGAAGCATAGAAATCAAATAATACAAATGAATAAATATCACAAAATTCACCTCAAAACTGGAGGTGAAAAATTAGCACGAACCCAAACCACTGGTCTTCAGTAGAAAACATTCGTCACACACCCAATTGGGAACAAGGCACGTGGCTGGTCATGCGAATTGAGGTTGAACAGAAGCCGACAAAGTTGTTTATTCATCCCTAGAAGGCTGGAAAGGGGATTCAGGGCATTGGAAAAGTCACCAATAGGGATGGAAAGGGTGTGCGACCGGTTTTAGGGCGCGTGACAGGTCGGAAGGCACACAACCAGAGGGCACCAGCTTGTCGGAGCTACATGGTTTCTAGAACGAGGTCCTGTAAGTCGGAGGTGGGTGCGTGTGGGTCGGTCGGAGGAAGGAAAGGGGTCAGGGAATCATAGCCATAGGGGGAGACACTGATGAGATTTACAGAGGTAGGGAGGTCATTCCAGCAATAGGGGTGCACAACAAAGGGGCACTGTGGGTTCAACCAAGATGAGTTTAGCACGCATCCGAGGGGTGAAGGGTGGCCTATGAGTTCTAGTAGAATGTGGAGGAAGTGACTGGATGATGGGAAGGGTGGGTGTCAGAGAGGTGAGGCTAGCCGAAAAAGGAGGGTGGTGGCTTGATGGCGTACAGACTATAGGAGGAGGCCCGGTTTGCACTGGGTATACAATTTCAGGGCTACTGCGCCGCCACTGGCTGAACGAAGAAAGAAAGGGAGCTGTTTAAGCCATGGCTGGTGCAGGACAGTAGGCCCATGGGTTCTCAGACAGTGGATGCAGATAGAAGGAGTCACCTTGGGTGGCGCTGGGATAGGGGGTGGAGGCAGAGTCCTAACTTGTGGGTGCGACGGGCAGAGGGACATTTGTAGAGGGGACTAGTTGGGAGATTTGGCTGGTGTAGGTGTAGTACAGGGAGATTAAGGGAATGAGGGGGGTGGCAGCACTACATGAACCAAGAGAGAGGGAAATATCGAAGTGTGTGAGAGGGTTAGGATTTGGGGAAAGGGAGGAAAAAAATTAAAAAGAAAAAGGAAAAAAATAAAATAAAACAAAACATTTTAATAATAATATCAATATAAATATTAATATCAATATCAACATTAATTAGAATAATACACATAATGATAATATAAAAAAATATAATAATAATCTAAAATTGATAAAAATAATAATTTTTAAAATAAAAATAGTTAATAAAAATATTATATTATTATTCATGACAAAATAATATTATTACTATAAGAAGTTATTTATTTAACTAAATATTAATTTTTTTCTACTCATCCAATTAATTTTTTTGGCCTGTTCAAATACTGTAACCTCCTAGTACCTAGGCCGAACATACAGCTTCTGCAAGTTGTGTGGTGCTTGCACACCGACCTAAAATAATAACAATAATAACATTAACTTATAATAATAATAATAATAATAATAATAATAATAATTAATCATTAATAATAATAATAATAATAATCAAACTGATAAAATTATAAATAATAAAAAATATTCAGTTCACGTTAATAATATCAATAAAATCCTTAAAAAATAATAAAAAATTTAAATAACACATAAATTACAAAATTTTATCATTTTACATTTTTTGAAGATATGCATATCATACAATTGTCTGGGCGAAGCCACATGGGGTTTCCAAAACACGCTCCGCCCATGCACCTAGTGACGTTAACTAAAAAACACATTCTTTTTAACAAAACTTAAAAATCCCATTTGGAATTCGACCCGAACATTGAAAAATTTCTTTAATACATAAAAATAATAAAAAAGACCAAAAACACAGGTTAGGGTGTTACAATTCTCTCAATCATAACCCTTTCCATCCCTAGAAAGCCACAAAAATATCTTCAACCAATTATAAAACTTCTTAATTTTCACCCACCTCCAAATGTTTATGTATCTCTAGTTGATCGATCGAAACAAACACTGAAAACCCATGAGTTATAACTCATCCTCAAAACAAACACACCTTAACCACCACTAAATAGATCCTAAACCATTATTTTCAATGAAGAAATAAAAGAACATAAAAAACCTCCAACACCTATCTCCATAATCTTAGTCCAACAAAACCATTGCATATTCTGCAATCCCAACATTAAGTCAAGGGGAAGAACATATGATTTGGTGGTTCTGTAAGAGACAACCTACCACTAAACTGTGCATGAAATGAAACTCTGATACTAACTCAGGGTGGTACGAACAGACTCCCAACCATAAGGACTGAGCTAACACTAGATTACATCATCTGAAACACTGAGAGACCCATTGTGGGTCTCCCCACCATAAGAACTGATGAGATTAACCGAACATTATGTTTTTACATACATACAAAAAAAACCCTCCATGAGGGGGAGAAGGGTATGGCCCAACAGATAGAGCATCAAAACTAAATCCATCACTACATCAACAATGTCATAACCTCATAAGAACACAAACTATGCCACACTAAGGACAAAGATTAAAGTAAGGCCCTTTTCACTGTTGGGGTTCTCCTGACTATGCTCTTGCTTCACTCTAGGACCTATGGCTAGATCACCAATGATTGAAGCATCTCCTTCCTCTTAGTTAGGCTTAAAAAATTTCCCAATCATAACACATGATCCAAAATTTTACCAAAAACAATTCCATTAAAATAATGGTTTTAAAGAGGATCGAAAAAATAGTTCTTACCACTAAAGAAAATAAACACAACAAAGCTCTACAAGAGATGACCACTAAATCCAGGGAAAATTACAGGGAGAAAACCCAAAACTAATCCCAAACATTGTCCAAATCCTATAGACAGGCTGAGTTGACCTTCAACGAGCCAGGTCTGGCTTAATCATACATCTTGGAAACACCTCAACAAAATCACTACAAGAGACACAGACATCCACATGTGTTGTAGGGTCTCAGAGAACTTGGGAACATTGGATTATTGTGACCCTGCTTACCACACTGGTGATAGATCACATCATTTCACTATAAAGAAGGTGACTGAAGGTCTGAAGGACTCTTAATTCCTTTATTAGATCCACCATTATTAGGTTTCTTCACATTCTTTGTATCTCCATCCTCTGCACTTTTTTAGAAGACCGATGAAGGATTCTTCACCTCAGGTCCTCTTGCTGACACAACTTCAGTGAGGAAGTTGTGTCTCATCACATCAGAGAATGGGGTTAGGTTGAGCTCTTCCACGTTTGACAATAGTTCAAGATGAATCCCATCTCAAAATTTCGAGATTTCAAAAGATCATTTCCAATATACCCTAGTTTATACGGAGTTAGGTCGAAGAAATGACTAAATAATTCTAGCACTAATCCAACCCCATGTAGAATACTGCACAACTCTATCCTATTCCTCACATTCATCACCTTAGAAAAATACTTCTGTATGAACGAAGACTTGAAGAACTCCCAAGTGAGATATTTTTAGGCTTTCTTTGAGACAAATACATGCACAATTTCTAGGTTAGACCTTCAATAATAAAGGTATCCAACTTCACCTTCAATGACTCAAGTGGCTAAAGAAAACATAAGTTCTCTAAATCTTCCACAACCACTCATTTGACTCAATAGTATATTCTTTCCCATAAAAAAGAGGAGGTTTCAATTTCCAAAAAAAATGATGTAGTATATGGGTTCATCAACTAGAGTATTTTCTAAGGGTAAACCACCCAAAGATGCACCATGGGAATTCATCAAACCATTATGGGGGAAAGCACTATGAAATAAGGGAACAAATAACTCTATAAAAATATGGTAATAATGATTCTAAATAACAAAATAACTCTTTTCACAATGTTTTTTAGATTTAAAGAAAACCCAAATGATTCACTAGGGGGAACTACTGCTGATGGGTGACTCACACATATGGTTGGCAGCCATATGCCAGTCAGGCCACCATCACTATGTGTACTCTAGGGAAATATCCCTAGATCCACATGGATTTCCAAGCCCTAGGAGGTCATAGGGCTACTATTCTAACTCAAATTTCATTTCCCAACCTAAAAAAATTAAATGGAAAAAAACACAAAGAACCCAGACCTCCCATGGTTACCTGAAAACCTGAACAAGAAAGGGTTCATGAATTACTTCCCATTATTGAACCTAAATCACATACAATTATAATATTTTTTACTTTAGCATCCCCAAATAATGACGGGAAATCTGAAAATAAAGGTCTGCTATGATCTGACCTTCTCTGATACCATTTTGTCACGAACCAACCCAGGTCGACCATGGACCGGTCATCTAAGACGATCTACGACAAGGCCCAAGAGGCATTCTCGATCCTCCAGTTCTTACAATAAGTGGTAGTGCATCAACAGAAAGCAATAGGGGAACAATTTAACCCAATAAAAATGAATTATGATGTAGAAATAAAATAGAACAACTCATAATAAATAAATGACATGAAAGAGAAAGAACTTCGAAAAACACATACTAACCTAACCCCGACCAAAACTCCACATGACCCTGAGAGTCACTCTCCAACACCCAAACCAAAAGTCACCCATGTCTATTCAAACATGTGCTGGAATGTCCAGGTGAAACTGAAAACTAGAAGACACTATAGGCATGAGTATTAAAACTCAGTAGGAATGCCCAAAAAAACTATTCCAAAATAACTTACTTTTAATAAAAAATATACTAATTCTAGGTTTGAACTAAATTATAAAAAATATGGGTTTGCCCACACACATTCATTTCAAAAACAAGTTACAATTAATTTCCCTTTTTAATTTAAAAAAAGTAAAATTTTTGAAGGGAAAAAGGTTCATTACAATTTATAACATTTTTGAAAGCAATTTAATGTCTAAAAATTTAGTTGATAATCAAGAGGAAAACCACACACAACACAAAATAACGGTAATGGGAATGTAGAAAATAGGTACCAACAACCAAACTAGGCCCCTAAATCATCTGACACATACAAATAAGCACTAATGAAAACATGGGTAGAACCTAGGAGCTCGGGAATAATCCAGAATGTACAATACATGTGACTCATCCTGATGGCATGCCTACTCTCGATGACATTATAAGGCCCAAATGCTTGGTATTTCCCTACCTGGACTAAAAAAGGGACTTAATCCCCTAGCAGAGAAAAATCCATATTAAGGTCCACCGGCCAGTGGATAATCCAAACTAGTACATCAATCGTTCACAAAAAAATCCCTTACTATTCTAGGATCCCTTGATGAGTACAAAAAGGAAGGAGGGGTGATCCAACAATGTAAATATTTTAACCAATCACGACGTACAAACATCACAAAACAAAACTCACACCATTGATGTACACAACAATATCACATCTAAGCCACCCCAAAGAGATTTTTTCAAAACAATTTATTTTTTTAATGTGAGAAATGGGCCTTATTAAAATTTTAAAAGAAAACACCATTTCTCAAGAATATCATAATCATTTGTTCACATTTCAGAAGAGAACATTTGACATCAAACCAAGACCACACATGAATGTTCATGGATTATGTTCCAAGACCAAACCGGAATTCTTTCACAATTGTGTGTCAATTCATCAAGAAAATAATTCAATGCCATGCATAAAATAATATATTTGTTTACATAAAGTAATTATTCCAAAACTAATTATCTAATACTATTTCTCAATTATCAAAAATCAATGAAATATCATGTAATTAATATATTCTAAATTTAATGACTAGTGAATTAAGTGACGTACCTCAACTTGCATATTGATTATGAAGACACGACACATCTTACAGTTTCTCAAAAGTATGTGCAACCTGATGACCATGGTATCGTGGAATTTCTCTGACAACACACCACATCAATCACAAGAAAAAAACACCTATGGACAAATTTATAATAATCCAAATGAAGAAATCGTGATAAACTAAACTCAATACCATATCATGAAAAAGGGAGAACCTAATCTGCTCATCTTCGGTAGTAGACGTCCGTCTTGCACCCAATTGAGAACAAGGAGCACGGATGGTGATGCGAACAGAGGTGGAATGAGATCTGACAGATCTGGTCATTCTTCCCTAGAATTCCAGTGAGGGGATGTGGGGCGATGGAAAAGTTACCAGAAGGGGGGGGGGTTCCAGAAGTAGTGTGTGACCATTCGGAGGGTGTGCGACGGGTTGGAGGGTATGTGACTTGAGGGAACTGGTTGGTCGGAGCGATGTAGTGGTCAAAATGAGATCCAACAGGTAGGAGGAAGGTGCACATGGGTAAGAAAGAGTAAGAAAAAGGTTCAGGGCATCATGGTCAGAGGAAGCGATGCTGGAAAGGGTTCCAGAGTTAGTGAGGTCATGCCATAAACAAGTCTGCGCAATGAGGGGGGCCTACGGGATCGAGAAGGAGGAGGTAGAGGCTCGTTCGGGGGGTGCGTGGCAGCATGAGGGTGCCTGTAGGAGGTTGAGGTTGAGTCTGTATGATAGGAAGTGGGTCTATGGGAAGGTGAGGCCACCAAAAATGATGGGAGTTGACTGGATAGCATGCAGACAGTGGGAGGAGGTCGAGTGCGTACTGGGTGGACGATGTTGGGGATGTTGTACCGCTGCTGGTTAGATGAAGTAGAGAAGGGAGCCATTGAAGCTGGGGTCGGTAAAAGATAGAAGGCCTGTAGGTGCTCGGATAGTGGATACAGGGAGAAGGATCTGTGTAGGGCATCGCTGAGGTCGGGGAAGGAGTCAGAGTCATGGGTGGTGGGTGCCACGGGCGGAGGGACGCCAATAGAGGGGACCTACTGGAAGATTCTATTGGTGCAGGTGATACGAGTGGTGAATAAATGAATGAGGGGGGTGTCAGTTTTTCAATAACCAAGGGAGTAGAAAGAAACGGGGTGCGTGAGAAGATTAGGGTTAGGGGAAATAGAGGAATAAATGAAAAAAAGTAAATAAAATAAAAAACACTATATTAATATTAATATAAATAATAATAATAATAATACAGATACTGTTAATAAGAACAACATTAATAACATTCTAAATATGGAAAAAATAATAATTTTCATAATAAAAATTCTTTAATAACAATATAATATTATTATTCAAAGAAAAATATTATTATTATTATAGTATGTTATTTATTTAACAAAATTTTAGTTTTTTTCAACTCATTTGATTCATTTTTATTTCGCTGATTCAAACACCGTAACTGCGCGGTACTTTATCCGACTGTACGACATCCTCTAGTCATGCGTTGCCCACAAACATACCTAAAATACTAATAATAATAATAATAAATATAATGAATACTTTTTAATAATAATACTAATATGAATAATAATAATCATAGTCAAAAAATTATAAATAATTAAAATATTCCATTCACATTAATAATAATAATAAAATAATGAACAACAATATATATTTGAAATAACACAATAAATTACAATATTTTCTCATATATTTTTTTTTGTAGACAGGAGGATTGCATAGTTGTCTGGGAGAAGCCACGTCAGGTTTCCAAAAAGATCTCTGCCCCTGCGCCCAACAACGTCAACTAAAAAACATGCATTTTTTTGACAAAACTCAAAAATCTCATTCGGGATTCAACCCGATTCTCGACTAATATTTATAAAAGCCTAAAAATAATTAAAAGTATCAAAAATAGTAGTCAGGGAGTGAAAATTTATATCTAGTAAACCCCATATTATAAGATATAATGGAATTATCCAATGACATCTCAACCTCCCAATCGAATACGATGTAACACGCATAACCAATTCTATCAGGTCCACCCCATCGTGTAACCTAAAATAGCCTTACCCACTCCTATCTGGTATACCCCATCGTATAAGATATAATGGGTTTAAAAGGTGATATCTAGCCCACCCCAAAATATAATCTATGATCCTAAAAAAACATGAATAGATTACATGTATATCTCATATCATCCAAAAAATCATAAAAATATTTATTCTTTCGTAACATGTTTAACCCAAGGAAAATAATGGGGTTTCATGTCAACCACTATGAAATTTTATTAACTATTTAAAAATTAATATGTTCCGTAAATATAATTCCATAAAAAACCCATTCTATGAAATAATTTGTATCATTTCCTTAGATCACATCCCTAGTAAAGAATAAAATGTATCAAAGGACATCATCTTATATTGAGAGTTTTTTTTATAGAACACTTGAAACATATATTTTCATTGAAATGTCACTTTTAATAAAGTAAATCATTTTTAATTTCAATTTTTTTGAAAACCAATTATGAAACATATAAATAAATAATTAAAATTTATTTATAAATTTTATTTAAGAATATATTCAATCTTCTTGGAAAAAATCTTTTTAAAACATAAAACATTTTCAAAACCATTCCCCCTGAAAATAACCATGAAAACTTATAAATGAATCATTGATAAAATATTAAATCACTTTTTAAAATATAAAATATTTTTTAAAAAATTAATTAAAATATAACATAAAATGTGATGTAAAAACATTTAAAAAAAATTAGAAACCATTTTTTGAATGAAATAAAATTCTTGACCCAAGAGAGAGATATGGTCAGATTATCATTAAAATAATTTATTAATTATATTAAGTACTGAATAGTGGGAACATGGACAATTTACTTGAAGATATCATGAATAACTAGAGTATTCTAAAATTCATTATAGTTCTCGAAATATGGTTCCTAAAATTTCACCAATTTATGAATAATCATAAATAATCTTGAAAAATAGCAAGATTGTAGTAATACACTCTTACCACTTTGGTAACATTGATTCATAATCAACATAAAATAATAATATTACATGTAGATTAAAATATAATGAATGAAAATATATTAATTATATAACTTCTAAAAAGGATTTATATATACCCCATAAAAAATATTGGTGCAAAACATGGCATGTGTCTCAAAGAAGGATACTTGAGACAGAAATTACATTATTAGTTTTGAAACATTTGAACTATAAACCCCATTAAAGAAAGATAAAAATTAAATTTATAATAACCAAATTAAATTATGTATAATAATCATAAAAATATGTATGTTAATTATATAAACCACTCAGAATATATGAGTGTGGAATAATTCATAAGTCTTAGAGAAATAAATGTTATACGAGAAAAACCCATACCATACCTCATGAATTTCATCATAAGATTTCAAAAATTATAGACAATAAATATAAGTTCATTATAAATATAACAATGAACTGTATTATTATTTATCATTCCATATGATATTTACTAATTACTTTAAACTACCAGTTAATTATCAATTATATGTTAAAGTTGTATTTCATGTAATATTTGATTTGTTTTTCGAATATGTTTTTGAATTTTTATTATTGATCCTATTACATGTATCATGCTTTAACCATTTAAAAAATTTATAAAATGATATTAATATCATAAATATTCTTTATATACAAATTTATAATAATCTATAAAAATATAAATATGAAATAGAACACACTATTTATAGATATGGTAGGACATAAGTATGCATGAACACTATTTTTGTTTTATTTTTTTAAAGAAAAAAGGAAAATGAAATGTATGTTTATATATATTATAATTAATATTCAATATTTGTCATATAAATTTAATGAACATATTTTTAATACATTACGTGCAAACTGTGAGTGGATCACTGTAACACCTCGAGATTTTATGAAAAATATTCTTTTTAATTTCATTAATGTCTTGTGTTTTACGCTACACCAAAAGGAGCTTTCACAACACGCATCCTTGACTTGCCTTGCATTACACGCAATCATGACCTTCCTCGATAGCGTGTGTAGTACGCAATACCGAGTTTCACTAAACAACGATATTCTATTAAAATATTATTAAAACTAGCCGTTATGAATAGTAATAACCACATTTTGAAGTTTTATAAATTTTAGTTTTCAAAATGGACTGCATTTTTGGATTCGAAATATTGAAATTAGCTTAGGGTGAAATTTTGGTATTTTTCAGATAAATTTCATTTTCTGATGAATAGTGAAAATTACAAAATTTTAATTAAAAACAACCTTTTTAATCGAAATAATTAATAGTGATAAATTATTAATTTTAGTGGTTTTAAAGTATATTTAGAATATATTTTTACAATTTAATACAATGTTTTTCATTGGATGTAATTTCACATTTAAACCAGACATAAACAAGTGTCAATCTTTTGATAGTTATTATCTCTTAAGAACACTCTATTTGTTTTGACGACGGGAATTAATTATTAAATTAATTAATGAAACTGATATGTTTTGAATTTGGTAAAATAGACATCATTTTTTAGTTCATAACATCAAATATAGCTTAGGCCTAAGTTTTTGTATTTTTCTGGAAACTTTCATTTTTTTGATGAATAGTGAAACCACTAAGTGGTTGTTTAAAAATTGAATTTTTCATAAAACTTAATTTTATCACTTATGTGAGTGGAATTTCAAAAATCCAAGAGACACTGTTGATGTAAGTAAGTAAAATGTGGTTCAATGAGAGAAAATAATTTTTGGTGAATAGTAACTTTTTACTTTTTTTTACCAAGGTTAAAAGTAAATAGGGTAATTAAGGGTAAAAATGATATTATTATTATCCTAACACATGTCCTAATTCTATTGTATAAGTTTAATTCGACCAAAAACATCCTTATAAATAAAATATGACCATTTAGGCCCACTTGGATTAGATTAGGACATTTATTATCAAGAAGGGTTGAAATAGTTAAAATCAATGTTTAATAACTAAATCATTTTTAATATTAGGATATACATAAGATAAATTAGACTATAAATATTCATTAGAAAGCTAGAATTATTTCCAACATAATGGTATTTTATTTGTAATTTTTAGACTTAAAATAATTTATTTTATTTATGATACAATGATGATGCAGTAATTATCCTATTAATGAAATATTGACATAATTGATGTTATAAATATCCAAATAAATGTAATTTGAGAATATTTATGAATTAAAATAATTTTATATATTAATATTACATGTTATTATTGATTTAACTAAATTTTTTCGAACTAATCATTCTGTTATTATTTTCATAAAAATCAATTACTAAATATTGTCAAAATTGACATAAAATAATTTTTTTAAACAATATTATATTATTAATTGTTATTTTATTCCTAAAAATCTAAGGTTCGTCCAAATGACTTATATAAGGTTATATATATTAATTATAAACAACTTGGGGTTCTTTTGTCTTGTTATAGTAAGTTTATTAACCTTATAGTGTTAGAACACAAAAAGACACGGTAAAAGTAAAATTATCTAACTTAAAGTTAAATATAAATGATAAGGTTAAAATAGGAACCTAAACTTGTCTAAATTCTATTGGATGAGAGGTGTTAGACCCGTACTCACCTTATCTTCTAAATATATCAATTTGGAGCTATTAAAAACCGAATTTGACTTTATAATAAAATAATTTTTTTGGTTATTCCAAATGTGCCCCTCTCCTCCTTTATAAAAGGGAACCTCCTCCCTCTCTTCCTCACACCACTTTGAGCCTTCAGGCTCGGCCAAAACTTGCCAATTTATCCTCTCCACTTCCCGAGAAACATCCTAGAGGTTCTGGTATTCTTCAAAGAACAATTTTAGTGCCCTAAGAGGAAGTCTCAAAGAGGCTCTTCAAAGAAGAGGTAATGTCCCTTACCGATTCATTCAACTTTATTTCTTCTTCCACTTCTTATTCTTTAGTTGTTTCATTATGAATTAATAACATCAGTATCACCCATATAATGATATGTTATTATAAGTGTTAAACAACCCTATTTCACCATCTATCCATCCTACGAAAAATGAAATCACCGCACGTGCGTACGTACGGAATACCGTCTCCACGCCGTGGTGTAATATATTTTATTCCACCACCTTAATTGGATGGGTATAATGGTGTAAAAAATAACTATATATGATTATTTTAAAGTTATATTGATTCTTAAATGGTATATATACACTCCATTACAATTTCATGATCATTGGAACGATATCATCGCTCGTGCGTATGTACGGAATACCGTCTCCACGATGTGATGCGACTCATTCTACATGATCTTCATTGCATAATGATTATATAAATGAATTGAATGAATTAATTTGATATATATTACAATAATACCATTCTATAAATGAGGTATCTATAACCTAAAAAGAATAATAAGAATTTATTCGACAAAACACGCATAAGATCAAAAAAGTAATAAACACCCGAATAACAAGTAGTAATGAAATATTAATAATAAGATGCTAATAATATGACCATATATGATATCATAAAAATAAGTATGATTCTGGAATAAGTCAATAACATTATTTAAATAATTATATAGGTGGTTCAGACACTTATGAAGCAAATCGGCCTAAGGTAAGGGAAATATCATAATCTCATTTTTATCCAAGATTGTTTATACTTTGGTATTTACTGGGGTGTATTTTATCATCCACATCCATGTTTACTCAATATTAAATATTATTTCCATCAATTGTTTAAATCCATTTTTACCCTTTGGTGAGTTTTTAGTAAAAGATATGAAATGAATCTTTTGTCATGTTTCGTACGAGGTACTTTTTGAATTTTCCGACAAAAGTACGAGAAGAATGTTTTTTTAACTTATACGTCATGAATGATTTTTTAAAACATTATTTCCAAGAAGATTCCTTTAAAAATTTTCAAGTCTATTTTTAATCAACTTCTTCTAGTTTAAAATTGTATGACATCTTAAGAAAGGAAGAGTGTTTTTGAAGTTGAAAGGATATTTTCCTCAAGAATGGAGTTCAAGCATTTTATCAAAATTATTTTCCATCTAAGATAATAAAGGGTTCTGTTTCAATACCTATCATTACATTGATTTGATTATGTTGTGATGAAATTATTTTTATGAATTCGTTTATCTTATATGAGTTGTTTTATGATGTCACGATGTTTAATATTCCCATTTTTATTATATGGGTTATTCTATGATGTATGGTTTATGATTTTGTGGCACACATAAGATTGGTATCATTATGAGATGGGTGGGACCTATATCTCCCTCCAATGCATTGGGTAAAGATTTGATATCTCATTATATAGACATGGCTGGAACAACAGGTTAAACCGGTTCAGTGAAACAGGACTGATACGAGGAGTGAACTCGGTTCAGAAATGGACTTTGTCCACTAAGATAGTCTTGGAAATGAGTCTTGACTAATAAGAAATGATTATCTATGAATATGTGTGTATGCCACAAAGTTTCATGTTTTAAGTTATTATTATTGGGATTACATTTCACTACTATGATTTATCTCATGTTATGATATTACGATCTCTTTTGCAGGTTAAGATTTCTAAAATGTTATGTTCTTATGAATATGACGTGATTGATATTTCTTTTGTTTACCCTTACTGAGCATTTGAGCTCACCCTTTTATGTTTTCTTTTCCCCAGGATATAAAGAAAGGTTTAGGTAAGAAAAAAAGGGAAGATCTTTATGGGCGATGTTGAAGATCTTTCACCATGATTAGAAGATTACGTTCCGAGTTTCCAAAGACACTAAACTATTAAAATACTTGTGTGTGTGTTTTTGTTATGTACTAAGTATTCTGCAAAAGTAATGTAATGTTCTTGTACGTCAAGCTTCAGGTCTCCACAGTTGGTATTAGAGGAAAGTTTTAGTCAACCTTTGGAAACTTGGATGCGAAAACATTAGTGAGATCCCTAGAGATATTTCTAAGGTATGTCTAGGGATGTCCCTAAGGTTAAGTATAAGTATAGGTTATAGTCCTATAATTATGGTAACGATCTTAGAATTATACCTAAGATGTTAGATATTGAAGGTACTCCTCCTTTATTGTGTTGTTTTCCCTAGCATGATTTTTGCCTCTCACACTATTCTTTTTGGGTTTTAGACGATGGCTGGAACCCAAAGTAACCGTGTTGATCAATGCAATGGACAATGCAATGATTGTCCTCCTGAACAAACAAATTTTATGGGAGATGGAGTGAAAAATCTTATTGCTATACTTACACAAGCTATTAATCATTATGGATTTCAAAATGAGAAGAGAAGGGAACAATATTCTATTGAGTCCTTCATGAGGCAACGTCCACCTTCTTTCAGTGGGTCTTCTGATCTACTTGTTGCTGAACAATAGATCAGTACCACTGAAAAAATATTTTCAGTTCTTCAATGTTCTGAACATGATAAAGTCATATTAGTAGTGTATCGTTTGGAAGGTGATGCTGATCAATGGTGGAATCTTATTAAGAATACAAGGCAAAGGGATGAAATTGAGTCCATGGAATGAGACAGGTTCAAGAACTTATTTTTCAATAAGTACTTCCCTCTTATTCTTCGAACAAAGATGGAGAAGGAGTTTCTTGAACTAAATAAAAAGGATGATGAATCTGTTGGTATATACGAAGCGAATTTTACAAGGCTTGCAAGGTATGCATCTGGATTTATCATCCAACCTGAAAGTAAAGTTGATCGATTCTTCAGTGGCTTAAAACCAAATATTCGAAGGGAATTAGCTATAAGAGACTTCAGTAGATAAGAAGAAATTGTGCGTTGTCCTATAAAGGTAGAAATCGAAGTTGGTGTTACCTATACATCTCATAGTTCTGACAAGAAACGAAAGATGGAGTTCAAGGAGAAATCTCAGAATAATGGTGAAAAAAAGATGAATGATTCCTTATGCTCAATGTGTGGAAAGAAGCATGGTGGAGATTGTCTTAAAGTGACAAGTAAATGTTTCAAATGTGGAAAGGAAGGTCATCGGGCACTTGAATGCCACAATGATGGGAAGAAGATGTCTAATGATGCAAACAAAGGAAGGGATACACAGAATGAACCTACTACACTTCAATGCTTCAAGTGAAAGGAAATGGGTAATTTTGCTAATAAATGCCCTAATCCAAGTGTTAGTGATGATCGACATGAGCAAACACTTAAGGCAAAGGACAAAGGGAAGTCACATGAGTTCACCATTGGAGATATTGAATATAAAAATGATGTGGTGGAATGATTAAGTGTTTATGTAATGGGATTCCAAAATAATGTTGTATATAGTATCGTGGAATATTGGAATATTTATGTATTGGTCTATTGTGGTTTTAAATAATTTTATGGTACCGGTAACCATGGAAAGTGATTGAGATATTTTTTGAAAAAAGATGATATGCGCATAATTAATTGATAAGGAAATAATGAAATGTTTGACAGTATTCAGAGCTCATGATTGATATAAGGACTAAGTGATATCATGGTTTGAGTATATATAATTTTGAGGATTTTGGTATGTGGAAAGTGTTAACTTTTAACTGTATTCATGTTTTCACTAAGGTTCAATGGGTATTCATTTTTCAAGATAATACATGATTAAGGCCTTTGAATGTTTGGAATGTGACAAACAAGATATATCTTATGATATATGGGGATCAACGATGGTATTAAATCTCTGGTAATCATTTTCACTATATTATGAGACTGGACTACAATATTATGGATAAGCCTAAATATTGGAATGGATTATGTTAGACACAAGTTAGTATTGTTTAAGGATAGAAGTTTTTTCGATATTATTTATGGGATGTTATAGTAATATAGTTTTAGAAAAAGGACAACCTGCAGGATGGGCAACATCCCATCGCGTTGGACAAGGATGTGGGAATCGAACCCACAACCGAAGTGCGATTGGCCTTTATCGCCTACCACTGGCCTATAGAAAGTCCCTGTTTGGTAGAAACTAGTTTTATTATATTAAGCATTATGATATATGAAGTATAAGTCCATTTTAGGAACTATATATGATTAATCTCACTATAGATGGACTTATGTATTTTTTGATAACTTTTCTAACCTTTTGTTTGAGACATATGAAATGACCCATCATTCTATCACATGATCTGCTAACACATCACGAATGACAAATTCAACTTCATTTATTTAAGAGATGTAGTGGAAATTTTCCAAAGAACTACCAACGATGAGACTATACCAAAATCACGAAAGTATTTCTTCTAATTCCAATTTCATCAACTTTCAGGAAATGATCTTGAAAACCAAAAATGTTGTCCTAGTTCTCTTATATATGATGAATCAAATGGTACCTTATATCATCACAAATCTATGGGTTTTTGATTGCTGGCTTTTCCATAGCCATGTTATCTACCACTCTCCATCAGAACATGATGGTTAGATTTCTCTTCCATATCCATATTTTCACCTATGTGGAAACCCAGTGATTAGTTTATTTGGGTAACCGTTACATTTCATACTTTTGTTTTTAAAGATTGGTTTTGGTATTCCTTTTTACGATGTGGGTTTCTATTAAAGAAACTTTTGAATAGTAAACCATTTATAACCCCGACGAATTTCGAGTGCGAAATTCTTTTTAAGGGGGGTAGAATGTAACACCCCGAGATTTTATGAAAAATATTCTTTTTAATTTCATTAATGGCTTGTGTTATACGATACACCAAAAGGAGCTTTCATAACATGCATCCTTGACTTTCCTTGCATTACACGCAATCACGACCTTCCTCGATAGCCTGTGTAGTACGCAATACCGAGTTTCACTAAACAACGATATGCTATTAAAATATTATTAAAACTAGCCGTTATGAATAGTAATAACCACTTTTTGAAGTTTTTTAAATTTTAGTTTTCAAAATGGACTTCTTTTTTGGATTCGGAATATCGAAATTAGCTTAGGGTGATATTTTGGTATTTTTCGGATAACTTTCATTTTCTGATGAATAGTGAAAATTACTAAATTTTAATTAAAAACAAACTTTTTAATTGAAATAATTAATAGTGATAAATTATTAATTTTAGTGGTTTTAAAGTATATTTAGAATATATTTTTACAATTTAATACAATGATGGTCATTGGATGTAATTTCACATTTAAACCAGACATAAACAAGTGTTAATCTTTTGATAGTTATTATCTCTTAAGAGCACGCTATTTGTTTTGACGACGGGAATTAATTATTAAATTAATTACTACAACTGATATGATTTGAATTTGGTAAAATAGACATCATTTTTGAGTTCATAATATCAAATATAGCTTAGGCCTAATTTTTGGTATTTTTCTGGAAACTTTCATTTTTTGATGAATAGTGAAACCACTAAGTGGTAGTTTAAAAAATGAATTTTTCATAAAACTTAATTTTAACACTTCTGTGAGTGGAATTTCAAAAATCCGAGAGACACGGTTGATTTCAGTAAGTAAAATGTGGTTCATTGAGATGAAAATAATTTTTGCTGAATAGTAACTTTTTACTTTTTTTTACCACGATTAAAAGTAAATAGGGTAATTAAGGGTAAAAATGATATTATTATTACCCTAACACATGTCCTAATTCTATTGGATAAGTTTAATTCGACCAAAAAAACCTTAGAAATAAAATATTTCCATTTAGGCCCACTTGGATTAGATTAGGACATTTATTATAAAGAAGGGTTAAACTAGTAAAAATCAAAGTTTAATAACTAAATCATTTTTAATATTAGGATATTTATAAGATAAATTAGACTATAAATATTCACTAGAAATCTAAAAATATTTCCAACATAATGGTGTTTTATTTTTAATTTTTAGACTTAAAATAATTTAATTTATTTATGATATAATGATGATGCAATAATTATCTTATTAATGAAGTATTGACATAATTGATGTTATAAATACCCAAATAAATGTAATTTGAGACTTTTTATGAATTCCAATAATTTTCTATTTTAATATGACATGTTATTATTGATTTAATTAACTTTTTTTGAACTAATCATTATGTTATGATTTTCACAAAAATCAATTACTAAATATTGGTGAAATTGACATAAAATAGTTTTTAAAACAAATATTATATTATTAATTTTTATTTTATACCTAAAAATATAAGGTTCGGCAAAATGACTTAGATAAGGTTATATATATTAATAATAAACAACTTTGGGTTCGTTTGGCTTGTTATTGTAAGTTTATTAACCTTATATTGTTAGAACACAAAAAGACCCAGTAAAAGTAAAATTATCTAACTTAAAGTTAAATATAAATGACAAGGTTAAAATAGGAACCTAAACTTGTCTAAATTCTATTGGATGAGAGGGGTTCGACCCATACCCACCTTATCTTAGAAATATATCAATTTTGAGCTATTAAAAACCGAATTTGACTTTATAATAAAATAATATTTTTAGTTATTCTAAATGTGCCCCTCTCCTCCTTTATAAAAGGGCACCTCCTCCCTCTCTTCCTCACACCACTTTGAGCCTTCAGGCTCGGCCAAACCTTGCCAATTTCTCCTCTCCACTTCCCTAGAAACAACCTAGAGGTTCTGGTCTTCTTCAAAGACCAATTTTAGTGCCCTAAGAGGAAGTCTCAAAGAGGCGCTTCAAAGAAGAGGTAATGTCCGTTACCGATTCATTCAACTTTATTTCTTCTTCCACTTCTTCTTGTTTAGTTGTTTCATTATGAAGTAATAACATCAGTATCACCCATATAATTATATGTTATTATAAGTGTGAAACAACCCTATTTCACCATCTATCCATCCCACAGAAAATGAAATCACCGCGCGTGCGTACGTACGAAATACCGTCTCCACGCCGTGGTTTAATCTATTTTCCACCACCACCTTACTTGGATGGGTATAATGGTGTAAATAATAAATATATATGATTATTGTAAAGTGATATTGATTCTTAAATAGTATATATACACTCTATTACAATTTCACGATCATGGGAACGATATCATCGCTCGTGCGTACGTACAGAATACCGTCTCCAAGATGTGATGCGACTCGTTCTACATGATCTTCATTGCATAATGATTATATAAATGAATTTAATGAATGAATATGATATATATTACACTAATACCATTCTGGAAATGAGGTATCTATAACCTAAAATTAAGAATAAGAATTTATTCGACAATACACGCATAAGATCAAAAAAGTAATAAACACCCGAATAACAAGTAGTAATGAAATATTACTAATAAGATGCTAAGAATATGACCATATATGATATCATAAAAATAATTATGATTCTGGAATAAGTCAATAACATTATTTAAATCATTATACAGTAGGTTTGTACACTTACGAAGCAAATCGGACCTAAGGTAAGGGAAATATCACAATCTCATTTTTATCCAAGATTGTTTATTCTTTGGTATTTACTGGGGTGTATTTTATCATCCACATCCATGTTTCCTCAATATTTAATATTATTTCCATCAATTGTTTAAATCCATTTTTACCCTTTGGTGAGTTTTTAGTAAAATATATGAAAGGAATCTTTTGTCATGTTTCGTACGAGGTACTTTTTGACTTTTCTGACAAAAGTATGAGAAGAATGTTTTTTAACTTATAAGACATGAATGGATTTTTAAAACATTATTTCCAAGAAGCTTCCTTTAAAAGTTTTCAAGTCTATTTTTAATCAACTTTTTTTAGTTTAAAATTGTATGACATGTTATGAAAGGAAGAGTTTTTTTGAAGTAGAAAGGATATTTTCCTCAAGAATGGAGTTCAAGCGTTTTATCAAAACTATTTTCCATATAAGATAATAAAGGGTTTTGTTTCAATCCCTATCATTAAATTGATTTGATTATGTTGTGATGGAATTATTTTTATGAATTCCTTTATCTTATATGAGTTTTTTTATGATGTCACGATGTTTAAGATTCCAATTTTTGTTACATGGGTTATGCTATGATGTATGGTTTATGATTTTGTGGCACACATAAGATTGGTATCATTATGAGAAGGGTGTGACCTATATCTCCCTCCAATGCATTGGGTAAAGATTTTATATCTCATGAGATATCCATGGCTAGAATGGCAGGTTAAACCGGTTCAGTGAAACTGGACTGAAACAAGGAGTGAACTCGGTTCAGAAATGGACTTTGTCCACTAAGATAGTATTGGCAATGAGTCTTGACTAATAAGAAATGATTCTATATGATTATGTGTATATGAAACAATGTTTCATATTCTATGTTATGATTATTGGGATTACATTTCGCTACTATGATTTATCCCATGTTATGATATTATGATCTCTTTTGCAGGTTAAGATTTCCAAAATGTTATGTTCTTATGAATATGATGTGATTGATATTTCTTTTGTTTACCCTTACTGAGCATTTGAGCTAACCCTTTTATGTTTTCTTTTGCCCAGGATATAAAGAAAGGTTTTAGTTAAGAAAAAAAAGGGAAGATATTTATGGGAGATGTTGATGATCTTTCACAATGATTAGAAGATTACGTTCAATGTTTCCAAAGACACTAAACTATTACGGTCCTTGTGTGTGTGTTTTTTTATGTACTAAGTATTCTGCAAAATTAATGTAATGTCCTTGTACATCAAGCTTCGGGTCTCTACAATGACATCTCTTTGAGGAGGTGGAAGTCCACAAGTCCACAAACGAAGTTATAATATTTACAAAAAATGGATATCATGAATGTATGCATTATATAATAATTAAATAAGAATGATTAAATAATAAATATCATACATATCATATAAATATAGTATTTACATAATAATAATCAATCATGATACATGCTAAATAAAAAAACAAACGACATCGTTTCATGAGGCAGTAGTCCTCGGTAGATAAAAATTGTAGGTTCGTTACCCATTTAACAAAAGTTTATATAGGTTTAGGTATAAAAAAATATAATAAAACCATATTATTATATTTATGATACTTATAATATTATATAATTAAAGGATAATAAGAACTGAATGTGTGGAGAAATAAATAAACTAGAAATTAACGTTGAATAACATTAAATATTTTTTTAGGTAACTAGTTTCAGTTTTAACCAAAAGGATTATTTGGTTAGATTTATGCCTAAAATGTGAATTATATGTTTACATAAGGTAATTTAGTATATATTTTGTTAATTTCTTGAATGATGAAATGTTTCATGAGATGTTTGAGAATGTGAGGGGGTGAGTTTCTTTTTATAGTGGATGAGGAGGGGCAATCCTATAAATATAAAAAGGAAAACACTACTGAGAGGTATCCCTTATTTAATGTGTCTCCATTAAGGTTATTTTTTAGAGACATTATTCTATGGTGTAAATATTTGAATATAATTTCTTTTGGATATGTTTATTGGTTATTTATACAAATATGACAATGATTAACCACTAAGTAAGCTCATTTTTACCTTAATCATTTTAATTAATTTTAATTAGTTTCACTATTATTTTGGGAGGAAACCTCTATTGAAATTATTATAAATTAAATATTATTATGATTCAAAATATGGAATCCATTTTACAAAATTCCATTCATAGAAGTGGCAGATATTAATTTCATATTAGTCTCACTCAAATGATGGGAAAACTTGTTTTGAAAATAAAAAAGTTCAAATGATTGAAAAGTTTTTATATACAATTTATGTGTTAAATTGGTTCCCATGTAATCAATTAGATTAATTTATGTATAATTTAACAAAATACATATGAAACCCTATTTAAAATTTAATTACACTATATAAATAAATTACATGAAGACATTATTTTAAATTAATTTTCAGTGTATTACACTATTAATAAAAATATGAAACATAAACAAAAATACCAAAAATACTACTAAGGTAAATTTTTATATTTATATATCAAGATTTATTTTTATTTTTTCAGTAGAAATTAATCAATTATTCAAAAACATTATTTAAAAATGGTTCTCAATTAAAAGGCGGTAACATTACCTTTAAAAAAATATAACTCTATATTCATAAAATTGGGTTTTTATGTTATCCTTGTCAAATATATTGAATGATATTCAAAACTATTCATTGAATATATAAAATATAAATTTTATATTAAAAATCCATCAAAATTGGTTTGTTTAATTTATTGAGGTAAAAGTTTGTTTCTAAATAGAAAAATAGTATTCTTAGAAAACTAATTTCAATATTTGCAAATAGTTCATAGATTAATATCTAATAATTTGATAACTAATGAACTAATTTTATATAAATGTTTAAATAATACTTTCACAATTTATTTAATTTTATTTTTAATTTCCAATACAATGTCCAGGTGGTCACTATAATAATATTTAAACAACAATATTAATATTTTATTTTATTTTAGTAAAAACTGAGATTCTGTGTAAGGGATTCCATCAAAGAAACTCTACATTTTTTATATCACAAGACAATCATAATTTTTATCATTGTAGAATCTAATCTAATTTTTTCTTATAGTCCAATCATAACATGGTTTCTCATGAAATACAAGCGAAACATAGTTCTTTCATACAAAACAATTTATATTCAGTGTTTTGTGAAATGTAAAACATAAAAATTATTAAATTAAACAGAAAAAAACTAAAAAAATACTAGGGTGTTATATTCTACCACATTTAAAATTAATTTATACCAACATATTTATGAGGACAATAAATTGTTTATTACTAGAAATTTCTTTTCATAGAAACCCACCTTAGAAAAATGGATATTAAAACATTCTACAAAAATGGAATTTTAGAAACATAACAGTTACACAAATTAAATTATAACTATTTTCCATATATGTGAACATATGTTAAATTTGATGACATGGATGTGTAATATGAATCTAACTAACATGTTCTGATGGCCAGTGATAATGAAAATTTTTAAGAGAAAGTTAATGATTATAAATCCATAAATCAAAGTGGCTTGATAAAGTCCCTTGATATTAATAAATTATTGATAAAATTACAAAATTTTATTTAAATACCTTTTTTTATAAAGTTATATAATTTTTATGAGAATATATACATATATAAATCCAAGATAACCTCACCAATTGTTTATCATTGATTAATATACACTTTATCCCTTATTCCAGGAAATAAAGGTGAATTTTTCATTCTGAAAGAATTATAAATTTTTATATCCATAAATATAATGATTGGGTATTTATTATATCTTATTCACAACAACAAGGTTATTACAATTCATCTAATATGAATAAACACTCATATAGAGAGATACTAATTTAATCTCTAAAACTTCATCTGAAGATTAAAATAAACCATTCCATAAATTTTTTACCATATAAGACATCCAAAAGGAGAAAGTACCAAAAATTAAAAATAAAGTAACTATATTTCTCAAAAAAAATTAGTATTGATCCCCAATATATCATAAAGTATCTATTATTTTCCACATAACAAAATTTTGGGTAATTTCATCATTCATTCTCTTGAAAAATAAAAATTTTAATAAATCTATATTAAATACTTGCAAGTTTCCTTATTCCAAATGTTATTAGATATATTCCTTAAATCCAAAAATATTCAAAACTCAATCCAGGATATAATAAACCACATTTTCAAAAAATCATTTTTTAGTTCTCAGGTAATGAGTACAATAAAATTTACTTAATCATACATGACACATCTTTATCAAAATATCATCATATCAACATGAGGGGCATATTACAGGTTACACTTCCATAATCAAAATATCACCTTTCCATTGATTTAATTTTTTATGTATTAATCACCATTAAATATATCCTCTCTAGTCCTTAATGAAAAACATTTACTAAATATAATTATATATTTCATGATTCGTATAACATAATATTTGAAATATAAAACATATACACTTAAATAATCAAACATTATTTATAAACGATACGGAAGGATTAATCATTTTATTACTTGATACACCTTTCCTAGAATATGAAATATGAATCACGTCTTAATTTTCTCAACCACAATCTAATCATTACTATAATATTTTATGCTAATAATATGTTTATAACATCCCATACCTTTTATATTTAATTTGTGTTCCCTTTTTATACAACATTATAACCACTACCCATACCACCTTACAAATTCTATTTAAGATATTTCTACTTAAGAAATATGTTTTCATAATTCAAATCATTTCCAAAATATGAATAACTCTATATTATCCATGTTAATTCTAGTTTTTATTGATTAAAACCAGAATAAATAAGGTCAGAAATATGTACCATAGCATAAAACCACATAATAATGATATATTACTTATAAGAAATATATATAATCACAACTAATTTAAAATCCATGACACCATAGGTCTATCTATAAAGACAAAAATTGACATATAATTATAACTATCCCTACTGATCTCAAAAATGTATTGTCATCGTAGTTTCCAAATGATTACAAAATAATTCCTTTGATACAAACTATAGTAACCCACGACTAACATACATGGATATTAAATAAATCTAGATGAATATTTAGTACATTATAAATGTACAATCCTTAGAATCATAATAGTTTACAATGCCCGGAAATGTTGAATCATAATATATTTACTTGGTGAAAAATATTTAACTCCTCCCTTAAATATATTTCTATTTAGTACTCCTAGTTAAAACTATTCTTCATAACCCGAGGATAGGAAGCATTATAAAAGTGCTTGATTAGATGATTTTAAGGGAAATGATGGGAGATATGTTTGTATAACATGACGATATGTGTATGAGAACAAGGTCATAACATTATATTGTCATACCTGGCACATCAAATATCATAATCAAGAGTCGGGGCATGAGGATTAGCAGTTAATAAGACATGAATCATATGAAAATGAACATAATAAACCATTAAATCATATTATAATACCAATAAATATATTATTTAGTAAAATAATTAACATGTAATAAAATTTCCTATTCAAAGGTTCATTGAAAAACCCTATCTGTTCACTTCATGGAGACTGCACCTGCTGTATAGGAGCCACCACCATCCCTAATCATAGTACTTTCCTTATAGTGTATTAGGCTTCCCATTCATCACATAGTGGATAAATCATGTTGAACTTTTCCTATAACTGTTTTATGAGATATCAATATTTACCCAATGCAATGGAGGGAGATATTGGTCCAACCTTATATGTAGGATATAAAAACTCACACAACACTATTTGTGACACCCCATTGTATAATATGTGATGGGATAACCTAATGGTATTTGTTCCACCACATCTTATAAGCTATATTAGCATTAGATAGAGGTATATGGGACAACCTATCATATATGCTGTAATGGACTTACCCAGTGATATCTGGGCCACCCCATTGTATAAGCTTTAATGGGCGTCCATAGTGTTATCTGGGCCACCCCATCATATGAGATGTAATAAGATTACCCATTTCTAGTTAGGTCACACCACAATATATACTATGTCTAGGAACTACAACATTAATAAAGTAAAATATTATTTCATAACATCATAAGAATCAAAAAAACAATTATTCTTTCCTAACATGATTAACCCATGGGAAGGAAATGGGTTTCATCTCTATAAAGACTCGTAATTTCAATGTATTTTTTTATTATATGGGAATATTATGAGTCCGTGAAAATTGACGGCGTATGATTCTGAGACCTGATGTGCCCAGAATGAATTTCTGAACTTTTTTTATGTACGTTCAGAAAACGTGTGAGCGGGTTTTTGTAACTTATGAACTGGTGATTGGAATTGAAATCTGAAAGCACCGTTGAACAAGTAGCACATATATTCTCTTAAGAAGACCTTCACCTCAACCGCAGTAGGATGAGGGTGGAAGATATTTTTTCTTTTTTTTTTGTTGAAGAAGAAAAATAAAATAGTTAAAATTTTATTTTTATTTTTGAAACATCTCTTTTTGAATTGTGGAGGTGGGGACCACCCCAGCTAGAAAAACTCCTACATGAATTCATGGTGGTGGGGAAAAACCGAATCCATCTTAATGTGGTAAAACCTTTCAACTCTCGTTTTAATCATTCCAACTTAACATAATTAATGATACAAAATTTAATTGTTTAATTAAAAAACAAAACACATTAATTTGGCTCATCTTTTCCTATGGGGGATGTTGGGTTCGCATAGGAGTATAGGGGATAGATTTTTGGAGGACCATTCTCTCTAACAAAGAACACCTCTCCAATGAAGAGAATCCTCCATAATCAAAGAACGAAGATGATGCTTGAGCCCAGATCAGAAGTATCTTGCGGGAGCAATGAACTCCAACAATACCATCCCCTTCATCGACTTCATCTTCTACGTCTCAACACCTCCAACTAATGAAAATGTAGGGTTGTTTTTTATTATTCTTCCTTAATTTATTTTACATTGAATCTTTTCCCAGGAGTCGAGTGCTACAAATCTAATGTCGAGGATATGGGACAAACATACATGGCATGATCCCTCCATATAATCCTTTTTGACACGTTCATTGCGATGGAGGCGGATGGTGATCGGTGTTGTCCATAGGTGTCGGTAGGGCTTGGGAGAGGCAGACGTCACTCCAACTGGCCGCGAAGACAACAACGGAATAACCACGCCATAGGAGGAGGGTCGTGGTGGAGCAGGGGCGGCGGCCGGTGCAAGACCGACCACGTGGAGGGGGAGACAGCACGCGTCTGAGCTGTTAGGCGTGCATGGGACGTGAAACGAGGCTGCGATAAAGAAAGAGGGTGGTCGGCTCGCCACTGGCCGCCGGTGGTGGCGAGGCACGTGACAACGATGGGCAGGAGGGCTGGCTGTCCGGCCAGCCGGGGAGCCGAGCGGGACCCCAGGTCCCGCGTGCCAGCTACCAGTGCCACATGGCACTGACCAGTCGGCCTCCCATCCCAGATAGGCAAGTTGTTCATGGTACCAAAGGGGTGCCTACCACTTGGGTGGTGGCTCGGGTGGACCACACTTCGGGGCCCCCCAACCACGGTCCAGCATGGGCCGCTCAGCGCGGGTTGCCGAGTGGGCTGCCCAACATGGGCCGCACCGCAGGTCACGCCGGTGGGCCGGGCCAGACATAGTGGGCCGGGTCCGATCCCGCGGGCTGGGTCGGTACGACCGAGTGGGACTGGACCCTGACCTGCTTCAACCGCTTTTCGCTAATTTTTCTATATCATGGGCTAAAGGCATTCATTTCATGTATTGTTTGCTGCACCATAAACCTTGGATCGAGACGGTCCTTTTGGTATTCCCCACATGAGTTTTGGATAATGTTGGCGTACGGTCAGGTTGGATTGATCTCGAATCAAACCGAGCCCTCAGGACTAAGAGGCCAATAACTTATAGATAGAGCATCCAATTGACGCACAGTCTGTTGAGTTGAGACCCCTTTTACGTGGCGGTCCTTTGGGATATGTCTTCGTGGGAATTCATGGTAGTTGGAGTATCGACCCATGTCTTGAAGAGCATACCCTCCTGAAATCAGGCGATCTTAGTGCAGAAACCCTGTGGCTGGATATAATACGAGAAAGGGTTCCTACATGGGTCAGTGCTTTGGGATCCAACGTGGGTCTGTGTTCCAAGGTCCCAAATGGATCCGCTCTAGGAATCCACGTGTGACTACTCTAAGATCCTAGGTGGGTTTTTTTTGTACTAGGATCCTACATGGGTATGATGATTTAGGATCCTACGTGGGTCTTCCTCTTAACAGATAGGATGATTCAGTAGTTACATCTAATCATATTTACTACCATACCAATGTTATACCATGTGTGAGATATGTCCTTACCTTTATGGTATTGTTCTATGTGGCATTACCTTTGTGGTACATACATTTGTGGTGATACCTTTGTGATATTATTCTATGTGGTGATTACTTTGTGGTACGTATCGTTGTGATGATACCTTTGTAGTATTCTTCGGTGTGGCGATACATTTGTGTACTTACCTTCATGGTGATACCATTGTGGTATACTTTTGTGTGACTTTACCTTTACGATAGTCATCTTTGGGGTGTTATCTTAGTGGTAATCTTTCCTCTATGGAACATTTGAGATTTGGGATATTGAGTTGGGTCTTTTGTTTCCTTATGAATGAGATGGGTATACTTGATAACTTAGGTATACGTATGCACATATACCTATTTAAGGATGACTGTTTTTTAGATGATTTGTGTTTTATCCTCCATGGATTTTTTGAGACCTACGAGGGTATCAGGGTACCTACTTAGTATCTTTATACTCACCCCTACATGGGATATGTCGTACCTTATTGTGTTTGGTGCAGACGACGGACAATAATGACGGAGGACGAGTGTACCTGAACTGGAGGTAACTCGGAGGTGGACAGTAGATTAGATATACCGTAGAGACAGTCGTTCGAGATCTATAACTACCCTTCAGGTAGGATCCTTAGCGACTGTTCACTAGAGTTGTTTTCAGTTTTACTTGTACTTTTCTGTTTACTTGTACTTTATAGTTGGGCTTGTATTCTGGCCCATTTTACTTTTTGTACACACCCAGTTTTCTATATAGTTTTACTTGGTTATTATATCCTTCTTTGTGCATAGTTGTGTGAGTTTACAAATTTTAAAGGAAATTCCTTCCCAGTTTTAGTGAATATGCCTTTCGGTGCTTGTCTCTAACCCCTGGCCTATGCAAGGCGGGCTTGTGATAGTCACTACATAGGCCCCGGGGGATAGGTCATGACAAATTGGTATCAGAGGATTAATTTCTAAAATTTAACATTGAACTCTGATCTTTTAACAACAATAGTGTTTAGTGTTATGAGTGTGGTTATCAGTTTAGAGAATCCAGTGTTGTTGCGGCGGCCGATGTATCCATACACCAAGACCCTGACTTCTGATTTCTGACTTAGTGCATGAAAACTCTGATTTCGTGTGTGTTTTAAAATGTTTTCTTTGTGATCTATTTGTGTCAACTCACTAGGTATAACTTATTGACCGTGGAGCACCTGTTTTAGTTTTGAATGCCTCCACACAGACAGCCATCTAGGGTTTTGGGTATAGTACGTGATGATAGCCAACCGAGCGATGAGGCCTCAGTGTAGGGACCTATTTTAGTAGAGGCACCAGTGGAGGCACCAGTGGTACCATTACCCATTGGGCCACCAATGAAACCATCAAAATCATCAGTGAGTGCTCGCCTCTTGAGCGCATTGCATGAGTTCAAATTCCAGAGGCCACATAGGTTTCGGGGTGAGACGTGCCCACAGATGGATGAGGATTGGCTGGAGGCTGTGGTGAGAGTCTTCCGACTGGTAGGGACACCAGCTGATCTCATGGTGATCCTTTCCGCCAGTCATCTACAAGGAACAGTAGACAGATGGTGGAGCATGATTCTCTAGGTTCACAACAAGGTGACACTTCCATGAACATACTTTGATAGCCTATTTCAGGAAGCATTTTTCTTAGTGACCCTTTACACAATGCGCATACATGAGCTTATTCATCTTCATCAAGGCAACATGAATGCGGCTTAGTACTCAGCGAGGTTCACTTTCCTATAACGCTACTCCACTAATTTGGTGTTGGAACAATTCTTTGTGGCCCAAACCTTCAATAAGGGACTCAGGAAGGAGATCAGGGCTTCAATGAATTCTCTCAGTAAACTGACGTAGGCGGGGTGTTAGAGAGAGCCCTCTTAGTGGAGAGTTTTCTTTCTGAGTAGTCACCAGCATCAAGACACACCACCGAGCATCACGTATAGAAGTCTTCGGTAGCCTAAAGTAGACAGATAACCCAAAGGATACAGAGGACAAGACCAATAGGTGGACGACAGTAGGATTTAGGGTCAGTTGTATGGGGCACCCGAGATAGGTTCTGTCATGCGAGGAGAAGGCAGTGTTATGCATGTGGTGGGCAGGGTCATATGGCTCGTGATTGCCTGACCTGCCGTATGGATAATCAACAAATGGTTGAAATACCACCCAAGAAGATAATGAGGTCCGACCTAGGAGGTATGTAGGGAGCAGACAGACATGGCAGAGGATATGGCCATGCCACTAGCGGTGGGAAACGATTTGAGGTGTTACCGCCACCACCACTAGGTGGTCCACCCCGACCACAGGGAGCAGTTGGACATGGGAAAGCTCAGCTCCAGGTAGCTAAGGCCTATGACCGTGGCTCTTTGGGAATGATACAAGGTACGATCTATGTCTAATCCACCTTAGATGCAGTAATTATAGACATTGGTTCCAGTCATTATTTTATTTAGATTTCCCTCATTGGGAGCTCGAAGATTCCAGTGGAGACATTGGCTCGATCGTTATGGCTAGATACTCATATGGGAGAAGATTCAATTATTACAAACTAGTGCCGGAAGTGTGGGCTTAATCTAAGAGGAGAGACATTTGGCTGGGATCTCCTAGTAGCGGCGTTGAGGCCTTACGACGTCATCTTGGTTATGGACTGGTTATCTACAGTCCATGCTCAAATTTACTGTATTTGGTGAAAAGTGCTATGTGTCCACACGGATGGGACTATGTTTACCTTCACCAGAAATATAAGATCCTTTGTATCACTGGATGGAATTACCCAGAGGAGAGTGCAGCCGATCACTCATCAGTTAGATAGCCTTACCCTCAGAGTGATTGATGTGGAGAGTTCGAGCTATCCTGTAGTGGTGGACCCGTACATGGTTTTCTTCCTTGATGATGTCATGTATCTACCTCCTCACATAGAGGTGGAGTTTTACATTAACTTATACCCTAGGATGGAACCGATATATACACCAGCATATCGGATGGCCCCTGCGGAGCTTCATTAGCTACTGGTATTGCTGGAGGAATTACAGAAAAAGGGGTTCATTTGGCCCGATGTTTCTCCTTGGGCTGCCTCGATTTTGTTCTCCAAGAAGGCAGATCGGTGCTTGAGACTTTGTGTTGGATATCGATGCCTGAACCAGGTGACTATGAAGAACAAGTACCCACTCCCGATGGTTGAAGACTTATTTGACCAGCTAAAGGGAGCACGATGGTTCTCTAAGATATACCTCAGAGCAGGCTATCACCAGTTCAGAGTACGAGACGAGGATGTGCAGAAGATTGCTTGCAGATATCGGTACGACCATTACGAGTTCATGGTTATTCCATTCAACATGAAAAGCACACCAGCTGTGTTCATGGGACCCATGAACATGATCTTTCAGCCATACCTTGATCACTTTGTAGTAGTATTCATCGATGACATTCTGATATACTCAGCTACAGAGGAAGAGCATGCCTGTCATTTCCAGGTAGTACTAGACAGAAACTGAGAGCACCAGCTTTATGGTAAGATCTCGAAGTGCCAGTTATAGATCCAAGAGGTTCATTTTCAAGGACATGACATCTCAGAGGCTAGAGTTGCAATGGATCCAGTGATGATTGAGGCGATACTTGCTTGAGATCCACACAGAATTTTGACAGAGGTATGATGTTTCCTAGGTTTGGCCGGATACTACTAGATATTTGTTCCATATTTCTCCATTGTTGCATCAAATTTATCATCATTGAAAAATTAGGGGTAACCCTTCTTGTGGTCAGAGAAATGCCAACAGTGTTTTTAAGAGATGAGGTCGAGGCTGACTAGTGCCCCCATATCGAGGCTTCCAGAGGAGGGCATTGGGTATGTAGTCTACTACGTCACATTAGGGACTGGTCTTGTATGTGTCCTGATGTAGGAGAGAGTATTTATCGCATATGGTTCCCGACAGCTGATACATCATGAGCGGAACTACACTACCCATGACCTTGAATTAGTTGTAGTGGTCTTCACTTTGACGATGTGGCATCACTATCTGATAGGCGAGCGTTTTACAGTCTACTATGATCACCAGAGTCTTAGGTATATCTTCTCCCAGAAGGACCTGAACTTAAGACAATAGCTTTTTCTTGAGTTCCTCCAAGACTATGACTTCGTGATAGTATATATTCTTGGGAATGAGAACATGGTAGAATATTCACTCAGTAGGAGATCTGGTATACAAACTCTATGTGAGGTGACAGAGCAGCTAACCACTTTACTGATAACCTTTGTGGAATAAGATGGAGCATATTTTTTTCAGTCTCTTACAATAACTCCCCCACTTCATCAGCGAGTTAGGGAGGCACAGTGCGAGGACACTGACTACGAGGATCGATATGTTCAGATATCCACAGGGTAAACTCCAGATAAATTTTTCGAAGGTGGGGTGCAAGTCATTCTCTTTAGAGGACGTACCATGGTACTAGTGTCACTTCGGGAGGAAGTTTTGATGGAGTTCCACACATCCCCTATAGTGGTA
This sequence comes from Viscum album, assembly GCA_963277665.1. Lineage (NCBI taxonomy): Eukaryota > Viridiplantae > Streptophyta > Magnoliopsida > Santalales > Viscaceae > Viscum > Viscum album. The sequence continues at coordinate 856,370,371 of OY728157.1, read as the reverse complement.
CATCTAAGACCAGTGAAGATGTACTAGGACATCTAACAACTGCACTAGTGGTTGGGAATGAAGAAATCAGTAGCAGAGGTTGTCTCTCGGTACATCAATTGTCAGCAAGTGAATGAGGAGCATCAAGTACCAGCAGACATAGTTCAGCCTATAGAGATCCCAAAGTGGAAGTGGGATGAGATATCCATCGAATTAATGATAGTAATTAAATGTACATTCATGGGTTATGATTTGATATGGGTGATCGTTGACCGACTCACCATGTCGGCTAACTTACTACCGATCATAGAGTAGGGTTCTGTAGAGATATTGGGGTGCCTCTATGTGCAGGAGATTTTGAGACTACATGGAGTACCCTCGAAGATTGTCTCTGATTATGATGCAAATTTCACTTCCCAGCTATGGAAGGGGTTGAAGGGGGCTCTCAGGACCCAGCTTCATTTGAGCACTGCCTTCCATCCTTAGATGGATGGCTAGACTGAGTGGACCCTTCAGAACCTCAAGGACATGTTATGCACTTTCATCCTCAACTTTGGTTCCATCTAGGAGGATCAATTTCCCTTGGTGGGGTTTTCATACAACAACAGCTATAACTCCACCATTGGAATTGCACCTTTCGAGGCTCTGTATGGCTGACCTTGAAGATCGCCTTTGTGTTGGACTGACCCAGGGGAGCCAACACTCATGGTACCAGATATGGTATGGGCTACTATAGAGAAGGTATAAATTATCTAGGAGTGGATGAAGACTGCACATTGCAGGCATAAGTCTTATGCCGACAGGATACAGAGACCTCTGGAGTTCAAGGATGGTGACCAAGTCTTTCTTCAGGTCTCACCATGACGTGGTTTGAGGAGATTTTTCTAGGGCAGCAAGTTATTTCTGAGGTTAATGGGACCCTTACAGGTCCTCAACAGAGTTGGAGAGGTGGCTTACCACCTAGAACTTCCCCCTCGGTTGCACCGGGTGCATGGAATTTTCCAGGTATCCTAGCTGAGGAGATACGATCATGACCCATCTCATGTCATCGACCTTGGTGAGCTGGATATTGATGATGGGGAAACACTTATGGAGGTTCTAGTGGAGATTGAGGATCGACAAGAGAGATTCATTCTTGGGTTATTGATACCTTTAGTGTGTGTACGTTGGTAGCACGGGAACCTCCAGGAGAGCACGTGGGAGCAGGAGTATCAGATTCCTTCTCAATACCCCCACTTGTTTTCCTAGTTTTTGTGATGTGGATTTCGGGGATGCAAAGTCCTGAGGTGGGGAGAATGTAAAGACCTGGATTTTCCATGTAATTTCATTTAATTATATGGGAATATTTTGAGTTCACAAAAATTGACGGTGCGTGATTCTATGCCCTGCTGTCCTAGAATGAATTTCTGAACTTTTTTTAAGTATGTTCAATAAACATGCGAGAGATTTTTTTGTAACTTTTGAACCGTTGATCAGAATTGAAATCTGAGGGCACTGTTGAACTTGCAGTGCCAATATTTGCTTAAGGAGACCTTCATCTCGACAATAGTAGGTTGAGGGTGGATGTTATATTTTCTGTTTTTTGTGGAAAATAAAATAAAATAATTATCATTTTTTTTGAAACCTCTCTTTTTGAATTATGGAGGTGGGGACCACCTGAGCTAGAAAACCTCTAATATTGAATTCATGGTGGTTGGTACCACCTAAACCCCTCTTAAGGTTGGAAAACCATTCAATTCTCAATTTAATCATGCCAACTTAACTTAATTAATGAGAAAAAATTTAATTGTTTAATTAATAATCTTAACACATTAAGTTGGCTCCTCTTTTCCAATGGGGGAAGTTGGTTTGGAAATAGAGAGGAGTTTAGGGGAGATATTTTGGGAGGATCATTATCTCCAATGAAGAACACCTCTCCAAAGAAGAGAATCCTCAAGAATCGAAGAATGTGGACGACACTTGAGCCCGGATCAGAAGCGTCTTGTGGGAGTGATGAATGCTGACGTTTCCATCCCCTTCATCGACTTCATATTCTACCACTCGACACCTCCAATGAATGAAAAGGTAGAGGTGTTTTTGATAATTCATCATTAATTTATTTTATGTTGAATATTTTCCCATGAGACGAGTGCTACCCATATAATGCGGAGGGTACGATCCAAACAAACATGTCCTGATCCCTCCACATCATCGTTGTTGACGCGTTCTTCGAGACGGAGGAGGATGGAGACCGGTGCCGGAAAATGGCACCGGTAGGGCTTGGGAGCGGCGGCTGGCACACGAATGGCCCTGTGAAGGGTGTGGCAGAAGGCGTACATGACACCGTGCATGTAGGGGCTATGACACAAGGCCGCGACAGCAAAGTAGGTTGGCTGGCTCACTGCTGGCTGCAAGTCAGGGCGCGGCACGCGACCACGCCATGCGGGAGGGATGGCTGTCCGACCAGTCGGGGGGCCGAGCGGGACCCCGGGTCCCACAAGCCAGCTATCAGTGCCATGTAGCGTTGGCCGATTGACCTCCCAACTCGAATGGACTAGCCTTTTGGGGTACCAAAGGGGTGACTCCCCCTTTGATGGGGGCTAGGGAGGACCCCACTATGGGGCCTGCCAGCCAGGTGCCAGTGCAGGCGGCCCAGCGGGCTGGGCCAGTTCCCACGAGTCGGGTCAGACCCAGTGCTAGACCTGGGTCGGGATGGGTTTACTCAAACTGGTTCGGATCGGGCCAGGTCGGTCTGACTGGGTCGAACTGGACCCGGACCAAGTTCAACCCCTTTTTTCTCTTTTAGCTATATCTTGAGCTACAGGCTTCCGTTTGTCGAACCATCTATTATGCCAGAATCCTTTGATGGATACAATCCTTTTGGTATAACCCACATGAGTTTTGAAAAAAATTTGGGTACAACCTAATTGGATCGAACACGAATCTAACCAGGCCCTCGGGACTAAAAGGCTAACAACTTACAGACTGGGCGTCCGATTGACGCACTGTCTATTGAGTTGAGACCCTTTTTAGGTGGTGGTAATTTGATATACATATTCATGGGACCTTGTGGTTGTTGGATTATCTAATTGTGGCTTGAATAGCGGACCCTCCTGGAATCAAGCGAGCTTAGTGCAGGAACCCTACGGCTGGATGTAATATGAAAAACGGATCCTACATGGGTCTGTGCTTTGAGATCCTATGTGGGTCTGTGTTTCGAGGTCCCACAAGGATCCACTAGAGGAATCCACATTGGACTACTCTAGGATCATATGTGGTTCTACTATATTAGGATCATACGTGGGTCTGATGATTTAGGATCCTACATGGGTCTGCCTCTTAACAGAGTAAGATGATCCAATAGTTACATCTAATTGTCTTTACTACCATACCAAAGTTATACCTAGTGTGAGATAATTCCTTACCTTTGTGGTATTCTTCTATGTCGAATTACATTTGTGGTACTAAACTTTGTGGTGATACCTTTGTGGAATTTTTTTATGTGGCAATACAAATGTGGGAATTACCTTTGTGGTGATACCTTTGTGGTATTTTTCTGTGTGGCAATACCGTTGTGGTAATTACCTTCAAGGTGATACCTTTTTGGTATAATTTAGTCTTACTTTACCTTTGCGGTACTCATACTTGGTATATTATCATCGCAGTAATATTTCCCCTATGGAACAGTTGATCTTTGGTCTTTTGAGTTGGGCCTTGTGTTTCCTCAAGAATGAGTTGGGTATACTTGATAACTTCAGTATATGTATGGGCATATACCTATTTTGGGTTCACTGTTGTTTCAATGCTTTTTGGTTTATCGTTTTTGGATTTTGTGAGACCTATGAGGGTCTCGGGGTTCCTACTGAGTATCATTATATTCACCCCTGCACGAGCTATTCCCACACATTGTTGTATTTGGTGGAGACAACAGACATCACTAATAGAGGAAGAGGGTACCAGGATTGGAGGTAGCTCAGAGGTGGACATTAGACGAGACATATCACAGAGACGATCGTTCGAGATTTGTACCTACCCTTCAAGTACGATCCTTGGTGTGTGTTCACTAGAGCTTATTTCAGCTTTTCTTGTATTTTTTATTTTACTTATACTTTACCATTGGGGTTATATTCTGGCCCCTTTTACTTTTTTCACACACCCTGTTATATATATAGTTTCACATTGTGCTTGTATCCTACATTGTGTATAGTTGTGTGAATTTAAAGGTTATAAATTCAATTATTTCCTAGTTTTAGGGAAATTTCCTTTCATTTCTAGTCACCAGCCCATGGCCTATGGAAAGCGGGCTTGGGGTAGTCACGACACGGGCCCCGGGGGACAGGTCGTAACAATGTCAATACCTTTTAAGTGTGATTATCCCTTAAAAAATAAATGGGTACCATAAGAATCATTATATATACATATAAAAAATTCATTGAACTAAAATCAATGGTATCCTTGGATAATATCCCTAGTAAGGCATAAACAAAATCAATGGACCTCATCTTAGATGGATAAGGGGTTTTAAATATTACTTGAAATATAACCTTTCAATGAAAATTAATTTTTTAAATATATATCATTTTTAATATGATTTTATTTTAAAATAACTTTTACAGATTATAAAGGAATATACAAAATTCATTTTAAAAATTTATTTTGAAAAAATTATTCTTTGAAAATGTCTTTTTAAAATGTAAAATGCGTTGAAAAGAACTTCCTTTACAAATAACACTAAAATTTTATAATGTAATAATTAAAAAAATTGAAGGAAGGTTTTATGACACAATATAATTTGAAATATTTTTTCATGTAATATATATTAAAACTTAATTTAATAAAAAATAATACATTTTTAGAAAAAAAATTCACAAAATAAAGTAGATTTATGACAGAAGGGAGTGATAAGGTGAGATTAAAAAAAAAACCTTTTTAATATTTTTAAGTAAAAATGAGTTGAAGACTCAAACCATTACATGAAGATATCATGAATTACCATTTCAGAACAAAATAAAATAGGGTTCCTCATATATAGATCATAAAAATTAATCAATCAAATATTATTCATAAAAATTCCAAATAAACAATGATATATTATCAATAAACATTTACCACTTTGGTAAGTTTGATTAATAATCCCAATTAATGGATAAAATTACATGAAGATAAAAATTACAATAAATAAATTAAATTAATTATATAAAATGTCGAAGGGAATTATATACAACCCATTTAAAACTATAGGTTCACAACATGGATTTTATTTCAAAGAAATAAAATTGAGGCAAAAATTACATTACCAATTTCAAAAAATTTAAACATTAATACAACAAAAACCCTCCTCTTTATTAAACACATAATCTTGATTTATTACATAAAATTTCACTTAAGAAAACAATGAGGATCAACAGTTCTAGTGTATTGTGAAATTAGGAACATTATATTGCAACATAGAACATAAAACAAAACATCTTTATTGAAAACATTTTTTACATGACCACAACATTCGTTCGTACTTTTAATTGCATGGGATAACATGAGGACTTGAATAAGAAAATGGTGACCTATAAAGAACATTAAGGGAGAAAAAAGGAATTACATGAGGAATATAGTAAATTCTTGTAAATAATAAAATAAATTTAGCATAAGAGAAACATGAACCTAAATGCATGATATAGCATGGTTATCATAACATGGAAATATTGAATCAACATTTATCTTTATATTAGATGGGAAATAGAACATACAACATGGAGCATGAGTAAACCCTCATTTAACATTGAATTAGAAGGATTAAACCCTCATTTCACATTAATTATCATGAGTAAACCCTTATTTCTCTTGATTTATCAGTATACTAATCCATACCTAATGCAATGGAGTGCTATCAAGGGTCACCCTTCTTAATCATTTCATTTCATGTATAAGTGTGCCACATAGATCATACAACATAGATTAATTAAACATCATAACTTATTAATTGATAAAGGAATCTGAAATTCATAAATTAAACTCTATAATCAATATGTAAATTTTTATAAATGTAAATATCCTTGATTGTGAAATTGGTATGGTATTCACTACACAATGACTTTGGCTTGGAAAATCACCATGTAAATTCAGGAGCTTAATGGCATGACATAATAATAAATAAAAATGTTTTATGAGAGAAAAATGGGTATCTCATCTTATGTAAATGAAATTAACAGTAAGGGATCTTATAAAAATATATCCCAACATGTGTAATGTAATTTATAAGCCTAATATATTAAATTTTCTTGAATGTAAATGAGAAGAGATTAATTCCATACAGAAATTCGGTATGGTAACGAGAGTATATGGGAGGAATTAATTAGAGAGAAAGGGTTATATCATAATTAATAAATAAGGAGGTCATTATACGGGTGATTTCAAATCATACCCCAACATTTGTAATTGAAAAGACAAAGGTATAGAAACACAAAGAAACATGAACAAAAATGAGAATGGAAGAGATCACTTACTTGGAAGTGTGAACCAAAGGTTTAAAGAGGCTTTAGAGGGGCTTATTGGGAGCCTGGGGCTCCTTGGGAAGATACTAGAGAGAGTATTATAGGATAGGGATGTGCTTCATGTGTTTTGAGTGTAGATAAGTGGGAGCTTGGATTGATTTATATAGGGAAAAAGAGTGATTTTTTTATTATTTTGGTTTTGGGAAACACACATTAAAATAATATAAATCTCAATCTAACCAATGGGTTTTTCCAAATGTAAGTGTAAAAAATTATTTTTTAAAGACAACTTCCAAACATCTTAAAATATTTGTCTTTCTTGTATGGAGGTGAGACACACTCTCAATAAAATCATTTTAAAAAGTTAAAATATTCTATATGTCTAGGAAGTCTAATAAAGAACCATTAAATTAATCAAAAAAATATAAAATCATTTTTTATGGTAAAACATATATTATATGAACATCACTATTATAGAATTTTATTAAATCACTATTGGGTCATTATGATGTCATAAAACACATTATATATTGAAACAGAATTTAATTTTTACCAAAAAATTTGACTGTCTCATAAAATTATGATTAATTAACCATTGGATATTTTCAACATCCTGATTCAAAAAATAATATTCATTTTATCAAAATAAATTTATAAAATTTTAAAACAAAACTGACATTTATCGAAAATTTATGGGTTTTGACAAAAACAGCTTGCACACCATAATAAAAATTACATTTGTATTCATAAGAAATTATACGATCATTTATTTATAATAAAAATTAATTTAGTAATAATATTTTATGAAAATATTATTTAATTAAAAAATAAAATAATTCATCAAAATAGATTTCTTAATTGAATATTAAAAAAATACTAACTGTGCTTTAAAAACCATTTATAAAGTTACAATAATGAAATAAAAGTATATTATTTATACAAAAAATATATCACATAATAATATTATTAGGTTGTTTTTACAAAACCCTTATAACACCGTCATAAGACCGAAGGGTATGGTGTGTGATGATGTCATACTCTTTTGGAGGCCCAGATAACATGGCATGATTGATAATCTCTTTCAATCTCCACTTCTCATATAAGAGGTTATGTTCAACCTTAACGTGTGGAATATCGTCTTGGGCTTGATCAAGTGCGAAACACAGTGATACTAATTCATCTCCGAGCTCTGAAAAATGGGCTTTGTATGGAAAAATTCAACTAGATAAGGCCATCACTTCTTTTGTCTTAGTAAATTGGACTTGTAAAAGCCCTATATTTATATTAATCATGTGATCACTATTCAGTAACTGAATTAGCTATGGTAATAATTTTTAACAGTATTTTGAAATAAAAAATAAAATAACCAAAGAAGTTAAAATGTTATATAACCATTTTAAACAATATTACATTTAATAAGATCATAAAAAATTTACATTGATATAATTTTGGGTTGTCAGAAATACCCATAAAATATATATCATAAAAATGACTTGTAAATGCCCAAAAATTTATTTATAATAATCATTTAATACATTCATGTTAATTATATAGGCCACCCAAATTAAAGGAGTGTTCAATAAGGTATATGTATCATAGAAATAAAAGTGAAACAAGAAAACCATTAACATAAGAATTTATTTTCATCATATAAATTAAAACCTAATGTTTCAAAAATATTATTTTATTATAAATCTACTAAAAAACCATATTATTACATATCATACCCTAATTTATTCATATATTAATTAATATAAACCGTTTATTAAAAATTCTTATAAATTTTACCTTTGGAGCAATATTCTCTTTATATTTTATATATGATTTTAATTTTTATTGATGATCCTCTTACATAGATCTAGATTTAAATATTTCAAGAACCAAAAAAATGATATAAAAATCATATATATTATGTATATAAATATTGATAATAATCTCTAAAATAGATAAATATTAAATTTGATACACAGTCTGTAAAGATGCCTGGCCGTAAGTACGCAAGAACATTATATCCATTTTCATGTCATTTTGAAATATATAAATCAAAAGAAATATATGTCTATATATATAAATATTTTTTATATTGTTTAGTTATTAATTGAAAAATATCATATAAATTATTTAAAACCATCTTTAATATATTCAATGCAATTTGTGAATGAATCACATCACTTTGAGGAGGGGGTAGTCCACACATCCAAAAACGATGTCATCATACTTAAACAAAATTTAAATCATGAAGGTATGTTTTATATAATAATTAGATATTCATAAATAATTTATAAATATCATATGTAACATATCAAAATAGTATTTCAATCATAATTAACATCCATGAGATATGGAAGAAAATGACCTCATTTCGCATGGTGGTAGACCGCCATAATCACGAATATAAAGGTTGTTGCCCATTTGATGGAGTCGTTTATATGTGTAGGTTGATCCATTATAAAATAAAAATCACATTATATTTAGTATACTTATTTGATTATTAAATAATGGAATAAGAATAACTAAATAGGTGGAGAAAGAAATAAACTCAAAATACACATTGATGAATGTTACAACTTTTTTTGGGGAATTCATTTTGGTCTGCATCAATGGAATTTCTTGGTTGTATTTCTACGAAAAGTTAGTCATACAGGTTGATAGTATAGATGTTGGGAAATTATTTCTTATGGGATTGGATGATGCAATTTTTCTTGAGAGGTGTGATGAATCCAGGGTGTATGTGTCTTTTTACAGAGGAGGAGAAGTGACATTATTTGAAATATAAATAGTAAATCACTTTTTAGAATAATAACATACATCATTTGTCTCAAAAAATGGAAAATGATTTAGACAAGGGAGGATATTGTCTAAATATTTCCATAAAATGGATTTTGGAGACATTTATATGTTATTTGGAAACATAAGTATTCGTTTATCATATAAGTAACTCATTTTTACATATAAATATTTTAGACAAGGGAGGATAAAGTCTAATTATGTCCATAAAATTAATTTTAGGCATATTTATAAGTCATGTGAAAACTTATGTTAATGTTTATCCACTATGTAACTCATTTTTCCTTAATCCTTGTAATTAATAATAATTATAGTCACTAATATATTTTTACTACTTAGTAGATATTATTATAAATTATAAATTAATTGGATTCCGATTATTGAATTCACTTTTCAAAATTCTAATCATAGAAGTGGAATAAATTTATTTAAAAATAAATCCTATATCCATGATGGGTGTATTGTCTCTAAAATTCCTTCTAATTTTTTTAATTATATTGAATTATTTTGAGATTTCACTCTCTAATTACATGTGATTCCGAGGACCAGTGAGCCCAAAATGGATTTTTAAAATTTTTTATGCTATGTTCAGTAATATTTTGAGTAGGATTTTTACATTTTTCAAACCGGTGCCGGATCATAATTTCAAGGGCACTATTGAACATGAAATTCTGATATATTCATAGAAGTGACTTATCCTTGGCCAAAAATGGCCAATTAAAAAAGATATTTTTTGGAATTGTCGAAAACAATATTAAAAAAATAAAAAAATAATTATTTTATTTCATTCTCACCATTGGGTGGAAGATGGAGATGATGCACTGTAGAGACAAGGTGGTGACATGGCGCATTAATGAATCTCATTAATTGACCATATCATACAGTGTAACGATGCAATAATGTAAGCGTAACAACGACACTATTTCATAAATGAACCAGCGTAATGACACAATGTCCCAGCATTACCGAAACACTATAGAGTGGATATTTTTTTTAAAACAGCACATTGAAGAATAAGAAATTAAACTGCGGGGATTCTCTAATGAACTATTGGCAGTTTTACTCTCCTACAAAGAATAAAGAACTCTGGCGAGACATCATCATCTTCTACGTGCCTATAAGAATAGTTCCAAAAGAGACATCAACATCTTGAAACCACAAGAAAGAATGCTTCGTGATCGAACCTCAACAAAGTAGAAGTTGTATTATTTTGATATTCTTCCTCGTTATTTTCTAGAAACAACGAATGTGGATCAACCCACAAATGGGTTGATAGGGGAATCTTGTGTTTATACGAGATAATAACTTTATTTTTGGGGATATCATCATCTATGATTTGAAATTATCATTTGATGATTTAAATTGGAACTCTCATACCTCCCATGATTATAATCCAAAACATGGAGGGATTTGCCCGACACGAACAATTCCCAAGAACCTCCTCATTGTGCATTCATTGTGGCAGTATCCATATGGGGGCAGATAGAGGAATATGGGGCTAGGGCAGGGATGTAAGAAACTCAGGGGGACCATAGGTGCATGTAGATCATAAAATGGACCATTTTAGCATTTCTGGTAGCCTATCGAAGGTACCACCTTCGATATCCCGCAACGGTAACCGTCGGGTGGTGGTGGGGCGCTGGAGGAAGGGCAATGGCCGGCTCAGGATGCGACATAATGAGAGGAGGCACCGTCTTGGCCGATAGCTTGCGGCGGTGGACGCGGTCACTCGACCATGTCAGAGGGATGAAGACACGACACCATGCCCTGTCCCACGGGTTGGGATGCGTTCGCTCGACCGCAGCGACACGCAGAGCGATGACTGCGGAACAGAGGCAACATCCAGCCGCGTACCTACGAGGCAGACCTGTCTGCCTCTACGGTACTGAGCAGCACATGAACTGCCCAGCAGGTTAATGCCATGTCTTAGTGGGCCTGTACCTCCCCCATTGGGCTGAAACCATGCTGACAGGTTAGACCCGAGCCCTTAGGGATGGGCCAGACTAGAACGGGATGTCGGGTGAGCTCGCAGGCTGGACCCTCAGCCCAACCGAGTCAGGTATCGTGAGGCCCATTGGGTTAGCCCATTTTCCATTATGGACTAGATTGAACCCAAGACGAACTGGGTGAGGTCGAGTATGCCTATTTAAATCCAGGTACGTGGGACCCCCTGGCCGAGATGGTTGGGTTGGTCTGACTAGGTCAGACAGGGATGAGACTCAACTGGCCCATTGTTTACTAAAACGCTCGTATCTTTTAGACCGGGCATCCGATTGACGCTTCCACAGTGGAGTTTATACACTTGTGATGTAAAATTCCTTCTGAGATACTCTACTTGGCATTTTCTAGATGTTGTAGTATGACTTGGTTTGATCAAACTCGAATCCAATCAGGCATTTTTTACTAAATTTCCCCTAACTTACAGACTGGGTGTCCGGTCAAGGTTTCTTCTACTATATTGGTATAATTATTATGAGATGGTCATTATGGGTTTGTCTATGTGGGACATCATAGTAGTTTAGGTATGACCAATTTCTTTAGGAGAATATCCTTTAGAAATCAATTATACAAAGTGTGAGAATCCAGTGGCTAGATTTGAAACGAAGAATTAATAATAATCCTTAGTGGGTCAACACATAGAGATCATGTGTGGGTCAGAACCTAGAAATCCTCTGTTGGTTATCACCTAGTGATCCTCTGTAGGTTAGCACCTACTGATTCTATATGGCTCATAACCTAGTGATCCTTTGTTGGCTAGCACCTAGTGATCCTATGTGGGTCAGCACGTAGCGACCCTTTGCGTATCAGCAGTAGACCCTCTCAACAAAATAATATGATCTATCATTATGAATAATAATATATACTTATGTACTGAAGTTATACCATGTGTGAGAAACATCATTTAGATTGTGCTATGTGTTTGAGATCTTGTTGGGTTGTGTTACTATATTAGTGTCTTACTTTGTGATGTTTTCCTTCATGGATTACTGAGAGACCTTCAGGGTCTCGGGACCCTAAATATTATTATTATACTCACCCCTACATAAGATTCACCCACACCTGCTATGTATTGTGTTGAAAATAGACAACCTTGACCATGAATTCAAGGAGCCAATACTAGACGGTGTCTAGAGGTGGATCAATGGAATTGGTGTGCCTCAGTGACATCTAACAGAGAGATGTACCTACCCCTCAGGTAGTATCCATAGGAGGATTAACATTAGAGCTTATACTTTTTTTGATGTAATTTACTTTCATTTAGGCTTGTATTATGGCCTCATTACTTTCAGTTTACACACATTACTCACAGTGATGATACATCATGGAGGTTGTACTATTTTTTTCCTCTGTGGGTTTCTTTTTGCGGTATGCCCTGTCTGTATGTGTATACGATTAAATGAAATTCATTCTCTTTTTGGGTTATGCATTTCTGGTGCTAGTCAACCGCCCCTGGTCTATTGATGGCAGGATTAGGTTTGTCACAGCATGGGCCCCGGGGTACTAGCATGAAAACATGGAATCCTAGAGAGATCAGTTCTACCTGAATAACTAAGATTCCATGTTTTTGATGAGGTAATAGTGTTAAGTGTTATGAGTTAATCGTTCCCAATAGGGTTTCTAGTGTTGGTATGGTGGCTGATGTATCCATAACCTAGGACCCTGAATTATGCTTCCTAACTTGATATATGAATACACTAGTTGCATTTGTTTGGGAGATGTTCTTCTATTGATCTCTTTTGAGCCTGCTCACATGGTATATGTTATTGATCATGGTGCATTTTTTTCTCTGCAATACTCCTCCATGACGATAGCCATCCAGGATTCTAGTGAGAGATCATGATGATGGTCCACCCAGAAATGAGGAATTGGTGTTTGGACTGCTTAAATCGATAGATCCTTTGGGTGTTGTACCAATAGTACCACCACCTAGAGAGCAACAATTACTACCAACCCCACCAACAGATAGAGCATAATGACTAAGAATGCTGCACCAGTTCCAGATACATAGGCCTTTGAGGTTTGGAGGTGAGAGAGATCCTCAGGTAGCTGATGATTGGATGGAGATAGTTACTCAGATTTTTTGCCTAGTATAGACACCGACAGACAATATGGTAGTTCTAGCCTCTATTCTTTTTCAGGGAAAGGTAGAGAGGTGGTAGAGCTAGATGCTTCAGAAACACAAAGAGGTGACCCTTTTCTAGATATACTTCAAGAGCCTCCTCAGGGCGGTGTGCGTACCAGTTACACTATTCTCAGTGCGCATTCAGGAGTTACTTCACCTATAGAAAGGCATCCTAACTGTGTCCTAGTACTCAGCGAGGTTTACTGACCACTCACCACTACTCCACTAACATGGTACGTGACCCTTTCTTCAGTCACGAACATTTGAGCAATGACTCCAATAGAAGATCAGGGCGATGTTGATTTCGCTCAGCATCCGGACATAGGTTGGAGTGGTAGAGTGAGCCCTACTGGTGGAGATCATCCTAGATAAGTAGAAACTAACGGTGAGAGTCACCGCTGGATGAAATGTGGCCAATTCATCTATAGTAGGATGTAGTCAAATAACCAAGCGGGAAAAATAGGTCAGACCTTCTAGAGGACGATGCCAAGACACAGGGTCAGAGGTGCAGAGCTTGCAAAGTATAGGAGTTCATATGAGGAAAAGATTTTAATACTCTTGCAGAGGATATGGGAACATAGATCATGGCTGTCTGAATCCCCACATAGATGACTAGACGACAGTCTAGGGACAACCAATACATTGATAGAGGTTCAATTGAGGAGGTCTTTAAGGCATCACATGTGGCAGTGGAGTTGACAAAGCGGTAAGCAGAGGACGACAGTTCAAGGTACTATCAACACCACCCTAGGAGGTCCTCTATGAGCTCCAATATTCGTTGGATAGGGGCATGGCCAACATTAGGAGGTGGAGACTTATGACCACAGTGCTCCAGATATGATTACACATATGATATGTGTCTACTCCACCATAGCAACAGTTCTTATAGACATAGGTGCAAGTCACACCTTTCGTTCCATGAATCTCGTTCAGATCTCGAAGATTCCTGTGAAGTCGTTCACTCAATACATATAAATTGAGACTACTATTGGAGGGGATTCAACGATTACATACTGGTTCCGATAGTGTGAGCATACTATAGGAGGCAATGGATTTCACTCGGATATCCTAGTAGCATCATTGAGGCCTTACAATGTCATCTCAGTTATGGACTGTTTATCTATAAAACATGCTCTAATTGACTGTTTTAGGAACAAAATGTGGTGTTTTTGAGAGGATAAGACTAGGTTTTACTTAACTAGTGAGAGAGGAAGCTTTGTAGCACATGATGGATTTTTTCGGAGGTGGGTTCGTCCTATCACTTGACAGTTGGCTAGCGTCACCCTCAGTACAGTGGAAGAGGGGAGTATCAGATTTCTTGTAGTGGTGGATGAGTATGAGGATGAATTTCCTGAAATTTCCTAGGACTACCTCATCGTAGAGAGGTATAATTCTGCATTGACATATACCTAGTGACGACACCGATTTCTACACCTACATATCAGATGGATCCCATGGAGCATCACGATTTGAGGGTATAGCTGGACAACATGTAGAGTAAAGGGTTTCTAAGTACCATTTTTTCTCTATGGGTTTCCCTGGTGTTGTTTTCAAGAAGGCATATGAGAGGTTGAGGCAATGCGTAGACTTACGGTGCCTCAACTAGGTGACTGTGAAGAAAAAGTATCCACTCCCAAGGATTTACAATATCTTTGACCAGATGAAGGGATTGAGGTGGTTCTTGAATATAGTCATCAGATTGGGCTACCACAATGTTCTGGTATGGGATGAGGAGGTACCAAAGATGGCCTTCAGGTGCCGATATGACAACTATGTGTTTCCATATATGACTTTTGACATGACCAACACCCCAAAACTTTTCATGGGACTCATGATCCGGATCTTCCAGCCATACATTGAACATTTCGTGGTAGTCTTCATTGATTACATCTTGGTGTACACTATGTCATGGGAGGAATATACAACACACATACCATAGTCCTGGATAAAATCCTAGATCACCAAAATTATGGTAATCTCCCTAAGTGACAGTTTTGGATTCGAGGGGTCCACTTTCTAAAACATGTCATATCAAAGGTTGAGGTTGTAGTGGATCTAATAAAGATAGAGGCAGTGCTTACTTGGGAGACACCACGGAGCATGCCCGAGGTGCAGAGTATCCTAGGGTTGGGTGGGTACTAACAGAGATTTGTAGCCAAAATTATAGTGTAACATTAACCTTGTCAGCTTTGATAAAGAAGGGAAACCCTTCATATGGATAGAGAGATTCCTTGAAAGTTTCCAGGAGCGGAGGTAGAGACTGACAAGTTCCCCCTTGATGAGGATACTATAAGAGGGCGTTGGTTATGTCGTCCACTGTGATGCATCAGGGATGAGGTTGGGTTGTGTCCAGATGCAGGATCAAGCAGTAATCACGTACATATCACATAAGTTGAGGTAACATGAGAAGAACTACGTGACCCATGAACTGGAGATAGCCGTAGTGGTATTTTCCTTAAATAATTGGAGGCACTAGTTGATGGGTTAATGGTATACCATCTACTTCTAAAACAGGAGTATTAGATATATATTCTCACAAAAGGACATGAAATTGAGACATTTTTTATGATTATTGTTCCTCCAAGACTATGACTTTTAGATAGTATATACTCTTTGCAATGTGATCGTCATGGAAGACGTACTCAGCAGGAGGTCTGTATTCTAGATACTGAGTGAGGCGACAGTGTAGCTAGTTGTGATGCATACATTATTCAGTCAATCACTTGTAGGATTAGTTTTTTTCTATTCACATATAGAAATGGTGATAGGGACATGTCATGAAATAAGAGATATTGTATAAGTGATATGTTATTATCCTTGAGAATATTTGACAATTATATGTCAATCATCCCATGTAGATATAATATTTTTATTTTATTAAACTTGGGGATATGTGAGGGTGAAATTTTGTTCACTTCGAGGAGATAAGATATCAATAGATCCTTCATCACAGTGATGTATGTGGTGGTTCATCGATGACTATGTATTAATATATTTCTGACAATCATATAATGGTTTCATTATATAGGGAGTGATTAATTCTTAAGTATCATAGTGTTTTAACACAATGGGTGTATTTTTCATATTTTAGATTCATCCAAATAACATATTAAATGAAAATTATGGTTAAATATTAACAACCTAATAGTGTGACATGAGTATACATGTGAGGTTATGGAAAAATCTTCATTGAATACAATAATATGCATATATATTGAATTTTATTATGTATAATTATAGTGGAGGATTACTATATTTTATAATCTCAACTTGTATTGGAATATTTGTTCATTCCAAAGTATTATGTTTACCATACTGGTTCATATAATATCCAAAGTACATGTTGATGTGAATAAAGAGTTCAATGGGGTTATAGTGATAGTTCTTAGAAAAATCAAGGGAAATAGTCATATAATCATGTGGATTTTTATCAAAAATCATATTCAATAGATAAATGTCCATATCATGATCATACATATATTTTATAACTCAATTACCTTGATATACATACCTTAATATCATGGGTATGTCATTGTCATATTTTCCTTATAGATTATTACATATTCTACCTTCTAATCATATGCCATTATTATTGTTTCTATTATTTATTATTATTTTTTCGATGATACATGTTTTTATAGTATCCCTATATGATCAAACATATTTTCATCGATAATACCTAATAATTTGAAGATAGGGATCCATTATTAACGTTATGTGGTATAATATATCTAATAACCATTTTGGATATGTAAGAAGTGTATATTGTAATGTGTTGTATGATATTTTTTTTATATTGTAATATTAGTTATAATATATTTGGAGTTATGAATAATTTTACAATTAAAAATATCAATTTTTTTCATGGATAACCCCTTTTTATAGTGAATCCTTATTTTCCATATAGTTCTGTTAATTTTTTTATTTACATTATGTTCATTTTTTTGAACAATGATGTTAGGTATTTTATTTTTTTAGGTTCCAGAGATGGTCTACAATTTAATTAGGTTTGTGTTTATCAATAATATTTATCATGCATAATTCACATGGTCATTGCCTGATTTTTTGGGTCTGATCATCATATAAAAAATAGGATCTAAAATTCTAAATGTTCAAAAAAATGTATTCATTTTTTTAAATAATATAATTTTTATATTTTATTTAATGAAATTATTTCTATTAATTGTTATTAACAATATGATTTATAGTTTTATGGATCCATGACTAATTGATACCTATATTTGAGAGGAATAAGTTGGGATTTAGTCATCACCAAACTATTTGAGACACTAATGAAATATGGTGATGTCAGAGTAACATGTACACATTTCATAGGGGGTAACATGTTTTTGTGAAATAAAATTTATGATGACCATAGAGAGGGATGTATATTTTTAAAATTAATAATTATTGTTTAGAGGTATGTTATTATGTTTTCAATAATGTTTTTCTTTATTATTCTTTGCACTTAAGTATAGAAGCAACTTTATAGGATGTGAAAAATATGGTATATGCTCCACAGATGAGGATGGTGAGTAAAATGATTTTGATGTATGGATCATTTAATTAGTAGGTCATGTGTGGTAGCTAAATAACTAATAATTTGACTTATGGATTGTTATTAGGGGAGGTTAATTCATTGGGTATCCCTAAATAGAGATAGTTCCAATCTATTGTAGTAGGATTTCTATTTTTTGGAAGAAGAATTAGTATATTATGTAAGATTAAAATGACTTAATTTCATGGACTATTATTCTATATAGTAAGTAATGAACATTTTGGATGTGGTTCATGTGAATATAGGTATTAGGTCCTTGTGAAACATTCTTATTCATGGTGGTCACATGTATTATCTTCTAATGTGTATCATAGATAATATAGGGAACATGTTTAGTACCATCAAATGTGAGTTCCTTATTAATTCATGATACATACTTACATATTTTTATAAAATATAGGACACATTATCCCTAATATAAACTGGGAAATATTTTAGGGTATGTTTATGGATTTTGATGACATTTTACACCTATAATGTGAATGGATATTAGATTTCCACTTGGGATGGTGTGAAGAAACATAATTTAAAAAATTTCTGGGTATATTTGTTAAACCAATGATAAAAATGGAAAGGTAGTTGGAGAATAAGATCTTGGATAAGGATTCTCTATAATTATTTAATGGTTATAAAAGGATAACTATTGTTCAATAGGTATCATGGGCCCAAAAGGCTGTGAGAATCTATAGTGGACGAGGTTTAGTCCACAGATAGTTTAAATGTAAATATTACGTCATATCTAATCAGTTAAAAATTCATTATAACGATAATTATGAGGCGTTTTATAAAACAAAGAAATGACTTTAGTTTAGAGATGGTGGTGTTGAGAAATGTGGTAACATTGAACATGGGGGTGGGGCTCTACTGTAAACCTATATATATAATGGGTCTTTTATGTGTTAAAATTTGTGTTATTATCCTGAAATGTAATGTTTATTTATCAATAAACTATCAAAGAGTAAAATATTATTGTTCGGAGCACAACATTACTTTTCGTGGTTCCTCCCATATTATGGGTTTAGTTTTTGTTTTTTCAATTATAAAAATAAATTGAAGTGTAAAATTATATTTGTTATGGTTTTTCATTAGTTATTTTATATTGTGATACTAAATATTTTAATTATGTTGGAAATATGATAGTTTTTATAATACACTATGATACTTTGGATTTGTTAAAAAATCAATAATTGACTAGAATCACATTGGCTTAGTGTCTGGATGGATGATTAAGCTTGTGTTTTGGAAAAAGGATGGGTAGTGTGATGATGTAATTGAAATATATATATATTTAATAATATATTATAACTTTTACAATAGAGTATCTATTTATGATTTAGATTATGTATTTTTGGTGATGTTACAATTCTTGGTCCGAGATGATTTGATGATAATTGGTGGTTTCATCACTTGGGTGATAGCTTACATGGCCCAATGATGTAAATTGAGGTTATCTAGACAATAAATACCCTTTATTTTCTCAAACCATTTTCATCCAAACAATATTTTTGATACAATGTGAGGAACACAAATATTTATGTTATAAATTATTATAAGGTAAAAATTACATATTACAATAATCATGCAATCCCATGATCAAAATAATTAGTGTCTTTGAGGACCAATTAAAAAGGAATACTATTTTACAAAACATGTGAATATTTTTCCAAAAAAGTTTCAGATTAGGATTCCTTCTATAATTTTCAAAAGTTATAATCATCTTAATATCCCATGAAATGGGAACATATAATTGGGGTGATGTCAATTTATTATGGATGGAAAACAAAAATTTAATATGTAATTAATAGTTATATCATCGGAATATGTTGAAGCATTTTCTTAGAATATATATATTATAATAATGTCTAGGATCTATAACAGTGTTCTATAAATAAATATTTAATGTATCGAAATCTCAAATGACCATACTAATAACATGGAAAAGTTGAATAGAATCTTGAGATATTAATCCAAACATCATAATCATTGGAATTTAACATGGAAACAAGGAATACACATAGGAATAGGGAGTAGTATCATTTGGAACACTACTAATATCATTAGGTCAATTCTCAATCCTATAAACCGATATAATCTGTATCAAGTTCATTCCCTATCATGTAAGCCATGATAATCTACATCAGTAACATAATCAGTCATGCAAAACAATCTATGATATACCATGTTAACTAATATGACCTAGATGATGATTAAGGTGATGGTTTTTATGTGTTGTATTTTGTCTTCAATGAATTTATAAATAAAATGAAACCAAATGTATTTGTTTTAGCAAGAATCGTAATGAGGTTAAGTAATTAAATAAATAGGAACATGTTTTTTTGATAAAATCTGAGCCAAATTTCTAATGGAATTGAAGTTTTTTATCTCATTGAATCGAATACTATTTTTCATAGGAATTGGGGAATATTTTTTTTATTGGAATCATAATATGATTTTTTGGTGAATTAGAGACTATTTTTCAGAAGAATTGGAAGCTGATTTATAGAAGAATCAGAGCCTATGTTTCAGAATCATTGGAGCCTATTTTTCAGAAGAATCAGATCCTGATTTTTAGAAGTATCAGAGTCGGACATTCAAAAGAAGTAAATCCTATTTTTTGATTGAATTATAATTTAAGGATTGGTTTTTTTATGGATAATCATAATAACCTTTACTACATTGTTTTTATTATTGATGATGCATTTATAATTTTCATTTCTCAAAGATTGGGAGTTAAAGTGAGAAATATTGATGCAATCTCGATGGAATAAAGGAATAATGGAAAAGTGGTCCTGATGGAGGTTGAAGAAGTGCTTCCAATAGGATTTGAAAATGAGGTACCAATATCCAATGAAAAATTGATGTTGCTGAAAGTGGTGCTGAGTGAGAGAAATTATAGTGAGAAAGCATGGTGCCAAGGGAAAAGTAGTGTCGATGGGAAAGTGGAGCTTAGAAGAGATAATGTTAAATTGGAAAGCAGTGCCAATATGAAAGTGGTACTAAGTAGAGTGACTTAATTCCAAATATGAACAATATTTCAATGTAAGTGATGCTAAGAGATAGTTTGTTCGGCATCAGGATGATTATAATGAGAAAGAATCATACCCAAGATTATCAGAACTAGAGTTGATAGTTATAACAACCATTCTATTTATTAAACACATAAACATGATTTATTACAAAAACATTCACATAATAAAACTCATTATATCAAGAGGTCTAGTTTCATAAGAAATTAGAGACATTACATGACAAAATAATACATAAAATAAAATATCTTTTTTGAAAACTTCTAATGCATGACCAGAACATTCCTTCATACATAGTATATCATGGGATAACCAGAGGACATTCATAAGAAATGGGTGAGATATAATGCCCAGTAAGGGAGTAAAAAATAAATAAAATGAATAATACAATAAATGTTAGGAAATAATCAGATCAATGGATTATGATAGAAACATGAACAAAATTCCATGATATAACATGAATATCATGACATAAAAATATAGAAAAACGTTTACATGATATTAACATGAAAAAAGGCTCATTGAACATGATGTACGAATACACCCTCATTGAAATTGAATTAGAATTATAAAACCCTCATTTCACTTGAATTAGAATTTGTAAACACTAATTGGACATGGAATATCATGATACTATTATTTACCAAATACATTGGAGCGCTATCTATGCACACCTTTTATAAAAATTTCATTCCATGCATAATTGTGCAACATGGATTATATAACATGGAATCATTCAACGTCATAATTTATTCCACGATAAAATAATTTTTAATACATGTATGAAAATATATTATCAATAAGTATATGAGAATAATAGGGAATACCATTGATAAATAAATGGGTATGGTATTCACATGCATGACGATTCTGGCATGGGAAAATTTGGCAACATAACGACGTCAAATAGAAATTATAAAATGTGTTGATTAGAGGGAAACATGACACTCATAATTTATACATGAAATTTACAGTAAGGGAGTCATGGAATATAATATCCCAACATATTTAATGGAATTTAATGTTATAATATAAAATAATCTCTTGAATGTAAATGGGAACAGAGAAATTCAATACGGAATTTTGGCATGGTAATAGGTGTACATGGTAGGCATTAATGAGAGATAAATATGTCTTATATATTTAAAACATAGAGATAGATTTATGGTGGAGGATAGAAAACATAACTCAAAATTTTTAATTTTAAAAAAAGTTTATTAAAATATAATGAAACTTGGAAAAAAATGAGAAATGAAGAAATCATTTATGGAAGTTGAGAATGGTAATAGGTGTAAATGGAAGGAATTAATGAGAGAGAAAGGGGTCTATAATCATTTAAACATAAATATGGAAGTTTAAGGTAGGTTAGAAATCATACGCCGACATTTTTAATTGAAAATAAAATGGAATAACTATATAAGGAAACCTGGACATACAGAAGGAAGGAAAGTGAGGATCCCTTACATGGAAGTGTGATTTGAAAGGCTTGGTAAAGGCTTGAGAGAGGCATATTGGGATCATGGGGCACCTTGTGGGGATTACAGAGAGGGTAGGGATGATTAGGGACATGGTACAAGGGTTTTGAGTCATGTGATGTGTGAGAATGGGTCGGTATATATTGGAAAAGAGAGGGGAATTCTTCAATATATTACAAACATAGGTTTTGGAATCTATATAATTAAATAATTAAAAAAAACTAACCAAAGGCTTTTGCCCGTGTTTTTTGAAAAAGGAGAGTGAAAAAAATTATTTTATATGTCCAATGGCCAAACTAATTAATGTATTATGCTTTCTTATCTGGAGGTGAGTCACACTCTCTAGGAAATGATTTTAAAATGTTAAAATATTATTTATGTCTTGGAGGGTCCACTAATGCACCATAAAACTAATCAAACAAATATAAAATCATATTATATTAATGTGAGAACATATATTGGCCTAATATATATTTTATATTATTTTATTACATCACTAATGTTCCATTATGATGTCATGAAACATATTATATATTTAAACAATATTTAATTTTTACTAAAAAATTTGACTATTTCAGAAAATTATGAAACGTTCACCATTAAATAATTTCAACATCCTGAATCCAAAATAAATATTTATTTTATCAAAATAATTTTGTAAATATGTAAATCTTTTCTTTTAAAATAGAATGGACATTTATTGAAAAATCAAGGATTTTTTTTAAAAAGATCTCAAAACTTAATAAAAATTACAATTGTATTCATAAAAAATAAATAATAAAATATAATTAATAAAAATTTATTTCATAATTATTTTTTATTAAAATATTATTTAATTAAAATATCCATTAATTCAACAAAATATATTTTTTAATTGAATTTAAATATTAACTAAATTTATATTTTTCCTCTAAAAATCATTTAAAATGTAATACTAATAAAATGAATGTATATTATTTATAAAAAAAATAATGAACATAATCTTAGTGCTAGGGAATTATTATATAACCCCTTATAACACCAGCATAAGGCTTAAGGGAAAGGTGTGTGATGGTGACATACTCTTGGGGATGCTCAGATAACATAGCTCGGGTGGTAATCTCTATTAAATTCCACTTTTACTATAGGGAGTTATGTTCAAGCTTAATGTCTTGAAGATCACCTTGGTCTTGGTCAAGATAGAATCCCAGTGATGGTACCTCTATTCTGATCTCTATCAAATGGGCTTTGTATGGCGAAATTATACTCGGTGAGGCCATCACATACTTTTTCTATGTAAATGGGATTTATTAAAGCCCTATGTTTTATACTAATCATGTGATTATTGCAACACCCGAGACTTTTATGTTATATAAATCATCAAAGGAATCTTTTTCTACACAACACTTGCTTGGCTTGCTTTACACGCAATCGCGACCTTCCTCGATAGCTTGCGTCGTACGCAATACCGAGTTTCACTAAACAACAATATGCTATTAAAACTAGCCGTTATGAATAGTAATAACCACTTTTTGAAATTTTATTTTTCAAAATGGACTTCATTTTTGGACTCAGAATATCGAAATTAGCCTAGGGTGAAATTTT
Source organism: Viscum album (assembly GCA_963277665.1). Lineage (NCBI taxonomy): Eukaryota > Viridiplantae > Streptophyta > Magnoliopsida > Santalales > Viscaceae > Viscum > Viscum album. The sequence continues at coordinate 856,346,372 of OY728157.1, read as the reverse complement.
GGTATTTTTCTGAAAACTTTCAATTTTTGACGAATAGTGAAACTACTAAGTGGTAGGTTAAAAACTGAATTTTGCATAAAACTTAATTTTACCGCTTTTGTGAATGGAATTTCAAAAATCCAACAGACACGGTTGATATCAGTAAGTAAAATGTGGTTCAATGAGATAAAAATAATTTTTTGGGGAATAGTAACTTTTTACTATTTTTACCGCGGTTAATAGTAAATAGGGTAACTAAGGGTAAATATGATATTAATATTACCCTAACACATGTCCTAATTCTATTGGACAAGTGTAATTCGACCAAAGACAAACTTAGGAATAAAATATGACCATTTAGGCCCACATGGATTAGATTAGGACATTTATTATTAATTTATTTAAAGAAGGGTTAAAATAGTTAAAATCAATGTTTAATAAGTAAATCATTTTTAATATGGGGTTATACATAAGATAAATTCGATTGTAAATATTCATTAGAAATCTAAAAAGATTTCCTACATGATGGTATTTTATTTGTAATTTTTAGACATCAAATAATATAATTTATTTTTGACACAAAGATGATGCAGTAATTATCTTATTAATGAAATATTGACATAATTGATAATATAAATACCAAAATAAATGTAATTTAAGACTTTTTATGAATTACACTAATTTTCTAGGTTACTATGATATATTAGTGTTGATTTAATCAACTTGGTTTGAACATATAATTCTGTTATGACTTTCACAAAAATCATATATCAAATAGTGTCAAAATTGACACAAAATAGTTTTTAAATCAAATATTATATTATTAATTGTTATTTTATTCCTAAAAATCTAAGGTTCGGCCAAATGACTTAGATACGGATATATATATTAATAATAAACAATTTGGGGTTCGTTTGGCATGTTATAGTAAGTGTATTAACCATAATGAAAGAAAACAAAAAGACATGGAAAAAGTTAAATTATTTAACTTAGAGTTAAATCTAATTGATAAGGTTTAAATAATACCCTAAACTTGTCTAAATACTATTGGTTGATAGGATTTCGACCCTTCCCCACTTTATCTTCGAAATAAGACCCTTTGGAACCATTATAAACCGATTTTGACTTTAATATAAAATAATATTTTGAGATATTCCTAAGGTGCCCCTCTCCTCCCTTATAAAAGGGCACCTCCTCCCCCTCCTCCTCACACCAATTTGAGCACTCAAGCTCGGCCAACCCCTGCCATTTTTTCCTCTCCACTTCCCTAGAATAATCCTAGAGGTCCTGGTCTTCTCCAAAGACCAATCTTAGTTCCTTAAGTGGAGGATTCAAAGAGGCGTTCCAAAGAAGAGGTAATATCCATTACCGATCTTTACAATTTCTTCTTCTTCAACTTCTTCTTCTTTAGTTGTTTCATGATAAAGTAATAACATCAGTATTACTTACATACTGATATGTTATTATAAATATGAAACAACCCTAATTCACCTTCTATCCATCCTACGGAAAAATGAAATCACCGCGCGTGCGTACGTACGGAATACCGTCTCCACGCTGTGGTGTAATCTATTTTCCACCATCACCTTACAAGGATGGGTATAATGGTGTAATGAGTAACTATATATGATTATTATGAAGTAATATTGATTCTGAAATAATATATATATACTCCAATACAGTTCCACGATCATAGGAACGATATCATCACTCGTGCGTACGTACGGAATACCGTCTCCACGATGTGATGCGACTCGTTCTACATGATCATCATTACATAGTAATTATATAAATGAATTGAATGAATAAATATGATATATGTTACACTAATACCATTCTGGATATAAGGTATCTATAACCTTAAAAGAAGAATAATAATGTATTCGGCAAAACACGCATAAGAACAAAAGGCAATAAAGACCCGAGTAACAAGTAACAATGAAATATTACTAACAAGAAGCTAAGAATATGACCATATATGATATCATATCAATATGTATGATTATGGAATAAGTCAATAACATTATTTAAACCATTATACAGGGGCTTCGGACACGTACAAAGCAAATCGGACCTAAGGTAAGGGAAATATCACAATCTCATTTTTATCCGAGATTGTTTATTCGTAAGTATTTACTGGGGTGTATTTTATCATCAACATCCATGTTTCATCAATATGTAATATTATTTCCATCCACCTACAATTTTTTAAATCCATTTTTACCCTTCGGTGAGTTTTTAGTAATATGTACGAAATGAATCTTTTGTCGTTTTTCGTACGAGGTACTTTTTGACTTTTCCGACAAAAGTACGAAGAATGTTTTTTTAACTTATACGTCATGAATGGATTTCTAAAACATTATTTCCAAGAAGTTTCCTTTACAAGTTTTTAAGTTTATTTTTAATCAACTTCTTTTATTTTATAATTGTACGACATGTTAAGAAAGGAAAAGTATTTTTGAAGCAGAAAGGATATTTTCCTCAAGAATGAAGTTCAAGTATTTTATCAAAATTATTTTCCATCTAAGATAATAAAAGGGTTCTGTTTTTATCCCTATTATTACATTGGTTTGATTATGTTGTGATGGAAATATTTTTTTATGAATTCCTTTATCTTATATGAATTGATTTATGATGTCATGATGTTTCAAGAATCCCATTTTTGTTACATGGGTTATGAGATGATGTATGATTATGTGGCACACATAAGAAAGGATTAATTATAAGATGGGTGGGACCTATATCTCCCTCCAATGCATTGGGTAAAGATTTTATATCTCATGAGATAGACAGGGATGGAACGGTAGGTTATACCGGTTCAGTGAAACAGGACTGAAGCGAGGGTTACTCGATTCAGAAAGGGACTTTGTCCACTAAGATAGTCTTGGCAATGTGTCTTGACTAACAAGAAATGATTTTCCATGATTATGTGTGCATGCCACAAAGTTTCAAGTTTTATGTTATGATTATGGGGATCTCATTTTCACTTCTATGATTTGTTCCATGTTAAGATATTATGATCTCTTTTGCCGGTTATAATTTTCAAAAAGATATGATATGATTTTTATTTCCTTTATTTTCCCTTGCTGAGCATTTGAGCTCACCCTTTTATGTTTTCTTTTCCCCAGGTCAGGGAGATGGATATTAAGTAGAATATGCTAAAAGGGACCCTAGATATGATTAAATAAATGGGAGACACTGTAGAAGATTTATGAACCAGTTGTTTATGTTTCCCAGTTTCTAAAGACACTATACCTATACGGTCCTTTGTGGTTTTGTCATATGTTGTAATAAGTGTGCTTCAATTTTGAAGTATTAACAATGTATGTAAAGTATGGGTCGTTATAGTTGGTATCAGAGGAAAGGTATAGTCAACCTTTGGAAACTAGGATGTGAAAGCCTTAGTAAGAACCCTAAGGATAAGTCTAATTATAGAACACAATCTTAGTGTTTTAGAAATGTCCTTGAATAACCTAGGATAAGACCTTAAGCATGAAAATTTTATTCTTGAATTATGTGGTTTTCCTATTATAATTAGTGTTGCTCACACTATTCTTCTTGGTTTTAGTCAATGGCTGGAACCCGAAGGAACCGTGTTAATGCGGAATGCGATGGGCAATGCAATGATTGTCCCCCTGAGCAACCAAACGATATGGGAGCTGGAATGCAAAATCTTGTAGCCATGCTCACACAACTTTCTCAAGCTATGAATCATGCAGGACTTCCAAACGAGCAAAGGAAGGAGCAACATTCTGTTGAATCCTTCATGAGGCAGCGCCCACCTTCTTTCAGTGGGTCTACTGATCCATTAGTTGCTGAACAATGGATTAGTACTACTGAAAAGATATTTTCAGTTCTTCAATGTTCTGAACATGATAAAGTCATCCTAGCAGTGTATCGTTTGGAAGGAGATGCTGATCAATGGTGGAATCTTATTAAGAATACGAGGCAAAGGGATGAAATTGAGTCTATGGAATGGGACGAGTTCAAGAACTTATTTTTCAATAAGTACTTCCCTCGTATTCTCCGAACAAAGATGGAGAAAGAGTTCCTTGAACTGAAGCAAAGGGATGATGAATCTGTTAGTACCTATGAAGCAAATTTTACAAGACTTGCAAGGTACGCTTCTGGTATTATTATCCAACCTGAGAGTAAGATCGACCGATTCTTTAGTGGCTTAAAACCAAGTCTTCGAAGGGCGTTAGCCATAAGAGACTTCAATAGCTACGAGGAAATCGTTCGATGTGCTCTCAAAGTCGAGATGGAGATTGGAGTAACCCATCAGTCACATGGGTTTGATAAGAAGAGGAAGATGGAATTCAAAGAAAAATCTAAAGAGCACACGGAAAAGAAGATGAGCTTTTCCTTATGCTCAAAGTGTGGAAAGAAACATGGAGGGAGTTGTCTTAAAGGGACAAGTAAATGTTTTAAATGTGGAAAAGAAGGTCATCGGGCATTTGAATGCCGTGATAATGGGAAGAAGATGTCTAATGACGCAAACAAAGGAAGGGATACACAGAATGAACCTACTAAACTTCAATGTTTCAAGTGCAAGGAGATGGGGCATTATGCCAATCAATGCCCAAATCCAAGGGTTGATGATGATGGTCGACGTCAACAAAATCTTAAGGCTAAAGACAAAGGAAAGTCACATGCAATTTCTATCAGTGATGTGGAGTACGATAACGAAGTGGTGAAAGGTACACTTACCATCCACTCTAAAGTAGCAAATGTTTTATTTGATTCTGGATCCACCCACTCTTTTATTTCTAAAGAATTTTCTAAGGGTATCACCGTATTACCTCAACAATTAGATGTTGAGTTAGCTGTGACAACACCTAATGGCACATCAATCGCATCAGAAGTTTATAATTCTTCTCCGATCGAAGTTTGTGGGAAAGTGCTTCCTGCAAATCTTGTGATCCTTCCTTTAGTGGAATTTGATGTGATTCTTGGCATGGATTGGCTTTCTCTACATGGAGCTCATATCAATTGCCAAAGAAGGGAAGTCACATTTCATATTCCAGATCAATATATGATCGTCTATCAATGCAAGGATGAACATAACCTTCTAGTGGAAATTTCTTCCATTTTATGGGTATTGATTCCACTAAATGAAGGTTATTTATCTCAAATGGTTGGTGAGAAACTCACGATTAAGAATATGCCCATTGTACGGGAGTTTGATGATGTCTTTCCGGATGAATTACCGGGTCTTCCACCAAATCGTGAAGTTGAGTTTTCAATAGAACTCGTACCGGGTTCTTTGCCTATTTCAAAGACACCTTATAGAATGGACCCAATTGAGTTGCAGGAATTGAAGAAGCAACTCCAAGAGAATCTTGATAAGGGATTCATACGCCCTAGTGCGTCGCCTTGGGGAGCACCTGTTCTATTTGTTAAGAAGAAAGATGGATCAATGAGACTCTGCATTGATTATAAAGAACTTAACAAGATCACTATCAAGAACAAATATCCTCTCCCACGCATTGATGACTTATTTGACCAACTACGCGGAGCTCAATACTTTTCCAAGATTGATCTTCATTCAGGGTATCATCAATTATGGTTCAAAAGGGAGGATATACCAAAGACGGCTTTTTGTACAAGGTATGGACACTATGAATTTATAGTGATGCCATTTGGTCTTACTAATGCCCCTGCTATCTTCATGGATCTAATGAATAGAGTCTTTAGAGACTATCTTGATCAATTTGTGGTAGTCTTTATAGACGATATTCTTGTCTATTCAAAGAGAAAGGAAGAGCATGAAGATCACTTGAGAATTATATTGAAGACCCTTTAGAAAGGAGAAGCTTTATGCCAAATTTACCAAGTGTGGATTTTGGCTTCAAAAAGTTGCATTTTTGGGTCACATAATCTCAAAAGAGGGGATATCTGTGGATCCAGCAAAAATAGAGGTTATCGAAAGATGGTCGAGACCAACAACAGTAACTGAGATCCGAAGTTTTCTTGGTTTGGCTGGATATTATCGACGTTTTGTAAAAGATTTTTCACGATTATCTAATCCACTCACCAAGTTGACTCGGAAAGGAGTTAAGTTTGTCTGGACAGAGGAATGTGAAGAGAATTTCAAGGAGTTGAAAAGAAGGTTATCCAGTGCACCTGTGCTCACACTGCCTTGTAGTGGAGAAAGGTTTGTGATCTACAGTGATGCATCCAAGAAGGGATTGGGCTGTGTTCTTATGCAAAATGATATGGTGATAGCTTATGCCTCACGACAGTTGAAAATCCATGAGCAAAATTACCCAACACATGATTTGGAGTTGGCTGCGGTAATCTTTGCATTAAAGATTTGGAGGCATTACCTTTATGGTGAAAGGTGTGATATTTATACTGATCATAAAAGTTTAAAGTATATTTTCACAAAAAAGGAGCTTAATATGCGTCAAAGAAGATGGTTGGAGCTGATTAAGGATTATGACTGCTCAATCCATTACCACCCTGGGAAAGCAAACAAGGTGGAAGATGCATTAAGTCGACAAGACCATGCTAGTTTATCCATGATGAGGATCACAAAAGATCCAATATTTATGGATTTACAAAGGATGGATCTTGGAATTATAATGGAAGGGGAAAATCTTATCTTTCTCAAATGAATGTTCAACCATCTATACATGTGAAGATTAAAGAGGAACAGAAAGAAGATGTCGAGTTACAAAAGAAGGTGAGAAATGTTCCTGAATTCAACCTTGATTGTGATGGGATAATAAAGTTCAGGAATCGGGTTTGTGTTCCTTCCATCCCCGAATTAAAGAAGGAGCTGCTGGATGAGGCTCATAGTTCTTCATTCTCTATTCATCCTGGAAGCACGAAGATGTATAGGGACCTGAAAGAGTACTTCTGGTGGGATGGCATGAAAAGAGATGTTGCTGAATATGTATCTCGATGCTTGGTTTGTCAACAAGTTAAAGCTGAGAGACAGAAGTCTAAGGGGATGTTACAACCATTACCCATACCCGAATGGAAATGGGAAAACATCACTATGGACTTTGTCACAGGACTTCCTAAAACATAAAAATGCAATAATGCTATTTGGTTCATAGTTGATCGTCTTACAAAGTCTGCACACTTCATTGCTATTAGAAAGGATTTCTCTCTAGATCAGCTTGCCAGAATATATGTAAAGGAAGTGGTAAGATTGCATGGAGTGCCACTTTCTATTGTATCTGATCGGGATCCAAGATTTACCTCAATGTTCTGGCGAAGTCTTCAGCATACTCTGGATACAGAGTTGAGTTTCAGCACTGCTTATCATCCCCATACAGACGGTCAGTATGAGAGAACAATTCAAACCCTAGAAGATATGTTGAGAGCTTGCTCTATGGATTTCAAAGGAGGTTGGGATCAACACCTACCTTTGGTGAAATTTTCTTATAATAATAGCTTTCACTCCAGTATTCAGATGGCTCCTTATGAAGCTCTCTATGGAAAGAAATGCAGGACTCCATCTTGCTGGGATGAAGTTGGGGAAAGAAAGCTATTAGGACCTGATCTCATTGATGAAATGGCAGAAAAGGTCAGATCTATTCAACAACACATAAGCGCAGCTCAGAGTCGACAGAAAAGTTATGCCGACAACCAAAGAAAAGACCTAGAGTTTGAAGTGGGTGATAAAGTGTTCTTACGAATATCTCCCTGGAAGAGGGTTATGAGATTTGGAAAGAAGGGGAAGTTGAGCCCTAGATATATCGGTCCTTTCGAAATACTGGATCGTGTTGGGAAGGTAGCTTACCGATTGGCGCTTCCACCGAATCTCTCTCAAGTTCACGATGTGTTCCATGTATCTCTCCTGAGAAAGTACATACCAGATCCTTCACATGTACTCAGCTCAGAAGTTATACCGCTGGAGCAAGATCTTTCTTATGAAGAACAGCCGATAGAGATTCTGGATCGTAGCGAAAAAGTCCTACGAAACAAGACCACTCGATTGGTGAAAGTTTTATGGAGGAACCACCAACTTGAAGAAGCTACATGGGAGCTTGAGGATATGATGAGGGAGAAGTATCCTCATCTGTTTGTTACAAAGTGACGAATTTCGAGGGCGAAATTCTTTTTAAGGGGGGTAGAATGTAACACCCGAGACTTTTATGTTATATAAATCATCAAAGGAATCTTTTTCTACACAACACTTGCTTGGCTTGCTTTACACGCAATCGCGACCTTCCTCGATAGCTTGCGTCGTACGCAATACCGAGTTTCACTAAACAACAATATGCTATTAAAACTAGCCGTTATGAATATTAATAACCACTTTTTGAAATTTTATTTTTCAAAATGGACTTCATTTTTGGACTCAGAATATCGAAATTAGCCTAGGGTGAAATTTTGGTATTTTTCTGAAAACTTTCAATTTTTGATGAATAGTGAAACCACTAAGTGGTAGGTTAAAAACTGAATTTTGCATAAAACTTAATTTTACCGCTTCTGTGAATGGAATTTCAAAAATCCAACAGACACGGTTGATATCAGTAAGTAAAATGTGGTTCAATGAGATAAAAATAATTTTTTGTTGAATAGTAACTTTTTACTATTTTTACCGCGGTTAATAGTAAATAGGGTAACTAAGGGTAAATATGATATTAATATTACCCTAACACATGTCCTAATTCTATTGGACAAGTGTAATTTGACCAAAAACAAACTTAGGAATAAAATATGACCATTTAGGCCCACTTGGATTAGATTAGGACATTTATTATTAATTTATTTAAAGAAGGGTTAAAATAGTTAAAATCAAAGTTTAATAAGTAAATTATTTTTAATATGGGGTTATACATAAGATAAATTCAATTGTAAATATTCATTAGAAAGCTAAAAAGATTTCCGACATGATGGTATTTTATTTGTAATTTTTAGACATCAAATAATATAATTTATTTATGACACAAAGATGATGCAGTAATTATCTTATTAATGAAATATTGACATAATTGATAATATAAATACCAAAATAAATGTAATTTAAGACTTTTTATGAATTCCACTAATTTTTTAGGTTACCATGATATATTAGTGTTGATTTAATCAACTTGGTTCGAACATATAATTCTGTTATGACTTTCACAAAAATCATATATCAAATAGTGTCAAAATTGACACAAAATAGTTTTTAAATCAAATATTATATTATTAATTGTTATTTTATTCCTAAAAATCTACGGTTCGGCCAAATGACTTAGATAAGGATATATATATTAATAATAAACAATTTGGGGTTCGTTTGGCATGTTATAGTAACTGTATTAACAATATAGTGAAAGAAAACAAAAAGACATGGTAAAAGTTAAATTATTTAACTTAGAGTTAAATCTAATTGATAAGGTTAAAATAATACCCTAAACTTGTCTAAATCCTATTGGTTGATAGGATTTCGACCCTTCCCCACTTTAGCTTCGAAATAAGACCCTTTGGAACCATTATAAACCGATTTTGACTTTAATATAAAATAATATTTTGAGATATTCCTAAGGTGCCCCTCTCCTCCCTTATAAAAGGGCACCTCCTCCCCCTCCTCCTCACACCAATTTGAGCACTCAAGCTCGGCCAACCCCTGCCATTTTCTCCTCTCCACTTCCCTAGAATAATCCTAGAGGTCCTGGTCTTCTCCAAAGACCAATCTTAGTTCCTTAAGTGGAGGATTCAAAGAGGCGTTCCAAAGAAGAGGTAATATCCATTACCGATCTTTTCAATTTCTTCTTCTTCAACTTCTTCTTCTTTATTTGTTTCATGATAAAGTAATAACATAAGTATTACTTACATACTGATATGTTATTATAAATATTAAACAACCCTAATTCACCTTCTATCCATCCTACGGAAAAATGAAATCACCGCGCGTGCGTACGTACGGAATACCGTCTCCACGCCGTGGTGTAATCTATTTTCCACCATCACCTTACAAGGATGGGTATAATGGTGTAATGAGTAACTATATAGAATTATTATGAAGTAATATTGATACTGAAATAATATATATATACTCCAATACAGTTCCACGATCATAGGAACGATATCATCACTCGTGCGTACGTACGGAATACCGTCTCCACGATGTGATGCGACTCGTTCTACATGATCATCATTACATAGTAATTATATAAATGAATTGAATGAATAAATATGATATATGTTACACTAATACCATTCTGGATATAAGTTATCTATAACCTTAAAAGAAGAATAAGAATGTATTCGGCAAAACACGCATAAGAAGAAAAGGCAATAAAGACCCGAGTAACAAGTAACAATGAAATATTACTAACAAGAAGCTAAGAATATGACCATATATGATATCATATCAATATGTATGATTATGGAATAAGTCAATAACATTATTTAAACCATTATACAGGAGCTTCGGACACGTACAAAGCAAATCGGACCTAAGGTAAGGGAAATATCACAATCTCATTTTTATCCGAGATTGTTTATTCGTAAGTATTTACTGGGGTGTATTTTCTCATCCACATCCATGTTTCATCAATATGTAATATTATTTCCATCCACCTACAATTTTTTAAATCCATTTTTACCCTTCGGTGAGTTTTTAGTAATATGTACGAAAGGAATCTTTTGTCGTTTTTCGTACGAGGTACTTTTTGACTTTTCCGACAAAAGTACGAAGAATGTTTTTTTTAACTTATACGGCATGAATGGATTTCTAAAACATTATTTCCAAGAAGTTTCCTTTACAAGTTTTTAAGTTTATTTTTAATCAACTTCTTTTATTTTATAATTGTACGACATGTTAAGAAAGGAAAAGTATTTTTGAAGTAGAAAGGATATTTTCCTCAAGAATGAAGTTCAAGTATTTTATCAAAATTATTTTCCATCTAAGATAATAAAAGGGTTCTGTTTTTATCCCTATTATTACATTGGTTTGATTATGTTGTGAGGGAAATATTTTTTTATGAATTCCTTTATCTTATATGAATTGATTTATGATGTCATGATGTTTCAAGAATCCCATTTTTGTTACATGGGTTATGCGATGATGTATGATTATGTGGCACACATAAGAAATGATTCATTATAAGATGGGTGGGACCTATATCTCCCTCCAATGCATTGGGTAAAGATTTTATATCTCATGAGATAGACAGGGCTGGAACGGTAGGTTATACCGGTTCAGTGAAACAGGACTGAAGCGAGGGTTACTCGATTCAGAAAGGGACTTTGTCCACTAAGATAGTCTTGGCAATGAGTCTTGACTAACAAGAAATGATTTTCCATGATTATGTGTGCATGCCACAAAGTTTCAAGTTTTATGTTATGATTATGGGGATCTCATTTTCACTTCTATGATTTGTTCCATGTTAGGATATTATGATCTCTTTTGCAGGTTATAATTTTCAAAAAGATATGATATGATTTTTATTTCCTTTATTTGCCCTTGCTGAGCATTTGAGCTCACCCTTTTATGTTTTCTTTTCCCCAGGTCAGGGAGATGTATATTAAGTAGAATATGATAAAAGGGACCCTAGATATGATGAAATAAATGGGAGACACTGTAGAAGATTTATGAACCAGTTGTTTATGTTTCCCAGTTTCTAAAGACACTATACCTATACGGTCCTTTGTGGTTTTGTCATATGTTGTAATAAGTGTGATTCAATTTTGAAGTATTAAAAATGTATGTAAAGTATGGGTCATTATAATTATTGTTCAATGAATATATTAGCAACAGTAAGAATTATTAATAGTATTTTAAACTCCAAAAACATAAAACCATGGAAGTGCATATGATTCAGATAACCGTTTTATGTAATAAGACATTTAATTAGATAAATTTAAATTTTAATTAGAAAATGCTTGGGTCACTACAATCAGACCCTTAGAGACTCTAGAATTTATTGTTCTTCAAATGCCTTAATCAAGTGGTTCAAGTTATGTTAAGAAGAAGTGTGTATTTCCCTAGTCGGTCAAGAGTAGTGAAGAAGATGTAGGATTTTCCTCATGTAGGTTATGCAATTTAATGAAGAAGTGTGTTTTTCAAGTCGTTAATGTAACACCCCAGGTAAATAAAGAATATGAAATTTTTATATTTATCCATATTTGTGAATAAAATATTAATATTACTTTAAAGGGGACGCTATGCTCGATGGCGTACCCAATACACAACAACGAGTTTCTTGAGAATCTTACATTGCACTCTAATAATAAAATAATATTATTTTAAATGGTAGTTAACGCCTAGCCATTGTAATGGCGGGAATGAACAGAACTAACTAAAAAATGATTATATATGTTTTTGAAATATTTTTACTCTTTACAATAAATGTTAGAGGATTAAAAATGCAAATGAATCCAATTTTTAAGCATAAACATTCTAATATTCTTTAAAAGGTCGATTAACCGCCTTTCGATGGTGAACCTATTTTAAATCCACTTTTTAACAATTTTATGTGTTATATTTGACAAAATAAAATTCTTCTTTAGAATCGGGACATCAAAATTTACTCTGTGTAAATTTTTGGTATTTTTCTGATAAAGTTCATTTTTTAATGAATAGTGAAAAATGTTGTATTTTAATTCAAAATCACTTTTTAATCTAATTTATTTATATGATTAGATTACATTTTTAATTTGTTTTAAAGTTCAATTAGAATATATTTTTACCATTTAATCCAATTGTGGTCATTGAAATTAATTTCACTTTGAAATCGGACTTAAACTAGTGTGAATCATTTGATACTTATAGTTTCATAAAAACACGCTATTTGCTCTGACATCGGGAATTAATTAATAAATTAATTACTGAAACATATATGTTTTGAATTTTGTAAAATATACTTCATTTTTTAATTTTGAATATCAAATATAGCTTAGGGTGAAGTTTTGGTATTTTTCTGAAGAACTTCAATTTTTGATGAATAGTGAAACCACTAAGTGGTACTTATAAAAACTGATTTTCCGTTTAAATGAAATTTTACCACCTCTGTGTTTTGAATTTCAAAAATATGATATACATGATTTTCATTAATAAGTAAAATGTGGTTCAATGGAATTAAAATAAATTTTTTTGTGAATAGTAACTTTTAAGTTTTTTATCGCGATTAGAGGTAATTAGTGTAGTTTAAGGTAAAAATAATGTTTTAATAATATGAGATGAGCATGACACATGTCCTACCATTATTGGATGTGTCATGGCCGACAAAGAAAATCCATGTGTCATCTTGGGGACCCCATGGAGCCACTTTGGTTGGAAAATGACATAAATAACTTTTTATTTAATGTTAAAGAAAAAATGGCACAAACATGAGATGTTTTACTAAAAAAAATTTACATGGGGTTATACAAGTCATATTTTTGACATTAAATATTCATTAGAAATCTAAAATTATTTCCTACATCATGATAGTTTTTTTATAATTTTTAGTCATTAAATACATTAAATTATTTATGACATCATGATGATGCAGCGATTACCTCATTAATAAAAGATTTAAATAAAATGAAAAGATAATGTAACATCTATGACCTACACACGTACAAAAACTATTGTATGGGTATATTTCGAACCCTTATCACCTTATCCTAGAATTATTTCAATGTGGGACCTTTTAAATCTGAAAATAATTTTAAAATAAAGGAACATTTCTTTACTTTCCAAGAGTGCCCCTCCTCTCCACTTATAAAAGGCCCCCACCTCTACCTCCTTACCCACACTTACAAAGCCTTTGGCTCGGCCAACCCCTGCCCATTTTGTATCTCCACATCCCTCTATAACTCCTTGAAGCCTAAATTTGGGCAGAAGTCTTCCCAAGGAATCCTTTGAGCTCAAACCAAAGGGAGTTACCTAATTTTAAGGTAATGTCTTCACTTGAGTCCTTTTGTTTTATTTTGATTCTCCAACCCCCTAAACTCTTTTTATTAATTTCTTTTGTAACAACTATAGTATCTTTAATATACTAGGATGTTTTTATAAGAATTATTCGATCTAAACTTACACAAAACGTCGTATAATGGTTAAAGAACATATTGTTTCTGTGGTTGGCGATTTTCTGCCTCACGAAATGATGATTGTTCAATATTCTTTTAACACCTTGAAAGGTGGCCATCATGATGTCACTGTATTTTATATATGATATATATGGTATTTATGTTTAATATATGATTCTTTATTTTATATTTAAAACATACATTTATTCTTTTCATGTTGTGTAAATGCGATAATTTCATATGAGGAAGTGCGGACTAAAGCCCTCTCAAGTGATGTGACTCGTACATGCAATACATGGAATGTATAAAGAATGAAATTAATGAACATATGTGACATATATAACATATATATTATAATGTAATTATAATATATATATATATATCATTTATTTTCAATTCCATTAATATGACAAAAAATGAAAGTAGCGTTCATGCGTACGTACGGCCTACCGTCTCCCTGAACGGTGCTTTTCGTTTTTTATCTCCAAATGATATGTAATGGTATAAAATGAGTATTTAATAGATATATATGATATTTTAATCAATAATAATATTCTTTAAATTATTTACTTATAACTAGATGGGCAATCATTTTTCAAACAAGTTCATTTTTTACTCATGTACCAAACATCGGCAAAAACGTCTGATATGAACTAACATTATTAAACAATTATTATAACATTATAATATGTGATATGAACTGAATAATATTATTTAAAGGAGGTAATTAGGCAGTTATAAATTGACCAATGTTTATTATTCAGGAATATAAAGAAACGAACAAGACAAGTAAGACTTGAGGTAAGGGATCCTACTCCTCTCTTTCTTTTTAAGTACACTCTTTTATATCATTCCTTTTAAGCTCATCTTTCTTGTGATTAGGATATTATTTTATATTACTATTACTTTATGTTTTATGTTCATATGATGAGAGACCCTATTCTCTCTCATCAATCCATTTTGTAAGTTTTGAGTGGCGCCGTTAAGATATAGAATTTTCGTAAGAGATCTAGCCTCTCTCTTTCTTTTTAAGTACTCTCCTTATATGTCACTTATTTTAAGCTCCTCCTTTTTATGTTGGGGGATGTTATTATATATTCCTCTTACTGTAAAATTTATGTTAATATGATGAGAGACCCTATTTGATCTCATCAATCCTTTTTTTTAGTTTTGTGTGGCGCCGTTAGGCTGCCAAGTTTTCGTAAGGGATTTTTCATCTCACTTTTATTCCTGTGAGATTTATGCTACATTTTCCACAATTTCCTTTGAGTGGTGTATGTAATGCCCATTATTTTACTCATTGTGTAATATACATTCATTTATGAGTATTTACATCAATTTTGTATTGTCCTTCTTTCACGGGGTGTATGTTTCGAAAGATACCCATGTCGGTAAGGGAACCTTTCACCCTCCTCTTTTTAAAAGACTTAATTTGTTATGTCTTTTAATTCACATAACATTATGTTGGGATATGTTATTATATATCCTTAGTGATTTAAATTTTATGTCCATGTGACGAGATACCCTTTTTATCTCTCATCAACTCATTTTCTGAATTTTGTAGTGACGCCGTTAGGCTGTCAAATTTTTGCAAGGGAACTTCTTAACCCAATTTTGATTCTTTGGGATAAGCTTGTACTCCTTGAATATGTCGTTCTATGAATATGTGTGAATAACCTCTGATTGTTTTACACTTAATATCCACTTATATTTGTTGTATTAGTTTGTCACACATAATTATGTAATTGATTTATCCTTAATCCAAGGATACCGTCTTTGTATGGGACTTCGTCTCAATCTCCTTTCATTGAGGCATATTTTGTTTTATACACAACATTATTTTTTACGGTGTATAAACCCCTTTTACATTTATGTTTATTCAAAATGAATCTTTTTTATATGAAGCGTTTGCTAAACAACAAAAGGGAATGTTTTTGTCGTACGTATACGGCAACAACGACTTCTCCGCCGCCGTGACCATTATTTGAGTTTCGGATTCCTCTACAATCAATACCTTCTTTTTAAAAGAAAAAGAAACACCATGTTTTACTTTTATTTTATTTTGGTATTGAAAATGGTTTTCATAATGTTTTTATATCAATGTGTTGTATTGATATCTTTTGATTGAAAGGTGGAAATGTTATGTTTCCTTTATGCATGGTTTATGTGATACGATTATGTTTTGGTTCTTGGGCATTATTATGAAGACAGGTGGTTCCGTGATAAACTAAGGGCGGGTGAGCCCGATATAGCTCTCCAATACATTGGGTAACGCAAAGGAGTGAAACGTTAAGGTTTCTCCGAAGAGATTTAGGGAATATACTGTGATGGGTACTCCAAACGTAACCAAGAGGGTTAATCCCTACGTAAGAATGTTATGAATTCCTCAAGTTACCTTTATGTCTTACGATTTCTATGATTTATTCATGATTTTATGAGGTATTTTAAAGTGCCTCTGTTTTATGGGTAAAGTATGATTTCATTCTTATGTATATGTGAACTCATGTTTCCTTTCCATATTTTTATATCCCTTACTGAGCTTTTTATGCTCATCCCAAGTTTTTGAAATGTTTTTCACAGGTCAAGGGAAGGGTATATGATTTGATGATAGTGTCAAGGAAGTGTCAAGAAAGAATCCATGTTTTATTCTAAATATGTTTCTGTTGATGGGAAAAATGAATATTGTCTTTTATGTAACCACATTGTTTAAATGTGGAATTTAATGCATGTTTTATGATCTAATTCTCTAAAACTCTAAACCTGAAAATATCCTCAATGTGTAATCTTGTAATAACTCAAGATTATGTAAGGTTTAAGGTTGGGGCCTTATAGTTGGTATCAGAGGTCGGTTTAGACAACTTTAGGGATTAGGAGTTTTTGTTAGAAACATGATTAGTCCCTATATCTATTATTTCAGTTAAATCCTTGTTTTATAAATTTTTTCAGGTCATGTAAAGCTGTTTACAAATGGAAGGAGAAGGATCTCAAATGACATTCCTATCTTTTCCTGATGACATGCTTGCAATAATTATTGCAAATTCATGATCAGAAGATTGTGAAAAAATTTCTAGCATACAACTCACTTGCAAGCAGTTGTTTGAGATATAAAACACCTCCACTATACCTCGTTATCATCGTGGATCATGGGTTGTATTTAGACAAATAATATTTTCACAATATTCTCATATTTTTAATAATGGAAAACACTATCAAGGTATTTTCAAATATTTTACCTTATCACAAGAATTGGAGCATATTTTGATTTTAAAAATGGTTCTGTGGAAGGAGACCCTTGTGCAACCTAATTATATTTGCTTTTAAAATATAGTATCACAACAAATACTTATGGTATTTTTAAAGGACAAATAATATAATGTTTCAACTCAAATTATGTCCGAATATTTTATAGAAATCATGTTTTATCAGATGTTTTGGAATTATATGCTATACATGATTATTTTCCAAAGCTGTTTTTCTATGAACACCCATATGACCCATGTTGTACAAGGTGTATTTGGATGGAGGAAGCAAATGATTTTGAAGGATCTTTAAATCATTGTTGTAATTCAAGGTAATTCTACCTATGTTAACAATATGACGATTAAACCGAGTGGACTCCATGATCAAGGTATGCTGTTATTGATTTTGGGAATAGTTTTATTTTATCTTATGGTGGTGAAATAAGACTTCAAGAATAAAGATGTTGAGATCGTAATGAATTTGGATGAAAACAAGAGGTATAAGGAAACTATTGAGGTTAAAAAATGTTAGGGTTATTTTTGGAGTTGTATAAAAAGTACAAAACGTAGACCGTGTGACAACCCATCGCGTCGGACAAAGCTGTGGGAATTGAACCCACAACCAAAGTGCGACTGGTATTTATCGCCTACCACTGGACTATGTGAATTCCCTGGTTAGATTGAATGATTCTTTTTAGTTAGTTGATTTTATGAATTAATAGTAAGTTGATTTTGGGTTATCTATGGAAACTTATTAACCTATCACGGAGGATATGTGATTAGGTTAATTACTCTTCAATACGAGACTTTAAGAGCAACTGATGTTGTTTGGAGATAAATGTTATGATTTAACTTGGAAGACTATGTGACTAAATCCTTCAAATATATGGGTTTTAATCTTATTTTGGTTTACTTTGAAGAATTTTATGGACAAATTGTTTATCGAATGGTCCTCGTTGAACTTTGGGTTTTGTTGGACAAATTTTGGAGATGAAGAATAGATTTTATTTTTATAAAGGGTTATCCTTTTCTGGATTATCTGATATTTTACTAACCTTTTTTGTTTTGGTTTTGTTTAAAGTCTAAAGACATCGGAAGTATATAGTTCTCTTTTATGGATTAGGTGATTCTCTAGAAGTTGATTATAGTACTCTTAAAATGAAAAAGTCTTCCTAAATACTTGTCTTTTTGAGAAAATAGGATTTTGTGTAAGGAATCTAATAAAAGTTGAAAGTCAACATGATAAGTGATTATGTTTCCCTAAGAATAAATTACTTAATAAAAAGTAACTTAAAACAAAAATGTTGTCTATTAACTTTTCCTACTGGGGAATCGAATACCATTTAACCCATCACAAGTTTTTATTTTATTGTGGTTAACTTTCTCCTAAACATGTCTTCTATCACTCTCCTTCAGAACATGGCCCTATGTTTTATCCTCCATGTCCATGTTTTCCTATATGGAATCCTAGTATGGGTTAACTCAGGTGACCTCTGTACTTATCTTTCTTTTTTTTAAGGTGATTGTTTTACTGACTCTTGTTCCGATGTAGGACATTCAAGGATGTTTCCAAGCCCAATTTTAAAATTACAAGGACGCAATTCCCAAAAGGGGGGAAGGATGTAACACCCCAGGTAAATAAAGAATATGAAATTTTTATATTTATCCATATTTTTGAATAAATTATTAATATTACTTTAAAGGGGATGCTATGCTCGATGGCGTACCCAATACGCAACAACGAGTTTCTTGGGAATCTTACGTTGCACTCTAATAATAAAATAATATTATTTTAAATTATAGTTAATTCCTAGTCGTTGTAATGGCAGGAATGAACAGAACTAACTAAAAAATGATTATATATTTTTTTCAAATATTTTTACTCTTTACAATAAATGTTAGAGGATTAAAAATGTGGATGAATCCAATTTTTAAGCATAAACATTCTAATATTCTTTAAAAGGTTGATTAACCGCCTTTCTATGGTGAACCTCTTTTAAATCCACTTTTTAACAATTTTATGTTTTATATTTGACAAAATAAAATTCTTCTTTAGAATTGGGACATCAAAATTTACTTTGTAAATTTTTTGTATTTTTCCGATAAAGTTCATTTTTTAATGAATAGTGAAAAATGTTGTATTTTAATTCAAAAACACTTTTTAATCTAATTTATTTATATGATTATATTATATTTTTAATTGGTTTTAAAGTTACATTAGAATATATTTTTACCATTTAATCCAGTTGTGGTCATTGGAATTAATTTCACTTTGAAATCAGACTTAAACTAGTGTCAATCTTTTGATACTTATTGTTTCATAAAAACACGCTATTTGCCCTGACAGCGGGAATTAATTATTAAATTAATTAATGAAAGTTATATGTTTTGAATTTTGTAAAATAGACTTAATTTTTGAATTTTATATATCAAATATAGCTTAGGGTGAAGTTTTGGTATTTTTCTGAAGAACTTCAATTTTTGATGAATAGTGAAACCACTAAGTGGTACTTATAAAAACTAATTTTCCATTTAAATGAAATATTACCACCTCTGTGTTTTGAATTTCAAAAATCCGACATACATGGTTTTTATTAAGAAGTAAAATGTGGTTCAATGGAATTAAAATAATTTTTTGGTGAATAGAAACTTTTAAGTTTTTAATCGAGATTAGAGGTAATTAGTGTAGTTTAAGGTAAAAATAATGTTTTAATAATATGAGATGAGCTTGACACATTTCCTACCCTTATTGTATGTGTCATGGAGGACCATGAAAATCCATGGGTCAACTTGGGGACCCCATGGAGCCACTTTGGTTGGAAAATGACATAGATAACTTTTTATTTAATGTTGAAGTAAAAATGACACAAACATTAGATGTTTTACTAAAACAATTTTTACATGAGGTTATACAAGTCATATTTTTGACTATAAATATTAATTAGAAATCTAAAAAGATTACTTACATCATGATAGTTTTTTTATAATTTTTAGACATTAAATATATTAAATTATTTATGACATCATGATGATGCAGCGATTACCTCATTAATAAATGATTTAAATAAAATGAAAAGATAATGTAAAATCTATGACCTACACATGTCCGAAACCTATTGGATGGGTATATTTCGAACCCTTATCACCTTATATTCGAATTATATCAATTTGGGACCTTTTAAATCCGAAACTCATTTTAAAATAAAGGAACCTTTCTTTACTTTCCAAGAGTGCCCCTCCTCTCCTCTTATGAAAGGCCCCCACCTCTACCTCCTTACCCACACTTCCAAAGCCTTTGAATCGGCCAAATCCTGACCATTTTGTATCTCCACATCCCTATATGACTCCTTGAAGCCTAAATTTGGGCAGAATTCTTCTCAAGTAATCCTTTGAGCTCAAACCAAAGGGAGTTACCCGATTTTAAGGTAATGTCTTCACTTGAGTCCTTTTGTTTTATTTTGCTTCTCCAACCCCCTAAACTCTTTTTATTAATTTCTTTTGTAACAAATACAGTATATTAAATATACTAGGGTATTTATATAAGAATTATTCGAGCTACACTTACAAAAAACTTCGTCTAATGGTGAAAGAACATATTGTTTCTGTGGTTGGTGATTTTCTGCCTCCCTAAACGATGATTGTTCAATATTCTTTTAACACCTTTAAAGGTGGAAATTATGATGTAAATGTATTTTATATTTGATATATATATGGTATTTATGTTTACTATATGCTTATGTATTTTATATTTAAAACATACCTTTATTCTTTTCATGTTGTGTAAATGCGATAATTCCATATGAGGAAGTGCGGACTACCGCCCCCTCAAGTGATGTGACTCGTACATGAAATACATGGAATGTATAAAGAATAAAATTAATGAACATATGTGACCTATATAAAATATATCTTATACTAGAATTATAATATATATATATATCATTTATTTTTAATTCCATTAATATGACCAAAAAATGAAAGTAGCGTTCATGCGTACGTACGGCCTACCGTCTCCATGAACGGTGCTTTTCATTTTTTATCTCCAAATGATATGGAATAGTATAAAATGAATATGTAATAGATATATATGATATTTTAATCATTAATACTATTCTGGAAATTATTTACTTATAACTACATGGGAAATCATTTTTCAAACAAGTTAAATTTTGACTCATGTACCAAACATCGGCAAAAACGTCTGATATGAACTAACATTATTAAAAAATTACTATAAAATTATAACATGTGATATGAACTGAATAATAATAATTAAAAGAGGTACTTAGGAAATTATAAATTGACCAATGTTTATTATTCAGGAATATAAAGAAACGAACAAGACAAGTCGGAGTTGAGGTAAGGGATCATACTCCTCTATTTCTTTTTAAGTACACTCTTTTATGTCTTTCCATTTAAGCTCATATTTCTTGTGATTGGGAAGTTCTTTTATATTAATCTTACTGTAATTTTTATGTTCATATGATTAGAGACCCTATTCTCTCTCATAAATCCATTTTGGAAGTTTTGAGTGGCGACGTTAGGCTACCGATTTTTTGTAAGAGATCTAACCTCTCTCTTTTTTTAAGTACTCTCCTTTATGTCACTTCTTTTAAGCTCATATTTGTTATGTTGGGGGATGTTATTTTATATTAATCTTGCTGTAAACATTATTTTAATATGATTAGAGACCCTATTTGATCTCATCAATCCATTTTTGTAAGTTTTAAGTGGCGCCGTTAGGCTGCCGAGTTTTCATAAGTGATTTTTCATCTCACTTTTATTCCCGTGAGATTTATGCCACATTTTCCACAATTTCCTTTGAGTGGTGTCTTTACTGCTCATTATTTTACTAATTGTGTAATATAATTTCATTTATGAGTATTTACATCAATTTTGTATTGTCCTTCTTTCACGAGGTGTATGTTTCGAAAGATACCCATGTCGGTAAGGGAACCTTTCACCCTCCTCTTTTTAAAAGATTTCTTTTGTTATGTCATTTAATTCACATAAAATTATGTCGGGATATGTTATTATATATACTTAGTTATTTAAATTTTATGTCCAAGTGATGAGATACCCTTTTTATCTCTCATCAAATCATTTTCTGAATTTGGTAGTGACGCCGTTAGGCTATCAAATTTTTGCAAGGGAACTTCTTAACCCAATTTTTATTCTTTGGGATAAGCTTGTACTCCTTGAATATGTCGTTCTATGAATATGTGTGAATAACCTCTGATTGTTTTACACTTAATATCCACTTATATTTGGTGTATTAGTTTGTCACACATAATTATGTAATTTATTTATCCTTAATCCAAGGATACCGTCTTTGTATGGGACTTCGTCTCAATATCCTTTCATTGAGGTGTATTTTGTTTTATACACAACATTATTTTTTACGGTGTATAAACCCCTTTGACTTTTACGTTTATTCAATAGGAATATTTTTTATATGAAGAGTTTACTAAATGACAAAAGGGAATGTTTTTGTCGTACGTATGCGGCGACAACAACTTCTCCTCCGCCGTGACCATTATTTGAGTTTCGGCTTCCTCTACAAGCCATACCTTCTTTTTTAAAGAAAAATAAATACCATGTTTTACTTTTATTTTATTTTCGTATTGAAAATGGTTTTCCTAATGTTTTTATATCAATGTTTTGTATTGATATCTTGTGATTGAAAGGTGTAAATGTTATGTTTCCTTTATGCATGTTTTATGTGACACAATTATGTTGTGGTTCTTGGGCATTATTATGAAGACAGGTGGTTATGTGATAAACTAATGGAGGGTGAGCCCGATATAGCTCTCCAATGCATTGGGTAACGCAAAGGAGTGAAACTTTAAGGTTTCTCTAAAGAGATTTAGGGAATATACTGTGATGGGTATTCCAAACGTAACCAAGAGGGTTACTCCCTACGTAAGAATGTTATGAATGCCTCAAGTTACCTTTATGTATTATGATTTATTAATGATTTGATGTGGTATTTTAAAGTGCCTATGTTTTATGGGTAAAGTATGATTTCATTCTTATGTATATGTGAACTCATGTTTCCTTTCCGTATTTTTATATCCCTTACTGAGGTTTTTATGTTCATCCCATGTTTTTGAAAGTTTTTCTCAGGTCAAGGGAAGGGTACATGATATGATGATAGTGTCAAGGAAGTGTCAAGAAAGAATCCATGTTTTATTTTAAATATGTTTCCATTGATGGAAAAAATTAATACTATCTTTTATGAAACCACTTTGTTTAAATGTGGAATGTAATGCATGTTTTATGATCTAATTCTCTAAAACTCTAAACCTGAAAAGATCCTCAATGTGTAATCTCTTAATAAATCAAGATTAAGTAAGGTTTAAGGCTAGGGCCTTATAGTTAAAGTGATAAGAAAAAATAGATAGAGATTTATAAATTATTTAACGAGGGTATGATTAACCATAAAATAATTGGTTTTGATTAAAATTAGTTCTAATGAATCAAATTGAGAAATTGGTATGGGAGAATCATAATTTGATGTTAGGAGCCTTATTTTACAAAAGATCACTATTAGCTTCAGAAATCAGAGTCTGAAGAAGATGAGATGAAGGTTGCGGAATCTTGTAGAAGAATCGAGATGAATTAATGAAGTCAAAATTGCTTCGAGATTTCTGGTGAAATGATTATTAGAGTGAATTTAGGTTGGCGATAAATATTTTTGGGTTTCCCGCTTAACCAATTTTGGGTCACCTATAAAAGGTGAGAAAGTAAATTATACTTAGTGAAGTCTAATAGTGGATTAATGTTCATCATGGAAGAGGGAGAATCTATGAAGGCTTAGATAGAGAAAGGGATACTGACTATCTTGTATTGAACATAATGAGATGGGATTATTGATGTCTTTGGATGACAATCATACAATACTGATTTCATCGGAACGTGGTTTTTGTACTAAGATGAACTGAGAAGAACAACAGTTCTATACTGTTTATCACCGTACTAGGTTTCTTGAAATGAGGAAGAATCAGAATAGGGTTTTCATAATGGGTTTTACCAAACTAAAAAGTTCTAGACAGATGAATAATAGTATTTTGTTTTAACATACTTAGGGATTTAAGTGGTGTCGATTTAGTTGTATCAGGATGAATTAGATCCAGAGAATGAGATGCTAAGTTTCCTTACATAAGTTGAGGATGTTCATACCTTTCTTCTAGGTAAGTAATTGAATAATTATATTACAAATGTAAACACTTGTTGAATTGAAATTAAGATCATGTATCATGAGTTGTTACAGATGAATTTGAATTTCCCTATTGTGATAAGTGGGTGAACACACACTAGTGGGATTTTTTAATAATGCTACATGAGTGTAAATGTATATCCTACTCATTGTAATCCATGAATTGTTTTCTAGGATATTGTATGTTATTTTATTACATCCAACCATATTAATAATGTAGCTATTCTTATTGAATATTGAACCTTGTAAATACCAATGTTCTAATGGATGTTTGTTTGTTTGGTTTCTAGAAGGGGATTGAATATTTTACAATAGGAGAAGGTTATTTCAAATTAAAATAAACATAAAAGAAAAATAAAATCAATAATTCATCCTCTCCCTTTCTAAGTGACACATTACACAAACTATGAACATTAATGTGAATTCAGAGCTTGGTTTCCATCACTATTCATTACTGATGGAGAACATGAACTGTGTAAAAATTAAATGTATTCCGGTCTTTGATGGAAACAATTATCATATCTAGAATGATATAATGCTACCATATATTTTGTGTACCAATTATTATGGTCTAGAAGCTATAATAGATGAGTGTCACCTAATTAATGATAAATCTCCACTTACACCTTTTGACAAGTGGTTTCTTTAGAATTATGGAAGATATAATAATGATATATTATCAATACTCTATGAAAGTTACTTCATGATAGTGAAAGGTGATTCCATATCAAAAGGTATATGGGACAAACATAATACCATATACGAAAGAAATACTAAAGTCATGAAGGAAAAAATAAAGTCTTTAATGTATGATGACTTCTATATGGGTGAACATGAATTTGTTGGAGATTTCTTTACCAGGGTGATGACCCTATAAGTACTATTAGATTCCTTGGTGAAAAGCTATATAACTCTAAAGTTGTGGAAAAAATTATCATAATCCTACATGAAAAAATTTGATTCAAATGTTTCTTCATTGCAGAAACATTATCTCTTGATGACTTTCATATAACTAATATAAATTATCTGATTAGAAGAGATAAAACAATAATAATGAAGAAAAAATATGACACATAAATTACATTCAAGAATATGAGGAAGGATAATTCTAATAAGTTTCTAATAGAATAATAATAAGTTGATTACAATTTTTTATATGTTGTATTAACAAATATTAATGACATTTTATCCTTCTATTCTAAAAATGTTAAAATAGTTTCATGGAAATATAAATGGAAACTTCCCTTAATGTGTTCATAATGTGAAAGAATTGGTCACTTTTTGGATAACTGTAATATAAAAATGAATTGGAATGTGGTGATGAAGAAACAAATCCAAGAAGATCATGGAAGAAATAGGGTGATAAGGGAATGATAGGGAAATAAAATAAATTCTTTATTTCCAAAAGAAAATGTTTCCTATATAAAAATAAAGAAGAATATGGAAGGGATGAAAAATTAGAAAAGATAATTTATTATGGTATTGAAAATAATTTCATTGAAATAGTGAATGATGAAAAATACAGAATTAGCCATTCTGAAGAAGAAGAAACTCAAAATGAAATTCACTTGAAATAAGAGTTGAAGGAAAGTTTTTTTTAAGATTAAAATTATTGAAAAGAAAAATGAAAAATTTGAAGATGATTGTTCTTTAGTGTAAAATCAAGTAGATAATAAAGAACATATTGTGAAAGAGATTAAAGATTTGAAGAAGTATATTGATGATGAAAACAATCACAATGATCATTTAGAAGTAATGTTGAAGGAAAAAGAAGAAGAGTTCATACTTTTTCAATAAAAAAACACTTAGATGATGAATTAAGAAATACAAGTTTCCAAAACTCTATCATTGAGACTAGTTAATTTTCTCAACATGATAATCTAGATAAGGTTCAAAAAATGTTACCTTAAAAGGGTTATTAGTATAATAATGTTTTTTCTATAAATACAAATAATGGGAATGGTGATTATGTGGCCAAACCCAACAATGATCGAAATTATGATGTCCTAAGGAAACCTGTGTCCAAAAATGATTTGAAATAATCTAGTTTTGGGAAGGTTGCAAACACCTCTAAATAAAATAATGTAGAAATGAAGCGAAATAACCTTGTTGGTAATAGAACAGTTGGAGGGTCATTAAGAAAATATAAGAATCTGGCTGAGAAACATATTCATCATTCTCACTAGTTATGAAGTTTTAGAGGAAAACACTCTTTCTATGGGTATTGGTGGTATTGTGGTGTATTGTGACATACTAAAAGAATGGGTTGGTTAAACCAATAAAATTAATATTATCCTTAATGTTATGAAAGGATGAGATTAAGGGGGAGTCAATATACTTTATGAAATAATAATGAGATGTTTGTTGAAAAGATGTTTGGAAAGATAGTAATAAAGATTGAAAATAGGTTCTAACATTGGAATCTATCCATGAAAGATGTGAGAAACCTAAAAATCATGAAAAAGGAAGCCATTTTTTTTTATCTCAACACATGATTCTTAATTACAAAAATCTGAAGGTGAAGAATGGAATTAATGAATAAAAATATCTTGTAGTGGAATACGAATTAAAATCCACAAAAGGGAAACTACCCTAGATACATGACAGTGGGTGTTATTCACACATGATTAAAGACTTGAAATTTCTGAAGGATGTGAAAATTTTTAAATAAAGAACTATGAAATTTGTAAATGTTGAAACATTGAAAATCTAATTTTCTGGGTCATCCATCATTGGGAAGAAAATATAAAATTCAAGAAAATATAGTATGCTGACATACTGAATCATAATCTGCTATGTCATTCACAATTCTATGATAAGGGTAAATATGTTATATTTATGAAAGATAGGTTTGTTGTGAAAATTGCAGAAGATGGGAAGATTATCACAATAGTCTAAAGTAAAAAAGGGAATTTGTTTTAGGATGGTGATACACAAAACTCTTATTACATGAGCATATAAGAAGATAATAAGTTGTGGCATAAAAGGATTGGATATATGTGTCATAGAAACATGAAAAATCTATCTAAAAGTGAAAGTGTTCAGGATATCCCTAGTTTTCCATGAAAAATATATTGGTGTTGCACTATATATCAGAATGGAAAAGTTATGAATGTTATTCATAAGAAAGTTGATATTTGTTCAATGCAACCCATGGAGTTGATAAATTCTGATATATGTGGGATAGTGAGAAAATAATCAACAAATGGAGATAAATACATCATAAATTTTATTAAAGATTTTACTCCCATTAATTGTGTAATATATATGAAGCACAAATAAGATGCTTTGAAAATGTATAATTTTTCCGAAGGAAAGCTGAGAAGGAATGTGAGTATCAAGTGAGGAAGTTGAGAACTGGTAATGATGGTGAATACAGATGTGAAGAATTAGAATACTATCATGATAATCAGAGAATTCAGTATGAATTTAGTTCCCAATATACACCCCCATAAAAATGGGGATGCTGAAAGAAATAAATAAATCTTGGCAGAAATGGGATGAAACATTTTACATGAACATGGCCTTTCTCATTACTTTTAGAGGAAATACATGAGTACTGTTTTATACATTCAAAACTAGTGTCTCTAAAGGACTCAATAAAATATTATTCTTTTTGAATTGTATAATGGAGGAACTTCATGTCTGAAGCATGTTAGAGTTTTCAAATGTATATTCATTATAAAAGAAGAATGGTGGAAACTGTGGTAAGATTGATCAAAGAGGTGAAGATGGAAATTTTCATGGCTATGCTCCAGAAGAAAGAAGATATAGATAATTTAGTAAATAAATTAATAGAATTATTGATTCTACTAATGTAAAGGTTATTGAAAAAAAAGTGAAAGAAGAACCTACTAAAGTTGAAGTGGAAGTTGAGATAATGATTAAGAAGACATTTCAGATAAGAATACAATATGTGGATTCAAATAATTTACAATGAATTGGAATGAGAAAGTAGAATGGGAGAATCAAAATATGATTTTTGGAATCTGGTTTTCCTAATGATCACTATCAACATTAGAAATCGGAGCCTGAAGAATAATAGATAAATATTGAGGTTGGTTTTAGAATAATCTTGAGGAATTGATGATTTCCAAATTGATCTGAGATTTTAGGGGAAATGATTATTAGAGTTAATTTTTTTGGATCGGGAAATATTTTTAGGATTCAAGAATAACCCATTTTGGGTCCCCTAAAAATGGTGAGCAAGTACATTGTATTGAGTGAGGTCTGACATTAAAGTATTGTCCATCGTGAATGAGGGAAAAGAACCAAATTTTGAGATGGAGAAATTGTTATCAAATGTCTTATATTGAAAATATTAAAATGAGACGAATGATGTGTTTGAGGGACTATGGTACCATTTTGATTTAATCAGAACATGGTTGTTGTACGGGGATGAACTAATCAGAATGATATTTCCATATGGGGTATCACTGTACTGGGATTCTCAGACTAAGGAAGAATCAAAACAGATTATTTCATACTTGGTTTTACCTTACTGAAGATTTCTAGACTGAAGAAGAATCATACTATGTTTTAAGGTACATAGGGATTGAAGTGGTTCCGATTCATCTGTATCAGGGAGAATCAAATTCAAAAAATTGAATTGGAAATCAGACACTATGATTTCGAATATATGTCTAGGATGTTCATGCCTTTCTTATGGGTAATGAGCTGAAGAATTTTGTTACACATGTATACAATTTTTCAATGTAAAAGAAGCATGAGTATCATTAGTTGATACAAAATAAGTTGAATTACCCTATTATGATAAGAGGGTTCACACACACTAGTTGGATTATTTCTTAAGGCTACATAAATGTAAGGGTATATCCCAAGAGTTTTAATACAAGGATTGTTTTCTAGTGGATTTTATGGCACTGTATTACTTATAACTATACCAAATATGTAGATATTCTTATTGAATAGTGAACCTTGTAAATACACGTGTTTGTCAGTATATGCGTATGTTTTTTTTCATCATGGGATTGTATCATTAACATGAGGGGAAAGTGTTTTCAACTAAATGGGAAATTAAAAGAAAAGAAGTATCAAAGATTCACCCCTCCCCCTCTTAATGATACGTTACACTGATTGGGTACTTTCCTCAACACTCTATATGGTTATCTCATAATAAATTAAAACTTAATCAAATTATTTTGGAAGAATATATATATATCCCACCATATCTATCCACCATACATTTTTGTGTCTCATGAGAAAAATTCACTCAAAAAAAAACTAAATCCTTAGAATAGAAAAAAGGAATTACAAAATATATTTATTATATCATAGAAATATAATTAATGACTATAAATCATTTTTTTATAAAATTCAATATCTTAGAAACCTTATTTCATAATAACACATTGTAGATGATTCTTGAAAATATATTTTTTGGGAAATAAATACATTTTAGAAAATGAGAAAAAAACATAAATCCCAATAAGTATTTTAGATAAATTTTTTTATTGTCTTTGAAAAATATGATGTAACAGTTATTTTCAAAAGGATAATTTTTAATGATTAAATAATAATAGTTTAATAATATTTACATTTAAAATGAAATTTAAATAGATTATTCTTGAAAAATAAGATATGATTTAATAATGTTGACTTAAAAAGAACTTGAAAGTAATTAATTTTCAGAAATAATTATAATATATATATATATATATATATATGAAAAATACATAAGTGAATAAAAAAGGTAGAGTAATTATTTTTATCAAAATTTTAATTTAAAAAAGAATCATAATTTTGTTTGATAATATATTACTTATTTCTAAATATAATTATCATTTGAATATAATGCATTTTATTTTTAAATATTTTAAATGTTTTTAATATTTGGAAAACCATTATTGAAATCCCCCTATGAAAATAAATTAAGAAAAATGTCTTTTTGATGACATGAGTAGTAGAATATGAAGGTATCATATGTAAAAAAATATTCTAATTTAAAAATTACAATGAAAAAAAATTATGAAAAAATAAAATTGAAATATAGGAAAAAATGCATTAAAATAGATGTAATTTTATTTCCTGAAATTTCATTATATTTTAATGAGAAAAAACTCCTCTAGAAAGTTTCATTTAGACAAAAAATCCTTTTCCAGAGTGGTATATGATAAAAAAATTTATGATGTGGAAAATTGACGAATTTATTAGACATACATTATTTATTCTTAATGAATGACATTTTTACTGCAATAAAGAAAAGTCCACTTGACCAAATCCATTATAGATATAAAAATTCATGATTAAAGGGGAATTTAGAATAGGGGTTTACATTGTAAAAATTATAATCTGGAAAATTAAAAAATTAATCCAACTTATAAAATAAATAAGTATAATGTGACAAAATTATTTGAAATCATATCATTGTGGGAAATCATAACTCGGTGAATGATTATTTAGATATTAAAAGAACATAAAACATCGTAATCAATCAAATTAAAAATCCATAGTTCGTTTAACATGAGATATATTTTAATATCACGATGATTTTATGATAAAAATATTATTAATGAAATTCAAGGAAAATATATACACCAAAAAAACGGAACAAGTGATGAATAAAAATCATATCTCATTTTCTGATGATCGATATTGAAAAAATCTTATGGTAATGGTAAAATAATATTAAAAAGTGCCTAATATAGAATTGAAAAATGTAAAATATTATATTAAAATGTAAAATAATTATTATTATTGATAGTAATAGGGTATTTAAGTAACATTTAAGAGAAATAATTATGATCAATGTCTAACATGACAAACTGAATTGTGGATAGAGGAAAATAAACCGTACTTTACAATCATACTTACTTGATCATGGATAAAACATTATTTATTATGAACATATATATATTAATGAATTATTTTATTATCTTATGAGATTATATTATAATTAATAGACATCATTTATTATAAATTTATTATTCACTTATAGTTTGTTTTTATCATTAGGTATTATAAAATATTTTTGTTTTTTTTCATACAAGTATCACGATAACGTGGGTGATTCATATTTATTAGTTAAAACATCCTCATTAATAGGATATTTATGAGAGAGTAATAATTATTTTCATTAATTTAACATGTATAAATATATCGAACTAAATAGACTCAAATTGGGTGAAAATTTAAAACGCGGTGAACAATTTTATGTGTGTACCACCATATAAAAGGATTATTTGTATAATTTTTTTTATATTTGTTAAAACATTATTGAAAAATTAAATCATCTCAAATACATAAATATTAAAATATCTTTTTTATATAGTATTTTCTAATCACTCATGATATAATAATTTTTATATCATTAAAATTTGTGGTAAAATTGACTCAAATAGAAGATTGTTATAACAATTATATGAGTAAGAAAATGTTTTCATATGATAGTATAATGTCATAAATATAATAATCATATCATAAATAAAACATATATCTATTAAATTCTTTCATAAATCCATTTAATTATGTTTTTAATTACAAAAGTGATACATCATTTGTGCGGGGGGGGGGGGTGTCTACAAATATCTCATATTATAGATTCTATATGTCAATGAAGTGGATATAATTTTACTAAATGAAAAATAATCATTTAAAAATGAAAATATCAACATATGATAGTATTTAATTAATTAAAAGATAATTTTAATATCTATGTGTTATGGAATTGACAATCAAAACACATAGCTTCATAGAGTTGGTTATTCTCACATATAAAATGATTGATTTTTTTTTCATAGTTGATGGTAATGATTAAATAATGGATTATCCATTTATATAATAATATTTCATAATATTAATAATATTATTTTCATTAATTTTGGTGGTCTATAAAATATTTTTAAGTGGAATATTAAGATGATAATACTATAGATTAATAAATACTCCCATGGAAAACAAGAAACATCTCATATAAATAAACATTCAAATTGAGTAATTAGTTCTAATAATTAAGTATAAAAATTTATGAAGATCTGATTTCTTTATAAGAGGATAATAATTCTCTAAAATTTGGAATATATTTTGTATAATATGTTCTACATTAGGTGCTAGATGTGATATCCCTCTAGAAGTGAAGAGAAATGTCATTTAGGATGTTTTCAATATATTTCAATAATGGTATATCTCTATTAAAGGGTTAGTGAAACTAGAGGATTAAAATAATGGAGTTTTGGGTGATATAGGGTCGATCACACCACAATCATGAATTTAAAAACATTTTTTAACGTTTTTTTGAGTCGTTTACCCTTATATTTTTACACATTACCATTTTGGTTTTTATATTGGTAACTTGTAATTCTGAACTAATTAATAATTTATTAAACATAAAAGGAAATACATCTTAACAAATTAATTTTTTGAAAATAAATTTATGTTCCACATAATAAAATTAAATATATTAATTATATAATTTTTTCATTTAAATTAAAATATTTAATATATAGAAAATCTATTTTTTAATTGTTTTTTTAACATTTTGTGTTCATCATTATATATTTGATTCACTAGAAAATAAATAAGTGTTAATATATTTTTATATTATAATAAAAATTATATTAGAGTAAACATTTAATTTATAAAAATTCATTTTAGTAGATAAAAATTAAACAATGTTAATAAAAAATTCTTTGAAAATAACAATTTTACCATTTCCCAAAATTTAACTTTATTCGTAGTAATATAATCTTAATTTCTTAAAATTAAATTTACCTAACAAAAAAATATAAAAATATTGATATATAATTTGAAATCTAATATTTTTTATATAAATTATATTATTCATAATTTTTTAATATAAGTATATAAACATAGTTTTTACAATATAATATACATTGTTTTTCAGAAAAATTAAACATGAATTTTATAAATTTAACAGCGCATATTCGAAAATAATAATTTATTTCCTAAATTTATTTTATTTATAAAAAATATGGAAAAAATAGAGTAATTATTATACTATGATAATTTCATAATAATTTTCATATTAGAAAAATCTATATTTTTTTATTCTTTACACAAAATTAATTATACTTTGAAAAAAAACCAAAGATAATTTTAAAATTATTAATTAAAATATAAAATATATTTTACATAATTGAAACTAAAATATTTTTAAAATTAAATTTGAAATGAAAATGATATATATCATAAAAAATATCTTTTATATTTAACTTTTATTTCAAAAGATAACATATTATTAATACATTTTTTATGCAATTAAAGTTAATTAAAATAATTTTAATTTCTTTATGTTTTATTATTTTTAATTAAAT
This sequence comes from Viscum album, assembly GCA_963277665.1. NCBI lineage: Eukaryota > Viridiplantae > Streptophyta > Magnoliopsida > Santalales > Viscaceae > Viscum > Viscum album. The sequence goes on along the minus strand of OY728157.1, from coordinate 856,312,677 downwards.
TTATTAATATCAATCTTTTATGGGGTTAATTTTGTCATCATTTTTTGTGGAGAATGGTACTAGTGAAATTAGATTTATTGAACGGAATAATATGTACTAAAATCATGCGTATTGCATTTTCCCCCATTAAATCAATTGTTTCAATAAAATTTTATTAATAATTCACTAATGGATGAAGACAATGTATCCCCATGAAAATAAAGATAGAAAATTTATTGATGTATTAACCACATAATAAATTTTAACACTTAGAATAAATTTATCCCAAATATTATTCTTTATGAGTTTTTAGTGGAATACCTTTCATTGGTAAATTTTTAGGATCCTATTTTGAAACAAATAATGAATCAAATATAGTTTTGATAATATTCAACAAAATTAGGAAAAATCATCTTTTGAATATGAAAATAGAATAATAATATTTCATCCTTATTGGAACATTCAATTAAAACTTTGATATTTTTTCTTTAACTATGTCGCTCTTTTTTATCCTATAACACTTTTTGTTTGTCCTAATTTATCCATGATCATTTAACTATCTATATATTTAACCAAAATATATTCAAATCACTTTCAATTATTTACGTTGACCGTGGGAATCAACAATGCATATTTCTCTGCAGTTTCTATCTATGTGTGTAGTTTTAGTCCCACAAATAATGCACTATGTGTATATATATATATATATATATATATATCTGATACTGAACTAACATTATTCATTGATAATCCTATTAACGGAAATTATTATATAAATGTATCTACATTATATTATCTACACATGGATTAAATTAATTATAAAACTAAAGAAATCATATGTTTTATGAAATTTTAATATAAAATCCAATACATAAATGTATTGATCAGAGGGTTTGATTATTCATCTCATATATTAATATGTAAAATACTATATTTATGTAAAAAACAATCCAACTTTAAATTAATTCCTACTAAGGTTCCCCATACAAAAAATTCATTAGTCCAATGATAAAAACATTTTACTGAAACACATTTCTATATAAAAAGTTAGATCAGAATATATTGATTTTAAAATATTCCAATAAGTTATAAATAATTTTTTTAAATCAAAAGACTATAATAATAGTGGGATTAAATTCTCTAAACACCATAGTAATCATAATTTTTTTTAAAAGACAAGTAATTATTTCTCAATACATGAACCTAAATAGACAACCTTATATAAATATCATAAGTTATTCTCTTTTATATATCTTATATAATATAAGTATAAGAAATGGGGGGGGGGGGCACAAATTCTTAGTAATGAAATATAACTTATAAAACTTTAATAAATGGCTAGATAATTGGTATATGAAAAAATAATGAATATGAGAGAAATATGATATTAGAATATCATTAAAAATTTATTTTTATCCTAAAATAATTAAATTGAGACATTAATTCTCAAAAAAATCTATTCTCTAGGAAAAATTATGGAATCATGAGATGGATGACATTGTCTAATGAGTTTAATAACAAAAATATAACAAAGAAACATGGAATATTTATATGTATATGGAACTATAAATTTTTTAACCTACAGAACTGCATTAGGTTAACACCCTATAATGTGATCCAAAAAATCCACATTGAGTTCACTATAATTTTTATAAACCTACATAATCTACATCAGGTTCACACTCAATATTGTTATCCCAGTTAACCAGCATCTGGTTCACTCTCAATATTGGTATCTTATGATATATAAAACCTTAACAAATTCATTGGAGGTTGATATTAGGACCCATCCAAATATTATATAGACATAAGTTTCAAACATGAAAAAAAAATCATTCACTACATCATAAAGAACCCATGGAATGAAAATTGAGGCTTTTAACATTTGATGATTGTGTCACCAAAGTTGACATCAAGATTTCAAAAGAAATATATCAATAAATTAATTACCCATAATGTGTACTTTATAATATATTTTAGTGTGTTTCTATAAAAATAATTTTCTAATGAAAAAATCCATTTAGTGAAAATGAGAAATAATTGAAATAGAATAGTAAAAGCATAATTAAAAATGGATTTCAAATTTTGTGTCAAATATAATGTTATGGTATCATTGAAATGATTTTTAGTATAAGGTAGTGTGAAAACATCTAAAAATTAATAACTTTTATAATTAACATTTATTATTTCATCCCTGAGAAACATGTAAAGATTCTAAAATTTTGTGTGAAAACATTGTGAAAATATTAAATATTAATGATAATCTTTAATAATGGACACATTATGAGATTATATAAAGAATTAAAATTAATAAAATTACACTTTGTGAATTATTTTTCATTTTCAATATATTATTATCCAATAAAGTAATGGTTCATAAATCAACCAATATATTCTTTTTTGGGGTGATCATGTTCTTAGTATCAAATGATAGTTTTTTATTATGTGATACCATTTAAAAATGTTATGAAACCACTTTTTATCCACATGGGTAAATTATAAAAATAAGAATGATTTTATTTTTTATGGATCTCATATGGATAGATTATTACTTATTGGTTTCTATATCAACCACCATTTCATTTGAAATAGTTTTACATATCATGCGTTAATTATGCATGGATGTTTGTTAATTTGTTCACTAAATTATTGGGTAATAATACATTGATGCTTCATCAAAATTAATTGGACTACATACATGGATATGTTACAAATACTCTTCTCATCCTATGTATGTTCTAAAAAATATGTAATGTTTTTCCTAATTTAAAACTATAGAGAATCTTTATAATGATTGTTATTATATAGTTATTATATTTTCTTATGTATTTATTTAACATTCATTATATGATTCTAAGAATCATTTTGGTGAAATTTATTTGGTCATACATTACAATGTGACGACCCTTAATTATTAATAATAATTTATATCACTTTTTACCTCATGATTTTTTCAACTCCAATACTCCCTTACAAATTCCATCCTTCATAATTAAGATGTAACTTATATGACTAGTTGATATGTTTCCTTTAATTATGTTACAATATCCCCAATTATTTTGTTTTCTATTACATTTTTATTATTATGATTATGTCATATGATATGTCTAGAATATTTTCAAGAGGATAATGTTTATAGATACTTTTTCATAAGTGTTGTATAATATGATTTATTTGTATCTATTCTATAAGACAACAACTTTTGTTCCATAGTTTGTGCAACTTCATGTGAAATGTAGTAATATAACCATGAAAAAATGGATTATTTATGTAGGTTTTTTCATATGTTACCATATCAAAAAAGAATAATTCATATTTTATATTCTATATTTTGAATAATTACTTCCAATTTAATAATTGTCTTACTAATTATATAATTTTTAGGATATTAGTGATTATTAAGGATGAATATGGTCTAATATATTTTCTATTTGTGGAGATTTAGTTATTTTCTATACAATTTAATCAACTGACATATGAACTTTTAATATATGTACTTCCTCTGTGGAAAGTAATAATATATGGTGTGTCGTACATATGTTTTTTATAATGACCCATTTATCAATTACTATTGAGTATTTATTTTGATTTATATCATGTTCTGTAGATTTTTGTTTCATGTTTCAGTCATTTTGATATAATTAAAAAAGGCCATTTAATTTTATTGAAATAATTATAATATTAGCAATAATCAATCATTAAACATAAGGAAATAAATTCCTTTCCGCTTAAATAAATTAAGTAATTTCAATTTCAAATATGATATACCTAAATAATATGTTAAATGTAATATATATCATATACATGACATATGATATATTTTATTAAAATATATCAACATTACATGAATGGGGATAAAATCTATTTCCTAAAAATATATATTTCCTAATATTAAGTTTCACTCAAAATATTTTTTCTAATAGACTACTGTAATTTTTTAATGAGACCCAAATTATATATTTGGTTCTATTGAGGGTTCTTTTTATTTTCCATTCACTGATAAAATATCTTAGGTTAATATGAAACTTGTTTTTATAGTGTAGATATTTGTTTCTATAAGTGGAAAAAACCAATCCATTACTAAAATAATGTTATAGTTATCTACAGTAAGGATAATATTATTTAAACAAGGAAAATTAATATAATACTCAACATAAAATATAATACTAATACAACAATATTATTTCATTGATAATAAAATTATCCTTTTAATTATTTATTGATCTTAGAAAAAATCATAAATATACTAGATTACGTCACATCAGATTCTATAATGAAATATACAAATCTATATTAAAGGATTTGTGTACATAAAATATCGAGATCCACTTATAGAGTAGTTATCACATAGGAATTCCATTTTCATCATGGACATAGACATTGGTGAAGCACATCACCTTTGTTAGTCTTCTGTCATGGATATTGAATTGGAAAATTATAAGCCTCCCAAAACATAAGTCATTGAATTATTAATGGTGTCTTATGATGAACATTCAATCACTAAATCATGTTAATAAACCTCATTATTTTCATATGAAGGATTGATTAATGATGACCCCATATTCTATTGGTAAATCATATTCTAGACCCCTTGAGGAAATCCCTTTGGTGATTCATTACACATCCCGTACAAGATTGAAATAGTGTCCTATTTCCTTCTTTATCTTTTTCAACATATAATTTATGAGTCCCCATCATTCTATTTATGTGTTTATTTTTTATTTCATCAATGTTTAAATTTTTATCATGTTTAACAATATAGGGGTTGGAATAATCATTATATTCCTATAACTATCTAATATTTTAAATTGTCTATCATTGACCTAATCAACGCATTATCCCTATCATCAATATAAAATGTGGTTTATTTTGGTTCTACCAATAACTAGAAATAAATGGGATTATAATATTTATTAACAACTAACATTATAGAGGGATTAACATAATCAATAATATATATGGTTTGAAAATAAATCCTTTTACCATTTTTCATCATCAAGTACAACTTTGATTCTTTTAGTTCACCCTATGTAAGTCATAGTTTAACATAATATAATTTAGGTTTTCTTATATTATACTAAAAAATTTATTCCTTCCATGTAACTAGGAATTTAATCCTTCAAAACTATTAGTAAAGAGAAAATTATAAACCAAACTTTACCATGTGGGATTTTCTATCCAGGTGTGTAGTTATACCAATTTTTTATTTACCAGGTTATTGTTGAGTTAATACCAAACAATAACTATTGAATGATACTACCTCATGTACAATGGTGTTTGATCACACATCCACATCCCATGTCCATATGGGGATTTATGAAAAATTATACCACATAATCTATCTTGTATAAATTTCTTTGGATGTTCTCATTAAATTATCCTCATCCTTTGTACTACATCCTAGGTCTATCAGAAAGGTTCAATCATAAAAATCTATAAAGACATATAGCATCATCTGATAATAATTGTAATGAATAAATCCTTAAAAAGATATATGTCATAATTATTACCAAATATTCACAATAAATATAACTCATGAATATAAAAAACTAGGGTCATTATAATACTATATGTACAAATAAATCTTCTTAAATTAATTTTATTCATCTAAATCTACATATAGATCTCCAAAAATCCATAGATCATCTAAAATTTAATACAATGTCTTAAGGGAAAACATAATGAAATGTCTGTACTAGAAAACCTTTTAATTGAATATACCTACACTATATGTGTATCATGAAATTAAAGAGAATAACATGATATCATGAATTAAATAATCATCAGCATGAAGGAATAAAATAGGTAAATAATACCATGAGATCAAAAACATGTAGAAACAATATACAATCTGATATAAAAAACCAAAGTAAAGGGTCACTCCCAAAACCATCATTACAATGTGGAAAAAGTTCTATGTTAGATTATATTCACCCCTTAATCCATCATATTACATCTCGTGAGATATAAATATTTACTCAATGAATTTAGGGGATATATAATTGTTTTTACAAGTATTATAGAAATTAAAATCATACATATCTAAGATATATGAGTTAAATGATACATAAATCATAAATATGATTAAACCCTTTAAAAAGAAATGGATTTCGTAATTCATAATCAATAACATCATTAAGTATATATCATAATGATTCTAAATAGTGTAAGGACATAAATAATTTTAGGATATTTTAATTTTAATACAAACATATGTCTTGGATATGGAGTTGAATTTCAAAATTTCTGGTGAAGAATTGAGGATAATAACGAATAAAAACAAACCACTTGGTTATTATTTAGTGATATAAGTAAATAATACATTTAATGAAGGAAATAGATTATTATTTCTTATAAAACCTGAATTTAACCAAGAGTGTAAATCATAAAATTAAAATTATTTTCAAAATCTATTCATGTTTTAAAAACATTTTATGGGGTTGATTCTTGATCTGAGACAATACATAGGGATGTTACCAGAAATCGGGTTTACATTAAATTGGGAATTTCAATGTATAAAAATAAAATTTATAAACCCATAAATTAAAATGATATTTAACTACTTATATATTTTTTTATAAACATAAAACGAAGATTTAAATTTTCATGGGGATAAAATTACATAAAAATAGAGATTAATAAATTGGATGTCTAAATAAAAGCTAACGATTGTTATAGGGAAAATACCTATATATGTTTTAAAAATAGAAATTTTGAAGCCCCTTATCATAAAAATATAACATTAATTTTAATATTTGAGATTTTAAATTTGAATGTCACATTAGCTAACCCAAAAATATGACACTAATTAAAAATGAACATTAAAAGGGAGAAAAATTACTAGAAAGGAGGAGAAAATTTCCTTTTTGAGGATGGGAATCATTCATTGAATATTTTTATTTTAACGAAGTAACAGATATAATAAAGTTTATTTTTTAAAAAATTGAAATCCCATGTGAGTTATATGGTATACAATTAAGATTAAAATTTAATCTCAAGGATAGTCATTACTACTCTTGAATTTTAATTGAGTTGTAAAAGATCATTAAATTCTATAAATGACATCAATAATAGACCATAGAATTTAAGAATATGAATTTAAATTTGTTCTCACTTTTTAAAATTTATTTATTAAATTTAAAATCATGGAATTTATAATTACACTATAAAAATGAATATTTTATAATAATATTAAATCTGGCATCATTAAAGGGTTATTCAGATCGATACCCAAACCTCATGTCTTAAAGTTATTTAAACATTCAATTAACATCATGAATCATCAAAATAATATTACTAAAATCCTTAATAAGAATATTTTTATTCTATATTCACTCAAATGATGACTATTTATATCATGTCTTGATCTTGATCACTCTATAAACATTAAATCGACTGGTTGGTGATAGGCCCTCAAGAATGAATCCCTATATACTATTGGATACCAGCTGGTCGAGAGGTATTAGGGAGTTTTTATGGGGTGACTGTGCCCTAAAAGTAGAGTTACCAACCAAAAAAATTACCAATTGTCATACATAGTTTTAAATAACTAGAATGTGAATGAAATATATATAATCAATGTTTTAATAAATAAGGCGCCCTAAAATACTGCATAGAATTATATTTTATACAACATGGATGACCCACTTATACAAACATACATATATATTAGAACATAAAACAAAATAATAAAATTCCTAGCCACCTATAATAACTCCATGTAGAACTACATACATTCTCTCCAAATACATTTTCAAGATGCTTCATCCAAATTATAGGGACCCACACAAGTGGAACTTCTTAATCATCCACCCATAATTCATCCATTATAAATATTGAATTTGTACATAATGTATTCAAATACATCGAGGATAACATACAAGGGGGTGATAAATAAAAATATTGTGACACCCCAATGGTGATCCTATAACCTACTACATTATGTGTTTTCTCATTAAATATACATGGTCTAGATGAGACACCACTAGAAATAATATGTAATATAAATCCATATACAATCATTTTATGTGTGATCCATATTGACCTTATATCCAATAAATATCTAATTGAGATAGAAGTTATACCACTCCGTCCATGTATAAATCAATTGATCCTTAGGTCTGCGATCATGATCACCCATTCATGCATAATAGACTTCCATAAATTTCATTAATCATGGTACTTTACCAAAGGTGGATGCATTTCCTAACCCTAGTATCACCCATGAATTCTTCCAATATATAATTAAGGAATCCATGTAGCAACTAAACATCATGTAAATATTTGATATTGATTGATATCATACAACCCATACCTTATGTAACCTTGTCTAATGTTGTATTTATATGTCCTAGTTCATAATAAATCATTAAATTAGGTACAGTTAATCCATAAGGGGTATGTCCCTTATATGATACGAAGGTAATATTCCTCATATCGAAGATAATAGCTTAAAATCCATTCCGTAATTGAATCAAAATCCTAATCCCATACATGTATGACCTGTGACGTAATGTTGTGTCCTCATATTAATATTGATTTTCTTATGAGTCAATTGGAGAGAAAATAATCTATATTTAAAGATATCAACAATGTATTATTATTTGGGAAATTCACCCACCAAAAACCATTTGTATCACCTGGATCCCAGCACAATAACAATACACTGGACAACAAAAAAATAGGTGTTTTAAGATAACTCAGAAACCTCTTATGTAACCCTTATGAAGGGATGAAGCGTAGAGATGATTATGACTTATAATATTGGTTACATTAAATCAATAATTATCAAATGTTGGATCCCAAGGAGTACCACTATCACCCCATCATGTAACCACATCATATCATTCTCTTAGGCCAAATTATGAGAAGAATGTTTGGAATATGTAGCTCCATTATTACTAATAGTATAACAACATGAGTTAAGTTGGATAAACACCTAAATCTATTACTATTGAAACTATACCTTAGTCACTAATGTTTTCTATATATTAAATAATTCACCCAAAAAACATCTTTACAACAAAATAATAAAAATTATCAGGGTCGTTCAGCTATAGGGTAACCCATTGGGGTCCCTGAAAAAAATTGGAGATGAAATATTTGAAGAATCCTTGAGGTCCACATAAAATAAAAAACATCCATATTTGGATCCTATGTATCTTAATAAAAGCATAATAATACCAATTTGGATCCTTTTATCAGTATATAGGCATAGGAATCCCAATTTCGACCCTCATATATTTATTAAATACGATTCATCACATATGGGATCCTTTATTTTAGAATGCAAGGGGAGTCATCCTAGAGGGAATTCATAGATAAAGAAACCAAGAAGTGTCATCCCATATGTGATCCTATATTCTTGTTCATATATTGAGATACCCCATAGGGTAACCTCCATCACACACTAGTATTTTAGGAAAACATTAAAACATCATCCTCACCACAAGGGGCATTCCACATAAATATCAGTCTAGGGAGATGGAAATTGTACCATCTTAGTTCCCAGGTTCATCTTTGGGTCAACATGGATTCCCATCCTATCATTGTCTTGATGTCATATCTCAGTCTCACTAACCCAAGATTGTCCCAATATTTTAACCAATAAATGAAATTAGTGATCCTATCTCACGTTTTATAACTATTTTTACTCCCCTAGGATGGGTCTCATCCAATGTCTCACGTACATGAGGTAGTTGTACACATTATCTAGAGGAATAACATCTCCTTCAATACTCCCTCTCCTGGAAAAAATCTTTTAGATATCCTCTTATCACCTATAGAATTATACTATCATGATCTCTGTAGAAAAAAATAAAAATGGACTCCAATTATGTCATACTATATCTATAAGGTGTAAAAATAGCCAAACCCTAAACTTGGAACCAGGAGATATGTATATATCATATATAGACTATTATATGTCATATACACTCAAATCTCATCAGGGCATGTTCTCTAGTCATACGTGGACTGAAAAACTATGTACATGATGTGAAAATCATGTAAATGACATTTACACTACATGGTATAACTAGGAAACCCCCACATATGGCATGTACATGTTTTTAGTATGATTGTTTTCTTACCCAGTACATATATCCCACATGGGGTCTGGCTATCTACCTTACATGATCAAGTTCCACTAGATGAGCTATTTAGACTTGTAATCATCCACTATACATGGAATGTAGTCCATGTTCAACATGTGTATTTATAAAATTTTATCATCCCTTAATGGATAGAACATGTGAAATTTATTCCTATACAACATGGCATGCGATAGGGATTTCCTAATGATAAACCCCTATTAATGGCCTAAAACCATAGTTTTACCCTCAATATATCTAAATTGATGATGATGTGGTCTATTGAAACCATAAAAGGATTTATAACATATGAGGAAAATTTATATATTTTTATGTGATAAATTTAATAATTCATACCTTTGGGTGAGATCCATAGAAGATTCAACCTTTTTTCATGTGCCATAAGTGCTTCTTGAGAATTAAAATCCTCCCAAGATTTGTGATGATAGACCTTTTTTTATATCTCTTCCTTTATCTCTCTCTCTCTATACCCCTACTCACTTATCCATGGTGAAAGAAAACCCATAGGAGGCATGTGTGAGAATCTAGGGGTGGATATTAAAGAAGATGAACAAAATAAGGGAAAAAATTAAATAGGGCCCGAGCATGGAACACAACATGTTTTTATGAAAATAATGGAAAAAACAATATTAGACTCAACCATAGAGAAATAATCTCAATATAAGACATCATGTAAATGATATATCTAAATTAACTTATGTTTTTAATTAGTATTTAATTAAATTACATTGTAATAATTATATATTTAATGAAAATTTGAATTACCTTGAATCCAATGAATATCTATTCATATGGTAAAAAACATATTATAAGACCAAATGAGTTGTCATTAATATTATTTGACTTCATATCCAAGGGATAAAAGTCCATTTTACAGTAAATGATAATTCTAAAAAAATTAAAAAGTATCCCCAAATTCAAGGTCTAAAAAGAAAATATTGGGTTTTTAAACTTCCCCTCCATAACTATCATTATCCTTGAGAATCCATGGTGGTAATATAGAAGCTATTTTATCATCCACAGTATCTCCACCATTCTCATATCATCATCATCTATTGACATGTATGAAATAATCCACACCTATCCTAACAAGAGATATGTTTAATTGTTATTGATCTAAAACACAACACCAATGTAGTATCATTATAATTGCCTAATAACTGAACTCTCGGTGTAATGGCCCACACACCATCTATCAATAAAGAAAATGATTTTCATTGACAAAACCTTACATTCATAAGAAATTACTCACAAAATCACTCATTTCCAACTTCCTAAGAGTGGTTCCAATGTAAATGTGTAACTTTTACAAATCAAAAGGGTCACCTCACACAAATTTACAATATATGAATCTACACCACATGGATTATCTTGTACCACTCATTGAACACATGCTCAACATGTTCTACCCTAATACATGTGTAGCTCTTCCCATTCGAGGATCATTATCCAATAAATACTGAAACATGACTGTTATAGATTAGTTATGACACAACATATGAATACATAATAATATCTCCCATACCATAGAGGTTCATTTCAAATTTTATCATAATTCCTGGGAAACTATTCCCAGATCATTTTATTATAAGAATCATTCCTTCATTCTCACATGGACACTCACTATAATTCCATTTTTCAATGTAACCTCACATAAGAAATGAATACTAAAATCTCTCTATATATCTGCTATGACAACCCTTACTACTCAACTATCACCAGAGTCTCATTTTATTGTTCTATTGGTCACCATGTCTATGTAAATCATGATACCTAACATGTAAGTATCCACATTCCATGGGATCCCATGGAAATCCTCTTCAATATCATCCACACAACTATAATATGTTTTATTCAACCACCATCAATCACATAGAATCATAACAGTCATGAGAATCTACCAACTTCATAACCAGACTAGTCAACATGGATTGGAACAAAAATATTCCTTCCCACAAAATCCAATTTTAAAACATAATCACCCTAGGTGCTTTATCAGAAACCAAAGACATCATCATGCCAATATCTCAAACACTAATCATAACCTCTGAATTGGTATCAATAAGAGAATATAAACAAGATCACTTCAACAACATGAATTTTTTAACATAAGACTACCTCTATCATTGGTTTCCCATGATAAAAAAATGTTGATACACTAAGTTTCTAGTCAAAACTAAGGGAAGTAAGGTCTCCCACAATTCCATACAAATAAATTCTTCCATCAAGTTCTCTATGACTAAACACCTGGATTGAAGGTCAATCCATTATAAGGGAGGTAAAAATAATATAAACCATTTTGGTTAAAAAATAATCCACATGGGTACAATTATTCATGTTTTCTATTCCATGTTATAGAATAAATCTCCTTTTTTGTTTTAATTGGAAAAATATTTATATGAAACCAATTGGTTAATATTAAAGTATATAAATCACTCTAACAAAATAAAATTCCAAGAATGATCCGGCCAAGCTCAAATCCTCCCATATAATTATCATAAGGAACACATTCCTAGAGAGTCATGATGTTAAAGAGAAAAATATACGCATCAACAATCACAATGAATATTTATTTAATAATACCCCTCAAAGTTCAATCTCCTTAAAAAGTTTTACATTCTTGTCATAATCGCACTAGATGATCAGAAGAGATAACTATAAAAAAAATTAGTTATGTAAAATATTTTCTCAAGATAGATGATAAAACACTATGTAGGTTATTGAAAATATATAGTAAAGTGAACCAGATAAGGATACAACCATGAAGGGTCTTCTTGAATGGAATATAATACCAATATGGATGTATAAGGGTAAAAATAACATAAAAAATATTTTTTTCAAATGATATATGTCGTTCAACACCCACATGGATTAGTTCAGTAGAATTTAACTACATTATATGTGGGAAAATAGTATATATTATTAATGGAACATTAAATTTAAAAACTAATATTAAATCACCACAAAGGGGTAAGCACCTAGGATTCATGTTCCCTATCAACCCTCGGGGACACTGCTCCTATTAAGAAGAAGGAACTACTCTAGAGTTAAAATTTACTTGTTAGATCACCACTCAGTCTACATATCCTACCATAATGAAATTCAATAAGGTAGTCTAACTATGTAAAATTACACAACAAACCAACATTTTAAAACACTATTTAGGATTTAATTTGTAGATTAAATTATTAACCTCATCACCTGTTATAAAATAAAACACTAGTATACCTATAATATATGAACCCTATGTTCCACATAAGGTGTATGAAAAAACTTACTCTTTACTAGGATATACATGTGTTAAATTAATCACGGGCCTCTCAGAAAAGTATTGGGAGCCATATATCCATAATAAATCAGAAAATACATATAACTTTTGTATTAATCAAAGAAAAAACATATAAAATTATTACATCACATACCATGAATAATAAAACAATAACACTAGAAAATAGGACTTCATATTAAAATATTTTTTCTCAAGAAACCATTTTGATATCCATCACATATTTTGGCACATTTCTAATACTCCAATCTACCATGTCCAAAATAATAATACAATTCGAAAGGAAGTCCTCTGATATCATGTTTTCATTTCCCGATCCACTTTTCCACATCCCAAACCATCTCAATCTTTAAATAGAAATTGGATTAGTTGCATATGAGAAATGTAAATAAATGAACAATTATTTCATCCTAACACTGATCTAATGCACATAACAGGTATCCAAATACATTGTTGACATACTTTATCCTGATCATAAGAATTGGTCTGAGTGTCTCTACTAATTCTTGATACCTTGGTCCTCATCCCTAAAAACCATGCATCTACTCTCAATCCTAAAATCAGAAATTTTATCCCCATATACTATGATTTGAACATACATAGGGAGAGAAATAATATTATTAGTTCATAAAAAATGTTTAAACTATATCCTATAATCATTCATGAATGCACATATATTTTGATAATCCTATCCATGTTACAGCCTGAAAGAATAATTCATATCAATCAACATTTGATCATTGGATTCATGGTCATGGATTACTAGAAGTCTAATGAATATATAATTGTGATGGATTTCATACAACTAAATCCTTTATTACTCATATCATTCCATGGGATCCTGATCCAGATCAACCATATCTTCTTTTTTTCTGGTGTTGAAAATGTGTCTGAGAAATTTACATCACCACATGGGGATAAATTATCTAAGATTAGGATAAATCACACTCACAATATATATATATATTAATTTATTATAAAAATTTTATATCTTATAACATTAGGATAGATCTAGATTTCATGCTAATTTATTCTTAGCAATCCAGTCTTATGTGGCATTCATAGGCCCTAGTCTTTACGTTGTCATTTCATTGGGATAAGATAATCAAAAAAGGGGTTGAACCATATATGATATCTATGTAATTATATCTAAATTTAAGATAAATAATATTCATCCAAGTGAAAATATTCCCAACCACCCAATAATAAATAATTCTATCCCGTGAAATAATAGAGATTCCACCTGATCTTTTGGAGTATCTTATAAATTAATCAAATGGAAAAACATTTATCCTTAGGGATCTCATCAGCATCACATGTTTGTGAAATTTTACCTCCTTATAACCTCTATTTCCTCTAGGATGCTATATTATTAAGAATCCACTAGATAAAAAAAAGAAATAGGGGTTCTGAGATAAATCAAAAACCTTCTATATTCTCTTTATAAAGGCAGGAATCATTGTGGCATATAGGACTTCCTATAATGGTTGCATTCAATGATTAAGTCTCAATATTCGAATGCATAGAATTACCTCTCGGAACCCCATAATAAAATCATGTCATCTAAATCTTGTATTTAATGATCTAGTATTTATATATGGATTCTTTTATTTTATCAATAGAAATCTTGTGAATGCTTAAGTTAAGAATGAGGTTGGTCAACCACCTATACTCGTCAATAATACCATTGAACCTGAGGATCCTGTTTTTGTTAACATTTATATGGTGAAACATTCTACCATCTCTACCAAAAAAACATAACAAAATAACATAGGGGTTATCCAAAATTAGGTCACCCAATAGGGTCCCATATGAAAAAATAGAGTTTAATCCCTTATGGGGTCATTGAGGTTCACATGTAATATAATTCACCCCCATAGAATATGATATTTTATAATTTAAGAATAGATGTCCAACATGGGATCCTTATATTGGTATATATATAGTAGAATCCCTCATAGGAGCCTCATAAGTAGAATAATGTGGATCCATACCATATGAGATCCTCTAGATCAAAACATAAGAGCATGTATCCAACTGGGTATCCTTGGAGTGAGTAAGCATGTAGGGGAATCTAATAAGTGATCCACTATGTCAGTTCTTAAATATAGTCATTATACAGTAGATTCTTGATCAAAAATTAGTATCTTTGGTAAACACTAAAATGTAATCCTCTCATCAAGGTAAAGGATAAATATAGGTTGGTCTCAAGGGATGTCTCAAGATCCATATCTATTTATAGGGTCAAGTCTATGTTGGCCTAAACACCCAACATATAAATATCATCAAATCAGAATCTAGTCCCACATAGGATCTTTCCCAAGAATTTCACCAAAATAATTCATTAGGGATCCCATTCCAAGTCCACTAATTGGGGTTTATGACCGTTAGATGGGTATGTCATGTGTCCGAGTTATATAATTTAGATTTTTTCATTTACTAGAGGTAAATAATTTCCATTACATAATTCTCACCTGAAAAAATATTTTTTAAGTCCTAAAATAACTCATATGGTTCCACCATCGTGATATATGTGTACAAATTCTCAAAATGGTCTAACCTGATGTCAAATTATGAATTTGAGTTGTTAAAAAACTCAAAAAGTTAGTATGAGATATGAATATGGAATATATACATGATTTCACTATATGTAATCCCACGCCCCCACTTGTTTATGTCCTCTAAATAGACATGGTGTTTAAAACCAATGTACACAAAATGAAAATCATGTAGATGACATGTACCCAAAACATGATACAATTCCATGTTACACACATGATATTTCCATGTGTTTTAGGTGGGGTGTGTACTTTTACATGACAAATATCCCATAAGAGATTTTCTCATGTACCTTATATGGCTATGTTACCATCTATAGGTTAACTGATCATGCTCTAAATCACACATACAATGTGTAATCCAAATTCACTGTTGGTATTTACAAACAAATCATCTTCATTGAATGTGAGGAAATGGTGATATTATTTCGAAACCACACACTATGCGACTGGGTTTTATAAATGGGAAACCCAGGTGGACATCATAAAAACACTATTTTACCCTACAATAGCTATAGATCATCCACTATTAAGTCATTATCAACCATAAAGAAACATAAAACTGCATACCATTGGGAATATTCCCCTGATGCTTCACATGTTTTTGTGTTCTCTAGTTGTTGCAAGATGAATCAACTCCTCATGATCTCCATCATGAAACCTCTATTCTTCAAACACTCTTATTATTTATTCATATCCATCTGCACTCTAGGTATTATATTTGGATAAAAACATGGGGTATTCATGAGAATACTATGGGGGTAGAATAATTAATAGGGGAAAATGAAAAAAAAAGAAAAGGGTCCCAAGCATGGACCTAATGCTCGAAGTGAGTTTGTTCCTTAGCTTAGAAAAACCACACATTTTAGTCTCAAACAAAGAGGTAAAATCTAAATGATGGACTCCATGGAAAATATATATCATAATGGATGTAAGAAAATAAATTATTTTTTAATTAATTAAATATTAAATAATAATTGTTTTCTGAAAATTTGAATGGCTCCAAATTCCACAAAAAATCAATAATAGGGTAAATACCATATTCATGGATCAAATGGGTGGCCCTAAATATTATATTAGATAATATAAAATGATTAATATACTTTTTTACCATTCATGATCATTGAAAAGTAAAAGAGTTCAAATTTAGGTTCATATTCATATTCTGGAAAACATTGGTCCTTACAATATATAACCATGTGTGACTAATTTAATATATTGTTTATTCTTATGACGGTTACTTGATGTTCATTTTCCAATTTCGTGTAATAGTTCATGATATTATATATAATTTAATTTATTTATTAAATAAATTATTATTCTCCAAAAATTTATATTATCATTTCCTCTTTTATTCGATTTTGACAAAATATGTAGTGTACAATTTGTTTCCCATTAATGGATTCATATAAGAAATTTTACTTTGATATGTCCTCTTAGAGGTTTAATTTATTGAAAAGAATTTTTTTAAATATAACTTATGGTATTTATATTATTATCATTAGATAAATTTAATGATTTATTAAATTACATATGTTTTTTAATTCATCCACGTATGAATGTTTGGAAAATTAAATTAAAAACTTATCTTGTTGTTGTAGTATCCTTCATATAAAAACAGTGAATGGTATCAATTTTAAATAATTTAAATAATGTAGAGGAAAAAATTAATTATTTTCTAGGAATAATAATTATTTTATATATATAATAATTTCTTTAGAAAATATCATTTTTTAACTATACATGAATAGCGGCGATGAATAATAGAACATATCGTTCGTGGAGGTGGTAGTCTGCATGTAGACATGACGATGTCATCATTTTTTGAAACATTTTGGTGGATGGTATATCATAGACGATATGTTAATATAATAACATAAAATAATATTAATAATACTATTTTTATCATAATTTTATTGATATTGAATATTTCTGGTGCTATAAGTAGAAACGATTTAAGGAGTGGTGAAAAATATTACCTCTATCTTCAGATATTCTATTTTGGTCACCATGTTATAGAACATAGTATTTGTATTCTGGAATGATATAATCATATAAGGAATTTGATGAGGGTTTAGGAGTTCATGGGGTAGAGTATAGGCCTATCCTAAGGGACATTGGATGTATGTAGTGATGGAGGGGTGGTGGAACCTTTTATAACAAACGAGAAGGGGATGTTTTTCACATAAAACTATTTAATAAATATATTAGAACATGATTAAAGTTGAATGTAAATAAAATATTGATTTAATAGAGTTTGGGAAGTGATATGGTCAATAAATCTTCATCCAAAAATTTCCATTGATGCTTGAAACATGTTTTTATATAGTTAACATATAGATTTTTTTACTTTAACAAATTTTTGGTTTTAAAAATGGTATCTAATTTTTTAAATCATAATTAATTTTTAATTACTAAATATACAATTAGACAACTTAGATAATTTAAAATAACTATTTATAAATATTAAATACAATTTTTTAAATCATATTTCCATGTTTATGGAAAATTAATTTTATAATAATCTTATGTAACGTGCAAAAATCCATTTTTTAAAAAGTGTATTTTTTAGATTATGTTTTATATTAAGGAAACAACTATGTATGATATTTATTATATTGAAATTAAAATGTTTATTATTTTTGAAATAATATGTATTTATAATTAAAATATGTAAAAAAATTCCAGTATGTGCAAATTTTATTATGAGAAATGGATTAAAACGATTTTGGTTAGAACGTTATCTAAATTTTATGAAAGGCTAAATGCAGATTTTATATATCAACATATTATTTTAAAATTAAAATTAAAATTTTATAATTTATATTTTTTAAAGTAAAATTGGTTTTATAAACAGTCATGTATTTTTTAAATAATAATGCAATAATAGTGAAAACAATATTAAAATCCATAATTTTTTTATTTACCAAAAATATATTATTTCTGAATTTTATAAAATTATCATTATAAAATATTTAAAACAATGATTTTTTTTTATAAAATTAAAATTATAAATTTTTTTAATTTTCTAAGGAAAAATATTGATTTTAAATAATATATATTTTATTGAATTTTTTTTTCAAAAAATAATGTGTTTTTAATTATATTTCAAAATTATTTATATTTTAATATATGTTAAAATGTTAGTTCGTATATAATATTTTAAAGGTGTTTATTTTCCTATATAATTTTAAAATATAAAAAACAAAACAAAATGGGTCATTAAAAAAAATATATCTTTTACACTGAATATGGTTGAAAAATACCACTGAAATAAATTATATATTATTTAATTTTAATTTTACTACCCCATTGATAAGAACTTATTTATTTCAATTTTCTCTATAAATTATACTATAATTTTATAAAAAATATCATTCATATTTATTTATAAGAAAAAATACATATATATTTATAATATTATAATATCATTTTTTTTATTGTGGGTTATATTATTTGATATTTACTACTTAATAATAAAATACATTAGTATACCTATTGGATATATTACAAATGACCATATTTATAAATTCTAGATTTCATTTCTATTTATAGACGTACTAAATCATTCAGTCATTCAAATCTCGCATACAATGTCATTGTATTTTTTCTCTATTTTAGTATTGGATTTATTTATTCTTCATTAATTGTAATCTTCCTCATTATTTGATTTGACGGACTATTGGTGATCCTTAAGGTTTTAGAGGATCAATGATATTTCTTAGTAATGTTGATTTTATTTTTTCAACATGTTATACCCTATTTATTTGTTAAATTTTAAAGGATTTACATCAACCATAGTGGGTAATATTCTATGTTATACAGTACCTAGAATTATGAGGTTTTCTTGTAATGTCCCACTAAAAAATTAAAAAGAGGAGTTTATTTTTCTTCATATTTTTTAGAGAGAATTTTCAAAAAAATATTTCAAAACTTTGGAATGAATGTTCAAATTGTCTTTAAAAGTATTGAACTAAATTATAATTATAGTTAATATTATAAATATAGATGCTAAAACCTAGGTAATAACTTGAATAGAAAATTTATATGTTTTTTTAATGAAGATGATGTTCCACCAATAGGTACTCCCCAAATAACATTTTATTTTCATATTGCAATAACAAAAACATTATAGCGTAGATTCATTCCTTATGATTTGATTTAATGCACTGTGAATCCCTAAAAAATCCAAGATAACTATAAATGAAATCCTAAATCTATCATAATCATGAATTGATTTAATAATCATATTTTATTATTATATGTATTTAAATTATTGAAGAAATTTTGATTCGTTATTTGATAAAAATATAATCCTTTTTTTCCATTAGCTGAGAATGCATTTATTGTTATCATAATAAAAATAAAATCACATAAATCACTTTTTTGAATGAAGGTATCAATTTGTTTTTATTGGTATGTTATGTAATTTTATATTATTCAAAAGTATGCAATTATGAATCATTTTACATATATTATAAGTATTTATAATGGAGTTCCAGATAATATAAAAAGCCCTTATTTTGGATTTTTTATTCCTCCAATCTCTTATTTATAACATTATCAAAATTTATCAATTTAATTCTATTATTTTATGATAATAAAGTAGTAGTAAAAATTAATTGGTGACCTATAATATTAAGTTACTAGAATGGGGTAAATTCTGAATTATAAATAAATATTACTGATACCAAATGAAAATGACGTCTTTCAATTTGTTTATCCACTAGGAATGAAAATGATGACATTTGAGAATAATTTATAATTATTTTTGAAAGAGTATAAACATATTTATTATTCCATTATGGAAATAAATTATCCCTATATGATTTAAAAAATACCCCATTTAAATTCAATAAAAATCATTTTCTACAACTCTATTTATTTGGGTGATACCAAAATGTATAAATCCCAAAAGAAGAATAAACATAGGTATACAATATCAATTATGTGTTAATATACTAAAAATATGATATACAACTATTTTTCCATATCTAATTATTTATTAAGGACAGAAGAAAAAATATGAAAAAACAATAGAATTTCAATTTTTTATTATTCTATAATTATTTAATATTTGTGATGTACAAATTATAGATAGAAATAATCATATTTATCAACCAAAACGTAATATAATATTCTTTTTTATAGAAACATTGGTTCAATAAAATAACCTGTTACAACATATAGAATGCTAGAAATTCAAAAATTATTCAGAGAATTTCATGATGACTATAATCATTAATATTTAGAATAATAATATAATTTTCAATCTTAAAATGATTTCAATGAAAAAATATCATTAAAATTATGTGGGTTGATAAGGACCGGGTTGTTTTAATTTCATTATAATCATGTCATTGAACTCGAGTTTAGACTCATTATTATGAATATAATTTTCTCATAAATGGGCTAAAAATATTTTAATGAATGATATATATAAAAATTATATACTTCTAATAATTGGGATTGTTTAATCATTGATGATTATTTTCAATAAAAAATATAACATTGATAAAATATAAATGTATATGATATAAATATATCTAGTTAGTTGGCGGAATTTCTAAAAATTTACTACCACGGTATAATTTTGTTACTTGGGAAATTTATTATTCATTAAAAATATATATTGTTAGAAGAGAATAAAAAAATAATTATGAATGGAATATGAACAAATAATAATCAATACATAGTGACCAGAGAGAAATATATATTTTTAGAATGTTTAAAATAATTTTTTGTAATAATTAAATGCACACAAGACTCTAAAATACTAAAATGAATTGATTAAAGTTAAATACTCTCAGTTCAATCATACACTCAAAAATAATAATTATGATACATGTCAAATTATATTAAAAAAACATTAATGTATGACACATGAATACCAATGGAAGGGATGTTAGGAAGGATGTGTAAATTAAATCTTATAAATGATTTATGATTGATCACTACATGTAATATTGAATAAAGATGGTATAATATAATCTTCATTAAAAAATAGTATAGAATTGAATTGATTAGGTTGATAAAAATATTATTATTTAATATTATAACATGATATTAGACATCCTATATGAAGAATTTCTATATTAATTTTAGAAAATTCTAATTAACATAAGTAATATTGTTTACTAATATCCCAGATAATGATCATATTGTGATGAATTGGTAAGGAACAATGTTTCAATTGATTCATATCCTTGAAAAGAAAATCCATGGAGAGGAGTAAGTAGATGATAAAAAAATTCTCAAATATTGATAATTGGGGAACAAAAATGTGCACGCACACCAAATAAGAATTCTATAAATCAAAAAAGAAGAAATACATGAATATGGGTATTATTTTCCCCACAAGGGTAAAGGAATAAGATAATGGATAATACATGTGGATCACGTGAGCCTATGAGGGTCTCATGATCATGTGACCATTTCAATGTCGCATAAAGGCTTCAACACCCACCGCATAACCCTTAGAATGTTCTATGGACCCACCTTCGAGAAAACCTATTTCTCCTGAGAAGGCTCCCTAGGAAACTGATGGCAGAATTGTGATAGCCAAATGAGTACCCTCATTCTACATGGATTTTCATTTTCTAGTTCATGACAAACCACCCGAAATCCTTTGAAAATAAGGAGGGATGATATACAATGATAGAGACCAAAAATGGTCATGAAGCTCACATGGTATATCATCATTGGGAAGAATTAAATACCTTTATGACATCAATTAAAAATCAACAGACCCCCATAACATGGTAAGATAAATAATGGGAGATAAAATGGAGAATACTAGAGGTTCCCACAGTCCCTGAAGGACATGCCACACTCTCACATGGTGACCCATGTGATACCATGAGACCTCAGCGACATTTACACCTCATCTCATTACCCCGCTATGTATTTTCATCCCCAGCTCACAAAATTGTTTAGGTATATCCAATAAACCACTTTGGAACTCTAAAGATAGACATATAGACTTATATAGTACATTAATGCACATGATTTATACGACCCATACAGTCCAAGTGTGACATTACTGAAAATACATGTAAAAATACCAGAAATTACTCGTGAGAACTAAAATAATCTTTTCCCTTTATAAAGTAAAAAAATTTGATAGAATGGGAGGAGGAGATATGTGTTCTAAGTCACTGAATGTCATTTTTCCCTCTCACTTAGTGACCAGCGAGACACAATGAGTCCTTTGTGACACGTCCTCCTAGGATCGGGAGATCCCTTTGAAATGTTATCATTGCAATGAAAGGTATCGTGAGTGATTTCCAAACCATTATTATCTAATGATACCCAAAGACAAGTCACCCAAGGTCTCGTGATTGATTTCCAACATGAAAATGGATATTTTGAAGGTCCTTAGACATGTCAATGTGGAACTATTTAAGTACTTTGACACATCAATATGATGAAATAATTCCCCATCAGTTAGATATAATACAACAAAGGTTTAATTGAGGGAGGAAACAAGAGATTTCTGAAAATCAGGTGACACACATGGAGCGATACATGATAAAGACTCACGAAGACGCATAATGCTAGGCTCCTTAATCGACTCCATCCTAGATTCACACTAGAGACACTACAAAAAGTGTCAGAAAATAGGGGTGAAAATGCCTATAAATTACCCACTCTAACATGAAAAAATAGGTTGGATAGTTGTGCTCTGATACTCATGATGCTTAGACTCATGATGATTATACTCTCACCATATGGGAATTTCTCTAAGTGAATGATCATGTTATTGAAAAATTTCCTTCAATTAATACACAAATGGATGACTGAAGAAAACATGAATCACATGTATGGTTCATCATGCAATCATTAATAGATCACATTGAATAATTCTGGAATGGATTGGGAAGAACATTACACATTTCTTCTAGATACCATGAGACTCAAAGGAACTAGAACTGAATAATACATAGACCTTTGTAACACAATGGTTAGAAATGAGATTAAATGTGGAAAACTATGCAAAATATATGCTTTCTCCCCCCATGTTTTTTACATAAATCACCCAAGAAAACTAAATAGCACCAGGATATGTCACCTACATCTCACGACACACCTTTAACATTCCCTCTTGGACACAAACAATACTCCATAAATGTCAAATAAGGTAACATGATTCCCCCTGAAGACACCAATTTGATCAAGAGAGACCCTTTGGGTCTGTCACACATTACTTTCTGCATCCATTGTACACATCAACTAACACATATAACGATGCCCAATCATGTCATCCGCGTCTCATGAAATCTTATGGGCATGACAATTAATCTTTTCTGACACACTCTAGGCACATTAGCTGTGACTCAAAAAACTCACTAGAAAAATCTTATAGGTCTTCCGATGTCTCCCAGAGGTGTCATCCGTGATACACAACACCCCTTAAAATCTTCCACAATGAATCTCCTGAAGCCCTCCATATGTTTCCGGCTAGATCATGTTATGGATCTTAGGAAATGGTAACTAGGTTATATGATTCTCTTTAGATATGAAGGTCTTGTCAATTGGGAGCCCTAGAATGTGATAGCATTGTTTGTCCCTGGTGTGTAAGACTCAAGTACAAGCTATCCTATGTTTGTAATTACATACATAAAGGGAACTATGAGGACTATTAATTCTTATATATCTATGATACATAGGCTACATCTCCCCAAGAATTGAGCTCCTTGTTGATCATCTATGGAAATCCTATCATCTAAGGCCATTATTCAAGGCAATGAAATTGATTATTTCTATCCCCTATTTCCCACAGTGACTATAGATCACAAGGGATTAGGGAGTAGAAATGATAATATAATATCCACTATAAACCCCCAAAAAGGTGCATGGAAACCTTAGTGTGTAAACCCCAATTAAAACTAAACTACAATGACTCCGATTCTTACTATAACCAGTATTTGTAAAAAGCCTTCCGATGACACGAGCTCAAATAAAACACACCTCTATGTATAATTCTTTTCAAGAATATGAAATCTCCATAATAATGATCAATTAGTCCTAGGATATGATTACCATATATCATCTAATAGAGGAATGGGAAACCCATCAAGATATTATGACTCTAAATCCTTCCATAACTAGGATACATAACACATATCTCCAAGACCTGAATCCCATAATAAATATTCTCGAGGAAGTCCCAGAGTAGAAGCCCATCATCATAAGCAATTAAATGATCAATTTCCATCCCTTTTTTGTGTCACCGAGTGTGGATCATGTGTGCTTAGGTATTCATGATAGTCACATCATTTTTACTATAAATCTATATAATGACATAGGAAACCCTAATACCTAAGAACTCAGAAAACTCATATTCTCTCCATACTCAAGATATGTAGCACACCAACTTAGGGGATTGAGCTAAAATATTTGGTGTCTCAATACCCACAAATTTTCCCTCACCGCATTACATTAAAGCACAAGGGATGAACAAACTATATGGGATTTAAGTTTTGTAATAATTAATATATGTAGGATGCTTCATAATGGCTCAATCCACTCCTAAGAATATTAACTGCATCCTTACATGGAAGCACACTATGAAGATGTTAGTTTTGTAGCTTCAGTATATAAGAATCTACCAATTACCGAAAAATGATGAAGAACCTTAGATATATACATGCAGATTCACTAAAGAGATCCAAATCATTTTTATATGAATGAGAATTAAACTATTGCCATTTTTTGGGTAACAAGTCTCTTATAATGATTAATAAGAGATTAACCAACATATATTAAACTTATAAGAGGCTCCCATAGTAGACAGTAATTCAACCAAAATGTTTTTGATGATCCCTACCTAACTTATTCTTGACCAAATAGATTCCCTGAGGGATGATGGGTGTAAAAACACAGATGAATGTCAACCATTGGAAATAAAGTTCTACTCAGATATGGATAAAGGAACCATTGGGAGTTTCTAGGGAAGATTGAATAGATGGTAAAATTGATGAATTCCACTAAAAAGGACATAAAAGATCCCAAAATCAAACCATCATAGGGCACCCATCCTACATCCGTGTCGAAACTCGATGAACCAAAAATAGTGAACCGTGTGCGAATATCTCCAAAAATATTTAACTAATTTAAAATATGTTGAGCCATATTTCTTGATCCACATATAAAATAAACACTCATAGGATCTATATAGATATCTTAGGCCAATTTTTTACAACCATATAAAAAACCAAGTAATATTAGCTTAAAATAGTATTCTTATCAGTCCATCGTTTTGCTGACAAGTCCACATGAACAGAATGGTCAGAAAGGGAACATAGGACAGTTATGTTATCCTTACATATCTGATTTATTATTTTCAAGCCCATGTTATAGAACTACTATGTACCCATATTCCTTATTTCATTTGTTATTTCAGATAATTACCTCATCAATAGACTCCAAACTCGATGAAATGTATTCATCATTCAACATTCATTATGATAAATCGTCTTCTATTGTGAACCATGATGGTCGCAAAACAATCTCACCCATTCATTAGCTCCAATAGAGTATATAAAAAATGATGTTTCAGGAGTTCCTATGTGACGGTAAAATCCAAAATAGGGAACTACCTCTGAGATTCAACAAGCCTAGTATTTGGAAAGTCATTGTCACTCGAAAAAGGCTTCCACTAAGAGAGTATCACTGATCACTAAGACCAACCACATTAGGATATTATTATAGAATCAAGAAAACTATCATCATCAATATCTGATGAAGGTGGATTTGGAAGATAAATGTGTACCCCTTTAAGTTTAAGAGTCTCTATGGTGGGAACCTTTCAACTTCTATCACAAACCCTATCCCAACAGCACCCCGTAGTCTCCTTCTATGGGTACCATCAGACACAGAACTACTATATATGCCCATGCATGAGTTATAAGGAAGACTCATTAGAGGAGGAAGACATTGGGTATTTAAAAGAGGGATCATGTCCCTATTCCTTCTTACGATGTATGTCAACATACTCCAACATGAACCAGCAAACATTCTCTTACCCCTTCTTGCATAGATTGAATCTCTAGTCATATTCCCATGGAAAACATGCAGAAGAATCAGACTCCAACCCCATGCATGATGCCCAATGTAATACTCAGCTTGAACATGGAGGAGATATGTTGGTGGATATCCCCACTTCGATCAAAGATATCTATCAACAAATAACGTATATAGAGAATGTGAAGGCCTATATCCCTGCACACACATTCCTAAAATGAAAATATATTTTAGAAACATAGGAATAGCTTCACTGGAATATTCCATAACTATTTTAGATAAAGGGACATGTTCATTCTCTTATCCTTATAGCCTAGAAAACTCAAAAATATAATCATTATGAATGAGTGGTTATACTGAATTAAGTACACAGTCTTGATCCTACAGAGGAGGAGTATTAGCACATCATGATAAAGGGTGAGTCACCAGACTATGATCATATTACCATTCCAACAATGGAATGCCAAGTGAGAGAAGTACATGACTCGAGATGAGGGCACATACATGCTGAAAAAGTATGGCCGTATATTCAATGGTGTTATATTAGGATCATACCCATGTTCTGGTTGGGGATCACCATTTAATTGGGGAACACACCTCGAGACAGTATCTTATTCTTTTAAAAAATATCTAGCAGCAGACTCCAAAGACCCAGGATTGGGCATATTTCCTTATTGTGGTCGAGGCTAACAATGTTAGAATAGAACATGCCTTAAGTGAAGCTCATATTCATGTCAGGGAATCTTCTTTGCATACTCCATAATATCATATAACCAGGGTACTTATTCCTATGTACTCTAATGAAAGACCTCACCTACATAATTCCCCATAAATACAGGAGGAGGATCATATTACTTCTCCCATTCCAGAGGTCTATCACCCTATTCTAGTAGGGAATTCATATTCGGATCATGCTCATATTCTTGTTCCTACCAGGGATCACTAGGTGATATTAGAACATGCCTTATGGAAAGCTCATACCACTTCCATGAAAGATCTATAACATATCCCAAAAGCTCAGGATCAGGATCATACTCCATCCATAACTGAGGAACACCAAGTGAGAATTAAACATTCCTTATGAATTGCCCATATCCATATCAATAATGAGATGTCTTATTGTATTATTCCAAAATTCTTCACAACAATGGGATTATATTCCCACAGATTTTGACACTTATATACATGTTTTGGATGTCTTCACATAGTTGGCTAATATCTCTACACAATAACAATAGGCATGTTGGCCTATTCCAACCACGATGTATAACATTGGCCGTGGTACTAATATTCTGAAAGATTTTTTCATTGTTGTTTTTCGATACACATTTTCATAAGCAAAATGGTATTTTAACTCTTCTATCAATGATGAAGCTGAAGTTGTTCGTTACCATGATAGTCCCCCTCGTGATAGTGTGGACGTAGATCGTATGAATTCTACACCTGACATCCACCATCGTCAACCTCTCATTGATGTTATATCCCATGGGAATGAAAATCCTTGCCTTTTATAGAAAAATATTTATAAATTGGTTTATGAAACCCCAACACCTTTATACAGAGAGGTGTTTGAAGCATCGGGGTCAACAATATGTGGTTCCCCATCAACTTCTAGTAACACTCCACTCTCACTAGCAGGTGACCATCAGATCTATCTTCTACGGTCTAATAAGATTGAGAAATGTATGGATGATGGTGAGGAGGCCAAAATTTATATATAAGGTGAGATATCTAGAAACAACTTCTGTATCATGTTCAGGCCCCTTTTACCTCCTACTATGAGATCCCATATGTGATGGAAAATGAGTGAATTACTTATCCATGAAAAAATATGTGGGATACTCATCATTGACTGAATGATTGATATATAAATTATCAAGGATATTAGTTTCAACTTTAGATGATCAAGATACCATGTTGTCAACATGACCTAGATTCTATCTCTGCGGCCCATGATCTAAAACCAGAAACTGCAAAAAAAAAATTCCAACGTGCTTTTTGCAATTACATCTTGACACTTTAGTAGATAAAACCTGAATCCACATTAGTTATTCGTATTGATTATGGGGATAGAAGGGGGAGTTACACCTTACTTATCCCATGTAACAACATACCCATTAACATATGACATCATGCACTATTAAAACCTCTGGTGAAATAAAGGTACCAGTTAAGGATTGGGCTAGTTGGTCATTGCAATAGTGTTCCCCCACTACAACCGTTCACAGAAACAATGGAAAGGGAAGAAGGATATCGAAAAGGACAAAAAATGTGACCCTCAAGATAAAAGTATGACATTTACAACATGGAAATGAATGTTATGCTAATCTGGACACCTTCCCATATGGAATAATTATCACCATGGGTTTTTATATCACCTATCTCGCACGTGAGCACAACATCCCAACATCACGAAGATGGTAGTTAAATATTATACAAGATCCTTCCAGGAGTATACTTAACCCCACCACCCCCCCCCCCCCGGGCTAAGAGAATATCTAACAGTATGTATGTCTCTTGGGTCATCTATCCCCAATAGCATTCAGGACATACCCTTGGTAGTTGAAGGTGAACCCCATCTCGCTAGCTTGGGGGATTGATATCTCAATCATCATCACAAGGTTAGTTTTCCCATTAGAGGACATTCGAGACATCAAAAAAAATTCCATATCACCCCTACCCCACTAGTATGAGGGAATTTATATCTTCAAGTTTATCTTAAGAATCATCAGTCCACCAACTAGAGTCATTGGATCCTCAACAACTAGATCAACCAATGCCATTGGTGTCCTCAATCAACCTCCACCCCACATGTCGGAGGGACTTTTCTTTATCATCATCACAATAGGGGGAATATATCCTATCTAGTTAGGGAGGAAGAAGACAACATTTGACACCATACCTATTTATCCCACAACAAGAAAATCGTCTATTGGTCGGGGCTCGCATGACAATCAAGAACAAAACCTCCCTCAGAGTGACTATTAATTGGGTGGGAATAGAAGAGAATATGGAAATGTAAATAAGACCTCACCAATATTGGAAGAAAAAATGATCCACCATGCCCAAGGGTTTGAATAACAACCCTAACAAAATATTTGTAGAATTATCCATTTTCATGGAATGCGATTATACAACCACCATTTCCTGATATACCTCTGTGAATGCTATCACTATCATCATGAAAGATGTTGATCAATACCCAAAAACATAGGGTAGGAACATAGATCATGTACCCCATGGGGAGGATGATTTTTATGCACCAAATGAGGTTGTCCATGCCTTGAACCAATTAATGTTTCAAAATATGGAAACGTTTAACAATGGGTTGGGACCTCCTTAGTTTAATACTGGAAATGAAAAAGGAAAGTATGTGACTAAAAATTATTTTTCCTCCATAGAAGAATAGTACGCAGAATATGATAGTGTAATACGAGCTACTTGACAATTCCATGAGGAGTTACTCAAGGAAAATATTCATGTTGGGTATCATATCCATCTAGAGATGAATATTCTCCCTCCAATAGCCAATCCCCCAGTGAGTGGTATCTGATTATCAGATTGAAATAGGATATAGGAAACAAATCTACATAAATGATAAAACCAAAAATGATCATGTCTTACCTCTGTTTTGGATATAGCTTCTCCTTATCTAGGGTAGTTATTTCGTCATAGGATGAAACTATTATTAGTGGGCGATGAAATCGGGACCACATCATTGGCCCCCCACTTGCTCCTAATGGATAGTAGGCATCTCAGACATTAGTACCCCTAGTGTTACATACCTCCATCGAATCCTTGACCACCCGAATGGATTCCATGGAAGGATGGCATGCACTAGTGAAGCTTAAAAACAAGCTATATAAAGAATGGGTGTTTGATACTACACCTTAACCCACATTTTGAAAGCCCACTATATATAGAGTTTATGGTTCACAAAACCCTAAAAAGTATCTCACAAAATTTATATCCCAATGAGGGCCAATTATGGGAACTCAAGATCAATTGTGCGGAAATAACTAAGGTTTTTCATAACGACTATGACATGTACTACAAATATTTGGAATAGATGTCTGCGAGTGGGATATGTACAACAATAGGAAGACTTTCCTCACATGTTCCATTATAAGTTCATTTCTGCACTGAGGAAAATGATGATCATAGACCTAAAAAACTGCAAGAATCATTATAATGAGAGTGTTCTAGGATTCATAGAAATTTTTAAGAGTTTATCATATGCACTCAGCATCCCTCTCTCACTAGTTCAGCAGCTGTGACTCTAAACTGAAAATATGAGTGATAATTTGAAGAGATAACTAATCCCCAAAAAATATCTATTAGGGTTCTGAGTTTTTTCTGAAATAGCACAACATCATGAAGTGTATATTTAGGGAGCTCAATCAATTTCCCGACTTATAACCACAACATAAGAGAAGAAGATCAGAAGAGAAAAATCCATGAGTGTCTCTCTCAATGCCATAGTGGTTCCCATTCATGAACCAAGAAAAGTTCTGAACCCCCAATTAACCCTTGTCGAGCATTAGCCACCACATAATCACACCAACTAGAATCATAGAGAAATTAGGGTTTCACCAGATTTATGGAATAGATGAACAAAGTATAATAATCTAAAATGAACAAGTACAAGGTTATTTTTTAGAAGTCATGGATAATAATCTTCTCACATGCCCAAAAACTAAGAGGCCTGATGAAGTTAACCTTACTTATTATTCTTTTTATATCTCATTCAACATAAGGTTGGGTAATAATATCTAGATTTGTTTGGTCTTCAATGAATCCATTCAAGGCATGGTTGAATCAGACATGGTACATTATACAATTCCCTAGAGTAGGTGTATTTCACAACCATCTCCCGGTCAGAAGAAGTGGAAGGTTGGTAGAATATTCTATCACACAGAGAGAAAATGTTTAACAATGGGATGCCTCATAGAATAATAAATCGATATCATAATTATCTGAAAACATATTGGTGTAAACTCATGATAGATCTACCACCCGAGAAGAAGGCATCCTATATGATTACCCTGGGTGTTCATGATCCTCGGATGCCAGAAGAGACATAGGATGAAGAAACATATTCTTCTCCAAATCAGGACCTAACTCTTGCAGATTTATTCCCTACAACAACCTTAGCATGGGAATCACCCCACCAAATAAAATCATCATTAGATGATAATCCCATATTCAGTTATATCAACATAATACACTCGAAACCCCCTTTTTCTGATTATTAGTATGCCCCAAAATATGGATACTAGGCATATAACCGGGGACATGTAGATACATTCATCGATGATGTGGATACATGGGACACTACGGGGGTGGTTGGACTACATATTCCAGTCTTATCCCCATGGAGAATATATATGCATCCAATACATGGGGGAAAATCACTCTAAAAGGACTAAAAGAAGTAAAGAGGTGCCTCATATCCCTACAGTAGTCTCCCACATTTGATTGGCATACACAGTGGTATAATTTCCATCATTATTCCTAGGTCCACGATGTTAAACTATAAAAGTTCATCTTGACAACATGATGTTAAAATGTATAGATTCCATCATTTTTACAATATGTTAAATATAATGGTTTCTTAATAACTATGTGTTGATTGATTCCTATAATCACATGATACATTTTAACACCCAAATCTAAATTTTTATGTCTCTATATAGGCTTATTTCCCATTCACATAGGTTTATTTAGTTTCCATACCGCATGACATTAAACTGCACTGACCCAGAACATCCCCTTCCTAACAATTGGCCAAATTCCTTCACTGCATGACATAAAACTGTGCGGGTCTTGGATATTAATCTTAATTAACATCGATTCACCAAAATCCTTACCACATGACATTAAACATCACGGTTCTTCTAGAACTATGTACAACATGATGCTCATTTACAATGGGACACACAAGGATGCCTTGATCCTAATCTTGGTCCAACCACTACATGATGCGTAGTAGAACAATACTACATGGGGACTATGTTTCTCACTTATTCTTATATATAGAATGGATCACATGGGATTATTAATTATGGAAAAGGCATCCCTTAATGAACAAGGTGTATCAGCTTCGGTAAGATTAATTCATCAACGCAAGATGCTAAGCTGTACAACAATCTAGAACTATGTGTTGGTTGATTTTCATTCTCATGAGATACAGAGTAATGACCAATATTTATATTTGGGACCAACAAAAACATAATCATTTATTCACCTCAGTTAGCTTTAATCCACACTACAAGATGTTAAACAACAAGGATTTTTCAGACCTATGTTTGGTTTGATTCGAATTCTTATGAGATATGTAGGGATGCCCAAACTTCCACCATTGGTCCCAACTATAACGATCCCATAAATTCATGAAAGTAAAACATCATCCTAATCGAATGACGTTAAAATGCATGGAACATAATGGTCTAAATGTAGCTTGATTTTTGTCATTACGGGATACATACTTTCACCCGGATCTCCAATACTAGGAACATCTATAACCATCAATGAAAATAATGCACACCTCTCTATAAGGGTAAGACCTGCATTGAGTTTTTACTATTCAAGAGCTACATGTTCCTTGATTATCATCACCAAGAGATATTCAATGTTTCTTGAGTCTCAATCTTTGGGCCCAACCAAAACATCCCCAGGCATTCACATCGATCCGTGCATCGTTATCTCATGACGTTAAACTGCATGGGTGTATGTCATTACCGCATAACATTGAACTGGACGAAAAGAAGTCCCCACTACATGAAAATAAACAATGTAAAACATCTCCCATTTTTCATCATTTATCATGGAGCCATGACATACTATCCTTAATCAACCTGAGTAAGGTGTGCTTCCACTATCTTTCAAGAGAACCTCAAAATCCACACACCAGACATCATGTCCCATGTGTCTTAGCTATCCACAATATTCCATAACCATTGTAATGAAAATGAGGATTCAAAGAACCTTTTCTTGAGTATGAATACTTGTCTATGAATCCTACATATCATCCTATGGTTGTTAACCAAATGCATCACTATGAAAAATTACATTCTAAATATCATGATCCTTGACCTCATCATGGAAGCACACAACACCTCATCATGTATGAACCACTCCTGGTATGACTATCTAAAATCATTATCCATAACCATATGTTCTTGAGTTTTGTTTTACCACATATCCATCCCATCTTGAGAAATATTGGAGTACTCTTATACCTGGACACCCTATTTATTTTCTTTTGTTTCATTACCCATATTAGGTCCATGGTAGTCATCAAAATAAATTGCCTATATTTTGGTCAAAGTTGTATGACCTTAAAATCAAGCACATAATGGTCCAAATTTCAAGACCATAAAATCAATTGAAAGAGTCAAAAAACATGTCGGGTCAAAAACCTACAGAGGGATAAATGAGAAAGTGTCAAGTCTAAGTATGCTAAACACATCATCCATAGAGTTTAAAAATAAAATTTGGCCACATACATAAAATTCATAATACAGAAAGGGACCACCTTATTGACCTAGTTAAATCCAATCAATTCTTTCTAGACCCACTAGTCCGATAAAAATATATACCTTTTTTGTCACATATCCTCACCGTGAGAATGTGTTCACTGGGTGGCGATACAACTTTTAGGGTACTCTAACCATCCTTGTAATATAAACATTCCAAAAATCACACTTCCTGTGTTAGGGAGTCTCGAATCCTCATAACCTTCCATGGATCGTGGAAAGCATCAAGGACCCTTTACTTGACAATGAATTAATTCCCATGGATCCAAAATATGTGCCTATGGATGTCAAAAAAATGTTTCACTTTTGAAATTTACATTCCAATCCCTATGATCCTTGACGTCGTCACGACATTACTCAACCCCCCATTGTGTATGAACGACTCCATGTAGGATTGTGCCATATCTTTATCCTTACTCAATCACTCTCAACAATGATTTATAATCCTCACACCAAACTACCCAAGTGGATATGCTATCCTCATCGTTACATCATCATGCATCATATGATTTCTCAAGGACAAACTACTATACATTGTATCCAAACATTTGATGTATCACACTATGTGATTCAAAACTAGGGTCCATAGGGACCAGGATTTTCATTAAGAGATAAGCATCTCTAGGGTGTTAGATGTAGAGACCCGAAACATGATGTACATGGACATTAAATTACTTTTGCGGAATACTTAGTACATAATAAAAACACACACACAAGGACCGTAATAGTTTAGTGTCTTTGGAAACTCGGAATATAATCTTCTAATCGTGGTGAAAGATCTTCAAAATCTCCCATAAAGATCTTCCTTTTTTTACCTAAAACCTTTCATTATATCATGGGGAAAATAAAACATAAAAGGGTGAGCTCAAATGCTCAGTTAGGGTAAACAAAATAAATATCAATCACATCATATTCATAAGAACATAACATTTTGGAAATCTTAACCTGCAAAAGAGATCATAATATCATAACATGGGATAAATCATAGTAGTGAAATGTAATCCCAATAATCATAAAAAAAAACAAGACACTTTGTGGAATACACACATAATTATAGAGAATCATTTCTTATTATTCAATACTCATTGCCAAGACTATCTTAGTGGACAACGTCCATTTCTGAACCGAGTTCACTCCTCGTTTCAGTCCTGTTTCACTGAACCGGTTTAACATGCCGTTCCATCCATGTCTATATCATGAGATAAAAAATCTTTACCCAATGCATTAGAGGGAGATATAGGTCCCACCCATCTCATAATGATACCATTATTATGTGTGCCACAAAATCATAAACCATACATCATAGCATAACCCATGTAATAAAAATGGGAATCTTTAACATCGTGACAACATAAATCAATTCATATAAGATAATGTAATTACTAAAAATAATTCCATCACAACATAGTCAAATCAATTTAATAATAGGGATAGAAACAGAACCCTTTATTATCTTATATGGAAAATAATTTTTATAAAACACTTGAACTCCATTCTTGAGGAAAATATCCTTTCTACTTCAAAAACACTTTTCCTTTCATAATATGTCATACAATTATAAACTAAAAGAAGTTGATTAAAAATAAACTTGAAAAATTTTAAAGGAAGATTCTTGTAAATAATGTTTTAAAAATCCATTCATGCCGTATAAGTTAAAAAAAACATTCTTTGTACTTTTGTCAGAAAAGTCAAAAAGTACCTCATATGAAAAATGACAAAAGATTCCTTTCATATCTTTTACTAAAAACTCACAGAAGGGTAAAATTGGATTTAAAAAATTTTAGGTGGATGGAAATAATAATAAATATTGATGAAACATGGATATGGATGATAAAATACACCCCAGTAAATTCCAAAGTATAAATAATGTCGGATAAAAATGAGATTGTGATATTTCCCTTACCTTAGGTCCGATTTGCTTCGTAAGTGTCCGAACCTCCTGTATAATGATTTAAATAATGTAATTGACTTATTCCAGAATCATAATAATTGTTATGATATCATATATGGTTCAATTATGACTTTATATTACCCGTTCTTTTATAAATTCCATGTTAAAGAGCGTTTTGGGTAAAATCGTTTCATTTGTCGTCCGTGTTTTGACTTGTAATTATTCATATGATTACTTAGATCATGATTAATTAATTCCAGAATATAAAACATGATTTATATATAATATATATTCCAAATATGTATATATATAATAGATCAGTAAATGGAAAGAAATACACCGTTCATGGAGACGGTAGGCCGTACGTACGCATGAACGCTATTTTCGTTTCCTTATTGAGTTGAATGGAATTAAGTAGATGAAATAAAAATATATACACATAAATCCCGTATCATTATTATGTCATATATTTCATGATTACTTATTATATATACTTTATAATCATTCATGAATGGTTAACGTGGAGAATGAATCTCATTGCGTCGTGGAGACGGTAGTCCGTACATACGCACGAGCGATGATATCATTCTCATGATCGTGGAATTGTATTGGAATGTATGTATACTATTTCAGAATCAATATCACATTAAAATAATAATATATAGTTATTATTTACACCATTATACCCATCCAAGTAAGGTGGTGGTGGAAAATAGATTACACCATGGCGTGGAGACGGTATTCCGTACGTACGCACGCGCGGTGATTTCATTTTCCGTAGGATGGATAGATGGTGAAATAGGGTTGTTTAATACTTATATGAACATATTAGTATATGAGTGATACTGATGTTATTACTTCATAATGAAACAACTAAAGAAGAATAAGTGGAAAAATAAATTAAGTTGAAAGAATCGGTAACAGACATTACCTCTTCTTTGAAGCGCCTCTTTGAGTCCTCCTCTTAGGGCACTAAAATTGGTCTTTGAAGAAGACCAGGACCTCTAGGATGTTTCTAGGGAAGTGTAGAGGAGAAATTGGTAGGGGTTGGATGAGCTTTAAGGCTCAAAGTGGTGTGAGGAAGAGAGGGAAGAGGTGCCCTTTTATAAGGGAGGAGAGTGGCACCTTTGGAATAACAAAACATATTATTTTATTATAAAGTCATATTTGGTTTTAATTTTCTCCAAATTGATTTATTTCTAATCTAAGGTGGGTATGGGTCGAAATCCTCTCATAAAAATTTAATTTATACAAGTTTAGGTTCCTATTTTAACCTTATCATTTATATTTAACTTTAAGTTAGATAATTTTACTTTTACCGTGTCTTTTTGTGTTCTTATACTATAAGGTTAATAAAGATACTATAACAAGCCAAAATAACCCCAAGTTGTTTATTATTAATATATATAACCTTAAATAAGTCATTTTACCAAACCTTAGATTTTTAAGAATAAAATAACAATTAATAATATAATATTTGTTTTAAAAACTATTTTATGTCAATTTTGACACTACTTATTAATTGATTTTTTTGAAATAATAACAGAATTATTAGTTAGCAAAAAGTTAATTAAATCAATAATAACATGTAATATTATCCTATAAAATTAGTGGAATTCATAAGAAGTCTAAAATTACATTTATTTGGGTATTTATAACATCAATTATGTCAATATTTCATTAATAAAATAATTACTGGATCATCATTGTGTCATAAATAAATTTACTTATTTAATGTCTAAAAATTATAAATTAAATATAATTATGTAGGAAATCGTTTTAGCTTTCTAATGAATATTTATAGTCGAATTTATCTTATGTATAACCCTATATTAAAAATTATTTACTTATTAAACTTTTATTTTAACTATTTTAACCCTTCTTTAAATAAATTAATAAAAATTGTCCTAATCTAATCCAAGTAGGCCTAAATGGTCATATTTTATTCCTAAGGTTATTTTTGGTCGAATTACCCTTATAAAATAGAATTAATACATGTGTTAGGGTAATAATAATATCATTTTTACCCTTAATTACCCTGTTTACTTTTAACCGTGGTAAAAAAAAGTAAAAAGTTACTATTCACCAAAAATTATTTTCCTCTCATTGAACTACATTTTACTTACTGACATCAACCGTGTCTCTCGGATTTTTGAAATTCCACTCACAGAAGCGGTAAAATTATGTTTTATGAAAAATTCATTTTTCTAACTACCACTTAGTGGTTTCACTATTCATCAAAAAATAAAAGTTTCCAGAAAAATACCAAAAATTAGGCCTAAGCTATATTTGATATTATGAACTCAAAAATGATTTCTATTTTAACAAATTAAAAACATATCAGTTGCATTAATTAATTTAAAAATTAATTCCCATCGTCAAAACAAAGAGTGTGTTCTTAAGAGATAATAACTATCAAAATATTGACACTTGTTTATGTATGGTTTAAATGTAAAATTACATCCAATGACCAACATTGTATTAAATTGTAAAAATATATTATAAAAATACTTTAAAACCACTAAAATTAATAATTTATCACTATTAATTATTTCTATTAAAAATTTTGTTTTTAATTAAAATGTAGTAATTTTCATTATTCATCAGAAAATGAAAGTTATCCGAAAAGTACCAAAATTTCACCCTAAGATAATTTTGATATTCCGAATCCAAAAATGAAGTACATTTAGAAAAATAAAATTTACAAAATTTCAAAAAGTGGTTATTACTATTCATAACAGCTAGTTTTAATAATATTTTAATAGCATATCGTTGTTTAGTGAAACTCGGTATTGCGTACTACACACGCTATCGAGGAAGGTTGTGATTGTGTGTAATGCAAGGCAAGTCATGGATGTGTGTTGTGCAAGCTCCTTTTGGTGTAGCGTACAACACAAGACATTAATGAAATTAAAAAGAATATTTTTTATAAAATCTTGGGGTGTTACATTCTACCCCCCTTAAAATGAATTTCGCCCTCGAAATTCGTCGGGGTTATAAATGGTTTACTACTCGAAAGTGTCTTTAATTGAAACCCACATCGTAAAATGAATACCAAAACCAATCTTTAAAAACAAATGTATGAAACGTAACGGTTACCCAAATAAACTAATCACTGGGTTTCCACATAGGTGAAAATATAGATGTGGAAGAGAAATCTAACCATCATGTTCTGATGGAGAGTGGTAGAGAACATGGCTATGGAAAATCCAGCAATCACAAAGCCATAAATTTGTGATGATCTAAGGTACCATCTGATTCATCAGATATAAGAACACTAGGACATCATTTTTAGTTATCAAGATCATTTCCCTAAAGTTTATGAAATTGGAATTAGAAGAAACACTTTTTTGAATTTGTTATAGTCTCACCATTGGTCATTATTTGGAAAATTTACACTACATATCTTAATGAAATGAAGTTAAATTTGTCATTCGTGATGTGTTAGCAGATCATTTGATAGAATGATGGGTCATTCCATCTGTCTCAAACAAAAGGATAAAAAAGTTATCAAAAAAATACATAAGTCCATCTATAGTGAGATTAATCATATATAGTTCCTAAAATAGACTTATAATTCATATATCATACTACTTAATATAATAAAACTAATTTCTACTAAACAGGTACTTCCTGTAGGCCAGTGGTAGGCGATAATGGCCAGTCGCACTTCGGTTGTGGGTTCAATTCCCACAGCCTTGTCCGACGTGATGGGCTATCGCCCGTCCGACAGGTTGTCCTTTTTCTAAAACAACATTACTATAGCATCCCATCAATAATATCAAAAATAAGTTCTATCCATAAACAATACTAACTTATATCCAACATAATCCATTCCAATCTTTAGGCTTATCTAAAATACTTCGGTCCAAGCTCATAGTATAAAGAAAATGATTACTTGAAATATCACATAACAGTCACATGAATGCTATCATTTATCCCCCATATATCATAAGATATATCTTGTTGGTAAAATTAGAAACATGTGAATACCTTAATCATGTATTCTCTTGAAAAATGAATACCCATTTAACCTTAGTGAAAACATGAATGCTGTCAAAAGATAACTCTTTTCCACATACCAAAATCCATAAAATTCTATATACTCAAACCATGATACCACTTTGTCCTTATATAAATCATGAGCTCATGAATACTATCAAACATATTATATT
Source organism: Viscum album (assembly GCA_963277665.1). Lineage (NCBI taxonomy): Eukaryota > Viridiplantae > Streptophyta > Magnoliopsida > Santalales > Viscaceae > Viscum > Viscum album. The sequence continues at coordinate 856,272,113 of OY728157.1, read as the reverse complement.
CTCTTTATCCCTTCATTATGTGCATATCTTCTGTTTCCAAAAATATTTCAATCAATTTTCATGGTTACTGATGCCATATTCTTATAGAAAACCACAATGGACCAATACAGAAATATTCTAATAAACCATAAAATTACCTCAACAACATTATTCGTGAATACAAATACATAAACACTTCAATCCATCCTATTTAATCATTGTCCAGGAAAAATTCCTTCCTTGATTTAGAAGTAACTTTTTAGGTCAGGGCATTGAGTTGGGTAATGCCCATGTTCTCCACAAATAAGACATTGAACTTAATAACAGTATATCACTCTATGACCCTTTTCTCCACACAGATAACATATGTCCCTCCATTTGAGGTATTCCTCATGGTTCTTCTTCCCTTCTTTAGAAATCTCAATCTTCCTTTCTTTATGATCCTCAACATGCGATCATGCATAAAACTCTATCTTCCTCTTATTTGCTGAATTGGGCATACCACTAAATTTCACCATGTTAACCATATATCGTGATGACTGATTCGGCATAATCACAATATCATTCTCTCTAGGCATTACTCAATTTTGTTTCTCATAGTCACCAATTTGTCCGTTGGATTCAATGTTTACCGAATTCCTTCTGGTTCCCTCCATTGACTTAAAACACAAAAAGAATTCTGTGAGAGGCAAAAATCATGCTAGGGAAAACAACATAGTAAAGGAGAAGTACCCTCAATATCTAACATATTAGGATAAATTCTATGATCGTTACCGTAGTTCTAGGACTATATCTTATATGTATACTTATCCTTAGGGACATCCCTAGACATACCTTAGAAATATCTCTAGGGATCTCACTAACGTTTTTGGATCCTAGTTTCCAAAGGTTGACTAAACCTTTCCTCTGATACCAACTGTTGAGACCTGAAACATGATGTACATGTACAATACATTACTTTTTCGGAATACTTAGTACATAACAAAAACACACACACAAGGACCGTAATAGTTTAGTGTCTTTGAAAACTCAAAATATAATCTTCTAATAGTGGTGAAAGATCTTCAACATCTCCCATAAAGATCTTACTTTTTTTACCTAAAACCTTTTTTTATTTCCTGGGGAAAAGAAAACATAAAAGGGTGAGCTCAAATGCTCAGTAAGGGTAAACAAAAGAAATATCAATCACATCATATTCATAAGAACATAACATTTTGGAAATCATAACCTGCAAAAGATATCATAATATCATAACATGGGATAAATCATAGTATTGAAATTTAATCCCAATAATCATAAAATAAAACATGAAACTTTGTGGCATACACACATAATCATAGAGAATCATTTCTTATTAGTCAAGACCCATTTACAAGACTATCTTAGTGGACAAAGTCCATTTGTGAACTGAGTTCACTCCTCGTTTCAGTCCTGTTTCACTAAACCGGTTTAACCTGCCGTTCCATCCATGTCTATCTCATGAGACATAAAATCTTTACCCAATTCATTGGAGTGATATATAGGTCCCACCCATCTCATAATGATACCATTCTTATGTTTGCCACAAAATCATTAACCATACATCATAGCATAACCCATGTAATAAAAATGGGAATCTTAAACATCGTGACATCATAAAACAATTCATATAAGATAAATGAACTCCTAAAAATAATTCCATCACAACATAGTCAAATAAATGTAATTATAGGGATAGAAACATAACCCTTTATTATCTTAGATGGAAAATAATTTTGATAAAACACTTGAACTCCATTCTTGAGGAAAATATCCTTTCTACTTCAAAAACATGTTTTCTTTCTTAACATGTCATAAAATTATAAACTAAAAGAATTTGATTGAAAATAAACTTGAAAACTTGTAAAGGAAGCTTCTTGTAAATAATTTTATAAAAATCCATTCATGTTGTATATGTTAAAAAAAACATTCTTCGTACTTTTGTCGGAAAAGTCAAAAAGTACCTCATACGAAAAACGACAAAAGATTCCTTTCATATCTTTTACTAAAAACTCACCGAAGGGTAAAATTGGATTAAAAAAATTTTAGGTGGATGTAAATAATAATACATATTGATGAAACATGGAGGTGGATGATAAAATACACCCCAGTAAATTCTAAAGTATAAAAAATGTCGGATAAAAATGAGATTGTGATATTTCCCTTACCTTAGGTCTGATTTGCTTCGTAAGTGTCTGAACCTCCTGTATAATGATTTAAATAATGTCATTGACTTATTCCAGAATCATACTCAATGTTATGATATCATATATTATTCACTTATGACTTTATATTACCCGTTCTTTTGTAAATTCAATGTTAAAGAGCGTTATGGGTAAAATCGTTTCATTTGTCATCCGTGTTTTAACTTGTAATTATTCATATGATTACTTAGATCATGATTAAATAATTCCAGAATATAAAACATGATTTATATATAATATATATTTATAATATACATATATATAATAGATCAGTAAATGGAATGAAGTACACCGTTCTTGGAGACGGTAGGCCGTACGTACGCATGAACGTTGTTTTCGTTTCCTTATTGAGTTGAATGGAATTAAGTAGATGAAATACATATATATACACATAAATACATTATCATTATTATGTAATATATTTCATGATTACTTATTATATATACATTATAATAATTCATGAATTGTTAACGTGGAGAATGAATCTCATTGCTTCGTGGAAACGGTAGTCCGTACGTACGCACGAGCGATGATATCGTTCTCATGATCGTGGAATTGTATTGTAGTGTATGTATACTATTTCAGAATCAATATCACTTTAAAATAATCATATATTTTTATTATTTAAACCATTATACCCATCCATGTTAGGTGGTGGTGGAAAATAGATTACACCACGGCGTGGAGACGGTATTCCGTAGGTACGCACGCGCGGTGATTTCGTTTTCCGTAGGATGGATAGATGGTGAAATAGGGTTGTTTCATACTTATAATAACATATCAGTATATTAGTGATACTGATGTTATTAATTCATAATGAAACAACTAAATATGAATAAGTGGAAGAAGAAATAAAGTTGAAAGAATCGGTAACGGGCATTACCTCTTCTTTGAAGCACCTCTTTGAGTCCTCCTTTTAGGGCACTAAAATTGGTCTTTGAAGAAGACCAGGACCTCTAGGATGTTTATAGGGAAGTGGAGAGGAGAAATTGGAAGGTTTTGGCCGAGCTTGAAGGATCAAAGTGTTGTGAGGAAGAGAGGGAGGAGGTGCCTTTTATAAGGGAGGAGAGGGGCACCTTTGGAATAACAAAAAATATTATTTTATTATAAAGTCATATTCGCTTTTAAATAGCTCCAAATTGATTTCTTTTGAGGATAAGGTGGGGATGGGTCGAAATCCGCTTATCCAATAGAATTTAGGCAAGTTTAGGTTCCTATTTTAACCTTATCATTTATATTTAACTTTAAGTTAGATAATTTTACTTTTACCGTGTCTTTTTGTGTTCTTACACTATAAGGTTAATAAACTTACTATAAAAAGCCAAAAGAACCCCATTTTGTTTATTATTAATATATATAACCTTATCTAAGTCATTTGGACGAACCTTATATTTTTAGAAATAAAATAACAATTAATAATATAATATTTGTTTTAAAAACGATTTTAAGTCAATTTTGACACTATTTAGTAATTGATTTTTTGTGAAATCATAACAGAATGATTAGTTCGAAAAACGTTAATTAAATAAATACTAACATGTCATATTAACCTAGAAAATTATTGGAATTCATAAAATGTCTAAAATTACATTTATTTGGGTATTTATAACATCAATTATGTCAATATTTCATTAATAAATTAATTACTGGATCATAATTGTGTCATAAATAAATTAAATTATTTAATGTATAAAAATTACAAATTAAATATCATTATGTACGAAATATTTTTATCTTTCTAATGAATATTTATAGTCAAATTTATCTTATGTATAACTCTATATTAAAAATGATTTACTTATTAAACATTGATTTTAACAATTTTAACCCTTCTTTAAATAAATTAATAATAATTGTCCTAATCTAATTAATGTGGACCTAAATGGTAATATATTATTCCTAAGGTTGTTTTTGGTCGAATTACACTTATCCAATAGAATTAGGACATGTGTTAGGGTAGTAATAATATCATTTTTACCCTTAATTACCCAATTTACTTTTAACCGTGGTAAAAAAAAGTAAAAAGTTACTATTTACCAAAAATTATTTTCATCTCATTGAACCACATTTTAATTACTTACATCCATCGTGTCTCTCATATTTTTGAAATTCCACTCATAGAAGCGGTAAAATTATGTTTTATGAAAAATTCATTTTTTTAACTACCACTTAGTGGTTTCACTATTCATCAAAAAAGGAAAGTTTCCAGAAAAAATACAAAATATTAGGCCTAAGCTATATTTGATATTATGAAATAAAAAATGATGTCTATTTTACCAAATTAAATTCATATCAGTTGCATTAATTAATTTAAAAATTAATTTCCGTCGTCAAAACAAATAGCGTGTTCTTAAGAGATAGTAACTATCAAAAGATTGACACTTGTTTATGTCTGGTTTAAATGTGAAATTACATCCAATGACCAATATTGTATTAAATTGTAAAAATATATTATAAATATACTTTAAAACCAATAAAATTAGTAATTTATCACTATTAATTATTTCGATTAAATAGGTTTTTTTAATTAAAATTTAGTAATTTTCACTATTCATCAAAAAATGAAAGTTATCCGAAAAGTACCAAAATTTCACCTTAAGCTAATTTCGATATTACGAATCCAAAAATGAAGTCCATTTTGAAAAATAAAATTTACAAAAATTCAAAAATTGGTTATTACTATTCATAACACCTAGTTTTAATAATATATTAATAGCATATCGTTGTTTAGTGAAACTCGGTATTGCGTACTACACACGCTATCGAGGAAGGTCGCAATTGCGTGTAATGCAAGGAAAGTCAAGGATGCGTGTTGTGAAAGATCCTTTTGGTGTAGCGTACAACACAAGACATTAATGAAATTAAAAAGAATATTTTTCATAAAATCTCAGGGTGTTACAGTAGAACCATTCCTGGGTAGCTTTCTCCCCGTAACCAACTTCATCTTATAGACAATTTAGTCTTAAAAAATAATTTAGAGCCCTCAGAAAGAATTGGTGATCTTCATTCAGTCGGCATGCTACCCACACGTAAGGGAACTAACTCGCCAACTAAAGGCATCTTCTCCTTTATAGAAAGAAGCTTAATTCCTTGTTAGACATAGAAACACTACAAGAGATCCTGGATTTATAGAATGTCATGGGACATACCCAACATGTCTACATCATAACATATTCATGGAATAAAACTTTCGGGCTGATGTTTTCCACCATCTATACTCCAACTATCTCTGCTGGCCTAGTATCCAATGTATTCTAAACCCACCAATGCTATATCCATAAATCCTTCATAGCCTTTGGAATTGAAATAATTCTTCATAGTCCCTTTGTTTGACTATGCATACATGACCATGGATCTTACATATGCGCCCACTACAATCAACAAAATGTTTTACTTTGAAAAAGGTCATTTCAATACTCAAGATCCATTACAACACCATGACCTAACCCATCACCTCAATGTGCTTTAGGTCATTCGGGAAATGTCTCCACCATATTCCATGATCATTTATTATGTCCAAACTAAAACATTTAATCTAGCACAATGTTAGGCCTATGCAAGAATACCCACAACTAATGAAATATTTGGTCTGATATAAAATACCATAAAATATATAAATTTTTGTTCGGAGTTAAAAGAACCTAAACTAATGAAATATTATATCAGAGATAAAAAACCCTAATCTAAAGCAATATTAGGTCCATGATAAAAGACCCTAAACTATTTCAATACTAGGTCCAAGATAAAATAACCAAATCTAATGAAATATTATGTTTGAGCTAAATACCCAAAACAAAATCAGTATTAGTTCCTAGATAAAAGAACCTAAACTAATGAAAGATAAATTCCGAGTAAAAGAACCAAACCAATGAATGGTAATGACTCAATATGATAAATCTTGAAAGGTCCACAATATGACTTTGAATATCAAGCTATGCTCCCCAAGTCTATCATCATTAGTAAGATAATAACCAATCTCTCTCTAGGACACATACCCTACTCAAATGATCCCTCTGATGATCATGTTCTTATAAGATAGTCGAAATAGATTAACAAAATGGAATATCATGTTAGTGGGTAGCCACAAATGTCTCAAGAAGGGAACCATTCATAAGTTCAATACTCAATTACATGAATTCGAGTTCATTCCATATAAAACAAGTAAAAGTTATTAATGAGGAATTCCAAAATTATGTAGTATCAAGATATCAAAAACACCATGAGGTAATGAAAATTGGATGATATTGTAATAAGTTAAAAAAACACATCCATTCATTGTATGAAAAAGGATGTACGAATCTATACATTCCAGAGTCTCTCTGAGGAATAAAAAAATTATTTGCAATACAGGAGGTGGGTCGTGACAAGATATTATCAGTAGCATTGGCATGATCAGTGAGGGTCTGGTGAGTGTCATAAATAGAGCATCGGAGTGTTGTTCTACCTAATTCTTTTGATATTTCATTAAGAAAGAGAAATTAGACTAGAGTTGTTAACTATTAAACACTCCCATGAGAATTGGACAATGAGGTTGATGATGAAAAATGGTTTTAATACAAATTATCAAACATCCTCTCATATATCCATACATGAACCATCTAAGAATCCAACTATTCTTTCAATTCAGACAATAGATAATGACCTTGATACAATGCCTCCATCATCTCCCATGTTTTGATAGAAAAATAAACTTCATTCAAAAAATAAAAATGGTCCCATTCATTAATTTCTAAGCCTCTTGGAGTCAAGATGTTCTAATGTATAATTTCATATAATGGATGTTGATCAATGGTGTTTTCTCCTATCTCGTGAAATAACCAGTGAGGGTGGTACCCTTGGTTGTAGAAAATTTCCAAGGGGTCTTGTTAATCAAGTTTACAATGTGTTCGAAGATAATTTTATAAAATGATTTAGACATGGAATCCAATGAAGATAGTGTAGTGGGAGGATGAGTAACTAGTAAAATCAATGTTTAAATGGGATAGGAATCCCCATATGTCTCACTCTCAATAAGAGTATCACCCATAACCTATTCTATATGACAAATATCCTCAAAAGAGTTACAAACGCTATTGTAATGACTGTCATTAGAGAAAATTATCGTCCATTTATACCCAACCTAAGTATCTAATCTACCCCCATTGGAAAGAGCATCATCATTAATGGTTCTTTGTTTTTAATTGTTTCGTGTGCAGTGTCCAAAACCTAAATAAAAAATAATTGGCTCTCATATCCAATATAATCCAACCAAAGAACCCACTTCTCTTCACTCAAAATCCATGGAGAACATCTCTACCCTGTACTAACATCCATATAATCCCCCAAGTATCCCATATCAATCAATAATCCCTTATTTATGATTTTTATGTCTCATACTCAAGTAAGAAATCTTCTAACTTCTTCTTTTATCAAGCATTCATATCATGTTATTCAATTTAATTTCTTTTATTACTGTGTATGGATATGTTATTAAATATCATCCATAATTTCCATTAGATGTATACCATATGAGATCCCATTTAACTTTCATTTATCTCTCTTATGAACCCTTATATACACCTGTTACCATGCCGAATTTTTGTATGGGATCCTCACTTTCCTTTATTTCTCATTTTTTTCCATGATTCCTTATAGTATTATACCCTATTATTTTAAATTAAAAATATTGGTTAGTGATTTCTAACCTCCCCCATAATTACCTCTGTATGTTTTAATGATGTGATACACCTTTCTCTCTCATTAATCCCTTCCATGTACTCTCATTACCATGTCGAAATTTTGTAAGAGTCATTCCATTTCTCCCTATTCTTCATGTTTCATTATTATGTTACACCTTCAATTTCAAAATTACTTATGTTAGTAAATGTATTTATATGACCCCCTTAATTTAAAGTTTATTTATATTTTATGATATTCTCTTTTATCTATAATAAACCATTTTTATGAATTTTTATGATGTAGTTATGCTGCCGAAATTTCATTGTGATTTTCCATGCCAAAAATATCATGTAGTGAATACCATTCCCATTTCTCAATCAAGGGTATTCATATTTATTCACATATTCTTGTTGATTATATTCATTCATTCATGTTTTATAATGTAATTTATCAAGGAATAAATTATGATTTTGAATGAATCCATGTTATACGATCTATGAGGACCACTTAAGCATGAGGTAAAATGATTATGAAGGGTGCACCCTGATAGCGCTCCAATTCATTGGGTGTTGTTTAGTATAATGATATTCCATTTGAAATGTGGGTTTACTCATGATAATTCATATTCAATGAGATTTTACTCATGTTAATCCTTGTGCAAGGAGCCTTGTATAATGATAATATCATGTTGTATGTTGTTTCTACATTTCAATGTAATGATAATCATGAAATATCATGTCTTTATGTTAATTTTCCTCATGTGCTCAATTGATATACCTATTGACTAACATGTTTTTTATTCTTCATTTTATGCCCTTTTTACACCCTTACTAGGATTTTTATCTCACCCATTTCTAATGTATGTCCTCAGGTTATCCAATGCAATGCTAAGTATGAAAGAATGTTGTGGTCATGAAAAATTTATTTTCAATAAGGAAGTTGTATTTTATGTCTTAAAATGTCATGTAATGTTCTTAAGCCCCAATTATACTATAACTATTTATATTTTTGGTATTATTAAGTTCAATTGTATGTAATAAATTTTATTTAAATACTAAATATCGAGAAGGGTTGTTATATTTTTTATCATAGGATAGGTTTATTAATTTTTGGGATTATGGTTCTAAATCTATAGTAAAAGCCTTGATGATAAGACTGAGTATAAGAATAGAATACCAATATTTATGTTGGTATGTATTATGTGTTTTATCATGAAAATATATCAATATTGGATACGAACAAGTAGAGTTGGATCTGGCATAGATGTATCCTGAGGTAAAACCCAAAACACTGCATTGAGAAAGACTCACACGGGAACTGGTGCATGACAAGGGTCCTTTCTTAACTCTTTGTTCGACAATCCCAGGGGATATTATTTGGTAATATCATAAGATTATTATAGACCATTATTAAGGTAGAAAAAAATGACCTTAAAATATGCTAGGAAATATCTCATGGTTAACATAGATCAAAGCATATAAATTTATATGTTAAGAAGATAAATCTAATTTATAAGTTAGAATTTTTTTCATTGGATTCCCCTTTATGTGTTCATTATATTAATAATCGAAATCCCTATTTCTATATTTGATAAATTAGAACCAGAATCAACAAGTGAGAATACATATTTCTATGCATTCTTTTATATCCTGAATGTTTAGTAGAACAATCCAAACACCACCAAAAATCATAAAAATGGAGATGTTGGTGAGAATGGAAATTGAGGAAATTATTTCATACCAGGAATATAACTAATCTCCAATCATAATTTTTGGATTTAACTTCATGGTGGACCTCTTCAAACTACCTCTGGTAGAATTTTATACAATTGCTTCCATATATTGTCTTTCCCTATATCGCGAAAAGATAAATCACTATGAGAGGGAAATCACTCTCCATATGGTATAACAACCCCATGAATCTATAAAAGATCTAGGAGTTAGATGAATATTTTTTAGATCCATCATATCAAGAATTGATATTACTAAAAAATGAGCATGATGATCATTCTCAGATGATTGAGTCTATGGAAGGAACCATCCTAAAGGAAATGCTTGTTGTGAGGGAATTTGCTTATGTGTTTCCTGAGAAATTGGTTACTCTTTCTCTTAAAAGACATGTTGAATTATTTACTGATATTATACCTAGGGTGTTTCCAATATCCAAGAATCATTATTGAATGTCTATTATAGAGATTGATGAGCTAAAGAAACAACTACAAGAGAATATGTATAAAGGGTTTATATTCCCAAGTGCATCAACATGGGTTGTACCAGTCCTCTTCATCAAGAAGAAGGAAGGGTCATATAACCTTTTCATTGATTATCATGATCTCAAAAAAATCAAGATAAAGAACATGTATTCATTTCCACTAATTGATGACTTGTACGATCTACTATGTGGAGATCAATATCTTTCTAAGGAGGATTTGTGGTCAGGATATTACCAAGTAATGGTGAATAAGGAGGACGTCCCCAAGACCGATTTTCGTACATTGTAAGGGCACTATGAATTCAAAGTAATTCCTTTTGGACTCACAAACTATCTATTAATCATAATAGACATTATTAATAGATTATTTAGAATTTATCTAAACAAATTTTTGGTAGTATTTCTAGACATTATTCTAAAATACTCAATAAAAAATGTGGATCATGAGGAGCATATAAGCACTATAAAAGAGATCATTCGAAAAGAGAATATATATGAAAATTACATCAATGTGTGAGTTCTAGTTGAAGGAAGTCTCAATAATTGGACATATCATCACAAGCATTGTTTATCTACGGATCCCTCTAAGAAAAATACATTTTTGGGATGGTCTAGGCCAACATCTATAAAGTATATTTTTAGATTCCATAGTTTTAATGGTTATTATAACCGATTTGTGAGAAATTTATCACAAATGTAAAACCCCCTTACAAAGATAAATTGGATCTGAGTCATAATTTCATGGAATGATTAATGTGAAAAAAGTTGTTTGGAGTTGAAAAGGAGGATCATCACTACGACCGTTCTCACACTACCCAGAAGTGGATAACAATTCACGGTATTCAGTGATGCATCAATGAAGGGCATGTGATCTCTATTTATGCAGAAGGACAAAGACATTGCCTATGGTTCTATGAAATAGAATTTTCATGAGGAGAACTATCCAACACATGATCTGGGTTGGCTGTAGTTATATTTACTATGAAAATATGGCAATATTACTTCTTTTGGGAAATGTGCTAAATATATACAAATCTCAAAAACCTCTAATATATATTCACATATAAATAGTTGAATATGCACAAAATAAGGTGCTTATAGTTGATCAATGACTATGATTGTTCAATTCACTACTAACCAAGGAAGGAATATAATGTGGATGATGCTCTAAGTATAAAGGATCTAACAACACTTTCATTAATGAGAATAAAAAATTATCCAATAATCATAGTTTTTATGTATATGGGGATGAGAAACATAAATAATATAACACCATAAATATTATAAAAAATTATTTCTCAAACATATCTTTTGGAAAAATTAAACGATGCTCAAAAGGATTATGTGAGAATTCAGAAGAAAGTGGAAACTATTGTAAAAGAGAAATACAACAACCCTAACCTTTATTTCAAACGTAAACATGATTTATTAAATAAAAATTAAATTAAGAAAAATTTGAAGATATATATGTATATTTTCTTGGGAATTTGTGAACATTACATAACAACTTAGAACATAAAACATAACATCTTTACTGAAAACATATTTTACATGACCACAATATTCCCTCATATTAAGCATAACATGAGATAACATGAGGACATTCATAAAATTATGGCGATATCTAAAGCCTAATAAGGGGCAAAAAAAGCCATGAAATGAAAAATATAGTTCATTTTAGGAAATAGGCATATTAATGGAGAATAAGAGAAACATGAACATAAAGGCATAATATGTCATAACTATCATAACATGGAAATGTGGCTATAACATTTAACATGATATTAAAATGAGACAAGGATTATTTTACATGGATCACGAGTAAACCCTCATGTCGCTTTCATTAGCATGAGTAAACCTTCATTTCACTTGATGTATCATGATACTAATGTTTACCAAATGCATTTGAGTGCTATTAGGGAACTCCCTTTATAAACCTTTCATTTCATGCATAAGTGTGCGACTTGGATCATACAACATGAATTCATTAAACTTCATAATTTATTCGACAAATATGATATGTTGAATACACAAATTTAAGTCATCAATAAACTAGAAAACGTTTATAACGGTTAATACCCTTGATAGAGAAATGAGTATGGTATTCACTTACATGATGATTTGGCATGAGAAATTTTGGTGTAACTTCGGCAACATAATGACATCAAATAGAAATCCTAAAATGGGTTGATGAATAAAAAGGGGATATATCATCACTTATCCAAGAAATAGAATGTAAGGGGGTCATGTGACATAATATTTAGACATATGTAAAGGATTTTATATGCATAATATAAAAGAATTTCTTGAATGTAAATGAGAAGAAATTCCTTACGGAAATTATGCATGGTAATGGGATTTCATTGGAGGCATTAATAAGAGATAAATAGGTCTATAATGATTCCAAATAAGGAGGTACGTATAGGGGAGGTGTGAAATCCTACCCCAAAATTTTTAATTAAAAATAAAATGTTATGACAACATAAAGAAATTTGGAAAAAAATGAGAAATGAAGAAATACATTACATTGATGTGTGATCCCAATGGCTTGGGAGAGGCTTGAGAAGAGATTCCTGGGAGCTTGGGGAAGAATGGGAGAATTATAGAGTGATGAGGGCAGTTTTTGGTCTAGATCCAATGGTTTTGAGTGAGGAGGAATGGTATATTGAGTGGGATTATATAGGAAAAGAGAGTTAATTCTGTATTATTTTGGTTTTGGACACAATACATTAAACTAATCAAAAACACAAACTATCCCATGGTTTATGACCATGGGTTTTTCAAATGAGGAAATGAAAACAATTTTTTATAAGGCTAGTGGAAGAAATTATTAAAATATTAGGCTTGATTAGGTGGAGGTGAGTCATTCTATCATGGAAAATATTTAAAAATGTTAAAATAGTTTATAAGTATAAGAGGGTCCACTAAGGAATTGTAAAATTAATAAAACAAAACTAAAATAAAATAAGTTAAAAGTGAAAAAATAAATTGTCTGAATAACCTTTTTATTGTATTTTCTTACATCACTATTTAGACATTATGATGTTATACAACAGATTATATATTTAAACATTATTTAATTTTTACCCAAAAATTTGACTATCTCAAAAAATGATGAAAAATTCATAGTTGGAAAATTTTGATATCTTGAATCCAAAAATAATATTAAGTTTCTCTAAATAATATTTTAAATATGTTAATTTTTACATTTAAAATAAAAACTGGCATTTATTGAAAAGTCACGTGTTTTGACAAAAAAAACATTAAAACCTTAATAAAATTTACAATTTTATTTATAAAAATTATATGAAAATATATATTTAATTAAAATTTATTTAGTAACAATATTTTATTAAAATATTATTTATTTATAGAATCCATTAATTCATTAAAATGGATTTCTTAATTGAATATCAATTAAAAATACTACTTGTGCATTAAAACTATTTACAAAGTAACAATAATAAACTAAATGTATATTAATTATTATATAAACAAATTACCATAATAATAGTGATAGGTTATTTTTACATACCCCTTATAACACACACATAAGACCTTATGGTAATGTGTTTTATGGTGACAGACTCTTGGGGTGGCTCAGAGAACATCAGAAAGCTGGTAATATCTATTAACTTCCACTTCTCCCATAAGTGGTTTTGTTCATGATTAATGTATTGAAGCTTAGCATTGGTTTTGTGAAGAGAGATTCCCAATGATTCTACCACCATTTTGAGGTCCAGCAAATAGGATTCTTATAGAGAAATTCTAGTGGATGATTCCATCGCTTCCTTTGTCTTGGTAAATTGGATTTGTTAAAGCACTATATTTATACTAATCATGTAGTCACTATTAAATGAATATATTTTCAAAGGTAAAAATTAATAATGGTATTTTAAAATCATAAAAAAAAGGATGTGAAGATGTCTTATATACCCTTTTTACATAATAAGACATTTAATCATATCAAGAGGAATTTTCATTAATAAAAGCTTGGGTTGTTTCAATATTCCCCCCTTATGAATTTTCACCCTAGAAATTTTCATTTCCCAAACTAAAATAGATGAGGATAACTCTTATTTATCACTTCTTATGATACCTATATTTGTTCTTCAAACTTTTCATTTCTCCACAACAACATGATGAGGTGAATTGTCTTATTTCAAAGAACTGTCTCCCCATGATCTAAGATCTTTACTGGATTATCTTCATAGGATATGTCATTATCCAATGGCACCACCTATGGACTGAGTACATGTGATGGGTTAGGTATGTACTTCCTAAAGACTGATACATGGAATATATATTGTTCTTTAGATAGGTTTGGTGTGAGTGTTAGTTGACATTCCACTGCTCTAATGTGATCAAGAATCTCAAAAGGGACAATGTACTTTGGAATAAGCTTTCCCTTATTCCCCAATCTCATAAATCACTTCTACAGTTATATGTTGAGGAATACCATGTCTCCAGCATCATAATCTAGGTCTCATCGATGATTATTATCATCACTCATTTTTTTTGACTCTGAGTAGCTTTAATATGCCTTTGAATGGACTTAACCTTCTCCACCATTTCGTTGAACATTTCTAGACCTAGTAGTTTTCTCTCCCCAAATTCATCACAACATCCCAGTGTTCTCCACGTCTCCCCATAAAGGCCTTCAAATGGAACCATTTTGATTCTTGAGTAGAAGATGTTGTTGTAAGGGAACTTAACCAAGGGATGATGTTGATCCCATCCTACATTTAAGTATATTGAGAATTCTCTCCAAATGTCTTCAAGTGTTTGGATAGTCTTCTTAGATTGGCACCCAGTTTGAGGATGATAAGCCATACTATCATTTAGGTTACTATTCAGAGTGTATTAGAGGTTGTTCCAGAATGTAGAGGTGAATCCTGGATCTCAATCAGAAACAATCGATTGTGGTAATCCATTTATCATTACCACTTATCTCATGTATATCCGTTCCAGTTGATCAAAGGATTAATCCTCTAAAATTACAATGAATTGAGAAGTGTTTGTAAGATGATCCACAATAACCCAGATAGAATTATTTCCTTTGGATGTCTGGTGACAATGTACATGGTGATGTTTTACCATTCCCATATTTTTATGATCAATGGTTGCAACATCCCCTTAGACTTACACCTCTCAGCTTTCACTTGCTACCATACTAATAACATTAATGTATACTCAGTGATCTCTTAATTCATGTTATCCCACCAATAAATCTCTCAGAGATCTCGATACATCTTTTAGTTTCCATGGTGAATGGGGAATTTTGAGCTATGTGCATCATCCCAATGTTAATTCTTTAACTCCAAATTTTTTGGAACACAAAGTCTTGATCCAGGTCACACAATTATTTACTCATTAACATTTAACACTAAGAATTTCCCTTTTTATATAGTTTCCAATTTCAATAGAATTCCCACATCATCCTTTTCAGAATCCATTTAGCTTTCCAAAAGAGATGCTTGAGAAATCATTTGTAAAAGGATTTATGATGCTCCCTTCTCTATGATTTCCATGTCAATCATTCTTAAATCTATGAAGATTCGATCTTTTACAAATCTCCTCAATGATAGAATCATGAGGTCCTTTTCACATAGATCATCTGTCGCCCTGTTCGCTTTCCCATGGTGGTAATGGATTAAGCAGTCATAGGCTTTGATTATCTCTAACCATAATTGTTGGTGAAAATTCAGATATTCTTATGTGAATATATACTTGAGAATTTTATTATCTTTATATACTTCACACATCTCCCAAAAGAGAAAATGTCAACAAATTTTTAAATAAAATATTACTACAGCCAGCTCTAGATCGAGTGTTGGATTGTTTTTCCCATTAACATTAAATTTCCATGAAGCATGGTAAATTAATTTGTCATTTTTCATTAACAAACAACCAATGAACATCTTTTAATCATCAAAAAATACCACCAAAAGTTCCCCATTTATGGGTAGTGTGAGCATGAGTGCAACGATATGCCTCATTATCAACTCCTTGAAGCTGTCTTCACATTCTCCATTCAAAGAAAACGTGACTCCCATTCAAGTTATAATGGTAAGAGGGTTTGAAAATCATGATAAATTTCTCAAAAACCAAAAATAATATCCATCTAACCTCAGGATGATATGGATATTCATCACTGATTTTTTCCTTGGCCATCCCTTAATTGTAGCTGTCTTGGATGGATCCACATATATACCATTTCCTGTGATTATATGAACCTAGATTGATAGATCCTTCAACCATAACTCACATTTTTTGTACTTTTCATAGAGATTATCCTTTCTAAAGGTCCCTAGTACATTTCTTGGATGGTCCTCATGCTGCTCCTCAGTTTTGGAGTATATTATAAAATCAACAATAAAGACTACCAAAATATTTTCATGACAATATCTAAATACTCAATTAATCAACTCCATGATGATTTATGGAGAATTAGTGATTCCAAAAGACATTAAAATTAATTCATAATTCCCCTACCTTGTACGAAAAGCAGTCTTTGGGATATCCTCCTTCTTCCCCCTTACTTGGTAATATCGTGACCCCAGATCCACCTTGGAGAAGTAGTGTTCTCCACATACCTGATAAAAAAATTCATCAATTAGTGGCATAGGATTCTTGTTCTTTATCATGATT
The DNA here is from genome assembly GCA_963277665.1 of Viscum album. NCBI lineage: Eukaryota > Viridiplantae > Streptophyta > Magnoliopsida > Santalales > Viscaceae > Viscum > Viscum album. The sequence goes on along the minus strand of OY728157.1, from coordinate 856,255,392 downwards.
TTTTGAGCTCATGATAATCAATACAATGTCACATTTAACCATTCTTCTTCTTGATGAATAGAACTGGTGCATCCCATCTTGATGCACAAGGGCATTTAAACAATTTATACGGATTCTCCTATAGTTGTTTCTGTATATCTTCAAGATCCATAAAATCAAGTCAATATAGAGTCTTGGATATTGTAAAATCCCTACCTATAAGATTAATCGATAATTCAACATATTTTCTAAGAGGAATACAAGTAAATTGCTCAAGAAACAATATAGTGAATTCCCTCAGAATAGGCATGTCTTCAAGGATGGTTGCTTCCATAGACTGAATCATCTATGGAAGATACATGTGCTCATTGGGAAGTAATATCCATGAATGGGATTATGGTGATAAATAATATTCATCCTCATCCTTGAACTTGTACAGAATCCAGGTTCGATTCTCTATATGGAGAGTGATCTCCCTCTCACCTAAATTTATGATGGCTATATATAGGGTAAGATAATCCATTCAAATAATTTAATAAAATTATACTAGAGGTAGTATGAAGAGTTTATATGGGAAGTTAAATCCAGAAATTTTAATAGGGGAGGTGTTATATTCATTGGTTCAAGTGATTTCCCCATTTTTCATTCTCAATGACATCTTTAGTTCCAAGATTTGTGGTGGTGTAGGGATTTTTCTACTAAGCATTCTAGATATAAATGAATGCGTAGAACCAAAATAAAAAATTATGTTCTCTATTCTTAAATGAATAACTAGATTACCTATCACCACTTTATTGTTGTGGATTTCTTCAGTGGTAGTGATGGAAAAAGCTCACCCTTGCTGTATTTGAGGTTATTGGTTGCCTCTGAAAACCCTTGTCTTAGTGAACTGTTTTTTAAAGTAATCAGGAACTATGCATTTGAAGAAATGAACAATGTATTGAGTTTTAATGGAGAATTCCACTTTTTTATCGCAGTATAGTTTTTTTATTATAGAAATTTTATTGATAGGTTCACTTATCTTCCACACCTAAAAAATTTCCTCATCTCCTTCAAGAAATTTCTAGTGTTCTTATTTCAGCACATTTGGAAATTGGGGTTCTGGAATTCTTAGCACCGTTGAATTAATCCATCAAACATCCAGAATTAATGTCATCTTTAATCTTATTATCCCCATGATACCCTCTAGATTCATCGATCTCTATTTCAACATTAAGGGAGCATCTTACAATTTACTCATAGCTCTCTATGTCACAGATCGCAAGGTAATTCTATAGGCTAGGTTTTAGACTTCCAAAAAAGTGGTCAACTATGCATTATGGGGAAAACAAATGTCGGAGGCAAATCATGCAAGTATTCTGATGTTTTCTTTGTATGGTCCAATGTAATGGTCGACTTTTTTGCCTAAGGGCAAGGAAGTCCCGCTCCATCTTATGTCAGAGGGTGCGAGGATAATATTTATTGAAAAACATTTTCAGGAAACCTTCCATTAAAAAACCTCGATCTCCTCCTTAGGTTTCATATTTTTGATAAATGTCAACCATTGATCAGCTTCACCCTCTAATATGGATGATCTTATCAACCGTGTTTATCCACTGATAAACGATTGAGGGATCTGATGATCCATTAAAAGTAGGAAGCCTTTGTCTCATGAAGCTCCCGATTGCGACTTGTTCTTTCTTGGAGGGGTGGGGGGTTAACATTACTCTTGACCCATGTTTATACTTAAACATTGAGTTAACTTGTAGATTATCATGATAATGTTTGAAATTCTCGCTCCCTTAGGATTGACAATATCATTAGAATAGTCATCACATTGATCTTTGCATTAGTTGTTAGCCTAGGTCCTCCTATAACTAGCAATTGGATAGAATAAAATTAATGTTAGGGGTAACACATAATGGGGAATCTAATTACCAAAAGGATTACTTATAAATTACATTTATTTTATTAACTTATCAATTTTATCCATGATCTACTTTCCAACATATATCCTTAGGAGAAAGTTTTTTAATTCCATTAATAATGGTTCATAATAATCTTGTGAATTTACCTAAGAATATCCACTGGGAGTATCGTAACCAAAATTGTAGCAAGTCCGGTTGTCATGCACCAGTTCTCATTCGAGTCCTTATCAAAGTGGTGTTTTCAGGTTTTACCCCAATATACATCTATGCTAGAGCTACCTTTACCATCTTGTATCTACACAATGATGTATTTTTTTGTTAAACCACTTACTCAATACTGAAAAAAAAATTAGGGATGTTTTCATTATACGTAGTCTTATCCCTAAGGATTTTGCTAGGGGTTTCTAATCCCAATCCATAAAATAACTAAACACATACTCTAATACCAACTATAAAAACCCTTCCCATTATTACACACATAAACAAGATTTATTTCAAAAAATTTCACTTATGAAAACTCTGAGGATCAATAGGTCTAGTGTCAGGGGAAATTAGGAGAATTACATAAAAACATAAACCATAAAACACAACATCTTTATTGAAATCATCATTTACATGACCAAAATATAACCTCACACATAGAATATCATGGGGTAACATGAGGAAATTCATAAGAAATTGGTGAGATATAATGCCCAATAAGGCAGTAAACAAATAATAACATGAATAATACAATACATGTTAGGCAATAGGCATATCAATGGAGAATAAGAGATATATGATCATAAATGCATGGTATAACATGATTATAATAACATCGAAAGGTGGAAACAAAATTTAACATGATATTACCTAGAGTAAAACCTAATTGCACATGAAGTATCATGATACTAATATTCACCCAATGCATTTGATGGTAATCAGGGCACACCCTTTTTAAACATATCATTTCATGCATACGTGTGCTACATGGATCATACACCATGAATTCATTAAACATCCAAATTTATTCCATGAATAAGAGATGTGGAATACATAAATTCAAGTCTTAAATAAAAATTTTCATGTTCATAAAGGTGAATATTGTTGATAGAGAAATGGTTATGGTATTCACTTACATGATGATTTGGCATGGGAACTTTTTTGTGTAACATCGGTAGCATAATGACGTCAAATAGTAATTGTAAAATGGGTCGATGAGATAGAATGGGGTATCTCATCAATTATACATTAACTAGAGAGTAAGGAGGTTGTGAAACATAATATCTCAACATATTTACTGGAATTTAGATTTATAATATAAAATAATTTCTTGAATGTAGATGAGAAGAGAGAAATTTCTTATGGAATTTCGGTATTGTAACAGTTGTTCATGGGTGGAATTAATGAGAGGGAAAGAGGTATATCACCATTAAAACATAAAGAGGTATTTATTTTTATGGTTTTAAATCATACCCAATCATTTTTAATTTAAAATAAAATGGTATAATAATATAAATAAATTTGGACAAAAATGATAACTGAAGAAATCCTTAAATTGGAAGTGTGATCCCAAAGGCTTGGAAGAGGCTTGAGAGGGGATACTTGGGAGCTTGGGAATACTTGGGAGGATTATAGAGATATGGGGACAGAGGCTGGTCAAGCTAAAAATGGTTTTAGTGTTGAAGAATGAGAGATTGGGTGGCTTTATATAGGAAAAGAGAGGGAATTCTTTATTATTTTGGTTATGGACAATACACATTAAAATAATAAATTCCAAAAACCATCCCACAGTTCTTGACCTTGGAATATGCCAATGTGGGGTAAAAAAAATATTTTATACAGAAAATGGACGAAAATATTAAAATATTAGGCTTTCTTATGTGGAGGTGAGTCACACTATCAAGGAAAACTTTTTAAAAGGTTAAAATAGTTTACACATCTTAGAGGGTCTACTATGGATTGTAAAATTAATCAATCAAATATAAAATCACATTATATTGAATGTTAAAAATATATTTGAGAATATTCATTTTATATTATTCTATTACATCATTCACTACTAGAAAAGGGGGCAGTGGAGCCCCCCAGACTCGGGCGACCGCCATTGGCGGTCGCTATAGCTTACCATTAGCGACCACCAATGGCGGTCGCTAACCTGCATAAAAAAAATTCGGGGGGTTTCTGCCCCCCCCCCCCCCCCCCCCCGCGCCCTCGATCTCGCTCCGCCCTAACCCCCTCCCTCCCTCGCCGCTCTCCCTCGCCTCCCTCCCCTCCCCCGCCGCCCGGCCTCCCCCGCCGCCCGGCCTCCCCCGCCGCCCGGCCTCCCCCGCCGCCCGGCCTCCCCCGCCGCCCGGCCTCCCCCGCCGCTCGCCCTCCCCCGCCGCCCGGCCTCCCCCGCCGCCTGCCCTCCCCCGCCGCCTGGCATCCGGCCGCCGCCCTCGGGCCTCTGGCCGCCTCCCTCCGGCCTCCGGCCGCCGCCCTCCGGCCTCTCGGCCCTCCCCCCCCCACCCCGGACGGCACCCGCACCCCGGACAGCCCCCGGCGCGCACTCCGGACCTCCCCCCGCACCCCGGACGCCTCCCCGCACCCCGGACGCCCCCCCCCCCCCCCGCGCACTCCGGACCAGCCCCCGCACCCCGGACGCCTCCCCGCACCCCGGACACCCCCCCCCCCCCGCACTCGGACACCCCCCCTCTGAACCCGGACAGCCCCCCGCACCCTGGACAGGCCCCCCGCACCCCGGACACCCCACCCCGCACCCCCGACAGCCCCCCCGCACCCCAGACAGCCCCCCCTCCCCCGCACCCCGGACACCCCCGCACCCCGAACACCCCTGCCCGCACCCCTGACAGGCCCCCGACACCCCGGACACCCCTCCCCGCACCTCGGACAGCCCCCCCCCCCCCCCGACCCCGGACACCCCCCCCCCCTCGCTGCCCGTCCCCCATCCCCTCACCGCCTCCTCTCCTCCAGCTCCCCGCCGCCGCCGCCGCCCGTCCCCTCCCTTGCCGCACCGCCTTTGGCTCCGGCTCCCCTTCGCTGCCTCCTCTCCCTCGCAGCACCGCCTTCGGCTCCCCTCCCTTTCAGGTTTGTAGCTCAATCAGGTAACATGAGCTTTCAGTTACATTATTATTTTATCAATGGTTCATAAACAAATGGTTAATATTTATTTTGAATATAGTTGATTTGAAAAATGTAAATGTAATAAGTATTGTGTAAATGTTTGTTATACAGATATTATTATGGATAAGAGTTGGATTGATCTTCCAAATCGAACGTCTAGAGAATATTTCAATGGCATTATGCAGTTTATTGACTTCACGAGAGGATTTGAAAGTGACTATATCAGTTGTCCATGTAGAAAATGTGCTAACAGATATCAATTCACACGAGATACTGTGAGGGAGCACCTTTTCTTTAATGGATTTCTAAAAAATTATAAGAGTTGGACTCGTCATGGAGAAGAATATGTTCGTTGTCAAAATACAGATGCAGCTCAGATGGATGTTGATGCAAGGATGACTGATCCAATGCATGAAATGCTTACTGAAATGGTACGTGGGTTTGATCCTGAAGGCATTGACATCCAGAATCTTGAGACCGGTGAGATAAATCTTCGCTCTGGTGCAGATCGTGATTCGAGGAGGTTTTATGATGTACTTGATGATGCGAAAACAGAATTATATCCTGGATGTACTTCTTACAATAAACTGTCGTTTATCGTGGAGTTGTTGCATTTGAAGACTTTGAATAATTGGTCAGACACATCATTCGACATGCTTTTGGTTTTATTGAAAAAAGTTCTTCCTGTCGACCCTAAGATTCCTGAGTCGTATTACTATGCTCGTATGTTGACAGAGAACTTAGGTTTTACATATGAGACTATAGATGCATGTGCAAACAACTGTATGTTGTTTAGAAATGAAACTGCTCATTTGGATATCTGTACGGTTTGTGGCGCTTCCATGTGGAAAGAGAACAGGGGAAATAAGACTCATCAAATTCAGATTGCGGTACAGGGGAAACCTATTGCCGTAAAGCAAATGCGTTACTTTCCCCTTAAACCGAGGTTGAAAAGATTTTTTATGTCATCTAATGTTTCTAATTTAATGAGATGGCATGCAGAAAGAGTTCATGAATGTGACATGTTAACCCACCCGGAAGACTCTCATGCATGGAAGGATTTTGATAAGAGACATCCCGACTTTGCTAAAGATGTTCGTAATGTCCGATTGGGATTGGCAGTAGATGGTTTCAATCCATTCAAGTCTATGGTTGGTGCAACTCATAGCACATGGCCCGTGGTGTTGGTTCCATATAATCTTCCTTCGTGGCTTTGTATGAAGCAACAATTTATATTACTTTCCACTCTTATTGATGGACCTAAAAGTCCGAGGGATAAGATTGATGTTTACCTTCAGCCATTGATTGATGAGTTGAATGAATTTTGGGGCGATGGTGTGATGACTTATGACTGCGAAACGAATGAAATGTTCAAACGGCATGCTGCTTTATTGTGGAAAATCAATGACTTCCCAGCTTATGCAAATTTATCAGGCTGGAGTACGAAAGGGGAATTTGATTTCCCTTGTTGCAATAAAAGTAAAAAATCTGTATGGCTTAAACATTCCAAAAAATGGGCATACATGGGTCACAGGCGTTTTCTCCCTCCCCAGCACAGGTTCAAAAAGGACAGAGTGGCATTTGATGGTTCTAGAGAGTTCAGCCCAGCACCAAAGATCATGACAGGAGTCGAAATGTTATCGCAAATTGAGGAAGAAAACATCCGCATGGTATATGAAATTCAGGATTTGGTGGCTCCTCGAGTACGTAATATTCGTGCTGCGGGTAGGCAGCGCAGTCACAATTGGAAAAAGAAAAGTATTTTTTATAGTCTTCCGTATTGGAAAACTAACATGTTGAGGCATAATTTGGATGTCATGCACATTGAAAAAAATGTTTGTGATAACATATTGTGGACCATTTTAGGTGTAAGTGGAAAGTCAAAGGACCATGTTAATGCACGCCATGATTTGGAAGAAATGGGTTTAAGGAAACAGTTGCATTTACAGTTAGCTGAGGGAAACAAGGCATATATGCCTGCTACACAGTATTCGATGAGTACAGAGGAGAAAGAGACATTTCTTTCCATTTTGAAGATGGTCATGGTGCCTGATGGTTACTCTTCTAATATTTCAAAGTGTGTGAATCTGACGAGCAAGACATTGCAAGGGTTGAAAAGTCATGATAATGACATATTACTTCAGCAGTTGATTCCAATCGCAATTTGTGATTGTTTATCCCCCAATGTTGTTCAGCCCTTGATTGAGATGAGTAATTTTTTTAGACAGCTTTGTTTAAGAAATCAACGAATGAGTGGTTTAAAAAGTTTTCAGGACCGAATTGTACTTACGCTTTGTCACTTTGAGAAACTTCCCCCCCCTCATTTTTCAATGTTATGGTCCACTTAACAGTGCACCTAACTTATGAAGTAATGGCTGCTGGTCCAGTGCAATTCAGGTGGATGTATCCTATTGAACGGTATTTGAGTACATTGAAAAGATTTGTACGCAACAGAGCTCGTCCAGAGGCATCAATAGCCAATGGTTATTTGATGGATGAGTGTACTACCTTTTGTGCAGAATATCTTACGGATGTTGAAACAAAATTAGATAAGCCCTCTCGGATTCATGATGGTCCAGTTGGAGAAGGAACCACATTTGATATGGACACCATCGAGTGGATACAAGCACATCGATATATCTTGTTCAATACTCCATCAGTTGCACCATTAATGCAGTAAGTATCTTATCAATGTGCTTGTATAACTTTTACATGTTTTCTTTGCATAAGTTGATCTTTTAAACATCGCGTAATCATTTGCAGGAAACACATTAATGAGATAAAAGAAGAGATGCATCGTGCGACTGAGTTGCAAATTCAACAATCTCATTATGCGGCATTTCATGATTGGTTCAAGGATTATGTATGTATAAATTGATTTTCATTATGAGTGAAGTATTAAACTAATTCTTTCTGCATATATCAGTATTGATTTTTATAAATTATGTAGGTTAGTAAGCTGAGGGAGTTAGGGGACCCCACGCTACCTGAAGTATTTATCCAACTGGCTGAGGGTCCATCTATAACGGCTCGTCGTTATAAAGCTATTGATGCTAATGGTTTTCGATTTCGCATTAAAGATTTTGACGACAAACGAGAAACACAAAACAGTGGAATCGGTTGTCCCTTTGTCGATTCTGGTTATTACTATGGTCAATTGATAGACATCATTGAAGTTGTATACACACACGGTTTGAAGTACATATTGTTAAAGTGTAATTGGGTTGATCCAGTGCGTGGATTTAAAGTCGATCAATATCAGTTTTCATTGGTGAATTTTAACTATAAGTTATACAGAAATAATGAACGAGTTGAGAATGAACCTTTCATCTTGACATCACAAGCGGAACAAGTATTCTTCGTTACTTTGCCTTCGGATCCAAGTTGGCAAGTTGTTGTCAAAATGTCTCGGCGAGGAGTGTTTTTATTTGAAGAATATGAACCCGAGACTGTTCCGTTTGTTTACCAACAACTTGATCAACATACCGTAGTTCAACGTGGAGAAGTTATTTATTGGGTCAGAGCGACTGTTGAAGGAGAAACGGTCAATTTTCATGCTTAATGAAAGGTATAATTTTTTTCCCGCTATTCAGTAGAATGTCCTAGGATATCATAAATTATCTAATCATTTTATAAATCCTTATAAGTTTTAATCCTCACTTTTGTAAGTTAATTCAGTCATAAATATTTAGGTTGATTAACTTTCTGATTTTTTAAAATTCATTCACTAATAATTATTCAATCCATTTTTTGTTTGATTAACAGTTTTACAAGTTTGATTTATTAAGAACAATCCAATTTATCTTTTAAACACTTTGGACTCATTACTGATATTGTGTATGATTGCAGACATGTCAGGGGAAGAGGCAGAAAATCCACATCATCCATTTGAGGCATCTACATCTCAGGGTCGAGGTATATTTGATAGTCATTATCTATATTATTTATGTAATTAATATATATATATATATATATATATATATAACATTTGTCAATTTATATATAAAATTGTTTTCAACAGGATCAGACTCAGCTGCTTCTTCCTCTCGCAGGAGAGGCCCTGGTCGTGGCATATTAGCATGGAATTCCGACACGACGATAGATGTTTCATTTGATAAGGTATTTCATCCCGTGGGACCGAATGCCCCGGCATTTATTCGTCAGCTGGGTCATATCATACGTGACCCACATCGATTTCCATTGACCACGCGTGATTGGGCTTCTATCCCTCAGGACACATTAGATCGTCTATGGAGGGAGGTTCAGGTAAGAAAATAATTTTACATTATTTTCTATTTATAAATAATACTAATATGTTTGATTATTTTCATTATAGCAAAATTTGAAAGTATGCCCTGAAGAGTTTCGGCCCGTGTGTATGAGAAAATGTCGTAAGCTGTGGAAAGATTATAAAGGCAAAGTGAAGAGGGACCACTGGGTACCAAATGTGGGTGCCCCTGACATTTTGGAAAAAGTCCCGAGAGGTGTCCTCCCGGCTCAGTGGCGTGACTTGGTTGCATATTGGTCTACTGAGGGTGTTGCGGTTTGTATATTAATTATTTTTCTGTATATATATTTTCAAGAATATGTGATTTGTTTGAAAATTGAATGAATTGAATGTAGGAGGTGTCAACAGGCCATTCGGAGAATCGAGCGTTGCAGGGACCAGCTCACAGGCTCGGGACTCGTCACGTGTCTCAGATCCGACATGAGGTATATATTATTCATTTTTTAATTTTATAATTAATATGGTTTTGTGTTTATATTCTTTTAATATACAGTTGCGAGGGCAAGGTGCAGCAACTGATAAAATGTCGGTGTGGATAAAGACTCGTGATCGCAATGATCCAGAGGTTGCAGCATTGATAGTAAGTGTCTTTACTTACCAATAATTACATAAATCTTTATATTAACATATATATATTTATATATATTTAAATATTTCACAGGATCAATTTGAAGCTGAGTTAGAACATCTGCCAGAGGACCAGCGACAGCTTCCCATGCGACGGGATGAGATCTTTCATCGCATTATTGGTCGGGACGGGCATGGCTATAGTTTGACCTATGGAGCAGGGATTCCTCATTCTGTAGTGTCACGCGCTGCGGTTGTCGGTCCTGCTGTTGCTCATATGACACAGCAGATGTCAGATTTTGAGGCACGGCTGGGCGCTTCCGAGGAGAGAAATGCGCAATTGACAGCTGAGGTTAGAGCACTGCGGGAATATGTGCGTCGAGCTGATGGTACAGGGGATCATACGACGCAGGTATATACTGTATTTATTTATTTAATTTAAATTATTTTTGTTATTAAAATATTTATAATGTTTATTTATTGTAGGCACCTGGCCCACCAGAAGGAGGTAGCAGTGATGGCAACGCGTGACGCACCATATATTCACGAGATATGTTTTTTGTTTTTACTAGTAGGGTTGACTTAGATGTACTGTATTTATTCATTTAAGTAATGCATTATTACCATCCATGGTGGTCTTTTAAATATTTTATACACATATTGAGTTTTTGATTAGATAATCTTGAATGATTCTACATTTGAAAAAGTCGAACTAATTCCAACAGATCAACAAATCTGATATTATAGATTATGTATTATCCAATATAATTTTTATAAATTTCTGTATGGTATCGATAAAAGAAATATGTATTAATTAGATGTTATCACTTTTATTTTTCACTTTTGTAATCAATGGGATGGCCTTTGCACCCCCGAAGAGCCCCCCGCACCCCCGTACAGCCCCCCGCACCCCCGTACAGCCCCCCCCCCCCCGCACCCCCGTACAGCCCCCCGCACCCCCGTACAGCCCCCCGCACCCCCGTACAGCCCCCCGCACCCCCGTACAGCCCCCCGCACCCCCGTACAGCCCCCCACACCCCCGTACAACCCCCCGCACCCCCGTACTGCCCCCCCGCCACCCCCGTACAGCCCCCCCCCCCCCCCCCCCGCACCCGCGTACAGCCCCCGGTACCCCCATACAGCCCCCCCGCACCCCCGTACAGCCCCCCCGCACCCCCGTACAGCCCCCCGCACCCCCGTACAACCCCCCGCACCCTCGTACTGCCCCCCGCCACCCCCGTACAGCCCCCCCGCACCCCCGTACAGCCCCCCGCACCCCCGTACAGCCCCCCCCCCCCCCCCCCCCCCGCACCCCCGTACTGCCCCCCGCACCCCCGTACAGCCCCCCGCACCCCCGTACAGCCCCTCTCCACCCCCGTACAGCCCCCCGCAACCCCGTACAACCCCCCCCCCCCCCCCCCCCCCGCACCCCCGTACAGCCCCCCCCCCCTGCACCACCGTACAGCCCCCCACACCCCCTTACAGCCCCCCCGCACCCCCGTACAACCCCCCGCACCCCCGTACTGCCCCCCGCCACCCCCGTACAGGCCCCCGCCACCCTCGTACAGCCCCCCCCCCCCCCCCCCCCCCGCACCCCCGTACAGCCCCCCGAACCCCCGTACAGCCACCCGAACGACCTCCGAATGCCACGAAACCGTACGACAACATCCGGGGCGTGAATTGTAAAACGGTCGGCCAGACGGCACCTCATTCGGAAGTGCCGTGTGACCGCGGCGGCCGGAAACGCGTTTCCGGCGCCATTTAACACCAAAACGGCGTGCGGCGGTCCAATTCGGAGCAAACGTGCTCCGAACGACCTGAAACCGCACGGGAACGATAGAAATATTATTCCTGAGATGCAGGAGGAGGCCGCACATCCATCGGACGTGCGGTGCGCGCGGCACGTCCGATTGTGTCGTTTTCAGCAGCGCGGCGCGCGCTGAAATGGCACGTTGGGGGGTCAAAACCACCCAAACAACCTCCGAATGCCACAAAATCGTACGACAACATCCGGGACGTGAATTTTGAAATGGTCGGCCAGACGGCACCTCATTCGGAGGTGCCGTGTGACCGCGGCGGCCGGAAACGCGTTTCCGGCGCCATTAAACACCAAAACGGCGTGCGGCGGTCCAATTCGGAGCAAACGTGCTCCGAACGACCTGAAACCGCACGGGAACGATAGAAATATTATTCCTGAGATGCAGGAGGAGGCCGCACGTCCATCGGATGTGCGGTGCGCGCGACACGTCCGATTGTGTCGTTTTCAGCAGCGCAGCGCGCGCTGAAATGGCGCGTTGGAGGGTCAAAACCACCCGAACGACCTCCGAATGCCACGAAACCGTACGAAAACATCCGGGGCATGAATTGTGAAATGGTCGGCCAGACGGCACATCATTCGGAGGTGCCGTGTGACCGCGGCGGCCGGAAACGCGTTTCCGGCGCCATTAAACACCAAAACGTTGTGCGGCGGTCCAATTCGGAGCAAACATGCTCCGAACGACCTGAAACTGCACTAGAACGATAGAAATATTATTCCTGAGATGCAAGAGGAGGCCGCACGTCCATCGGACGTGCGGTGCGCGCGGCACGTCTGATTGTGTCGTTTTCAGCAGCGCGGCGCGCGCTGAAATGGCGCGTTGGGGGGTCAAAACCACCCGAACGACGTCCGAATGCCACGAAACCGTACGACAACATCCGGGGCGTGAATTGTAAAACGTTCGGCCAGACGGCACCTCATTTGGAGGTTCCGTGTGACCGCGGCGGCCGGAAACGCGTTTCCGGCGCCATTAAACACCAAAACGGCGTGCGGCGGTCCAATTCGGAGCAAACGTGCTCCGAACGACCTGAAACCGCACGGGAACGATAGAAATATTATTCTTGAGATGCAGGAGGAGGCCGCACGTCCATCGGACGTGCGGTGCGCGCGGCACGTCCGATTGTGTCGTTTTCAGCAGCGCGGCGCGCGCTTAAATGACGCGTTGGGGGGTCAAAACCACCCGAACGACGTCCGAATGCCACGAAACCGTACGACAACATCCGGGGCGTGAATTGTGAAATGGTCGGCAAGACGGCACATCATTCGGAGGTGTCGTGTGACCGCGGCGGCCGGAAACGCGTTTCCGGCGCCATTAAACACCAAAACGGCGTGCGGCGGTCCAATTCGGAGCAAACGTGCTCCGAACGACTTGAAACCGCACGAGAACGATAGAAATATTATTCCTGAGATGCAGAAGGAGGCCGCACGTCCATCGGACGTGCGGTGCGCGCGGCACGTCCGATTGTGTCGTTTTCAGCAGCGCGGCGCGCGTTGAAATGGTGCGTTGGGGGGTCAAAACCACCCGAACGACGTTCGAATGCAACGAAACCATACGACAACATCCGGGGCGTGAATTGTGAAATGGTCGGCCAGACGGCACCTCATTCGGAGGTGCCGTGTGACCGCGGCAGCCGGAAACGCGTTTCGGGTGCCATTAAACACCAAAACGGCGTGCGGCGGTCCAATTCGGATCAAACGTGCTCCGAACGACCTAAAACCACACGGGAAGGATAGAAATATTATTCTTGAGATGCAGGAGGAGGCCGCACGTCCATCGGACGTGCGGTGCGCGCGGCACGTCCGATTGTGTCGTTTTCAGCAGCGCGGCGCGCGCTGAAATGGCGCGTTGGGGGGTCAAAACCACCCGAACGACCTCCGAATGCCACGAAACCGTACGAAAACATCCGGGGCGTGAATTGTGAAACGGTCGGCCAGACGGCACCTCATTCGGAGGTTCCGTGTGACCGCGGCGGCCGGAAACGCGTTTCTGGCGCCATTAAACACCAAAACGGCGTGCGGCGGTCCAATTCGGAGCAAACGTGCTCCGAACGACCTGAAACCGCACGGGAACGATAGTAATATTATTCCTGAGATGAAGGAGGAGGCCGCACGTCCATCGGACGTGCGGTGCGCGCGACACGTCCGATTGTGTCGTTTTCAGCAGCGCGGCGCGCGCTGAAATGGCGCGTTGGGGGGTCAAAACCACTCGAACGACGTCCGAATGCAACGAAACCGTACGACAACATCCGGGGCGTGAATTGTGAAATGGTCGGCCAAACGAAACATCATTCGGAGGTGCCGTGTGACCGCGGTGGCCGGAAACGCGTTTCCAGCGCCATTAAACACCAAAACGGCGTGCGGCGGTCCAATTCGGAGAAAACGTGCTACGAACGACCTGAAACCGCACGGGAACGATAGAAATATTATTCCTGAGATGCAGGAGGAGGCCGCATGTCCATCGGACGTGCGGTACGCGCGGCACGTCCGATTGTGTCGTTTTCAGCAGCGCGGCGCGCGCTGAAATGGCGCGTTGGGCGGTCAAAACCACCCGAACGACGTCAGAATGCCACGAAACCGTACGACAACATCCGGGGCGTGAATTGTGAAATGGTCGGCCAGACGAAACCTCATTTGGAGGTGCCGTGTGACCGCGGCGGCCGGAAACGCGTTTCCGGCGCCATTAAACACCAAAACGGCGTGCGGCGGTCCAATTCGGAGCAAACGTGCTCCGAACGACCTGAAACCGCACGGGAACGATAGAAATATTATTCCTGAGATGCAGGAGGAGGCCGCACGTCCATCGGACGTGCGGTGCGCGCGGCACGTCCGATTGTGTCGTTTTCAGCAGCGCGGCGCGCGTTGAAATGGCGCGTTGGGGGGTCAAAACCACCCGAACGACGTTCGAATGCCACGAAACCTTACGACAACATCCGGGGCGTGAATTGTGAAATTTTCGGCCAGACGGCACCTCATTCGGAGGTGTTGTGTGACCGCGGCGGCCGGAAACGCGTTTCCGGTGCCATTAAACACCAAAACGGCGTGCGGCGGTCCAATTCAGAGCAAACGTGCTTCGAACGACCTGAAACCACACGGGAAGGATAGAAATATTATTCCTGAGATGCAGGAGGAGGCCGCACGTCCATCGGACGTGCGGTGCGCGCGACACGTCCGATTGTGTCGTTTTCAGCAGCGCGGCGCGCGCTGAAATGGCGCGTTGGGGGGTCAAAACCACCCGAACGACCTCCGAATTCCACGAAACCGTACGACAACATCCGGGGCGTGAATTTTGAAACGGTCGGCCAGACGGAACCTCATTCAGAGGTGCCGTGTGACCGCGACGGCCGGAAACGCGTTTCCGGCGCCATTAAACACCAAAACGGCGTGCGGCGGTCCAATTCGGAGCAAACGTGCTCCGAACGACCTGAAACCGCACGGGAACGATAGAAATATTATTCCTGAGATACAGGAGGAGGCCGCACGTCCATCGGACGTGCGGTGCGCGCGACACGTCCGATTGTGTCGTTTTCAGCAGCGCGGCGCGCGCTGAAATGGCGCGTTGGGGGGTCAAAACCACCCGAACGACGTCCGAATGCCACGAAACCGTACGACAACATCCGGGGCGTGAATTGTGAAATGGTAGGCTAGACGAAACATCATTCGGAGGTACCGTGTGACCGCGGTGGCCGGAAACGCGTTTCCAGCGCCATTAAACACCAAAACGGCGTGCGGCGGTCCAATTCGGAGCAAACGTGCTCCGAACGACCTGAAACCGCACGGGAACGATAGAAATATTATTCCTGAGATGCAGGAGGAGGCCGCATGTCCATCGGACGTGCGGTGCGCGCGTCACGTCCGATTGTGTCGTTTTCAGCAGCGCGGCGCGCGCTGAAATGGCGCGTTGGGGGGTCAAAACCACCCGAACGATGTCCGAATGCCACGAAACCGTACGACAACATCCGGGGCGTGAATTGTGAAATGGTCGGCCAGACGGCACCTCATTCGGAGGTGCCGTGTGACCGCGGCGGCCGGAAACGCGTTTCCGGCGCCATTAAACACCAAAACGGCGTGCGGCGGTCCAATTCGGAGAAAACGTGCTCCGAACGACCTGAAACCACACGGGAACGATAGAAATATTATTCCTGAGATGCAGGAGGAGGCCGCACGTCCGATTGTGTCGTTTTCAGCAGCGCGGCGCGCGCTGAAATGGCGCGTTGGGGGGTCAAAACCACCCGAACGACGTCCGAATGCCACGAAACCGTACGACAACATCAGGGGCGTGAATTGTGAAATGGTCGGCCAGACGACACATCATTCGGAGGTGCCGTGTGACCGCGGCGGCCGGAAACGCGTTTCCGGCGCCATTAAACACCAAAACGGCGTGCGGCGGTCCAATTCGGAGCAAACGTGCTCCGAACGACATGAAACTGCACGGGAACGATAGAAATATTATTCCTGAGATGCAGGAGGAGGCCGCACGTCCATCGGACATACGGTGCGCGCGGCACGTCCGATTGTGTCGTTTTTAGCAGCGCGGCGCGCGCTGAAATGGCGCGTTGGGGGGTCAAAACCACCCGAACAACCTCCGAATGCCACAAAACCGTACGAAAACATCCGGGGCGTGAATTGTGAAATGGTCGGGCATTCGGCACCTCATTCGGAGGTGCCGTGTGACCGCGGCGGCCGGAAACGCGTTTCCGGCGCCATTAAACACCAAAACGGCGTGCAGCAGTCCAATTTGAAGCAAACGTGCTCCGAACGACCTGAAACCGCATGGGAACGATAGAAATATTATTCCTGAGTTGCAGAAGGAGGCCGCACGTCCATCGGACCTGCGGTGCGCGCGGCACGTCCGATTGTGTCATTTTCAGCAGCGCGGCGCACGCTGAAATGGCGCGTTGGGGGGTCAAAACCACCCGAACGACCTCTGAATGCCACGAAACCGTACGACAACATCCGGGGCGTGAATTGTAAAATGGTCGGCCAGACGGAACCTCATTCAGATGTGCCGTGTGACCGCGGCGGCCGGAAACGCGTTTCCGGCGCCATAAAACACCAAAACGGCGTGCGGCGGTCCCATTCGGAGCAAACGTGGTCCGAACGACCTGAAATGAGATTATTTCTTGAATCGAAGTTTTTAAATTATTATAGCACAATGATTTGATATTATATATATATTAAATATATATTAAAACATTTAAAATATATTATATATATATATATATATATATATATTTAAAATATTGTATTTAATAGTATATATATGAATATTTATATATATATATATATATTTATTTATATTCAATTCAATAAAAAAAATTTAAAATTTTTTTTTTTTTTAGAATAGCGACCGCCATAGGCGGTCGCTATAGGGTGCCCAGCAGAGGGCCTTCAGCGACCGCCTGGCGGTCGCTATAGGGTGCCCGGGAGAGGGCCTTCAGCGACCGACAGGCGGTCGCTGAAGGCCGATCTGCCGGCCTTCTATAGCGACCGCCAATGGCGGTGGCTAATATCCTTATTTACAGTACTGATTATTGGGTCATTAAGATGTCATAAAACACATAATATATTTAAACGATATTGAATTTTTACCCAAAAATTTGACTGTCATAAAAATTTATGAAAAATTCACTACTATATAATTTCAACATCCTAAATCAAAAATTAATATTCATTTTATCTAAATAATTTTCTAAATATTTAAATTGACACTTTTAAAATAAAAACAATCATTTAACGACAACTCATGTGTTTTGAAAAAAAAAACATCTTCAAACCTGAATAAAAATTACAATTGTATTCATAAAAATTAAACGATCATTTATATTTAATAAAAATTAATTTGGTAATAATATTTTATTAATATATTATTTAATTAAATAATCTATTAAAAAAATCAAAATAGATTTTTTAATTTAATATCAACTAAAAAACTATTTGTGATTTAAAAACTATTTACAAAGTAACAAAAATAAAATTAATGTATATTCTCTATTCTATACAATAATAATAGAAATAATCATAGTTCGTGGGTCCTGTTATATAACCTCATATAACTACTGAATAATACCTAAGGTTAAGTTGTGCGATTGTGAAAGACTCTTGGAGGGGCCCAGATAACATCACATAGGTGGTAATCACTTTTAATTTCCACATCTCTTGTAGGTGGTTCCAATCAGGCCAAACATGTTGATGCTCCGCTTGGGCTTGGTTAACAGAAAATCCCAGTGATGCCTATTCATTTCTAAGATCTTAAATGGTATTTGTGTGGAGAAATTATTCTAGATGCGACCATTGCTTCCTTTTTCACAATAAATTTTATTTGTTAAAGCTCTATATTTACTCTAATCATGTGATAAATATTCAATATCTATTTTAGAAACAATAAAAAATAAAGAAGGTATTCAAAAATCATTAAACCAATGAAGATAATATGTCTTATATAACCATTTTAGATAATAATACATTTATTCCGATGAAGAGGAATTTTCATTAATAAAAGTGTGGGCCGTTTCAGGAAATCCTCAGTGTTCAATGTTAATGAAGATGTAATTGTGATATTCGGGTGAAAACTATGTGTTTCATCAAATAAAGAGTTAAAGAAAGATCTTTTGGATGATGCACATAGTTTGAATTTATTCATTCACTAAGGAAACTGAATGATGTATCAAGATCTATAAGATCATTATTGGTTGGATAACATGAATAAAGATATCACTGAGAATACATAAAAGTTATTGGTATATCAACAAGGGATGTTTGAGAGGAATAATTCTAAGGGGATGATGCAACCATTACCCATACTAACATGGAAATAGGGAAACATCACCATGGAAATTGGCATTGGACTTTCAAGGATATCCAAAGGAAACAATGACATGTGGGTTGATTTAAATTGTATTAAAATTAATACACACTTTATTAAAATTGGAGAGGATTTATCATTGGATCAACTGTCATAGATATATATCAGATAAGTGGTAAGGTTGCATGGAGTACCACTATCAATTGTATCCGATCAGGATCAACGATTATCCTCTATGTTCTGGAAGAATCTCCAATCTGATCTAAATACTGAGATGGACTTTAGTAAGACTTATCATCCTCAAACTGATGGCCAATATTAATGAAATATCCAGACACTTGTGTACATGTTGATAGCTTTCTCAATGGACATCAATGGTGGATGTGAACAAAATATTTCTTTGGTGGAGTTTTCTTACAAAAAATGTTTCCACTCAAGAATCAAAATGACACTTTATTATGCCCTTTATGAGAAGAGGTTTAGAACACTAGAATGTTGGGATGAATTTGGGGATCAAAAACATCTTCGACCAGAAATGGTTTCAGAAATGGCGGAGAAGGTCAAAGCCACCCAAAAACACATCAAAGCTACTCAGAGTGATAAAAGAGATATCTTGAATACCGTTTATGAGACCTAGGGTTTGTTGTTGAAGAAATTGTATTCCTCTGTATATCCCCATGGGAGAGATTTATGAGATATGGGAAGAAAGGGATGCTTAATCCATGGTACATTGGCAATTTGGAGATTGTTGATCGCATTGGATTAGTGGCCTATCAACTAGAACTCTCATCAAACTTATCTCAAGTACATGATTTATTCCATGTATCATTGTTGAGTATGTACATACTTGACCCATTGCATGTACTCCATACAGAGGTAGTACCTTTAGGGAATGACTTATCCTATGAAGAAGAGACATTGGAAATATTATATCATAGTGAAAAATTTCTATGAGAAAATATGATGCCCCACATCAAAGGGTTGTAGAGAAACCACATGTTTGAAGAAGAAATGTGGGAACTAGAGGAAGTGATAAGGAAGAGTTACCATCATTTAATTTAGTGTTTTAAAAGAAAATTTCAATGGTGAAAATTTTTAAGGGGTAATGTAGTAACAACCTGATCTTTTAGGAATAAAATTCCTTTTTTTATAATGTCTTATGGGTATAGAAAATATAGGTACACTTTTTTATAATTTGGATTAAATGATTGTTATGTATAATTACTATTTATAATATAGTACTTGAAAAATGATCACATGACTTATATAAATATTAATTTTTAACAAATCCTTTTGACCCAGACAAATGAGATAATGGCCTCATCTTGTAGACTCGAGCCATACAAAGACACTTTTTTAGAGTTTTGGAAGGAGGTAACAATATTGGTCTTTACTCTGGACCAAACCCAATCTGATATTAAACATGTAAATCTTGAATGAAATCACCTATGGTAGAAGTTCAATCTCATCATGATCACGGTCCAAACCATGTTCACCAAACGACCCCACGAAATCCCCTCTATCACGTACAATACACTTGAGGAATATGATGGTTTAATAAAGGGATATGTATCAAGACCCTAAAATTATTATTATTATGTACGTTATTTTTGAATAGTTTAATTAATATACTTCCATTTTATTAACCATACTTTGTTAATTATTTTTAAATCATAAATAGTAATTTTTGTTAATATTCAAATACAATGAAGAAATCTATATCGATGAATTATTTTATTTTTTAAATAAATAATATTTTAATAAAATATTTACATTATGTTATTTTTATTTAATACAAGTGATCATAAAATTTTAATCAAGTCGATGTACATTTAATTAAGTCTTGAGAATTATTTTCTCAAAAAGCCTTCATTTTTCAATAAATGTCGGTTTTCATTTTAAAAGTTAAAAATAAAATATTTGTTAAATTATTTAGATAAAATTAATATTATTTTTGGAATGTGGACGTCAAAAATATCAAACGGTGAATTTCTCATTATTTGTTGAGACAGTCGAATTTTAGGATAAATACTAAATAATATATAAACATATACTGTGTTTTATTACATAATAATGTCCCAATAGTGATGTAATAAATACCCTAAAATGGATCCTCGACCAAATATATGTTTTTTTAGTTTAACATAATGTGATTTTATATTTACTTCACTTATTTTATAATTCCTTTGTGAATACACCAAATTGTATAATATATTTTTAGATTTTAAATTCATTTCCACGAGGGTGTGACTCGCCTGCACATAAGAAAGACAAATATTCAATATGTTCTTCCCATGGACTTATAAAATATTTTATACCACTACCCTTTGGCAGAAACCATGGGACATTTTTTGGTCTTGAATTTTTTAGTGTGTAGTGTCCAGAACATAAATAACAATGAATTCCCTACCATCCCTATATAAACCAACCCAAGATCCCACTTCCAATCACTAAAAATAATTGGATAATGTCCCTACACCATCCTCACCTCTCTATAATCCATCCAATTCACACCAAGCACCCAAGAGTCCCCTCTTCATGCTTTTGAAGTTGCACACTCATGTAAGGGATCATCCCCCGTCCTCTTTTATCATTCTTTCTTTTCATGTTTTGCATTTTAATTTATATTATTCTTATATTGGGATATGTAATTAAATATCCTCATTACTGAAAATTTTATGTATATATGATGAGATACCATTTCAATCTCATTTATCCCTCTTATTAACCATTATGTACACCTGCTAGCATGCTGAATTTCCATAGGGGATCCTCACATTCCTTCCTTTCTCATTTTTCCATCATTTATTATATTTTTATACCCTTTTATTTTCCATTAAAAAATATTGTGTATACATTTTAACTGCCACTATACTTCAATACATATATTTGGACAATTAGAGACCCATTTCTCTCTCATTAATCCCTGTTAAATACATCTCTTACCATTCCCAAATTTCATATGAGTTATTACATTTCTCCTCTTTCTTAATGTTTCTTTATTATGTTAAACCTTTTATTTCAAACTTCCATGTGTTGGGACATGTACTTATATAACCACCATACTTTAAATTTAATTTATATATTATTATTTTAACACCCCAATGTTTTAAAAATTAATTGAATTCTTGAATCTTTGTTTTATGTAGATATTTATAATTTTCCTTTAAACATAATTTTGATGCTTTTATGTTATTAATTTTAAAAAACAATCATCTACAATTATGTTCAGTAATTTATTTGGAGTTTTATGGAACCAACATGTTTTTTGGTGAATAGTAACATACCGTTATAAATATTAATATGATTAGTAATATGATTGTAATGAAAAATAAATTGTATTAATATTTTATTTTATTAATGATTTAAGATAATAACGTTTTGGTTAATTTTTCAAAGTGATATAAATGTTGTTATATTTTTAAAATTTTCTATTTTACAATTTAGTAAGATTTAATTTAGAAATTAAATAAATATAGTTTATTTTTTTATTCTACACATTGAAAAATGGTAAGGGTAAATGTTTGTGATTTTTCTGATATAGTTTATTTTTCCATGAATAGTAAAAACATGGTTTTGAGTTTCGGTGTATTAATGAAATCATTAATGATGTAATGAATTTGGTCTACTTTGGAATAGTAATATAATATGTGAGGTGTCCAAAGTGGAAAATATCTTGGGAAAATACCTTGGGAATGCCCATGGTTTTGCAAAGACCACTAATGAGGTGTCCCTTGGAAATAATTAAAATATTCCCTCACCTTTGGTATAAATAGAAACCCATTGCTTCATTAAATTCATTCCCAATTCCTATTCAATGAAGCTCTAGCCTCCTTATCTCCCTAGAAGTATTCCATTGGTTTCCTCAAGCCCCCAAGGTCTCGACCTTCATGTTTTGGGAGTTACCCTACATGGATGTTTAAACACATTTTAGGGAAGAAGAACTCGAGGTAAGGTAATTCTTAACCCAATTTCCATTATTTTGTTTAACCTTATTCTTTATTCATTATGTGGTATTAAGATTAGTGGTGTGGTTATGTTTTGTTTTTATTATGGTTCACTTTGTTTATTTACACAATATAAACATATCCATTCTATTAATACTCACTCCATTCATATTTTAAGGGATTTTCCTTTAAAAATACTTTTAAAAAACTCTTTAATAAATTTTTAAAGGAATTTTTTTACATGTATTTAATGGGAGGTTTCTCCAAATTTCAATATAAATTATTACCATGATATATTTCTTGGACATTATTTATGTTGGGTTGATCCCATTATAGCTTAAGATATGTTTGGTTGAGCCCATTATAGCTCAAGATATGACAGGTGAGCCCCATTATAGCTCTCCAATGCATTGGCTACTACAATTATAGAATTTATCCTAAAGTTTATTTTATATATAAGGGTGAATGTAAGGGTGATATAATAAATATGTACAAAGGAAACAACATGATTATACCGTGCATTCGAGTTTTTGTGATATGGGATTTATTGGTTTCTCTGTTATCACACGACTAAAGCTTTCTATCTATATATCCTTTTATGAGTTTTATACTCATCCCATGTATCTAAAATGTTTTTCATAGGATATACGGATGGGTAAGGGAATGAAGGGATTCATGATGTCTGATATGGAGTGTTCTCAAAAAATAATGCTTTATGTTTTAATTTTTTATATTTTGGAAAAAATAAAAACTTTTTTTAATACAGTCTTCTTTGTATGAATGTGGTATGTTATGTTTGTATGTTATCCAAATTCATTAAAAATGTAAAACTAAAAAGATCTATAATGTGTAATAATGTATGTTCTTATTTAAAATTCATGATTAAGTAACGTTATAAGGCCAGGTCCTTATAGTTGGTATCATAGGATGGTTTAGATAACATTAGGGGTGGGATGATATTTAACGAAAACCATAACTAATTTTACTCTATGATTAATTTGAAATGTTTTAGAATTTAAGGATTACTATGTTGATTCATCATTGTTATATTTGTTCAGAATGGTTTTCCGTAGATGAAATAGGGAAGATAAAGTAGGATGACACCAAGAGGCTAATTTATTTACAAATCTACAACCCAAAATGGTGGGAATCAGAACCGAGAAGTTTGTGATAGTAATGGACTAGTTTACTAAAGAAATACATGGGAGTGGTATCCATGCCAGATTGGTTCATGATTAACCATGAAGAAACTTGTCTTTTGTAGAGCACTTTATTAGGTAACATCCTCGACATTCATTAGATCCGCAGATCCAGTGATAGCCGAAGGATGGATCTATGTTCTAAAAAAGATATTTGATGTAATGTGATGTTCAGAACGTCAAAAGGTAATACTATCAATTTATATTTTGGAAGATGAAGACGATCAGTGGTGGATTCATCTTAAGAATACGATAGAATGAAAAGATCACGACAGTCTGGAATGGGATGATTTTAAGAGTCTATTTCTGGAAAAATATTTTCCCAAAACTGTTCGACTCGGAATGGAGAAACAAGTCTTGAAACTGATGGAGAAAGATGATGATTCTATTGTAGCATATGAATCCAATTCTACAAGACTGTCTTGGTATGTACCAAATTTTACTCGGGATTTTTAATGAAAAATTAATAGATTTTACTCTGGTTTGAAACCATTTTTGTGAAGAGGATTGGATTCAAGAGTGTTTAAATGATATGTGAAGCTTGTTTGTTCTACTGAAAAAGATGAGATAGAGTTTTTTGAAATATATTTGCATCAAGATGTTAAGAATAAAAAGCAATAAGGTTCAAATTCAATGGGAATGAACTCATCAAATATGTTTGATGGTAAGAAAATGAATTTCCCTTCTGGTGAAAATTGTGGTAAAAGGAATCCTGATGAAGGTCTTATAAATTCTGGGAAATTCTACTGATGTGGGATGTAACAACACATTTCTCGTGATAGAAAGTAAAATGACCCTAAAAACTAATGAGAAGTTGATTATGATATTATTTAACTATAAGTAATTTGGTCATTTTGCTAATGTTTGTACGAAGCCAGTTACTCAAGCAGGGAATCCACAAGATTGGAAGCAGAAGGGTTTGGTAAAATCTTTTGCAACCACTTTAGCAGATGTTGAGCCATAAAATGAAGTGGTATCAGGTACATTTCATATTTTTTAATATTTCTCAAATGTTTTGTTTGATTCAGGGTCTACACATTCCTTCATTACTTAGAAATTTTCATAAAAATTGGGAACTAAACCTCAGGAAATGAAACCAGATATCATGGTAAAAACACCTGGATAAAATATTACAGCAAAAAGAAATTATATGAATATTCCTATCCTAGTCTTTTTAAATATTTTACTTGCAAACGTTGTTGTTTTTCCTATAACAGAGTTTGATGTTATTTTGGGTATAGACTGGATTTCGTTTTGTCATGATAAGATAGATTGCAGGGAAAAAGAATTATTTTTTCAGAATGAATTTTAGTTTATGTACAAGAATGAACCCATAACATTAATATCATTTCAAGAAGCTAAGAAACTTATAAGGGATGTATATGACTGTTTTATTGCTCATATTTTGAAAGATAAGAGAACAATCCAGATTAATGATGTACGTGTGGTAAATGAATACTCGGATGTTTTTCCCAACGATTTTCTTGGTGATATTCTTAATCCAGAGGTTTAGTTTACTATTGACTTAGTTACGGATTCTAATCCAATTTTTATACATCCTTATCAAATGGCCCAAATGGAAATTCTAGAATTAAACAAGAAATTCATGAAATTATTACATAAAGGTTTCATCCAACCCATAACTTCACCATGGGGTAATCCTGTCTTGTTTGTTAAAAAAAAGACTTTTCAATGAGAATTTTCATCGATTATAGAGCCCTGAATAAAATTGCTGTTAAAAATAAGTATACTTTTCCTCATATTGATGACTTGTTTGATTAGATTTATGGAGCGCATAATTTTTCAATGGTTTACCTGAGGTCAGGGTTCCATCAGTTGAAATTAAAGGATGAAGTCATCCTGAAGACCACGTTCTTTCCTAGATATGGTCATTATGAATTTGTAGTTATGCCTTCTAATTTAAATTATGAACCTATTTTATTCATGGATATTATGAATAGAATATTTGATTAGTTCTTGGATTTGTTTGTGGTTGTGTTTGTTGATGAAAATTTGGTATATTCTAGATGTAATGTGGAGCATGAAAAGCTTCTACAGGTTGTTTTTCAAACCTCAAAAGAAATGAAACTATATGGAAAATTCATCAAGTGTAATTTTTGGTTGCAATAGATTATTTTCATTAGAAAATTTACAATATTTATGGAATAATAGTTGATCCTTCCAAAACACATGTGGTTGATAAATGGAAAAGACATAAAAATGTTACATAAATTTTTATTTTTATTGGTTTAGCAGGTTGCTACCGACTGTTTGTTAAAAAAATTTCGTGGTTATCTAGCCCGCTGACTAAGCTAACACAAAAAGGTGTTAAATATGTTTGGACAAAACAATGTGATGTTTGTTGGTAGGAACTGAAGAATAGATTGGTGAATGATCCAATTTTGGCATTGAATTCCCGAAGTGGTGAGTCTGTCATCTACAATGTTGCTTCATTAAAGGGAATTGGTTGTGTTATGTGGCAGAATGATCTTGTAATTTCATATTCATCATATCAACTAAAACCTCATGAGTTAAATTATCCCACACATGATTTGGAATTGGCAGTAGTCATTGTTTCTTTGAAAATGTGGAGGCACCATTTATACGGAGCCAAATGTAAAACATATACTGACCAAAAATGTCTAAAGTATATATTCACTTTGAAGGAATTAAACATGAGGCAGAAAGAAAGGATTGAACAGATAAAGGATTATGATTGCATAACCAACTAAAATCTAGGAAAACAAAACAATGTTCCAGATTCCTTGAGTTGAAAATAACATGCATCATTATCCGTGTTATGATTGGAACATGATTCCTTGGATAATGATTTGATGAATTTTGTCTTAGAAGTTATCAGTGCAAGTAATACATCTATTTTGTTTTAGGTTTCAGTGAAACCGTTGTTATCAGATATAATTATGAAAGCACAGAAGCAAGACCATGAGCTACCAAAAATAGGTAGAGTCAATTAAAATGGGTATGTATCCAGAATTTAATCTTGATAATTATTGTCTTTTAATATCTGGAAAAATTTTGTGTGTGCATTGAGATTCCCAGTTGAAGAAATACATGTTGTTTAAAGCTCATAGTTCTCCATTTTCAGTTCTTCTTGGCAGTACTAAGATGTACAGAGACCATGGGGAGTATTATTGGTGGGACAGAATGAAAATAGATATTGATGATTTTACTATGAAATGATTGACATATCAACAGATTAAAGAAGATAAGAAGTTACCCAAAAGGATTCTTCATCCTTTTCAAATTCAAGAGTGAAAATGGAAGAATGCATCCATTGACTTTTTGGTGGGACTACCAATGTCTTCTCAATGTAACAATGTGATTTTGGTTATTGTTGATCAACTGACCAAATCTCCACACTTTCATTATTTTCGAGATACAATACCTTTGGATAAGTTTTCTCGATTGTACCTCAATGATATTTTCAAGATACATGGAGTTACTATTTATACTGTATCTGACCTGGATATTAGGTTCACTCCTAGATTGTGGAAGGGGATTTAAATGTCATTGGGCACAGAATTAAATTTTAGTAAAACTTTTCATCCTTAATCAGATGGGCAGTCAGAACGAACAATTTAGACTTTGGAGGATATGCTTGGTTTTTTTCAACGTACTATCAGGGAAGTTGGGATCAACATATTTCTCTCATTGAGTTTTCTTATAATAAAAATTTCCATTCTAGTATACAGATGGAAAATTTTGATTCATTTTATGGGAAGCAGTGTAGAACTCTAGCTTTTTTGGATATACTCAGGGAAAGGAAGTTGATGGGACTAGAAGTAGTAGAGGAAGTGGCTGACAATGTGAAGATGATATAGTAGCACATGAGGAATGCTCAGAGCAGGCAGAAATTTAATGAAGATAACATAAGGAAGGAATTTTATTTTGAAATAGGCGGCCATGTTTTTCTTAAAATTACTCCTTGGAAAAGTGTGATGCATATCGATAAGAAAGGGAAGCTAAGTTTGCGGTTCATCAGTATTTTTGAAATCCTGTAGAATGTTGGAATAGTTTTATACATTGTAGCTTTTCATTTGAGTTTGTCTCAGGTACACAATGTTGTTTAGGTTTTGATGTTGAGGAAGTATCTGCCAGATTTATCCCATTTGTTGAGCCCAGAAGTAGTTCAGCTAGAAGAGAACCTTTATTATGAAGAGAAACCAGTTCAGATTCTTGATCAACGAGAATATGTGTTATGGAATAAGGTAATCCACCAGGTAGAGTTTTTTCAGAGAAACCACTTGGTTGAAGAAGAATCATGGGAGTCCAAAAATGATATGAGGCAACGATACCCTCACTTGTTTAATGAGTAAATAAAATTACGAGGATGAAATTTCTTGAAGGTGGGGATAATGTAACACCCCATGTTTTTAAAAATAAATTTAATTCTTGAAACTTCTTTTTATGTAAATTTTTATAAATATCTATTAAACATAAATTTGGAACTTCTATGTTTTGAATTTTGAAAAACAGTCACCTATAATTGTGTTAATAAAATTATTTGGTGTCTGAAGGAACTAACTTTTTTTAGTGAACAGTAACATACCCTTATGAATAGTAATACAAATAGTAATACATCCCAATGTAATAGTAAATTGTGTTAATATTTTGTTTTTCAAGGATGGAAGAAAATAACATCTGGGATAAATTTTCAATGTGATATAAAAGCTGTTATAGTTTTAAAAATTGATTATTTTTTAATTAAGTATGATTTTATTTAAAAAATATATTAATAATATTCAGAAAATTATTTTCAAAAAATTGAGTTCATTTTTGAATTCTACACGTAGAAAAATGGAAATGGTAAATTTGTTGGATTTTTCTCAGATAGTTGATTTTTCAGTGAATAGAAAAAATACAGTTTTGAGTTTTGATGTATTAATGACATTATTAAGTTTATAATACTGATGTAATGAATCTGGTCGACATGGGTACAATACAGTAATATGTGAGGTGTCCTAAGTGGATAATACCTTGGGAAACTACCATAAGGATGCCCATGGATTTTCAAATACAACTAATGAGGTGTCCCTTGAAAATTATTAAAATATTCTCTCACATTTTCTATAAATACCAACCCATTACTTCATTATAATCATTCCCAATTCCTCCCCAATGAAGCTATTGACTCATCAGCTCCCTAGAAGTGCTATTAAGGTTTACTCAGGCCCGCAAAGTTCCAACCTTCATGTTTTGGGAGTTACTCCACAAGGAATTTTAAACACATTTTTGGTAAGAAGAACCCAGGGTATGGTAATTTTAATCCAAATTTCTATTCATTTGGTTAAGCTTCTTATTTATTCGTTATGTGGTATTAAGATTATTTGTGTGATTATTTTTTTTAATATTTTGGTTCACTACGTTTATTTACAGTGTATACACAAATCCAATTTATTAATTCTCACTCCATTTATATTTTAAGGGACTTTCCTTTATAAATAATTTTAAAACAGTCTTTAATAAATTTTAAAAGGATTGTTTTTTATATGTATTTCATGAGAGGCTTCACCTGATTTCAAGATACCTTATTACCATGATATGTTCCTTGGACATTATTTATGTTCGGTTGATCCTATTACAACCCATGATATATTGGTTTTATCCCATTATAGCTGAATATATGTTTGGTTGAGCCAATTAAAGATCAAGAGATGACGGGTGAACCCCATTATAGCTCTCAATGCATTGGGAACTCTAGAGATGGATGTTGAACAAACAGTTATTCTATATATAAGTGTGATGTAAGAGTGATATGGTAAATATGTCCCAAAAAAACAACATGAGTATACTATGAATTATAGTTTTTATGATGTGGGATTTATTTGTTTTTATGTTATCCCTTGAATAACCCTTCCTACCTTTTTATACCTTACGGAGTTTTATACAAATCCCATGTTTTTAAAATATTTTTAACAGGATATAAGGATGGGTAAGATAAATAAAGGGATTCATGATGTTTGATATGTACTCTTGGCTAATAAATCATGCATTATTTCTAAATTTATTATATTTTGAAAAAATTGAAACTGTTTTTAATAGAGTCTTCTTTGTATGAATTAGGTTTGTTATGTATGTAAGTTATCCTATTCTTTAAAACTATAAACCTAAAAAGATCCTCAATGTGTAATAATGTATGTTCTTGTTTAAAACTCATGATTATGTACTTTTATAAGGCCAAGTAGTTATAATTATAGGCCCTTTTATCTTTCATCAACTATTTTTATGATTTTTTATAACGTTGTTATGCTACCGAAATGGAACCATGACATTCCATACCGAAATCATCATGTAATGAATACTATAACCATTTCCCTATCAAGGGTATTCACCTTTATGATCATATACCTATTGATTTTATACATTCATGTATGTATTCCACATTATTTTATCCTAGAATATGTGAGGCTGTTGAATATATCCATGTTATATGATCTATGTGATCCATTTAACCATGAAACTAAAATGATTATAATGGGCGAGCCTGATAGCGCTCTAATACATTGGGTAATATTTAGTATAATGATACACAATTCCCAATGAGTTTTTAATCAGGTTAATTCATATTTAATGAGGTTTTACTAAAGGTAATCCATGGGTAATGATCCTTGGATCCTGATAATATCATGTTGTATGTTGATGCCACAAATCCATGTTATAATAATCATGTTATATCGTTCCATTATGTTCATATATTTATTTTTCTGAATTGATATGAATATATCCAAACATGTATTTTATTATCCATGTTATTTATTTTTTACTACATTACGGGGCATTACAGATCACTCTTTCCTTATGTATGTTCTCAGGTTATCCCATGTATTGCTACGTATGAAGGAATGCTTTGATCTTGTAAAATATGTTCTCAGTGATGAAGTTGTATTTTATGTCTTAATTTTTCATGTAATGTTCCTAATCCCAAAGACACAATACTTGTCAATATTCCGAGTTGTATTATGTGAAAGTGTATGTAATATATCCTTTTTAGATATGAAATAAAAATAAGGCTTCTATACACATACTCTAATGCACATTCCAAAAATACAGGATCCAATATCAATAAAAGGGTTTCTATGTTTTGTAATAAATAAAATTTTCTTTTTAAAACATTATTTTTGATATCTTTCATAACATAAAACTCCGAGAAATTTGAAATGTGTGATATACTAGAAAAATAATGTTATTTTAATGTTACCATTGTAACCATGAATTTAAATTTATAGGTTTAAATATTAATAAAGAATTTATAAGAAATATTTATATTTTTTAAAAATAATTCCAAAATATTGATTGATTCATGATGACTATGATCATTAATATTTATAATAATAAAATAATTTTCAATCTTAAATTGATTTCAATGAAAAAATATCATTAAAATTTGTGGGTAGATAATGATTGAGTTGTTTTAATTTCATTATAATCATGTCATTGAAATATAGTTTGGACCAGTTATTATGAATATCATTTTCTCATAAATGGGATAAAAATATTTTAATGAATGATATATATAAAAATAATACACTTTTAATCATGGGGAGTGTTTAATCCTTGAAGATTATTTCCTATATATAATATAACATTGATCAAATATAAATGTGTATGATATCTATATCTAGTTAGTTGGTGGAATATCTAAAAATTTACTACCATGGGATAATTTAGTTACTTGGGAAATTTATTACTCATTAAAAAAAATATATTTATATAATAAAATAAAAAAATAACTATGAATGGAATATGAAAAAATACTAATCAATACATAGTGACCAGTGAGGAATATATTTTTTGAGGATGTTAAAAATAATTTTTTGAAACAATTCAATGGACACAAGACTCAAAAATTATAAAATTAATTGATTAAAGTTAAAAATTATTAGTTAAATTATACACTCAAAAATAAAAAAATTATGATACATGTGAAATTATATTAAAAAAACATTAATGTATGACAAAAGAATTCCAAACAAATGGTTGTTAGGAATGATGTCTAAATTATATAATATATATGATTTATGATTGATCACCACATGTGATATTGAATAAAAAAGGTATAATATAATCTTAATTGAAAAATAATATATAATTGAATTGATTAAGTTGAAAAAAATAGTATTATTTAATATTATAGTGTGATATCTCACATCCTCTATAATGAATTTATACATTAATTTTAGAAAATATTTATTAACAAAAGTATCATTGTTTATTAATGACCAATATAATGATCATATTGAGATGAGATTGGTAAATAACTATGTTTAAATGTATTTTAATCCTTGAAAAAAATATTCATGGAGTGGAGCACCTAGATGATAAAAAATTTCTCAAATATTGATAATTTGGGAACAAAAATGTTCACGAACACCAAATAAGAATTCTATATATCAAAAAAGAATAAATAAATGCATATGGATATTATTTTCCCCAAAAGGGTAAAGGAATAATATAATGGTTATGAATTTTGGATCACGTGATCCTATGATGGACTCATGATCATGTGTCCATTTCAATGTCGCATGAATACATCAACACATAGCACATAACCCTTAGAAATTCATGTGGACCCCCTTTCAACAAAACCTATTTCTCTTGAAAAGTCTCCCCAGACAACTAATGGATGCCTAGTGATAGCCAAATGAGTACCCCCATGCCGCATGGGTTTTCATTGTCTAGTTCATGACAAACCACCCGAAATCCTTTGAAAAGAAAGAGGGATTATATCCAATGATAGAGACCTGGAATGGTCTAGAAGATCACATGACATATCATCATTGGGAAGAATAAAATACCTTTATGATATCTATTAAAACTTAAAATACCCCCCATAACTTTGTAAGATAATGTATGGGAGAAAATAATGGGAGACTAGAGGTGCATGCAGTCCCTAAATGACATGCCACATGATCACATGGTGACTCATGATATACCGTGAGACCTCGGTGAAATTTCCACCTCATCTTGTGACCCCCTTTTTTCTTTCCATCCCCACCTCAAAGAATTTTTTAGGTATATCCAATAAACCCCTTTAGAATTCTAAAGATAGAAATATATACTTATACACTACATGCATGTACATGCTTCATACGACCCTTACTGGCCAAGCGAGACATTACTGAAAAGATGAGTAAAAATACCAGAAATTACTCATGAGAACTCGAATAATCACTGAACTTTGAAAAGTAAAAAAAAGATAATTGAATGGGAGAAGGAGACATGTGTTCTATGTCACTGAATGTCATGTGTCTCTTTCCCTTAGTGACTGGTGAGACACAATGAGTCCTTTATGACATGTCCTCCTCAGCTCAGAAGATCCCTTTGGCTTGTCATCATCTTAATACAAGGTCTCGTGAGTGATTTCCAAACCAATATTATCTCATGAAACCCAAAGAGAAGTCACCCATGTTCTTCTGAGTGATTTACCACATAAACTTGGATATTTTGAAAGTCCATAGACATGTCAATGTAAAACTATTTATGTACTTTGACAGGTCCATATGATGATATAAGTACCCCTTAATTAGATATAATCAAATAAAGGTAGAATTGATGGAGGAAACATGAGATTTCTGAAAATAAAGTGACACACTCAGAGCAGTCCATGATAGAGACTCATGAAGACATGCAGTTCTAGGCTACTTAATCAAATCCATCCTAGATTCACACTAGAGACACTGCACAAAGCATCAGAAAAAATGTGTTGAAATGACTATAAATTCCCCATACTAACTGGAAAATAATAGGTTGATAGTTGGGATCTGAGACTCAGGATGCTTGGACTCTAGATGATTCAACTCTCACGATATGTGGATTTATCGATGTGAATGATCACGTGACTGACTAATTTCCTTCAATTAATACACCAATGGATGACTGAACCAAAAAAGAATCACACATAAGGCGCTTCGTGAAATCATTAATAGATCACATGTCATAATTCTGGAATGGATTGGTAAGAACATTCCACATTTATTCTAGAAAACATGAGACTCAAGGGAACTGGAACTGAATAATCCATAGTCCTTTATAACACAATGGATAGAAATGAGATTAAAAGTGGAAGATTTATGTGAAATACATGATTTCTTCCCTTAATTGTACCTATATAAATCACCCAATAAAACAAAATAGAACTAGGATATGACACCTAAATCTCACGACACACCTCCATCATTCCCTATAGGACATAAAAAAACTCCATAAATTTCAAATAATATCACAAGATTCCCCCTGTAGACACCACATTGATCAAGAGAAACCCTTTGGGTCTATCACGCAGTACTTTCTGCATCAATTGGACACATCACCTGACATATATAACAATGCCCACTCTTGTCATCCGTGTCTCATGAAAGCTTCTGGGCATGATAAATAATCTTTTGTGACACTCTCTAGGCACATTAGCTGGGACTCATGAAACTCACCAGATAATTCCTATACGTCTCCCGATGTCTCTCAGAGGTTTCATCCAAGATATGCAACACCCCTTATACTAATACACAATGAATCTCTCAAAACCCTCTATATGTGTCAAGTTTGATCATGTGATGGATTCCATGACCTGGAAACTAGGTCATATGATTCTATTTTGATATGAAGGTCATGTCAATTAGGAGCCCTAAGATGTGATAGCATTGTTTGTCCCCGGTGTGTAAGACTCAAATACATGGTATCCAATGTGTGTAAGTCTTGATATAAAGAGAACTATGAGGACTTTGATTCCTTCCATATCTAAGATATGTAGGCTACATCTCCCCATGATTCGAGCTCCATGTTTATAATCTAGGGAAATCCTATCATTTAAGGCCCTTATTCAAGAAATGAAATTGATTATTTCTATCCCCTATTTCCCACAGTGACCATGGCACACATGGGATTATAGAGTAGAAATGTTAATATAATATCCACTATAAACCCCCCAAAAGGTATAGGGAAACCTCAGTGTCTAAACCCCAATATAAACTGAACTAGAATGATCTGGCTCATAATATAACCAGGATATGTAAGAAGCCTTCCTAAGAAATGAGCACAAATAAAACACACCTTTCTGTATAATTCTTTTCATGAACCCTACATCTCAATAATAATGACTCAATTAGACCTAATATTTGATTAACCTATCTCATCTATTAGTGGAATGAGAAACCCATCAAGATAGGATGACTTTAAATCCTTCCATAACCAGGATACATAACACATATCTCCAAGACCAGAATCCCATAATAAATATTCTTGAAGAAGTCCCCGACTAGAAACCCAAAATCATAAGAAATTAATTTTTCAATTTCCATCTCTTTTTGTCACACTGAGCATGGATCATGTGAGCATAGAGATTCACGATAGTCACATCATTTGAAATATAAATCTATATAATGACATAGGAAACCCTAATACCTGAGAACTAAGACAACTCATATTCTCTCCAAACTCAAGATATGGTGAACAACCCCTTAGGGGAATGAGATAAAATATTTGGGGTCTCAATACCCATAAATTTTACCTCACCACATGATATTAAACCACAAGGGATGAAAAACTATATGGGATTTTATTTTTGTAATAGTTAGTATATATAGGATGCCTCATAATGGCTCAATACTCTCCTAATAATATTAACTACCTCTTACATTGAAGAAAAATACAAAGTAGTTGATTATGTCACTTCAATATATAAGAAACTACATGTTACTAGAAAATGATGAAGAACAACTGATATTTACATTCATATTAACTAAAGAGATCAAAATAATTTTTATATAAAAGATAATTAACCTATTTTCATTTTTTTGTAAATAGTATCATATAAAGATTAATAAGAGATTGACCAAAATATATTAATCATATATGAGGCTCCCACAGTAGGAAATAATTCAACCCAAATGGTTGTGATGATCCCTACCTCAAATCCTCTTAACCAAGGGGATTACCTAAGGGATGATGGGCCTAAGAACACAGATGACTGTCAACCATTGGAAATAATGTTCTACTCAGCTATGGATGAAATAACGATTGGGATTTTATAGGGAATATTATTTAGATTGTAAACCTGATGAATTCCATTGAATTAGGACTTAAAAGATACCAAAATTAAACAATCATAGAGCACCCATCCTGTATCTGTGTTGAAACTCGATGAAACAGAAATGATGAACCATTTGCGAATATATCCAAAAAAAATAACTAGTTTAAAATCGATCGAGCCATGTTTCATTATCCTCATATAAAATCAACATTCAAAGGATCTACATATATATATTAGGACACTTTTTCACACCATATATACACTAAAGAAGTAACCCTAGCTTAAAATATGAATCTTATCAGTCCATCGTAGTGATGCCAAATACACATGAGCAGAATGGTCGAAAAGGGAACATAAGGCAATTATGATATCCTTACATATCTGATTTATCATTTTCATGCCCATGTTATGGAACTGATACATACACTTGTTACTTATTTTCTTTGTTATTTCATATAATTCCATCATCAACAGACTTCTAATTCGTGGAAATGTATTCATCATCCAGCATTCATTATGATAACTCGTCTTCTATTGTGACCCATGAGGGTCGCAAAACAATCTCACCCTTTCGTCAGCTCCAATGGAGTTCAAGAAATACGATGTATCAAGAGTACCTATGATACAATAAAATCCAAAATAGGGAATCTACCTCTGAGATTCAACATGCCCAATATTTGGAAAATAATTTTCACTCAAAAAGGGCTTCCTCTAAGAGAGTGTCACTGATCACTAAGACCAACCACATCAGGATATTGTTCTAGAATCAAGAAAAATATCATTGTCTATATCTGATGAAGGAGGATTTAGATGTCATATATGGACCCCTTTAAGATTCAGAGTCTTTGAGGTGGGAACATTTTAACTTCTGGTACCAACTCTATCCGGATAGAACCCCTTAGTCTCCTATAAAGGGTTCCATCAGACACTCAACTACTACAGATTCCCATGCATCGGTTATAAGGAAGACTCATCAGAGGATGAAGACATTGGGTATTTACAATAGTGACCATGTCCCTACACCTTCTTACGATGTATGTCAAAGTACTCCAATAATTACCTGCAAGCATTCTCATAACCCTTCAATAATAGAACGAGTCTTTAAACATATTACCATTGAAAACATGTGGAAGGCTCATAATCTAACCCCATGCCCAATGCCCAAAGGAATACTTTTCTTGCACATGGAGGAGAGATGTTGGTGGATATCCGCACTTCGATCAAAGATATGTATCAAAAAATAACGTATACAGAGAATGTGAAGGCTTATATCCCTGCACAAAATTTTCTAAAATGAAAATATATTTTATAATATTTTGAAAATATTTACTAGAATATTCCATAACTATTGCAGATAAAGGGATATGTGCATTCTCTTATCCCTATAGCCGATACAACTCAACAATATAATCATTACGAACAAGTGGTTCTACCAGATTAAGTACACAGTCTTGATCCTGCATGAGAAAAGTATCAACATATCATGATAAAGGGTGAAGAATTAGTCCAGGATGATATTCCCATTCCAACAAAGGCATGCCCAGTGAGAGCAGCACATGTCTTGGGATTGGGGCACATACTTTCCAAAAATGTCTGTCATTATATTCAAAGGCGTAGGATTAGGATCATACCCATGTTTTGGTTAGGGATCACATATTAATAGGGGAACAAGCCTTGATATAATATCTTATTCCTATAAAAAATGTCTAAGGGATGACTCTAAAGAACTAGGATTGGGAATATTTCCTCGTTGTGGTCGAGGGTAACAAAGTGATAATGGAACACGTCTTAGGTGAAGCTCATATTCAGGTTAGTGAATCTTCCCATCATACTCCATTAGATCCAAGAACCGAGGTACATATTCCAATGTCTTCTAAAGAAAGACCTCACCAAAATCATTACCAGGAAATATAGGATGAGGATCATATTACTTATCCCATTCCAGAGGTTTATCAGCATAATTTGGTGGGGAATTCTTATTCAAATCATGCACATATACTTATTCTTAACAGGGCTCACCAGGTGAGATTAGCACATTCCTCAGGACATGATCATTCCACTTCAAGGCATGACCAACAAAATATCCAAAAGGCTCATAATCCGGATCATACTTCATCTATAACTGATGAACACCATGTGAGAATGGAACATTCCATAAGAATTACCCATATCCATATCAATAATGAGATGTATTATTGTATTATTCCAAATTATTCTAAAAAATTGGATTATATCCCCACAAAATTTGAAACTTATATACATTTTCTAGAAGTCGTCACACAATAGGATAATATCCCTACACTATAACAATAGGAATTTTGGCTTATTCCAATCACGATGTAGAACATAGACCATCCTACTAATATTTTCATAAATTTTGTCTCTCATGTTTTCGAGACAAATTCTCATAACAACAATGGTCTTTTGACTCTTCTATCAAAGATGAAGCTGAAGGAGTTCATTACCATGATAGTCCCCCTCATGATAGTGTTGACATAGATCATAGGGACTGTACACCTGAAATCCACCACCATCAAAATCTACATGAGGATATATCTCTTGGGAATGGAAATAGTTACTTTTTCTAGAAACATATTTATAAATATGTATTTCACTCCCCAACACCTCCATAAAGAGAGGTGTTTGAAGCATCGGGGTCAACAATATATGGTTCCCCATCAAAATCCTGCAACACTCTACTCCCATCTGTAGGTGACCATCAGATCTATCATCTATGGTCTAATCATGATGGAGGAATGTATGTATAATGACGAGGAGCCCTAAATTTATATATAGGGAGATTTATCCAGAAAAAACTTCCCTATCATGTTCATGCCCCTTGCTACTTCCAACTATGAGATCCCATATGTGATGGAAAAGGAGTGTATTACTTATCCGTGAAAAAAATATGTGGGATACTCATCAATGAATTGATGAAAGATATATACCTTCACTAGGATATGAGTTTTAACCTCAGATGACCAGGATACCATGTCGTCAACATGAACAAGATTCTATCTCCGTGGCGTATGATCTAAAACCAGAAAAGCGCAACACAAATTTGAAACCTTCTTTATGAAATTTCATCTTGACTCTTTGGTAGATAAAATATGTATCCTCATTAATTATTCGTATTGAATATGGGGATATCATGGAGCATTACACCTTACCGCACACATGTAACAACATATCCATTCACATATGACATCCGACATTGTTAAAACCTCCGGTGAAATAAAGGTACCAATTAATTATTGGGCTAGTTTGTCATTGCAACATATTTCCCCCACTACAACCATTCACATAAACCAGGGAAATAGAGGAAGGATATCCAAAAGGACTAAAAAATGGGACCCTTGAGATAATAGAATAAAATTTACAACATGGAAATGAATGTTACACTAATCTGGACACCTTCCCATAAGGAATTATTATCATCATGGGTGTCCATATCACCCATCTTACACATAAGCACAACTGCACTACATCACCCAGACTATAGTAGAAACTTATACAGGAGCCTTCCAGGATCATACTGTCCCCCCTAGGCTAAGATAATATCAAACACTATGTCCACCACTTGGTTCATCTACCCCCAATAGCATTTAGGACATACCCTTGGTAGTTGAAGGTGAACCCCATCCCACTGGGCTGGGGGATTTATATCACAATCATCATCATAAGGTTCATTGTCCCATGAGAGGACATTCGAGACATCAGAAAAAATTACAGATCACCCATACCAAACCAGTATGAGGGAATTTATATCTTCATGTTTATCTTCAAAATAATTAGTCCATTGACTTGAGCCATGGGATCCTTAATAACTAGATCAACCAATTCCATTTGTGTCCTCAATCAACCTCTTCACCGTAGGTCTGGGGGACTTTTCATCATCATCATCACCATATGGGGAATCAATCTTCTTTAGTTAGGGAGGAAAAAACCAACATTTGACATCATACATATTCATCCCATGGATGTAAAATTTTATATTGGTCGGGGCTCACATGAAAATCAAGAACAAAATTTCCCTCAGAGTGATTATTCATTGGCTAGGACTATAAGAGAATATGGAAATTTAAATCAGAACTTTCCAGGGTCGGAAGCCAAAATAACCCACCCTGGCTAATGGTTTGAATAACATCCCTAAAAGAATATTTGTAGAATTAGCCAGTTTTATGGAATGTGAATGTACAACCACCATTTCCTGATATGCCTCTGTGAATTCTATCACTATCAACATGATAGAAGTTTATCAATACCCAAATGCATAGGGGAGGAACATGGATCATGTACCCCATGGGGAGGGTGATTTGGATGCACCAAATGAGTTTGTGCATTCCTTGAACCAATTAAGGTTTCAAAATTTGGAAACCTCGAACAATGGGCAGGGACATCCTTATTTTAATACTGGAAATGAAAAAGGAAAGTATGTGACTAAAAATTAGTTTTCGTCCATAGAAGAATAATACACACAATATGATTGTGTAATACGAGCTATCTGACAATTCAATGAGGAAGTTACTCAAGGGAAATATTCATGTTGGGTATCATCTCCACATAGAGATGAATATTCTCTATCCCATATCCAATCCCCCAGTGAGTGGTATTTCATCATCAGATTGAATCAGGATCAAGAAACCCAATCTACATAAATGATAAAACTGAAAATGATCAAGTCTTCCCTCCGTTTTGGAGATAGCCTCTTCTTCTCAATGGTAATTATTCAGTCATAGGATGAAACAATGATCCGGGGGAGATGAAATCATGACCACCTCATTGGCCCCCACTTGCTTTTAATGGATGGTAGGCATCTCAGACAATATTACCCCTAGTGTTACATACCTCCATCGAATCCTTTACCACCCAAATGGATTTCATGGAAGGATGGAATACAATAGTGAAACCTAAAAACAATATATTTACCTAATGGGTGGTTGATACTACACCTCAACCAACCTTCTGAAACCCCACCATTTATAGATTTTATGGTTCATGAAACCCTGAAAAATATCTCACAAAATTAATATCCCTATGAGGGCCAATGATGGGAAATCGATATCAATTATTGGAAAAAAACTAAGGTATTTCATACAAGCTATGATAGGGACAACAACTTTCTAGAATAGAATTCTTCCAATGGGATATATACTACGATAGGAAGATCTTCCTCACATGTTCCTTTATAAGTTCAGTTCAACATTGAGGAAAATAATGATCACCGACCTAAAAAACTGCAAGAAGCATGAGACCGAGAGAGTTCCAGGCTTCATAGAAATTTTTAAGAGTTTATCCTATGCACTCAGCATCCCCCTCTCGGAGGTTCTGCTAGTGTGACTCTATACTGAAAATATGATGGATGATTTGAAGAGATAACCATTCCCCACAAAATATCTAGGTGGGTTTTGAGTGTTTTATGAAATAGAACAACATATTGAAGAGTCTATTCAGAGAGCTCCATCCATGTCTCGACTTATACCCGCAACATAAGGGAAGAAGATAGGAAGAGAAAAATCCACGAATGTATCTCTCAATGCCATAGTTGTTCCCATTCAGGCACCTAGAAAAGCTATAAACCCCTAATTTCCCCTTGTCGAGAATTACCCACCATAGAATCACCCCCAACTGGAATCATAGATAAATCAGGGTTTCCCAGGATTTATGGATTAAAAGAACAAAAAAAAATCATCTGAAATGAACAAGTACTAGGTTATTTCTTGGATGTCATGGATAATAATCTTATCACATACCCACAACATAGGAGTCCTGATGAAGTCAACCTCACTGATCATCCTAATTATATCTCATTCCACGTAAGGATGGGTAATAATATCCAGATTTGTTTGTTCTTCAATGAATCCATTCAATCCAGGTTGACTCATACATGTAACATTATACAATTCCCTAGATTAGGTGTCTTTCACAACCATTGCCCAGTCAGAAGAAGTAGACGGTTGGCAAAATGTTTTTTCTAGGAGAGAGAAAACATTTCATAATGGGATGCCTCAAAGAATCATCAATCAATATAATTATTCTCTTAAAACATAGTTGCATAAACTCACGATAGATAAACCACCCAAGAAGATGGAATCATTTGTGATTACCCTGGGTGATCATGACCATTGGATGCTGGAAGAGAAATAGGATGAAGAAACACATTCTACTCCAAATCAGGCCCTAACTCTTGTAGATTTATTCCCTACAACAACTTTATCATGGGAATCGCCCCACTAAATAAAATCAA
The DNA here is from genome assembly GCA_963277665.1 of Viscum album. Lineage (NCBI taxonomy): Eukaryota > Viridiplantae > Streptophyta > Magnoliopsida > Santalales > Viscaceae > Viscum > Viscum album. The sequence continues at coordinate 856,213,489 of OY728157.1, read as the reverse complement.
AATCATATGAGAAGACCATATTACATTATATCAACATAATACACATGAAAACCCCATTTTCTTATGATAAGTATGCCCCGAAATATGGATTCTAGACATATAACCGGGGAACATGCAGATACATGCATCAGAGCTGTGGATACCTAGGACACTGCATGTGTGGTTGGACTGTATATTTCAGTCATATCCCCAGGGAGAATATATATGCATCCAATACATTAGGGAAAAGCACTCCAAAAGGAAAAAAATAAGTAAGGTGGAGCCTCATAGCCCTACAGTAGTCTCCGACATCTGATTAGCATCTACAATGGTGTAATTACCATCATTATTCCTAGGTCCATGATGGTAAACTATAAAATCCAGTCATGACAACATGATGTTAAAATGTATATATTCCACAGTTTCTATAACATGTTAAATAAAATTGTTTCCTAATAACTATGTGTTGATTGATTCCTATCATCACATGATATGTAGTGACACCCAAATATCTATTTTTGTTTCCATCGATAAGATTATTTCCAATTCAGATAGGTTGATTTAGTTTGCATACAACATGGAATTAAACACCAATGACCCAAAACATCCCCTTCCTGACAGTTGGACAAATTCCTTCACTGCATGACATAAAACTATGCAGATCGATGATATTTATCCACATTTAAGTCGAGTCACTGACATCCTTACCACATGACATTAAACATCATGGTTATTCAAGAATAATGTTCAACCTGATTCTCATTTCCAATGAGACACATAAGGATGCCTCAGTCCTTATCTTGGTTTAACCATTACAAGATGCGTAGTACCTATATCTTACATGGGGACTATGTTTTGCAATGATTCTCACATAGAGCATGAATAATGTGGGATTAGTTATTATGGAAAAAGGCATCCCTGCACGAACATGGTGTATCAACATTGATAAGATTATGTCCTCACTGCAAGTTGCTAAACTGTACAGCTATCTAGAACTATGGGTGGGTTGATTTTCATTCTCATGTGATACGTAGTGATGAACAATAATTATGTTGGGGTCCAACGAAAACATCTCCATTTATTCACATTAGCCTGATTTAATCATGACCATAAGATGTTAAACTGAATGTATTTTTTAAACCTATGTATGGTTTGATTCGAATTCTTATGAGATATGTAGTGATTCATAGACTTCCACCATTGGTCCCAAATATAATGATCCCATAAATTCATGAAGGTCCAACATCATCCTAACCGAATGATGTTAAATTGCATGGAACATCATGATCTACATGCAGCTTGATTACTATAATTATGGGATACATACTGGAAGCTGGATCTCCAATACTAGGACTAACTATAACCATCAATGAAAATAATGCACACCTCTATGTAAGGGTAAGACCTGAATTGAGTTATTACTATTAAAGAACTATGTGTTCCTTGATTATCATCATCAAGATATACACATTATTTCCTATGTCTCAATCATTAGGTCCAGCCACAACATCCCCAAAGATTCACATCGATTCGTGCATCATTAGTGCATGACATTAAACTTCATGGATGTATGTCATTACCACATAACATAGAACTGGATGGAAAAATTTCCCGACTACCTTAAAATAAACAATGTAAACCATCTCCCATTTTTCATCCTTTATCATGGATACATGAAATACTTTCCTCAATCAACCCAAGTATGTTGTGCTTCCACAATCATTCAAGAGAACCTCAAAATCCTCACACCAGACTTTAGGTTCCATGCGTCTCAGATCTCCAAAATATTCCATAACCGTTATAATGATAATCAGACATCAAGAAACCTTTTCTTGATTATGAATACATGTCTAAAACTCTTATATATTATCCTATGATTGTTAACCAAATTCATCACTCTGAAAAATGACATTCTAATTATCGTGATCCCTGACCTCATCGTGGAAGCACTCAACACCTCATCATGTATGAACCGCTCCTAGTATGCCTATCTCATATCATTATTCATGACCAAATATTCTTTATTTTTGGTTTAACACATATCCATCCCATCCTTGAGACATATTGGAGTTCTCTTATACATGGACACCCTCATTATGATCTTATGTGTCATTCCCCAATTTAGGTCCAAGGAAGTCATTACTGTAAATTGCATATATTTTGGTCAAATTTGTACGACCTTAAAATCTAGCACATAATAATACTAATTTCAAGACCATAAAATCCATTTAAAGAGAAACAAAACATGTTAGGTCAATACCTTGAAGGGTGATAAATGAGAAAAAGTCAAGTCTCAGTCTGCTAAACTCATCATCTATAGAGTTTAGGAAAAAAATTTGGGCACATACAAAAAATTAATAAACTGAAAGGGAACACCTTATTGACCTATTTAAATCCAGTCAATTCTTTCTTGACCCACTGGTCTCATAAAAAGATATACCTTTTTTTCACATATCCCCACCATGGGAATGTGTTCACTAGGCAGTGATACAACATTTAGGGTCCTCGAATCATACTGGTAAGTTAAACTTTCCAAAAATCACACTTCATGCATTGGGGTGCCTCGAATACTCCTAACCTTCAATGGATCCTGGAATGTGTAACACCCCATGACTTCATAATATGTTATCTCATTAATCTAATTAAATAGCTTGCGCTACACGCAACACCGAGTTCGAGCGCACCACAACTTACCACACCAACTGTTCAAAAAGTGGATATGAATAGTATTAACATCATTTTGAATCTTATATACTCTATATAATTTTATCATTCATACTATGTGTATTTTAGACAATGTATAAGAAAAAAATCATTTTTTTAAATAAAAGAAGTATTTTTCAGATAATGAAATTTTACTTCCTTTTAATGGCGATCGTTTTTAATATAAATATACAAAACTTTTATATGTTAAATTTAATGAAATTAAATTCTTTTTTTGAAGAAGGACATAAAAATGTAGTTTGGATAATTTTTTGGTACTTTTTGATAAATTTCATATTTTGATGAATAGCTAAAAATACCATGTTTTAATTGAAAACAACTATTTTAATCAAAATAATCTATAGTGTTAAATTTTTAATTTGAATGGTTTTGAAATATAATTAGGTTATAATTTTATCATTTAATACAATTTTGGTCATTATAAGTAATTTTACATTTAAACTTGACATAATCACATGATAATCTTTTGATAGTTTTTACTTTTTTAAAAGCCTACTTATTGGTTTTGAAAACAGGAATTCATTTTAAATTAAAAAATGAAACTTATATATTTTTAATTTAGTAAAATAGACATCATTTTTGAATTTGTAATACCAAAATTATCTTTGTGTTAATTTTTGGTATTTTTCAGAAAACTTTCAATTTTTAATGAATAGTGAAAACACTGATTATTGTTTAAAACCAACATTTTATTTAAATAATTATTTAATTTATTTCAATTTATTATATTTTAAAATAGATACATAATACCTATATATGTTCAATTTAATTCATTGGAGTCATTTTATAATGTGTTTAGATATATAAAAATTTTATTGAACTTTTTACCGTCTTTTAACCGCCTACTTGGAGAATTTGAAAATTGGGATAAAACATAATTTTATTGCTTTTGTGAGTGGAATTTAAAAAATCTAAAAGACACGGTTAATATCAGTAAATAAAATTTTGTTCAATAAGATGAAGATAATTCTTGGAGAATAGGAACTTTTGACTTTTATTTACAATTGTTAAAACTAAATAGGGTAACTAATGGTAAGAATGATATCATAATTACCCTAACAGATGACCTAATTCTATAGGATAAGAATTATTCGGCTAAAAACAACCTTAGGGACAAAAGATTATCCTCTTTGGTCCACTTGGATTAGATTAGTACATTTATTTTTTTATGGAAGACTTCAAAGAGTTAAAATCAATGTTTAATAACTAAACCATTTATAATATTGGTTCATATATAAGATAAATTAGACTATAAATATTAATTATAAAGATAAAATGATTTCCGAAATAATGGTATTTTATTTATAATTTTTATACATTATATAATAAAATTTATTTATGACACAATGATGATGCAGTAATTACCTTATTAATGAATGATTAAAATAATCGATATTATAAATATCCAAAAAAATATAATTTGAGACTTTTAATGAATTAAACTAATTATATAAGTTAATATGACATTTTAATATTTATTATTAGAATTTAGTCTGAGTAATAAAGTTTTTATGACTTTTTAAAAAATCATTTATTAGATAATGCCAAAATTGATACAATTGTGTTTTAAAAAAAATACTATATTATTGGTTTCTATATTATTCTTAAAAATCTAAGGTTCATCCAAAGTAAAATAATAATATTATATATGTCATTAATTAACCTATTGGGGTTATCTTGGAATTTTAGAGTAATTTTATTAACCATATAGGGTAACAATACCAGAAGACATGGTAAAGGTAAAACTATTTAACTAATAGTTAAATCTAAAAGATAAGGTTAAAATGGTATCTTAAGATTGTCTAAACCTATTTTTTGAGTGGTGTTCGACCCATCCCCACATTATACTGTAAATAAATAATTTTTGAGCCATTATAAACCGAATTTTATTTTATTATAAAATAATATTTCATGTTTTTCCAAAATTGACCCTCACCGCTCTTATAAAAGGGCATTTCCCCTTATCTTAATTTCACACCCCAATGCCTTTTTATCGGCCATCCCATACCTAAATATCTTCAATACTTTCCTCCCTTAATTCTAGAGTCCTTCCTTTGGTCATAAAGCCAGCCTATGGATCCCTTTTGATCAAATCCAATGGAAGAACTCAAAGAAGAGGTAAATATTTTATCACCTCTTTCAAGTTATTTTATTCTTCCACATACTCTTTATTTGTGGTTTCAATTCTGAAATAATAAAACCAGTATATTTTATATAGTGTGATGTTATTATAAAAATGGTACAACCATATTCATTATTCTATCCATCCTATAAATTACAATGTCACCATACGTGCATACGTATGGATTTTTGTCTCCACGTCGTGGTGTGGTTTGTTATTCAAACACATAATTATTTAGATGGGTATAATAATAAATATAACCAATGTAAATAATAAATATAACATGTTAATGATTTTTTAAATATGATATAGCATCCAATTACATAAAATTTATCCATCAATATAATGATATTTCCGCTCGTACGTATGTACAGATTACTGTCTCCACGACACGATTAGATTCATTTTCACGTTATCCTTTCAAAGATGGTTATAAAATATATATAATTAATAAGAATTTATTATATGAAATAATAATTATACTTTAGATATATATATATATATATATTTACTTAAATATATCTTATTCACATAGTTCTGTTCAATACAATATGAAAACAGAAACAACATTTATGCGTACGTTTGACCTACCCTCTCCATAAACAGTGTTTTCCAGTTCATATATATAAATCTATTATACATATTAATATTATAAATATATATGATATATAAATCATGTTTTATATTCTTTAATTATTTAAATCATGATCTATGTGACACAATCAAGAGTAACAAGTTAAAACACATACGATAAAGAAAGTGATTATTACCCAAAATGTTAATTTAACATGGAAATTATTATTAAATGTGTAGTATAAAGTAAAAAATGAATTGTGTATTATATCATGAATATTAATATGTTTTAAGTATAATTTAATAACATACTAGGGTCTTTATACAGTAGGTTAAACGTACACTCGACTAAAGGAAAGTACAAGGTAAGGGTTAATTTCACAGTCTCTTTATTATCTAAGGTTGTTTTTACATAAATATGTACATGGAAATATTCATTATTCATGTCCATCTTTCATAAAAGAGTTTTAAAATGGATTATTTTTAAGTGTATTTTTTCTAAAACATCATTTTAATTATTTTAACGATTTATTCTTCTAAACCTTTCTCATTAATGTCCATGTTTTCAAAATGTTTTTAAGGATTTGTTTATATGGACATGAGCATTTTAAAATTTTAATTACATTAAAATGTTTCAAAGTGGAATGGGACAGTTTGATTCAAAAATATATTTAAAATTAATTCCTTTATATTAATTTTAAATGATTTCATGAAAAAGGGGTATTTCCCTCAATAATTTTTACTGATCATTTTCAACTATGTAAATATCCTTTATGGGATATTATTATTGACCAAGGTTTATTTATTATGATAAAAATCGTACATATAGTATTGATTGTTTTGTAATATGTTTGACTGTGGATGTGTTATTTTTACACCAGTCATGGTTTATAGATATTTTGTATTCTAGATTTAATGTGAAAGTTTATGTTCTTTTTAAACCTTTTCATATGAGGAATGCATTGGACTTAGTAAGTTATGAGTGGATCCCACTAAATATCCTTGATGAATCAGTGGGTATCATTAGAAAAACTAGTGTCTTGGTAAAATGCCTTGAAAAAATCTTATTTTTAGTCTCGGAACAAGGCATTGACTATGTGGTTATGATGTCTGGCATTATGCATTCCATCATTATGAAAGTGGATATTGATATTGCATTGGATTATTCGACTAGTATAATATACATATGAATAAGTAAATGGAATTATTTGATTTTATCTTTTCAATATTATGCTGAATTTAATGTTTAAAAGGCATTTATTTTAGTCTTATACATTGCATTAAATGTTTATGCTTATTTATGAATGTTTCCGCTATATTGGTATCCTTACCGAGCATCTGAGCTCACCCCTTTCTATGTTTTATTTTTCCTAGGATGTGAAGAAGTATTTTATGACTAATAAGAAGTGTTATGTTTATTAATTAATGGAATTATGAAAGGATCATTTATGTTTTGTTTTGTTTTCTAATGTGTAATGTAATGTTCATGTATGTAATATATTTTCCAGGACAGCTAAACTGATCGGTCTTTCGGGACATGATTCCTTGTGATCAACCCAATTTTTTAAAATAATGCACTGACTCCCATTTTTGTGGTTGGGGCATTACAGTTGGTATCAGAGGATGTTTAAAAATAACCTTACAAACTAGATTTAGAAAAAATCTAATTAGAGAACACTACCCAAGGATATATTTTGATGATTAGTATAGAATAAATTCCTATAATTTTGGTACTGTAGAGATTTTGTGAGTATTCCAAGAAATAAATCCCTGTATGGATATGAGTAGGTAGAGTCAGCTCTCACACAGATGTACCTAGGGGTTAAACCTGAAAACACCGCATTGATATAGACTCGAACAAGAAATGGTGCATTACCATGGGCCTTGCTGCACTCTTGGTTACGACACTCCTAGAGTATATTCTTAGGATAATTCACATTTTCATTACAAGACATTATGAATTATTTATGAGTAAATACTTCCTTAATGAAAACTTTTTTATGATTATGGATTATATCCATAAACTGTTCAATTTACGTTAGCTATTTTACATGTTTGGAATTATGAATTGCGATTCATAAACTGACCTAGTGTATTCTATTATTTAGAAATGGCGCCCAATAGATGGAATGATACATCCAACAATATGTATGATCCAAAGAGTAAGAAGGATCATATCTTTCATGGTGTTATTGAAACATTTAGAAATGATATAGTCTCTCATGTATTATTATCATATGTAGAAATAGTATCATGTGTTAATAAGATATGTAATGAAATTTCTGATTCCTATGGCTTTGAGGGAAAGACAGAGATGAAAAAGATGGTAGAGAGAAAGATGGATAAAGAAAATAATGGATAGAAGGATTTTACTACATGTGATAACTGTATAAATAATCACCTTGGTAGATTCTTGAAGGGAATGAGAGTTTTTAATAAGTGTGAAGAAAAAGGGAACCACATATGTGATTTCAAGGGAAAGAGAAAAGTTTCAAATGTATAATGATTCATCTATAATGAGTTGGGAAACTACGTGAATCAATGTCAAAATCGTCAGAGTTTTCCCAAAATGATGCTATTGGATAATAATCAAGTATTTATATTACCAAAAATGAAGAGGAATGACTAGTGTTCTTATGTTTTTATTAATAAATTATTTCATTTGAGTGTTGTATCAATTATGTACTGGTTATTTGAATTTTGGAAATAAATAAGGATTGTACTACTGTACTATTTCATTTAGAATTTGAGATTATATTTTTCAATGAAAAGTGACTCAACAACAAGTTAAACTTTTTGGAAAATTCATGGTTGGGGGAGAGATAAACCTTAATATGGTCCTGATACTGAGGTAGAAATTTTGGAATAAGAGATAGTTTATTTGGATAAATTATATTTTATATTCTTGACTACCTCAGAACTGATTAATGGTTTGTATATTCCATCATTGTTGTAGTTTATATAATTTTTGGATAGAAAGAGTATATCCAATATTATATAAGGAATAAGGGAGCATGAATGTAATAAATAAGGTTTTATAGTAATTCAGGGTCTTAATGTGTTTTAAAATAATACACAATTATTGTATTCACATGTTATTACATGGAAAAAAGGATCTTCATTGTGTTTAACTTCCTTATAAATTTTGTACTGTGAGTTTGGATAGAAGTACTTTGGATAGCTATAAATGTTGGAATGAATTATGTTTAACTATTTGATAGTATTTATTAAGATTATTTTTTGGAATATTATAATACTATAGTTTTAGAAAGAGGAAAACCTGTAGGTCAGGTGATATCCTGTCATATCGGACAAAGCTGCTGGAATCGAACCCATAACCAAAGTGTGACAAGGCTTTATGACCTACAACTAGAATGTAGAATCCACCTGGTTATTATAAATTAGTTTTCATCATGGTATATATCTGAAACCTTATACGATTAGGATAAATATAAAATTTTTGAGTTATATTTTCTTTTAGAGTGAAAGATGAGTTTGTGGTTGAAATTAGTTAAAGGATAGAACTCTACATGTCCAGTATATATATATATATATAATTATTTTATTATTCTATGAAGAAATTAATTAATAAACTTTAGGGAAGGGATATTAAAACAAACAATCTATTATCCTAATACATTATGTTTTGTTGAACCGATGATATTTTAAATCATCATAGATTGATGGCTTTGAGGCCCTCAATTTTACACTTGTTTGTGATTGATGAACTCAATCACTCACTATAAATATTTAAATTTTTCCTCTAATTAGGTGTTAGTAATATTCCCCAATGTTCTATTATTCAAAACACTATGTTGGTGGTGACTTTCTAATTTCCTTTTTCCACTTATTAAGACTAAATTTTATTAACTCTATTTCCGATGTGGGTTTTCCACAAAGGTATTTTCTATTTTTAACCTCTTATTTTAGAAAAACAATTTCAAATTTCCTGGTCACAATTTATTGAAGGTGGGGATAATGTAACATCACACGAATTTATAGTATTTTTTCACATTAAAGTAATTTAATAGCTTGCGCTACAAGCAACACCGAGTTCGAGCGCATCACAACTTACCACACTAATCATTAAAAAAGAGGTTATGAATAGTATTAAATATATTTTGAATCTTATACACTCTATAGAATTTTAACATTCATATTATGTTTTTCTTAGACATAGTATAAGAACAAATTCTTTTTTTTCAAATAAAAGAAGTATTTTTTTAAAAAATTGAAATTTTACCTCCTTTTAATGGAGAACCATTTTTAAAACCAATTTTTGACACTTTTATATATTCAATTTTATTATATTGTATTCCTCTATATAAGCGAGACAAAAAAATTTAGTTTGGATAAATTTTTAGTACTTTTCTGATAACTTTCATATCTTGATGAATAGTGAATAATCCTATGTTTTAATTGAAACCAAAATTTTTAATCAAAATAATTTATAGTGTAAAATTATGAATTTTAATGGGTTTGAAGTATAATTTTGTTATATTTTTATCATTGAATACAATTTAGGTTATTATAAGTAATTTCACATTTAAAGTTGACATAAACACATGTCAATTTATTTTATAGTTTTTACATTTTAAAAAACATTCATTTTGGTTTTGACAACTGGAATTGATTTTAAATTAATAAATTCAAAATATATGATTGGGAATTAGTAAAATAGAATTAATTTTTTATTTTTTAATATCAAAATTATATTGGGGTGAATTTTTTGGTATTTTTCTGAAAACATCCAAATTTTTATGAATAGTGAAAAACACTGAGTTATTATTTAAAATCGAGTTTTTATTTTAATAATTGTTTATTTTATTTAAATTATTTTCATTGAAAATATAAAAATAATACCTATATATGTTCAATGTAATTCATTGGAGTCATTTTTAACGAGTTTAGATATATAAAAATTTTATTGAACTTTTTACCGTCTTTTAACCACCTCCTTGGAAAATTTGCAAAATTGGATAAAACATAATTTTACCGCTTCTGGGAGTGGAATTTCAAAAATCTGAGAGACACGGTTATTATCAGTAAGAAAAATGTGGTCCAATAAGATGAATATAATTCTTGGTTAATAAGAACTTTTGACTTTTATTTACGACGGTTAAATGTAAATAGGGTAATTAAGCGTAAAAATGATATCATAATTACCTTAACACATGTCCTAATTATATAGGATAAGAATATTCTACCAAAATAACCTTATGAATAAAATATGATCCTATTTGTTCCAGTTGAATTAGATTAAAAAATTTATTATTATTTTATTTAAAGAAGAGTTAAAATCAATGTTTAATAACTAAACCATTTTTAATATAGGGTTTTAAATAAGATAAATTACACTATAAATATTCATTAGAAATATAAAAATATTTCTTATATAATGGTATTTTATTTATAATTTTTAGACATTAAATAATTAAATTTATTTATGACACAATGATGAGGCCTAATTACCTTATTAATGAAAGATTAAAATAATTGATATTATAAATATCCAAATAAATCTATCTTGAGACTTTTAATGAATTAAAATATTTTTATAGATTAATATTAAATGTTAGGATTGAACATATGAATTTAGTTCTAAGTAATAAAGTTTTTAGGACTTTAACATAATTCATTAATTAAATAATGTCAAAATTGAAAAAATTGAGTTTTTAAAACAAGTACAATATTATTGGTTGATATAACATTCTTAAAAATCCAAAATTCGGAAAAATGGCCTTGAAAATATTATATATGTCATTAATGAACCTATTGGTGTTCTCTTGGATGTTTAGAGTATATTTATAAACCATACAGTGTAAGAATACAAGAAGACGCAGTTAAAGTGAAACTATTTAAATAAAAGTTAAATCTAACAGATAAGGTTAAAATGGTAAACTAAACTTGTCTAAAACCTAGTTTTTGAGATATGTTCGACCCATACCCACCTTAGACTCTAAATAAATCATTTTGTATCCATGATAAACCGTTAATTATCTTATTATAATATAACATTTCAAACTTTTCCAAAAGTGACCGTCACCTCTCTTATAAATGGGCACTTCCCCTTATCTTCATTTCACACATCACAAAACTTTTAACTGGGAAACAACCTGCCCATATATCCTTCAAACATTCCTCCCTTAATTATAGAGTCCTTACTTTGGTCATAAAGAAAACCTAATGATCCTTTTTGACCAAATCAAAAGGAAGAACCCGAAGAAGAGGTAAATATTTCATCACCTCTTTCTAGTTGTTATCTTAATCCACATCCTCTTTATTTGTTGTTTAAATTATAAAATAATTAATACAGTATATTATATATAATTTGATGTTATTATAAATATGTTATAACCATATTCATTATTCTATCCATCCTATAAATGAAAATGTCACCATACATGCGTATGTACGGATTACCGTCTCCACGTCGTGGTGTGGTTTGTTATTCAAACACTTCCTTATTTGGATGGGTATAATAATGACTATAACTGATGTAAATAACAAATATAACATTTTATTCATTTTTTATATATGATATACCATCCATTTACATATGATTGTTTCATCAATATAATGATATTGTCGATCGTGTGTAGGTACGAATTACCGTTTCCACGACACGATGCGATTCACCTCCACTTTCACCATTCAAAAATGATTATAAAATATATTTCATTAGTAAGTATTTAATATATGAAATATTAATGATACTGGATATATATATATATATATATTTAGTTACATATATCTTATTCACTTATTTCCATTCAATCCGATATGAAAACAAAAAGAGAGTTTGTGCGTATGTACGACCAACCATCTCCATAAATGGTGTTTTCGATTTCATATATTTTTATATAATAAATATTTATATTCTAAATATATATGATATAAAAATCATGTTTTATATTCTGGATGTATTTAAATCGTGATCTATGTAATACAATCAAGAGTAAAAAGTTAAAACACGTACATTAAAGAAAGAGATTATGACCAGAAATTTTCATTTAACATGGAAATTATTACTAAATAGGTAGTATAAAGTCATTAATGAATCATTTATTATATCATAAATATTAATATGGCTCTAGTATAATTTAATAACATACTAATTTCTTTATACAGGAGGTTAAATATACCCTCGACTAATGGAAAGTAAAAGCTAATGTTAAATTTCACAATCTCTATATTATCTGAGGTTGTTTTTATGTAAATATCTACTGGGACATATCTATTATCCTTGTCCATGTTTCATAAAGGAGTTTTTAAAGGGATTATTTTTAAGGTGTTATTTACTAAAACATCATTTTAACTTTATTAAAGATTTATTCTTCTAAACCTTTCTCATTAACGTCCAGGTATTCCAAATGGTTTTAAGGATTTATTTATATAGACATGAATGTTTTAAAATGTAAATTACATTCAAAAGTTTCAAAGTGTAATGAGACACTTTGATTCAAAAATATCTTTTAAATTAATTCCTTTATATGACTTTTAAATTATTTCATGAAAAATAGGTATTTCTCTCAATGATTTTTACTAATCATTTTCAACTATGTCAACATCCTTTACGGGATATTATTCTTGATCGAGGTTGATTTATTATGGTACAAATATTTTATATTGTGTTGAATTTTTTGGGAATTTTTTGATTATGGATATGTTTTTTACACCATTCATGGTTTATGTATAAATTATTGACAAATCATATGCTATTTTTAATATGAATGTTTATGTTATGTTTAAACCTTTTCATATTAGGAATGCATTGGACATATTAAGTGACAGGTGGAGTCTGCTATAGCTCCTCGGTGCATCGGTAGGTCACATGAGACAAACTAACATCTTGGACCAAGGCCTTGGAAAAATCTTATTTGTAGTCTTCACACAAGTCATTGACTATGTGGTTATGAATTCTGGAATTATGCATTCCATCATTATGAAAGTTGATTTTGATATTACCTGTGAATATTAGACTAGTACAATATCCATGTGAATAATTTAATGGCATTATTTGATTTTATATTTTCCATATTATCCAGAATTTCAAGTTTATAATGATTTTGTTTTAGACTTATACATTGCTTTAAATGTTTATGGATATATATGAATTCTTCTGCTATATTGTTATCCTTACTGAGAATCTGATCTCACCCATTTTAATGTTTTAGTTTTTCTAATATGTGAAGAAGTATTTTATGATTGATAAGCAGGGTTAAGCTAATAGATTAATGGATTTATCAATGGATCATTTATGTTTTGGTTTATTTTATAATGTGTAATGTAATATTCATGAATGTAATCTATTTTCCAAGACTGCTAAACTGATCGGTCTTTCGGGACTTGATTCCTTGTCATCATTCCAATGTATTAAAATAAGGCACCGACTCCCATAACTAGAGTCAGGGCTTTAAAAAAACATCAAGGACCCTTTACATGAATATGAATTCATTCCCATGGATCCTACATATGTTCCTATTTATTTCAAAAAAATGTTTCATATTGAAAATTTACATTCCAATCCCTGTGATTCTTTACATTGTCATAACATTACTCAACACCCCCATTGTGTCTAAACCACACCATGTATGATTGTTCCATATCTTTATCCTTAATAAATAACTATCAACCATTATTTTTAATCTTCACACCAAAAAATCCATGTGGCTATTCTATCCTCATCATTACATTATCATGTATCATATGATTTCTCATGGAAAGACCACTACACTTTGTATCGTAACATTTGATGTCACACACATTGTGATTCAAAACTAGAGTCCATATGGATTGAGATTTTCATTAAGATACAAGCATCTCTAGGGTGGTATAACCCCTCCTAGGTATCATTCATCCCATACCCAACTTCATCTTATAGAAAATATAATCTTCAAAAATATTTCAGATCCCTCAGATAGAAATGAAGATCGTCATTCGCTTGGCATGATACCCACACATAATTGACCTAACCCACCAAATAAATAAATATTCTCCTTTATAGAAAGAAGCTTCATTCCTTGTTAGACTTTGAAACACCACAATAGATCATGGATTTCTATCATGTCATGGGACATACCGAACAAGTCTATATCATAAAATATTCATGGAATAAAACTTTTGGGGTGATTATTTACACCATCTATACTCCAAATATCTATGCAAGCCCAGTATCTAATGTATTCCATACCCACCAATGATATATCTACAAATCCTCGATATCCTTTGGAATGGAAATCCATCTTCATGGTGCCTTTGTTTGACTATGCATACATGCCCATGGATATTGTATATGCACCTACAACCGTCAACAAAATGTTTTACTCTAAAAAATGGTATTTCAATACTCAAGATCCATTGCAACACCAAGACATAAACCATCACCTCAATGTGCTTTAGGTAATTCTAGAAATGTCTCCACCATATTCCAAGATCATATATTATGTCTAATCTAAAACACCGAAATCTAAAAAAATGTTAGGCCTATGCTAAAATACCCTAAACTAAATAAATATTGTGTTTGAGATAAAAGACCATAAACTAAAGAAATTTTAGGTCCGAGTTAAAAAACCTAATCTTATGAAATATTAGATATGAGAAAATATACCCTAATATAAAGTAATGTTAGGTCCGCCATAAAAGACCCTAAACTATTGCAATATTAGGTCTGAGCTAAAATACCCAAATCTAATGATATATTAGGTTTGGGCTAAATACCCTAAACGAAATCAATACTAGGTCCTAGATAAAAGATCCCAAACTAATGCAAGATAAGGTCCGAGGTAAAAGAACCAAAGTAATGAATGATAATTATTCAATATGATAAATAATGAAAGGACACCAGTATGTCCTTGAATGTCAAGATATGCGACCCAAGTCTATCATCTTCAGCAAGAGAACAATAACTCTCTTTTTATGACATATACCCTACCCAAATGATCCCTCTGGTGATTAAGTTATCTTATGATAGCCAGAATATATTAAAAAATATGGAATCTCATCTTAGTGGGTAGCCACAAGTGTCTCGAGAAGAGAATCATTAATAATTTCAATATTCAATTCCATGCATTAGAGGTCATTTCATATAAATCAAGTAAATTTTTGTGATGAGGAATTCCAAAATTATGGAGTAGTAAGTTATCAAACAAATCATGAGGGAAAGAAAATTGGATGATATTTTAATAAGCTAAAAAAACTCATCCATTCACTATATGAAAAAAAGTTAGGAATCTAAACATTCTAGAGTCTCTCTGAGGAATCAAAAAAAAATATGTACAATACAAGAGGTGGGTCGTGACAAGATAATATGAGTAGAATATTCAAGATTAGCGAGGGTCTAGTGAGAGGCATCAATAGGGCATTGGAGTGTTGTTATACTGTATTATTATGTTATTTCCTTAAGAATGAGAGATTAGAGTAGAGTTGTTAACTATTAAATAATACTCCGAGCATTGGACAATGAGGTTGATGAGGAAAAATAGTTTGAATAAAAATGATCAAACATCCCCTCATATATCCATACGTTCACTATCTATGAATCTAACTATGATTTCAGATTTCAGTTTAGATAATAGATGAGAACCTTGATACAATGCCTCCATCATCTCCCTTGTTTTCAAAGAAAAGGAAACATCATTCAATAAATCATGATGGTCCCATCATTCAAGTGGTGGGTCGTGACAAGATACTATCAGTAGAATATTCAAGATTAGCGAGCGTCTAGTGAGAGGCATCAATAGAGCATTGGAGTGTTGTTATACCAGATTCTTATGTTATTTCCTTAAGAATGAGAGATTAGAGTACAATTGTTAACTATTAAACAATAATCTGAGCATTGGACAATGAGGTTGATTAGGCAAAATGGTTTGAATAAAAATGATCAAACATCCCCTCATATATCCATACGTTCACTATCTAAGAATCCAACTATGATTTCAGTTTAGATAATAGATTAGAACCTTGATAAAATTCCTCCATCACCTCCATTGTTTTCAAAGAAAAGGAAACATCATTCAAAAAATCATGATGGTCCCATTCATTCATGTATTTTCCTCTTTAATTCAATATGGTTTTCTGTATAATCTCATACAAGGGATTTTGATTAATGGTGTTTTCTCTTATCTCATAAAATAAATAGCAATGGTGGTACCCTTGGTTATAGAAAATTTCCAAGAGGTATGGTTAGTGATGTTTATAATGTGTTCCAAGATAATTTTAAGACATGATTGAGACATGTAATCCAACAAGGATAGTGTAGTGGGATGATGAATAACCTGTCAAATCAGTGTTGAAATGCAATATGAATCCCCATATGCCTCACTCTCAATAAGAGTATCACCCATAACCTATTCTGGATTACAAATATCCTCAAAAGAGTTGCAACCCCTATTGTAATGACTGTCATTAGAGAAAATTATCTTCCATTTATAACTCACCTAAGTATTTAATCTACCCTTATAGGAATTACCATCATTATAGAAGGTTTTTTGTTTTTAATTGTTTACTGTTCAGTGTCCAAAACCTAAATAAAAAATAATTTCCTCTCATTTCCTATATAAACCGACCCAAGATCCCACTTCTATTCACTCATGATCCTTGGAGGATATCTCTACACTATAATTACATATATATAATCCCCCAAGGTTCCCAAATCACTCAATAATCCCCTCTTTATGCTTTTGAAGTCACATACCGAAGTAAAGAATCTTCTAACTTTTTCTTTCATCAATAATTATTATCATGTTATTCAATTTAATATATTTTATTACTATATGTATATGTTATTAAATATCATCCTTAAATTACATTATATGTATACCAGATGAGATCCCATTTAACTATGATTTATCCCTCTTATTATCCCTTGTGTACACCTGTTACCATGCCGAATTTCAGTATGGGATCCTCAATTTCCTTCATTTCTCATTTTTGTCCATGATTCTTTATAGTGTTATAGAAACTTATTTTAAATTAAAAATTTTAGGGAGTGAGTTTAAACCCCCACCATAATTACCTTTTATATTTTTATGATGTTATACCCCTTTATCTCTCATTAATCCCTTCCATGTGCACCCATTACTATGTCAAATGTTCATAAGAGTTATTCAATTTCTCCCCATTCTTCATGTTTCATTATTATGTTACACCTTCTATTTCAAAATTACATATATTAGTAAATGTATTTATATTACCCCCTTACATTAAATTTCAATTATATATGATTATATTCCCCTTTATCTATCAAAAAACAATTTTATGAATTTTTATGATGTCATTATGCTGCCGAAATTGCATTGTGATTTTCCATGCCAAAAAAATCATTTAGTGAATACCATTAACATTTCATAATCAGGGGTATTCATCTTTATTCATATATTCTTATAGAAAATATTCATTCATTCATGTATTAAAAATTAATTTTTCATTGAATAAATGATGATGTTGAATGAATCCATGTTATATGATCTATGTGGCACACTTAAGCATAAGAGAAAATGATAATGAAAGGTGCGCCCTGATAGCACTCCAATTCATTGGGTAATGTTTAGTATCATGATATTCCATTTGAAATGGGGGTATACTCATGATAATTCATGTTAAATGATATTTTAATCATGCTAATACATGTGCAATGAGCCTTGGATAATTCTAATATCACGTTGTATGTTGTTTCCACATTTCAATGTAATGATAATTATGAAATATCGTGTATTTTTGTTAATGATTCTATTTTGATTCATTGATATACCTACTGAATAAAATGTATTGTATTCTACATTTTATTCCTTTTTTACACCCTTACTTGGATTTTTATCTCACCCATTCTTAATTTATGTCCTCAGGTTATCCCATGCAATGCTAAGTATGAAGGAATGTTGTGGTCATGTAAAATATTTTTTCAACAAAGAAGTTGCATTTTATGTATTAAGCGTTCATGTAATGTTCCTAAGCCCCAATGAAACTATTAATCTTGATCTCTTTGGAAGAATTAAGTGAAATTTTATGTAATAAATTTTTTATAAATATTAAATAAAGATAAGGGTTGTTATATTTGGTATTAGAGTATAGGTTTAGTTATATTTGGGATTAGGGTTATAAAACAATTGTTAAAGCCTTGATGATAAGACTGAGTATAAGAATATAATCCCTAAATTTATTTTAGTATGGATTAAGTGGTTTATCATGAAAATATATCCATACTAGATACAAACACGTATAATTGGCTCTGGCATAAATGTATCTTGGTGTAAAACCCAAAACACTTCTTTTAGAAAGACTCGCACATGCTCTGGTGCATGAAAATGGAGCATTCATCACTCTTGGTTTGACACTCCTAGGGGATATTATTGGTATAGATTATAAGATTACAATATACCACTATTAAGGCAACAAAAAATAGCCTTCAAAAATATTCTAGGAAATACCTCATGGTTAACATAGATCAAAGCTTATAAATTTATATGTTAAGAAGATAAATTTAATTTTTAAGTTATCTTTTTTAGTCATTGGATTCCCCATTATTTGTTAAATAGATTAAAATTATAAATATCTATGTCTATATTGGTTAATTAGAACCAGAATCAACATGTGAAAACCTATAGTTCTACACATTCTTTTATATCATGGATGATTATAAGAAGAATCCAAACACCACCACAAATCCTGGAAATAGAGATGTTGGTGAGAATGGAAAATGGGGAAATTATTTCATACCTTGAATATAACTCCTCCCCTATCATAATATGTGGATTGAACTTCCTGGTGGACCTCATCATACTACATCTGGTGGAATTTTATGAATTTCATTTCAGCTATTGTCTTTCCCTATATCGAGCCAACATAAATCACTATGAGAGGGAAATCACTCTCTATATGGTGGAATAACCCCGCAACTCTATACAAGAGCTAGGATTTGGATGAATCTTCTTTATAACCATTATATCAAGAATATATATTACTGCACAATTATCTTTCATATCTTTCTTAGATGATTGAGTCAATTGAAGGAACCATCCTCAAAGAAATTCCTATTTCGAGGGAATTCACTGATGTGTTTCCTAAGGAATTAATTTTTCTTCCTCCTAGAAGAGATGTGGAATTATTTATTGATCATATACCTGGGGTGTTTTCAATATCCAAGACTTTGTATCCAATGGATATTGTAGATCTTGAGGAGATAAAGAAGTAACTAAATGATAAATTTGATAAATGGTTTAGATTCCCAAGTGATTCACCATGTGTTTCACCTGTCCCCTTCATCAAGAAGAAGGATGGGTCAATGAACCTTTTCATTGATTATCACGATCTCAAGAAATTTAAGATAAAGAACAAGTAAACATTTCCAATAATTGATGACTTGTATGATCTGCTATGTGGAACTCAATATTTTTTCATGGAGGTTATGTGGTCTCGATATTACCAATTATTGGTTAATAAGGAGGACGTCCCCAAGACTGTTTTTTGTACAAATTATGGGCACTCTAAATTCTTAGTAATTTCTATAGAACATAAAAATTATCCATCAATTTTCATGGAAATTATTGATAAAGTATTTTGAATTTATCTCAACAAATTTGTGGTAGTATTTATAGACATTATTCTAATATACTCCATAACAAAGGTAGAGCATGAGGAGTATCTAAGAACTATACTAACGATTATTCGGAAAGAGAATATCTATAAAAAATAAAATAATGTTTGAGTTATAGTTTAAGGAAGTCTCATTCATTGGGCATATCATCACAAGATTTGTGTATCTATGGATCCCTCTAAGAAAAATATAATTGAGGGATGGTTGAGGCCATCATATTTGATGTATATTTTTAGATTACATAAGTTTATTGGTTATTATAACTAATTTGTGAGAAATTTATCACAATTTTAAAACCCACATACCAAGATAACATGGATAAAAGTCATGATTTATTGGAATGATTAATGTGTAAAGAACTGCATGGAGTTGAAAAGGAGGCTAGTCACTGAGACCATTATCACACTACCCCAAAGTGGATAACATATCATGGTATTCAGTGGTGCTTCAAATAAGGTCATTATAATGTTATAAAAAACATTATATTTTTAAACTGTATTTAATTTTTACCCAAAAATTCGGCTATCTTATTAAAATAATAAAAAATCACCGTTGGATAATTTTGATTTCTTAAATCCAAAAATAATATTATCTTTATCAAAATAATTTTCTAAATATGTGAATTTTAACATTTAAACTAAAAAACTGATATTTATCGAAAATTAAAGTGTATTGAGAAAAACAACATTCAAAACTTATTATAATTTACAATTTTATTCATAAAAATTATACGATAATTTATATTTCAGAAAAGTTTATTTAGTAAAAATATTTTATTAAAATATTATTTAATTAAAAAATCTATTAATTCATAAAAATGGATTTCGTAATTTAATATCAACTAAAAATAATACTTGTGCATTAAAAACTATTTACAAAGTAATGAAAATAAAATAAATGTATATTCATTATTATATAAAAAAATGCACATAATCATAGTGATGGGGTCTTGTTATATAACCCCTATAACACACACATAAGACCTAAGGGTAAGATGTTTGATGGTGATAGACTCCTGGGGTGGCTCGAATAACATCGCTCAGGTGGTAATATATATGAACTTCCACTTCTCCCATAGGCGGTTCCATTCATGATTAATGTGCAGAAGCTCAGCATTGGTTTGGTCAAGAGAGAAGCCGAATGACGCTACCCCCTTTTTGAGGTGCAACAAATGGGCTTCATATAGAGAAATTATAGTTTATGATTCTATCACTTCGTTTGTCTATGTAAATTGGATTTGTTAAAGCCCTATATTTATAATAATCATGTAGTCACTAGTAAAAGACAATATTTTCAATGGTAAAAATTCATAATGGTATTTTAAAATAATAAAAGCAAATAAGTCCATATATCTTATATAACCTTTTCACATGATAAGACATTTAATCTAATCAATATGAATTTTTATTAATAAATTTTTGGGTCATTACAATCTTCCCCCTTATCAATTTTCACCCCAGAAATTTCCTTTTCCCAAAATAATATAGATGAGGGTAACTTGGTTTTATCACTTTTTATGTTTCCTATATTTCTTCTTCAAACTTGTTATCTCACCACAACACCTTGATGAGGGGAATTGTCTTATTTCAAAGAACTTTTTCCCCGTGATCTAAGATCACTACTGGATTATTTTCATAGGAGAGGTCGTTCTCCTATGGCACCACCTCTGGACTGAGTACATATGATGGGTCAGGTATGTACTTCCTCAATACTGATACATGGAATATATCATGTTATTTATATAGGTTCATTATGATTGCTAGTTAAAAAGCCACTACTCTAATGCGATCAAGGATCTCAAAAGGGACAATGTACTTTGGATTAAGCTTTCTCTTATTCCTCAATATCATAACACTCTTCTATAGTTATATGCTGAGGAATACCATGTCTCCAACATCAAAAACTAGGTCTCATATATGATTAATTTCATCGCTCATTTGTCGACTCTGAACAGCTTTAATGTGTCTTTGAATGTAATTAACCACCTTTACGATTTCTTCAACCATTTCTATACCTAGTAGTTTTCTCTCCAAAAATTCATCCTAACATGCCAATGTTATTCACCTATTCCCATAAAGGTCTTCATAAGGAACCATTTGGATGCATGAGTAGAAGCTTTTGTTGTAAGAGAACTACAATAAGAGAAGATGTTGATCCCAACATCCATTGATGCCTATTGAGAATGCTCTCCACATAACCTCATGTGTTTGCATAGTCTTCTCATATTGGCACTCAGTTAGTGGATGATATGTCATTATAACGTTTAGCTCAGTATTCAGAGCTTTTTGGAGACTGTTCCAAAACATAGAGGTGAAACTTGGATCTCGATCAGAAAAAATATATATTGGTACTCTATGTAACACTACCACTTATCTCATGTATATCCGTTCCAGTTGATCAAATGAGAAATCCTCTAAAATTCCAATTAATTGAGCAGTCTTTGTAAAATGATCCACAACAACCCCAATAGAATTGTTTCCATTGGATGTATTTGGATGTTAGGTGACAATATACATTGTGATGTTTTCTCATTCCTGTATTTTTATGGTCAATGGTTACAACATCTCCTTAGACTTCTGCCTCTCAGCCTTCACTTACAGAAATACCAGAAAAATTAATGTATACTTAGTGATCTCCTAATTCATGTTATCCCACCAATAATTATCTTTGATATCTTGATACATATTTGAGTTTTCGGGGTGAATGGAGAAATTTGAACTATGTGCATCATCCCAAAGTTCCTTCTTTAACTCCAAATTTGAAGGAACACATTGTCTTGACCCAAATCTCATAATTCTTTCTTCATTAACATTGAACACTTAGCATTTCTCTTCTCATATAGTTTCCACTTTCATCATAATTCCCACATCATCCTTTTTAGAATCCATTTACCTATCCAAAAGATATGGTTGAGCAATAACTTTTAAAAGGAATGATGATGTTCCCTTCATTATGATTCCAATGTCCATATTCCTTAAATCTATGAATATTGGATCATTTTCAAATCTCATCAATGATATAATCATAGGTACTCTTTACATAGATCATCTGTCACCTTGTTTGCTTTCCCATGGTGGTAATACATAGAGAAGTCATAGGACTTTATTAGATCTAACCATATTTGTTGGTGAATATTCAGATCTTTCTATGAGAATATGTATATGAGGATTTTATGATCTGTATATATTTCACAGTTCTCCCAAAAGAGAAATTGTCACTAAATTTTTTAATTGAATATTACTACATCCAACTCCAGATCGTGTGTTGGATTGTTTTTATCATTAACATTCAATTGTTTTGAACCATGGGAAATCAATTTTTCATTTTTCATTAACAGACAACCCATGAAATTCTTTGAATAATTACTGAATACTACTAAATGTTATCCACTTGTGGGAAGTCTGAGAATGAGTGTAGTGATAAGAATCCTCATCAACTCCTTAAAGCTATCTTCACATTCTTTATTCCAAGAAAATGTGACTCACTTTTGAGTTATCAAGGTAATAGGGTTTGAAAATCATGGGAAATTTTTCAAAAATTAACAATAATATCCATCTAACTACAGGATGATACAGATATTCGTCACCGATGTTGGCCTCAACCATCCATAAATTGCAGCTGTCTTGGATGGATCCACATATATCTCTTTTCTTGTAATGATATGAACCTAGAACGATACCTACTTCAACCATAACTCACATTTGCTGTACTTTTAATATGGCTTCTCCATTCACAAGGACCCTAGTACAGTTCTTGGATGCCCCTCATGCCGCTCCCCAGTCTTTGAGTATATAATAATATCATCTATAAAGACTACCAAAACATTTTCAGGGTAATAACTAAACACTCTATTCATCAAATCCATGATTATTGATGGAGAATTTGCGAGTCTATAAGAGATTACTATGAATTCATAATGCCCCTAACTTGTACAAAAATAAATCTTTGGGATATCCACCTTCTTCTCCCTTACATGGTTATATCCTGAACCTAGATCCACCTTGGAGAATTAGTGTGCTCTACATAGCTGATCAAACAAGTCATCAATTAGTGTCATAGGATTATTTTTCATTATCGTGATTTTGTTGAGCTCACGATAATCAATATAAAGGCACATTGAACCATCATTATTCTTGAAGAAGGGGACAAGAGAACCCCTTCTTGATTCACTTGGGAATTTAAACACTTTATCCAGATTCTCCTACAGTTGTTTATTTAGCTCCTCACGGTCAAAAAAATTCAATCTATATGGAGTCTTGGATATTGGTGAATAC
Source organism: Viscum album (assembly GCA_963277665.1). NCBI lineage: Eukaryota > Viridiplantae > Streptophyta > Magnoliopsida > Santalales > Viscaceae > Viscum > Viscum album. Next base: position 856,189,224 of record OY728157.1, on the reverse strand, counting down.
CTAGTTATATGATCAATCAATAATTCAACATATTTTCTAGGATTTAGACTAGTCAATTCCTCAAGAAACACATCCGTGAATTCCCTCACAATAGGAATGTCTTCAAGGATGGTTTCTTCAATAGACTCAATCATCTATGTATGATATATGTTCTCATAGGGAAGTAATATCCATGATTGTGATTATGGTTCTAAAGAAGATTCATCCTCCTCGTTGAACTTGTAAAAAATCTGGGGTCGATTCTCCATATGGAGGGTGATTTCCCGCTGACAGAAATTTATGGTGGTTCTATATAGGGAAAGATAATATATTCAATGAATTTCATCAAATTAAACTAAAGGTAGTATTAAGTGGTTCTATGATAAGTTAAATTCACAAATTTTGATAGGTTAAGAGTAATATTCATTGGTTCCAGTGATTTCCCTATTTTTCATTCTCAAAGACATATTCACTTCTAGGATTTGTAGTGGTGTGGGTATCGTTATACTAAACATTCTAGATATAAAAGAATGCATAGAACCAAAATAATTTTTTTTTATATTCTTGAATGAATAGATAGAGTACCTATCACCACTATATTTTTGTGTATTTCTTCAGTGGTAGTGATGGAAAATTCTCACTGTTGTTGTATTGGAGGTTGTTGGTTGCCTCTGAAAACCCTTGTCTTAGTGAACTAGTTTGCAAAGTTCCCTTGAACTATGTAGTTGAAGCAATGAACATAGCATTGAGGGTCTAAAGAATAATTCCTATTTTCTATCATAATAGATTTTTTTTATTCTCAGTAGTTAATTGGTAGGATTACTTATCTTCCACAGTTAAATCATTTTTTTTTCATCCCCTACATGAAATTTCTGGGGTTATTTTTTTTGGACATTTGGAAAGTGGGGTTCTGGAATTCATTGCACCGTTGGAATTATCCATCAGACTGCCAAATTTTTTGGCATCCTTACTCTTCTTATCCCCATGATACCCTTGAGATTCGTTGATATCTATTTCAAAATTAAGGGCACATCATCTAATTTACTCATATATCTCTATGTCACAGATCGTTAGGGATTTCCATAGGCTAGGTTTTAGCCCACCAAAAAAGAAGTCAACCATGCATTCAGGGGTAAAAAAAAAGTCAGAGGCATATCATGCAAGTATTCTAATGTTTTCCTTGTATGCACCAATGGATTAGTCGTCTTTTTTTTTCATGAAGGCAAGGAAGTCCCACTCCATATTATGTCGGATGGTGCGAGGATTGTATTTATTGAAAAACATTTTCCATAAACCTTATAGTCCAACACCTTGATCTCTTCCTCAGGTTTCATATTATTGATCTATGTCCACCATTGATCAGCTTCACACTCCAATATAGAAGATCTTCTCAACGGAGATGATCTATTGATCGTTGATTGAGGGATATGATGATCCATTAAAAGTAAGAGGACATTGTCTTGTGAATCTCTAGATTGCAACTTCTTATTTCTTGGGGGGGGGGGGTTAACGTTCTTCTTGACCCATGTTTATAGTAAAAAATTTAGTAAACTGAAAGATTATCATGAAATATTTTGCAATTATTGCTCCTTTAGGAATGTGAATATCATTATAACAGTCATCAAATTGATCTTCGCATTAGTTGTTAGCTCAAGTCCTCCTATAACCAGCAATTGGCTAGAACAAAAGGAAAGTTTGGGGTAACACATAAGGGGGTATCCAATTACTAAAGGATATCTTATAAATTAAATTTATTTCATTAACTTATATATTTTATCCATGATCCACTTCTCAACACATATTCTTAGGGGAATTTTTTTTAATTCCCTTAATAATGCTTCATAATAAGCTTATAAATTTACCAAAGCATATCTCCTGAGAGTGTCATAACCAAGAGTGTAGAAAGGCCTTTGTCATGCAGCATTTCTCATTAGATTATTGCTTAAAGTGGTGTTTTTGTGTTTTACCTTAGGATACATCTATTCTAGATCTACCTTTATCAGCTCATATCCACATAGTGATTTATTTTCTTGATAAACCACTGACTCAATAATGACCAAAATTTAGGGATGTTTTTATTATACGTAGTCTTATCCCTTAGGCTTTCAATAGGGTTTTCTAATCCCAAACATTAAAATAACTAAACATATCCTATAATACCAACTATAAAAACCATTCTCTTTATTACCCACCTAAAAATGTTTTATTACATAAACATCCACTTATAAAAACATTGATGATTGAGAGGTCTAGTGTCATGGGAAATTAAGAACATTACATAACATCATAAACAATAAAACAAAACATATTTTTGGAAATATTCATTTACATGACCTAAATATTCCCTCACACAAAGAATTTCATGGGATAGAATGAGGAAATTTATAAGGAATGTGTGACAAATAAATACCAATAAGGGAGTAAACATGGAATAACAAGAAAAATATAATACATGTTAATAAATAGTCATATCAATGGAGAATAAGAGATATATGAATAAAAAGGCATGATATACCATGAATAAAATAACATGGAAATGTGGAAACAAAATTTAACATGATATTATCCTGAGTAAACTCTAATGGAAGATGAAGTATCATGATACTAATATTTACGCAATGAATTGGAGTGAAATTAGGGTGACCCTATATAAACATATCATTTCATGCATAAGTGTGATACATGGATCATACACCATGAATTCATTAAATAGAAAAATTTATTTCATGAATAAGAGATGTGGAATACATAAATTTATGTCCTCAATCAAAATTTACATGTTCAAAAAGGTGAATACACTTGATAGAGAAGTAGGTATGGTATTCACTTACACGAAGATTTGGCATGGGAAATTTTTGTGTAACTTTGGTTGAATAATGGCGTCAAATGGTAATCCTAAAATTGGTTGATAAGAGAGAATGGGGTCTCTCATGAATTATACATGAAATAGAGAGTAGTTAGGTCATGAAACATAATATCCAAACATATGTAATGTAATTTAAATGCATAATATAAAACAATTTCTTGAATGTAAATTAGAAGACATAAATTTCTTATGGAATTTTAATATTATAATAGTTGTTCATTGGTGGAATTAATGAGAAGGAAAGATGTATCTCATCATTAAAAAAATAAATGAGTATGTATGATAATATTTTGGAATCATACCCCATCATTTTTAATTGAATAAAAAAGGGTATAATAACATAAATAAATATATGACAAAAATGATAAAGGAAGAAATCCTATACATGGAAGTGTGATCCCAATAGTGTGGGAGAGGCATGAGAGGTGCTTCTTGGGAGCTTGGGAAACCATGTAAGGATTATAGAGATAGGAGGTAAGAGGTTGGTCGATCTCCAAATGATATGATTTAAGTGGAATGAGAGATTGATGGGGTTTATATAAGAAATGAGAGGGAATTCTTTATTATTTAGGTTATGGACAATACACATTAAACTAATAAAAACCACAAACCATACCATGGTCTTTTCTCTTATATTATGCAAGAGTGGGGTATAAAATAGTATTTTATATGTAAAATATACGAACATATAAAAATAATAGGCTTTCTTATGTGGAGGAGAGTCACACTCTCAAGGAAAACATTTTAAAAGGTTAAAATAGTTTATAAGTATTAGAGGGTCTACTATGGAATTGTAAAATCAATCAATCAAATAAAAAATCACATTTTTTAAAGGTAAAAAACATATTGGCCGAATTTTACTTTTATAGTATTTTATTAAATCACTATTGGGTCATTATGATGTCATAAAACACATTATATATTTAAACAATATTTTTTTACCCAAAAATTTTCCTATTTTAAAAAATTATGAAAAATTCACTACTACATAATTTCAACATCCTAAATCCAAAAAATATATTCATTTTATCTAAATAATATTCTAAATATTTAAATATAGGCATTTAAAATAAAAACATTCATTTATTGACAATTCATTCATTTTGACAAAACAACTTTCAAACCTGAACACAAATTACATTTTTATTCATAAAAATTATACAATCATTTATATTTAACAAAGCATAATTTAGTAATAATATTATATTACAATATTATATAATTAAACAATCCATTAATTCATCAAAATACATTTTTTAATTGAATATCAACTAAAAAACTATTTGTGATTTAAAAACTATTTAAAAAGTAACAAAAATAAAATTAATGTATATTTTTTATTCTATACAAAAATAATGAAAATAATATTAGTGTTGGGGTCTTGTTACATAACCCCTTATAACTACTACATAATACCTAAGGGTAAGGTGTGTGATGGTGAAAGTCTATTGGGGTGGCTCAGATAACATCTCTTAGGTGGCAATCACTTTTAATTTCCACTTCTCTTGTATGCGGTTCTCTTCAAGCATTTTGTGTGGATTCCCGGATTGGGATTGGTCAACAGCGAAGCCCAATGACGCCTCCTAATTTCTAAGCTCTGAAATTTTTTTTGTGGAGTAATTATTATAGATTAAACTATGACATTCTTTTTAACAATAAATTGGATTTGTTGAAGCTCAATATTAATACTAATCATGTGATCACTATTCAATAGCTATTTTAGAAACAGTAACAATTCAAAGCTTTATTCGGAAATCATAAAACCAATAAAGACAATATGTATTATATAACCATTTTAGATAATAAGAAATTTAATCAGATCAATAGAAATTTTCATCAATAAATATTTGGTTGATTAAAAGGAATCCTTAGTGTTCAATGTTAATGAAGATGTAATTGTGATATTTGGGTCCAGACATTGTGTTCCATAAAATATAGAGTTAATGAACAAACATTGGGATGATGCACATCATATGAATTTCTTCATTCACCCAGGAAAACTAAAGATGTATCATGATCTACAAGAGAATTATTGAGTGGATAACATGAATAAGGAGATCACTGAGAATTCATAAAAGATCTTTGTATATCCACAAGGGATGTTTGAGTGGAATAATTCTAATGGGATGATGAAACCATTACCCATACAAACATGGAAATGGGAAAACGTCACCATGGACATTTACACTAGACATCCATGGACATCCAAAGGAAACAATGAAATGTGGGTTGTTGTGGATTGTATTAAAATGACTACACACATCATTGAAATTGGAGACGATTTCTCATTAAATCAAATGCCACATATATACATCAGAGAAGTGGTAAGGCTGCATGGATTACCACAATCAATTGTATCTGATCAAGATCAATGATTCACCTATATGTTCTGGAATAGTCTCAAACCCACTATGAAAATTTTGTTGGACATTAGTACAACTTATCATCCTCAAACTGATGGCCAATCTGAATGGAATATCCAGACACTTGAGTACATGTTGAGAGATTTCTCAATGGACTTAAAATGCAGATGAGATCAAAATATTTCTTCCGTGGAGTTTACTTACAAACAAATAATCCACTCAAGCATCAAAATGTCTCCTTATTTTTATCTTATTGAAAAGTGATTTAGAACACTATAATGTTGAGATGATTTTGGGGAGAAAAAACATCAAGGACTCGAAATGGTTTAAGAAATGGTGGAGAAGGTCAAAGCCTTCCAACAACATGTCAATGCTACACATAGTTGACAAAAGAGATATGTTGAATACCATTGATGAGACCTAGTGTTTGATGTTGGAGAAATGGTATTCCTTTGTATATCCGCATGGGAGAGTTTTATGTGATTTGGTAAGAAGGGGATGCTTAATCCATGGTACATTGGCAATTTGACGATTCTTGATCACCTCAGAGAAGTGGAGTATTGACTAGAACTCTCATCAAACTAATCTCAAGTACATGATTTATTCCATGTATCACTTTTGGGTATGTACATACTTTACCCATTGCATGTACTCCATCCAGAGGTGGTACTATTAGGGAATGACGCATCCTATGAAGAAGAGACATTGACAATATTAGATCATGGTGAAAAATTTCTACGAAATAAAATGATGCCCCTCATCAATGTGTTGTGGAGAAACCACATGTTTTAAGAAGAAATGTGGGAACTAGAGGAAGTGATGAGGCAGAGTTAACCTAATTTTATTTATTTTTTAATTATAAAATATCTATGGTGAAATTATTTAAGGGAGACTGTTATAACAACCTGATCTTTTATGAATAAAATTTCCTTTTCTTCTAATGTCTTATTGGTATAGAAACCACATGTAATATTTTTTATTATTGGGTTTAAATTATTATAATGTATCATTACTGTTTATAATATATTATTTGAAAAATTATCAAACGACTTTTATAAATATTAATTTTTAACAAATCATTTCGACACAAACAAATGAGATAATGGCCTCATCTTCTAGACTCATGCCATACACATCCCATTCTTCATAGTTTGTGAAGGAGGTGACATCATTGGTCTTCACTATGAACGAAAATCAATATGAGATTAAACATTTAAATACTGAATGAAATCACATACGGGGGAAGTTCAAGCTCCTCATGATCATGGTCAAAACCCTCTTCACCGAACGACCCCATGAAAGCCCCACCATCACGTACCTTACACTTAAGGAATATGATGGTGTAATAAATAGATATGTATCAAGACCCAAAAATTATGATTATGTACATTATTTTTGTATAAAATAATGAATATACTTTCATTTTATTAACCATATTTTGTTAATGATTTTAAAAGAATAAATATTAATTTTGGTTAATATTCAAATACAACGAAGAAATCAATTTCGATGAATTAATTTATTTTTGAAATAAATAATCTTTTTATAAGAAATTTTTATTATGTTATATTTATTTAACATAAATGATCATTTAATTTTAATGAAGTCAAATGTACATCTTATTATGGATTTAAAACAGTTTTGTCAAAAAGACTTCATTTTTAATAAACACCGGTTTTCATTTTAAAAGTGAAAATTATAATATTTAAGAAATTATTTAGATAAAATTAATATTATTTTTTCAATTTTGATGTCAAAATTATCCAATGGTGAATTTGTCATTATTTTCTCAAACAGATGAATTTTAAGAGAAATATTAAATAATATATAAACATATAGTGTGTTTTATTACATCATAATGACCCAATAGTGATGTAATAAATACCATATAATTGATTTTCGACCAAATATATGTTTTTTTAAATTTAACATAATGTGATTGTATATTTAATTGACTTATTTGATAATTCCTTTGTGAATCCACCAAAATTTATAATATATTTTAAGATTTTATATTCATTTCCTTGATGGTGTGACTCGCCTGCACATATGTAAGAAAAATATTTAATATGTTCTTCCCATGTCCTTATATAAATTTTATACGTCTACCCTTTGGCAGAAAAGATGTGATATTTTTTGGTTTTGAATTTTTTAGTGTGTAGTGTCCAGAACATAAATAACAATGAATTCTGTCTCATCCCTATATAAACCCACCCAAGATCAAACTTCTCATCTGCAAAAATACTTGGATAACATCCCTACTCTATCCTACTATCTCTATAATCCCACCAATGCACACCAAGATCTCAAGTGTCCCCTCTTCATGCTTTAGAAGTAGTGCACTAAAGTAATGGATCATCCACCCTTTTCATTTATCATTCCTTATTTTCATGTTATGCCTCTTAATTTATATTATTACTATATTGGGATATGCAATTAAATATCCTCATTTCTGATAATTTTATGTATATATTATGAGATTCCATTTCACTCTCATTTATCACTCTTATGAACCCTTATGTACACCTATTACCGTGCCGAATTTCCATAATGAATCCTCACATTCCTTCCTTTCTCATATTTTCCATCATTTATTATTTTTTTATACCATTTTATTTTCAATTAAATATTTTTGGGTATGAGTTTTAACTACCACCATACTTCTATACTTATGTTTGAGTGATTAGAGACCCCTTTATCTCTCTTTAATCACTTCCAAATACATCTGTTACCATGCCCAAATTTCATAAGAGTTATTCCATTCCTCCTCTTTCTTCATGTTTTTTTATTATGTTATTCCTTTTATTTTAAATTCCCATGTGTTGGAACATGTATTTATATGACCACATTACTTTAAATTTCATTTATATATTATTATTGTAACACCCATAAGTTTTAAAAATAAATTGAATTCTTGAATCTTTGTTTTATGTAGATATTTCTAACTATTACTTAAACATATTTTTGAAGATTCTATATTTTGAATTTCTAAAAACAATCATCTATAATTATGTTCAGTATGTTATTCAGAGTCTTATGGAACCAACTTGTTTTTTGGTGAATAGTAACACACCTTATGAATATCAATATGAATAGTAATATGACCGTAGTGAATAATAAATTGTATTAATATTATATTTTCTTAAGGATTTAATATAATAACATCATGGTTAATTTTTTAATGTGATATAAACGCAATTATATTTCTAAAATTGTTTGTTTTTGAATTAAGTAAGATTATATTTCAAAAATAAATTAATAATATTTAAAAAATAATTTTCAAAAAATATAGATCAATTTTTAATTCTACACATTGAAAAATGGTAAGGGTAAATTTTTGTGATTTTTTTGATATAGTTAATTATTCGGTGAATAGTAAAATTCCAGTTTTGAGTTTTGTTGTATTAATGATATCATTAATGATGTAATAATGATGTAATGAATTTGGTCTACTTTGGTACAGTAAAATAATATGTGTTGTTTCTAAAGTGGCTAATACCATGGGAAAATACCATCAGAAACCCCATGGTTTTTAAAATACCACAAATGAGGTGTTCTTTGGAAATTATTAAAATATTCCCTCACATTTACTATAAATACCAACACATTCTTTCATTAAATTTATTCCCAATTCCTCCTCAATAAAGCGTTTTCCTATTTACCTCCCTAGAAGTCTACCTATGGTTTCCTCAAACCCCCAAGCTCCCAACCTTCATGTTTTGGGAGTTACTCTACAAGGAAGTTTAAAAACATTTTAGGTAAGAAGAACCCAATGTAATAGAATTGTTAACCCAATTTACATTCTTTGGTTTGACCTTATTCTTTATTAATTATGTGGTATTATGAATTTTTCTGTGATTAATTTTTTTAATAATATGTTTCACTAAGTGTATTTAAAGTTTATACACATATCCATTCTATTAATACTCACTCCATTTATATTTTAAGTGTCTTTTATTTAAAAATAATTTGAAAATACTCTTTAATAAATTTCTAAAGGACTGTTTTTTATATTTATGTCATGAGAGGTTTCTCTGGATTTGAAGACTTATTATTACCATGATATGTTCCTTGGACATTATTTATGTTGGGTTGATCCCATTATAGCCAAAGATATGTTAGGTTGAGCCTATTATTGCTTAAGATATGTTTCGTTGAGCCCATTATAGCTCAATATATGACGGGTGAGTCCCATTATTGCTCTCCAATGCATTGGGTACTCCGATGATGGAAGTTTACCTAAAGGATATTTCATATATAAGGTTGAATGTAAGGGTAATATGGTAAATAGGTTCCAAGGAAACAACATGAGTATACCATGCATTCATGTTTTTATGTTATGGGATTTAATGGTTTTCATGTTATCACATGACTAACACTTTCAATCTTTATATCCTATACTTATACTCATCCCCTGTTTTTAAAATGTTCATCACAGTATATAAGGAAGGGTAAGTGAATTATGGGATTCATAATGTCTGATGTGGAGTGTTGTCAATGAAATCATACTTTATGTTTTAATGTCTTATATTTTGAAAAAATGGAAACCATTTTTAATAGAGTTATCTTTGTATGAATGTGGTATGTTATGTATGTAAGTTATCCTAATTATTTATAAATGTAAACCCAAAAATATCATCAATGTGTAATAATGTATTTTCTTATTTAAAATTCTTGATTATGTAACGTTATAAGGTCAGGTCCTTATAGTTGGTATCAGAGGATAGTTTAGATATCGTTAGTGGGTGGGATGATATTTAAAGAATAACATAACTGATTTTTAGTATATGATTAATTTGAAATGTTATAAAATTTAAGGATTACCATGTTGCTTCATTTATGTTATGTTTTTTCAGAATGGTTCTGCACAGAAAAAACAGAGAAGCTGATGTAGGAAGGCACCAAGACACTGATTTCTGTCCGAATCTACAACCTGAAATGGTGGGAATCAGAACCGAGCAGTTTGTGATAGTAATGACCCAGTTGACACAAGAAATATATAGGGGTGGTTGTAAACACCCGGAAATTTCAAGGAAATGTTTTTTCTTAATTTTCTTTGAAATTTTACAAGAACGCGGTTTCTGACAGCACTTGATTCCGAGGCCCGGAGTGCCCGGAATCAACTTCCGAAGTTTGGCTCGGGTACGTTCAGTGAACGAGCGTGCAGGAATTTCTATCTTTTGAACCGGAGCTCAGAATTGAAATTTGATGGCATCGATGAACTCGCAACGCCGGTAATTGCTTATGGGGACCTTTACCACAGTTGCGTTTTAAGCGGGTTGAGATTTTGTTTTTGGGGTTTTAGTTTAAAATAAATAAAATTGTGTGAACAAATTTATTTTATGTTTTTGGGAGTTATTATCTCCAATGGGAAGTTGTTGGTGGAGCCCATGACCAACCAACTTCCCATGAGTGGATACTTGAAAGGTGGGGCCCACACGAGCCCCAACCTTTCACATTCCTATAACTCTCCTTTAACCCCCCATTTAATCTCCCTTTCTTTAACTCTTGAACTTCTCCCCCTTATTAATGAAAACTCTTCTCATTCCACTCCACCTCTTAAGTGCATGCCAACATTTTTTAATTAATGAGTTCAACTTCTTAAATTAATTAAGTTATTTGAATTTTGAAATTTGAAAAGCTTGGCATGTGTTAATATAATAATGGGAGACCTTATTTTATTAGGTTGCTTAGTTAAGTGAGGATTTTGAGAGAGGAAGCTCTTAGTTTTGAAGAAATCCATCACCATCGTTGAAGAACGTCAAGACTTTGACGAAGAATGTGATGAACAACGACCCTCCTACGGAGAACGCGAAGGCACCAATGACGTGCCTTCTCTTCTTCTTTCTCCGCGTCAAGGGAGGAGGCATCACCGCGGGGAACGTCGCCATCGACGACGACGCTCACTCCGATGACGACGGAATTGATACCGTTCTACAGCGACAATACCATCCCGTGACTTTGTCAACAAACGAAGGACGACACGAGGTAGGGGAATTTATTTTTGGAATTCTCTTATCTTTTGAGAAAAGAAAGACAAGTGCGGACCAACCAATACCGGGTTGATCTGCGGATCGTTTGATCATGCGGTTTGATGTTGAGGGTTATTATTTAAATTTCTCGTGTTCATTGCCTTGAATAACTTCATGAAATATGACCTTTTGTTATCTAATAACACGAGGGGGTCCGGGCCGCACAAACATGGATGACCCTCCTCCTTATTTCATGTTGGATTCTTTTGTGGATTGAAACGGGAATGGTGTGGTGCCATCGCACCGCGCAGAAACGTGTGACAAGTAATGCGCGGCGGTGTCGCGTCGCGTCGTGAAAAAAAAAGGCCTGACGCCGTCACGTCACGGCGGAGAAACCTGAAGACATCCTCGGACGGAGTCGGGCCACGACGAAGGGGCGCGGCTCCAACGCGTCGTGCCGGAGAACCACGAAGACGACGCGTTTCGTTTTTGACGTGCGGTTTGAAGGGAAACGACAAAGTAGGCCGTTTGGGCGTTTGAATCCCTTCGCAGAGAAGGTGGGGTCCCGGGGGGACCATAGGCGAAGACGGCAGGAAGAACGGACCACCGGAGCGCGTCCGGTGGTCCGCGGAAGGCGGCGGCGGCGCGCCGCCGGAAAGGAGGCGGTCGGCGGTTCGCCGCCGGCCTCAATTAGCGGCGAAGGGCGGGGGAGCCGCGCACCCCGCCGCTCCGTGATTCGGCTCGGCCACACTGGCCGAGCCGCGGCCGGCCGGTCGGGTCGGACCGAGCCGGACCGAGCCGGGCCGGGCCCAGCCGGGTCGGACCCGGGTCGGTTCGACCCGGTTCGGGGGACCCGGTTCGGCCGACCCAGTGGGGGCGGGGTCGGGCCGGGTTGCCCCGGGCCCAGAACCCCGTTTTCGGACCACATTCGGTCAAATTCCTGTAACATGAGCTACAGGCCTCCAAAAGACTCTCCGTTAGTGGAAACGCGATCCTTGGATCGAGATGGTCGTTTCGGTATATTGCACTCAAGGTTTTGGATTACTTTGGGTTCGGCCGGGTTGGTTCGTACACGAAACCAACCGGGCCCTCATAGCGGAAACGCTCGTAACTTGAGTACCGGACGTCCGATTGACGTGTCGTCGACTTTGTTGGATTACTCTAAGTGAGACAGATCTTTTGGCTTACTTCGCTCGAGGTTTGGATGCCGTTGGAGTGCGGTCGGGTTGGTTCGCTCACAAAACTAACCGGGCCCCTGGAATGAGAAAGCCAATAACTCACAGATCGGGCGTCCGATTGACGCGCCGTCTGTCTCGTTGTTTTCCTCTTGTTGAGACGGAACTTTTGGCATACTTCTCCTGAGTTTTGGATGCAGTTGAGATATGGCCGGGTTGGATTGTACCCGAAATCCAACCGGGCCCCTGGAACGGAAAAGCTGATATCTTCCTGACCGAACGTCCGTTTGACGAACAGTCAGCGGCGTTGTTGATCACATTGAGAAACGGTCCCTATGAGTATACCCTTTGAGAGTACGGGGTACAGTTGAGATACGGCCGGATTTGGTTTGCTCATGAAACCAACCGAGCCCCTAGGATGAAAAGGCTAGTAACTTACAGACCGGTCATCCGATTGGCGCGCCGTCTGTTGCGTTGAGACCCCTATGACGAGGCGGTCCTTTGAGATACTTATTTGTGGGACTTTGAGATACTTGGAGTATCGTCTTGTAGCTCGTGGAGCGGACCCTCCCAGAGACGAGCGTACGGAGTACGGAGACCGTGTAGCCGACAGAGACCTGAAGACTGCTTGTCCGATTCGATTCGGAGTGACTTATGTAGCCCAGTGGGGAGCACTAATTTGTGAGGTGTCATACCCACAGCGGAGGAGCACTAATATTTGAGGTGGCAGAACCACGGTACTCGACAGGAGGAGTACCTCTGTAGGCTATGAGGGGGGAGCATTACTGTGTTTGGGTGGCAGACCCTGGCGGGAAGCACTACTGTGGGAGGTGGCAGGCCCGTGGTACTCGACAGGAGGAGTACCTCTGCAGTCTTAGGTTATTGAGCAGTACCTCGGAGTCGTGACAAGACCACTGTACAATCCAGAGACGGAGCTCTTCAACAGTTATGGTTTCGTTAATGAAAATCCTGGTTTGAGCTGAGACTTTTTGACCTTTGTGTTGACCTCATGATTGAGATGGGTCACTTGATAACTTAGGTAAATGTATGGGCATTTACCTGGGTAGTGGTTATCCGTTGATTTCATGATCCTTGTGTTTCCTCATGATTGAGATGGGTTACTTGATAACTTAGGTATATGTATGGGCATATACCTAAGTAGAGGTTATCTGTTGAGATATTCTATGTGTTATCCTTGTTGGTTTTAGTGAGACCTTGAGGGTCTCGGGGTCCCTACTGAGTATCGTTATACTCACCCCTGCACGGGCTATGCCCACACCTCGTTGTGTTGGTTGTAGACGACGGGCAGTGCTGACAGAGGCCGAGTGTTCGAGGACTGGATGGTACCCGGAGGTGGAATACACGACGAGACAGTACCCGGAGGTAGACTATACGACGAGTCAGTATCCAGAGGATGTTTACAGGCGAGAGCATTGTGGAGGCTATCTGTACCTACCCTTCAGGTATGATCCGTGGCGGTCGATCCAGGAGTTGCGCTATCTTTACCTACCTTTCAGGTAGGATCCGTGGTGTACGATCCAGGAGCTGCGCCATCTGTACATACCTTTCAGGTAGGATCCGAGGAGGATGACCCAGGAGCCGCTTCCGTCCCTCCAGCTGTTGTCTTTTTCTATTGTTCTTTGTTCAGTTGTAGTTGTACTTTCTTTTGGGTTTGTATTCTGGCCCTTTTTTCCTTTTAGCACTTCTCTTTGTACATAGTGTTTACTTTCGCTTGTACTCTGTGGTGTTTGTTTACTTTTATAAAGGAAATGCCTTCCCAGTTATCGGGATTTACGCCTTTGGTGCTAGTCGCCAGCGGCTGGCCTATGGAAGGCGGGCTTGGGGTAGTCACGGAACTGGCCCCGAGGACGGGTCATGACAGTGGTATCCATGCTATATTTTTACATGATAAACTATGAAAAAACTTGTCTTTTGTGGAGCACATTATGACGAAACATCCTCCGACATTCAGTGGAACTGCAGATCTCGTGATAGCAGAAGGATGGATCAATGTTATAGAAAAGATATTTATTATAATATGATGTTCATAAATTGAAAAGGTAAAACTAGAAATTTATCATTTTGGAAGATGAAGCCGATTAGTGGTTGTTTTTTCTTAAAAATATAAGAGAAATAGGTGATCTTGATATTCTAAAATGTGATTATTTTAAGAGAATTTTTATGGAAAAATATTTTCCCAAAACAGTTCGACTCGTAATGGAGAAACAATTCTTGGAACTAAAGTAGAACGATGATGATTCTGTGGTATCTTATGAAGCCAATTTTACAACATTGGCGAGGTATGTACCAAATTTTACAAAGGATTTTGAAAGTAAAATTAATAGATTTTAATCTGGTTTGAAACCGTTTTGGTGAAGAGCTCTAGCCTTAAGAGTGTTTAAAAGCTATGAGAAATATGTTCGTTCTGCTAGAAAAGATGATATAGAGTTTGCTGAAACAAATTTACATCACGATGAAAAGAATATAATGCAATGTGGTTGGAAAGCAATGGGGAAGAACTCGTCAAATATGTCTAGAGGTAAGAAAATAAATTTCCATTCTTGTGAAAAGTTTGGTAAAAAGCATCCTAGTGGATGTCTTATAAATTATGGGAAATGCTAACGACGTAGGATATTTTGTGACATGTCTCGTGAGTGTAAGAAAAATGATCCGAAAACAAATGAAAAGATGTTTGTGATATTCTTTAACTGTAAAGAATTTTGTCATTATGATAATGTTTGTCCGAAGCTAGTTACTCATGCATGGAATCAACAAGATTGGATGCAGAACGGTTTGGTAAAATCTTTTTCAATCATATCATCAGATGTTGAGCTGTCAAATGAGTTGGTATCAGGTAAGTTTCTTGTTTTTTCAGATTTATCAAAAGTGTTGTTTGATTCATGGTCTACACATTCATTCATTTATGAGAAATTTTCATAAGAATTGGGAATTCAACCTCATGAAATGAAACCAGATCTATTGTTAAAAACACATGAATAAAATATTTTGGCAAAAAGAAATTATAAAAATAATCATATCCTTGTTTGTGGAAAGAGTTTTTCTATAAACATTTTTGTTTTTCCTCTAGTAGAGTTTGATGTTATTCTAGGTATGGAATGTCTTTCATTTTTTTGTGCTAAGAATTATTGTAGGGAAAGAGAAGTTTTTTTTTCAGGAATAATTTCAGTTTATATACAAGAATGAACACATACCATTAATAACATATCAGGATGCTAAGAAACTGATACAGGATGAAAATGACTATTTTATTACTGATATTTTTGAAGATAAGGGAACTATACATATTAATGATGTACCAGTGGTAAATGAATTCATGGATGTTATTTCTGATGATTTTCCTAGTGATATTCCAAATCCAAAAGTTTATTTTACTATTGAATTTCTTCTTGATTCTAAGCCAATTTTTATACCTCCTTAACGAATGAACAAAATCAAACTTCGTGAATTAAAAAAGAAAATGTAGAAATTAGTAGATAAAGGCTTCATCTGACCCAACACATCACCATGGGGTGCTTCATTCTTGTATTAAAAAAAGATGGTTCAATGAGACTTTTCATCTATTATAGATACTTAAATAACATTACTGTTAAAAATATGTATACATTTTCTCATATTGATGACTTGTCTGATCAGCTCTACAGAGCGCATAATTTTTCGAAGGTTGACCTGAGGTCTGGGTATCATCAGTTTAAAGTAAAGGATGTAGACATCTCGATGACTGAATTCTTTCATAGATATGGTCATTATGAATTTGTAGTTATGCCTTTTGGGTTAACTAATGAACCTACATTATTCATGGATCTTATGAATAGAATATTTTATTGGATCTTGGATATGTTTTTTGTTGAGTTTATTAATGACATTATGGTATATTCTAGATGTAAAGTGGATCTTTAAAAACACTTACAATTTGTTTTGCTAACCGTAAAATAAAATAAACTGTATGGAAAATTCATAAAGTGTGAGTTTTGGTTGCAAAAGATTTCTTTTCTTGGGAACATTGTAAATAAGGATGGAATAATAGTTGATCCTTCCAAAACCCAAGTCGTTGATGAATGGAAAGGACATAAAAATGTTACATATATACATAGTTTTATTGGTTTAACAGGTTATTACTGATGGTTTGTTAAAAAATTTGAATGGTTATCTTTCCAGCTATCAAAGCTGACACGAAAAAGGGTTAAATTTGTTTTGACAGAAGAATGTGATGTTTTTTGTAGGAACTATAGAATAGATTGGCGAATTATCCAGTTTAGGCATTGTCTTCTTGAAGTGGTGAGTTTTTCATCTACAATGTTGCTTTATTTATGGGAATTGGTTGTGTTCTGATGCATAATGATCAGTTAATTTCATATTCTTCAAATCAACTAAAACCCCACGAGTGAAATTATCCCACACATGATTTGGAATTGGAAGTTGTGTTTTTTTATTTGAAAATATAGAGGCACAATTTATACAGAGAAAAATTTCTAATATATACTGAGCAAAAAAGTCTAATGTATATATTCCCTTAGAAGGAATTAAACATGAGGCATAGAAGATGGATAGAACTGATAAATGATTATGATTGCATGATCAATTAAAATCCTAGAAAAGAAAACAATTTTCTGAATGCTTTGATTCAAAAAAAATCATGCATCATTATCCATGTTATGTTTGGAACATTATACATTGGTTAATGATTTGATGAATGTTGGTTTAGAAGTTGTATGTGTAGGGCATACATCTATATTGTTTTAGGTTTTAGTGCAGTTATTCTTATCAGACTGAATTAAGAAAGCGCTGAAGGAAGACCATGAGCTACTAGAAAGGGTAGAATTGGTTAAAATGTGTATGTTTCCATAATTTAATCTTGGTAATGATTATGTTTTATGATTTTCGAAAAGGTTGTGTGTTCCTTGAGATTCCCATTTGAGGAAAGAAATGTTGTCCGAAGCTCAAAGTTCTCCATTTTTAGTTCATCATGGAAGTACTAAGAATTACAGAGACCTTGGGGTGTATTATTGGTGGGATGGAATGAAAAGTGATATTTATAATTTTACTGTGAGATTCTTGACATGTAAATAGGTTAAAGTAGAGTGAAAGTTACCCATAGGGATGATTCAACCATTTCCAATTCCATGGTGAAAATGGAAGAATGTATCCATGGAATATTTTGTGGGACTAACAGAGACATCTTGAGATAACAATGCGATTTGGGTTATTGTTGATCGGCTGCCTAAATCTTCACATTTTCTTTCTATTTGAGATATAATGCATTTGGATCAGCTTTCTCGATTATAAATCAAAAATATTTTCAGGAATCATGGAGTTACTATTTCTACTATATCATACCAGGATATCAGGTTCACTTATATCTTTTGGAAGGGGCTTTAGAATTCATTGGGCACAAAATCAAATTTTAGTTTAGCTTTTCATCCTCAATTAGATGGGCATTCAAAACAAACGATTCAGAATATGGAGGATATGCTTGGAGCGTGTTCAATTGACTATCATGGAAGCTGGGATCAAAATCGTTCTTTATTTGGGTTTTCTTATAATAACAATTTTTATTCCGGTATACAGATGGTACCTTTTGATGAATTGTATGGAAAGTAGTGTCGAACTCCATATTTTGGGGATGTAGTCAGGGAATGGAAGTTCATTGGACTAGAATTAGTAGAGGAAGTGGCTGAGAATGTGATCATGATCTACCAACACATGAGGATAGCTCCGAGTAGGCATAAAAGATATGCAGATAATAGAAGGAATGACTTCTCTTTCAAGGTAGGTGACAATGTTTTCCTAAAAATTACTCCTTGGAAAAGTGTGATGTGTATCGGTAGGAAAGGGAAGCCATGTCTACGGTTCATTAGTCCTTTTGAAATCCTGTAGAAAGTTGGAACAATTGCATACCATGTATATTTTCTTTTGTGTTTTTCTCAGGTACATGATGTTTTTTAGGATTTGATGTTGAGGAAGTATGTGCCAGATTTATCACATATCATGAGCCCAGAAGCAGTTAAGCTAGAAGAAAACCTTTCTTATGAAGAGAAACCAGATTAGATTTTTCATTGATGGGGATATGATTTATGAATATGTTAATCTACCAGGTAAAGGTTTTTTTTGGAGATAACACTTGGTTTATGAAGCAACATGGGAGTCAGAAAATGCTCTGAGGTAAATGTACCCTCACTAGCTTAATGAGTAAATAAAACTACGGGGATGAAATTTTCCTGAAGGTGGGGATAATGTAACACCCCATGGTTTAAAAAAAATAGACTTCTTAAAATTTGTTACATGAATATTTTTATAAATACCCTTTAAAAATAAATTTAGAGAATCTATGTTTTGAATATCGAAATAAATCACCAACAATTGTGTTCAGAAATTATTTGGAGTCTGATGGAACCGGCTTGTTTTTAGTGAACAGTAACATACCCTTATGAATAGAAATATGAATATTAATCTGACCCTAATAAATAGTAAATTGTGTTAATATTTTATTTCTTTAGGATTGATGATAATAACATATTTGTTAAATGTTCAATGTGATATAAAACCAGTTATAGTTTTAAAATTGATTATTTTTTAATTAAGTACGATTTTATGTAAAAGTTATTTTAGTAATATTTAGAAAATTATTTTCAAAATATGGAGTTCATTTTTGAATTCAAAACATCAAAAAATGGAAATGGTTAATATTTGGTATTTTTCTGATACAGTTGATTTTTTGGTCATTAGTAAAAATGTAGTTTTGAGTTTTGATGTATGAATGGAATTATTAATGATGTAATAATGATGTAACGAATCTGGTCGACATTGGTACAATAAATTAATATGTGAGGTGCCCCATGTGGAAAATACCTTTTGGAAATAAAATGGTGAGGCCAATGGTTTTGCAAATACCACTAATGTGGTGTCCCTTGGAAATTATTAAAATATTCTCTCACATTTGCTATAAATACCAACCCATTCCTCCATTATATTCATTCCCAATTCCTCATCAACGAAGCTATTGACTCCTTACCTCCCTATAAGTCCTCCTAAGGTTTCCCCAAACCCCCAAGGTCCCAAACATCATGTTTTGGGAGTTAATACACAAGAAATTTTAAACACATTTGAGGTGAAAAGAACCCGGGGTAAGGGAATTCTTAACCCAATTTCCATTCACTGGGTTAACATTCTTATTTATTCATTATGTTGTATTATGATTATTATTGTGATGAATTTAAGTAAATATTATGGTTCACTATGTGTATTTATAGTGTATACACATATCCATTCTATTAATTCTCACTCTATTTATATTTTAAGGTACTCTCCTTTAAAAATACTTTAAAAACACTCTTTAAGAAATTTCAAAAGGATTATTTTTTATATTTATTTCAAGAGAGGTTTCTCTAGATTTCAAGATACCTTATTACCATGATATGTTACTTGGACATTATTAATGTTGGGTTTATCCCATTAAAACCCATGATATGTTGGGTTGAGCCCATTAGGGCTCAAGATATAATGGGTGAGCCCCATTATGGCTCTCTAATGCATTGGGTACTGTAGAGATCGATGTTGAACAAAAGGTTATTCTATATATGTGGGTGAATGTATGAGTGATATGCTAAATATTTCCCAAGGAAAAACATGAGTATACCATGAATTTGAGTTTTTATGATATGGGTTTTATTGGTTTTTATCTTATCACATGACTAACGCTTTATATCATTATATCCCTTACTGAGTGTTATACTCATCCCATGTTTTTAGAATTTTTTTCGCAGGTTATAATGATGGGTAAGAGAAATAAGGGTTCATGATGATTGATATGGATTTTTGTCAAAGAAATCATGATTTATGTATAAATGTATTATATTTTGAAAAAAATGGAAACTATTTTTAATTGAGTCTTCTTTGTATGAATATGGTATGTTATGTATGTAATTTATCCTAATTATTTAGAACTCTAAACCTAAAAAGATCTTCAATGAGTAATAATGTATTTTCTTGTTTAAAATTCAAGATTAGTTAACATTATAAGGATGTTTCCTTATAATTGTTGGACCTTTTATCTTTCATCAACCATTTTTATGATTTTTTTATGATGCTGTTATGCTACCGAAATGGAACCATGATTTTCGATGCAAAAATCATCATGTAGTGAATAATATGACCATTTCCCTATCAAGGGTATCCACCTTTATGAATGTATACATATTGATTATAGACATTCATATATGTATTTCACATTATTTTATCCTAGAATATGGGAAGCTGTTGAATAAACCCATGTTATATGATCTATGTGGCACATTTAACAGTGAGACTAAAATGATTATAAAGGGTGAGCCAGATAGTGCTCTAATGCATTGGGTAATGTTTAGTATAATGATGCACCTTTCGCAATGAGTTTTTACTCATGCTAATTCATATGCAAAGAGGTTTTACTCAAGCTAATATATGTGCAATGAACCTTAGATCATGATAATATCATGTTGTATGTTGATTCCATATATTCATGTTATAATAATCATTTTATATCATGCCTTTATTTCCATATATTTATTTTTATAAATTGATATACACATATCCTTACATGTATTGTAGTATCCATGTTATGACTTGTTTACTCCATTACTGGGTATTGCAGGTCATCCTTTCCTTATGTATGTTCTCAGGTAATACCATGTATTTCTAAGTATGAAGGAATGTTGTGGTCTTGTAAAATATGTTTTAAATAATTGTGTTGTATTTTATGTCTTAATTTTTCATGTAATGTTCCTGGGCCCAAAGACACTAGACTTCTCAATATTCTGAGTTCTATTATGATTAAGTGTATGTAATATATCCTTTTTTAAATATGAAATAATATGAAATATGTTATACAAATCCTCTAATGGATATTCCAAAAATCTCAAATCCAATATCAATAAAAGAGTTTCAAAATTTTGAAATAAATAAAATATTCTTTTTCAAACATTAGTTTTGATATCATTCATAACCCACAACTCCGAGCAATTTGAAATACGTAATATACTAGAAAAATAATTTTATTTTAATGTTACCATATTAACCAAGAATTTTAATTTGTAGGTTTAAATATTAATAATGAATTTATAAAAAATATTTATAATTTTTTAAAATAATTGAAAAATATTGATTGATTCATAATAAGTATGTACTCAATTTTCAGAAATGGAATTTCATACTTCAAAAAATATGATTATTAATAAAAGGTTCTTATTGTATTTTTTATATAAATTATTTTTATATTATAGAATTATATAGTAATTTATTTGAGGTAACTATAATGATTTTTGAAGTTATCCTGCCAATATTAGCTAAGGGTAAATTTTGAGGATTTAAAAAAAAATCTTAGTGAATGGTGAAAAATGTTTATTTTTAAAAAATGATCATTTTATTAAATTAAATCATGTAACTTATAAGTCCAATGATTTTATAAATTTGATATAAATGTTACAAAAATATAAATGAATATAAATAATTATATCAATTACTTAAGAATAACTATTATACATGATTTTTGTGTAAGATAGATTTGTGGCTTGAAATATTTGTTTTTCAAAATATATTTTATGCACACAACATGAATTTATATAAATATATTAAATTAATATATATTTATTAATGGTTTTAATTTTATTGATATATTATATATTAAAACAAATAATTTAACATAATTTTTTTATCTTATAGGGTATGGAATGAAAGTAAATTCATTTTTTTATTTGGAAAAGAATATTTTGAAAATTGGGTTATAATTGTATTTTGTGCACTAATATAAAAATATATCCATCCAATTATAATAATTGAATCATTAATAATGTATAAAATTTTCCTCATCAGAATTTATATTTAAATTTAATATAATGATTATAATTATTGGTAATAATAAATAGTGGTATTTTTATAACATGCATAAGGATAAAATAGGTTTAATAGGGTGTTGGGGGTTAAATTAAGTGATACATGTCATAATTCCTCAAAAAATTATGTAATTAATATTTTTGGAAGTTATATAAAATATATATTATCTTATTTTTTATGAATTCATCATTTAATTCCACATTATCAACAATGTGATAATATATTATTCAATCCATTTCTGTAATTCTATGTGTGTCCCTTTTCACACTTATAAAAGAGTACATATTCACCTCTATTATTCACAAAATTTGAGAAAAACAGCTCAAAAATTTATTCCTAAAAATATAATTATTAAATTTGATTTTCATGTGAATGTTATCTTTTCCTAAGACCCATCATTCAATGATTTAGTTATAGTGAAATTGATGTCTCTCAAAGAAGAGATGTCACACTTAACCAAGTAAATTCAATTATAATTATTATTTCAACATCTATAAACCTATTATAACTAAAAAACAATTATCCTAGTAATATAAATATAATTAGAATATATTATGATGATTATTTGAAAACTTCCCACCTATTCTGCGTAAAATGGAAAATTAATGAATCTTTTAGGGGTATGTGTAGACTATAGCCTCCACGTAGCGGTATGATTCATTTTCCATAACCATATTTCATGGTTGGTTATTATTATTTATTTAATATTTCTATGTTATATTTTTGATATAATTTATCTTCTTGTTAATATAATACCATATCTTCTATATTAACACCCCATTTGTTGAAAAGAAGAAAATGTTGATCATTCCTATGTGTCGAATACCACCTCAACAAAGTTGTGCAATTAGTTTTGTATTATCAATTTACATGGTGGTTAAAAAGAATATATTTAATATATTAATATGATATTTATGGTAAAATATTGATTTTATAATTTCTATTATAATTTAATGTTATTTCATTTCATTCATCAGAAACTGTAAACATTACTCATGTGTATGTACAGACTATCATCTATAGTAATTGATGTAATTCATTTTTCATCACCACATTATTTGGATGAGAAAAAAAGTTCATATACTTAAAAAAATTTATTATTATGAAAATATAATGATAACATAGAAGATTTAATGATGACCAATTTTCAACTACCTTAACGATTGACTTGAAACATACATGAAAAAATTAAATAATTATCACCCATAAAATTGGGATTTAATATTTAATTATTTAGAAATTTTTTTTGAATATGTTTTAAGTGGTTAATGTAAGATATTTTAAGTCTATAATTGATTATTTTAATGAAATATAATAAATTTAAACATAATATAATGCATGTTAGAGTTCTTATGAATTGTTTTGGAAAAAATGTATGGGATTCCTTATCTCATTTTCAAATTCCTGAGACAAGTTTGATATTGTGCACCGTCATTTATATTAGGTTTTCAGATTAACACGTAATGAATTTATTTATTATATATTCTTGAAATATGTAGGTGTCTAAAAAATATTTTGTTGATTAATAAAATGTTTTTTAGGCCAAATATAACAATGTTGTAATGGTTTTTCGTCTAAATATTGTTTTTTTGAGATATGTGGGATATTATGAAACTATGTATGTTTATGATGTACATATAGTTCATATTTGAAATTTTTTCTATTGTACCTTATAAATTTGTAAAATTTAATGGCATAATTCCAATTAAATAATCCAAACGGTTTTTATTGGAATCTTATGAGTGTGGAAAGGGTTTACCATATGAAATTTCCTTCTTTGAGACATATGTTATGTTATGCATCTATAATATTTAATGAGGTATATCTATACCAGAATTAATATTATTCCGGATTAATATATTTATTTTCATGATCTTTAATGTGTCATTTGATTTTATTTATCTCTCGGTAATTGTGAATCAAATTTTACAAATGTATTAAGGGTTTATGTTATAATATTTCATTTTACAAGGATTTGGAATAATAATATTTATGAGGAAGAAATTATATAATCTACATATATAAGGTCAAATTTATTATCATCAATTCTATTTATCTATAGAGATTCCATTATTTACTTTCACATTCAATATTTTTATACTCAGTATAAAAAAAATAATGTTTTTGTTGAACACCAACATTATTTATCTCTTCATTAATGTATTTTTGTCCTTCGCATGCATATTTCAGTTAAAATGTTGTACATAATATTTTTCCTAATATGAAATTATTTTATGAAGTAAATTAATGTTCATGATTTACTTTCTATACTAATTTTTTATGATGACACTTCTTGTCATTTTCTAAATGTGGTACATTTGTATTTTTTCAAAAAATTAAAAATGAATAATTGTTTTTAAAAAACAATATGTGAACATATTTTCCTACCATCATGACTTCTAATTTCTCAGAATCTTTATTTTTATTTTTACATGAATCTATTCAATGAATATTCATTATGTAATATTTTAAAAGAAATTTTATTTTAAATAATTTATTTTAGAATAAACTGAAAATTATCATTAAAATTAGTTCCAATGATATTTTCAATTAATAATATTATATAAAAACCCATTTAATGATTCTTATACTTATTAGGATGTGATATGATGTTAATATATTAAATATTTCTCAGGATGGTTTATGACTATGATTGTGAAATATTGATGAAACCCTTTATAATTTCCAAGGGTTATAATATAATGAAAATAAAAAATAATTTCAAGATCTTGTGGCATAATATGAATGGATTATAAATATGTGGCATGTGGTTAAATTATATCCTCCAATCCATTGGGTAATGATTAATCTTTTTATGAGATCAACAGATATATATAAGGTTATCCAAATCCCAAAACATGGTTCTTTGGTTATTATACCATTATGAAAAGAGGGTACATGAGATGTTATCATAATCACAAAATAGATAAATGGTAGTTTATCTGAAGAATAATGTAATATCCAATTAATTTAAAAGAACACTATGTTCAATAACATACATGATAAGAAAAATCATCCTTAAACAAACCATGAAATATTATCATTAATAATGTAACCTAACCACAAATTTTTGTGAATTAATTGAATTAACCACACTATTAAATGTATATAAAGGCAATACACATTGTAAACTAATGGAAAAATTCATAAAAAAATAAGTAGTCGTTTTTTGTAGTCATTTTTAATTAAAAAAACGTTTCTTTCAAAAATGTTATTTATTTTTTCCTTGAATAAATACTATAATAAATATATCAAAATGTTATAAATTATACATGATACATATTATATCATATTTTAATTTATAGTTTCAAAATTATCTGAATGTTTATTTTAGAGATTTTTTTTAAATGTCATTTTTTTCATTAATTTTTTTTAATTTGTTTTCTAAAAATGGAATTTCATTTAATTAAATAAATTAAATTAAATGTAAAATTATAATTTGACATTGATCTAAATGTAACATAACTATTATTTATTAATTTTTAATCTAATTATATATAGAAAATCATCATTACATATAATTTTGGAACAATATCAATATTGTGATTAAAATCCATTTTTTAAATATAGAATTTTAATTGAGTTTTGAATTTTTATGTATAAATTTTTTATTAAACAAATAAAATTGATTATTTTAAAAAAGATACATATTCATTGTTAAGATGTTAAAATATGGTAAATATAACTCATTTAATTTTTTTCATTATGCACAGTAACCAAACTATATTATCATTTATAGAATAAAGGTAAAATTGTTTAATTAGGGTTAAAAATTTTGTGATATAGATTAAAATTCAATAATAAATTTTAATTAATTTCATTTTTGAGTTTATTTCATCCATAATCATCTAAAAATTGAAAATATTATTATTTTTCATTTATATGTGATTTTGACAATAATAATATTTTATATATAGGTAAAGTCATAAATTTCACTTTCTTTCTTTTAATTATTATAACATTTTTTGAAATTTATAAAACAACTGAGTTTATATTAAAATTAAATATTTTAAATATAAATTATTTTTTATGAGGTTAATTTATTTTTAGTTTTTAATGATGATATAATTAACATAGATCATTAGGAAACACTAATGCACTTATTTTCTAAGCAGTATAAAAATAAATTAAATCATTTTAAAAATACTATAAGTTTTATATTTATTATGATTGATGTTTTCCTACAAATATTATTGATCATTATTTCATATTATATATATGTGATTGTTTTATATTTTAGTTTTATTCCAGTCATGTTTTTTTTCAAATTAAAATATTGTGAATTGTCCGTAAAATTACATTAAATGGTTTTTATATTAATTATATTTCATTATATAATTTGAAACACATAGAAATATATAATGGAGAAATTTAAGATTATAAATTGTCAAGAATTTCATCCATTTTCTAGTAATTTTCCAATTTTAACATTACAAGTTAAATTTTTACCCTTTTATATTGAAAAACACATTAGCACGGTCTACATTAAATTTGGTTTACAAAGGTGGTCAACCAGCAGATACGGTTTAAATTAATATATAATCTACCATAATTTTTATTTAGTTATTATATTAAGATATCATCATCAATATAATTCGGTGAATGAAAATTTGTAATCCTTTAAAATGAGTTTTCCATATATTATATTATAATGTTTCATTTATTTTGAAAAATTACATTACTAATACTTTCATAACAAAAAATATATTATTAAATAATTTAAAATTTTAAAAATCCTATATTTGAAAAATTGAATGGGATATTGTATAAAATATAAACCATGTTCCAATTATGGTTCAATTCCACTTCAATAGGATCTTTTATGCAGGATAATTTAAAAACAATTGATATCACAGTGATTACAAAAATGGTAAACGTGGGATAAAAAATTTGATCTAGGTGAAAATACTACACGAATATTTTATAATTTTATTATATGACTTTATTTTTACTGATTTTCATTATATATTTAAATAATAATAAATTTTATCTATTTTCAGGGAAAATTAATTTCTAATAATTTAATAATTTATATTATTCCTAGAGTTCCCCTCCCCTCACAAATAAAAGGGTACCCCTATCCATTTCTCTCCAAACATCAAGAACAATTTGGTACATACAAAACATAACCAAATCACATACTAAAATTACTTAGCATGTTATTTTTTTATTAGTTTGGAAATAGTACAATCATTACAAGGCTTAAGATTTAATGTAATGTTGGTGGTCCGAAGAAGTGATTTATTTTTAACCAAATGTTTTACATTTATTTCATAATCTCCACCATTGAAATCCACTTAAAAAATGATGAAATAATAGAATTTTTTTTATCAATATTATAATATTTAATTAATTGTATTCCATAACTTATATCATTCTCCTCTAATATAAAATGGGAAATGGAACTACTTTTCATGTATACAATGGATTATAACCTCGTGAATTGATGAAATTAGTTTTCCCTCACTACTTCTCACTAGTAGATAATATGATAGATATAATTTATATATTTTATATTAATGAAATAAAAATTATTATTTAAATATAATATATCATCAATTTTCATACCTTTTTATTCTTTACAAAAGGAAAACAACATTCGTGCGTACATATGAATAAAAACCTCCGAAATATAATGTGACTAATTTTCATCAACACCCCACTTTGATGGTATAAATAAGTGAATATAAACATATAATATTATACTTCTTATTTAATTATAATTTTATAAATATAAAATAATATATTTATTCTTTCTCTCATTTTCATTGAATGGTGAGAACATTACATCTTTGTATGAACGACCTACAGTCTTCGTGATTGTGACATAGTTAAAAAATTTATCTACTTTCCATGGTTGGTTTTAAATGTATAATTAATGTATAATCATTATAATTATTTATTTATAATTATTCTTTGGATATTATAATAAATAATTTTTTGACCATGGTTGATATATCAAAGTTGATTTGAAACTATGAAGAAATATTCTTTAAAACACATGACATTGACATAACCAATTTTTTAAATAATTATATCATTAAAAACTAGTATTTTAATGTTAATATAATAAACACAGAAAATATTATATATATATTATACAATATTTAATGGACATACATAGGATATATAGACTCGACATATGCGATTTCCTCTCAATATCTATTCATTGATGCATGGTTTTTTTATGCTGATAATTTTAGTTATAAGTTGTATATATTTCCAGTTTTACAGGTAATTTCATCAATCCTAATAATTATAGATATTTTATGTGTCAATTTAAATTACTTCTCTTACAGGGATTTTATATGAATGTGGCCATGTGGTAACTGGTTTCTTAGCTCAATTTCAATTCATTAGGTAATACTTATAGTAGATTTACTATATAATTACTAGATAATGTAAGAATTGATATATAAATAGTTTAATTATATTTTAAAAAATTTTATGTTTATTTAAATATCTTAAAATATTCACATAATGGATAATTTATCACACAGCAATTTATGATCTTTGCAATGGTTTTCTTTGTCTCAATCTCATTAACATAACATTTGTTTCATATAGTGTACTTTGATTTCCTTATATGGTGTTCTAAATATTTCAAAAATGAAATTTTAAATATTAAATAATGTTATTAATGGTATTAATAGATCCATATATTTTTATTTCACTCAATATATATCAATTTTGAATGATAAAAAAGCAGTAAAGTCTTTATTTTACTTTCACATTTATTTCTAAGATTGTTTATGTTTAAGGTTCCATTGGGGTAAATCATATACTATTACATTATTCAACCGCACATTATATATTCTCCACTATTTATATATTATTTTGACATGTTTAATTTATATTTTTTCACTTGTTGATTAAATAATCATCATGAATGTTTTCATAAGTGAGACTAATCTAGTATCTACTCTTTGATAAGAACTATTTCTTTTCTTTATCCATTATAAATGATTTCCAAATTTATTCCTTAATAACACATAACTGATCTCCCCAAGTTATATTACATTACCGTTAACCATAATTTTATAATTAATTAAATGTATATATATTAAGTTTTTCTATGTGGTTCATTTTTTACTATCGTTTCAAATTCATTAAAAGAGTTATTATTTTTAATATTTTTGACTTAAATGGATTTTATATCCATCATGAAAATTATTTAAATTGAATATTCATTTTATAATATTATATTTTTATTTAAAAAAATTATTTTCACAATATTTTGAAAGTATAATTTTTAATTTTTTTTCAAAGGATAAAGAATATTTTTAATGAACTTTTAATGGTATTTATATTCAATAATGAAAAAAATATGTGATTATAATTTTTACCAATAGGTGAAATTTTTAATTATAATAATACAATTAACTTTATGGATGGATTATAATTTCCTTAATGATATATTCATGAACCCATTTCATTTTCCAATGTTAATAATGTTATGAAAGGAATTATGGTCATTTATTTGAGAATTATGATGAAGTAAAAGTTGTATATAAATTAATCATGTTATGTTACTAGGTAGTTATTTATGTTGATCAGAAGCTCCATTATATATAAATGTAATTTGGTTTAGTAATGAATAATGTATGGGTAGTTACGCTATAATCCTAGGACATGTGGGTAAATTATATCCCTCCAATTCATTGGTTAAAGAGATTGAGTTGACTGGTTACATATTTCTCCTAAGGTATTATAGTAATTTATGTTGTGAATTACACAATATATAATATGTATTGTATGTAAGATATGATAATGTTGTTCTTTTATACCCCCACATTTTATCTATGGTTTCTATGAGTTATAAATGAATCCATAATGAAGGATTTTCACACAAGCCTTATTATTGTTGTCTTATACGACATTTGTTTTCAATGTTTACAATTTTTTTATATTTATTTATGATCCAAAATTATGGGTATATATATTCTTATGGTATTCTCATTTACATTGATTATTTCATCACACCATTCTCATAATTTTATTCCCACTGATGACATATAATTGATAATGGATGTGTTTATCCGCAATGATCATTTGAGATAACCAATATTATTTATCCTTTACCTATTTCTCTTAGTAATAGTTTTTACAATGTCATACCTAAAATGTTTACAATATGAGAATAACCTCATGAGGTATGAATCAGGTATTTTTGAACAAGTTTTTCAAGCATCCAATTTATTATGTATGAGTTTTCCTTGATTCTCTAATCCTCTAAACCAAAATGATCAATTGGTATATATGGGATAAGATATTTTAGTTTTATGGAATGTGCTATGAAATGGTTAAATAGGTTCACATATATTATTATCAAGACATAGATGTAATTTTTATGTTTTTTACGAAATCTAGGAGTGAAAACTTGGGGCTATTACAGTTGCTATTAGAATTCATTTTTAATAAATATAGAAATTAAAATATCTTTATGTGTGGTTAGATTTAGAGTTATGGATATTGTATTGGGTTTATTTGTGTAATGTTGATCAAATGTTCAATTCCATAGACTCACATTTTGAGAATTTATATTATAGGTTTTTTGTTATTATTAAATTTATTTTTTATATGTTTTATTTGGATGTTGTATATGTAACCCTTTGGTATAATGTGATGGATTATTTGATAATAATGCTGTTATATTTTTGGAGATTGAAGTTGAAGGGTATGATATAACATTGAATGTTATGAAGCTATATAATTTTTAGGTTGTTAAGGTAATTTGGGATGTAGGAATATTTATTTTCATAATAATAGATGTTAAACAATTAAAAATATCTAAGAAATTATATTGATTAATGTATTATTTCTCCATATATTTATAAAAATAGTCTGGATACTATCTTAAAATACAAAAAAACAATTCAGTTTTTGTTAATATTCATAGATAGGAGGAATATATTTTTATCCATTTATGGATTGTGTAATCTGAAAAAAAATATTATTTTAGTTCTATAGGAATAAAAAATTCATTTTGAAAAAACATAATTGGAACTAAACGATATGATAACTGTGGAAAATTAATTACACACATAAAAAAGGGATGATAATTTTTTTATCGGTTTGAATAAAATGAAATGATCATATATCCTTATGTCCTTATTATATATGGTTATGTTTTTCCAATATATTTGAAAAGGATGTTAAGGTAAAAAATTTATCCAATTAAATTTAATAATTATAGACTGATGATCTTTTTTATAGTTCATTGATTTATGGTTTTCTGGTCATTATTAGTCACAAGATATTTCAATTTCATGTGGTTGAGGCTTACCTTCACTACCCATCAATATTTAGACACAAACTTTTCATCCATTTTCATACATCACTTCCCAATAAGGTTAAACTATTTAAAAACCTCATTATGTGTTATTCTTTATGATCTTCTTATTTTCCATTCCCTCTTTTCATGAGGAACATTTAATAACTCTTTTTCTAAGGTGGGTTTTCAATAAAAGAATTTTTATACTTTAATCCATTGAATAAAGATCTCAACATAAAATTATTAGTTCCCCAATTATTAAAGGGGTAAAATACAATATCATTATATGTTGAAATATCAAATTCATGATAGAATACATCACATGCAAATCCGACCTTTAACGAATCATAAAAAATATTGTTATGATCGTTGTAACCTAGGAGTTGGATTGAGAGGTAAGAATTGGATTAGAAACATTATTAAATATTTTTAAGGATGATTTTAAATAAAAATTTATTGATAAATTATAATGAAATAATTAGCCAAAATTTTTGTAAACTAAATATATTCTACCAAAATTCATTTTGATCAAAAATTATTTTTATAGATTTTCATCAACAAATTGTATAATTAATTACCAAAAAATCAAGGAATTATTATTGAAAAAAGAGATATAATTATTCAATTTATCATGACAAAATTATCTTAATGATTGTTTTTTATTTTTTTCTAAAGACAGTTATTTCATTGTATATATTGAAAATATCGAGTTTTGTAGAGTTTCCATTCCATTGTTTTAATCAAAAAATTTAAAGTATTATTATGAAATAATTTGATATTAATTTTATATAATTATTATTTAATTATATATACTATAAATAAAGACATTTTAATCATTATTATCACATATTTTTGTATTATTTTAATTTTTATGTTAAAAATAATGTTTTATAAAAAAACTATTTTCCATTTTCTGTTGAATTTTTATCCAATATTTTTTCTACTTGTTGAAATTTAATCATGAAATATGGTTTTAATATTTTGTTTATAGTTGTAAAAATTAGGTAAAAAACTCCCATCTATATTTTTCATTTTTAAAAGTACCTATATTAAATTTTTATTTCAAAATTAAATTTAAAAAGGGGAAATTATAGGAAAAAATAATATGATAAATCATAAAATCCATTCAAACCGTTGAATTCCTTTCATTGGATTTTTTAATTTTATACATTATCATATGGAATTAAAAAATATAGAAATATTGTTATCTTTATCTTATTTTTACATTTATAATATTTTATTTATTGGTAATGTCAAAAATTTCACTTTCTTGATTTTAATATTTATAATCATATTTAAATGGATAAAAAATAATTTTCATTCTCAGAAGTAGATATCTGGAAGATAAGATATATTTTTATCATAGAAATTAATTTTTAACATTTACTGATAATATAATTATCAAAATTTCTTACAATATGACCCAATTCTTGTCCAAGCAATAGAAAAATCAAGTAAATGATTTTAAAAACACTAAAATTAATTTATTTTGTGGGTGTTATAGAATCCCAAAAATTTTGTAGATAAATATAACAAATTAAAATTGTTTCAAATGTTTATATATAATTTTCATTACTATCATGATGTTTTCAAGGTAAAATTATGTGAATAGATCTTAAAATTACATTAAAAATATTTTAGGTTAAATATATTTTATTAAATTACATAAATATAATAAAACAATATAAATTGGTCAATTATGATGATAAATGAATATTAATTTCATCTATTTTACAATTATGTGACAATTTTCATCTTATAACTAAAATAAAAACACTTTAATATTGAATAATTTGTCACCATGTTTATGATTAAAATTTTCTAAAAAATGTTAAACCAAATGATAAGGACAAAAAAATATCTACAAATATATGAATTTGATTTCAGTATTCCATTAATGAAATATCCTAATTATATTCAAAATCATTATTTTTTATAAAAATATTACATTATTCAGATACACATTATATTTTTATAGTTCATATAATTTTAAAAATGACATTTATGATATTTTATAAAAAATAATATGGAATCAAATGAATTAAATTTCATAAAAATCATATATTTGGGAAATTAAATTTGATATATTTTAAAATTTAAATCATGGTCCACTTATGGGTCCATTTTATTTTTGTTTTATCTTTATTTACAACTAAAAATTCGGAAATCTTGATATCCGGTAATTTTGAAAATGGTTGATAGTAGATAAAATAAAGACATATGGGACAAAACATCATTGAACTTTGTTAAAATTTTATTTCATGTAATTATTTTGCAAAAATTTATTATTTATTTATAAAATATAAATTATCACCAATTTTTTAATTATGTTTAAATTATATTATTTTATTACATTAAGTAATTCCAAATGTGCCACTCTACTCACTTATAAAATAGAAACCACTCTCCACTTTCACCACACTAAAGAAACATTTTTATAAAAATACCTACATAATAAACTTCCCAGAAATGCACAAAAATGATTGATATGTTTTAATTGTTTTATAATTTAATCATTAGAGGTATTATGTATTAAAGAATAGGTGGTTGTATGAAAAAGTGGTATATCTTTTAACTAAATGTTTTCATTTTATTTATTATTCAACCGTCTTCAAATCTTCCTCAAACATGAAAAAAAATAACTTAATATTATTATATAATCATATACATAATTTTGCCTATATAATTACCAATATTAATCTTTTCACTAATCTAATGGTAAATGGAACCTTTAATTATATGTACGCCAGATAACCACCTCACGAACCGATGTAGTTTGTTTTCTGTAACTCCCTCTCACAAATGGTTATATTGAATTATATAATTTAAATATATAAAATTGATGAAAATAATTCACTATATAATGATAATATATAATTATTTTTCTTTAATTCTTATTCATTGAAAAATGATAACGTTGTTCTTTTGTATGTGTGGACTGCCTCCTCCACAAATCCATTTGATCTGTTTTTCATCAGCACCTCACATAAAGGTCGTATATAAGTATATTTAAATATTTAATATGATATTTACTAAATAATAATTATGATATACATTTAAATAATACATTATAAAATTTTATCATGTTTTTTCAAAAATGGGAATGTTACCCTTGTGTATGTATAACATATCCTCTCTTTGAATGAAACATAGTACATATATAATAACCATTAATCATGGTTGGATTTTAGATTTATAACAATTATATAATTTTTTATGATTTCCTCCTTATTTTTAGACGTAATTTTTAATTATTTTCAATTATAAAATAGTCAACATACTGATTTTTTTTTCAATGTTGAACTGAATTTTCCCAAAACACATGACAATTACATAACAAAATAGGTAATTAAATATATTATTAGAAAAAATTAAATACATATTTTAATAATAATTTAATAATAACGTAAAATATTACTAAAAAATAAATAATTTATATAAGCTTACTATACAATAGTAACTGGTTATAAATGGGAATTATATTCTCGATATAGGGAATTTCGTCGCAATTTCCCTTTATTGGGACAATGCTTAATGTTAGGAACCAAATTTCAGGTGTATAGTATATACGTTTCCCATTTCACATGTTATATATTAAATAGATAATAATTAATGTAATTTTATTTTTCAATTAAAATTATTTCATCCATGTATATATTATTTGACTATTACCAAGTGGTAAGTGGTTTCCTAACTCAATTTTGATTAATTAAGTTATACTTCTTCTTTGTTGACATAGTTATGCATGAGTATATGTGCATTGATTTCTAAATTATTTTATTATATATTTTCACTTATTTTATTTTGATTTAGCTATGTTCAAATATTATCTTCTTGGAATAATTATCACCTTAAAAGTTATAGTTATTTTAATCATTTTCTTTGTCTTAATCTCATTTTCTTGAGAGCCATTTTATGTTTATAAACATTGATTTTTTATGGTTTATTTAATTCATATTGAATAAATTTTAACATATTATTTCATGTAATTCATGGAATTTTAGGATCATTAATAAATTAATTCTTTCAATAAAATTTTCTTTTGAATGTAACTGAAATTGTGAAGAATTTATGATCTAAACTATGTTATTTTCAAGGTTTTTTATATTCAAGTATTTTATAAGGTATATATAATTCAATTATTTTATTAAATCAAAAATATATCTTTATAAAATGGTATTTAATGTTATATACATCATTATTTTAAATTTTCTTTCTTATTGATTAAATAATCATAAAAAATTATGTCTATATGTGATATATAATTTTAATATTCTTCTACAATAAGAATATATTTCATAAAATCCATTTTTAAAAATAATCAAGTAATATTCTCGTTTAAACCAAATATGATTTCCTAAATTTATTATATAAGACATTACTCATTCTTTAGTAAATTTAATAGTAATTTCCTTACCATTTTTCTGATCAGCCACTATTGAACCACTTTATAAAATTTTTGGGAGTAATGTTTAATTTTCTCATTTATGGAACTAAAGGAATTAACCACCATCATGAAAATTATTTTAATTGAGGAATACATAAAAAATCTATGATTATTTTAAATGAAATTTATTTACTCAAAATTTTGTGAATTTATATATTATAATAATGATTTTCTAATTTGAAAGTGTATTTTCTTCAGGAATTATTTTAATGGTATTTATATTAAATAATAGGAAAACACTAGAAATTACATGTTATTTACTAGGGATATTATGTAACAATTACATCCAAATTGTTTATTTAAATTTATTATGAATTATTGAAAGGACACTCATTGAAGCAGTTTCTTTTCCACATTTTAATCATGTTATGAAAACAATAATGTTTTTTAGATGAGTTTTATAAAGATATGAAATTTCTATATACAATATTAATTTTATGGTTCATAGAGTTTTTTTATGATGACAAGTGATTCTATTATGAACAATATAAAGGTGGTACCATTATTATAATCGGATTAGTATTTATGTTATAATACATGGATGGGTGGGAACACTATACCCCTCTAATGCATTGCGAAAAGGGGAAGAGTTATCTGGTTGTATGATTCTCATATGATATTATTGAAATTTTCAATTTAGGTATTTATATTTTTTATAGTGATTGTAATAGTTATATGATAATGATGTAAAATATATAAATATGATTTATCTTTAAATTATATAATTATTTATAGAATCCTAAATCAAGGATTGTTTTAAAATTGATCATGATTAGTGACATTTAAATCTATTACCTATCTTATATGAGTTATTCCATGTCTGTTGATTAAATATCCAAGCATTATAGGTATAATGTATCATATGGTATGATAATGTACTTTGATTATGTCATCATACCCTTTTATATATATTATGATCACTGTTGACATATTATTTTTAATACTGATGATTAGCATTACTGAGAATTTATCCTCACCCATCATATCTTTACTTTTCCCCATGTTGTCAAAAGAGATTTTATGTATTTTTTATTATTCAATATTAATATATGTGAATAAAATTATGGGATATGATATATATTATTATAAAACATATGTTTATATATATAATTATTATGTAATATTTTTTCGTATTTTTGAAAACCTATAAAAATAAAACATCATTGATCAGGTATGAGATCCAATATTATTATATGATATTATATGTTTATGTGTTGAAATTTGGTTATGTTTATTGGTAATAATCCATAAATGTAATGTTTTCGTTTTTATCACTAGTTTAGGGAGTTCATGTTTAGGGTCATTACATATATCATGTGATGATTGTCATAGTGGGTATCCTTGAAATAAGATTTATATATTTATTATTATTCAACACTATTTATATCAGTTTTGATATTTTCTTATAACAATGATTAATTCTCATCAAACTAGATCATTGGTTCTCTTATATATAAAAGGGTATGATGACATAATCAAAGTACATTATCATACCATATGATAATGTTCTCGTTTTTATCACTAGTTTAGGGAGTTCATGTTTAGGGTCATTACATATATCATGTGATGATTGTCATAGTGGGTATCCTTGAAATAAGATTTATATATTTATTATTATTCTACACTATTTATATCAGTTTTGATATTTTCTTATAACAATGTTTAATTCTCATCAATCTAGATCATTGATTATGTCATCATACCCTTTTATATATATTATGATCACTGTTGACATATTATTTTTAATACTGATGATTAGAATTACTGAGAATTTATCCTCACCCATCTTATCTTTACTTTTCCCCATGTTGTGAAAAGAGGTTTTATGTATTTTTTATTATTCAATATTAATATATGTGAATAAAATTATGGGATATGATATATATTATTATAAAACATATGTTTATATATATAATTTTTATGTAATATTTTTTCGTATTTTTGAAAACCTATAAAAATAAAACATCATTGATCAGGTATGAGATCCAATATTATTATATGATATTATATGTTTATGGGTTGAAATTTGGTCATGTTTATTGGTAATAATCCATAAATGTAATGTTTTCATTTTTATCACTAGTTTAGGGAGTTCATGTTTATGGTCATTACATATATCATGTGATGATTGTCATAGTGGGTATCCTTGAAATAAGATTTATATATTTATTATTATTCTACACTATTTATATCAGTTTTGATATTTTCTTATAACAATGTTTAATTATCATCAAACTAGATCATTGGTTCTCTTATAAATCAAGTATTATAAACTATAAAAACATTTTATCATGGTTAATATTTTGTGATATATGCATGTTGTTTAATATTTTATATTATTACTATTATTGTATAATACTACAATTAATGTATTATTATCACATATGATTATTCATTAATATCTCTCATGTTTTTCTTATTTTATCATCATATTTTACCCATTATTATGATTTCTTTTCTCTTGGATTTGTGGAATTGTTTTTAATATAATATATCAATTATTACTGCTAGTTGTGAAGAAAATAATGGTATATCTTTTATAAATTTTATGTACTAGATATTTAAGAATCAATTTTTTAAAATATAATATACCATTATAGTTACATGTAGGATCATAAGGATACATTTATCTTTTTAAATGTAATAACTATGAATCTATTATTTTGATCACTATTGTTTGTAGGAAAGAATTTTTTTTACAATATAGGATGAGAAATAAATAGCTATAACCATTTTTATGAGCATATATATAATTTAACATTCTATGTTAGGGTAACGATTGGTGTTTAGTTTTGTAATAAAATACAACCCTACCTAGATACTAGTAGAAGAATGCATATGAATCATAGATCAATATAGGGATAGAAACATTGATTGTTCTATATTGGGTATAAAATCAGTATTCACCAATGCATTATGACTAGTAATGAGACAAAACACCAGGTTAGATGTTCCTCTAGGATATTCATTGGTTATTTAAAATAAAAAAAATATAAGTATAAAGTAATAGAGTAGAAAATGAATATAAATGAGCAATTTTAAATGTAATATTTCATAGAATAAAATAGAGGTATCAGTATTTAGACATCCTATGGAGAATTTTTCATTTTAATATTATTACTCACTTTGATTATATTTGTTGAAAATATGTTTTCCAGATTTAGTTACATGATTGAATGTGAAGGAATAAGGTTACCCTAGATAATGGATTATTATGTATAATTTCTCATAATAATAATAACAAAATTTTATATGGAATGAGAAATAATTTGATCACAATTATGTTGTAAGATCTCATAATTTACTAGATATGTCCCTCATTTAGTATTCCATAAAAAATATCTATTTGTGTTTTTTTTCATGGATTTCAACCTTGGATGTTGAGTATAATTTAGATATGGAGATTTTTTTGTTATAATTATCTAATTTTCAAGGATATATATTTATTTGAATTAATGGAGCCTGATTATAATCATGATAAATGTGTTTAAGAGGGTTTCTAAAAGGATGAAGGTTTCAATGGTGGTTTTATCATTTTGGATGAATTGGGATTACTGTTGCATGCAATACATTTTGACACCATATAAATGAATTACACTACATTTAAACTGAATAAATTTTGGGAAGATAATACATGTTATGTAATTAAATAGTAGGGATATTTTAAGCCTAGAATTCAGGATTTTTTGTGAAACTAATAAATATAAAATGAATTACATGAAAGGTGGTTACATGTCATTTATTTTTCATGATCAATGAATATAAGATGGGTATAACATATTATTTTCATTAATTTGATGTATCCTTCTACTCTCTCAAGGGATATGAAATTTCTAAACTATTTTGGAGCCACTTCCTCCATTATATACTTCTCTTTTACAAAATATATCTTGGGTGAGTGGGTTTTCATAAATTTTTTTCTCCATTTCCTTTTTAGTTGTTTGTGGTAGTGGAATCATCAGTCTGCTACTGGTTTGTGTGTTGAATATGCTATATTTTATATAGGTTTCTTCTTATGATATTCCACACCATTGTTCTTTCCGGTGTTACCTATTGTAAGAAATGTTTGGTTGTTGTTCAACAACATGTGGTCTAAATCTTATCCATATGGTCTTCTAAAATTTCATGTGTGTGAAATATTTCAAATACTTCCAACAAAAACTGTGAATAAGAAAATTGAATAATATATTATACTAATCAATGTATTGTTTTATTCCCTTTACCACCATTGGATCATAGTTAATGCAACCTGGCATGTGGATACACATTTGTTGAGTGAACCTTTGAGTAATAATAATTCGGAAAATGGATTTAAGGGATTTTTTCCTGTATGAGATCCTATGCGATTTCATGATATTGAAAAAAATTGTCAATGGATTTTACATAAAGTTATATATATATATATATAATTCGATAAATAAATGAATGTGTAATAGGAAGATAAACTATAATTTTTATTACTAACCATTGAGGCTTGTGATGTGATATTTTGATATCCATTCTATTATAAAATGTTTTGTGAATGATTTTGAAATTATTATATACTGTTCTTATCCCAGTTTAACTTTGTAATGATTCTATAAAGTCCTCAACCTAGTTATATGTTTTAGTATTTATATATTAATCATGGATCAGTTAGATGTTGTAGTGATTATATTTTGGTATTGGCCTAGTTTGATCTTGTAATTTTTATATAATAGGATTTTTACAGATTCATATTATAAATATTATATTGACTATTTTAGCCGGTTTGATAATAAAATTTTTTATACAGTGAGATTCCACATGATTATTTAATTCGTACATAGTGACCTTGACCTAGATAATGATGAAATTATTATATATTGGGAATTTCTCAGAGGCTGAAATTCTTATATAGAGGGTATTTCCTAGTTATGTGAGTATTCCTTGCTTTATTGTCTGGGTTGGCATGGTTGTGCTACATGCTCAGATAAATTCTATCATGGCGTCGAAGTAGGTTTATTTATATATTGTATTAATTTTTTAATTAACAAAACTATTTATTTTCATTATATCAGCCACTTATTATCATATATGTTTTGAATAGTCATGGTGGTGTTGACCTATAAAGTTCCACTTACACCTTATTCTATTCATCGTATATTACCCAATCAGATTACATCGATCCAAGTATAGACAAGGAAAAGGGTCCTTGTTTCTATTTATTTCTTGCAAGTTGGGCTAGAGTTTGGGAATGGGGCCAACATTGGAATTGGGACTATGTTTTGGAGTTTATTTGTGTCATCTAGTACATCTATTTAAATTATTTTCAGTTCCAAATTTAAATTCATATCATCCTATCATTACAATATTCATTATTATTGGTTTATTGGTTCCTTGTTTTACATTACATTTTTTATGTTGTATTGTTACTTTTATTTTTCATTACACCGTTATTTATTTATATTATGTATATATTTAGTTTTATAACAATAAACATGAGGGTATAGTCTCCCCACTATACATATAACATCCCACTACTAGTCAGTATCTTCTGGCATATGATGAGGTTTTCTCAAGGCCCTATGGAAAAAATTATTTTTCCACATGATAGAGTGATGGTTTTGGGATGTAAAAAAGGTGGTATTAGAGGGATGTTAGTCTATTCAATTTCTTTAATATTTGGGAATCGTTGAAATGGTTCCGTTATGTGTCACGACTTTGTGATGAGCATTTTTATGGGAGTGTCTAACACATGTATGTGAAAAAAATCCAAGTACCTAACGATGGGATTTTAGTTCATGATGTTCTCCTATTAAGGTTGAAATTTTTTAACCCATAAGTGATTCACATTTTTTTATGTTTTTTTCTAGATAATTGTACTCATGTTCAGGTATCACGTGAGATGAGTATTCATGCATCATGACAGGGACACGAGGACATGTCATAAGATATAATGGCCTTGATAGGGGTGTATTTATTACATATGATATATTTTACCATATGAATTGTGAAATGAGAAATATGTTATATATAATAAAATAAAATTAATTTTTTTATTTCATTCTAAGACACTGTTATGCAATGTTTAAATATACCAGGGGAGGTGGATCTCTGTTTTTGTCACCTGTCGTGGTTGACTATGTTTTTATAGGTAGTGTTATAATGAGTGTGATTATCTTTTTGATAAATTTTTTTTATCATTTTTTGAGTTTCAATATATTGGAAATCACCATTATTTTAATGAAGATGAGTCATACCTTCGGTTGTCTCCAAGGGACTAGATGGATGTTCATATTTGTGATCGATTCATAAGGTTCACGAGTTTCCTAGAAAGGGAGATTGTTTGCACAACTACTTTGATGTCTAAGATGATTATATAGATTGATATGTAGAATAAAATTATGATCACTAATGAGGGATACCCCTTACAGCAATGTTTGGGATCGAGTTAGTCTTGAGAATATTTAATCACCCTAATAAAACTTTATATGGGAGTGTGAATCGTGTTGCATAGACATTGTATATACCATATAATAATTGGTGGTATATTGTTGAGTATTCTAGGTAAAAAAGAAGAGTTATCAATGATGTACTGCAAGGTGATGTTGTTGAGACACTTATATCGCAAGATTGTGAGGGACGATAGGGCTCATGAGTTCATTCATCTGATATAGGATGAAATCCAGTGATAGACTACGCTAGAAATTTAAAAAACAAATATATATTTGTCTTATATTTAGCTAATTATGAGATCTATAGGGTATGATGTTTTTAAGAAATTATTCAATATTTGATAAGGACTTAGTTGAATGTATTTTTCATTACAATCATTTCACATGTGATGAATCTGACACTCATCATAGAAGGGATTCTGAGAGATTAATTGATATGTGGCCATGCTATTTTAGTATGAATAACTAATTTCTATTTATTTTTTGTAATGAATCAAAACAATTATAGTTATCACCAAGGAGATAGTATGATGGGTAGTTAAGATATTGGGAAATAATATCATGATTGTGTTTATTTTTAGAATTATCAGTGTGGAATGTTAGGTCACAAGTTGAATTAGTGTTCATACCACACATTGTATTGTTATTCTTCTGGGAAGATGGGTCATCTCCGAAAAAATTGTTACAATATCTCATAGAAGAAAAGTGGCACAAAATTTGGATAGGTACTATGGTCTGTTATTAGCATAGTTATTACATAGGTGATGGGTATTAATATATCCACAAG
This sequence comes from Viscum album, assembly GCA_963277665.1. Classification (NCBI taxonomy): domain Eukaryota; kingdom Viridiplantae; phylum Streptophyta; class Magnoliopsida; order Santalales; family Viscaceae; genus Viscum; species Viscum album. The sequence goes on along the minus strand of OY728157.1, from coordinate 856,146,060 downwards.
ACATGAATCTAAAGTAAAAAAATGTTGTACCCTAGTGTAGGAGCAGTAGTACTAGGCAGAGGGAATAGTGGAATAGAGAAACACTTGAGCCCAAGTAAGAGGGTATATCCAGCTACACCCTCTTTAGACTACTCCTACTATTTTGGATATAGTACCTTGTTCCGTTATAGGTATGATGCATGTATCACCTACCATTTGTTGTGTTTTTTGATACTATATCATTTTATTCCTTTTTTAATGTTCCATTTTTACAAAAAAAAATTTTCTTTTTTGTGGAAATCCTATATTTTTTTTACTATCGATACACTATTTAGAGTACAGTCAGAGAATATATAACATTGCAAGGAATGCTGACAAGTATTAGAGATTATTATATCCTTTGGGAATATTTTTTGTGTAAATTATAGTATTCTAGTTTATTCATTTTATGGATTGGATATATATATACCATGATTATATCGATTAATAATGTAATAGAGTTACCTTTCAATCTCTAGAAAGAGTCATAAGTTCTCTACAGGGTTAGTGACATATTTAAGTCAGTTGTACATGACCAATTCAGTGTCATTTGTATTATCTCATTACTCATATGGGTGTTATTATTCTAGATAATGTTAAAATTTAGATGGATACGTTTACTCAGGGGGTATACCATTATCAGGATGTCATTCCATATGAGTTCTATAACCTTTCACCAAATTGGGAGATCTAGTTCACTATCAAGATGGTGTCAAGATGAAAGTCAATTTATATCCTTCCTTATAGAATGGAACCTTAAGAAATTTTTGAGTAAAATTTAATTTTGAATTATCTAAAATAGAATGTGTTAAAAACAAAAAGTACATCTCCATGGGGTTCTCAAGTTATTTTCTATATGAAGCCTAATGTTAATTTGTGATTATGAATTGGTTATCAAAGATTAAAACATATGATGGTCATAAACAGGTATCCCCATCCATATATTAGGAATATATTTAATTTGATAAGACGGTAAAAGATGTTCTCCATGGTCAATTGGACAACTGGATACCACCTGGTGAGGGTAAGACTAATGATCAGACCATGTACTACTTTTAGTAGCAGGTTTGGCCTGAATGAGATCATAATGATGTTAGTTGGTATAAATAACACAACATTAGTATTCATGGAATTGATTAATTTGAAGCTTCATCTTATTATTGATCAGTTTCAATGTATATTTCATTGATGAAATCTTAATGTTCTCGCACTCTTCAGATGATCATGCCCAACATGATACCATTTTATTGACTACATTGATAGAGAGTTAACATTAAACCAAGTTATCCAAATAGTGTTTTTGGATTGATAAGGTTGTCTTTTGGGCCATTTTGTCTCACAATATGAAGTGTAAGTGGATACATAAAATAATCTGTTAATGTTATAATATGGGAAACTGAAGAGTGTATTTGATATTCAAAGATGATAGCGTTTAGTTAGTTATTATCAATGTTTTATCAAGTACTTCAACTGCTTGGAATCATCGATGTCTAGGATATCCATAAAAAATGTGATGATTGTTATGTTACATATTTTTGAGAGATATTTTAAATAACTAAAATGTAATATAAACTCATTACTTATAAACACTTTACATTTGATGGGTATAAAATATATGGCATACTTTCACTCAACTGGAGTTAGACTCAGAGAAATTCTATTGAAGGAAGTTTCAGTTGTTTTTTATGGCATCAGAGAGATACGAATGATTTGGAGAAATTATCTTACTGATGATTTGGATTTATATATGGTCTTACATTTCCCTAGAATCTATAGAGACTATGTTTTTATTGATAGGATTTTGGTATACAAGGAAAAAAATAACCAGAGGTAAATATTTAATCAGGGGAACATAAACCTTCGATAGTGAACGTTGGCCATGAATATGCACTCTTTGGACATCATAATGTCATGTATACTAGGAAATGGAGATATATTTAATAATTTATTAATTTTAAAGACATAGAAATAGGTTGTGCAGGATTATTGGGATGGAGGGATGATTATTTTACTAATTTTTGACATGCATCTACATGTTCATGAATCCTATGGATGATTAGTTACAAAATTCCAATTTTATATAAATAATATATTTTTCCTATAAATAAAATTATTTTTCGTTGTTTGGGGGCTTTGTTTCTTGAGAAATATTATATGGTTGGTATCCACTGGTAGAATGGTCTCTCTGAAGCCACAATTCTCTTATATTATGTGGTAGAGCATATGTTTTTATGGGTGTGTTCAATGAGTTGAGTAGAGAGTTTCATTCCCATAAATATGTGGTATATCAGAGATTGAAATAGATATATGATGATTCCCATAGATAGTACTAGTGGTTAGTAATGAAGAATGAGGTAGAAAACTTTTTGGTAATGATACATTGATTGTTTATTGTATACATTTTTTCTTATCTGGGAGACCTTCACTGTTAATGATCTGGGTGATATTTACATGCGTAAGATATTTTGGTTTCAGTATATTTGGAGGAGTATAGTTGTAATAGAGATCCTAAATTAATATAATGGTTCTTTTATGGTCTTAAAATCCTTCTGGGTTCACATATTCTGTTGATTTTGACCTATCATCCTCAGACTGTGGCCGATCTGAGTAGAGTATTCAGGTTTCCAAAGATAAGATATGATTATTTGATTTGAATTTTGGTGGTTTGTATAAACCCTGACCTTCTTTTCTGGTATTTTCTTCCTTTTATGGTGATTTTTTAGAAAAAGAGAAAATTCTGGAAATTTTCGAACTACACACAGTGTACTTTATCAGTACATGCCGTGTACTCGGTAACCATAGATATTCGGGAGGCTGTGTAGCTGTCACGACCCCCTCCCACCAAAGATGCCCCTCCTGAGTTGGCAATGGTGAAAGGGAGATAATGACCCCCGATTCTCTCCTCCAGTAGGCCCCGGGTTGGCGACTAGCACCAAGGGTATGAGTTTTCACGAATATGGGAGGCATTACCCTTTTTATTATTTTAGGATCGGGAAATAGGACAAGTCAACCACCAAAAAGAAAAGAACAAGTGTATAGGAATAAACCCAAACCAAGCCCACATGAATGTTTAAACAATTTTAACAAGTTATAAGTACAAGAAATCTCAATGTACAATACCAAAAGAAAAAAAGAGTACAACAACTACAATAACTCCAGTTGTCCGACTAGTAGGGCCCCGCACAGCCCTGGTAGTCCTCCTGGAAACCTGAAAGTAAACGTAGGGTAAGCATAAAAGTATACTCAGTAGGGAAAACTAAAGCCCTCGTGCACAAGTGGGGAGACATCCCAATGTTCTGTAAGAACAACCGAAGAAACCTAACAAGTAAATCTATCCACCCAACCTCGTGAGCCACACTCATCAAAACACAATCACAACATGTAGTAGTAGTATAAGAACAAGAGTATTGGGTACCCCGTACCATTCCCCATTAGTTAGATACTCTTCCTAACGGTGAACTTCCTGACGCTGCCACACTATCCCCGCCCGCACACACCTATGCCTCACAACCACACATCCTGCCCGCACACACCTGGGCCTCACCACCACACATCCCTCCCACACACACCTGGGCTTCACCACCACGTATCCCGCCCCCACACACCTGGGCCTCACAACCACGTAACCCGCCCACACACACCTCGGCCTCAATAGAAACCTACCTGAGGAGTCTTGGGTGTAAGGTGGCCTCAAGCCATCATAGAATATAAGCCTGTCCGAAGAGTCTTGGGCTAAAACCACCCCAATCGAAACCTACCCGAAGAGTCTTGGGTGTAAGGTCTCCTCAAGCCATCATATCCTATAAGCCTGCCCGAAGAGTCTTGGGCTAAAACCACCCCAATCGAAACCTACCCGAAGAGTCTTGGGTGTAAGGTCGCCTCAATCCATCACAGCCTAGGGAAGAAGGAGCAGGAAGGAGCTAGTAACTAAGGAGAAAACACCCTCTCCCATGAAATGGGAGTGTTCGACACTATGTTCTCAACATGGGTGAGGTGCGATAAAACACAAAAGATAGAGTTATATATATATATATATATATATATATATATATATATAGCAACCACTCAGCCCAACCTATGGCTTATAAACAGAGAAACTGAGCACGTGCCTCGGCACTACTACCACGAAGCATGCATACAACAAACTACCCCAACCCCATTAAGTTTTTCACGTTTCAGCAGAATTAGCTTATTTAGTTCCTTAACTACTGGGCAACTATCCACAACCAACCACAATGATTGTTCATAATGCATATCCCTGCCATCCACAAAACAAGTTAGAAAAACACAAGCAGCACATCAAGTCCCTTCTTATTAACTAACCAACCCATTGATTATTATTTCCATTCCACTACCATCCCCCACCATTTATTAACTCTTCCAATTTTTATTTATCATTCACAACCCATAACCTGTTCACATTTAAACCCATCCATGTGGCCCCGCTGCTGACCACCATAACCACAACCACACCAAAACTCATACATCATTATCCCTTTAGTACCATTTATCGTAGCCCCGCTGCCCATCAAAAACATAACACTCACACCAACCCAAAACCATGTCAACTGCAGCCCTGCTGCTCACCCGATCCACAACAACCCACAAAACACCACCATCACAGGCCACGTATCCAAGCCAACACCCACACGTTCATTATTCCATTTTGTTCAAACGGGGTGATCACACAAGGGTTCCAGATTTTCATTTAATCAACCAACTTTACATGATTAACCAAATTCCCCCATTCAACAAAGTTCCATTCACAAAAAACAGTCTAGAAGATAGGGAAATATTTAATTGCGCAAGCAAAGGCCCCCATCAATCGTGATTTTCAGTAGGCATAAGCCTATTCAATTTACAACATAATATCACAGGATATAAAATAAAGTAACCACATTCACAAACTTCCCATCCCTATTCTTTAACACGTTATTATCTTTATTAAACCAGTTCAAATGTGTGTCAAGTAAACAAGGGGACACCCACCCCGCATGGTGCACAATTTAGAGAGACGAAGGTAAAATCCCTACCTCAACAGGTTCCGATGTCCTCCTACGAACACGACCACCACGATCACAAGGCTTCTCCCAGAATGACTGTACCGACCAAGGACTTCATGGAACCACTGAATCAACAACACAAGAAACTCCCTCAACACGGAGATCACATGACGTATCATGGAAAGAAAATGTGATAAGTAGGATCAGAAGAGAATACAAGAACATAGGTTTAACATACCTTTTTAGAGTCGTTAGTCAAAGACCATAGTTCCCGTTAATTATCAGTTCTCTCCTCGGTTGGAAACTGTGGAGGGGAAGTCGAAGAAGAGGGAACAGAACAGAGTGTACGGTGTTCTCCTGGTTGACACGATCCTGCAGCCACTGACGGATCGAAGATTGGTGTCCAGATGAAGAATTTAGAGGAGGAAGTCATCTCGATCATCCAAGAGCGTCATCGTGTGAAGAAGAAGCGATTGGTCTGGAAATAATCTGCGACCCTTTCTTATATAGGAAACAAATAGGTAAAATAGTATGCAGTGTATATTATTGAATACACGGTGTGACCGTACACCCGTTACGCATTTTGACTAGTCAATACACGACACGTCACACAGTTTCCACGCATTTTAATAATGATGATAATTATATTAATAATTGGTGTTTTGTTGACCCAAGGAATGAGTCATGAAATGGTATTAATCATTTATCTTAAAATGACCGCCTTAATTTCAGGATTACACTGCCGCTGATGGTTTGTAAAACTGACATCGCATGAAGATGTTATGACGGGTCGAAGATTTAATAATAATATTAAATCTATTAATTCACAAGAGTTTCGGGTACCTGATCAGAAAACCCGAAAACGACATCCAATATTGGACTCATAATTTTCGTCACGTAGTCAGGGTCGCACTACCACTGACGGTTCGTGAATCTGAGGTCGCATGAAGATGTTGCAGACAATTATGTGTTTTATCATCAAAACTAATAATAACAATATTTTATTATTATTATTAATCAATTATTTATTTATTTTTCATTATTCCAAAATCAATCACGTTTTGAGTCTTGTTGAGTGCTATAATTAAACACACATTCCCCCTTTTTCATTTATTTCTCTATTAATCTTATTTATCTAATTCCTTTTTTCTCGTTCTCTCTCCAATCCCCTTTATTCTCCAAATTTCATCACGCACCCAAAAAAGCGGCACCTCCTTATTCTTTTTCATTTAGTATTATTATAATATATTTATTATTATATAAATTATGTAAAGATACATGGGGCCATGAGCCTCATCCTTATGCCCATAACATATCATTTATTATAGAAATTTTATTAAACATTATATAAAACATATAATTAATATCATCACAATATAGGGGTGGAAAGATATTTTTACGGTAACGCAATCACGCTACAAGATTTGTGTTCCCCCATTTAATTCCAATTAATTTAAAGACGGGTTCCTTTATAAAATTAAAACCGTTTAATTTAATTATCCATATATATATACATATATAAATATATACATATTTACATCATTGTTATTATTATTATCTTACATAATAATAAGTCGAATTTAATATTATTAATGCACCACCTCGCTTCCTATGCGCATCATCATTTATTTGTTTGCAATAAATACCATGACTCATTTCATCAATTTATCATTATTATTAATATTATGAATAATATTAGTAACACAACACCCATTATTATTATTCAAATTTAATTTCAACAATTACTCAATTAATAACAAACTGCATGTTTCATTTATCAACGTCTAATGGATCACACACCTTCCCACTTCACATCACTAATAATAATAACACCAATTAAATCTTTTTATCATGATTATTATCTTTTTAGTTTAATTAATCACATGATTTATGTTATCATCATTATTATTTAACATATTTTTACGTTATCATCAGTATTAAAAATTATCATTATAACGTGCGTCGTGTTGACCACATCGATTTCAACAAAGGAATGGACCGGAGGGGTCCGAGCCATTACATCAGATACCTATCAAGACATTCTCATCATCAAGAATTAAAAAAAACCAACCCAGAAAAAAGAATGGATCCGAACAACCACACCGCAAGATACCTCTCAGGGCTCTCGTCATAACAGGAAACAACCGACAACCCTAATTATATGAGTTAGGAACTTCTTCTCCCATATTGAGATATTATCCACTTTAGGAGGCACTGACTCGCCTGCACGGGTTTAATCGCATCCACATTAATCTGTCTCGATTAGGAATTAGGTCTTCCGACTTCCATATATTATGATATTCCAAACATACACTTCCCCCAATACCATACAAAACAACAATAAATTTCCCGAACACATGGCTTGAGGAATTCCTTCCCCCATGTCGAGATATTATCCGCTTTAGGCGGAACTGACTCACCTACACGGGTTTAATCACATCCACATTAATGCGTCTTGATTAGGGATCAGGTCCTCCTCTCCCCACATGTTAGGACTCTTCACACACATTTAAAGTAAAGAGGGAAATAACATAGCATTATAGATTTATGAAAAACAAGGTCCAGGCCCAAGCATGGGCGAGAATGAGTTTCAAGAAAGGAGTGTGACACTCCACAACATAAACGAGAGCATTTAAGTAAAACCAAAAACATCTCTCTCGATCTCCGGCCTTGATAGGGTTTCCTCTTCTTTTGCGTTCAACTATCCGCATCCCACTCCCCTTCCTCTCTGTTGATGTCCATGTGCTATAGTTGTATGGTAAACAAAGAACACATAAGCCCAAGTATCAAGGAAATTTTCTCAAGGTTTCATTTTATCATTTTTATTTCAATTTAATTCCTAGAACAACCAAATCAAGTAAAACACAATCATGATGATGCATATACCTTCCCTAGTGTATCTACCCTACAATCAATGTAGTCTCACTTGGTCGTTCGGTAGGCTCAGAGTCCTTGGATCGGATCACGGGGGGCCCTAAAATCTCGTGTCCTAGCCGGTCTTCCCTGGCCTATGTCACACACCAAGATTAACCAACACTATTGCCCTACCATCCCATGCAATCCTCACTATGCCTAACTCCAGACTCCATCCAATCTTTCAACCATCACCTCTGATACCATTATTGCACGACCCCCTCCCACCAAAGATGCCCCTCCTGAGCTGGCAATGGTGAAAGGGGGATAATGACCCCAGAGTCCGGCCTCCAGTAGGCCCCGGGTTGGCGACTAGCACCAAGGGTATGAGTTTTCACAAATATGGGAGGCATTACCCTTTTTATTATTTTAGGATTAGGAAATAGGACAAGTCAACCACCAAAACGAAAAGAACAAGTGTATAGGAATAAACCCAAACCAATCCGAAATGCATGTTTAAACAATTTTAACAAGGTACATGTAAAACAAATATCAAAGTACAATACCAAAATAAAACAAGAGTACAACAACTACAATAACTCCAATTGTCTGACTAGTAGGGTCCCGCATGGCCCTGGTAGTCCTCTTGGAAACCTGAAAGTAAACGTAGGGTGAGCATAAAAGTATACTCAGTAGGGAAACCTAAATCTCTCATGCACAAGTGGGGAGACATCCCAATGTTCTGTGAGAACAACCAAAGAAACCTAATAAGGAAATCTATCCACCCAACCTCGCCAGCCACACTCACAAAAACACAATAAAAACATGTAGTAGTAGTATAAGGACAAGAGTCTTGGGTACCCCGCACCATTCCCCATTAGTTAGCAACTTTTCCTAATGGTGAACGTCCTGACGCTGCCACACTCTCCCCGACCGCACACACCTGTGCCTCACAACCACACATCCCGCCTGCACACACCTGGGCCTCACCACCACATATCCCACCCTCACACACCTAGGCCTCACCACCACGTATCCCGCCCGCACACACCTGGGCCTCAAAACCCCGTATCCCTCCCGCACATACCTCGGACTCAATCGAAACCTACCCGAGGAGTCTTGGGTGTAAGGTGGCCTCAAGCCATCATAGCCTATAAGCCTGCCCGAAGAGTCTTAGGCTAAAACCACCCCAATCAAATCCTACTCGAAGAGTCTTGGGTGTAAGGTCTCCACAAGTCATCATATCCTATAAGCCTGCCCGAAGAGTCGTGGGCTAAAACCACCCCAATCGAAACATACCCGAAGAGTCTTGGGTGTAAGGTCGCCTCAAGCAATCACATCCTAGGGAAGAAGGAGCAGGAAGGAGCTAGTAAATAAGGGGAAAACACCATCTCCCATGAAATGGGAGTGTTCGGCACTAAGTGCTCAACATGGGTGAGGTGTGATAAAACACAAAAGATACAGTTATATATATATATATAGCAACCACTCAGCCCAACCTATGGCTTCTAAACAGAGAAACTGAGCACGTGCCTCGACACTGCTACCACGAAGCATGCATAAAACAAACTACCCCAACCCCATTAAGGTTTTCAAATTTTAGTAGAATTAGCATATTTAGTTCCTTAACTACTGGGCAACTATCCACAACCAACCACAATGATCGTTCGTAAAGCAAATCCCTGCCATCCACAAAACAAGTTAGGAAAACAGAAGCAGCACAACAAGTCCCTTCTTATTAACTAACCAACCCATTGATTATTATTTCCGTTCCACTACCATGCCCCACCATTTATTAACTCTTCCACTTTTTATTTATCATTCACTACCCATAACCTGTTCACATTTAAACCCATCCCTGCAGCCCCGTTGCCGACCACCATAATCACAACCACACCAAAACTCATATATCATTATCCCTTTAATACCATTTATTATAGCCTCCCTGCCCATCACTGACATAACATTCACACCAACCCACAACCAAGTCAACTGTAGCCCCGATGCTCACCCGAACCACAACAACCCACAAAACACCACCATCACAGGCCACGTATCCAAGCCAACACCCACACGTTCATTATTCCATTTTTTTCAACCGGGGTGATCACACAAGTGTCCTGATTTTCATTTAATCAGCTAACTTTACGTGATTAACCAAATTTCACATTCAACAAAGTTCCATTCACAATAAACGGTCTAGAAGATAGGGAAACATTTAATTTCGCATGAAAAGGCCCCCATCGACCGTGATTTTCAGTAGGCATAAGCCTATTCAATTCACAACATAATATCACAGGATATAAAATAAAGTAACCGCATTCAAAAACTTCCCAACCCTATTCCTTAACTTTTTATTATCTTTATTAAACCGGTTCAAATGTGTGTCACGTAAGCAAGAGGACACCCACCCCGCATGGTGCATAATTTAGAGAGACGAAGGTAAAATCCCTACCTCAACAGGTTCCGATGTCCTCCTACGAACACGACCACCACGATCACAAGGCTTCTCCCAGAACGACTGTACCGACCAAGGAAGTCATGGAACCACCGAATCAACAACAAAAGAAACTCCCTCAACATGGAGATCACATGCTGTAGCATGGAAAGAAAATGGGATAAGTAGGATCAGAAGAGAATACAAGAACATAGGTATAACATACCTTTTTAGAGTCGTTTGTCAAAGACTATAGTTCCCGTTAATTATCAGTTGTCTCCTCGGTTGGAAACTGTGGAGGGGAAGTCGAAGAAGAGGGAACAAAACAGAGTGTACGATGTTCTCCTTGCCGACACGATCCCTTAGCCACTGACAGATCGACGATTTGTGTCCAGATGAAGTAGTCAGAGGAGGAAGTCATCTCGATCATCCAAGAGCGTCGTCGTGTGAAGAAGAAGCGATCGGTCTGGAAATAATCCGCGACCCTTTATTATATAGGAAATGAATAGGTAAAATAGTATGCAACGCATATTAATGAATACACGGTGTGACCGTACACCCGTTACGCATTTTGACTGGTCAATACACGACACATCACACAGTTTCCATGCATTTTAATAATAATGATAATTATATTAATAATTGGTGTTTTGTTGACCCAAGGCATGAGTCATGAAAATGTATTCATCATTGATCTTAAAATGACCGCCTTAATTTCAGGATTACACTACCGCTGACGGTTTGTAAAACTAACATCGCACGAAGAAGTTATGATGGGTCGAAGATTTAATAATAATATTAAATCTATTAATTCACAAGCATTTCGGGAACCTGATCAGAAAAACCGAAAACGGCATCCAATATTGGACTCATAATTTCCGTCACGTAGTTAGGGTCACACTACCGCTGACGGTTCGTGAATCCAAGGTCGCACGAAGAAGTTGCGGACAATTAGGTGTTTTATCATCAAAACTAATAATAACAATATTTTATTATTATTATTAATCAATTATTTCTTTATTTTTCATAATTCCAAAATCAATCACGTTTTGAGTCTTGTTGAGCGCTATAATTAAACACACATTCACCCTTTTTCATTTATTTCAATTTTAATCTTATTTATCTTATTCCTTTTTTTCTTTCTCTGTCCAATCCCCTTTATTCTCCAAATTTCATCACACACCCAAAAAAGTGGCACCTCCTTATTCTTTTTCATTTATTATTATTATAATATATTAATTATTATATAAATTATGTCAAGATACATGGGGCCATGCACCTCATCCTTATTCCCATAACATATCATTTATTATAGAAATTTTATTAAACATTATATAAAACATATAATTAATATCATCACAATATAGGGTGGAAATATATTTTTACGGTAACGCAATCACGATGCAAGATTTGTGTGCCCCCATTTAATTCCAATTAATTTAAAGACAGTTTCCTTTATTAAATTAAAACCATTTAATTTAATTATCCAGATATATATACATATATAAATATATACATATTTACATCATAGGGCTCTCGTCATAACAAGAAACAACCGACAACCCTAATTATATGGATTAGGAACTCCTTCTCCCATATTGAGATATTATCCTCTTTAGGTGGCACTGACTCACCTGCATGAGTTTAATCACATCAACATTAATGTGTCTCGATTAGGAATTAGGTCTTCCGACTTCCATATATTAGGATTTTCCAAACATACACTGCCCCCAACACCATACAAAACAACAATAAATTTCCCGAACACATGGATTGAGGAATTCCTTCTCCCATGTCGAGATATTATCCGCTTTAGGCGGCACTGACTCGCCTACATGGGTTTAATCGCATCCACATTAATGCGTCTCGATTAGGGATCAGGTCCTCCTCTCCCCACATGTTATGACTCTTCACACACATTTAAAGTAAAGAGGGAAATAACATAGCATTATAGATTTATGAAAAACAAGGTCCAGGCCCAAGAATGGGTGAGAATGAGTTTCAACAAATGAGTGTGATGCTCCAAAACATAAACGAGAGAATTTAAGTAAAACCGAAAACATCTCTTTCGATCTCCAGCCTTGCTAGGGTTTCCTCTTCTTTTGCGTTCAACTATCCGCATCCCACTCCCCTACCTCTCTGTTGACGTCCATGTGCTATAGTTGTACGGTAAACAAATAACACCTAAGCCCAAGTATCAAGGAAATTTTCTCAAGGTTTCATTTTATCATTTTTATTTCAATTTAATTCCCAGAACACCCAAATCAAGTAAAACACAATCATGATGATGCATATACCTTCCCTAGGGTCTCTACCCTACAATCAATGTAGTATCACTTGGTCGTTCGGTAGGCTCAGAGTCCTTGCATCAGATCACGGGGGGCCCTAAAATCTAGTGTCCTAGCCGGTCTTCCCTGGCCTATGTCACGAACCAAGATTAACCAACACTGTTGCCCTACCATCCCATGCAATCCTCACTGTGCCTAACTCCAGACTCCATCCAATCTCTCAACCATCACATCTGATACCATTTTTTCATGACCCCCTCCCACCAAAGATGCCCCTCCTGAGCTGGCAATGGTGAAAGGGAGATAATGACCACCGAGTCCCACCTCAAGTAGGCCCCGGGTTGGCAACTAGCACAAAGGGTATGAGTTTTCACAAATATGGGAGGCACTACCCTTTTTATTATTTTAGGATCAGAAAATAGGACAAGTCAACCACCAAAAATAAAAGAACAAGTGTATAGGAATAAACCCAAACCAAGCCCACATGCATGTTTAAACAATTTTTACAAGGTACAAGTACAAGAAATCTCAAAGTACAATACCAAAAGAAAACAAGAGTACACCAACATCAATAACTCCAATTGTCCGACTAGTAGGGTCCCGCATGACCCTGGTAGTCCTCCTGGAAACCTGAATGTAAACGTAGGTGAGCATAAAAGTATACTCACTAGGGAAACCTAAATCTCTCGTTCACAAGTGGGGAGACATCCTAATGTCCTGTGAGAACAATAGAAGAAACCTAACAAGGAAATCTGTCCACCCAACCTCGCCAGCCACACTCACCAAAACAAAATCACAATAGGTAGTAGTAGTATAAGAATAAGAGTATTGGGTACCCAACACCATTTCCCATTAGTTAACTACTCTTCCTAACGGCGAACGTCCTGACGCTTCCACACTCTCCCCGCCCGCACACACCCGTGCCTCACAACCACACATACCGCCCGCACACACCTGGGCTTTACCACCACACATCCCTCCCACACACACCTGGGACTCACCACCACGTATCCCGCCCGCATACACCTGGGACTCACAACCACATATCCTGCCCGCACACACCTGGGCCTCAATCGAAACCTACCTAATGAGTCTTGAGTGTAATTTCGTCTCAAGCCATCATAGCATATAAGCATGCCCAACGAGTCTTGGGCTAAAACCACCCCAATTGAAACCTACCCGAAGAGTCTTGGGTGTATGGTCTCCTCAAGCCATCATAGCCTATAAGCCTGCCCAAAGATTCTTGGGCTAACACCACCCTAATCGAAACCTACCCGAAGAGTCTTGGGTGTAAGGTCGCCTCAAGCCATCACATCCTAGGGAAGAAGGAGCAGGTATGAGCTAGTAACTAAGGGGAAAACACCCTCTCCCATGAAATGGGAGTGTTCGGCACTAAGTGCTCAACATGGGTGAGGTGCGATAAAACACACAAGATACAGTTATACATACATATATATATATATATATTTAGCAACCACTCAGCCCTACCTATGGCTTCTAAACAGAGAAACAGAGCACGTGCCTCGGCACTGCTACAACGAAGCATGCATAAAACAAACAAACCCAAACCCATTAAGGTTTTCACGTTTCACCAGAATTAGCTTATTTAGATCCTTAACTACTGGGAAACTATCCACAACAAACCACAACGATCGTTCGTAAAGCATATCCCTGCCATCCACAAAACAAGTTAGGAAAACACAAGCAGCACATCAAGTCCCTTCTTATTAACTAACCAACCCATTGATTATTATTTCTATTCCACTAGCACGCCCCACCATTTATTAACTCTTCCACATTTTATTTATCATTCCCAACCCATAACCTGTTCACATTTAACCCCATCCCTGTAGCCCTGCTGCCGACCACCATAACCACATCCACACCGAAACTCATACATAATTATCCCTTTAATACCATTTATCGCAGCCCCACTTCCCATCACTAACACAACATTCACACCAACCCACAACCAAGTCAACTGCAGCCCTGCTGCTCACCCAATCCACAACAACCCACAAAACACCCCCATCACATGCCACGTATCCAAGCCAACACCCACACGTTCATTATTCCATTTTGTTCAACCGGGGTGATCACACAAGGGTTCCAGATTTTCATTTCATCAGCCAACTTTACGTGATTAACCAAATTTCACATTCAACAAAGTTCCATTCACAAAAACGGTCTAGAAGATAGGGAAACATTTAATTGCGCAAGCAAATGCCTCCAACGACTGTGATTTTCAGTAGGCCTAAGCCTATTCAGTTCACAACATAATATCACAGGATATAATCTAATGTAACCGCATTCACAAATATCCCATACCTATTCTTTAACTAGTTATTAACTTTATTAAACCGGTTCAAATGTGTGTCATGTAAACAAGCGGACACCCACCCCGCATGGTGCACAATTTAGAGAGACAAAGGTAAAATCCCTACCTCAACAGGTTCCGATGTCCTCCTACGAACACGACCACCACGATCACAAGGCTTCTCGTAGAATGACTGCACTGACCAAGGACATCATGGAACCACCGAATCAATAACACAAGAAACTCCCTCAACACGGAGATCACATGTCATATCATGGAAAGAAAATGGGATAAGTAGGATCGGAAGAGAATACAAGAACATAGGTTTAACATACCTTTTTAGAGTCTTTTGTCAAAGACCATAGATCCCGTTAATTATCAGTTGTCTCCTTAGTTGGAAATAGTGGAGGGGAAGTCGAAGAAGAGGGAACATAACAGGGTGTACTGTGTTCTCCTTTCCGACACGATCCCGCAGCCACTGACGGATCGACGATTGGTGTCTGGATGGAGAAGTTATAGGAGGAAGACTTCTCGATCATCCAAGAGTGTCGTCGTGTGAAGAAGAAGCGATCGGTCTGGAAATAATCCATGACCCTTTCTTATATAGGCAACGAACATGTAAAACAGTACGCATCGTGTATTAATGAATACACGGTGTGACCGTACACCCGTTACACATTTTGACTGGTCAATACACGACACGTCACGCAGTTTCCAGGCATTTTAATAATAATGATAATTCTATTAATATTTGGTGTTTTGTTGACCCGATGCATGAGTCATGAAGAGGTATTCATCATTGATCTTAAAATGACCACCTTAATTTCAGGATTACACTGCCGCTGATGGTTTGTAAAACCGACATCGCACGAAGAAGTTATGACGGGTCGAAGATTTAATAATAATATTAAATCTATTAATTCACAAGCGTTTCAAGTACCTAATCAGAAAACCCAAAAAAGACATCCAATATTGGACTCATAATTTCCGTCTCGTAGTCAGGGTCGCACTACCGCTGACGGTTCGTGAATCCGAGGTCGTACAAAGATGTTGCAGACAATTAGGTGTTTTATCATCAAAACTAATAATGAAAATATTTTATTATTATTATTAATTATTTATTTATTTATTATTCATAATTCAAAAATCAATCATGTTTTGATTCTTATTGAGCGCTATAATTAAACACACTTTCCCCCTTTTTCATTTATTTCTCTTTTAATCTTATTTATCTTATTTCATTTTTTCTTTCTCTCTCCAATCCCCTTTATTCTCCAAATTTCAACACACTCCCAAAAAAGTGGCACCTCCTTATTCTTTTTCATTTATTATTATTATAATATATTAATTATTATATAAATTATGTACAGATACATGGTGCCATGCGCCCCATCCTTATTCCCATAACACATCACTTATTATAGAAATTTTATTAAACATTATATAAAACATATAATTAATATCATAACAATATAGGGGTGGAAAGATATTTTTACGGTAACGCAATCATGCTGCAAGATTTGTGTGCCCCCATTTAATTCAAATTAATTCAAAAACAGTTTCCTTTATTAAATTAAAACCATTTAATTTAATTAACAAGATATATATACATATATATATACATATTTACATTATTGTTATTATTATTATCTTACATAATAATAACTCGCATTTAATATTATTAATGAACCACCTCGCTTCCTCTGCGCATCTTCATTTATTTGTTTTCAATAAATACCATGACTCATTTCATCAATTTCTCATTATTATTAATATTATGAATAATATTAATAACACAACACCCATTATTATTATTCAAATTTAATTTCAACAATTACTCAATTAATAACAAACTGCATGTTTCATTTATCAACGTCTAATGGGTCACACACCTTCCCACTTCACATCATTAATAATAATAACACCCATTAAATCTTTTTTATCATGATTATTATCTTTTTAGTTTAATTAATCACATGATTTATGTTATCATCATTATTATTTAACATATTTTTACGTTATCATCAGTATTAAAAATTATCATTATAACGTGCGTCGTGTTGACCGCATCGATTTCAACAAAGGAATGGACCAGAGGGGTCCGGGCCATTACAGTAGCATCCATGCACAAGGCCTTGTGGGGTGACCTCAAGGAAACCTAAATTAGAGTACGAAAATGGATAGTACACAACATGTACATAAAAAGTACATGCCATGTACGTTTTTTCCATTAAATGCACCGGGGTTGCATCTAATCGCCAGAACGCTCTCCTTCAAGGTCTCGTTCAACTAAGAGCTCTATACAGCCGCGAATCTTCGACGAACCCCTGAGCGAGCATCCATCGTCCGAATTGAACACCTTTAGTTTCATTGGAATCACATCGGTGAGTTCTCTATTCTCCTTAAGGAACATCTTCTATTTTCTCCACTCTCGTGAGATATTGTGGGTAGAACATTTTAGACGTTTTGTAGATATACAGCGTTCTAGGTCAATACAAGGGATGATACCAGAGTATATCAATCTCTCAATACCAAGGTAGGTGGTTTGTGCCTTTTCTTTGAATGTATTTGTGTCGTATGTGCAATTTTGACCAATACCCTTGAATGGGGTATTGTGTTTTTACCATTTTACCCCTGTTGATTTCCTGCCATGATTGTATTCTATTTTAGAGATTAATTTGTTATAAATAGGTTTGATTACTATGATTTGGATGTTTTACCCATGCATGATATATTTACGATTGTTTGGTCCTACATAGTATGTTGGCCACCTTGCCTATTTTTAATGCTTGTTGATGTAGGGTGGAGAGTTTGTATTCTGACATTCTTGTTATGTTATAGACTTATTAGCCAAGTAGTTTTTTAGGTTTACTTTTTCCGTGTGGAATTTCTATGATCGTTGTCCTACACTATCCTGTGAGAACATGGTGTAGTTTACTATAAGGGGAATTGACTGAGTGAGCTTCCTCAGAGAGTCTTTGATAACTTTAGGCTATACGGGGGATTGACTGAGTGAGCTTCCTTAGAGAGCCTAGGACCACATTGGTCTATAAGGGGAATTTAACGATTGAGCTTCCTCAGAGAGTCCTTGACTACTTTAGACTATAAGGGGAATTGACCATGTGAGATTCCTCAGAGAGTCATTGAATTACTTGAACAACATTGGGATATAAGGGGAATTGACCGAGTGAGCTTCCTCAGAAAGTCCTTGGCCTTGGGGATATAAGGGTAATTGACCATGTGAGATTCCTCAGAGTGTCCTTGAATACCTTATATTATAAGGGGAATTAACTGTGTGAGCTTCCTCAGAGAGTATTGTTTTACTTATGACTATAAGGGGAATTGACTGTGAGTTCTTACTCAGAGAGTCTATTTATATATATTCTTGCGATAGAACCAGAGAGGTTAGACTGAGTGTACTTCCCATAGCGTTTCTTATACTTGTTAGGTAAGACTAGAGGTAATGGGCTATGAGTACTTCCCAGAGGGTTACCTTTTTGTGTTTATCTGCTTGTTTAGCTATTTCTTAATATTGAAACTGTGGATTGTTTACTACTGAGTACTTTTCTATTTACTTCTTTCTGTACTTTTACCTTCCATATATTCCCTGACTATTGAGCAATTATCTTTGGGTGGTTGCCTATAGGGATTTTGTCTAACACCTTGTTTGGGACAAGATTTTGGGCCCAAAAAGATTATATTTATGTAGGTATATATAAGGGAAAGCACCCTTCTACTTTAGATAAGTGATTTTATATGGAGCTGGAGAGCATGGGACCTGACTTAGGCTTGCGATGAGGAGGAGTTGTTTATTGGTATCTTTTGTGCATTGGGGTAGTACTGTTTTTATTCCATCATTGTGATTTTTTGGCTGCTTTCATAGACATATGTACCATGCATCATACATATATTTGTGCTTCAGTTGTTTTCTATTACAGTCTTCCTCTATTACTGTTGTTGGTATATTTACTACTTCCACTATTGTGTATTTTTTACCTTCCATTGTGTTACTCTACCAATGAGGGTATATTTTCCTCACTATCACACTCAAGGCCATCCCCGCTAGTCGGCAGCCTCTGGCACTGTGGAAATGCACTTGAGGCCATGTGACCAACCGGTTACGGGGTGCCTCTTAGTGGCTTCCGGAAACGTGACATTTTAAAGTGGTATAAGAGGAATTATTTTCTCTTTAATTACTGTTTGGAGTCTTTAACCACGGATATGTTGGAATAGGTACTTGGTAATAAGCTGTGCATGGGAGTAGCTAACTCGTGTATAGGGAAAAGTCAATCTACCTCATTTAATGCAATTTTTTTGGTTTTGCAACATTGCGGTTAATTTAATTTTTACCATTGGGTGACTCACATGTTTTTTGATGTTATAGTTATTGTTATTGAGGTTCAATTTTTGTTGAAACCCGATTAGATGAGGGTGTTCCATCTCATGAATCATATATGAACATTCTAGAAATCACATGTCATTTATTCTTTCCATTCCATATAGGATGCATTAGCGATTTCATGTTTTTGTGATAGATTTTTTTGTAAAATATGATTTTTTTTGTGATATATGCCTTGATAAAAATACCTGTTGTTTGATAGGGTATTGTTTTTTATGGTTTTGTTTGAATGAACGCTAAACTTTGGTTCTAGAGGTGTTATGGGTCCTCATGGATTAGAATTTTGTGGATCATTGGCTTGTTCTCATTTTTATAACATGTATAAGAGGCCAAACATTGATTCTCGATGAGTATGGCTCCTCACGGATCAAAATTTGTCACTTTGAAGTTTGGTTCAGTGTTTTCTGGGCTCTGGAGTAGTTTCTAAGGATTACTGTATGAAAAAACCCAGAATAAATGTCGTGTAGTTTTGACTAAATGCCATGTGTTATTTTGTTTGGGAAGAAATTGTTTTTCATAAGTACACGTGGTGTACATTATGTATACCCCATGTTGTCTCTAACGGTGTCATAGGCCGTGGGGGCAGAGACATGGGATGAGGAATTTCTAGTGGGAACACGCTGTGTACTTGTTGAACAAGCCGTGTAGTTTGACCCAGGTACCTAGCCATATCACTAACAACACGGGTCGGTGTTATCCTTTCACATACATTCGGTGTCTACCTTGAACTCATCATGTAGTGTGATCCATTTTTCAGGTCGTGTCACTAACAACACGGGACATGTGAAGCTTGTCTAGTGCACGTCGTGTATATCGTGAACACATCATGTAGTCTTGTCTTAGGAGAACCATGAGGCTTAACCGTGTAGATGGACTCAGGTAGAGAAAGAGGATTCAAGTACACGCTGTGTGTTAAGACAACACACCATGTGTTTAGGGTGTTACATGACCTGTTTTAGGTAGGAGTACACACCCATGTAAATTACATAAGGGAACACGCCGTGTAGGAATTTTACATGCCATACAGTCATGTTTTATAAAACATGATTGCTATTTTTCTCATGTTCCCTTACTACACATCAATTTTTAAGTCCTTAAAAATATTGTTTTAAGGTGTGTTCTTGACCTTGCAGAGTCATGCCACCAAGACGTCCTCCAATTGTACGCCAGTTGCCAGGCAGTGATCAGACACCAGACATGTTTGATCAGGGACTCCCAGCGGATCCTCCAGTCGTGTCAGCCTTGGCACCAACTGTTGTACCTGACATGTGTGCTAATGTACATTTCAGGGAGGCCCTTTTGAGGATGATGCAGACCTTTCATGGAGCACCACCTCCTACCCCGACGAAGGCAGAATTGACGCATGTCTTTTAAAAGCATCATACTCCCACTTTCTCAGAGAATGGAGGACCCATGGCTTTAGCGTCATGGGTAGAATCTATGCTGATGATTTTCGAGCATCTGGAGATACCTCTAGAGAAGAGGGTGAAGATCACTACCTACATGCTTCGAGACTCTTCTAAGAGGTGGTGGGATGTGATTTCATAGGCGGGACACCCACAGAATGTGGCTTGGGATGAGTTTCAATGCATCTTCTATGATTACATCTATCTGGAGACCTTGAGGTCCGATCCAGCCAGAGATTTCATGCGTCTAGAAGAGGGTACTCTTTCTATTATGGAATATTCCTCTCACTTCACAGATCTGTAGAGTTTCTCTCTAATTCCAGGAGGTGATGAGTTTTTTCTTTACATGGAAGTTTGAGTATGGTTTGAGGCACGACATCTGATTTCAGGTGAACATCTTCAGAACAACTTTTATATCCTCTATCATCAACCAGAAGCTAATCAAAAAGAATAATCTGAGGGATTCTGGATCTTTTATGCAGGGAGGTTTCGCATCCATAGGTAATATTCCTCCTACTAATAGACGGAAGCACCGTAGGGAGACAACACAAGGAGATTAGAGTAGGCAGGATGCGTCTTCTGGTAGCCATGTGGTGTGCTACTAGTGTGGGAAGAGTAGGCATACAAGGCCACATTTCCTGAGAGATCTCATGGAGTGACGATGTTGTGGCAAGATGGGTCACCATTAGCACTTCAATCATATCTTCTCACCAGCAGCTGGTGACAGTGGTTCTTCTATGACTTCGCATTCAGGAGCCGCACCACCAGTTTCTCACCAGTCAGGGAACTGGAGTTCTTCTATCCGTTCAAGAAAAGGAGGAGGTTGTGGAGATGGCGGCCAGTCACCAGCCTTTCAATGGTAGCATGGTGGATCTTCTCCTAGTAGTCAGGTAGGGTCATAGGGCTGTGACATAGGTCATACATTTGTAGTGGAGAATACCTAGTAATAGTAGGATCCCGAACCCTCTACACTCTGAGGTACGATCGTAGTAGCCACAAGTTTAGCTTCTTCACTTTTCGATACAAGGGATTACCATAACTTTATATATGTTACTGTTGTGGAGTGCCTTTCCCTTTTTATATTTCCCTCTGTCGATATCTTGACACTAGACACTCTATTGTGGACTTGAATGGCTAGTTTACATCATTGTAGGGAGTTACCACTAGAGGTTGGTGGGTATCACTTCTTATAGGACCTCTATGTCCTAGAGATGACATTCTATGATATCATTCTTGGGATGGACTGGTTAGTCAATTCCAGTCAGTCGTCAAATGTTATCACCGTAGGGTGAGTTCAACGTCACTATTGGGTAGATCATTTCGTCATAAGGGTGAATGAGATTTCCAGGAAAGCAGAGTAGGGTCTGAGCATCATGGGTTGGGAGGAGTTAAATCCATGATTTATAGTCCATATCTGGATGACTAGAGGACATCACAGTTAGACTTTCCTCTAGTGGTGTATTGTTACAGATATGTCTTTCCAGGGGAATTTTTAGGTTTTCCTCTGGAGAATGTGGTAGACTTTTCTATTGAGCTTTAACATGGAGTGGCACTGTTGTCCATTCATCCTTATAAGATGTCTACACTTGAGTTTCAAGAGAAAAAGAAGAAGTTGGAGGATTTGTAGCAAAGGTTTTCATCCAAACCACTACTTATCCTTGGCGTTCGCCTGTCCTGTTTGCGAAAAATGCAGATGGTACCCTTAGGATTTGTGTGGATTATCAGATACTAAACAGGTTTATTGTCAATAACGGATATCCCTTTCCTAGGATTGATGATCTCTTTGATCATCTTAGAGGAGCCCATGTGTTCTCCAAGATTGAATTGAGGTCCGGTTACCATCATTTGCACGTTAGACCATCAGATATACCTATTACAACCTTCCAATGTAGGTCTGGAATATATAAGTA
This sequence comes from Viscum album, assembly GCA_963277665.1. NCBI lineage: Eukaryota > Viridiplantae > Streptophyta > Magnoliopsida > Santalales > Viscaceae > Viscum > Viscum album. The sequence goes on along the minus strand of OY728157.1, from coordinate 856,123,429 downwards.
TATGGTTATTCTATTCGGTCTCACGAACGTGCCTACAGTTTTCATGGCACTGAGGAACTGAGTGTTCCGTCCATATTTGGATTCTTTCATGGTGGCTTTCAAGAATGATATCTTGGTGTACTCTCACACTTTACACGACCATGCTACATATCTTGAGATCATTTTGAGTACCATAAAAGAGCATCAATTATATGCTAAGATATCAAAATACCACTTCTAGATGGATCCGATTCACTTTCTGGGTCATGTTATTTCAGAGACAAGAGCATCTGTAGACCTAGAAAAAGTGAGAGCAGTAGTTTCCGGGGAGAAGCCGAAGAACATATTTGAGATGTAGAGTTTTCTAGGGATAGCTGGATACTACATAAGTTTCCTTCAAGAATTTTCACGCTTAGCGGCACTGCTGACGGGTTTGACTAAGAACTATGTGAAGTTCTTATGGTCAGATTCTTGTATGTTAATAATTCAGAATCTGAAAGATAGGTTGAATTAAGCACAGATACTAGTCTTTCCAGAGCCAAGAAAGAGTAATACTGTTTACTGTGATGCATCGGGTATCAGGCTGGGAGCTGTTCTTAGGAAGGGAGATGGAGTTGTTGAGTATGGGTCTCGGCAGTTGAGGCCACATGAGAGAAATTACTCGATTCAATACCTCTTTCATGACCCGTCCCCTGGGGCCCACTTTGTGACAACCCCAAGCCTGCCTCCCATAGGATAGGGGATGGCGACTAGAACCAAAGCTGTATTACCTAAAACTGGGAAGGCATTTTATTATAACCTGTAAACTCACACAACCAAAAGCACATCAAGATACTAATGCAAGTCAACTGTATAGTAAACAAGTGAGTATAGTAAGTAAAAAGGGACCATAATACAAGCCCAACTAGAAATTACATGTACAAATGAAATGAAATACAACTGAAGAAAGAGAAATATTAGTACTGGATCATCCTCCAAGGTTCCTACCTGATGGGTAGGTACTGATCACCTTCTCAGCACTCCACGTCCACTAGATGCTTCTGCATACCGACACATTGTATGGTCAAACTCTAGGTACTGTCCAGTCTTAGTAATATCAGCCTTAGTTAGCACTGTCTATCATCTACATTCAACACAACAAGGTTCATACATAGACCATGCATGGGTGATTATAACGATACTCAGTAGGGACCCCAAGACCCTCTAGGTCCCTCAAAAACCATCAAGGATAAATCAAAAAGAATGAAATCAACAGATAACATTACTTAGGTATATTCCCCTACATATACCTATGTTATCATGTAATCCATCTCAATCATGAAGAAAAACACAGAGGTACTGACTAAGATCACACTAGGATTTATTCTAGTGTAGTATCAAGTAACATTCCCAATCACAACGTCTAACACCTCAGCTTCTCAAAAACACTTCCTTTATCAATTATAGTGGGCCTACCACGCCAAAAAAAGGTACTCACCACTGTCCTTGGACTGCTAAGGTACTCATCCTATCAATTACCGTGGGTCTACCGCGTCACCACAGTGCTCCCCACCGTGGCTATACCACGTCACCAAGGCGCTCTCCACTGGGCCTACTAAGGTACTTCTCTTGTCGAGTACCAGGGGTTTTCCTCGTCACCAAGGTGCTCTCCACCGTGGTCTTGCCACATCACCAAGGCGCTCCCCACTTGGCCTATCGAGTCACTCCGAGTTGAAATAGTCAGTAGTCGTCACGTCTCAGCCAACAACTGGTTTCCCACACTATGCTCTCTCATATCCAAAAGGATCCACTCCATAGGCTACTGGTCTATACTCTAACTGACATGAAGTCCCATTAATGAGTATCTAAAATGTTCTCTACATCATAGGGGTCTCAACTAAATAGACGGTGCATCAATCAGGCACCCAGTATGTGAGTTATTATCCTTTTAGTACCAGGGGCTAGGTTGGATTTTTGATTGATCCAACCTGACTGTTACCTATCTTAATCGAAAACTCTAGAAGGGTATACTCAAAGAGACTATCACACTCTATGATTTCTAGTGCCACTGAGGGTTTTTCAAACAAACGTCTGGTTCCAAAGTTATGGCCAAAAGATGTAAATGGGTCATATTGGGCCCGTGTCCGGTCCGACCCGGTTCGGGATGACCTGGCCCACAGTGCCGCTTGGCCCATAGGGTACCGCAAGGACGCAGACCAGCTGTGAGGGCAACGAACCTGCAGTGTGGGCGGCAGACCGACTGAGGGGGTGCGGACAGGCTATGAGGGCGATAGATCGGCTGCAAGGGCACGGACAGGCCGCGAGGGTGCAGACAGGCCGTGAGGGTGGTAGACCGGCTGTGAGGGCACATACCAGCTTCTAGGGCACATACCGACTGTAAGGTAGCAGACCGGCCGCCGGTGGGAATCTCGACCGGCCATGTGGCGGCCGTCCGGTGGCGGGCCGACGGCTTGGCCGGCTGTGGGGTGGTGCAGATCCACAGATGGCGGTGGGGGTACGGTCGACCTGGAGGCCGTGGGGTGACAGTGGTGACCTAGAGGAGGTGTTGTTGCGCCGACGCCTTCACCACGACCGGTGGCGGTGCCAGTCGATGTTCTCATGCCCCAAGAATGGATGGTTTCTGTCCCCCTCCATTGTAAAGAACACCATAAGAATTTATGCAGAAGGGTCGGGCCATGCTAGTTTTTCCCATACCCTCCGCGTTAGGGTGGTTGAATATGGATCAACAAGAAAGAATAATGGCAAGCTTACAACTTTCCACAATGTTTCATTCCCAAACTGAAAAAGAAATCATGGTAATAATATGGGAAAAGTATTATCACGCAAATAAACCCCATATCTCATTCGCTTGATGACGTTGGCACAAGAAGGTAGTACGATGGTCAATTCGACATAGATGAGGATGTCCCGTGTCGGAAGAAGTCCCTATAAATAACGTTGAAGGATGCCAGTGTTATTCTTTGGTGGAGCATTTTTCATTGGAGATCTTTCCCCCAAGTTCTCCCAATCCCCCTTTTCCAATAATTTTCCAAAAAATGAATATCCAAACAAATAAAATATGTTTTTCTATTTCATTTGTTGGAAATCAAAGTTGGATTAATTAATTGGAAAAAATAAATGGGTTGTGTTGGCATAAAATTTAAATTGGAGGATACCAAGGGTTGGAACAATAAATTAAGGGCGGTGGGCCCAAGTAATTTGGAGGAAGCCCAAGAGGCTCCTCCACATTAATGAGGTAGTTGAAGAGGTTTAGACCTCGGGTAGCCCCCACCACCATAACCTGTCATGGGAGGTTAAGGTCTAGTGGTCCCCACATCACAATATCCACATGGAGGGTGGTTACAACAAAATAAAATAAAAACTGTTTTTATTTTATTTTATAATTTCCACAAAAAACCCAAAATTTATCTTTCACCCTAGACTAATTGCTGTCGAGATGAAAGTATTATTAAGAGAATACCAGTGATGCAATTTCAATGGTGCCCTCAGATTTCAATTCCGAGCATCGGTTCAAAATTTAGAAAAACTTGCTCGCATGCTTACTGAATGTACCGGAACAAAAATTCAATAATTAATTCCGAGCACACTGGGCCTCAGAATCATGCGCTGTCAAATTTCACGGACTCGTAAAATTTCAATTTATTTTAAAAAAATTACATTTTAATTTGGGGTCTTTACATTCTCCCCACCTCAGGGATCTACATCCCTGTAACCCACAACTAAAACTAGGTAAACAAGTGGGGGTACTAAGCATGCATTTGAGCCTCCAACTCCCATGTGCTCTCTTGGAGGATTCTGTGCCACCAGCAAACATGCAGCAGAGGTACCGACCATTCATAAAGGACCTGCTCCTGTCGATCCTCAATCTCTACTCGAACCTCCATAAATGTTTCCCCATCATCGACGTCTAGTTCTCCGTGGTAGATGATGTGAGAAGGGTCATACCCATATCTCCTTAGCTGGGATACATGTAGGACACCGTGCACCCGATGCAACTGAGGAGGAATATCTAATGATAAGACACCTCGCCAACTCTTCTGAGGAACTGAAAGGGTCCGATGAAACTCAGAGATAACTTGCCGCCTCGGCCAAATATTTGTAACCCGCGTCGAGGTGAGTCATGTAGAAAGACGTGGTCCCCACCCTCTAACTCTATAGGTCTCCATCTCCTGTCGGTATACAACGTCTGCCTACTCCGTGAAGTATTCATCTTCTCCTGGATAACCTGCACCTTCTCTGTGGAATCCCATACCATCTCTGGTCCCACTAGTGTTGACTCCCCGGGGTTAGTCCACCACAATGGTGGTCTGAATGGTTGTTTGTTCAACGCCTCGAAAGGTTCCAGTACAATGGTGGAGTGATAGCTATTGTTGTATTCAAACTCCAAAAAAGATAATTGATCCTCCCAACTGCGACTGAAGTCATGGACACAAGTGTGGAGAATGTATTCGAGGCTCTGAATAGTCGGCTCAGTCTGACCATCCGTCTATGGATTGAAGGTAGTGCTCAAATTAAGATACATCTTGAGAGCCTCCTATGACCCATTCCATAGCCGGTAAGTAATTAGTTCATCATGATCAGAGACAATCGTTGAAGGTACACCATGTAGCCGCAAAATCTCCTGCACATAGAGGAGTCCCAATCTCTCTACTGAACCCTACTCTCTGATCGGTAGTAAGTGAGCCGACTTGGTGAGTCAGTAAATGATCACACAAATAGTGTCATTTCCCCTGGATGTACATGGATGTCATGTCACAAAGTCCATATATATCCCATCTCATTTCCACTCTGGGACCTTTACAGGATGAACGAGGCCTGCTGGTACCTAATTCTCCACCTTCACATGCGGACAAGTGAGTCACTGAGAAACAAACTTTTCAAGTGTTTTCTTCATTCCTAGCCACCAATGCTATCATCATAGATCCTGTTACATCTTCAAAACTCTTGGATTTACCGCTAGAGGGGATGTGAGGAACTCTCTCAACATTTTTTCTTGATGTGACCCCAGTACCATGGTACTCCCTATGAAGAGAATAACATGCTACCCACCATAAAAAAACCACCAGGTTCCTGTCCTATGGATATCTGAGCACGTAGTTCCTCGTAGTCAGTATCCCCATGTTGTGCCTCCTTGACTCATTGATGAATTGGGGGAGTGACTGTAAGAGACAGTAGAAAGGATGCTCCGTCTCTATCCACAACAGATATCTGTAAACTAGCCAGCTGTTCTGTCACCACACCTAGAAGTTGGATACAAGTCCTCCTACTAAGTGCATCTTCTACAATGTTCCCCTTACCAAGAGTATATACTATCTCAAAGTCATAGTCCTGGATGAACTCAAGACAACGTTGTTGTCTCAGGTTCAGGTCCTTATGAGAGAAGATATACTTGAGACTCTTGTGATTAGAGTACACTGTAAAACGTTTTCCCATCAGATAGTGCCGCCACATATTCATGACAAATGCCACTGATGCTAACTACATGTCATGGGTAGCGTAGTTCTGCTCATGCTGTCTCAGCTAGCGAGAACCATATGCGATCAATACTCACTCCTGTATCAGGAAACATCTGAGCTCGGTCCCTGATGCGTCGCAGTAAACTACGTACTGTATGCCCTCCTCTAGAAGCCTCAAGATGGGGGAACTAGTCAGCCTCTTCCTCAGCTCCAAAAAACTCTATTGGGAACTCTCAAACAACACAAAGGGTTTCCCCTTATTTTTCAAGGCTGATAGTAGTGCTGCAAGTCTAGAGAAGTCTAGCACAAACCCACAGTAATATCCAGCCAAACCCATGAATCTTCATACCTCCTTCACACTCTTGGGTGGCTCCCAAGAAATTACTACCTTAATCTTAACTGGATCTACAAAAAATCCATCTTCTGATATGACATGTTCTATAAAGTGAATGTCTCGGATCCAAAACTAGAACTTCAAGAGATTTCCATAAAACTGGTACTCTCGGAGTGTGTCCAGTACTACCTGCAAATGATAGGCATGCTCATCCTCCGTAGTCGAGTACAGAAGAATTTCGTCTATGAAGACCACTACAAATCTATCAAGGTATGGCTGAATGATCTTGTTCATGAGTCCCATGAACACTTCTAGAGCGTTTGATAAACCGAATGGCATAACCAAGAACTCGTAATGGCCATACCGGCATCTGAAGGTCATCTTCTGTACATCCTCATCTCATACTCTAAGCTGGTGATAGACTGATAAGAGGTCTATCTTCAAGAACCACCGTGCTCGCTTCAGCTGATCAAGGAGGTCGTCAATCCTTGAGAGTGGATACTTTTCCTTCATAGTCACTTAGATTAAGAGTCGATAGTCAAAACAAAGTCTCAAGTTCCCATCCACCTTCTTGGTGAACAAACTCAGGGCTACCCAATGAGAAACATTGGGCCGGATGAATCATTCCCCCTACAAGTACTCTAGTTGTACCCGCACCTCATAATGCTCTGCAGGAGCCATCCGATACGCTGGGTTAGATATCGGTGTCGTCCCGGGGTACAAGTCGATGTAAAATTCTACCTCTCTGTAAGGAGGTAGACCCAAAACATAATTAGGGAAGACATCTGCATACTGGTCCACCACTATAGGATAGCTCAGACCCTCCACATCAACAGCTCTGAGGGTATGGCTATCCAACTGATGAGTGATCGGATGAACTCTCCTCTGGGTTAGTCCATATTGCGCTGCAAAGGCTCCCTTCTCGCCGGTGAAGGTAAACCTAGTCCCATTCATGAGGACACACTACACTTTGCACATAATACAGTCAATCTGTGCATGGACTGTAGATAACAATTCCATACCCAAGATGATGTTGTAAGGCCTCGACGCCACTACTAAGAGATCCAAACCAAAGGTATCACCTCCTAGAGTAAGCTCACACTGCCGACACTAGTGCGTAATCATCTAATCCTCTCCCGTAGGAGTCTCTAGACGTAAGGATCAAACCAACAACATCCTTCGGAATCACTGAGCTCCGAATGAGGGCAGTGGCAATTAAAGAATGTCTAGAACCTGTGTCTATAAGTAATGTAGATATGGTGGAGTATACACAGATCGTACATCGAATCATCTCTAGAGCGCCATGATTGTAAGCCTTAGCTTCCTTGAGCCGAGATCTCCCCTATCCACCTGTTCCCTACGGTCGGGGTGGACCTCCTGGTGGAAGTGGTGGTAACATATCAAATCATCACCCACCTCTAGCTACACGACTAGCTCCCTTGCCATGTCTGCCTTCTCCCTAAGAACCACCCCGAACGAACCTCTATCTCTGCCTGGGCGGTCTCTTGAACATCTACTGATCATCCGTATGACGGGTCAGATAGTAATGAGCCATGTGACCTTGCCCGCCGAATGAGAAACAATGCCCACCCCTGGCATAACTGGCTTCGCCTCGAGTGCCCCGGACAACCGATCCTGAGTCATGCTATCATCCACCTATAGGTGTGGTCCTCTTAGAACTCTGTGACGACTGTCCGCTTCCATCTATAGAATACTCATCTAAGTGATGACTGGTAGTGGGTCTCACTACTGGGAACTGCTCAGCAAGGAAACTCTCCACCAAGAGTGCCCTCTCTAACACCCTCACCTGAGTTGGGATGCTAATTGAGATCATCGAAGTTGTGATCTCCTGCCTATACCCCAGCTCGAATGTCCAGGACCTGAAGAATTGGTCCCACACCATATCATTGGAGTAATATCAAAGGTCTGTGAGCCTCAATGAGTACTGAGCTATAGTCATGCTACCCTACAACAGATGCAGAACCTCTTGTATGGATACTGCATGAAGAGTTGCTGGAAAAACTCTTCCCGTAATAGGCTCTCGATGTCTGCTGAGAGAAGCATCACCTCATTGTGAACTGGAGCATCAAGCTTTACAATCTTCCTGCTACTTCCTGTAGAAGGCTGGAATAAAGGATCATCATGAAATCAGTCGGTGACCCTACCAGTCCGAAGACTCTCACTACAGCCTCCAGCTAATCCTCATCTGCCTGCGGGTCCATCTCTCCACTGAACCTGGGTGGCCTCTAGCCCTGGAACTCATGCAATATGCACAATTGGTTTGAACCATCTTTTTTTGGGGCTGGTGGAATCGGTGGACCAACAGGGAGTGGAACCACTAGTGCCTCTACTTGTGCCTCTACAAGAAATGGGCCATGCAATGAGGCCTCGTCGCTCGGTGGGCTATCAGCACGTACAAAACTTGGAACTCAAGATGGCTGTCTTCGTGGAGGCATCCTGAAAACAAATAGGTGTGCCACTATTAATAAGTTATACCTGGTGAGATGACTCAAGAGATAACAAAGAAATCCCTTTGAAACACACATACAATCAGTGTTTTCGTGCATTGAGTCGGAAATCAGAAATCAGGGCCCTGGTGTATGGATTTGTCGACCGCCGCACCAACAATGGACTTACTGAACTGAAAAACACACTCATGACCCATAACACTATTGTTTCATTGAAAATAAAGATCAGATCCCTATGTTCTACGATAAAACTGACTCCTCTAATACCAATTTATCACGACCCGTCCCCCGGGGCCCGTACCGTGACTACCCCAAGCCCACCTCCCATATGCTAGGGGCTAGAGACTAGCACCAAAGGTCTATTCCCTAAAACTGGGAAGGAATTTCTTTTATAACCTGTAAACACACAATTTTTCATGACCTGTCCCTCGGGGCCTGTGTCATGACTACCCCAAGCCTGCGTCCCATAGGCTAGGGGCTGGCAACTAGCACCAAATTCATATTCTCTAAAACTAGGAAGGAATTGCCTTTATAACCCGTAAACACACACATCCAAACAAACAGAAAGATACGAACACAAGTCAAATGTATAGAAAAAATGTGAGTATCATAAGTAAAAAGGGGCCAAAATACAAGCCTAACTGGAAAGTACATGTACAACTAGAAACAAAATACAACTGAATAAAGAGAAAGACAGATACTGGATCATTCTCTGAGGTTCCTACTTGAACGGTAGGTACAGATCGCCTTCTCCGCACTCCACATCCACCCGTCTCCTATGCGCACTGACACACCATATGGTACACCTTCAGGTACCATCCAGTCCTTGTACACTCAGCCTCAGTCAGTGATTTCCATCATATGCATTCAACACAATAAGGTGTGGACATATCCCGTGCAGGTGTGAGTATAACGATACTCAGTTGGGACCCCGAGACCCTCTAGGTCTCACAAAAACAATAAAGGATAAATCACAATGTAAGAAATCAATAGATAACTTTACTTAGGTATATTACCATGCATGTAAATAGGTTATCAAGTAATCCATCTCAACCATGTGGAAAAACAACAAGGTACTGACTCACCTCACTCCAAGATTTATTCTAGGGTAGTATCAAGTGACATTCCCAGCCACAACGTCGAACACCTTGGTTTCTGGAGAACTACTCCAATATTAAGTACAGTGGGCTTGCTGTGTAACACAGAGGCACTTCCCACTAACCTTGGACTACTGTGGTACTCCTCCTGTCGAGTACTGTGGGTCTACCGCATCTTAAAGGCGCTCCCCACTGTGGGTCTGCAGCGTCACCAAGGTGCTCCCCACTGGGCCTACTAAGGTACTACGTTTGTCGAGTACTGTGGGTCTGTCGTGTCACCAAGGCGCTCCCCACCATGGTTCTTTCGCATCACTAAGGCGCTCCCCACTGGGCATGTCGAGTCACTCAGAGTCGAAATAGTCAGCATTCGTCAATTCTCAGCCAGCCACTGGGTTCTTGTATTATGCTCGCTCATCTCCAGGAGGATCTTCTCCACAAGATTCTGGTTGATACTCCAACTTCCATGAAGTCCCAAGAACAAGTATCTAAATGGTCCACCATGTCATAAGGGTTTCAATGGAACAGACGATGTGTCAATCAGATGCTCGTTCATTGAGTTATTTTCCTTTTAGTCCTGGGGGCCCGGTGGTATTCATGCGGGATCCAACCAGACAGTTCCCCATCTTAATCAAAAACACCAGTGGGGTATACTCAAAGGGACCATCATAGTCCATGATATCCAGGGCCACTTACAGTTCGTCAAACATACGTCCGGTGCCAATGTTATGACCAAAAGAAGTAAATGGGTCGTAGTGGGCCCAAGTCTAGTCTTACCTGGCCCAAACCGACCTGGGAAGACCCAATTCATGTCGATCTAGACCGACTTATTGGGTCTGACCCGGCCCGCAGTGAGGCCCATCCCGTAGGGTACTACGAGGGCCCGGACCGGCCATGGGTACCGCGAGGGCGGAAGACCGTCCAAGAGAATGAGAACCGACCGTGGGGGTGCTGATCGGCTGCACAGGCAGCGGACCAGCCATGAGGGTGAGGACTAGCTGCGAGGGCGCGAACATGCCACGAAGGTGGCGGACGAGTCGTGTGCCGGCTGCTCGGATGGCGGCGGGGCGATTCCTCTGTTGCGGGTGGGCTGCCAGGCCGGCCGTGGGCTGGCATGGAGCCACAGATGGCGGTGCCGTTGAACCGTTTCCTTCGTCGCGGGCAGCGGTGGGGCCGACCACCTTTCTCATTCCCAAACCTTGGATGGTTACCGCCCTCCTCCATCACGAAGAACACCACAATAATTTTTGCAGAAGTGCCGGGCCATGTTGGTTTGGCCCATACCGTCCAGGTTAGGGTGGTAGTATATGCCTCAACAAGAAAGAATATTGTCAAGCATACAACTTCCCACAACCTTTCATTCCAAAATGGAAAATGAAACAAAGGTCAGAATATGGGAAAAGTATCATCTTGCCAATAAACCCCCTACATTGTTCTCTTGATGAAGTTGGCGCAAGAAGGTAGTATGATCATCGATTCTCTGTTGATGAGGACGTCCGATATCGGATGAAGTCCCACAGAAGAAGGTCTAAGGAGTTCACTGTTCTTCATTGGTGGAGCATTCTTCGTTGGAGTGCTTTCCCCCAATTTCCCCCAATCCTTTTTTCCCAATAATCTTAAAAAAATGAATAATAAACCAAATAAAATATGATTATCTATTTAATTTATTTGGCAATCAAAATTGGATTAATTAATTGGAAATAATAAATGTGTTGTGTGGGTATAAAATTCCAATTGGAGGATACCAAGGTTTTGCGTAATTAAATAAGGAGGTTTGGCACAATTAATGTGGAGGATGATCAAGAGGATCCTCCATATTAATGAGAGAGTTGAAGAGGTTTAGACCTCGGGTGGCCCCCACCACCATAACCTCTCATGGGAGGCTATGGTCTGGTGGTCCCCACTTCTAAACTTTCACATGGTGGGTGGTTACAACAAAATAAAATAAAACGTCTGTTCATTTTGTTTTATTATTTCCATGAAAAACCCAAAATTTATCTTCCACCCTCTACCAACTGTCATCATGGTGAATGTCTTCTTAAGCGAATATCGGCACTACAAGTTCAACGGTGCCCTCAGATTTCAATTCATAGCACCGGTTCAAAAGTAAGAAAAACCGCTCTCACGTTTACTTAATGTACTTGAACAAAAGTTCATAAATTCATTCTGGGTACTCTAGGCCTCAGAATCATGTGCCGTCATATTTAGCGGGCTTGTAAAATTCGCATTTATTTTAAAAAATTTATATTGAAATTCTTGGTCTTTATAATCTTCAGTTGGTAGCAGTTGTTCATGCCTTGTGCTGTTGGAGACATTATCTTCTAGGAGATTATTTTTTGGTTTTCACTAACCACAAAAGTCTCAAGTACATTTTTACTTAGAGTGACCTGAATTCGAGACAGTGAAGGTGGGTTGAGTACCTCCAGTCCTTTGACTTTAATATTTCCTATTCGCCTGGGAAAGGCAACACAGTGGCTGATGAATTGAGCAGGAGGACTCAAATACTGGCTGTTCAGGAGGCCAGTAGTGAGTGGCAGCTTATGGCTTTGTTCTTTGAGATGCATTTGTAGGTGCATGACCGTTAAGGGTAGATGTTTCTTTATTCTATAACAGTTACCTCTACTCTTCTTGATCGATTGTGAATGAGGAAGCTATCAGATTTAGATAGCCTAGTCCTATGGGAGAGTGTGTCAGTAGAGGAACCTATTCTTGGACAGACAATAAGCGGGGATGAGATCTTGCATTTTCAAGGTTGCGTGTGGGTGCCCGACGATATACGAGAGAAGCAGATGTATGATTTTTATTCCTCAGTTTGGGTAGTTCATCCTGGTGTCACCAAGATGTATCATGATCTACACTATCAGTATTGGTGTCTAGGTATGAAGAGAGATGTTGTCGGTTTCATCATAAGGTGTTCCACCTTTCAGCATGTGAAGGTGGAGCATCAGCGGCCATCATGACTTTCATAGCAGTTACCCATTCCCGAGTGGAAGTGTAACGACATCATGAAAGATTTTGTAACATGGTTTCCGAGGTCATCTCGAGGGAATAATGCAGTTTGGGTTTTCATTGACAGGCTTACGAAGGATTCTCACTTCTTGCCGATTAAGGAGACCTTCAGTGTTAATGAGTTGAGATAGTTGTAAATCTGTGAGATTGAATGTCTCCATCAAGTTCCACACTCCATTGTTTCAGACAGGGATGGTCGTTTTACTCCTTGGGTCCGGCAGGGGCTTCCGAAAGATTTGGGTACACATGTACATTTGAGTATAACATACCAACCCCAGACAGATGGCCAGTCCGAGCATATGATTCAGGTTCTTGAGAAAATTCTCGGAGCATGCCTTATGGATTTTGGACGTTCTTAGGAGAATCATATACCTATCGTGGTGTTTTCCTACAATAATAGTTTTCATGGAACTATTCAGATGGAACCTTTTGAGGATTTGTACGGTAGACCATGCCGATCCACCTTATGTTGATTAGAGGTAGGAGAGGCAGCTTTTATGAGACCTCATGTTTTTTAGGAAACCACATAACAGATAGAGTTGATTCAGAAGAGGATGGATACTGCACAGCCTCTACAGAAGTCTTATGTTGATCAATGGAGACGACCTCTGGAGTTCGAGGTCAGGGATAAGGTTTTCTTGCGTGTTACACCGAGGTAGGGACACATGAAGATTATGAGACAGTGTAAGCTTTCACTGATATACATCGGGCCGTTTGAGGCATTGGAGAGAGTTGAGACGGTTGACTATCAGTTGTAGTTACCTAAGACGTACTGGGCTATGCACGACATTTTTCATGTTTATTAGCTCCGACGTTACATTTCAGACCCGTCTCATGTCTTTTAACTTGAGGAGGTTGAGCTTGAAGTGGATGCGTCATTTGAGGAGAATCCTTTTTATATTGTTGATCATAGTACAATGGTTCTCCATGGATGGTATGTCCTTCTATTACGGGTGCTATGACAGCCCAGGTGAGTACAGGATGAGACTTGGGAGAGGAAGGCCGATGTACGATCACAGTGGCCAGAACTGTTTGAGGTTTCTTCCCATACACCATGCTAGGGAAATTCTGGGAGAAATTTATTTATGGGGGAAAGTTTGGAAGAACCAGGACCTTCTTTTTAGGTATGTTCTTCCTTTTTTGGACATCTTTTTAGGAAAAGTGAAAATTATGGATGTTTTCAATGTACACGTCGTGTACTCGATTACCGTAGGTATCCGGCTACTGGTCGTGTAGAGGCCATGCACACGACCGTGTTGGGTGACCTTGAGGCTGCTAAATGCGGAGAATGAAAATGGAAAGTACACGTTGTGTACTTCAATTTTTCACGCTATGTACTTTTTTTCATTAAATGCACCGGGGTCGCGTTTAATCGCCAGAACACTCTCTTTCTAGGTCTCATTTGACCGAGAGCTTCGTAAGGCCGCAGATCTTCAATAGACCCCCGAGTGAGTGTTCTTCCTTTGAATTGAACACCATCAGTTGCATTGGAATTGAATTGGTAAGTTATCTCTTCTCATATAGCACAATCTTCTGATTTCTCCTCTCTCGTGAGAAATCAGGGGTTGAAATTTTTAGATGTTTTATAGATCTACCACATTCTAGGTCGATCCAAGAGCCAACACTAGAGTATATCGATCTCACAATTATGATGTAGGAGGTTTGTGCCTTTCCGTTGATAGTCTTTGAGTATTATGTGCAATTTTGACCAATACCCTTGAACGGGGTATTGTGTGTTTACCATTTTACCACTTTTGAGTTCCTACCGTGCCTGTATGCTTGTGTAGAAATTAATTGGTTATGAATAGTGTTGATTAGTATGCATTGGATGTTTTACCCATGCATGGTCTTTTTACGACCGTTTTGGTCCTACTTAGCCCTTCGACCGCCTCGCCTGTTTTCAATACCTGTTGGTGTATGGTGGAGAGTTTGTATTCTGACATGCTTGTTATGCTATAGATTGGTTAGCCAAGTAGTTCTGTAGGTTTTCTTTCTCCATGTTTCATTGCTATGCTTGTTGACCTACACATTTTTCTAAGAACCTGGTGTAGTAGACTATAAGAGGAATTGAACAAGTGAGCTTCATCAGAGAGTCTTTGAGCAGTTTATTCTATAAGGGGGATCGACCAAGTGAACTTACTCGGAGAGCCTAGGACCCTTTGGGATATAAGGGTAATTTACCAAGTGAGATTTTCCAATGATTCCTTAATTGATTTTGACTATAAGGGGAATTGACCATGTGAGATTCCTCAGAGAGTCTTTGAATTACTTGAACGACTTTGGGATATAAGGGGAATTGACTGAGTGAGCTACCTTAGAGAGTCCTTGACCTTGGGTCTATAAGGGGAATTGACTGTGTGAGCTTACTCAGAGATTCCTTGAATACCTTAGTCTATAAGGGGAATTGACTGTGTGAGCTTCCTCAGAGAGTCTTGTTTTACTTATGAATATAAGGGGAATTGACTGTGAGTTCTTCCTAAGAGATTATCTATATATTATCTTGTGACAGAACTAGAGGGGTTAGACTGAGTGTACTTCCCAGATGATTGCTTGTACTTGTTTGGTAGGACCAGAGGGGATGGGCTGTGAGTACTTCCAAGAGGGTTAACTGTTTTTGTTTAGCTGCATGTTTAGCTGTTTCTTGATATTGAAATTGTGGATTGTTTACTTCTAAGTACTTTCCGGTTTATTGATTTCTATACTTTGACCTTCCATATATTCACTGGCTGTTAGTCACAGATCTTCAGGTGGTTATTGAATGTGATTTAGTCTCATGCCCTGTTAGGGACAGGCTTTTGAGCCCAAAAAAATTATATTGCGGTAGGTATAGATAAGGGAAAGCTCCCTTCTACTTCAGGTACTTGATTTTATGTAGAGGAGGAGAGCATGGGACCAGGCTTAGGCTTGCAATGTTCAGGAGCTGTTTATCTGTTTCTTTTGTACTTTGGTTTAGTACTATTTGTATTCTAGCATTGCGATTTATTTGGATTCTTTCCTAGAAATATGTACCATGATTCATACATATATATGTGCTACATTTGATTATTATTACTGTATTCTGCTATTACTATTATTGGTATATTTACTGCTTCAGTTATGTTCTATTTGTTCCCTTTTGCTATGTTACTCTTCCAATGAGGGCATAGTTTCCCCACTATCAATCCCAAGGACCTCACTGCTAGTCAGATGCCTCTGGCATTTAGGAAATGCGCTTGAGGCCGCGTGACCAACCGGGTACGGGGCGCCTCTAAGTGGCTTCAAGAACAAGGATGTTACAATAATAGTAGTTTCAAATATAAATAATGTATTTTAATAAAATAATATCTTACATACAATTATCTAGTTGTAAATTTTTAGGATTTTTATATAATGTTGTGATATTTGGATATTTATTGGTTTTTGTAAGGTAAGATATCTCTGATTGGACCTAGTATCGTATAGAAGACATCTGAGCATGGTTTGTTGATCAATAGGAGATTGGTGACCACAAAAAGTAGGAAAAATATTATTCTAACCTTAAGAGATGATCTAAATCATTTCATTCTAGTCATCATGTTTTCCACTAAGAGTTTCTTAGGTTGTGTAAATATTGTATCATGAAATAAGTAAAGCTTGTGCGATGTTTTTTTGGGTGTTTGAGGCAGTGCAGATGGTTAGTATAATGGAGTACCAATTAGCCCTTTCACAACGAAGCATATTATTTCATGATTTCTTCCTATGTATAAATTTCAGAAATATTTTACTAACCTATCTCATGTGTCATATGATGAGTGTTTTGAACTTTATATAAATTTTTCCTATGAAGGGAATCTGATTCGGGTTGTGGTCTGTAGTGAGATAAATCTGATGGGTAGGACACGATTTCTAGTTTAAGAGTAGTGGTATCATGCACATCATTAATATGAAACATGAGAGATGGATTCTGATATGCAAGCCCAATGGATAGACTTATTTTCCACACCCCCAAAGTGATGCATGTCATATCTCAAGGGAGGGTGGCTTTATTGTGGGGAGGTAGAATGAACCCATATATCACTTTTAATGTCCATATTTTTTTATTTCATTATACATATACCATTTTTTAATTTCTTTAATATTTCTGATTTATTCTTCTTTAGATATGGGAAGAGTAGTTTCATAAAACTACCTAAAGTTTAGTGATGTATATTCGATAGAAATAATGAAATCTGATTATAATTATGTTAATAGGGATTATATGTTTTTTTTGAGTTATTGGAAGGATTAAGATGTGGTTTGATAATTTTAGAAGAAGTTGGGATTAATGCTACCTTTAGGACATTTACACATTGTGTAAATGAATTACATTATGTGTAACTATCATCAATCAAAAGGTGTGATCTAGTTTTAATAAATTAAATGAATAAACATTTTATATAAATTACATATTTTTTATGTTTTTGTAAGATATATTCTAAGATGGTTTGTCAAGGTTTTTTTTAAATCTTAAATATGAAATACGTGATATTAAATTTATGTACAGACTATGTATTTCCTTTAATGAGAGGTTTTAATACATTCAATGCTTACAAAACAAATTCATTCAATGAGGACCTCTCATCTCCTAAGTCATATGTAGATTTTAGTACATTTTAGAGTGGCTTCCAAACCTTTGGTCCTCCAATTCATGAAATCAACCCTCAGTGATTGTTTTTCCATATCATTCCCCTTATTTTCCATTATTCATTGGTTTTAGAAGTGTAATATATTTAACATAATCAGCGTGGGTGTTTATCTTGATCCTCTTTGACGTGGATTTTTTTTGATTTTATATGCCATCTTTATGGATAGAGTTACCTATTGGAAGTATTTTTAGATCTACGTTTATAGGTAGGAGGAGAAAAACCTAAACCTATTGCTAGTTAAATTCAAAATCATGCTAAATACATCATATTTTTTGATAAAACCTAGGAAAAAATTAATTGAATAATTAATGATGAAAACCCATTGATTAGATTATTCACTTTACCCCTTTTGTATTCAATATTGATGTAAACTAGGTGGTGCACACCCCTTGGGTCGGGAGAACTTTGGAATAATAAGAATTTTTCTAGTGGATTTATGTGAATTTTAAATTATACGAGAAAAAAAATTAATTCATGATGTATAAATTATTTTCAATCAGTTTTGTTTATCACAATATCAAAATATAATTTAATAAATAAATTAACGTGTAATTGGAATACAAACAGTAATTATCATATTTAACAATTGGGTCTTATGATGTCATATTGTGATATCCTCGATTTTATGACACGTATTTTAGTTAAGTTTTAATTCATATATAGATGTTTTGTCTAAGAAAGTTTTTATAATGCTTATATAGAGGGAATGGACCAATTTGATGTTTTAATGCTTATATGGTGGGTTTTACCCCGTTTTATGTTGTAATTCTTATATAGTGGTCTTGGACTAGTCTGATTTTGTAATTCCCATATAGTGGTCTTGGCCTAGATTTATTTAGTAGTAGTTATATAGTGGGAATAAACTATTAAAAACGCTGAAATAAATATTTATATTGGGCTACTCCAAGTGATTTTGAAATGCTTATATAGAATTATTGGCCAATTTGATGTTGAAATGATTATATATATGGGTTCTTAGTAGATTTAATTATTATATAGAGGGTTTTTACCTATTATGTGATTAGGGCTTGGTTTATGATTATATTTGGAATGATTATTCTACAAGCTCAGGGAAATTGTGGAATGGTGTCCAAGAATGTTCATTAATGTATTTCATTTATTGATTAATTAATACACCAATTTATTTAACTTATTTCATGCACTAATTATGAGACCAGATTTTTAGACACTGTGGGGTCAACCTACTATGTTTTACTAACAGCCAATTTGGGTCTTCAATTGGTACCCATGCAAATTAAATTGATTTAGGTTTAAAAAAAGGATATGTACCATGTTGATGATTATTTTTTGAGGGATGGGATATTGTTTGGGGATGGTATATACATGGGGTTAAGAACCAGAGTCTTTTCAGTTTATTTGCGCAAGATGGTTCTTTTATATGTGTTACTTTATATTTGGGATTTAAGTAAAAATCATCTTACCATTAATTTTTTTTATTATTTTCCTATTGGTTCATCGATTTACTTCCTAGTTTTACATTTTACTATTTATTCTATTTTTTACTGTGATAAATTTTATATTGATTGTTTCCCCAATATTGTATCTCTTAATAGGGGTATAGTAAATCTATTATAATTATTACACCAACACTACTTGTCAGCAGTCTCTACTGTATTGGGGGCTACTTGAGTTCCTATAACAAACCTGATTGGCCCCATGATAGAGTGGATGATTGGGGGACATTACATATTCAGATATTATGATATACAGTTTTCAACCAGATCGTTTACGATTTTCTAAATAAACCGAATAAGGGAAAATTTTGTTGCAAGAGGACCACGTATGACAAAAGTTTCAAGTTCCTACATGTAAATAATGTGGAAATAAGGAACTAGGAATTTTTTTAAAGGAATGGTAAAATGTTATATATATTAGAGATAATGACCTAAGGAAGTAAATTAATGAGGATAAAAGAATTTTTCTATTAATTTAAGGTGTGGGAATATAAGTGTCCCTAAGATATCACAAATTATTGATGAAATTAAATTATTAATGTATGTTAAGTATGAAATCAATTTTCCAAGGATAATATTAAGAGAATGCTAAATAATTATGTATGTATAATGGTTTCATTTTTTATGATGTAAAAATGAATGACATATGATAAGAATGACTATTTTTAATAGTATGAGTATTTTAAACATAATAAATAATGAGAAATTATGATTGATGAATCATAGGAAATGATTCATAATAAATATTACATGATATAAAAAGAAATAATTATTTGATAATATTTGGTGAATATTTTCTAATTAATGTTGACAAATTAACATTTTTATGTATTTTATATATAGAATTGTTATATTTAACAATGACATTATGGTGTAAAAAAAATTATAGGGACTATGAATAATCTTATGATTGTTTTATGGTATTCCGTCATTAATTATTTTCATGCATATATTTAAGGGTAAAAGGAATATAGGCAATTTATTTAATGTAATGCTGATATTTTTTGGAAATACATTATTGAGGGTAAGACAATTGTTAATACTTTTCATGATGTTCATATAAAAAAATCTGATGGGATAAAGGTGTGATTGATTTTGATAACGTAAATTGAATAGTATAAGAGACCATCAAATGGATTAGTGATATAAATAAAGATTTATATAAGAATTATTTGATGATTTTTATTTCATTTTATGATTGATATAATATATTTGATTTTCTGTGATTTTATTTTAGGAATAATAAAATATTTATTTTCTAGAATAATAATTATTTTCATTGATGTATTGTGGTTATATTAATTATTTTCATGTTTTTGGATAATACATGATCATGATATTTATGTGTTCAGTTGTTTCCATAAAGATATAGTTTATATTATTTTGGGATAAATGTTAAAGACAATATTGAGGAATATACATGATAAATATTTTCATAATTTATTTATCATTTTAAAATTTGTCATATATATTTTTCTGTATTTTTTAGGATAAATTTTAAATTAATTGTATAATCTCATCATTTGGTTTTATTTATTAGTTTATATATGTTAATTTATTATTTGATCATTTGAAAAATTATCCATATTGGATATCATTTGATAAAAAAATTTGTTTGTATAAATATCTCAAGATATAAGGAATGTGTTTCTATTCCATTGTGGATCACATGATCCATTAAAAATTATATTTATTTCTTTAGGAATCACAAATTTACCTTGATTATTTATTTCTTATAGTATGTGATGTGATAAAAAGGATATTTCTCAAAGAATAACCAAATGATTAAATTATTATCATGAATGAATAATAAAAGAGGTAATTATATTCTATCTTGTTTTTTTATCTGGATTGTAGCGTAATTAATACACTCTAGAAAACATAACCATTAAATTTATGATTTTTTGTAGCTATGATTCTTTCTAATGATTTAATGGTATTTCAACCCCTCGCTAATTTATGATTTTTTTTTCATTTACATTCTCAAGACATTGTTCATTATAATTTTTTAATACATGATACAAATTATATTTCTACAAAATCTTAATATTATATTATCCTTTTGATGTTATAATTATCTAAGAAAATGATTATATTTTATTTCAGATAAATATTACGTTTTAAATATATTTTTCAATGAATGTTTTATTTTATCTTTGTATAAAATGGGGTTTCAACCAATTTAATTTCAACTATTCAACCAATGATTATTGAGATAAAAATTTTATGGACATACTTTAATTTTGGGGTGGGGATGAATATAACACCTATTTAATATTTTAATATAATATTATGCTTAATAGCTTTTTAACACAAAAAAATGAGTTGTATGAGTGTTACAATACATAAAAAATTAAATATATATATATATTACCATTATAAACTAGAAAATAATGAGGTTGGTCTTAATTTTAATAAATTCAATATTAATCATTTTTATAAAAATTTTAATTAATGAAAATTTAATTATTTGTCCATAGAAAATTTGTAATATATTTCTATTAAGTTATTTTCTCTTCAAAAAAAAATTTGTTTTAAAAAATGATATTTATAAATTATTCGAACATATATTATAAATAATTTATAAAATAATTTAATTTAAAATCTATTGGAATTAATATAATGTTTTTGTAACACCCCGTGATTTCATAGTACGTTATCTCTATAATGTAATTCAATAGCTTGCTCTAATCGCAACACTGAGTTTGAGCACACCAAAACATACCAAACTAGCTATTCAAAAATTAGTTATGAATAATATTAACTTCATTATTAATACTCATTATAATTGTAACATATATTTTAGGTGTCTCATAGGCATAATATAAGGAAAAATTAAATTTTCAAATAAAAGAAGTATTTTTTAAAAAAATGAAAATTTACCCCTGTTAATGGAGAACCATTTTTAAATCCAATATTTTAAACTTTTATATATTTAATTAGACAATATAAACCTTTTATTTATAAGATTCAAATAAAAATTTATTTTGGAAAAATTTTCAGTGTTTTTCTGACAACTTTCATATTTGATGAATAGTGAAAGAAACTAAATTTAAATTGAAAAAAATTTAAAAAAATTAACTTATTGTGTTAAATTACACAATTGAATGGTTTTAATGTATAATTAGATTATATTTTTATAATTTAATCCAATTTTGTTCATTGGATGTAATTTAACATTTAAATTGGACATAAACACACATCAATTTTTTGATAGTTTCTATTTCTCAAAAACCCTATTTTCTAGTATTGACAATGAGAATTAAATTTAAATTAATTAATGAAAATTATATGTTTTTAATTTGGTAAAATATACATCATTTGTGAGTTTTTTATATTAAAATTATCTTTGGGTGCATTTTAGGTGTTTTCCTAAAAACATTCTATTATTTATGAATAGTAAAAAACACTTCGTTGTTGATAAAAACTGACTTTTTCATTTAAATAATTATTTTTAATTAAAATTATTTCATAATGTAAAAAATATATACATAATAAATATATTAGTCCATTGTAATTCATTGGAGTCATTTTATAATAATATAAGACATAAAATTTTATTGAACTTTTTTACGTCTTTTACCCACCTTGAAGACACGTTTTAAATGTTTTATAAAAAATAATTTTATTTTTTATGTGAATCAAATTTCAAGGATTCGACAAAAACAACATTCTTCAGTAGTTATACTGTGATATAATGGGATTAAAATAATTTTTGGTGAATAGTATCTTTTGATTTTTATCTACCACATTTTAATGTAAATCAAGTAATTAAAGGTCAAAATGATATTATAATTACCCCAACACATGTTGTTATTCTATTTGATAAGTTTATTTAGACCAAAATAATGCACAGGGAAAAAATATTATCCTTTTTTATCCACTTGAATTAGAATAGGACATTTATTATAATTTTTTTAAAATAAGTGTTAGAAGTGTTAAATTAATATTTTATTAAATAAACAATTTTTATTATAGAGGTATACATAAGATAAATTTTATAATTAATATTCATTATAAAGATAAAAATATATTATATCTCATGGTATTGTATTTATAATTTATATACATTTAATAATTAAATTCATTTTAGATTTTTATGATGATGCAGTAATTACCTAATTAATGATAGATTAAAATAATTGTTTTTATAATTATAAAAATAAATGTAAATTGAGACTTTTGATGAAATACACAAATATAATAGGTGAATATGAGATGTTAGGGTTGATTCAATATATTTTTTTAGAAGTAATTACATTGTGATGACTTTAACAAAAAATATATAGTAAATAGTGTCAAAATTGACATAAATGTGTTCTTTTAAAATACTATTTTATTAAATGATATGATATTCTTAAAAATATATTATTTGGACAAAAAATTTATTTAATTATATATATTAAATTAATTATCCACTTGTGGTTCGATTGTCATTTTATAGTAGGTTTATTTTAATATAAAAATACATGAAGACATGGTAATAGTAAAACTATTTAACTAAAATTTAAATCTAAAAGATAAGTTTAATATGGTGAACTAAAATTGCCAAAAACCAATTGGTTGAGAGGATTATTGACTCATACCTACCTTATCCCATAAATAAATCCATTTTGAGATACTATAAACTGAAAATTATTCTATAATAAATTAATATTTCATGATTTTCCTAAAGTATCTCTCACCTCTCTTATAAAATGGAACATCCACTTCTATTAAATTCACACATCCAAAGCCATTTGGATCAGCCAAACCCTAAAAAATTCTTCTCCAAACATACCTGTTTTAGAAATAGAGGCCTTAACATGAGAATAAATCCAACCTAATGAGCCCTTTTGTTCAAATCAAAAGGAAGAACCGGAAGAAGAGGTAATTAATTCATCACCTCTTTCAGAGTTCTTTTCTTCTTCCACATCATTTTTCGTGGTTGTATCTATATGAAAATAATAAATCCAGTATCTTCTACATACATATATTTTATAATAAATATTCTATAACCATATTCATTATTCTATCCTTCCTATTAATGACAAAGTCACCAATCATGCGTAGATACGGCTTACCCTCTCCACGTCGTGGTGTAGTTTGTTATTCAACGCTTCATTATTGGGATGAGTATAAAAATGAGTATAAATTGTTTAGATAATAAATATAACATGTTAATGATTATTTATATATAATATACCATCCAATTACACACTATTTCACCATCAATATAATGATATCGTCGCTCGTCCTTATGTATGGCTTATCATCTCTACGACACGATGATATTTATTTCTATGTTCACCATTCAACGATGATTATAAAACTAAATATTATTACTATGTGTATAATATATGACATAATAATGTGTCTGGATATGTGTGTGTGTATTTACATATATCTTGTTCACTTGTTTTAGTTCAACACGATATGATAATAGAAACAACGTTTATGTGTACGTACGGCCTACCGTCTACATAGATGTGTTTTCCATTTCCTATATATATCTATTATACAAATTTATAATCTGAATATATATGATACATAAATAATGCATTATATTCTAGAAGCAATTAAATCATGATATCAGTGATATGATAAGAATAAAAAGTTAAAACACGTATGATAAAGAAAGCAATTATTACCCAAAATGTTATTTTAACATGGAAATTATTATTAAATGGGTAGTATAATGTCATAAATGAATCAAGTATGATATCATAAATATGTATATTGTTATGGTATATTTTAATAACATAATATTTTCATTATAATGGTGGTTAAATGTACCCTCGACCAAAGGAATGTACAAGGTAAGAGTTAATTCTTCAATCTCATTATTATTCGAGATTGTTTATGTGTAAGTTTTTACTAGGAAATATTTATTACCCATGTCAATGGTTCATAAAATAATTTTGAAAATGAATTTTGAAGGTAATATTTAACTAAAACATTCTTTTAAATGGCTTAAATATTTATTTTTAAAATTAATTCCCATTAATGTTGATGTTTTCAAAAATAGTTTTAAAAATTTATTTATATGGACATGAATGTTTTAAAATGATAATTATTTTCAGAGGATTCAAGGTGGTATGAGACACTATGAGTCAATAATTTTTTTATATCTATTTTATATAAATTGTGTGAAATTTATATGATTTCATGGAAAATGGATATTTCTCTCAAAGAGTTTCATAGACCATTTTCATCTATGTCAACATCATTTACTAGATATTTTTATTAATTGAGGTTTATTAATTATAATACCATTTCGATATTTTATTGAATGAGTTATGATATGTTTGATTGTTGATGTTCTATTTTTATACCATTCATGGTTTACGATTAATGTTTTGACATTTCATTTGTTAGTTTTAATACGAATGTTTATATTCCACCATTTTCATATGAGGAATGCATTGGACTTAGTAAGTGATGGGTGGCTCCTACTATAGCCCCTCGATGAATCAGTAGATCTCATGAGACTAATTAGAGTCTTGGAACAAGGCCTCTACAAAATTTTCATTTGTAGTCTTGGCACGAGGCCTTGACTATGTGGTTATGATGTCTTGCTATATGAATTCCCTCGTTATGAAATTCGAAATTACATGTGATTACTTGACTAGTAGAATATCCTTGTGCAGGTTTATATGGTATTGTTTGATTTATTTTTTCCATATTATGTTCATGTTTATGTTTAAAAGGATTTTTTTATTACACATCTTTACTTACATGTTTTTCTATTCTGCTAAATTATTTAACCTTACTTAGAATCTGATCTTACAACATTATAATGTTTTGTTTTCCTAGGATTCCAAGAATTGCATTATGAATGATATGTAGGATTAATACAAGGTATTAATAGCATTCTAAAAGGATTTTTTATGTTGTGTTTTATGTTATAAATTGTAATGTAGTTTTTTATATGTAATCTACATTATAAGACTGATAAACAGAGCTGTCCTTTAAGGCTTAACTCCTTGTAATCATGCCAATGTTATATAATAATGCACCAGCTATGGGATTCTGGGGTTGGGGTGTTACAGTTGGTATTAGAGGAATCATAGAAATAACATTTTAAATAGATTTCGAAACATAGATAAGGGATCATAACCCTAATATAGACATCAAATATAATTATAGAACAATTCCTAGAATTTTGGTAATGATCATGGATAACCAAAGATTAAACTTAAGATGTTATATATTGAAAGAAACATACCTTGATTATGTGGTTTTCTTCAATGATATGTGTTTCTAACCCTATGATTTCTGGTCATAGTTAATGGAATAAAACTAGAAATAATTGGATTAACATTGAGTTTGTTGTAAAATATGGTGATTTTGAGCGACAAAATTGGATAACGACTAGAGAGAATGATATTGTGATTTTCTGATTCAGTTATCATGAAATATAATTGAAAATGTGATCATTGGTGAAATAATTAACACATTGCGTAAGAGTAATATGATCATTTACAAAGTCTAAAATATTAATAAGTATATAGGAAAGTATATTTGGCTTCTTACATGTCAAGAAGAAGGAAATATGAACCTCGGAGAATATCTCTAATTGAGGGGATGTTGTGTTCTCTATGGGAAAAAGGGGCATAGAGTAACTAATTGTTATGGTGTTCAATGTATCATTTGTATAAATCATGGGAATTACCTAACTTAACACCTCTACATAATAATTTACATTAAAACCAAGGAAGGACATATTCTTTTCCAACCATTAAATTTTTGGATTAATGTATTTATGTATTTGGATACAAGTATGAATAAGTGAATTATATAAGGATTATTCAGATTATATTTTTCACAAAGGATTTTCATGAATAAGTTGAATAGTTATAATGGACAACAAAATTGATTTATGGGTATGAAAAAGGTTTAAAATGTATAATGTTTCAACTATAAGGAGATGCGACACAATGTGGATCAATGTCCCAATCATCAAAGAAATATACCTCAAAATACAATATTTGATCACAATCGTGATTAAGCTTCTACCACATATGGAGGTTAATTATTAATTTTCTTATGTTGGGATTGAATAATTATGTCATTTGACTATTGTATCAAGGATATACTGGTTATATGAATTATTGGAATAAATAAAGATTGTAATATAGTACTATTTCATTGAGGAATTGAGATTGCATAGTACTATGATTTTTTTTCAATATCCAGTTAATTTTTTTTGGAAAATACATGGTTGAGGGAATGATAAAAAATAATATTGTCCTGATACCGAGATATGTGATTTGGATAAAGTAAATTTCATATTGTTGACTTCCTTGGAACAAATTAATGGTTTAATTAAAAAGTTGTACATCCCAAAATTATCGTGAGTCTTCAACATTTTTGA
Source organism: Viscum album (assembly GCA_963277665.1). Lineage (NCBI taxonomy): Eukaryota > Viridiplantae > Streptophyta > Magnoliopsida > Santalales > Viscaceae > Viscum > Viscum album. The sequence goes on along the minus strand of OY728157.1, from coordinate 856,096,615 downwards.
ATTAATGGTGTATATCCAGTATTCTATGTTTTATATAATGAATGAGGAATAATGAACATATTCAAAATGGTTTTCTGGTAATTCAGTTTATTACCCTATTTTATTAGTATACATGATGATGGTATTCACAATACATTATGTGAACATACTTATAAATTTTGGACTATGAGTTTAGGCAATAATATTTTCGATAAGTAAAAAGGATGTAATGGATTATGTTTGACATTGGATACTATTTTTTATAGTGAAAACATTTCATAAGATTGTTTATGGATTATTATAAAAAAAGGAAACTCGGAGGTCGGGTGACAACCCGTCCTGTCTGGCAAGACCGCAAGACATGAACCCGAAATCGAAGGGCGAAAAGGGTGCATCACCTACCACAAGCCTATATGACGTCTTGGTTTGTATAATATAGGTTTTTAAGATGTTCATATAGATGAATTATAAAATCATTCTATTTAAACACTATATTATTACTTTTAATTGAATATTTTTGGAGTTGAAATATCATTTGGAGAGAAAGATGAGTTTTTTGTAGCAATTAGTTAATGGATGGAACTCTACCTGTCAAGTATTTTTTTTATTCTATGTAGAAATTAATTTTTAAACATTAGGAAAAGGATTTAAAAACCAAAAATGTGTTATACAAATACCTTATGTTTTGTTGAACTAATGATATTATATATCATCATCTATTTATGGTTTTGAGGCCAACAAATTTCCATTTATCATTCATTTTTTGTGATTTATGACCTCAATAAATCCCTATAAATATTTTTGTTTTTCCTCCAATTATGTGTGTATAATTTCCACCAATGTTCTCATATTCAAAACCCTAATTTTGTGGTGACTATTTCATTTCCATTACCACTTATTAAGACTAAATTTTATTAACCCTATTTCCGATATGAGTTTTCTACAATGTTATTTCTATTTTAAACAGTTTATTTTTAAAGAAAAATTTAATATTGTGAGGGAGGAATTTATTTAAAGAGAGGAGAATGTAACACCCCATGATTTCGTAGTATATTATCTCTTTAAAATAATTCAATAGCTTGCGCTAATCATAACACCGAGTTCGAGCGCACCACGACTTACTAAAATAGCCATTCAAAAAGTACGTATAAACAGAATTAACTAAATTTTGAATACTTTATAAAATTTTAACATCTATATTATCTGTTTCACAGTCATAATATGAGAACAAATTAAATTTTTTGATAAAAGAAGTACTATTTTTAAAAAATGCAATTTTACCACATATTAATGGAGAACCCTTTTTAAATCCAACACTTGACACATTTATTTATTAAACTGAAAAACTAAACTAAATATTTATATGTTGGAAGAAATTATTTTGGATAATTTTTATTTTGTTTCTCTGAAAACTTTCAAATTTTGATGAATATTGAATGATACTAAATTTTAATTGATTTTTTTAATCAAAATAATTTATAATAAACAATTATAAATTTTAATGGTTTTAAAGTATAATTAGATTATATTTTTATCATTTAATCCAATTTTGTTCATTTTAAGAGATTTCTCATTTAAATTGGACATAAACACATATCAATATTTTCATAGTTTTTACTTCTCAAAAGCCAACTTACTAGTTTTGACAATGGGAATTATTTTTAAATTAATTAATTCAATTTATCTATTTTTAAAATGGTAAAATAGATTTGATTTTTTTTTAATTTTTAAGATAAAAATTAGTTTGCGGTGAATATTTTGTATTTTTCTAAAAACATTCAATTTTTGATGAATAGTGAAAAACACTATGTTGTAGATAAAAACCGAATTTTTCAGTTAAATAATTATTTTTAATTAAAAACATATTATAAAGTAAAAATATATACATAGAAAATATTTTAGTAAAATTTAATTAATTAGAGTCATTTTATAAAATATTAGACATATAAAATTATATTGAACTTTTTTAACATCTTTTACCCATCTTCAAGACAGATTTGAAAAATAGCATAAAACATAATTTTACCGCTTCTATGAATTTAATTTTAATGCTTCAAGGACATAGTTATCATAAATATGTAAAATATGATTCAATGGTATGAACATTATTATTTTTTGAATACTACTTGTAACACCCCAAGCTTCTACGGTACGCTTCTCTTTGAATAATGCGATAGCGTGTGTTATACGCAACATCGAGTTCTAACACACCACAACCAATCAAACTAGCCATTATGAATAGTAATACCTAATTTTTGAAATTATATATATTTTATATTTCAATATGGACTTCATTTTTGGATTCGTAATATCGAATTTATCCTAAGGTGAAATTTTGGTACTTTTCGGATAACTTTAATATTTTGATGAATAGTGAAAATTACTAAATTTTAATTAAAAACAACTTTTTTAATCAAAATAATTAATATTGATAAATTATGAATTTGAGTGGTTTTAAAGTATATTTAGAATATATTTTTTCCATTTAACAAAATTTTGGTCATTGGACATAATTTTACAATTAAACTGGTCATAAACAAGTGTCAATATTTTGATAGTTATTATCTCTTAAAAACAAGCTTTTTGTTTTAACAACGGGAATTAATTTTAAATTAATTTCTGACACTTCTGTGTTTTGAATTTGGAAATATGGATTCCATATTTGGAATCAGGATGTTCAAATTGTGTAAATAGGTATCTTTTATTTTTAGACATTTTGAATAATTACTGCGGTAAATATTTTATTTACCATGGTTAAGGGTAAATCCGGTAAATAAGGGTTAAAAAATAATATTATAATAATAAAAATTAGCCTAAAATGTGTCCTAACCTTATCAATTGATACATGTTCTACCATAGGCATATTTGGGATGATTTTGGGACCCCATAGAGCCACTTGTAGTTGATAGGGACACTTAATTTTAATTAAGTTAAAATGAATACAAAAATGACACAAGCATATATATTTTAGAAAAACAATTTTTACATAGGGTTGTATATGTTGGATGTTCGACTATAAATATTCATTAGAAATATAAAATTATTTCTTATATAATGATATATTATTTATAATTTTTAGAGATTAAATAATTTAACTTATTTATGACACAATGATGATGCAGTAATTACCATAATAGTGAAAATTTAAAATAATTGATATTATAAATACCCAAATAAATATAATTGAAGAATTTTAATGAATTAAAATAATTTTATAGGATAATATGACATATTAGGATTGATTTAATAAACTTTTTGTGAAGTAATAATTCTGTTAGGAGTTTCACAAAAATCAACTATTGAATAGTGTCAAAATTGTCATAAAAGAGTTTTTAAAACAAATATTATATTATTAATTGATATTAAATTCCTAAAAATCTAAGGTTCGGCAAAGAGACTTATATCATAATAGGTGTATTATTAATGGACCACTTGGGTGTCACATGGATGTATATAGTATGTTTATTAACTATATAATATAAAAATACCAAGAGACATTGTAAAAGTGAAACTAATTAACTTAGAGTTAATACTTAAAGATAAGGTTAATATAAGTACCCAAACCTGTCTAAATTCTATTGGTTGAGTGTTTTTAGACCTATCCCCACCTTAGACTTTGAATAATCAATTTTTTAGCCCTTATAAACCGAATATGAATTTATTATAAATTAATATTTCTAGCTTTTCCAAAGGTGCCCCTCACCCCTCTTATAAAAGGGCACTCCTCCTTCACATTTCTTCACACCTTAAAAGCCTTTTGGTTCGGCCAACCCCTTCCCATATACTCTCTCGAATTCCCTCACTACAACATAGAGGCCTTAGTTTGATCAGAAAGCCAACATTATGAGCCCTTTTGATCAAATCCAAAGGAAGAACTCGAAGAAGAGGTAATGATTTCACCACCCTTTTCCAAGTTCCTTTCTTCTTCCACTTCTTCTTCCCCTGTTTTTACCATTCTAAAATAATAAATCCAGTATCATATATATACTGTGATGTTATTATAAATATGGTACAACCATATTCAGTATTCTATCCACCCTTTTAATAACATGTCACCATACGTGCGTACGTACGGCTTACCGTCTCCACGTCGTGGTTTAATTGTTATTCAATATATTATTAATTGTATGGGTATAATAATTATGTGTAACTCATGTAAATAATAAATATAACATGTTAATGATTATGTATATATGATATACCATCCATTTATATATTATTTTAATCAAAATAATGATATTGTCGCTCGTGCGTACGTACGGACTACCGTCTCCACGAACACGATGAGATTCATTCTCCATCGTATCCATTAAAGTATAATTATCATTTGATGATTTAAAAATGATGTAAAAGGACTTGATATAATTCTGTATATGAATAATATACAACCTATCCATGAAAAACATGGCTTATGTAACAAAACATATAAAAGAAAACGAGTAAGTTAACACCCGAAACGACGATAATTCAATGATATTATTAACAAATCAATGTTAAAATATCATATATGATATCATATTAATATATATAATTCTTTTATAATTTAATAACAATTATTTCACCATTATACAGGAGGTTAAACTACCCCAACCAAGGAAAAGTACAAGTTAAGGGTTATTTTACAATCTCTTCATTATCCGAGGTTGTTTATACGTAATAATCTACCGGGATCTCTTTATCATCCACATCCATGTTTCTTAAAAATGTATTTCAAAAAAAATTTACTATTTAAAAGAATATGGGTTAAAGTCATTTATACCCTTGTTTGACTTTTTATAAGAGTTTTATAATGGAATCTTTCCATCGTTTTCCAAACAAGGTGCTTTTACCCTTTTCGACATAATTAAGGTAAGAATGTTTTTTTAACTTATACGGCGGGTGCGACTATTTTCTGCCATTATAAAATCGTCGAAGCTTCCCTTACAAGCTTATAAGAATATTTTCAAAGAAAATGTTTTACTCTTAAATTACTTCAAAATGAATTTTTTAAGAATTTTTGAAAGGTACTCTTTATCAAGATCATAATTTTAAATGTTTTAAAGATTTATCATTCTAAATATTTTTAATTAATGTCCATGTTTTCAAAATAATTTTAAGGATTTATTTATACGGACATGAAGGTTTCTAAATGATATTTCTTTTCAAAAGTTTCAATGTGGTATGGGACACTTTGAATCAAAAATCACTTTTAAATTACTTCCTTTATAAATGTGTGACTTTTCAATGATTTCGAGAAAAGAGATATTTCTCTCAAATAGTTTTGATTTCATCTATGTCAACATCCTTTGATGAATTTTAAGCTTATTTGAAGTTTATTTATTATGATACAAAACTTCTATATTGTATTGAAGGTTTTGTGATATGTTTGACTGTGGATGTGTTATTTTTATACCATTCATGGTTTATGGATGAATTATTTACATTTCGTATGCTAGTTTTAATAAGAATGTTTATGTTATGTTTAAACCTTTTCATATGGGAATGAATTGGACTTAATATGTGACGGGTGGAGCCCGCTATAGCTCCTCGATGCATCGATAGGTCTCATGAGACAAACTAGTGTCTTGGCATATGGTCTTGAAAAAATCTTATTTGTAGTCTTGGTACGAGGCCTTGGCTATGTGGTTATGATAGTGGCATTATGCATTCCATCATTATGAAAGTGGTTATTGATATTGCATGTGATTATTCGATTAGTAGAATATCTATGTGAATAAGTAAATGGCATTATTTTATTTTTCTTTTTCCATACTATATTTAAGTTCAAGTTAAAAAGGATTTTTTTTAGTTATACATTGCTTTAAAAGTTTATGCTTATTTTTGAAAGTTTCCGCTATATTGTTATCCTTACTGGGCATTTGAGCTCACCCCTTTTCTATGTTTTATTTTTCCCAGTATGTGAAGAAGTAATTTATTAATGACCTGTAGGGATATTATGTGGGGATATGAGTGTGAAATATGGAGACTATGTTGTTGTAGTAGTTTTTCACTTTGTGATGTAATGTAAAACTTTATGAATATATCTAGTGTTTCCAAGGCTACTAAAACAATCGGTCTTTCTAGATTTGATCTTTCTTGTGATCATGCCAATGTAATGTAATAATGCACTGACTCTGGGTAACTAGGGTCGGGGCGTTACAGTTGGTATCAGAGGAAGTTTAGTACAAACCTTGGAAGCTAGATTTAGATAACCTCTGATTAGAGCACGTAGAACTAAGTTGAACTTTGAGGATTAGTATAGATGAACTTCCTAGAATTTTGGTATTGTAGAGATTTTGTGAGTTTTCCGAGAAATACATCCCTGTTTGGATATGATCAGGTAGAGGCGGCTCTGGCACAGAAGTACCTAGGGGTAAAACCCGAAAACACCGCTTTGAGCTAGACTCGAACGAGTACTGGTGCACGACAACGGGCGTTGCTGCACTCTTGGTTACGACACTCCTGGGGGATATGCTTAGGATAACTCTCATTTTCATTAAAAATCATTATGAAGGGTTTATGAGTATATACTTCCTCAAAGAAAATATTTTTATGATTATGGATTATATCCATAAATAGTTCAATTTATGTTAAGTGTTTTATAAGTATGGGATTATGTATTTTGATTCATAAACTGATCTAGTTTATGCAATTGTTTAGAAATGGCGCCTAATGGAAGAAATGGGAACTGTATCAATGCACGCACTCCATGTAGGGATTTCCCTCCTGATCAAGATAATTATAGTGGAGCTGGTGATGCAACTGGTGCTGATCAGCTAATCACCATACTGGGACAACTCACTTAGGTTATGAATAATAACCTTACCCATATAGATCACCCTGATCCGCAGCGTGGAGGACCAATGTTAGATCGATTCATGAGGCAACAACCACCAACGTTCAATGGGAGTACAAATCCCTTAGTAGCTGAGCAATGGATATTTTCCCTAGAGAAAATATTTCAGGCTTTGGGGAGTAGTGAAAGGGAAAAAAGTTATCATGGCAGTTTACCGCCTCACTGGAGATGCTGATCAATGGTGGTCATTGATTCAAAATATGAAGGAAGATGATGAAGTATCAAATATGGAATGGAGGGAGTTCAAAGATATTGTTTTTGAAAAAATACTTTCCTCGTGACCATCGATCAGATATGGAAGGTCAATTTCTAAGTCTGAGACAGAAGGAGGATGAGAATGTCACAAAGTATGAGGCTAGCATTACAAGGTTAGCAAGGTATGCTGGTGATTATATACGTAACCGAAGAAGTAAGATTGATCATTTCATTGATGGGTTAAAACCATTTCTCTGTCAAGCATTAGTCTCAAAATCCTTCTCGTCGTACGAAGACATTGTCTCATGTGCTATCAAGACCGAAAAGGAATTCTCTAAGTCTTATGACTTTAAAGAAAAACAAGAGAATAAGAGACCTGCTGATCAATCTGGGAATGGAAAGTAGGGGAAGAAGGGAAAGGTTGAATATCCATCCTGTGGTAAATGTGGGAAGAAACACCCCGGTACTTGTTTGAAGGGAATGGGAGTCTGTTACAAGTGTGGTGAAAAAGGCCACCAAGATCGTGATTGAAAGGGGAAGAAGGAAGCTACCAATGTTCAGTGCTACAATTGCAGGGAGACGGGACATTATGCAAATGAATTTCATAAGCGTCAGGAGAACTTACCTCAGAAAAGGCCAAGGGATCATGGCCAAGCTTATGCTATCACTACTGCTGAGGTAGAAGCTCCGAAAGACGTGGTGGCAGGTAATTTAATGGTTTCCTCAAGTTTAGCAAATACATTTTTTGATTCTGGATCATCTCATTGTTTCATATCTTTCAAGTTTGCTATGAAAATTAGATATTTCCAATTTGATTTAACAAGGGAGTTGTCAATTAAAACTCTTAAGGGAAGTATCATTGAAACAAAGTTTTGTGAATCAGTCCCCATTAGAGCACATAAATGTTGTTTATCTGCTGATCTCATCATCATACCTGTGATTGAGTTTTATATAATCCTCGGTATGGACTGGATTTCGGACTATGTTGTGAAGATTTATTGTAAGAATAAAGAGGTTACAATTCTTGATGATAATGATAAGGAACACCTTATCTTTAGAGCAGAATCGTCACCACCTAATTCTTATTTAGATCCACCCCCAGTAGCTCAACTAAATTAAATTATTGGGGAGGAAGAGAATGAAATAACTGTGGGTGAGGAAAGGAATGTTCAAATAGAGGATGTACCTGTTGTGAAAGAATTTGTAGATGTATTTCTGGAATATTTACCTGGACATCCTCCAGAACGAGAAGTTGAGTTTTCCATTGATTTAATTACTGGATCAAGGCCTATATCGAAGACCCCTTATAGAATGGCCACTGTAGAATTTGTTGAACTAAAGAAACAACTAGAGGAATTGAGTAAAAATGGATTTATTCGCCCTAGTTTTTCTCCATGGGGAGCCCTTGTTCTTTTTGTTAAAAAGAAAGACGAATCTATGAGGTTATGTATCGACTACAGGGAGATCAATGCTATAACAATAAAGAAAAAGTATCCCCTACCACGCATTGATGATTTATTTGACCATCTACATGGAGCTCAATACTTTTCAAAGATTGACCTTCGATCTGGATACCATCAGTTGTGTGTGAGGAAGGAAGACATTCCAAAGATAGCATTTTGAACCAGGTACGAGCATTATGAGTTTACTGTAATTCCATTTGGATTGAATAATGCACCCTCTATATTCAGGGATCTGATGAATAGAGTTTTCAAGGAGTATCTCAATGAATTTTTGGTGGTATTTATTGATGATATCTTGGTATACTCCAAAAGCAACGAAGATCATGAAAATCAATTGTGCATTATCTTGAAGACTCTGAGAAGAAATGAATTATATGGGAAGTTTAGCAAGTGTGAATTCTGGTTTCATGATATTTCTTTTCTTGGCCATATTGTCTCTAAATATAGAATCTATGATGATCCTTCTAAGACCAAGGCAATCCAAGAATGGCCAGCACCTACGAGTATAACTGAGGTACGTAGTTTTATTGGTTTGGCAGGTTATTATCGACGATTCGTCCAGAATTTTGCCCGATTGGCTAACCCATTAACGAAGCTCACATGTAAAGGGGTTAAATTTGTTTGGACAAAAGAGTGTGAATAATGTTTTGAAGAACTGAATAGAAGATTAGTCAATGCTCCTATATTGACTCTACCATCGGGGAATGATGGGTTCGTTATTTATAGTGATGCATCGAATAAAGGACTTGGTTTTGTCCTTATGAAGAATGATAGAGTTATTGCATATGCATCACGACAGTTGAAAATTAAAGAACAAAACTATCCTACTCATGATCTCGAGTTAGCAGCTGTGATCTATGCTTTGAAGATATGGAGGCACTACCTCTATGGTGAAAAATGTGAGATTTATACTGATCACAAGAGTTTGAAGTATATTTTCTCAGAAAAGGAACTCAACATGAGGAAAAGGAGATGGATTGAATTACTCAAGGATTATGATTGTATGATACACTACCTCTCGGGGAATGAAAACAAGGTGGCAGAAGCTATGAGTAGAAAAGACCATGGAGTATTGAACGTGATGAGAATGGAAAGGGATCCAATTTTGATGGATCTAGTGACGATGGACATGGGAATAACCAGGGAAGGTGAAACATCAATGCTTTTTCAAATGGTTGCCGAACCATCTTTACTAGAAAGGATTAAGAGTTCTCAGACCGATGATAATGAATTTCAAAAGAAGATTAAAGATGTGAATGATGGGAGACTGAGAGACTTTGTGTATGAATATGGAATTTTGAAATTCGGGAAGAGACTTTGTGTTCCCGATATACCTGATCTAAAAAGGGAATTACTGGATGATGATCATAGTTCCAATTTCTCTATACACCCTGGGAGCAGCAAAATGTATAGATATTTGAAGAAACATTTTTGGTGGGACAATATGAAGAGGGAGATTTCTGATTTTGTGTCAAGATGTATGGTTTGTCAATAAGTGAAAGCTGGAAGGCAACAGCCTAGAGGAGTTATGCTACCTCTTCCCATACCGGAGTGGAAATGGGACAATATTACGATGGAATTTGTCATGGGGGTACCAAAGACTCCTAGAAGGAACGATGCAATATGGGTTATTGTCGATCTTCTTACCAATTCAGCACATTTTTCTGATATAAGAGAAGATATACCCCTGGAACGTCTAGCAAGACTATATATTAATGAAGTTGTGAGACTTCATGGAGTACCCCTATCGATTGTTTCTGATCGTGATCCCCATTTTACTTCAAGATTCTGGAAAAGTCTTCAGAAATCCCTGGATACTGAACTTCATTTGAGCACTGCTTACCACCCTCAGATAGACAGACAATCAGAACGGACTATTCAAACCTTAGAAGACATGTTGAGATCTTTCTCACTTGACTTTCAGGGTATGTGGGATCAATATTTACCTCTGGTAGAGTTTTCCTATAACAATAGCTTCCATTAGAGTATTCAGATGATACCATATGAAGCGCTATACGGAAAGAGATGTCGTATACCAACCTGTTGGGATGACGTTGGTGAAAGAAAACTTGTAGGCCCAGAACTGGTGGAGGAAACAGTGGAAAAGGTGAAGGTAATCCAAAATCACATCAAAGCAGCTCAAAGTAGGCAGAAGAGCTATGCCGATAATCGAAGGAATGATTTGGAATTTCAAGTCGGTGATCATGTTTTCTTAAAGGTATCTCCATGTAAGGGAGTCATAAGTTTTGGTAAGAAAGGTAAATTGAGTCCCATGTACATCGGACCCTTCGAAATTCTAGAACTAATTGGGGTTGTGGCTTACCGATTTGCAATGCCGCCAAGTCTCTCCAAAGTTCACGATGTGTTCCATGTATCTCTGTTGAGGAAATACATGCCTGACCCAACACATGTAATCACCTATGAGGAATTAGAAATCGAACCCGATCTGTCCTATTGTGAAGAGCCCATCAGGATTCTTGACATGAGAGAAAAAGTACTGAGAAACCGGACGACTCATCTGGTAAAAGTTTTGTGGAGAAACCATAAGATGGAAGAGGCAACGTGGAAACCCGAGGAACTTATGATGAAGAACCACCCGAGTCTTTTCATGTGATAACTATTATAGAAATTTCAAGGACGAAATTATTTGAAGTAGGGGAGAATGTAACACCCCAAACTTCTACGGTACGATTCTCTTTGAATAATGCGATAGCGTGTGTTGTTCGCAACATCGAGTTCTAACACACCACAACCAATCAAACTAGCCGTTATGAATATTAATACCTACTTTTTGAAATTATATATATATTATATTTCAAAATGGACTTCATTTTTGGATTCGGAATATCGAATTTAGCCTAAGGTGAAATTTTGGTACTTTTCGGATAACTTTAATATTTTGATGAATAGTAAAAATTACTAAATTTTAATTAAAAAAAACTTTATTAATAAAAATAAATAATAGTGATATATTATGAATTTGAGTGGTTTTAAAGTATATTTATAATATATTTTTACCATTTATTACAATTTTGGTCATTTGACATAATTTTACAATTAAACCGGATATAAACAAGTGTCAATCTTTTGATAGTTATTATCTCTTAAAAACACGTTTTTTGTTTTAACAATGGGAATTAATTTTAAATTAATTTCTGCCACTTCTGTGTTTTGAATTTGGAAAAATGGATTCCATATTTGGAATCAGGATTTTCAAATTGTGTAAATAGGTAAATTTTATTTTTATATATTTTGAATAATTACTGCGGTAAATATTTTATTTACCATGGTTAAGGGTAAATTTGGTAAATAAGGGTTAAAAAATAATATTATAATTATAAAAATTACCCTAAAACGTGTCCTAACCTTATTGGTTGATACATGTTCGACCATAGGCATCTTTGGGTCGATTTTGGGACCCCATAGAGCCACTTGTAGTTGATAGGGACACTTAATTTTAATTAAGTTAAAATGAATACAAAAATGACACAAGCATATATCTTTTAGAAAAATAATTTTTACATAGGGTTGTATATGTTGGATGTTAGACTATAAATATTCATTAGAAATCTAAAAGGATTTCCTAGATAAGGATATTTTATTTATAATTTTTAGATATTAAATAATGTAACTTATTTATGACACAATGATGATGTAGTAATTACCATAATAGTGAAAATTTAAAATAATTGATATTATAAATACCCAAATAAATATAATTTGAGACATTTAATGAATTAAAATAATTTTATAGGATAATATTACATATTAGGATGGATTTAATAAACTTTATTAGAAGTAATAATTCTGTTAAAAGTTTCACAAAAATCAACTATTGAATAGTGTCAAAATTGACATAAAAGAGTTTTTAAAACAAATATTATATTATTAATTGATATTAAATTCCTAAAAATCTAAGGGTCGGCCAAGAGACTTACCTCATAATAGTTGTATTATTAATGGACCACTTGGGTGTCGGTTGGATGTATATAGTATGTTTATTAACTATATAATATAAAAATACAAAGAGACATTGTAAAAGTGAAACTAATTAACTTAGAGTTAATACTTAAAGATAAGGTTATTATAAGTACCCAAAACTATCTAAATTTTATTGGTTGAGTGGTTTTCGACATATCCCCACCATAACCTTTGAATAATCAACTTTGTAGCCATTAGAACCCGAATATTAATTTATTATAAATTAATATTTCTAGCTTTTCCAATGGTGCTTCTCACAACTCTTATAAAAGGGAACTCCTCCTTCTCATTTCTTCACACCATAAAAGCCTTTTGGTTCGGAAAACCCCTGCCCAAATACTCTCTCAACTTCCCTCAATACAACCTAGATGCCTTATTTTGATCAGAAAGCCATCCTAAGGAGCCCTTTTGATCAAATCAAAAGGAAGAACCCGAAGAAGAGGTAATGATTTCACCACCATTTTCCAAGTTCCTTTCTTCTTCCACTTCTTCTTCCGTTGTTTTTACCATTCTAAAAAAATAACTCCAGTATCATATATATACTGTGATGTTATTATAAATATGGTACAACCATATTCAGTATTCTATCCACCCTTTGAATAACATGTCACCATACGTGTGTATGTACGGCTTACCGTCTCCACGTCGTGGTGTAATTGTTATTCAATATATTATTATTTGGATGGGTATAATAATGATGTGTAACTCATGTAAATAATAAATATAACATGTTAATGATTCTGTATATATGATATACCATCCATTTATATATTATTTTAATCAAAATAATGATATTGTCGCTCGTGCGTACGTACGAACTACCGTCTCCACGAACGCGATGAGTTTCATTCTCCATCGTATCCATTAAAGTATAATTATCATTTGATGATTTTAAAATGATGTTTAAGGACTTGATATCATTCTGTATATGAATAATATACAACCTATCCATGAAAAACATGGCTTATTTAACAAAACATATAAAAGAAAACGAGTAAGTTAACACCCGAAACGACGATAATTCAAAGATATTATTAACCAATCAATGTTAATAGATAATATATGATATCATATTAATATATATAATTCTTGTATAATTTAATAACAATTATTTCACCATTATACAGGAGGTTAACCCACCCCAACCAAGGAAAAGTACAAGGTAAGTGTTATTTCACAATCTCTTCATTATCCGAGGATGTTTATACGTAATAATCTACTGGGATCTCTTTATCATCCACATCCATGTTTCTTAAAAATGTATTTCAAAACATTTTTAATATTTAAAAGAATATGGGATAAAGTCATTTATACCCTTGTTTGACTTTTTATAAGAGTTTTATAAAGGAATCATTCCATCGTTTTCCAAACAAGGTGCTTTTAACCTTTTCGACATAATTAAGGTAAGAATGTTTTTTAAACTTATACGGCGGGTGCGGCTATTTTCTGCCATTATAAAATCGTCAAGGATTCCCTTACAAGTTTATAAGAATATTTTCAAAGAAAATGTTTTACTCTTAAATGATTTCAAAATGAATATTTTAAAAATTTTTGAAAGGTACTCTTTATCAAGATCATAATTTTAAATGTTTTAAATATTTATCTTTCTAAATATTTTTAATTAATGTCCATGTTTTCAAAATAATTTTAAGGATTTATTTATATGGACATGAAGGTTTTTAAATGATATTTCTTTTCATAAGTTTCAAAGTGGTATGGGACACTTTGATTCAAAAATCTCTTTTAAATTACTTCCTTTATAAATGTGTGACTTTTCAATGATTTCGAGAAAAGAGATATTTCTCTCAAATAGTTTTGATTTCATCTATGTCAACATCCTTTGATAAAGTTTAAGCTTATTTGAAGTTGATTTATTATGATACAAAACTTCTATATTGTATTTAAGGTTTTGTGATATGTTTGACGGTGGATGTGTTATTTTTATACCATTCATGGTTTATGGATGAATTATTTACATTTCGTATGCTAGTTTTAATAAGAATGTTTATGTTATGTTTAAACCTTTTGATATGGGAATGAATTGGACTTAATATGTGACGGGTGGAGCCCGCTATAGCTCCTCGACGCATTGATAGGTCTCATGAGACAAACTAGTGTCTTGGCACAAGGCCTTGACAAAATCTTATTTGTAGTCTTGGAATGAGGCCTTGGTTATGTGGTTATGATAGTCTGGCATTATGCATTCCATCATTATGAAAGTGGTTATTGATATTGCATGTGATTATTCAATTAGTAGAATATCCATGTGAATAAGTAAATGAAATTATTTTATTTTTCATTTGCCATACTATGTTTAATTTCAAGTTTAAAAGGCTTTTGTTTTAGTTATACATTGCCTTAAAAGTTTATGCTTATTTTTGAAAGTTTCCACTATATTGTTATCCTTACTGGGCATTTGAGCTCACCCCTTTTGTATGTTTTATTTTTCCCAGGATGTGAAGATGTAAGTTATGAATGACCTGCAGGGATAGTATGTGGGGATATGAGTGTGGAATATGGAGACTATGTTGTTGTAGTAGTTTTTCACTTTGTGATGTAATGTAAAACATTATGAATATATCTAGTGTTTCCAAGGCTACTAAACCAATCGGTCTTTCAAGATTTGATCTTTCTTGTGATCATGCTAATGTAATGTAATAATGCACCGACTCTGGGTGACTAGGGTCGGGGCGTTACACTACCTTTTGATATTTATTTACCACGGTTAAAAGTAAATAGTGTAATTCAATGTAAAAATGACATTATAATTACCTGAACACATATCATAATACTAATGGGGAAGTGAATTTAGATCAATATAATGATTATTAAAAGAATGTTGTCCCTTTGTATTCATTTATATTATATTAATAGATTTATTATATTTAATTTAAAGAAGTGTTAAAAGTGTTAAATAAAAATATTATTAAATAAAACATTTTTAATAATGATTTATACATAAGATAAATTCTAATATAAATATTAATTATAAATAATGAATTATTTACTATATCATGGTATTTTATTTATAATTCTAAGAAATTTAATAATGAAATATATTTACGATATAAAAATATTTCCTAAATTACCTTATAAATGAAAGGTTAAAATAATTAATTTTATTAATATCAAAAGTAAATTTAAATTGAGATATTTTATTACATAAAATAATAATCTAGATTAATATGACTTTATAGGGTTGATTAAATGTATTTTTTTCAGAATTAATTATGTTGTGATGACTTTAACAAAAAATAAATACAAAATAGTGTCAAAATTGATGTAAATGAGTTTTTAAAACAAATACTATTTTATTAAATGATATAATATTTCTAAAAATCAATGATTCAGCCAAAAGACTTATACAATGATAGATATTTCATTAAGTAAACACATTAGGTACTCTTGGAATTTTATAGTATGTTTATTAACTATGTAATATAAAAATACAAGAAGATATGGTAAAAGTAAAATTATTTAACTAAGAGTTAAATATAAAATATAAGGTTAATTTGGTGAACTAAACATGTCTGAAACCTATTTTATGAGATGATATCGGCACATATCCACCTTATCCTAGAAATAAATCCATTTGAGGATATTAGAAATCAAAAATTATTTTATAATAAATTAATATTTCAAGTTTTTCCTAAAGTGATGCTCACCTCTCTTATAAAAGGGAACCTCCAATTCCCTTAAATTAACACCACCAAAGCCATTTGTATTAGCCAACCCATACCCATATATCCTCCAAGAATACCTCAATTAAACATATAAGCCTTATCTTGTGAATAAATCCAACCTAAAGAGCCCTTTTGTTCAAATCAAAAGGAGGAACCCGAAGAAGAGGGTATTACTTCGTCACCACTTTCAAAGTTCTTTTCTTCTTCCACTTCCTTTTTCATGGTTATTTCTAAACCAAAGTAAAAACTATAATAACTTATGAATACTTAGATTTCATTATAAATTTTTTAAATCCATATTCATTATTCTATCCATCCTACGACTGACAAAGTCACAAACCGTGTGTAGATACGGCTTACCGTCTCCACCTCATGGTGTAGTTTGTTATTCAATGGGTCATTATTTGAATGAGTATAATAATGAGTATAATTTTTGTAAATAATAAATATAACTTGTTAATTATTATTTATATATAACATACCATTCAATTAGATACGATTTCACCATGAAGAAAATTATATCATCGCTCGTGCGTAGGTATGGCTTACCGTCTCCACGACACGATGAGATTTATTTCCACATTAACTATTTAAGGAAGATTATAAAAATATATATTTTTATTAAATATGTAATATAAGACATAATAATTTTAATTAATATATATACATTTTTGTATTTACATATATCTCATTAAATTACTTCGGTTCAATATATTATTAAATCAGAAACGACGATTATGCATACATACGGCCTACCTTCTCCAGAAACGGTGTTTTCTATTCTATATATATTTATATTATACATTTTTATATTCTGAATATATATGATACATGAATAATTATTTATATTCTATAATAAATTAAATCATGATATAAGTGATACCATCCATAATAATATGTTAAAACATGTATGATAAAGAATGCGATTATTACCTGAAATGTTGTTTTAACATGGAAATTATTTTTAAATGGGTAATATAAAGTCATAAATGAATCTTGTATGATATAATAAATTTCAATATGGTTTTGGTATAAATTAATATCATACTATGGTCATTATACAGGAGGATAAAAATACCCTTGACCAAGGAAAGGTACACGGTAAGAGTTTATTCGCAGATCTAATTATTATCCTAGATTATTTATGTGTATGTTTTTACCAGAATTTATTTATTATCCATGTCCATGTTTTATAAAATAGTTTTAAAAAATATTATTTTTAAAGGAATTTTTAACTAAATATTAATTTTAAATGGCTTAAATTTTTATTATTCTAAATCATTCTCATTAATGGCCATGATTTCAAAATGTTTTTAAGGATTTATTTATATAGACATGAATGTTTTAAATTGTTAATTCCATTCAAAAGTTTTAAAGTGGTAGGGGAAAGTTTGATTCATAAATGTATTTTAATTTTTTTGTTTTTGAAATTTTTTGACTTTTAAATGATTTCATGCAAAAGGCATATTTCTCTCAAAGAGTTTTACTGATCATTTTCAACTATCTAAAAATCCTTTACTAGATATTATTCTTGATTGAGGATGATTAATATAATTCAATATTATATATTTTATTGAATGAGTTATGATATGATTGACTATGGAAGGGATATTTTAATACAATTATAGGTTTATGGTTAATGTATTGACATTTTTCATGCTAGTTTTAATATAAATGTTTATGTTTCACCCTTTTCATATTGGGAATTAATTAGACATAGTTAGTGATGGGAGGTGCCTGTTATAGTCCTTCGATTTATCGGTAGGTCTCATGATACAAATTAGTGTCTTGACACAAGGTCTTAAAAAATTTATTTGTAGTCTTGGCATGAGGACTTGACTATTTGGTTATGATGTGTGTCAATATGAATTCCCTCTTTATGAAATTATTTATTACATATGATTATTCAACTAGTTGATTATCCACATGCATGATTATATGTTAATGTTTGATTTATTTTTTCTATATTATGTTCAAATTTTTGTTTAAAAGGATTTTGTTTTTATTACATATCTTCTTGTAAATGTTTATAGATTCTGCTAAATAATTTACCCTTACTGAACTTCTAATCTTACCCCTTTCTTATGTTTTGTTTTACCTTGATTCCAGAATTGTATTATGATTGATTTTTAGTGTTAAGCTAGGGGATTAATGGAATTATCAATGGATTATTTAGGTTTTGTTTTATTTTATAAAATATAATTTAATTTTAATGTATATAATCAATTTTCCATGACTGCGAATCTGATCGGTCCATCAGGGCTTGATTCCTTGTAATTATGCCCATGTTACGTAATAATGAACCAGCTCTGAGATTATGGGGTTGGGGAATTACAGTTGGTATCAGTGGACATTTAGTAACATCCTTGGAAACAGATTTAGAAATCATATACTCATGATCGTAGCCCTATGATTTAATTAGATGATTAGTATAGAAGAGCCTCGTATAATTTAGGTAATGAAAAGGGATAACCTAGGATTTAACCTAAGATGTTATAGATTGAAATACAATTACCTTGATTATGTTGTTTTATTTAATGATATGTGTTTCTAACCCTATGATTTCTTATTTTAGTTAATGGAGGAAACCGAAAAAATTGGATTAACATTGAGTTTGTAGGAAAATATGTTGATTTTGAGAATAAAATTGATAATTACTATAGAGAATGATAATGTGATTATAATGAATAAGGTATCAAGATATATAATTGATAAAGTAATTTTTTTGAAATTCCTAACACATTTTGTAAGAAGAAGATAAACTTTTCAAATGTTCAAATTATAAGAAGCATAGTAGAAATAAGATTCGGCTTCCTATATGTCAAGAGGAAGGAAAGAAGAACCTTGATGAATACTTAAAATTAAGGGGAAGATGTTATCTCTGCGGAAAAAATTGTCATTGAGTGACAAATTGTTATAGTGTTCAATGTATCATCTGTTGAAATCATGGGAATTATGCAACTCAATAACCAAACATAATAATTTACCTCTAAACCGAGGAAGGACTTATTCCATGACAACCATTAAATTTAAAGGATTGAAGTATTTATGTATTTGGATCCCTAAATTATGAATTAGTGAATTATATAAAGATTATTAACTTTATGTTTTTTCACTATGGAATTTAAATAATATGTTAAATATTTATAATGGACAATAAAATTTATTTAAGGGTAGGAAAAACGGTTCCAATTTTCAATGCTTCAACTACAAGGAGATGGGACACTATGTGAATAAATGTCTCAATCATCATAGGAATATACCCCAATATCCTATATTGGATCATAATAAAGATTATGCTTCTACCACGGATGGAGAGGAATGATTAATGTTCTTATGTTGAGATTTAAGAATTATTTCATTTGAGTATTGTATCAATGATATACTGGTAATATAAATTATTTAAATAAATTAGTATTATACCGCACTACTATTTCATCGAGGATTTGAGATTGTATGTTTCTAAAAAAAGTGACTCAATAAGAAGTTAATTTTTTTTTGGAAAATACATAGTTGAGGGAAATATAAAACATTATACGGTCTTGATATCGAGATAAGTGATTTGGATAATGTAAATTGGGTTTTATGGTTTTTTATGAAATGATTAACAATTTGTTTAAAAAGTGGTTCAAACAATTATTATTGGGAGTTTTCAACATTTCTGAATTAAAGGGGTATTTCCGATATTGTATGTTTTACATAAGTAATGAACAATAATGAATGTGTTCAATATGGTATTCTAGTAATTCATTTTCTTACCATGTTTTTAGTGTATAAATGATAAAGGTATTGAAATGTATATTGTGTAACCTTCCTTATAAATTTGTCACTGTGAGTTTGGAGAGTAGTTTTATGGGTAAGTATAAAGGGTTTAATGGATTATGTTTGACATTGGTTACTATTGTTTATGGTCAAATCAATTCATAAGATTATTTTTGGATTGTCATAAAAATGAAAACTCAGAAGTCAGGAGACAACCCATCACATCATGCAAGACTGTGATACTTGAACCCACAACCAAAGGGAGACAAGGGTGCATCACCAACCACTATCCCATGTGTTTTCTTGGTTTGTATAATTTTGTTTTTATGATTTTATGATAGATAAATTATAAATTTGTTTTTTTATACCTTATATGATTATGTTTAATAGAATATATTTGAGTTATATTATCTTTTAGAGAGAAAGATATGTTTTTTTGTAGAAATTAGTTAAAGGATGGAACTCTATTAGTCAAGTATTTTTTTTATTATTATATGAAGAATTTAATTATTATACCTTAGGGAAAAGGATTTCTAAACCAAAAATACGTTATCCAAATACCGTATGTTTTATTAAACCCATGATATTTTAAATCAACATAGATTTATGGTTTTGAGGCCCTTATTTTTCCATTTTAAGTTCACTTATTTGTGATTGATAACCTCAATAAATACCTATAAATAATTTTATTTCATCCAATTATGTGTCTATAATTTCCACCAATGTTCTTTTTTTAAACCCTAATTTTTTGTGACTTTTTCAATTCTCTATCCCTCCTATTAAGATAAAATTTTATTAACCCTATTTCCAATGTGGGTTCTCCACAATGATATTTTATATTTTAAGCCTTTTATTTTCAATGAACAATTTAAAATTTTGAGGAAATAACTAATTGATGGAGGGGAGAATATTAAACAAAAATATTTCATAATACGTTATCCCTCTAGTGTAAATCAATATCTTGTGCTAATCGTAACACTGAGTTCGAGCACACCACGACTTACCAAACATTTCATTCAAAAAGCTGTTATGAACAGTATTAACTACATTATGAATACTCCATATAAATTTAACATATATATTATGTGTTTCTTTGACATAATATAAGAAAAAAAATCAAATTTTTAAATAAAAGAAGTATTTTTTAAGAAATAAAATTTTAACGCCTGTTAATAGAGAACCCATATTAAATCTAATATTTGACACATTTTTATATTAATTTTGGAAAATTAAATGTCTTCTTTAGAACCAGGACATAAAAATTTATTTTGGAAAATGTTTTTGTGTTTTTCTGATAACCTTCATATTTTGATGAATAGTAAAAGATACTAAATTTTAATTGAAAAAACTTTTTTAAGAAAAATAATTTATAGTGTTAAATTATACATTTGAATGTTTTTTAAGTATAATTAAAATATATTTTAATCAATTAATCCAATTTTGGTCATTGGATGTAATTTCATTTTTAAATTGGACATAAACACATATCAATATTTTTGTAGTTTTTACTTCTCAAAAACCAGCTTTTCTAGTTTTGGCTATGTTAATTTATATTAAATTAATTATTGAATATTATATGATTTTTAATAGGTAAAATTGACATCATTTATGAATTTGGAATATCAAAATTAGCTTTTGGTGATTTTTTTATTTTTCTGAAAACATTCAATTTTTTATGAATCGTAAAAAACGCTATATTGAAAATAAAAACTAACTTTATCATTTAAATAAGTATATTTATTTATAAAGTTATATTAGAGTAAAATTATATAAATAATGCATATTTTAGTTCAATTTAATTTATTAGAGACATTTTATAATATTATTAGGCATATATAATTTTACTGAACTTTTTTAATGTCTTTTACCCACCTTCAAAGAACATTTGAAAATTTTCATAAAACGAAATTTTACCACTTATGTGAATTGAATTTCAAATATTTTATAGACATATTTTCATTATTAAGTGATATTTGATTCAATTATATGAATTTGTTTGGGAGTATTGTGACTTTGTATTTTTATTTACGACGATTAAATGTAAATAGAGTAATTAAAGATAAAAAGATATTTTAATTACCCCAACACATGTCATAATTATATTAAATAAGTTTATTTATACTAATATAAATTTTAGGATGAAAATATGATCCAATTTTATCAACATGGTTTAGATTAATACATTTATAATATTTTATTTAAAGAACCGTTAAAAGTGTTAAATACAAATTTTATTGAGTATAACATTTTTAATATAGAGTTACACATAAAATAAATTCAAATATAAATGTTTATTAGAAATATAAAAATATTTCCTACATCATGGTATTTTATATATAATTTCTAGACACTTAATAATTAAATTTATTTATGATACAATGATAATGCAGAAATTACCTAATTAATGAATAATTAAAATAATTTATTTTATGGATATTAAATATAAATGTAAATTGTGACTTTTGATGTCATAAATGAGTATTATTGGTGAAAATGTCATGATAGGGTTGATTCAATGTATTTTTAGAATTAATTAAGTCATGATGACTTTAACAGAAAATAAATACTAAATATTGTCAAAACTGACATAAATGAGTTTTTAAAAAAGTAGTATTTTATTCAATGATATAATATTCCTAAAAATATATGAATCGGACAAAAGAATTATATAATGATACATATATAATTAATGAACCACTTGGGGTTATCTTGTAATTTTATAGTAAGTTTATTGACCATGTTATATAAAAATACAAGAAGACATTGTAAAAGTAAAACTATTTAACAAAGAGTTAAATCTAAATGATATGGTTAATACGAGGAACAAAAAATGTATAAACCCTTTTGTTTGAGAGTATTTCAACCCATACACACTATATCATATAAATAAATCTATTTTTAGATATTAGAGACTGAAAATGATTTTATAATAAATTAATATTTCAAGATTTTAAAAAAGTGTACCTCACCTCTTTTATAAAAGAGAACCTTCGCTTCTCTTAAATACACAAAACCAAAGCCATTTGGCTCTTCCCACCACTGAAAAAATATACTCCAATTTTTACTCAAATAAATATAGGGGACTTACCTTGAGAATAAATCCATCCTATGGATCTCTTTTGTTCAAATCAAAAGGAAGAACATGAAGAAGTGGTAATTACTTCATCACCTCTTTCAAAGTTATTTTATTTTTTCCATTTCATTTTTCTTGGTTGTTTCAATACCAAAATAATAATTACATTAAATTATATATAAAATGATTTTATTATAAATACGTTACATCCATATTCATAATTCTATCCTTCCTATGAATGACAATGTCACCAAATGTGCGTTGATACGGCTTACCTTCTCCACGTCGTGGTGTACATTGTTATTCAATGATTAATTATTTAGATGGGTATAATAATGAGTATAATTTATATAGATAATTAATATAAAATGTTAATGGTTATTTATATATAATATAAAATCCAATTACATATGATTTCACCATCAATAGATTGATATCCTCACTCGTGTGTACTTATGGATTACCGTCTCCACAACATGATGAGATTTATTTCTACATTCACCATTAAATGTGGATTTTAAAAATATATATTATTAATAGGTATGTAGTATATGACATAATATTGCTACTGGATATATATTTATATACATCTGTGTGTGTTTCTATTTACATATATATCGTTCACATACTTCCGTTCAATTTTGTATGAAAACCGAAACAACGTTTATGTGTATATATGACCTACCGTCTTGGTAAATGGTGTTTTTGATTTCATATATATATCTATAATACATATTTATATTATTAATATACATGATACATAAATTATGTTTTATATTCTAGAAGCAATTAAATCATTATATAAGTCATATGATCAAGAATAACAAGTTAAAACACGTTTGATAAGGAAAGCAATTATTACCCGAAATGTTATTTTAACAAGGAAATTATGGTTAAATGGGTTGTATAAAGTAGTAAATGAATCATGTAGGATATCATAAATATAAATATTGTTATGGTATTATTTAATAACATACTATGGTTATTATATAAGAGGTTAAATGTACCCTCGACCAAAGGAAATTACAATGCAAGGGTTAATTCCTCAATCTCATTATTATCCGAGATTGTTTATGTGTAAGTTTTTAGAGGGATATATTTATTATCCATGTCCATGTTTGATAAAATAAATTTGAACAGGATTATTTTATGGGATTATTTATCTAAAATTTCACTTTAAATATTTTAAATATTTATTCTTTTAAATCATTCTCATTAATATACATATTTTTAAAATTATTTCAAGGATTTATTTATATATACATGAATGAATTAAAATTTTAATTCATTAAAAAAGATTCAATGTGGTATGAGACACATTGATTCAAAAATTAATTTTAAATATCTTGCTTTCTATATCGTGTGACATTTAAATGATTTTATAAAAAAGGGATATTTCCCTCAAAGTGTTTTACAAATCATTTTTAACTATGTCAACATCCTTTAATAGATATTATTCTTTATTGAGGTTGATTAATTATAATAAAATTTTCCATATTATATTTAATGAGTTATGATATGTTTGAATGTGAATGTGATATTTTTATACCATTATGAATATTGGTAAAGTATTCAAATTTCATATTCTAGTTTTAATACGAATGTTTATGTTTCACCCTTTTCATATGAGGAATGCATTGGACTTGGTATGTGATGGCTGAGGCCTGATATAGCCCCTCTATGAATTAGTAGGTCTAATGAGACAAATTGGTTTCCTGGAACAAGTCCATGACAAGAATTTTATTTGTATTCTTGGCATGTTTCCTTTCCTATGTGGTTATGAAGTCCAGAAATATGAATTCCCTCATTATGATATTAGTTATTATATATGATTATGTGACTAGTAGATTATCCATGTGCATGTTTATATCATAATGTTTGATTTATTTTTCAAGATTATTTACATGTTTATGTTTAAAAGGCTGTTTTTTTATTACACATCTTTCCATAAAAGATCATAGCTTCTACTAAATTATTTACACATACTGGCCATCTGAGGTCACCCTTTTCTTATGTTTCATTTTCCCAGGATTCCAGGAAGGGTATAATGATTTATATATAGGGTTAAGATAGGGGATTAATGTCATTATAAAAGGATTTGTTTTGTTTTTTATGTTATAATGTGTAATCTAATTTTCATGTATGTAATCTATTTGACAAGACTGCTAAACAGGTCGGTCATTTGGGACATGATTGCATGTAATCATGAAAATGTTATTTAATATTGCACCGGATCCATGCTTTTGGGGTCGTGGAATTATAGTTGGTATCAAAGAAAGTTTTTCAACAACCTTGAAAATAGATTTATAAAAAACAGATTAGGGATCATAAACCTAAGATAGTTGTTGAGGATAAGTAAATAAGAACCCCTACAAATTTTGGTAATGATCATGGATAACCTGGGATTAAAAAGAAGATATTATAGATTGAAAAATTCATAACTTGATTATGTGGTTTTCTTTAATGAGATGGGTTTGTATCCCTGTAATTTTTGGACATAGTTAATGGAGGAAACCAGAAGGAATTGGATAAACATTGAGTTTGTTGGAAAATCTGTTAATTTTGAAAAAAATTGGATAATGACTAGAGAGAAAATATTTGTGATTATGCTGAATTAGGATTCAAGATATATAATTCAAAATGTGATATTTTATGACATTTCTAACACATTGCATAAAAGGAATATGAACGTTTTCAAACCATCAAATTTTAAGAATCATAGAGGAAAGAAGATTTGGCTTCCTACATGTCAAGAATAAGGAAAGAAGAACCTTGAGTAATATCTCAAATTGAGAAGAAGATGTTATCTCTACAGGAAAATGGGTCATAGTGTGACCAATTGTTATGGTGTTCAATGTATCATCTTTGAAAATCATTGGAATTACACTACTCAATGCCCAAACATAATAATTCACATCTAATCCAAAGAAATATCTATTCTATGTCAACCATTATATTTAAAGGATTGAAGTATTTATGTATTTGGAACCAAGAATTATGAGTAAGTGATTATATAAAGAGTATTTAGTTTTTGTTTATTGCTAAAGATTTTCAAGAATATGTTAAATAGTTATAATGGACAAGAAAATTGATTTATAGGTAAGAATATTTTTCCAACTTACAATGTTTCAACAAAAAGAAGATGGGACACAATGTGAATAAATGTATTAATCATCAAATAAATATACCTCAAAATCCAATATTGGATCATAATAATGATGATTCTTCTACCAATGATGGAGGGGAATGATTACTGTGCTTATGTTGGGATTGAATAATTTTTTCATTTTTGTATGGTATCAATGATGTACTGGTTATATGAATTGATGACATAAATATGTATTATACTGATGTAATATTTGATTAAGGATTTTAGATTCTATGATAATAAGAAAAGTGAGACAATAAGAAGTTAAACATTTGAAAAAATACATGGTTAAGGGAAAGATAAACCTTAATATGGTCCTCATATCAAGATAATTGATTTGGATAATATATATTTCATATTATGGGCTTCCTTGGAACCGATTAACGGTTTGCTTAAAATGTAGTTCATACCATTATTATTAAGAGTTTTCACCATTTTTGAATTAAAGGTATATATCTAGTATACTATGTTTTACATAAGTAATGATGAATAATGAATGTATTCAATATGTTTTTTCTGGTAATTCTTTTTCTTACAATGTTTTAAGTGTATACACAATAAAGGTATTCACATGTATATTATGTAAGCTTCCTTATAAAATATTCACTGTGAGTTTGGAGAGATGTATTTTGGATAAGATTAAAGGTTGGAATGGATTATGTTTGACATTGGTTACTATTTTTTAATGTTAAATCATTTCATAAGATTATTTTTGGATTGTCTTAAAAAGGACAACCCAGAGGTCAGGTGACAATGCATCACGTCTGGCAAGACCATAATACTTGAACCCACAACCGAAGGGTAATAAGGGTGAATCACTTAACACTAGACTACATGATGTATTGGTTTGTATAATGTAGATTTTTAGATTTTCTAACAGTTGAATTATAAATTCATTTTTTAATCCCTATTCGATTAGGGATAATAGAATAATATTGAGTTCTATTATATTTTGGAGAGAAAGAAGAGTTTGTGGAAGAAATTAGATAAATGATGGAACTCTACTTGTCAATTATTATTTTGTTATTATATGATGAAATTAATTTGTAATATTAGGGAAATTATTTAAAAACCAAGAATGTGTAATCCTAATACCTTATGCTTTGTTAAATCAATAATATTTTAAATCATCATAGATTTATGGTTTTGAGGAACTCAATTTTCAATTTATAATTCACTTCTTTATGATTGATGACCTCAATCACTCCCTATAAATATTTATGTTTATCCATTAAAAATTTATCTATAATTTTACCAAATATTCTCCTACTCAAAACAGTAATTTTATGGTGGCTTCTTCATTTCCCTTTCTCTATTATTAAGAATAAATTTTAGTAACGTTATTTCTAATGTGAATTTTCCACAAAATAATTTCTTATTTTAAATATTTTATTTTATAAGAACAATTTAAAATTGTGTCGATGAGATTTTTTGAAATAGTGGATAGTTTAACAACCCAAGATTTTGTAGTACTTTATCTCTTTAAAATATTTCAATAGATTCCACTAATCACAACTCTGAGTTCGAGCACACCATGACTTACCAAACTAGCCTTTCAAAAAGCAGTTATGAATAATATTAACTACATTTTTAATACTTCATATAATTTTAACATATATATTATGACTTTATTAAACATAATATAAAAACAAATTCTATTTTACTATAAAGGATTATTTACCAAAAAATGCAATTTTACAGTCTAATAATGGAGAACCCTTTTCAAATCCAATATTTGACACTTTTATATATTCAAATTGACAAAATAAATGTATTCATTAGAATAAGGACATACAAATTTATTTTGGATATATTTTTTGTGTTTTTCTAATAACATTCATATTTTGATGAATAATGAAAGTTTCAAAATTTTAATTGAAAAACATTTTTAATGAAAGTAATTTAAAATGTTAAATTATACATATGATTGGATTAGAAGTATAATTAGATTATATTTTTATCATTTAATCCAATTTTGGTCATTGGAATTAATTTCACATTTAAATTAGACATAAACACATATCAATCTTTTAATAGTTTTTATTTCTCAAAAACCCGCATTCTAGTTTTGACAATAGGAATAAATTTGATATTAATTAATTAAACTTATATGTTTTTAATTTGGTAAAATATGGAACATTATTTAATTTGGAATATTAAATTTATCTTTTGGTGTATTTTTGGTATTTTCTGAAAACATTTAGTTTTAGATGAATAGTAGATTACATTGTGTTATAGATAAAACCCAACTTTTTCAGTTAAATAAATATTTTTTAACTATAAACATATACTAAAGTAAAAATATATACATAATACATATATATTTCCAATTTAATTTATTAGATTTATTTTATAATAAGACTAGACATATAAACTTTTATTGAACTTTTTTAGCTTTGTGCACCCTCTTTTAATGAACATTTTCAAATTTTCAATAAAACGTAATTTTACTTTTTTTGAATTCAATCACAATGATTCTACTGACATGGTTTTCATCAATAAGTAATATGTGATTCAATTGGATGGAAATAATTTTTTTGAATAGTAACTTTTGATTTTATTTACCACGGTTAATAGTAAATAGGGGAATTAATGGTAAAAAATAATATTATAATTACACCAACACATATCTGAATTATATTGGATAAGTTTATTTAGACCAAAATAAATCTTCAGATAAAAATATGATCCTTTTTTTATCCACTTGTATTAGATGAATTCATTTAATATATTTTATTTAATGAAGTGCTAAAAGAGTTAAATACAAATTTTATTAAATAAACTATTTTTAATACAGAGTTATGAATAAAATAAATTATACTATAAATACCAATTAGAAAGATTAAAGTATTTTCTTACATCATGGTATTTTATTAATATTTTTTATAAATTTAATTATTAAATTTACTTATGATACAATGATGATGCATGAATTACATTATTAATGAATGATTAAAATAGTTGATTTTATAAATATCTAAATAATTATAAATTGAGACTTTTTATTCCATAATCTAATATTATAGGTGAATATTAAATTTAGTGTTTATTCAATGTATTTTTTATTAGTAATTAATTCGTGATTACTTTAACAAAAAACAAATACTAAATAATGTCAAAATTAGCATAGATGAGTTTTAAAAATAAAAACTATTTTATTAAATAAACTAATATTCCAAAAAATATAAGATTCAGATAAAGGACTTATATAATAATATATATGCCATTAAGAAACCGTACGAGTTTGTCTTAGAAATTTAGAGTATGTTTGTTAACCATGTAATATAAAAATACAAGAATGCAATGTAAAAGTAAAAATATTTAACTAAGAGTTAAATCTAAAAGATAAGGATAATATAGTGACCTAAAATTGCCTAAAACCAATTTTATTAAGGGATTTAGAACCATAAACACCTTATCCGAGAAATAAATCCATTTATAAATATTATAAACCAAAACATATTATATAATAAATTAATATTTCTAGATTTTCTTAAAGCGCCCTCACCTCTCTTACAAAAGGGCACCTACACTTCTCATAAATTCACATCTCAAAAGCCATTTGGCATGGATAAAATCATCACAAATCTCATAAAAAATTCCATCAATTAAATATAAATTCATTACCTTGAGAATAAATCCAACCTAATGAGCCCTTTTTTCAAATTAAGAGGAAGAACCAGAAGAAGTGGTAATTACTTCATCACATGTTTTCAAAGATATTTTTTTTCTTCCACTTCCTTTTTCATGGTTGTTTCCTAACAAAATAATAAATAAATTACTGCCTAAATACTGATTTTT
This sequence comes from Viscum album, assembly GCA_963277665.1. Taxonomy (NCBI): domain Eukaryota; kingdom Viridiplantae; phylum Streptophyta; class Magnoliopsida; order Santalales; family Viscaceae; genus Viscum; species Viscum album. Next base: position 856,066,695 of record OY728157.1, on the reverse strand, counting down.
TATTATAAATATGGTACAACCATATTCTTCATTCTATCAATCATATGATTGACAATGTCACCAACCGTGCATAGATAAGACTTACCATAGCCACGTTGTGGTGTAGTTTGTTATTCTACACTTAATTATATGGATGGGTATAATAATGATTATAATTTATGTAAATAAAAAATATTACATGTCAATTATTATTTATATATAATATTCCATCCAATTAAATACAATTTCAAAATCAATAGAATGATACCGTCGCTCATTCGTGCATACGACTCACCGTCTCCACGACACAATTAGATTTATTTCCACGTTTACCATTCAACAAAGATTATAAAAATATATATATTATTAATAAGTAGGTAATATATGAAATAATATTGAAACTGGATATATATATATATATATCTATGTTTTTGTGTGTGTGTGTGCATTTATGTATATATATCTCATTCACTTACTTCCGTTCAATATGATATGAAAACAGAATCATCGTTTATGCATACGTACGACCTACCATCTCCATAAATTGTGTTCTCCATTTCATATATCTATATATTATAGATATTTATATTATGAATATATATGATACATAATTTTATTTATATTCTGGAAGTAACTAAATCATGATATAAGTGATACGATCAAGAATAACAAGTTTAAACATCTACGATAAAGAAAGTGATTATTAACTGAAATGTTATTTTAACATAGAAATTATTATTAAATGGGTAGTATAATGTCATAAATTAATCATGTATGATATCATAAATATGAATATGGTTCTGGTATAATTTAATAACAAACAATGGTCATTACACTAGGGGTTAAACATACCCTTGATCAAAGATAAGTACAAGGTAAGGATTTATTTACCAATTTCATTATTATCCGAGATTATTTATGTGTAAGTTTTTATTGGGATATATTTATTATCGTTGACCTTGTTTCATAAAAGAGTTTTTAAAATTAATATTTTTAAGTGACTCTTTAACTAAATCATCATTTTAAATGGTTTAAAATTTTATTCTTATAAGTCATTATCATTAATGTCCATGTTTTCAAAAATAGTCTTAAGGATTTATTTATATAAACATGAATGTTTTAAAATGTTTCTTCCATTAAAATGTTTCAATGTTTTATAGGAAATTTTGATTAAAAAATGTCTTTTAAATGTCTTATTTTCTAAATCATGTGACTTCTAAATGATTTCATTAAAAAAGGATATTTATCTCAATGATTTTTACTGATCATTTTCAACTATGTCAACATCCTTTGCTAGATATTATTCTTGATTGAGGTTGATTAATTATAATACAATACTCTTTATTATAGTGAATTATTTATGATATTTTTGACTATATATGTTCTACTTTTTATACCATTCATGTTTTTTGGTAAAAGTATTTATATTTCATATTCTAGTTTTAATATGATTGTTTATGTTTCACAATTTTCTTATGAAAAATGAAATGGACATAGTACATGATAGGAGAGCCCACTATAGCCCCTCGATGCATCGGTAGGTATTATGATACAAATTAGTGTCTTGGAACAAGTCCATGAAAAATTTTAACTATGTGGTTACGATGTCCAGAAATATGCATCCACTAATTAGGTAATTAGTTATTACATGTGGTTATTACACTAGTAAAATATCCATGTGAATATTTTTATATTAATGTTTGATTTAGTTTTTCCATTTTATATCATGTTTTATGTTCAAATTTCTGTTGGTTTTATTACACATCTTGCATTAAACTTTTATAGATTCTACTAAATTATTTACCATTACCAAGCATCTGAGCTCAGCCATTTTTTATGTTTTTTATTAATATTCCAAGAAGTGTATTATGATTGATATATAGGGTTATTATAGATGATTAATGGAATTTTCAAGGGATTGTTTATGTTGTGATTTATTTCAGAATGTGTAATGTAATGTTCATATATGTTATCTATTTTACATGACTGCAAAACTGGCCGGTCCTTCGGGACATGATTCTTTGTTATCAAACCAATGATACGTAATAATGCATAGGATTCATGATTCTATGGTTAGGGAGTTACAATTTTTAATAATCATATCAATATTATCCAATAGTAAATTTTTGTTTTTTTAAATGTGTTTCTTGTAAATAGTGGAAAATACTTTATTTTTTAATGAATTGATATATTTTCATCAAATCATGTCATTTAAAAACCAAATTATGTTTTCAATTATTAATTTAAGTAACACAGACCAAAATAAATTATAAATAATATAAATAATTATATATGAATTATGACTATACAAGTTTTCTACAAATATTAATTTCTCGGATTTAAAACAAATATTTCTAAAAGTACAATTATGTACACAGTCTATTTTTATCATAATAAATTAATTAAATATTTTTCAATTTTTTTAAATATAAAAATTTTATATTCAATAAAATATTTTATAAGTCAATTTGGGGGTTTTAAAATGAATCATGTTGAAGAAAATCATGTTTTATACTTAAAAACATATTTGTCAAAATAACAATATTTGTCTGTGTTTTGAACAAATAATTAAAAATAAGTTATTCCACATATAGGACTTGAATATTATAAAATGGAAAAAATAATAGGAATTAAAAAAATATAATATAATGTGTTCAACATAATTTTTTTCAATAAATAATTGTAAAAAAGATAACATTTTGTTATGACGGTTATGGTTAAAATACATTTATAGGTGTGATTATCCTAAGAGATAAATATATGATTTCCCTATAAAAATTTATTATTATATTTTTTAAAATATATTTAATAAAATTTTTATATTTTATTTTCGTAAAATTCAATTATATTCCAGTTTATGATGATAGTGATGTTATATTATTTAAGTCTTTTAATTATTTCTTTTTGTGCCAACTCACTCAATTAGAAAATGGAACATATTTTCCTACATTGTTTAAAAACTTATAACCATTTATATCACAAAATAACTACTTCAAAACCTTAATTTATCCATTTAATTCATCTAAGAGTGTTTTTTATTCTTCTATGACTAATCATTCATGTCTAAAGTTTTAATCCAAAGGAGGTCTCCTAAATAATATACATATATCTTAACGAATCTCTTTCAATTTAATTTATTCATCCAACTTCTTTAAAATTGCTATAACCATAAAAACAAGATGAAACTCGTATCATAAATATAATGAAATAAAATTATGAATATTTATTAACCATTTCCCACACTACCTCTTTAAAATAAGAAATGAATGTATTGCTGATGTGTGTGTATGATCTACTTCCTTTACATTGCGCTGTGTATCATTATACCTAACTATCATTGATGGATTATTATTATAATAGATTTATTGTTTATATATTTTATTTTATAAATTTATTATTATTATATAATAATATTATCCTATATACTATATTTCCATTCCTTCTTTTGGAAAATGTTGATATATCTAATTCATATATATGATCTATCACCTACACAAATATATGAGATTCACTTTTCATTTCATCTTTAAATGAGTAGTAATAAGTATTAAATTGGATAATACATATTATATGTGGGATTTAATAATTAACTTTTAAGGTTGAATTATTTTTAATCTTTCTGTTATTAGATTAATCAAAATGTTGAAACACCACTCGCCTGTTCCTATCGATCACCATTTCCATGAAGTGATGTATCTGATTTTTTATACCCCCTTTTATGGATAATTATAAAAGTGTATATGATAAATAAATATATTTATTTGGAGTTATTAATATTTTTTAAATTATTTGAATATTAACATATTGTACGCAACAAAACTATAAAACTATAACATACATGAAAAATGAAACTATTACTACCAAAAAATTAGTCTTATATTAAAAAAGGTTAATAAACTGATGTTTAAATGTATCAGAATGATTTTATATGATATTTTAATTGTTTAAATTTTATTTATAGAATTTTTAGAAAACCGAAATTAATTACATATGATTTTTGATCCCATAGGAATCAATTCAAAAATACTGTAAGGGTTTTTTTGTCTCATTTTCAAATTCATGAGATTAGTTTGATATTATACACCACGTAACCCCCTTGACCCGGAAGCCACTAAACCAGTGCTCAGAGCCGGGTGGTTACATAACATTAAGCGCGCCTCCCCATACGTTAAAGGATTCTGACTAGTAGTGGGGGTCTATGTAGTCATGTGGGGAGACTATACCCCCATTATATCAGAGTATGCCACAACAGAAACAACCAATAGTAGAAAAAACAATCAATAAACAAGAAATAAGTACAACTACCATTTCCAACAATAAATATGTCATGTCATACTACAAGTGAAAAAGTGAACAAAATCCCAAAATAAAGACAATGTCCAAAATCACCAAAAATGGTTTTGAATCCAAGTATGGATCCTCCACCATGTGCTACCCATGTCCACTCAGCTATCTAGTAAGGACCATTGCCCTTATTCTGACCTGCAAACATGAAGTCCTCTTGGGTACCCAACGGAGGCCCGAGCAGGGTGTGAGTACAACTCAGTAGGCCACCACTAATAGTGTCTACAAAATATCCCGTATAAATAGGTTGTGCATGAAGAAGGAAAATGCATGATAAATGCAAAGTAATTATGTAAGCTGCCTTTAACCAATTAAGAGCCAAATATATTACTACTTCTAATACCATTCATTTCACACCAATTATCATCATTTATCGTTTCATCACATTTCCATGGGTTAATCACATACATTATGTTACATGGGTCAAAGGCCAACAATCACATGCAAGAGGGTAAACACATCGTTATCCTATATCACTAGGACTAACTCCCTCATAGAAACCATATCCTCACCTCGAAGCCTCAATTCGGGTGGATGCAACCATTAGAATAAGAGACCCTCATTCCCCTTTCCTAACCTGTGCATTTAGGGTGGAGTTTAGAGCCTCAGTGTTCACTCGACCATGGGCGTAGATCCTCAAGTCATACCCCACTCTACGAAGCCATGTGCACATGCTTATATATAAGTAACCATCAACCATCCAAACCTTTTCCCTTCAGCAAACACTATTCACAATAACCCACTTGGGAATTCACATTTTTCCATAACCCATTAACATATTACCATTTCACATCATTTAACCATTCACCCAATTCCCATGTGTTATTCCTATCGCACTAATAATTTAACATTAAACCCATAATCTATCCCATTATGGTCTTTAATCGGTTTACACATTAACCCATTTAACCCATTCATCATTCCGTGAATCAACCATTCATCCATTTTTGTTAACCCTTTGTTTATTACCAAGTCTAGGTGCATAACCTAACTTCTATTCCAAGTTCAACCAATCATTCCAACATATTTATAAAGGGTTCTACAATTCACTACCACAAGTCACTTGTTTAATGTCAATCCTTAAACCTGGGAAAAGCTGACATATCCTATGGATTCCCCAATTAGGTCAAGTCAATCCCAACACATCCCACAGGGATAGTGAGGGTTCCCATTTTCCATTTTAAACATCATTAAAACCAAGCGTGCCACGGATATACAAAACCTATCCAAGGGAAACAATAACATAAGTAAACATGCACAAAAACCCTAAATAACCATGGGATATAACTTGTAGACCACCTACCTATAAAATGCAGTTGAACGCACTCTCTATCAAGTCCTTAGACCTCGATCCAACCAACCTTTAGAGCTTCAACCTACAACTCACCCAAAATGTACGGTTTTTGATTCGGAACAAGAGGGAGAGAAGATACAGAACCAAAACCAAGAAAAGAACCAATGATGGGATTAGTCTTACCCGGATCTTCGATCTGTAACCAACGGCACCAAAAACGCCTTAAAATCGAAGGAGTTTGATCTCCGGAAGTCCTTGGGATGTTCGGTTCGTGCCTATGGTGAAGAGAGAAGGAAGAGAGGAAAATCCTGAGTGGGGTTCTGAAAGCTCGGAGTGTAAATTTTGTAAATTTTCCAACTTTAAGTGGCCACACGGTTTAGCTGCATGGTTTGGAAAACCGTGCAAAAACCGTGCACATGACACTACTTGGAGGAGGGGGAGTTGTAGGATTTAGCCGCACAGTTTGGAAAACTGTGCACAAACCGTGCGATCGCTTCTGTCTAGAGGATGGAGGGTCGCATGGCTTAGTCTAGGCAGGCCCCACTGTTTGGATGACCGTGCGCAGGCAGTGTGCCTTGGTCTGCATTGCCTAGACTTCCCTTCTTCCGTGCCCTGAGCCCCCGGAACACCCCCAAGGCCCCTCCCACTTCCAAGATACCTTTTAAACCTCCAAAAGAAAAGGGTTAAACCCAAAACACTACAAAACATACCTTTCCAAAAAAAAACCGGGATCTTAAAACCTCCTCACCTTATAATGGCTCATCCTCGAGCCAAGCTTCCAAGCCTCATTTCTCCACTGAAGAGAGGAGTTTGGGCCACTGAGCCCGCATATCCGATTCCCACTCTTATGTTTCTTCTTGAACATTACCATGATTCCATATTACTCGCACTAATGGCACATCCATGCCTCACAAGACCTTTTCACTATGATCCACCACACGAACCAGATGCTCCTCAAAGGACACATCGACCTCAAGCTCCACAACCTCAACATCAATAACATGAGATGGGTCAGGGTGATACCGTAGAAGCTACGACACATGAAACACATCATGAATCCCACCATACCGCTGTGGAAGATCCAATCGGTAAGACACCGGTCCGATATTCTCCACAATATCAAAAGGTCCCACATATCTGGGTGCCAACTTACCCTGCTTATGAATCCGTCTGTGACCCAACCTTGGCGACACCAGAAGGAAATCTTTATCACCCACCCAAAACTCAGGAGGTCTACGCCTTCATTCTTCATATGACTTCTACAAACTCTGAGCTGTATCCATCCACTTCCTAATCAACTTAACTTTCTCAGAAGTCTCTTGCATGAGACTTGGCCCCACCAAATTAGATTAACTAGCCTATAGCCAACACAATGGAGATCTACATGGACTCCCATAGAGTGCATAAAATGATGCCATCTGAATTGTATCCTAAAAACAGTTGTTGTAGGAAAACTCACCCAATGATAGGTGCCTCTCCCAAGAACCACCAAAGTCCAAGACACAAGCTCTCAACATGTCTTCCAACACTTGGAATGTACGCTCTGACATCCCGTCCGTCTGCGGGTGGAAATCCATATTCAAAAACACTTGCGTACCAAGTGCCTTCTGCAACCCTTTCCAGAAACACGATGTGAAACGCAGATCTCGGTCTAAAACTATGGTCAGCGGCACCCCATGTAAATGCACTACTTCTTGAACATACAGCTCACCCAACTGGTCAACTGTACAGGTCTCCTGAACTGGAAAAAAATGAGCCACATTCGTTAACATATCCACGACCACCCAGATTGGATCGTTCTTTCATGGAATCCTCAGAAGACCCACGACAAAATCCATCGTTACATCATCCCACTTCCATTATGGAATGGGAAATGGATGAAACAAACCACCTGGGAGTTGATGCTCGGCATTCACCTGGTGATAGGTAAGACACCGCGCCACAAAGCCCGCAACTTCCTTCTTCATTCCAGGCCACCAAAACTACCTTCGGAGATCACTTTACATCTTTGTCAAAGCAGTATGCAATTCTTACTCTCCATGTTTTGGTTGTACATCAGAATTACTACCAAACATGAATCAAGGGCACAAAATTTCCTAACAAGCCTTCCTCACCGCAACCACGACACGAGCTAAAAAACTCCTCAAGGATTTATCGACTCCAATGGTTCTTACCATGATAAATTCATGGGGAAAACATATGTGGGAACATATAAATCACGACACATGGAAACTTAAGACACAAATTCTCATCGTAATGGGGAAACCAATCATCACCTCATCTGCCCGATCCTCTTCACAACTCATGATCCCAAATCACTTGGTGTCATTTTCTGTTCACCCAACTCTAATGGTGACCCAACCCAGTATCAGCCGTAGGAAAACACACGACCCATCCAACCACATTTTTTGAAGATCTCACTCCACAACTATACACCCAACGAAAAACAAAACTCCTGGATAATTAACCAGTTAAACCATGCCAACGCTCTCTACTAGGGCTAACTCACCCGAACGGTGACCACTCGAGGCCTTCCAACCCGAAACTATGGTCACGTCATCAACCGACCATTTATCTGGTATGGTTCTCTCCACCATTTCCAGTTTCATGGAACCTCCTCCATTGATGAAGGACCATCAGATCTCAACCCAACCATCCCATTGCCTAACACGTTCTAACATACCGACCCAAGCATCCAAAGGATCATTACCCTGCCTTGGAATCCAGTCGCTCCATCAAAAACATTGGGAAGACATTCCTACACCATCCAATCAAGGAATAAGGTCACCACAACCTCACTTAGGATCAACTTTTCTTACAAAGGTGCTTTATGCTACAACATAAGCCCGTAAGTGGTCACTCTCACCTCACCCATTCATGTTTACCATCTTAGGTCAGACCACCTTTGACTAGCTTTCCCCAGAACACCCACCGAGGCCATTTACCAAATTCCAGTAGAATTCATTATCACAGCATTAGCACCCTCCAATCTTTCATCGACCTCACCCTTGGCATGACACCACATCACATGACAAAGGTTCACCCAACTTCAAGGAATCCTAAAACCACACAAGAACGATTAACCTAGGTCTAACCCCAATCTCTGTTAGATTTATAAGACCTCAACATCTCTTTACACAAACCGTTGTCATATCCAACCACATCCTCCCATGACTAAGAACAAATATCGCAAGATTCACTTTGAACCACTCTGAGCTCAAGCCAACACTTGGCTCCTTTTTCACCACATCCAAGTCCCACAAGCCTCTCCAAGGAACCCGAAATGCACCTCACTGGTTCCTCACTGGTACCCTGGTGCCACTACGCCATCTCGAGGTTCTCTCTTCCACATTCAAGGCTGATTTATCTCTCCCCACCTTAGGAGTGTCATTACCTTTGCTCACCATGATGGATTCCAACCCCTCCATCTTAGAACCGATCACAAACTGAACCACAAATGTAGACATGGCCATCCATCCTTTTTCCCAAAACATGGAAACGAACGTCACCTAGTTCCCATTCTCAGCCTCCATGAATAGAACCAAAGGCATTGTATACATTCGACCCATCCTGAGGTATCCACCATAATCCATCAAGCGTGTACATCCCATCATCAAAGTCCACACATATCGTTTCCTTGTGCGTAAACTCCATGTAGTCCCTCATCCAAACAAACACCTTCATGTATCTTGGTGAGAGCCAGAGCTTCTCAACATATCCTGGACGTTGTCAAGAGGTTGGTTATTATCGTCACTAGCTGAGGTACGCTAAGAAGTCATCAAGGAACACCACCACCAACTTACCGGTTTATGATGTCAAGCTATGGGACACCATGACCTGCTAGGAATCACAGGCTTCCCTGCTGAATGGGCCACATCAACAATTAAACATCACCACTCAGGTGCGATCGCTAACCAGTTTCAACAATCGCTCCACAACCAAACCATTCATACACAAGTTCAGCCACATGACCCACCCTTACCTCGGGTGTCACCATAAAGCAATAGTATATAACCATACATTAGCCACCCTTTTCTTTCCTATTCAAAACAACTACCAAACCTCCATTAATACTCACTCAAACAGGTGAGTCATGCATTCAAGAGATACAACCATTCGAAACAAACCTTACCCCTTATCACAAACACTAGAGTTCCCTTATGAAATAACCAGGTACAACTAGACCACCAACCTTCCCACTTATCCTTACATCACAATACTGGACCACACATCACTCGATGCCCCATATTGAAGGTCCAAAACTTCCATAGGTGTGAAACACACCCAAAATCACTAGAAGCCTTATCCGAACTCTCTCATAGGTCACCTTGATGGTTGAACGATACAAACTCCTTAAAAACACCACCTAGGCAATAGCATGACCGGGAATGCCTCACAATCCAAGCCCAAAATCTCCAATAGGGCACTATCACGGTCCCAAACCATGTATACAAGGGGATAAATGAAAAAACCAATTATACCCACATTTGCACTCAAACATTCACATTCCGAACAAGTCATTCACTCGATACTTCGAACGAATGACCGACAGAATTTAACCATAAATAGAAAGATCCCACATGATCAATCCTTATACAAACCATTATTCATTCTTTACCCCGACGACCATCATCACACTTAGAACACCACCCCCTACCATACCTACCACAATCATGGTCAATATGGGTAACCAACTTACTCAATCACAAGTCTTTTATCAGCACATCTTCAAACCAATTCTTCTTTCACAACACGGTCCTTTCCTCTTAGGCACACATCCCATTTCACAACATGTTAAAATCATCATTTTAACACATTTACACCATTCATTAGGAAAAATTCATTAACAATTTTACCATCACTATGCAACCCCCCCTTTTCTCTTTTGGACACCGAATCAACCCTTTCAATTTATCACAACCCAAAACATTAACCCGGTCACAACATTTCTCATTTTATTTCCTTTCATTCACACACTTGTTTTATTTCATTCATCTCATCATTTCTTGATTTCATGAAATGCACGATGCATCCTACTTTTCCTGCCCCACACACCCACCCCGTGTTTGTGCCTAACACAATGCATGTCACCTATCCCCCTAGGTGCCTATAATGAAGCATGAATGCAATTACTCGTGCCCTTAAGGACACATTCCAAATATCATAAAATAGTCACATCAAACCACATGTGCATCACCCAACGGTGAAATATCATCAACTGTAACATCAATAACCGAAGAACAACAATTCCTACCTAGCGTGACTTGGGTTTCCCCCGTACCTAGGTTAGCTACTCCTAAGAATGAGCTCATTACCAAGGCCTGAAATGTCTTAACCCTTGTCTACCAATCCCAAATAACAAGAACTCAGAGAAAGAGAAGAATGACCTCCTCTAATAACACTTTGTAACTTCCCCTACCCGGAAGCCACTAAACCGGTGGTCTGATCCGGGTGGATACAAAACCTTAAGCGCGCCTCCTCATACGGAAAAGGCTTCCGAGTAGCAGTGGGGTCTATGTAGTCATGTGGGGAGACTATACCCCCATTATATCAGATTATGCCATAATAGAAACAACCAATAGAGGAAAAAACAATCAATAAACAAGAAGTATGTACAACTACCATTTACAACAATAAATATTCCATGTCATAATATAACTGAAAAAGTAAACAAAAGCCCAAAATAAAGACAATGGACAAAATCCCCAAAATGGTTCTGACTCCAAGTTTGGATCCTCCACAAAGTGCTACCCATGTCCACTCAGCTATCTAGTAAGGAACCTTGCCCTTATCCTGACCTCCAAACATGAAGTCTGCTCGGGTACCCAACAGCGGCCTGAGTAGGGTGTGGGTACAACTTAGTAGGCCACCACCAACAGTGTCTACAAAATATCCAGAATTAACAGGTACTGCATGAAAAAGTATAATTAATGATAAATTCCAAGTAATTATTTAAGGTGCCTTTAACCAATTCAGATCCAAATCCATTACTACTTCCAATACCATTCATTTCACACCAATTATCATCATTTACCATTTCATCACATTTCCATTAGTTAATAACATACATTATGTTACATGGGTCTAAGGCCAACAATCACATGAAAGAGGGTAAACACATCGTTATCCTATCTCATTAGGACTAACTCCCTCATAGAAACCATATCCTCCCCTCGAAGCCTCAGTCTGGGTGGATGCAACCATTAGGAGAATAGACCCTCAGTCCCTTTTCCTAACCCGTGCATTTAGGGTGGAGTTTATAGCCTCAGTCTTCACTCGACCCGTGGGCGTAGATCCTCATGTCATACACCACTCTACGAAGCCATGTGCACATGATTATTTATAAGTAACCATCAACCATCCAAACCGTTGCCCTTTGACAAACAATATTCACAACAACCCACATGGGAATTCACATTATGCCTTAACCCATTAACATATAACCATTTCACATCATTTATACATTAACCCAATTCCCAAGTTTTATGCCTATCTCACTATGAATTTAATAATAAACCCATAATCTATCCCATTATGGTCTTTAAATAGTTTACACATTAACCCATTTAACCCTTTCATCATTCTGTGAATCAACCATTCATACATTTCAATTAACCCTTTGGTTATTACCAACTCTAGGTGCATCACCAAACTTCTATTCCAAGTTCAACCAATCATGCCAACATGTTTATCAAGGGTTCTACAATTCACTACCACAAGTCACATGTGTAATGTCAATCACTAAACCCAGGAAAAGCCGACACATCCCATGGATGGCCCAATTAGTTCAAGTCAATCCCAACACATCCCATGGGAATCGTGAGGGTTTCCATTTTAAATTTTAAACATCATTAAAACCAATCATTCCAAGGTTATTCAAAACCTAACCAAGGGAAACAAGAAAACAAGTAACCATGCACAAAAACCCTAAATAACCATGGGATATAACTTATAGACCACCTACCTCGAAACCGCAGTTGAACGCACTCTCTATCAAGTCCTTAGTCCTAGATACATCCAACATTTAGTGCTTCAACCTACAACTCACCCAAAAGATATGGTTTTTTAGTTTCGGAACAAGAGGGAGAGAAGATACAAACCATAAATCAAGAAAAGAACCATGGATGGGAGTAGTCTTCCCCGAGTCTTCAATCCACAACCAACGACACCAAAAATGCCTTAGAATCGAAGGAGTTTGATCTATTGAAGTCATTGGGAGGTTTGGTTTGTGCCTAAGTTGATGAGAGGAGGAAGAGAGGAAAAATCCCAAGTGGGGTTCTTAAAGCCCGGAGTGGCAATTTTGTAAATTTTCCAACTTTATGTGGTCGTACGGTTTAGCCGCACGATTTGTAAAACTGTAAGAAAACCATGTGCACGCCACTACCTAGAGGAGGGAGAGTCGCATGATTTAACCGCATGGTTTGGCAAACTGTGCGCTCGCTTTTGTCCAGAGGATGGAGGGTCACACGACTTAGTCTGGGAAGGCCACACGGTTTGGCTGACCTTGCGCAGGTCGTGCACCTTGGTCTGATTTGCCCAGACTTCCCTTCGTCCGTGACCTGAGCCCCCAGAACACCCCCATGGCCTCTCACACTTCCAAGAAACATTTTAAATCCTTAGAAGCAAAGGGTTCAACCCAAAACACAAAAAAATATACCTTTCCAAAAATCAGGATCTTACACACCATGATTTATTTTATGAGGTTTCATTATTGAATAAATAATATATTTTATTAAATTCATGAAATATATTAATTTTCAAGACACTTATCAACTAATTATGTACGTATACTTCAATTAATAAAATACCAATGTCGCAAGGGTTCTTTTTTTTTTTTAATTTTAGTGTCAATAAAACTCATATGTTATTATGAACATTTTTTATGTTTATAAGTTCTATATAAAACCAATTTGAAATGTTATTTAACGAATTATTTTTAATATATTGTATGTAATTGGATAATTCAAATTATTTCACCTAATGGTTTTGAATGGAAATTTACTCAATTGTTAGGGATTAATCTTCTAAAATTGGCTTCTTGTGGGCATATTTCATATTATACCCCTATCATATTTTATTGGATGTATCTATTAAAAAAATATATTTTTTATCGAATAATATTTTCTTATCGATATTTATGGATTCATATTATTTAATTTCGTTCATGTACATTATGAATCAAAAGATACAATAGTAGTAATTGTTTCATGTAACAATCTCAATGTTTACCAATATTTTTTTTGATTAACATTAGGTTGATGAAGATATATGATATGTCTCCCCAAATTATTAATTAATTTATTATAAAATAGTTATTTTCAGTTATTAAATTTATTCCTTTCAGTTTCCTCTTTTTATATACTCATGAGAAAAAAAGTAATATTTTTATGGAAATCCTACTTAATTTCTATCTTCGATGAATACTATTTTCCATCCATATCCATATCCAACTTAATTAATTTAATGATCGTTTCTTAAAATCCCCATTGATATCATGAATTTTGTTTCCCATTATTCACATTCAATAATTCTTTTTAAAAGTAATATTATTTTCATTTACTGGATGAGTAACTTTTGTATTCTTTACGAAAAATATGAATAAAATATTTATTATTATATAAAATAAATAAATGGTTTTAGAACTATAATTAAAGATATTTTAACTCATGAATCCTTTAATTGATTCAAGGGATGTTATCAATTAAATTTATTTCTTTAATTTTTACTTTTTTATTTTAAATTTGTTATATCAAAATTAAAATGGTATTTTACACAAGAAATCTACCATAGAACTTGTAAATGCATTTTCATCTAAAATAAAATTATTTGTTGTTTTATATGATTTAATTGGAACACAATTCAATGATACTGTAATTATTCATTGTATTTGTTCTTTATGATAATTATGATTAAATGTTATTGAAACAAAATTTATTTTCCATAGGAAAAGATATATATAAATGATGAATATTTTCATGATCTTATAGAATAAATATGAATGGATTTAAAATATGTGAAATGTGGATACATTATAGATGTACAATGAATTGGGTAAAGATTAATGTTTTCTGTTTTCATGTTATACAAGGGAGGATATCCCAAACCCAAAATATTGTACTGTTGAGGTCATCCTAATCCCAAAATAGGGTACACAAGAAGAAATCTCAAGTCCAAAACTAGTACATTGGTGGTTATCCAAAGACTAACATTTATTCAATGTATTGGTGGGTTACCTTGAAATAGTATTTCTATGATTATGACTATCCAACACATCCTTACATAATCTTATGACATGTTGTTATTGCATATATTTTTTTTCATAGTATATAATTTTTGAATATCTAAGGATTGATTTTTTATGAATTGAAAAATAATTATTCCATGATTTGAGTTTATGATATATAAATTTTTGGGAATTATTTTCTAATGAAAACCTCACCCTCTAAAACATGTATTCTTATCATATGTTCACTTTTGATCATTTAATAATATCTCACATGATTCCTCTTAATATAATTATAAGATCACCTTTTATTATGATTTATTTTCATAAATACATGATGTATATTTGTAGGTGAGATGGTTTTAAGAAGGGTTATTTTTATTAATAACATAATGGGAGATTATTTTGAACTTTTATAAACAATTTTTTATATATCAAATATTCAAAAAATATTAAACTATTACATTTTCTAATAGATGGTAGTGATAAATACATATAATAATATTTAATATTTATTAATATACTATAGGGTCACTACTAATATATCAAATATATTAGTTTATAATAAAATATATAATGATCTCTTGAAAAAATAATAAAAATTATTTTTACAAAAAATATTTTTAAATAATCTCATGCATTCAATAGATGTAGATGGTTCGAAGGGGGAAAGTGAAAAATCAACAAGGACATAAGAATATATTTATTCAATAATTTTAATTCATATATATATATTTAATGAAATATTTTTTAATATAATCCTTATATAAAAATTTATATAGATATAACACAACAATGTTATATATAATACATGGAAATATTTAGTGTTATATATTAATGGTATATTGCGGTATTTTAGGATTAGTCATGATTTTGTTTAAATTTCTTATAAACTACAATCTTAATGGAATATACTTATTTAATTAATAAATCCATAGAATAGTGGAAACATTTTAGAATGTAATAAAATTACTAAATTAATTATATTCTAATAAATGTAATAGATTATAAATAATTTGGATATAAAATCTAAGAACAAATGTTAAAGTAAAATATATTTTATGTTAATAATTTTTTATATTCAATGATTATATATTAGATTTATCAATCAAAAAATGGTATGAATATTAAAATATTTGAATTATATTTTAGATTGGGATCCATAGAAAAAAATATTCATTTTATTTGGATTCATTGGTCTAAGAAATTTAATAAAGGATATAAAACTTTTGTTGAAAAATAATTAAAAAAATTAATTATTGAAAAATGATGCAAATAACATATGGTGTTTTTTAAATATAATATGGATATTTTATTTTAAAAAAAATTAATGTATTGTAAAAATTTTAAAGGATAATTTAAAATTATAGTTAAAATAAAAAACGAATTATCATATCCTTATACACAAAATTTTTAGAAATATCAATGTTAAAAAATATTCACAATTGCTAAAAAATTAATAGGAAAACCATCTATTTATATATGAATAAAAATCATACCTAATTTATATATTAAAAATAAAATTGGTTTTGGGGATTTTATTGATGGTTGGGATAAACATGTAATGATGGTTTTAACTACAATGGTTTGGTCTATAATTATTTAGAGGATCCATGTAGCATGATAGCTAGCGAGTAATTAACAGTAATATGTCCCTTGAGATTGATTTTTTTGTAAATTAATCAATTACGTTATATGGGAAGGATAGAATAATGTTCCATAGTAGTGTTGAACCAAGTGAGGGAATGAACAGTGTATCAATCTGGATGTATCAATAGGATCTTGTTAGTATTTGGATTTTGATTCCATATTCATTGGAATTGTGGTTGTTG
This sequence comes from Viscum album, assembly GCA_963277665.1. Classification (NCBI taxonomy): domain Eukaryota; kingdom Viridiplantae; phylum Streptophyta; class Magnoliopsida; order Santalales; family Viscaceae; genus Viscum; species Viscum album. The sequence continues at coordinate 856,050,023 of OY728157.1, read as the reverse complement.
ATAAATTCAAAAGGGAAGTTGTATAGTGTTTCTCACAATATTAAATATTTGGATTTAGGAATTATTCTATGTGCAATTTTATATAATCATCAAGAGTTATTCACATGGAGATCCATAACTAGTGGGCTTTTAGGTATCATGGAGATTTTTGGAATTAAGTAGACTAGAATTTTTAAGTGAAAAATACATAGGCTTTGGTACTGTATAATGATAGCCATAGTGAGTCATTATGTTTGATTACTAAAAATCACTCATATTGGGATTTTCTCTAGTCAGATGGATGGGTGCGGGGACCAGATTATTAAAATATAATATCTTTTGGGATTGTGTGACATTATTTGTAATAAATATATGTTATAGCACACCTAATTGTTTTAATTAATTTCTATTTTAGTAAAGAAGTTATTCAATATCAGGATTCACATAAAATAAAAAACAAAAATAATGAAATGAAACATTAATATAAAATTCATAAATATGACCTTTATAATATTGATGTTAAATTATAATTTATAATTCATAGTAACTAAAATATTAAAACTAAGGAAAAAGGAGATGTGAGGGCATCAAGTAGTAAGAGTCTTCTTTATTAGGCTCGCCTATTAGGGAACAAAAAATAGGTGGTGTCACTATGGTTATATTTATAAAAAGAAAAAGGAAAACTACTATAAATATGATATGAGTGAATAATATGATAGAGAAATTAAATCATGAGGAATTTTCCACATGATCCTTCCAAATTAAACCACCACCCAAGACTACTACTAGATCATATGTTATCCTTATACCACACATCGAGATCTTAAGGGGTTATGATAGTTTAAAATAACATGATATAAACAATAAATTATTAATGTATTAGAGATATTATATTCAAATGTATTTTATTAATATAAAAAATATCATTTTTTAGACAAATAAAGTATATTTTTAATATAAATGTTTTGATAAAACTCAATTAATAATGAAAAATAACTAATAATGTCATTTTTCTATTGAAATTTTTTTCATAAAAATTAATTATAGTTGTGATTTTTGTAATATAACTCATATAATATTGTTTAATGTATGTTTGATATGAATAAAAAATTAATAGTAATATAATTATTTGGAAATTAGAAAAATAACAATTAATTTTTAATAATTCTATTTACTTATAAAAAATGATTTCAAATGTATTTAATTTTCTATTTAAATGTTATGTTCTTAAATTATATAAATTTAATAATTTTTTTTTGGAATTATATTTTCATTATTAGTATTGGACATATCTTTGGGTTTGGTCAAAAAACAATTATTTTCTTGGTAGTATTTAAAATACAATTTGTATAAATATTCTAGAGTTTATTACATTATCATGATCTAATATTGACTTAAAAAATGGAAATAATATTTTTAATACAATGAATTTATTTTATAAATTAAATTATTAATAAAAAATACTATTTTGAGTTTGTAAACCAAATGATAAATATTTTTAATGTAATATAATCTTTTATTGTAATAAAAAACTATTTTTCATTTTTTGGACATAATTGTAATTTAACAGGGTTTAATTAAATTTTTTCTTGTATCAAAATATATATAATAATTATATGGTTAATAATAATCAAAATAATGCTTTTTAAGTCAAAATTATGGATAAATATTTCTTAAACACTATTTTTAACATTATAATAAACATTTTCTAAAATTTTTTTTAATGATTTATTTGTGAAAAAATCTATATCATCTTTTGAAACCCTTATAATTTTTATTTTAAAAGCGAAATTAATATTATTAACTATTTGGACCATGATATTTAATAGAGACCATTATATGTTATGAATTTAATGTATAAAACATGGGGAAAATAATATAGAATAAAAAAGGTTATTGGTGAAAAAAAATTGAGGAAAATAATTGAAAACAAGTTTTAAAGACTATTACTAAAGAACTATCATCCCTCTCACTATATTATTTTCCATCATTAGGCCCACCTGATCTTTGAATAGTGATTTTTCAATTTATAATATTATAAAAATGCATCTCTTAACTCTTATAAATGGATCCATCACCACCCCAATTCTCTTCACACATGAAGCCTCTTATATTTTACGAAACACTAGAGGAATTACTCAAAAACACACCTTCAAACATACTAGTGGTTTTGGTATTCTAAAAATACAACCAGTTAAACCCCTATCTAATTTGTAGTGGACATCTTCTATGATGTAAGGTAAAATTATCAACTACCCGTTTTGAATACTATTCCTTTCTTTCTTATTCTACATATTCCATAACTAATCTTGACATAATGATATTATTATATTGATAAATGTTTCTAACATCTTATAAACCATTCAAAAAATAAAAAAAAATTAACTTCTTGTATAAGAGTATTTTTTTATAGCTTAGGCGACATGATCCAATTTTCATAATAAATTATTAAGGATAAATAAAATATGATATATAATGAATAAAAATATTATTTCGAAAATAATTTCTTTTCTTTAAAATATAATATAATATACACATTTTTTATATTTATTGAATATGAGAACATTGGCTATGAGTATGTGTTGACTATAGCTTTCATGAAGAAATATATTTCCATTTTCACCGGGACATTAATACATTATATATAACTAATGATTATTTATAAAAAACATCAAAAATATGTAATACCATTATAAATATTTAATTAATAAATTTTCAAAATTAATCACTATCTTAACCCGGCCCACTCATCGATTATAGTACTTTTTTGTCTATGTCAGTTTAGCAACCGATATAGACATTGTAATTATTTTTTATCTAGTAAAATTGATGTAAAATAAACAATTGTTCTATTAGAAATTAATTATAACAATTTATATCTATGTTTATAGGAATGTAATTTTAATATTTAAATTATATTTATTGTACAACCATTTTTATTTAAAAATTACTTCAGCAGGCTCGTCACTGACTAATACATAATGACTAATGAATAAAATACTAATGAAATTAACTTATCAAATTATAATTTATTTAAAAAAGTATTCCATTATATATAAATATATTCGAATGAAGAAAATTTATACTTTAATGATGGTTCAATTTTTCCATTATAAATCATATACAGTGAAAAAAATTAAAACTAATATCATCTGATGATGAAAAAAATAGTTTACTAATATATTTTTTATAAATCACTATAAATGAATATTTATGATTTTATGGGAATGAATAATTTACGAATATGGTTCATTAATAATTTTTTGTTATGTATACACATGGTAAGAGAATTTATGACTATGTAGGAATAAAAGTGAAGGATTTTTCTTAAAAGAATTTTTTTTTATTGAGTTATAATTTTAATTTTTCAATATCATTCTTATGTGTTTGGAATATTTATCTATATGATTTTATTATGATGAATTTAATTTTTATTTATATTAATTTAAATTTCTATCACATATACATCTATTCATATATTACTTAGTTCTTGAATTATGATCCCTAAAATGTATTTTCTCAACTCACATTATTTATTTGGAGAATACAACATATTCAATAATTTTTTCTTTTTCAATACTGTATAAAATATGATAGTGATTTCACATATCATAATTTTTATTTAATTAAAATTATTCAAAAAACCATCACATGTTCTATTTTAAATGGGATTTTTTCCAATTAATATGATATCCATAATGGGTTTTTCAAAATCGAGACATATTTTATTAAATTATTAACTCTCATCAAGATAAACTTTCTTACAAGATTCAATTCGTCTAAAATAAAACTTTATTATTATTTAATTTATCTTATTACTTTGGGTTAAGTTATTTTTTAATTAAATACTTTTTCTAAGATGTATTTCATTGTATAAATTTTTTTATTATTAATAATAATTTACTTCTTATACTATAAATCTCATAGCCATACATATCCATGTTTTAAATTCCTACTAATTTAATATTATAAATTTTAAAACAAAATAATGTTTTATCTCTAGTGATATACTAATTTGTGTATTCCAATTTTTAAAATGAATATTTATATTCACAATATGAAAATGTGTATTTCACAAAAAAAAAAATTAAATAGGTTTTATATTCCTAATTCTATATTTTACCTTGAAATGCACATTTAAATTATATAAACCTTATGGATATTTGATGACTTTATTATTGAAAATTATTTCAAAAATATAATCCAATAAAAGGTTTCACTCCACATTTTTTTTCAAATTCCTTTTGAATGTTACTTGTAACATAACATTTTACGATAATATAAAAGACCCAATTTTAAAAATATTTTATGATTTCAATTGTACTTTCTTTGAAATATCAAAATGTAATATCTCCTTGGAATTTTTTTCCTTATATTACATTTAAATCCAATTTGGAATCCCTTTTAGGTGACATAATTAATTTCTTCATTATCAAATATTAATCTAGAAGAAATTTTTATTGAATCCATTTTAAAAATGTTAGGAGACCCCTTTTATTTCCCATGGTTCATTATAATATGATGAATGATTCATTTCTACTATAATAAATGAGAATGGATAATTAATGGGTGTGGTATTATATACCCTTTCAATTAATTGCTAATTATTTAGATATGATGATATATATATACATTATAACAATTATATTGACATGTTAATCATGTCTGAGAGTTTTGAATCACAATGGAGATATAAAAATGAGTACAATTTTTATAATATGTCAATAATGGTTTTGAGTAATTACTCATGAATCTAACCTTCCATGTCATCAGGTTTTTTCAAATAATTTTTTTATATTTCAATATTATGGTACAATTCCATTCCATATTACTTTTATTATTCTTTATGGATCATTTTTACTATCTCAAGATTACATAGTCTTATTTGTGTTATATGTTTGTCTAGTTCAGATAACATGTCTTTCTATTATTAATTATCGAGAAATACTATAATTCTATGTTATCTTATATAAAATATTTATATATTTCTCAGGATTTAACATATATTATGATCTAACTGTTGATGAGATGTTGATAATATTTGTATTATAGAGTTTTTGAATTAACCTATTTATTATTATCTACCCTGGTTTTAATATGATTATGTGATTTTAAAATTCAATATTTGATTTCAGTGTGTCTCATTTACATATAAATGTTTAAAAATTTTGTAAAATAGGTTTTTTATACAGTTTATTATCAAATTAAATAATCATTATATTCTGGGTATTTTATATATATTATGAAATGTATTTTTTTTTCATTCGGAAATGACCTAAAATAATGATTCTTATAGTCTAGACCATATAACATTATTTCAATGCATATATATATATATGTGTTTTGAAATTTTGATTTTGAATCTCCATGCTTGTTTGTGGTAATTTTTCTTTTTCCATCTAGATGAACTATTCTATTCATTAATATAATCATAGAAAACATCTATTGATAATAGATATATGGTCGGTACATGATCTAGTTGGGGTTTTTATAGACCCATCACAGATTGGGAATCCTTTTTCAGATCATAGTTGGTCGATGTGAATTATTTGGAAGGGAAGTGGAAGCTGAAGGGGGGTGGATGATCGGCCACAGCACCCAATACCGCGGAAACCCTTTGTACCCTTCTCAAACCCTAGCTACCTCCCTGATTTCCCGAAGATTTCTCTTAGCCCGAAGGTTCCTGACCTGCATCAGGGAGAGCCGCAATTACCGATTTCATTGTCGGAATTTCATGAAGCTTCAAGTCACCTGGACCTCACACTGGTGGCTCGGTTCAATCAGCGAAGGCCCTCTGTTGACGATTTTGATCGTTTCATTTTTGGTAAGTGGGATTTGCAGGACAGGGCTGTTGTTGGTCTTCTCGATAATCGTCATCTCATGATTCGGTTCTCCTCAGAAGTTGATCTGATCCGAGCATGGTCCAGCGCCCCACGTAGGTGCAACGGCTGTCGATTCTTCCTTCTTCGCTGGTCATTCGAGTTATGCATGAATCGTGATCCATCGACTGTTGCGACTTGGGTTAGTCTCCCTCAGCTTCCACTTACCTTCCAAAATCCAGCGTTTTTGTGCATGATTGGTAATATGGTAGGAAGATACTTATGTTCCGATGTTCGGACGTCCACTATCAGTAATCCTGTCAATCCACGCATATGCGTGGAGGTTGATGTTGCAAGGCCACCAGTTAACTGGATATGGCTTGCGGTAGGGGAAGAATTTAGATGGAGACAGTCTGTGGTATTCGAGTCTTGGGTTGAATACTGCAATTCTTGCTGCCGTTTGGGGCATGCGTCCTTGCGGTGTCATGGTGAGGCTATAATTCGAGGAAGTGTCAAGTCGAGGGAAAGAGTTGGAAAGTCTCAAGGGCCGAGGTTGCTTCCTGCTGAGGGTGTGCCTTCTGGAGCTGCTGGTGGTATGGAGGACCGGAATGCTGTGCCTTTGAAGAAGGCAGAGGCATCTGCAAATCCTGCTGTGTCTGCTGTTTTCAGAAGGATGCGCCAAGATCTGATGTTGGACAAGGTGGCTTTGTCAGTCAATGCAGGGAACTCTGTTAATAGGGAGAAATTGGTTTGCTCAGCGACTGAAGATGCAGTCCTGCAGGACTTGCAGTGTGATCTGGGTGCAATGGTATCCGATGGGATGAATGTGAACTTGTGCAAGGGAGCTGGTAAGGTGGATGGAAGTGGGTCGGATGCTGCTGTCCGTCGGAGTGGTTCCTTGGGGGTGTTAGATGATGCGAATGGGGAGCAAGGGATAACTGTGAAGGATGGGGGTGTGAACATCACAAATGGTGCTGGTGGCTATCTCCAGTACATGGTGCAACAGAATTCGGAGGACGGATGTCCAGTGGTTGAAAGGAAGATTGGGCCTTCGATGCAGAAGGGTGGCAGTGAAGCTGAAGACCTGCAACAGGGGGCTTTGATCTGTTATGAGCCGGCGGAACAGCCGAGGTGTCTCGCTCAGAAGGGTTGTGGCGAAGAGGACCTTTTTCAGAATGCGGTCATCAATGGGAAGTGGGGGGGATTGTTGTGAGAGTGAAGAGGAGCATGGTGGCATGATCAAGCCCTATTTCAGTGAGGTGGTTCAAGGTAGGAGGATGAAGATAAGGGATCCTCAGGAGGCTGTGACCGCTCCTCCGCGTCGCAGGCCAAGAAAGGATTACTCATACCTGCCAAAGCCGGTGAACACTAGGTCTTCCGGTGGCAATACTGAGCTTTTAGCCTTGGAACGGATGAATCTGCGGAGGAAATACGCTAAGATCCTGAAGCATCATGACAGCTCTGAATGGGAGACGGCGACTGTGGATGAAGTTGGATATCAGGGGTGTGAGGATGGGGATGTTTTTGATGTCATGTAATCTTCTATTTATCTGTGATGCTTGCTACTTTCTTTTTCTTTTTTTTCTAATAAACGGTCAAGGGATTATACCTTGGCTGAGCCTACCCTGGTTATATTATTATTTTGGAATATAAGTCTTGGGGTCACTCATTATATTATTAATCCATATTTTCTTCTTCAATAGCCTATATAATGTGTTTTTTTGAATTCCCAGGGTTGGAGAGTATGTGATATATTATAAAGAATTTATTTTTTTTAAATATATTGCATTTTAACATTGTGATTGGTTATATAATTGTTTTTAGAAATGAAGCATGTTTTTAAAAAATTTGATGGTTTCAGTTATGTTTATAAAAATTAATTTTCAAATATTACCATTATTCATGAAATTTTTTTAAATAATTTTATGTATTGTTTCAAATTTTTGGTGAAATATAAATGATTATAATAATATGAGAACTCAATTTATCATCAACGTGGAAGTGATCTATCCCCAGGGAAGAACTATTACCCACAAATACTTTCCAAAAAAGTTTAATTTATGAACTATGTGGCATAATTAGTGCTAGGACACTACTTGGGGGTGAACTCTTACTCCATAGGCCAGTCTTTCTAGTGTCTTGTTCACACTTAGTAGCCTATAGATCATCATACTTTTATGATGATCCAAAAAAACCCTTGATTCAATGTTACATTATGGTAGAGTATTACATAAATACAATCATTGAAATATATGTTTGAATATTTATGAATATTATTTTAATGAAATGTTTTTGGTATGATTTACAAAATATAAGTTTTATTTTCCAGGATTCATATTAAACATTGAAAACTTTTATCTCAGGAATTTTCATGATTTTCCTAATCATAATTATTTTTAATTTTATTTTTTACTTATTAATATTTTTGTGTTATCCAACTATTCTTGTTTTCCTCACATCATATATTCACCCATAGGTATATGAACCCTTGTAGTCACACCCTTGTGTGGAAGCATGTTTTATTATTAGAGATTAATGGGATTCAATTGGTTAATACACATCATAGGGAAATGGGGATCTTCTATTCATGTACACTATATTAGTGTTGTGTTATATGAATACATGTTTTTATTAGATTTTCTCTTTCCCATTTTAGAATTATGTTGGAATAGCAACCTTATTTATAAATGTTGTATTGTTTTATGTTCTTTTAGAAATTTTTAAATAAATATAGTTCATTTTACCTATTAAAATCTTGGAATACCTTAGGGATCATGGATTACATTAAATAATTATGATAAATATTTTTCTTTTTATATAGATTTGTAATTTGGGTTGGATCCAAAAAAAATTACAGTCATAAGATGTATGTTGAGAGAATTTCCCTAGCCATATATTATAACGATTTGACCTAGGTCAGCATGGATGTTCGGATAATGATCATTTTTAGATTTAGATTATGATTTTTAATAAAAATTTTCTTTTTTCTATGTCTCTATTTTATTCTAGTTGAAAACTATTTTTTTATTTGAAACTAAATCATGGGTCTCATGTTCATATGTCTCTTTGATTCATGCTGTGTTGTACCATTCATCTATAAAAAATTCCAATGGATTCGAATGATGTTTATGCTCATGAAATTTGGTAGGTAAATAACACATTTTTTCAGAATCCGATTGAAACATTTCTTCACAAAGTCCAATATATTGAACATCTAATGGAATCTACCCCCATTTAGACGATATATTCATATCCTCTAAGGGGTGATTATAGTAATAAATCCCAGTAATTTTCACATTAGATACTTCAAAAATTTTAAATGATGAAAAATTATCAGTAGGTGGATGATTGGTTATGAAACATTGAATGGATTTATAAATTCTTAGACACACTTAATTCTGTCTAGGTGAAGTATTATACCTATATTTTGGATGTCCTGAGTAGAAATTGGTGGGACTCAATTATTAAAGAGAACAATTACAGAGGTTTTATTTGGAAATACCAATAGAAAAATATCATCATGAAGTTATAAAAATATTTTCTGATCTTAGTTAAATATATTTTATTAGACAACATTGAACAAGGGTTTCCAAATTTGATATAATATAATAATATTTTTTCTAATCATGATCTATTTTATAATAATATAGTGTCTAATGAAAATATTACAGATTTATGGTTTAATTGAGGTATTTTTACCTAATATTAAATATCATGTATTCAATACTAGGATGTCTATCAATTCTTAAGTAGTTGATATAGTTTTTTTTTGAAAATATTGACATTGCGTGTATGTCATGGACGGTTAATGTTCCTTATACATGTGGTAGTAGATTAAATATATAATATAATATAAAGAGGATGTGGTGTAATTTTTTATGTAGAAAAATTCAATGGTCCTTCATATAATACTTTCTATACATCATCGTTTGTTTTTAGTATCCATACATGATAATAGTTCAATAATGATAAGTAGTCAAAGTGCTTTTATTATATAACTATAAATATCTATAACACTAATTTATATTAATGTCACCTAAAGATGTCTAGTAAGAAAAAACTATTAACCTAAATCTAGAATTTGATAATCTAATCTTATAGGTTTCATGTTGTAGTCATATGTTTTAAAAAAATGGGGTTCGAGCCACATGTCAAAAAAATAAAGCAGTTACAATTAGTGGTGAATTTTGCAAAGGATGTTGATGTTGGTATTAAAAATTTGATAGGTACCATTTCTATTTAATCAAAAATAATTTTTTGATATATTCTCTTGTCACTCTTTCATATAGACACATATTTATGAATTTTTTTAAAACATACAACTAAAATCATTTCATTTGTTATATAATTGATGACTCCAATAAGGATGAAGTACCAAGGTTTCTAATGAACATAATTCACTTTCAGTGTGTTTGATGTTATCTCTTTTTAGATTTTTTGGTTCTCAACCATGATTTGTTAGCTATTACTATTGATATGTATACGATTATATCTAAAAAATCTCAATTTTTTTTCCATTTGGGTTATCATTCTGTACTTATGATGGGTACTCCAATATGTTTTTCAGAGATTAGTGTATGTGGTCCAGTCAAGAAGGACCTCCTATTCCCGAGAATGGCATACTCATTTTATTATCTATAATCTAACTGGGTCAATAATCATTTAGTGGTAATCTACCATTATCCATAAATGAATATTATATTCTAACTCTAAATGAGTATTCATGTTTTTTAGAGAGGGAAGATTTATTCATTTTTGATGAGGTGTCAAGAACATATCTCAAACAAATGACATCATAAATCATTGTTGTAGATGAGTTAAACAAGAGGAAATATTAGTTATAATTTTTTTATCAAATTTATTTTTATTATTGTGTGTGTTACACTGTTAATCACTCATTATCTATCACATGAAATATAATAGAACTCTATATATATAAATTTTTTATTGGAAGCTTAATGGATTATAGGTTATGAAATAATATCATTTTACCTCTATTGATGATTTTTCTGATAAACTAAAATGATAAAAGTGGGGGTTTTATTGATATTTTGGCTTGGATACCACCATCTTAGAATCAAGTGGTAGATATATGGAATAAAATTATCATGATATGTTATGTACATTTTTAATACCTCATGGTGTTTTTTCTATCTAATTCTCATAATATCTTTATGTAACTAATGGACCATATTTTCCACCATTATGTTGATACATTTTTCATAATTTTTATGGAAATAGTTTTTATGCACTAAAAGAATGGTGATGATCACATGATCCACATACTCAATATTTAGAGAATTTTAATGGATCATCAAATATATATATAATTATTGAAATTTTAATTTGGGATTTGATAAGTTATGTTCATGGAAAACATGATCCAAGAAAATGATATCTTAGATAATCATTAATATTTGATGATTTTCATGTCATGGTAAGAACCACAAAGTGACATTGAGATTCCTCGATTCATCTGGTTGGATGGATATTTTTGAACATTTATAAAATGTTTATTGAAACTTTTTACAACATTGATTACTCTCACCCATACTATGGTGAAGATATTATGGGATTAAATGTATTAAAATACTTTAATGAATTAATTTATTTTTTGAACTCAATATAGATTTTAAATCTACAAAAATTAGGACAAGTAGGGTTGTTGTATTGCAGTTCTTTAGGTTCATGTTTTGACTACATTTTTAGGATTGGAGAAAATGTTGTAGATTATGGATGATGTCACCATTTTAGTTATGAGATTAATTATCATTTGATTTATTTGAAATCATATATATTTTTAAATCCTATAAAATAAGACAAAATTTTCATTATGTGAAAAATATTACAATTATAGTAATCACAATAGTTTTGGGTAAATCATTTCCCAAAAAAAATTGATTAACAGTTTGCGACGATGGGTGGAATTCCTTAAGTAATTCGACAACGACATTGTGTATTATTTATGAAAGGGTAACATGGTTTTTGATGATTATAGATGGAATTGTATTACATAGCCAATAAAATATGTTAATGATGATTTGATATATATTGGACCCTTTTCTTATATTACCTTTATCTTAAGGGAAGAAGGCTATAAAAATGTTCTGGAATGAATTCATATTGTTTCATCCCTCCTTGAGATAATTCTCCAGATTATGTTTCAAGATAGATGATACCAAAATGAAAAATATTATTTATATTGTAATGATACCATCATTTAGTGTTATATCTACATTAAATCTATTTATTTCCTAAAAGACATGTATGTTATTCAATCATATATTAGGAAGGACACATTTTGATATTTTAAAAATCATTTATGGATTGTACAACATAGAACAACAATGATTTTTATGATATGAAGATTCAATTCTAGTTTTGTGGTACAAAATGGGTCATAAAAAACGCTATATTTTTATTCTACACAACACGAAACATAATGTTTTTTATTAATACCCATTTAGAATGATTCAGAATATTCTTGCATCAAAATTGAAATTTAAGGATATATTAATGGATATCTTTCTTTTATTTCCTCATACTCTCAAGAGAAATAACTATATTATAGTGTTTCATTAACATTTGACCATGTTTTCTATTTTTATGACAATTCATGACCCCGCTAAAGTGTAATACTTTGGGATAATGTATGCACAACATATTTTATAGTTTAATTGGACTTAAATGGGAATTGTCTTAGACCACCACCTTTGATTTACCTATTGGTTTAGAAGGGACTAATGTATGTTTTTTTACTTTGGTTAGGTTGAGAACCACATATCATTTACATATGTATGGGAAGATAGAATAATCTATTAATTTTTTTGATGATATGTCCACCCCATGTGTCTTGGACTTTTAAGGTTCTAGAGATTACCATTTCTGTATGGTTTAATAATCAAATAATAATTTCTACTATTAATAAATCAATATATAACCATTTCATGTTTTATATATCCTACCCAGCAACTCACATATCTATATTTATGATATAGTCAAATCATAATTTATTAGAATGGTCTTGTTTGAAAAAAATGTCTAAGAGAATAATGATTCTTCATTGTTTGGTGACATCTCAATGTTGGTCTAAATTCTATGTGGATCTTCATTATAGTTCTCAATAGTATTTTATCATTTACTATCTGTAATAAAAAGTTAAACACATTTAATTGAATAATTTTAATGAAATTTTTGAAGCTGGTTTCATGATATATGGTGTTCTTTTAATTCATTGAATAAATTAGAAATGTGGCTTATCACATAGAATTATCAACATATTTGTCGTTGGTACACAATTTCAATCACGTGTCCCAACTAAAGGACCATAAAAACAACATATATTATGTATTCAATTTTTTGTACCTTGACATTCAAGAAATTCTATTATTGTTTGAACAAAAATTTGGAGTACTAGATTATAATTTAAAAGTTATTCATCGATGTTATCTACCATTAGGTCGAGAATAATATTATGATTGTATTAATAATATTAAGACATGAGATAAGGATTCTATAATGAGGGGGACATGGCCTCCTCTATTTGTGGATCATTACTTTTCAAAACTGATTTCTATGGATTGAAAAAATTTGGTGTAACTAAGTATGAAATATTATTGTTTCTTTCAATAAATATCTTATTTTTATATTAAACATTCTTTTTGGGTATTTTATCTGGTTTTCTATAACACCCCAACCTCGTATAGCCTAAAGCTAGTGCATTATTAATTTTCATTGGAATTTTTAAAAGGAAACAAATCATGAAAGACCATACAATTTAACTATCTTGGAAATCAAGATTTCATACATGATACACATAATACATTGGGGGAAAAAATAAAACATTCAAAAAAATAATTGAGATAAAATGCATCCATGAAAGCTTAATAATAGTTCTATTCTTTATAAATTAGGGAGAGGAGCATAATAAGGGTGATCTTGAATTCTCAGTAAGGGTAAGTACAACAGAAGTAATAATGAATCAGTATATATATAATTGTAAATAATTGAACACAATTTCCATTTGCGTAAACAGATAAGGCATAAGGCATAAATAATGTTATAAAATAAAACACATGACATAAATAAATAATTATGATAAAATACATCCATATTTTTTCGATGCAAAAATCTCATAGATAAATACTGATAAATATTAATAAGTGAAAAACCTTATTTAAGGATGTCATGTCTCTGGAACTTGAAATCATGTTACCATAAATACCTATCACAATAAACATTAAAATTAAGTGTAGAAACCCATATGGCAAACTTATTTGTCTCATGAGAACTTATCGATGCATCCAAGAGCTATATAATGTCCGGTCTCCACCCTTCATTGCCAGTCCAATGTATTTATCATATTGAATATCCAAAATAAATAATATTCCATATCAAAATATCTCTATGGAATAGGCAATATAGATATTTGATTAATCCCCATAATTTAAATACAATAATATCTGAAAAATAATTAGATTCATGATTTTTCAAGTCAAAAGGTATAATATCAACTGTATAAAAGGAAATAGGTGCATTACATTATAATATGCCTTAGAAAATTGAGACGAAATCCCTTACATTAAGTCTGATAATCTATGTAGGTGTCTCAAAATTCTATAAAATGGGTTTAAACATATTATATACTTATATTAGAATCTTAATAATATCATATATGATTATTTTATGACTATATCAAATGTTTGTTTAAAATTACAAGTTATTACAACATTCAGGATAATAATCATTTTGTTTATCGTATATGTTTGGGAATGTTATTCTTGATAATGTTAAATAGATCATGATTTAATTACTTTCATATTTTATAATGTGATTTATATATCATGTAATAAAAGAGTATTTGTTTTAAAAACCTATTTATGTCAATTTGACACTTTTAGTAACTTATTTTTGTTAAATTCCTAATAACTTTATTCCATCAAACCAAATGAATGAAATAAAATCTATCATTTCATATTCATCCCTAGAATTTTTGGATGGCTTAAAAGTTTTCAAATTACATTAATTTTAATATTACTTATATCATTTATTTGAGTCTTTCATTATGAATGAAAATATTGTACCATTATTGTCTCATAAATCCATTTAATTATTTAATGTCTAAATATTAAAATTAAAACACCATGATTTAGGAAATATATGTATCATTATAATGAATATTTATAGTCGAAAATATCACTTATAAAACTATAAATAATTTTTTTAGTAATAAGATACATGTCTATTTTATATTACCCTTTTCAACAACTTAAATATTATGAATGTTCATTATCACACCCAAGTGGTTCTATAGGGTTCAAAAATTGACCTAAGGATGATCATGGTCAAACATATATCATCTAATAGGAATAGGACATGTGTTAGAGTATTTTCATATTAATATAATATTACTTTTTTACCCTTATTTACCTATTTACCCTATAACCATCATAAATAATGATAATTACTAAAGTTACTATTCATAATATCAAAACATAAAAGGTACCTATTAAAAAATTTTGGAAAATTTGATTCAAAATATGGTATCAAAATTTTCAAATTTAGAAAAAATAATTGGAAGAAATAAATTTAAAATTAATTCTCATTGTCAAAACCAAATAGCGGTCTTTTAAAAAGTAAAATCTATCAAAATATTGACATGTGTTTATGTCCATGTCAATGGGAAATTTCATACAATTACAAAAATTGGATTAAAGTATAAAACAATCCAACCAAACATTAAAACCAATTGAAAATATAATCTAAATATATAAATAAATTAGGCGAAAAGGATGTTTTAAATTAAAATGTAGTATTTTTTACTATTCATCAAAAAATGAAACTTTTCAGAAAAATAAAAAAAATTCACCATAAGTAAATTATAATATTCTGAATTTAAAAATTAAAAATATTTTAAAAAATAAAGATTATATAATTTCAAAATATGGTTAATTCAGTAAATAATTTCATTTTACAAGACTACATTGATAGGTCATTGTGTGGTTTAACTTGGGGTTCCGTACAACACATGAAATTGAATCATTTAAAAAGAAGCATATCGTGGAAGCATGATGTGATAAATTATTCGATACTTCAAATAATTTCATCTTCAAAATTTCTATAATATCATGACATAAAATGATTTTGGTGGTTATTCATCACAAGTTCTTCATGTTCCCATGTCACCTAATCCATTTTATGGTTTCTCCAATGAACTATTACCATACCAATTGTTAGATTTATCATCATGTGTTTTCTACTTTAATGAAATTTGATCGGATGTTCACAATAAGACAAATCTGGTTCCACAACTATTTCATCATAGGTGAGTATATGCATTGGGTCTAGTATGTATTTCCTTAACAATGATATGTGGAAGATATCATTAACCCTGGATTGAAATGACTACATTTCCAAATGGTAGGTTATAGATCCTATTAGTTTTGGAATTTCAAAAGGTCTGCTATACAAGGGAGTTAATTTACCCTTCTTACCAAATCATATGACAATCTTCCATTGTGATACCATCATGAAAACATGATATCCTACTTAAAATTACAAATCCTTTCTTCGGTCATCGACATAACTCTATTGCCAACTTTGAGATATTTTGATATGGGTTTGGATAATCATTACCTTATCCATTGATTCATTAATATATTTGGGACCTACATGTTTAATTTCACCAACATCATCACAAAAAGTTTATCTATGAAATATCTTTCTATAAAAGGAATCATATAGTTCTATTTGAATACTTGAATTTATGCTATTATTATAAGAAAATTCTACTTGATGTAAATACTTTTACCACATGTATTTAAAGTCAAGTGAGCATGATATCAACATGTATTTTAATCATTAACTATTCTGTCTTGATTTTCCATCAATTTGAGCATGGTATGCAGTGATCAAATAATGTTTAGTATCTCGTTCCTTCTGAAGACTATTCTAGAATCATGATATAAAATGGGGACCATGATAAAAAAAATTGATAGGGGTAAATCATGAAGTGTTACAATTTCATTAATATATAGTCTTGCAAAATGTTAAAGTGGAAAATATTCTCTTATAGTATAAAAATGCACTAACATGGCATAATAACCAATAATTACCCATATGGCATCATTCTTTCTAAGATTATTCAGTAGCCCCATGAAAAATCTCACCATTAAATCATCCAATTTACAAATAGTTCTACGAAGATGTTGAATGACCCCTCTAGGATTTTTTCTTCTAGCCTTCACATATTGATAAACCATATATTTCGACACTAATTCAGAAATATCCCTCTTCATGTTGTACCAAAAAAACATTCCTTCACATCTCTATATATCTTATTTCCATCAGTGTGTATAGAGAAATTGGAGCTATGAGTATCATAGTGTAATTCCCTTTTTAGATTAGGTATATCAAGAACACAAAGCCTCTATGGAAATTTTAAAAATACCATCTTCAAATATGATTTCATTAAATGTATTATATTCACATATTTAATATTAATTTGAATATCCTCATCATCATTCAGAGAACCATTTTTCTTTTCTAATAAGGATGGTTTTGCAACCTTTTGGAAAACTACTGAAGTTTCGACCCGTATGATAATTTCCAAATCTATCATTACTATACCCTTGAAGATAGTATCAATTTACACTTCTATCATTTTCCAAACTCTATGGTCCATTTTTCTCAAGGCATCCTCCACCTTATTTTCCTTCCCTAAGTGGTAGTGTATTGTGAAATCATAATCCTTGAGTAGCTCAAGCCATCTTTTATGCCTATTGTGGAGTTATTTATATGAGAAAATATATTTCAATCTATTTTGATTTTTATATATCTCACATTTTTTAATGTAGATATTGTGTCTCCAAATTTCCAAAGAAATGTTTACTACAGATACCTCAGGATCATGAGTTGGATAGTGTTGTTCATTGGTATTTAATTTCCTTCATGCATAATAAATAGCCATATCATTCTGCATAAGGGCACAACCATGTCCTTTCATTGTCCTGTCACTATAAATAACAAACCCATAATTCCCAGATGGTAACATAAAGATAATATAATTGACTAATATTATCTCTAATTCATCAAAACATTCTTCACACTCTTTTTTCCAAAGGAATTTATCCCAATTATATGTGATCTTGATTAATGGTTTATCCAATCAAGTGAAATTATGGATGAAACAGTGATAGTTACTTACTAAATGAATAAAACTATGTACCTCGGTTATAAATGTCAATGATATCCATTCAGTAATTTCCTTTATCTATGAAGGATCAAGAAAAATTCTATCATTAGAGACTATATAGCCAAGGAATAAAATATTCTGAATCCAGAATTCACACATGCTACATTTACCATATAATTATCCTCTCATGAGAGTCTCAAGAATGATTCTCAAGTGATACTAATGGTCTTCAAATATTTTATAATATATTATAATACTTTCAATAAATACCATGACAAAATAATGAATATATTCCTCAAATACTCTCTTCAGGAGATCCATAAAAACTAAGGGTGAATTAGTCATTCCAAAAGGATTAACTGTAAATTCAGAATTACCATACCTTATCCAAAATGTTCTATTCAATATTTCTTCCTTCATCACTCATATTTGATAATATCCAAAATGAATATCAATATTTTAAAAGAACTGAGATTATTGAATTTGATCGAATAAATCATCGATACATGGTAGAGGATACTTGTTATTAATTTTAATCAGCTTTATTTCCCTATAATCAATACAAAACTTGATTAATCCATCTTTCATCTTGAAAATGTGAATAAGAGATCCCCATTGAGAAACACTTGGGAGGATAAATCCCTTTTGACCCAAGTATTAAATTTTTTTAGCTCTACTAATTACATATTTCCAATTATATAGGGAGTTTTTTATAATGGAATTGCATCAGGGAATATAGTGATACACTAATAAACTTCATGCTCTGGGGGTGTCCATGTAAATCTTCTGAAAAAACATGAAATTATTACTTTACAATAGGTACATACTAAATATGAATATTACCTATTTCATTCCTAGATGATGTTTTCTCTTCATCCTCAATAATCCCACTCACTTAAGCTAATGGGGGTGGATTTTGATATGAATCAGGTGATGAAGCTTCTTCTTTAAAGATACTAGATTCTATATATTCCTCACAAATCAAAACTTCCTTATTCATTAAATATATTTTCACATCATATTATTAAATACAATCTATAATAAGTAGTATATCAAAATAAAACAAATGAATTATAAAATAGTTATCAATTAGATCATGTTTATATCCTATAATAGGAACCTCTTGACACATCTTTTTTACGAAAAGGTTACGCATAGAAGTCCTGACTAACAATTCCCTTATCACAGTGAATTGGAAATATGTAATATTTATAGAAAATTAGGGAGATATAAAGGAATTTGATGATATAGAATCAAATGCATATTTATACATGCCTACAGAAATAATTAAACTATTTTCCACCACATTATTGTGAACTTCAACCTCTTCAATTTTTATCATAAAAGCATGGTCATCTACCCCAAGCCTTTTATGTGTTAGATTCCCTTGATTCATATGCCATTAATTTGAATATGGTCTCATCTCATTACAATTATTGAACTTGAAATAATTCATTTGTCTCTTCCCTTTGCATTCATAACCCAGTATCCCTTATCTCGACACTAATATAAAACTCCATATCACTTCATGAATTTCCCACTGTGTTTTTTCCACTGTTTTCACAAAACAGAAAACAAACATTATAAATCATATTCCTTAATAATGCAATCAATTTTTATGGTTCATATAAGTCCTGTTGTTTCTTGTTTTTCCTTTAAATATATTTATCTTAGAAAATCCCTTCTCTGTCTTTATTGAACATAAAATTATTTCATCACATGATGAAATTTTTTATTAAACTAGTGCCTTTAGATGATTTTCATTAATTCCATCCAAGATGTGATCAATATTGAACTATGCGTTGCATTTATAATCTATAGAAAACCATTCAAACCATGTAAATAAAGTCTCATAATCTACAACACTCTCTTCTTCAATTTTCTTTAAGCTTTGGAACTTGCCCTTCGTCTGAATTTCATGATCATGAGGAAATTATTTTTCTAGGAATGTCTCCTTAAATGTTATCTATTCTATACGTTCTTCTTATTCTTCCTCCTGAGTATCTTGGACCAATTTCTACCATTTATCAAAATCACCTTTGAGAAAACACTCCAAAAATGTAAACATTTATGTTTTACTACATCCAAAATCCATAAATATCTTTTACATAGACTCAATCCAATACAAATCAATAATTGGATTAGTATTCCCACTAAATGATGGAGGATTTTTTTGAATAAAGAGATCCATCATAGGATATTCCCTCTACATAATATGTTCTTCTATTCAGGAAAGTTTATTTTTCATAACATGAATATGTTTCCCCAGTATCGCCACAATTCTCTATATTATAATACCTGTTGAATCAGTTTCCTCTGTAGTAAAACCCATACAATATCATTTAGTATTGATAACATTCATCCTTCCAGGTTCAATTTCTATATAATAAACCATATCATAATATCTCATAAAATTATTAATTGCAAATATGGTAAAACATTGAACATAAATTATGAATTTATGTATCATGAATCATAAACTTTTGTTGATTGGGGTGAATTATCATACTTGTATCCCAAAAGTCTAACTTAGTACATGTTCCCAAATATATGTATTCTAAATATAGTTTCCATGTTTTTTTTTCTAAACTTCCTTTGATACCAACTATAATTTCCTAAAATTAGATAACTTGATACAAGTAAATTATTACATTTCATTGTCATTATTATAAGGAAACAAATGTCGAATGACCGTATAGTTTGGAAGTCTTAGAAATCTTGATTACATAAATTATAACTATAATACATTAAGAAAAAAAACTAAAACATAAAAAAAATCTTTGAAATAAACTTAACCCTAGAAAGCATAATCAAATATCTCCTCTTAATAACTTGAGGAGAGGAACATAATAAGGGTAATCGCGAATGTTCAGTAAGGGTAAGTAGAACAGAAGATATAATGAATCGATCTATATGGAATGGTAAATAACTGAACACACCTTCCATTTTGAAAACTAGATAATTCATAAATATTAAGTAATGTGAGAAAACAAAACACAGGAAAAAAATTACTATCTAATGATAAACAACCTTCATAGATGTTTTGATGCAAAAAAATCATTGATAAATAATGATTGAAACTAAATGAGGGAGATTATTTATTTAATGAAACCATGGCTCAGGCACATGAAAACATGTTACCATCAAGAAAATTCACAAGGTGGTGTAAAACTAAGGGTATAAACCCATTTGGACAACATATTCATCTCTTTAAAACTTGCTAATGCATTGAGAAGCTATAAAATGTCTGTTCTCCACCGGTAATTGCCAGTCCAATGTATTTCTCAATTGGAATAACCAAAATAAAGAATATTCCTGGTCAAATTATCATATTGAATACGTAATATGGATCTATCAATAATAATATAATGAAAATAATATAATATCATAAAAAATGAGATCCAAAATATATTAAGTTAAAATGTACAATATACACCATATAAAAGAAACAGGGTGTAGAATATTATAATATGCCTTAAAAATTTGAGAAGAAATCCCATACCTTAAGTAGGATACTCTCAGTATGTGATATAAAATTTTGTATAATGGTATTAAACATATTATTAACTTATATTAGAATCATAATAATATCATATATGAATCTCTTATGACTTTATATTACCTTTTTAAAAAAATCAATGTTAATCCATCATTTCATGAAATAATTTCTTTGTTTATCATTCACATTTTGACTATTTATTATTTCTCATGATACATAGATCATTATATAATTACTTCCATAATTTATAATGTGATTTATATTTCGATAAATTACATATTTTTTTTAAAAACCCATTTATGTCAATTTTGACACTATTTAGTAATTGATTTTTGTTGATGTCATAACAATTTGATTCTTTTAAACAAAAAGGATTAAATAAAATATAACATGTCATAATCATCCAAAAAATTCTTGGATATAATAGAAACATTAAAATTATTTTTCTATTAATATTTAAAATATCATCTATTTGATTCTTTCATTAAGAAGGAAAATAAAGAATCATTCTTATCTCATAAATAATGTTGATTATAAAATTTCAAAAAATTAATAATATAATATTAAGATGTAGGAAATAATTTTAGACATTTGAAGGATATCTATGGTTGAATATATTACTTTTACAACTCAAATTAAAATTGTTTTTGTAATAATATAAATGTTAGTGTTATATTTCCCTTTTCTTCAAATTAAATGTTATAAAATGTCATTATCACACCCAAGTGGTTCCATAGAATCCTCAAATCAACCCAGGGATAGTCATGGTTAGATATAAATAATCCAATATTATTAGGACACATGTTAGGGTAGTATTATTTAATTACAATATTATTTTATTAGCATTTTACCTGATTTACACTTTAAACAATGAAAAAGAAAATAATTACTATGTTTACAATATATAATGTCCAAAAATAAAATGTTCTTATTTACAATATTTGGACCTTCTGATTCCAAATACGGAATCTATTTTTCCAAATTCAAAATAGATAATTGGAAAAAATTAATTTTAAATAAATTCTCATTGTCAAAACTATAAAGTGGATTTTTAATAAGTAAAATATATCAATAGATTGACATGTGTTTATGTCCAAATTAAATGTGAAATTACATCAAATGACCAAAATTGGATTAAAGGATTAAAAGACAATATAATTACAGATTAATACCTATTAAACATAGAATATAACTATATAAATAAATTATACAAAAATAATGTTTTGAATTAAAATGAAGTATTTTTCACTATTTATCATAAATTGAAACGTTTCAGAAAATTTTCAAAATTTCACCCTAGGATAATAATGAAATTCTAAAATCAAAAATTAAGACTGTTATGAAAATTATTATTTATAAAAATTATAATTATAGATAATAATATTCATAATTACATTTAAAATGGATACTTTGATAGGACATTGTGTTCTAGATCTCGAGGTAGTATACAATGAAAGCCATAGAATTATATAAAAAGTGGGGTAACATGGAAGCTTGGTTTTCTGCATTTTTTGATAAATTTTCATAATATTTTTATAGATTTTTAGGCTATTTAATGACTATTGAATGGATATGGAAAACATTGTCGGTTCTCTATGAAATTTATATAGCATGTGTTGGATTCCCAAAGGCTGTTTAACTGTTAGTCCGACATTTTTGAAAAATCAGCTGGACTTCCCCTCAAACCCTGATAGTTATAATATAGGTCTATTAAATTGTTAGTTTACTGTTTGTCAAACCATATAAAAAAACTAGGTGGATCTTCTAGTAGGCCAAAAATTAGATCAATTTCCATTGATGTTATTTGAAACTAGGAAATATTAATTAAATAATAAAAAGGTTTTAAGACACAAAACAACTTTTTTGGTCCCCATTATTCTTATATTTATTTAATTTCATGAATTTTGGGACTTGAAGTGGATATTTTTGTGATTCATTTCCTTATTTAGTTATAATTGATATAAAATTTATCTATCTAGTAATTTGATGTTATGAAATCATATATTATTGTTCTTCATCATACATTAACAACCTCTAATTTCATATAAAATTATATCATAGATGTTGGATTTTGAATCTAGATAGGCAGGTTATGAAATGATGTAATTTGGATCATAATAGATCATTTATGGAATTGTTAATTGTTGTTTTTATTTTCTTTAATCATTTGGAATTATTCGGGAATAAGTGTGGTATGATATTCTTTGGACTTATATGGTACTAGAATTGATTAAATCATGATTCATATGTTTAGAATAATCGGAAAAGAATTATTCATTTTCCATATTCACCCATTATTTTTCTTAGCTAGTGGATCATGTGCGAGTTTTGAAATTTTGATAAAATCGTATTATGTGGAATTATGAATTGGATTTATAATATTATTATTTAAAGGAAGCTGACATGGTTTGATAAAATATAATTGTTTTTTTATGATTAATAATATAAAATTTATTTGTCTTAGTGTCTAATGAAATGGTTTTATTGTGTGCAACTTATAATTTCAATTATGAAATTTCCCTTGAATGATTAAAATATAATAAAAATATATTCTATTATCAATGAGGGATGGAGCCATCAATGCGGAGAAACTCTCACCTATAGGGGATGTTCATCATGTGTAATGTGTGCTCCATGTGGTCTAATTTGTTGAATGGATCCACTTTTATGAATGAACTCTTACACCATGCGATGTATTTCTACAATAATGTGCTCACCTATCAGCCTACTGATCATGGAAAATCTACTTAGATCCTCACTAAATTTGAATTGATGTTACCCTAAGGGTTAGATTCATTTAATTATTATATATTGAATATTTTAATTGGAATTTTATGAAAATTATTTGAAAACCATGATTACAAGTGTGATTTAAAAACTAAATATAACATGGTTTTATAAGTTTTAAATATTTAAGATTTTATCCCAAACCATGTTTTTATTTAATTTATAATTATGGTTTTTATTATAATTATTTCTTAAGAGAAACTCTTTGGAATCTTATATTTCTGTTTTTTCACACAACCTATATAATACATTGGGTGTTTTTAGTTATTATTTTATATGACGATAGTAAAAAAATCAAGCATATGGTAATTGTGGGTTTGATTACTAAAATGGTGTGGCATTATGTTTTTTAATCCATGTCCCAAGGAGTTGTTATTTTGTGATACATGAACATTTGTTTAACATTTTAGGGCACCTATTTTGTCTAATTAATGATTCTTTCTGACTATATACGTGAATTTGTATTATGATATTTTCTTTTTTTATTATATATTTTTATATTCATTTGATGAAAAATATTTCCCAAATATAGATATTCATTTCCAAAACCTTTTAACTAGCCTTTTAGGATCAAGAAAACCGTTCAAGACATAACAATTTTAGTCCAGGTTGCATGTAGTTGGGTGATCTAGGGTGGTTCATGAATGGTTTAGTACCCAAAAAACCAAAAAACTAATGATATTTGAAATTATAGTATCAATATAATATTAGTGAAATATATTTGTCATAGGATATTATTTACAACCTTGGTCCTAAACTCCTTGATATGCTGAAAAAATATATCATTTACTTAAAATATGGATAGAATGTGAGATTAGCCTATATTTATTTAATAAAAAATTTATATGTTAATAATTAAATGTAATAAATAATCACAAAATCCAATTAACAGAGGTTATACTCTATTATAGGATCATTTATATAAGAAAATAAACTATGATACGTGTGATAATCTCCCTAGAATTGAAACAAAAATATACCCAATATTAGACTTATTAGATGTTTTAATCATATTCTTAACATGGGAATGGTAAACATTACAAATTATTCATATTAAATTATTAGTTTGGGAGAAACTCGAAAAAAATTCATCTATTGTTAGATCATGATAATATAAAATATCATGTAAATGATAAAAATATATTTTTAATTCGAATAAAGAATTTTAATATTTTCCCACATGTATTCATATAAGGAAACATACTCTCAAATAAATATGCATATACTATAAAAAATAGTGTATATTCCTATGATAATTAACATTATAAATCATGCATTATTATATTAATTTTTTATATAAATGTAAAATTCCATTTAAAAATAGAATAAAAACCAACATTTTAGAAACATATGATTTTAGAGATTATTATATTTATAATTAATAAAATTTCCATCCTATGTATTGTGAAAAGAAATACATACATAATGTTATTTTTAGAAAAAACTATTCCTATTTTTATTTTGTGAATAGGAAAAATTTTCATTCCTAACATCCCAATCTAATGCTTTATAAATTTTTAACAAATTAATTTGAGGGTGATATAGGATTCCACCCTTCATGAATCTATACATATGTGTTCCACAATAAATAAATTATCCATCATAACATAATAAAACCATGTAAATAATGTGGGGTGAAATTTCATTGTAATTTTAATCATACACCTAAATCATTAAACATTACATAGATAATAATATAATAATATACCTAATAAAAATAAATTAAAGACCAATGTGTATTCCGTAAAAAACGTGGTAAAAAAATTAACCAATCAATTGACATATAGTATTTCGGTGAACACCCATCAATAAAAGGGTTGAAATATATAGTGTTCATAGATGAGAGGAATTGGATAAAAATTCATATATTTTAAATGTGGATTATTAGTCATTTAAATAATCAATAATCAACTTCCAATATCTAAATAACTAAAAATGTAATTATTTCATTTATTGTAAAATTAATGACAAATAGTTTCAAAAAAAAAATAATACATTTCAGTGCGAATGATGGAAATTGAAGTAAATCAGAAGTGAGTTTTTCTAAAATGTTTTTGACATTATTATAAAATAACGTTTATGATTCACATTCAATAGTATATATTTACATAAGTGGAATTTAAGTCATTTGATAATTGATTGTTTTAAGAAGAATGAAAAATAATGGTGAATAAAAATATACATAAATCTTGTCATGAATTTTTTTTAATGGTTGAATATAATATATTCAAATATACCTATAAATATATTAATTAAAATATATTTATTTAAAACCCACATAATAAAATGAATAAAAGAAACATAATTATTTAATGTAAAAAATAGATATAAGATTGTCACATGAGATAACACAAAACCCGATTTCAAAATAAAGAGGATAATATTTTTTTTGAAATAAATTTATAGACATTAAGTGAAAACCATCAACAAAAATAATGAGTTTAATTCCCAAAAAAGATATAATATCTGAGAATGGAGTCAACCAAGGTAAAATAATTGACCTGAAAAATTAATTTTTCCCCATATTTAAATATAATATACTATAAATTATATTCATAAAGTGGAAGAAACCAATTATTGATGAAATAATTTTACTAATGTTGGCATTTACTATGTGAATTAATTTGTGTTTACAACAATTGATATGTTAATTATAACAAATATAAAAAGAAAATAATACAGATAAAATGAAATGGGAATTAAAATATCCTGAAAGGAAAGATAATAAATATGCTTTAACATAATAATTTTGTGAATAAACCATATAAAACAATTATTTTATGTAATAAAAAATGTTTCATTGAATGGGAACTAGACATATATAAACCTTACAAACTTAAAATCAATTAACCAAAAAGTTATTTAAATAATGAACATGGTAGGGATATTTAAACAAAATTAATTACATAAACATTGTAAAATTCATCTATTATGATTTAATAACATCATTGAAATCATATTACAGTGAAAAATTATTAAAATGTACCAGGAAAATAAATTTGGGACAAATAACTCCTTACCTTATATATTTCATTGAAAATATTCTTTGACATTCTACAAAATGAACATAAAAATATTAATTTTGTATTTTATATCAATATTAAAATATATATATCCTTTTATAATCATCATTAATGACAATCTATCAAATTGTTTTTCCCAAATTATAGCTTATTTTAAAAATCATGTGTATGGATTTTTTGTTTTTTTGATACTTGTTTTATGGTGAGAGAACTGAAATTATCTAATTGGATAAAATTTCATCAAACTAGCATTATTCATGATATAAAAATCAGTTTATTTGTGCTTTCATATGTTTCATTTCATTATATGAATGGAATGTATATTATTTTTCAAAATATGGAATTGATTTGACCATTTTTGGGCATGTTTAATATTTGAAAGATGGTATATTAGTATATATATATATATTATGAATATCACAATAAAATAATATCTAAACCATTGTTAATTTATCAAATTTCCATTTTATAACCCATATATAACCTTCTTTAATCATTAATGATATAAACATCATAATATTTTTCATGTCTGATATAAAACAACCAAAATAATAGTTTGGAATAATGATCTAATAAAAAAGAAAATGTATTTATATAATCGTTGAATAATTTAAATAAAGAGTTATCATGTAATAAATTTCATTTACTATTATTAAATTTATTATTATAACCATTCATGTATGGTGGATATGAAAAATGTAATTTTACATTTATGGTGGTTGTAGTGCTTCTGTATGCATGATTAATGATTCCATTTTTCTAATGAATGTTATTGGTTGAAGGTATGTTGTAAATGACCATTTCATATTAAATATTTTTTAAATGGAAACATATTATGTAATTAAATTTATCCTTAATAACATTAATAAAGTAGAATGATGAAAAATGAACCCCATTACATCATGAATGTAGTAGTCTGAACATATAGAAAAAGTCTGCACCCTTCAGCTCAATGATCATAATCAGAAACAATAATATATGGGTGTAGCTAAAACTAAAAATCCCTTTTCTTAAAGGGTTTCCTCCTTTGAAGGAATGGGTTATCATATTCTTTTAATGAGTTAGTTCTGTTAAGATATCAAAAGGATATGGTTTCAAACAATTGTGGGCACATGAAATGTATCAAATGTTGATAATAGTGAAAATATATTTAATTGATGATTTTTACACAATGAATCTCCTATGTTTTTATCCTTTATATCTATATATACGTCATATAATTATAGGTGAGCTCTATTTAAGTATATTCTATGTATATCTATTAATCACTTAGAACCATAGATTCAACATGTGGACATTAACATGATCCTAAACCTTAATGAGAATATGGGTTTAATAAACTACACTATTTCCTCTAGTGATTTAAAAGCCTATTCAAAGGGTACAAATTTAATGGAATTTAACCTCATAGGTTTTATGATTACTTTGTAATGAACATTTTTTCACAATATAGAGGCTAGCATATTGGAATGAGACTTTTCCTATGATGAATCTTTGGATGAATGGGATGATATCACTAACTCTACCAATTTTAAATTAAATTTTTACTACCATATCATTTTGGTTAAAATTAAAAGTAATGAGAAAAATAGTTCCATTTAATTCATGTTAAATAGTGGAATGGGAGATCATTTTTAGTGTGAAAATTGTTCAAGATATAAGGAATTCACTATATATCCGAAATGATTCTTGGGACTATATCCTTAATCTAAAACTACATAAAAATAAAATAAATACATGTATCATGGCTTGATTTATCTTGATTGAAGTAGATATTTCCTCACATTAAGCATCTCTATAGTTTATAAAACAATACAACATAAAAACATAATTATTTAATGGAATGTGGAAGGAATCTGAAGTCTCTCATGATCTATCAAAACTTTTATACCTCAAATAGTATACACATAAATAATCTCTAATGGTCAAATTTTTTATCTATGGGGATAAAATATAAAAATTATCTAATTCCCTTTATTAAGACATAAATATTTTTAAACCCTTGTCCTTTTTTCTAAAGGGTGATTAATTTTTATAAATATATTACCGATATCTAATAATGATGTTTCATACTTCATGAACCTATTAAAAATTCCAAATATTGGTTCATAGTATATTTAAGGGACAATAAACCATCTAGTTATTAAAAATGTTAATGAGATTTTGAAATCATTACCTATGGTGTTTGAAACAAAGGTTAGAGTTTTGAATTTAATTTTTGGAAACTCCCTAGTCCTATATGGTTTTACTAATCATTTTCCATGTTTTTTTGGCGATCATCAAGCCTGATGTATATATATTGGTACTGAATTTCTTAAAAGGATGGTATCTTACACTATGATTTAATAATCTATTTATTCCATTTATTTTAAAATAATAAAATTTAAGTTAAATTAATCAATTTAGTTATGTTTATCTTGTTAAAAAGTTAATAAATTATATACTAAAATTCATTCCTCATGACATGAAAATAATTCGAATTATATAATTTCCTGATAACAATTAGGGTTCATCAAATGATAAACAATTCAAGATTGTTTGATGAAATCCTCTTAATGTGGTAATTTTAGGTTGTAATTTTCTATAATTATAATCATTTCATTGAAGATGGAAATTAAAAATTATATTTGATATATTGGACTGGGGTTTTATTTGTATGGTCCTTTAAAATTTTGTCTTTTTCTATGTATCCATCAATTGGATTTGAACCCTCCTTACATTATCTTGATTTTAATTATTGAGTAATGGTCCCACAGGGGGATATTTTAATTAGTAGAGAGGGTTGAGATGGAGAGATCCACTTTTAGAAATAGTATTTTATATTGAAGAATATTATTTGAACATGATTCTTTTGAACTTGCTTGATAATGAGAAGAAAACCCACATTTGTTTTCAAGAAGTCTTTTTTCATATACTCATATTTTTAATGTTGATGACATTATTATATTTTAATTAGAAGACTATAAAATTTTCATTCATCTTGTTGAAAAATTATTATATTATAAAATTTTACATTTTAAGAAAATTAGTTAGATTAAATATTTTGATTATATTGGGATGAATATACCAAATGTGATATTGGTTTACATCATCCAAGATATAAGTATTACTCAAGGTAAACAATAATTTACATAACATTGGTTCCTATGTTTTGTGGAAGACCAAGAGATTCTTTTATTAACTACATTATGAGTCAAATTTAAAGGAAATTGGTTTCCAGGAAAGGAAAAAACTATCAATGTATGGATGTGTTAGTTTTATTAAGAACATAATTAGTTCCAATTTTTTATTCGTTCATGTTTTATAAATGGACTATTTCCCTATTAAAAAGAATCAATGAATATATTAAAATTTTCCATTGGAGTGGCTGAAATATTGAAGAACATTAATTACTATTCCCTGGAATAAATGTCGCAAAGCTATTTTCCTTCGATGGTTTGGAATTAAGAATCTGGGTATATTTAATAATGAATTTAGAGGTCACCTCACATGGAGTATAATAAATTAAAATTAAGAGGTCCCCAACATTATCATATTCTAGATATTAAATAATCTCATGGCTGGAAATCACAACTGTATGGACTCTTCTATTTTTCCTACTAATAATGATATTTTATTACTGTATTGTCTCTCAAGAACAATGGTTAGTTAAAAAAATTTCCACCCTTAAAATCTAGATTAATTTATGGACTAAATCACCTCAATTATATATGTTCATTTCTGCTGATCTAGTTATTTAATTAAATATCATAATAAAATATAAAATTGAATGGTATATTGATTTTTTGGATAAAACTAATAATTTAATTCATATAAATCATTCCATCAATCAAAATGAAATTTTCTTTTGCGAATAATATTCCAATGGAAATATCCACACAAATATTTTATACTAAAATTTAATTATTATAAATTTTCAGAGATGGACCAAAAAACTATATAAAAATGGTTCTCCCAATATTTTTTCCACTACAAATGGATATTTTATCACAATAAAATTATGTTGAATATCATTTTATTGTAATTGGGAATCAATATTTATTTTAGTTGTTCATTATTCCATCAATATAGTTAATATATATATCACCTCAATCTGAGCGGGGATACTGATACTACTATATGTAATTACATTTGATACAAATTTTATGGGTGATTACTACTTACTGATTCCATACAAGTGTTACTTCTTGATTGCACTATTATGTTTATGTCCTCACAACTCTTCAACCTTTTTCAAATATCTTTCATTGAGACTCTTTACTTCATATGGATCCTCGTAACTCTAGTATACATCAGAAGACCACTCCCAATATTCATCCATCGGGTCATCAAATCCAAATTGCAGTGAAGGATGAATATTTTTTCCGCATGGCTGATGACACAATTCTGTGAAAGATATAATGGTTATGAGGAGCTTTGTCATTGAAGCATTATAATAAAAAATAAATGGTACTCTTGAAGCATTTTGGAATTATACATTTATGGGATGTTGTAAATGTAATAAAGATGAAGCTTACAAAGGAAACCCTTGTTCTTCAGGTTTTCAAACAGTGTTGGGGACAATAGATCTAACACGGTGGGGTGAATTTTTGGTCTAGGTGGTACTGTAACTGTAACACCCTGGGTTTGCAAGTCGGTTTTATGTTTTTTCAACGTTCCATAATGAAATAAAATACATTAAATTTTGAACACAGAAATATACATATTGAGCACTTTATTTACACAAAAACTAGAATACATCGTTAACACCTAAGAACTAACCCATTAAACCCATTTCAATTGATAATAAAACAATTGGAAGACCACCGAGAAACACAACGATGCCGATCAAGTAGTTATCATCTCTAGGATCTGATAGAAGGACAAACATTATGGAAAGGATAATAGCAATGAAACTAAATATAAGAGGAACAAATAAAACCATCTCAAAAAACAATGGCGTGAGCATCACAATATTTTTTTTCTTCTGAGTGTTCGATCGACCCTTAAAACATTGACATTTATAACGTTTTTTCCGACCATTATAAAAAAACAATCCGTTAGAAATTGTTATATTTAAAAATGACACATGACAACTGTTAATAAAATAAATAGAGAATGTTGATTTGAATATTATTATTTAACTTTTAATTATAATAAACAAACTTTGTGTATTTAATAAATTTTATTAACTAATATATATATATATAACGTTAATTTGAGATGTTAATATTATGTTGTAAATCAACATCTAATTTTACATTGTTATAAAATATAGTAATAAATATTAAGAACTTTATAATTTTAATATTAAAATTAACCTAAATAATAAAATTATAAAATTAATGTAATATATTATTATTAGTTCATTAAAGATTAAAAAATATATGTTGAATCGGGGTAAAGGGGGTTCGTGCAGGGGTAGGGTCTCGATGAGGAGGGGTCTTTCGGGTTTCCTTCGGCGTGTAGGCATGTTGATGCATGGGGATTCATCGAAGCAGAGAACCGAATCCGAGGAATTGCTTGCGGTTTACTCCGAGATCGATCAAGTCCAAGCGGTCGCGTGGTGAGGCCGAGATAATGTTCATCATTGTAGGAGATCGATGAATCGACCGAGTGATTGAGGTCCAGATGTGATCTTGCAGCCGATCGACATGTCCAGATCTAGATTTGAGTCCTGAGATCGATGGCCATCTCACACACTTGGTCCATCTCGGAAAATTTATAATAATTTAATTATAGTATAAAAATGGATCTCTCAATATTTTTCCACTAGAAATGGATATTTTATCACACTAAAAATACGTTGAATATCTTTTCTTGTAATTGGGTATCAATCTTTATTTTATTTGTTCATTATTACATCAATATAGTCATGATTTATAACACCTCAATCTGAGCGAGGATACTACTACTATTATATGGATTTACATTTGATACAATTTTTTTGGGCGATTACTAGTTACTGATTCCATACAAGTGTTATAGCTTGATTGCACTGTTATTTTTATGTCCTCACAACTCTTCAACCTTTTTCAAATATCTTGAATTGAAATTATTTACATCATATGGATCCTCATAAATCTAGTATATATCGGAAGACCACTCCTAATATTCATCCTTCTGGTCATCAAATCCAAATAGTAGTGGAGGATGCATATTATTTTCTGCATGGCTGATGACATGATTCTATGCAAGATATAATGGTCTTGAGGAGTTTAGACATTGAAGCAGTACATTCCAAAATATATGGTATTCTTGAAGAATTTTGGAATTATCCATTTATGGGATGGTGTAAATGTAATAAAGATGAAGCCACCAATGGAAACCCTTGTTCTACAGGTTTTTAGATAGTATTTGGGGACAATATATCTAACACAATGGGGTGAATTTTTGGTCTAGGAGGTATTATAACTGTAACACCCCAAGTTTGCGAGTCGGTTTTATGTTTTTTTAACGTTCCATAAGGAAATAAAATACATAAACTTTTGAACGCATAAATATACATAGTGAGCACTTTATTTATACAAATACCAGAATACATCCTTGACACACAAGAACAAAGCCATTAATCCCATTTCTATCGATAATAAGACAATTGGAAGACCACCGAGAAACACAATGATTCTGATCGAGTAGTTATCAACTCATGGATATGATAGAAGGCCAAATGTTATCCCAAGGATAATAAAAATGAAACTAAAAATAAGAGGAACATATAAAACCATCTCTGAAAGTAGTGGCATGAGCGTCACGATATTTTTTCTTCTTCCGAGTGTTCGAATGACCCTTAAAACATTGACATTTATAATGTTTTATCTGAAAGTTATAAAAAAACTATCCCTTAGAAATTGTCATATTTAAAAATGACACATGACAACTGTTAATAAAATAAATAGACAATATTGATTTTAATATTATTATTTAACTTTTAATTACAATAAACAAACTTTGTGTAATTAATAAATATTATTAACTAATATATATATATATATATATTTATATATATAATTTTAATTTGATATGTTAATATTATTTTTTAAATCAACATCTAATTTTACATTGTTTTAAAATATAGTAATACATATAATAAACTTTATAAGTTTAATTTTAAAATAAAACCAAAATAATGAAATTATAATATAAATGTAGTATATTATTATTAATTCGGTAAAGTTAAAAAACAATTTATCAATGGTTTTCAAAACCCCTTACTAAGAATCTTTTGTGCTCACCCTATATTTTTGAAATGTTTTTCACATGTTTCCATAAATTCTAGAGTCAGTCATTTTTATTTTAGTGCACGCGGAAGAGTAGTGGACAGTTGTTTTATTGTTTCTGCTCTGATAAATGTAAGATTATGTCTACTCTTCCCTAACCAAGACCGGTAAAAGGTCCTCTCTTAATTAAAGTGTTGTGTAATTGTTATCTAGTTTTTTATAAAAAAAGTTACACACCATTTTCAAGCACTAAGTTCGGAAGAGTGGGCTCGGGGCGTTATAATTTGTATCAGAGGCACAGTCTAGATATCTCTGTAAATTTAGAACCCTTCGAAAATTGATTGTCCTTTCTCAGTCAACATTATTATTTGTAATTTTTAGATGGAAGGAAATAGAACTCAAACAATTCTCTTAGGTCTTTAGGATGAATTACATGCCATGATCATGGAAAAATCATGCAAAGAAGAATCTGATCCCTACAAAGCTATGCGACTTTACTGTAAATGACTCTATAATATATCAGGCACACCAGATATACTTCGTTTTCATCATGGTTCTGGTTTCGTCTTTGAAGATATCATAGAAATCCAACGTCACTTCTATAGACATCGATAGACATATTACTAAGGACTTTTTAGATGATTTACCATGTTTGAGCAGCCGGAATCAATCTCAAATTTTTATAGAGCAGATGAAGAAGGGAATATTCGTGTAGCATATATGTGTCAACTTTTATGTTTTTTCTTCACAGGAATAATTTACGATGACTATGAAACTTTTGAAGACTGTGCAATGAGACTTTTTTATAGGAATCAAATTCAAGATGAACTTCTCAGATAATTTTTTGAATATCATTCCTTGAGGACTGTCTTCCGGTGCGTACATTCGTAAAACCCCTCTTTCACTAGTTGCATTTGGGCAAAGGAAGTGGAAGATTTAGAAGCCACTTTGAACATTAATCTCATATAAGGACATGAAAACCGTGGAAGACAACTGTACTGACCTTGGGGACATCATATGAGACTCAGAATAGATGGGAAGTAAGAGCGATAAGTGTAAATTAATTGTGAGGGATAAATTCAATTAATTGGGGGAGAATGTAAGCCCCGGTATTGCAAGTCGGTTTTATGTTTTGTCAATGTTCCATAAAGAAATAAAATTCATAAACTTGTGAACAATTAAATATACATAGTGAGCAATTTTTTTATACAAAAACTAGAATACATCCTTGACACAAAAAAACTAACCCATTAAACCCATTTTTATCGACAATAAAACAATTGGAAGACCACCGAAAAACACAACAATGCTGATCAAGGAGTTATCATCTATTGGATCTAATATAAGCACAAACGTTATGGTAATGATAATAGAAATGAAACTAAAAATAAGAGAAACATATAAAACCATCTCCAAAAGCAGTGGCGTGAACGTCGCGATGAGTGTTCGAACAACCCTTAAAACATTGACATTTAAAACATTTTATCTGACTGTTATAATAAAACTATCGGTTAGAAATTGTAATATTTAAAAATGACACATGACAGCTGTTAATAAAATAAATAGACAATGTCGATTTGAATATTATTATTTATCTTTTAATTACAATAAACAAACTTTGTGTATTTAATAAATTGTAATAATTAATATATATATATATATATAATTTCAATTTGAGATGTTAATATTATGATGTAAATGGACATCTAATTTTACATTGTTTTAAAATATAGTAATACATATAAAGAACTTTATAAGTTTAATATTAAAATAAAACCTAAATAATGAAATTATAAAATTAATTTAGTATATTATTATTAGTTTGGTAAAGATTAAAAAATATATGTTGAATCAGGGTAAAGGGGGTTCGCGCAGGGGTAGGGTATCGATGAGGAGGGGTTCGTCGGGTTTCTATTGGCGTGTAGGCAGGTCGATCCATGGGTCTTCATCGGAGTAGTGAACTGAATCCAAGGCAATGCTTGAGGTTCACGCCGAGATCGAGCAAGTCCAAGCGGTTGCGTGGTGAGGCCAAGATTGTGTTCGTCTTTGTAGGAGATCGATGAATCGACCAAGTGATTGAGGTCTAGATGTGAGCTTGCTGCCGACCGACATGTCCAGATCTGGATTTGAGTCCCAAGTTTGATGGGCATCTTGCAATCGAACTGTTTTGCATTTAGGATTTTAGTTCTGGATTTGAGTTCAGGTGAGGGTTTCTAAGTCCAATGTTTGAAGAGTGACTATGATTTTATACATCCTATCTACATCACGTTGATCTTTTGAACTAGATTTTGGGAAATCGACCCCCAATGTTTCTGAACCCCTAGATATGATTTTATATTCAAATTTCAGTTTACCTGAATCTCATTTTAGATTCTCTTTAGGAAGTAATAAGTTCTGATTTTGTCAATTTCTTCGTTTTTCCTCTTTAAGTCGGATCATTAGTTCCATGTTTGTCGATTTCTTATTTTTTATCTCTAGAAGTAAACTTATGCACTATGTTCTTCTTATCTGATGATGAAGCCCCCTGTAAGTTGTTATTATTTAAATTGTTTGAATCATCTGAATCCTTATGATATATTATCTTCTTGACCAGATACATTAATCATAGCCATTTACATTTTTTTATTTTTATGTGTTGTTGATATGATGTTATCAGCAAAATATTAAATTATAAATATCTATATCATTTTATATTAAATTAGCCGGAACAAATTTGAATGTTTTATCTGATTTTTACAATCAATTCGATTATTATATTATCCTGATAAGTTGTAATAAAATATAATTTGAGTTTATAATTATAAATAGGTGTCTTTGTTGCCTTTTTTATGCACTGCATATCCTATATTATACTCTGTGTTGTTTCTCTTAGAGAGTAGTGAGTGTTAGAGGTAGTGTTTGAGTCCTTGCCGAAGGAAATATGTTTTGATGACAAGTGGAAGTCTCTAAAAATAAATTGTAAGGGACTATTTAATTTCATTTATATAGTATGCAATTCCATTTTACATTAGGTTAGGGGAAAATATTTATTTTTAATCTTTTGTTTATTTTGAACTCTTATTTCCATAAGGGATTATGTATTTTCAAAATTACGTTCTATGAATTCCCATATTATTTTTTGTGTACGTATGAAAATTTTATTTCAAATATTTATTTATTTTGAAATTTTATTTCTGTAAGAGATAGTTTAATTTTTTTTTCAAATACCTCTCTTATTTAATTTTTAATTGTAATTGATTTTTTCAATTAAATCATTCATGTTTATGTTTATCAAAGTTATGTTCAAATTTTTTTTAGTATATTGGGTTAAGGGACTATTTGTTTATCATGATTTTAATTTTATGGGTTTGTGTGTAAGGGGGATTTTTATACACTTTTAAATCCTCATAGATATAGATTATTATTCTTCTTTTTATTTTATTTCAAAGAAGATTTGCTAGTGTTAAATAATATGGTTTATACTTTTGGGTTTTGGGTATTGGAAAATTATTTCTAAAAAAGTTTCTTTAATGGTTCTCTTAAACCGAAATCAACATGTTTGCAGTTTTGGACAAATTTTGATAAGCTTTAGTAAATTGTTCTAAATTTTTTTGTACAATTTAATTATTTTAAATTTATGATTCTATTTTTATAATTAAAATTTAATTTAAAAGGGACATCACATATAAAATCAAGTGAATAATATATATATATATACCTTTGTGATGTGAAAATATATAATTATTTTAAATAAATTAATAGTCAAGTAATAAATCACGTATGAATTAATAAATTAAGAATATCATAATTTTATTATGTCACATACAAGTCATATAAAAATCAAGGTTATGGCCATATATCGATGATCATTTATGAAAATTCATACATGAATATGCATATATAAGTATATACACATATTCATGAACGTTGGATAAACTTTACAAAGAAATTAATTTTTAATGGAATTGGATGAGATGTTTATAGACATGTTATAATTTCACGTTGTCTTATACATGTTTATATTATAATTTTACTCATGAATGAAATGTTTATTTTTTTTAAAAATATATCATTTATAATCTTCAGTGCATGCTCATTATTATTTTATGATTTTAAAATAAATGAATGGTTTATGTATTTTAATTATGAAAACAAATATTTGATGTTTTTTATTTATCAATGGAAGATCAGGTATGTTGGTGTTTATGTATACTCCATGTGACGTGAGTTTTTGGGAATCAATACTTACAAGTGTTTTTCAATAAAAATTCTCATATATAGATATATACATACATGCATATGGATATTAGAGGGAATGATTATTTAAAATAATTGACATGTTTAAGGGTAAAAAATCAAGTGAGCAATACTACTATATATATATATATGTGTGTGTAAAGCAAACTTTAATCTTTTTCGAAAAAAAATCGGTGCTTTTTCATTGTAAAAATTGAAGGTCATTGGGAAGTGAACCCATCCTGCGCTAAGTGGGTAGGCCCAAGACAGCCCTCAATGAATTAAGTTGCCTCAAAATGAAATTTTGTTTTAATGTAGTTTTCTTAATAATTTCCAAAAAAATCACTGGATATGTTTAAATGTGTTTTCAATGTATAATTTTTTTTCAAAATCATTATATTATTTTCTAAAGGTTTTTTTACAAATGTATTTACAAATGAATATTTCAAATGTATTATGTAAATGATATTAAAAAACGATTTATCAAAGGTTTTCAAAACCCCTTACTGAGTATCTTTTGTGGTCACCCTACATTTTTTAAATGTTTTTCACAGGTTTCCTTGAATTCCGGAGTCGGTCATCTTTGTTGTAGCGCACGCGGAAGCATAGTGGATAGTTGTTTTATTGTTTCAGCTCTGATACATGTATGATTATATCTAATCTTCCAGAACATAGGCTGGTAAAAGGTACTATCTTATTTAAATTGTT
This sequence comes from Viscum album, assembly GCA_963277665.1. NCBI lineage: Eukaryota > Viridiplantae > Streptophyta > Magnoliopsida > Santalales > Viscaceae > Viscum > Viscum album. Next base: position 856,010,601 of record OY728157.1, on the reverse strand, counting down.
GTGTAATTGTTATGTTACTTTTTATAAAAAAATTTACACAACATTTTCAAGCACCGAGTCTATAAGAGCAGGCTCAGGGCGTTATAGTGACATTCATGGAGGATGTGGTTCTTGGGTTCAAAAATGAAGCACATATGGATAATAAATATAAATGAACAATATAATGTTCAAATGTTACTCTAGGGTTATTGTTTGTATAGTAAAAAGTATTCACTTTCAACACATATAGTGAATCACTACCCAACGAATAAACATATGGGAGCATCGTACAATAATAAGCTACTTCATTAAACTTACCTATCGAGAGGCCAACCAACTTAAATATGGTCCTTCAAACAAAGGTATAAAAAATTAGGGTTTTAATATTGTTAATGATTAATCTAATGATATTATACACCATTTTGGATGGGTAAATTTTTTAAACTTACTTACTTGTATTGATTTAATTTTATGTTTTCCTAACAGAAGTGACTTGTCCCATGGCGATGATTATAAACTTTTAGTAAAAAATGAATAAAATAAAATTTTTATGTGATAATAACATATAAGAAATTATAATTTATCATTGAAATATAAAGCTTGATAGGGGTATTAAGATAAAAAAATTTAGAATAGATGATTCCAAATGTTATTTAGGTCTCTATGATGAAAAAATGAATATTTTTTAGGATTTAATTTGGAAGGATATGTGTGGCATGAAGTGGTATTAATAATCAACTTTAATAGGTTATGACAGTGGTAATTTTTCATATACCCATTACATGTAAGTAGTTTGATTATAAGTATGGAAATGGTTAATGGTTCTAAGAGATTATAATAAGGGATGTGAGGTGTTCTTATCTTCCACCAAAAATCCACACAAATAACATTTCATTTATTAAATGTGTTAGGATATTTTCACATTGTAAAAATATCTTTACCCCTTTAATGTATAATAAGACACTATTATTTTTGACCATAAGAATTAAATCAATTGAAAATAGATAAATTTATTCATGTTTCCAACATTAAAAATTTTAATTTCATATCTAAAAAAAATTATCAACTAAAATAACTAAGGGTTAGAGATGTAAATATCATAATTGGATAATATGTTACATGAAATAAGATTTCAAAAAAATATTGTTATTAAGCCTAAAATTTATTTATAGACTAGAAATATATATGTTATTTTTTTACATGACGTAAATGGTTTGATAATGAATTAAAATTTTCATTTTAATTAATCCAAAAACATAGTTTTTCTACAAAATTATTAGTTCTAGTAAGAAAACACAAAATAAATTTAAATTTGAAAAAAATGATATATAATTTGTAAATTTCATTATACAGTTTTATAAATTTAATATTTTATTTAGAATGAATAAATATTAACCATAATGAATTTATTTATTATTGATTCTATTTAAATAAGTAATAAATATTCCATATATAATCATAATGGAGAAAATGACAATTCTGGTGGAAATTGTATTTTACACTATTCACATAAAAATCAATATGTTTAGATAAATATAAAAAACTCCTAAGGTAAGATCTATATTTATAATGAAAAATTGATTATAATATAAAAATTCATATTAATGAATATATATAAATATAAATTATAGAAAAATACAATATATAGTTGGAAAATGCATTATTTGATGAAAAACCCCTTTAAATTAATAAGTGTTCATAATCAGATGTTTTATAAATTTTAGAATGATTAAAAAATTTAAATATAGGTTATGTTATTAATTATTTTGTTACAAAATCTATAATATTATTCATCTAGTTATTGTTTGTTTTGGAGTTCAAAACAAGCAATCCATGTAATGAATATTTTATTGAAAATTATATCTAAAAATCATTAGGTGATACATTCAATCCTATAATATATTTTACCTACACAAAATTATAATTACTATTAATAATTTTAATACATTAGGTAGTTTTTACGATCAAAATGAGTCATGGTATAACCATAAGAGAGATATCAAATTTAGATCTTAGGAAACATATATTTTCACCCTAAGAATAAGATAATATAAACTTGTATTTTTTTTCTCCAGCAATTTAGGTTATGAGATAATCATTATTCGTTATCGAAACCCATATTTTATTGTTTTCTTATAAGGGTGTTCATAATAATACTTTATTTATAGAATAATATCATTTATTATGTATTTTTATGTTTATATTCAAAATAAAAACTTTTACTCTATATGGAGTGAACTAATCAATTTCAAAAATCAAATTAAATTCATCTAAGAGAATGAAAAAAAGATTTTTTACAAGGTATTTTCTCATAAGCATAAATGTTTTATATAATATATATAAATGATTTTTTTTGTTAAGTGAATCTTCAGGATGGTGATTTGACACCGTTGAAAACATCCTAGACACGGTAAACCCAAATCCAATAAGTTATCTAAAAATACATAGAGGATAAATTTTAATTAATTATCATAATCAACATCAAACATTGAGATTGGATAATAATTTTCTTGTTACCAAATTTTTAAATGATTTTTATACAGATAATTCATATAATACATTTTATGGGACAATAGATTTCCAAAATTAATAAAAACCTCATATATCATGGATTTGATATGTGGATGGTGTAGTAGTTGATATTGTAGTTACTTTAATTTGATTGGCCTGTAGATTCATCTCTTTTTAATAATAATGAGCTCATTGGCCAATCCTTCAGTAGTTAAATTTTTTTATTCCTTTAATATATTAATTAATATGCTTATTCAAAAAGTTATTACTTGAATGGAATTTAATATATTATCTTTCATCATCTTCATCACTAAAAATTCTATAACACTGTATATTTATATTATTTAATGTTTTTTATAATTTAATTATTATCACATTGTTAAAAATTATTCATGGTGGATATTTTGGCATTATCAAATTAATTCTCACACTTACTATTATCAATTTTGTTACTCATTTAGATAATCTCAACATTTTCTATGGAACCCCTTTATAACACGATTTATTTGGGGGTTATCAAAAATTAAAAAATTGGAGTTTAATCGATTAATTAAAATTTAACATTATAAAATAATTGAAGTTGTAAACAAAATAAAACATAATTCCCCCGCAATGTATTACTTATCAATATATTCGCGATTTATTTTAGTTCATCCAAAATCACTCTCAATTAATAATATTTTTTTAAGGTGGGTTCTACCATATTACATAACATAATCCCCTAATATAATCAATCCTTCAGAATATATTTTAAATATTTTTGTAATAACTAATGTATATCCCTTCTATGTGTCTATAAATGTGTGTAGTCTAGGTCACAAACATCATGAACATGGTTGATGATTCCGATGATACTCAACCAAATTTTTATAGGGTGATTACACTTATCTTCATCTATTCCACAACGAAATACTTATATAGGTACCTAATAAAATATTTAATAATTTGGATAACCTCAAAATCAATATGTTATCAAAAAATTAGGATAAAATATTATATGTATATATATCAATTGGACATGTAATTTGGTTGGAAAATATTTATCTCTATTTTGAATCCTAAAAAACAACTGAATTAATCCAACAATATTAATAAACCCTAATCAAATTCAAATTTTGATACCTTAAACACACAACCCTTAATCTGGTGGTGAAAATTAATCAATGATATAACATCATTATAAAAAGTGAGATGAACTTATCAATATTTTATGAAATTTCCTTATGTTAGTAATTAAAATTATTAAATATTGACATCATCTCCATAATAAAGGATTTAGTATATTAATATGTTAGATACATAAGAAATAAATTAACCCACCTGTGTATGATTCATTTAAATATAATGTACACAGTACAACCACCTATAATTCTAATATGATATACTCACATTGTCAGACTAGTAAATGGAATAGTAAAATGGTGGTAATCTCTAATGATTAGTAAAGGAAAAACAAAACATCATTTTATCATGGGTTATGTAATAAGAAAATGAGCTGATATGATCATGAGAGAAATATCATATTTAAAATACAATGGAATATTCTGAGTTATCCTAATGACATGATAGATTGACATGAAATCTATAAATAATAATCAAATACTATATAAAAAGAAAAAATATTCATGAGAGAATAAACATGATACGGGGAGAAATATTATAGAGATATGGTATAGAAATATCACATTCCATTCATCCATATCATTAAGAAATATGGAGGAAAAAAATAATATAAAAATTTTAACACAGTGAACAGAAAAATATATATGCTTCATGTTCTGAACATACAAAATTTATACGATTCATGTTGTTGAAAAATTATGTTGAAAAATAATGTTGTGAGAATAAAAAATTTCCACTCTCAATATACATATGTACTAAGATATAAATCCTTAATCAATTCATTAGAGGGTGATATATGACCCCATCCATTAAATATTAGTAAATATGTGTTCCCATTAAATCTATTATTCATCACATCATAAATACTCCATGTAAATAGAATAGTATAAAAAAAATTAAAAAAGGAATCATATAAAGATACCATTTCTAATTTTATCAACAACCATAACATGAAAAAAACATGTAAAATAAATAAGTATCAATTGATATTGAAAAATATCTTAGTAAATATTCTACAATTATGATGATGAGGAATATGGTATTTTCACTTTTTAAATAAAAGGATTGTGTTTGTTTTAAAAATTTTCCCAAATAAGTCAACGTATGGAATATAGGTGAACACATTTCAATATAAGGAAAAAAATTATAACGTATTAATAGAGGAAAATATTTTCATTGAAATCTATATTTATGATTAGTCTATGATTCAGAAATATAAAATATGAAAAATATTTCTATGAGATTAATCCACCCAAAATTGTTATATAATTCATATATTTATTTATAAAAAATAATTTCTGATGTTATTCACCCTATTTTTTGATAAATATAAAAATGTAAGAAAGGTTTTAATATTTTTATATATATTTTTTATATTCTCAGAAGAAGAAGTTTCAGTTAACATTGATAAATTGTTTGAAAATGGGATTTGACATCGTTTTAAAATAATTAATTTTAAAAATAATGATCCATAATTGATCCTTGAAATATAATATAATGTCTTCATTATTAATTGGGAGTTTAATATAAATCTAATGAGCATGTATAGAAAACATTTTTTAAATTTTAAAATAAATTTGTTCAATATCATTTTGTATAGAAAAACAAATAAAAAATACCTTCTGAAAAAAGATGAATAAAAACATGAATGTTACATGAGAATATTCATAATAATGTATCCAAATACAAAGAATAACATTATAGGTGATAATAAAATATTAATAATGGTTGTGAAAAAATATTATAGAGTATGTGATTTATTAAAAATATGATATAAGTTTTTTTATATAAGTTCATCATTGTATATGAATTGAATAAAAAATTAATTATTCATGAGATAAAAATAGAAGGTTATTTGTTATAAATTCCTTGAGTGGAAGAATCTAATACAATATGAAATATTATTTAGCATAATGATTTTTATTAAGTGAGATATATTGAGTTAATGTAAACCCTTTCAGTAATGGTAATTTAATTCTCAAAATAATATAAGTGGGTTACCATGAAATGATTATTAAAATATCATTAAATAATTTATATTCATTATATAAGAATGAAATAGTGATGTTAAAACACCACAGAAAATAAATTATACTTTGAAATACAATAACTTCTAATTTAATTAAAAATAGAAAAAGCAAATCCCCATCATCCTTGATATCATTTGAATCGAATAACATATAAGTAAATTAAATTATATGGAACTTAAAAATTAATGAATATATTTAATATCTTAAAAAATATATTTTAGAATTTAATAATGCTATATCAATGATATTATGATTCAAAATATGAAATATGTTAAAAAAATAAATTTTTGACTAATTTTTTTTCAATAAATCCCTTTATACAAACATACTCAAACCTCATTTATAGTGAAAATAACATTTTTAATCACCATTTTTAAAGCCATATTAATAAATATATATTATATCACAAACATCATTCATAACCGTCTATTACCAATACTGTAAAGAATTTTACTTTATTTTCATATTTAATTATTAGTATTTTTGATTGTCTGTTTCATAAATGTTTTGTATTGTTGAGGTAAATTATAATTTATTTGTTTAAGTTTCACAATTAATTGATTATTAAAATATTATGAATCAATTGTTTTCTCTAAAACAGTATGTATCGTTTCATTAGGTGATAACTGTGGATATGATTTTTGAAAAAGGAAATGTTAATGAACTAATTTTGGTGTGTTTATTAGCCAAATGATATTATACTAATAAATATGTAAATTCATAATAAAAACCATCTAAAAGTATTAAATAATCATAGATTAATTTTTTATTATTTATAAAAATTATATAACATTTCAAAATCATTATTTATACAATTGTTATATAATATTTAATACATGATGTAAAACCAACCCAAATGAGTGCCTTTTATAATGAATTAATATTTAACGAAATGTACTTATATATGAATAATATAAATATATATCAATATTAATCAAGTAATAAATAAAATTTCATATATTAAAATTATTTTGGGAGCTATAAATATATAATGGATATGAATAATGTAATTCATCATTTTTGGAGGTAATAGTCTACACGTACACATGATTAATGATTTAATTTATAAAAGATTTGATTGATTGAATGTATATAAAAAATTAAAATGTTTGAATTAAATTTTTAAATATGAAACATAATATATCATTGAATCTATCATTGATAATATTCCAGACATGTGGTGATAAGAAATAAACCACATCACTTCATTGATGTGGTATTCGACACGTAGGCACGATCATTTTTTTCCATTTTTATTAGTGTATTTAATAAATTGAATTAGGATTTATATGTTAATATGATAAATATTTCAATATATCAATAATTATGATTACATTTTATTGTGGTAGATTTAAATTGACTAATTTAGGAAGAATATGAATAAAACAATATATAGTATGAAAAACTCATATTTGGAACTTGATATTTCTCTTTATAATATCCTTTGAAATGGATTAATTAAGATGAATATTTGAGATGGTGGAATAAAATCATGATATTTTAATCTATTATTTTAAAAATAAATTTTCTTTTATTTAATATGATTGTATTGAAGTAACATGAAGTGGTGTCATTGATCCCCCGTTATATGTGAATAGAATAGTAATTTTGAAAATATCCACTACATTTTAATAAGGGTATGGGTAAATTTAAATTGTAAAAGAAACCAAAAGTGTAAAATTTTTTAGTGGAGGGGGTATCTATGAGAAAACTATCATCCATAATAATAAATTCACAATATGTCAATTTTTTCTAACTTTATCTCCTAGTAAAACTCATTTTAGTCAATTTACTTCCACCAAACTAAATATTTTTATATCCTGAATAGTTAAATTTAGTTAATATAATTAATATTGAACTTATTTTCAAATTTTTTAAATAGTAATATTTAATATTATGATCATTATATGAAATAAAATATCATTTTTATATGAATATTAATTCTAATATTAACACAAATGAAGCTTATAAATATATACCAAAAGAATTTTTTTCATTATTATACTTTTCTAGGATAAAATACTAAATTTTATTTATTTTGATATTATAATTTTGATAATTATAGGTCTCTTTTTTAATAATTAAATATAATTTAAAACCCATTTTTAACATTAAAACGTTTAATTAAGTTTCATAACAAATACTGTTTTCAAAAGTGAATGAAATGATACCAAATTTCTATTAATTAATGTTAGATATGAAAATCTAAAATAGTATTCAAAATTTAGTAAAAATTAATCCTAAAATATATAAATGATTAGTAAAAATGGTTAATATATTTTTATGTCATTCTTATATAATGATAAATTCAAAACATTTACTATTTTAATAAATATTAATTTTTTGCTATTAAATTAAATGTAATATATTTTATTAAAATCATTAAAAAAATATCCCCAGATAATATTTAACAGAATAATAAAAAAGTGATGTAAAATTTTTCAAATTGAATTTATAATATTCAAATTTACCTTTTATATGAAAATACAATTTATAATTTTAAATGAATTGTTAAAAAGTAAATTCTTAAAATAATAAGTATTATTATTTGTATTTTGAGTAAATTATTAAATGATTAGTGTAATTAATTTACTATTTTTGTTTATTAATCATTAATTTCTATTAAAATATTAATCTAATAATTTTCAACTGATTTTAGTTTGGGGTTATTTGTAAACAATTATATTAGAATAGTATTTATTTAATGAGAAATTATATAGTAGAATCATGGGGTGAAACAATTCATGTAGAGACATATTTGGGATGAGAAGTGTTATTGTTAATATTTTTGTTGGCCACTGCTGATATGTGTCAATGGATCTAGATAATATACATATTTTATAGTATGTGAGACTGGGGATAATATAACTTTTTTAATTTAGACTGATAATTTGAATTTTTATACGAAATTTGAATGAGTTCATGAGGTTTTCAGTTTTGACAATATAGTGGAAGAGAATTGGAGTGAATTTCAAGGAACATAGAGGTTGAAGGGTTGAGTCTTTTTATTGTAGTGAGACATCAGGTATCTGACCATGATTTACATGGTACAAGGTGGGGGTACCCAGGGTAGATGAAATATTCTTGGGTAAAAATTGTGGTTGGTAATTGGAGACATTGTAACTCTTGCGGCCTAGAAATATTTTTGTAAACATCTAAGAATACTATTTTATATTTTAAAAAATGAAGAACCCACTCATGGATCATCATTTCATATCCATAGAATAGAGGTGATGTTAAGAATCACATCCCTTCTCCCTCATCATTCTCTTCTCAATAATCAATAGACAACGGTGCTTAAATATTCATCTATTTATGGTTGGTTTCCCTCATTTTATTCTCTTATAATCATTCACATTATTTACCATTTAATTATAAGAGTCTATATTTTGTTGTTTAATTATGATTAATCCAAGGAAAGGGGTAATCAAACAGTTATGATTTGACATTTTATAAACATGTTATAGGATTATTTAGGAAGTTTAATAAGTTATATTTCAAATCATATCATATTATAGAAACCACAATCCTGAATTATTTTTATATTCTTATCATATAGGTAATAGTTAATTTTTTTTTATTTTGATTATTAGGGAATTTGTTGTAAATTCAATGTGGAATCAACCAATAGTAATCTTGAACCTATTTCCCTAGGTAGTAGTGTTATAGTTTAATAAATAATGTATATAATTATTATTAGATATTAAATTAAATATGTATCAGATGTGTAAATTAGTTATAATTTATTTATAATTAATTTATATATAAATTTTCTATGGTTATGATGGGTTGGTCTATTTATAGCACATTATTGGGATAAATTTAAATATATGATGGCTATAGGATTATGGTTGGTGGATCATAATATTATCAACTTTTTTTTTATGCATATATATTTAGAATGTTAATTTGATTGTAAAGGGGACAAGTTTACAGGGATTAGAACAGACATGAGTTTCAGTATGTGTGGAATGGATGGGGAGAAGCCAAACATTATAGAAATATCTTTGGGTGGTACTTCTTTATCAACTATTCATGGTTGATAAGATGCTAGTAACTGTGGCTTAATATTAATGAAATCTACATCCATGATGGTTTCCATCATGGTTCTAAAGCCAATGTTCCCAAAGTATTTCACTTCTTGGGTATATGATTCTCACACATTTTTATGGAAATAGGTGGGTCTACAGTTCATTATGGAGTTATTTATATGATTTTTGGGAATGTGTGATAATTCAATGTGTCTTAATATTGATCTAATAACAATTTTATTTTTTTGAAATAAATGTTTATGGAAAATCATAATTATGTTATGATCTCAAAAAATTCGTGGTTGATAATGAGTAAATTTATGGATTCATTTTCCTTGGTTATTGGTTGAATAAAAAATAAAGAAAATTGATATGGATTTTATTAGTCCCAATATTTTATTTTAATAATTTTATTTAGTAGATTAGAGTTCCATTATATTTCAAAATAATGTATCAGTTATGATAGGTAGGATAATGTATCATTCCGATAATTTTCTTTGATACATGCCCTTCATTATGTGATTCTAATTAATAGGGTAATTTTTAACCATTTTTATGTTATCTCATTGATGGATAAGAATTTGTAGGAATGTTCTTTATATAAAAACATATTGGAATCATTACCCTAGGGAATAAATTTGTTTAATGGAAAAAATTCCATGGGTGATATATCATTCACTATGACAATTTTTTTTGATGAGTTGTTATAATGAATAATGACTGGTGGTTAGTTACATTATTAGACTTGGTGGACATATCATTCACCTTGTCTGTTGTGTTAAGAAATATCATATCATATTCTTTTTTTAACTCTTCTACCCATTTAATTATTTGGTGGAATTTTTTATAAACTAGATATTTTATAATATATTTGTCTTTAAATAAATTTTATGTAAATCAATGATTCTATTAATTGAAGAACAATGGTTCAAAAAACTATGATATACTATTTAATTATTATTATTACATATAAGTGTTACACTTTAGATATTAAAATAGAGGGTATGAATATAATTAAAAAAATATGAAATATGTGTATATATATTTTCCTAAATTAAAATGTATTTATTTATGTCAAGGAATTATTTAGTAAATGGTGAATTTCAAGAATATTATTAGTTTATGTTGAAGGATCAATTCTTCAAATTATTATAAAATTTTATATATTATATACCATAAACAAAAATTGACTATGATTTATAATAAAAATTATGGTATTTAATTTTAAAATTTTCATTTTCATTTAAAAAAATTATCAATTGGTGTGAAATTAGGATAAAATATCCTAATAGTGAAATAACATTTGTTTTAAAAACGTTTGTAATTTCACAATGTATTTGTATAAAAAATGGTCTTAATATTTTTAGAAAAAAGTTTTTTATTAATACATACATAATGTATTAAATTAAAGAAATTATCCACCACTATGTGCTGCTTATTAGTCATATAATGGTAGGAAATCAACTATATAGTTAAAAAAATACCTAAAAAAACTCATTGAATATTCATTTTTTACAATATATTTAATATCAACATCTTATTAGAATTGAATATGAATAAAAGTTTTCAATATTTGAAAACAAAATGTAAATATTTGGTTAATAGTACAATTTAATTTTGGGTCTTAATTAATACAAGCCAAGGAAAGAATTATTCATTATTGTAAAGGTTAAATGGTTAATGTGTTGTTATACTAAATAGATAAGTGTTAAAATAAATTTAACCCATGTCAAAATAAATATTATAAATTAAATTAGAACATATCATATCCCATATTTTTAAAATGAATGAATTTTTAGCCCCATTCCATTAAGAGTTATTTTAACATATCTTAAAATTATTAATCTATATAAGTTGTCCACACATCTCACTTATAAAATCTCACATCCACTCCGGTTTTTTTCAAACCTTTTGATGTTTCATTGGTCAACCAAACTCTTCCCAAATCACTTATGAGCATAATTAACCTCAATCTAATAGTGTAGTTATTCATGAAGGTCCAACATAATAGTTCATAAGGGTATATATGATGAAGGCTTCTAAAATAATAAGATTTTTGATTGGATATGATTCAAGAGGGGACATGGGAAAATGGTTTATTTGAAAATATAATTTTTAATCATGATTGTTATTGAAAATATCCCATGTGGGGAAATTATATGTAATATAACTATCAACTACCCTCTACTTTTATCTCCTATGAATCTTTATAGTGTCACAACATTTTCTGTTCATTCACCAATACGTGGTATTTAAAACGATCTAGATAATATTTATATAAAAACCTGTTATTAATAATCCACTTAAAGTATTTTACATCTTATTGATTTTAACATTTTTGTAAAAATAATCAATGAATTATTTATATGATCCAATGATTTTATAATTTTTATCTAAATGAAAATTTTAATTTCTATTCAATGGTTTTAAAAATTATTTTTTACATTATTTCTTGAACATTATATTTATTACTTTTTACAAAAGTTCAAAAAATAGTTTTTTTAACATTTATTGCTTCTTGGATTATCCCATATAATGACCATTATTTTTTTGATGCATTATTTATGGGTATCAATGTTTATTTTCATTAAAATATATTTGATAAATATTATGGTATTCTGTAGCTAATAATTATACCAAATGAAAGGGATATCTTCCTAGTTTTTAAAGAAATGTTAATATCCTATTTTAATGGTATTTATCATCTATGTAAAATTATTTATATATTTTTACAGAACATTTAGGAAATAATATTAATTTTCATGATTTTTTTTCTAGTTTTGTTATAATTATTTGCTGATGATAAACTCAAATAACTACTTCTTATATGTTATGCTATGATGAAATGTTGAATGTTGTTATGATATTATGGCACACACATTTATCATTTCCCTTAATCTATGGGTGGTATAGTTCATTACCACCAAGTAATTGGATAATTAATGATATATCATGTGATAATGAAAAATAAAATGTTTATTTGAACTTACTTCATTAAGGGATTTCATCAACAATGATAGTACTATAAGTGATGCTAGACTAAGGAAATATGTCACGACCCCCACCACACAATGTCTACCCCTACTAGAATGACAATGTGAGAAGGGACATAATGACCACTGATTCCCACCTCCAGTAGGCGTCGGGTTGGCGACTAGCACTGAGGGTATAGTAAACACAAAAATGGTAGGCATTACCCTCTAATAGAACACCTTTAGAAAATATAGATAAGATAGACACCAAAAAACTCCAACTCAAACATCAATATAAAATAAAATCCATGTACATTTATGTAATTTCATACAAACTACTACAACAGAAAGGGGAAAACTGCATGTACCCAAACGTATGTAAAAATAGCAATAACCAAAAGCCCGAATAGTTCATGCATCCCCAAGCTAGTAGAAACAAGTCTGATCTCTATCTTCTTCCATGTGACATGAAAACAGTTTATATAGAAAAATGGTGAGTATAACAGTATACTCAGTTGGATCCTCCTAGAAGCCTCTCATACAAAAGTAAAGAAAGCATGCTAAATCACAGTGAACAACAAGTGAAATTAACTCATCACCTAAACAAGTATAATAAGATCCAAACATTACTAGGGTTACTCTCACGATCTAATGAATAAAATAGTATATAATATAATAAATAAAATCAAGGGTACCCCTCTACTACTTCCCATCTGGTTTTATGCTTTTCTCCAACGTTGTACGTGCCAAGAATATCTCTCCCAAAATTCTTTCCCGTAGACACCTGGGAAAAGCACCACAACCTGAACCTCGTGCAACAAAACCACCATGTCCATGTAAGCAAGTAACCAGGTAGTTTCTGGGAGCAACCACAACTCATATAACATATATCATACGTCGGGTATTATACCTCAAGCCATTACAACCCATACATCGAGTAAGGATCATAAATCCATCACATCCTATACATGTTACAACTATAGTAGTCCATTGGATACTATATCAAAAATATATGTGTGTGAATAACCAAAAGCCATTACATCCATCTACATACATATATGGAGAAAACTAACCACTATTCCTACCAGCACAAGAATCTACCAAGAGAATAGTGTGAAGACAAAGGGGGTAGTCAACCATCCATCCTCCCACCGGAATGTTGTGGAAAACACACCCCAGGGTTCAGAATCCCTAGGGTGTGAGTTTCCCTTACTGACTGAGTGGAGTAGTATATATAAACACAAAAATTATAGAATATACTATAGCTTAAAACAATACTTTGGGAATAACCTAGTCTTAGACTCAACTACAGCTAACGTCTCTATGACTCCAGGCTGCCACTTCTAATACTATGTATCCTATAAGCACACAATCATTTAAATAGCTTTATAATATTAATTCATTTCCTTGAAATCAGTTTCACTTTATGTTAATTAATTCTTTATACATTAATTAACCATCATCGATTTCAACATTACATTTCATTAGTATCACACCCGAAGTTTGTTGTATCTTCAAATTACAACCTCTACTTTACGTCCCAATAAGCTCCAACCCCATGTGCTGACATCATTTATTCAATTATTCATTACAATATTACTTTCCCATATTCCCAGGAATTAGAAAAAAAACATTCTATGATAATAAATATATGGGGATCAACATGGTGAGTATATGAACTACCCATTATTTATTTGCCGCCTATAGAAAGAGTGTAGACCCATCCTTGTTTGAAATGATAAACATGGAAAGCATGTGGCATACCCCGCGTGTCTTCACCCTCTTGGGAAGAAGGTAAGAAAGACCAGTTGCCTTGATCAATGGGCTATGTAATGCAGATAAACAACCAATGCATCAGCAAGCATCCAAACATTTACAACCAACCCATTCCATCATCCCCGATGTCCTCCCTGACACCCACATGCATAAACCGATTCATATCGCCTCTCTAGGTGTCAACATCTTCCACAACCAAATAGACCTCACTTCCCCCACATATCACAATAGCCTTTTAGGCACATATCACAACACAAGCAGCTAGAAAACAACCATCATATCAACCAGGCTCTTAGCCCTTATGCAAACAAGAGGGTAACTCAGAACCCTTCAAGTAATTATAATACAATTAGTTTTATAACACATCTTGAATTAACCAATTTATTATTCATAGGTTTCATTTTTTGGAAACCTAAACGGTAAGATATCACAAATAAATTAAACATTCTTACTACACTAATTTGATTAACATCAAATTATAACAAGAACAACCGATTCATTTACATGCCTCGTTATCTTTAGCAAAACCATTATCAATTAATTTTTCATTACGTTCATTAAAAATTACCATCATTAAATAACATCTACACAAATAAATCATGGATATCACACTATCTAAGAAAACAAAAGGCAATAACATAAGACTGATATCAATTTATTTAACCAGTTCAAATATTTATAATGTAAATTCCATTGTCATCCATTGAGATAAAACATGATAATAATACAGTTTCACATAAAAGAAAAGAGAAGAAATGAATCCCCTCTATTAAAAAGGTTCTTTAAGGATCTTTATACAGGAATGATCCACACAATGGATCACGATCCCCTCCTCCCTTGACAACTGCATCCACATGAGGATGTTGTGGCACGAACGCACCAACCAAAACCTAAAAAACTCCACTAGAAGCATGGAGATCACATGAAATAATATGGAAAGGATAAAAAAGAAGAATTTGAACCCAAAATATCGATGATAAATCATACCATATATCGAATATTGATGGATACTGGTTGGTAGCAGCAAAACAGGTGGTGCACTTGCAGGAAGAAGAACATAGATGGAAACCAATCCTTAGGGAAACGTTTAATCTCACAATTACTATAGGAAGGATGGAATGGATCAAGCATCTCTCACTAGAGAACAAAGATAAAGAACAAGGGTGGAATATATCTTGTCCCATTAGAAGATTTAATGGAGAATTGGTTTAAGATACAGTAGATTATCCATTAAAATTGGTCTGTATTAAACCACACTGTTTGACCATGTAAATGAAACATGGGACTTTAGAAAATAAATATAGGAGTTCTGCGATTTGATTCGGCTGAAAATCCTATAAAATAAGACAGTAAATTCATTTTATGTCAAATAAAACATTATATTAGAGAAACTGAAAAAATATGGAAATTTGGAAAAGGAAATACGAAATCTTTCTGGAAACACTATTCATGAGTTGTGACACTGTGTCTGACTCACCACTTCTGTCTCGCTATTTTTATCTCACCATTTTTGTCTCATAGTTTATGTCTCATAGTTTCTGACTCACCGTTTCTGTCTCATAGTTTCTATCTCACCATTTCAGTCTCGCCATTTCTGTGACATCGTTTCTGTGACACCATTTATGACTCACCATATATGAATCACCATTTTGGTATCAGAGTTTATATCCCACTATTTCTATCTCACCATTTCTATGTCACCTTTTCTATGACACAGTTTCTGTGACACCATTTCTGACTCACCGTTTCTGACTCACCGTTTATGTCTCACTATTTCTGTCTCACCGTTTCAATCCCATAGTTTCTGACTCACCATTCCTATCTCACTGTTTCTTTCTCACCGTTTCTATCTCACCGTTTTTGACTCACCATTTCTATGACACTTTTTCTATCTCACTATTTCTAACTCACTATGACACTATTCATAAAATTGGAAACACTGTTCATAGAATAGGAAATTTGGTAATATTATGGGGATGAGTCACCTTAACCTCCCAGAACACCTCAAACACCATATTTTAACAAAGGGATGTACTAGATAGGTCTGAGACATAACATCAGATACCTCTCAAAGCATTCTCTTCCTCGAGAATCCAAAACCAACCCAAAAGGAAACTGAAAAATGGGTATGAACAACCACTCTTCTGGATACCTATAAAAATAGAGCAAGCCATAAGAAGCAACAAATGAAAATCATCTTATAAAAACGAAAGGTCTATAATCACAAAGGGGAAACCGTTACATGAAAACAGTTTAAACATCAAAAAACTCTGGGTACTGAGAACATATCAATGACTCCCGTTCCCAGGTACTCTCCTCCATGCCACTGTGTCACCGCAATACACACACCAAGGGAATAGAACACCAGTGCAACACCTTCTCTTTGTGTTATTGGATATCCATAGGTCTCTCCTCGAAGGTCGCATCATCATCAACATCGATCTCTCCCCAATAAATGACGTGAGATTCATCATGAAGATAACGACAGAGCTGTGACACATGAAAAACATTGGGTATCCGACTCATCTGCGGGGGAAATGCTACTCGATACACAACAAGTCCAACACGAGATAACACCTCAAAAGTCCAAACAAACCGATGATAAATCTTACTCCCACGACCAAACCTTCAATATCCACAATGGGAAGTCACCTTTAGAAACACGTGATCACTAAAATCAAACTCTAAGGGTCACCTCCTTTGATCAGCATATGAATTTTGATGATCTTGCACTGTTTTCATCCACTCACGAATCACCTGAACCGTCATTGATGTATTCTGCAGTAGTTGTGGTCTGAGAATTGCTAACTCTCTGACCCCAGTCCATCAGAATAGAGAACGGAATGTCCAGCCATACAAGGCTTCATATGGCTCCATACCAATTGTGGAGTGAAAATTATTACTGTAAGATAACTCCACCAAGGGTATGTTCCTCATCCACGAAACTCCAAAATCAATAACACAATAGTGTAACATGTCTTAAAGAATTTGGATGGTTCTCTATGTACGACCATCCATTTGAAAATGAAAAGCAGGGCTATGGCATAGATGCGAACCAAAATTATACTGGAGAACTCTCTACACCCTTGAAGTAATGTGAGGATCTAGATCAGAAATAATCATCCTAGGAACTCCATTAAGTCTCACCACCACCTCCATATACTTCCTCGACAAAACGTCCCCTGAGCTCGACTCCTTGACCACTATGAAGTGGGCCGATTTTGTTAAACGATCCACTATGACCCCAATAGCATCATGTGCTCCTAGAGCTCAACGTAAACCAGTAACAAAGTCATTTGAGATGCCCTCGAACTTCCACTGAGGAATACCTAATGGATTGAGTGAATCAATGGGGATGTGGTGCTCAGCCTTGACCTTCTAGAAGTCTAAACATCGAGACACAAAATCTGCAACCGCATGCTTCAGCCCAGGACACCAAAACAGACTCATCAAGGCTGTTTACATATTTTTCATGCCAGGATGAACCTATAATGGAGAACTATGGACCTCTCTTTGAACCGTCTCACGCATCTCAAAAGGAAAAAAAATCCTTGCATGATACAACACTCTATGTCGTGCATCCTCAGTACAACCATCAGGGGATTCCCCACAAACATCTCGATCTCTTCATACCTCCACCTCTAGATCACCCAACTAGGAATCTACCAGCAGCTGTAACATAGATGACTACACTGTAATCTCTAGAAGACAAGCTCTACCCCCAGCATCTCCCATATCAAGATGTAATGTTGACAGTTCATCCATTACTCTCCAGGAATCACCAGATTCGCGCACAGCATCACTACGTGACATTCGACTAAGCGCATCAGCTACAACATTCCCCTTTCTTGGTGTATAAAATATTTTGAAGTCGTTTTCCAATAATAACTCCATCCACCGATGTTGTTGCATGTTTAATTCATGCTAGGAGAAAACATGCCTCATGATCTTATGATTAGTTAAAACCACAAAGTGCTCACCAATGAGGCAATGTCTCCACAACATCAGAGCAAACACCACATCTGTCAACTAAAGATCATGGGTGGTATAAATACGTTTATGAGGATTCAACTACCGAGACCCATAAGAAACAACTGATCTCTGCTGCAAGAGAACACAAACTAACCCCAGATGAGAAGTATCATATAAAACATAAAATTGAACTCCCTATACAGGAAGAAAAAGAACTAGAGAACTTACTAACTTCTCTTTTAGATACTCGAAAGATACTTGACACTGATCATTCCATAAGAATGCATATTCCTTCTAGTTCAAAGCTGTCAGTGGAGTCCCAACTAAAGATAAATTTTCTATGAACCTCCTTTAGTAGCCTATGAGACAAAGGAAACTTCACACCACTGACACTGTCTTAGGGGATGCCCCTGACACTACTAATTCTATCTTCATTGGATCCACTGATACTCCCTACTAGGATACAACATGCCCCATGAAATGGGATTCTTGATCCAAAAACTGACACTTTGACAACTTCCCAAACAGCTGATGCTGATGAAGGACTCCCAGAACGACGTGTAGATGCTCTGCATGCTCCTCTTCAAATGTGGAGAACACAACGATGTCGTCAATGAAAACCTCCATGAACATGCCCAAGAACTCATAGAACATAGCATTCATCAATCCCGTGAACATAGCTGGATCATTCATTACACCGAATGACATTACAACTAACTCATAATACCCAAGAAAACAATGGAAAGTAGTCTCTGGTATATCCTCATCCTGCACAAACATATGATGATATCTTGACACCAAATGGATCATTGAGAACCAAAATTAACACTTCAATTGATCAAATAAATCATCAATCTACGGAATATGATAGATATAATTTACTGTCACTTTGTTTAAGTGATGATAATTGCAAGAAAACCACTTGCTACCATTAGCCTTCTTCAAGAACAAAACTGGTGCACCCCACGGTGACAGACTCGGCCGAAAATAACCTCATTGTAATATACCATCAATCTATATACGTAACTCTCACAACTCATAAGGGGCCATCCTATATGGGGACATAGAGATATGAGACACTATGAGGTGTAGCTTGATCCTATACTCAATCTATCGTCGAGGGGGTAATGCTACAACCTCCTCGGTAAACACATCAGGGTACTCTTCTACAACCCTAGGAAATTCCAACTGATGAACCTCTAAAGAACTCAGAATCCTCTAATCCATCATGGATTATAAGGATGGAACAAGCCTATAGCCCATTAGAGGGTCTCTCCCACCAATGGACACCACCAACTCTCAATCTGCATTGAATACAACAACCTGACTCCTGAAGTAATTCACGATATCCTTCACTGAATACAACCAATCCATTCCGAAGAAGAAATCATATGGTTCTATTCATAAACATCGGATATCTCTCCATGAGCGGTTTTTCCCCAACTCTAGCTCATAGTTTCTACACACTTGAAACAAGTTAGATCAACCTCCAACTAGAATAGTCAATGCCAAGGAAACTAGATACCTCTCAACCTCAAGTCACAACGCATGGACAAGGGTTGGTGATATGAAAGAGTGTTTCACTCCTTAATCAATCAAGGCATACATGAAGGTAGAAAATAAGAAAAGGGTACCTTGAATGAAATATGGCATGCCTGGTGCTGGCAATGCTAAAGCATGAAGCTAACCACAACCACCTCCATGACCTCTTTGACCCTGATGATGAAAACAACCATGGGTGAAGTCTACTCTTTGAGAATGTGGAGAATCATAGGGCTATCCCCTTCCTACACCATCTAACCTCTACTGATGAAAATTTGGTGCAACCTTCTGCTTCTGTCTCGATTGGAACTGCCTAAACAGTGGAAACTGGATTGGAAAACCTAGATCACTATGACTACATTAAATGGTTGGGCACCCTCATGACTGATGACCTCGAACAACACAAGAAAAAGAAGCACTTTATCACTAGGAATAGGTCTGAGAGATGCTTCCCCCAAAGAAATGAGTTTTTAAGTGCTGGGACCTACACTCGGTCGAACAGAAACTCTTCTACCCAGAGAACTAGGAACCCCAGACCATAGCTCTGCTTCACGAGGAATCATGACGACTCCCCTCTCGTGATGATCTGGTTCTGGCCAATGCCTTATCTATGACCTCTTCCCTTTCCAGAACCTCAAGATATGTCTTCAGCATAAATGGGGTGATAGAGCTCTAGATATATGGGCATAAATCCTCATCGAAATTCCCCACCCTCGCCTCCTCATCGGGCAATAGGTCCAAAGTATATCGCAAATGGTTACTGAAATGTATTACCAACAATAGCACACTAGAGCTCCATTTTCGTAGTGTAAGAAGATCCTAGTGACTGGATGCCTTCATGGTCGAAGAATGTACCTCGACTCTAAACCTTTCTTGGAACTCCTTCCATGAGATCGCTAACTCCTCACGAACCCTGAGGAATAAGAACCACCACTGCCTCACTACTCCATGTAGCATCGTCACAACCAAGGACACAAAGTGCTCTTTCTGAGCATGGATAAAACTGAAGCCTATCTCAACCTCCTCTAACCAGTATTTTATGACTGAATTAGAAACAGATATCTCGTACTTCTGCAGACTCTGGTGCTGAAACTCTTAAATTTTCCTCCTCTAAGTGTCATCATCTTCGACCTCTAACTGATGGCGATCTTCTGGAACAAACTGCAGGACATCTTCTATGTGATCCTGATGAGGATGTCAACCTGGAGCCATAGATGTAAAAAAAACAATTAGATCTCCTAAACCTAGAATATAGGAGACTCATCATTAATTAATTAATTAATTGTTTTTTTCATTTTAGGTTAACCTATCCCATGGTCTACCCATTCAATCACAGGTATAAAGAAGAATGATGCATGATCCTTTCCTAGTTATCTACCCTGTAACTAGTATCACCATGTTTAGTAGCTATTGTAAACTTAAAGGTCCATACATTATATCATAGGGGGACCTAAACACCTATGTCTCAACCAGTATCCAGTGTTTACATCACATGATAAACTTGACTAACACTGTTTCCCTACCACCCATGCAACCTCACCTGTGCCTAACTCCAAACTCCATCTTATCCCCTAACCAGATCCTCTAATACCACTCTGTCATGACCCCCTCCCCACAATGTGTACCCCTCCTAGGCCGGAAATGTGAGATGGGAAACAATGACCCCCCCCCAAGTCCTACCTCGAGTAGGCCCTATGTTGGCGACGAGCACAAAGGGTATAGTAAACACACAAATGGGAGGCATTACCCTCTAATAGAACAAATGCGATAGAGAATGGTAAGATATACACTAACCAACTCACAATCAAACATCAATATAAAGTAAAACACAAGTAAGTGTTTGTAATGTTGTGAAAAACTACTAAAATAGAATGGGAAAAACATCAAGTACCCAAAATAAAGTAAAAACAACAGCAACCACAACCGAAACATCTCAAACAAACCCAAGCTAGTAGAAACCAGTCTGATCTTCAACCCACTCAAAGTGACCTAAAAATAGTTTATATAGACATAGAGTGAGTATAATAGTATAATCAGTAGGATCCTCCCCAAAGCCTCTCGTGAAATAGTAAAGAAATCATGAAAAAGCATAGTGAACAACAAGTGAAGCTAACTCATCACCTAAATAGGTATACTATGTTCCAAGAGACACAGTGGATACTCTACCCAAGTAATGCATTCATGAGTGTATAATATAATATATAATATCAAGGGTACCTTGCTACAAATTCCCCACTAGTTTTCTTCTTTTCCCCAATATCACACGTCCTAAGCATCTCTCTCCAAAAGGCTTGCCTACATACAACTGGGTGAAGAACCACAACATTCACCTCATGCAAAAAAACCACCACGTTCACATAAGCAAGTAACCAGGTAGTTTCTGAGAGCCACCACAGCTCATATAACATGTATCAAACGTTGAGTATTTTACCTCAATCCATTACAACCCATACACAGAGTAAGGATCCTCAAGCCATCATAACCTATTCACATTAGACCTTTATAAGTCCATAAGATACTATATACAGAATATATGTATGTTAATAAACACAATCCATTATAGCCCCCCTACACACGTATATGGGGAAAACTAACCACTATGCCACCCAACACAATTATCTACCAAGAGAAGAGAATGGGGAAAAGGGGGTAGTCATCCACTCATCCGCCCACCTGAATGTTGGAGAAAACACCCCCTAGGGCTCAGAATCCCCAAGGTGCTAGTTTCCCTTACTGACTGTGTGGAGTTGAATATATAAACACAAGATGTGTAGAATATACTATAGCTCACAACCATACTATGGGCATAACCTAGTTTTATACTGAACTGCAGCTAACGTCTCTCAGACTCATGACTGTAACTTATGAGGCTAGGTATCCTATAAGTACAGAATCATTTAAAGAGCATTATACTAATACTTCATTCCCTTCCTATCAATTCCCTTTACTTTAACTAATTATTTTATCATTAATTAACCATGAACAATTTCCACATTTTATTCCATTAGAATCAAACTAAAATTTTATTGTCCCTTTAAATTACAACCTCATCATTATGTCCCAACAAGCACTAACCCCATGGGTTAAAATAATTTATTCGATTATTCATTATAGAATTACATTTCCATATTCCCGGGCATTCTAGAAAAACATTCTATTCTACAAAACACAATGGTATCAACACGGGGAGTAGATTAACTACCCATCGAGTCATTGTCGCCTATAGAATGAGTGTAGACCCATCCTCCCATGAGAAGCTAAACATGGAAAGCACGTGGCATACCCCACCCATCTTCACCCTCCTGGGAAAAAGGGAAGAAAGACTAGATGCGTTGAGCAGTGGGGAATTTAAATCTGATAAACAACCAATGCATCAGCAAGCATCCAAACATTCACAACCAACCCATTCCATCATCCCCAGTGTCCTCCCCGACACCCACATTCCTAAACAGATGGATATCGCCACTCTAGGTGTCTACTACTACCACAAACCACTAGGACTCCTTGCCCCCATATATCACATCAACCTTCTAGGAACACATCCAAACACAAGCCATATGAAAACAACCATCATATCAACTGTGCTCTTAGCTTTTTAGAAACAAAGAGGGTAACTCAGAAACATTAAAAGAATTATAAAACAATCAGTTCTTTAATCCATCTTGAAATGAATGAATTATTATTCAAAGGTTCAATTTTTGGGATACCTAAATATTTATCTATCAAAAATAAATTAAACATGCTTACTACACCAATTTGACTAACATAAGATGACAACAAGAAAGAACCAGATTCATTTACATGCCTCTTTATCTTTAGCCAAATAGTCATCAATTAATTCCAGTTTATGTTCATTACTAATTTCCATCGAGAACAAACAACTAAAAAAAGAAAGCATGGATATCACACTATATATCAAAACAAGAGGCAATAACATACAATCAATATCATTTCTTTATCTGGTTCAAATATTTATTATGTCAATTCCATGGTCATCCATTATGTTAATACATGATAACTATATAGTTTCACATAAATGAAAAGATAAGCAACGAAACCCATACCATAAAAAGTTTATTAAGGATTGTTATATGAGAATGATTCACACAACGGATCATGATATCCTCCTCCCATGACAACTACATCTACCCGAGGATGTCGTGGCACGACCGCACCATAAAAATACCAAGAAACTCTATTAGAAACATGGAGATCACATGCGATAATATGAAAATGTGAAACAAGTTTAGTTGAACCCTAAATAAAAATGATAAATCATAACTTATATCGAATATTGATTGATACTGCATGGTTACACCAAAATATGGGGTGCACTGGTAGGAAGAAGAACTTCGAGGGAAACCAATCCACTGGGAAATATTTAATTTCGTGATTTATATAATAAGGAAGGAATGGTTTGGGCTTCTCACAATTGAAAACAAGGAGAAAGAACAACAATGGGAGATATCATGTCCCTTTTGAAGATTTAACGGGGCAATGATTTAATATACAGTGGATCTTCTATTAAAATTGGATCGCAATAAACCACATGGATTGACCAAATAAATTCATCAGATGCCTTAAGAAAATTAATATAGGAGTTATGGTATTTGATTCGGCCTTAAATCCCTTAAAACAGGGTCATAAATGCATTTTATATCAAAGAAAATGTTAAATTAAAGAAACTGGAAAAATTTAGAAATTTGGAAAACAAAATATGAAACAATTATGGAAACACTATTCATGAGCAGTGACACCGTGTTTGACTCAGCGTTTTTATCTCAATATTTCTGTCTCACCATTTCTGTCTCACCATTTATGTCTCTCATTTTTTGACTCAACATTTCTATCTCACCATTTTTGTCTCACCATTTCTGTCTCACCGTTACTGTGACACTGTTTCTGTGACACAGTTTCTGACACACAGTTTCTGATACACCATTTCTGTCTCACCATTTCCTCCTCATCGCTTTGGTCTCACTATTTCTGACTACCTGTTTCTGTCTCATTGTTTCTGTCTCACCATTTCTGTCTCACTGTTTCTGTGACACCATTTTTGTGACACCATTTTTGACTCACCATTTCTGACTCACAGTTTATGTCTTATCATTTCCGTCTCAATGTTTCTGTCTCACTGTTTCTGACTCATAGTTTTTATCTCGCCAATTGTATCTCACAGTTTCTGTGTCACTGTTCTAGACTCACCATTTCTGTGACACCATTTCTGTCTCACCATTTCAAACTCACTATGGCACTGTTCATAAAACAGGAAACACTGTTCACAGAACTAGAAATTTGGCAAAGTGTTGGGGATGAGTCACCTTGACCTCCCAGAACACCTCAAAAACTACATTTCTGCAAAGGGAAGGTTCATAGAGGTCTGTGCCATTACAAAATAATTGTATATTAAGGGTAAAAATCTGCTATTGGAATATAACCATAATGAATATTTTTTTAGTGAGACTTAATAATGAAAATTATTATTTATTATTATATATATTACATATAATTATTTTATATAATTATGTTTTCTTCTTAGGGATCATGATTGATTATTTATAAATATATAATATTATGAAATATCTCATTTGTTTTTTTTTTCAATTCCTTTTTTATGAATAAGTATTAATATTGTTGAATGATTTTGTATTATTTTAAAAATATTTCATCATTTTATCATAATATTCTACTTATCTCATTACCTATAATTATAATTGATAAATATCTCTAATGTTTATCAATAGATTGCAATTATGGTCAGTATCTGTTAATTTTCTATTTCCTAAGGTTATAAAGAGTGGTATCAAAAGGGTATGTATAAGTAATATACTATGTGATATGAAAAGTATATCAAGTAATGAAGATAATTCATGAAATAAGTATACTAAATATCTAATATACAATTTCATTAATACATTATGGTTATGTGGTGTGAACTTTAGAAAAATATATTCAGTATTTATAAAACATTATTCAATATATGTTTATGTTATACTAGGATCTCATCAATTGGTTTCAATGTATGGATTCTTAATATTTTGATATTAATATTAGAAAAAATTATTAAAATCCATGGGGATAATCTTATATATAGGAAAAAATTATAATGTTTTTGTATTGTAATGGTCGTGTAGTCTTCTAAAAATGAAATCCTTTTTTGGATTCAAATATGTTCATATAGTCTCTTGAATAGATGTTACTAGTTTTAACAAACCTGTAAACTATTTTTTGGAATTAAATTTTTCATCACCTGGTTCATGATATAAAGGATTGGTAATAAATAAGGTCTAAAAGACCATGGTGATATTTTAGAATAAATTCAATTTACCATTATTAACCATTATGAAATTTGAGGGGGTAAAATCTTAGACATCATATGATAATCCATATAGATATGTTATGTGAATAAAATATCATGAGTTGATAGAAGGCATGGTTTTGGATATCATAAGTGTTATTTTCATTATCATATTATTCCATACATTGATTTTTGTGGTTTGATACTCACATATTTATTTTGAGTTCTAATCAATGCTTAAGAGCAAAAGATTAATGTGATCAATCAATTTGAAAACCATTGAATTTACTAAATTCAAGGGAAATAAAAGAAAATGATAGTTTGGATGAAAACCCATATTGATATTCAAAATCATATATCTATTGTTATGATTAAAAACATTATCCTATGTGATTATTTAAATACCTAAAATTAGATAAAAATGTATTATCAAGAATGTTTATCTGATAATAAACATGGTTGGAAGAATATTAAGCTTCCAACAAATTAATAATATTGGTTAAAGAACCATATATAATATCTATATAGAACAAAAATATGTCTTCTCTGTAGATAATAAATGAATTATGAAACAAATTGATGAGGAAAATTCAAAGTTTAGTAGAGGGAAGGAACGATTAACAAAAGGTTCCCCAATTATTTGAATGTATTATATGTGTGGAGCTTAATGATTATATGAGTCAAAGGAATAAACTAGGGGATAAATCAAAGATAAATAAATGACCGATGATATTTTAGTCGCTTAAGAATCATGATGGTTATGGAACAATTTTCCTTCACTGTATAGTTAAGGATTTATTGAAAATATTTGGATGAATGTTCCTTTTGAAAATCATATTATTTTTTCATCAGTGGAATTTGACATCATATGATCATTGATTATATATCTATATATATATACATATATATATATTAAAATATCTATAATACAGAATTAAAATTTGATATTATTAATCAACCCATTAGCATCTATACGAGTGAGGATGGACATGAACATCTAATAAAATTTACCTCAATTTTATGGGTCTTATTATATATCCATGGGGTCATTTTATCTCAAATTTTTGGTGATACTCTCACCATTTATGATACACCTATTTATTCCTAAAATAAATAGATATATATTTGTATATATATATACATTTTGAATAATATTATTGTTTAACCTGAAATTTTAAATAAATCAGCCCTATTTTTTGGAGTCATAATCATGATCACCACATCCACCAACATCATCCTCATCATCAGCATTTTTATTTATTTCAATATTTTCGATGAAAGTCTCACTTTTATTTCAAAAGAATAGAAAAAATTTTCATTATAATATTAGTAACAAAAAATATATACATTAATCATTCATAAGTGGGACATTAAAACAAAGGAACATTAAAACAAAGGAACATTACACGTTGTATGAAAGACCATAGATTATTATTCATTGTGGAAGACATACATCTATTAAATATTCATAAATCAATAGGAGATAATAGATATAAATGAATAAAAGTCATTACTAAGAAATTCCCTTGATTTTATTCAACCTTAATGATCACCAATAAAAAAAAGAACATATATTTAGGAAGGGATATATGAAATGATGGATCACAATGAAAAATATAAAATATAAAATTAGAATTGTGCCTGCTGAAGTGA
Organism: Viscum album; assembly: GCA_963277665.1. Taxonomy (NCBI): domain Eukaryota; kingdom Viridiplantae; phylum Streptophyta; class Magnoliopsida; order Santalales; family Viscaceae; genus Viscum; species Viscum album. Next base: position 855,982,715 of record OY728157.1, on the reverse strand, counting down.
GAGTAGAATAAGATAATGATTTTGATATTATATATATTGGAATGAAATATTTTCATGAAAACTGTTGTTTAAAATATTGTCACTGAAAATATGGTTTTTCTTATATTGTTATGTAGTGACATCATAAAAAAATAACTCACAATAAAATATAATTATGATATTAAAATATTATAAATATATATTTATATTTATTCTCTATGTATAATAAATAACATTATTATATTTGTCTTTATAAAAATATTATATTATAAATTTTTAAAACTAAATTAATATTTTAATATAAATGTAGTAGTGAATTTTGTTTTTTTAATATAAATCACTGTTTTGAAGAGTATTTAATAAATCTAAATTAGTATAAAAGTTGTAATTTCATTTTCAAAGAACTATGTTGTTATATATGTAATATTTTATAATAATATATTAAATTGAATAAATTTAAAATAATAAATATGAATTATCATTTTCTGATATATTATATTAGAAAATGATATTAAATAATAGTAAGATTCAATAATGTTTAAAAATCATCATTTTTAATAAATGTAATATAACATTATATTAATCTCTTTCAATTAAAAGATATATTTTGGAATTTTAGAAGCTGAATTTGATAAAAATAAATTAATTTTTAATTAAAAATTTATCAATTAGTGGAGGATTAATTTTTAATTTTTTGAAAATTAATTCATTTTTTAATGAATAGAGAAAATACTGATTTTTTATATCACTATAAATTTTATGAAAAATATATAAAACAATTACATCAAGGTTTTTAATCCATTTTTTACTATAAAAAATAGATTTTATATTTCTTTTAAAATAATATATATATATCACATAATTTTTTTGGAAACATTTGGTAAAGTTTTCCTGCATTTGTTTCCCCATATTTCTCATATTTTAATTTTCTCAAGGTTGAATTACATTTCCCACAAAATGTAATGTTAATTTAGAATTATTTTTATAATACTGATCATTTTAATGTCAAAATATCAATAAATATTTTTTTCTAAACATAAAACATAATCATAGAAATCAAATATGTATATATATGGGATTTTACCATTATATATGTTAATGTTAATATGACATTTTCACACAGATATATTTTATTTCAAAAAAATGAATACTTAATAATAATAATTAGGTTCAATTTATATAATAATTTTTATTTTATAAAAAATAAAGTAATTACGAAAAATTTAGTAACATATGTTTAAAAAATACATATTATATAAAATCTAGGAATAAATGGATTTGGATAATTTGTTGAAATGTCTTGTTGATTATTGATTATCATGAATCATTCAAACACTACATTTTTGTCCTATTTGGATTCACATACAATGAAAACTGTATGATCTCGGTATATTAAAGAGATATATCATCCAAAATTTATCATCAATTCAATGATAAAATAAACCACCACCCCTCCTTCTCTCATCACAACAAAAGACTCTTAGGATTGACCTTTACAATATATAAGTCTCTCTTTATTACAATATCCAAATTCTAGAGTCTTCTATCTTTCCCAAAATCTATGGAATGGTTCTTTAGGGAATTGACCAATAGGGAACATCTAAAGAAATATGTAATATTTTCCACCTGAGATTCTTAATTGTTTTCTACCTCTATAATCCCCAATCAATTATATCCAATAGTTAATGATAATATATTTTTCAATTTTTATTTAGGTATTTTTGTATTATAATGAATCTTTTTTTATACCCTCCTCTATAATCATTAATAAATATAAATTTGTCATCATGCATGTGTGTAGAACACCACTTCAACGAATGAAGTGTTTCATTTTCCATTATTACCATTAATGACTGGTTAAAAAACATAATTTACTAATATATTAATTTATTTTAAAATGGAATTGATTCAGAAATACTGTCCCATTTGTGTTTGTGTGAAGACAACCACCCCCGCACGATGATGTTTTTCTTTCATTTTCCACACCAAGTAACATGGTTGGAATAAAAAATGTATGTAATGTATAAAACTATTATTCAATAACCCATTTATATTTTCTGATGATATAATTATAATTTCCTTATGCCAGATTAATAGAAAATAGTTATAGTAAATATATCTTTTAGAAAGTACATATCAATATACCTTTTCAAATATGTGATTTTTCATGGAATAAATATTTGACTATAAGAATTATATTACAATTTAAAAATAAAGAATATTATAAATATAAATTTTATATATTCTGAAAATATATTACAATACATTGACCATGGTTAGAATACCATGATTGTTATTGTGAAATTGACTAATGAACATAAAATAAAAATCATAAGTGGAAACAATGTAATATATTTCTGAGACATAATGGTAAATATTAATTATAAAAATAAATATAGGTGGAAATGGTTCATATAAATATAATCAAATGACATATTTGATTATTCAAGTTTTTAAGTGTGTGGGAATAGAGATTTAAAATAGTGGTATGTGTTTTTCTCAATCACCTTTCACTAAAAAATGATTTAATATTGTGCACCAATATTCATTTATATTGTATAAATACTATCCCCTTTTTCTGTAAAATCAAAAATTATTTCCTTCATAAGAATATTTATTTCAATTCTTCCCCTTAATTTTCTGTTTTATTGTTATTTCCTCCCCTAAATATATGGGTCATCCAAAACTCAATTTCTATTATTACTATATATTTTTCCCCTTTGAGATTCATCTTGGGTGAAGAATTTTAATTCAAATATTAATTAATTATTTGTTATAGTAGTTATTTAAAATTTAATTTTGTCAATAATAATTGAAAACATATTAAAAAATGGTTTCCACTACTAGTTAACAATTCACATTCCGAATAGTTTTCTACCTTTTAATTGGTATCATAATTAGATGATATCTCACATGAACATCATTTTTTCTATATACTATTTTAAACGAATTTATTATTATTGTTTTAATGATGTGTAATTTAAAAAATATTATTAATTTAAATAAAAAGTGATATTATATACCTCTATCATGACCTGTACATTATAGTTTATCTAAAACGTTTTTGATTTTATGAAATATTAATCACATTAATTTATAATAATTTTTTTTATATTTTATTGTGATATATATCCAGTTAAAAATCTTATTTGTATAAATTTTTATAAAATTTTTTTATTCCCTTTGATGTTTCCACTTAAATTTAAACCCAATTTAATGGATCTTCCCTATTTCTTGTCTCATGTCAAAGGTTACCACAATAATGTGTTTTACTATAAATGAATATATTGAAAAAAATCATTATTTCATATAGATATTTATTGGATTGATTTATTTTTTATAAATAATAATATAATATTTAAATAATTTAAACTATAATTATATATTTAATATAACATCACCCATATTGTTCATTTTGATTCATTATTCATTTAGGTCATTCACATGAATTTTCAAAATTTGGAAAAAATTATTTATTAATTTTATTTATAAATGTTTAAGGAAATTAAATTTATTATTCTCTTTAGAATCATAATGATTTATAATTAGGTTATTCCAAAAATTATAAATATAAATCTAATATAAATCCTACCTATTAGATTTTGTTTATGGATTATGTATGTTTTACTTTACTCATGTTGAACATATATGTATGATTTTCATTATGTGACAGTTTTTCCTATAATTATATGGCCCTAAAATTAATTGGGTAATTATTTATATCTCATGAGGTATTACATATAGTATTAGGGATTAAAAAAATAGATCATGGGACTTTGACACCTATGTATAATTCATGGGCGACTAACTGAAGAACAATATACCATATAAAGCATTTTCTGGGAATTTTTTTTCCCTATAATGAAATGGGTGAAGAATTATATGTCATGAGTTATTATATATGGTATTTGGGAGTGAACCTACGACCAAATAAGAGTTTTTCAAGTTTATGATGATGGACTTGGGAGTGATCATTGAAATATTATTATGAAATCATTGTTTATGTTGTTTCTATATTATTAAGATCATAATTTTTATATATATTTAATTTATCAATGTTTATAATCATCCTATTTAAGAAATAATTTTATTCCTATTGATCATAATGTTATGTTTTATTTCAAAAGAATATTCCCTTTTAGTTATTTAGAGGACACTAATTTCCTTATGTATTTTTCCTACGGAATGTATTATAGTGTTACGAGATCTATAGGATTTAAGAGAACTATGTGCACTTTTTTAATTATAATATTTGAATGTTTACAGTGATTTATATTTATTTCTAAATGTATATATAAAGTCCAACACTATATCCTTGGTTTCTATTTTTCAAAAAAATATGTTAAATTTCATGACATAGTTTTTTTATTACATATGAATGAATAGTCATTATTAGTGGAATATATAGTTATTTTAAGAGACTAGGATGAAAGAGATATAATAAAAACTATTGGGAGAAGTATTAAGAAAAAATCTATTAATATGAAAATATCCTATATTTTTGTTAATGTGTAGGTTTTTTAGTTTTAATTGAAATTATATATATATATCTTGATAATGGAGATTTAATATCGTATCTAACATAATTGTACCAAGAGGTAATTTCTACTAAGAGGGTGTATAGTATTTTTACTCAACCATAACCTAATGTTGTACCATGTTTCCAAACTGCACGACTACCTAGACACTCAAATTGGATATGTTTTGATAAATAGTATGATATTTATGAACCTATGTAAATATTTATTTCATAGATATATATAGGGATTATTATAAGAACTATAATATAGCACAACCTAATATAACAATGATACAGGTCAATAGAAATTAATTATGGGATAATGTGATGATGAGAGGGTAAATTTTTATAAGGTAAAACATTTTTATAATATTGATTATGATAAAATCCCTATTATTTCAATTCATCATCACTCATAAAAACCATTTCGGTTTTATTGATGGATGGATATTGTTTAATGATGTAAACAATGGATATGGGGATAATGTGATGATTCCATAAAATATTAATGAATTAGAATAGGATGTGGAATGAAAAATATGGAGAATATTCGGAATCCATAATCAAAACACAGATGAATACATTAAATATAGGTGAAATCAAATGTACACTCATTTTGAGATTTATGTACCCTTATTAATTTTATAATTAAAAATATGATTATTTAAATATGAATCAATTTCCTCCTCGTAAAAAATGTAGACAAAAAAACCCAAAGGATTTCCAAAATTTGACTGTATGAAAAATTACATGTTGATGATAGGGTCGTTTAAAATTAAAAATTCATGGGAAAATGATGTGTTTGGTTAACATGTATGAAAACATAAATTTCATTCTATGATACCATTAATAATTCAATTACATTATTGGAAAAGTTTTCAATTTATAGGTCAATTACCTTATCAAAATACAAACCAGGATGACTAGAATCACTAACTTAAATTAATATGTAGACAATGGAAGTTATTACGACAACAAATATTTTTTTGATCATAATTATTATTAAATTAATATTATCCAAAATTGAGTTTTAGATGTATTACTGGAATTTAATTCTAGGAATTCATGTATTTTTAATATGTTTCCTATGATTACTAAATCACAACCATGTTGATTTTATTTTCAAATAAATACTATAGTGGTATGATTATTTTACTCTAAGTTTAATATTATCCTACTATGATTTCTGAAAATTATATTATACATCATTTAGATAAGCATGTTGAGATTTTTGTAATATATTGGTTCCACTAAATTGGAGGAAAAATTATCAAATGTAAAGAAAATATAATTCTGATAAACATATAATATTATATCAGTGAATGATTAATAATAATCACCCTTTGTAAAATAGATTCTATAATATGGGGATTGATTCAAAATTAACGTAGACTCATGGCCCACATATTCAGTGAAAATATCATTATTTGGGATAACCCTATTCAATGAAAGGAAATACTTTTTCCATGTTTTTAAGCATAATATATCTCTATAAATTATATCTTAAACCATCTCAATAATTCGGATTTCCTTGATGTATTTCAATTAGTATATGATAAATAATATTATTATGATTGAATTAATGTAAGGTAGGAGAATGTTGTACCCAAGATTTTATAATAATAATATATTATTATTATTATTATTATTATTATTATTATTATTATTTATGTCTATAGTTTTAAAGAAAATTCCTATATTCTTTAAAAAGGATTAAAAATTTAATATTAAATATGAATTTAAATATATGATCCAAAAATATATTCTTTATTCATTGAAAATAGGTATATTACTATAAAATAATATAAAACTATATACTAAAAATCATTTTTTATTATACACCATAGATGAAAAACATCCATTTAATGTTCATAAATCAATAAGGGATAACGAATTAAAAATTATAAAAACATAAATAATAGGAAATATCATGGATCATCTATAACCTTTAGTTTCCCAATCAGTTAAAAAAAATACAACGAAGAGGATAAAACTGAAAGAAAGATGACATATGAAAAATGTATAATATGAAATTCAAACTATGACTTGTGAAGTAATAGTGTAATTAACAAATGATTTAGTATGTCTATATATATGAATGAAATATGGCCATTATAGAAGTGGAAATTTAAAATAAAGGCGTTAAAAATATGGTCAATTAAAATATAATTTTTAGTCATATATCCAATAGGTATAATACATTTATATACTTTTATATATGATATTTAATGTAATATAACTAAAAATAAAACTGAAATGTGATATTATGTTATTATATATATTTATCTTCCAATAATAAATCTTTTAGTAATATTATTAAAAAAATATGAAATGATTTATATATAAATATAAAATAAATATTTTGATATAAATGGATGAATAAAATTATATTTTTGACTATGTATATTTATTTTTAATAGTACTTGTAAAAGAGTATTTAGTGTCAATATGATACAGTTGTTTTCAAAGAATAATTTGAAAAAACCAATTACCATTAATTATATAACGAATCAGAACACCAACATCTATAAAAAAATCCAAATTCCATTAGTCTAGATTCATACTCTACCAAATTCTCTCCCAAAACCTTTATCCACTTCCTATAAAAATAGATATTTATAAACCCAAATTTACATTTCTTAAGTTGGTTTTAAAATAAGAACATCCAAAGGGATACATAAATTTTTACACCACACCTTCTTATTTGTTTTGAACATATTTCCCCCCAATAATCTTAAATCGTTGATAGTATAATAACAATAGTTTAATTAGAATTATTCTATGTTTTTATAATAATTTATTATTCATTTTATAACAACAATCAAAATGATTGAGGTAATTGAAATATTAATAATGTGTGTCATTGGACTACTTACTCTTATGACAACATGTATAATCATCCATCACCAACTTTCATGGATGATCAGACATGGATAATTAAAAATACAATATTATTAATTTAAAATTATTATTATTATTATATGTTAACAAATTTTATTGTCAATCTTTTTTCTATTATACATAAATGTGTTTTATTCTATATGTAGGCTACCACACCCATGTGATTATGATTCTCTTTATTTTTACTTATTAAATAATATAGGTGGAATAAAAAATTAATGTAATGTATAAAAATGTAATTTTATAAAAAAAAATAACATTCTAGATTTCTAATATTATATATTTCATTTGTTTTATTAACAATAATCATTTATTTTAAATTTAACTAAAAATAGGATGTTTCATTGTACAATTTCAAATTTATGTGATTTCATGGAAACTTATTTACCAATATAAATTATTCCCAAATTTAATAACCAAGTAAAAAATAATTCAAAAATAATAATATTATGAAAGAATTTTTATAAAATTTTGAAAATGGATAAAAAATATAATTTCAATGAAATTCAATAAAAAACATAATGTCACCGACATAGGAGGAGATGAAGTAACAAATTTATGTCACATGATCAATATTTAGTAAATATATATAGAAAGACCTTATGAATTTTTTGAATAGAATTAATTTTATTATTCAAGATTTTAAGATCAATTGTAGCGGACATTCTTTCATGATGTACATGTTTTGATCTCAAAAAACCTCCATTGAGGCATGAATTGAAAATAATCAAAAATATTCATTTTTATATTATATATTCTGAAAACCCATATCTTTAATACACCATAATTGATGATAAAATACATAAATATATTTATTGAAATCCCAAAATATCGTGAGGCCTATTATATTTGGGTAATTATATCAATATCAAAATAACGTGAAGCATGGATATAAAAACATTATTTTCATTGTACTAAAAGATGACCTTATATTACATCGATTATTCTTATAATGGATGCTAAATACTTCTAATTTTCATAAGAAATAAATGATATATAACACCGATTATGTGAGTAATAAAATAAATACATGATGGATGTAATAAATTTTACTGAAAAGGTATGTCAATATGATATAAAACGGGATATAGTCAAGGAAATGAACTTCGATGAATGATATTAGATGATAACATCAAATAATCATTGGAATATGGAAACAACATAACAAATGAAATACCTAGAATTAGTCCATCCTTATTGTAAATAAATAATGAAATATTTTTGTTAGGAAAACTAATTATTCACCATACATGGTATCTTAATAGATAAATACTTTACTTAATTTATTGTAGGGATATATAATTCCAAGACAACTCATCACATTAATATCATGTACATGTGTTAGTTTGACAGACTAATCATATAACATAATAATTCATTTAAATAATTTTAATCCCATTACTATGGATTGTACGTTACATATTGACATATCTACAACAAATGAAGTGAAGTTTCATCTAGGTGAATACCTGTAATTAGAAACTCATATGGCAATTCACTATAAAAAGTATTGAATTGGAAAATTATAGGATAATTTATTCAGAATAATGAGTGAATAAAAATAATCATATAAGGATTTAGTAAGAGTGAAATATTCTCTGTAAATACATGGAAACCATTATTGTAGTAAAATGGTTGTGTAAAAAGTAATTACAAAAGGGAAAATTGGAAATCAAAAGTTGTAATGAATGAAGTAACATTAATATAGAAAGGGTGAGAGAATCCCTATACACTGAGATTTTACTTATATAGTAATAGTTGGAGATTCATAATAGCATGAGAACAACATTTTAGGAATTTTTAGAGGGATATAAAGAGTAAATTCATGATCAATGGGTTTTTATGGGAGTGTAATGGGTGATTGGATGTGTATTTATATTAAAAGACGGGTCATTATTAATTAAATTCTAAACCTATGTTCAGGAATCTATTTGATAAAATAATCAAAACAAAAAAATTCACATTGTTCATCCCTAAAGATTCTACCAAATAGAAATTAAATTAAATATTTTTTGTATCCAAGGACCTAACATATTAATATTATAAAATTTTTGATGTGGAAGTTTGTCCATCATCTTATGAATTAATATTGAAACATTAAAATATAATATATGTGTTTGTGGATTCAATAATCATTTATAAAGTTAATAATATAATGTAAGAACGAAATTTTTATTAAAGGAAAAACACATATTTGGAAATGTGTGAATCATATACAATTTTTTACACAACTATTGAGCCATAATGATATCAGAAAAGAGATAGTATATTTATATTATATTTAATTATTTCCCAAAAATTTGAATTTATCAAAAAAGTATAAAATTTAAACCTTCGATAATTTCAAAATTCTAATTTGAAAATTATTATGTATTATATAATAATTATTCATAAAATTTGAGAAAAAAAAATTTTATTTTTTAATCAATATTTTCTGAAAAAATACTTATTTTTATGATAATAATAATTATATGACACCTATAATGATTCCATTTGAAATAATTATGTTATATTATTAGTTTTATATAAATTTATAATATTTTATAATAATATTATATTAATGTAATATTTATTTCAAATATATTAAATTTATGAATAGAATGTTAAAACCAATTATTTTCCAAAAAAATAGTTTTGACATCATTCTATTATAAGAAAATCTTTATTAACTCATATATAAATTTTTATGCAATGTAATAATGTATAGGTATAAACAACAAATATTTAATAAAAATGAACTCATTAAAATAAATACTACTAAGATATAATTATATATCTCATTTTCAGCAGTGCATTCCCAATGGATTCAGTGTGTGATGGTGGGAGATTATTAAAGTGTTTTGATTAACATGGTTTGGGATGTGATGTCAAAGATATTTATCATCTAATAGAAATGATTTCTTTCATGATTTAGTTGTTGAATTTTATGTCAAGATTAGTGAATGTAAAATCTCAGTTATTCCATATTCCGTTAAAGAACATATAAATGGGATTCATAATGTAAAATCCTATAAGTCAAGTCATCAGTTCATCAACCTATTTCAGTTACACTGTAACATAACCCATAATATATAATAAACATAATCGGTACTATAAAACAAATATATTATAAAAGGTAAATATACTTAACAGTATTATGAATTGGAACAGTAGTATATTGCAATTGTACAAAATAATCAAATTAATGATTTTTTTATAACAACATTAACTAATAAGGAATTTATTCATTCAAAAATGTAATTTCATTTAGATAAGTTTGGTTCATTACATTATTTCCCCAAAAAAAAATTTCTCACCTGAAAATTCATTTCATTAGTTAAAATAAATAAGGGTATATCAATTACAATTCCACTTTATATTTATATGTTTCAATGTCAAAGTATTAGTTAATCCATAAATCATTGACATCGTGATTTTTTTCTTATAATTTTTTTTCCTGAAATCTATGGTCTTCAATTCAACCTCCTCATATAAAAGATCATTCGACAAATGTATCTCCCATGGAATCAATACATGTGAGGTTATTCATATGTATTACCTCAAAATTTATACATGGAACATTTTATTTACATTGGAAAGGTGATTATGGAGTTCTAGTTGATAGATTAAAGATTAAATATAATAAAGGATCCCAAATGGTCTAATTTATCTTTGACAGTTATTTCCCTTCTACCCACACCACATAAATTTATTCTATGATGTTATATGAAGGGAAACCCTTTATTCATTCTCAAACATATTATCCCATAAAATATTAAATACACATAATCATTTTGAATTTTTAAATATTCCATATTTCGTTAAATTATTTTGATCTTCTCAATAATACCTTTTATAAGATCATGTCACTTTGTATTCTTCTCTAGAATATCATCCCATCATGTTGGTTTCTGAATCCTCTTCCAAAAAATGCATCATAACGTTCCACTAGAATTCTACAATAGAAAATATTGTTATATGTGAACTATAATAGGGGGTGGTACTAATACCAACATTCTTATAAATCCACATGATAATATCATAAAATGGAATCTATAATTTTAATGGTTCTTTTAGACTAACTATCAGTTTGAGGGTTATAATATGTTTTGAAACCGAGCACTATATCCAATGATAATTGAATGATTCTCTAGAACGTTAATGTCAAACCTTATATGATACAAATATAGAGTTCCACTAAATACAATCGTAACACATAATTTTGGTATAACATTTTCCTTTTTACAATATAGAAATATTATTTGAATGTAATGAAATTAACTTCCTTTTTAAGGAGTTATTCAAACACCGAGATTGTGTTATTTATACTATATGTCGTAGGGAGTCTTATGAAAAATTTTATGGTAATGATTTCCAATTTCCATACTATTATAGATAATTGTTTCCTCAAAGTATTATATTTTTATCAATCATCATTGAATTATTTTCATTCCAAGCATCAAGATTCAAATTCTACAATCCCCCTCTTCATGTTATCCCAGAAAATGATTTCCTTCATTTATCTTTACCTATTAATAATTCATATATAAATAGAGAAAGATGAGATATGCTCATCATCTATAATATTCCACATTTATTCAGTATTTTCTTGACCATTATCAATTTTCCAAATTTTAATAATCCATTTATAGAAAATTTTAACAACATATTATTCACTACCTTTCTTTGTAGCTCCTTATAAATATTTTAGTTCCCCTTTATCCTCTCAAGAACATATAGTTATTCATTTATTTAATAATTATTGGATAAAAAATCTTTTATTATGATCACTGAATCCTTTTTAATGTCTGAGAAAATAGGAATCCTTTCAATACTCATCAGGAAGAGGGTTGTAGGAGTATTTCTACATAGACCATCTGCCACATTATTTTACTTCCAAGGATGATAATGGACAGGATTGTCAATTTCTTCATCATATCAACCCACCTTCATTAGTAAATTTTGAGTGATTATTTATATATACACGATTATTTTATGATATATATATGTTTTATACTTCTATCTATAGGGATAATGTCAGAAAAAAATTAATGTAAATATCCCAATAGTAAATTTCATATAAGGGGTTTGGTAATTCTACCTATGGATCATTAATTATCATAAATAATATGATATCAATTTTAAATATTGCATGACCAACCAACAAAAATCATTTAAGTATGAATAATTGTAGATAACCAATCCTTCCCAACTTGTGTGTAATGTGAGAAAATGTGTAGTGATTAATGTCTTATTTTGATATTTAATTAACTATTCACATTCATCGGTCTAAAAAAACATCATTAAAGTAATATATTTCTTTTATTACATATTTTAAATCGTGAGGAGATTCTAATAAGGTGATAATAATACAAATATAATCTAAAAAACTTTATATATGTATTATATTTAATGTTCTGGGCTATGTTTCATTTTCCAATTTCTTCAAAGGATACAAAAATATTCCTATTTTAGTTATAAAAATCCCATGAAATATTACATTCTCTATAAAAAAATATCATTTAATGTAAAAGACATATAAATATTCCATTTTAAAGGTTTTTAGTACATCATTCATGTTCCCCATGAGCTCATCCTTTCTTTTGTAGTAGACATGATATTCATCTGTAAAGACTAAATTAATTTTTTCAATGTAATTCCTAATGAATATATACATTATGTTCATGAATATATATGGACCAATAGTGTGTCCATAAGAATAAATATGACATCAAAGTGCTTGTACCTTGTATGAAAATATTTCACGCTGGTATCATACTTATTCACATTTCCATGGTAATATCCCAATTATCGATGCATCATATTGATGTACTGATCCCAATACATTAGGTAGTATATGTCATATATCTATGAAATAGGATAGTTTATCATTATTTAGATCTTTTTGAACAATAGATAATCAATGTAGATGCACATTAACCTATCCATCATTGTGATTTTGAGGAATAATTGTCCTTATATAAAACCAATTGTGATTATAAACCCTTTATAAAGATTTTCATGGTGTTTCACATTTAGAAATTAATTTTCAATGGTATCCATTGAATTTGGATTATTGGATATTGGAAAATATCTTGTTATAATCACTATTCCGAAATAATCTTCATGGAAAAGGGACATGATGTGTACTTCTTCATAAAACATATCATTATTTTATTTTACAATTGTTAGGTCATCAAGGATGGTCATTTACTTAGTCTCAACTATTTTATGTGCATACTCTTTCTGATAATGAAATTATATCCATTATTTAAATAATGATTCCAAAAGTTGTTTTTTCTCCCCCTTAAACTAGTATATAATTGAAGGGTTATTTATGATATGGAGGGTTGTTTCCTTCTCATGGAAATTTATATTGGATCTATATAAGTAAATCCAATCCATAATAAGAATTTTATAAAATTATACAAAATATAGTATCATAAGGATTGATAGAAAGATCAGACAACACATTTTGAAAGGAGCAGAGTTATATACATGGGATTCAATAATATATTCATTTTTCTAATACATAGATAAATCCACATAAATGTTTTGAGGTGGTATTTTCATAGTTATAAAAAACATGCATGATATGGAATAAATAAAAATAATAATCATATACTACATTTACTATTATTTAATGAGTATATTGGGAAGATATCACCACATCATTGTTTGAATCCAAATCAATAGTAGTGATGTTATAATCTAACCCTTTATCTCTAGGTAATTGAAATTTTTGGCATTGGTTATCATCATCAACCCTTGGCTATGTGCATTGATTTTCATAATGTCATTGTTATTTGTTGTTGAATGATAGGATATTAGGATTATAGTTGACTATAAAATTCCTTGTATACATTATATTGGTGAGTTAATATGATCACCATTAACTAAATAGTCGAACTACTTTCCCACACCGAACAAATTTCCATATACCCTTTAAGATATTTCCTGGATTTTCTTCCCATACATTTTGAATGTTGTATTTTATACATTTTTTAACCATCAAAATTCAAAATCACTCTCTGATATTTATTATACATTAACTACTTTATAACATGAGACCGTTGTGACCATTTTTATAATATAATATTTCATTTATCTTTGAGGTTTCGTCATAAAATTTTATCACATCTGTGAAATCCTTGAATCACAAAAAAATAGACTTTCTTTTAACCGGCTGATGAAGAGGTAAAAAATTATTTTGGGTTCAATGAAAATGACTAAGGTGTATTGTGAATGTCTTATGAAGTTATCTTCATACGAAAGATGGATTTATCTTCCATTTTTATATGCATAGTAACTCTCTCTATTTTTATGTTGGAAAGTGTAAGGTGAATATTTTATAAAAAACATTTTACAAATTTATTTCTAATCAATAACATTCATATCTTCATCGAGCATCGTATTTTTTTTCTACATCAATAAATTGATAAACATTTATATCCATATGATAAATAGATTGAAAACAAATTTCATTATTAGATAATTAATGGAAAAATGATTTCATTTCAATGGATTTGATCAATTGTTTGATGATTAAATAATCAGAAGCTAAACTAATTTTCAGAATAATTTGTCGTATAATAATCTTAATTACAAATTTTAATTTCTATGTTAGATGTAGGATTTATATCTAATTTAATTTTCTATCCAAAACATATGTTATTTTTGAACTTATTAAGATTGTGTTCCCAAATCCATTTCCAACCAGGCTGAGCATCACATTTGGGAAATCATTATTTTTTCCACTAAATTGATCAATGACTCAATTACTTATATTTACATTTATTAAAAAATAAAGGGAAAATACGGATAAGAATTGTTAAATTTTTAATCATAATAAATAAAAAAATTAACATTAATGGGATAAATCATAAATAATTCACATTAAATAAATTATAATTTTCTATGTTTCATTTAATGTTTTGTATGGTCTATTTACAAAAATAATATTTTGTGGTCATTTTGGTTCCTTACATAATGTTTCCTATGGATCTTTTGATCCTACAAAATCATATCCCCTAAAATTATCCAACTATGTGTGTAACAAGGCCTTAATATTATTCCCTGGGTGAGGATTGAGTTAATACCCAATCCACCTTTTTCATGGTTATTACACCTATGCACAACTATGTCAGATCCACATCAACATGTAGTATCGAAACATAGATTTCTTATCTTAGAAAAAAATTATTTAAATAAATTTTGGGTTATTCTGTTACCTTATTTATTATGATATGAAATTCACTAAGGTTTTGAAATGTTAATCCAAAAAAATCGACCTTTCATAGAAACAAACATTAACCACTGATATATTTAATAAACCAAAATTCATTATCTAGTACATATTGATATTAAATATAATCCCAAAATTTCATGATTCCCAATTTTTATGTGTAATTAAATACAACTAAAGGTAACATGATACATGGATATAAAAAAATAATTTAAGAAAAATGGTAACATGACATTATATACCATAAATGATTCTAATATTTCACATCATAACATGGGGATGTACATATCATATTGGTGATCTATAAATCCTAGTTACTAAATAATAAATGAATGACATGATTAAAGTAATAAATATTAGTAATGATGCATATAAATATGAAAAAATATGTGAAATAATAATCATGAATATTGAATAACAATATAAGATTATCACATCATGGAAACATAGGAATTTGGAATCATAATTAAGCACATAATCATATTCATATGTAAAGTATAACATGAGATAAATCATTATTTAGTGTTATTAGGATATCCTATCGTCCAACATACATGGTATATCATAGGATAAATACATTTCCATATACATTGGATGGCTACACAATTTTTGGATCATCGATCATACTTATATCATGTACATGAATATTCGTGGTAAATAATCTTACAATACAATAACTAATTTAATCAATTTAAATCTAATATATAATGATTTTGTGTTACATACATGGAATATCCAAATAATTTAATTATATATTCATATTTTTGTATACCATTGACTGTAAATGAGGATTGTCAATCACACATAACTATTTGTCATAGAAAATCCCATCGTAATTTTGGCAGAATAATAGTGGTACATATTGAATAATGGGTGGGTTTGATGAGAGTGAATATTGGAATACATTACTTCGAAATAATTATTACATCATAAGGGATGTTTAAAAGAAAATTCCAACACATGTAAATTAAAATTTATATTACAAATAATGTTCTTGATTATAGAGGGGTAAGAGATTATCATTATACCTTGATTAGGCTCCTCTAAAACCATGGGAGGTGCTTCTTAAGAGTTTGGGGAAATAATTAGAGGAATATAGAAAGGTATTGGGAGAGTGACTCATAATTAGAGAGATTTTAGTGATGAGGAATGGGATTTTGGGAGTGGATTTATATTAATTGAAATGGTAATTCATTATAATCTTCGAATAAAAAATTATAGACTCTATATGATAAAAATATCATAATAATAAACATTTACATTATTTTTCTGATAGTTTATACTAAAGAGTAGTGGTTTTCAATATTTGATAAATCTAGGAATCAAATATATTAATATAATTTCATTAGTTATGTTAAAGTTAGTAATGAACATAATGATTTAATTTTAAAAACCAAATATATAATATAGGTATTTGAGTACTCATTTAAGATATGTAAAATTATACAAATAAATTAAAAAATAATTATATTAAATGGGATATTTTTTTCAATTATTCCCTTTATAGAATTGATTACATCACTTTTGAGCCATTATATTTTCATAATAGAGGCCCTCTATTATTCTGTATTTAATTTTTACCAAGAAATTCAACAGGCTCATAAAATTATGATATAAATCACCATTGGATAACTTCAGTTTTTAGATTTCAAAAATAATAAATTCTTTACTAAATAAATTATCAAAATATGGAATTTTAACTATTAAATAAAAATCCTCAATTACCAAAAAATACTTGTTTCTAAGGCATGCATAATTTTATAACCCATAAAATATTAAATTATTTTTTATTAAATTATATTATAATGTGTATAAAAATATATGTAATATATTAATATTATTATTTGTATGTAATTTTTATTTAAAAATAATTAATTAATCAAAATGTTGTTAAAATCACATATTTCAAAATAATAATATTTTGGTCACTTTATATCAAAATATAATTTTATTCAACACAGTTGAAAATTTTTATATAATTTAATAATGAAAAGAGATAGAAATTATAATTATTTTATTAAAAATAAAACATTAAAATACATATTAATTGGTTTTATATACCCATCTCATGACTATACTAGTGTATTCCTTAAGTTCAAGGTGTGTGATGGTGGAACTTTCTTTGCATTCATTGACAAATATTCTTATCATCATGATCTCTATAAAATTAATATAATCTATTAAAAATATTATTTTCCAAATTTTTAATTTCATCCTATGCTTGGTCAATGTAATAACGTTGTGATAATATCTCACTCGAATTCTCTGCTGAATGTGGTTCATACGGTAATATCAATCTATTTGAGGGTATCCCTTCATTCATCGCTATGAATTATAATTTATCATAACCTATAGTATATTGTTATATTAATGTTCACTCTACAATGGTTTTATAAGAAATGTTTTATATTCTTAATGGTATGTTAAATCCAACTATATTTATTCCATAATATCCAATATAATTAATTTAGTGAATGGTTTTTCATTAAAAATGATTAATAATGTGGAATTTATTAGTTCTTATATAGAATTTCATTTAAAAATGTGTTTAGTGATACATAAATATTCCCCACTAATTTATAATACAATAGGTTTTCATTTATTTGGGATTATTATTTTGAATTCATTCACTTCATTTTTTGTAGGATACGATTGATTTCCACTCGATAATGTAAGGGCCTCTCATAAATAAATTTTCATTCACGATTTATAATGTTTCTCCTTGCTTTTCATAGTTATAATCATATGGTATAGCAAATTTCTATATTGGGGGACCATTTTGATTGAAATAAAAATTATTTTTAAGTTCAAAACCTTCTTAAAAATCAAAGTATTTTATAATAATTATTTTCTTCTTAAACAATGGTTTCCCCTCCTTTTCCAAAATTCAACTTCCTATGTGTAATTATATTTAAGTGTTAAACCATTTGAAATTAATATTTAACATCCCATATTCTCATAGAATATTTTTTGATGCAGGGTTTAAAAATAATTTGTTTTAAGAATAAAAAAAATATTTATTGTACCTTCTTTGCGACTTATTAATTACACATTATAATTTTCATTATCATTTAAATACAATATTATTCTCATGTAAATTTTATATTTATGTATATTTTCCATTGAAAAAATAGAATATTAAATATCCTATTTATTTTCATTGTTATATATGTGATTAATTATCCTTTGAATTTAGACATTTATATGAACATAATTTAAGCTAGATATCATATTTCTTGTCTCATTCCATGAATCACCAAAATAAAAATACTTAAAAACATTAAAATTCTCATAAAAATATTAATTTTAGTGAGAACCTTGTTTGTTCAAATAAATTTTTATATAAAATAATAAGATCATTTATTCTATAAATATATCAATAGATGTTTTATAAAGCATCCTCATAATAGATTGTTTTAATTCATTATTCTCCTAAATACATTTTATGAATTTTCAATATTATAACCCCTCATTCTAGTCATATTTTACCTTTTAAATTTTCAATGTCCAATGAAATTTAATTATATGTTTTCTTTAAAATATTTATGATTTATCTTTTGGTTATTCTTTGAATCAGTATCATTAAACCCACATCATTATCAAGGTTTTTATCATACATATAGTTTTTGTATGGTACATATTCCCATGGTGGAATATATATTCATGATTTAAAATATGTGATATGTGGTCCTATAATTATATATCTTTGTAATTCATCTATAATGATATATATTTAATGAGATTTAATGCATGTGATTATTACAGAAACATAATCTTTAATCATCCTTTTTCACTATGCATGGGAACAAAAAACAAGCATAAGATAACTATTATATGTAACCGTGGGGCCTTAAAATTATATTTAACTATCACACCATAGTAAAATATTTATATCCCATGAGATGGTATGTAAGGGAATATGGAGTTAAACTAATCCACGATGAGACTTTTTCCACTTTATTAAGATGGTCTTGGGTGATATCCACAACTTCTACCTATGATATTTTTTTGTAGTTTTTACATGTTAATGATATTTTGACATAAATTTCATATTTAATTTCTCAGTTCATAATATCATCGACTTTATGATATCTTTTAATTCCTCTTGACCATCATTCTATGGTTTCTTTCCATGTTTATTTACTTTCTGGGATTTCAATTTATCTTTTTTCCTTATGTATTTTACATATGGTATCTCATGTACTTTTAGAAGATCTATGGGAGTATTAAAAACTATGTATAGATTTAAATAAGGGGTATTTTTTTTATTTTTTATGTTTTATTTTATGAATTTTATTCCCAATATAGTACACCTCTACATCCAAGATATATGTTTTTTTTAGAAATGTCTTTAATGTGTTAGGAATAATGTGTCTTTAAGGATTGGGTATCCATAGTTTATAGACATTTTAATAGAACTCATATATATTGATTCACCTATTTATAATAACCAACATAGAATATTATTAATCTAGTTTTAGGAATTAAATATTCAACTAAAGTATAATATTGATAAGTGATTCATATGCCCTAGTGCAACCCCATAGGGTCCACATGTTCTTTTTGTAAAGAACAATATTGAGTCAGTATTTATTTTCATTGATTATGATGAGCATAATATGATAAATATTATGAAAATCAATCTTATACCTTATATCAATTATTTATAAAATCAAATATGTGGGGATCAATATTTTTACCTGATTAAACGTTGATATGGATATCATCGGTTGAGGTTTAAAAATGAGGATGTTCACAATATATGATTTCATATGTGGTACAGTTATTATGAATATATTGTTATTTAATTTTGACATACCAATTACCTTGATATGATATAGAATTTAATGAATTCTATTTTTTGAGATTATCCTGATTATTTTTTGGATTCCCTTTATATGAGATTTAATTTCCTATGTTATGATATACTTTTGATAAATAATTTCACTGTCATTAAATATTTTTTATTTTAAAAAAATAATTTTATTTAAATTTTTAGAATTTCTATAAAACAAAACAAATCTGAATATTATGCTAAAATATTGTTTGAATTTTTTTATTATATTTATCTTTTTAATTTATTGTTTTATGCATAAATTATTTTAACTGTGTTATTTTATTTTATTGTTCAACAGGAATTATATAATATTATTTTTTTAAATTTATTTATTAAATTTTATTTTCATTATATTTAAAAAATAACATTGTTTATTTAAATTTATTCATTTTTTATTTAATTTATCATTTAAATAATTTGTATTAAAAAAATAAATTATCATTATTTTTTAGTTTAATTTTATTATTTCTTTATGTGTTTATGAATATTAATTTTATTTTATATGAGTTAAACACCCACTTTTTTAAATTCAATAAAATTTTTTTCCTAGTAGAAAATTTTCTAAATTACTTTGTAGGTGGTTATAGAGAGGAGTTTGCCCAGCCTATCATCATGATCATTTACATATCCAATTTTCCAGTACTCCTGTTGGGGAATTTTTCATGATTTCAATGTTTCCTTGTTTTTTATATGAACATGTATCCATTTTCCAATAAAAAAGTAGAACATATTTGATTTTACTAACTATTGTCCATGTATCCAAATTTTATGAGATGTGCATGAAAATTCCTTTTTCAATTCAACGTATCTGATGTTCCATTCTTTAAATAAAAAATTCATAAAAGGATACACACGATAGTTTAAATCGATGATTGGAAGGCCTGAGGTATCCAACCAAGGTTATATGATTTCTATGAATGGAAACAAGATAAAGCTCAATAACCACTAAATATAATATAATACAATCTTCTTGAAGAATCATAGAACTAAATGAAAATATCATGACCAGGACATAAGTAACACAGAATTTTCAAGATATTCACATGATAATGATGTTTTGATTAAGGCATTTATAAGGGAGTATGACGAATTAATTATAATTGGATTTTAATTATTTAATTTGAGATTAATATAGGATTTATCAATCATTTCCAATAATAAAACGTTTTTTGACCTAATCAAAACTGTTTAATTGAAAAGGAGAAGAAAGATGACCTAAGAGGAGCATTTAAGTCCTTATAATAAGGATCAATCTATAATATTATGGTGAACTACACTACCATGGAGATTTAAACCATGTATTCCATTTATGGTGATTGAATCTAAAATCAAACATGGGGAATTTGAGCCTCACGATTTTTAGATCATGGAGCTATATTCTTTTGATGGTACAATGATAAAAAGCCTACAAGAAATTTTGAGACTGGCCTTATCAGGAATGAGGATAAATAATTAGACCATAATAGATTAATGTTGAATTTTTTTTTCGATTATGATTGATTGTGAAGATTCAGATTGAGTACATGATCTCTACTCACAATCTTGAGGAAGAAAAAATGAGTATAAAGATAAACCACACGTAACTTTTGAAGATGATCGATTCATTATGTGACGTACTAAACAAGCATGAAATCATAATGAACTAAATTAGTGTAAATATAGTTATGAAATTAATGATTTCATATTTGGATGAATTTAATGTAATAATATGCCTTTTGAACTGAATAATATATTCTTGAAGAATAATGAAATTGCATTGATCTATGATGTTTTTTCTTGTGTAATCTATTTATGTGTCCATGATGAATTGGGTTGTTCTGAGTTTCTTATTGTTATGTATATAGTGATTTTATATAGTGAACATAACACATTCAAGGTAATTCCTTGTTGTGTTGAACTGAGACATAACTATTTATGAAAAATGATTATTCTCGAATATACTTAAACAATTTTATCCAAAGACACAATCATTAAAGGTTGCATTAATAAATATTGAAGCTATTAAATCTAACTAAATCCATGTGTTAGGCTACTAAAAAGATTTTATATCCTCAATGTGATTAACCATTATAATATTCATATTAATCCCTATCTATTTTAGACGAATCTATTATTATTTTTATGGGTTGTAATTTTTATAAAAAAAATGAGTTATTAGTATTGATAAAGATGATTGAGAGATAGAAGTAAGATTAATTGGAATACCCTAGATGATGTACAATGTGTATACATTCTGGATTTCATGCTTAAAAATTTTCCAACTACTGTATTAAAATAATTTTGAATGTGGTAGTAGTATTTGAATGGGTATTTTAAAATTATTAAATTAGTGAAATAATATAAATCAATAAAATAATAATATTAAACATTATTTCTAAGAATCAAAGAGTGGTTGTGAGGATTAATAAGTCTTATTATCAAATGAATTCAAGGATTTTCAGGGTAAATTAAAACGGCATCCTAAAAAATATATGGAAAATGTTTTGGAATTTAGAAAAATTATAGATATTTAAGGAGAAGAGAATTAGGTTTACTTAATAGAGAGATATTATTTATTTTTAGGGAGATTAAGATCAATGTAATTTCATTTTCCTTAAACATGACCTAGAATGCAATTTTTTATATTTTCTTATTTATTTCATTTAGTCATTACTTTCCATGATTTTTTTATTCTTTCAATCTAAAATTTATCTCTTGGTTTTTCCATTTAATAATCGACATATGGTTAATTATATTTTATTCCATAATTATATTTTATATTCCTATATATAATTCATTGATTGACACATAACTGAACTGAGTGTGTTTTTCATTGAGTGGTTTTTTAAATATATTTTTATGACTTTATCTTTACTCTAATTTTATGGTCTTCAAAATTTTCAATCAAGAATTATGAGGTTAATTGGTGGTTAATTTTTTATTGGGTTTTGAAAATACATGAGTGGATTTATTAGGTCATATATAATTAAAAATTTTTATAGGGATCGTATTCGTTCGCCAAAACATTATAATCATAATGAGATGCATATTATAATACTTAAAACTATGTGTAGTGGGATATTTATTTTGAAATTAATTACAATACATGATGAATAAATGAACTAATAGAATCCCTACAAAATGAAGTATTTCATTTCTAATATTTTTTCATACTAGAAGCATAAATTTTATATATATTCATTTTTATACATCAAAGTTTAGAAATTTATATTTTTGTATTCTTGTGTAATTTAATTCCCTGTAGAAATATAAAAGTAAAAAAAATTATTACAAAACATAAAAATGATTCTTCATTGTGGAATCCTCATTATAGAAGAACATTGTTGTTTCCTTACCAATGTAGTTGAGAGAAAACAACATGAAGATTTTATTTGATGAAAACAAAGTCTAAACCTCCAGTGAAAAAATTTTTTTGGGGAGGAATTCAAGGAGTTTAATAAAATAAATGAATCATTATTTTAAAATAAAATAAACAAAATTTAAAAAATATAATTATTATCTATGTCAGATAGTAATTTAAAAAAACTAGATTATGATAATTCAAAAAATTTCCAATCTCAAACAATAGTAAAATGGTTAATAAAATAAATTTTTGAATCATATATTTTTTAGAAATTTGAAACATTAACAAAAAATAAACATAAATAGTTTTTTGAAAAATATAAAACATTAATTTTTTTTTATAATTTATATATAAAAAATGATAAAGTATCTCATTGCTCATGATTTTAAAAATAAGAAAAACTATTAAGGATACTTGGACATATCCTTAGGTTTTGTGGTTAGATCGGTATTAATACCTCTTTTTCCCAATTTCCATGTGAGGTTGGGTGAGGAAAGACACAAGATTTTACAGTAATTTCATATTATCTATATCATAATTATACCAAAATAAGTTACTGAGTATTACTTATAAATATAGACCTTCATCTTTTCATTAGATGGAGTTCCTTATAATTTTTTCTACCACTAAAAATCTACCTCAATAGGGATTATGAATAAGTTCATGAAGAATAATAAAGAAAAATAATTCACTATCATAGTATTGGCTCCCTTTGAAAAGACATATTTTATTAGGATGTTCTAAGGATATACTATTCCCGAGTATTGGGAGTGGAATAAAATGATTTATTCAACCTATCCTCACTAGAAGATTTCAAATAATATTTTAAATCAATATTTCTATCAGGTATTTGTCTTGAATGATATTAGTAAGATAAATGATGTTGATAGAGAAGATTTAGTGTAAAAGACTCATGTTGAAGCCTAAAATATCATTTCCAATATTGTCTGAAATTGAAACGAGTATTGAACCAAGGTTTTATTCGTGTAAAAAATCCCATGATAGTAACTAATTTTCATTCTAAAAGTAGTCAAATATAATTATAGGTGAGAGATATTTCTAATATGATATGACATATTTTATCCATTTCTATCCCTTAACAAAATCAATATTAACTAGTTTTACCCATTCAGATGAATTATGTAATTTTCTCAACATTTGGTCATTTAAATATTTACTTTCTTCAATAATAAGTTGGTTATGAATATTTTATTATTATATTCCTCATAATAATTCCATGAACCACCCATGTAGTAAGTTTCTGAAACTAAACATTCTATATTTTCCTCTACAATCAAGACTTGATTTCTAAAATTAATGTAATTATAAAAAACATTTTTAGGCCATACAAATAAAATTATATTATTCTAATGCCCCAAAACATTAATAAAAAATGGGGTATGATCATGATCAATTTGTTTACCTATAATTTTGGATTTCTATAAAATTTAAATATAATAAACATAAAAAATATATATATAATTAAATTAATCATATAATTAATAGATGTATAAAAAATAATACATTTATCAATAATATAAAGTGTTTTTAGAATACATGATATAAAAACTGGTTCAATTAGAAACATAAATTAGTGGTTAGAAAATTCAATAATTTAGTTGATTTCTTTCAAAAGATGATGTCATCTAGAGAGGAGGAGATAATTTTATTTAAATAATTCTATTATCTAAAATTAAAACAAAATACACCAAAGAGTATTTCATGGAATAATACCCTAAAAAAGAAAAAACCACTTCTTAAATAAATGAAATACTATATGATGATGTAAAAAACATCATGTTGGAGAAGTTTTTGAAAATACTAAACCGATCATTTAACATATTTTCCATAAAGCAAATGAACATAAAAAACAAAAAAAAATATTTTATGCATATTAAAAGTAATTATGGGGATTTTATATTCTTTATGGTATATTATAAAAGTAAAAATATTTAATAATACAATAAAGTTTATAGATATCCACTTCCAAAACCAATGTAATATCCTGCTAAAAATATTTTGAAATTGAAATAGGAAATGAAGTTCTAGAAAATTTTAGGAATGTTTTTTATTATATATGTTAGTTAGATAATTTTATGTGGAAACTTAAATATTTTGATATTTATTATGGGAATTTTCAATCAAACAATGATTGTAAAGGGAGGAAATAATAACATCTTAAGGGGGAATAGGTCCTCTAAGATTCAACTACCTCATCTTATTAAATTCATTGATCCTTGTACATTATCTAGCATATGTTTCATTGGAGAATAAGAATTTGAATATCTAATTTGAGATTTAGGATCCGAAAAAAAATTTATTCCTCATTATATGTTTTCATTATTTTGTGTTGGTTACTTTAAATATTCTATTATTTTCATCATGGGATCTAATATGACTTTAGATAATCCAATTTTTGTAATTCATGATGTGTAGTTCCTTTGTTTACCGTTCTTATTGTTATATGTTTTACAATGAGCATGCTATATTTAGTACACAAGAAATCGTGATATTAGGAAGATAAATTTTGATAACTTTTAAAGAAATAATAAATGTACATAAATGGAATATCTATTTAGATTTTGGATTTCAGATGGTTATTTTTCAAATATTTTAATAAATTAAACATCTTTTGGATTAAAAATCATTAAATAGTGTTTATATGTCTGATTTTATTTTTATATTCAGTTTTTCATAGTTTTAATCAATAAAATAGACCACTGAATTATTTTTGAAATGTATTTTCATAAAATAACAAGACAATTGAAAACAAAAATTTGTGAAACCTATTGTAAATATTTTGAAATAAATTTAGGTAACTAAATTTCTTTTTAAATTTATAAATTTTTTAATAATGATATGTTTGTAAGAAATATAGTTGGAATTGAATTTAAATTTTATCAATTTCTTGGAACATGTAATATAGATAAAAATTATGAATTTAAGTTAAATATTGAATCTGAGAAATCATAAATTGATTATAATTTATTTGGAACATAATATGTTAGTGGGGCATATTTCCTCTACGAAATTTTCATGTGAATCAACTATTTTAATGTAAATTCGTCTCAATGATTCATTAAAGATCGACATCATGTATTTCATTATGAATCTAAAGTAAAATCTAATTAAAATTTTAATTACACTATAGAAACATCATCCTTGTTAGAAGACCATGAAGATGGTGGAGTTATTTTTAAATAAGTTTGTTTTGGTGATGAATATAAGGAGAGATATACATGTTATTTTACACGATGATTATTTATAGAAAACATATATAGAATAACATTTATAACTAGAAATTGATGAGGTGGATTTCAACTTCAATGATGTGAATAATTTTCTCTGTATTTTAATGATGTATCCAGATGACATCGAGGAATTAGAAAAAAAGTATCTTCAGGGATATGTTTAATTGGAACCCATTTTCTTATTATTCCATCCTCATATAATAAATTTTACCATAATACGAGTTGGTAGAATACATTAATTCATTTCTGAGGGGACGTCAACATAATAGTATAAATGAAAAAATATGGGTAAACAAATAAGTGTATTTTTTTACTAAAAAATCCCTATAGATATACGGATATTGAATAAATAACTAGTTATCCCTATTTAGGTAGTATAAAATGTAGTTGATCATTAGGATTTTATACCTAATTTATTTTTCCCCATTAATTCACATATAATATATATTATGTTATATGTTTTTATTTTCAATAAAAATTTAGAATCTTATTTTTTCAT
Organism: Viscum album; assembly: GCA_963277665.1. NCBI lineage: Eukaryota > Viridiplantae > Streptophyta > Magnoliopsida > Santalales > Viscaceae > Viscum > Viscum album. The sequence goes on along the minus strand of OY728157.1, from coordinate 855,955,162 downwards.
GTAAAAACTTACGTGGAAAACAACCTTTGTATACCCTTAAATTTGTATTGGAACCTATAAAAGTATTATAACACTTTCTCAATGATATCCGATATCATTAATATTCTTTAATTACCATGAGGTATACACAAAAAGACACATTCCATTAATTTTATTATATAATTTATAATCATCAATGATGAAGAGATTATACAAGCTAATGATTATTGAATTAGCACCCTTGTTTTCTAATATCTAGTTTTATTTTCCTTGATATTATTATAGACATTAATATCATAAATCTTAATCATTTTCAATCATTGTAGCAAAACTGTGAGAATGTTTTAAACTAAAGATTTGGTGATATTGATTGAATATAAAAGAGAAATAATTTTATATATAAAGAGAGTTATTTGTTAAAATTATTAGCCTTTATAATAAAATTAATAAAATATTCATTCTACATCATCTTATTTATATATAAAAAAACTATAAAATTGAAAGGTAAGAGTTTATTCTAGTGAAAATTATTTCTAAAAATGTATTTTTTATTAAATTCCCTTCTTATTGTGTATTATTTATATGCAATGCTAAATATTCATTTTGTTGTTGTAGATTATTTATCTAAAATCCGAGACCATGACTATTATAAAAATTTATCTTTTTTTCTAATTTTTCATGTGGTATTGATTTACAAACATTTTTGAATACCACTAATAGATATGTTTTTGTGTTATTGTTAATATATTATGGTCATACATAGAACCCTTTGTACTTGACTACAATCTAGTGAATTGGTAAATATTTTTAACAACTAAATTGAATATAGATGTATATCCACATTTGAATCTATATTGGAGAAAATGTAAATTTTTTGTTTTGGGATATGGATCATTTTATTTGATAAACCATACCAAAGATGAAATTCATTTAAAAAAATCATTAATATTTCAAATATTTATTTCTTCCAAGTTTTAGTCATTATTTTTTTTATTTGAAAATATTTGTGAAGATTAATTGTTGGTTTTACTTTTTAAAGAGGATAATTCTATATTACCTCTCTTATTTAGGTTGGTAAATAATTTTTCATTTACATCATTACAAATGGTTGAATTCCATAAAAATATTAATGAATTTTATATTATTACAATTTCCCCTAAATTACTTGATTTGTATTTATAATAAAAAATTATTCATTAAAATGAATTAAACAAATATATTAATTGAATTTGAGCAATTATTTTTATTAATTAATGTTTTTATGATATATTTATCCTATCATAATTATTATTATGTTTTCTAATCCAATAATAGTGTCTAAATGTTTTGTATTCCTAATATGTGAGTCTATTAATTTGGAGGGAAAGTGATGTTTCCAATGTCATTTGAATACCAATTATATGGATTTTATCTGTTTTAAAAAAAATATGGTCAATAAATTTTAATAAAATATGAATTTAATTTTTTTAGTAAACTTACAAAATTTATTGTGTGTAAATTCATTCACGCTATGATGAATTCCATTGGAATATATAATTTTTAAAACTAATTTTTTTTTGACATCTTGTATATCAATTTTCAGATTTATTTTATTCCACTTAATTTTTCTTGTTGTATGCATGAGGAGAACAAATAATCCTAGGGAGATAAATTTTTATATTGATATGTTTTGATACATCTTTGACATTATTTAAATAATTTTATCATGTTTTAAACATAAAAATTTATTTGGACTAAATTTGGTTTAATTTTTGTTGTTTTTTTTTTCAAATTTATAAAACTCTAAATTTTATGTTATCATATGTTTTTACTTGTTTATTTATATTTCATTATTTAATTTAACATTTAATGAGTAAATAATAATAATAATTTTTTATTATTCCATTACTATGAATGAATTATAAAATTCCAATCATTATATTTATTTATTTATATATTTTTCTTTTATTTGTTTTAATAAATTAATTTTATGTATTTAAATTTAATCCTTTTATAGAATTAAATTATTAAATCATTAAATACAATTTTTAAAATAAAAATTTCATAAATTTTTTTTTAATTTAATTATTGGTTTTTTGTTCCCGTATATTAATTATAATTTGAAAAATATAAAATCAATTTTTTAATTTTGATTAATTTCCAACCTTATTTTTCTCAGAAGTGATACATTCAAAATATTATATTTGAAATTATGTAAGGGAATTTAAATTTCCAATTTTAACTTTCATTAACATATTAAATATTCCACTTATCATGTAGGGAAATTTTCTTATAGGCCTAATATTCTAATTTTTCAATAGATCATGTCTCATTTTACCAAAAAGAAAGTACCATATATCCAATTTTATGAATATTATTCCACATTAAAGTATTTTGTGAGAGAAATATGTGAATTAATATTGAAAATACTTTTATATTAAGAGTCATTCATCACAGAACCAAATCTCAAAAAAAGATATAAGAACTGTTAAATTGTCAATGGGAAAGTCTGAGGTAGATAATTTTTGATTCAATTTTTATTGAAATATAATTGAGATATAGTATATTATCCACCTAATAAAATGTGATTGATGCTTTATGAATCATCTTAGACCCTAATTTCATCATCCTACTATTTTATGATGTGTCTCTAGAGTTTCTAAACCATTCCCACGTTGATGAATTTATACTCAAGTTATCTTGAAGTGATGTTGGAAAACCTATTTTTATTGTATCTTTGTTCATGGTTTTTAAATGAATGATAGATTAGACAAAAAAATCAATAAATGAATGTCGAAACCAAAATAAATCCAAAAAATTAATCATAATGAGGATGAACCGGAACATGAGAGGAGGTCAATTATATGTAATGAAAGCATGACCATTGATGTGAATTAAACCAGTGTTTCCTCTATGTTTTTTATTAAGATTAATATTTGAGGAGATCCACGATTGAATCTGATGTGATAAAAATGAGTGTCACAGTTTTTATATATCATCATTACCTACGTTCAATGATCTAATGATCAATATCCTATGTGATGATTGGAGATGATCCCTTCGCTTGAAGAATGTAGAGGAACAAGACTCAAACCTGATATTGATGATTAATTTGGTTGAAAATTAATAATGCAGAAACATATGATTGATGGAAGGATTTATACTCACCTATATGTGGATGAAAAGATGAGTTTTAATCGCACCACTTGTTAGTATTGAAGATGATTCATGCCACCATCGAGGTGATGACCACTCAGGCCAGCCAAACATATATGATATTTGATCTTTGGTCTCCTCATGTGTTAATAATGTTTTAATGATCAACAAACAAGTTAAAATTTTTACTCTATTCCAAATCATGTTTAGAGATGGTTGGTTTCCCTATTCTTTATGTAAACATTCACAAGATCCTGATTATTATAAATCATGTATGATTATCGTAAACTAAATTTAATTTTATTAAAAAAGCATTTCTTCTTTGAATGATTAAATCTATTTAATTATATGAATATTAATACTTAATACTGTTGGTAGATATTTGGAAAATCCTGATAAACTATGATTCTTCCATAATTTCTAGTTTTCTGAAAAAATACTAGACACCATGACCCACACACCATGACCCAGGCACTGTGACCCAAACACCATGACCAAGGCACCGTGACCCAGACACTGTTACCCAAACATCATGACCTAGACACCATAACTAGTTTTAGATCTCAAGAAGTTTGTGACACTGGTTCTTTACTACCATCACCAAAACATCATTAAAAATTTGTCAAAGGATCATAAAACATGATCCTAAAACCCCATTTGTGCTATGAGTTACTAATATGATTGAAATAGTAGCATCATGACTATCTCATCGCTCAATGTAAAATAACAATACATTATTTCATGGTGACACCATTTCCTTGTGATTCCATTTCAAGAGAAATTGTGACACCATCCTTTAGCCTATTTTTTCAATTTAATTTATAATGGTCATATTAGAGTCGTTTTAAGGCACAGACAAAATTAATGTTTCATTGTAGATATTTCACCGGATAGTATGAGGTATGAGGATCATAATACAACTATCCTTTTGGTTCCAACATGTTCACCTGCAATTAAAAAAATATAAGTCGGGCTACAAAAATATACAGAATTATAGAGATGTTTTAAAAATTGAACTAATTCATGTTACAAGATATAACTAAACAACACATGAAGAAGTCACTCTCAATTCACAATGACTGACCAACCGTAGAGCAGAGAAAAAATCATATTCACAGTACCAACTGTAAGAAGAAATTGAGCTAGATCTTTGAATGAGAAACCAGATCACCTGACTTGCGATACTCTATTTTCACAAGAAGAATCGACAATTGCATATGCTTCATCCTACAAGACCAGAGCTGCATAGAATAACACATAGAGCAATTCTAACCCTTTATCACCATCTTTTATCTGATGTGTATGGGTTTTAGCATTCATTCAGTGTGTTTGTGTCTGTATTAATAACACACACTATCTCTTATATTAAACTGAATGAATAAGATATATTTCCCCTTATATATTTTTACATCTATTTACCCCCACATATAATTATGGACTAGGTCCCTGTGTGTCGTATTAGTTTATACATACAATGAAAAGTGGTAGAGGTTGCGTTATTTGGACATTCCTATGCACTGTTCTTTAACCCGATCCAGGGAGTGGATCATGTTTATTAAAATAAACTACCTGGTGGTAAATGATCAGCAAGTGGATTGGATTAGGTCTCGACTTGAGACTGAACCTCATGTTGTATCTACTTTGTCTTTTAATTTAGTTTTTCTCTCCTTTACTGTATATTTCAAAAAATACTAGTTTTTAATTTTATATTTAGTCTTGGATAGAAGTTATAACTATTTTTCCTTATTAGAATAACATCAGAACTTATATCAATAACTCACATTTATATTAGTTAGAATTAATCAATATTTTGAGATGTTATTTAAATATTCAAACTATTATAACCTAATTACCTTTATTAACTGGGATGTATTCTATTTAAATTGGGAAATGTTTTCAAAGAAATAATTTCTTAATAGAAGTACATAGAGGTAATCAATTCAACCCCCTCTTGAGTAATCTACTCTAACCAACATTTGGTATCATGAGATTTTATTCTTATTGAGGTTTCGTTATAAAATTTTTAACTATGATTTTAGTAGTACATTAATGATTTGGAAATTTCTATTAATTCATAATGTCTATCTCTTTATATGAATTTATTTCTTATGCATGATAAACCCAAAGGTGTTGTACCAAACAGATCTCTATTCATTAGTGGAACTAATTATTCCCAATGGTAAATTAAAATGAATATGCATTTAAAAAGTATAGGTTTTGAAATTTGGTCTTCAATTTTAGATGAGTATCAGATTCATAATACTAATAAAACTAATTTGGATGAACCAACTGAGAATGCTTACAATAAAAATTCCAATTCCATGAATTCCTTATATTTCTCGTTAAAATATTATTAATTTAATAGGCTTTCTACTTGTAAAACTATCCATGAAATACGAGACACTTTTTCTGTTTCACATGAAGGAACATTGAGTGTTAATGAAATGAGACTCAATACATATTCAATTATATATGATAACTTTAATATAAATCCTCATAATCTTGTGTCTGATATGTAACATAGTTTTAATGAAATTTTCAAGAAAATTATTTATCTAGGAAGAGAAGGCACTTCCAATTAATAAATCTAGTGGATTCTAAGATGCATAACTAATAGATGGATAGGAACCTCTATCTCTATTATAAAATCATGTTACATCATAAAATTACCTGTAAAATAACTTATTAAGAATCTAATGATGTATGATGAAGAGCTAAATATTATCAACCAAGAAAAGAATGAACCCAATAGAAAATATGTGGCATTTAAAACCACTAACTAAAAAAAGAGAAATTGCTACTATCTATAAAAAGATCCAACAATGAACAATATTCACCTGACACTGATGAGGATATAGCTCAATTAAATAGAAGGTTTATGAAATTTTACAAAAGAATTAAAATTTCAAAAAACCTAGCTTCAATGGAAGATATTATCAAAATGGATGATGAATGAAATATTGGAAAAGAAATGGAATGTCTTATGAGATATTATGTTTTGAATATAAGCAAAAGGGAAATATAAAGGTTGACTATCCCAATCTCGTCTATAAAAAGAAATTTGAGGACAAAGATAGAAATTATAAAAAGGAAACTAATGAAACATAGATTGATTCTGAGGAAAGTATATGGGACTCAGAGTCTTCACATGATGAACATGATAACAAATCCAATATATTTTTTATGACCAACACATCTGTGGTAACCCAGTAATCTTCTAATTAAAATTCCTATTATTCTGGAGATGAAAGTGATTATGAAAATGTTCATAAAGAAGAATTGTTTGAGTATTATGATATTCTTGAAGAGACATGTATTGAACTAAAATATAAATACATGTCTCTAAAGGAATTCTATGCTCTTACTTCAACTGTTAAATATGAAATTATTGTAAAAAAAGAGAAAAATGATTAATTACTCAATGAAAACAATGAATTTAATATATCTAATCAGTAATTAAAAAAGGATCCTGAAATTTTTACTAATAGTAAAGATACCTTGGTTCAAAATCTAGGAAAATATATTTCTCTTAAATATACTACTAGTATTGGCTATCAAACTGGTAAAATAAATTTTGGAAAAACCATTTTTATTTCTAAATATATAACATAAAACTTTACTCCTAGTTAATGAAAACAATTTTCAAGTTAAAATTATGAAATACTCTATACTGTTTTGAGTTTTTCTAGATAAAATAGTGTTTATTTTTCAAATTCATTACATAATTCTTATATGAAACTTATGAGGCATATGTGGGTTTCTAAAGAAATAGTTACTGATATTACTGGACCCAAACAAATATGGGTACTAATGTCTGTTTTTATTAGACTATTTATTAGGAAAATTGTTTAGAGATATCATATATTAGTTTATGGTATTTGGACAGTGGGTGTTCAAGGCACATGACAGGATACTATTCATGTTTCATGAACCTCATAGAAATTGATGGTGGAAATTTCACCTATGGCAATATTTCCCAAGGTAATATCATTAGCATTGGCCAAATCAGTAACTCTAACTCAGTTTCAATTTCCAAAATAATGATTGTTGATGGAATGAAATATAATCTTCGTAATATTTCAATACTAAGTGATGGTGGATTTCATATGAAATTTTAAAATTATTTTTGCAATGTTTTTAATTCAAAAAATGAATTTGAATTTTCTTAATAAAGTAATGAAAATATATATTCTGATAATATAGAAACATTAGTTTCTCAAAATTCATCATGATTATGTTTATTTTACAATGAATATTGGAGTTAATATAGAATACTATCACACTACAATATTAACTCCCTTAGAAAGCTAACTAATAAATTTTAAGTCAATGATTTACAAATTCTAGAGTTTCTAAATGATAGTGTGTAATCCTTGTCAAAAGGGAAAGAAAAAAAAAATTCCCTTCAAAACAAATAAATAATTTTCAAATTCTCAACCACTGAAGATGGTTCACATGGATTTGTTTAGATGATCTAGAGTTTCTAATTTAAATGGGAAGCACTATGTTTATGTTCATGTAAATGAATTTTCTAGATATAAGTGGAACTCTTTTTGTTATAAAAGCGAAGCCTTCTATCATTTCACCAAATATTATAAAATTATAGAAAACCTTAGCAGACATAGAATTAAATATTTAAGAAGTGATCATAGATGTGAGTTTAAAAATCAAGAGTTTGAATGTTTTTTCTCCTAAAATGGATATAGTCATAATATATCTACCCCTAAACCTTTAAAAATGGAGATGTAAAAAAGAAAAAATATGACCATACAAGAAATTTCATGAACCATTTTTAGTGAATATGACATACCTATTTATTTTTGGGATGAAGCTGTAAATACAATATGCTATTTTATTTATAGGGTATTTATTAGAAATACTCTTAAAAGAACTCCGTATGAGTTATGGAACAATAAAAATCCAAAGGATAGCTAAATTAATGTCTTTGGTTGTAATGTAAATATCCTTAATACGAAGGAAAATCATGACAAATTTTCATCCAAGAGTGATAAAGAAATTTTTCTAGGATCCTAGATCTCTAGTAAAGTTTATAGAGTGTTTAAAAAAAGAAGTAAATGTTTGGATGAATCCTTCGTTGTCATGTTTGATTAGACATATCCACATGAGCCTAAGGCCTCTCTTGGGAATATTGATGATGATATTTTAAATATGGATATCAATGATAAATCCTCTAACTATCCTATACCAAAATATATAAAAACATCTAGTCTTTTATATTATTTCGATTCAAGCCATAATGTACTTGAACCTGTTGAAGAACCATAAATCACTAGACCCTCCTTTTCTAGAGCTGTAAGAACACTTAAAAATCTTTCTTTACATGTTGTTTGGGGATATTTTTATAAAATAAAAAAACTAGATATTATCTTAGAAATCAGTTTGATCATCATGTATTCTTGTGAGAACATGTGCCTAAAAACATTAATGATGCTATCAATGTTGAATTTTGGGTGACGAATATGCAAGAAGAACTCAATTTGTTTAAAAGGGTCAATTTTTGGAAACATGATAACAGACCCAAAGACATATTTACCATAGGTACTATGTGGGTGTTTATAAATAAAGTAGATTAAGATGGAAACATAGTTAAAAAAATGTTAGATTGGTTTTACAATGCAATAGTCTATAATTAGGTATCAACTATGAGAAGACCTTTTCACATGTAGCTAGACATGAATCCAACAAAATAATGAATGCTTATGTTTCCCATTTAAATTTAAATTATTTAAAATGGATGTCAAAAGTACATTTTTAAATGGATATATATTTTAGGATGTTTTTTTTGAATAGCCCCATGGTTTCAAAAATCATCACTTTGGAAATCATGTCTGCAAATTATCAAAAGCATTGTATGGATTAATATAAGCTGCGAGAGAATTGTATGTCAGATTAATCACTTTTATTATTTCTAAAGGTTTTACAGAAGGTATAGTTAATCCTACCCGTTTTATAAAATGTATTTGAAATGATGTTTTAGTAGTTCAAATTTATGTAGATGATATTTTTTTGGATCTTCATAAAATTCATTATGTATTATATTTTCTTAAATAATGAAAAATAAATTTTAAATGAGTTAATGGGTCAACTAAAATTATTTCGTGGATTTTAAATATTTTAAAATAAAGATTGAATTATATCAAATCAATGAAAAATACACTATGGATCTTCTAAAACCTTATGGATTAGATAACACTAAATTTATCTACACTCGAATGAGAACTACTTGTACGTTGGATCTTGATGGAGATAAAAAATCAGTTGATCAAACCACTTATATGGGAATGATTGGAATCTTACTCTAAATAACTGCTAGCTAACCTAATATTATGTTTAGTGTAGGTATGTGTTCTCGTTTTCAAGAAAATATTAAGGAATATAATTTAAATGTTGTTAAACGTATTTTCAAATACAGGAAAATACACCAAATTTGGGACTATTCTACCCTTGAGGATAATCAATTGAGACTTTTAGCTATTCTGATGAAGATTTTGGGGGTTGTAAGTTAGATAGAAAAAGAACATCTAGAACATGTATCTTTTTAACCATGTATCGAGTATCATGGTGCAGTAAGAAACAAAACTCTATTTCATTATATACTGATAAATTTTATTACATTCCTACCAGTAGTTGTTGTGTCAAACTATGAGGATTGAAACAAACATGACTATATTATAGATATAAATTCATACATGTACCAATAGAGTGTGACAATACAAGTTCTATTAACATCTCAAAGAATCATGATTCACAATTCAGGCCAAAACATATTGATGTAAAGAATCACATTATGAGAGACCATTATCAAAAATGTGATATCACTTTGGAATTCATTAAAACTAAATTTCATGTTTTTGATATATTTACCCAACCATTAAATTTTCAAAGGATTTATTACATCATACATGGATTAAGAATGTTAAATCTCAAGTAAATGGTGTACTATTCCAAAACATACTATCTCATAATTTACTATTTCATATTTTAAGGTTTCATGGTTTACAGTTTTACAAGTCACATTCTTATAGTTACTATCTCACTCTCACAATTCTATATATTACTATCTTGATGTTACTGTTTCATGTTTACAGTCAAATGGTTTTTATCTCTTAGTTACTGTATGATACATACAATCAAACATGATAAGGTCACACAGCTAGGAGTTACACCATAAATAAAACACTATGAATATCTATTCATGTATCACAATATGAATATTTTTGTTTGATTTGGATTTTATTACACATATCATTGTGTTGATTTTTTTTATTGTTTTTACCTTGTGATTTTTAATTTGTGATGCTTCAAATCCCTAAATGATAAAATTACAATAATATTCTCTCTTTTATTCACTTTATCTCTCTACTCGAAAAACCTAGACCCCTCTATTTCAAATTATATGTCCTCCACTAACACTTCTCTTCCTCTTTCTTGATCCCTCGTTGAATTCCCAGATTGAGTTTCCCATCTTCCTCAACTCTGAAGATATGTAGATCATAGAAGATTGTAAAAAGAGAACCGTATATAGTTCCCTAAAGACCACTAATCCCAAATATATTTGATAGAATAATAGTAGTAGAAAAGGAAATCTATCTTATGTGGTTGCTGAGAAGTAATTTTTTAGAATTAAAAATATAGGAAGAGCAGGGATGGCAGAACATGTTCAAAAACGAAACATGGAAAAATTTTACAATACTTCTTTCTCAATTTTATCAATTTGTCTAGTTTTCATTCAATATAGAAGATTATTTTTTTGTAATAAGCAGGATTAATGGCCAATGGTGTACATTTTCCTTGATCTTATGGGATTCCTGCCAAGGGATTTCTTCATGGAGGATTTTTTTACGACTAACATAGTGGTCCACCTCCTCTAAGTGATATTTTTGTCTTATAAAATTCTCTAGGAAGTTTGAATGTCAATAAGTAGAAAATAAGGGAAATGTATTCTGAGATGGATGGTGAAACATGGTTTTTGTTTAAATTTATCTAGAATATGATTAGTCCAAGGAAATGTTATTTTTTACCCTCAAGTGTCAAGATGTATTCTTGAAATATCTTATAAAAAATGGACACAAGATCAATCTATGTAATTATGTTAGACTTCATGTGGGAGAATTGATTAATACAACTTTAAAGTCGACAACTATGTTCTATAGAGGCTGATCTCTATAATGATGTCTGCTAAAGGAATGGTTGGACTGAATGAAGAAGTCATCAAAGACCATGAGTACTATATCTCAATGGTTATAATCAAAATGATAAATATAAGATGTAATCCATTGAAAAAGTAGTGGGTGTAGGATAATTAAAGGATATATGAAAATTTTAATCTGGATGAGCATACTTCATGACCTTAGAAAAACATTGATTTTGGTCTGGTACCATATGAAGTTGTTTATTATCCTGAAGAAGAAGATGATGATGATGATGAAATTTTTGCACCTATTAATGGAAATGTCATGGATAAAGAAGGTAGTGGTATACCTATTCCACAATATATAGTTTAGAAGGAAGAACATGTACCTAAATGAAGTGGTAATTTAGAAGAAGAACCTGGTTTTTGGAATGAATCTATGGTTAGTGCAAAAAACTTATTCCTATAGAGCATTGAGAAAAATCACATGTTATTGAGGAAGAGGTTATTGATGATGACATTTAGAGGAATAGGATATTCCAACAATTATCTTATCTTCTGAGGAAATAATGGAAAAATATCTTCCAGTTTGATAGAAATGAAATGTGTGGGGCTATAATAGATGAAATTTTACAACCTGATCAAAGAACTGAATTACTCAGTCCTGTGAGACATGAACCAATTTATGGGGAGTAGCTCCCTAGACTAGAATGTACTGAATTTCCTAATCCGAATGATCCAATCACTATGGATTCCAAATATAAATTCCACAACTACGTTGATGTGGATAATACCTAAGAGACCTTAGTTAAAGGAATATACCATTCTATTGTGTTTTAATTGAAACAAGCTTATTATCTTGAAGTAATCTCTACTAAATATCCTAAAATTTTCTCATATATTATTCCTAAACCTTCACAAGAACCTCCTACTTCTGTAAGTCAATGTTTTTTGAAATTATTTGGAGTTACATTATTAAATGAATTTGAAATGATCATGAACCCACAACTTGTTGTAGTGACAAATTATATTGAATGAGATGCTACTTTGCTATTACAAAATATCATGTTGCAGATTCAACCAAAAATTATTTATAAAATAAAAGACATTAGAATTTAGAATAAGAAGATGAGTAATGAGGTTCATTCTCTCTGAGCTATGTTTTAAGATTAGAAAAAAGTGTTGTAATTAGGACAAGCTCCTATTGCTCATCCTATTTAAGATTTTAATAAGATTCCCCATAAAGTTGAAAATTTTGATTCAACAAAACTTGACTTAAATATTTGACATTATGTCTAAAAGAAAAATCATGATAGTCAACGAGATGCATTATATTGTTTTTGGTAGGAAAAAAATGACAAATTAGTACAAGGGATGTCTACAGAAAGTTCAAAATCAACTCATGTCCCTTTCTTCGACTATTACACCCTCTAATCCCTCTGGACAGTCATCTCAACCCTTTTACAGTGTTCTTCTCAGAACAATTTTTAAATAGGAACATAAATTAGTGTTAAGTGATTTTTACAAGGATAGATTTTCTACGGTTGTCAATAATAGTGACATAATACTTGATTTTGTGAGGATTCATTCAATGATTGTAAATTATTCTTAGGAAGAAATTATAGAGAATGTTGATTTGTAATTTAATAGGATTTTATCTAAGCATCGTTTGACCAATCAATTTCAATATCCTATAGAAAAGCATAAGGTAACTAATTTCACTCAAGAATTCAATACTAAAGTAAAAAAGCTCAAATAATTCACTCCACTACTGGATAAGTTCCTATAGAACAAATATGGTTTTGAGAAGGCAATGCGGTATGGTTGTGAGATCATTACAAATTTCATTCAGTTTTTGAATGTTTATCTTCATTTGAAAATCACTTCAATTGTGGCTCATGCAGCTTCACCTTTGTAACCTGGATTAACTCCCTCCTTGTCCACTATTTTATTATGCCTCAATTTCTGTACCTAAGGCTCTAAGCCAGATTAGAGATGTTATCCTTGATAAAAACATGCCTTGGTAATCCACCAATCCCACTTTGGAAAATTCTATTTTTTGAATGGATCCCTCTTCCTTCTCTGACAGTTCCCTCACTTCTTTCTTCAACCTCTACTTCTGCTCTTGTGGCTGATGTTATTTACAAGGGAAAAGAGAAGACAACTAGTTCTGAAGAAAATTAAACATTGTATATTGACAGGGATGTTTTTTACATCTATATACTACTTGTAATGCCATATATCATTCCATCTAATTCCATGAGCAATGATTCTTTTATTCTCATATTTTATTTCGTTAATTTTCTATTTTTGATAATACCAAAAGGGGGAGAAAAACACACAATGAATTGGAATCCTATTCATATGATTTATGATAATCAAAATAAGAGATATTGTTGGAATCCTTATGTATTAATCAGTTTTTATTGATCATAAGTCCTATTAACCCTGTTTACTTTTTTTCAATTCATGTGTATAGATGGTTGGTTTCCCTATGATTTAAATAAACATTCACAAGATATTGATTCTCATAAAAAATGTTCGATTATAATAAACTATATTTAATTTTATTCTATAATTTTTCTTTTATGAATGAATACTTTTAATTCATTTGTTGAATATTACTATATAAGGCTCTTTACAGATATTTGAAATGTATGAGATACTATGAGTCTACCACCGGTTCTGGTTTTTTGAAAATGGACCTGACACTATGACCAATACACTGGGACCCAGGCACTGTGATCCAGACCCTATGACCCAAGTACCGTGACCCAGGCACCATGACCCAAACACCGTGACCCAGCCACTGTGACTAAGACACTGTATCTTGTTTCTTATATCATAAAGTATGTGACACTGATTCATTTCTACCATCACCAAGACTCTATTAAAATTTGGTAAAAGGACCAGACACCATTATACCAATACTACATCTATGCTACTAGATAGTTATCTCAGTGAAAAAGTAGTATCATGATTGTCTCACTGATCAAATGCAGTGAATAAAACACCATTTCAGGGTGTCACCGTTTCCATGTGATAATATTTCAAGAAAAATAGTGACACCATTCTTTTTTTATTTTTTATTTTTTTAATTTAATTTCTAACTATATTATTTGTTTCATTTCAAGGCTCTAAAAAATATAATGTTTTATTGTAGACATGTCACCTAACAGTATGAGGTTTGGGGTCCAAAATACATGCATCATGTTGGTTCCAACATGTGCATATATAATTAAGAAGGGAGATAAGTCAGACTGCAAAAAAATTACATAATTAGAGTGAGTGTTAGAAATGTGATCTGATACATTCAACAAGATATAACTGAAGAACAGACTAAAAACAAATTATCAATTCCAGAATACTGGAATATCGTGCATCAGAGAAAATATCATCTCGAGAGTAACAAATCCACGAAAAACATGAGCTATATCTTTGATCATGAAACTAGAGAACTAGACATACAGTAATATGTCTTTCCAAGAATACATAAAACTCACATCTAATTCATCCAACATGCCCAAAGATGAATATAATAACAATCAGAGTACTTCTAACCCTTTCTCATCATCTTTTCTCTGTTGTGTGATTTTATTATCTCCTGTGTAGTGTGTGGGTGTGTGTGTATTAAAATCACACACTACCTCTTATATTAAACTAAAGGATACAAGATATCCTTTCTCTAATACCTTTTTAAATCTGTTTTATCCCACAGATATGTGCGGAAGAGGTTTTTCTATGTCCTAGTAGTTTATACCCATGATGAATAGTTGAACAGATTGTGTGACCTGGATAGTCTTTTGAAATTTAGATTATCCAGATCTAGGGTGTGGATCATGTTTATTAATATAAATTTCTTAGTTTCAGTTGATCACAAACTGGATTAGATTAGGTATTGTCTTGAGACTGAACCAGGTTTTTTATCCGTTTGGTCTTTTAAATTTTTTTTTCTATGCATTAGTGTATATTTCAAAAAATTACTAGATTAAACTTCGATAGTTAGTTTTGGATAAAAGATATAATTGTTTTTCCTTATTAGAATAACATCAAAAGATATATCAATATCACACATTGATATTACTGAGAATTAATCAATATTCAGAAATGTTATTTGAATAGTCAATCTATTATAAGCTTATTGCGTTGATTACTTGGGCTGTATTATATTATAATTGGGGAAAATTTTCATACAACCAGTTTGGAAAAAAATTCTTTATAGATTCTCAATTAAACCCCCTATTGAGTCATCTAATAAGATCAACATTTTTTATGATAATGATTTGATTGAAAATATAAGTCCAGTTTACGATATACTTAATTTGAATCCATTTGAAACTGAAAATAATGAACATAGTAAAGCTAATTTTTTTTCAATATTTGATTTCATTTCATGTTTAATTAGATTTTAGTTTTGATATGAAACTAGTATTTTATAGTGATGAGTTATAGAAATGTAATATGTTGAAATAATTTCCCAAATGATATTAAACTGAGAAACCATGAGAAATGAATAATGATAGTGCTCAGAGCTACATGACTACTTTATGATAATAAGGCATTCTCCAAAGGAGAGACTAATAATTTCTGATAAAATAGAGGCTAATAAAAACTAGGTGATGTGTAACTGATTTGATTTTATATCCTAATTGATTTATTATCATTTTTGTTTTTTCATTATTCATATTTTTTAATTTCTCATCCATTATTTTTGGAAGGGATTCAATAAATAAAAAAACAAATAAGAAACTAGTTTAGATGAAGATAATAGAGAGATATAATAATGTTCATTTAGAAGCTTATAACTGAAGTGGTGGTGAATATATTTTTTATTTGATGCTTTTAAAAGTGTCTCCAGGTGTATTTTTGTGATGTTTCGAGTGTTATAATTTTCTGAACGGTTTTCAATGAAAATAAAAATATGGTGACAATTTCAAAAATTAAACGTAACAATAATAAACGCGTAGTCCATACATCAGATAGTGGGTAATATTAATAATATTTTATATTTTTTAATGAGGTTAATGGTATTCACATTAAATAAAAATGAATTCTATGATAATTTATTGTAATTTTTCATCAATTGAGATATTGTCATACTAAATACACATAGAGTATAGTATTGAGTTCAATATCTAAAGATCTGTCAATTTTTATAGATACAATGATATAAGGAACTATTAGTTCCAAGAATATAATTTGTTACGTATTTTAGTGGAAGAAAATAGTGAATTAAATGTGGGTTTAATTTAGATTCTTTAAATTCTTAATTCAAAGTATAAATTCATTTTATACAATTTTTAATTGAATAATATATTGTATTTTGATATTAAATTTTTTGGTCATTTCATTTTACTATCCTCTCTTGCATTTAGTGACCAACGTATTACAAATCAGAATGTGTTTTCATTGAGTTCAAATTTTTAACATTAGCTTTTAAAAGTTAATTTCCGTCTCTCATCGTTCAAGCTTATAAATTATTGATTATGATTTTTTATCAAAAAAGGAGGTTGATTGTGTCTTAGTTCTTAATTATCATTGATTTCTTTGAGCGGTTCTTACCATGAAAAAATTTAATGATTGATATCTTAGGCATTTTCCACATCTTTTGAATAAAATGAGTTAAACTACTAGATATATTGAAATGTTTATTAATAAATTTTAATGAATAAAATTCTAAAAAATATCTTAAGAAAAGATGAACCATAAGAATCCATAGGAGTTTCCATTTTCTCATTTCTATTATTTTTCTACTTCACAAACACTTCTTGTTGCATTATTCCATTTAAGACTATATAGTTCAGAAAACTAATTTTGTTTATTTTTATTATGGAACATTGCCATGAAATATTAATGTAAAAAAATATTAAATATATTAACAATGAAATTCTACAATGGAATCCAAATAGGGGGAAAATGCAAGGTACTTCTTTAAAATAGTTTAAGGATATTAAAATGGGGAGAAATAATTTAATTAAAAAAATATAAACATTATAATATTATAATATATTCCTTGGGAATGGAAAACCAGGGATAAATGTATAGCATTTTTAGACTATGATAGATATATCAAGATTGAATACTATCTGTGGAATATTTCATTCATGGAATATATAATCCCAACTAATGGACTATTTTTGGATCATCAAATGATGGATATTATTGAGAAATTGAATAGAAAAACCATGTTGTGAGAGATTAATATTTTTTTACCTTATATTGATACTATTGATTGAATGTCATAAATTTCCATTGGATATCAAATCTGACAACCTTGTTGAAATTTACAATAGATAAGATCCATTTGAAAAATTAATGAGAGTAAAATTTTAAGGAACATAAAAAAGATTGTCAGTTCACCTAATCTCATAAAACTCAATAGTGGAGAGGGTTTCATGATGGATAATGATTTATATGAGAATGGACTGTGATGTATCCTCATGTATAATAATATGATGATATATTATTCTTCACGCCAATGAAATAATCATCAACAAATTTACATGAATTATGATTCGATGTTTGTAAAAATAATATTTTCATCTAAAATATAGAGGTATAATAATTATGTTGAAAGATTATATATATAATTCTCATAAATGACTGTATTATATATTTTAAAATGGAGTGTTTAATATGTATTAAATTAGATACTTGATATTTATTTAAAATATTCCCACTCATTAGATTAAAACGATTGTATAAAGAATGTGGTTGAGGATGTTATACGTTAGACAGACTATGATAGTTCTTCCATGATTCTGACTATAAGTTATCTAATACTTATAGATAATGAAATTAATGATCTAAAATCATGAGTAAAGTGTAAAATTTATATCTTTCTCATATTATTTTTCATCCATATATCCTTGTAAATATTAAAGTGAAACATAAGGGATATATGTAAGAGGTGAAGATGGTGAAAAATGTTTTTATAATGAAATATTATTATTATTATTATTGACTGATAGTATTTAGAAACCAACTATGTTTTTCATTAATACCATTAATTATGCTAGAGTTTTGGGATAAATCTCAAATTTCATTTGTACGTATCCATCATGGATGTATGAATTTGTAAAGAGATCTAAAATAGAATTTCCAGTGGGACTATATAAAATGGAATAGTTTTGATTATGAATTAAATTTATTGTTATCCAAGAATTTTTTTGTCGTGGGATATAATTCAACAACAATGTTAAAAAATTTACTCTTATAAAAATGAAAATAGTAAATCACCAACATTGATATCACTATCAGACCCACCCAATTTCTAAAGGTTGTATTTCATTAAGGGTTATAGTTAATTTCCACAAAAAGTTAAAAAAAATTAGGGGTTTTAAAAATATTTATATATTTAAAATATCAACATGATATAGATTAAGAAGATAGTTAGGTTTCATAGATTTTTTTGTTTTACATTATCTTATCATAATATAAGGATTACCTAAAAATTATAGAAAACATGTCAATAAGATTAGAATAAAAAATAAAACTTTATCACTGTATTTCCCTTTTAGATATATTTCTAGTTAGAAGGGACCATTAATGTCTGAAGAGTTATACTAAGAGGTTTCTATATAATTTTTAAAAATAATTTATCATCAACACTGTTTACTGGTAGTTTTTTTGTTATAGAAATATGTTTTACATAATAAATTTCATGGCTATTTATGATGAAAATTTTGATAAGAAGTGATTAACTCCAAAATACTAGATAATTTTGGAAAACTATATCCTCTATGACTAAATTTAGTAGATAAAATGGATGATAATGTTATACAAAATTAGAAACACATTAGGGTGTCTTAGAGTCAATAAATATGTTAAGATAAATATCATTGGAAGGACCTATAGTTCAATTCTAGAGGTATGGTATAAATATTATAATAATAGTTGTAGATGGTTATGATATTTAAACTGAAGGAATTGTTTAACCATAGTATATATGTACTTTTTGCGATTTTTGATCTTATTGGGATGGTACATTATCACACGGTATTTCTGCCACACCCCTCTAAATGTCATGATTTGTTCAATTAATCTATTTTGAGGAAATACATAATTGATCCTTCATATGTACTTATCATAGTGGATATAAAACAATAAAATGATCATTCATATAAGAAAAAACTCATGAATATGTGAGTTTTATGAAAACATTTACTATTTTATAAGGACATTTACCGATTGAAAGCATTATAAAACTATATATTTAAGGAAGATACATGGGAACCCAAGAATGTGTTGTTTTGTATTTATTATCATAAATAACCCATCAGGGCATTCTTGGATAGAGTTAATACAATAATAAAACAACAACTCCAACTTTAATAGGCCCGAGGCTATTGACTACTTCCATGTAAGAAGAACTCGCATAATAGATATTTTTTCAAAATGTACCTATACAAACAAAAATATATATACACACTACTATAATGTGAAAAAAATAAAACTGATATTATAAAAGGTATAGTAACATTTATCCAACATTATAGAACAATAGAGGCGGAAAATAATTATTGTACCAATAAAAACATACCAAAACTGCAAAATTGGTTAACCTTCTATCAAAAAGGGGTTTTCTATTATGATAAAATATTATAGAACCATCCACAAAACTTCTATCAAAACTAAGTCCAAATATTATTATTCTGCATAGGAATACATGGAAATTAATGTCAATAATATAATGCATGTACTGTGTAGGTAGAACCCATACATGGGTGATTATACAAATACCAGATTTGACACATCAAAATCACCAAACATATAGAATCAAATATGGATTGATCTATTAATAACAATACTAAATAAATAAAAAAGATAACCATATATTAACAAAAGGGTAATCTTAGTATGATGGTGAGGTTACAACCTCATAACCGACCTATGATATTACTAGAGGCTGATAGGTAAAATTTTCGTGAGAGAACTATTGAAATGGGTCTTTCTCTACTGATTCCACCCATCTATGAGGACATAATTATCATATATTTCTATAAACATATGTGTTGGTCAGAGTAGATACACAAGAGGGGGTGAATTCAGTTCCAATAAAAAGTTCTGTTAAAATATTTTCTATTAAAATCCCTCAATTTATAAAACAAGTTAAACTGTAGTGAATTTGTAAAATTGTAAAGGTTCAATTAGATTCTCAAAATATTGAGTAGTTCTCAGTTAATCTAATCAGAAGATTAAATTAGCTTTTCAAACTAACATACTTATTTACAATAGATACAAACACTTTCTAGATTAACTATCACAGTAACTTTAAAAAAGATTTGTATTTCAAAGTAATAAGCAGCAGAATATAAATTAGATACTTTATAGTTTAAACATAAACTAAAAATACTCAACAGATATAACCAAGAGGTTCAGTATCAAGCCGAGACTTATTCCTCTCAAATTTATATATAAAAGTGATCCCCCCTGGATCGGGGTTTACAATAGTACATGATTGATCAGGACAAGAAGGGACCTCTACCAATGTTCTTCATCGGAAATGAAAATAAAGACCAGGACACATAAGGACCACTTCCACAGTTGTCGTGGGTAAACAACAGTAAGGAGTTTTGGTATGAGGATTGTGATATCCTCCAGTTTAGCATAGGAGACAATTTATGTGTAAAATAAATAGGATACACACACTGCCCTAACGTAAATAATAAATAAATTAGAGAAAGTATATGAATGTTTAGAAAGCTCTAGTGATTAGTAGTGCAGCTATGGACTCGATGGATTCAGCAGAAATGCTTCTGAGTCCTTCCATGGTTTTTATGTTGAAAAACAGAGTGTCGTGGTTTAGATTTTGTTTCTATAGGAGAGAAGATGTTCTCTTGACTCCAGAGTACTTCGTGTGTTCTTCAGTAACGTAGGATTTCATGTATGGAACTTCTTTCAGGATCGTGCAATGTGTTCATCACAATTGTGCTCAGGATTGTTCTTCGGTTCAGAATAGAGCTTGCGTGTATTGTAGTATGTGTGTCAAGATGTGTCAAGCACATGTGTGTCCTCTACTGTAGATCAATCTTCCTTATATTCCATGATCTCCGACAATAGAAATGATTTCCTTTCCATAGGTATGAGGTACAGTTTCCTGGAAGACAAAGAACTATCATTAAATAACATTAATTACATTAAAAACATCAAATATGACCGTTAGATTTATTTAAATAATATCAATAAAAAGGTTAAGTAATGGTGTCACAATGATTATGTAAATGGTGTCTTCTTCACGGTATGACCTTCACGGTATGTGCTTCATGGTATGTGTATCACAGTATGCCCTTCACAGTGTAAGCTTCACGGTGTCTTAGTCACGGTGTGTCCTTCACGATGTCTGGGTCACAGTGTGTCCTTCACGTTGTCTGGGACACGGTGTGTCCTTCACGGTATCTGAGACTTAGACTTCATGGTTTCTGCTTCAGTGTTTCTATTCATGGTGTCTATTTGAATATGGCTGTGTCTTGCACACAGTCTGTGTTACTGTGTCAAACATCACGGTGTCTGGATACTTAGGCATATATCTGTATTTATACATAAACAGTAATATGCATAATATGAATTAAGCGTAACCATTAGAAAGTAAGAGATCATTAAACTTAAATACAAAGGTTTGATAAGATAAGTGAGATTTGTGATCATGCATAATATTTGTAAATAATAGTGAGATTAATTAAAATCAATAATATTTTCTATCATTAAAACATGATGTGTAATTATTATTGAGATTTTTGATCATTAAATCATGAGTAATACATGAAGAGTCCAAAAATCTCCCCCTTTTTGATGATCACAAATCATGTATAGGTAAAATATTAATGAAATTCAATGTTAGAGAAAATAACACATAGAATAATAGATTATAGAGTAACATATCTTTTTAGAATACTAATACTTTTACTCTTTCTCCCCCTTTTGGGATTATCAAAAGGTGAAACAGAAGGAAGGGAGTGAAACAATGCATTTTTCATTAAAAACCTCCAGAATACATGATATAGTAGAAATACAAAAAGAATAATGACATCCCCATCAAAAAATAAAGTAGTCACTAGACTCTTTAGGGATCGACCATTTCCTTGACTTTATCAGAAGGTGGAGAGGATGCTGATGTATAAGAAGGCATAGATGTGGTGGACAAAGATGGTAAGGGTAGACCTTCAAAAATAGATGGAGTCAAGGTAAGAGCAGTAGAAGATCTAGTTTGTGGTTGGTCAATAATGACAGGACAGATCTGAGAAAGGGCTTGACTGACTAACATGGCAGTTGAGGCGAAGGCATGTAGACCAGGTCCGAGGGGTGCAGCAGCTGGAGCAACGATAGAATTTATCTCCACATGAAGATAAAGATTCAAAAGATTGATGAAATCAGTAATGATTTCTCAACCGTATTACATAGCCTTTTCAAAATCATCCTTATTATCCCTAAATTTGTCCAAAAATCTGGTGAACTCTGTAAGATTCTGAACATGAGCTTTAAAAGCTTGAGTCACTGGAGGAATTTTCAGGTTCTCCACAAGATACAAAAAGTGATTTTACATGTCACTTTTAGAGAAAATCCGGGTGAGATAAAAGTCTATCTTCTTGGTGATCTTCTGTTGAGCATCATTTGCAATCTTAGATTGAATCTGAACAAATAAAGTGCTCTATCACTATTCTTCATAACATCAGATAGAGGAGACAGACCGAAACCACTAAGGGCATTCTGAAGTTCTTTCTTTGATTATGGACCTAAGCAAGGTATCATCCATAGAAGGTGTGGAGGTCTGACCAGAGGGAGGAGAAGCCTTGACAGCTTCGGTTAGAACTTTGATCTATTTGAAAACATTTTCCAGACATCCAGTGTACTCATCTGTGAGCTTATTAAGATTTTACACAAGCTCTCTCATGTGTTGCAGCACCGTGGTGTGTCTTGTTCCAATATTCTCATAAAAAGATAGCAGATAAGGATGCACTTGAGACACAATATCTTGAGAAAGGTCGGAAACATCTGGTTCATGAGAAGCATCGATAGGTGCAGAAGTAGAAACATGAGCAGGAATAGGCTCTCATCTTGAAGATAATTCATGCTAGAGGTTTTCAACCAAATCTTTCAAATTATCAAAATCAGCACTAAGAAACCTATTTTCAACTCTGAATTATTGAATTTCATGGTTCATCCTTGGTTGAATATGAAAAATAATTTTTCCCAAAGAATCGATGCATCTTCTTCACTTAGTTGAGTCACTGGATGAGGTTGAGTAGATAAAATCTTCTCAACACCAGCCAAGATAGTCTCTCAAAATACTTTTAAATCATCCATAGTTACAAAGTATTGTTTCTCGGTTAACATAGTAGGTGAAGGTAGTGGTACAGGTTCTGATGAAGATTCTGGTTGCAACTCAGAATTAGTGTCATTTTCAGATTCAGATGAAGGTTGAGGTTGAGGCTCTAGTTCTGGTTCTTCGTGAGCTACTGACTTCAGTTGAAACAAAGAAGAGAGATCTATACCAGTTGCAGTCACTTGATGTGATTCACTCATATCATAAAAATTTGGAAATTCATATTAACAGTACACAGAATGTGTGAATATTGGTTGAGATGTTCTAACAGATCCAACTTCTTCAATATCAAGGTTTTTAGGTTCCTCCCCTCAAAATTTTCTTCCATTTAGGGTTCTTGAGGCACAATTGCATGATCAATCTCCATAGGATCAGCTCTAATATCTTCAGAAAATTCTTTCCTTGCCAATTGAAAGGCAATTTCCATCCACTCTTCATTAGAGGGTATGTACTCAAGAACCGATTGTTCCACTGGTTGTGCTTCTAGAATTTCTTCTTTTTCAACTGGGAGATCTTCTTGATTAACATTTTCCCTAGTATGGATTTCTCCTAGACAAGATTCTTCCAGGACTTGTTTCTCTAAATCAGGGATAATCAGATCTCATGCAGCCTCAGACTGAACTTCTTGATCAACATCATCTCTAGAAGCAGGAGCTTCTTCTTCTCTAAAAACATCAACAACTTCCTCTCTAAGAGGTATTTTATCAGGAACATCAACAGGGACAACAATCCTTTCTTTATCAATAGGAGCTGCTTCCTCTTGAGGTATTTCAGCCTCTTCTTCTTCTTCTGGGTACTCAGCCACTTCATCTGGTTCCAAACCAGGATTAGTTATATTTTTTGGACTTATTGGATAATAAATAGGATTATACTTATTATAAATTTGATCATTATACCCAACCCACTTCTTCTTCCAGGGGTTCCAATTAATCTTAATCATTCTAATGATAGGATTGGATAAATGGAAATCAAAATACTATAGCCTTTCTTCATTTGGTGCAGCCACTCCCTTGGAAAATAACATGGCCGAAATCATCCTTGAGTAAAACAAAGTGGTGGATTTGGAAGTGACTTTAATCAGCTCACATATATGGTTATGGACATATTTTCACAAATTTATCTTATGATCATTGTTCAACAGATGAATCAAAAACACATCCTGATACTTCAACCCAACAAACTCTCCTTTTCTTGGTCTAATCAAATTCTGAACAAATTTGAACAGTAGTCTTCTCTCCCCATCCAATTCACCTACTATAAACCTTTTATTG
Source organism: Viscum album (assembly GCA_963277665.1). NCBI lineage: Eukaryota > Viridiplantae > Streptophyta > Magnoliopsida > Santalales > Viscaceae > Viscum > Viscum album. The sequence goes on along the minus strand of OY728157.1, from coordinate 855,930,303 downwards.
GGGCCATTTCTGGTCAGGATTTCCAAATCATTCTCTAGATCAAAGATGTCACTTGTTGGAGGAGGGTATCTTTGGTAATCATCACAAATTCCTTCACGAGGAATCCTCAGGCATACATCCCACATCCTTGAAGAGAATGAACACTTTTGACCAATGATCCAGCTTGTTGCCATATAGCTTTCTCCAGCATTAAAGGAAAACTTTACATACTGGTAAAATTGAGATACCAACCTCGGGTAAATTGGTCTATCATGTCTAGAGAACCAATCGATCCATCCCTGCTCTTTTAAGACTTTCAAGACTAAAGACTTGCTAGAAAGTATCCACTCAGGGAAAATCTCTTTCTCAGGAACTACAGTACGAATTACAAGGTTCAAATTCAGGAGTCCTTTGGGTGATATCCTCGCTATCCTCTATTGTTTCTCAGAGAGGCTCTTCTCAAACGAGGGTAAATATGGATGCTTCATCCTTGGCATTCAATGACGGTTCAGGATAGGGAGAAGATAAGGCTTTCAAGGTAAAGAGGGTTTGAGAGAGTGAGCAGGAGAGAGCACGGGTAAGGAATCGAGTAAAACCCCTTATGTTTTATCATTTGGGAATGTCAAATGTCATAAAAGTGAAAACATGGGAAATCAAATATCGGAGAAATAAAAATTACCGCGATACATGTTAAAGTAAAAGTATACATAATATTCACAGTGAGACCGTGAGTGGGTGTTACAGTGTGATGAAAAATAGTCATCACAGGGAGACAGTTGGTGGTCGTCATGGTGAGACAGTAACCATTCTGTGTAGTCATGGTAAGATAATGAGTGAACTGTTCTATCATAATGAGACAGTTAAGTGATAGATTGTGAACACAAGGTGTTTACTGTGAGACCGTAATCATGAAACAATAACTGAGAATCAATGAACATGAAACCGTAAACTAAAATATAGAAAAATAGTAAACTGTGTGATCTGTAGGATGTCTATTTATGATTAATCATACCAATAACATGTATGATGTAGTCTAATCTCTCATAATTTAATAGGTTGGTGAATATATGAGTAAGTTGATATTCAGTACCAATTAATATCAAAGTGATATCACCTTTTTGATAATGATCCCTCAAAAAGTGATGTCTTACATAAATATGCTTTGTCCTAGAATAAGAAACAAGATTATTTGAAATGTTTATAGCACTTGTGTTGTCACAATTTATTGGTACATGTCTGAATTGATATCCATAGTCTAGTAAAGTGTGTTTCATCCACATAATCTGCGCACAACAACTGCGAACAGCTATGTATTCAGCTTCTGGAGTAGATAAAGCAACATAATTTTGGATCTTACTACACCATGATTCTAGTGACTTGCCTAAAAAGTGACATGTTCTAGAGGTTATTTTTCTATCTAACATACATCCATCAAATCCAGCATGAGAATTGCTAACTAGTTCAAACGATTGTCCTTTTTGATAGAACATTATTAAATTTGGAGTATGCTTGAGGTATTTGAAAATTCTCTTTACAGAATTTAAATGTGACTCTTTAGGGATTTCTTCAAAACAAGCACACATACACACACTAAACATAATATCAGGATGACTAGTAGTCAAGTAGAGTATAATTCCAATCATTCTTTTATAAGTGGTTTGATCAACAGATTTTCCATCTTCATCAATATCCAAATTACAGGTGGTACTCATGGGAGTGTCACTACTTTTTGTGCTATCCAATCCAAAACGTTTTAAAAGATCCCTAGTATATTTAATATGAGTTAAAATAATTCCATCATCATTTTGAAAGATTTGAAATCCACAAAATAATTTAAGTTCATCCATTAGACTCATTTCAAATTTGTTTTTCATCATTTTAGAAAAATCAGTATGTAGGGAATTTCTTCAAGATCCAAAAATAATGCCATCTACATAAATTTGTACAACTAAAAAATCTTTAGAAATTCATTTTATAAAAATAGTAGGATCATCTATTCCTTTTTTAAAAGATTTTGAAATTAGAAAAGTATTTAATCTATCATAACAAGCTCTTGGAGTTTTCTTTAAACCATATAAAGCATTTGATAATTTGAAAATATGATTTGGAAAATGAGGGTTTGTAATTCCATGTGGTTGTTCAACAAAAACATCCTCATCTATATACCCATTTAATATTTCACTCTTGACATCCATTTTATATAGTTTGAAATTTAGATGTGTAGCATTAGCAGGTAAGATCCTAATGGATTCTAGTCTGGCTACTGGTGCAAAAGTCTCCTCATAGTTAATTCCTTGTTCTTGACTATAGACTTGTGAAACTAATCTAGCCTTGTTTCTAACTATATTTCCAGATTCATCTACATTATTTTTAAACACCCATTTAGTGCCTATGGTGAAAGTTTCCGTAGGTCTTTCTACTAGTTTCTAGTCTTTATTTCTTTCAAACTGATTGAGTTCTTCTTGTATAGAAATTACCCAAAATTCATCATTAATAGCATCATCAATGTTTTTAGGTTCAAGCTATGACAAGAAGGCTTGATGTTCACCCTGATTTATAAGAAAAGATCTAGTTTGTTTCCCTCTATCAAGATTACTAACAACAACATCTAATGGATGATTCTTTAGAATGATATTTGATCTAGTAAAGGTAGGACTAGAAATTTCAGGTTCTTCTCTAGGTTTGGGTTCATTAGAAGAAGATTCTGAAATATATCCAGAACTGGTTGTCTTTATAGGAGGTTCATTGATTTTATCATTAAGGTTCAGAATAGATAAAATTTCTTCATGATTTTCAAGAGATGACTTAGGTTCAGGTGGATCAGTTTCATCAAATTTGATGTGAACAGATTCTTCCACACACTTGGTTATCTTATTGAAAACTCTATAGGATTTGCTAGTTATATAATATCATAAAAATATTCATTCATCACTCTTATAAGAAAACTTATCTAGATTATCCTTTGTATTAAGAATAAATACTTTACAGCCAAAGACTCTAAAGTAATCGACTTTAGGTTTTCTATTATTCGATAGTTCATATGGGGTATTTTTGATAATAGGTCTGACTAAGACTCTATTGATGATATAACAATCTGTATTTATAGCTTCAGCCCAAAAATAAATAGGCAGGTCATACTCATTAAGCATGGTTCTAGAAATTTCTAGAAGGGTTCTATTTCTTCGTTCTACAACACCATTTTGTTGAGGTGTCCTAGGGACAGAGAAGTTGTGATTATAGCCATTGTGTGAGTAATAAGATTCAATCTCTTGATTTTCAAACTCATAGCCATGATCACTTCTTGGGGTATTAATCCTAAGTCCACACAGGTTTTCTACAGACATGGAGTATTTAATAAAGTAAGAAGAAGCTTCACTTTTGTGGGATAAGAAGTATACCCAAGTATATCTAGAAAAGTCATCTACTTGGACATAGACATAGTGCTTCCCATTTAAGCTAGAAACTCTATAATGTCCAAACAAGTCCATGTGAACCAACTCAAGAGGTTGAGAAGTTGACACTTCTTTCTTTGGTTTGAAAGAGATTTTGTGTTGCATTCCCTTTTGACAGGGATTACAAACATTGTCATTTGGAAACTCAAGTTTGGGTATGTCTCTAACTAATTTGTTCCTAGTTAGTTTTCTATGTGAGTGGATGTTGCAGTGTCCTAATCTATTGTACCATAACCATGTTTCTTTATGAAAATCATTTAGGCAATTAATATTTTATTTGGATAGAGAATTTAAATCAACTGCATAAACATTTTCATTTCTTATAGCTGAAAATACTAAAACATTCTTATAATTAAAAACATTACAAGAATTATTTTCAAATTTATCATTAAATCCAACATCACATAATTGATATATACTTAACAAGTTATATTTATATCCATCAAAAAATAAAACTTTCGAAATTAAAAATGAGTTAGTGTAACCAATTTGGACTAGCCTGATGATTTTTCCCTTAGAATTATCACCAAAGGTGACATGGCCTCCTTCATCCATGATTAGGATATTAAAGCATGAGTAATCCCCAATCATATGTCTTGAAAATACACTATCAAAATACCATGTAATCTAGTGGGAACTCTTCAAACAGGTTTCCTATAAAACAGATTTAGATGGGAAATGATGTTGGTACCCAGATCTTTTTGGGTCCAGACGGGTTAGCAATCAATGATTTCGGTAACAAAATTTGTCTTATGGGTCTCATACATTTTACAAAGTCATAATATTTTGATAGATTAACTCTATTTGATATATAACTATGTGAATAACCAGTTGAAGCATGTGAATTTTCAGAACTGGAACTAAAAATATTCTTTCCAGATTTCGGAATAAATCTATTCATAGTAATCTGTCTCTATCTATATTGGTAGCCTATTCCAGTAGTTTATTTCGATGCCACTTGAGTTACTAGAATTTGATTATGTGTATCTTTTCCCTTTGTGAGTTTTTCTAGGTACTTTCTATGTTTCTTATTAGTCATTTTCAATTCTGTATTTACCTTTAATAGTTGAGAAATCTTTTCTATTGCTATATCAAGGGCGGATTTAACATTTGAAGTGAGAGCATGTTGTTTCTTTAATGAATTATATTTTTCCTTAAGTTCATTGCATGTTTCTTCTAGCATGTTACAATATTCAGATAGTTCAGCATTAGACATATCTTCAGAGTCAGAATTAGATTCTGGATGATCCCCAGAATAATAAGAATTTAAAATAGGAGTATCTAAGGTTACCTCCGATGTATTAGTCATGAAACACATTTTGGAACGATTATATTCATAATCAAAAACTTCATATTCACTTGTGCTTTCTTCTGAAGCACTCCAAGTATCTTTCATATCTTTCTTGTACTTACTGTCCTTATAGTCATGATTCTTCTTGAACTTAAGTTTCAGACAGTCTACTTTCATGTGACCTTTTCTTTTGCATTAATAGTAGACAAGATCATCATTTTTATCATCTTTCTTCAAGTCCTTTTTCCAATGACCTTTATTATCATACATTCCTTTGTAATTTGATTTTTTGAAGAATTTCTTCTTCCTATAAAACTTCTTAAACTTATGGATATTTGTGCCATCTCAGCATCAATGTCTGAATCCAAATCTTCACTGGTTGAGATTTCAGTTTTTATATGAACATTGTCTTTGTCCTTGATCTTAGAATTAGTAGATTTAAAATCTACAGACTTTCTTTTTGGTTAATCATCTTCCTAATTATTCACTTAGAGTTCTTCCGCATACATCATATAATTACCAATAAGATCTGTAACAAGCAGAGCTCCAATTTCACATGATTATATTATTGAAACTGATGTGCCTCTCCATCGGTCTGGTAGATATCTTAGTATCCTCATAATCTATTCCTTTACTGGAATAGCTTTACCATGTGAACTCATTTTATTGACTATCTCATTAAACAAGAAGAAACATATCAGAAATAGGTTCATCATTCTTCATTTTATAATTATCAAATTTAATAGTATAAGTATTTAATCTCATTTCTTTAACATTGGTTATTCCTTTATGAGAAACACCCAAAGTATCCCAAATTTAATAAGCAGTTTTGCAAGTAGATATTCTGTTAAATTCCTCATCTCCTAAAGAACAATAAAAATCATTAATAGCTTTACAGTTATTATTTTAAGTTGTTTTTATAGGTTCATCCGAAGTTGTTCTTTCAGTTTCTGGAATTTTATATGCAGACTCTATAGTAGTCCAAATATCAAAACCCATACAATCCAAATTAATTTTCATTTTATGTTTCCACTGGGCATATTTTGTACCCTTAATGAGAGGTGGAATGTTAGTAGCAGCACCTTCTAATCTATTGTCCATAACTAGATTTTAGAAAGTAAATTTAACGAGATAAAATTTAGAACTAACAAAAATTTATAATCTTTAAAGATGCAACTAAAATCACAGTTGAAAATAGTGTGTTTTGAAAACATGTATTAATAAAAAAACCTCTAATACCAAATTTTGGTCGGAGTGGTACTCAACAGGGGGGTGAATTGAGTTCCAATAAAAATTTCTGTTAAAATAATTTATATTAAAATCCCCCAATTTATAAAACAAGTTAAACTGTAGTGATTTTTTAAAACAGTAAAGGTTCAATTAGATTCTCAAAAGATTGATTAGTTCTTAGTAAATCTAATCAGAAGATTAAATTAGATTTTTCAACTAACCAACTGATTTATAATAGATACTAACACTTTCTAAATTAATTATCACAGTAACATTAAAACAGATTTGTATTTCAAAGGAATAAGCAGTGGAATATAATTTATATATTGTATAGTTTGAACTTAAACTAAAAATACATAGCATATATAACCAATAGGTTCAGTCTCAAGCCGATACTTAGTCCTCTCAAATTTATATATAAAAGTGATCAACACCCTGGATCTGGGATAACAACAGTACATGACTGTTCAGGCCACGCAGGGACCTCTACCACTGTTCTTCGTCAGAAATGAAAATAAAGACCAGGCCACACAAGGACCTTTTCCACATTTTTCGTGGGTAAACAAGAGTAAGGAGTTTTTGTATGGTGGTTGTGATATCCTCCAGTTCAGCACATGAGATAGTATATGTGTAAAATAAATAGGATACATACACTACTCAAAAGTAAATAATAAATTTCTTAGAGAATGTATATGAAAGTTTAGAAAGCTCTAGTGATAGGCAGTGCAGCTCTGGACTCATTGGATTCAGCAGAAATGCCTCTGAGTCCTCTGGTTTTTCTATTGAAAACAGAGTGTCATGGTTCAAATTTTGTTTCTCCACGAGATAAGATGTTCTCTTTACTCCAGAGTACTTAATGTGTTCTCCAGTAATGTAGGATTTCATGTATGGAACTTATTTGAGGATCAGGTAATGTTTTTTTTCACATTTGTGCTCAGGATTGTTCTTCGGTTCAGTATAGCGCTTGCGTGTATTGTAGTATGTGTCTCAAGATGTGTCAAGAACGCGTGTGTCCTCTACTACATCTAAATCTTCTTTATATTCCACGAGCTCCGGCAATGGAAATGATTTCATTTCCATACGTACAAGGTACGGTTTCATGACAGACCAACAACTATCATTAAATAACATTAATTGAATTTAAAACATCAAATATGACTGTTAGCATTATTTAAATAATATAAAAAAAATGTTAAAAAACGGTGTCACAATGATTAAGTAAATGGTTTCTTCTTCACGGTATTTCCTTCACGGTATGTGCTTCACGGTATGTGACTCACAGTATGTCCTTTATGATGTAACCTTCACAGTGTGTTGCTCAAGGTGTCAGGGTCACGGTGTGTCCTTCACGGTGTCTATGACTTAGACATCACGATGTATGCTTCAATGTTTCTGTTCATGGTGTCTGTTTGACTATGACTGTGTCTTGCACACAGTCTGTCTTACTGTGTCAAACATCACTGTGTCTTTTTTACTTAGGAAAATATCTGTATTTAGACTTAAACAGTAATATAAAAAATATTAATTAAGATTAACCATTATAAAGTAAGAGAACATGACACATAAATACAAAGGTTTGATAAGATAAGTGAGATTTGTGATCATGCATAAGATTTATAAATAATAGTGAGATTAAATAATATCAATAATATTTTCTATCATTAAAACATGATGTGTAATTATTATTGAGATTTTTGATCATTAGAACATGAGTAATACATGACGAGTCCAACAATTCGTGTAAGAAATGAAAGGTTTGATCCGAGATACATAATAAATTTTATTATTCCATAATGATTGATAACATATGATGATATATATTGAGGTTCTACAACCAAGGCTAGTCGGGGACACCTAATCCAAAATAGATTATACTTTAATGCAGGGGATCAAAGGATTTGATATATAGGTTACTTGATACCTTACACTACCTAGGTATAAGGATGGAAATGTTGATACAACACATTGGACTCATGGAGTGATAACTTCTCTAGTCCACTAAGTGGGTCATATTTCTACTTCTCCAGACTATACAACACACTGAACACTCACAGTATATTATTGAGAAAATTCAATCTAGAATAATAGAATAATAGATCACACTGAATATTATATGGTTAATGGAAAATATCCCAATATTTACCATTTCTTTCATAAGAATATAGTGGGATATAAAATTCACTTGTAGATGTACATAGTTTATCGCATGGGGTACAATAACCGAATCATGTACTTCTGATGTCATTTCATCTCCCATGGTATATATTACATGAGATACATTACATGTTGTGATAATTAATTAATTATAGTGGTCTAATTAGATATAAATTTGTTCTACAGTCCCATTTTTTTTAATAATTTTGAATCACATTATGTATACTCCATTACTAATATAATATGTGTAGGGATGGTCAACACTCAGTGTGTGTCATCTTATTAATCTTGCGAACATATAAATGTAAATGACATGTTTGATGTCCCAAAACATGTGTGATACGTTATGAAATCTTCTTCGAGTACAACTTATATATATATCGAGTTGTATGTATAAGGCTCACATGAACTGTTGGTGTCCTATAAGTTGTTTTTTATATAACATAATGTGTAACCCTAACCACCACACAGAAGAGTTAACATGGAATCTATTATTTTATAGTACATGTTTTGTATATAGATATTTCACATAAAATCTAAACATTATTACATGTATCACATTCGATAAAACCACCTTAAAATTCATTAATAATCACACCATATCACTATAATATTTTTTGAAAAAACCAAAAATATAATTGGTGGATATATTCCATCAACCAGTTGATCCTAAAATTCCCTCTATTTCCATTCTAATTCTCCCATAAATATGGAGTTATGAAAGATCCATCAATAGATCCATTAATGTATCAATATTATGCTGGTGGCCAAATTATATCCACCCAATTCATAGAATCACCCATCATCACACCATTAGTGATATGTAGATAATTTAGCTCGTGAATCCAGTATCACCTGAACAAATTTTACATTAACATGTTCTCATGCAAGTATTTTTCACATCTTCAAAACCTAAATCCATATCTATATCCACAATATGTTATACCAATGAATGAATATCCAATTATTATTGATCTAGATATTATTTATCCATCAACCAATTAATAATTCATTAATAAATAGTGAGGAAAAAATAGTGAAGGGTCAGAAATTGAAATTTGATAATCAAATGAAATCTACGATAATTCATTCCATCGTATCAGAATCTGAATATTAGGGATGAAAATAAATTAGAAAAATTGATGAATAAATAATATCAAATTCCTAAATACAGGAAGAGAATAAAATTATTAGAAAGCCTAATGAAATGATCATGAATTAAATTTTATAATATGTATTTAAAATCCTATCAAAATAAATGAATGTGGAAATAAACAACAAAATTAAATTCCCTGCCTTGGTATGAATCAGTAACCAATGAATTAAAATTTTGAGTTCTTTTTATTGGAGTGATTACTAAACTCCATTGATTCTAAAAGACCCATCATTAATCTTATCATCAATCCATGATCCTATAATCATCTGCCATAGTGATCCAAATTGGGGTTCTCCCCCTCCATCGTCAATATCCTTTAGGGTTATGCATATAACCCTATTTAATATTTCATTAATGTGATTAAAATGTGGATCCAATATTATTTGAAAATTATATGAATAATAAACTAATTATTTAATTTATTTCAATTTAATCATTGATGACTACACTTTATCGATGTGTTTGAAAGAAAAAACACTTATGAAACACATTTTTAAGAACGTGTATTGAAAATTAATTGGAAATATTTTTTCCCATATGAGACACCATTCATTTTTTATTCTTTTATTTTTAAAATACTAATTTATTTATGATATAATATATTTTCTATTTTCAACATCTTAATAACGAGTTTCTGCGTGCCTTGGAATCCCTTTCCAACTCAATGCCTTAGACAGAAAATATTAAATGATATATTTTAATGTTACAAAAAGAAAATTCTAAGACATTCTATTCTCTAAAACTTTTCATTTTATCATCTGAAAGATTTAAAACCCATTAAAACAAATTAGTTTAATATTTTCTCATCTATTTCTCCCACACCCTTGATGTCCCCAACTATTTCAATTGTATCCCACAATTACACTCTAGAGGGAAAAGAATTCACATGAAAGGTCATCTCATTATTATAACCCTGAGAGTGTAGCTCCATCTTGAATGTCCTTATAACCCTAGTCAGCAATGTGAAATTTTTAATTCACATAAATCTTATTCTATGACACATAAAAAACACTATCCACCTAGTCTATCTTTTTTGGTAGGTTTAAAAAGAATTTTCCATCATTAATAGGTCTATGTAATTGAAAAAAACTTCTTATGAAATATGAAATATTCATGTAACCTCACCCAAATATCTGTAATCATCACAGAGATGAGGTCACTCATTACACATGATGTCATCAAAAAAAACAAAGGCACACATTATAAATTTGTAGAATACTTTGGATGGATCTAGCTAGTCCTCATACACTTCTGGTTGATTTCTACCTTCCCAGCCTTTACTTGTTCCAATACTATTACCATTAACATTTTTCTCCCTTAACTCCAATAAGAGAAACTATGACTTGCAAGATCTCAAATACAAATTTTATTGCAGTGCCAATATAATGGTGTAATTAAAATTATTTATATACATAAAATCAAGAATCCATATATTATCATAACATATATGAACAAAAATTAATATGAAACCCAAATGAAAATTCTCTATAACCTGAATGTTACTCTCCATGTCGCCATAATACTAGGGGTAAAAATTCTTTCTCAACTGTGATTGAGTCAGAAATCCTCATAAAATTCTATATATAATTGTGATGTGATGAAAACATAATAGTCAAATATGTTTATTGAAAAAACTCTATGAATCCTAAATACCTCATGGTTGTGCAGGCTTCCCAAGATCATAACCTAATTCTTCCCTAATATGGTAAGGAAGTGATACAACGTGTTGAGTTTATCTTTGATCAACCAAAAATAATTGTTACCTATCATTGATCATGGATTTCCCATAACGAAATCCTTGAAGATACCACAACATTTCATCTTTCATCAAGGAACCTAGGCCTTTACATATTGTTTGGTGACACATAGAGAGATATACAATGTTTTACACTACCACATCCTTGACCCCCCAATATAATATAATGTATCCTGGTATATCTGCACATCTCATAGATGTGCTCCTAATGGGAAATATAAAATCCACCTTAGTAACTCCTCTCACAAAATGTAACACCCCAAGCTTCAATGGTACGCTTCTCTTTGAATAATACAATAACTTGTGTTGTACGCAACTTCATGTTTTAACACACCAGAACCAATTAAACTAGCAGTTATGAATAGTAATACCCACTTTTTTGAAATTTTATAAATTTTTTATTTAAAAATGGATTTCATGTTTGGTTTCATAATATCAAAATTAGCTTAGGGGGAATTTTTGGTATTTTTCTAAAAACATTAATTTTTTGATGAATATTGAAAGACACCGAGTTGTTGTTTAAAACCAAATTTTTATTTAAATAATTATTTATTTTATTTAAATTTATTTTAGTTAAAAATAGATACATAATACCTATATAAGTTCAATGTAATTCATTTGAGTATGTTTATCATAGTTTTAGATATATAAAAATTTTATTGAACTTTTTACCGTCATTTACCCACCTCTTAGGAGAATTTGCATATTTGAATAAAACCTAACTTTACCACTTCTGTGAATTGAATTCTGAAAATTTGAGATATAAGATTGATATCAGTATGTAAAATTTGGTTCAATGAGATGAAAATATTTTTTTTGGTGAATAGTAACTCTTTATTATTATTTACCATGGTTAAAAGTAAATAGGGTAATTAATGGTAAAAATGATATTATTATTACACTAAAACATGTCTAAATTCTATTGGATAAGTGTAATTCGACCAAAATAAACCTTAAGAATAAAATATGATCTTTTAGGTCCACTTGGATTAGATTAGGAAATTTTTAATTATTTAATTCAAAGAAGAGTTAAAAATGTTAAATTCGAAGTTTAATAAATAAAATATTTTTAATATAGGGGTTCACATAAGAAAATTTCATCAATAAATATTCATTAGAAAGATAAAAATATTTACTACATAAATTTGTTTTATTTATAATTTTTAGACATTAAATAATAAAATTTATTTATGACACAATGATGATGCAATAATTACCTAATTAATGAAATATTAAAATAATTGATATTATAAATATCCAATAAAATAAAATTTTAGACTTTTTATGAATGAAACTAATTTTTTAGGTTAATATGACATATTAGGGTTGGTTATATGAATTAATTTTGAAGTAATAATGCTGTTATGAATTTAGAAAAAACCAAATACCAAATACTGTCGAAATTGACATAAAAGAGTTTTGAAAACAAATATTATATTATTAATTAATATTCTATTCCTAAAAATATTTATTTCTGCCAAAAGACATATATAATGATACATGTATCATTAATGAACAACTTGGTTTTCTCTTGGAAGTATATAAGAGGTTTATTAACCAAATAATATAAAAATACAAAGAGACATGCTAAATGTCAAACTATTTAACAAAGAGTTAAATCTAAATGATAAGGTTAATATAGTGACCCAAACCTGTCTAAAACCTATTGGTTGAGTGTTTTTCGTCCCATACTCATATTATCCATTAAATAATTCATTTTATAGTTATTATTAACTGAAAATTGATTTTATTTGAAAATAATAATTCCAACATTTGCTAAGGTTCCCCTCACCCCTCTTATAAAGGGACACTCCCCCTTCTCTCTAATTAACACCATCAACGTCATTTGGATTGACCAAACCATTCCTAAATACCCTCTTAACTGTACGTAATTCATCCTAGAGTCCTTACTTTAGTCATAAATCCAACCTGAGGATTCCTTTTGATCAAATCCAATGGAAGAACCCGAAGAAGATGTAAATATTTCATCACCTCTTTCAAGTTCCTTTCTTCTTCAACTTCCTATTTCAATTTTTTCCATTGTAAAATAATAAATAAACTATATTCGATATAATATGATTTTATTTAAATATGTTACAACCATATTCATTATTCCATCCATCCTTTGAATGACATGTCACCATATGTGCGTACGTTTGGCTTACCGTCTCCATGTCATGGTGTAATTATTATTCAATACATTATTATTTGAATGGGTATAATAATGATGTACAATTGATGTAAATAATAAAAATAACATAATAATTATTCTGTATATATATTATATAACATCCAATTATATTTTATTTTAATATCAAAAAAATGATATTGTCGCTCGTGCGTATACACGAATTACCGTCTCTGCGAACACGATGAGATTCATTACCCATCGTATCAATTCAAGACTAATTTTCCATAGATGATTAAAAATAATGTTTAATGACTTCATATAATAATGAATATGAATATGATACATCCTATCCATAACAAACATTTCTAAAGTAAAAAATAATATAAAGGAAAACGAATCAATTAAAACCCAAAACAATTATAATGCTAAGATATTATTAACAAAGAAATGTTAAAAGATCATATATGATATCATATTAATATATATAATTATTGTAAAATATAATAAAAACTATTTCACCATTATATAGGAGGTTAACCTACCCCTGACCAAGAAAAAGTATAAGGTAAGGGTTAATTTCACAATATCTTTATTATCCGAGGTTGTTTTTACGTATGTATCTAATGGGACCTCTTAATCATCCATATACATATATCTTAAAAATGTATTCCAAAACATTTTTACTATTCACTAGACTATGTGTTAAAGTCAATTATACCCTTTCATTACTTTTTATTAAATGGGTTGAAAGGAATATTTCCGTCGTTTTCCAAATAGGGTACTTTATGTCATTTTCCACAAAATTAAGGTAAGAATGATTCTTTTAACTTATACAGTGGGTGCAGCTATGTTCTGCCATTATAACATCATCGAATCTTCCCTTAAAATCATATAAGAAAATTTTCAAATATAATTGTTTTCTTTTATAATTATTATACCTTTAAATTATTTCAAAATAGAAAGAGATATTTCTCTAAAAAGGTTTTGATTTCATCTATTTCAAAATCCTTTGATGGATTTTATGTTTGTTTTATGTTTATTTATTATGATAAAAAAATTATATATTGTATCGAAGGTTTTCAGATGTGGTTTATGGATAAATTATTGACATTTCTTATTCTAGTTTTAATACTAATGATTATATTATGTTTAAACCATTACTTATGGGGAATGCATTAGAATTAGTAAGTGACAGTTGGAGCCCACTATAGCTCCTAAATGCATCGGTGGGTCTCATGAGACAAACTAGTGTCATAACACAAGGCCACGAAAAAATCTTTTTTGTAGTCTTGGAACAAGGCCTTGACAAAGTGGTTATGAAAGTCTAGAAATATGCATTCCATCATTATAATATTAGATATAGATATTTCATGTGATTATTCGACTAGTAGAATATCCATGTGAATAATTAAATGAAATTATTTGATTTTATCTTTTCCATTTTATGTTGAAGTTCATGTTTAAAAGAAATTTTTTTAGTCTTAAACATTGCCTTCAATATTTATGCTTATTTATGAAAGTTTCCACTATATTTTTATCCTTAATAAGCATCTGACCTCACCCCATTCTATGTTTTATTTTTCCCAGGATGTGACGATCTATATTATGAATTACCTACAGGAATAATAAATGGGATCTCAGTGTAGTCCATGGAAAAAATTATGTTGTAGTTTTCTATTTTATGATGTAATGTAAACCTTATGAATGTATCAAGTACTTCCAAGGATACTTAAATAATAGGTCTCTAAAGACTTGATCTTTTGTGATCATACCAGTGATACGTAATAATGAACCAAGTGTAGGCTTCTAGGGTTGGGGAATTACAGTTTGTATCAGAGAATTTTAGTACAATCCTTGGAAACTAGATTTAGATAAACTGTGATTAGACACATAGCCCTAAGATATGATTTGAGGATTAATATAGAAGAACTTCCTAGAATTTTGGTGGTGTAGAGATTTTTATGATATTTCCATGAAATACCTTGATATCTGGAAACGAGCAGGTAGAGGCGGCTCTGGCACAGATGTACCTAGGGGTAAAACCCCAAAACACCTCTTTGAGCTAGACTCAAATGGGAAGTGGTGCACAACAATGGG
This sequence comes from Viscum album, assembly GCA_963277665.1. Taxonomy (NCBI): domain Eukaryota; kingdom Viridiplantae; phylum Streptophyta; class Magnoliopsida; order Santalales; family Viscaceae; genus Viscum; species Viscum album. The sequence continues at coordinate 855,915,057 of OY728157.1, read as the reverse complement.
CTTTGCTACACTCTTTGTTACGAGTCTCCTGGGGGATATTCTTAAGATAATTCTCATTTTATTTATAAACCATTATGAAGGGATTGTGAGTATATACTTCCTCAAAGAATTTTTTTTATGATTATGGATTATATCCATAAACATTTCAAATTATGTTAGGTATTTTAAAAGTCTGGAATTAGGTATTTCGATTCATAAACTGATCTAGTTTATGCCATTGTTTAGAAATCGAACCTAGTGGAAGTAATGGAAACTGTATCAATTCACACACTCCATATAGGGATTTCCCTCCTGCTCAAGATAATTATAGTGGAGTTGGTGATGCAACTGTTGTTGATCATCTAATCACCATACTGGGACAACTCACACATGTTATGAATAATAACCTTACCCGTATAGAGCACCACGATCCACAACATGGAGGATCATTGTTAGATCACTTCATGAGGCTACAACCACAAATATTCAATGGGGGTACAAATCCAAATGTACTTGAGCAATGGATAAATTCCATAAAAAAATATTCCATGCCTTGGGGAGAAGTGAAAGAGAAAAAGTTGTGATGGCAGTTTATCGCCTCACTAGAGATGCTGATCAATGGTGGTCATTGGCTCAAAACAAAAAGGAAGATAATGAAGTATCAAATATGGAATAGAGGGAGTTTAAAAAAAATCATAGAGAAATACATTCCTCACGAACATCAAGCAGATATGGAAAGGAATTTTATGAGTCTGAGGAAAAAGGAGGATGAGAATGTTGCAAAGTATGAAGCTAACTTTACAAGGTTAGAGAGGAATGTTTCATATTATATACGTAACCCACGAATTATGATTAAACATTCTCTTCGTACGAAGATATTGTCTCATGTCCTATCAAGACGGAAAAATAATTATCTAAGTCTTAAGACTTTAAAGCAAAGAAATAGAAGAATAGATCTTATGAACACTCTGGAAATGGAAATATGGGGAAGAAGGGAAATTTTTAATTTCCATATAGTAAATGTGGGAACAAACACTCTGCTACTTTCCTGAAGGGAATGGGATTCTGTTACATGTTTGGTGAAAATGGCCACCATGCTCGTGATTTCAAGGGGAAGAAAGAGGTTGTCAATGTTGAATTCTATAATTGTAGATAAAGGGGCCATTATGCAAATGAATTTCCTACGCATTTGGGGAACTTACCTCATAAAAGGCCAAGTGATCAAGGCCAAGCTTATGTTATCATTAATCCTAATGTTGAATCTCCAAATTATGTAGTGGAAAGTAATTTAAGGGATTCCTCAAGTTTTTCCAATGCTTTATTTGATTCTGGATCATCATATTGTTTCATATCTTCCCATATTTCTAAGAAAATTAGATACTTCGAATTTGATTTAACAAGGGTGTTTTCAGTCAAAACACCTAATGAAAGTATCATTAGAACAATGTTTTGTGAATCAGTCCCTATTAGGGAATATAAATGTTCTTTATCTGCTGATCTTATCATCATACACATGAATGAATTTCATATAATCCTCGGTATGGATCGGCTTTTAGACCATGATGACAAAATTTATTGTAAGAAGATGGAGGTTACTATTTTTGATGATGATGATAAAGAATTCCTTATCTTTAGAGCAGAATCGTCACCACCTAATTCTTATCTAGATCCACCCCCCAAGAGCTCAACTAAATTCAATTATTGGGGAGGAAAAGAATGAAATAAGTATGGGTGAGGAAAGGAAGTTTCAAATAGAGTATGTACCTATTGTGAAATAATATGTTGATGTGTTTCCAGAAGATTTACCTGGACATCCTCTAAAATGAGAAATTGAGTTTTCCATTGATTTAATTCCTGGATCAAGGCCCATATCGAAGAACCCTTATTGAATGGGCACTGTGGAATTAGTGGAACTAAAGAAACAAATAGAGGAATTGAGTAATAAGGGATTTATTAACCTTAGTGTTTCTCTATGGGGAGCCACTGTTGTTTTTGTTAAGAAGAAATATTGATCTATGAGGTTGTGCATTGATTACAGGGATATCAATACTATAAAAATAAAGAACAAGTATCCCCTACCTCACATTGATGACTTATTCAACCAACTACATCGATCTCAATACTTTTAAAATATTGAACAACAATCTGGATATCATCAATTGTGTGTGAAGAAGGAAGACATTCCAAAAACAACATTTCAAACCACGTACAAGCATTATGAGTTTATAGTAATGCCTTTTGGATTGACTAATGAACCCTATTTCTTCATGGATCTAATGAATATAATTTTCAATGAATATCTTGATGTCATTGAAGAGGTATTTATTAATGATATCTTGGTATAATCCAAAAAATTTGAAGATTATTAAAATATATTGGGCATTATTCTAAATACTATTAGAAGACATGAATTATATGTGAAGTTTAGCAAGTGTGAATTCTGGCTTTAAGAGATTTGTTTCTTGGCCATATTACCTCTAAGGATGGAATCTCTGTTGATCATTTAAAGACCAAGGAAATCCAAGAATGGCCAGCACCGATGAGTTTAACTGAGGTACACAAATTTATTGGTTTAGCAGGTTATTATCAGCGTTTTGTCCAGAATATTTCCCGATTAGCTAACCCATTAACCGATCTCACATGTAAAGGGGTAAAATATTTTTGGAAAAAATAATGTGAAAAATGTTTTGAATAATTGAAGATATGATTAGTCAATGCACTTATCTTGACTCTACTGTCGGGGAATGATGGGTTTGTTATTTATAATGATGCATCAAAGAAAGGAAATGGTTGTGTCCTCATGCAGAATGATAAGGTAATTTCCATTGCATCCAGAAAGCTAAAAATTAATGAGAAAAACTATCCTACTCATGACCTTGAGTTAGCAGTTGCAATATTATCATTAAAGATATGAAGACATTATTTTTATGGTAAAAAATGTGAGATTTATATTGATCACATGATTTTGATGTATATTTTCTCATAGAAATAACTGAACTTGAGGCAAAGACGATGGCTTGAACTACTCAAGGATTATGATTTCACGATACACTACCACTCGGGGAAGGAAAATAAGGTGGTAGATGTTTGAGAAAAAAAGATAGTGGAGTTTTGAACAATATGAGAGTTGAAAGGGATCATATTCTTATGGATCTTGTAAAGATGGATATGGGAATAACAATGGATGGTGTATCATCATTACTTTTTCAGATGGTTTCCAAACAATATTTACTAGAAAGGATAAAGAGTTCTTAGACCGGTGATGAAGTTTTTCAAAAGAAGATTAAAGGTGTGAATAATGAGAGATTGAGTGACTTCATAAATGAAGATGGAATTTTGAAATTTGGGAAGAGACTTTCTGTTCCCGACATACATGATCTAAAAACTGAATTGTTGGATGATTCTCATAGTTCTAATTTCACTATACACCCTATGAACACAAAAATGTATATATTCTTGAAGGAACATTTTATGTGGGACAACATGAAGAGGGAGATTGCTGATTTTTTGTCAAGATGTATGGTTTGTTAACAAGAGAAAGCTGGAAGGAAACAACTTGGAGGAGTCATGCAATCATTTTCCATAACTGCCTGGAAATCGGATGATATCACGATAGACTTTGTCATGGGGATAAAAAAGTATCCTAGAAGGAATGATGCAATATGGTTCATTGTTGATCATCTTACCAAGTCAGCACATTTTCTTGCTACAAGGGAAGATTTACCACTTGAACTTTTAGAAAGACTATATACTAATGATGTTGTAAGACTAAATGTAGTACCACTATTAATTTTTTTTCACTGTGATCCACATATTGCATCAAGTTTCTGGAAAAGTATTCAGAAAGCCCCGGATACTGATCATCATTTGAGCACTACCTACCACTCCAAACTAATGGACAATCAGAACAGACAATTCAAACCTTAGAAGACATGTTGAGATCATGTTCACTTGACTTTCAAGGGATATGGGATCAATATTTACCTCTGGTAGAATTTTCCAATAAAAATATCTTCCATTAAAGTATTCAGATGGCACCATATGAAGTTTTATATGGAAAGAGATGTCACACAACAACCTGTTGGTATGATGTTGGTGAAAGAAAACCTGTAGGCCCAAAACATGTAGAGGAAACTATGGAAAAGGTGAATGTAATCCAAACCTGCAGCAAAGAAGATCAAAGTATGAAGAAGAGATATGCCGATAATAAAAGGAATGATTTGGATTTCCAAGTAGGAGATTATGTTTTCTTGAAAGTATCTCCATGTAAGGGTGTTATACGTTTCAGTAAGAAATGAAAATTAAGTCACAGGTACGTCAGAACTTTTGATATTAAATAATGAATTGGGGCTGTATATTACTGTTTGGAAATGCCTCCACGTCTCTACAAAGTTCACAATGTAATCCAAATATTATTGTTGAGAAAATACATGCCTAACGCAACACATGTACTTACTTATAAGGAATTAGAACTGGAACCTGATCTGACTTATTGTGAAGAGCAATTCAAGATTCTTGATACAAAATAATAAGTGCTGAGAAACTGGACAACTCATCTGGTAAATGTTCTATGGAGAAACCATAAGATCGAAAGAGGCAATGTGGGAACCCGGGGAACTTATGATAAAGAACCACCCGAGTTTTTTACACAATAATACTCTATAAATTTTGTGGATGAAATTATTTGAAGGAGGGGATAATGTAACACCCTAAGCTTCCACGATGCGCTTCTCTTTGAATAATACAGTAGCTTGAGTTGAACGCATCTTCGAGTTCTAACACACCACAACCAATCAAACTTACTATTATGAATAATAATACCCATTTCTTTAAATTTATAAATATTATTTTTCAAAATGGACTTCATTTTTGGATTCATAATATCGAAATTATCTTAGGGTGAATTTTTGGAATTTTTCTGAAAACTTTCAATTTTTTATGAATAGTGAACAACATTGAGTTATAGTTTAAACCCAAAATTGTATTTAAATAATTATTTATTTTATTTAAATTTATTTTAGGTGAAAATATATACATAATAACTATATAAGTTCAATGTAATTCATTAGAGTCAGTTTATAATAATTTTATATTTATTAAAAGTTTATTGAACTTTTTACTTTCTTTTACCCACCTCCTAAGAGAATTTGAAAATTTAACTAAAACATAATTTTACCACTTATGTGAATTGAATTCTGAAAATCTGAGAGACATAGTTGATATCCTTTAGTAAAATTTGGTTTAATGATATGAAAATAAATTTTTGTTGAATAGTAATTTTTAACTTTTATTTACCACAATTATAAGTTAAGAGGGTGATTAAGGGTAAAAATGATAATATTATTACCCTAAAACATGTCCTAATTCTATTGGATATGTATAATTTCACCAAAAAACAACCCTAGAAATAAAATATGATCCTTTAGGTCCACATGGATTAGATTAGGACATTTATTATTATTTAATTCCAAGAAGAGTTAAAAGTGAGAAATTCAATGTTTAATAACAAAAACATTTTTAATATAGGATTACACATAAGATAAACTTGACTATTAATATTCACTATAAATATAAAAATATTTACTAAATAATGATATTTTATTTATAATTTTTAGACATTAAAAAATTAAATTTATTTATGACACAATAATCATGTAGTAATTACCTTATTAATTAAAAATTAAAATAATGGATATTATATGTATCCAAATGAATGTAATTTGAGACTTTTTATGAATTCCGCTACTTTTCTAGTTTAATATTACACATTACGGTTGGTTATATGAATCCTTTTCAAAGTAATAAAGTCGTTATGAATTTATCCAAAACAAAATACCAAATAGTGTGAAAATTTACCGAAAAGATGTTTTAAAATAAATATTATATTATTAATTGATATTATATTCCTAAAAATATAAGGTTCTACTAAAACACTTATATAATTATAGGTGTATCATTAATGAACCACTTGGGGTTCTATTGGAAATATATAGTTAGTTTATTAACCATATAACATAAAAATACAAAGTGACATGGTAAATGTCAAACTACATAACTAAGAGTTCAATCTAAAAGATAATGTTAATATAGTGACCCAAACCTATCTAACAAATATTGGTTGAGTTTTTTTCGACCAATACCCACGTTATTTTTTAAAAAATTCATTTTGGATCCATTAGAACCCGAAAATGATTTTATTATAAAATAATATTTCAATGGTTTCTTAAGGTGCCCCTCACCCCTCTTATAAAAGGGCACTCCCTCTTCTCTCTAATTCAAAACATCAAAGCCATTTGGATCATCCAAAACCTATAAAAATACCCTCTAAACTATACTCGCTTCATTTTAGAGTTCTTTAGTAAGAAAGCCATCCTAAGATCCCTTTTGATTAAATCTAAAGAAAGAACCCATAGAAGCGGTAAATATTTCATCACCTCTTTCAAGTTACTTTCTTCTTCCACTTCATATTTCTTTGTTGTTTATATTATAAAATAATAACTCCAGTGTTTTCTATATACAATTATGTTATTATAAATATTTTACAACCATATTCATTATTCTATCCGTCATTTTATTGACATGTCACCATACGTGCGTATGTACGACTAACCGTCTCCACGTCGTGGTGTAATTGTTATTCAATGCATTATTATTTTGATGTGTATAATAATAATGTTTAATTGATGTAAATAATAAATATATCATGATAATTATTCTTTATCTATGATATAAAGTCCAATTATATTTAATTTTAACATCAAAAGAATGATATTGCCAGTCGTTCGTACAAACAGATTACCGTCTCAATGAACGCGATGAGATTCCTTCCCCATCGTATCCATTGAAGACTAATTTTAATTAGATGATTAAAAATAATGTTTAAAGACATAATATCATTCTGAATATGAATAAGATACATCCTATCCATAAAAAACATTTCTTACATAACAAAGCATATAAAATAATATGAATTAGTTAACACCCGAAACGATGATAATATTAAGATATTATTAACAAAGCAATGTTAAAAATTCATATATGATATCATATTAATGTATATGATAATTTGACAATTTAATAACAATTATTTCACCATTATACAGGAGTTTAACTTACCCTTGATGAAGGAAAAGTACAAGGTAATGGTTAATTTCGCAATCTTTGTATTATCCGAGTTTGTTTTTATGTAAGTATTTATTAGGACCACTTTATTATCCACAGCCATGTTTCTTAAAAATGTATTCAAATTTTTTTTAGTATTTACTAGACTATGGGTTAAAGTCATTTATACCCTTGTTTGAATTCTTATAAAATGGTTTGAAAGGAATCTTTCTGTCGTTTTCCAAAAGGGAACTTTATTACATTTTCCACAAAATTAAGGTAAGAATGTTTTTTTAACTTATACGGCGGGTGAGACTATTTTTCGCCATTATAACATCATTGAAGAATACCTTACAAGATTATAAAAATGTTTTCAAATATAAATGTTTTCTTTTATAATTATGTGACATTTAAATGATTTCAAAATATAAACAGATATTTCTCTAAAAAGGTTTTGATTTCATCTATGTCAACATCCTTTGATGGATTTTAGGTTTGGTTGAAGTTGATTTACTATGATAAAAAACTTCTATATTGTATTGAAGGTTTAGTGATGTGGTTTATGGATAAAGTGTTGAAATTTTGTATTCCAATTTTAATACAAATGTTTATGTTATGTTTAAACCTTTTCATATGGGGAATGAATTGGACTTAGTAAGTGACCGGTGGATCCCACTATAGCTCCTCGATGAATCGTTTGTCGCATGAGAGAAACTAGTGTCTTGGCATAAGGCCATGACATAATCTTATTTGTATTTTTGGCACAAGTCCTTGACTATATGGTTATGAAAGTCTGGAATTAAGCATTCCATCATTATGAATGTGGCAATTGATATTTCCTGTGATTATTCGAATTGTAGAATATCAATGTCAATATGTTAATGGAATTATTTGAATTTAACTTTTTTATATTATGCTGATGATCATGTTTAAAAGGCTTTTTTAGTCTTATAAATTTCCTTAAATTTTGATTATTATTTATGAATGTTTCCACTATATTGTTATCCTTAATAATAATCTGAGATCACCCCTTTCTATGTTTTATTTTTCTTAGGATGTGAAGAATTATATTATGACTGACCAACATGGATAGTCTATGGGATCTCAGAGTTGTAAATGGAAACAATGTTGTCGTAGTCTTTCATTTTATGATGTAATGTAAATATTATGAATGTATCTAGTAATTCCATGGGTACTAAAATAATCGGTATTTCGAGACATGATCTTTTGTGATCATGCCAATGATACATAATAATGCACCGACTCTAGGATTCTAGGGCTGGGGAATTACAAAAAATGACGGATGTCATCATCGGTCCATAAAAAAGGATTATGTGCTACCTACCTACATAAAACTCATCTGATGAACTACTAGTGGTTATGTAGTAAGGTAATGTCTAACAATAAATATACCCAACTTCTTCCTGCCTAAAATTATATTGAATGAGAGGGGAAACAACCATAAACATGAGATATGCTGTATTGTAGAGACCCAAATCTTGACGTACATGGACATTTCATTAATTTTGTGGAATAAATAATACATAACAAAAACATAGACACAAGGACCATAATAGTTTAGTGTCTTTGGAAATTTGGAACGTAATCTTCTAATCATGGTGAATGATCCTCAACATCTGCCATAAAGATCATCCACTTTTTTTCTTACCTAATACTTTTCTTCATATCCTGGGGAAAGGAAAACATAAAAAGGGTGAGCTCAAATGCTCAGTAAGGGTAAGCATGGATAAAATAAAACATACCATATACATTTGAACATAAAAACAAGAACATAATGTTTAAACATCAAAAGCTTGAGCAATGACATAAAACATGGAAGTACGTAAGGCATAGATCATAAATAAACATTAATAATGATAAAATAGTGTGGGAATAAAACATGTAATTGTGGAAACCATTAAGCACATGATATGATTTCCATAGTTTCCAAGGCATTGCTGCCAAGACCATCTTAGTGGACAAAGTCCCTTTCTAAATCGAGTTCACTCCTCGTTCCAGTTCTGTATTACTAAACCGGTTTAACTTTACGTTCTATCCATGTCTATCTCATGATATATAAATCTTTACCCAATTCATTGGAGGGAGATATAGGTCCCACCCATCTCATAATGAAATCATTCTTACTTGTGCCACAAAATAAACATACATGATTCATAATAACCCAATAAATAAAATGGGTTTCATAAACATCATCCCATCATCACAGAATCCATATAAAATAAATATATATCATTTCATAATAAGGAAAGTGAAACCATGTAAATCATAGATACATTATACTTGAAACATACACATATGAAATAATTTCATCTTAGATGAAAAACGGTTTTGATAAAACACTTGAAATAAATTCATGAGGAAAATATCCTTTCTTCTTCAAAATCATTTTCTTTTCACAAAATGTCATGAAATTTTAAAAGAAAGAGATTTGGTTGAAAATATTCATGAAATCTTTTGGAGGAAGCTTCATGAAAATAAGGCTTTTCAAAACTATAAAAATCTGTTCGTGCCGTATAAGTTAAAAAACATTCTTCTCATACTTTTGCCGGAAAAGTCAAAAAGTACCTCGTAATAGTAAGATTCCATACATACCATGTATTAAAAGTCAAAATTGGGTAAAAAGGACTTTAAACATACATGAAAACAGTTTTATAAAACATGGACATGGATGATAGAAATAACCCCAGTAAATACTTACGAATAAGCAATCTCAGATAAAAATGAGATTTACACAATTATCCATTACCTTATGTCCTATATGCTTCGTATATATCCTAACCTCCTGTATAATGACTTAAATAATGTCATTTACTTATTACAGAATCATATTAATTGTTATGATATCATATATGGTTTACTTATGACTTTATGTTACCCGTTCTTTTGTAAATTCCATGTTAAAAGGCGTTTTGGGTAAAATCGTTTCATTTGTCATCCGTGTTTTGACTTGTAATTATTCATATGATTACTTAGATCATGATTAATTAATTCTAGAATATGAAACATGATTTATATATAATATATTTTACGAATATACATATATATAATAGATCGATATATGGATAGAAACACACCATTCATAGATACGGTAGGTCGTACGTACGCATGAACACTGTTTTCGTTTCCTTATTGAATTGAATGGAATTAAGTAGATGACATACATACATATATATAAATAAATCCAGTATCATTATTATGTCATATATTTCATGATTACTTATTATATATACTTTATAATCATTCATGAATGGTTAACATGGAGAATGAATCTCATCGCGTCGTGGAGACGGTAATCCGTACGTACGCACGAGCGATGATGTCGCTTCCATAATTATTGAATTAAATTGGAGTGGATGATACAATATATAAGAATCATTATGATGTTATAATAACTATGTATAGTTATTATTTACACCATTATACCCATCCAAGTAAGGTAGTGTTGGAAAAACAGATTACACCACGGCGTGGAGACGGTATTCCGTACGTACGCACGCGCGGTGATTTCATTTTCCGAAGGATGGATAGATGGTGAAATAGGGATGTTTCATACTTATAATAATATATCAGTATATGAGTGATATTTATGTTATTACTTCATAATGAAACAACTAAATAAGAAGAAGTGGAAGAAGAAATAAAGATGAAATAATCGGTAACGGACATTACCTCTTCTTGGAAGCGCTTCTTTGAGACTTCCTTTTAGGGCACTAAATTTTGTCTTTGAAGAAGACCAGGACCTCTAGGATGTTTCTAGATAAGTGGAGAAGAGAATTTGGCAGGGGTGGGATGAGCTTGAAGGCTCAAATTTGTGCGAGGAAGGGAGGGAGGAGGTTCCCTTTTATAAGGGAGGAGAGGGGCACCTTTGGAATAAATAAAAATATTATTTTATTATAAAGTCATATTCGGTTTTAATAGCTCCAAATTGATTTATTTAGAATATAAGGTGGGTATGGGTCGAAATCCTCTCATCCAATATAATTTAGACAAGTTTAGGTTCCTATTTTAACCTTATCATTTATATTTAACTTTAAGTTAGATAATTTTACTTTTACCGTGTCTTTTTGTGTTCTTACACTATAAGGTTAATAAACTAACTATAAAAAGCCAAAAGAACCCCAAGTTGTTTATTATTAATATATATAACCTTATCTAAAACATTTTTCCGAACCATAGATTTTTAGGAATTAAATAACAATTAATAATATAATATTTGTTTAAAAACTATTTTATGTCAATTTTGACAGTATTTAGTAATTGATTTTTTTGAAATCATAACAGAATGATTAGTTCGAAAAAAGTTAATTAAATCAATAAAAACATGTCATATTAACCTAGAAAATTAGGGTAATTCATAAAAAGTCTCAAATTACATTTATTGGGGTATTTATAACATCAATTATGTCAATATTTCATTAATAAAATAATTACTGCATCATCATTGTGTCATAAATAAATTAAATTATATAATGTCTAAAAATTACAAATTAAAAATCAATATGTATGAAATATTTTTAGATTTATAATGAATATTTATAGTCGAATTTATCTTATGTAGAACCCTATATTAAAAATGATTTACTTATTAAACTTTGATTTTAACTATTTTAACCCTTCTTTAAATAAATTAATAATAAATGACCTAATCTAATCCAAATGGGCCTAAATGGTCTTATTTTATTCCTAAGGCTGTTTTTGGTCGAATTACACTTATCCAACCGAATTAGGACATGTGTCAGGGTAATAATAATATCATTTTTACCCTTAATTACCCTATTTCTTTTTAATCGTGGTAAAAAAAGTAAAAAGTTATTATTCACCAAAAATTATTTTCATCTCATTGAACCAAATTTTACTTACTGACATCAACCGTGTCTCTGGAATTTTTTAAATTCCACTCACAGAAGCGGTAAAATTATGTTTTATGAAAAATTCATTTTTTTAACTACCACTTAGTGGTTTCACTATTCATCAAAAAATGAAAGTTTCCAGAAAAATACCAAAAATTAGGCCTAAGCTATATTTGATATTATGAAATAAAAAATGATGTATATTTTACCAAATTTAAAACATATCATTTGCATTAATTAATTTAAAAATTAATTCTCGTCATCAAAACAAATAGCGTGTTCTTAAGAGATAATAACTATCAAAAGATTGACACTTGTTTATGTCTGATTTAAATGTGAAATTACATCAAATGACCAACATTGTATTAAATTGTAAAAATATATTCTAAATATACTTTAAAACCACTCAATTAAATAATTTATCACTATTAATTATTTCGATTAAAAAGGTTGTTTTTAATTAAAATTTAGTAATTTTCACTATTCATCAGAAAATGAATGTTATCCGAAAAGTACCAAAATTTCACCCTAATCTAATTTCGATATTCCGAATCCAAAAATGAAGCCCATTTTGAAAAATAATATTTAAAAAATTTCAAAAAGTTGTTATTACTATTCATAACAGCTAGTTTTAATAATATTTTAATAGCATATCGTTGCTTAGTGAAACTTGGTATTGCGTACTACACACGATATCGAGGAAGTTCGCGATTGCGTGTAATGAAAGGCAAGTCAAGGATGCATGTTGTGCAAGATTATTTTTGTGTAGCGTAGAACACAAGACATTAATGAAATTAAAAAGAATATTTTTCATAAAATCTCGGGCTGTTACATTCTACCCCCCTTAAAATGAATTTCGCCCCCGAAATTCGTTGGGGTTATAAATGGTTTACTACTCGAATGTTTCTTTAAAAGAAACCCACATCATAAAAGGAATACCAAAACCATTATTTAAAAGCAAAAGTATGAAACATAACAGTTACCCAAATAAACTAATCACTGGGTTTCCACATAGGTGAAAATATGGTTATGGAAGAGAAATCTAACCATCATGTTCTGATGGAGAGTGGTAGAGAACATGGCTTTAGAAAAGCCAGAAATCTCAAAGCCATAAATTTATGATGATCAAAGGTACCATCTGATTCATCAGATATAAGATCACTATGACAACATTATTGGTTTTCAAGATCTTTTCCCTAAAGTTGATGAAATTAGAATTAGAAGAAATACTTTAGTGATTTTGGTATAGTCTCACCATTGGTCATTCTTTGGACAATTTCCAATTCATATCTTAAATAAATGAATGTGAATTTTTCATTCATGATGTGTTAGTAGATCATGTGATAGAATGATGGGTCATTCCATCTGTCTCAAACAAAAGGTTAGAAAAGTTATAAAAAAATACATAAGTTCATCTATAGTGAGATTAATCATATATGGTTCCTAAAATGGACTTATAATTCATATATCATACTAATTAATATAATAATACTAATTTATACTAAACAGGGACTTCGTGTAGGCCAGTGGTAGGAGATAATGGCCAGTCGCACTTCGGTTGTGGGTTCGATTCCCACAGCCTTGTCCGACGCGATGGGTTATTGCCCGTCTGGAAGGTTGTCCTTTTTCTAAAACTACATTACTATAACATCCCATCAACAATATCGAAAAAAAGTTCCATCCTAAAACAATACTAACTTATGTCCAACATAATCCATTCCAGTCATTAGGCTTATCTAAAATACTTCGGTCCAAGCTCCTAGTATAAAGAAAATGATTACTTGAAATTGTATCATAATAATCACATGAATGCCATCATTTATCCCCCATATATTTTGTTGGTAAAATTCCAATCATGTGAATACCTTAATCATGTATTATCTAGAAAAATGAATACCCATTAAACCTTATTGAAAACATGAATGCTGTCAAAAGTCAACTCTTTCCACATACCAAAATCCAAAAATTCTATATACTCAAACCATGATATAATGTTCTCGTTATATCAGTCATGAGCTCATGAATACTATCAAACATTTAATTTTCTCCTTATCCCTTCATTATGTGCATATCATCTAATTTCCAAAAATATCTGAATAACCTTCCATGGTTACTGGTACCATTCAACATATATTTTCATATAATTTAGGGAAAAAAATAGTGTAAAAATACTTAGATGATTATTTATTCCATAGTACCATACATAATTCTTTATAAACATACAATCATTCCACTAACTTCTTAAACCACTAGCTGAGCATCATCATTTATTTAATCTCATATTTCATTTATAGTTTCTTCATCATTATCCACTTAAATACTACCCGTACGACCATACTGATTCTCTTCATGAGACTTTCCCTTAGGGCATTGGTTTGCATAATGCCCTTACATTCCACATTTAAAACATTTAACAATTGTTGATGTCATATCAATACCATAATCCCCATCCCTGGTGTTAACTGATCCTTTTTCATTGCACTTACTGGCTTTGTGTCCTTCTTTTCCACACCCAAAGCAACTTCCAGTTCCATTGAAACAATCTCCCCGATGCCTCTTCCCACATGATTTACATGAGCGAAATTGAACTTTCTTTCCTATATGATCTTCATGAAACTCCATCTTTCTCTTATTATCTGAGTCGAGAAAATTACCAAAGTTGAGATTATTGATCATATTATGAGATTTCTGATTAGGCATAATAATGATGATTGGACTTCCAAATCCCGTTTCATTTGGTTGCTCATGAAGAATATCGTTCCATTGTCCGTTATATCCTCCATTATCATGAATCTTCCTGTTTCCAGCCATTTTCTATAACCCAAAAAGAATAGTGTGATAGGAAAAAATCATTCTAGGGAAAACAACATAGTAAAGGGGGAGTACCCTCAATATCTAACATCTTAGGTTAAATTCTAAGATTGTTAGCACAATTCTAGGACTATAACTTATACTTATACTTAACCATAGGGACATCCTTAGACATACCATAGACATATCTCTAGAGATCTCACTAAAGTTCTCACATCCTAGTTTCCAAAGGTTGACTAAAACTATCCACTGATACAAACTGTAGAGACCCAAAGATTTATGTACATGGACATTACATTAATTTTTCAGAATACTTAATACATAACAAAAACAGACACACAAGGACAGTAATAGTTTAGTGTCTTTGGAAACTTGTAACGTAATCTTCTAATCGTGGTGAAAGATCCTCAACATCTCCCATAAAGATCTTCCCCTTTTTTTCTTACCTAAAACCTTTCTTTATAACCTGGGGAAAATAAAACATAAAAAGGGTGAGCTCAAATGCTCAGTAAGGGCAAGTATGGATAAAATAAAACATACCATATACATTTGAACTTAAAAATATGAACATAATGTTTAAAAATCAAAATCTTGAGAAATGACATTAAACATGGAAGTACATAAGGCATAGATCATAATGAAACATTAATAATGATAAAATAGCGTGGGAATAAAACATGTAATTTTGGAAACCATTAAGCACATGATATGATTTCCATAGTAGCCAAGGCATTGCTGCCAAGACCATCATAGTGGAAGAAGTCCCTTACTGAATCGAGTTCACTCCTCGTTCCAGTCCTGTATTACTGAACCGGTTTAACTTTTCGTTCCAGCCATGTCTATCTCAAGAGATATAAATCTTTACCCAATGCATTGGATGGAGATATTGGTCTCACCCATCTCATAATGAAATCATTCTTACTTGTGCCACAAAATCAAAAAAATCATACATCATTGCATAACCCATGTAATAAAAATGGGAATATTAAACATCATGCCATCATAACATAATCCATATAAGATAAAAAGACATCATAAAAATAATTCCATCATAACATAATCAAATCAATTTAAAAATAGGGATAGAAACATAACCCAATATTATCTTAGATGGAAAATAATTTTGATAAAACACTTGAACTCCATTCTTGAGGAAAATATCCTTTCTTCTTCAAAATCATTTTGTTTTCACAAAATGTCATGCAATTTTAAAAGAAATAGATTTGGTTGAAAATATTCATGAAATCTTTTGGAGGAAACTTCATGAAAATAAGGCTTTGTAAAACCATAAAAATCCATTCGTGCCGTATAAGTTAAAAAAACATTCTTCTCGTACTTTTGCCGGAAAAGTCAAAAAGTACCTCGTAATAGTAAGATTCCATAAATACCATGATTAAAAGTAAAAAAAGGGTAAAAATGACATTAAACATACATGAAAACACTTTTATAAAACATGGACATGGATGATAGAAATAACCCCAGTAAATACTTACGAATAAGCAATCTCGGATAAAAATGAGATTTGCAAAATTATCCCTTACTTTATGTCTGATATGATTTGTATGTATCCGAACCTCCTGTATAATAATTTAAATAATGTCATTGACTTATTACATAATCATATTAATTTTTATGATATCATATATGGTTTACTTATGACTTTATATTACCCGTTCTTTTGTAAATTCCATGTTAAAGAGCGTTTTGGGTAAAATCGTTTCATTTGTCATCCGTGTTTTGACTTGTAATTATTCATATGATTACTTAGATCATGATTAATTAATTCCAGAATAAAAAACATGATTTATATATAATATATATTAATAATATACATATATATAATAGATCAATAAATGGATAGAAATACACCGTTCATGGAGACGGTAGGTCGTACGTACGCATGAACGCTGTTTTCGTTTCCTTATTTATTGAATGGAATTAAGTAGATGACATACAGATATATATATATAAATCCAGTATCATTATTATCTCATATATTTCATGATTACTTATTATATATACTTTATAATCATTCATGAATGGTTAACATGGAGAATGAATCTCATCGCATCGTGGAGACGATAGTCCGTACGTACGCACGAGCGATGATGTCACTTCCATAATTATTGAATTGAATTGGAGTGGATGATACAATATATCAGAATCAGTATGATGTTATAATAACTATGTATAGTTATTATTTACACCATTATACCCATCCAAGTAAGGTGGTGTTGGAAAAACAGATTACGCCGCGGCGTGGAGACGGTATTCCGTACGTACGCACATGCGGTGATTTCATTTTCCGTAGGATGGATAGATGGTGAAATAGGGTTGTTTCATACATATAATAACATATCCGTATATGAGTGATAACGATGTTATTACTTCATAATGAAACAACTAAATAATAAGAAGTGGAAGAAGAAATAAAGATGAAAGAATCGGTAACAGACATTACCTATTCTTTGAAGCGCTTCTTTGAGACTTCCTTTTAGGGCACTAAAATTGGTCTTTGAAGAAGACCAAGACCTCTATGATGATTCTAGGGAAGTGGATAAGAGAATTTTTCAGGGGTTGGCCGAGATGGAAGGCTCAAATTGGTGTGAGGAAGGGAGGGAGGAGGTGCCCTTTTATAAGGGAGGAGAGGGGCACCTTTGGAATAACCAAAAATATTATTTTATTATAGAGTCATATTCGGTTTTAAATAGCTCCAAATTGATTTATTTCGAAGCTAAAGTGTGGATGAGTCTAAATCCTCTCATCCAACAGAATTTAGACAATTTTAGGTTCCTATTTTAACCTTATCATTTATATTTAACTTTAAGTTAAATAATTTTACTTTTACCAAGTCTTTTTGTGTTCTTACACTATAAGGTTAATAAAGTTACTATAAAAAGCCAAAAGAACCCAAAGTTGTTTGTTATTAATATATATAACTTTATCTAAGTCATTTGGACGAACCTTAGATTTTAAGAATAAAATAACAATTAATAATATAATATTTGTTTTAAAAACTATTTTATGTCAATTTTGACACTATTTAGTAATTGATTTTTGTGAAATCATAACAGAATTATTAGTTCGAAAAAAGTTAATTAAATCAATACAAAATGTCATATTATCCTAGAAAATTAGTGTAATTCAAAAAAATTCTCAAATTACATTTATTTGGGTATTTATAACATCAATTATGTCAATATTTCATTAATAAAATAATTACTGCATCATCATTTTGTCATAAATAAATTAAATTATTTAATGTCTAAAAATTATAAATTAAATATCATTATGTATGAAATACTTTTATATTTCTAATGAATATTTATAGTCAAATTTATCTTATGTAAAACCCTATATTAAAAATGATTTACTTATTAAACTTTGATTTTAACTATTTTAACCCTTCTTTAAATAAATTAATAATAAATGTCCTAATCTAATAAAAGTAGGCCTAAATGGTCATATTTTATTCCTAAGGTTGAGTTTGCTCGAATTAGACTTATCCAATAGAATTAGGACATGTGTTAGGGTAATAATAATATCATTTTTATCCTTAATTACCTTATTTACTTTTAACCGTCGTAAAAAAAAGTAAAAAGATACTATTCACCAAAAATTATTTACATCTCATTGAACCACATTTTATTTACTGACAACAACATTGTCTATCGGATTTTTGAAATTCCACTCACAGAAGCTGTAAAATTATGTTTTATGAAAAATTCATTTTTTTTATCTACCACTTAGTGGTTTCACTATTCATCAAAAAATGAAAGTTTCCAGAAAAATACAAAAAATTAGGGCTAAGCTATATTTGATATTATAAACTCAAAAATGATGTCTATTTTACCAAATTAAAAACATATCAGTTGTATTAATTAATTTAAAAATTAATTCCCGTCGTCAAAACAAATAGCGTGTTCTTAAGAGATAATAACTATCAAAATATTGACACTTGTTTATGTCTGGTTTAAATGTGAAATTACATACAATGACCAACATTGTATTAAATTGTAAAAATATATTCTAAATATACTTTAAAACCACTCAAATTAAAAAAAAATTCACTATTAATTATTTCGATTAAAAAGGTTGTTTTTAATTAAAATTTAGTAATTTTCACTATTCATCAGAAAATGAAAGTTATTCGAAAAGTACCAAAATTTTACCCTAAACTAATTTCGATATTCCGAATCCAAAAATGAAGTCCGTTTTGAAAAATAAAATTTACAAAATTAATAAAAGTGGTTATTACTATTCATAACAGTTAGTTTTAATAATATTTTAATAGCATATCGTTGTTTAGTGAAACTCAGTATTGCGTACTACACACGCTATCGAGGAAGGTCGTGATTGCGTGTAATGCAAGGAAAGTCAAGGATGCGTGTTGTGGAAGCTCCTTTTGGTGTAGCGTACAACACAGGACATTAATGAAATTAAAAATAATATTTTTCATAAAATCTCGTGGTGTTACATGCATTATCATCATCCATATTGGTCATCAACAAGTAGGTACATTGCACTTTCTCCTCACATAACAATTTAGAATATTTAAACCCTAATATGATCATACAATACCATAGCCTCACTCCTATATGGATCCATATATATATACCCCATCTTTTTTGTTATACTACTACTCTATTTCCGAAGATCACAAGTCTCGTGATGTGTACCTCTCAAACCAAGAACTTACACTAGAATAGATTCCCCTAATGATTATACACATAGATCAGGTAATGAAAAATCATCAAATTTCTTATTTAATCCACCTCTGACTCCATCATCATATGGATTTCTTAAATAATAATTCTATTATCTAATTTAAGAAGGGATAAAGATCCATTCAATGTGACCAAAGAACATTGTTGGGACATCTTCCATGTAGAATCTGATCAACTAGAACTCAAAATACTCTATATATAATGTACATTTACCTATTGTATATCCTACACTTAATTCTAGAGCTAGATATGACCTTTATATAGGTAAAACATCAAGAAGCACCTCACCCGAAACCACTAGCTAAGTGCGTCATCTATTCATGGAATTGGATACTCATTCCTAATATTCACTTGGTTAATGTGAATATAATATATTCATTATTTCAATATCACAAAAAACATAATTGAAATATATTCTTTAAAACCTATGGTAACACACTAGGTTGACAGATATTCATCCAGCACTGTGATCAGTTCAACACATATGATAGTATTTAGATTGGGAGGTTTCCCTATAATATTCTCAAGAGAAAATCCATCAAATTTCACAACCAATTCATAAATATAAATGTTCATATAATTTGTATCACAAAGGTTTATATTACACGACTAATAAGATTTATTCTATATACTATTCTACATAAGTTCACCCAAATTTTCATGGGATCTATTACCACCAATGACATGAAATTTCATCCCCCAACTCATATATACTTTTCTCCTCATTGTTAATATAAAAAATATTTATGGATAGTATCAAACAATTATATTCTACGGAAAACTTCATAGGGACTTCATAACATTATAGAAATATCCAATGTGATGCTATCTCTCATTATAGTTTCAAGTCACATGGTTGGAAGAATTGTGTCATCACTGAAATTTCCCCAGTAAAAGTCTCCAAATACAATGGTAGATCTAAAGGATCCTATATAATCACTACATCTCAAAACATTATTTTTATTAATAATATTTTTCATGAAACTATGTGAAAAAACTACTACTTGGGTATAGAAAACATAGATCATACCTTGAAACACACCTGCAACATCTAAGTCTGAAGACACTACTACAAAAAAATTTCCTTTCAATTTAAAAATATTCTATATAACTAGGGGTGACTCTAAAACATTAGCTCATAAAAAATTACCTTATACATAAAAATAAAATGAAATCATAAACTAAACCTTGAAACTATCTTCATTGATCGACACTAACATTGTTATACAACTTTTAATTACTCCACGAGAGAACATGTCTAGATTAATAATGATTTCCCCATAACTATTTATCAAAAGAAACCTCAAACATCACCATCAAAAGGTCACACACCGCCTTAATATCCATAGATACATATCACTGCTAAGTCCACCATCAATAGGATACTTAACCAAGTAGAACACTCTCACCATACAATTAAGCCTGTCATATAACACTTGAGGAGGTAGGATGGATCACCGTCAAACATGGTGGGACTGTAACTATAAAACACACAATGTGAACAGAACACATGTGGATCACCTAATAATACAATCATAATTGTCTACTTATCTTCTTTAATTAGAAGATTCCAACTAAAACCTCATTTTTTGGTCATCATACAGCTCAACATGTTGTGGTACTGCTCGTTATCCATATAGAAGAATCACCACCTACGCATGTTCGTACTATTAATAATTAGTTATAATTACATCATAATCACAAATCCTACAATGTAATACTGGCTAAGAAGATATCATATATGCATGAAGATATAAAAGATATGCACCATGGTAAAAATTTAATACCTTATAAGATAACTCATGAAAGAAATAGATACAACAACCAAGTCCCATATGATGAATATAACAATATAACCCTCAAAATAGTGATTATTTATGGAGATTCAATATGTATATTATAAGATTCACTATGAATTGATACAACTTATGTTGTACCATTAATGGTTTTCTGGGGCTAATATCCATACTCATGAAACTTTTACACTATTGATCACGGTCCCAAACCAAAACATGCAACTAGGATATATCTGAACATTGGTATGTAAATGAAATGTTTTTATATCATGCAATTGTGAACTAACCAACTAGGGATTCACGTGACAATTTTATGCCGAGAATAACCCCCACCCCCACCCAATTCCACCTACAATATGTTAGGTGGTGGTGATATTCACTAGGTACGTATAACACACAAATGTGATGTCTTAACCTAATATACAAATACTCACATACCCATTCCCAAAAAACCATTATTACTTGGAATAAATTAAAAAAACAAACAGTATAAATGAGTGGTTAAAATTAGTAACACATCAGATTAAAAATGGGAAAAGAAAAAAAAGGTCTAAAAATAATCCCCATAAAGAAAAAAAAGTGACTGGCCTAATAAAAAAGTGGGGATTGCAATCATGATGAGAAATCCATTAACCATATAGGTTCTTTATAACAAAACTAATATCCAGCTACTCTTGGTCCTCCGTGGAGATAATCTAATGGATCTTCATCTTCCTTAGACAAAAATGTATGGGCATAGCCCATGCAGGGGTCGGTATAAACATACCTAGTATGACACCCCAAAATGAAAAAATAAAAAGAATCAAATATGTAGTTATCTCTAAATCATAAATCCCAGTGAATAAAAAAGATAAAAAGTTATATTTGAAGGGACACTACATGTCTCATAGTGATTTCATGTCCTCACTACTAGTATATGATTCAACTATAGGCTAATTGGTAACATTATCGTAAGACAACCCATACAACATGTCTATCTATACATATGGAACTCATCCGATATGACATACACATTCAGTATTTCAATGGAGATGCAAATAAAACAGATATGGTTTTATTAGATTCTCACCGGGTCAAACAACACCCTAAAAAAATATAATAGATGTTGATACCGTATAGGGGATATCAATTATGTTTAATGTGGAAAACAAAAAAATCTAATGATTTTAACCCTCATGGAAGGGAACTAAATTACTTAATATGTATGTTACATGATTTCTTTCCCTACATAGTTTGTAGGGTTGGAATGGGGATCCGTTAACTAAACCCCATGGTAGAATACCTCCTCCTATTCACTGATGGGATATTATTTTCAACGATCAAGACTTTATAGCTCACTGAATCCTTATGGAGGTTGAAATATAATAATCTCTATTAAAAATTAAAATTAGTGTATTAAAATACATTTATATAATTTATGGGAACTCACCCAGGATTATATTGAAACTATTCTATGAGGATGATGGGATCTATAATTCCAATAAAGAAGAACACATGATGTCCCATGTAGTACACATAGTGTCTTAACGACATTATTATTTTTCATGTACTAACTTATCACAATAAATTTCATTGTCATGATACACATAATGTTGTTATATCAAAAATCATGTATAGTTTAGGCCAATATACAGCATGTGTCACATAAATAATCCCATGAGCTTTCTAAAGTACCTGAGGTGAACTCTACAGAAGACATTATGTGTACATGCCCAGATGACAATCAACATGTATCATATCCCTAATCCCAGGCACTTTAAAAATTACACGGGTTGTTCTCCATCATAGAGGGTGTGCAGGGACACATGAAATACTTGTCATGTATTCAATATACACATGATATTAAATATATCATGGTCACATGAGGTACATTTTTTCAACAAAACATATATTATTTAACTCAATAAGTATGCCTAAAAACCTCATAAAGTTGTACACATGGCATGTGTTCTTCCAATGTGGAGGCCATATATATTGTAATTTTTTTTAAAAATCAATCCTATTTCACATGTATCACTTTCACTAAAAACACCTTTTAAATTTCCATAGAATCACAACAAAATTCTCAGACCTAGTTTGAATAAACCCAAAAATATCATTACTTTATGGATTTCTTCCACCCATTGACGAGAACAATTCTATTGTTATTATTATGAAGAACCCACATGTCTCTTGTTGTGAAAGATCTATATATTACGCTACCAATTTTTCACTGTCATCACTGGTGGAAATATTTCATCCAAAAAGATTTCAAAATTGTTCATCATGTCACATTATGAGATATATTATCAATTAATAATTTTAATCCACCATCACTTAAACCATCAATGAATTCCCTTATTTTCTATCTTGCCTTATTCACAAGTGTAAATACAAATTTTAAATCCCTAACCACCAACTATTGTACTCACTAATGAATGTGCAGTGATCAATACCAAGAGTATAAGAAAATCGACTACCTGTCCAACCACCATTGAATTCAAACAATAAAAAATGGTCAAAATTCATGAAACAAATAAATGATAATAAATATAAGACATTATTAATATTTATAATTTTGATCAGAATCTAAATAACGGGGTAGTTTATCAATACAAAAATACAATTAAGAATAAATTAAAAATTCCAAAATATATAAATAGAAGAAAAAAATTGGTAAAAAGAATGAATAATTATCATTAATTAATTTATAATGAATTATTTCACATTCACCTCAAAAAACATTAATGGGGAAGTTTAAGGAAAAAAATCAAACAACCTACCATAGTTTTTTTTGGTCATTAAAGAATAATTTTTTTAATCATTGTTGTTAGTGAGATTCTGGAACTCTATCGATTCCCACAAATCCTATGGAAATAAAATTATCATTCCACGATTGTGTGATCATTAGTATATGCACTCAGTGTCGGAGTTCTCTACCTCTATCATCACCATACTATATAGTTATGTTTGGAACACTATGGAATTTTCTATATAAGGGTAAAATAAAAAATACATTAGAGTTAAGAAAACAAATTGAAATAAATTTAATTATTTAATTTAATTCATTAATCCTTCCCTTGACAGCACTATATCAATGTATTCATCATTGAAATTAATTATCTCATAGCTATGTTAAAACCCAAAATCTAGGATTAATGATTTAATTGGATTTACATTTCACGAAATCATTCCAGAGATAATAAATTATTTCTGAAAATATATTCATATACAATAAATTATATTTTATATTTTATATATTTCAAAAAATAAGATCCATGGGACCCCTTAACTGTATCCTCATTTTTATATCAGTGAAATATAATTTTTCTGGGAATATTCCTTAAATGTGGGTAGAAGATAACACCCAATGAATTTAGTATATATTTCACTTAAAATAAATTTGATGCATTGGAATGAATGCATTGAATGAAACACCATGATTAAACAGTCTATGATATCCAATTGAAATATCATTATTGAATCAGTATGTTTTCACCTAGATATTAGATTTGAAAGTATGAATATGATGAAATAAATTATAAAAGGTTTATATAAATTTTTTAAGGAATCCATTTTCATAAAATTTAGTTAAATCATTACTAAGATTTAAATAGAAAAAATAATATAAATTTTTGTTCAATGATATTTCTATAATGCATTTTAATTTTTGTGGATTATATACACTTATCCATAATGAATAAAATTTATTGTAAATATATTATCTAATTTAAATAAAATAATAATCATTCATATAATGAATATTAATGGGATATTTGTGATGATAAAATAAATTAACAATAAAAATATTTACTAATAACTTATTTTATCTTCATATTGTACATTATAATAGTCAATTAAATAAATCTATTTTCATTGAAGATATTAATAATTTTATTTAATTATTTATTCAATTTGGTAAATTAATAATAAATTAATGGTGATTATTATGAAAATAATGTTCTATAATTCACATTATGACTAAAAAATAGTTTGTGCAAAACATTTTTTTATCAAATTTTTCATATTTATTTACTATTAATATTTTACAACTATAAAAAATGAATTTGATAAAATGGATTTCGTATTTGAAATATGTATTTTGATAATTTTTAAATATGTCAATTGTATTTTTGGTCATAAAAAAAATTAACCGCGGTATAAATTCATTAGTATGGTAATGGTTAAAAGAGTCAATGATGAGATAAAATAAATATGTAAGGACAAAAAAGACCATAAAATAAATCCATCAATTTTAATCCAATTTATTTGGACTCTATGTTATCACATAATTGAAATTGAACATTTTTTGGAGCTACATTCCAATGAATGTAGAATTTTTATATTTTACTGTTTTTAATATTTATAATATTTCCACCAAACTCACACATTTATGGGAACCGCCTATATTGTCTTCATCATTACTATTTATGCCACATATATAACAAAACATCTACTGTAATATTTTGTAACATCTTTATCCATGTTATAATGGTAGTTAACATCATAAAAGATCAACCCACTGATCTAAAAAATAGATAAAAAATATGGTTATCAATGAAGTGGATGTTTGAATTGTATAAACCATGACATGATGTTATATTTATATTAACAGTCTAATTTCATTTTTAATTAGTAATTTTTCGGCATGTATATCTTCTAGGATAATTACAATCTTATTATATACTATCACACATCAAAATTATTTCCTTTTCTTATTTTCTAGGAACTAATTATTTATATTCACTACCTCTTTTTTGAACATAAAATGATAACGATATTTTTTTATAAATATAAAAATATTTATAATCTTTTGTCAGATAATATTTTCTTCTACATCCATATTTATTATAATTTATTTAGTGAATTATCTTTTCTATAATCCGTTAATTTTTTAAAATACATTAGTACACATTTTTTAATTTCACTTCAGCAGTTTTGAAATGTAGTTTCTATTATTTTTTAAAAATAATATATATAGATATATATATTTATATATTTACAAATGATTAAAAGAAATACATACTTTATCATTTTCCAAATAAATATATTATCCTATGGAACATACATTTCTTTGAATACTTTTCTAAATGATACCATTTTTATATTAAAATTAAAACATTTACTCGGCCTTTTGGGAATTTTTATATTTCAAATATGTCAAAGAAAATTATTTTATCCAAGTAATCAATGAAATTGTTAAATGATATTTTAATGGTACATTTTTAATATGCAAACATACATTAATGATTTTTATTCTTCACATGATATATTATTTTATGATGTTACAAGACCATTTTGTTTTCATGAGATATAATATTGTGATGATTTAATGTTTTTTATACCCACATAAATTCAACAGGTTTTGTTTAGATGATATGAATTGTTTATCTCATTTCGAACAAATGTAATGTATCAATTATTTGATGGGTCATATGATTAAATAATTTTAATTAATTGGTTATTGATTGATATATAATGATATTTTATGAAAAAGATGTGAAATCTAATATAGTTCTATTAGTGAAATAGACTACAATGATAGTGTTGCGAGTGAAAAATGAATAAAGAAATGATAGAATATTTAGGAACCCAATACATTATAGAAATATTTATACTATCATAATCATTGTGGTGAAAATTATCTAAAGAAATTATTATCTATGATTATGTGTATTCCTCAATAATATATCTTATTCAAATTATATGTTCTCGTAAGGAACTATTTATTATTGATGATTCTTTAATAATATAAATTAAATATTTTGTTGAATAAAATACTTATACCATGAATCCTGATAATTTGTATTGATTGCTTTGGTATGAATTTTTCTAGTTATAATCATTCTATTATACAATTATTCTTACCGTATGCTCAATTATAAACATTAATTGGTATCTCTTATTTCCCCTATTCTGGATCATATTTTTTGATACATTCATTTGATTACATTTACCCAGAGTATAATGAGTTGTATTAGTAGGGTCTGTTTAGGAAGGGTATTATGTGAGAATGAATTTCCTCCTGATTTTGATGATCATGCATGAAATAAGATAATTTTAGATATAGACTCCCAAAACACAGAACCTTTATGACTCAGAGGGAAGTAATTATTTTAAATTCGATTAATAATAATATAAAATGGTAAATTATTTTTGTTTATTAGGATTTATAACCTCAATTTATATCAATGTTCATATTTGTAATTTTTTAGATCAGGAATACCAAGCATTAATGAAAACCCTAAGGATATATCAATATGTTGGAAAAAACATAATTTTTTAATGTAGTTATTTTTTTGTTTCAAATAAATTAAATTACACTATAGAAACATTAAAGTTGATATAGATCCTTTTATAGATTCACGTTGGGGTAAAAAGAATAAAAATGCAGGTTCGTCAATTATACCTTGTTCACTGGGTTGAAGAAAAATATTTCCTACTACATGCTTAGTTTGACCCTATACGGGGTATTATTTGGTTAATTTACATTCAATTTATAAGTCGTATTTAATAATTAAAGGAAATAATCTATTATAATACTTGATGTGTCATAGTGATTTGTGATGAAGATTAATATTCATACATTACAATAAGGAATCAATTTATAATAAATCATAAGAATAATTTTTAAAATTATATGATTTATTACATTAATTATTATTTATTAATAATTACAATAATATTATTATATTTTTAGAAATTGTTGGAAGAATGAGAATTGTGTGAAAAACTAATATGACAACCAATGAAATTGATGTCCTTATGAAAAAATAAAATGAAAGGGAAGGCGTATGTGAACACTAGTTATTATTATTAATAATATAACATTAATTATACTTTATAATACAATCATAAAAGATTTTTTGAATTTAAAAAATAATATAAAAGTATAATTTTTTATAGATTATTTTTATAAAGACTATGGAGGGACGAAGATTCATCTTTCAAACTCCTCATGAATGTGGGAAGAAACATACAAGGTAACGAATCAGTGGAAGATAATGTCAAATTTTTTGTAGAAAAGAAGGATATATAAGAACTAATTATCGTGTAAGAATTAATATTTAAATTGGGTGAAATAAAGATAAACCTAATATTTCACCAATAGTTCTATATTTTTATGGGGAAAACATAATAATTATTCGAATCAATTACCTAATACAAGGGTTAAATCCAACATCAATTAAGGTCTTTTGATATATCAATTGATTATTTGTATCATGAAGGAAATGAAACTCTATTATTCTATTTCATCATTGGTTATGTCATGTTAATTATTTTATGATTATTCCTTATAAAAATATTATTATTTTTCCTTTATTGAAATTTATGTGATTTTATGGATTCATTATCTCTTTTAATATAGATCCTATATAAATTGATGGAATATGGAAATCGTATTTGATATTCCAAATTAAACTGTGATAAAATATAGTTTTTAGGATTAAAATGAAATTAAAACATAAATTAAATCTATTATATGGCACTTTCTACTAATCCAAGTGGTGTCTTTATCTCAAATGGTTGGATAGAAACAAAACATTAGAGAAACTCCATTTAATGAAAATTAAGATGATGAACTTCTAGAATACATGCATACAGTCCCCCAAAATCATGATGTCGAGTTTTCAATAGAACACACAGTTGGTGAAATATGAATTTTAATGAACTCATATTTAATACCACTTATTGACTTTCAGATAATTAAGAAGAATCTTTAATAGAATATAGATATCAGATTTATAATCCCTAGACTGACACTACAAGGTAACCCTATAATTTTTTGTGTGGATTAAATATTAGTAAATATATATTTTCATTTATTTTTATGAATAAAATAATATTATTGTGAATCAACATAATCTAACTAGATTATTTTCCAATATGAACCAAGAGAAATGAAGGGAATGCCGATCATTTGAGGATTCTATCAAAATCTGTGAGTAATATGTAAATTTTTCCCAAATATAAAATGTATGAATCATTTCTAAAAAATATTTAATTCTTAGAATATATAACATCAATATAGTAAATATCGATGGATCCAAAAAGATATTATTGTTATGGAGAAGTGTCCTTGACTAACCACAATGATTTAGATTCAATGATTCTAAGGTTTTCTCTATTTTATCAAATATTTTAGAGAAATATCTGATTTAAATCAAATAAAATAACAATATTTACTTTAACAAGAGACAAGTTTAATTAGATATAAAAATGAGTGGAATATTTTATAGAAGTGAAAATTACATTACTAAATTGACTTATCATCAGACTAACCTACTGTGGATAAGGGTTTATTTTATATAAATATGTATTCGATAATAAAATATGAATATTTATCACAAATGTTTATAGATTATGCTGCAAGTGAATTAATAAATCATGAGAGAAATTACCAAACATAGTATATGGAGTCATAAAAAATAATTTTTTGATTGGTAATAAAGATGAATTATAATTATAGAGAATGGACTGATATATTTACTTATATAAAAGATTGAATTATATATTCAAAAAAATTAATTTGACTATAATCTCTAATAAGTGATTTTATTTGATTGATTATTATGAATTCTTAATACATTACCTCATTAGGAAGGAAAAAATAGGTGGATTATTCTCTTATTTTGAATTACCATAGTCAATTTTCCATGGTGGATATTGGTTCAATTCCAATACATCATGATGTCCGTAAGATGGATCTTGAAATCATACGTAATCAGAAAATTTAATATCCTTATTGGATGAATTTTCAATATTCCATCCATATGCTTATTACTGTGGTACATAATGAATATTTGGACCTTCATAATAATTGAATAAATGTTCATTGTTTCGATAATGTATGTCGTATAATGATATGTTTCATGAACAATGTTTTATCTTGTCAACTCTAGACATGAAGAATGAGTTCTTGGATAGAATTAATAGTTCATTAGTCTCAATAAATACTAAAATTAGGATGATATATTGAGATATAAAAGATTATTTTTGTTGGGATAATATGAAAATAGTTATTGTGGAGTTAGAATCTCATTACTGGGTATGTTAAAATGTTTGAGCTAAGCTTAATTTTTTAAGGGGCCATTATAACAACAAACCAAACATGTTTTGAAATATGAATGAATCACTGTGTAGTTTACTACCACACTCACCAAAATATATAAAGTAAATAAATATATTTTTTTATGTGAATTTATTAATGGTAGAACATAATTTAATTGAAATTAGAGAATAATTATCTATTTTTCAAATTTATATGATATACATAAAGGATTTGGAAAAGTTTAATTGAGTAACACATTATATTATATCTTATAATAATTTAATGAAATCATTGAAATTTTTTGTTAATTAAATACAATGAATTGAATATAAAGATAAAAAAATAACAAAATACCATCCTCATACAGATGGTCTATCTAAAAGTTATATTCAAACCCTATGAAGATATTTTTAGTTATTTTTATATAGATTTCAATGGATTTTGGTATTAACACCTTGATCTTGTTGAGTTTACATAACATAGAAGCTTTTACTAAATCATTCAGTTGGATACTTATAATTCCCTATATACTGGAAATTAAATAACACCAAGGGGATGTGATGGTATTAGAAAAAGAATGTTATTATTGCCTAATTTATCTATCTAATGGAAGATATTTTTAACTGTAATTAATAATATGTAATAATGCATCCTAGTTAAAAAATTGATGTTTACCATTATTATAGGGGATTAATGTTCTAACATGGGGATAAGGCATTCCTATGAATACATTCATAGAATATGCATGTGAGATATATAATTTAAGGAAATATCACAATTTGATATATATATCCTTATCTGATTTTTGATCATATAAGGATGATGGATTATAACCTTGATCATCAACTGATCATCTATTATGCTCTTAATATATTCTATGTTTTAATTTTTAGGAATTAAGTACATTATCCTTCACATATATTGAACTCAATGGTCATAAAAGTGGATAATGATCTCATTTATGAAGAACAACTAGTAGATTTTTTTTCAACTAGACAATGTTTTGCAGAAAAGACCCCTTAACGTACTAATGTGTTGTGGTGAAATAATAAATATGTGGAAGATATACGTGATCCCAGTGGTGTGATTAGGTATAAATACACATAAATAATTTATATTATTGTAAAATTATATCAAGGGAAAAAACATTAAATGGGAAATATAATTTACCACCCTGTGATTATATGATATTTTTCTATTAAAGTAAATTTTAGCTTTTTGTTAGATTTCATTCCATGGAACACTTATATTAACTAAAATTTAATATAATATTTAATTACTATTATTAAATTTACTTTTTATAACCTAGTCATTGGATTAGTGATTAGGAATAGGGAAAAATAAATTATTAAAAATGTTTCAAAAAAATTTCCATAATTATAGGGTATTGGTTAATTATAGGGAAATATGTTCTCATTTTTTAATGCTAGAAATAATTTCATTTTTTTGTGGTAAGATAAATTTTTAAATGTATAGTAATAATATATATATTATTTACATTGATAACTAATTTAATATTATTATGTTGAAATATATTTTTATAATATTGAAACAGATGAATAATAGTTCACACATTTATTATCGATTGATTATAAGTGAGTATAAAATAAAATGATCAAATAAAGTTCACCTACTAAAAAATAGTTTTTATTCGAACTGTGAATTTTTTTCGTAGTAAATTATGTTACAAAATATTTATGATTATTTATATGTATTTATAATATCATTTATTCAATAAAATCAATAAATATTAATCATATTGATGGTATTAGACAAAGAATGATTGTAAAATCATTTTATATTTTAAAAAAAAATTATTAAAAACTATTTCCTCATGTTTAATTGACTTCACTAGAATTAATATATTTCATTTAAAGGAATTGAAGTGTATATAATGGTTTCCATATTAGATTTCGTCAATGTATTATTTGATGTATTTTTCATATTAATTATTATTTAAAAATAATAGAAAAAAGGTTTAAAAAATTATATATTAATGGTTAAATGGTTTATCTATTTTGTAAACTAAAGAGATAAAGGAAATATTAATATAGACAATTTTCTGCATCACATTATTTGAATAGGATTTCACATTATCTCATATCATCTTTTGAATTGTTCAAATTTAGATGCACATAATAATTAGTGAGACCTTATATTTTTTAAATTCAATAAATTTTTATTAGTACTCCACGCTTCACTTATAAAATTGAACCTCATATGGTATATTCTTCAATCCATATTAATCCATTTATCTCATCTTAGCACTACCCATATATCTTATCAGCATTCCAAGACACATTATTATTATTTTTTGAATTCAAACTAAAGGTTATTCAATAATAGGTACATTTAAGGATTATGAATGAAGAGACAGTATGAGTGTGTATGGATAAAGACGAGATATGAGATTATTGATTATATTGTAATCTATTATTGAATCTAGATTGAGTTTACCTGAATCTACTTTAGGGGAATTATCTGATATTTTTCACTTATAAAGAAATATATTATTATATATTGGTTATTTATATGGAACTCATGTTTTCATGTCGTTATCCACTCTTTGGTACTTAAAATGGCTGAGAAAACGTTTTCAAGGAAATCAAACCATATTTATCAACTAGAATCATTGAAAATTATCTTTAATACCAATGTTTATTAAAATGATTTAAAATAATGTTGTTTTATATCAACCTGTGATTATTTAAATTCATAATAAACCACATTATACATTATTTTCGTAGTTTTAAAAATGAATTTTTATAATTATTTCCAAACAAGTTCTTTATTTCTTTTTAAAGATGTGTAACAGGAATCCTTCTTTTAGTGATAAAAAAATGAATATTATTTCTCACCTTTATATGTTTTTTATAATTTGATGATTCAATTACTTGTTAAATAGTAAATTTAAAATGAAATATTCTACTTAATAATTCTTAATTTTCATAATGATAGAGAAATAAAATTATATTTTCTATGCTTTCATAAAATTGTTCAAATTATCTATTAAAGATATTTTTCAAATATTTTATATCCATCAATGAAACTAATGATTCACTAAGGATGAGATATTAAGATTTCATAAAATTATTTTCTATTTTTTATAGATGACTATATGATGGTGAAATTATTATGAAATTCATTTCATTTCTATGGGTGATGTTATGATTACATAATAGATATTTTTTACAATTTAGGGGAGAATATGTGTGGTTTTCATTAATTTATGTGATGATCCATTATATATGTCCAATTAATTAGGTATTTTTTGATATATCAAGATATAATATGACCTAGAATGTAGACGTGAACAATGTTCAATAAGGGATTATTTCAACTGTTGTTTTGGAATGAACCATAACTACCTAAATGATTGAATTGGTAGTTAAACTAGTCTGATATGGGACTAAATGAACTATAATTATCAATAACATGATCCTTGACTAAGGAAATTATTTTTAATGATTCTAGCTATTATTATAAGTTATATCCTATGTTTATGAAATGTTCTCATAGATGTTGATTCATTGTAGATTAGTACAGATTATTTTGAATTTTTTATTTATATTTGAAATAGACATAGACTATGACTCATTCATAATGACTATGACCTGTTGGGTATGAATATTGTATTTTAGGATTATTTAATCATACATGTTTTCTTATATATTTGAGATGTTTGATAATGTTTTTATTTCTCATATATTTCGCCTTACTGAATATTTGATGGAATACATTCTTATGTTTTGTTATTTAATATTATGTGACGAAAATTATTATTATGATATGTTTAAGAAGGTTACTATGTTAGAAAACTATTTTTAGAGACATTGTTGATCTATCCTTAAATAATTTTATTATTTCCTTAGTCTATAAAGACAAAAACATTTTATTTTTGTGGAAATTAACATTGTGAAATATATTTAAATTTAATCTAATGTACTATAATACTTGTGTATGTTATTTTTATAATGCTTCATAAATCCATCATCTGGTTGATGTTATTAATGAGGTAAAATTATGTCATGAATTGTAATGTTCATTGAGAAATTATTCACCTAGATACATGTCTATACACTATGACATTATAATATGGTTGAATGCCTATATACTGATTTTGTTATTATGATAAATCTATCACAATATGGATTTTTATATTGGTACATCATTTATCATGGGATTACTCTTAAGTGACTCATTATTCACCATGTATGTATGATGTAGTGGTACAACATTCACCATGAAATACAAAATTCACTCTGTCGAATGTTAGATTAGTTGTGAACTTCCAAATTGATTATATGTTATAATGATATGACATTCAACCTATGGATATGTGACTTTTATATATAAATTCATTAGAAGAAAATTTGATGATAATAAGTCATTCCCATAGAGGAGATGTTGTATTAATATATCATTCACCAAAATCATACCAAATAGTGAGGGAACATTTCCAAAAAGATATATGTTATGGTGCATCAAACAAATATGGTGGTATGGGTTTGATGATAACTAACCAACCTAAATAATGATATATGGAGTTATGGATCATTTACTATAGATGTTTTTAACAATGTGTTTTTATTATTTAATTGTTGAACCAGATAAAATGTATATGATTCATCTATGGGGTTAATTTCATGAGTACCAAATTAATTGAAATGTATATTCATGTGAGGTTATATATTTTTATTCAATTATTATATAGATTCACATATAAATTTATTTTAATTATAGATACCATTTTTTTTTTCACTTCAATGATTTATAATCACATCATGAATGATAAATGTAGTGCATGTGAAGACGTTATTTTTTGAATAATGGTTTTGTAGAGGGAATGAGTTAGGATTGATCATCACGATTAAAGGGAAATGTGTGAGGATATTTCATGTAATGTGGTTGGGTATCAAGGTATTTTATTATCTATTTTTGTGTATAGTATATAATCAACCATTTTTAAATGTTCCATTAGTTATATGATTATATGACATACATGTATATATGATTAAATCTATTTTTTAATTAATATAATTAAATTCCATTTCAATTTTTTAATATTTTATATGATGACATATTGGATGCAAAATTGTTTTCTTGATAGTATTGTTTATGAGTATACTATAGGGTACAGTCTTTGTATTTGATCCAAAGAACAAATTATCATAGTTCCATGCCTCTTGAATATTAGAAATATTTCATGATGTCATGAAGTTCTATCTATTATATAGAAGTTATAACCTATCTATCTAGGTACACTACAATTATTAGTGTGTGAATGTGTACATGAATCTATGTATACAATGACTATATATTTTTCTAATATTTATACAACAATGAATATTCCTTTGTGTGAAATTTTTTTATAATATGTTTTATTTCTGTAATAATTAAAAACATCCATCTACAGGTACTCAAATATTGGAATATATTAAGCTTCATGGATTAATTTAAACATTATTATTAAATTTTATGCGTGAATGTGTGGATTTATACCAATATGAAAAAATCATTACATTCCAAGATTGCAGTGAACTACAACATAACTCTAATAGATTCAGTAATGGATGTAAACATCTTAGTGTCTTTATTAATAAAATTACATTATGGATAAAAATATATTTATTTTCTCATAAAATTATGAATCTAATTTGACATGATCTAATAATGAAAACAAATTTTTCTAAAAAATCATTCATATCAATAAGTTTTTTTAAGATAATTTTCTTCTTTGGATAATTAATATTGTAATAAACTAACAATAATACGGATACCATTAGAAATGATTTAATTGTTATTTTTTAATGTTATGATAGATTGATATATATTATAATTGACCTAAATATGCATTGATTTAAAATCCTATCTTCACATTTTTAATAGGATCAGATCATGATGGTTTAAAACAAATAGACATGAATAATAAATGATAATTATAAATATAGATTTGATCTAGTGTATAATGTTAATAATATTATAAAAATAATTATAGTGAAATGGGTATAAGTGTAATAACATTTAATCAATTAAGTGTATGTTCATAAAAATTGATATTTTAAATATAAATATTAGATTATAATTGAGTTATATTCTCTAATACGTATAATAAAAATTATTAAACATAGAAATAAATTCCTGACACGTATGTGATGGTAAAATAATGATAATTATAACTCATAAAAAGATAAATATTATGAATCTAAAAAGAAATATTGATTTTGTTTAGACCATAATGGCTACAAATCATGTGAATAAAACATATATTAATACACTTGAAATTAGTTATTGTATGTTTAGATATACGAGATAAAAAAAATTATTCATTTTCTATATACTTTAAAACTCAAGGAATATGAATAAAAGATAGAAAATTTTATAAATTATAATAAAAATAATGGCTGAAAATTTTTAGTGTCAATATCCAAAACCCCTCCCCAAAAACATAACCCTCGTTAGACATAAATGGATGAAAGAGGATAATAATGCCTGAATATCATGTCTAGTATGACACAGGTCAGTGATATGAATCGAGGTTATATCATAAAATAAATCAATGTCATTTCCCTGCATGAGAACATGAAATATTAGATATTATATATAGTCACTAAAAAATATTTCTTATAAAAATAAAAGGTCCCACTACATGCATATAATTACATAAAAACTAAACCTTAAAAATATTGTAAAAGTAACTAAACCAGATACTTGGAAGTGAAATTGAATCCCTAAAGAATCATAATAAACTATAGGATCTAGAAATATTCAGCTTGATCATCAAACAACTCTTTCAATCATGAAAACATTTTATATATTATTTTGTTGAGTGTAACTGGTATACATACTAGAATCCTCTATGGATCCCCCTGTGTAGATGATAACAAATTTATACTAGATCACATTGAATAAACATGTGTAACTTACTCATAACTGTAATAGTAATTCTATTTTCTCATCATCATGATGCATCTTTATCCATGTATCACATTTATGTAGTAATATAACAACCTACAAAACAAAAATAAAAGGTACCTTTACCCAACTTTCCCATTGGTTTTCTGATCTTCCCCAATGTCACTTTACCCGAAACATCTATCTCTAAAAATTTAATCATGCTCATAAAAACCTATGAAACGATAACATGTCTTGTATCTTATACATAAAATCATTAAATTATCAAAATCAACATCTCCTGATAGCGACTATAATATTTCAATATTCCACTACAACCCATACATCATGTATTATACCTCAAGACATCACATTCCATTAAAAATATACATATAGTAATACTTAGGAAACAATATATGGTGATATGTGTTTGTGAAATAACAAAAAACCACTGAATTCTTTTATAAAATATGATAGTAAAGAAAACATTCTTTTATCCAACACCGAAAACTACTATGAGAGGAATTCAAGGTATGATATGGAAGCAATCTACATATTCTAAAATTATATGGATGTTGTTGAAAACAACCCTTGGAGTCCACTTATTTTATTCATCCTATTGATATGGGTGGTGTAACTTATGAAATCATATAGTGTACATAGTATTTATAGGTTATAAAGAACCAATAGGGAACTACCCTGAAATAATCCAAAATAGAGTTTTAACGTCTCAGACACCATGATTCCACTACTATGAAGTATATATTATATAAAATAATAATAATTTCAACATACTTTTAAATTATTTCTTCTTTTTATAACTCATAATTACATTTATTACTAACTCAATTCCATTCTCTATAGGAATTATACACCATCTTCCATGTTTCCACAATATTTTTAATAAATTTTTATTTGATGTATCCTCCAAACCCTTGTGTTAAAACATTAATTATTATTCAATAACTCTAGGAATACTAGTACTAATAATTGGTTAACAAAAAATATTCATAAACCAAGATTAAACAACTACATCAAGAAGTGGGTAACTGAATTAAAAAAAATAAGAAAACTAACCACCTAACATTAATGTAGACTCATTAAAAAACCTGAATTTATCTTATGATAAATCATTAGAAAATGTTAAATATTGACATCATTATGTTTCACCTATCTAGGTGACATCCCCAATAACACTCTAAAAATCACCAAAAATCACTCCATCACTAGAACCAAGTCCTACAAAAATCTAACCCACATGCACATTTATCACCACATAATCAAATATCCCAGGATGACATCACATCAAAATGTATGTATAATCATTTAGATAATTCTCATAATGTGGAAGGAAAATTAATGAAAATAAACATTGCATCCAGGCTATAGAACATGTGTATTGAGACATCATAAGAATACATTTTACCTTGGTCCCATATAATTATCTTTAGAAAACTAATAACTTGTAAACATATTGAAATAACTATTTCATTTATCATGGGTTAAAACATTATAAAACATAATCCACTATTTAAGAAAAAACTATAAGAAAACATAAACATGTTTAGAAAATCACCTTGATTTCCATGAAATCATATAGAAAAAACTACAAAAGTAAACATGAATTTCCATTATTTTAAAAAACAATAATCACTAGATTTATATTATTTAGATAGTTTCCAAACAAAAAACATTCAAATCTATAAAATTAGAATATATAAAAACAGTCTAGAAAATGAAGTGTAAAATAGTGGACATTTTATAATCAATGCAATTACTACTGTGAAAAGACCAATAAATTGTTTAATATTGTTTTAATAATTATTAATATTAATTTCAATATATACCAAATTGATAAATAATAATAACTTTGGAATATCACATAAAAATATTAACAAGAAATGAATCTCCCACATTTATTAAATAATTATTATTATACTGGAAAGAACTATTGATCATGGGTCAAACAACACTAAAAATAATAGAAGATTCTCTAAAACCAATCACAAGAAATAAATAATCAACCATTTTGATATTTAAACCAACAATTTGGTGTTTCTAATATCAAAC
The DNA here is from genome assembly GCA_963277665.1 of Viscum album. Lineage (NCBI taxonomy): Eukaryota > Viridiplantae > Streptophyta > Magnoliopsida > Santalales > Viscaceae > Viscum > Viscum album. Next base: position 855,875,777 of record OY728157.1, on the reverse strand, counting down.
ATGCAGAAATAAAGAATAATAGATGGATATGTTAGAGTAAAAGGTAACATGAACTAGGTTTGTTCCATCATCTATGATTTAATTGATATAATCCTCAAGGGAATTATCAAATGGTTCCATGTGGGTAGGAAAACCACATAACAAGTGAAATTTTATATCAATGGAACCTAAAAGTGATAAAATAAAGCATCTAAAACCTTACTTTGTCTAGAGAATCATAAAACTGAAAGAAATTTCTAGAAGTGAAATCTGCATCGATAAATAGTTTATTTATTATTAATAGTATTTAAAGTATTCTCATTCTCAAATTTAGAATTCAAATAATAGAAAAAAGAGATGTTTTAATGATATTAATATGTTTATGAGTCTCTAGGTTTATAGGCAATGATGTGAAAAATAATATCAAAGGCATGAAAAAGGATTATAAATTCTTAAATAATAAATCACGATATTTAATAACTAATATTAATTTAAAATAACTCCCTTTAACAATCTCATGAAGGAAAAATAACCATGATCACCCTTTAATAATATGGTTTTTGTAAAACATCTTCATTATTGTATAATGTGGTCTGGAGACATGTTTTTGAAGAATAATATTCTGATATTTTATTAATAGAAAACCGAGAGAGATATTGGGAAAATAATCATAGATGAAAAATTCTAGGCAAGAATAAACGAAGTTTAAAATACAAGATGAATCCAAGAGACTTTTAATATCATCATTTTAGTTAGTAAAGAGATATTATGAAGTTTTTCCTCAATTTAAAAAAGATTAAATAGTTATTTTAAATTAATAATAAAATAAAATTGATATATATGATCATGTCACCGCTATTATAATGGTGATCTAGTTATTATTTAAAACTCCAATAATATTGATCAGGATGATTCTTGGTGGATTGTTGAATTAGTTGCTTGTTTTCACATTTAATCAAAGAAGAATTTAATTAAATCATGTATCCTAGTTAATTTTAGTATTTTACATATTTATAATTTTGTTCAAGGTGATATTTTTGGTACAATTATTATTTTATTAGATACCATATTAGGGAGTATGCTGATTTTTGGAATTTTTGGCATATCCCTAAGGTTCATCTAAATCTTATTTCTATAAGTGTTCTTGATGAATATGGTTTTATCAATACTTATGGTCATAGAAAATAAAAATTTTATCATGTCATTTGATTTTGGATAGAGTGAATAAGCAGTAAAATTTGTAATACACTATAGATTTCTTTCTTATGACACATCATGTATTATTCAGGGTAGGTTTTTGTTCCATATTGTGGATTAAGAGGCTAAATCATATCATTGATATGGAATTAGGTTTTTTTTCAAGATAAATATTTTTAAATATTTTATGATAGTAAAATTGGACATGTGTGATCACATTATAGTTGTAAAATAGATAAGGGTGATTATAGACAGTCTTCCTTTACCTAGGAAGTCAAAAGTACCTGAATTAGAACATTCTGATGTTTTTGGTCCATTTAAATATGATTCCTTTAGTGGTGTTCTTTATTTTGTGACATTTATTGTTGAATACCTATGTAAAAAATGGTATTAAATTTTGAATTCCAAAATATAGGTGTTCATTTTTTAATAATTTTCATGTTTCAGCTGAGAGGGAATAAGGTAAGTAGATGAAATGTATTTTCACTAACAATGAAGTTTGGTATTGTGGTATATTTGATAATTATTTAATGAAAAAAGGAATTATAGATTAGAAAGTGGATCATAAAACACCTTAGTTAAATGGTATAGCTATGTGGATAAACATAATTTTTTTGGAAAGTGCCCTTTATTTTCTTTTAGAAGAATAGTTTCTGGGATATTTTTTTGGGTGAGTATTTTTTATTACTTCTTATAATATCAATTTATGACCTACTATATTTTTGAATATATACACCACTTATAATATTTTTAATGGAATAGAGATCATGTATGGTCATTTACATGTTTTGGGTTGCATGGATTTGGTTCATGTTCCTAGAGATGTGTGGTCAAAACTAGATGGAAGGTCACTAAAGTTTATTTTTATGGTCCAAGGACAAGATGAGTTTGGTTAAATGATCATAGATCGTTCTTTAAATAATCATTTAAAATTCAATGATGTAGTGTTTAAGGAGGATAAAACTATTTTATATATTTTTATGGGGGACAATTAACATCACCATCATTTGATATATTTTTCAGTCATCAGTTAGTTTATGTTTCAAATTAACCTCATATTTTTGATTCCAATAACTGTATTGATATAAATAATGATCTTTAGGGTGAAAATTTGGAATTTGATGTTTCTGTTGGACATTTTATTTCTTATGATACAGTCTTAAGGGTAATTAATGTACCCTCTATCTTAACTCATTTCTCATCTCAGTATCCTACCATGCCTACTCCATATTCACCTTATGAGAATGTGCTCCTTGTTGAAGGTGGAGAACCAAAAAAGTTTGATGATGTTATGGAATGTTGTCCAAAGGACTGATGGGTAATATCAATGGATGAAAATATTATATCATTTTATGAAAAATACACTTTTTATATGGTGAATTTACCTAAAGTTAAGTGGGAATTAAAAAATCCGTTGATTAATAAGATTTAAAATGAAGAATAATATTTTTTTCAATGATACATAGAAAGTTCAGTTGACAAAGTCTTCCATCAGAAAAAATTTATTTTTTTATAAGATGTTATGACTTATTTTCAAGATGACTTCAATTTGGGTTATTGTTGGTTTGGATACTAGTTTTGACATATAGATTGAGAAAATGGATGTGATATACTATTTCCACCCTGGATATTTATATTGGGAGATTTATATATACATTTCATATGGTTTTGTTAAAATATTTATTGTGAATCATGTATGTAGGTTAAATTAAATTTTTTGTGGTTTGAATCATGATCTAAGGTACTCTTCTAATAAATTCAAATATTAAATTTTACATCATGGTTATTGGAATACATATTCTGAATTTTTTTCAATTTTCCAATAAATGTTATGTTCATGATGTTATTATTCCTTTTTTTTATTCTCATTATTGGACATGATGCTTCCAGAATTGGCAGATTGAAGAATAGTCATTTTCAATATTTTACGATGAAAGAATTTGGGAATTAAAAAATGAATCATGGAATGTTGACCTCCCATGACCTAATGGCCATGAAATTATTTTTATCTAAGGAGATATATATTGGTATGGTTCCTCAGGTAATTTCTATGTGTAGAACAAAGGAGGTCATTACTAATATTAATTTACATATTAAGCTAACAACCAATCAGTCACCTTCCACTATTAAAAAGAGATAGTAGATGAAGCACATAAATTATTAATATTTCAATGGATGTTTTTTTGTATGTTATGGTATGTATTAGAAATGATATAACTCATGCATTTGGTGTGGATAGACCTTTTCTATCTAATAATAGTATAGATCATTGGAGGTAAGTGATGTATATATTTCATTATCATCATGGTACTTGTGAACTGAGACTGTGTTTTGAAAATAGTAAACATATTCTTTGGGGAATTATAGATTCATATATGGTAGTATATTTTGAATACATAAAGCCTACATTAGTCTATTTGATCACATTTTACAGGGGATTTGTATCATTGAATTCTATATTTCATCAATTTATTTCTTTATCAACCATATATTCTATGTTTATTGAAACTATAGAAGAATGTAATGAACTGTGGTGGATGAAAAAATTTACTTGAGAGATCAATTTTTATCATGAAATGTATGTTTTTAAAGCTATTGTTCTATTATTTGGGAAAAAACAAAATTGTCATGAAATGTTAAATAATATTGATATTTCTCTTCATTGGATTTGAAATTTTATTTAATTGATATAGTTGGAGCCTAACAATATCCATAGTAATGAAAATATTTCATATATGTTGAAAATGTGTTTACCTATAATAAAATTGTATATTTTATATCTAATTGAAGTGTTGGTAGTGATCCCCAGTTTATTTTGTGTGGGATTTTGTTAGAATCCTCCCCATCCCCCAATACATTACCACATTCTTCTTTCCAAAAAAATAAAATAAATCTTAAAAAAGATATAATGTTTTATAAGTTTAATATACATTGGTAAATAATTTTTTTTATAGATACTGAAATATTGAGTTAACAGTGTGATTATCTCTGAATTACAATACATTTAGAGCTTTGGGCCTTAGTTTTTAGATCTAAAAAAGAAAAAAATATATCTAGATATGATATTTTATCATCATCACTCTTCTATGAATCGATCATGGAATTTTTTATTTTCCCCATTTATCCAGACATCTATCATAATCCTTTCAATGTCAAATATATTTAGGTTTCATATTCATGTTTTGTTCTTCATTTTAGAATTATTTAATATTTCATATTCCTTCTTCCATTGAAACAATATTTTATATAAGTATTGTTTTTTAGATCATACTCATCATTGAGATTATTTTCTTTGTACTATTTTTTTTAGTTTATCCCACATTCTATTCATGTTCCCATGGGTTTTCCCTTTTTTGTATTCCATTTGAAAATATCCAATGAAAACAGTTAATTCTCTATACATAGATATTTTGTCTCTATAAATTTGATTTAATTTTTTTAGGATTGTTCTAAGAGAGATGAAATTAATTTATTCTATACATTAATATTTATCATCATTACACATTCACCTATTATCATCTTTCCCAATAAATCCTTCACATAGAAAAAATCAAACATGAATCAACTAGCCAATTATTATCAGGATCTATATTGATAATTCTAATATGGAGCTACATACCCAATTCTATAGAAGAAATTCATGTTAAAACCAATTTTGGAATGTGAATTCCACAGTTTTGTTTCTCCCTACAACCAATGGTAAGATCCTAATATTGTAAATCCATAACAATTTTATGATTCCAGGTATCAATTGTATTCTAGAGAGCGATGATCATGAAATGAGAACCCTAAACATTAATCACAATGGATTTTGATAAATCCTTAAACAAATATTTTTAACTGAGGAAATTTGAGGATTATATTTCTATCTGATAAGGAAATGAAGCTTCAATGTGAATATATAAGATTACTAGAATGGGAGAGGATATAAATTGTTTAGTGAATATTTTTTGAAATATTGATCTTTTATAGGGACATAGATTTCATGAAAATGAATCCCGATGTTATGATGAATCAGGATCCTGATCTTCTAGATCTCATATTTGAAGGGCATGAGGACAAGATTGTTTTTACTTTTCTTATCCATTGAGTGATTTGATGCCAATGATTGAATAGGTAAATAAGGAAGATATACCAAGATCAACCAAACTACGAATTTTTAAATCTATATGGTTGAATTACATCAGACTTGATTTTTAGTTCACTATTGTTCCAAAATAAAAAATTTGATTAAGACAACAATGAGACTCCATCGAAGAAACGGTTGATCTGGGTCAATTACATAGGGATATTTTAATAGATGATTGATAATTATTATCATTAAAATATGTAGAAGAAAATTACACATATCTTTCTTTTACTGATCCCTCACCTCATTGAGAATATTTGGATCTACTTTATCCCAGGTTTATAGAAAATGGTGGGAGAGCCTCAATGTTTCCATATATTTTGGCTGCTCGATAATAGTTGAGATAACACCACTATTTTTTATATATTTTTTTATAAATTACAATTTTAGGAGTTATATGAATAGTTATGTGTTTTATAAATGTAGGTGTTATCATAATCAAATTTATTTTTAACCAAGGAGTTCAAAAAAAGAGCTTTCCCAAAAATAAAATAATGGAAATTTTTTAGGCATCCAAATATATAGAAGTTTTCTAGTTGATGTAAATTTGGATGTACTATGGGTTCTATATGTTATGGTTCTAATATTCCATGGAAATTTTGACAATTCCTGGTCTTGATAAATTTTGGGATCCAGATCAGACATGGTCTTCAAAAATCATGTAATAAAATTAATATCTATATCATAAGGGTGGTTGATGAAAGATTCACACAAGTCTAAAAATATGGTGGAATGAAATAAAATAAATAATAATAATTAAAAAATTTATTTTTTAGTGGATAAATTAATGAAATTTTTTTGTTTTTATAATATTTTTGAGTGACAGGGTTTAATAATGTGAAGGAAACTATGACTCGATGATAATGAATTAAATACCTTATAAGATTTTAAGGAAAAAATACTACTTTAGAAGTATGTGAGATAGATGGAAAATATAATAAGTCCACTATAAATTTTTTAACTAGGGTAAAAGTAAAATATTTTAAGAGTTTAGAGAAGAGTAGAAATAAAAAACCAGGTACCGAGATATAGATAATAATACTCTTTATATAGGAGTAACATGTTATTAAAATTGAGGTTGAAAGAGACTTTCATAGAGAATGTTACTCTACCCCATCTCTTCTTATTGTATAACTATTTTATTATTTAATTTAAGAATTTTATTCTTTTTATTTAGAAAAATTGTCTACATAGTAATAATTAATGGTTTCAGGTTGGGTTGAATTTAGGATTATTTTAGTATCCTTAATTTCAGTTATATAAATTTTTTAGTGTAATTATATAGAAAATTATATTTTTTTCATTCTTGATGATTTTTTTTGTATTCTATGTACCAATATAAGATTATAGTGAATATTTTCACTTAATAGTAACATCTAATGTAAAGATAATTAGAAATTGGTGATGTCTGTATTCTCAATCATTAAAAAAATGTTTTCATGATATTTTTTGAACAATTATCTTTCAGAGGGATCACTATACTATGGAGATAACCAAATTAATGATCAGAGTTTCAACAAAAAATATTCCAAAATAATTTAACAGGGTTTTTAATGAATTTTAAAGAGATAAAAACAATTTTAATCAATAAAAACGAATCAAATCCCCCAATTTAAATCAAATTTTTGTCCCTTTATCAAACACTCATTAATGTTGTTCCAAAACAATGATCAAAGAACCACTTCCACTATTTTCACATTTTTTTGTAAGACATTTCATATTTTTCATTCACTATGGATATAATATAGTTAATCAACTATTATATTGTAGTTTTTTAGGTTTCAAAAATATTTTAATTTTCATTTGCACATCAATGACTAAATGATAAAAAAATTGGAACTATTTATAGGAATGGTGTGTGTAATAATAAAAACAAGAAATATATTTCCTTTAAAATATATAATTTTCTTTATAAAAACTAATTGAATTTCACTTATATGTGATGGTTCTTAAAATATTTAATTTTTAAATCTTATACACACAATAGAATATCCTAAATAAAAATTTAAACATAAAATTACAAAAATAATGAAACATTATACATACATTAATATATATATATATATATGTAATTAAAATTTGAAAATAATAATTTGGGTATTCATATATCTGTAATGGAAGAGGAAAATTTTATTACACCACATCCAAGGAATGAAAATTGTAAGAGGACTATGAATAGAGTTTCCCATATTCCAAAAATTTCAATTAATGCATCTTGTATACTCAAACCCCTTAGGTCTGTAAATTATGATAAGAATCAGTATTATCTTTTTATGTTACCTTCCTTTATAGGTTAGTCTAATAATGATTCTTATGATTTCATTAAGAATTTTTTTAGTTCGATAAAAGAGTAAACATTACATGGGTGGAATTAGGAGGATTATAGTTTGATATTATTTAGAAAAATTAATGAGTGTAGATAAATGTTATTTTTAGAACATATATGAGAAATATTTATGAATTGGGATAGGCACTTTAGTTCATTTATTGGATAATTTTATCCAAAAAACACCACCACCAATTTGAGAGATAAAATTTCTAGTATCATTCACTACAAAGGTTAAAAATTCCATGATACTTGGGAAATATTTAGAAAACATCATAGAAAATGTCACAATCCCCAACATTACCCATGTAACTTGCTAGATTCATTCTATATTTTCAACAAACTTTACAAAAAAACTCTTCTATACTAATCTTGTTTTGGAGATTTCTCAAACATTAGTTGATAACTATAAACATGTATTTAAGAAACATTAACACAATTCTCATCAAAAAAGAAAAATAAAGATGGTTATTCACAGGGTTGATCCTAACTCAAATTATATAATAATTATTTAAAAATCACTTAGGGAAAACTATTTTCCTTATGTAATTCATGTTCATTCTCAAAATTACTTTCTCAACAATTAACTCTATGCTCATATTGATGATAATGTCTGATTTATTATATTTATATCATGAATAAACCCATTCAATGAACCTTTTTTAAATCAATAAAATTTTGTTTAAAAAAATCCAAAATTTTCATATAAATATAATGTGTGTTGATACTATATACAACCCTTATTTACCCACAATAATCTACATATGGATTTCATAACCCATTCATTATTGAATCCTTAAATTATTAAGTACAATATAACATAATTTTTTATCATTTTATTTGAATATTTCATCTGATAAATGTATTGTTAGATTCCCAAAATAATATAATTTATTCAGATTGGGAAAAAATAAATTATGAAAGTTGAAATAATGAGTTAAAATGGAAAAAATTGATAGGGACATAGGATAAACTTTTCAATGGATGTAAGATAGCTCAAAAGTGTTTAATTCTAATGAAAATGTGATGGCTATAAAAATATGGAAAGGTGTAAAAATAACATGAACATATCAATGAACTACTAATGGTGGAGGTGACTAATGAATAAGTATAATTTAATGTTGAAATTCTAGGAAACACCAAATATATAAATTATAGAACCCCCGGTTTGAGGTGTGTAGCCTTTTTTATGCTTCTTTATCTGTTTAAAGTTAATGGGACGAGTTGGGAAGAGGTTGGGTGAGTTTGGAATGGTTTTCAATATGTTTGGAGGCTTTTCTTAGGGAGCACGGTTTGAGAACGGTTAGAGGAAACCATGCGGGTTCTCCAGGAAATCGTGTAGGGGGAGATAGTCGGCTTCACATGTCCTGTGAACGGTTTGTCAAACCATGCAAAGCAACCATGCAGACCCTTGCTCTTGAGGTAATTGCGTGCGCACGGTTAGAAAATGGTTTTCCAAACCGTGCGGGCTAACCGTGCAACCTCTTGAATATAGGGTTTTTAAATCTGGGTTCACTCGAGGTTGCCTCATTCCTCTAAAAATTCTCTCACACTCGAGCCTCACTAGGTATTTCGAGTTATTAGGGGTTTAGGATGCTCTCCCACTCGTTTTGGAAGTGTTTTGAAGAGGATTAATTCTTGGTAGTTTGAAGGTGGTTTCTCATGGGTAAGTCTCTCTTCTCGTGTTCTTTGTGTTTTCCTCCAGATCTACATCTCCCTATCTCTTAGTTATCTATACCTACACCATTTTTTCATAGATATAGGGTTGTGATTTCTTTTTATGTTGATTTTAAGGCATGTTGATGTTAGGGAATGAGATCTAGAGAGGTTTCGGTGGTGCGTTCACCGGTTTTGAAGTTCGGTTTCTTATGGGTCAATTTCATGGGAACCCTAATGGTAGGTGGATTATCTCTCGACTCCACTTGAATAGAACTAGTTGATTCCTTTCAAATAATTTTTGTTTCTTAAAATTAATTTTGTTATTGATGTGTGAAATCGTATGGAAATCCCTTTTGTAATGGTTTGGGAATTTTTTGGAAAAATGGATTATGGTTAAATGTTCTTGATGTGATTTTAAAAAGTGATATTAAATTTGGTTGTTTGGTTGGTTGATTAATATTTACTGAGAAAATTGTTTTCAACAAAAAAGGGTAGTTTTATTGAAATGGGGTTTGGCATGGAAAATGGTTAAAGGGTGTTTTCAAAAAAAAATTATTTATGGAAGTGGATTGGAATGTAATGGAAATAGTTGATTGCATATTTTTGTGGCCTTGATGGGTTATATTCTCGGTTATGTTGGATTGTATGAATGTTGTCAAAGTTGGAAGGAAATACCCCTATAAAAAGGGGATGGATAGTGGACGGAGGGGCCACCATCAAGAGCAAGTGGGCGGGAAGTTCTACTTGAGTGGATTGGTAATGAATGGGTTGGGTGGGAAGTGCCACCATGATATGTTTTGTTCTTGGTTGGTGATGTTTTTTGATGGGACTTGTTAGTGAAATATGAAAAAGGAAATCATATTATGGCTTGGTTGATTTGGCTTCCTCATATGGCATGTTTTTCTTACATCATGATTTTTTGGCTTTACCTGGGTAAAATTGGTTTGGGTGAAATATCATGGTTAGTGTGTGTTGGATATTTGTAATTGATGCACTTGTGATTATTTTATATAAACTATTTTATAAAAATGTACTAATATTTTTATCCAAGTGGAATGTGTAGGGAAGTCATTTGGGTAAATCCTACTGAGTAGTTGTACTCACCCCCTTCTTTGGAACGTTGGTGTCTTTGTAGATGTTGTGTATCGTGATGTGGGAAAGGAAAGGCATCACCCTTCTTTAGTGGTGAATCGTGATGTCTTGGTAGATCTTGGAGCATGGAGCTTGGTGTGGATCCTTGTATGGTGTCTTGGATTATTTTGGTTCACTTGTTGAGCCTTATGAATAGTACTCTGATATGGTATTGGTTGTATTGGTTTTTGGTTGTATTGTGGAACAACATGGTTTTCCATTGGGAATACATGCTTTAATGATTTTATTGACATGCATCATATAGTTGTTGATTGTGGATGGTTTGGTTGGTTTTTCATATGGGAAATTCATTCCCCAATTTGCTCTCGAAGCCCTTGGAATTAATTTCCAGCCTTTGGCTTCTAGGGAATGTCGCTTAAGGACTTGTAACCCTCACAAAATCCCCAAGAAAATGAGGTAGGGGTGGGGTGTTACAAGTGGTATCAGCTTGTTCGATCCTTTGGAGTTGATTATCGGATTTGGAGTTGACATTGGTTGTGGTACATTCCTTGAGTCTGGATGGTTACAAGGTGTAGAAACGTAAAAACTTGGAATGTATAGCATAAAATGATGTAGTTATCCCTTTTATGATGAACTTCATGTTATTAGGGAGTTGAGTGAATATGTGTTTTGGAGACACTTATAGGCATCAGTTATCTCATTGTCATTTGTGTAGCCAATGATATGAGCTTGGCATGCATGGTGGAAATGACTTCCCTCTAGGATGAATATTTCATTGGGAATAATGGTTTATGGGAGGAATTGAGAAATGATTTTTCAAATGTGTGAAATTGTAATGTGAATACATTTTGTATTTTGAAAATGGTTTGATTTTCAAAAATGGTGAAACATGGAAAATGTGGAAAGGTGGAAATCCTTATTATGATATTGTTATGTAATGTGGTTATAAATGGGAATTATTGATGTCAACAGAATTGATACTCATGGTTTTTTGTTTTCTATTTATAGAAATTGAACTGGGTAGGCATCGTAGAGACCAACCGGAAGTGGCCGATGAGAATGTGGATGCACCTGAGCCTCTGGTGAACTAGCAGTTAGTACAAATTATAGTGAGAGATTTCCATGATATGGAATGTGGAAATAAAGTGGATTAACCAAGGCATGTGAATAATGCGATTCATTTTCAAAACAAAAATACACCCATATTTAGGGGTGATTCAGACCTGGAAAGGGCAGAGCCGTGGCTATGAAAAATAAACTAAATTGGCTAATTCATGGGGATGCTGGTAGAGATGAAATTAAATATAGCGATGTATAAGCTATAGGATCTTGATCTTCATTGGTGGGAGTTGGTAGTCCAAGAAGAGACGGACTAGGGTATGACCTGGCATGGGTTTGAAGATTTTTTTAACAATCTATTCTACCCACATACGTTCAGAATTCAGCACACAACTGATTTCTTCAGTCTGAAGTAATAGCACATGTCTGTGATGGAGTATGCAGCTATGTTTATGAGCTTAGTGAGGTTTGCACTCGAGGTGGTAGGTAGCATATTGTTGAAGGCAAGGATCGTCCAAGCGGGTTAAAGGAATGAGATCAATTCAAAAATTAAAGTCCTGTGTATTGGTGATTACATAGAGATGGTGAATCGAGCATTGATGGTTGAGTAGGATCTTTTTGGAGCTCTGAGTAGAGGAAGAATAGTGGTACCCATGGGTAATAATGATAACTATAACGCTGGGTTCAAGCGGAGGAGGGACACTTATTCCCAGGGTGGGAGTATGGTGCATAATCCGATAGCAAGATCGATAAATCTTACTCTGAAGCCCCATATCAAGACATGATGTTTTCAGTGTGGCTCTATGACACACATTAAGTGGGACTGTATGACACAACCTCTAGCATGTATTAATTGTAAGAAGATGGGTCATCTGCAGCGTTATTTTCGGAACTCTCCAAGGTTGGGTGTGCGTGACACTCCTCAGGGATCACAGACATCATATGTATCAACAACACAAGGACAATAGCATACCTGTCGTTAGTAGAACAAAGTCAGTAATGGTGATTCTCGGAACACCAAAACTCCTCATCAGGGAAATATATAGCAGTGTGTGGCAACCATGTTGTTGTTCGGTGCCGACCATTTTTTGGTGGAAGATCAGGCGAGACCATCCACGGTGCGAGGTACTATTCTTTTAAATTCTACCTTGATGTAAGTGTTGTTTCATAAATGTGCCTCACACTCTTTTATTGATGTAATTGTGGTGGAGTTGTTGGGATTAAGGGTAGAAATAATTCCTTTGGTTTTGAAACGTCAAACTCCTCTGGGTCAATGAGAGTGTCAAGCCTTCTTGTGTAGAGAATGTTGTACTATTGTGGGAAAGGTTGAACTAATGTGGAATTTCTCAGTGCTTGAGAATGGATAGGTATGATGTAATCCTAGGAATGGATTTTCTGGTGGAGTATAAGGCCCACATCAATAGTAATGAGTGGAAAATGGATTTTACGACACATGATGGCGTTATAAATGTATTTATAGGATAGAGGCAGGAAAGGCAGCGTGCAACGGGTTTTTTGGCACCGGTAGTTGGAATGTTATCATATCATTTGGAAGTGTTGTCATTGGAATTGGTAGAGGGTGTTGAGAATAGTGTTCTTTCAGTAGTGGTGGATCAGTTCATGGATGTTTTTCCCAAAGAATTATCTTGGTTACCACCTGTAAGATAAGTGGAGTTAACGATTGATATCCTTATGTGGACAAATCCTATCTCACTTCCGTCTTACCAGATGGAACCTACTGAATTGAGGGAATTGAAAGTCCAGTTAGAGGAGTTAGAAAACAATGGGTTTATTCATACTAGCACGTCTCTGTGGGAAGTTCTAGTGTTATTTGTGAAATGGGAATATGGAAGGTTGAGATTTTGTGTTCATTATCGTTGATGTAACCAAGTTACAATAAAGAACAGATATCCACTACCACAAATTGATGATTTGTTCGACCAGATTAGGGGAGCCCAGTGGTTCTCTATGATCGACCTGAGGTCGGGATACCATCAATTGTGGGTGAGTAAGAATGATATTACTAAAACAGCTTTCAGAGGTATAGATTCCCACTATGAATATGTGGTTATGCCCTTTGGTCTAACAAATGCACCAGCAGTGTTCATGGAATTGATGAATCATATATTTTAGAGATATTCAGATTCATTTTTGGTGGTGTTTATAGATGACATTCTTGTGTATTCAAAGACATGGGTGGAGCATGAGAAGAACTTGGCGACAATGATGGGAATCTTAAGGGATCATCAATTGTATGAAAAATTGTCAAAGATTGACATTTGAATACAAGAAGTCTGTTTTTTTGGCCATGTGATTTCTGAAAGGGTTGTTTTAGTGGATCCAGAAAAGATAGAGTGTGTTGTCTTGTGGTAGCCACCAAAGAATGTGTTTTAGGTATGGAGTTTCTTTGGCCCAGCAGGGTGTTATTAGCATCGAGATCAGGGTTGGGGTGCGTTCTCATACAAGGGAATCATGTGGTTGTGTATGGCTCATGGTAGTTGAAGGTGCTTAAGAAGAACTACCCAACTAATGATTTGGAATTTTCAGTAGTGGTCTATGATTTATAAGTGTGGCGTCATTATCGATTTTGTGAGAAATTCATAGTATATACATATCATAAGAGCTTGAAAAAAAATTTCTCACAAAAGGATTTGAAAATGAGGTAAAGGAGATGGATAGTATATCTCCAGATGTTTGATTTTGACTTGATGTACACACCGAGTATGGGAAGTTCAGTGGTGGATGCTTTAAGTAGAAAATCATATGGTCATGTGGTGAAATAGGCATCATACCAGTAGAAGTTTATGTCGGTTATAGCTAACATGCATTTGAAATGTGAGGACTAGGGTGACAGAGGAGTCTTCTTTCTGGTGTTGTTTATTCCGGACTTAGTGGAACTGGTTAAAGAGGTGCAGATATTTGATTTGGAGTGTGTGACCATGAGGTCTAAAAACAATTGTAGGGAGACCATTGATGGTTGGAAACTAAATGGAGATTCAGTTTTGTATTTCCAGAATCTGATGGTTGTACCAGTTGCTTTTCATGAGTATCTTATCAGGGCGTATCATTATTCCGGATGTGATTTTCATCCTAGAATTCATAAAATGTATAAAGCATTGAATGCGCAATTCTGGTGGGATGGTATGAAAAGAAGTGTGAATGAGTTTGTTTCGAGATACTTGAATTGTCAACAGGTCAAGGAAGAGCATCAGAGGCCAGTGGGAATTTTTCAGTCTTCACCAAGTCCCATTTGGAAGTGGGAATAAATAGAGATGGATTTTTTCACAGGTCTCCCAATAATGTTCAGGAAGAGAGATTCCATTTGGGTGATAATTTTTCTGCTAACAAAGTCGGCCCATTTCATCCCAATTCGTGAATCTCATATGGTGGAGAATCTGTCCAAAATCTATATCTGGGAGGTGGTAAAGAGGCATGGTGTTACAGTTTCAATTGTATCAGATAGAGATCCGATGTTTATATCTCATTTTTGGAAATCCTTGCAGAAAGACCTTGGGAAATAGTTGACTACGAGTAGGGCGTATCACCCTCAGATGGATGGTCAATCTGAGAGGATGATACAAAATTTGGAGGATATGTTGTAGGCTTGTGTCATGGATTTTGGTTGCTCATGGGAGGAGCACTTGTCATTGGTTGAGTTCTCCTACAATAACAATTATTAGGCATCCATAGATATGGATCCATTTGAAGTGTTGTAAGGGTGGTCGTGTCGTTCTCCACTATGCTGGGTTGAAATGGGAGAGTCCTCGATGGTGGGACCGAGCCTTGTACATGAGACTATGGAGAAGATCATGGTAATCAGGAAGAGAATGGATACGACTCAGAGTTGTCAAAAATTGTATTCTGATCATCGTCGAAGGTTGTTTTTGTTCGACGTGAGGGATCATATTTTCTTGAGGATCTCTCCTAGGTTGGGACATTGTTAGTTTGGAAAGTAGAGAAAGTTATCTCCAATGAATATTAGACCTTTTGAGATTATTGAGCGGGTAGGTGAGGTATCTTATCGTTTCTATTTGCCACCTAGGTTCAATGTGGTGAACAATTTGTTTCATGTGTCACAGTTGAAAAAGTATCAGCTGGATCATGACCATGTGATTTGATGGGATCTTGTTTAGCTAGAGCCGGATTCTTCGATGGTTCACATGCCAGTGCAGGTTTGGGATAGGCAAGAGAAAGTCATGCGGGGTAAATTCATTGGTCTGGTTTGGATTTTTTTTCAGCATTTCCAGATCAAAGAGGAGTCCTGGGAGCGGGAGAATGTAATGGTCGAGCAGTGGCCCATGCTGTTTCGGCAAAGGGCGGGTTTAATAATTTTTTAGGACAGAATGTCTAACGGTAGGGAGAATGTTACACCCCTTGTTTTTGGTATGTAGCCTTTTTATCATTATTTATGTGTTTAATGTGCATGTAATGAGTTGGGAAGAGGTTTGGTGAGTTTGGAATGGTTTTGAATATGTTTGGAGAATTTTTTTTCGGAAGAACGGTTTGAAAACGGTTAGAGGAAACCGTACAGGTTCTCCAGAAAACCATATAGGGGGATACAGTAGGCCTCGCATGGCCTGCACATGGTTTGTCAAACCATATGAGGAAACAATGCAAACCCTTGCTCTCGAGGCAGTAGTGTGTGCTCAGTTAGCGCACGGTTTTCCAAAACATGTGGGCTAACCGTGCGGCCACTTAAAAGTAGGGTTTTTAAATCTGGGTTCACTCGGGCTTTCCCCATTCCTCTCAAAATTCTCTCCCACTCGAGCCTTACTCGGGATTTTGTGTTTTTATGGGTTTATAGTTATCTCCCACTACTTTTGGAATCATTTTGAAGAGGTTTCTTGGTGGATTGAACTTGGTTACTCCCGGGTAAGTCTCTTCTATTGGTTTCTTTGTGTTTTCCTCTAGATCAACATCTCCATATCTCTCAGTTTTCAAGATCTACACCTATTGTCTGTGGATATAGGGTTGTGGATTCCTTGGATGTTGATTTTATGGCTTGTGGCTGTTAGGGAAGGAAATCTAGAGAGCTTTTGATGGTGCATTCACCGATTTTGAGGTGTGGTTGCTTGTGGGTCGATTTCTCAGGAACCCTAAAGATAGGTGGATTCTATCTCAACTCCACCTGGTTAGAACTAGTGGTTTTGTTACAATTAATTTATGTTTCTTAAAATTAATTGAGTTTTGGATGTGTGAAATCAGATGGAAATCAATTTGGTAATGGTTTGGGAATTTTTGGGGAAAAGGGATACTGGTGAAATGCTCTTGATGTGAATTTAAAATGGTATTTTAAAATGGGTTGTTTTATTGGTTGATTAATATGAACAGAGAAAACAGTTTTCAATAAAAAGGGTTACTTTATTGAAATGGGGTTTTGCATGGAAATTTGTTAAAGGGTGTTTTCAATAAATTTATTATTTTATGAAGTGGATTGTCATGTAATGGAAATGGTTGATTGTATATTTTTGTTGCCTTGATGGGTTATATGCATGGTTAAGTTGGCTTGTTTGAATGTTGTGAAAGTGGGTGGGATGTACCACTATAAATTGGGGATGGATAGTGGAAAGAAGGGCCACCATCAAAAGCAAGTGTGTGGGATGTACCACTTGAGAGGATTGGTAATGAATGGGTTGGACGAGAAGTGCCACCATGATATGTTGTGTGCTTAGTTAGTGATATTTTTTGATGGGGCTTTTGAGTGAAATATGAAAAAGTTAATTGGTTTTTCACATAGTTGTTTTGGCTTGTATGGAATGTTTGTCTTATGAAATGTTTTTTTGGCTTTCCCTGGGTTTACTTGGCTTTGGTGAAATTGCTTGGTAAGGTTATGTTAGATTATGGTAATAGATTCATTTGTGATTATTTTATATATACTATTTTATATAAATGTGCTAATAGTTTTATCCTAGTGGCATGAGTAGGGAAGTAATTTGGTGAAATCCAACTGAGTAGTTGTACTCAGTTGGATACATTTAATTCCTTATATAGTGTCAATTTAAAAACACCTAGGGGATGTGATGGTATTAGATAAAGAATGTTATTATTCCCTAATTTATCTATCTAGTGGAAGATATTTTTAGTTCTAATTAAGATTATGTAATAATGCCTCCCAGTTGAAAAAATGATGTTTTCCATTATTATAGGGGTTTAATGTTCTAACATTGGGATAAGGCATTCTTATGAATACATTCATGGAAGATGGATGTGCGATATATAATTTAGGGAAATATCACAATTTGATATATATAACCCTTTCTGATTTTTGATCATATGAGGAATATGGATTATAACTTTGATCATCAACTGATCATCTATTAAGCTCTTAATATCTTATATTTTTCACTTTTTAGGAATTAAATACATTATCCTTCACATATATTGAACTCAAAGGTCATAAAAGTGGAGAATGATCTCATTTATGAAGAACAGCTAGTAGATGTTTTTTTTCAATTAGACAAAGTGTTTCAGAAAAGACCACTTAACATACTAATGTCTTCTAATGAAATAATAAATAGTTGGAAGATATATGTGATCCCAATGATGTGATTAGTTACAAATACACTTAAATAATTTTTATTAGTGTAAAATTATTTCGAGGGAAAAAAAATTAAATGGGGAATATAATTTACAACCATATGATTGTATGATATTTTTCTATTATAGTAAATTTTAGATTTTTTCAAGATTTCATTACATGGAACACATATATTAACTAAAATTCAATATAATATTTAATTCTATTATTAAATTTAATTTTTATGACATAGTCATTGGATTAGTTATTAGGAATAGGGAAAAATAAATTATTAAAAATGTTTCAAAAAGTTTTCCATAATTATAGAGTGTTGGTTAATTCTAGGGAAATATGTTCTCATTTTTTAATGCTAGAAATAATTTCATTTTATCTTTTAAGATCACTTATTTCAATGTATAGTAATAGTAATATATTATTTATATTGATCAATAATTAAACATTATTATGTTGAAATATATTTTTATAAAATTGAAACAAATTAATAATAGTTCACACATTTATTGTCAACTGATTATAAGTGAGTATAAAGTCAAATAAACAATTACAGTTCAATTACTAAAAAATAGTTTTTATGCCAACTGTGAATTTTTTTCTTAGTAAATTATTTTAGTAAATATTTATGATTATTTAAATGTAATTATAATATTATTTATTCAATAAAATCAATTAATATTAATCATATTGATGGTATTAGAGAAAGAATGGTTGTAAAATCATTTTATATTTTAAAAAAACTTATTAAAAACAATTTTCTCATGTTTACTTGAATTCATTATAATTAATATCTTTCATTTAAAGGAATGGAAGCGCATATAATGGTTTACATATTATATTTCATCATTGAATTATTTGATGTATTTTTCATATTCATTATTTTTTAAAAAAATATAGTAAAAATGTTAAAAAAAATTCTATGGTAATGGTTAAATGGTTTTACTATTTTGTAAACTAAAGAGATAAAGGAAATATTAATATAGACACTTTTCTGCATCACATTATTTGAATAGGATTTCACATTATCTCATATCATCTTTTGAATTGTACAAATTTAGATTCACATAATAATTAGTGAGACCATATATTTTTTAAATTCAAAAAATGTTTATAATTACCCCACCCCTCCTTATAAAATTGAACCACATATGGTATATTCTTCAGTCCATATTAATCCATTTATCTCATCTTAGCAATACCCATATATCTTATTAGCATTCCAAGACAAATTATTTTTTTTTGAATTCCAACTGAAGGTTATTCAATAATAGGTACATTTAAGGATTGTGAATGAAGAGACAGTATGAGTGTTTATGACTAAAGACGAGATATGAGATTATTTATTATATTATAATCTATTATTGAATCTAGAATGAGTATAACTGAATCTACTTTAGGGGAATTATCTGATATTTTTCACTTATAAAGAAATATATTATTCTCTATTGGTTATTTATATGGATCTCATGTTTTCATTTTGTTATCTACTCTTTGGTACGTAAAATGACTAAGAACTTTTTTTAAGAAAATCCGACCATATTTATCAATTAAAATCATTGATAATTATCTTTAATACCAATGTTTATTAAAAAGATTTAAAATAATGTTATTTTATATCATCATGTGATTATTTAAATTCATAATAAACCATATTATAAATTTTTTTTGTAGTTTTAAAAATGAATTTTTATAATTTTTTCAAAACAAGTTATTTATTTCTTTTTAAAGATGTGTAATAGGAATCATACTTTTAGTGATTAAAAAATGAATATTATTTCTCACCTTTATACGTTTTTTATAATTTGATGATTCAATTACATGTTAAATAGTAAATTTAAAATAAAATATTCTGCTTAATAATTTGGAATTTTCATAATTATAGAGAAATAAAATGATATTTTCTATGTTTTTATAAAATTGTTAAAATTATCTATTAATGATATTTTTTAAATATTTTATATCCATCAATGAAACTAATGATTCACTAATAAGTAGATATTAAGATTTCATAAAATTATTTTATATTCTTGATAGATGACTATAAGATGGTGAAATTATTATGAAATTAATTTCTTTTCTATGGGTGATGGTATGATTACATAATGGATATTTTTAACAATTTATGGGAGAAATATGTGTGGTTTTTATTTTTTGATGTGATGATCCATCATATATGTCCAATTAATTAGGTATTTTTAGATATATCAAGATATAATATGTCCTTGAATGTAGACGTGATCTATGTTCAATAATGGATTCATTCAACTGTTGTTTTGGAATGAACCTTAACTAATGAAATGATTGAATTGGGAGTTAAACCAGTCTGATATGGGACTAAAAGCACTATAATCATCAAGAACATGATCCTTGACTATGGAAATTATTTTTAATTATTCTGGGTATTATTAAATGTTATATACTATGTTTATGAATGTTCTTATAGATCTTGATTCATTATAGATTAGTACAGATTATTTTGAATTTTTTATTTATATTTGAAATAGACACATACCATGACTCATTCATAATGACTGTGACCTATTGGGTATGAATATTGTATGTTGAAATCATTTTATCATACCTGTATTCTTATATATTTGAGATTTTTGATAATTTTTTTATATCTCATATATTTCTACTTACTGAATATTTGATGGAATACGTTCTTAAGTTATGTTATTTATTATTATGTGAAGAAATTTATTATTATGATATGTTTAAAATGTTACTATGTTAGAAAACAATTTTTAGAGACATTTTTTATCTTTCCATAAATAATTTTTTATTTCCTTAGTCTATAAAGACAAAAAAAATTATTTCTGTGGACATTAATTTTGTGAAATATATTGAAATTTTATCTAATTTACTCTAATACTTATGTATCTTACTTTTATAATGCTTCATAAATCCATCATCTGGTTGGTGTTATTAATGAGGTAAAATTATTTCATGAATTGTAAAGTTCAGTGACAAATTATTCACCTAGATGTAGGTTTATACACTATGAAATTATAATATGGTTGATTGCCTATATAATGATTGTGTTATTATGATAAATCTATCACAATATGGATTTTTATATTGGTAGATCATTTATCATGGGATTACTCTTTAGTGACACATTATTCACCATGTATATATGATGCAGAGGTATAATGTTCACAATGAAAAACAACATTCACTCTGTCGAATGTTAGATTAGTTGTGCACTTCCAAATTGATTATATCTTATAGTGATATGACATTCAACCTGTGGATATGCGAATTTCATATATAAACTCATTAGAAGAAAATTTTATGATAATAAGTCATTCCTATAGAGGGGATGTGGTATTAATATATCATTCACCAACAATATACCAAATTGTGAGCGAACATTCCCAAAAAGTATATATGTTGGGGTGCATCAAACAAATATGGTGTTATGGGTTGGATGATAACTAACCAACCAAAATAATGATATATGGAGTTATGGATCTTTTACTCTAGTTTTTTTTACACTATGTTTTTATTATTCAATTGTTGAACCGGATAAAATGTATATGATTCGTCTATGGGATTAATTTCATGAGTACCTAATTAATTGAAATGTATATTCATGTCAGGTTATATATTATTGTTCATTCATTATATAGATTCACATATAAATTTTTTTTATTATAGATACCATTTGTGGTTCACTTGAATGATTTATAATCACATCATGCATGACAACTGTTGTGCATGTGAAGATATTATTTTTTGAATAATGGTTTTGTAGAGGGAATGAGTTAGGATTGATCATCACGATTAAAGGGAAATGTGTGAGGATATTTCATGTAATTTGGTTGGGTATCCATGTATTGTATTATCTATTTTCGTGTATAGTATATAATCAACCATTTTTAAATGTTCCATTAGTTATATGATTCTATAACATACATGTATATATGATTAAATATATTTTTTAATTAATATAATTAAATTCCATTTTAATTTTTTAATATATTATATAATGATATATTGGATGAAAAAGTATTTTTTTTATAGTATTTTTTATGAGTATACTATAGGGTATAGTCTTTGTATTTGATCCAAGGAACAAATTCTCATAGTTCCATGCCTCTAGCATATTCGAAATTTTTTATGATGTCATTATGTTCTATCTATTATATAGAATTTATAACCTGTCTATCTAGGTACACTAAAATTATTAGTGTGTGAATGTGTACTATAAAATATGTATACAATGACTATATATTTTTCTAATATTTATATGACAATGAATATTCCTTTGTGTGATATTTTTTTTAACAATTTTTTTTTTCTGTAATATATGAAAACTTCCATCTAGTGGTACTCAAATGTTGGAATATATTAACCTTCATGGATGAATTTAAAAATTCTTTTTTAATTTTATGCATGAATGTGTGAATATATACAAATATGAAAAAATCATTACATTCCCAGATTGCAGTAAAATACAAAATAAATCTAATATCTTTAGTAAAGGATGTAAACATCTTAGTGTCTTAAGTTATAAAATTACATTATTAATAAAAATAAATCTTATTTTCTCATAAAAATATGATTCTAATTTGACATGATCTAATAATGAAAACAAATTTATCAAAAAAAGCATTCATATCAATAAGTTGGTTTTTTTATGATAATTTTCTTCTTTGGATGATTCATATTGTAATAAACTAACAACAATACGTATACCATTAAAAATGATTTAATTATTATTTTGTAATGTTATGATAGGTTGATAAATATTATAATTTCCCCAAATATGCAATGATTTAAAAACCTATCTTCACATTTTTAATAGGATCATACCATGATGGTTTAAAATAAATAGACATGAATAATAAATGATAAGTATAAATATTGATTTGATCTAGTGTATAATGTTAATAATATTATAAAAATAATTATAGTGAAAAGAGGATAAGTATAATAATATTTAATCAAGTAAGTGTATATTCATAAAAATTGATATTTTAAATATAATTATTATATTATAATTGAGTTATATTCATAAATACCTATAATCAAAATGATTAAACATTGAAATATGTTTTTTACACGTATGTGATGGTAAAATAATGATAATTATGACTCATAAAAAGATAAATATTATCAATCTAAAAAGAAATTTTGATTTCTGTTATACCATAATGGCATGAACTCATGTGAATAAAACATATATTAATACATATCAAATTAGGTTTTATAAGTTTAGAAATATGAGATACAAAAAATTATTAATTTTCAAAATACTTTAAAACTCAAGGAATGTGAATAAAAGATAGAAAATTTTATAAATTATAATTAAAATAATGGATGACATTTTTTAGTGTGAATTTCAAAAACCCCTCCCCAAAAACATACCCCACGTTATCCATAAATGCGTGAAAAAGGATAATAATGCCTGAATATCATGTCTAGTATGACACGGGTCTGTGATAAGAATTGAGGTTATATCATAAAATAAATCGAAGTCATTTCCCTGCATGAGAACATGAAATATTAGATATTATATATAGTCACTAAAAAATATTTCTTATAAAAATAAATGGTCCCACTACATGCATATAATTACATAAAAAATAAACATTAAAAATAATGTAAAAGTAACTAAACCAGATACTTGGAAGTGAAATTGAATCCCTAAAGAATCATAATAAACTATAGGATCTAGAAATATTCAGCCTGATCATCAAAAAACTCTTTCAAACATGAATACATTTTATATATAATTTTGTTGAGTGTAACTGGTATACATATTAGGATCCTCTATGGATCCCCCTATGTAGATGATAACAAATTTATACTAAATCACATTGAATAAACATATGTAACTTACTCATAACTGGAATAGTAATTTTATTTTTTCATCATCATGATGGATCATTATCCATGTATCACATTGATGTAATAATATAACAACCCACATAACAAAAATAGAAGGTACCTTTACCCAACTTTCCCATTGGTTTTCTAAACATCCCCAATGTCACGTTACCCAATACATCTATCTCTAAAAATTAAATCATGCTCATGAACACCTATGAAACGATAACATGTCATGTATCTTATTCAGAAAATCATTGAATTATCAACATCAACACCTCCAAATAGTGACTATAATGTTTCAATATTCCACTACAACTCATGCATCATGTATTATACCTCAATACATCACATTCCATTAAAAATATACATATAGTAATAATTAGTAAACAATATATGGTGATATGTGTTTGTGAAATAACAAAAAAACCACTGAATTCCTCTATAAAAATTTATGGTAAAGAAAATATTCTATTCTCCAACACCGAATACTACTATGAGAGGAATTCAGGGTAAGATATTGAAGTTATCAACATATTATAAAAATATTTGGAGGTTGTTGAAAACAAAATCTGGAGTCCACTTATTTTATTCATCCTATTGATATGGGTGGTGAAACTTATGAAATCATATAGTACACATAGTATTTATAGGTTATAAAGAACTAATAAGGAACTACCGTGACTTAATCCAAAAATATATTTTTAACTTCTCAGACACCATGATTCCACTACTATGAAGTATATATTGAATAATAAAAAAATAATTTCAATATACTTTTTTATTTTTTCTTCTTTTTATCACTCATAATTACATTTATTCCTAACTCAATTCCATTATCTCTAGGAGTTATACACCCTCTTCCATGTTTCCACAATATTTTTAATAAATTTTTATTTGATGTATCCTCCAATCCAATGTGTTAAAACATTAATTATTATTTAATAACTCTAGGAATACTAGTACAAATAATTGGTCAACCAAAAATATTCATAAACCAAGATTAAACAACTACATCAAGAAGTGGGTAACAGAATTAAAAAAATAAGAATCCTTACCATATAACATTAATGTAGACTCATTAAAAAACATGAATTTATCTTATGATTAATCATTAAAAAATAGTAAATATTGACCTCATTATGTTTCACCTATCTAGGGGACATCCTCAACAACACTCTAAAAATCACAAAAAATCAATCCATCACTAGAACCATGTCCTACAAAAATACAACCCACATGCACATTTATCACCACGTAATCAAATATACCAGGATGATATCATATCACAATGTATGTATAATCATTTAGATAATTCACATATGGTGGAAGGAAAATTAAAGACAATAAACATTGCATCTAGGAAATATAACATTTGTATTGAGACATCATAAGAAAACATTTTACCTTGGTCCCAAATAATTATCTTTTGAAAACTGATAACCAGTAAACATATTGCAATAACTATTTCATTTATCATGGGTTAAAACTTTATAAAACATAATCCACTATTTAAGAAAAACTATAAGAAAACATAAACATGTTTAAACAATCACATTGATCTCCAAAAAATAATATAATAAAAAATACAAAATTAAACATTCATTTCCATTATTTTAACAAAAAATAATCACTAGATTTACATTATTTAGATAGTTTCCAAACAAAAAAAATCAGATCTATTAAATTTGAATATATAAAAATAGTCCTGAAAATGAAGTGTAAAATAATAAATATTTTATAATCAAATGAAATTAATACTCTCAAAAGAACAATAAATTCATTAATATTGTTTTAATAATTAGTAATTTTAATTTCAATATATCGCAAATTGATAAATAATGGTAACTTTGGAGATCACATAAAAATATTAACAAGAAATGAATCACGTACATTTATTAAATAATGAATATTATATTGGAATGAACTATTGATCATGGGTCAAACAACACTAAAACAAATAGAATATTATTTAAAACCAATCACAAGAAATAAATAATCAACCATTTTGAGATTTAAACCAACATTTTTGTATTTCTAATATCAAACATGCAGAAATAAAGAATAATGGATGGATATGTTAGAGTAAAAGGTAACATGAACTAGGTTTGTTCCATCATCTATTATTTAATTGATATAATCCTCAAGGGAATTATCAAATGGTTCCATGTGGGTAGGAAAATAACATAGCAAGTGAAACTTTATATCAATGGAACCTAAAAGTGATAAAATGGCACATCCACAACCTTACTTTGTCTAGAGATTCATAAAACTGAAAGAAATTTATAGAAGTTAAATGTGCATCAATTAATAGATTATTTATTATTAATAGTATTTAAAGTATTCGCATTCTCAAATTTAGAATTCAAATAATAATAAAAAGAGGTGTTTTAATGATATTAAGATGTTTATGATTCTGTAGGTTTATAGGTAATGATGTGAAAAATAATCTCTAAGGCTTGAAAAAGGATTATAAATTCATAAATAATAAATCATGATATTTAATAACTAATATTAATGTAAAATAACTCCCCATAACGATCTCATAAAGGAAAAAATAACCATGTTCATCCTTTAATAATGTGTTTTTTGTAAAACATCTCCATTATTGTATAATGTGGTCTAGAGACATGCTTTTGAAAAATAATATTCTGATATTTTATTAATAGAAAACCAAGAGAGATATTGGGAAAATAATCCTAGATAAAAAACTATAGGTAAGAATAAAGGAAGTTGAAAATATAGGAAGAAGAAAAGAGACTTTTAATATCATCATTTTAGTTAGTAAATAGATATTATGATATTTCTTCTCAATTTAAAAAAAGAGAAAATAATTATTTTAAATGAATAATAATGCAAAATTGATATATATTATCATGTCACCACTGTTATATTGGTGATCTTATTATTATTTATGACTCCAACAATATTGATCTGGATGATTCTTGGTGGATTGTTAAATTAGTTGCTTGTTTTCACATTTAATCAAGGAATAATTTAATTACATCATGTATCCTAGTTAATTTGGGTATTTTCTATATTTATAATGTTGTTCATAATGATATTTTTGGTACAATTATTGTTTTATTAGATACCATAATAGGGAGTATGCTGATTTTTGGAATTTTTGACATATCCCTAAGGTTCGTCTGAATCTGATTTCTATAAGTGTTCTTGATGAAGATGGATTTATCAATACTTATGGTCATAGAAAATAAAATATTTTGTAGGGTTATTTGATTTTGGATAGAGTGAATAAGGAGTCAGGTTTGTAATACACTATAGATTTTATTTCTTATGACACATCATGAATTATTCAGTGTAATTTTTCTTCCACATTGTGGATTAAGAGGCTAAATCACATTATTGATATGGCATTAGTTTTTTTTCAAGATAAATATTTTTATATATTTTATGAAAGTAAAATTGCACATGTGTTATCACTTTATGGTTGTAAAATAGATAAAGGTGAGTATCAATGGTATTCCATTACCTAGGAAATCATAAGTACATGAATTAGAACATTCTGATGTTTTTGGTCCATTTAAATATAATACCTTTTGTGGTGTTCTTTATTTTGTGACATTTATTTATGAAAACCTATTTAAAAATGGTATTAAATTTTTAATTCCAAAATATAGGTGTTCATTTTGTAATAAATTTCATGTTTCATCTAAGAGGGAATAATGTAAGAAGATGAAATGTATTTTCACTAACAATAAAGGTTAGTATTGTGGTCTTTTTGATAATTATTGAAGGAAAAAAGGTATTGTAGATTAGAAATTAGATCATAAAACACCTTAGTTAAATGTTATAGCTATGTGGATAAACATAAATTTTTTGGAAAGTGCCCTTTATTTTCTTTTAGAAGAATATTTTCTGTGATATTTTTTTTTGCGTGAGTATTTTTTATTACTTCTTATAATATCAATTTATCACCTACTATATTTTTGAAGATATACACCACTTATATGATTTTTAATGGAATAGAGATCATGTATGGTCATTTACATGTTTTGGGTTGTATGGATTTTGATCATGTTCCTAGAGATGTGTGGTCAAAACTGGATGGAAGGTTACTAATGTGTATTTTTATGGTCCAAGGACAAGATGAGTTTGGTTACAGTATCATAGATTGTTCTTTAAATAATCATTTCAAATTAAATGATGTTTTGTTTAAGGAGGACCAAACTGTTTTAGATATTTTTAAGGGGGGCAATAAAAATCACCATCTTTTGATACATTTTTTAGTCTTCAGTTAGTTTTTGTTTCACATTAACCTCATATTATTGATTCTAATAATTGTATTGATATAAATAATGATATTTAGGGTGAAAATTTTTAATTTGATGTTTCTGATGCACATTTTATTTCTAATGATACAGTCGTAAGTTTAATTAATGTACACTCTATCTTAACTCATTTCTCATATCATTATCCTACCATGCCTAATCCATATTCACCTTATGAATATATGATCCTCATTTAAGGTGGAGAACCAAATTTTTTGATGATTTAATGGAATGTTATCCAAAGGACTAATGGGTTATATCAGTGGATGAAAATATTATATCATGTTATGAAAAATACAATTTTTATATGGTGAATTTACCTAAAGATAAGTGAGAATTAAAAAATCGGTTGATTAATAAGATTAAAAATGAATAATAATGTTATTCTCAATGATACATAGAATGTTCAGTTGACAAAGACATCCATCAGAAAAAAAATTTATTTTTTTATAATATGTTATCACTTATTTTCAAAATGACTTCCATTTGGGTTATTGTTGGTTTTGATACTAGTTTTGACATATAGATTTAAACAATGGATGTGATGTACTATTTCCACCATGGATATTTATATTAAGATATTTATATATACATGTCATATGGTTTTGTTAAAATATGTATTGTGAATCATGTATGCAGGTTAAAGTAAATTTTTTGTCATTTGAATCATGATCTGAAGTACTCTTCTAATAAATTCTAATATGAAATTTTACATCATCTTTATTGGAATACATATTCTGAAATTTTTTCATTTTTCCAATAAATGTTATGTTCATGATGTTATTATACCTTTTGTTTTTTTATTCTCATTATTGGGCATGATGCTTCTAGAATTGGCAGATTAAAGAACATTTATTTTCAATATTTTACGATGATAGAATTTGGGAATTAAAAAATGAATCATGGAATGTCGACATCCCATGACCTAATTTCCATGAAATTATGTCTATATAAGGATATATATATATATATTGATATGGTTCTTCAGGTAATTTCTATGTGTAGAACAAAGGAGGTCATTACTACTCTTAATTTAGATATTAAGCTAAGTACCAATCAGTCACCTTCCACTATTAAATAGAGATAGTAGATGAAATACATAACTTTTTAATATTTCAATGGATGTTTTTTATATGTGATGGTATGTATTATAAATGATATAACTCATGCATTTGGTGTGGATAGACGTTTTCTATCTAATAATAGTATAGATCATTGGAGATAAGTGATGTATATATTTCATTATCATCATGGTACTTGTGAACTGAGACTATGTTTTGAAAATATTAAACATATGCTTTGGGGAATTATAGATTCATATATGGTAGTATATTATGAATAGATAAAGCCTACATAAGTCTATTTGATCACATTTTACAGGGGATTTGTATCCTTGAATTCTAGATTTTATCAATTTATTTCATTATCGACCATATATTCTACGTTTATTGAAACAATATAGGAATGTAATGAATTGTGGTGGATGAAAACGTTTACATGAGAGATCAGTATTTATCATGAAATGTATGTTTTTTAAGCCATAGTTCTATTATTTTAGAAATAAACCAAATTTTCATGAAAAGTTAAATAATATTGATATTTCACATCAATGGATTTTAAATTTTATTGATTTGATATAGTTGGAGCCTAAAAATATCCACAGTAATGAAAATATTTCAGATATGTTGATAATGTGTTTACCTATAAGAAAATTGTATATTTTCTATCTAATTTAAGTGTTGGTAGTGATCCCTAGTTTATTCGGTATGATATTTTGTTAGAATAATCCCCATCCCCAAATACATTACCACATTATTCATTCCAAAAAAATAAAATAAATCTTCAAAAAGATATAATGTTTTTTAGTGTAATATACTTTGGTAAATAATTTTTTTTGTTATAGACACTGAAATTTTGAGTTAAAATTGTAATTCTCTCTGAATTACACTACATTTAGAGTTTTGGGCCTTTTTTAGATCTAAAACAGAAAAAATATCTAGATATGATATTTTATCATCATCACTTCTCTATGAATCGATCAAGGTGTTTTTTATTTACCCCATTTATCCAGACATCTATCATAATCCTTTCAATGTCAAATCTATTTAGGATTCATACTTATTTTTTGTTATTCATTTTAGAATAATTTTATATTGCATTTTCCTTCTTCCATTGAAACAATATTGTATATGATTATTGTTTTTTAGATCATACTCATCATTGGGAGTATTTTCATTGTACTATTGATTTTTAGTTTATCCCACATTCTATTCATGTACCCATGGGTTTTCCCTTTTTTTATTCCATTTAAAAAATATCTAGTGAAAATAGTTAATTCTCTATACATAGATACTTAGTATCAATAAATATGATTTAATTTTATTAGGATTGTTCTAAGAGGGATGAAATTAATTTATTCTATACATTAATATTTATTATCATTACACATTCACCTCTTATCGTCTTTCCCAATAAATCCTTCACATATAGAACATCAAACATGAATCCACTAGCCAATTTTTATCAGGATCTATATTGATAATTCTAATATGGAGCTACATAGCCATTTCTATAGAGGAAATTATCTTAAAACTATTTAGGTATGTGATTTCCATATTTTTGTTTCTCCCTACAACCAAAGGTAAGATCCAAATATTGTAAATACATAACAATTTTCTGAATCTAGGTATCAATTGTATTCTAGAGAGTGATGATCATGACATGAGAACCCTAAACATTAATCACAATGGATTTGATAAAGCCGTAAATAATTATTTTTAACTGATTAAAATTGAGGATAATATTTTTATTTGATAATGAAATGAAGCTTCAATGTGAATATATAAGATTACTAGAATGTGAGAGGATATCAATTTTTTAGTGAAGATTATTTCTAATATTTATATTTTATAGGGACATAGATTTCAAGAAAATGAATCCTGATGTTATGATGAATCGGGATCCTGATCTTCTAGATCTCATATTTGAAGGGCATAAGAACAAGATTGTTTTTACTTTTCTTATCCATTGAGTGATTCGATCACAATGATTGAATAGGTAATGGAGGAAGATATACCAAGATCAACCAAAATAATATTTTTTAAATCTATATGGCTGAATTACATCAGAGTTGATTTTTGGTGCACTATTGTTCCACTAAAAAAATTTTGATTAAGACAACAATGAGACTCCATTGAAGAAATTGTTGATCTGGGTCAATTATATTGGGATATTTTCATAGATGGTTGATAATTATTATCACTCAAATATGTAGAAGAAAAGTACACATATCTTTCTTTTACTGATCCTTCACCTCATTGAGAATATTTGGATCTACTTGAGCCCATGTTTATAGATAAATGATGTAGAGCCTCAATGTTTCCATATATTTTGTCATTTTTGATCATAGATGAGATAACACCACAACTTTTTATATAATTTTTTGGTAAATAAAAATTTCAGGTGTTATATTAATAGTTATGTGTTTTATAACTGTAGATGTTGTCATAATCATATTTATTTTGAACCAAGGAGTTCAAAAAAAGAGCTTTCTCAAACATGAAATAATCGAAATGTTTTAGGCATCCAAATCTATTAAAGTTTTCTAGTTGATGTAAATTTTGATGTACTAGGGGTTCTATATCTTATGGTTTTAATAGTCCATGGAAAATTTGACAATTCCTGGTCTTGAAAAATTTTCAGATCAAGATCATACATGGTCTTAAATAATACTATAATAAAATAAATATCTTTATCATAAGGGTAGTTGATGCAAGCTTCACACATGTCTAAAAATATGTTGGAATGAAATAAAATAAATAATAATAATTAAAAAAATTATTTGTCAGTGGATAAATTAGTGAATCTTTTTTGTTTTTATAATAATTTTGAGAGATAGGGTTTAATAATGTGAAGGAAACTATGACTCGATGATAATGAATTAAATACCTCATAAGCCATTTAAGGAAAAAATACTACTTTAAGAGTATGTGAGATAGATGGAAAATAAAATAAGTCCACTAGAAATTTTTTAATTGGGGTAAAAGTAATATATTTTAAGAGTTTAGAGATGAGTAGAAATAAAAAACCAGGTACCAAGATATAGATAATAATACTCTTCATATAGGAGTAACATGATAAGAAAAATTAGGATGAAAGAGACTTCCATAGAGAATGCTACTCTATCCCATCTCTTCTTATTGTATAACTATTTTATGATTTTTTTTCAGATTTTTTTTCTTTTTATTTAGAAAAATGTCTTCATAGTAATAATTAAGGGTTTCGGGTTGGATTGAATTTATTATTCTTTTAGTATCATTAATATGACTTATATAATTTTTTCAGTGTAGTTATATAGAAAATGATATTTTTCATTCTTGATGATTTTTTTGTATACTAAGTACCAATATGAGATGATATTGAATATTTTCACTTAATAGTAACATATAATGTAAAAATAATTAGAAATGGGTGATTTCTGTATTCTCAATCATTAAAAATATCTTTTCTTGAAATTTTTCTGAACAATTCTCTTTCAGAGAGCTCACTATACTATAGAGATAACCTAATGAATGAGCAGAGTTTCAACAAACAATATTCCCAAATAAAGTAAAATATTTTTTAATGAATTTTAATGAGATAAAAACATTTTTAATCAATAAAAACGAATCAAATCCCCCAATATAAATCATATTTTTCCCTTTCTCAATCCCTCATTAATGTTGTTCCAAAACAGTGATCAGAGAACCACTTCCACTCTTTTCACATTTTTTGGTCGCAAATTAATTTTTTTTATTCACTATGGATAAAATATAGTTAGTAAACTATTATATTATAGTTTTATAGGTTTCAAAAATATTTTAATATTCACATGCACATCAATTACTTAATGATAAAAAAATTAAATATTTATAGGAACGGTGTGTGTAACCAAAAAAACCAGAAATATATTTCCTTTAAAATATATAATTATTTTTATAAAAACTAATTGAATTTCACTTATGTGTGATGTTTTTTAAAATATTTAATTTTCAAATATTATACACACAATAGAAAATCCTAAATAAAAATTTCAACATAAAATAACAAAAATAATGAAACATTATACATACATTACTATATACAAGAAATTAGAATTTGAAAATAATAATTTGGGTATTCATATATCTGTAATGCAAGAAGAAAATTTTATTACACCACATCCAAGGAATAGAAATTGTAAGAGGACTATGAATAGAGTTTTCCATCTTCCAAAAATTTCAATCAATGCATCTTGTATACTCAAACCCCTTAGGTATGTAAATTATGATACAAATGAATATTATCTTTCTATGATAAATTCCTTTAGAGGTTATTCTAATGATTATTCTTAGGATTTCATTAAGAATTTTCATAGTTCGAAAAAATAGTAAATATTACATGGGTGGAATTAGAAGGATAATAGTTCGATATTATTTAAATAAATTAATGAGTATAGATAAATGGTAGTTTTAGAACATAGATGAGAAATATTTAAGAATTGGGATAAGAACTTTAGTTCATTTATTAGATAATTTTATCCAAAAAAAACCACCACTAATATGAGAGATAAAATTTCCAGTATTATTCACTATAATGGTTAAAAATTCCATGATACTTGGGAAACATTTAGAAAACATCATAAAAAATTTCACAATCCCCAACATTACCCCTGTAACTTCCTAGATTCATTCTATATTTTCCACAAACATTACAAAAAAACTCTTCTAGCCTAATCTTGTTTTGGATATTTCTCAAACATTAGTCGATAACTATAAACATGTATTTAAGAAACATTAACACAATTCTCATAAAAAAATGGTTATTCACAGGGTTGATCCTAACTCAAATTATATAATAATTAATTAAAAATCACTTAGGGAGAACTATTTTCATCATGTAATTCATGTTCATTATCACAACTAATTTCTCAACAATTAACTCTATGTGAATGTCGATGATAATGTCAGATTTATTATATTTAGATCTTGAATCAAACCATACAAGGACCCTTTCTAAATCAATAAAATGTTTTTTAAAAAGTCCAAAATTTTCATATAAATATAATGTGCGTTGATACTATATAAAACCTTTATTTACTCACAATAATCAACACATGGATTTCATAACCCATTCATTGTTGAATCCTTAAATTATTAAGTACAATAAAACATAATTTTTTAACATTTTATTTGAATATTACATCCTAAATATGTAATGTTAGATTCCCAAAATAATATAATTTATTCATATTGAGAAAAAATAAAATATGAAAGTCGTAATCATGAGTTAAAATGGAAAAAATATTTATGGACATAGGACAAATTTCTCAATGGATGTAACATAGCACAAAAGTGTTGAATTCTAATGAAAATTTGATGGCTATAAAAATACGAAATGGCGTAAAAATCACAAGAACATATCAATGAACTACTAATGGTGGATGGACTAATGAATAAGTATAATATAATGTTGAAATTCTAGGAAACTCTAAATATATAAATTGAAGAACCCTCAGTTTGAGGTATGTAGCCTTTTTTATGCTTCTTTATCTATTTAAATTGAATGGGATGAGTTGGTAAGTGGTTGGGTGAGTTTGGAATGGTTTTGAGTATGTTTGGAGGCTTTTCATAGGGAGAACGGTTTGAGAACAGTTAGAGGAAACCGTGCGGGTTATCTAGGAAACTGTGAAGGGGGAGACTATAGGCTTCACTTGTCCTATGAACAGTTTGTTAAACCATTTGAGGAAACTGTGCGGACCCTTTCTCTCGAGGTATAAACGTGCGCACGGTTAGCGAATGGTTTTCCAAACCGTGGGGGCTAACCGTGTGACCACGTGAACATAGGGTTTTTAAATCTAGGATCACTTGATCATGCCTCATTCCTCTAAAAATACTCTTCCACTCGATCCTCACCAGGGATTTCTAGTTATCAGGTGTTTAGGATGCTCTCCCACTCATTTTGGAAGTGTTTTAATGAGGTTTAATTCTTGGTAGTTTGAAGGTGGTTTCTCTGGGGCAAGTCTCTCCTCTTGTGTTCTTTGTGTTTTCCTCCAGATCTACATCTCCGTATCACTTAGTTATCTATATCTACACAATTTTTTCATAGATATAGGGTTTTGATTTCTTTGGATTTTGATTTTAAGGCTTGTTGATGTTAGGGAATGAGATCTAGAGAGGTTTCGGTGGTGTGTTCGCCGGTTTTGAGGAGTGGTTGCTTATGGGTCGATTTCATGGGATCCCTAATGGTAGGTGGATTCTTTCTCGACTCCACTTGAATAGAACTAGTTGTTCCATTAAAAATAATTTGTGTTACTTAAAATTAATTTTGTTGGTGATGTGTGAAATCATATGGAAATCCCTTTGGTAATGGTTCAGGAATTTTTGGGAAAAATGGATTGTGGTGAAATGCCCTTGATGTTATTTTAAAATGGGATTTTATATTTGGTTGTTTTGTTGGTTCATTAACATCAACTAGGAAAATGGTTTTCAATAAAAAAAGGGTAGTTTTATTGAAATGGGTTTTGGCATGGAAAATGGTTAAAGGGTGTTTTAAATAAATGTTTGATTTATTGGATTGGATTGGGATGTAATGGAAATAGTTGATTGCATATTATTGTGGCCTTGATGGGTTATATGCTCGGTTATGTTATATTGTATGAATTTTGTCAAAGTGTGAAGGAAATACCACTATAAAAAGGGGATGGATAGTGGATGGAGGGGCCACCATCAAAAGCATGTGGGCGGGAAGTTCCACTTGAGTGGATTGGTAATGAATGGGTTGGGCGGGAAGTGCCACCATGATATATTGTGTGCTTGGTTGGTGATGTTTGTAGATGGGGCTTGTGAGTGAAATATGAAAACTGTAATCAGATTGCAGCTTGGTTTAGTTGGATTCCTTGTGTGGCGTGTTTTGCTTACATCAAGATTGTTTGGCTTTACTTGGGATAACTTGGTTTGGGTGAAATATATTGTTAAGGGTGTGTTGGCTTATTGTAATTGATGTACTTGTGATTATTTTATATAAACTGTTTTATAAAAATGTGCTAACAGTTTTATCCTAGTGGCATGTGTAGGGAAGTTATTTGGGTAAATCCTACTGAGTAGTTGTACTCACCCCCTGCTTTGGCACGTTGGTGTCTTTGTAGATGTTTTGTATAGTGATGTGGGCAAAATAATGGCATCACCCTCCTTTAGTGGTGCATCGTGATGTCTGGGTGGATCTTGGAGCATGGAGCTTGGTGTCGATCCATGGATTGTGTCTTGGATTTTTTTGGGTCACTTGTTGAGCCTTCTGACTAGTACTCTGATATGGTATTGGATGTATTGGTTTTTGG
This sequence comes from Viscum album, assembly GCA_963277665.1. NCBI lineage: Eukaryota > Viridiplantae > Streptophyta > Magnoliopsida > Santalales > Viscaceae > Viscum > Viscum album. The sequence goes on along the minus strand of OY728157.1, from coordinate 855,839,321 downwards.
TTGTATTGTGGAACAACTTGGTTGTCCATTGGGAATACATTCTAGAATGATTTGATTGACATGCATCATATATTGGTTGATAGTGGATGGTTTCGTTGGTTTTGTCTTATGGTAAAATCATTTCCCAATTTGTTCTCAAAGCCCTTGGACTTAATTTCCAGCCATTGTCGTCTTGGGAATGTCTCTTAAGGACATGTAACCCTCACCGCCTCCCCAAGACAATGAGGTAGGGGCGTGGTGTTACAAGTGGTATCTTCTTGTTCGATCCTTTGGAGTTGATTCTCGGATTTTGAGTTGAAATTCGTTGTGGTACATTCCTTGAGTCTAGATGGTTATATGGAGTATAAATGTCAGAACATGGAATGTATAGAATAAAAGGATGTAGCTATCCATTTTATGTTGAACTTCAAGTTACTAGGGAGTTGAGTTCATAAGTGTTTTGGATACACATATAGGCATCAGATATCTCATTGTCATTTGTGTACCCAATTATATGAGCATGGAATGCATGGTAGAAATGACTTCCCTCTAGGATGCATATTTCATTGTGCATAATGATTCATGGGAGGAATTGAGAAATGGTTTTTCAAATGTGTGAAATTGTAATGTGAATACATTTTGTATTTTGAAAATTGTTTGATTTTCAAAAATGGTGAGACATGGAAAACGTGGAAAGGTGGAAAGCCTTGTTATGACAGTGTTATGTAATGAGGTTAGAAATGGGAATTGTTGATGTCTACAGAATTGAGAATCATGGTTTTTTGTTTTCTATTTACAGAAATGGAACTAGGTAGGCATCGTAGAGACCAACCGAAAGTGGCTGATGAGAATGTGGTTGCACCTGATCCTCAAGTGAACTAGCAATTAGTGAAAATTATAGTGAGAGCTTTCCATGCTGTGGAAAGTGGAAATAAATTGGATTAACCAAGGCATGTGAATAATGCGATTCAGTTTCAAATGAAACATCCACCCATATTTAGGGGTTATTCGGACCCGGAAAGGGAAGAGGCGTGGCTATCCAAAATAAATTAAATTTTCTAATTCATGGGGATGCTGGTATAGATGAATATAAATATAGCAATGTATAAGCTATAGGATCTTGATCTTTAGTGGTGGTAGTTGGTAGTCCAAGTAGAGACAGACTAGGGTTGACCTGGGATGGGTTTGAAGAATTTTTTTACAATCTATTCAACCCGCATACGTTCAAGATTCAGCACAAAACTAATTTCTTCAGTCTGAAGCAAGATCATATGTCTGTGATGGAGTATGCAGCTATGTTTATGAGCTTAGTGAGGTTTTCACTCGAGGTGGCAGGTAGCACATCGTTGAAGGAAATTATCTCCAAAGCGGGGTAAAGGAAAAAGATCTATTCAAAAATAGCAGTCCTGTGTATTTGTGATTACATAGAGATGGTGAATCAAGCATCGATGGTTGAGTGGGATCTTTTTGGAGCTCCGAGAAGAGGAATCATAGTGGTACCCATGGGGAATAGTGAGAACTATAACACTGGGTTCTAGCGGAGGAGGGACACTTATTCCCAGGGCGGGGGTATGGTGCATAATCCGATAGCAGGATCGATAAATCTTAATCCGAATCCCCAGATCAAGCCAGGATGTTTTCAGTGTGGCTCTACGACACACATTTAGTGGGATTGTATGACACAACCTTGAGCATGTCTTAATTTTAATAATATGGGTCATTTGCCGCGTTAATGTCGGAATTCTCCAAGGTTGGGTGCGTGTGACACTCCTCAGGGATCACAGACATCATATGCATCGACGGGACAGGTACATCATCATACCCTTCGTTAGTAGAACAAAGTAAGTTGTGGTGATTCTCAAAACACCAAAACTCCTCATCAGGGAAATAAATAGCAGAGTGATGCAACCAAGTCATTGTTCGGATCCGAGCAGGTTGTGGTGGATGATCAGGTGGGACCATAAATGGTGCGAGGTACTACTCTTTTAAATTCTACCTTGATGCAAGTGTTGTTTGATACAGGTTCCTCACACTCTTTTATTGATGGAAGTGTGGTTGAGTTGTTGGTTTTAAGGGTAGAAATGATGCCTTTGGTTTTGAAACATCAAACTCATCTAGGTAAAAGAGTGTGTCAAGCCTTCTTGTGTAGAGCATGTTGTATTGTTGTGGGAAAGGTTGAGCTAATGTAGAAATTCTCAGTGCTTGAGAATTGATAGGTATGATGTAATCCTGAGAATGGATTTGCTGGGGGAGTTTAAGGCCCAAATCAATAGTAATGAGTGGAAAATGGATTTTACGACACATGATGGAATTATAAATGTCTTTAGAGGATAGAGGCATGAAAGGCAGCTTGCAACGGGGTTTTTGGAACTAGTAGTTGGAATGTTATCATATTAGTTTGCAGTTTTATCATTGGAATTAGTAGAGGGTGTTGAGAACAAGGATCTTTCATTAGTGGTTGATCAGCTCATGGATGTTTTTTCCAATGATTTATCTTGGTTACCACCTGTAAGAGAAGTGGAGTTTACAATTGATCTCTTTCTGTGGACCAATCCTATCCCACTTCCGTCTTACTAGATTGTAGCTACTAAATTGTGGGAATTGAAAGTCCAGTTGGAGGAGTGAGAAAACAATGGGATTATTCGGCCTAGAATGTCTCTATGGTCAGTTCCAGTGTTGTTTTTGAAAAAGGTGGATGGAATGTTGAGACTCTGTGTTCATTATCATTGAATTAACCAAGTTACAATAAACAACAGATATCCACTACCACGAATTGATGATTTGTTCGACCAGATTAGGGGATCCCAGTGGTTCTCCAAGATCGACCTGACATCGGGATACCATCAATTTTAGGTGAGTAAGAATGAAATTACTAAAATAGCTTTCAGAGGTAGATATGTCCATTATGAATATGTGTTTATGCCCTTTGGTCTAACAAATTCACCAGCGGTGTTCATGGCATTGATGAATCAGATATTTCATAGATATTCATATTCATTTTTCGTGGTGTTTGTAGATGACATTCTGGTGTATTCAAAGACAGGGGTAGAGCATGAGCAGCACTTGGCGACAGTGTTTTGGATCTTAAAAGATCATCAATTGTATGAATAATTTTCAATGTGTGACATTTGAATATAGGAAGTCTGTTTTTAAGGCCATGTGATTTATGAAAGGTGTGTTTAAGAGGATCCAGAAAAGATAGAGGGTGTTATCTCGTGGCAGCCACTAAATAATGTGTTTGAGGTATGGAGTTTCTTCAGCCTAGCAGGGTGTTATTAGCATTTTGTTCGTGATTTTTCAAGGATGGCTTCACCAATGACAGATTTGATAAGAAAAAATGTTCCATTATTGTAAAATTAATAGTGTCCACTTTATTTCAAAGAGCTAAAGGGTCTCCATACATCAGCACCAATCTTGGTTTTTCTAGAACCAAGAAGAGGGTACGTGGTGTATTGTGATACACCGAGACCTGGGTTGGGGTGCATTATCTTACAGGGGAATCATGTGGTTGTGTATGGATCACGACATTTGAAGGTGCATGAGAAGAACTACCCAACTCATGATTTGGAATTGTCATCAGTGGTCTATGCGTTGAAAGTGTGGTGTCATTATCTCTTTGGTGTGAAATTCATAGTATATACAGATCATAAGAGCTTGAAGAAAATTTTCTCACAAAAGGATTGGAACTTGAGGCAAAGGAGATGGATGGTATATCTCCAGATGTTTGATTTTGACATGATGTACACACCGAGTATGAGAAATTCAGTGGTGGATACATTAAGTAGAAAATCATATGTTCAGGTGGTGAAATAGGCATTAGACCAGTTGCAGTTGATGTCAGTTATAGCTAACATGCAGTTGGAATGTGAGGACTAGGGTTATAGAGCAGTCTTCTTGCCTGTGATGTTTATTCCTAACTTGGTGGCACTGGTTAAAGAGGCGCATATATTTGATTCGGTGTGTGTGACCATGAGGTCTAACCTCAATTGTGGGGAGACCATTGAGGGTTGGAAACTAAATTTTGATTCAGTTTTGTATTTTCGGAATCAGATGGTTGTACGAGTTTCTTTTCATGAGTATCTTATCAGGGCGTATCATTATTTCATATGTGTTGTTCATCCTGGATTTCATGAACTGTATAAAGCATTGAAAGCATTTTTCTGGTTGTCTGGTATGAAAAGAAGTGTGGCTGAGTTTGATTCGAGATACTTGACTTGTCAACAGGTCAAGGAAGAGCATCAGAGGCCAGCAGGAATATTTTAGTCTTCACCAATCCGCATTTGTAAGTGGGAACAAATAGAGATGTATTTTGTCACAGGTCTCCCAAGAATGTTCAGGAAGAACGATTCCATTTGGGTGATAGTGTTTCGGCTAACTAAGTTCGCCCATTTCATCCCGATTCGTGAATATCATATGGTGGAGAATATTTCCAAAAATCTATATCTGGGAGGTGGTAAAGAGGCATGGTGTTATAGTTTTGATTGTATCAGATAGAGATCCTACATTGATATCTCGTTTTTGGAAATCCTTGCAGCAAGCCCTTGGGACACAATTGACTATGAGCAGGGTGTATCTCCCTCAGACGGATGGTCAATCTGAGAGGATGATACAAACATTGGAGGATATGTTGTAGGCTTGTGTCATGGATTTTGGTTTCTCATGGGAGGAGCACTTGTCATTGGTTGAGTTCTCCTACAATAACAATTAGCAGGCATCCATACATATGGCTCCATTTAAAGTGTTGTAAGGGTGGTCATGTCGTTCTCCACTTTGTTGGGTGGAAACGGTCGAGTCCTCGATGGTTGGACCGAACCTTGTACATGAGAATATGGAGAAGATCAAGGTAATCTGTAAGAGAATGGATACGGCTCAGATTCGTCAGATATTGTATTCGGCTCATCGTCGAAGGTTGTTGTTGTTCGAGGCAAGTGATCATGTTTTCTTGAGGATCTCTCCTAGGTTGGGACATCGCCCATTTGGAAAGTAGAGAATGTTATATCCAAGGTATATTAGAACTTTTTAGATTATTGAGTTGGTTGATGAGGTGTCTTATCATTTCGCTTTTCCACCTAGGTTCAATGTGGTGCAAAATTTGTTTCATTTGTCACAGTTGAAAAAGTATCAGCTGGATCGTGACCATGTGATTCGATGAGATCTTGTTTATCTAGAGCCGGATTCTTCGTTGGTGCATGTGCCAGTGTGGGGTTTTGATAGGAAAGAGAATGTATTTCAGGGTAAATTCATCAATCTGGTTTGGATTTTGTGGCAGCATGGCCAGATCTAAGAGGAGACTTGGGATCGGGAGAATGTAATGGTCGAGCAGTGGCCCATGCTCTTTTGAAAAATGGTGGGTTCAATACTTTTTGAGGACAGAAAGTCCAATGTTGTGGAGAATGTTACACCATCAGTTTGATGTATGTATCCTTTTTTATGATTATTTATGTGATTAACGTGCATGGGATGAGTCTGGAAGAGGTTTGGTGAGTTTGGAATGGTTTTGAATATGTTTGGAAGATTTTCTTCAGATGCACGGTTTGAGCATAGTTAGAGGAAACCGTGCATGTTATCCAAAAAACCATATAGGGGGAGATAGTAAGCCTCACATGGCCTACATATGGTTTGTCAAACCATGCAAGGAAACCATGCAGACCCTTTCTCTCGATGCAGTAGCGTGTGCACGGTTAGCGCACGGTTTTCCAAACCGTGTGGGCTAACCGTGCGGCCACATAAAAGTAGGGTTTTTAAATCTGGGTTCACAAGGGCTTGCCCCATTCCTCTCCAAATTCTCTCCCACTCAATCCTCACTCGGGATTTCGAGTTCTCATGGGTTTAGGGTTCTCTCACACTAGTTTTGGAAGCATTTTTAAGAGGTTTCTTAGTGCATTGAAGGTGGTTACTCCCGGGTAAGTCTCTCCTCATGGGTTCTTTGTGTTTTCCTCTAGATCTACATATCCCTATCTCTCAGTTTTCAAGATCTAAACCCATTGTGTGTGGATATTGGGTTGTGGTTTCCTTGGATGATGATTTTATGGATTGTGGCTGTTAGGGAAGGAAATCTTGAGAGGTTTTAGTGGTGTGTTCTCCGGTTTTGAGGTGTGGTTTCTTGTGGGTCGATTTCTTAGGAACCCTAAAGATAGGTGGATTCTATCTCGACTCCACTTGGTTAGAACTGGTGGGTTTGTTACAATTAATTTGTGTTGCTTAAAATTAATTGTGTTTTTGATGTTGGAAATCAGATGGAAATCCCTTTGGTAATGGTTTTGGAATTTTTTGGAAAATGGGCTAGTGGTGAAATTCTCTTGATGGGATTTTAAAATGGGATTTTAAAATGGGTTGTTTTATTGGATGATTAATATAAACAGAGAAAATGGATTTCAATTAAAAGGGTTGCTTTATTGAAATGGGGTTTGGCATAGAAAATGGTTAAAGGGTGTTTTCAATATATTTTTTAATTTATGAAGTGGATTGGCATGTAATTGAAATGGTTGATTATATTGTTGTGGCCATGATGGGTTATATGATTGGTTATGTTGGCTTGTTTGAATGTTGTGAAAGTGGGTGGGAAGTACCACTAAAAAAGGGTGATGGATAGAGGACAGAAGGGCCACCATCAATAGAAAGTGTGCAAGATGTACCACTTGAGTGGATTGGTAATGAATGGGTTGGACAAGAAGTGCCACCATGATATGTTGTGTGCTTGGTTAGTGATATTTGTAGATGGGTCTTATGAGTGAAATATGAAAAAGTTAATCGGTTTGTCGCATGGTTGTTTTGGCTTCCTTGTGTGGCATGTTTTGCTTACGACATGTTTCTTTGGGTTTCCCTGGGTTTACTTGACTTGGGTGAAATGGATTTGTAAGGTTGTGTTGGCTTATGATAATAGATTCCTTTGTGATTATTTTATATAAACTATTTTATATAAATGTGCTAACAGTTTTATCCTAGTGGCATGTATAGGGAAGTAATTTGGTGAAATCCAACTGAGTATTTGTACTCACCCCCTGCTTTGGCTCATTGGTGTCTTTGAAGATGTTGTGTATCGTGACGTGGGCAAAGGTAAGACATCACCTTCTTTTTGGGGTGCATCATGATGTCTAGGTGGAGATTTGAGCATGGAGCTTGGTGTGGAGCCATGGAGTGTGTATTGGATTATTTTTGGTCTCTTGTTGAGCCTTCTGCATAGTACTTTGATATGGTATTGGTTGTATTGATTTTGGGTTGTATTGTGGAACAACTTGGTTTTCCTTTGCGAATATATGCATGAATGTTTTTATTGACATGCATCATATAGTGGTTGATAGTGGATGGTTTGGTTGGTTTTTTCATAAGGGAAACAGTTCCCCAATTTGTTTTTAAAGCACTCCGCATTTATTTCCAGCCTTTGGCATCATGGGAACGTCACTTAAGGCCAAGTAACCCTCCCCACCTCCTCAAGACAATGAGATAATGGCAGGGTGTTACATAAATCTAGACAACATGGTCAAATATGAAGTGAATATAGAATATTAAACTATAAAAACTATAGACAATGAAAAATAATGTGGTAATTAGTTGTAGAATGAATGAATAATGTTTTTTCAAAGGACAAGGAGAATATTTAATCAATTTTAATGAATTATATCTATACTATCCCTTTTCATGGATGAATTAAAATGATTTACGAATGTGAATATTTTATTGTTTTTCTGATATTTCATTACACAAGTATCAACATTAATTATTTGATACATTAAAAAAAAATATTCCATCTTATTTCAACATTGATAAAATATTCATAGTCAATAATATGATTTTAGAAGTGTATAAAACCATAAATCTCACTAAGGATTGTACTATGGATTGTAGTGTGATGGTTCATAATTAGTGACCATAAAAAACAAAAAATTTCAAGAATTTATTTCACAAAATAAAATGAAAAAATAAGTTAATAAAAAATCTTCTGAGTGAGTATATTGAATAAATATTATTCCATACCACTTATTTTAAAATATGAGTCTTAGAGAGGTTGAACCAATATATTCTCTCCAAATTTTAATAGTAGATCCCATATTTTATCCTTATATAAGAGTATATTATTTTTTAGATATTGTATGTAAGATTATAATTCCCACTGATATTCATATCCTTGAAATGAAGTGTAATAAGAAGGATACAATCATTCAAGTGAGATATTTTATAGATATAATTTGCGATCAAATAGATTTTAAAAATTTTAAACTAAATCTTCAAGTATGCGAGGATCAAGTATAGTTTCATGTTCTGAAGGAGAAGGAAATTGAGGAATGATGAAAATTGAGTAAAGGTGATGAAATATTTTTTACAGCCATGATTATAATGTAAATTAATCACCATTATAGTGATTTAATCAAATAATGGGTAGATGGACATTATTTAGTGAATTTTATTGAATCAGAATCCACTAGAGGGAATGAATGAATAGGTAATCTTTAGGGGAAATTTTTTAAAATCAAAACTCATAACCACTAGGTAGTTAAAATGATAAATGCTTTATTTTAGATGGTATCACTCATTATTTTACCCATTAGACATTATATATAACATTGGAAAAAACTTACCATGATCCAAATCACGTGTCATAGTTATATGATCATCTTCTTAAGTGATGTGATGCTGAATATGATTTTTTGACATATGAGTTGTATTATTTTGATGTGCATAAAATAGGAGGAGACATTAGAGTCTTCAATTGTTAACAACCAACTTCAAAGTCCTGATCATTATTCTATGGTTCTAAATCATAAATACAGATATTCATGTATTATATCTTTCTAATTTCATAAGCACTATATATTTTTTCCCTAGTTAATTGATCATAATGTTTATAAGGGAGTGATTAAAACTACTTTTTTGAGTTTAATGGATTTCTCTTAGATGCTGTAATTGTTGTGTTTTTGTAGAAAATTACAACATTATTTTAAATTTAGACATTTAACATTATCAGATGAATTGGTAATCATTTTTTTAAAAAAAATTCTTATTTTTTCTATAATATTGAGTTATCACTGGGTGAAATTTTTGGATTTGTGTTTGGGGTGTAGTATTTAAATGTTCTTAATTATATTCTAACGTGAACCCATAAAAACCCATTAAATTTTTTCCAACTTTTGATTTCTTAATAATCACAACATAATTTCTTTGTGGGTGGAAATATTTCATAAAATTGAGCAATGTGATGCTACATTGAAGAGATTAATGACTGTTAAATTTTGATATAATTAGGAAAAACATTTTTCACCTATTAAAGATGTTTTGACAAATTGTGGAATAATTTTATATAATAATAATTAAATTTCAACTTTTTAATTTGAATTTTACTCATAAAATAAGCATCCAAATGGATTTTGAAATGAAAACCCTATTCTAGGTTGAAATCATTCATTCATTCTTTTCATTTTTTATTCATCTAAACATTAGATGGGATATTTATCCCCCTAAAAAATTTCTATCCACATCATCCAACGGTATATTTCTTTATTACATCTTTTAAATTATGTTGTTTTGATAACATGGAGGTAAAGAATATTTTGGACATTATGTTGGTTGAAAATTGACATCTATTAAATTCAACTCTAGACATTAATTATTTTGGTTAAACAATTAATTTTTTTTCATTGAATACATTTCATTGAGTATATAATTAATACATTACTTATTGATGTAATCCATATTGGAATACCTTTATGAAAATAAATTATTATTTAAATTTCATGAACTTCATTGTCAGAATTATTTACTATTAATCAATATTTGCTATGTTGTCTCGTGAGGATAAACAATGTCTTGGGTGTGCCTAAAATTTTTTTAATTCAATCAATGATTTCATTAACATCATATTTTTCTATGTAAATTTGGTTTTTTAATGATAGATAGCAAATTGATTGGAAAATTATGTTATTCGAAATAGATTATAGTAGATTTCATATGTTAATGAAATTGTTAACAATACTATTTTTTATTGTTTAAATAATAATTTATTCATTAGTTGAATTAATTATTAAATTTATTTATTATTTTATATGAGTAAAAATATTTAGGTTTCATGATAATTATTCCTTTTTATATTCAAATTAGTATTTATTTGTCAATATAATATTTTGTTGTCAATAAATAAACGAATTAAATAAAACCATACTTTTATTTATTTTTAATTAAATAATTTAATAATCAGTAAATGTATTATATAATTCAATTATTTTTTTATCATTTATTAATTTTGGTTATTAATTATTTTGTTAGTAGTTTTCACAATTAATTATGTGTTTTTTCTATTATTATTTTAACATAATATAGTGTGTAATTTATTTTTGTTTAAATATGTAATTATTTTCATAATTATGTAAAATGTATTTTATTTTACTATATTTTTATGGATGGTTATTTTTTATATTATTTAAAATGGAAAATCACTTATGTTCTAGATATTAAAATTTTTATACGTAATAATTTTATTATATAACCCACATATATGATTGGCCTCTATCACTATCATAACAAAATTAAAAAAGGAATACATATAAATAAATTAATGAGGTTCTATGCAGCCTATTCTTAAATCCATGTATATATCCATTTATCTTGGAAAAAACACATACAATAAAATATTTTTTTATGTGAGTACCATTAACCAAATTTCACCCAATTATTATAACAACTTGTTTGAGGGGATACAATGAAACAATTAAGATCTATGACACCTACATATACTTGGGGAGACTCAAACCCGAGAACTCCCATGAGACCCCTGAATAGTGTAACCACTATGCTACACCCCTTGGAACATAATTTCTTTCTACTACTAATGAGAATACCCCAATATTATTAATGCATATCATTTTTTTGAAACTGAAGGTCATGTTTGTGATAGATAACAAGGAGCATAACATGAGAGTCCCACACTTAAAACTTATAGTATTGATGAGCATGTTGAACCAATATTCAAAACCTAGACCAACCAATGATTTTCTTTCTATCGGAGAATGAAACTAGGATTCTGGGAGGATAGATTGTATTGATATAATTCTAGAGGATCTCGACAATATAAAGAATATAAATTTTTTAAAATATTTTGGACAAGGTCATATATATATTGATGATAAACCCATCATCAATTATGAATTAGAATCTAGTTTTTATTGGGCTCTAATTTGATGAAGATGACATCAAGATAATTTTTCCTTCTCCACACCATCATGTGAGTCGATTATAAATATTAACAGGGTTATCGGTGAAGTTGTACCTAGAATCACTATGTAGATATATTACTAAATCTGAGAAGACCAACTATCAAAGACCAGATTATTTTTTCCCTGATGATAAACTATTAGAATATTAATGAATAAATCATTGTGACACATCTAATGATGAGTTTTATATTGCATATAAATTTCAAGATTAGGGAATCAATGCTGGATGAGTTTGATTATTTAATTTGAGGAATAAAATATCCCCTGATTTGATTATGTTTTTCCACAAACAAACTTAAAATTAATGAATCCACTATAGAATAAATTTTATATGAAAGATGAAATAGACTATGTGGTTTTTTTGGCTTCTTGATCGAATATGAAATCCCAATATTTTTTTCATGTAATGCACCTTTGATGACTAGTTGGAGGAGTTGCACTGATAGCTAGGTATAGTATTAAATCAAGAGAAGCAGTAGTAGATTTAACCAAAATTCAGTGTGATTAGACAAAGATATCAAATGAAATTCAAATAATGAAAATTATACGAGCATACAAAGATGTCAAATTTTTCCATTTGATGTTAATGTGGACAAATAAGAGGTAACTTGTGTGGTGGTATGAACAGGCTGATGAATCCTCAACATTTATTTAGATTGATGATGTTTGATAATTATCAAGATCAATGAATTCAATGCTCATGTGAAAATTCTCTAATCATTTCCATTAGGGTAGTTGATTGGAATATTGATTCACAGAAATCATGCTTCAAGGATGAAAATAAATAATCATAAAAATGTATAATGATCAATCGGGATATTAATGGATCCCAATAATATTTATAATATATTGGAGAAATATAGAGTTTTATATGGTTCTTATATGTATGAAATAAGGGTAAATAATTAACTTTCTTTTGTGGCTGTCATGGAAGGAATGCCATTTTTAGAGTCATGGAGATGTATGGAAAAAATAACCCCTAGAAATATTAGAAATGGTATGAAAACACATTTTTATATGATGGGAGACAAGTTTATAGGGTAGAAAAAACATGAATGGATTAAGAGATTAGAAATATCATTACATAAGAGGTTAATGAGATGGAGATTGAGGAATAATCTGACTATGACAGAGAATCTTCCATTCACCCAAACAAATTTTTGTGTTCATGTTTCGAGATGAATTTTAGTAACATTTCAATTTTCAATACATCAAAACTCTATAATTGATTTTTAATTGGGTTTTATGATTGTAATGAGTTTATTTTCCTTTCAATATATTCAATTCCATTTTCATGATTGTTTTTGTGAAATATTTTTTATAGTGATCTTATTTTCAATCCTAATGATAATATTTTTCACAATTTAATATATATATAAGATATTCCATTTAATATTCTCAATTTTTAGAATCAAATAATGTGTTGAAATTCTAAAAAGGATTATGTCTATCTTATCCATCAATGATAAATTTTATTCCTAAAATTTTCTTGACCATTAATCATCAATAGAGTTCATTTTATTGTTGAGATCACTTAAGGATTGTTAGGAATTTCAAAACAACTTCTTAACCAATAAAGGAAAATCTATGATTAATGATTTTTAAATAGGTAAAATAAATTTTAATCAATTCAACCAGTTCTATAACACTAATTAATTCATAATTAAGTATCTGCCTCCCTCTCACTACTCTTGTTTCATAAACACTATCAAGGATCCAATTCATTTATTTTCAGTTTGTTTTTTTGTTTTTCCTTTGCCTTGATTGCTAATTTTTTATAACTATTTGGATATTATACACATAATCACCACATATATAGTAGTATAATATTTTAAAAAAATTATATTTTTATTTTCACATTAACAATCACATGAGAATCAGTCACAGTATTTATATTTTCACGTTCCAACCCAATTTGACCTCGAACTAATCCACAAAAATACCCGAGAGGCGTTCCCTATCCCCCCATACTGTAAACTAGTGTTTGAAATCAAATATAAAACCATTTATAATGATTAAACCATAAGAACCAAATAATTTCATCACTATATATTATTCAGTATAAACAAGAAAAACTAATAAACACTAAGAACAAATAAATACACAAATAAATGCAGATGCATTGTACAGGAATAGAATGAAACTAAAAAAATTCAAAACTAAACCCAAACCAAATACAATATGATCAATGTGTGAGCTCTCGGTCACCACTACCCATAGAACCAACCCTCTCTATAATAAAACATATTCCAAATAAGAACCTTTAAATCATATCGATTCAACCGATGTTGATTAGAAAAAGGAATGTTTAAGAAAAAAATTGATTATTATATATTACTATAGGTTTTATACATGTAATTTTTTTAAATATTACATATACGCTATATTTACAGATATTTGGGGAAAATAATATTTTATCTTTTAATGAACTAAGAACATATTTTTATTTTTAAAACTTGATTTTGAAACTAAATACCAAGAAGATAATACAACCCAAATAAAGAAAAGAAAAAAGTAAAATCCAAAAATAATCATGATTTGAAAGGAATAATAGATAAGTTCATAAATAAAAGAAAATACTATAGGTTAATGAAAAAAAATACTTTAAAAACATGTAACCAATGTGTAATAAGAAATGAAATAGGAACAAAGATATATGTAATCATGGTCATTTAAAAATCATCACCACATGAAATAACCACAAAAAATTAGTTTAGAACAACATAATAGAATATAGTGAACTTGCATAGTCAATAACAATTTTGGTTGCTCGAGACATTCCTCACCAGTGGAAAAACATACCTAGCATGTTCTCTATCTAGGGTGTTCCAATTCATCTAATTGCACCTAGAAATAAATAATCACTGAAGCATCAAGATGGAACCTAATAATTCCATGATAATATTATAGAGGATATTGAATAGGTCCTCACATTTTTAGAAATAAACCTAACTCCTAGATTCCACCATGCATGACATTACCATTTGTTAACACCAACTGTCTAAATTCTCTCTAATCTGAAGGAAAACTATAGTGGTTCCTATCCATCATAGAACAATGTAAAATCTATTACTAGAAGTACAAATAAAATTGATTTATACCCAATTAAATACACCATTATGAACAAAATGGGTTTGTAATTTTACATATCTACACAATTTTTAGTGAAAATACTATTCCTTCTAAAGACACTTTCAAAACCATAGGGAACACACAATTAATGCTTCGAAGGTTCTTTATGGAATTTTAATGTAATGGGATTACCAATAATATTTAATGTTATAAAAATAGGCCATGATTTTTTGTAAAACCATTAGATATAAGATATAATGTTATTTAGAAACCAAGGAGACACTTATATAGCATTGAATGTTTTTATAATAAATTTTATGGTTGTAGAATGGTGGAGGGAGGTGAAATTGGAGGAAAGGTGTTTTGAATAATGGGTTTTTCATAAGGGAATATTTGTAGAGTCCAAATATACATGTGTTTGACTATATATATTTGATCCTCAGGGACATATAGATATGGTCGCATCCACTATATTATATATAGATATTTATAATAAACTATAATTCAAAATTAATTAATTATATTACTTTGACAAAAAAAACACAAGGATCCTCACATAAACACCAGTCCATAGAAAACGTACCCAAACCCACCTAAATATCATGATAACACATGTCACCTTATTACCGAATCCATAAAAAGGTCAAAAAAATATTTCAGAGTAAACAAAATTTCATTTAAAATACCTATTGAAATTTTATCAGAAACCTTGCATGCATATAAATATGTATAATGAATGAAAACCAAAAAAAATCATCAATTTTCCAAAATTACAACAACACATTAAATAAACATAAAACCAAAAAAAATCCTAGTAAAAAAATTTATTAATTAATTAGAAATTATCAAGCATCAAATGGAATGTTGTAAAAATGAAATGGACAGAAACACCTACCTCAGTGGTGTGTGAATGGGACAAAAATCCAATAGAGGGAACAACCAAGTCCAAATAACAAACTGCACACATAATATAAATGTAAACACAAGGCACCATCATCTCTCCACTCCTATGATTTTCAAAGATAGAAAAATTCAAATAAAAACCAAGAAACCATGTGAGTAAGAATAGAGTAGTAGGAAAAAAACAAAGAAGAACGCACTGAGGAACCTTTATGGAGATTCAAGGGAGGATGGAGAACAATGATAAGATGGTTTGGGAAAACCCTTAGTTTTAAAAAATCAACCATTATGGGATGGGTTTTAAATGGGATAAAAATATATGAGGGGAAAACTGGTAAAATTATGTTTTAATGATTCTTGATAAGTCGAATGTTTTTCAAAACCATGAACAATCCATGGTCACTCTATGATAATGATGGGACACTTACATAGTCTGGTTGTACGATTTAAGAAACTATGTTCCAACCATGCAATTCGGCTACAAAAAAATTTCAAATATTCTGCACATGCTTTTTTTATGGTCTCTACTAAACGTGTTAATGTTGTGGGACTTATCTTATATTATAATCATAGGAATGACATTTACCACTTTTCCATGCATGGATTTGGCCAAACTATATGAATTTAATGAATAAAAACCGTAAAAAAAATATCCCAAAGACCTTTTACCATCAAAAGAAGCATGAATTAAAGTAAAATTTGAACACTAGATATTCATGGAGTCAAAAACCACCCGAAACCCTTAAAAATAAAAATTATCATTGATAACTCATCCTGAACCTAATCTGAAAAATCTGACACAAAATAAAACAACCGGGTCAGGTTGTTATAATTCACCCCACTACAAAAAAAATTTTCCCCCAGAGAGTCACCCAAGAAAATGAGGAACAAAAAATTAACCTTAAATGAAATGTGGGAAAATGAAAAAATGAACCATGGTGTATCATTTCAACATGAAAAGTCACCCCAGACAAAATATATAGACAACCCTAAGAAGATCCATGGTGGGTATCCCTACAATTTAAAATATTAAATGTAAATACAAATACTAAAATATATTCCAAGAGTCAATATTGACCAAACACTTAAACAACCAATAATTAATCATTTTCGCTGGACACAAGAATCCTTGAAATGAACACAACCTGAAACCAAAACCACTCTACAAGAGGTAAACCATTCTAATAATCACATCCAAAATATGACCCCAATAGAATTTCCTAGGAAACAGAAATTCCAGGACTTCTTAAAAATAAATACTTATGAATAAAATATATAACACAGTTTCCTAAATGAATCGCCTCTTCAATAGAGAAGACAATATATGGTCCAACAACCCCCACCATATCAAGAAATTTACATCTATGTAAAGAGCATCGCACCAGGTCCAATATCTATAGCCTTTGTTACTTAAATCATATGGTTACATGTAGTTAGGAGCTGGTAGCATCTAATAATGACTTCTTCATCTGGTAATTATTCTATCAAAACTTCTCCAAGTGACCCAGAATGTCACTCCATCAATAAGAATTTGGAGGTTTATAGAATGATGGACCCAAATTCTTGAACCAACAATACATGAAATATATGTGAGAATGTTCTGATGAATAGAGAGGAGGAAATAACATTAGATATGTATTAGGGATTTCTTCCCCTAGAACACACATATCTATAGATGGTGATCCTTAATGAGTTCTAGGATAATCTATATTCCTTACCACTATGGACATATCTATAAAAACCAACTCGACTAGAAATGTCTCATCCACTAGCTTTTCAAAAATCCTCCCTAGATGAGAGGCCTCACCGTTTAACTACTATATGAAGAAAAAATACGAATAGAGGAACATTTAGCTCATCCTTTGATGTTATCTATATAAATAATACAATATCATCAAATTTATCAACATAGGCCTTCACCGTTATTTTACCTACCTAAACACACATGATATCATCCACTTTTATCACCTTCAAATAATCATGAATGAATAATTTGATAAAAGTGGTGTTAATGAATTCCAAATATATACATACTTTCAATGATAATGGTACAATCACCTTCCACTGATCCAAGAACAATCCATTGAACAAACCTAGAAAATATTGTTCCCTCACAACATTGGGAGATCCAAAATACCTAAAAGAACCTTCAAATTCCACAATCCATTCCCCAACCTCTACTATGATTTGGTCACCATAAAATACTGGGTTTACCTGAATATAATCCAACTATACCACCACACTGGGAGTTGAGTCTTGGCTAACACATGGAAATGAATCCCTGAATACCATTAGGATCTTTTTGGACTCTATTATATAAACATAAAAATAAAACCACAATCCTATTTCAAAGATTATATTTTCACATTCAAATTATAAACCCATTTAACCCCATTTCTATTTTAAGTAAAAACAAGGAATCATTTCCAAATCCAATTTAAATATCCAAGCCATATTTTAAAAAAATTATTTGAAATAATTAAAAAACATTTCAATAAACCATTATCCAATTAAAATCTAATCACACTGACTGAAATCAATACAAAAAATTACTCATAGTGAATCTCATTGAATGGGAAACTATTGTCAATGAAAACTCGACCATATGGTTTAGATGACCATTCCATAAGAAATCACCAAAAAATATAAGCATCTTGATCCATGCAGTAGGGCATCATATGGGTCGCTACTATATGCATGATCAACATCAAAAATCACCTGACTTATAATTTCCATCACCAATCCTTAAAAACCAAACAATCATTAACAACATAGACCTAGAATTAAAAAAAGGAGTCTAACCCTGTTAAAATGAGTCTCGATATGAGAAATAGTCAATATAACATATCCTATACAAACCTATCAAGTCCTGTAAATCCTATCTCCATACTACATGATTCCCCTACTAATAATGGTATCATATGATACTATTTTTCATGAACCAAACCCAATTATCCGTAAACAGTTTTCCAAATCATATCTATGAAATGTACCAAGAGGTGTTCTCAATCGTTATATGATTGAAAAAAATGTCGATCCTCAATTTTGAAAAAAAACTATATAATTTATCCAATAATGAACTAATATTTAAAATAGAATTTAGTATGCTATATAAATAAGAGGAATAGATAACTACTAAGAAGAAATAAATACATAAATAAATCCATATTCATATTAGTGGATTAGAACATAATATTAATTCATATAAAAAACTAAACCCAATCTAGATCTAACATGATCTCCTTTTGACCTCTTGGTCACCACCATCCATAAAACCAGTTAGCTCTATAGTAAAACCTATAGAATAAATATTCCATTAATAACAACTTGGGTCTGCCGACACAGAGTGGAAAAAAATGTTGTGAGGTTAAAACAACTTATTATGTAAGTACCACAGATTCCATACATTTTATTTCCCTAAATATTCTATTTACGCTATATTGAAATATATTTTTTTGGAAAATAATGGATATTATATTTTAAATAACTATTATCATATTATATATTTAAAATTCATTACGAAAAAAATACCTATAATATAACACCAACTAAAAAATGAATTCATTTTTTAAAATCATGATTTAACCATTAGAAAAAAGTTATTATAGATTAGTCCAAAAATGAAGGTAAATACTATAAATGAATAAAAAACAGATTCTAAAAGGACATGTAATAAGAGTTCTATAAAAATGAAATACTATCGTATAAATATGTAATAATGGGAATTTCCTAAACATACCTTGATTATATACCTATACAAAATCTCTTTGAACCCACCTACTAGATATTGTGCACCTCCATATTCAATAACCAACAAGGATACTCTAAACTAGCCTCGTCGGTGGAAAATACAATTTGGACTATCCCTTATATAGGGGGTTCCAATTAATCTAATTATGAATAAAAATAAATCATTTCTTAACACTCTATATAATGTCTATGAATCCCATGATAATAGTGTAAAAGAGAATGATGTGGTCATCTCTTGTTATTAATTAAACATAACTCAATAATTCCATTGTTCATACTTTAATCTATCCCCAACACCAACTGTGTGAATACCCGTTCATCAGGAGGACAACCATAGGGGTTACAGACATACATAGAAGCGTTAAAAAGTTCCAACCAAGACTACACATCGTATAAATTTAGAAGTAATTTCTAAAATATTACAAACTAACAACCATTCCATAACATTTACATATCCAGACCATTTCTAGTGAAAAAACGTTTCCCTACACATCCACTTCCAATGCCAATAAGAAATCATGATTCATGCTCATAATGTACCAAGGAGTCCTTTATAGTAATGGGGTTACAGATCATGTTTCATTGTACCAAATAGACCATGTTTTATATAACACCATTAGGAATCAAAATTGATTTTATTTGGAAACCATGTAATAACTTAGATAAAATGTAATGTATTTAAAATACAATAGAGAGAGAGAGTTAACATTGTTGGGTAATGGGGAAGAAGGGTATATCTAAAATAAGTATTTAAATATGGTTATTTTTATGGACACACCATATACATCTGTGTTCCTATCTATATGTGAAACTCATGAAAATATTGATAATCCAAAATTCACCAAATCTTGTTTTGATATCCATAAAAATACATGAATTTCAAATTAAATAATTTAAATTAATTTCACAACTAAACAAGAGGATCCAAAAATAAGCATGAAACCACTGAAAAAGTACCACAACTCAAATTCAATGATCGATTTTACATTTCACCAACATACAAAACCCCAAATAAGGTAAAAACACATAAAATACACAAAATTCCAATTAAAATTGCATTATAAATTTTATCAAACACCTAGGATTCATATAAATAGGCATAACTAAGGAAAACCATTAAAAAATACTTTTTACTAGTTTTCTAACATGAAAACAACAAATCAAATCAAACTAACACATCACAATCATGGTTGAAACGTTCATAAATTTATTATATATTATCAAGAATCAAAGGGCATGTTATGGAATGGATATTGATAGAAAAAAATTCTTTAACTATGTGTGAATTTTATGATATTTAAAGAGAGGAAATAACAACTCACAAAGAAAAACCCACACCTCCTAATGTAATCGAAAAAATAATCCAACATTACCTCTCCACTCCTGGGTTTTTTCTAAGAGAATACCTCTCAAAAACTATCCCAACGGTTCACATTCCATGACTAACACCAGTCCACATTCAATAGGCTAGGGGTTGGTGACTAGCCCCATGTTGGTATATCACTCACTTGGGAGGACATAGAAAAAGGTACATGAACACATACAAACAACTGCATGACCATATAATGATGAAATATAAAATAAAAGATAAAATAAGAATGAATACATCTAAATCCCACCATGTGAGTACAAAAACAAGAATTGAATGAAAAAAGGTCCCAATAGAATCCCACCAAAAAGTGCCCGAAAACAATTCCAACATGAAATATAATAAGGGAACAGCTATTAAGGTAACTGATGGAACACACGCCGGCCAGTCTGACTTCACTAAGCTCTTTAAAGTCATGGTCCTTAAAGACTCTTTCAAAAGGTAAATAATCTATAAAATACATGGCATGAATTGGAAAATTCAATAAAAGGGTGAGTAACTTAACACCCAACAGTACAACCAGAATCACTAAGAATATAGCATCAAGAATAATAGTTAACTCATAAGAGGTATATTTATACAACACATATAACAAGAATAGAATAATATACTCAAAAAATACACAAGGTCTCAATGTAATGTCATAGGTGTAGAACAATCTATGGAATCTTGATTGAAGTATTTACATAATACTCTTGTATGAGAATACACCCCTTAAGTCAGATAACATTGATTGTGTCCATTTGAGATATACTTCACATCAGGTTTCTTCATAAGAATTATATACTGGGAGTCTCAAGAGAAAAATAAAATGATGATGATCGTACCTAAAGACATAGGGCAACCTACAAACTCAATATAGAATAACCCACTGAGTATAAGATCATCACCCATGTAGTGTTGGTCCGGATGATACCATAAACTCCGCCTATGGTAAGATGATGGAAGAGAATCTCACTTCAGGCCTCATGGAATGATTCCAAAAAAAATTTCCATGAATTCCCACTAAAGTGATCAAAATCCTATGTGTAAGAAACTATTCAACACTATCCCTTAGGAAATGGATATAGGGTATTCAAACTAAATAAATTTATCCCTGATGATGAGTACAATGGATGTGCTCCTTCTTAAAGAGGTTACAAATAATGTACTAGTAGTACACAACATATCCCATCACCATTGGTTACTACACAGGCAACACAGTCCAGTCTAATGACCATTTCTTATTGAGATTACATAGAATGTATGATCCCATATACTTATGGATATGCCCATGTGTAGTTGGTTGTGTCTATGGATGGACACACATGTAAAGACCCAAAAATTTGTTAATTGAAATCCTTCTTGATCTAATTAAATGTCTCTTAATGTAAAATATTTATATAAAATTTTGACTTCTTTGGTTTTATGTTAAGAATTATGATCTTTGAGAATATATTCATTGAATAGTGATCACATGATTAGTATAAACATAGGGCTTTATCATATCCAATTTACTCAGATAAAGGAAGCGATGGCCTCATCTGGTAGACGTGCCCCATAAGAAGCCCATTTTTCAGAGCTTGGAAAGGAGGTGGAATCATTGGGATTCACTCTTGACCAATGTAACACCCCAAGATTTCATAGTACATTATTTCTTCAATATAATTCAATAACTTGCACTACAAGCAACACTGAGTTCAAGCGTACCAAGACTTACCAAAATAGTCATTCAAAAGCATTTATGAACAGTATTAACTAAATTTTGAATTTTATATTATCCTTATAATTTTATCATCCATATTATGAGTTTCATAGACATAATATAAGAATAAATTCATTTGTTTAGATAAAAGAAATTTTTTTAAAATGCAATTTTACCACCTTTTAATGCAAAACCATTTTAAATTACGATATTTGAAACTTTTATATATTAAATTTGACAAAATAATCTTCCTATTTAGAATCCGGACATTAAAATTTAGTTCTGAGAAAGTTTTGGTGTTTTTATGATAACTTTCTTATTTTGGTGAATAGTGACAAATACAAAATTTTAACTGAAAATTTATTTTTAATCAAAATAATTTATAGTGTTCACTTATAAATTTTAATAGTTTGGAAGTATAATTAAATTATATTTTTACCATTTAATTCAATGTTGGTCATTGGATGTAATTTTACTTTGAATTTGGAAATAAACAAGTGTCAATCTTTTGGAAGTTATTATTTCTAAAATATATGTTTTTTGGTTTTGAAAATGAGAATTAATTTTAAATTAATAAATGAAATTTATATGTTTCCAATTTGGTAAAATTAAATTCATTTTTGAATTTGGAATATCAAAATAATCTTAGGGTGAATTTTTGGTATGTTTCTGAAAATGTTCCATTTTTTATGAATAGTGAAAAACACTGCGTTATTGGTTAAAACTGATTTTTTATTTAAATAATCAGTTATTTTATTTTAATTTATTTTAGGTCAAAATAGATAATATATATATATATATATATGTTCAAAATAATTCATTTGAGTCATTTTATAATAAGTTTAGATATATAAAATTTTATCGAACAATTTACCGTCTTTTACCCACCACCTAGGAGCATTTGAAAATTTGAATAAAACATAATTTTACCACTTCTGTGAATTGAATTTCAAAAACCTAAGAGTCACTGTTGATATTAGTATGTAAAATTTGGTTTAATAAGATAAAAATTATTTTCGGTGAATAGTAAATTTTGACATTTATTTTGAAGAGTTAAAAGAAAATAGGGTAATTTGAGGTTAAAATGATATTATTATTACCCTAACTCATGTCCTAATTCTATGGGATAAGTATAATTCGAAAACAAAACCTTAGGAATAAAATATGAACCTATTTGGTCCACTTGGATTATATTAGGACATTTTTTATTATTTAATTCAAAGAAGAGTTAAAAGTATTAAATTCAATGTTTAATAACTAAACCATATTTAATATAGGGTTACACATAAGATAAATTAGAATATAAAATTTTATTAGAAATATAAAAATATTTCCTACATATTGGTATTTTATTTATATTTTTTAGAGATTAAATAATTGAATTTATTTATGACACAATGATGATGCAGGAATTACTTATTTAATGAAATATTAAAATATTTGATATTATAAATATCCAAATAAAAGTAATTTGAGAGTTTTTATTAATTAAAATAATTTTAAAGGATAATATGACATATTAGGGATTGTTATATGAATTTTTTTCAAAATAATAATGTTGTTAAAAATTTAGCAAAAACAAAATACAAAATCGGGTCAAAATTGACATAAAAGAGTTTTTAAAACAAATATTATATTATTAATTGATATTCTATTCCTAAAAATATAAGGTTAGTCTAAAAGTATTATTTAATAATAGGTGTATCATTACTTATCCATCTGGCGTTATCTTGGAAGTATATATTAAGTTTATTTACTATATAATTTAAAAATAAAAGGAGACATGGTAAATATCAAACCATTTAACTAAGAATTAAATCAAAAAAATAAGATTAATATAGTGACAAAAAGATTTCTAAAACCTATTGGTTGAGTGTTTTTCGACCAATACCCACCGTATCCTTTAAATAATCAACTTTGGTTCCATTCTAATGGGAAATTTTTTTATTATAAAATAACATTTCTTGTTTTTCCAAAGGTGCCCCTCACCTCTCTTATAAAAGGGAACTCCCACTTCTCTCTAATTCATACCATCAAAGCCATTTTTCTCAGCCTAACCCTACCAAAATACCCTCTCAACTATCCTCTTTTCATCCTAGAGGCCTTTATTTAGTCATAAATCAAATCTAAAGATCCCTTTTGATCAAATCAAAAGGAAGAACCCAAAGAACAGGTAAATATTTCTTCACCTCTTTCATGTTCTTTTTTTCTTCCACTTGTTCTTTCATTATTGTTTCCATTATAAAATAATAACTTCAGTATCTTCTATATACTGTGATGTAATTATAAATATGGTTCAACCATATTTATTATTCTATCTATCATTTGAATGACCTATCACCATACATGTGTACATATGGATTACCGTCTCCACGTCTTGGTGTAATTGTTATTCAATAAATTATTATTTGGATGAGTATAATACTGATGTGTAATTGATATAAATAATAAATATAACATGATAATGATTCTGTATATATGATATAACATCCAACTAAATATTATTTTAATATAAAAAAAATGATATTTTCGGTCATCCGTACATACAGATTACCATCTCCACAAACACAATAAGATTCATTCCCCATAGTAAACCATTCAAGAATAATTTTCATTTGATGATTAAAAATAATGTTTAATGACTTAATATCATTCTGAATATGAATAATATAAATCCTATCCATAACAAAAATTACTTACGTAACAAATCATATAATTGAAAATGAATTAGTTAACACCCGAAAAAACGATAATAATAAGATATTATTAAAAATGAAATGCTAAAAGATCATATATGATATCATATTAATGTATATGATTATATTAAAATTTTAATAACAATTATTTCACCATTATACAGGAGGTTAACCTACACTTGACCAAGGAAAATTACAAGGTAAGGGTTATTTCATCAATCTCATTATTATCCGAGATAGTTCATGTGTAAGTATTTTCTGGGACATACTAATCATCGAGACCCATATTTCATAAAAAAAATTTCGAAACGAATTTTTTAAGGTTTTATGGGAGGGTATAATTAAATAGATCATCGTTTTAAATGTTATAAAGATTTATTTTTCTAAACACTTTTAGGTAATGTCCATGATTTCAAAATGATTTTAAGGATTTATTTTTATGGATATGAATGTTTTCAAATTATAGTTCTTATAAAATGTTTCAAAGAGGCATGGGACACTTCGATTCAAAAATATCATTTAAATTAATTCCATTATAAATTCAGATACTTTTTAAACAATTTCATAAAAGGGGTATTTCTCTCAATGAATTTTACTAATGATTTTCATCTCTGTCTACATCCTTTGACGGATTTTAAAGATTTTTTAAGTTAGTTTATTATAAATACAATATTACATATTGTATTTATGGTTTTTTGATATGTTTTACTATGGATGTGTAATTTTTATACCATTCATAGTTCATTGTTAAATTATTGACATTTCGTATACTAGTTTTAATATGAATGTCTATGTTATCTTTCATCCTTTTCAAATGAGGAAGGAATTGGACTTAGTATGTGACAGGTGGAGCCTAA
The DNA here is from genome assembly GCA_963277665.1 of Viscum album. NCBI lineage: Eukaryota > Viridiplantae > Streptophyta > Magnoliopsida > Santalales > Viscaceae > Viscum > Viscum album. The sequence goes on along the minus strand of OY728157.1, from coordinate 855,813,810 downwards.
TATAGATCCACGATGCATCTTTAGGTCCGATGACACAAACTAGTGTCTTGGCATAAGTCCTTGACAAAATCATATTTGTAGTCCTGGAACAAGGCCTTGACTATGTGATTATGAATGTCTGGAATTATAAATTCCATCATTATGAAAGTGGCTATTTATATTGCATTTGAATATTCAACTAGTAGAATATCCATGGGAGTAAGTAAATGGGATTATTTTTATTTATATTTTACATATTATGATGAAGTTTACGTTGAATAGTATTCTGTTTATTTTCAATACATTCACTTAAATGTTTATGCTTATTTATGAATGTTTCCTCTATATTTTTATCCTTACTGAGCATCTTATCTCACCACTTTATATGTTTTATTTTTCCTAGAATGCGAAGATTTATATTATGAATGACCATCAGGGATAGTCTAAGGGATATCTGGGTTGTCTATGGAAACAATGTTTTTGTAGTTTTCCATTTTATGATGTAATGTAAACCTTATGAATGTATCTAGTACTTCCAAAGGTAATAAACTAATCAGACATTCGAGACATGATCTTTTGTGATCATGTTAATGATACATAATAATGCACTGACAATGGGCTTCTAGGGTTGGGTGTTATAGTTGGTATCAAAGGAAGTTTAGCACAAACCTTGGAAACTATATTTAGATAAACTCTGATTAGAGCACCTATCCATAATATAGACTTTAAGTATTAGTCTTGAAGAACATCCTAGAATTTTGGTATTGTATAGATTTTGTAAGTTTTCCGAACAATACATACTTTTCTGGATACAAGCACATAGAGGCTGCTCTGGCACAAATGTACCTAGGGGTAAAACCCAAAAACACGGCTTTGTGCTAGTCTCGCATGAGAACTGGCGCACGACAATGGCCCTTGCAGCACTAATGGTAATGACACTCCCAAAGGATATTCTTAGGATAATTCTCATTTTCTTTACAAACCATTATGAAGGGTTTATGAGTATATACATCCTCAAAGAAAACTTTTTTAATGATCATGGATTATATCCATAAACTATTCAATTTATGGTATGTATTTTTCCAGTTTGGAATTATGTATTTCAATTAATAATCTAATCTAGTTTATGAAATTGTTTTGAAATGGTGCCCAATAGATGGAATGAGACCTCCAAGAGTATGCATGATCCAATGAGTAATAAGGATCATATCTTTCATGGTGTTAAACCAACATTTAGAAAGTAAATACTCTCTCACATATTATCATCATATGAAGAAATAATATCATGTGTTAATAAGATAAGGAAATAATTTTCTAAGTCCTATGGATTTGAAGGGAATCCAGAGAAGAAAATTATAGTAGAAAGAATGATGGATAAAGGGAATAAGGGAAAGAAGGATTTTACCATATGCGAAAACTATTGAAAGAGTCACCTTGATAAATTCTTGAAGGGAATGGGAGTTTGTTATAAGTGTGGAGGAAAAGTACACCATGTACATTATTTCAAGGGTGAGAATTTTTTTTTCAAATGTACAATGCTTAACCTGCAAGGAGTTGGGACACTACGCGAATCAATTTCCAAATCATTATAGTATACCCCAAATGCTGTAATTGGATAATAATCAAGTTATGATACTACCAAAGATGAAGATGAATGATTAAGAGTCTTTATGTTTTTATTAAATTATTGTGTCATTTTAGTATTGTATTAATGAATTACATGTTATAAGATTTATTGAGTATATAAGGATTGTACTGCCATACTATTTAATTAATGACTTCAGATATGTAGAACCAAGAAAAGTGACTCAATGGCATGTTAAACTTCTTGGAAAATAAATGGTTGATGGAAAGACAAAACCTTAATATCATCTTGATACTAAGGTATTAATTTTGGAATAAGAGATGACTGATTTGGATAAAATCCATTGGATATTATTTACTACCATGGAACTGCTTAATGGTTTGTTTATTTCATCATTGTTGGAATATTAAAATTTTTTGGATATATGAAATATATCTAGTATGATATAAGGAATACGAGATCATGATTGTAGTCAATAACGTTTTACGGTAATTCAGAAAGTTACCATCTTTTAAAAGAATACATTATGATGGTATTCACATGTTATTACGTGGAAAATGGATATTCATTGTGTTTTACATCTTTATAAATTTTAGACTCTGTGTTTGGAAATAAGTATTTTATATAAGTCTAAAGGTTGGAATGTATTATGTTTGATATGGGATTATATTGTTAAGGTAAATGTATTTCTAAAGATTATTTTTGGATTTATTTATAAAAGGACAACCCGAAGGTCAGGCCACAACTAGTTGCGTTTGGAAAGGCCTCGAGACTTGAACCCACAACCAAAGGTCGAAAAGGGTGCATCACCTACCACTGGCCAGTGTGATGTCCTAGATTGCATAATGTAGTTTTGTTCAAAAGGTCTGATATATAAATTATAAATTCATTTTTTATAACCATACACGATTAGGATAAGTAGAGTATTTTTATGTTATATTATCCTTTATAGTGAAAGATGAGTTTGTGGAAGAAATTAGTTAAAGGATGAAACTCTACGTATAAAGTATATTTTTTCCTCTTATTATATGAATAAATTAATTCATAAAATTTAGTTAGGGATCTTAAAACCAAAAATGTGTTAACCAAATACCTTATGTTTTGTTTAATCGATGATATTTTAAATCATCATAGATTGATGGCTTTGAGGCCCTCAATTTAATACTTTTTTGTGATTGATGACCTCAGTCACACCCAATAAATATTTATGTTTTTCTTCCAATTATGTGTCTCTAATTTCCACCAATGTTCTCCTAATCAAGATCATAATTTGATGGTGACTTTTTCATTTCCCCTTCCCTCTTATTAAGACTAAATTTTGTTAACACAATTTTCGATGTGGGTTCTCCAAAAAGATATTTTTCTATTTTTATCCTTTATTTTTGAAGAACAATTTAAAAATGCAGGGATGAAATTTATTGAATGAGGGGAGAATGTAACACTCTATTATTTCGTAGTACCTAATTTCTTCAATGTAATTCAATAACTTGCACTACACGCAACACTGAGTTCAAGCGCACTACAACATACCAAACTAGCCGTTCAAAAGAGTTTATGAATAGTATTAACTGAATTTTGAATTTTATATAATCTTTATAATTTTTGAATCCATAAAATGAGTTTCTTAGACATAATATAAGAACAAATTCATTTTTTTAGATAAAAGAAGTATTTTTTAATTCAATTTTACCGCCTTTTAATGGAAAACCAATTTTAAATCCAATATTTGAAACTTTCATATATTAAATTTGATAAAATAAACTTCTTCAATATTATCGAGACATAAAAATTTAGTTTTGATAAATTTTTTTGTGTTTTTCAGATAACTTTCATATTTGGGTGAATAGTGAAAAATACTAAATTTTAACTGAAAACAACTTTTCTAATCATAATAATTTATAGTGTTTGACAATAAATTTGAATGGTTAAAAATTATAATTAAATTATATTTTTACCATTTAATAAAATTTTGGTCATTGGATGTAATTTCACTTTGAAATTGGACATAAACAAGTGTCAATCTTTTGATAGTTATTATATCTAAAAAATACGCTTTCTAGTTTTGACAACAGGATTTAATTTTAAATTAATAAATGAAATTTATATGTTTTCAATTTGGTAAAATATACTTCAATTTTTAAATCGGGATTTCAAAATATTCTTAGGGTGAATTTTTGGTACGTTTCAAAAAACGTTCAATTTTGATGAATAGATAAAAACAATGCGTTATTGGTTAAAACTGACTTTTTTTAAACATAATTAGTTATTTTATTATAATTTATTTTAGATCAAAATAGATACATAGTACATATATATGTTCAATGTAATTAATTTGTGTCATTTTATAATATGTTTAGATATATAAAATTTTATCAAACTATTTACTGTCTTTTACCCTCCTCCTAGAAGAATTTGAAAATCTAAATAAAACATAATTTTTTCGATTCTATGAATTGATTTTAGAAAATCCAAGAGACATGGTTGATAGTAGTAAGAATTATGTTGTTAAATAAGATAAAAATAATTTTTTGAATAGTAACTTTTGACTTTTATTTACCACAGTTAAAAGAAAATATGGTAATTAAAGTTAAAAATGATATTATTATTACCCTAACACATGTCCTACTTCTATTTGATAAGTATAATTCAATAAAAAACATAATTAGGAATTAAATATTATCCTTTTTGGTTCACTTGGATTAGATTAAGACATTTATTATTATTTCATTCAAAGAAGAGTTAAAAGAGTTAAATTTAATGTTTAATAACTAATCCATTTTAAATATAAAGTTACACATAAAATAAATTCGACTATAAATATTCATTAGAGATATAAAAATATTTCCTAAATAATGGTATTTTATTTATATTTTTTAGATATCAAATAATTAAATTTATTTATGACATAATGATGATGGAGTAATTAAATAATTAATGAAATATTAAAATAATTGATATTATAAATATACAAATAAATTTAATTTGAGACTTTTTAAGAATTAAAATAATTTTCTAGGTTAATATGAAATATTAGGGTTGTTTAGAAGAATTTTTTTTGAAGTAATAATGCTTTTATGAATTTATCACAAACAAAATACCAATTAGTGTCAAAATTGACATAAAAGAGTTTTTAAAACAAGTATTATATTATTAATTGATATTATATTCCTAAAAGTATAATGTTCAACTAAAATACATATATAATGATATTTTTATAATTAATAAACCACATTGTTTTATCTTGAATGTATATAGTATGTTTATTGACCATACAATATAACAATACAAAGAGACATGGTAAATGTCAAACTATTTAACTAAGAGATAAATATATACGATAAGGTTAATATAGTGACCAAAACATGTTTAAAACCTATTGGTTGAGTGGTTTTAGACCCATACCCACATTAAAAATAAAATTATCCACTTTGGAGCCATTATTAACCGAAAAATATTTTATTATAAAATAATATTTCTAGCTTTTCCTAAGGTGCCCCTCACCCCTCATATAAAAGTGAATTCCCCCTTCTCTCAAATTAAAACATTCAAAACTATTTGTCTCTTCCAATACCTACCTTAATACCCTCTCAACTATCATACCTTCATCATAAAAGACTTTATTTAGTCATAAATCCATCCTATGTTTCCCTTTTGGTCAAATCTAAAGGAAGAACACCTAGAAGAGGTGAATATTTCATCATCACTTTCAAGTTATTTTTTTCTTCCACATCCTCTTTATTTTTTGTTTCCATTATAAAATAGAAACTTCAGTATATTTTATATACTTTTATGTTATTATGAATATTTTAAAACCATATTCGTTATTCTATCCATCCTTTGAATGACATGTCACCATACATCCATACGTACCACTTACTGTCTCCACGTCGTGGAGTAATTGTTATTCAATAAATTATTATTCGAATGAGTAAAATAATGTTGTGTAATTGATGTAAATAATATATATAACATGATATTGATTCTGTATAAATGATATACCATCCAATTATATATTATTTTATTATCAAAATAATGATTTTGTCGCTCGAGCGTACGTTCAGATTACCGTCTCCACGAACGCGATATGATTCATTCCCCATCATAATTCATTAAAGACTAATTTTCCTGAGATGAATAAAAATAATATTTAAATACTTAATATAATTATGAATATGAATAAGATACAACCTATCCATAACAAACATTACTTATATAACAAAGCATATAAAGGAAAATGAATCAGTTAACACCCGAAACGATGATAATACTAAGATATTATTAACAAAGAAATGTTAAAAGATCATATATGATATCATCTTATTGTATATGATTAGAGTATAATTTAATAACAATTATTTCACTATTATACAAGAGGTTAAACTACCATAGACCAAGGAAAGGTACTAGGTAAGTTTTATTTCCTTAATGTCATTATTATATGATATTGTTCATGTGTATGTATTTTTTGGGACATACATATCAAAGAGACCCATATTTCATAAAAATATTTTAAAAATGAATATTTTAAGGATTTATGGTATGGTATATTTATCTATATAATCATTTTAAAATTTTTATTGATTTATCTTTCTACACCCATTTAGTTAATTCCCATGTTTTCAAATTTATTTCAACGATTTATTTATATTGATATGAATGTTTTATAAGGATAATTATTTTAAAATGTTTCAAAGAGTGATGGGACACTTTTATTTACAAATATCTTTTAAATAAATTCCTTTATAAATTGTGAAACATTTAAATGATTTCATAAAAAAGGGTTATTTCTCTCAAATCATTTTACTGATCATTTTCATCTATGTCAACATACATTGATGGATTTTAAACTTGTTTGAAGTTAATTTATTATAGATACAATATTCCTTATTGTATTTAATGTTTTTTAATATGGTTTACTGTGGATGTGCTACTTTTATACCATTCATTGTTTATGGTTAACGTATTGACATTTCATATACTAGTTTTAATACGAATGTTTATGTTATCTTTCTACCTTTACATATGGGGAATGCTTTAGACTTTGCATGTGATGGGTGGAGCCCACTATATCTCCTCGATGCATTGGTAGGTCTCATGAGAGAAACTAATGTCTTGTAACAAGTCCTTAAAAAAATATTGTATGTAGTCTTGGCACAATGCCTTGACTATGTGGTTATGAAAGTCTGACATTATTCATTCCGTCATTATGAAAGTGGATATTGATATTGCTTGTGAATATTTGACTAGTAGAAAAACCATGTGAGTAAGTAAATGTCATTATTTTGATTTATATTTTTCATATTATGATGATTTTTATGTGGAAAAATATATTGTTTTAGTTCAATACATTGTCTTAAATATTTATTCTTATTTATGAAACTTTCTTCTATATTGTTATCCTTACTGAGCGTTTGAGCGCAACCCTTCCAATGTTTTATTTTTCCCAGGAAGTGAAGATGTATATTATGACTGACCTAAACGGATATTATATGGGATCTCAGTGTTGTCTATAGAAACAATGTTGTTTAAGTTTTCTATTTTAATATGTAATGTAAACTGTATGAATGTATCCAGTACTTCCAAAGCTACTAAACTAATCGGTCTTTTGAGACATGATATTTTGTGATCTTGTCAATGATATGTAATAATTCACCGACTCTGGGCTACTAGGGTTGGGGTGTTCCAACCAAGCCCAAGCTGAGCTCTAATATGTTATGCTCGAGTAGGACTGCCTATGAGAGAAATGGAGGTCGATAGAGATTACCACCCGAGCAATGTTATCTGAGCCACCCCAAGAGTCTATCATCATCGCACACCTTACTCTTCGGTCTTATTTGGGTTTTATAATGGTTCATGTAACAATATTTTATCACTATGGTTATGTACGTTATTTTTTTATATAATAATGAATATACTTTCATTTTATTATTGTTACATAGTAAATAGTTTTTAAATCAAAAATATTGTTTTTAGTTAATATTCAACTAAGAAATATATTTTTATGAATTAATGGATTTTTAAATTAAATAATCATTTAATAAATAATTATTATTAAATTAATTCTTATTATATATAAATTATTGTATAATTTTATGAATGCAATTGTATGTTTGACTGAGGTTTGAAAGCCATTTTTTTTCAAAACTAGTGAATTTTCATTAAATATTAGTTTTTATTTTAAAAGTTAAAATTAAAATATTTATAAACTTATATAGTTAAAATAAATATTATTTATATAATTAGTTTGTTGAAATTATCCAATGGTGAATTTTTCATAATTTTCTGAGATAGTCAAATTTTTGGGTAAAAATTAAATTTCGTTTAAATTGTAATGTGTTTATGACATCATAACGACCCAATAGTGATGTAATAAAATACAATAAGAATTATTTTCGTCCAATATATGTTTTAACATTAAAATAATATGATTTTGTGTTTGGTTGACTTATATTACAAAGTTTTATGGACCTTTTAATACTTATTAAACATATTGCCTTTTTAAATTGTTTTCCTTAGGAGTGTGACTCACCTCCACATAAGCAACCCCGTTATTTTAAGAAGTTCGGACATTTTATTTATAAAATATTTTTTCCCACTTACTTTTTCCAATAAACATGGGAAAAATTGATGGTCTTGTTTGTGGTTTGGATTAGTTTAATGTGAGGTGTCCCAAACCTAAATAATAAAGAATTCACTCACCTTTCTTATATAAACCCACCCTAGATCCCACTTCCTCCTCACTAAAATCCTCTATAGTTCGTACAACCTCTACCCTAATCAATTTAAAATCCTCCCAAGGTTCCCCAAGCTCCAAATAAGCCTCTCTCAAGCCTCTCTCAGGCCTTTGGAAGCACACTTCCAAGTAAGGGTTTTTTCTTCCTTTCTCATTTTTGTCCAATATACTTAATATTGTTATGCCCTTTTAATTTCAATTATAAATTTTGGGATATGGTTTATAACCTCCTATGTACTTCCATATGTATATTTTAATTATCGGAGACCCCGTTTTCTCTCATTAAATTCCTCCCATGTACAACCGTTACTATGCCGAAATTCCAAAAGTAATTTCTCTATCCTCTTTTACATTTATGATATTATTTTGTATCAGGACTCTAAATTCCATAACAATTTTTGGGAAATTTATATATATGAGCCCATTACTGTTAATTTCAAGTAAATATGATGAGACACCCATTTCTATCTCATCATCCATTTTCATGAATTCTTACATCACACTGTTACGCTCGTGAAATTGTACCGACTTTACAAGCCATTGTCATTATGTAGTGAATACCATGCCCATTTCTCTATCAAGGGTATTCACCTTTAGGAAAATTTAATTATTGATTATAATGTTTTTTTATGAATTCCAATTTCCTTTATATTGTAATAAAAGGTTATGTTTTATGAATCCATGGTATTTGACCAATGTGGCACACTTATGCATGAAATGAAAAGTTTAAGAAGGGTGAGCCCTTATAGTGCTCCAAAACATTTGGTAATGTATAGTGTCAAGATACGTCATGTGAAATGGGTGTTGAATCATACTAATTCAATTTCAAAAAAAATTTACTCATGATTCATGTAAAATGTGTATTTACTCATGCTCTATGTGCAATGAGTCTTGGATCATGCTAACCCCATGTTAAGTGTTGTTGCCACATTTCCATGTTATGATTATCATGCTTTATCATGCCTTTTATTTTTATGCTTATCTTGTTCTCTATTGATATGCCTATTTTCTCCCATGTATTTTATTTCTCATGTTATTACATGATTATTCCCTTACTAGGTTTTATAGCTCGCCCTTTTATTATGCATGTCCTCAGGATATCCCATGCAATGCTAAGTAAGAGGGAATGTAGTGGACATGTAAAAGAATTTTTCAATAAAGATATTGTATTTCATGTTTTAAGTTTTTATGTAATGATCCTAATCCCCAAAGAAACTCGACCGCTCGATCTTCTGTGTTTTATCAAGTGATGTTTATGTAATAAATTATGTTTAATTATGTAATAAAAGATCATGGTTGTCATAGTTTGTATCAGAGGATAGGTTTAGTTATTTTTGGGACAAGGATTATAAAACCATAGCAAATCCTTAGATACAAGACTTAGTATAAAAAAACATCCCTCAATTTTGGTGAGTATTGATTAAGTGCTTTATGAAGAAAATACATCCCTGTCTGGATACGACCAGGTAGAGGCAGCTCTGGTACAGATGTATCCTAGGGGTAAATCCCGAAAAAACCGCTTTGAGCTAGACTCGAATGGATTTTTTTTCACAAAAACATTCCTTGTTGTACTCTTGTTTAGAACAGTCCAATGGTATATTCTTTGGTAAATTCACAATCTTAGTATGAAACATTATTAAGGGACAAAAAATGCGCTAAGAATATATATTAGAAAGTAGATCATGGACAACATAGACTGAAGCCAATATATTCATATGTTAAGGAAATAAAATTTATTTATAAGTCGTTAGTTTTGTCCTTGGATTACCCTTTTTGTGTTACCCCTAACTTTCCTTTTATTCCAGCTAATGGCAGGTAATAGGAGGACTTGGGCTAAACACCGATGTAGAGATCAATGTGATGACCGTACTAATTAGATGTCCAATCTAATGGGAGTGGGAATCATGAACTTTTTCACGCTTATCTCTAAACTAACTCAAGATTTGAATAGAAACATTGGTCAAGAGGAATGTTCAACCCCCCCCCCTACGAAAGGAAAATTTTCTATCGATAGCTTCATGAGACAAAGGCCTACTACTTTTAATGGGTCATCTGATCCCTCAATTGTTGAACAATGAATCAACTCCATTGAAATGTTCTTATCTATCCTTCAATGTTCTGAAATAGAGAAGGTTCTTCTAGATTCTTATCATATGGAAGGTGAATCTGATCAATGGTGGATGATGATCAAAAATATGAAGCCTGAGGAGGAGATCAAGGCGTTGGAACGAAATGATTTCCAGAAGATGTTTTTTGATAAATATTTTCCACGCACCCTCCAACTTAAGATGGAATGTGACTTCCTTTCCCTCAAGAAAAAATATGAAAAATATATTGGAGAGTACGAGGAAAACATCACAAGGGTTGAACGATATCCTTATGGCATTGTCGTTACCCCTGAATGGAAGGTTGAACACTTCATCGGTGGGATGAAACCTAGCATGCGGAAAGCGCTGGTGATCTGTGACTTCGACAGTGATGAGGAAATTATCTGATGTGCCCCCAAGGATGAAATGGAGATCGAGGAATCATAGGGGTATCATTGGGATAAGAGGCTTAATGGGGAATTCAATGTGGGTGGTCCAATGGACAAATCCAACGGTGCTAAGAAGATTCAGCACCCAACTTACCAATTGTCTGGAAAGAAGCACCTTGAAATTTCCAAGAAGGGTATGAGGAAATGGTTTAGGTGTGGAAGAGAAGGGCACCTAGCTATTAACTGATGGAAAGAAAGACCACTGGGTTCAACAGAGGAGAGGAACACTCTGTTCGAACCTCAGTGTATGGTTCATTGCTATAACTGCAAAGAACCCGGGCATCATGCAAATCAATGCCTAAATGCAAGGGTTTTCAAAGGCAACCAACAACCTCCAAGGAAGGAAGGGAGAGCTTTTTCCATCAGTACTACCAAATTAAACCCCGACAATGAAGTGGTGGCAGGTATGCTAGTTTTTCTTTCAAAAATGGTGAACATACTTTTTCATTAAGGTTCTATGCATTCTTTTATATCTCGAAATTTTAGTAGAACAATCCCAACACCACCACAAATCATGTAAGTTAAGATGTTTGTGAGTACGGAAAATGGGGAAATAATTGCATCCCATGAATATAACTCCTCCCCTTTCAGAATATATGGGTTAAACTTCCCAGAGAGCCCCATGATAATACCTATAGTGGAATTTGAGGTAATATTTGGCATGGATTGGATTTCCTTATATAGAGCCAACATAAATTTCCATGAGAGCGAAATCACTCTCCATGTGGAGAATCAACCCCGGATTTTTTACAAGTGCAAGGAGGAAGATGAATCTTCTCTAGCTCCATCATCTCAAGTGTGGATATTACTGCCCTATGATCATGTGTATCTGGATTAGATGATTGAGTCTAAGGAGAGAACATCCTAGAAGACATGTCTATTATGAGGGAATTCACTGAAGTGTTTCCCGAGGAATTGCATGGTCTTCCTCCTAGAAGAGTTGTGGAATTATCAATTGATCTTATAACTGGGGAATATCCAATATCCATGAATCCATATATAATGGGTGTTCTGGAGCTTTAGGAGCTGAAGAAACAACTACAGGAAAATATGGAAAAATAATTTATACGCCAAAGTGCTTCACCATGGGGTGTGCCAGTCTTCCTCTTCAAGAAGAAGGATGGGTCAATGCGCCTTTTCATCAATTATCGTGTGCTCATAAAATACATGATAAAGAACAAGTATCCTCTCCCACAAATTGATGACTTGTTCGATCTAATTCGTGGAGCCCAATACTTCTCCAAGGTGGATTTATGGTTGGGATATTATCATGTAATGGTAAATAAAGAAGATATCCCCAAGACTACTTTTCGTACAAGATGTGGTCACTATGAATTCATAGTAATGCCTTTTGGAAACACCAATTCTCGAAAAATATTCACTAACATGATGAATAGAGTCATTAATGATTACCTAGAAAAAATTTTGGTAGACATTATTGATGATATTATAATATACTCCAAAACCAATGAGGATCATGAAGAGAATTTAAGAACTGTACTAGAGACCTTGAGGAAGTAGAAGCTCTATTGAAATTGTAGCAAGTGAGTGTTCTGGTTAAGGATGTGTCATTCATGGGCCATATCATCAAAGTAAATGGGATATATGTGGATCCCTCCAAAATAGATGCAATTGAGGGGAGTTCAAGGACAAAATTGCTAATGGATTCCGTAGCTTTTTGAGGTTGGCTGGATATTATCAGCAATTTGTGAGAAATTTCTCATGATTTTCAAACCCTCTTACCAAACTAAATTTGAAGGGAGTATAGTTTTATTATAGTGATGAATGTAAATAACGCTTCAAGGAGTTGAAAAGGAGGCTTATCACTGCACCCGTGACCACTTTACCCACAAGTGGAGAACGTTTTGGGGTATTCATTGATTTTTTGAATAATGGAATGGGATGTGTGATGATGAAAAATGACAATGGCATTGCCTATGATATAAGGAAATCAAATGTTTATGAAAAAACTATCCAACACTTGACCCCAAGTTGGTTGTAGTGATCTTCGCGTTGAAAATTTGGCGGCATTATCACTTTGAAAAGAAGTGTGAAATATATACAGACCAAAAAAGCCTCAAGTATATATTCACAAAGAAAAAGTTAATCATGCGCCCATGAATATGGTTAGAGATGACAAAAGACTATGTCTACTCAATCCATTACCACCCTGGGAAAGTGAACAAGGTGAATTATTCCCTATGTACAAAGGACCCATCGATTATATCATTAATCTTAATTTAAAAGGATCCAATATTCTTAGATTTTATGACGATGGAGATGAGAATCATAAATAAGGGAACATAATCAATCCTTTCAAAAATTATTTCTAAACCGTCACATTTGGAAAGGATAAAAGATTCTCTAAAAGATGATGTGGGAATTCAAGAAAAAATGGATGTTATTGAAAATGGGAAATCCTCATATTTAAATTTTAATGAATAAGGAATTGTGAAACTTTGGAAATTACTATGTATTCCTTCATGTCTGGAACTGAAGAAGGAACATTTGGATGATACACATAGATCAAATTTCATTATTCACCCAACAAACACAAAGATGTATAAAGATCTTCGAGCGCATTATAGGTGGGATAATATGAAGAAGGAGATCGATGAATATACATCCAAGTGCCTGGGGTGTCAGCAAGTGATGTAATAGAAGCATAAGTCTAAGGGAATTATGAAACCATTGTCTATACCAGAATCGAAATGGGAGAACATCACCAAGTAATTTCTCACCGGACATCTGAAGACATCCAAAGGAAACAATGCAATTTAGGTTGTTGTGGATCATCTTAAAAAGGATGCACACATAGTTGTTATTCAGGATGATTTCCCATTAGATCAACTTGCACAGATATATATCAGAGAATTGTTAAGGTTGTATGGAGTACCACAATCGATTGTATCCAATCGAGATCCAAGATTCACCTTTATGTTTTGGAAGATTCATCAACATGCTCTGAATACTTAACTGAACTTCAGTACAACCTATCAACCTCGAAATAATGGACAATCGGAGAGGACTATCCAAACACTTGAGGACATGTTGAGAGCATGATCAATGGACTTTAAAGAAGGGTGGGGTGAGCATCTTCCTCTAGTTAAGTTCTCTTACAATAACAGTTTCCACTCGAGCATAAAAATGGAACCATATGAAGCCCTTTATGGAAAAAGGTGCAGAACACTAGCATGTTGGGATGAGGTCAGTGAGAGAAAGCTTCTTGGACTAGAAATGCTTAATGAAATGGTGGAGAGGGTGATAACCATTCAGCATCATATCAGGGAAGCCTAGATTCTATAGAAGAGTTACGTATATAATCACCGATGAGACCTTGAGTTTAAAGTTGGAAAATTTTATTTCTATGCATATCAATGTGGAAGAAGGTCATGAGATTTGGAAAGAACGGGAAGTTAAGTCCACGGTACATTAGACCCTTTGAGATTTTTGATCATGTCAGGGATGTGGCCTTTCGACTAGAACTTCCACCTACCATGGATAAGATACATGATGTATTTCATGTATCCCTCTTAAGAAAGTACATACTAGACCCTTCACATGTACTCTCTTCAGAGGTGGTAAAGTTAGAGGATGATCATTCTTATGAGGAACAACCAGTGAAGATCATATATCGTAAAGAAAACGTTATATGAAATAAAACAGTGCCCCTCATCATGGTGTTGTTGAAAAACCACATGTTTGAAGAAGCGATGTGGGAATCAGAGGAAATGATGAAACATAGTTACCCACATATATTTTATTCTGGGAAAAGGAAATTTCGAGGGAGAAATGTTTTTTTGGGGGGAAGATTGTAACGACCCAAAATTTCATTAATGTAAATCCCTCTTGTTATAATTAAATGTCTCTTTATGTAAAATGTTTACATTAAATGTCAACTTATTTGGTTTTATGTCATGAATTGTGCCCGTTTCTAATATATCTGTTGAAAAGTGATCACATGAATAGTACAAATAGAAGGATTTAATAAATCCAATTTACTCAGACAAAGGAAGCGATGGCCTCATCCAGTAGATATTCCCCATAGGAAGCCCATTTTTCAGAGCTTGGAAAGTAGGTGGTGTCATTGGGCTTCACTCATGACCAAGCCCCATACGAGTATGTATATGTCATGCTCAAGCAGAACCTCTTACGAGAGAAATGGAAGTTGATAGAGATTACCACCTGAGCAATGATATCTGAGCCACCCCAAGGGTGTGTCACCATCGCACACCTTACTATTTGGTCTTATGCAGGTGTTATAAGGGGTTATGTAAAAAGACCTTTGCACTATGTTTATGTATATAATTTTTGTATATAATAATTAATATACTTTCATTTTATTATTATTTCCTTGTAAATAGTATTTAAAGAACAAATAGTGTTTTTAGTTAATATTCAACTTAGAAATATATTTTGATGAATTATTGTATTTCTGAATTAAATAATATTTTAATAAAATATTATTATTATTATTATTAAATTAATTTTCTTTAAATAAGAATTATCGTATAATTTTATGAATGCAATCATAATTTTTATTATGTTTTGAAAGCCATTTTGTTCAAAACCAATGAATTTTTTGATAAATGTCACTTTTTATTTTAAAAGTGAAAATTAAAATATTTCGAAAATTATTTAGATAAAATAAATAATATTTATAGAATCAGGACATTGAAATTATTCAATGGTGAATTTTTAATAATTTTCTGAGCTAGTAAAATTTTTAGGAAAAAATTAAATACTGTTTAAAAATATAATGTGTTTTATGACATCATAATGACCCAATAGTGATGTAATAAAATACTATTGTCTTTATGTTCAGCCAATATATGGTTTACCATTAAAATAATGTGATTTTTGGTTTGTTTAACTTATTTTATAAAGCATTAATGGACCCTTCAAGACTTATTAAACATCTTGTCTTTTTAAATTGTTTTCCATGGGAGTCGGACTCACCGCCACATAAGAAACCCCATTATTTTAAGATGTTTGGACATTGGCCTTATGAAATATTGTTTTTTACTTTTCGTTTCTAAAAACCATGGGAAAAAACCATGGGATGGTTTGTGGTTTGGATTAGTTTAATGTGAGGTGTCCAAAACCTAAATAATAATGAATTATCTCAACTTTCCTATATAAACCCAACCAAGGTCCCACTTCATCATCAGACAAAGCCTTTTGAGTTCATCCAAACTCTGCCCTACTCTCTTTAGAATCTTCCCAAGGTTCCCCAAGCTACCAAGAAGCCTCTCTTAAGCCTCTCTCAAGCCTTTGGAAGCACACTTCCAAGTAAGGGTTTTCTCTTCTGTCCTCATTTTGGCCAATTTTTTTAATGTTGTTATGCCCTTTTAATTTCAAATATTAATGTTGGGGTATAGTTTTTTACCTCCCCTTGCTGCCTTATTTATGTTTTAATGATGGGATAACCCTTTCTCTCTCATTAAATGCTTCCCATGTACAGTTGTTACTATGCCGAGATTTCGAAAGGAATTTCTCTCTCCTCTTTTACATTTAATGAATTCTTTTTTTTCATGACTCTAAATTCCATTAAAATTGTTGGTACATATATCTATATAACCCCATTACTCTCCATTTTATGTATATATGATGAGACTGTAACACCCCGAGATTTTATGAGATATATTATTATTAATTTCTTTTATCTTCTATTATACACTACACTAAAATTAGCTTGTACTATACGCAACATCGAATTATCTTGTAGTATACGCAACATTGTTCTTGGCTTGCATTACACTCAATCACAACCTACCTAGATAGCGCGTGTAGTACGCAATACCGGGTTTCACTAAACAATGATATATTGTTATAATATTATTATGGACTAGCTGTTATGAATATTATAAACTACATTTTGAATTTTATAACATTATTATTCATCTTACACATTTTCTCGAATATGGTATGAGAACAAAATAAATTTTTCGTGTAAATATGTATTTTTAAAAAAATTTAGTTTTTCTGGCTTTTGATGGCACACCCTCCTTAAATGTTTTTTTGACATTTTAAAAGTTAAATTTGACAAAATAAAATTATTCTTTTGAATCAGGATATAAAAATTTACTTTGGATAAATTTTCATATTATTCTGATAACATTCATATTTTAATGAATAGTAAAAACACGTTATATTTTAATTAAAAACATCTTTTTTCATCATAATAATTTATATGGTTAGATTATATTTTTAATTGGTTTTAAAGTTTAATTAGAATATATTTTTACCATTTAATCCAATGTTGTTCGTTGGAATTAATTTCACTTTGAAATTGGATATAAACAAGTATCAATTTTTGATTGTTTTGTTTCTTAAAAACGCGCTATTTGTTTTGATAACGGTAATTAATTTTAAAATTAATTAATTCCACTTATATATATTGAATTTGAAAAAATAGACATCAATTTTGAATTTTCAATATCAAATAATTCTTAGGCTGAATTTTTGGTATTTTTTTGAAAAACATCAATTTTCAATGAATAGTGAAACCACAAAGTGGTAGTTAAAAAACTGACTTTTTAATTTAAATGAAACATTACCACTTATGTGAATTGAATTTTGGAAATCCGGGAGAAACAGTTAATATCAAGGAATAAAATGTGGTTCAATGAGATGAATTTTTTTTGGTGAATAGTAACTTTTCACTTTTATTTACCACGGTTAAAAGTAAATAGGGTAATTAATGGTAAAAATGATATTAATATTTCCTTAAAACATGTCCTAATTTTATTGGATAAATATAATTCGACCAAAAACAGCCTTAGGAATAAAATATGACCATTTAGGTCCACTTGGATTAGATTAGGACATTTATTATTAATTTATTTAAAGAAGGGTTAAAATAGTTAAAATCAAAGTTTAATAACTAATTCATTTCAAATATAGGGTTATACATAAGATAAATTCGAATATAAAGATTAATTAGAATGATAAAAAGATTTCCTACCTAATGGAATTTTATTTAAAAAATTTAGACATTAAATAATTTATGTTATTTATGACACAATGGTGATGTAGTAATTACCTAAATAATGAAATATTAAAATAATTGATATTATAAATACCCAAATAAATGTAATATGAGACTTTTTATGAATTAAACTAATTTTATATGTTAACATGACATATTATTATTTATTTAATTAACTTTATTAGAATCAATAATTCTGTTCAGATTTTCACAAAAATCAATTACCAACTACTTTCATAATTGACATAAAATAGTTTTTAAAACAAATATTATATTATTAATTGTTATTTTATTCTTAAAAATCTATTATTCGGCCAAATGACTTAGATATGATTATAAATATTAATAATAAACAACTTGAGGTTAGTTTTTCTTGTTATAGAAAGTTTATTAACCATATAGTGTATGAAAACAAGAAGACACTGTAAAAGTAAAATTATTTAACTTAGAGTTAAATCTAAATGATAAGGTTAAATAGTAACCTAAACTTGTATAAAATATATTGGATGAATGTATTTTGACCCATCCCCACTTTAGATTCTAAATAAATCAATTTGGAGCTATTAAAAACCGAATATGACTTTATAATGAAATAATATTTTTAGTTTTTTCAAAGGTGCCCCTCTCCTCCCTTATAAAAAGGGCACCCATTCACTATTCTCTTCACACCCATTTGAGCCTTGAATCTCATCCAAACACTGCCCATTTATCTTGTACACTTCCCTAGAAACATTCTTGAGGTTTCGGTATTCTCAAAAGACCAAGTCTACTTTCTTAAGAGAAGGCTTAAAAGAGGTGCGTCGAAGAAGAGGTAATCTCTCATTTCCATTCTCTCATGTTTCTTTCTTCTTAAAAATAGTCTTATTTAGTTGTATCATTATAAAGTAATAACATCAGTATCACTCATATACTGATATTTTATTATGAATATGAAACAACCCTATTTCACCTTCTATCCATCCTATGGAAAATGAAATCACCACGCGTGCGTACGTACGGAATACCGTCTCCACGTCGTGGTGTCATCAGTTTTTCCACCACCTCCTAACATGGATGGGTATAATGGTGTAAATAAATAACTATATATGGTTATTGTAAAGTTATATTTATTCTTTAATATTATACATACACTTAAATACAATTCCACGATCATGGGAATGATATCATCGATCGTGCGTATGTACGGACTACCGTCTCTACGAACGCGATGAGAATCATTTTCCATGATTAACCATTCAAGAATGATTATAAAGTATATATAATTAATAATAATGAAATATATGACATAATGATGCTAAAAGATTTATGTATACATATATATAAGTCATCTACTTACTTACATTCAAGTCAAAAAAGAAAGGAAAACAACGTTCATGCGTACGTACGGCCTACCGTCTCCATGAACGGTGTGTTTAATTTCATTTATTACTCTATTTTTTATATTTATATACTGAATATATATGATATATAAATCATGTTTTACATTCTGGAAGTAATTAAATCGTGATATAAGTAATAATAATATCAAGAACAACAAGTCCAATCACGTACGATAAAAGAAACAATTTTACCCAAAACACTACATTAACATGGAATTGACAAATGAACGGGTAATATAAATACCTAAGTGAACCATATATGATATAAAAAAATGCATATGATTATATAATAAGTAAATGACATTATTTAAATCATTACATAGGAGGTTCGGATACATACGAAGCATATCATACATAAGGTAAGGGATAACTTTTCCAATCTTGTTCTTATCTGAGATTGTTTATTCGCAAGTATTTATTGGTGTTATTGTTCTCATCATTGTCCATGTTTCCTAAAAACGGTTTCATGTTTGTTTAATGTCCATTTTTACCCATTTCTGAATTTTACTACATGGTATGTATGAAATCATTCTTTTACGAGGAACTTTTTTACTTTTCCGGCAAAAATACGAGAAGAATGTTTTTTAACATATACGGCACGAACGGATTTTTACGGTTTTATAAAGCCTTGTTTTCATGAAGCTTCCTCCAAAATATTTCATGACTATTTTCAACAAAATATTTTTCTTTTAAAATTACTTGATTTTTTTTGAAATTAAATTGATTTTGAAGAAGAAAGGATATTTTCCTCAAGAATTCAGTTCAAGTGTTTTATCAAAACCATTTTCCATCTAAGATGAAATTATTTCATATGTGTAAGTTTCAATTACAAAGTCTCTATGATTTACATGGTTTCAATTTTATTATTATGAAATGATATCCATTTCTTTTATATGGATTATGTGATGATGGGATGATGTTTATGAAACCCATTTTATTCTTTTGGTAATGATGATTGTTTTATGTTTATTTTGGGGCACAAGTAAGAATGATTTCATTATGAGATCGGTGGGACCTATATCTCCCTCCAATGCATTGGGTAAAGATTTATATCTTATGATATAGACATGGATGGAATGGTATGTTAATCCGGTTCAGTGTTACAGGACTGAAATGAGGAGTGAACTCGATTCAGAAAGGGACTTTGTCCACTAAGATGGTCTTGGAAGAAATGCCTTGGCTACTATGGAAATCATATCATGTGCTTAATGTTTTTCCACAATTACAAGTTACATTTCCAATCTATTTTATCATTATTTATGTTCCTTTATGATATATTCCTTACGTACTTCCATGATTTATGTCTTTACTCAAGATTTTGATGTTTAGATTTTATGTTCTAGTTATTCCATTAAAATTTTTATGGATTGTTTTATGTTTTTTTATGTTTACCCTTAATGAGAATTTGAGATCACCCTTTTTATGTTTTATTTTCCCCATGATAAAAATAAAGGTTTTAGGTATGAAAACCAAAAGGGGAATATCTTTATGGGAGATGTTGAAGATCTTTCACCATGATTAGAATATTTTGTTCCGAGTTTCCAAAGACACTGAACTAATACTGTCTTTGGGTGTCTATTTTTTCAAGTATTAATTTTTCTGCAAAAGTAATGTAATGTCCATGTATGTCACGATTTGGGTCTCTACAGTTGGTATCAAAGTGACGGTTTAGTTAACCTTTGGAAACTAGAATGTGAAAACTCTAGTGAAATCCCAAGAGATATTTCTAAGGTATGTCTATGGATGTCCCTAAGGTTAAGTATATGTATAGGTTATAGTCCTAGAATTGTGCTAAATATCATAGAATTAAACCTAAGATGTTAGATATTGAAGGTACTCCCCCTTTATTATGTTGTTTTCCTAGCATGATTTTTTCCTCTCACACTGTCCTTTTTGTGTTTTAGAAAATGGATGGAAACCGGAAGATTCATGATAATGGAGGATATGATGGACAATGGAATGATAATCTTCATTAGAAACCAAATGAAATTGGATCTGGAGGTCCACATATCGTTATTATGCCTAATCATAAATCTCATAATATGATCAATAATATCAACTTTGGTATGTTTCCTGGTTCAGCTAATAAGAGAAAGATGGAGTTTCATGATGACCATTGAGGAAAGAAAGTTCAATTCCCATCATGTAAATCATGTGGGAAGAGGCATCAGGGAAAATGTGTCAAAGGAACTAGAAGATTCTTTGGGTGTGGAAAAGAAGGACACAAAGCCAGTAATTGCAAAGGAAAAGGTTTAGGTAACACCATGGACAAGGATAATGGTATTTCTAAGACATCAACGACGGTTAAATGTTTTAAATGTGGAATATATGATCATTATGCAAACCAATGCCCTAAGGGAAAATCTCATGAAGAGAATCAACAAGGCCATATGGGTAGTATTTATGTGGATGATGATGAGGAGACTACAAATGATATATGAGATGAAAGAAGTGTTGAAGCTCAGTCAGTTGTTTAATAATGTAGTGGAATGATTGTATGTTTATCAAGATTTGTGTTTTATAGTCAATGGTACTATGGAATGAAGAATCGTCTATGAAATTTTACACTATTGTTTTTACTAAATTTTTTTAAAGTGTATGTTGAATAGTAACAGTAACCATGAAAGGTTATTCAGGTATTTTTGGAATGTAGATGATATGCGCATAATGAAGGGATAATAAGATAAGGAGATGTTTGATTGTATTAATTAGCTCATGACTGATATAAGGACAAAGTGATATTATGGTATGAGTATATAGTGTTTTTGGTATTTTTGTATGTGGAAAGTGTTAAAATTTTACAACATTCATGTTTTCACTAAGGTTCAATGGGTATTCATTCTTCAAGAAAATACATGATTTAGGTATTCACATGTTTTTAATTTGACCAACAAGATATATGTTATGATATATGGGGGATAAATTATGGCATTCACGTGATTGTTATGTGACATTTCAAGTACTCATTTTCTTTATACTATGAGCTTGGACCGAAGTATTTTAGATAATCCTAAATATTGGAATGGATTATGTTGGACATAAGTTATTATTGTTTAAGGATAGAATATTTTTCCATACTATTTATGGGATGTTATAGTAATGTAGTTTTAGAAAAAGAAAAACCTGCAGGATGGGCGACAACCAATCACGTCGGACAAGTCTGTGGGAATCGAACCCACAACTGAAGTGAGACGGGCCTTTATCACCCACCACTGGCCTACAGGAAGTCCATGGTTAGTAGAAACGTGTTTTATTTTATTAAGCGGTATGATATATGAATTATAAGTTCATTTTTGGAATCGTATATGATTAACCTCACCATAGATGGACTTATGCATATTTGATAACTTATTCTAACATTTTGTTTGAAACAGATGGAATGACCCATTATTCTATCACATGATCTATTAACACTTCACGAATAACAAATTCAACTTCATTTCTTTAAGAGATGAAGTGTAAATTTTTCAAAGCACGAACAACAATGAGATTGTACCAAAATCCAGCAAGTATTTCTTCTAATTCAAAATTTTCAACTTTAGGGAAATGATATTGAAAACCAAAAATCTTGTCCTAGTGCTCTTATATCAGATGAATCAGATGGTACCTTAGATCATCACAAATTTATGGCTTTGTGATTGATGGCATTTTCATAGCCATGTTCTCTACCACTCTCCATCAGAACATAATGGATAGATTTTTCTTCCATATCCATATTTTCACCTATGTTCTCCTATATGGAAACCCAGTGATGAGTTACTTTGGGTAATTGTTACATTTCATACTTTAGTTTTAAAAATTAAGTTTTAGTATTCCTTTTTACAATATGGGTTTCTATGAATAGTAAACTATTTTTAACCCCAACGAATTTTGAGGACGAAATTCATTTTAAGGGGGGTAGAAAGTAACACCCCAAGATTTTATGAGATATATTATTTTTAATTTTTTTGATATTCTATTTTACACTACACCAAGATAAGCTTGTACTATACGCAACACCGAATTATCTTGCAGTATACACAACACTATTCATGGCTTGCATTACACGCAATCGCGACCTACCTAGATAGTGTGTGTAGTACACAATACCGGGTTTCACTAAAAAATGATATAGTGTTATAATATTATTATGGACTAGCCGTTATGAATATTATTAACTAGATTTTTAATTTTATAACATTATTATTCATCTTACACATTTTCTCAAATATGATATGAGAACAAAATAAATTTTTCATGGAAAATATGTATTTTTAAAAAATTGTAGTTTTTCCGCCTTTTGATGGTGCACCCACCTTAAATCTTTTTTTGACATGTATATAAGATCAATTTGACAAAATATAATTCTTCTTTGGAATCATGATATAAAAATTTACTTTGGATAAAATTTTCATATTATTCTGATAAATTTCATATTTTAATGAATAGTAAAAACATGCTATATTTTAATTAAAAACAACTTTTTTCATCATAATAATTTATATGATTAGATTATCTTTTTAATTGTTTTTAAAGTGTAATTATAATATATTTTCACCATTTAATACAATGTTGTTCATTAGAATTAATTTCACTTTTAAATTGGATATAAACAAGTATCAATCTTTTGATTGTTTTTATTTCTTAAAAACACACTATTAGTTTTGATAACGGGAATTAATTTTAAAATAAATTAATACCACTTCTATGTTTTGAATTTGGAAAAATAGACATCAATTTTGAATTTGGAATATCAAATAATTCTTAGGCTGAATTTTGGTATTTTTCTGAAAAACATCAATTTTCGATGAATAGTGAAACCACTTAGTGGTAGTTAAAAAACTCAATTTTTCATTTAAATGAAATTTTACCACTTATTTGAATTTATTCTCTAAAATCCCAGAGACACGGTTAATATAAAGGACTAAAATGTGGTTCAATGAGATGAAAATAATTTTTGGTGAATAGTAACTTTTCACTTTTATTTACCATGATTAAAAGTAAATAGGGTAATTAATGTTAAAAATGATATTAATATTGCCCTAAAACATGTCCTAATTCCATTGGATAAGTATTATTCGACAAAAAAAACCTTAGGAATAAAATATGACCATTTAGGTCCACTTGGATTAGATTAGGACATTTATTATTAATTTATTTAAAGAAGGGTTAAAATAGTTAAAATCAATGTTTAATAACTAATTCATTTTTTATATAGGGTTATACATAAGCTAAATTAGACTCTAAATATTAATTAGAAATCTAAAAATCTTTCCTACCTAATAGTATTTTATTTATAATTTTTAGACATTAAATAATTTATGTTATTAATGACACAATGGTGATGTAGTAATTACCTAAATAATGAAATATTAAAATAATTTATATTATAAATACCCAAATAAATGTAATATGAGACTTTTTATGAATTAAAAAATTTTATAGGTTAATATGACATCTTTTTATTGATTTAATTAAATTTATTCGAACTAATCATTCTGTTATGATTTTTACAAAAATCCATTATCAAATAGTGTCAAAATTGACATAAAATAGTTTTTAAAACAAATATTATATTATTAATTTTTATTTTATTCCTAAAAATCTAAGGCTCAGCCAAATGAATTAGATATGGTTATATGTATTAATAATAAACAACTTTGGGTTCTTTTTTCTTGTTATAGTATGTTTATTAACCTTATAGTGTAAGAAAACAAGAAGACACGGTAAAAGTAAAATTATTTAACTTAGAGTTAAATCCAAATGATAAGTTTAAAATAGTGACCTAAACTTGTCTAAAATATATTGGATGAGATTATTTAGACACATACCTGCCTTAGCTTAGAAATAAATAAATTTAGAGCTATTAAAAACCGAATATGACTTTATAATAAATTAATATTTTTTGTTTTTCCAAAGGTGCCCCTCTCCTCCATTATAAAAAGGGCACCCCTTCCCTCTTCTCTTCACACCCTTTTGATCATTGAATCTCATCCAACCCCTGACCATTTCTCTTCTCCACTTCCCTATCAACATTATGGAGGTTCTGGTCTTCTCAAAAGACCAACTCTAGTTTCTTAAGAGAAGGCTTAAAGGAGGTGCGTCGAAGAAGAGGTAATCTCTTCTTTCGATTCTCTTAAGTTTATTTCTTCTTCAACTTATTCTTATTTAGTTGTTTCATTATAAAGTAATAACATTAGTATCACTAATATACTGATATGTTATTATTAATATGAAAGAACCCTTTTTCACCTTCTATCCATCCTACGAAAAATGAAATTACCACGCGTGCGTACGTACGGAATACCGTCTTCACGCCGTGGTGTAATCAGTTTTTCCACCACCACCTAACATGGATGGGTATAATGGTGTAAATAAATAACTATATGTGGTTATTGTAAAGTTATATTTATTCTGTAATATTATACATACACTTCAATACAATTCCACGATCATGGGAATGATATCATCGCTCATGGGTACGTACGGACTATCGTCTAGACGAACGCGATGAGATTCATTTTCCATGATTAACCATTCAAGAATGATTATAAAGTATATATAATTAATAATAATGAAATATATGACATAAATAATCTACTTGATTTATGTATACATATATATATTTCATCTACTTACTTCCATTCAAGTTAATAAAGAAAGGAAAACAACGTTAATGCGTACGTACAGCCTACCGTCTCCATGAACGGTGTGTTTAATTTCATTTATCTATCTATTATATATATAAATATACTGAATATATATGATATATAAATCAAGTTTTACATTCTAGAAGTAAGTAAATCATGATATAAGTAATAATAATATCAAGAACAACAAGTCTAAACATGTACGATAAAAGAAACAATTTTACCCAAAACACTACTTTAACATGGAATTGACAAATGAACAGGTAATATAAATACCTAAGTGAACTATATATTATTTAAAACAATGACTATTATTCTGTAACAAATCAATGACATTATTTAAATAATTATACATGAGGTTCGGATACATACGAAGCATATCAGACATAAGGTAAGGGATAACTTTTCCAATCTCATTCTTATCCAAGATTGTTTATTCCTAAGTATTTACTGGGGTTATTGTTCTCATCTAGGTTTCCTAAAAATGTTTTCTTGTATGTTTAATGTAATTTTTACCCATTTTTGACTTTTAATACATGGTATGTATGGAATCTTTCTTTTACGACGTACTTTTTGATGTTTCCGACAAACATACGAGAAGAATGTTTTTTAAACTTATACGGCACGAACAGATTTTTACGGTTTTATAAAGCCTTATTTTCATGATGCTTCCTCTAAAATATTTCATGAATATTTTCAAAAAAAATCATTTTATTTTAAAATTACATTATGTTTTGTGAAATGAAATTTATTTTGAAGAAGAAAGGATATTTTCATCAAGAATTCATTTCAAGTGTTTTATCAAAACCAATTTCCATATAAGATGACATTATTTTATATGTGTAAGTTTCAAGTATAAAGTCTCTATGATTTACATGGTTTCACTTTTCGTATTATGAAATGATATCCATTTCTTTTATATGGATTATGTGATTATGGGTTGATTTTTATGAAACCCATTTTATTCTTTGGGTTATGATGAATGTTTTCAGTTTATTTTGTGGCACGAGTAAGAATGATTTCATTATGAGATGGGTGGGACCTATATCTCCCTCCAATGAATTGGGTAAAGATTTATATCTCCTGATATATACATGGCTGGAACGGTAAGTTAATCTGGTTCAGTGTTACAAGACTAAACCGAGGAGTGAACTCGATTCAGAAAGGGACTTTTTCAACTAAGATGGTCATTGCAGCAATGCCTTGGCTACTATGGAAATCATATCATGTGCTTAATGTTTTTCCACAATTAAAAGTTTTATTTCCATTCTATTTTATCAAGATTGATGTTACTTTATGATATATACCTTACATACTTCCATGATTTATTTCTTTACTCAAGATTTTGATGTTTAGATTTTATGTTCAAGTTCTTACATTCAAATGTTTTTGGATTGTTTTATGTTTTCTATGTTTACCCTTACTGAGCATTTGAGCTCACCCTTTTTATTTTTTCTTTTCCCCTACATATAAATAAAGGTTTTAGGTAATAAAACCAAAAGGGGAAGATCATTATGGGATATGTTGAAGATCTTTCACCATGATTAGAATATTTCGTTCCGAGATTCCAATGACACTAAACCAATACGGTCTTTGGGCGTCTGTTTTTGTCATGTATTAAGTATTCCACAAAATTAATGTAATGTCCATGTACGTCAGGATTTAGGTCATTAAAGAGACACCCCTTTATCTCTAATCTAACATTTTTATGAATTCTTATGTCACGTCGTTACACTCTCGAAATTGCACCGATTTTCCAAGCCAATGTCATTGTGTAGTGAATACCATGCCCATTTCTCTATCAAGGGTATTCAACTTTAAGCACATTTACTTATTTATTATAAAGTTTCATGTATAAATTCCACATATCATTATCGTGGAATAAATTCTTATGTTATATGAATCAATGTTATATGATCCATGTTGAACACTTATGCATGAAATGAAATGTTTAAGAAGGGTGCACCATTATTGCACTCCAATGCATTGGGTAAAGTATAGTATCATGATACATTATGTTCAATGGGTGTTGAATCATTCAAATTCAAGTGAAGTGAGGTTTTTCTCATGCTTCATGTGCAAATAGTATTTACTCATGCTCCATGTGCTATGAGCCTTGGCTCATGCTAATTTCATGTTAAGTGTTGTTACCACATTTCTATGTTATGATTATCGTGATTTATCATGCCTTTATGTTTATGCTTCTCTTGTGATCTATTTATATGCCTATTTTCTAACATGTATTATATTCCTCATTTTATTAAATGTTTATTCCTTTACTGGGCTTTGTAGCTCACCCTTTTCTTATGCATGTCCTCAGGTTATCCCATGCAATCCTATGTATGAGGGAGTGTAGTGGTCATGTAAAGGAAGTTTTCAATAAAGATGTTGCGTGTTTCATGTTTTAAGTTGTTATGTAATGATACTAAACCCCAAACACACTAGTCCAATCTATCTTCTTTGTTGTTTCAAGTGAATTTCATGTAATAAATTATCTTTAATTTTGTAATAAAAGATCAGGGTTTTTATAACCCATGCTCATACCCATGATTGTTTAATACCTTGAGTACTCAACCATGTTCCGGAAAATGGTCACTAATTTTGTGGGAGGAATTTCATTCTTTGTGATAGTTAACTCTCCAAAAAACCCTATTGTTGAGGTTAGGGATCATTACGATGTGTGTGTTCATTCATTACATGCTTCATATTCCATTTTTACAAGAAACATATCAAACTTCCTCAAAATTATTCAACCACATCTCCACCATCCAATCCTATATAATACCACACTGGGTTGATTGAATCTTCTCTAAACGAGCCTCACTTTCTATGCATTCTTGAATCTAGACACAAAAACACATATGAAAATAATTATCATTAGTCCCCATCACTATTCCATTCCTCAGTTAGATAGGTAGTCTAAAATATGTCCTTAGTCGATCGTTTATATTATAACATCTTGATCTCATCATCGATATGAACCTCAATCTTTAATAGCAATCTGTGTCCAGAATAAAGGGGTTTATAATGATTGACTATCTCATATTTTTCTGAACCAAAAGTCAAATTAATACTATTGATTAACATAGAAGTATAATGGTTGAAATAAAATAAATGCCATTAAGGAACCTTCCTTTGAAATGTTTGGTTTTCCATGATCAAATTCTTTTACAACAGTGGATGAAGATATAATTAAAATAAGAAATCCTCCCGAATATTTATCATATATAATCTTATAACCACAATAAGGATGGTCCAAAAATCAGTCATCTAGTTAATTTAGTCACATTCCTCACCGAAATAAGCAATGTGGATGTAATCCAAATAATAAATCAACCTAACTCTTCTTGGATCCATTTCTAGTGTTGAAAAATTCTATTTCACTATTGTTGGAATGACCGATAGAATTCATTACATACCAATCAACGATTCTGTGATCAGTCATTGCTCAACAATGGATGCTCCTCCAACACTCTCAAGTCATTCATCTTAATTTTCGTGGTTATGTGGCTAACCCTTTAAACACAATTTAACAAAAATTTTATAAATAGTCATTTGGATAATGTAATTTATTAATTAAAATAATGAATAAAATTAATTAATTAACATAATTAATTAAATTAATTAATATAAACATATACCTGGTACTTCTCCCCACATGAATGCTTGATGCACTGCAAGTTTATTTCATACCTCAGGTAAAATATAAACTCTGAACTCCATTAAAACAACATATTTCTGACCAAAGGCTCCTAATATAAGTTATTTAAAAATTTCATGAAAATTTTGTCCATGTTCCTTTAATATATTATTTATAAATTAAAAAATTAAATATGGGGACATCATAATTATAAT
Organism: Viscum album; assembly: GCA_963277665.1. Taxonomy (NCBI): domain Eukaryota; kingdom Viridiplantae; phylum Streptophyta; class Magnoliopsida; order Santalales; family Viscaceae; genus Viscum; species Viscum album. The sequence goes on along the minus strand of OY728157.1, from coordinate 855,784,123 downwards.
CACATGTCTTCTCTACACCAAGATCCACAAATATTCCATAAAATATTTCAATGTAATAAATGGAAAAATATGAGCCATTAAATACTACCAACCTTTGGTATATCTCCTAAAAAGTACACAAATTCCAACTAAAATAGATGCAGGTAAGGATCACAGAAATGTGTCCCCATCATCCTACCACTCTCTTGAATATTCATATGTTGTCACATAAAATACAATGGGGGAATTAATTACCCTCCTACGATTCTCTATTGTTAATCCTCCACATCTATTAGGTACCCAATAGTTGTCGATCTAACCTTGATGTACATCTCACACCATTCTAAAACATGTGGTAAATCATAAACATACATTCTAAGCAGTAACATGGATAAGACACCATGTATTCAGTACAATTATGGTGGTAGAGTTCAATGGTATTCCACTTTCCACACCTATGTAGTATCTTGAAAGGTCAAATGAATCATTGAGATATCTCCTCAGCCTTATCAAATAGGCAAAATCCAAGTCGATTTGATACCTATAGAATCACATGGTATCCTTCCGAGGACTCCAATAGCCTCTGTTGCAGGTCCACATTAGACCTCTGATAGCTCTGATCACCCCTCATATGCTTCTAGATGATATAAAACATCTCTTTAGGGTCTCTCCCCAACATTCATTCCATTAGTTCTAACCCTCCCAGGTATGCCAGGCATAATAGGGAAATTTTGGGTCACATATAAAAGGATTTGAACAGTGCCACACATAATGTGGAATGGTAGCTATTATTGTAAAAAAACTACACCAATGTTAGGTGTTCCTCCCAGCTCCGGTCAAATTCTAACATTCAATACTATACAGTTCCCTCCAATCTATGAATGGTTCACTCTGTCAAAAAAATATTTTAGGTGTGAATGCCATTCTCAATTGAAAATGAGTCTAAAAAGCCTCATGAAGTTCCATTCATTATCGATATGTGAACTGAGAATCCTTGTAAGAAACTATTGTCTAGGGACTTGCCTTGAGTAAGACTATATCCTTCAAGAAGTGGGATCCCAATATCTCTACTAAACTATATTATTGAATAGTTAGGTATTGGTATAAATTGGTGACTTAGTCTATGATCATCCATTTGGAAATATACACCCTATATGTACATTGTAACCCCATTATGATGTCTATGGTTATCACAACCCACTTCCACAATTGAATGTCAATTGCTTGACCTAAACTTGATAGAACATAGTTCTCAACATTCAATTTTTTAAATGTAATGCATTTAGAGATAAAATATTCAGCAATATTATTTATCACTTGATTCCAATGCAAACATTTAAGGTCCTTTATCTCTTTTATATATATAGATTTACCTCTTGTTCAAGTGTATTAAATTCTCTCAAATCATCCTAATGAAAAATCACAAGTGACATACTACATCCTTTATAAAGAGATACATGTTCCCCACCTTCATAAAATCTATTAGATGTATAATAGATATATGATTATATAGGGTCCCAAAAGTGGTATCCCTAAGCCATTACTCCTTTACTCACTATACAAGTGGTGTATTAACAACCATGGAATTGAGGTAATTTACTCCCTATCCATTCAAAAAAGATATTTTTTATGAGGACAAATGCTCCACTCTAGAAATATGAGAAATATATATATATATATAATATTATATACTACCTCATTCCCCTTAAATAAGGTTATAGAAAATCTAGAATGAAAAATGACAGGGGAACTCTATTCCATCACCTCTTTCTCGTGTTAATATATTTATGAGAGAATATATTCTTGACAATCGTTTTGTCAAAATAGATGATAATTGTTCACTCATCTGGTATTGTCACCCCACCATCAATGAGAAGACCACTAATACTAAATCAGTATCATGTTTAATGTACTTCTTCTCATGTAGTCTCGTATATTGTGCAAAATTTTCAATCATTGCATTCCTCTACATCAAAACATAATCAATTCCAGTTCCTAATGAATCACAAAACACTACATCATCAACACCCACACTATTAATATAATTATGAGAGTGCTATTAAATCTCAATCTAAACTCCTAAAAATAATTTTATAACATATCTCTATATCCACATGAACGGTCTTAGTTTTTATTCAAAATATTCAAAGGGTGATTTTATCCTATAAAAATTAAGTATAAATCTTAGATAGTAAACTGCCTTCCCACTGAAGATCTATACCGTTATCATGATTTTGGGTGGATCCCAATATTACACTTCCACGTCCTTCGTTGGGTATATTACCACACAATCTACTATGATAATGTGTCCCATTAAGAGCACCTCCTAATTCTATATCTGTAATTTTTTGAGAAGTCCATAAACATTATTGTATCGATGTTTTCCCCAAAACATTCTTATGTCTCTCACTTTCTCCCCCTTAAACACCGAGTACACTAATATATGTCATTTTAAACTACCATGAACTGGAATAATAATGGTTCAAAGATATGGTTTATGAGTCCCATGACCACTACTAGGGAGTTAATCATGGAAAATATAGTATCCATGTACTCATAGTGACTTTAGAAACACCTGAGTTCCATCTTCGATATATCCTTATTCTATACCAATAACTAGAGATAGCCTTAAATGAGGCCAATATTCATGAATCGTGATTACCCTTCCATTTGAACAATGGAATCATCAATCCTCAAACGTGGATACATGTACTTTATAGTCAATTACATTATAAGGAGGTGGTCGACACATATCCTTAGGACCATATATGACTTCTTTGAAAACAATATTGGGGCTTCCATAGTGAAACACTGAGTCTAAAAAATCCTTTCCTATACAAGTCCTCAAACAACACCCTCATCCTATGATGCTTTATGGAAGCCATCTGATACGTTGGTCTAGATATTGAGGTCATCCCATGTAGTATACCTATACAGAATCTTATCTCTTAATATAGAGGTATGATTGAAATGTACTCAAGAAATATATCCTCATACTCTGCCACAACTGCATGGAACTGAAATATCATGGTATCCATTTCACCAATGGTAATTTTAAAAAAATTATGGGGAATCAGTTGCACCATCCAATGTTGGAATCTATACTGAATTTTATGTTTTTCATTCTCGCCCAAAATATAAAACATAGTTTCATTATTATAAACACACAAAATCCTCACCTTGAGATAGACTATCTTATAATGACATATAAGTATATATTCTATACCTAAGATGATTTCTTAAGGCCTCATTTATACTAAAAATTTATCCCAACAGGAACTATTTAATCCATGATTCAGGTCATAATATCAATAGAAGTGTGTGTTCTTCTAGTGACCTCTTGTATCAGTCTCCAATCAGTTGGATCGAGCCAAGGTATCACTCCGAATCACATTATCTTTAACCAGATAATTGAAAATAAAAAATGAAATTCCCCAATTTCTATTAGTAAAGATGCTATAGAAGAAAAGACACATATAATATCTTGTATGATCTCTAAATTCTTATGCGTCTGAATCCACATCCTACTGAAGCTATCCTCTCCCTGTTAATATAGATCCATGATCATATCGTGGACCACCTACGAGTGGTTGTGGTAATATTTCAAAATGTATACCACCTACAGCTTCTCTCCCAACACCCCTGACACATACTCCACCCTAGAGACCAATCTTCCCCCACCACTACCTTTTCTTGTGTGGACCATAAACTATCTCTCAATCAGCCATACATTGGGTTAGAAAATTTTATCTATATTATATCCTCCCATCACACAAGTATAATTACATCTCGATGAGATGATTGGAACCATCGTAGGATCCCTATAACGTTGACACATTTTACTTGGATTTCATCCTGAAACATCGATAATGTAAAGTTCCTTGGGACTGATGTCATCCCCTTACTTTTGAAGACTCTGGTCTTAGGTAACCACAATCAGAAATAAAATTCTATGACCTCTAAGAAAAAAAATATAGACAATGAAGAACTAATTGGTTACCTAGAAAATGAATAATTGAAGAGTAATTTATTTCTTACTCATATGTCTCTACAAAATATTCCTTTGATGTTTCTATATTAGAAGTACTGATCAAGAACTATATCAATCTAGTACATATATGGGTTGGTGAACCTTGATGAATACTCATCCATGATCAGAATGAATTGTTAATGCTTTGGATTCTCTTGGATGCATATGGCCCTCGACATAGCTGGAGAGAACACTTATATGAAAATTTTCAAAAAATATGACCATGTTCGAGTAGCCTTATCATCTGAATGGGCACTAAAACCCACCAGCATATTATAGAGCCAACGGGGAGGATTGATTCCATGTCTACAATCTAATATGATGTTTCCTAGAGAATATAACAAAATCACAATACTGTGAAATGTCAATCCTCAACTACATGTGGGTAGGTCTTACCTCATGACCATAGGGATAATTGTCAATAAAATTCATGAAGAGCATTTAACTTACATGCTTTATCTTCAGGAAATACAATTACCATTTAATGATCAATAGGAAGTGGTACAACTTGTACACCACCATAAGTTAACACCTCCAAACTAGGTCTATATCACAAAGCCTTACACTGAGGGGATCATTCTCCTGAGCCTAAGGTTGAATCCTAGATAGCATATATCATAGAAGCATCCTAAAATATATAATATATAAAAATGTTCAATGAGTATATCTATATAGTTAACTCAATAAGGATATGAAAACCAAAACCCACATTTGTATGATCTATGTACCATTGTTTTACATTAATGATATGTCTACATATACCAATTCCAATGGATGGTGATCAGACTCCTGGTGTACGGTTACATCGGCCTTTGTGCCAACAATGGATTCCCTGGCCTGAAATCTGAACACAAAAAACATGACATTATTTTACAAAAACGTATCACAGACCCTAGTACTAATGTAGAATCAAATCCTATGATACCACTCTATTATAAACAATACAAATAGGGCTAGTTTCAATAGTACCCAAATCCTTACTCCAATAGGAAATAGGTTTGAGACTACAGTCATGTGGGCATATTACTCAGTTGGGAGGCCTTAGCCTAAGGTACCAACACACATACAAACAACTCCAAGATGATACAACGATGAAATGTAAAATAGTGGAAAAACCATGCATGAAAAATTATACATCCCATTATCAATGTATAACCACAAGTACAGAAATGAAAAAAAAGGCCAAATACAATACCACAAAAAGAGTATGAACACATTTCATACCTAAATATATGGATGGTAAAATCATTCGAGGTAATATTCATACCACACCTCGGTAAATACAGAATCACAATTCTTTAACAACTCATAATCCCACAAAGAATCCATGAAAAGGATGATCATTTTCACAAGACATGACATGTGATGGAAAATCCATTGCATAGGTGAGTATAACAATACCCAGTATGACACCATTAAATCACTAAAATTATAACAACAAGAATAACCTTAATATCATCACAATTATACCTGTATAGAATATATAACATGAATATCCCGATATACTAAACAAATGAATAATACCTCATTTAAAGTTGACAAATGTAATTTCATCAAAGGAATCATGTGTAATGGATTCACGAAGTAGTCATCCCAAACAACACACCCCATGATTTGAATAGAACTGAAGGAATCCATATGCGATGTAATTATCATCCGGTCTCTCCCAAAAATGTAGATGATGAATGTTTAATAAATACGATACATGTATTCAGATCAAACCCATGTCCATGGGGTGTACCCACAACTCAATCTAGAATATTCTTCTAAGTATATGATTGGTGACCATGTAGTTTTAGTAACAATGATACTATGAAATCCTCCAAAAAAAGATGATGATATAGGCTCTCACTCTAGGCCTCATTGAAGGATTCCAAAAACTCTATCCTTGAATTCCCACTTAAGGGATAACCATCCTATCTATAAAATATGATTCCATACTAACCCTTTGGGAATAGATCAAGGGTATGTACCATAAAAAAATTTCCATGTTTGTGGGGATAAGGGATCTAAACCATCTTGAATGGGGAACAAGGAATGTATTCATAGTACATGTCTTGTACCTTTGACAACATCTCCTTCTCATGTAACATACCTCTTTCACATGTTTGTGTCTTTGTTATAGTACACAACATGTATGAGAAAATTTAATTCTTGTCATGACTGTGTTCGAATTTCCATTTCTATGTACAACTTTTTTTTCCAATGCCCATGCACATTTACTACCTGAGTACTCTCTAATGTTCTAGGTTGTGGTCACATTCTGTGTGATAGGTGAAAGATGTCTTGTGATACATAGCCCTTCATGAAACCCTAGTGCCACAATCTGAACCCCATACATGATGTGTGTTCATGAGTAATACACAGTGTAGTGAATATCTTCTAGAAACCCATATATCATCATCACATATCAGCTACCACTACATTGTCATTCAATTAATCCATAAATCATGTTGGAAAGAATATATCTAGTCTGTTTAAGCCTCTTCATCCCTACTTATTATAATCTAGCCTCCAACACACTCAGGAAAATGATCATCATTTATCCCACACTCCATAAAATGTCATTCTCGAACCAATGTTATCAAATTTCTCTACAATCCATCATTTATATCATCACATCTTGATCCTATATTTGATCTAAACCTCAAATTACAATATGAATCTATGGTTCCATGAAAATGATGTGAAATGATTTGTTATCCAGTATTTTTTTGAATCACCATAAAAACAAATACTGGTGATGAAGACACTATAATATTGATGGAAATCCATTAAACAAAAAAAGAATCATATTTTTCCATGTTTGGTTTTCCTCGAATCATTTGTCTAAGAATTATGAAAGAATAACCAAATAAATAAATTATCCCAAAAATATCCTATAGATTATTCATACATACAATATGACCAATTAAAAAATAAATCTGGTGTTTGATTTATCCACATTCATTGTTGAAATAAAAAAATGTAATCCAAATAAAACATCATCCTACCATTATAGGGATCAATTTTAGTTGAAGCGTGATTTTTTTTCATTGTCACCGTCATTATCTAGGAGCTCCAGTGCACACTATTCAATTATTCTACAATATGGTCTTCCATAAACAACGGAAGCATCTCTAAAGAACTCCAATGGTTCATATATATTTGCAAGGTTATGTGAATATCCTTAAAAATATGAAATTATAGAGCCTATATAGAATTATTGTTATATTTTTATAATTATTTCAGTAATTAATTAATTTAATTAATTAATTTATATATCCTCCCATTACCGAACCAAACATAAATGAATTATTGTCACGACCCGTCCCCGGGGGCCGTATTGTGACAACCCCAAGCTTTCCTTCCATTGGCCAGGGGCTGGTGACTACCACCAAAGGAATAATTTCTCTAAAAATGGGAAGGAATTGCATTTATACCCGACAAATACACACTCAAGCAAGCACATAGCTGGACAAAACACCATGTAACCTGTATAAAAAAAGAGTGTTGAAAGAAAAAGAGGCCCGAATACAAGCCCAAATGGAAAGTACAAGTACAACAGTGATATAATAAAATAGAAAGATAAGGGAAGACAGTTACTGGATCATCCTCCAGGGTTCCTACATGAAGGGTAGGTAAAGATTGACTCCTCGTCACTCCATGTCCAACTGTATCCTCCACGTACCGACTCACCATATGGTCCACCTCCTGGTACCGTCTAGTCCTGGTACACTCATCCTGAGTCAGTGCAGTCTATCATCTGCATCGAACACAACACTGTGTGGCATAGCCCGTGCAAGGGTGAGTATAACAATACTTAGTAGGGACCCCGAGACCATCAAGGTCACAAAAAAGACACCAAGGATAAACCAAAAATAATTAAATCAACCGATAACCATACATAGGTATATACACATACATATACCTAAGTTATCTAGTGATCTATCTCAAACATGAAGAAAACACAGAAAAAAACTGACTCAAATCAACCAAGATTTTATTCTCGGGGTAGTATCAAGTGACATCCCCAATCACATTGTCGAAACCTCGGTTGCTGGAGAACTCTTCCATTATCTAGTATAGTGGGACTGCTATGACACCAGGCATGTTTCCCACTATACTTGGATTGTTGAGGTACACATCCTGTTGAGTATCGTGGATCTTTCGTGTCACCAAGCACGCTCCCCACTATGGGTCAGCTGCGTCACCTAGAGCACTCCCCCTCATAGCCTGCGGAGGTACTCCTCCTATCGAGCACCATGGGTTTGCTTCTACATGAAGGCACTCCACACTATGTGTCTTTTGTGACACCATGTCACTCCCCACTGGACTAGTCGAGTCACTCCGAGTCAAAACAGACAACAATCGTCAGGTCTCATCCAGCTACAAGGTCTCCGCACTATGATCTCTTTTCTCCAAGAGGATCCACTCCCCGAGATAATTGTCAATAATCCAACTATCATGAAGACCCACGAAGAAGTATCTCAATGGTCTTCCACGTCATAGGGGTCTCAACGCAACTGATGGGGCATCAAACAAACACCACGTCTTTGTGTTATTAGCCTTTTAGTCTTGGGGCCCCAGTGTGATTCGTTCTCGATCCTCCCTGACAGTTTCCCATATCAAACAAATACTCTAGTAGAGTATAGTCAATGGGACTGTCTCTCTCCATGATTTCTGGGGCCGCTGACGGTTCGTCAAATGGACATCTGGTACCAATGTTATGGCCAAAAGAGCGTAAGGGGCCGTAGTGGGCCCAGGTTCGGTCCGTCCTAGTCGGACCGACTCGGCCTAACCTGACATGGGATGACCCATTTCAGGTTGACTTGGCCCAACCCGTTGGATCTGGCCCAGCCTGTGATGTGGCCCAGTCTGCTAGGACGTCCAGAAGGCCACGAGGGCCGCGAGGGCCTACGGAGCCCGCGGGGGCCATGGGGCTGCGCGACAGCGGGGGCACCATGAGGGCATGGGGCTAGTTCGACTGGGGGGATGTGAGGATAGCAGGCTGGTTCGGCCAGAGTTCTACAAGGGGCACAGGCTGGTTCGGCTGGGGCACCACGTGGGCTCCGAGGGGGCGTGGGCCGGTTCGGCCGAGGCACTGCAGGGGGCGCGGGCCGGTTCGACAGAGGCACTACGGGGGGCGCGAGCCGGTTCGGATGGGGCACCATGGGGGGTGAGGACTGGTTCGACTAGGGAGCCATGCAAGGAATTTTCCGGTTAGGCCGGGGCCCTGTGGAATGGCATGAGTCGATTCGGCTGGGTCACCGTGAGGGGCATGGGCTGACTCGGCTGGGAAGGCGAAGCACTGCGGGGGCGACGCGGGTCGAGGTGGCCACGGGTGGCAGTGTCGTTTCCTTCATTTCCATCACCACCTTCCTCTCCTTCCTCTATTTCTAAGAGTACACAAATGAAGAATGGTATAGGGTTCTTTCTATGTTGGTTTGGCTCTCACCCTATGCATTTAGGGTGGTAGCATTTGGCTCAGCAAGGAAGAAGAACATAAACAACAGATTTTACAACCTCCACATTGTTTTTTTCCTAAACCGCAATATAAAACAAGGAAAGAATTATCACGCAAATAAACCCCCTACCTTATCATTTGATGACGTCGACGAAGTGGGAAGAAGGGGATGTTGTCATATTTCGTCGGATTCGCCAAACACCTCCAATCCCGAGCTCGTGCATTGGTTCTTCGTAGATGAGGACATCCGACGTCGGAAGAAGTCATGAGGAAGGAGGTCGAAGTAGGATGACATTCTTTGTTGGGGATCACATTTTTTTTTTGGAAAACGAGTTCTTCATTGGAGAGCGTAATCCTCCAAATGTTGGGTGTCACGTCACTTTACCAATGCTTCGTCGCTTGGTGAAGATGTCCCAAATTCTCCACCCAAGCACCATATATATATGAGAGGGGGTAGGTTGGTAATGATCATGGAATTTATGATTGTTCATTTATTAGGATTCTTCCTAAATTCCAACGATGCTGTTACTTAATTTAAAAAGTGGGAAAAACAATTAACTATGTTGGCACAATTAAAGGTATGTGCATTGGCACAATTAACGTGGAGGATGTCAAGAGGCTCCTCCACATTAATGAAGGGGGTTGAGAGTTTCTCTCAATTAAATGGGGGTTTAGACCCGCGTGGTCCCCACCACCATAACCTCTCATGGGAGGTTATGGTTCGGGTGGTCCCCACCACCATAACCTCTCATGAGAGGTTAAGGTCTGGTGGTCCCCACACCTCAACTTTTACATAGAGGTTCAGTTCCGGTGGACCCCACCTCCTAACACCCACATGGGGGTTGCATATAAAAAAAATTCATACACTTTAATTTTTATTCTGTTCTTACACGAAAAACCCAAAAACTAACTTTCACCCTCTACCAATCATCGTTGATGTGAATGTCTTCATAAGGGAACTCTGGTGATGTGACTTCAATGGTGCCCTCATATTTTAATTTCGAGCACTGGTTCAAAAGTTAGAAATCCTCGCTCGCACGTTTATTGATGGAACTGGAAATAAAGTTCATAAATTCATTCAGGGCAATTCTGGGCTCGGAATCACAAGCCGTCAATTTTCACAGACTCATAAAATTCCCATTTAATTAAAAACATTTACATTGAATTTATGGGTCTTAACATTCTCCCCATATCAGGATTTATGTTTCGATAAGCCACAACTCACACTAAGGGAACAATTGGGGGTGCTGAGCATTCATCTAAGCCTCCCACTCCCATGTGATCTCATGGAGGTTCTCGTGCTGCTAGCGAACTCACACCAAAGGTGTCACGACCTGTCCTCAGGGCCCGTGCCGTGACTACCCCAAGCCCGCCTTCCATAGGCCAGGGGATGGCGACTAGCACTATGGTGTAAATCCCAACAAAAAGGGAAGGCATTGCCTTTGAAAAGTAAAAAAGAACCACAGAGTAAGCAAGCGGAGAAGTAAACACTAAGTAAAAATGGTACAATCTGTGCTGAAAGTAAAAGGGGCCGGAAATACAAGCCCAACTGTAAAGTACAACTGAAAGGAAAAACAGTAACTGAAAGGAAAAACTGCAGTGTCGAGCCGTCCTATGGAAGCCCCACCTGAAGGGTGGGTATAGATAGCGTCCACTGCTCCTCGGGTCCACCTGACCGCTCGAGTACGTCCCGCCCAGTGGTCCACCTCCAGTTACCGTCCTGCTCCGCACGCCTCCACCACAATCAGCGTTGTCCGTCGTCTGCAACCGACACAACGTAGTGCGGGCATAGCCCGTGCAGGGGTGAGTATAAGCTACTCAGTAGAGACCCCGAGACCCCCGAGGGTCTCCCAAAATCCACAAAGGATAATCCACAAAGGAAATATACAATCACAAAGTAACATCTGACATGGCTTAGGTATATGCCCATACATATACCTAAGTCACCAATTCCCGTTCGGCTCCAACGTCCGAGCCCAAGCACAACCCAGTCCACACAGGGAAGCAAAATGTATACCCACACAGGATAGCTCAACACAATCCACAAAGGAGAGTAAACAGTAAATCCACATAGGATAGCTCAACACAATCCACAAAGGAGAGTAAACAGTAAATCCACACAAGATAGCTCAACACAATCCACAAAGGAGAGTAACACAAGATTCATATCACACAGGTATACTTCTTCGGATGACGATAAAGATGATCACTGATCCATCTATGTCGTCGGACCCATGAAGGATCGATAGGTAACTAACCCCCGCAATGACCCACACAGGATCGGGCCCACACAGGACCTGTAGGCGCTGGCTCACACAAAACCGCTGAGCGCTGACCCACACAGGATCGGACCCACACAGGATCAGGCCCACACAGGACTTGTAGCACTGATCCATGTAGTATCGCTGAGTGTTGTAGTTGTCGCAGTCTACTGAGGATCTCTACACAGTCGTCATCGCAGTCCACTGAGGATCTCTGCATGGTCGTCACCGCAGTCCACTGAGGATCTCTACACGGTCGTCGCTGTCGAAGTAGTAGTCGTAGCCATCTCTAGAGTTCCCGCACACAGCAAGCTCGTTTGGGAGGGTCCGCTCCACGAGCCGAGAGGCTGATACATCAACTGACACAAAGTCCGAAGTTGATGTATCCAAAAGTTCCGCATTGTCAACAGGAACTCAACGTCGCAGACGGCGCGTCAATCGGACGCCCGGTCTGAGAGTTATTGGATTTTTCGTCCCAGGGGCCCGGTTAGTTTTTAAGGCAAAACCAACCCGATCGTACTCCAACTGCGTCCAAACCTCGGGCGGAGTGTTCCAAAAGATCCGTCTCACTTAGAGGAATTCAACGAAGCTGACGGCACGTCAATCGGACGTCCGTAGCTCAAGATATGAGCTTTTCCGCTCTGAGGGCCCGGTTGGTTTCGTGTACGAACCAACCCGGCCGAACTCAAAGTATTCTGAAACCTTGAGTGCGATATACAGAAACGATAGTCTCGATCCAAGGATCGCATTGCTGCAGACGGAGAGGCGTTTGGAGGCCCGTAGCTCAAGCTAAGACCATTTGAACGAAAACCATCCGAAGACTGGGGGTCCGGGTCCGGGCCGACCCGGCCCGACCCTCCCTCGGTCGGCCGAACCGGGTCAACCCGGTCCGTACCGGGTCAACCCGGTCCGACGCGGTCGGACCGGCCTGGCTCGGTTAGCCCGGCTCGGCTCGGCCGAGCGGCGCGGGTGGGGGGGGGGAGCAGCCACCCCCGCGTGACACCCCCGCGGCACCCGCGGGGTGTCTTCTTGGCAAGCCGAGCAACGCGGGGGGGAGCCGCCGCCCCCGCGTGACAACCCTGCGGCACCCTGTGGGGTACTGCTCGGACACCCGGACGCGTCTTCAGCCACGTCCCACATGCGCCAGACCCACGCGGCCGCGGGTTCGCAAGTGCCGCCGCCACGGCAGAAGCCCCGACAGGCTTGTCCGGCGGCGCGCCGGTGGCGCCGCCGCTCCCGGCGCCGCCGGCGGCTTCCGCGGGCCGCCGGAGTCGCTACGGTGGCCCAATTTTCTTCCCGTCTGCGCCGTTGCTCCTCTCGGGACTCGTTCTTCACTACGGAATCATCAAACCTCTGTTGTGGCACATTCCTTCGTCGCCCGTCAAATCCGCACAAGAACGAGGAACGACAGAGGGTCATCGGGCCGTGTTCGTTTGGCCCGCACCCTCCGCGTTAGATATAAACAACGGGAGAATTTTTATTCCACACAGGATACAACAATTTTAATAAATTTAAATTTTTTTACAAATCCAGTTCATTAACGTTTTAAAGAAACATTTACGGGAATAATGAAAAGGGGTAATTTCAAAAATAAAATCCCTACCTTATAGTCGTCGTGCGTGAGCGTTCTTCACGGAATTGCTCGTCGCGGAAGGTGGAGATCGTCGCATCGTCGCGGAAGGGCGTCGCGTCGTCGCAGAATCCGGCATAGCGTCGACGAACTCAACGGACCAAGAAACAACAGATTTTAATTATAAATAATTAAATCAGTGTTTCCTTTTAAACCCCAACGAACTTTTAGAAGAATCCCGAAATCACTCACCTCAAATGGTTGGTGATCGGAGATCGGGGCGGGGAAGAACGTCTCGGATTGGAGCGTCGTCGATTTCCGCGGATGACGGCATTCTTCGCCTTCTTCGCGTTCTTCGTGAAGGAGAAAGAAGGTACAAGGATTCTGTCAAATCCTCTCAATGCGCAAACTTTCAAAAGACTGGTTGGTCTTATTTTATTATAATGCCAACACACGAAAAAGGGTATGTAACGACCCATCAATTCATTGAAATAATTCAACGAAAGTAACAAATCATTTAATTTACGAAATAAACCACCCAATTAAATGGTCTGTTAAGAAATTAAGAAAATGCGTCAGTTGAGTTTCATAATGACGGGTTTTCGCGGGTGCGTTACTTAGCGGAAAGAAACAACGGGGCTCGTACGGGCCCCACCTCACAAATATCCTACCAAGGGGGTAGGATATTTCTGGATAGCATCCTATCCGGATCAACTCAGTTTAAGTCGTCATTAAGTGGCTTCAAGTGGCTTCTAAGTGGCTTAAGTGAAATAAAATAATGTTGTCCCAAAATTATTTTATTTCTTAACTTTAAGCCCGAAAATTAAAAACCACACCCGAGAAAACGCAACTCCAGAAGAGGCGTTTCTAAGCGAATACCGGTGCTGCGATTTCATCGGTGCCCTCAGAATTCGCTTCCGTGCACCGGTTCAAAAGTTAGAAAACCCCGCTGGTCCATTCACTGAACGTACCCGAGCCAAACTTTAGAAAATGATTCCGGGCACACTGGGCCTCGGAATCAGGTGCTGTCAGAGACTGCGCTCTTGTAAAATTCCAAAGATAATTAAAAAAATTTCCTTGAAATTTATGGGTCTTTACATTACTCCCACCTTAGGGATTTACGTCCCCGTAAAGATACATCAAAAACTAGGGAAACAAATGTGGGTACTGACCACGCATCTGAGCCTCCCGCTCCCAAGTTCTCTCCTGGAGGTTCCCGTGCTGCCATCTGATGCGCACAAGAGGAATCGATCACCCATGTAGGACCCGCTCTTGTCAATCCTCTAACTCCACCGGGACCTCCTCAAAAGTCGCCCCATCATCCACGTCTAGCTCCCCATAGTCAATGATGTGTGTCGGGTCGTGCACGTATCTCCTCAGCTGGGATACATGGAAGACGTCGTGCACCCGATGCAACTGAGGGGGCAGAGCCAGGCGATAAGCCACCTTGCCAACCCTGCAGAGGACCTAGAAAGGCCCGATGAAACATGTTGATAACTTGCCGCCTCGTCCAAATCTCCGCAAATCACGTCGAGGTGAGACCCGCAAGAAGACGTGGTCGCCATCCTCAAACTCTAGTGGCCTCCGCCTCCTGTCATCATATGACTTCTGTCGGCTCTATGCTGTCATCATCCGCTCCTAGATGACCTGGACCTTCTCTGTCGTGACCCGGACCATCTCTGGTCCCACACGTGCTGACTCCCCAGGGTCTGTCCAGCACAAAGGAGATCTGCAAGGCCTACCGTACAACGCCTTGTAGGGTGCCATCCCGATGGTGGAGTGGTAGCTGTTGTTGTACGTGAACTCTACCAAGGGTAGGTGGTCCTCCCAGCTGCGACCAAAGTCGAGGACACATGTGCGGAGCATGTCCTCAAGAGTCTGAATAGTCCTCTCCGTCTCACCATCCGTCTGAGGGTGAAAGGCGGTGCTCAAACATAGCCGCATCCCGAACGCCTCCTGCAACCCCTTCCAAAGCCGGGAAGTAAAGAGAGCATCCCGATCGAAGATGATAGTCGATGGCACACCGTGAAGCCATACAATCTCCTGAACGTAGAGACACCCCATGCTCTCCACTGAGCCCTGCTCTCGGATGGGTAAGAAGTGTGACGACTTGGTGAGTCGGTCAACAATCAAACAAATGGAGTCGTGACGTCTGGATGTGCGTGGAAGTCCAGTCACGAAGTCCATAGATATTCCGTCCCACTTCTACTTTGGAACCTCCAAGGGCTGTACCAAGCCTGCTGGTACTTGATGCTCTGCCTTCACCTGCTGGCAGGTGAGGCATGGTGAAACGAACTCTGCCACAACCTTCTTCATGCCCAACCACCAGTGTTGTCGTCTGAGATCCTGGTACATCTTCGCCACTCCTGGATGTACCGCTTAAGGAGAAGTGTGAAACTCTCTCAGCACCTCCTCTCATAAAGCGACTGGTACCAAGGTACGTCCTCTGAAAAGGATGTTGTGCTCTGCTCCAAGGGAGAAACCATCAGGTGCCTATCCCGAGGATATATGTGCACGCCGCGTCTCACACTCAGTGTCCCCACACTGTGCCTCTCTAACCCGCTACATTAGTGGAGGAGAGACTGTGAGAGACTGAAGGAAGGCTGCTCCATCTCTATCCATGAAGGATATCTGCAAAGCGGCTAGCTGCTCTGTCGCCTCCTCAAGTAGCTGGATGCCCATCCTCTTGCTGATGGCATCAGCTACCACGTTCCCCTTCCCAGGAGTATAGACTATCTCAAAGTCATAGTCTTGGAGAAACTCGAGCCATCGCCGCTGTCTCAGGTTCAGGTCCTTCTGAGAGAAGACATACCTGAGACTCTAATGGTCAGAAAAGACTGTAAAGCGCTCGCCCATCAGATAGTGCCGCCATGTCTTCAGAGCGAAGACCACTGCTGCCAACTCCAGGTCATGGGTGGCGTAGTTCTGCTCATGCGGCCTCAACTGACGTGATCCATAGGCAATCACGGCCCACTCCTGCATCAGGACACACCCGAGTCCGGTCCCTGATGCATCGCAGTAGACTACGTATCCAACTCCCTCCTCAGGCAACCTCATGATAGGTGCGCTGGTCAACCTCTGCCTCAGTTCCTGGAAGCTCTACTGACATCTGTCTGACCACACGAATGTTTTCCCCTTCTTCGTCAACGCTGAGAGTGGGGCCGCAACTCTGGAGAAGTCCGGCACAAATCTCCGATAGTATCCGGCTAGGCCCAAGAAACTCCGCACCTCTGTCACGCTCTTGGGTGGCTCCCAAGCTAGCACTGCCTCGATCTTCGCGAGATCCACTGCAACTCCCGCCTCAGAAATGATGTGCCCCAAGAAGTGGACCTCACGTAACCAAAACTGGAACTTCGAGATCTTGACATAAAGCTGGTGCTCTCGGAGTACGTCTGTTACAACCCGCAGGTGGTAGGCGTGCTCCTCCTCTATCGTCGAGTACACCAAAATGTCGTCGATGAAGACCACGACAAATTGATCGAGGTATGGATGGAAGATCCTGTTCATGAGGCTCATGAACACTGCTGGAGCATTGGTTACGCCGAAAGGCATAACCAAGAACTCATAGTGGCCATACCGACATCTGAAGGTCGTCTTCTGCACATCCTTGTCTCGAACTCTGAGCTGATGATAGCCTGGCCCGAGGTCTATCTTCGAGAACCACCGTGCTCCCTTGAGATGATCGAAGAGGTCATCAATCCTCAGTAGCGGATACTTGTTCCTCACTGTCACCTGGTTCAGGAGATGATAATCGACACACAGTCACAAGCTCCCGTCCGCCTTCTTGTTGAACAATATCGGGGAAGCCCAGGGTGAAACACTAGGTCGGATGAACCCCTTCCCCTACAAGTCCTCCAACTGTACCCATAGCTCTCGAAGCTCGGCGGGGGCCATCCGATATGCTGGAGTGGATATCGGGGATGTCCCGGGGTACAGAACAATATAAAAGTCTACCTCTCTGCGAGGAGGTAGCCCTGAACGTCGTCGGGGAAGACGTCCACATACGGATCCACCACTGTAGGAAAACTAGGACTCCGCACGTCAACTGCTCAAAGGATGAGGCTAGCCAACTGATTAGTGATGGGCTGACCTCTCCTCTGCGTTAGTCCATCCTGTGCTTCTAAGTCTCCATTCTCGCCGGTGAAGGTGAACCTGCTCCCGTTGGTGCGCACACATCGCTCCTTGCACCTAAAACAGTCAATCTGAGCATGGACTGTAGATAACCAATCCATGCCCAAGATGACATCGTAAGGCCTCGACGCCGATACAAGTAGATCCCAGCCGAATCTCTCGCCTCATAGAGTAAGCTCACACTGCCGGCACCGGTGCGTAATCGTCGAGTCTACTCCCGTAGGAGTCTCTAGCCGTAAGGATCGAGCCAACGGCTCTGTCAGAATATCCG
The DNA here is from genome assembly GCA_963277665.1 of Viscum album. Classification (NCBI taxonomy): domain Eukaryota; kingdom Viridiplantae; phylum Streptophyta; class Magnoliopsida; order Santalales; family Viscaceae; genus Viscum; species Viscum album. The sequence goes on along the minus strand of OY728157.1, from coordinate 855,766,435 downwards.
AGCTCCGAACAAGGGCAGTGGCTATGAAAGAGTTACTCGCTCCTGTGTCTATCAGAACTGCAGCAAGGGTGGAATAGACACAGATCGTACCTCGAATCATCTCTGGCGCGCCGTGGTCGTAGGCCTCTGCTGCCTAGATCTGTGCATGTCTCTACCCGCCAGCTCCCTGTGGTCGGGGCGGGCCTCCTGGTGGTGGTGGTGGCAGAGCCTCAAAGCGTTGCCCACCACCTGCTTCTCGACCAGCTCCTCTGCCTCATCCGACTCCTCCCTGCAGACTGCCACGGTCGACCCTCTCCCTCTGCCTGGGTGGCCTCTCCGTCGTCTGCTGCTCCTCGGTACGGCGGGGCGGGCAGTCACGAGCCATGTGGCCCTGCCCGCCGCAGAAGTAGCACTGCCTACCTCTCGGAAGACTGGACCCGCGCTGTGTGCCCCGCACTGCTGATCCATTGACCCGAGGTCATCTACCGGAAGGTATGGTCTGCCTAGAACCCTGAGTAATCCGTCAGCTACCAGCTGCCGAAGACTCTGCTACCTTCCGCCCTGCGGTAGGTCTCGCTGTGGACTCATCCAGGAATCTCTCGATCAGAAGGGCTCGCTCCAGCACTCCTGCCTGGGTCGGGATGCTGAGGGAGATCAGCGATGCCTTGATCTCGTGTCTCAATCCCTGCTCGAAGGTTGTGGCCCAGAAGAAGGGGTCCCGTACCATGTCGGTCGAGTAGCGAGAAAGATCGGTGAACCTCGCCCCGTACTGAGCGACCATCAAGCTGCCCTGCCGCAGCTGAAGAAGCTCCTGAATGCGCACCGTGCGGAGGGTGGCCGGGACGAACTCTGAGCGGAAGAGGCTTTCAAAGTCCATCCAGATGAGGGAGGCCTCATCGTGTACCTAGAGCATCAAGCTCCACCATCGCCCTACTGCTGCGTGCAGTAGGCTCACCGCGAGGATCACCATGAGGTCTGCTGGTGTCCTCACTAGCCTGAAAACTCGAACGACCGCCTCCAGCCAGTCCTCGGCTGCCTGGGGGTCCGTCTCCCCACGGAACCTGGGTGGTCGCTGGTGCTGGAACTTGTGCAGAGCGCTGAGGCGTCGTGCATCGTCAGCGATCGGCACTGGAAGCATCAGGGGCTCGGCGGGTAAAGGTACCGCCGGTGCCTCTGCTGTCAACGGGCCCTGTACCGAGGCCTCGTCACTCAGCGGGCTATCGTCGCGCTCTACTCTCGGAACCCTAGCTGGCTGCTGTCGTCGGGCCATCCTGAAAAGGAAACAAGTGCTCCATGGTCAGAACAGTATACCTGGTGATCTGACACAAGTAATCACAAAGAAAACTTGAAACACACATGAAATCAATGTTTTCGTGCATTAAGTCGGAAATTAGAAGTCAGGGTCCTGGTGTACGGATACGTCGGCCACCGCACCAACACTGGACTCCCTGGACTGATAACCACACCCAATACGCTAAACACTATTGCTTCACATAGAAGAAAGATCAGAGTCTGCGGTAGAACCGACCACCTCTGATACCAATTTGTCACGACCCGTCCTCAGGGCCCGTGCCGTGACTACCCCAAGCCCGCCTTCCATAGGCCAGGGGCTGGCGACTAGCACCAAGGCGTAAATCCCAACAAAAAGGGAAGGCATTGCCTTTGAAATGTAATTAAGAACCATAGAGTAAGCAAGAGGAAAATTAAACACTAAGTAAAAATGGTACAAGTTGTGCTGAAAGTAAAAGGGGCCGGAAATACAAGCCCAACTATAAAGTACAACTGAATGGAAAAACAACAACTGAAAGGAAAAACTGCAGCGTCGAGCCGTCCTCTGGAAGTCCCACCTGAAGGGTGGGTACAGATAGCCTCCACTGATCCTCGGTTCCACCTGACCGCTCCGAGTATGTCCCGCCTAGTGGTCCACCTCCAGGTACCATCCTGCTCCGCACGCCTCCACCATGATCAGCGTTGTCTGTCGTCTGCAACCAACATAATGTAGTGCGGGCATAGCCAGTGCGGGGGTGAGTATAAGCTACTAAGTAGGGACCCCGAGACCCCTGAGGGTCTCCTGAAATCCACAAAGGATAATCCACAAATGAAAGATACAATCACGAAGTAACATCTGAACGGCTTAGGTATATGCCCATACATATACCTAAGTCATCAATTCCCGTTTGTCTCCAACGTCCGAGCCCAAGCACAACCCAGTCCACACAGGGAAGAAAAACATATACCCACACAGGATATCTCAACACAATCCACAAAGGAGGGTAAACAGTAAATCCACACAGGATAGCTCAACATAATCCACAAAGGAGAGTAAACAGTAAATCCACACAGGATAGCTCATCACAATCCACAAAGGAGAGTAACACAAGATTCAGCTCACACAGGTATACTTCTTCGGATGACGATAAAGATGATCACTGATCCATCTAAGTCATCATAACCACGAAGGATCGATAGGTAACTAACCCCCACAATGACCCACACAGGATCAGGCCCACACAGGACCTGTAGGCACTGGCTCACACAGAACCGCTGAGCGCTGACCCACACAGGATCGGACCCACACAAGATCGGGCCCACACAGGACCTATAGCACTGATCCACGTAGGATCGCTAAGTGATGTAGTCGTCGCAGTCCATTGAGGATCTCTGCACAGTCGTCATCGCAGTCCACTGAGGATCTCTGCACGGTCGTCGCCGCAGCCCACTGAGGATCTCTACACGGTCGTCGCTGTCGAAGTAGCAGTCGCAGCCAGCTCTAGGGTTCCCGCACACAGCAAGATCGTTCGGGAGGGTCCGCTCCACGAGCAGAGATGCTGATACATCAACTGACACAAAGTCCGAAGTTGATGTATCCAAAAGTTCCGTATCATCAACAGGAACTCAACGTCGCAAATGGCGAGTCAATCGGACGCCCGGTCTGAGAGTTATTGTCTTTTTCGTCCCAGGGGCCCGGTTGGTTTTTAAGGCAAAACAAACCCGACCGTACTCCACCTGCGTCCAAACCTCGGGCGGAGTGTGGCAAAAGATCCGTCTCACTTATAGGAATTCAACGAAGCTGACAGCACGTCAATCGGACGTCCGTAGCTCAAGATATGAGCATTTCCGCTCTGAGGGCCCGGTTGCTTTCGTGTACGAACCAACCCGGCCGAACTCAAAGTATTCTGAAACCTTGAGTGCAATATACCGAAACGACCATCTCGATCCAAGGATCGCGTTTCCGAAGATGGAGAGTCGTTTGGAGACCCGTATCTCAATATACAACCATTTGAACAAAAACCGTCCGAAGACGCGGGGTCCGGGCCTGGGCCGACCCGGGCCGACGCCCCCTGGGTCAGCAGAACCGGGACAACCCGGTCCGGCCCGGCCAGGGCACGGCCCGGCCGGTCGGACCGGTCTGGCTTGGCAGCGCAGCACGGGGGGGAGCCGCCACCCCCGCGTGACACCACCGCGGCACCCGCGGGGTGTCTTCCTGGCAAGCCGAGCGACGCAGGGGGGGGGGGAGCCACCGCCCCCGCGTGACAACCCCGTGGCACCCGCGGGGTGCCGCTCGGACACCCGGACGCAGCTTTAGCCGCGTCCCGCGCTCGCTGGACCCGCGTGGCCGTGGGTCCGCGAGTGCCGCCGCCACGGCTTCTGCTGCGGAGGGCTTGTCCGGAGGTGCGCCGGTGGCGCTGCCGGTGGCTTCCGCGTGCCGCCGGAGTCGCTCCGGTGGCCCGATTTTCTTCCTGTCAGCACCGTTGCTCCTCTCGGGACTCTTTCTTCACTGCGGAATCATCAAACCTCAGTTGCGGCACGTTCCGTCGTCGCCCGTCAAATCTGCATAAGAATGAGGAACGACAGAGGGTCGTCGGGCCGTGTTCGTTTGGCCCGCACCCTCCGCGTTAGATATAAACAAAGGGAGAATTTTTATTCCACACAGGAAACAACAATTTTAATAAATTTAAAATTGTTTACAAATCCGGTTCTTTATCTTTTTAAAGAAACATTTACGGGAATAATAAAAAGGGGTAATTCCAAAAATAAAATCCCTACCTCGTAGTCGTCGCGCGTGAGCGTTCTTCGCGGAATTGCTCGTCGCGGAAGGTGGAGATCGTCGCGTCGTCGCAGAAGGGCGTCACGTCGTCGCAGAATCCGGCGTAGCGTCGACGAACTCAACGGACCAAGAAACAACAAATTTTAATTATAAATAATTAAATCCGTGTTTCGTTTTAAACCAGAAAGAACTTTTAGAAGAATCCCGAAATCACTCACCTCAAACGGTTGGTGATCGGAGATCGGGGCGGGGAAGATCGTCTCGGATTGGAGTGTCGTCGATTTCCGTGGATGAAGGTGTTCTTCGCGTTCTTCGCGTTCTTCGTGTTCTTCGTGAAGGAGAAAGAAGGTACAAGGATTCTGTCAAATCCTCTCAACGCGCAAACTTTCAAAAGACTGGTTGGTCTTATTTTAATATTATGCCAACACACGAAAACGGGTAAGTAATGACCCATCAACTCATTGAATTAATTCAACGAAAGAAACAGCTCATTTAATTTATGAAATAAACCTCCCAATTAAATGGTATGTTAAGAAATTAAGAAAACGTGTCAGTTGACTTTCATAATGACGGGTTTTCGCGGGTGCGTTACTTAGCGAAAAGAAACGGCGGGGCTCTTGCGGGCCCCTCCTCACAAATATCCTACCAAGGGGGTAGGATATTTCTGGATAGCATCCTATCCGGATCAACTAAGTTTAAGCCGTCTTTAAGTGTCTTCAAGTGGCTTCCATGTGGCTTAAGTGAAATAAAATAATGTTGTCGCAAAATTATTTTATTTCTTAACTTTAAGCCTGAAAATTAAAAACCACACCCGAGCAAACGCAACTCCGGAAGAGGCGTTTCTAAACGAATACCAGTGCTGCGATTTCATCGGTGCCCTCAGAATTTGATTCCGGGCACCGGTTCAAAAGTTAGAAAAACCCGCTCGTCCGTTCAATGAACGTACCAGAGCCAAACTTCAGAAAATGATTCCGGGCACACCGGGCCTCGGAATCAGGTGCCGTCAGAGACTGCGCAGTTGTAAAATTCCAAAAAAAATTAAGAAAAAAAAAATTTCTTGAAATTTACGGGTCTTTACAAATGGAATCGACCATCCACAAAGGACCAACTCCTATCAATCTTCAATCTATTCTGGAACTTACGTAAAAGTCTCCCCATCGTTGACGTCCAACTCACCATGGTCGATGATGTGAGAATGGTCGTCCACATGTCTCTTTAGCTTGGATATGTGGAAGATTCAGTGCACCCGGTGCAACTGAGGTGGAAGAGCTAAGCGGTATGCCACCTCGCCAACTCTTCTGAGGACCTAAAAAGGACTGCAAAACCTCATAGATATCATACAACCTTGGATTAATATCTGTAAACCTTGTCTAGGTGAGACCCGTAGAAAGACATGGTCACCATCCTCGAACTCTAGAGGTCTCCATCTCCTGTTGGCATACGAATTCTTCCAACATTGTGCAGTCTTCATTTGCTCTTGGCTGACATGCACCTTCCCTATGGTAGCCCATATGTTCTCTGGTCCCACTAGTGCTAACTCCCATGGGTCAGTCCACCATAAGGGTGATCTACAAGGTCACCCATATAATGCCTAAAAAGGTGTCACCCCAATGGTGGAGTGATAGTGGTTGTCATAGGCAAACTCCACCAACGACAAGTGATCCTCCCAGCTGAGACCAAAGTCGAGGACACAAGCATGCAACATGTTATTGAGTGTCTGAATGGTCCACTCAGTCTAACCCTCCATTTGAGGATGGAAGGTGGTGATCAAACAAAACTACGTCCGGAAAGCGTCCTACAACCCCTTCCATAGCCATGAAGTAAAACGTGTATCACGATTAGATAAAATCATCATGGGTACTCCATGTAGCTATACAATCTCCTGCACATAGAGGAATCACATGCTCTCTACTGAACCCTGCTCTCTGATCGGTAGGAAGTGGGCCGACTTGGTGAGTTGGTCTACAATAACCATAATCGAGTCATGTCCCCTGGATGTACATGGAAGAACCATCACGAAGTCCATGGATATCCGATCCGATATATACTCTGGAACCACTAAATTTTGATCCAAGCCTGCTGGTACCTAATGCTCCGCCTTCACTTGCTGACAAGTGAGGCATCGAGAGAAAAACTTGCCAACTAATTTCTTCATTCCCGACCACTAGTGTTGTTATCGAAGATCCTGGTACATATTCACCACTCATGGATGAACCACTAGAGGGGATGTGTGGAAAACCCTCAACACTTCCTCTTGATGTAAAACTGGTACCATAGTACATCCTCTAAAGAGGAGGACATGTGCCCCACCTTTAGAGAATCCATCAGGTTCTTGTCCTATGGATATCCGATCATGTCATGTCTCGCAGCTAGTGTCCCAACGCTACGCCTTCCTGAATCATTGAATATGTGGGGGAGTGACTGTAAGAGACTGAAGAAAAGTTGCTCTATCTGTATCCACAGAGGATATCTGTAAAGCAGCAAGCAGCTCTGTCTCCTCACCTAGCAGCTTTATATCAGACCTCCTGCTGAGTGCATCTGCAACAACGTTCCCCTTACCAAGAGTATATACAATATCTATGTCATAGTCCTGGAGTAACTCAAGCCAACATCATTGTCTCAGGTTCAGGTCATTCTGGGAGAAGATATACCAGATAATCATTTGAGCAGAGTATATGATAAAATGCTTTACCATCAGATAGTGTGGCTACATCTTCAAGGTGAATACCATTTCTACTAACTCTAGGTCATGGGTTGCATAGTTATTCTCTTGTTGTCTCATCTCTCGAGATACATATGTTATCACTACTCACTCCTGCATCAGGACACATCTGAGTCTGCTCCCTGATGCGTCGCACTAGACTACGTACCCTACACCCTCCTCTGAAAGACTCTAGATGGGGGAACTAGTCAGCCTATACCTCAGCTCTTGAAAACTCAAGAGTAATTTCTACGACCAAACGTTTGGTTTCCCATTCTTCGTCAAGGCTAATAGTGGTGCTGCAACTATGGGGAAATCTGCCACAAATCTCCGGTAGTATCTATCTAAACCCAGGAAACTCTGTACCTCTGTCACACTCCTTGGTGGCTCCCAAGCAAGTACCACCTCAATATTTTCTAGATCGATAGAATCTCCAACCTCTGAGATGACATGTCCTAGAATGTGAACCTCTCGGATCCAGAACTGGAACTTCAAGAGATTACCATAAATCTAGTGCTCTCGGAGAGTGTCCAGTACTACTCGAAAATGGTAGGCATGCTCCTCCTCAGTATCCGAGTATATCAGCTTGTCGTTGATGAAGACAACTACAAATAAATCAAGGTACTACTTAAATACCTTGTTCATGAGTCCCATGAACACTTCTGGAGCGTTTGTTACGCAGAATGGCATAACCAAGAACTCATAGTGGTAGTACCGACATCTGAAAGTCGTCTTATACACATCATCATCTTGAACTCCGAGCTGCTGATAGCCCGATCTGAGGTCTATCATCGAGAACCACCGTTCTCCCTTCAGATGATCAAAAAGGTCGTCAATCCTCGGTAGTGGGTACCTGTTCTTCACGGTCACCAAGTTCAGGAAATGGTATTCGACACAAAACCTCAAGTTCTCATCCCCTTTCTCAAATAACAGAATCGGTGCTGCCCAAGGTGAAACACTGGGCTATATAAACACTTTTCTCTGCATGTCCTCTAGTTGTACACATAGATCGCAAAACTCTGCGGGAGCCATCCGATACGATGGTGTAGATAACGGTTTCGTCCTAGTGTTAATGTCAATATAAGATTCCACCTCTTTGCGAGAAGGTAGACCTGGGAAATCATCATGGAAACCATCCGTGTACTGGTCCACCACTACGGGATAGCTTGGACTCCCCACATCAACTACTCTGAGGGTATTTCTCGCCAACTGATGTGTAATTGGCAGCACCCTACTCCATGTAAGTCCTTTATGTGCTTCAAAGGCTCCCTTCTCACCGGTGAAGGTAAACCTGGTCCCATTCGTGCAGACACACTACACTTTGTGCCTAATACAATCAATCTGAGCATGGAATTTAGAAAACCAGTCCATTCCCAAGATGATGTCGTAATGCCTCGATGCTGCTACTAGGAGATCCCAACCGAAGCTCTTGCCTCCTAGAGTAAGATTTCACTACCGGCACCAGTGCCTAATAATCGAATCTGCTCTCATAGGAGTCTCTAGAAATAAGGATCGAGCCAAAATCTTCTTCGGAATCTCCGAGATCCAAATGAGGGAAGTGGAAACAAGAGAATGACTAGCACCTGTGTCTATATATATTGCGGCTAAGGTGGAGTAGACATAGATCGTACCTCATATCATCTTCAGAGTTCCATGATTGTAAGCCTCATCTACCTAGAGCTGTGCTCTCCCCTATCCACCTCCTCCATGTGGTCAGGGTGGACCTCTTGGTGGTGGTGGTGGTAATATCTTGAATCGTCACCTACTGCCAGCTGCACAACCTGCTCCTCTGCCACGTTCGCCTGCTCCCTGCGGACCTCTTGGATCGAATCTCTCTCTCTATCTTGCCGATTTTTCGACCTTCTAATGATCATCTGAATAGTGGGTTGGATAGTCAAGATCCATGTGACATTTCCCACCAAATAAGAAAAATTTCCCGCTCATGGAATGTCTGTCTCCACTTCGAGTGCCCCGCACAACTGATCCTTAGTCATGCATTCTTCCACATGTAGGTCTGGTCCTCTTAGATGTATGTGACGTCTGTTTGCTGCCAGCTGCAGAAGAATCCCCTACGTGATGGCCTGTGGTGAATCTCACTACTTGATACTCCTCAGCATCGAAACTCTCCACTAGGAGGTCTATCTCTAACAGCCCCGCCTACGTCGGGATTTTATGTGAGATCTCCAAAGCCCTGATCTCCGGCCTGAGTCCCTACTCGAAGGTCTGGGCCCTGAATAATGGGCCCCACACCATATCCGTGGAGAATCGTGAGTGGTTTTTGATCCTCACAGAGTACTAAGCTAAAATCATGCTTCCCTGCTATATATGAAGTAGCTCCTTAATTCACACTATACGAAGAGTCACTGGAACAAAATCTGCCTGAAACAGGATCTTGAAATCTACCCAGAGAAGCGTCACCTCGTCATGAACGTGGAGCATTAAGCTCCACCATCTTCCAGATCCTACTTGTAGAAGGATGGCGGTAAGGATCACCATTAGATCAACTAGTGTCCCTACGAGTCCGAAGACTCTCACCACAGCCTCCATCCAATCCTCCGCTGCCTGTGGGTCCATATCTCCTATGATCCTGGGTGTCCTCTAGCGCTGGAAATCATGAAATGCGTTCAAGAGGTGTGAACCATTATCTGCTGGGGCTAGTGTAATCGTTGGCCCAATGGAGAATGGTACCACTTGTGCCTCCGATGTATGAGGGCCCTGCACTAAGGCCTCATAGATCAGTGGGAAATCAATGCATACAACTCTCAGAACTCTAGCCAGCTATCTGTATGGAGGAATTCAGAAAAGAAACAGGTGTGCTATGGTCAAACTGATATAATTGGTTAGATGAATAGGTGAGCTGACTAAAAAACTTTTTAAAACACACACACAATCAGTTTTTTCCATCCCTAAGTCAAGAAATCAATAGTCAGGGTCCTGGTGTATGGATAAATCGGCCACCGCACTAACACTGGACTCCCTGAACTGAAAACCACACTCAGTACACTTAACAGTATTGCTTCACAGAAAAGATCAGGGTCCTATGTTTTGTGGTATAACTGACTCCTCTAATACCAATTTGTCACGACCTGACCCCTCGGGGCCCATGCCGTGACAACCACAAGCCCACCTTCTATAGGCCAGGGACTGGAGACTAGCACCAAAGGGTTAATTCCATAATATTGGAAAGGCATTAACTTTATAACCTGTAAACACACACTCAAGTAAGCACACAGCTGGATGAAACTCTAAGTAAACTATATAAAAAAGAGTTTTGAAAGGAAAAGGGGCCAGAATACAAGCACAACTGAAAAGTAAAAGTAAAACAGTGATACAATACAATAGAAAGATAAGGGAAGATAGCTACTGGATCATCCTACGGGGTTCTTAACTGAAGGTTAGGCATAGATCACCTCATCAGCACTCCATTTCTGACATTCTCCGCCGTCTACCGACTCGTTGTATGGTCCACCACTAGGTACCATCCAGTCCTGGTACTCTTAGCCTCAATCAAAACTATCAATCATCTACAACAAACATAATAAGGTGAAGGTATAGCTCATGCCGTGGTGATTATAACGATACTCAATAAGGACCCTGAGACCATCAAGGTCTCACAAAATCCACCAAGGATAAACCAAAAAGAATGAAATCAATATATAACCCTACATAGGTATATTCCCATACATATACCAATGTTATCAAGTGGTCCATCTCAATCATGAGTATAACACTGAAAAAAAACATACTCATCTCAACAAGGATTTTATTCTAGGGGCAGTATCATGTAACATCCCAAGTCACATTGTCGAAACCTCCGCATCAAGAGAAATCCACCTCCATCGAGTACAGTGAGCCAGACGTGACAGAAAACGCGCTTCCCACTAACCTTGGACTATTGAGGTACTCCACCTATCGATTACCGTGGATATGTCACATCACGAAACACGCTCCCCACCTTAGGTCTGCTGTGTCACCAAGCGTGCTCCCACTCATAGCCTGCTGAGGTAATACTACTGTCGAGTACCGTGGGTCTGCCGTGACACTGAGGTGCTCACCACTGTGGGTATACCTTGACACCAAGGCACTCCCCATAAGACTAGACGAGTCACATTGAGTCAAAATGGTCAGAAATCATTATGTCTCATCCAACTACTAGGTGTACGGACTATACTTGCTCGTCTCAGAGAGGATATGCTCCACAAGCTAATGGTCGATACTCCAAATGTCATGAATCTCACGAAGAAGTATCTCAATGGTATGCCACTTCATATGGGTCTCAATGTAATAGAAATTGCTTCAAATAGACGCCCGTTCTGTGAGTTATTATCATTTTAGTCTCGGGGGGCCCGGTTGGATTCGTGCTCGATCCCACCTGACCATTTCCTATCTCAAACCAAAACTCTAGTGGAGTATACTCAAAGGGACCCTCTCGCTCAATGATTTCCAACGCCATGGACTGTTCATCAAATGGACGTCCAGTGACAATATTATGGACAAAAGAGTGTAAAGCGTTGTATTGGGCCCAGGTCTGGTCCGACTTGGAATGGGTTGACCCCGTTCAGGTTGACCCGGTCCGACCAGATGGGTCTGGCCTGGCCCGTGAGGTGGCCCAGTGTGCTGGGAGGTCCGGAAGGCTGCGAGTGCCTCGAGGGGATGCGCGGGCCATGGGGCGGAGCGTCCATTGGCGGGCCACAAGGGCACGGGGCCGGTTTAGTTGGGGCACCGCAAGGGGCGCCGGTCTGTCAGGCCAGGGCGTCGCGGGGGTGCGGGCCGGTCCGGCCAAGGCGCCGCAGGGGCGGGGGACGGTTTGGCCCGGGCGCCACGATGGGTGCGGGCGGGTCCGACCAGGGCACCACGAGGGGCGAAGGCCAGTTCAGGTGGGGTACCGCGAGGGGGCGCGAGCCGGTTCTGCCAGGGAGCCGTGAGGGTCATGGGCTTTCTCGGTCGGGAAGGTGTAGAATGCGGGGGTGGCACGGGTCGCAGTCACCGCGGGAGGTGGCACCGTTGCCTTCATCGCCTTTGTCGCCATCCTTCATTTCAAAAATTACACCAAAGAAGAACAACAGAGGGGTCGCACCATATTGGTTTCGCCCACACCCTCCGCCATTAGGGTGGTAGCATTTGTCTCAACAAGGAAGAAGAACGATGAAAATAAAATTTTACAACCTTAGCAATGATTCTTTCCCAAACTAGAAAAGAAAACAAGGAAATCATTATCTCACAAATAAACCCCCTACCAGATCATTTGATAGCGTTGACAAAGAGGGAAGAAAGTGAAGTTTTCATCGTTTTTCGCATCTTCCACATAACTCCAATCCTGAGCTCAAGCATCAGTTCTTCTTAGATGAGGAAGTCCCACGTCTGAAGAAGTCCCGAGGAAGATCGTTGATGTAGGTCAGTGTTCTTTATTGGGGAGTGCATTCCTCATTGGAGGATTTATTCTTCATTGGAGAGCATAATTCTCCAAGTGTTGGGTGTCGCGTCACTTTACCAGTGCTTCTTTGCTTGGTGAAGCCATCCTAAATCCACCTCCAAAGCTATATATATATAAGAGAGTGGGGAAGGTAGGTAACGATCGTGCAATTTATGACAGTTCATTTATTAGGAACCTTCCTAAATTACAACGATGATGTTACTTAATTTAAAAAGGGGGAAAGCTAATAAACAAAGTTGGCACAATTAATGGTATGTGCATTGGCACAATTAATGTGGAGGAAGTCAAGAGACTCCTCCACATTAATGATGGGGGTTTAAAGTTTCTCTCAATTAAAGGGGGGCTTAGTCCCGGTTGGTCCCCACCACCAAAACCTCTCATGGGAGGTTATGGTTAGGGTGGTCCCCACCACCATAACCTCTCATGAGTGGTTAAGGTCTGGTGATCCCCACACCTCAACTTCAACATGGAGGTTTAGTTTCGGTGGACCCCACCTCCCAACAACCACATGGGTGTTTCAAATAAAAATAAAAATTATATACACATTTATTTTTATTTTATTCTTACAAGAAAAACCAAAAAAGTAGCTTTCACCCTCGACCAAATATCATCTAGGTGAAAGTATTCTTAAGAGAAAATCGGCCCTGTGAGTTCAGCGTTGCCTTCAGATTTCAATTTCGAGCACAATATCTAATGTTATAAAATCCCGCTCACACGTTTACTGAATATACACGAAAAAAATGTTCCGAAATTCATTCCGGGAACTCCGTGCCTCGAAATCACTTGCGGTCAATTTTCGCAGACCTGAAAAATTCCCATTTAATTAAAAACACATACATGGAAGTTGTGGGTTTTTACACTTATTCTTTCTATTTTTATGCTTCACATGATATAAAACATGGGATATAAACTAAAAGAAATCTTTATATATCTAATATATTCTTTAGTTTTGTTGTTATTATACCTTTTCAAGAAATTTTTGTGTCCATGCGTTCAATATATTTAATATAGATTCAAAAAATTTTTTTGGAACACTAGGATTTGGAATATCACATAATATTTGTGGGAATGTTTTAAAATAATCTATAAAATATTCCAATATAATATGTAGAAAATTTATATTATAGAACACAAAAATGAAAAATTAGAAAACATGAGAGGGATAATATGGGATATCCAATAATAACTCACCTATGAACATTTAAGGATCTTTAATGAAGGAATGTAAACCAAGGGAAGAGTTTTTGGGTGGCCCCTTCATGTTCTAAAATCAAACAATAGAGCAGGTGGTCAAATGGGTTTCGAAAATGAGATGGGAAAACATGGAAATCCATGTTATTAAGTTATTTGGTATGTAGAATTGGTGGGATACAAAATTTTCCAAAATATACCCCAACCATAAACACCATACTGGATGTAGAAGACACCCTCCAAGGATAGACACACATTTTGAGAAACTTTGCACTAACTTTAAATTCTGGATATTTCAAAATTATAAAGATTCCTCACATGACTTCCTCGTGGGTTTTATTAATTGTATGCACGATGTGTTCCTTGTCTTAGACACCACCCACAAGAAATAAGGTTACTATTTTTCCTATCATGGTTTAGGAAAAAATATACACTTAATATGTAACAAATAACATTGAAAAACAAATCATTCAAAAAAATGAATTTGAAACAACCTCTGCTTCCACCAGCAACATAATATCTCCCCAAAACAAGGAACAATAGCTGTGAACAAGGTCGAAACCCACCAAAATCCTCTAAAATTGAATTAATTTCACTTGGATCTCAACCTAAACCATTACTAAAATATCATAAACCATAAAATAAATAAACATAAATAAATGAATTATATATACGGTTGAGTTGTTCTATATATATAAACATTTTTTTAACATTCACATGAGTTGGTAGGTGATCAGGTTATGTGTCATTGGTTGAGGAGTTATTTATGAGTATTTTGAGGTTCATGGTCACTTCCGAGGATGTATTATTTGTTATTTTTAGATGATTTTCATTTTTTGGGAAATTATATTTATTTGGATTACTTCATTATTTGTTTATGGAATTGTTTTTTTAGTTTCATATCATTTACCTTATTATAACACCATAATATTTTATGTTATGTATCTTTTAAATTTAACATCTTTAATGTCCTCTGTTACACACAACACTACAATTGGAAGCATTATATAATAAAAAATATTAGCATGACCATTAGAATTGTAATGTAATCATTTTGAATAGTAATCCAGAAAATAGTATTAAAATGTTAAATATGAAATTAAAAAAAATGGTATCTTATAAATGAAAATATAATTTTTTTGTATCATAAAACAGTATGTATATGGTTTAGAAATGATGACTTAAATAAATGTATTTTTTAGAACTGTAAATTTTTATATATATTTTTATAATTTATGGATTTATTTTGATGAAAATTTTATTTTCAAAAAATATATTTAGAAATTATTTTTATTACATTATAATTATAATATAATTTTACGAGTCCTTAATTAATTTTTCAAAGTGTCATAAAATAAGTTATAATTTTAAAACTAGTATCTTTTTAATAAGTTTATATTTATTTCAAAAAAAATCATGTATAAAAAAATTTATTTTCTTAATATAGAGTTAATTTTTTAAAAGCACATATTGAAACATATTGAGGTTGATTTTTTGGGATTTTTCTAGAATAGTAGATTATTTAGTGAATAGGAAAATATGGTAATTTATTGTATTAAAAAATACATGAATTATTGAGTCTTTTATGATTTATTTATGATGTAAGAACCCATTGGATCAAATTCACATGAACTATATACCTTATTTATTCAAAATAATCATCACTACTAGTAGTATTGTTCCAAAATAATACACAAATGAATAAAATATTCAAAAAACAGCCCTTGCTTCCACTATAAATACCACCCCCATCCTCACACTTTCTAATCCTTGATTCATAATTATATTAATCCTAATTATTCTCCGAAACATCTTCTCCATTTCTATGTATTTTGAGTCTCACAAAAATCCAAAACACCTATGACATAATGTGGTTCTTATGGGGATGAAATTCAAGATGTAAAATACTCATTGGTTTCCATTTAATTTTATTATATTTTTCTATCCTCACCTCCTGTAACACCCCAAGATTCCATGCAATGTTTCCCTTTTAATAATGCAATAGCTTGCGTAGTATGCAACATTATGTTTTAACATACCACGACAAATCAATCAAGCCATTATGAATAGTAATACCATCTTTTTGAATATTTATAAAAATTATTTTTTTAAATGAACTTCATTTTGGGTTTGTAATATCAAAATTATATTAGGGTAAATTTTTGGTATTTTTCTAAATACATTCTATTTTTGATGAATAGTAACTTTTGACTTTTATTTACCGTGGTAAAAAGTAAATGGGGGTAATTAAAGGTATAAATGATATTATTATTAACATAAAACATGTCCAATTATATTGGATAAGTGTATTTCGACTAAAATAAATTTTATGAATAAAATATGATCCTTTTGGTCCACTTGGATTTAATTAAGATATATATTATTATTTTATTTAAAGAAGAGTTAAAAGTGTTAAATTCAAATTTTCAAAACTAAAACATTTATAATATATGGTTATATATAAGATAAATTAGAACATAAATTTTATTTTGAAAGATAAAAATATTTAATATGTAATGGTATTTTATTTATAATATTTAGACATTAAATAAAAAATTTATTTATGGTACAATGATGATGCAGTATTTACCTTTTTAATTAAAGGATAAAATAATTGATGTCCGAAATATCCAAATAAATATAAATATATAATTATTATTAATTTCAATAATTTTGGAGACTACTATTACATGATAGGGTTGATTCAATTATTTTTTTCGAATTAATAACGTTGTTATGACTTTCACAAAAATCAATTACTAAATAGTGTCAAAATTGACATAAATGAGTTTTTAAAACTAACACTATATTATTAAATGATATAATAGTCCTAAAGATATATAGTTTGGTAAAAGGACTTATATAATGATAGATATATCATTAATGAACCACCTGGTGTTTTCTTGGCATTTTTTAGTAAGATTATTAACAATATAATATAATAATACAAGAATCCATGGTAAAAGTTAATCTATTTAACAAAGAATTAAATCGAAAATATAATGATAATATGGTGACCAAAATCGGTCTAAACCTATTGGTTGGGAGTTTTCCAACCCTTCCCCACCTTATACTTGAAGAAAGTATTTTTGGACCCACTATAAACCAAATATGATTATATAATAAAATAATACTTCATGCTTTTCATAAAGTGTCACTCACCTCTCTTATAAAAAGGGACTTCCCCTTCTCTCAAAATCACACCTACTAAGCCATATATATCGGCCAAATCCTACCCAAATATCCTCCCAACAACCCTCCCTTCGACGTATAGGCCTTAATTTGATCATAAATCCCACATAAGGAGAAGTTTTTTTCAAATCAAAAGGAAACGCCCGAAGAAGAGGTAATAATTTTACAACCTCTTTCAAAGTTATTTACTTCTTCCACTTCCTCTTTCTTTGTTATTCCCAAACCAAAATAAAAACTTTAGAACATTATACATACTGTGATGTTATTATAAATATGGTACAACCATATTCATTATTATATCCATCCTATGAATGAAAAATCACCACTAGTTCATACGTACGACTTACTGTCTCCATGTCGTGGTGTTGTTTGTTATTCTAAAACTTCATTATTTGGATGTCTTTAATAATGAGTATAACTGATGGAAATAATAAATATAACATGTTTAGGATTTTCTATATATGATATACCATCCAATTAAATATATTTTTACCATCAATAGAATGGTATTTTCACTCGTACATATATGCGGATTACAGTCTCTATAAATGTGATGAGATTCATTCACCATCATAACCATTCAAGAATAAATATCATTTTATGATTAAAAAATAATGTTATAGAACTAAATATCATTATATATATGAATAAAATACATCTTATCCATAACATTAAGGGATTACATAACTAAAAATATAATGGAAACAAATCAGTTAACACCTAATATGATGAAACTACCAAAATATTACTAACAAAGAAATATTATAAGATCATTTATGATATAATTTTAATGTATGATGTACTTTTATAATTTAATAACTATTATTTAAATATTATATACTGGGTTAACATACCATCAACCATGGAATAGAAGAAGTTAAGGGTTAATTATTCAATCCCTTCATTATCCAAGGTTGTTTATATGTGAGTATATACAGCGACCTCTATATCATCCACATATGTGTTTCTTAAAAATGTATTTCAAATCATTTTTACTATTATTTAGACTAAGGGTTAAATTCATTTATACCAATTTTTGGAATTTTATAAGATGTTTGTAAATTAATTGTTCCGTCATTTTCCAAACAAGGTCCTTTACAACCTTTTCGACAAATTTAAGGGAATAATTTCTTGAACTTATACGGTGGGTACAACTATTTCCCCCCATTATGACACGTTAAAAGATTTCCATACAAGATTATAAAAATATATTAAAAATAAATGGTTTATTTTATAATTAGTTGACTTTTAAATGATTTCAAAATAGAAAGAGGTATTTCTTTCAAATTGTTTTCATTTCATCTATGTCAACATCCTTTGATTGATTTTAAGCATGTTGAAGTTGATTTATTACAATACAAACCATCTATATTGTATTTATGGTTTTGTGATATGTTTTGATTGTGTATGTGTTATTATTATATCATTCATTGTTTATGGTAAATGTATTGACTTTTCATATTCTAGTTTTAATATGAATGTTTATGTTATGTTTATACTTCTTCATATGAGGAATGCATTGGACTTAGTATGTGACGGGTGGAGCCCACCATAGTTTCTCAAAGCATTGGTAGGTATCCTGAGACAAAATATTGTATTAGCACAATGCCTTGACTAAATCTTCTTAGTATTCTTGGCATGAGGCATTGACTATGTGGTTTTGAAGTCTGGCATTATGCATTCAATGATTTGAAATTGGCTATTGATATTACATGTGATTATTTGACTCTTAGAATATCTATTTGAATATGTAAATAGAATTATTTGATTTATATTTTCCATATTATACTGAAGTTTATGTATAAATGGCATAGGTTTTTGTCCTATACATTTCCTTAAATGATTATGATTATTTAAGAAAGTTTCCGCAATATTGTTATCCTTACTAAGCATTTTACCTCACCCATTTTCTATGTTATGATTTTACCAAGATGTGAAGATGTATTGAATGGTTGACCTGTATGGATAGGTTAAGGAATATATGTGTGTTCAAAGGGGAAAAAATGTTTTTGTTGTTTTTATTTCATGATGTAATGTAAAGCTTAAGTATGTATCTAGTACTTCCAAGGCTAATAAATGGATCTACATTTCGGGATATGATTCCTTCTATCATGCCAATGTTATGTAATAATGCACTGACTCTGGGTATCTATGGTCGGGGCATTATAGTTGGTATCAAAGGATGTTTAGAACAATCTTTGGAATCTTGATTTAGAAAAACAATGATTAGAGAACATTACACTAAGATAAACATTGGGGAGTAGTATGGATGAACTTACTAGAATTTTGGTAATGAAGAGATTTTGATTATTTACCAAGAAATATATCCATATCTAGATTTGAGTAGGTAGAGGTGGCTCTGGCATAGATGTACCTAGGATTGAAAACTCCGATGAGGAGTTTTGTACTTGACTTGGGGTATCCTTGTACATGATAATGGGCCTTACTGCACTCTTTATTAAAACACTCCCAGGGGATATACTTATGATAATTCAAATTTTCATTAAAAACCATTACAGAGTATTTATGAGTATATACCTTTTTAATGAATTTTTCATATGATTAAGGATTATATCAATTAACAATTCAATTTTTGGTAAGTGTTTTACATGTTTAGTAATTATGTATTGTGATTCATAAACTATTATAGTGTTTTCCATTGTTTATAAATGGCTACAAGTAGAAGGAATGGACGTTGTATCAATGCATGCAATCCATTTAGGGATTTCCCTACTATTCATTATAATTATAGTGGAGTTGGTGCTCTAACTGGTGCTGATCAGCTTCTCCCCATACTGGGACAACTCACTCAGGTTATGAATAATAACCTTACCTGTATGGAGCTCCCTGATCTGAAATGCATAAGATCAATGTTATACCACTTAATAATTCAATAACCACAAAAATTTAATGGTACTATATATTCATTTTTAGTTGAGCAATAGATATGTTCTTTAGAGAAAATATTTCAGGCTCGGGGGAGTAGCGAAAGGGAAAAAGTTTTCATGCAGTTTATCACCTCAATGGAGATGAAGATCAATGGTGGTATCTAATTTCAAACACAAAGGAAGATGAATAAGTATCAAATATATAATTGGATAGTTTAAAGTTCTTTTCATAGAAAAATACTTTCCCCATGTCCATCGAGCGGATATGGAATGACAATTTCAATTCTTAGGTAAAAAAGGATGACAATGTTGTGAAGTATGAGGCTAAATTTAAAAGGTTATCAAGGCATGAAACATATTATACACATAAAACAAGGATAGGATTGATATATTTTTTTGCTTGGTTAAAACCTTTTCTTCTTCAAGCATTAGTCTCACAATCCTTCTCAGCATTCAAATATATTGCCTCATGTGCTATCAAGTCAGAAAATTAATTCTCTATGTCTTACTACCATAATGAAAAGAACGATAAGAAGAGATATGATTAACACTCTAGAAATGGAAATAAAGGGAAGAAGGGAATGTTGAATATCCATCATGTAGTAAATATGGAAAGAAAAACCTCAGTACTTGCCTAAAGGGAACATAAGTCTCTTAAAATTTTGCTAAAAAAGGACACCAAGCTCTTGATTTCATGGGAAATAACGAGGATGTCAATGATGAATGATAAAATTGTATAGAAATGGGGCATTATGAAAATGAATGTCCTAAGTACCAAGGAAACATACATCAGAAAAGTCAAAGGTAGAAAGGCCAAGATTATGTGATCACTACTGCTAAAGATGAAGCTCAGAAAGACATGGTGGCAGGTAATTTAATTGTTTCTTCACGTTTTTCCAATTCTATATTTGATTATGGATCATCACATAGTTTCATATCTTCCCAATTTGCTAAGAAAATTAGTTATTTCCCATTTTATTTAACAAGGGAGATATCAGTCAAAACTCTTAAGGGAAATATCCTTGCAATAATGTTTTGTGAATCAGATCCCATTATGGAATATAAATGTTATTTATCTGGTGATATCATCATCATACCCATGATTGAATTTGATATAATTCTCATAATGTATTGGATTTCAAACCATGATGCGAAATTTTTTTGTAAAAAGATGGAGGTTACATTTATAGATAATGATAAGGAGTACCTTATAATAAGAGTAGAAACGTCCCCACCTAATTCTTATCTTGATCCACCACCAGTATATCTAACAGATTTAATTATTTGGGAGGAAGAGAATGAAAAAACTATGGGTGAGGAAAGGAATGTTCAAATAGAGGACTTACCTATTGTGAAAAAATATGTTGATGTGTTTCTAGGGGATTTACCTGGACATTCTCTAGAACGAGAAATTGAGTTTTCCATTGATTTAATTCCTTGTTCAAGTCATATATCAATAACCCCTTATAAAATGGCCACTGTGGAATTAATGGAACTAAAGAAACTACTAGAGTAATTTAGTAATAATGGATTTATTCCCCCTAGTGTTTCTCCATGGGGTGCCCCTATTATATTTTGTTAAGAAGAAAGATGGAACTATGAGGTTTTCCATTGACTATAGGGATATTAATGATTTAACAAAAAAATAACATGTATCCCCTACCGTGCATTGATGATTTATTTGACCAACTTCATGGAGCTCAATATTTTTCAATGATTGACCATCGATCTAGATCCATCGGTTTTGTGTGAAGAATGATGACATTCTGAAGGCAGAATTTTGTACCTGGTATTGGCATTGTGAGTTTACAGTAATTCCTTTTATATTGACTAATGCACCCACTGTCTTCATGGATTTAATGAATAGATTTTTTCAAGGAATATCATGATAAATTTTTAGTGGAATTTATTGATGATAATTTTGTATACTGAAAAAGATACGAAAATGATGAAAAACACATGCACACTATTCTGAAAATCCTCCAAAGAAATGAATTATATGGGATGTTTAGGAAGTGTGAATTCTAGCATCAGGGTATTTCTCTTCATGACCATATTATCTCTAAATATGGAATCTATTTTGATCTTTTAATGACCAAGGAAATCCTAGAATGGACAACATTGACAAGTATAACAAAGGTACTCAGTTTTATTCATTTTGCAGGTTATTATTGGTGCTTTTTCCATAATTTTGCCCGATTATATAACCAATTAACCAATATTACACATTGAGGGGTTAAATTTGTTTGGACTAAAGTGTGTGAAGAATGTTTTGAAAAACTGAAGAGAATATTTGTCAATTCTCTGTTATTGAATCTACCATCGGGGAATGATGGGTTTGTGATTTATAGTGACTCGTCAAAGAAAGTACTTATTTGTTTCCTTATGCAGAATGTTACAGTTATTGCCTATGCATCACGGAAGCTAAAAATTCATTACCAAAACTATCCCAATAATGATCTTGAGTTAGTAGTTATAATATTTTTTTTTTAAAATTTTGGAGACACTATATCTATGGTGGAAATGTGAGATATATACTAATCACAAGAGCTTGAGGTATATTTTCTCCCAAAAAGAACTCGGCCTTAGAGAAAGGTAATGGATCCAGCTACTCAAGGATTATGATTTCATTATAAACAACTACCTGAGGAAGGAAAATAAGGTATAAGAAGCTATGACAAGAAAGGATCATGGTGTTTTGAACAAGATAAGAGTTGAAAGAGATACTATTATCATTGATCTCTTACAGATGGATATGGTAATAAACATGGAAGGTGAAACATCAAGACATTTTCAAATGGTTGACCAACCATATTTACTAAAAATGATAAATAGTTCCCATATTGATGATGAGGAGTTTAAAAAGGATATTAATGTTGTGAATTATTGGAGATTGATTGAATTATTATGTGAAGATGAAATTTTGAAATTTCGGAAGTGACTTTGTGTTCCTCGCATACGAGATCTAAAAAAGGAATTCATTGATGAATCTCATAGCTCTAATCTCTCTATACACCCTGGTAGTAGTATGATGTAATGAGATTTGAAGGAACATTTTTGGTGGGAAAACATGAGTAGAGATATTTCTGATTATGTGTCAATATGTACGGTTTTTCAACAAGTGAATTCTGGAAGAAAACATCCTAGAAGAGTCACGAAACCTCTTCCCATACCTAAGTGGGAATTGAATCATATTACAATGTACATTGTCATGGGAATACCAAAGAATCATAGAAGGAATGATTCAATATGATTCATTATTGATAGTCTTACCAAGTTATAAAATTTTATTTCTATAAGAGAGGATTTATCATTAGAATGTTTAACAAGAATATATATTAATGAAGTCAAAAGACTTCATGGAGTACCCCTATCAATTTTTCTGATCGTGATCCCAGTTTTACATCATGATTTTGGAAATATCTTGAGAAGACCTTGGATAATGAACTTTATTTGAGCACTACCTACCACTCTCAAACTGATGGACATTTAGAATAGACTATTCAAACCTTAAAAGACATGTTGAGATCTTGCTCAATTGATTTTCATGGTATGTCAGATCAGTATTTACCTCTAGTAGATTTTTTATAAAAATAGATTCCATTAAAGTATTCAGATAGCACCATATAAAGCATTATATGGAAATATGTGTCTCACAAAAACTTGTTTGGGATGATGTGGGTGGATGAAAAACTCGTAGGCACAGAACTTATTGAGGAAACAATTGAAAGGGTGAAATTTATCCAAACCCACATCAAAGCAGATCAAAGTAAGAAAATGAACTATGCCAATAACCGAAAGAAGGATTTGGAATTATTAGATCGTATTTTCTTGAAGGTATCTCCATGGAAGGTTATTATATGTTTCAATAAGAAGGATAAATTGAGCCACACATACATCAGACATTTATAAATTCT
Organism: Viscum album; assembly: GCA_963277665.1. Taxonomy (NCBI): domain Eukaryota; kingdom Viridiplantae; phylum Streptophyta; class Magnoliopsida; order Santalales; family Viscaceae; genus Viscum; species Viscum album. The sequence continues at coordinate 855,743,085 of OY728157.1, read as the reverse complement.
AGAACGAATTGGAGTTGTATCCTATTGTTTGGAAATGTCTCCATGTCACTCCAAATTTCATGATGTGTTCCATGTATCACTGTTGAGAAAATAAATGCCTGAAAAAATGCATGTTCTCACCTATGATGAAATAGAACTGGACCCTGAACTTTATTTTTGCGAAGAGCCTATTATAATTCTGGATATCAGAGAACAAGTGTTGAGAAACAGAATGGAAAATCTGGTGAATGTTCTATGGGGAAACCATAAGTTGGAAGAGAAAACATGGGAAACGGATGAACTTTTGACGAAGAACAACCCAAATATTTTTGTAGATAAATATTATAGAAATTTCAAGGATGAAATGATTTGAAGGATGGAAGAATGTAACACACCAAGCTTCCGTGGTACGTTTCCCTTTGAATAATGCAATAGCTTGGGCAGTACTCATCTTTGAGTTTTAGCACACCACGACAAATCAAACTAGCCATTATGAATATTAGTACACACTTTTTGGATTTTTATAAATTTAATCTGACAAAATGGACTTCATATTTTGATTCGGAATATCATTATTAGCTTAAATTAAATTTATGGTATTTTATGAAAACATTCAATTTTTGAGGAATAGTGAAAAACATTGTGTTATTGTATTAAACAAAATTTTTATTTAAATTTTTTTATTTAAATTCATTTTAGGTAAAAATAGATACATAATACCTATATATGTTCAAAATAATTCATTGGAATCATTTTATAATTCTATTATATATATATATATATTATCATATAGATCTTCTTACTGCCTTTTACCCACCTTCTAGGCACGTTAGAAAATTTGCATAAAACGTAATTTTACGGCTTTTGTAAATTGAAATTCAAAAATCTGAGAGGCAAATTCCATATTAATAGTTAATGAATGGGTTTCAATAAGATGAAAATAATTTTAGGTGAATAGTAACTTTTGACTTTTATTTACAACGGTTAAAATTAAATAGTGTAATTAAAAGTAAAAATTATATTATTATAACCCTAACACATGTAATAATTCTATTAGATAAGTGTATTTCGAGAAAAATCAACCTTAATAACAAAATATGATCCTTTTGGTTCATATGGATTAGATTAGGACATTTATTATTATTTTATTTAATGAAGAGTTAAAAGTGTTAAATTGAAATTTACATAAATAAAACATTTTTAATATAGGGTTATACATAATATAAATTAGTCTATAAGTATTAATTAGAAATTTTAATCAATTTCTTACATATTTTTTATTTTATTATAATTTTTAGACATTAAATAATTAAATTTATTTATGACACAATGATGATGCAGTAATTACCTTTTTAATGAAATGCTCGAATAAGTGATCTTATAAATTCCCTAATAAATGAAATTTAGGATTTTGATTCATTAGACTAATTTTCAATATTAACATTACATATTAGGTATGATTAAATGATTTTTTTTCTAAGTAATCATGATGTTATGACATTCAAAAAAATCAATTACTAAATAGTATAAAAATTGACATAAATGATTTTATAAAAGAAATACTATATTATTAAATGATATAATAGTCATAAAAATATATGGTTTGTCCAAAGGACATATATAATAATATATATATCATTAATGAACCACTCGGTGTTTTCATGGCATTTTATTGTAAGAATATTAGCCATATATTATAATAATACAAGAATACATGGTAATATAGAAGTATTTTACTAAGAGTTAAATCCAAAGGATAAGGTTAATATGGTGTCCTAAACCTGTCTAAAACCTATTTTTTGAAATTTTTTGGCCCATCGTTACCTAATCCTTGAATTAAATCATTTTTTAGTCATTATAAACTGAATATTATTGTATAATAAAATAATATTTCATGCTTTTCCTGAAGTTACCCTCACCTCTCTTATAAAAATGTACATCCCCTTCTCTCGAAATCACAACTCTATAGCCATTTGGAAAGGCCAAAACCTACCCAAGTATCCTCTAAAAGACCCTCCATTCTCCCTAGAGGTCTTAAATATATCATAAAGCCAATCTATAGAGACATTTTGATCAAATCAAAAGGGAACACCCAAAGAAGATGTAATAATTTCACCGCCTCTTTCAAAGTTCTTTTCTTCTCCCACTCCCTCTTTCTTTGTTATTCTGATACCGAAATAAATACTCCAGTACCATATACATACAGTTTTGTTATTATAAATATGGTACAACCATATTTATTATTCTATCTATCCTATGAATGAAAAGTCACCATATGTTCACATGTACGACTTACAGTCTTCATGTCGTGGTGTAGTTTGTCATTGAAACAATTCATTATTTGGATGGGTTTAATAATGGGTATAACTGATGTAATTAATAAATATAGAAATTTTAGGATTTTTTATATATGATATTCAATCCACTTATCTATTATTTCACCATCAATAGAATGATATTTTTGCTTGTGCGTACATACGGATTATTGTCTCCACGAACGCGATGATATTCATTCCCCATAGTAACCATTCAAGAATAAATTTCATTTTATGATTAAAAAATAATTTTTAGAAAATTAATATAATTCTTTATATGAATAAAATAAATCTTTTCCCTAAAAAACAAGGATTATATGACCAACCATATAAAGTAAAATTAATTATCTATCACAAGAAACAATGATACTACCGAAATATTATTAACAAAGAAATATTAGAAGATCATATATGATATAATATTTTTTCTTGTAGTTCTTGTATATTTTTTAAAAAATGACTTATATATTATAAATGTGGTTAGAATACCCACATCTAGGGAAAAGAAAAAGGTAATCTTTAATTCTACAATCTCTTCATTATCTAAGGTTGTTTAAACAAGAGTATCTACTATGACCCCTTTCTCATCCACATCAGTGTTTCTTAAAAATATATTTCGAAAACATTAATATTATTTACTAGACTATAGGTAAATTCATTTATACCCTTTCTTGACTTTTAAAATATGTATATAACTGAATATTTTAATCATTTTCTAAACAAGGACCTTTACGACCGTTTTGATAAAATTAAGGAAAAATCATTTTTTACTTATATGGAGGGTGCATCTATTTTACACCGTTATGACACCTTCAAAGCATCCATTACAAGATTATAATAATATATTCAAAATAAATATTTTCTTTTATAATTATGTGATTTTAAAATTATTTCGGAATATTAAGAAGTATTTCTTTCAAACAGTTTTCATTTCATCTATATCAACATCATTTGATAGATTTTAAACATGATGATGTTGATTCATTATGATACAAATCATCGATATTTTATTAAGGGTTTTGTGATATGGTTGACTTTGGATGTGTTATTATTATACCATTCATTGTTTATGGTAAATTTATTGACATTTTGTATTATAGTTTTAATACGAATGTTTATGTTATGTTAAAACCTTCTCATATCAGAAATGAATTGCACTTATTAAGTGACTAGTGGAGCCCACTATTGCTACTCGATGCATTTGTAGGTCTCATAAGACAAACTAGTGTCTTGGTACAAGGCTTTGATGAAATAATATTTTTAGTCTGGGAATGAGGCCTTGACTATGTGGTTATAATGTCTGGAATTATGAATTCCATCAATTAGAAATTAGCTATTGATATTTCAGGTGATTATTAGACTAGTAGAATATACATTGAATAAGTAAATGGAATTATTTGATTTATATTTTCCTTATTATACTTATGTTTAAGTTTATAATTCTTATGTTTTGGTCGAATAGAATTTATTATATGATTATGCTTATTTGAAAAAGTTTCTACTATATTGTTGTCCTTACTAATATTCTAAGCTCAACTCTTTTTAGGTTTTATTTTTCCCAAGATGTGAAGAAATATTTTATGGTTGACCTACAGGGATAGGATAAGGAATGTATATGTGTTAAAAAGGGGGAATTGTTTGCTGTTGTTTTTATTTCATGATGTAATATAAAACTTATGTATTTATCTAGTACCTCCAATGATACAAATCTCATTGGTGTTTTGGGACATGATTCATTGTATCATTCCAATGTTATGTAAGAATGCATAGACTTTGGGTAACTAGTGTCAGGGCATTACACCTCCCATATAAAATGGGGAATGATAACTGCTGTTTAAAAAATATTCAGTTATTTTATTATATTAATGGAATAACTCACAATATAACCTATTCTCATCTTTTATTATTCTAAAAATGATAATATTTTTCGTTATGTGTTGATCCACCACATTCGTGGATGATGAGTTTTAATTTTACATTATCTCCTTCAATGATGGTTATAAAAATATTATTATTGATATACCATATTTTTTATACATATTTTATGTTTTATAATGTTATGGAACCAAAATATAAACTGGATATTAAATAAAATTTTATATGTTCATGATGGTCATAAAAAGAATCAAAATAAATTAAATCATTATTTATAAGGTTTTATCCAATGAATGATTCTTATACCCTATAATAAAATTAGATAAAATATAATTTTATTTTTTTTATTTAATTACATATTAAATTAATTTTGGTGAATGATTTACATTTTACAAGACCTTCCATACATGTATACCCGTTAACCGATCATTTAAAACCATGAAAATAAACACTTGTGGGATGATTAAATGGAACATTATAACTCATCAAAATGGCCATAAATAAACGTAATAATTATATAATAAATAAATAAATGTATGATAATTTTTTTATTTATAAATTAATCAATCTAATATTATTATCACAGATTTTAACTACAACTACATAATTCTCTCAGACCTAAGGTAAGGGTTTTCTCATATATCATTTATTTCAGTGAGATATTCATTATTTGAAAATTATTTATCTTGAGTGGTGTGTGAATAATTTAATTTGATATTTCATATCTTGAATCCATTTATCTTAAGGGTATTTGAATTTTCATTTTATGATAATTAATTTTATGGGGTATATGGTTTGACTATTTTCATTTTGGTAACTGAATTCTCAACACAATTTCATTTCAATGGGTTAAATATATTCTCCATTGAATTTTTTCTTTCTATATTTCTGTTTCAAATGAATTTTTATTATCTATAATTTTATTTAAACTTGGCTTATGTGTATTTAATGATTATAATCATCATTTATTCATTTTTTTAATGCGCACATATGTTTTTAAATATAAACATTTAAATGTTTCATTTATGAAATTTTAAAAAATTGGATTTGTTTTTATATTATAAGGAACGAGTGGATTTTCCCACCTTTATGATGTCTTAATGTTTTCAAGAATACTTTAAAAATTTTATAGGTTTTTTCAAATGAGGTTTTTGTCTTATAAAATATTGTGGCTTTTTAAATAAATGATTCTAAAGAAAAATGGTTATTTCTCTAAAGACATTTTCATTGATTTTTTAGATTACTTTTGTCTTTGTAAAAACCCTCTATTAATTATTATGTGTAAAAAATGTTGATCTATTTTTATAGAATCTAATATATTTTATTGAATGATTTATGATTTTTTATTCAATATGTTTTATCTTCATAACAATATCTATAATACTCTAGATAGTTTATGACTATATTTTCTTGATTGGGGATAATATTTTTCATTTCATATACTAGTTTAAATATGAATGTATATATTGATTATGTTTCACCCCATTAATATGAGGAATGAATTAGACTTATTAAGTGTCGTTCTGGTCCTATTATATTCATTTTCATCATTGGAAGTTCTAATAAGACAAACTATACTAGGTTTTTGGCCATGGTCATAAATTTTTTTGAAGACTTCTCCATTGTGGGACTGATGGTATGTTTTTGTCATTTAACATTTTTTATTACCTCATTTTGACATTTATAATTGATAATACATATGATTTATTCTCAAATTACAATATCCATGATTGGTTATATTTGTTTATGAGATTATTTATATGATATTGTTTAATCAACTTTTATTCCTAAAATATTATGTTCAATATTTTGTATTAATGGATTTTTTTTGTATTTATTCACCTTTACACGTTGTTTATGATTATTTTTTATCACTTTCATAGTATTTATTTCACTTAATTAGAATATATGCTCACCAATTTATTATGTTTTATTTTCCACGTGATTCTAATATGTATATTATGATTTACATGAATGGATAATATATTATAATAGGGATGTTTCTATAAGAGTCTCTAGGTTGGATTTAATTTCTTGTTTCAATGTATTTTTGTTAGTATATCTGGTTTCCTAATGCTACAAAAATATTTCATCCTGTGTGAATTGATCTCTTTTTCATAGTTCCGATGTAAAAAATTAAGACACAGACTACAGGCTCTTGGTGTTGGGGTCATTAAAATTTGAATCATGTCATGTTTAGTGGAAACATTAGAAACTAGATTTATAAAATAATAGATGAGTGAAATGTAACATAATAACTAACTTTGATAATATTAAAAAAGTAACCACTCTTATTATTTATAGATTATTAATAAAAAAATTTGAAATTAATTTTTTTACAAGTTTTAGAATAAATATCATGTTTCATAATTTTATTATCTAATCTATTATATTCCATTGTTAAAAAATGTAACATAATAGAAGGAATGTAAAGAGTATAATCACAAGTATTCCATTTAGGGGTTTCCCTATTATGATATATAAGTATGTTGGATATGGAGTTTCACTTAGAGCTGAACAAATTATTATCATACAGTAAAAACTGAATCTACATATAAGAAGTAAACATACATTCATGGAGCAGTATGATCCAAAAAATAGTTAAAAATTATTCGACCACAACATTAGACAACACCCCCATCATTCAATGGTACTAAAAACCCATTTTCAATTAACAAACCAAGTTGTTCTTTAGAGAAGATATTTATTGATTTGAGAATTAACATGAGGGGTGGTTTATAACATAATTTTACCATCTCTTGGGAGATTTTGTTCATTTGTGTTCATTATTTAAAAACACAGTGGATGATGAGGAAATTTAAAATATGGAATTGATTGATTTAAAAATAATTCAATGAAAAATATTTCCTTTAAGAATAGTGAGTGGATAAAGAGAGAAAATTACTAACTCTAGAAAAATGTAAGGAAGAAAATTTTGATAAATATGATACGAATATTATAAGGATAGAAAGGAATTCTTTGGAATACATACCTAACTGCACCAATACTATAAGTAATTTCTTGTTTTGGCTTAATAAAACTATTATAAGGTAACAAGTATCCAAAACGCTCTAATCATATAAGGGTATGGTATCATGTAAAATAAAGAGAGAGAAGTAATTCTCCAATTCATATGACTTCAAATAGAGTAAATAAAAGAATAAGATGTTAGGGGAAAATATAGAAAAATGGAATACGGGAATGAAGGATTATCCAACATGTTATTATTGTGGAAGTAATCACCAAAGTAATTGCTATAAGTGAATGGGGGTTTACTATATGTGTGGATAAGAAGGACATAATGATCCTAATTTTGAAGGAAATAAATAATTTTTCTAATAATTCAATTGTTTGAGATGGGGCACTACAAAAATTAATTTCCCAATAATCATATAAATGTGATTAGAAGATCCAATGGGATCAAGGTCAATATTATGATGTTACTTTAGTCGACATGGAATAGTTATAGTTTTTTTTCAAGAATTTGGGTGTGAGATTATTTTATAAATGAGATTCTGGTTATAGAAATCATGATACATATAAGGATTGTACTAAAATACCACTTCTATTTGGATTAGGAAGAATGTGATGAATAGAACTCCAAACCAAGAGAAGTGGTTCTGTTTAATGTAACTGAATTTAGAGAAATGACCCTATATATGTTCTTATTGTCAAGATAATAATAAATAGATGATTATGAAATTGTACCGGGGACCAGGAAGGTGGTCAGTGATTTTAATATTTATGTTACGTTTGAATTATTTGATGTTTGGATTTATAGAATATATTATAAATGAATATTTATTACTCTTGGAATAATGAATTTTTTATAATTGTTTGAAGGATGCTAAGGTATTAATATATTTAGTATGGTATGATCATAGCTACATTATTTCTCTAAATCTTATGTTAATTTTATTTTTTCAAATTTGGTGACACTCCTTCAATATTTTGTAGAATTTCAATTTGGAAAAATGTATTCTTAATCCACATTAAGATAAATTATTATTGAAATTATAATGCAGAAAATTGATTAATGTATGATTTATCATATTGGATAAAATTCTCCCAACATTTATTTATTTTGGTAAATATTTAATGGTCCATGAAATGTCATATGGATATTTTGATAAAAGTGATTCAGTTATTAAAATTCATCATTAATATCCATATTTTTATTTATGAAATGATTTGGGGGTGGATATAATCACAACCAAATGATGAGATAATTCTTATGACAATAAATGAAAACACTTATTTTTATTTTATCAAGTGAATATATATATATATTAATTAAGTGACTCAATTATAGTAAAAGTAATGTGGAATAAAAAAATTACACTTATTTTTCATACTAATAAATCAATTGTACTTTTACTGATAAATTATTTATAGTTTCTTAATGTCAGTCTTTCTAAATACCATTTTGTATATCACTCTCTATCAGAACAAGAAAGTTATATTTCTCTTACATGTCTAAATTTTCACTCCCCACTAATGATACCAAATTTTAATGCCAAATTTTTAGGTGACCTTCACATTTCCCTTTCCCACTTATTAAGATAATTTTTTATTATTTTTTAACAATTTAGAGTTTTCAAAGATAATTTTCATGTATCAATAATTACATTTTGATGGGTAATTAATAATTTTGAATATGTAAGATATTGTAGGGAATAATTAAAACCAAAATATTTCATTGTATGTATCATTTTAATTTTACAACATTATTAACTTATTTTTTACACAAAACAATCTGTAAAACCACAATATACTATAAAATATAAACATGACCATGGGAATAATATTGTGCCCATTTGGAATACTAATCTAGACTATAGAATACTAACATAACATAAGAATTTATAAATAATTTTTTGCATCATATGAATGAAAATATAACATATTTATGTCATAGAATAAGTAAATAAATGTTTTAAAAATGATAAATTAGGTGTAGGTATTTTTTTGAAACAGAAATGTTTATTTACTATTTTGTAATTAACATAATGATTTAAAATAAAATTTAATTTCAAAAAATAGGTACTTATATTTATATTTTGTTTCATATGATTAAAATATAATTTTAGGATACCATATTTAATTATTATATGTTTCATAAAATCAATTACAATTTTGAAATTGGAAATTTTTAATAAATGATGGTAATAATTAAAAATAAATTGTATAATAATCTGAAAATTATTTTCCTAAAATGGAGTTTACTTTTCAGATATACACTTTCAAAATTGGTTATGATTATTTTTAGGAATTTTTTAGTAAAAGTTTCTTATTTTTAATAATAAAATACATCAATTTATGTTACTTAAAGAATACATGAATTATTGAGTCATGGTCGATGTATGGATGAGGTAATAACCTATTTTTTTAAACTCACATGAAATAGTTACATTATTTTGTCAAAATAATCATAAATATTTATTTTCTTGAACCAATATACTATCCAAAGGAATAAAATATTCAAAAACATATCACTATTCCATTATAAATACAGCCGCTCTACACCTATTCTCCTCACACCAATAAATTCTTGGAAATTTCTTATATTCATTCCAGTACCTATCCAAACCTCTTCCCCATGTTTTGGTATTTTTTTATTAACAAATTCCAAATCCACATTCCTTAATGAGGTTCTTATGGAGAATAAATTCAAGAGGTATACTCATTATTCATTCTCTTTTTATTTATTTTAATTTCATTTCATTTATTTTTCTATGCTCAAATACCCTGCCAAAGAGGAATGAAAAATATAATATAAAATATATACATGAACAATATTGTGATAATGAAATAATAAAACATAAAACATATTCTATTAACCTATTATAATAATAATGAAAACATAACTTGTGATTTTTTGATTCACCACATTTGTGGATGATGATTTTCCATTTTCCATTAAAATGTTAAAGAATGGGAATACAAACACTATTGGGGTTAAAAAATATTTTTTTATGAATATAATAGGTTAAATAATGTTCTTCATCAAAAATATATACATGGTATTGGATAAAATGATATATGTTCATGATTATTGTAAAACTCGCCAAAATCATTTAAATAATTTTCATTTATTTTTTAAATAGTGAATAATTATAATTACATATAAAAAATGATATGTAATATCGTTTAAAAAAATAATTTAATTAATAACATATAATTTCTATTCAATAGAACTAGTTCTATTTTATATGAACATCCATACATTTATATAATTTAACTGATCCTGTAAAACCACGAAAATGAACAGTTACAGAACGATGATATTGATCTCTAAAACTCATGAAAACCTCCAAAAAAGAATATAATAAAATTATAATAAATCAAATAAATATATAATGTATTTTGTTTTTAGAAATTAATGAATCTAATTTTATTATATAGGATGTTAATTACAATTGGAGAACAATCTTAGAGTTAATGAAAGTGTTTTCCAATCTCACATTTATTTCTAACAAATATTAATTATTCCCCACTAATTTATTTTTCTTGGATTTTAATGCTTAAATTTGATATAAAATAAAATTAAATACTTTATCTTATTGTTATTCAATATTATGTTTGAAGGTAGTTAATTTTATGGGGCATATTGTTCTACTATTGCCATTGTCGTGCGTGAATTGTTAATCCAATTTCCCTTTATTTAGTTAAACATCTACTCGACTGAATATTTCACATTATAATTAGGTTTCATTTGAATTTGGTTTAATAAAAAGTTATATTTAAACTTTTTTATTCTAATTTAAGGATAATAAACACAATTTAATCATTTGTTTTACATTAACACTTTTTTTTTTAAATTACTCTTTTAAATGTTTCTTTTTCTGCATTTAAAACAAATGATTCTTCATAGTTCTACATGATGAGTATGTTTTCCAATATTAATGACAAATTAATGATTTCAGTAATACATTAAAATTATACATGTTCATTACCAAATATTTTTTAATAATTGAGCAGATTTTTAAATAAATGATTCAATAGTAAAAAATGTTATTTCTATGAAGAGATTTTCAATGATTTTGTTATAGGATTTTCATCTATGTAAAAACCCTATATTAACGACTACGCTCAACTGATGTTAGTATCATATAATACCATCAACCATATTTTATAGAATGGACTATGATTATTTTTACTATGGATGTACTATCTTGATACCATTCTCTATTTTACTATGGATTGTATATGATTTTGTTTAATGATTGGGGAAATTATTTACATTTCATATGATTGTTGCAATATTAATATTTATATTGATTTTGTTTCACCCATTTTATATGAGTAATTAATTGGCCTTAGTAAAATTTCGGCAGGCCCCACAATGTACCCTTGATACATTGGTGGTCTAATTAGACAATCTATAATGGGTTTTAGAAGTGGAATTACCCATTTATGCACAATTATTGGTTGATGACTTGATGGTATGTTTAGATGTTTCGTATTATGAATTCCCTCATTGTGAGATTAATTATTGATAATCCATGTGATTTATTCAACTAAAAGAATATCAGTGGTGTACTATTATTCTCATGTGATGATTTACATACTATTATTTAATCATCATTTATTTATAAATATAATGGTAAATGATTTTTAAGGGGACTTGTTATTAGTTAATAACCATGACAAAATTTTTAAGCTTATTTATGATAGATTCTAATATATTTTTTTACCCTTACTAAGCATTTTATCTCATCCCTTTGTTATTTTTTATTTTTTCCTAAGATTCCAATATGTATATTATGATTGGAATGATGAGATAATATGTGAGATTATCGATATTTCAAATAGATTTATTATATTATTTTTCATTTTAATCTTTAATGTAAAAATTATTTCTGTATCTAGTATTAAAAAACTTCTAAACTATTCAGTCCTTTATTGTGTGATCACTTGTTCATTGCACCAATGTAATAAATCATGGCACCAGATCCATGCTACTAGAGTTTGGGTCATTACACATATACTTTTAATTTATAGAGAGTTTCTCCTCTAGTTTTCCTAACTGATATACCATTGGTTTTAGTCACCAACATGAGGCCTTTTGAAGTTGGCCTTCACAGTTCAATAACTCCCTTTCATCTTTAATAACCAAGCATGGGTACATTTTTTGGTCGGGTTCAGGACTTTCTTAAAAGGATATATTATTAACATTTTTCAATTATAAAATTATTTTCAAAATTTTATTTATGTACAGTAATTCATGTCTTAAAGAGGTTATCATAGTTATTCCAATACACAACACTTCCTATAAATTTTGAACATAAAATGCATTCATCATGTGACAATAATAATAAAAAATTGATGATAAATATTTTGAAAATAATTTTTATTGGAATAACAACATATGGAACACCAATAATATTACTCATGTCAATAAAAGGGAAAAAATAATCATAATCCATTCTTAGGGAGAAGGTGGATGGGTAGAAAATAACTAGAAAACCTTACACTAAGAGTCTATATTTGAGTGGATGTATATATAATTCTAATAATTTTTTCTATATTAATAAAATTGATAACATGATCTGAATTCATCCCAAGTAAGAATTTGGATGGTTAAATAATTTATAGTAAACATTTCAATAATCAACCATTTTATAATTAATGCATATGGAATTCCAATATTTTTACCCAAGTCAATAGAATAAATTTATTTTTTAGAAATAATATTATATAAATTATATAAAATGTGATGATAATAATTTAGATTTAATAGACTATACCGGTAATTCAATACAATAATGACATAATTATAATTTATTTGAAAAAATTTATTGGATGGCATCAAACTAACATAAAACAAGAAGTGATATATATTATCCAAATGGTTTACGTGGTAGGAATGTATATCCCTAGATAAAAATGATAGAACACCAGATTATATAAAAAATCTCATAATGTAAACAACATATATGAAATATATTCATGATAATGAATATAAATCAATAAATAAAAGTTGATTTACAAAAACAATTACAAATAGGGACACGATAAGATCAATATCCAATTAAACAAGGTGAAATTATTTGGATATTAATTCACATGAAGTTAATTTACTATTATTGAAATACATCCATGGGTATTAAATATATCATACATGTGAGACATTGTGTATAAAATATATTGTGTCTCGTGTAATCAGAATTTAAACCAAAAACACATTCAACATTAGAAACATTCAGATCCAATCACCTCAAATTAGAAGGGCTATAACGGATCATAAAATATCAATATTAAATATTTATAATTGATATTATAAATAAATTAAGTATTATATAATTTACATAAATTTAATTATGATTATACTACAATACATCTATCAAAGAGAAGAATTTGAAATAATTTTTTTTACCTTTTATCCCTTAATAGTTGATGGAACACTGCAATCCTATTAAAAAAATAGAAATGTTAATTATCTATCTACTAGCCAAATTCATATATAAATTTTTATTAACAACAATTAATAATTATTTAGCATGGTTATATTAGTTAGTTATGTCTTATTTCAGCCATCGTGTGTTAATAACATTCACCATTTTCAGATATTTTAAAATGTTGTTATCATTACCCATTATTTTAAACAATGTTCATAATTAATAATTAATTTATGAAAAAATAATATATATGTTAAATTTATTTCTATAGATTTTATATAACTATGTTTTTTTCTGTCATCATCCAGGAAAATGGAATATAGGTTGAACTATTTCTGTGATTTTATAAATTGATGATAATAATTTAATAATAACCTTAGTAATCATTATTATATTTCAAGAACAATATAAAAATGATGATGTTATCATTGTGTAATAATAATAACAATAATATTTCTCTATATCCATCAATTAAATTGTTTATAATATTGTCAACATTGTTAGTTAAACCGAACCCAACATGAACACACTGAAATTGACTGGTGAGTATTGGAAAAGTGGTATTTATTATGACAAAATATCATTATAACAGAATAATAATCATTAATATTATTTTATTATCAATTAAACCATGTTTTATTATTTTTTTATAATCAATAAAAAACTTGATAAAAATTGAAAAATGATTCTTCATAGAGGTGGTAGTCTACAAACATGCATGATTGACTCAGTTGTTGTTCTATGGAGATGGAAATGAATAAATAATAATTGTAACATTATTATATAAATATATATGTAAAATATTGATAATTAAATCATCATATTATTATTTAGATATGTTACATGGAATGACTTTTTTAAGAGGAAAAAATTATGAATTAGATAATACTTGTGTTGGAGAAGTTATCTTTCCCTGGAATACTCATTGGAATTGAATATATTACTCAATCATTGAGTGAACATGGGAATTAAACAATTTTATTAGGTTGTATTGGGATAAAAATCAAATATTTTTAAGATATATTTTTCTGTTATGTGAAATATTAAATGGGTGGATGTGGTACCATTTTATTATTTAATAAAATGAATGTTTTAGAAATAGTCATCATTTGTCAATAATGCGATGGAACTATTCATGGTTCTATGGATCAAAAGTTGAAAATAATGTTGTTTTATAAATTTAAGGTCTAAATTATCTCATTAATTTATTTTGATACATGTAAGGATTTATTTGAGGCCATATTTTATTTTAATGTTGAACATTTTACTTGTATTAACAATTACTATGGAAAATAGTTTTTATCAAAGTAATTTTATATCATATTAAAAAGAAAAGGTAAGTTATCTTACCATTTTTGGTGAAAAACATAAATTCAATCTCTATTAAATATAATTAAATTTATGAATGATATAGGAATATCTTTAAAATTAAAATTTTATATATACAGTAACACAAATTGTATAAAAAGGTTGTGTTAACCGTTAAGTGTTCATAAGAATATTTTTAATTTTTAACCATTTAAACGATAAAATATATACATATATATGATTAAAATATATATTAGATTAGTCACTTATAATATATTAATCTAATTTAATATATGAAAATTACACATAATCATTAATACAATTCATAGTTTACTTTTTCACTATTAACATAATAATTAGCATTAACCATTACAATACATTATTTATACCCAAAAAAAATTAATTAATAAAGAATAATAAAATTATGATCTAAAATATTATATCTATTATATAAAATTAATTTTATAAAAGAATTAAAATTACTTTTAATGTTACTACATATAATGGGAACCCCCATTTTTAAAAACATTTAAATTTTGAGAATAAAATTTATTTATAGAACAAAACTACCAAAATTATTAATTATAATAATATTAGGGTTAAATAATATTTCAATCATATTTTATGTGACACTAAAATGAATCCAACCCCTAACTAACATATGTGTGGATTTAATTAAATAAATAAATGAAATATATTTTTCCTAAAAGATTTCATTATTTATTAATATTATATGCATGGGTTCCAAAACTTAAACATTGATTTTTTTTAATTATTTATGTTTTCTTAAAAATATATATATTATAAATAAAATAGTTTTAAAAAAAATTCATATAAAGTGATGGTATTAGAGATGTAACACCCCGACCCTAGATACCCTGAGTCGGTGCATTATTACATAACATTGGCATGATCACAAGGGATCAAGTCTCGAAAGACCCATTAGTTTAGTAGTGTTGAAACACTAGATATATTCATAAGTCTTACATTACATCATAAGGTAAAAAAAAACTACAACAACATCTTGTCTTCATATCCCCTCATACTATCCCTGAAGGTCATTCATAAATTACTTCTTCATAATCCTGGGAAATATAAAACATTGGAAGGGGTGAGCTCAGATGCTTAGTAGGGATAACATTATAGCAGAAGCTTTCATAGATAAGCATAAACACTTAAGGCATTTTATAACTAAAACAAAAGCCTTTTAAACTTGAACTTCAGCATAAAATGGAAAAGATAAAATAAAATAATACCATTTACTTAATCACATGGATATTCTACTAGTCTAATGATCACATGCAATATCAATAACCAATTTCATAATGATGGAATGCATAATTCCAGACTATCATAACCACATATTCAAGGCCTCGTTCCAAGACTACAAATAAGATTTTGCCATGGCCTTGTGCCAAGACACTAGATTGTCTCATGAGACCTAACGATGCATCGAGGAGATATAGCGGGCTCCACCCATCACTTATTAAGTCAAATGCATTCCTCATATGAACAGGTTTAAACATAACATAAACATTCGTATTAAAACTAACATACGAAATGTCAATACATTTACCACAAACCATGAATGGTATAAAAATAGCACATCCACAGTCAAACATAACTCATTCAATACAATATGGAAGATTGTATTATATCACATTAACCTCAATCAAGAATAATGAAGGATGTTGACATAGATGAAGATAATAATAAAAACTATTTGAGAGAAATATCCCCCTTTTTCTTGAAATCATTTAAAAGTCACACTATTTGTCAAGAATCCATTTAAAAATAGATTTTTGAATCAAAGTGTCCCATACCACTTTGAAACTATTAAAAGGAATTTTGATTTGAAATCTTTAATTTCCATATAAATAAATCCTTAAAAACATTTTTAAAACATGGACATTAATGAGCAAGATTTAGATGAATAAGTCTTTAAAACATTTAAAAAAGTATTTTAGTTAGAGATTCTAACTAAAAGAGAGACACTTGAATAAAAATAATTGAGGTAATCAAAACTTTTTAATATCATGAGAATAAATGGAATCATGATATACTATGTCAAAGTACATTATACACACCACATAAAAGTTATTTGGTGTATAACAATAAAGAAGTCTCAATGGAATGTAAATTAAGATGAAATCTCTCATAAAGGTCGTATCCTTAGGTTAAGGATAAATCTACGACATATTTATGTGTGAAAAATATAAATACACTAAATATGATTGGATATTCAGTGTAAAAAAATCAAATGACATTCACACATAATATTATAAAAACAAAACCAATGAATTGGATGTTTAACTCAACAAATGGAGAATGAGTTAAAATTACTCTTATCAAATTCATATCGATAACTTGAGAAATTATAAATGGAGTGATTATGTGTATCCAAAGTATATGAACAGAAAGGGGAGTGGAAATTATGACATAATCAAATGAATAGTGATTCCACACATAATCTTGGAGTAAAATAATCAATGAAGTATGTGTAAAGCCGAATGAGTGGAAATTGAAATTTCAAATTCCCTTATAGATTTGGTAACATATGAAACATTCACCCATGAAATAAGGATCATATAATGATG
Organism: Viscum album; assembly: GCA_963277665.1. Lineage (NCBI taxonomy): Eukaryota > Viridiplantae > Streptophyta > Magnoliopsida > Santalales > Viscaceae > Viscum > Viscum album. The sequence continues at coordinate 855,725,610 of OY728157.1, read as the reverse complement.
ATGTAAATACCCATAATTTAAGGTATATTACACAATTAATATAATCATGGGCAGTACACACACCACATGCAATAAATAAGTGGTGAATAATGGAAATCTCACGAAATTAAGAGTGAGATAAGAAACCCCTTACATTGTACTTTTTCCTTGGTCGATGGTAGGTTAACATCCTGTATAATGGTGAAATAATTGTTATTTAATTATAAAAGAATCATTTACATTAATATGATATCATATATGATCTTTTAACATTGATTTGTTAATAATATCTTAGAATTATCGTCATTTCGGGTGTTAACGGGTTTATTTTACTTTATATTCTTTGTTATGTGAGCCATATTTGTTATTAATGGGATGCATATTATTCATATCCATAATTATATCAAGTCCTTAAACATTATTTTTAATCATCAAATGAGAATTATACTTGAATGGATATGATGGAGAATGAATCTTATCGCGTTCGTGGAGACGGTACTCCGTACGTATGCACGAGCGACAATATCATTTTTTTAATATTAAAATAATATATAATTGGATGGTATACCATATATAAAGAATCATTATCATGTTATATTTATTATTTTCATTAGTTACACATCATTATTATACCCACCCAAATAATAATATATTGAATAACAATTACACCACGACGTGGAGACGGTAAGCCGTACGTACGCACGTATGGTGACATGTTATTCAAAGGGTGGATAGAATACTGAATATGGTTGTACCATATTTATAATAACACCACAGTATATATATGATACTAGAGTTATTATTTTAGAATGTTAATAACAAGGGAAGAAGAAGTGGAAGAAGAAAGGAACTTGAAAAGGGGTGGTGAAAACATTACCTCTTCTTCGGGTTCTTCCTTTTGATTTGATCAAAAGGGCTCCTTAGGTTGGATTTATGATCAAAATAAGGCCTCTAGGTTGTAGTTATGGATGTTTAGAGAGTATTTGGTCAGGGGATAGACGAGCCAAAAGGCATTGAATGTGTGATGAAATGAGAAGGAGGAGTTCCCTTTTATAAGAGGTGTGAGAGGCACCTTTGGAAAAGATGAAAATAATAATTTATAATAAATTCATATTTGGTTTATAATGGATCCAAAGTTTATTATTCAAAGTTTAAGGTGGGTATAGGTATAAAATCATTCCAACAATAGAATTTAGACAGGTTTGGGTCATTATATTAACCTTATCTTTAAGTATTAACTCTTAGTTAATTAGTTTCACTTTTACAATGTCTCTTTGTATTTTTATATTATATGGTTAATAAACATACAATATACATCCAAGAGATCCCCAAGTGGTCCAATAATGATAAACCTATCATGATATAAGTCTTTTGTCCGAACCGTAGATTTTTAAGAATTTAATATCAATTAATAATATAATATTTATTTAAAAACTCTTTTATGTCAATTTTGACACAATTCAATAGTTAATTTTTGTGAAAATTGTAACAGAATTATTACTTAGAAAAGGTTCCATTAAATCAATCCTAATATGTCATATTATCCTATAAAATTATTTTAATTCAATAAAATACTCAAATTATATTTATTTTGGTATTTATAATATCAATTATTCTAATTTTTCACTATTATGGTAATTACTACATCACCGTTGTGTCATAAATAAATTAAATTATTTAATGTCTAAAAATTATAAATAAAATATCATTATGTAGTAAATCTTTTTATCTTTATAATTAATTTTTGTATTATAAAATCCAACAAATATATCCCTATGTAACAATTGTTTTTCTAAAAGATATATGCTTGTGTGATTTTTGTATTCATTTTAGATTAATTAAAATAAAGTGTCCCTATCACTTACAAGTGGATCCATGGGGTCCCAAAATCAACCCAAGGATGACCATGGTCGACCATGTATCAACCAATAGGGTTATGACACGTTTTAGGATAATTTAGTATTATTATAATATTATTTTTTAACCCTTGTTTACCGGAATTACCCTTTAACCATGGTAAATAAAATATTTACCGAAGTAATTATACAAAATGTCTAAAAATAATAGTTACATATTAACACAATTTGAACATCCTAATTCCAAATATGGAATCCATTTTTCAAAATTCAGAACACAGAAGTGGAAGAAATTAATTTAAAATTAATTCATGTTGTTAAAACAAAAAGCGTGTTTTTAAGAGATAATAACTATCAAAAGATTGACACTTGTTTATGTCTGGTTTAAATGTGAAATTATGTCCAATTACAAACATTGAATTAAATGGTAAAAATATATTCTAAATATACTTTAAAACCTCTCAAATTCATAATTTATCAATATTAATTATTTCGAATAAAAAAGTTGTTTTCAATTAAAATTTAGTAATTTTCACTATTCATCAAAATATGAATGTTATCCGAAAAGTACCAAAATTTCACCCTAGGATAATTTCGATATTATGAATCCAAAAATGAAGTCCATTTTGAGATATAGAATTTATAAAATTTCAAAAATTAGGTATTATTATTCATAACGGCTAGTTTGATTGGTTGTGGTGTGTTAAAATATCGAAGTTGCGTACAATGCACGCCATTGCATTATTCGAAGGGAAACATACCGTGGAAGCTTGGGGTGTTACATTATCCCCTCCTTAAATAAATTTCATCCTCTCAATTTTTAAAATTGTTCATGGGAATATAATGGAAAGTCCCCCATCAGAAAAAGAGTCAATAAAACTATCACTTTAAAAGAAAGGAAGGGAGGAATAAAGGTCACCCAAGATAACCCATACTAGGATTCCAGGTAGGAAAACATGGATGTGGATGATAAGCTAAGTGTAATGTTCTTATGGAGAGGGATAGAAATCATGATCAGGAGAATGTTAACAATAAGAAAACCACAAACTTCTGTTGGGACAAACGATCATTAGTCTCCTAGTAGGAAAAGTAAACAGACACCATTTTTTGTTTTAAGTTACATTACATAAGGATGATGAATTCATTTATGATATTGACTAAGAATATAAAGATATATACTTACTTTTTAAGCAGAGTTTCATTCATTAATAAATTTCCTCCACTAACTCATTTTTTTAAACGATGAGTATTCAAGAAGACTTGGTCACACTGTAAGAGCTAGAATAAACTTCTATAGAATCACATGATCCATGCATAATAAACTATATATTTACATTGCCTTTAGAGATTAATCAAAACCAAAATGGTTACTAAAAAATCTAATGATCCCACAAAAGGATATTCCTTGAGAGAAATAAACACTAATCTTAATTGGTAAAATTAAACCAATAATACCCCAAAGTTAAATAAATACCATTCAATAATCAATTGTCCTTAAAATCATTCAATATAATCCAAACTAATATTAAAACCCAAAACATAAAATAATTTGATTATGTAGTCTCACATGTTAAATTGTATCTCCAAATTACATTAATTACTCTTAATTTCACATACTTAAAAGTAATTAAACTAAACATTTCCATAAATAACCAAAATCAAAATAAATCCACAATAAAAACATAGATAAAAATCCACCATTACTCCTCAAATTAAATCCCATACTACTCTATTTTCCTTTGGCATATAGTGTTCTCAACAAAGCGAACTACTTCCAAAATAACATTTATAACTTAATCACCAAATAATTTTCCTATACTAAGGGTATTCATTTGGTAAGACATAAGATCCCAAATCAAATTACTGTTGATCAATAAAATAATTTAACTAAAAATAATAGTCACACTAACCAGGGACTTCACGTAGTCTAGTGGTAGGCGATAAATCTCAATCGCACATTGATTGTGGGTTCGATTCCCACATCTTTGTCCAACGCGACGGGTTGTCACACAGTCTACATGTCTTCCTTTTTCAAAAACTATATTTTATAGCATTACCAAAAAGAGATAAATTCCTCAAAATTACCATAACATAATTTAACCACAAATGTTATCTCATACCTTGCATTTTCATCCCAAATTATAATTATTTGTAATTGCCTCAAACCAAATGATCATATAAAACCAAATGGTTATTTATAACTATATCCACAAGAAAAAAGATAATTCTTCCATAAATATCATTCTCACATGGAAAACGTTAGGGTTACAAATACCAGAGAAAAATATTCCAATGTAATCCCTTCAACAAGGATCACTAATAATTTTTAAACATTTATCCAACCATTTATTTCCACATAGCTTCTTCTTTGACCTAGAAAATATCCTATAGAATAGTACATTCACTCGGGTAATGGCCAGGTCCCGTACATTTACGAAAAATGATTATAAATGGAATCTTGGGACAATTTTTATCTTCTTCCACAGTACTCTTCATTTTTATTCGGCAATTCTTCACTTTATGTCCTTCCTTCCCACACGTAAAGCATTTCTTTGTCCCATTGAGACACTTTCCTGGGTGTCTCCTTCCACATTTCCTGCATGATGGAAATTGAGGATTTCTTTCTCCATGGTCTCCACTACTGGAGCTCTTATTATTCATCACCTTTCTCTTTTTCATTGAGTCTGGTAATTGGTTAATATATATATTGTTGATCATATTTTTGGAAAATTGATTTGGCATAAAGACGATATCTTTGACGCCTATCAACATTCCATTTTGTTTCTCATTGCCACAACCGTTCCCACCTTGTATATCATTCTCAAAGTCACTATAACTTCCTTGGAATCCAGCCATTGACTAAAACCAGAAATCATTGTGTGAGTAATAGTAGTCATACAATCATTTAGATATTAACATGTCACCATATTCTCAATTTGAAACACATTAGGATTAACCAAGGTCATTTACTCTCATCTTATATATATAATACTTTAAATCGGTTTGTAAAGAAATTATAAATTATCCTAAGAATATCCCCCGGGAGTGTAGTAACCAAGAGTGCAGCAAGGCCCGTTGTCGTGCACCAGTTCTCGTTCGAGTCTAGCTCAAAGCGGTGTTTTCGGGTTTTACCCCTAGGTACATCTGTGCCAGAGCCGCCTCTACCTGCTCGTATCCAGACAGGGATGTATTGCTTAGAAAACTCAAAAAATATCAACAATACCAAAATTCTAGGAAATTCTTCTATACTAATCCTCAAGGTTCATCTTAGGTCTACGTGCTCTAATCAGAGTTTATCTAGTTTCCAAGGTTTTTACTAAACTTCCTCTGATACCAACTGTAACGCCCCGACAATAGATACCCAGAGTCGGTGCATTATTACATAACATTGGCATGATCACAAGGGATCAAGTCTCGAAAGACCAATTAGTTTAGTAGTCTGGGAAACACTAGATATATTCATAAGTCTTACATTACATCATAAGGTAAAAAAACTACAACAACATCTTGTCTTCATATCCCCTCATACTATCCCTGTAGGTCATTCATAAATTACTTCTTCATAATCCTGGGAAAAATAAAACATTGGAAGGGGTGAGCTCAGATGCTCAGTAAGGATAACATTATAGGAGAATCTTTCATAAATAAGCATAAACACTTAAGGAAGTTTATAACTAAAATGAAAGCCTTTTAAACTTGAACTTCAGCATAAAATGGAAAATATAAAATAAACTAATGCCATTTACTTACTCACATGGATATTCTACTAGTCTAATGATCACATGCAATATCAATAACCACTTTCATAATGATGAAATTCATAATTCCGGACTATCATAACCACATAGTCAAGGCCTCGTGCCAAGAGTACAAATAAGATTTTTCCAAGGACTTGTGCCAAGAAACTAGTTTGTCTCATGAGACCTACCGATGCATCGAGGAGCTATAGAGGGCTCCACCCGTCACTTATTAAGTTCAATTCATTCCTCATATGAATATTTTTAAACATAACATAAATATTCGTATTAAAACTAACATACAAAATGTCAATACTTTAACCACAAACCATGAATGGTATAAAAATAGCACATCCACAGTCAAACATAACTCATTCGATAAAATATAGAAGATTTTATTGTATCACATTAACCTCAATCAAGAATAATGAAGGATGTTGACATAGATGAAAATAATCATCAAAACTATTTGAGATAAATATCCCCCTTTTTCTTGAAATCATTTAAAAGTCACACTATTTGTCAAGAATCCATTTAAAAATAGATTTTTGAATAAAAGTGTCCCATACCACTTTGAGACTTTTAAAAGGAATATTGATTTGAAAACTTTAATGTCCATATAAATAAATCCTTAAATTTTTTTTAAAACATGGACATTAATGCGCAAGATTTAGTTGAATAAGTCTTTAAAACATTTAAAAAAAGTATTTTAGTTAGAGATTATAACCAAAAGAGAGACACGTGAATAAAAATAATTGAGGTAATAAAAACCTTTTAATATCATGAGATTAAAGGGAATCATGATATACTATGTCAAAGTACATTATATACACCACATAAAAGTGATTTGGTGTATAACAATAAAGAAGTCTCAATGGAATGTAAATTAAGATGAAATATCTCATAAAGGCCGTATCCTTAGGTTAAGGATAAATCATCGAAATAGTTATGTGTGAAAAATATAAATACACTAAATATGAATGGATATTCAGTGTAAAACAATCAAATGACATTCACACATAATCTTATAAAAACAAAACCAATGAATTGGATGTTTAACTCAACAAATGGAGAATGAGTTAAAATTACTCTTATCAAATTCATATCGATGACTTGAGAAATTATCAATGGTGTGATTATGTGTTTCCAAAGTATATCCACAGAAAGGGGAGTGGAAATTATGAAATAATCAAATGAATAGTGATTCCACACATAATCATGGAGTAAAAAAATCAATGAAGTATGTGTAAAGTCGAATGAGTGGAAATTGAAATTTCAAATTCCCTTATCGATTTGGTAACTTATGAAACATGCACCCATGAAAGAAGGATCATACAATGATGATGTGAAAACCCATAAGTTAAATTATATTACACAATGAATACAATCATGGGCAGTACACACACCACATGCAATAAATAAGTGGTGAATAATGGAAATCTCACGAAATTAAGAGTGAGATAAGAAACCCCCTACTTTTTACTTTTTCCTTGGTCGATGGTAGGATAACCTCTGATATAATGGTGAAATAATTTTTATTGAATTATAAAAGAATAATTTACATTAATATGATATCATATATGATCTTTTAACATTGATTTGTTAATACTATCTTAGAATTATCGTCATTTAGGGTGTTAACGGGTTTATTTTACATTATATTCTTTGTTATGTGAGACATTTTTGTTATTAATGGGATGTATATTATTCATATAAAGAATGATATCAAGTCCTTAAACATTATTTCTAATCATAAAACGAGAATTATACATGAATGGATATGATGGAGAATGAATCTCATCGCGTTCGTGGAGACGGTACTCCGTACGTACGCACGAGCGATAATATCATTCTTTTGATATTAAAATAATATATAATTGGATGGTATATCATATGTAAAGAATCATTATCATGTTATATTTATTATTTTCATGAGTTAAACATCATTATTATTCCCATCCAAATAATAATATATTTAATAACAATAACACCACGACGTGGAGACGGTAAGCCGTTCGTACGCACGTATGGTGACATGTTATTCAAAGGGTGGATAGAATACTGAATATGGTTGTACCATATTTATAATAACATCACAGTATATATATGATACTTGAGTTATTATTTTATAATGGTAATAACAAAGGAAGAAGAAGTGGAAGAAGAAAGGAACTTGAAAAGGGGTGGTGAAAACATTACCTCTTCTTCGGGTTCTTCCTTTTGATTTGATCAAAAGGGCTCATTTGGATGGATTTATGATCAAAATAATGCCTCTAGGTTGTAGTGAGGGAAGTTGAGAGAGTATTTGGTCAGGGGTTTTCCAAACCAAAAGGCTTTGAAGGTGTGAAGAAATGAGAAGGAGGAGTGCCCTTTTATAAGAGGGGTGAGGGGCACCTTTGGAAAAGGTGAAAATATTAATTTATAATAAATTAAAATTCGGTTTATAATGGCTCCAAAGTTCATTATTCAAAGGTTATGGTGTGGATATGTCTAAAATAATTCAACCAATATAATTTAGACAGGTTTGGGTCATTATATTAACCTAATCTATAAGTATTAACTATTAGTTAATTAGTTTCACTTTTACAAGGTCTCTTTTTATTTTTATATTATATGGTTAATAAACATACCATATACATCCGAGAGACCCCCAAGTGGTCCATTAATGATACACCTATCATGATATATGTCTCTTGGCCGAACCTTATATTTTTAGGAATTTAATATCAATTAATAATATAATATTTGTTTTAAAAAATCTTATTTGTCAATTTTGTCACTTTTCAATAGTTGATTTTTGTGAAACTTATAACAGAATGATTACATCGAACAAGGTCAATTAAATCAATCCTAATATGTAATATTATCCTATAAAATTAGTTTAATTCAATAAAAGATCCAAATTATATTTATTTGGGTATTTATAATATCAATTTTTCTAATTTTTCACTATTTTGGAAATTACTACATCACTATTGTGTCATAAATAAATTAAATTATTTAAGGTTTAAAAATTATAAAGAAAATATCATTATGTATTAAATCTTTTTATCTTTATAATGAATATTTATAGTCTAAAATCCAACATATATAACCCTATGTAACAATTGTTTTCCTAAAAGATATATGCTTGTGTGTTTTTTGTATTAATTTTAACTTAATTAAAATAATGTGTCCCTATCACATACAAGTGGATCCATGGGGTCCCAAAATCGACCCAAAGATGCCCATGGTCGACCATGTATCAACCAGTAGTGTTAAGACACGTTTTTGGGTAATTTAGTATTATTATAATATTATTTTTGGATCCTTGTTTACCGGATTTACCCTTTAACCATGGTAAAGAAAATATTTACCGATGTAATTATCCAAAATGTATAAAAATAAATGTTACCTATTTACACAATTTGAACATCCTGATTCCAAATATGGAATCCATTTTTCCAAATTCAAAACACAGAATTGGCAGAAATTAATTTAAAATTAATTCCCGTTGTTAAAACAAAAAGCGTGTTTTTAAGAGATAATAACTATCAAAAGATTGACACTTGTTTATGTCTGGTTTAAAAGTGAAATTATGTCCAATGACAAACATTGAATTAAATGGTAAAAATATATTCTAAATATACTTTAAAACCACTCAAATTCATAATTTATCAATATTAATTATTTCGATTAAAAAAGTTGTTTTTCATTAAAATTTAGTAATTTTCACTATTCATCAAAATATAAAAGTTATCCGAAAAGTACCAAAATTTCACCCTAGGATAATTTCGATATTCTGAATCCAAAAATGAAGTCCATTTTGAGTGATAGAATTTATAAAATTTCAAAAATTATGTATTATTATTCACAACGGCTAGTTTGATTGGTTGTGGTGTGTTAGAATCTCGAAGTTGCGTACAATGCACGCCATTGCATTATTCGAAGGTAAACGTACCGTGGAAGCTTGGTGTGTTACAAGAGAAATCAATATTCTTCATTATTTAAATAAAAAAAATGTTTCTAAAAATTACAATAAAAACATCAGGTAAAATATTTTCATGAAATAAATAATTTTTATAAATAGATTCACATTAAATCCATAAATTTATAAATTATCATTTTGAATAAAATTAATACAAAATAATAAAAAACTTTTTTTATTGAAAAATTTACATTTTTTAATTTTAATTGTTATTGTTCTTATCTCATATCAATTACAAACTTCATTTTTTTTAAAAAAATATTAATATGAAACATAATTAAACAACATTAGTCACATGATTCATAAAATATATTTTCCTATTACATCGAATTTATTTTTTATCAAAAAACTTTTCTAAATATAAAATGATATTATTAGTCTATTAAGATAAAAAAATTTACTTTTATTTATATTATAAGTAGCCTTTATTTTTGTCTATAAATATTTATTATAGTGGTCACTGTAATTTTTACATAATAATTAAATAGATAGAGCATTACAGTCTTATGTATATATATATATATCAAAAATTTAGTTATGTTTATAGTTTCATGTAAAATAAGTTATAAAAAAAATTAATTTATTTAATGGAAATTATATATTAATGAATATGGGTCTTACAAACCCCACTAAATAAATATTTTCCTCATAATTTTATTTATCATTCATTGATGAAATTAGGTGATGGTATTCATAACATATTTATCAATAAGTATATATCTTCTAATAAGAAATCTACATTTCACTCTAAGGATATATCATGTGACATAACAATACTGAAGGGATGTTTTTTATTCCATCTATAATATACCCAAGAATTTATATATCTAAAAAACATATTCTCATTATTATAACATTCTAGAAACAATTTCAATAACCAATAAATTAAACCAAAAATAGGTTATATAATCTTCAAGAAAATAAATCTATATTTACCATTTATTTTATTAATCTCCAGTTCCTAAGGTTGTACTTTTTTCAATATATACCATAATCCCAGAAATTTATAAAACATCACAAAAACATCATGGATTATTTTTTATTTAAAAAAATAATAAATTTGAAGATTATCAATATTATTCTTCTCATTTATCTGCAAATGAATCGAAATTTGTTACAGCAACATCATTTATATAATAAATCTAATATTTTCCCATAATTCACACATATATTCTCCTATAGTTATTTATATTAATATAACATTATTATAAAATATTTTTAAAGTTATAGATAGCATTTAATATATGATTCCAAACCATTAAATAAACACTACTGAAGTAAAATTCTTATTTTTCCCATATACTTATCATAACCATTAGAAATTATTATACAATCATTCTTAAAAATCAATAACTATAGAAAATAGTAAATATTTTCTATAAAATATTAATCTCACCACCTTATTTAAAATAAGTAAACTCACCTTTCCCAACATATTTAACTAATAAAAAAATTATTGACTATTTATATATATGATCCCTTATTTTGTTATAATACATAGTGATTTCCAGATACATACCAATCTCAGATTCATCTCTGTTATCGAATTTTAACCAAATACAAAATCAAAATTATGTATTATAATATCCACAATTTTAATAAAAATATATATGTCAATATATGTCTTCCATTATAAAATTTATTATCATATGATTGGTTTAGATCAACCTATGAATATCATTGTTCAATCATTGGTTATCCATGTCCATTTATCTCTTAGGTTCTCTAGCCTAATTCAACTACATTAAAATTTACTCATTTCTAATGTTTCATTATGAAAATGTGATTAATCTATATATATAACCCCCAACATGGTACAACTAGGTGATCCACATATTCCATTAATATTATTACCCCTAGGAACATCTGTGATATATCCTACATCTAGATGTAATATCCAAACGAGGATGTTATTTCAATGTGAACCACAAAATCCTTCAATTACCAAAAACATTGGCATATTATCATATACATATAAATATCGTATAAAATTATCCATAGAATTTTTACAAACATTATATTATCCCAATCCCCAATATATGTGTGTAATTTTACATTAATATTTAATCATATACTATATGAATGTTTTATCTATTCCTTTGAAATTATTATCATCCTTAACACATAGAACCAAAGATATTATACCACAAACACAGTAACATACAATGTTATCTAAACCCTCTATTGAGACATTCTATGATGCCCCTGACCCACACTACTAGATTCGGTGATCATAAACAAAACTTTTATGTACAATATTTGATACTAATTGTTTATTCCAATATATATCCGCTAATATCATGAAATAAATAAAATATTAAAATAAATACATTCTCAAGGACCTATAGGTTTATTGAGTCAGATAATTAGGAAATGAAAATTACTATCAAACCCATAACTTTATAATCTAGATGATATTTTTTGATATAAAGAAAACTACATAATCCTTAGAAATTCATCAATATATCCCAAAAATTATCTCACAAGCTGTGTTATTGTAAAAATCATATGCAATAAATTTCTTCATAACATTGTTAAATGGAAACCTAAGAACGGGTGATCCCAAACACTTACTAAGGGGAAACCTAAAACTGATGAAATATTTTAATAAAAATAGAATAAATATTATGAAAATATTAGATAATAAAAATAAATAAATTATAGAATAAAATTTAATGTACAGTGTATGCATGGATAATAATAGAAAAAATGACCACATGGTTGATAATAATTTTATTCATGGTGATGGAATTAATATTTCTAGACATCATGATCTTACAATTATATAATCATTCAAGGAATCATCATTGAGGTCAGGGACATATTAATGACATAATTCATATCATCCATTACACAACAAAAATTCTTACTAAATTGGAAATGTATGCACCAAATACCAAATTATGTTTTCTACATAGTCCTATCGTTGTCTATATGGGATATGTGATTTTAATTCCACATTAATTTGGTTAATGACATTTCATTAATCATATGAAAACATGAATACTCAATTTATAATAAATTTTTCCAAAAAATCACCCATAATTTTATAACAATATAAAAAATTACAATAATTTTCCAAAGGTAATTTAACGGTATTATAAGATCATAACCCATTTGGAAGAAGAATATATATGGTTGAAAAATAAATTTTCTACTTTCCAACATACATATATATTTTAATACAAATATATATACTTCTAATAATTTTCCACATATCAATAAAAGATATAAAATGATAAAAACCCATCTAATAAAATAATTTTGATTGTTGAAAAATAAATAATCAACTCGTAAATATTTATATTTATTAGATTATCAACATAAAAAATGACAATACATTTCCCCATGTTATGAAAATAAAATTATATCTAGGTGACCATCATCCAATCTGAATTATATAGGCTGTGATTTTCATACTATACATATAAATGAGAATATTTATAATAAATCATGGAATTATTTTTTCAACAAGGAATCTAGAGAAAGATAGTCGATTGTTACAAAAGAACATAACCCAAGAAATAAGAAATATTTTTCAAAGGGTTTATATGGTAGGAATGTATATTCTCAGAAAACAATAATAGAATACCACATAATAAAATAATATTAAATAATGTTCCAAACCAATATATGATATTTTAAAGTGAATGAATATAAATCAAGGACAGAAAGTTGAGTTATCATAAATCATTACAAATTGGGAAAGAACATAATTTATTTCCACATGAAAAGGGGATTTCATATTTATATTAAATCAAATGTAACATAGCTATTATGATACAATTTCATCCATGCGTGTTATATAAAATATACAAGGAAAACATGTTGTAGAATATTTATTTTGATTCAAGGAATCATAATTGAGGACACAAACAGTTTCACCTTTAGAAACATTCAAATAAATCACAATTGAAATATAGGGCATGCAATTGAATTTTAAATAAAACTATGAAATGATGATTCATGATATTTTGTATAAAATAGGCCTCTGGTACACCATATAAATGAAATTTGGTGCATAATATTAGACACGTATCAAAGAGATGAATTTGATATTAAAACCATTTTTTGATGACACTCTATACTTTTGTAAAAAACATAGATTGCATAATAATATATTTAGCACCATTATTCATAAATATTTCCAATTATTTCCCACATTTTTAATTATTTATTAGGGGTTTATTTGTTAGTTTTAGCCTATTTCAACTATGTGCTGTTAATAAATATTACCATTTTTATACGTATTATTACCCATTATTTAATACCATGTTCATAATTGAGGTATCATATATGATACTCTAATGTATAAATTTTATTAATTATTAAAACTCTAATTCCTCTATATAATTATTTTAATTACGATGCATGAAAATTGAATTGATGTTAGCCTATTTTTGTGATTTTAGAGAATGAATATTACACTTTGATAATAAATTAAATACTTAATATAATATTTACAAAAACATATTCCAATATTTATATCATTATTATATGATTATAATAATAGTATTTATGTTCAAAATTTCAACAATGAGATATTTTTATATTATCTCTCATGTAGGTTGTTAAACTGATCTAAACTTGAAAACACCTTAACTCGATGGGAGAGTATGGTTAAGGAGATGATTATTTTTATATAACACCATTGAATAATTTAGTATGGGTAATATTTTTTGTTCATTATTATGGTGAACCATATTTGGATATTTTATATTCTGAATTAAAATATGAATGAAAAATGAGAAATTGTACTTCAAGGAGGTGGTCAAACATAGTCAATAACAATTGGTGTTCCTTAATTTTTATAAGTGGGTGAAAATTAATAAATAATGTTTATAAAATTAAAATAATAACATATTACTGTAATAATTATATTTAATTCATAATAATATATAGTCTATATGATATTTTAAAAATTAATAATTAGAATAAGAACTTATTATGGAAATAACACTTAAGTTACAGACTTGGTATTCCATTAGAATACTGATCAATATTAAAGGGAATATGATAAAATATTGTGACCAAGGGATTTAGAAAATGGGGTAAGGTTATAGTTAGAAAAAATAGTATATTATTAAGGTGGAAATTAAATTTTATGGTTATATTTTAAAGGGTGGAAGTGGTATACTTTATTTGATTTGAACTGTGAACTTTCATAAAAAATAATAATTATTCAATAATTCTGTAACACTATTCAATGATCAATAGATAAAGAGTGTAAAATATTAGGTTCAATGAAATATATTTTCTATAATAATGTTTTGATTCATTTTTAGTCACGAAAATATTGATTTGTGTGTTTTTTTACTTTTATCCTTTTACAAATATATTATTTTTTTCTCTAGTAACTAATTTTTTACTATGATATTTTATATAGTATAAAAGGTAAAATTTAACCCCTGTAAAAAAAATTTATGGTTTATGCCAAAATTTAATCTCTATATTATGAAATTAATTAAATGATTTATGGAATATTTAATTCTAAAATAAATAGAATATATATATATATATCAATAGTTTTTGTATAAATCTATAATTTTTATCAATAAATTTTCTTGAAAATATTTATTAACTATTCAAAATTAAATGATTATTAAAATATTTACATACATGTTTAAAAAATTAATCATATAAACAATTTAATATATATTAATATATTTTATTAGAAAAAAACATATGTTTTTTCATTAAAACTATTCAGAAGTATCATTTTGATCATCGATATGGTAAATAACATTAACCATCGTATTTTTAGATGATTGAATTAAATTTCAATTGGAATTATTAAGTAATATTAAAATGATTATATAATATTTTAGATCCATTAAATTAAATTAAATTTCAACAAGTAGGAAAATTATTTTTATTTTTAGCACCTATAACATATAAAAAACATTTCATGAAAACCTTATTTTTAAGAATAATTTTTTTAAAAAAAAATTACAAAATGTTATTAATTATAATTATATTTATAAGATAATTATTTTTAAAATACTAGTTATATTAATTTATATTTAATCCAAAAACTAATTTCCTCGTGTGCTAATTTTACTATAGAAATAGACGAAATATATTTTTGGTAAAATATTTCTTTATTTTCATTAGTGATATTGTAACACCCCAAGATTTTATGAAAAATATTATTTTAATTTCATTAATGTATTGTGTTGTATTCTACACCAAGATTACCTTGCGCTATACGCAACACCGTATTAGCTTGCAGTATACGCAACACTATTCTTGGATCGTGTTACATACAATTTTGATAATAGTTATT
This sequence comes from Viscum album, assembly GCA_963277665.1. Classification (NCBI taxonomy): domain Eukaryota; kingdom Viridiplantae; phylum Streptophyta; class Magnoliopsida; order Santalales; family Viscaceae; genus Viscum; species Viscum album. The sequence continues at coordinate 855,709,785 of OY728157.1, read as the reverse complement.
CTACGTAACATTGAGTATATATATATATATTAAATGTATAAATAAAATATGGTTGGATTATGTTATACGAAACAACGAAGGATTCTTTCACAACACGCAACCCTGACTTGGCTTGCATTACACGCAATCGCGACCTTCCTCGATAGCGTGTGTTGTACGCAATACCGGGTTTTAATAAACAATGTTATATTATTATAATATTGTCCTGAACTAGCCGTTATGAATAGTATTAACTAAATTTTGAATTTTATAACATTATTATTCATCTTACACATTTCTAGAACATGGTATAAGAACAAAATAAATTTTTCGGGTAAAATAAGTATTTTTCAAAAAATGCAGTTTTGCCGCCTTTGGATGGCGCATCCACTTTAAATCTGATTTTTGACATGTTTATAAGTTCAATTTGACAAAATAAAATTCTTCTTTGGAATCAAGAAATAAAAATTTACTTTGGATAAAATTTTCATATTATTCTGGTAACTTTCACATTTTAATGAATAGTAAAAACACGCTATATTTTAATTAAAAACAACTTTTTTCATCGTAATATCTTATGTGGATAAATTATAATATTGAATGGGTTTAAAGTATAAATAGAATATATTTTTACCATTTAATATAATGTATGTCATTAGCATTGATTTTACCTTGAATTCGTAGGTTAAATCAATTCAATCTTTTGCAATGTTTTAAACAAAAACCCGTTTTTATTCGACAACGGGATTAATTATAATTTAATTTATGCAACTTCTGTGTATGGAATTTTAAAAAATGGATTCCATATTTGGAATCAGTGGGTCCAAATTATATTAATAGGCTACTTTTTATTTTTGGAAATTATGAATAGTAACTACGGTAAATTTTATTTACCCTAGTGAAAGGTAAATCGGGTAATTAAGGGTAAATATAATATTATAAAATTACCCTAAAAAATGTCAAAATCCTATTGGATGACTAAAAGTCGACCCATATCACCTAAGGGTCGGATTAGATTCATTTAATTAAATTTTGTCAATGAAAATAATTTAATTATTATTAAAACCAAAGAATGTGATAACATGTCACATTCTTAATTCTTATAAGTATAATAATTTTAATCTAGTGATAAACTTCATGACACTTCGAACATGAATAGTCTCCAGAAAGCTAATACAATTATCTACATCATAGGAATTTATTTATAATTTTTATGGATTAAATAAGTATCATTTATTATGACACATAGATGATGCAGTAATTGTCTTATTAATGAAATATTGACATAATTGATGTTATAAATGCCCAAATAAATGTAATTTGAGACTTTTTATGACTTACACTAATTTTATAGGTTAATATCACATGTTATTGTTAATTTAAATAACTTTTTTTGAACTTATCATTCTGTTATGACTTTCACAAAAATCATATATCAAATAGTGTCAAAATTGACACAAAATAGTTTTTAAATCAAATATTATATTATTAATTGTTATTTTATTTCTAAAAATCTAATATTCGGACAAATGACTTAGATAAGGATATATTTATTAATAATATACAATTTGGGTTTCTTTTGGCATGTTATAGTAAGTGTATTAACCATATAGAGAAAGAAAACAAAAAGACACGGTAAAAGTTAAATTATTTAACTTAGAGTTAAATCTAATTGATAAGGTTAAAATAATACCCTAAACTTGTCTAAATCCTATTGGATGATAGGATTTTGACCCATCCCCACTTTAGCTTCAAAATAAGACCCTTTGGAACCATTATAAACCGATTTTGACTTTAATATAAAATAATATTTTGAGATATTCCTAAGGTGCCCCTCTCCTCCCTTATAAAAGGACACCTCCTTCCCCTCCTCCTCACACCAATTTGAGCACTCAAGCTCGGCCAACCCCTGCCAAAATCCCTTCTCCACTTCCCTTGAATAATCCTATAGGTCCTGGTCTTCTTCAAAGACCAATCTTAGTTCCCTAAGTGGAGGATTCAAAGAGGCGTTTCAAAGAAGAGGTAATTTCCGTTACCAATTCTTTCATCTTTATTTCTTCTTCCACTTCTTCTTATTAGGTTGTTTCATTATGAAGTAATAACATCAGTATCACTCATATACAGATATGTTATTATAAGTATGAAACAACCCTATTTCACCATCTATCCATCCTACGGAAAAAGAAATCACCGCACGTGCGTACGTATGGAATACTGTCTCCACGCCGTGGTGTAATCTATTTTCCACCACCACCTTACATGGATGGGTATAATGGTGTAAAGAATAACTATACATAGTTATTACAACATAATATTGATTCTTATATATTGTATAATCCACTCCAATTCAATTCAATATTTATGGAAATGATATCATCGCTCGTGCGTACGTACGGACTACCGTCTCCACGACGCGATGAGATTCATTCTCCATGTTAACCATTTAAGAATGATTATAAAGTATATATAAGAAATAATAATGGAATATATGACATTATAAAGCTACTGGATTTATGTATATATATATATATTTATGTCATCTACTTACTTCCATTCAAGACAATAAGGAAAGGAAAACAGCGTTCATGCGTACGTACGGACTACCGTCTCCATGAACGGTGTTTTTCATTTCATTTATCTATCTATTATATATATATATATACTGAATAGATATGATATATAAATCATATTTTATATTCTGGAAGTAAGTAAATCATGATATAAGTAATAATAATGTCAAGAACAACAAGTCAAAACATCTATGATAAATGAAACGATTTTACCCAAAACGCTTCTTTAACATGGAATTTACAAAAGAACGGGTAATATAAAGTCATAAGTGAACCATATATGATATCATAACAATGAATATGATTCTGTAATAAGTCAATGACATTATTTAAATCATTATACAGGAGGTTCGGACACATACGAAGCTAATCGGACCTAAGGTAAGGGAAATATCACAATCTCATTTTTATCCGAGATTGTTTATTCGTAAGTATTTACTGGGGTGTATTTTATCATCCACATCCATGTTTCTTCAATATGTAATATTATTTCCATCCACCTACAATTGTTTAAGTCCAATTTTACCCTTCGGTGAGTTTTTAGTAAAAGATATGAAAGGAATCTTTTGTCATTTTTCATACGAGGTACTTTTTGGCTTTTCCGACAAAAGTACGAGGAAATTGTTATTTTTTTAACTTATACGGCACGAATGTATTTTTACGGTTTTATAAAGCCTTATTTTCATAAAGATTCCTCCAAAAGATTTCATGACTATTTTCAACAAAATCTCTTTCTTTTAAAATTGCATGACTTTTTGTGAAAAGAAATTGATTTTGAAGCAGAAAGGATATTTTCCTCAAGAATGGAGTTCAAGTGTTTTATCAAAATTATTTATCATCTAAGATAACAAAAGGGTTCTGTTTCAATCCCTATTATTACATGGATTTGATTATGTTGTGATGGAAATATTTTTATGAATTCCTTTATCTTATATGAATTGTTTTATGATATCATGTTGTTTAAGAATCCCATTTTTATTACATGGGTTATGCAATGATGTATGATTTATGATTTTGTGGCACACATAAGAATGATATCATTATGAGATGGGTGGGACCTATATCTCCCTCCAATGCATTGGGTAAAGATTTTATATCTCATGAGATAGACATGGCTGAAATGGTAGGTTATACCGGTTCAGTGAAACAGGACTGAAACGAGGGTTACTCGATTCAGAAAGGGACTTTGTCCACTAAGATAGTCTTGGCAATGAGTCTTGACTAACAAGAAATGATTCTCTATGATTATGTGTGTATGCCACAGAGTTTCATGTTTTAATTTATGATTATTGGGATTTCATTTCACTACTATGATTTATCCCATGTTATGAAATTATGCTCTCTTTTGCAGGTTAAGATTTCCAAAAGTTATGTTCTTATGAATATGATGTGATTGATTTTTCTTTTGTATACCCTTACTGAGCATTTGAGCTCACCCTTTTATGTTTTCTTTTCCCCAGGATATAAAGAATGGTTTTAGGTAAAAAAAAAAGGGAAGATCTTTATGGGAGATATTGAAGATATTTCACCACGATTAGAAGATTACGTTCCGAGTTTCCAAAGACACTAAACTATTACGATCCTTGTGTGTGTGTGTTTTTGTTATGTACTAAGTATTCCGCAAAAGTAATGTAAAGTCTATGTACGTCAGGCTTCGGGTCTCTACAGTTGGTATTAGAGGAAAGGTTTAGTCAACCTTTGGAAACTAGGATGCGAGAACTTTAGTGAGATCCCTAAAGATATTTATAAGGTATTTCTAGGGATGTCCCTAAGGATAAGTATACGTATAGGATACAGTCCTAGAACTACGGTAACGATCATAGAATTTAACATAAGATGTTAGATATTGAGGGTACTCCCCCTTTATTATGTTCTTTTCCCTAGCATGATTTTTGCCTCTCACACTATTCTTTTTTGGGTTTTAGAAAATGGCTGGAAACAAGATGATTCACGATAATGGAGGATATGATGGACAATGGAATGATATTTTTCATAATGAAATGGGATTTGGAAGTCCAAACATCATTATTATGCCGAATCAGCAATCTCATAATATGATCAATAAAGTAAAATTTGGTAAGTTTCCTGACTCGGCTAATAAGAGAAAGATGGAGTTTCATGATGATCATAGAGGAAAGAAAGTTCAATTTCCCCTATGTAAATCATGTGGGAAGAGGCATCAAGGAAAATGTTTCAAGGGAACTGGAAGATGCTTTGGGTGTGGAAAAGAAGGACACAAAGCAAGTAAATGAAAAGGAAAAGGTTCAGTTAACAACATGGATGAGGATAATGGTATTGCTGCGACATCAACAATGGTTAAATGTTTTAAATGTGGAATGTGCGGGCATTATGCAAACCAATTCCCTAAGGGAAAGTCTCATGAAGATAATCAGTATGGTTGTATGGGAAGTATTTATGTGGATGATGATGAAGAGACTACAAATGATATGTGAGATGAAAGAATTGTTGAAGCTCGGTCAATGGTTTAAGAATGTAGTGGAATGATTACATGTTTATCATGTGTAATGTTGTATAAGTAATCTCATGGTACTATGGAATAAAGAGAGATGTAAGGATTGTTACACTGTTGTCTGATTAATGTTACCAGTATCCATGAAAGGTTATTCAGATATTTTTGGAATGTAGATGATATGCACATAATGAATGGATAAGAAGATAATGAGATGTTTTCATGAGCTCATGATTGATATAAGGACTAAGGGATATCATGGTTTGAGTATATATAATTTTGAGGATTTTGGTATATGGAAAGTGTTAACTTTTAACTGCATTCAAGTTTTCACTATGGTTCAATGGGTATTCAAGAGAATACATGATTAAGGACTTTGAATGTTTGGAATATGACCAAAAAAAACATATCTTATGATATATGGGGATCGATGATGGTGTTAAATCTCTGGTAATCGTTTTCACTATGTTATGAGAGTGGACTGCAGTGTTATGGATAAGCCTAAAGATTGGAATGGATTATGTTGGAAATAAGTTAGTATTGTTTAAGGATCAAAGTTTTCTCAATATTATTGATGGGATGATATAGTAATATAGTTTTAGAAAAAGGACAACCTGCAGGACGGGCGACAGCCCATCGCGTCGGACAAGGCTGTAGGAATCGAACCCACAACCGAAGTGCGACTGGCCTTTATCGCCTACCAATGGCCTACAGGAAGTCCCTGTTTAGTAGAAACTAGTTTTATTATATTAAGCATTATGATATATGAAGTATAAGTTCATTTTAGATGGACTTATGTATTTTTTGATAACTTTTATAACCTTTTGAGACAAATGGAATGACCCATCATTCTATCACATGATCTGTTAACACATCACGAATGACAAATTCAACTTCATTTCTTTAAGAGATGAAGTAGAAATTGTCCAAAGAACGAAAAATAGTGAGACTATACCAAAATCACGAAAGTATTTCTTCTAATTCCAATTTCATCAACTTTAGGGAAATGATCTTGAACACCAAAAATTTTGTCCTAGTGCTCTTATATCTGATTAATCAGATGGTACCTTAGATCGTCACAAATTTATGGATTTGTGATTGCTAGCTTTTCCATAGCCATGTTCTCTACCACTCTCCATCAGAACATGATGGTTAGATTTCTCTTCCATATCCATATTTTCACCTATGTGGAAACCCAGTGATTAGTTTATTTGGGTAACCGTTACATTTCATACTTTTGTTTTTAAAGATAAGTTTTGGTATTCCTTTTTACGATGTGGGTTTCTATCAAAGAAACTTTCAAATAGTAAACCATTTATAACCCCGACGAATTTCGAGGGCGAAATTCATTTTAAGGGGGGTAGAATGTAACACCCCAAGATTTTATGAAAAATATTATTTTAATTTCATTAATGTCTTGTGTTGTATTCTACACCAAGATTACCTTGCGCTATACACAACACCGTATTAGCTTGCAGTATACGCAACACTATTCTTGGATCGTGTTACATACAATTTTGATAATAGTTATTCTACGTAACATTGAGTATATATATATATATATTAAATGTATAAATAAAATATGGTTGGATTATGTTATACGAAACAACGAAAGATTCTTTCACAACACGCAACCCTGACTTGGCTTGCATTACACGCAATCGCGACCTTCCTCGATAGCGTGTGTTGTACGCAATACCGGGTTTTAATAAACAATGTTATATTATTATAATATTGTCCTGAACTAGCCGTTATGAATAGTATTAACTAAATTTTGAATTTTATAACATTATTATTCATCTTACACATTTCTAGAACATGGTATAAGAACAAAATAAATTTTTCGGGTAAAATAAGTATTTTTCAAAAAATACAGTTTTGCCGCCTTTGGATGGCGCATCCACTTTAAATCTGATTTTTGACATGTTTATAAGTTCAATTTGACAAAATAAAATTCTTCTTTGGAATCAAGAAATAAAAATTTACTTTGGATAAAATTTTCATATTATTCTGGTAACTTTCACATTTTAATGAATAGTAAAAACACGCTATATTTTAATTAAAAACAACTTTTTTCATCGTAATATCTTATGTGGATAAATTATAATATTGAATGGTTTTAAAGTATAAATAGAATATATTTTTACCATTTAATATAATGTATGTCATTAGCATTGATTTTACCTTGAATTCGTAGGTTAAATCAATTCAATCTTTTGCAATGTTTTAAACAAAAACCCGTTTTTATTCGACAACGGGATTAATTATAATTTAATTTCTGCAACTTCTGTATATGGAATTTTAAAAAATGGATTCCATATTTGGAATCAGTGGGTCCAAATTATATTAATAGGCTACTTTTTATTTTTGGAAATTATGAATAGTAACTACGGTAAATTTTATTTACCATAGTGAAAGGTAAATCGGGTAATTAAGGGTAAATATAATATTTTAAAATTACCCTAAAAAATGTCAAAATCCTATTGGATGACTAAAAGTCGACCCATATCACCTAAGGGTCGGATTAGATTCATTTAATTAAATTTTTTCAATGAAAATAATTTAATTATTATTAAAACCAAAGAATGTGATAACATGTCACTTTCTTAATTCTTATAAGTATAATAATTTTAATCTAGTGATACACTTCATGACACTTCGAACATGAATAGTCTCCAGAAAGCTAATACAATTATCTACATCATAGGAATTTATTTATAATTTTTAGGGATTAAATAAGTATCATTTATTATGACACATAGATGATGCAGTAATTGTCTTATTAATGAAATATTGACATAATTGATGTTATAAATGCCCAAATAAATGTAATTTGAGACTTTTTATGACTTACACTAATTTTATAGGTTAATATCACATGTTATTGTTAATTTAAATAACTTTTTTTGAACTTATCATTCTGTTATGACTTTCACAAAAATCATATATCAAATAGTGTCAAAATTGGCACAAAATAGTTTTTAAATCAAATATTATATTATTAATTGTTATTTTATTTCTAAAAATCTAATATTCGGCCAAATGACTTAGATAAGGATATATTTATTAATAATATACAATTTGGGGTTCTTTTGGCATGTTATAGTAAGTGTATTAACCATATAGAGAAAGAAAACAAAAAGACACGGTAAAAGTTAAATTATTTAACTTAGAGTTAAATCTAATTGATAAGGTTAAAATAATACCCTAAACTTGTCTAAATCCTATTGGATGATAGGATTTCGACCCATCACCACTTTAGCTTCAAAATAAGACCCTTTGGAACCATAATAAACCGATTTTGACTTTAATATAAAATAATATTTTGAGATATTCCTAAGGTGCCCCTCTCCTCCCTTATAAAAGGACACCTCCTTCCCCTCCTCCTCACACCAATTTGAGCACTCAAGCTCGGCCAACCCCTGCCAAAATCCCTTCTCCACTTCCCTAGAATAATCCTATAAGTCCTGGTCTTCTTTAAAGACCAATCTTAGTTCCCTAAGTGGAGGATTCAAAGAGGCGTTTCAAAGAAGAGGTAATTTCCGTTACCAATTCTTTCATCTTTATTTCTTCTTCCACTTCTTCTTATTAGGTTGTTTCATTATGAAGTAATAACATCAGTATCACTCATATACTGATATGTTATTATAAGTATGAAACAACCCTATTTCACCATCTATCCATCCTACGGAAAAAGAAATCACCGCACGTGCGTACGTATGGAATACTGTCTCCACGCCGTGGTGTAATCTATTTTCCACCACCACCTTACATGGATGGGTATAATGGTGTAAAGAATAACTATACATAGTTATTACAACATAATATTGATTCTTATATATTGTATAATCCACTCCAATTCAATTCAATATTTATGGAAATGATATCATCGCTCGTGCGTACGTACGGACTACCGTCTCCACGACGCGATGAGATTCATTCTCCATGATAACCATTTAAGAATGATTATAAAGTATATATAAGAAAAAATAATGGAATATATGACATTATAAAGCTACTGGATTTATGTATATATATATATATATTTATGTCATCTACTTACTTCCATTCAAGACAATAAGGAAAGGAAAACAGCGTTCATGCGTACGTACGGACTACCGTCTCCATGAACGGTGTATTTCATTTCATTTATCTATCTATTATATATATATATATACTGAATAGATATGATATATAAATCATATTTTATATTCTGGAAGTAAGTAAATCATGATATAAGTAATAATAATGTCAAGAACAACAAGTCAAAACATCTATGATAAATGAAACGATTTTACCCAAAACGCTTCTTTAACATGGAATTTACAAAAGAACGGGTAATATAAAGTCATAAGTGAACCATATATGATATCATAACAATGAATATGATTCTGTAATAAGTCAATGACATTATTTAAATCATTATACAGGAGGTTCGGACACATACGAAGCTAATCGGACCTAAGGTAAGGGAAATATCACAATCTCATTTTTATCCGAGATTGTTTATTCGTAAGTATTTACTGGGGTGTATTTTATCATCCACATCCATGTTTCTTCAATATGTAATATTATTTCCATCCACATACAATTTTTTAAGTCCAATTTTACCCTTCGGTGAGTTTTTAGTAAAAGATATGAAAGGAATCTTTTGTCATTTTTCATACGAGGTACTTTTTGTCTTTTCCGACAAAAGTACGAGGAAATTGTTATTTTTTAACTTATACGGCACGAATGTATTTTTACGGTTTTATAAAGCCTTATTTTCATAAAGATTCCTCCAAAAGATTTCATGACTATTTTCAACAAAATCTCTTTCTTTTAAAATTGCATGACTTTTTGTGAAAAGAATTTGATTTTGAAGCAGAAAGGATATTTTCCTCAAGAATGGAGTTCAAGTGTTTTATCAAAATTATTTTTCATCTAAGATAACAAAAGGGTTCTGTTTCAATCCCTATTATTACATGGATTTGATTATGTTGTGATGGAAATATTTTTATGAATTCCTTTATCTTATATGAATTGTTTTATGATATCATGTTGTTTAAGAATCCCATTTTTATTACATGGGTTATGCAATGATGTATGATTTATGATTTTGTGGCACACATAAGAATGATATCATTATGAGATGGGTGGGACCTATATCTCCCTCCAATGCATTGGGTAAAGATTTTATATCTCATGAGATAGACATGGCTGAAATGGTAGGTTATACCGGTTCAGTGAAACAGGACTGAAACGAGGGTTACTCGATTCAGAAAGGGACTTTGTCCACTAAGATAGTCTTGGCAATGAGTCTTGACTAACAAGAAATGATTCTCTATGATTATGTGTGTATGCCACAAAGTTTCATGTTTTAAGTTATGATTATTGGGATTTCATTTCACTACTATGATTTATCCCATGTTATGAAATTATGCTCTCTTTTGCAGGTTAAGATTTCCAAAAGTTATGTTCTTATGAATATGATGTGATTGATTTTTCTTTTGTATACCCTTACTGAGCATTTGAGCTCACCCTTTTATGTTTTCTTTTCCCCAGGATATAAAGAAAGGTTTTAGGTAAAAAAAAAGGGAAGATCTTTATGGGAGATATTGAAGATATTTCACCACGATTAGAAGATTACGTTCCGAGTTTCCAAAGAGACTAAACTATTACGATCCTTGTGTGTGTGTGTTTTTGTTATGTACTAAGTATTCCGCAAAAGTAATGTAAAGTCTATGTACGTCAGGCTTCGGGTCTCTACAGATATGTATGTGTTTTATAAATTGGAAATACTATTTTTAAATGATTAATATTACTTTATAAATATAAATTAATTATATAAAAAAGGATAAAATATATTCTCAGTCATATAAATGTGATGTTATTATAATAATTATTATTTTTTTGTTATTCACCTAAAAACCAGTTATTTTATAAAAACCAAATAATTTAATGATAGGATAACACTATTATTCTAAATATAAAACTGATTTTCATTGGGTAGATTCCATATCATTTTCTAAGATAATTAATGATGACCAATTATTACTATAAAAAGAATTTATCATCATTAATAACATGTTTCTTGAAATATAATTCTTATCAAATAGAAAGAATCTTTTAGAATTATATTTTTATAAACAATAAATGATCTTATTTGTCATTTTAGGTAAAAAAATTGAATTTCAATCATATTAAAAGTATCCTATATTTTATTTCTACAAATATTTCATAAAGTGGACTGTACTAGTCATTTTCACTAATTGAAAATCTTTTTATTAACATTCATATTTATATATATCACGATTTAATTATTGTTAAATATTTTATGTGGAGAAATATATAGAGAAAATTTCATTATTTATGGTAATCATATATTAATAACTCAAGGTCATACACATAAGTTACTTGGATCTGGTTATAATTTTCCCACTTTCTATAAAAATTTAGCAACAAGGCCTCAATGTCCATACTTCTCCATTTTCCCAAACAAAAACATGTATAATACTTTTATTAATAATTTCCATACTCATGATATTCTAAATAATATTTATATTCTTAAATAGTCCCAAATATTATGATTTAAATATCAAAAAAATTCATTATTATTTGGCCAATATTGTTTTTGTTATTGTAATCCATCCACCGTAATGTTTCTTGTCCCTATGAATCACATAATATCATCTCATGACATAAATTTAATAAATTAATTCATCATAAAACACTTCATTATTGATATTCTACATAATAATGTGGAATAGAACTATCCATGTATTAAATTTGAATACATAAAAATTTCTCTAACACTTTCAATGTAATCCTAAAAATATTGTTTTGTATCCCAAATGGTGTGTATGATGTGATTTCTACCAACAAAAAATCATAATTACTAATAAAATGTTGTTCATATCTTCACTTGATCACATTTAACGAAAAACAACCACAATTATGTTCCATCACTTGAGGCTTTTTGTGATTCTGTAACGTTTGGAAACATCACAAAATAAGTTAACACTCACATTAAAATTATAACCCAAAACACCATGTAATTCCTTTTTTGAATACACAACCTATTTAATCTATTGTTACCCTATATCGATGATCATTGACAAACAATTTTTTTGAGTCTCTCCCCAAAAAAATTCAATTCATACTATATTAATACTCTCAAGGCACCGACCCTACTTGATGATAGACCTAAAATACCAAATAATGTGTATAATGGGAATCCAAATTGATTTTCCAATTCAAAACACTGATATATGGGTGGTATTGCAACATCCCACACATTAGTTTTACTATACCCATGAACTATACAACATTAGGGTCTTACACCAAAAAATTGTGATATAATCCCCATCATAAGAGTTTTGTTACAATATTCATACTAAAATATCATATGGGATATCAAAAAACCCACATCCTATCAAATATTGAATGTAATTATCATATGGTTCCAACCTAATAATACCTGAGTTCTAATAAGAAACACCCAACACTTTTATTTCAAGGACAACTATGAATATCACCCTTGATGTTCACTAAAAATCTCTCAAAAAAGGATAACACCCCTTTACTGCCCTTAAATAATTAATATTTTTCTATCAACCATGTGACATCACAAATATCCATTTGTATGTGGTCCTCACCAAAATTATATCATCATTAATCTCTATTATATATGACTAATTCCAATAAAAACTTATCAGATATACTGAACAATGCTATTGTCAAAACAAAAACCCAAGCTATTTAGATCCTTTGAATATCAACAAACTCATCAATCATACATTCATATGAATTTATGGGGAACCTAAAAATCATACTCAATCACAACCTATGTGTGATTAGTTACTAAAAGAACTATAGTCTCACAACTCATCAGAATTAGTTAAGAACACGAGGTTCTCAACACCATACCATCATTACTTCACCTCACAGGTTCCAAAACCCATACAATTTATGTGGGACCTAACATTTATTTATATAAAACAATACACTTCTATAAGAGTAATATTATATAACAAATGTTTATTTAAATTTTTTAATTATGAATTCCCCTTGATATGGGTTGTACGAATCATGAACTAATTAACTTCCCCTTCCCAAGGCAGGAGCGATCACTTTAAATAACCTTCTCGTTTGTTTATTTCAAATATTAAAAATCCACGAATACTCATTCCTAAATAGGTGTAATATCATATACTTATAGATCACACACTCCGTTTCAAGACACAATTAGTTACATATCATATATCCTCAGATAATGCACTATATTATTTATCTTTTAATCCAAGTCATGCCACTCATTGTTTTTTGGATCACTATTCTTCCTCCCTCCCATAAAAAACCCAAGGCATATCAAATTTTCTATGTCTAACAACATAATAACTATATAGTCAAGAAATATCTCTATAAAATATATAATTTTTGTATAATCATCTTATACGCATCCATGTAGGATTATATTTCACTATCTCATCAAAATCCATACCAAAAACATGTTTTGTTTTGTATCCAGTAGACATGGAATTCAAAAATTAATATTATAATAAGAGAAGTATAATTTTTCTTTACCTCAATAACATTATCCATTCCACTTTATATTTTCTATCCACTAAAATGTATCAAAATTATTAAGGAAACATGTGTCCATTTCAAACCATATTTGAGAAATACCTGATAAATATAAATGTATCTCTAGAGAATCAAATGCCTAAACTCATCCACCATGGGTTACCATATACCACATTCACATTGTAATTACAAAATCATATTCTAATAAAAAATACAAAAACCATTACTATTGGATTTAATCATGTATCATTACAAAAAGAATATTTTATGGAAAAATGAAATTGAATTTTTATTGGATTTTTTATTAATAATTACCCATTAATGAAGATATTATAAAATGGTCCATTTAATTATAAAATTCTTTTTCCTAAACAATTTTCCTTTTCAAACCCCATTTTTAAAAACATAGGCATTCATCCAAAAATTCATAAATAACTAAAATCCTAGTACGATTCATTTTTTTATCCCTCCTTCCACCTCAGGCCATGATAAAACCACAGATTACAATACTAAATAAACACATAATAGTTGAATAAATTTCATAAATATAAGAATGAATTCTAATAACTACCAAGTTTAGACTTTAGTAATATGTTCATTCCACCAAACATGAGATTAATACAGACCATCATGATATCCATATCAAGATGTGACACATTCTTATCTCTATCTACTATGTCCCCAAACTAGTTTGATAAATGTGATAACTCCTTTATGCTATTTTGTGACACCCTAACTAAAATTTATTTAATATAAACTATGTCAGTGGAACTAAAAGTCATCAGAAACTACTCCTTATACGTCATAGGTTACCAACTAGTGGTGAGATTCAATCATGAACAATGGGGAAACTATACATTAATAATACAACCCTACATAATAAAATAAAAAAACACTTACTAATCCACCATATTAGATTAAATATATGGAATAATAGTTGAAATCAAACCATAATAGAATATATATACACCAATGATATTTAAAATTTACAATGAGAATCATACAGTCCTAAAACCAACAAACCACACATAAGACTAATCACATATAATAATATTCAAATACTATGTTTCATATTGAGTTTCTACAATAACCTCATTCCTTACATAAAGTACATCTCAAATCCCTATTAAACTACTCCAGTTGAATCCTCTTAGAAAACATTTTCTCAGTCTTATATACCATCCCTACGGTCTATACATTCTATAGGGATCTCATAAAAGGTTTTATAATCTAACCCATTAAAGAAAAACCATTGAATCCCTAATAAATGTATATATCCATTATTATTTAGGATATATGTAATGAAATAAATAACACAAAATCATACAAGAATATTTGTCTTGTTTATCACTTGATAACCTGATCACCATGACACACAACCTCACCTACGTCAAACCATGATAGTTATCGATATATTCTTGACACAAAAAATTAGATCCCAAAATATAATGGTGTAAAAAAACTATCCTCGTTTCCAAACACTTACCCAAATTAATAAAAACCATATGACTCAGGTTAAGGTAAAAAATTCAGTCCAACATCAATAACTTGTCACTTAGTGTGATGTATCATATCCAAGTCCCACACATACACACAATCCTTTAAGGTGAGATCTCATACATACATCCCATACTACTTCCTAATCTCTCAGGTCCTGATCACCTACAAAACCCAAGAGCACCACCTTATCACGCAGGGTGAGGTTTTAAACAATGTATCATACCAAAACATACCAATTAAAGTGAGGTATTATTTCATATCATATAACAAAGAATATAAAATAGGACAAATATGATAATTACCATTATCTATCTATGATCTTATATAAATATACACATGGTGAATAAATTCAATATAGAATGATGCTACAATGTCCTTGATCATAGATAATAGATGGAATATACAATGTATCTCATACCCAATCTCACCACTCAGACCCTAGTCACATAGATATATTTTTGTTACCTATTCGACAACTAGTTGTCTTCATACTCTCATAGACTACCATTCCATACCAATACATGTCACACAATTCATGCCACACATAACTCATAAGCCTACAAATAATTCATAATTATGGAATCCACTATGTTCGTTAACCCCAAATAGGTCTCTCTCATTTGATACCAACCCATATCCAACCCCCACAGGGATCCCATATCTCAAGAGATCTACCTATGTCTTACCTAAATAAGTAAATATAACTTTTACGACCTCACACCATCATCTTAATATTGTTTCCCATAGAATATTCCTAACCCATCAAAATCAACACCCCTTATAAAATTATTTTTGAATAACATGAATATGATTCAAACATCCCACATTATTTCCCCATTAAATCCCTCTTATGAAAAACTCATATGCCCATTATCTTTGAGGAATCCATCATTACATCACATCATAACAACATAGAGAAATTAATAAGAACATCATAAGATCCAGAACTAACATCCTACCTCTATGGTTTTTCAGAACTATTCATGATACATGTGGTTGTATCTCCCAACGCACAAGGGACTCTAAACACCATTACACTTTTACTCACCTCAAATATCCCAATACAAGGAAATTTACAACCACTCTCGAGCCTATAGTCCAATTTGGTCACTAATATTCCATATTTTCTTCCTCTCACCATGTAGATGTCGTTGATGGGTGTTTTTATATCACTCAAAAATAAGGGGAGTATTCATTAAATATCATGAAGATTATAAAACACAAAAATCTCAAAATAGGTAATTATTCATCCCCATCCCATTCAACCAAGTCCAAAACCACACATAAGAATGTATAAGTATTCTTAAAAAAAATTATGGTTACATATTATAACAATTGTATGGCTAGATAACATAGTTATAATCCTTAATCAATGTTCAGTCATCCTCATCAAATCCATCTCTATATTTTACCAAACCTAACCACACATGAGATCAAAATTCTAATAGAATAAGTCTCAAACAGTTATTCATAACATTTAATAATTAATTACACATTTCAAACCATTTTAGTATGACCAAAAAACATTTCTACGAAACATGAAATTACTAATACAGTGACCTATGGTATGAAAAATGTATATGAACCAAATAAAACACATCTATGAGAAAAATTATTATCAACAAATATCCAATAATCATTCAGGTTAATCTAATTTAATTAAAATATGAAAATAAAATAGATAAATAAATAAACAGCTCTATAAAAGCATATATTTTAATGTTTTCATTATTCATTGATGAAGTCGCAAACATGGCATGATCTCCATTAATTTTCCATATTTTTACCATGAATAAGTGAAATCATTTCCAACACCATAACTCAAAACTAAAAAAAATAATCAATATCAATGATGATAAAGAAAAACATTAGGATAATAAGGTGATAATACAATATATCATCTAATAATAAAACTTAATGACTCAAATTGGATTCAAGTAAATGAGAAAAAGGCGATCCAACAATAATATCCCACCGTGATCCCCATTCTCCATTATTTATTAGAGTTCTAATGTTTTAAAATAATTACGTGCCATATATTTTATAAAATCTCTATTGGGACTAGTCAGCACCTAGTTCAGATATATTTGATACGTGGTATCCTACTACCCCCAAATAAATCACAATTGGTTATCCAATGTGGGTACATATGTATTTCCCCCCAGGTAGGAAAATGGCTACCAAGTTCTATGTGTTGAGTATCTAGTGGAATACTACAAAATCATCTTACCATTACGTCTATCTATTTCCTACTCATATAATCCCCATGAAATTAAAACCTAGAGGGCCCTTCTTACATACATAAAACACCTCCTACAAATTTTCCAACTCTTTTGATTCTACTTTACCTATTAATTCTCTAGTGAACACTTCACATAGAATAAAAATTAAAATATATTTTGAATTTCCTAAAAAAGATTTATGTTAGTGTTTACACATTTGGATCTTGATGCATGCATGATATTTACTCTATCTCTATTATAAGCATTTAATATTAGTATGATTATTTTATTTGAAAAAACACACATGAATTTGATCAATGGGGAAAGGGGATCTAGGATGGTGGTATTCCAAATTACATGGTATTTAGTGTATGTTCATTTCACATAGAAAACATGTCTGTAGAAAATCCTATTAAAAAAAGTGACATTTTCAATTCCTCAAAATAATAATGTTATATTTTTTCAAATTTTTTGTCAGTAAAAAGTATCTTCTTTCATTTATAATGGTATTATTTATCTAAAAAATATTTTTTATAATTTTATGGTTATGTATTCATGATTTTACTTTTTTGATAGTCACTTTTTAGTAAATATATATACTATGAACATCCTATCCTTTATATACCACCTACATCATATAGATCCTATGAAATGTTATTTATTATGGTGTTATATAAAAAAAATAATGGAGATATCTTAAATAAATAAAAACATATTATTATTAAATTAATATATATATATAATTAGGTGATATTGATCTTGTGTGTTACAGTTCATTCACATTCTTGAAAAATCATAGAATTTGTAATCTACACGTTACAAAAATTGTGTGAGATAGATCAATATGTAACTAGGTTTACTAGAATCCTCGTAAAGGTGGGATTAAATTTATTCTAGATGGTCTTTGTGTAAAAGGTGAATGGGAGGAATTATTCTTGTATTTTATCATTAGGGGACAATTTTTATGATGTTCAATGTATTCATTGGATACGGAACACTTCCTTTCATAAAGTTATTGGTCAGAATATAGGTGGTCCCTATACATGGATAGATTCAACCCTACCTTATATTAAAATTGATTCAACATCAGTTACATAATTTCTAATCGAGATAACATTGAATCGACTTAATAATTTTTATTACATATTTCAAGAAATTAACTATTAAAATAAGAAGGATTCAACAATCTTGGTGGTAATAGATCATGACATTGAATTAATTGGGATTTTGCGGTGATCCCTTTGAGGGATTCTAAGATTTAACTAATCTATGTTCAATAATATAAAATTTTAAGTTAGTGGAATGTGTAGATGAACATAGACTACAATTATTCAATATTTAATTATTAATCTTTATTCCTTTGGTCTTTAAAAGAACATTAAATGTAGAAATTAATGTTATAATACGAAAATATATAATTTTATTTAAATGATTAATATAAAAAATTATATTTCAAATTTGATTATTTATTTATCCATGGACTATCCATGCATGTTTTATTAAATATATATATAATTTAAAATTTTATATTTAGTAGATTATATATGTTGTACCTCACAATTATATACAATTTTTTACTATTTGATCACATGTAGTCACATATATTTATAAATTTAATTAGTTTTTACAAACATATTAGAATGTTGTAGTTCTTCGATGATTTTTATCCATTAAAGAACAAATACTATATCATTGAATATAAGGACCCATCCTTAAAAATTACATAATCATGGCATTGGGGAAATTTTTAGGTTTATATTATTATAGAATTAGGCCATAACAATTACATTACATCTCAAAAATTAAAAAGTAGACGCTTCTACTCTGTTTCTAATTTTTTACAAAATAAAAATTATTGAAAAGAAATATGTCTAGTTCCATGTTTTAGACAACATGAATTTTCCATGATCCCATCCTTGACCCTATTCATATTTAAATCATTTAGAAAAAATATCAAAAACAAGGGAAGAGCATAAAAATCTGAGTAAGAGTTATAAAATAAAGAAAGGAAAACATTATATCATAAATAAATTCAAATAAATGAAACCAATACATTTCAATCATAACATACCTTATGAAATCATACTATTTATGAATAACACACAGAAATCATAAATCATAAATGTAACTTATGGAATTCATAACATACCTACATTGTAGATTTCACACCTACATAGAGAGTGACATTTAGAATACCCATCATTGTATATTCCCAAATTCTCTTAGGAGAAACTTTAGTGTTTACCTCTGTCAAGTAACCCAATGCATTGGAGAGCTATCTCATGCTCACCCACCCTAGGTTTATCATGGAACCACCCGTATATGTAAACAACACCATTGAACCATAACATATTAATTACACTTAAAACAAGAAGAAAAGAAATATAACATTTCCACGTTGTAATCAGAACATATCATTTCAAGTTATAGACATAATAAATGCTTTATTTAACCATTTTCAAAACCAGTTAAAATATATAATGAAGAGATTTTTGAATCAATGTGCCACATATCACTTTGAAACATTTAAATAATGTATAATTTGAAAACATTAATTTCCATATAAATAAAACCTTATAACCATTTTTAAAACATTGATATTAAGGATAAATATTTAGAAGAATAAATCATTTAAACCATATTTTTGTTAAGGAGTTCTTAACCAAATGAGAGATGCTTCAATAAAAATAATTGAGGAATAAAATTTCATCAAAACTTTATAATATCATGATAATAATGGTATTTATGATATAATCTTCCAAATTATAGTATATAAACCATATAAAAGTGATTTTTTGCATAAAAACAATGATTTTTCAAGGGAATTTAAATTGACACAAAATCCCTTTTAAAGGCGGTATCCTTAGATTAAAGATAGATAAATTACATAATTATGTTTGAAAAGTTAAAATAATCACAATATAAGTGGATATTAAGTGTCAAATAATTAGTTGAAATTCACACATATTCATTTTATGACATAACTAAGAAGTATATGTTTTACCCAATGAATTGAAATTGGGTTAAGATGTTCTCTTACAGAAATTTAACACCCAAACAGCGTCACTTTAAAAATTAAAAAATGAGTTGATGAGACAGAAAAGGGTATATCACCACATGAAAATATAATTTAATGAAATAAGGATATATAATAACATATCCCAATGTAAGATAATGTAAATTAAAAGACTTGACAATGATGAAATCTTTGACTAAAGAGTACGGTGAAAGGTTCCCATGCCGATTTGGTAACATACAAAACATACCCACCATGAAGGAAGGATCATTCAATGAAGATGTAAATACCCATAAATTAATGTATATGACACAATGAATACAACCATGGGAAATACATGCACTATAAAAAAGTAAATAGTTCAAAATATAACATGAATCTGACGAAAATAAAATTGATAGAAAATATCTTACCACATTGTAATAAATCAAGTCGTAAAAAAAGTTAATAACCACAAAATGAATCAAAAAATACCATGGTTATAATGAGAATAATATATATATATATATAATAAGTATACAATACATAAAATTAAATAAATAAGTGGTGAATAATGGAAATCTCACAGAATTAAAAGTGAGATAAGCAATCCCTCACCTTGTGTCTGACTTTACTTGTTTGTTCCTTATTATTTTTCTATAATAAACTTATGATAATTTATACTTGATTAAAACCTTTTTAAATTTTATTATTCCTTTTATATAACTTATTACCATGTTATAAACATTATCTAATCATTTAAGTTAATAACGGTCATTTTTTCGATATTTGGTACATGAGTAAAAAATGAACACCTTTTAATTACAAGTTGTCCATGCGGTCAGGAGTCCATTTTCTCCAAAATGATATTCATGATTTAAATATTATATATATTATATATATACAGTATATATATATAATAGTACATAACTTTTGGAGATAAGAAATTAAATGCACTGTTCCAGGAGACAGTAAGTCGTACGTACGCATAAACGCTACGATCATTTATATTTATTATTTTAATTGAATGAAAACTTAATGATATAGAGTTATATTATAATTACAGTATAAAATAATATATAATTTCAATAACTCCATCCTTTATACATCCCATGTATGGTATGAACTATACATATCATTTTGAGAGGGTGGTGGTCCGGACTTCCTCAAATAAATTATCGCGATTACTCATAATGGAAAACATAAAGGTATGCTATAAATTACAAATACCAAAGAATTAAGAAAACATAAACATAATATATATCATATATTAGTAAAGTTCCATCATAATATCCACCATAAGTGGCGGTAGGAGATAATTGAACAATCATGGTTTCTTGAGGTGTTAGTCTTTCATCCATAGAAACAGTATGTTGTTTACCAATTTGATGGGGGTGTGTGTAAGTGGAGTTAAAATACTCCCCATAAAAAATCCTAGTATATTGAGGATATTTTTGTTGTTATAAATAAATGGAATAAAAAGATTTTATCTATTGGAGAAGTAAAATAAAAGAAAAGAACTTAAGAGAAAATGTTACCAGAAAATAGGGTAACTCCCTTTGGTTTGACCCAAAACAATTTCTTGAAGTGCCTTCTTCCTAATGTAAGGCTTATAGATATAAGGGAGGTGTGTATAAAGCTTAATTGGGTATAGGATGGATGAGCCAAGGGGATTGAGAAATGTGAGGAAGGGGTTACAAGTGACAACTTTTTATTAGGGGGAGAGGCTCTGTAAGAAAGTGTGAAAATATTATTTTATTATATAATTATTTTCGGTTTCTAAAGGTCCAATACTCATTAAGGTCAAAGATAAGAGGACTAATGGTCGAAATAAAATAACCCAATAATAATTGGATAGGTTTTGGATATTATTATAATCTTTATAATATTATTTATTTAAATCATTTATTAATGAGGTAATCAATTGATCATTATTGTGTCATAAATAATTTAATTTATTTGATGTCTAAATTTTAAAATAAATACTATGATGTAGAAAATTTTCTTGCCATTCAAAAACTATTTTTAGTTAACTATATCAATTATATAACCCCTTGTTAAAAATTTATTTACTAAAACATATTTGTTTTTTTCATTCTTGCCTTTACTTTGTGTTAATTAAAACAAAGTTTCATTATCACTCGTAAGTGGAACCATGGGGTCCCAAAATAGACCCAAATATTCCCATAGACGGCCATAACTCATCAAATAAGTTTAAGACGATTTTTAAGGTAATGTTTTATTATTATGATATTTTTTCACCTTGATTTACTCTATTTACCTTTGACCCTGGTAAATAAAATTCAAAAGTTACTATTCACCAAATATTATATTCATTTATTGAACCACATATTACAAATAATGTCAAAAAAGTGTGTTATAGTTTCAAAATTCAATTCACAAAAGCGGTAAAATTTCATTTAAATGTAAAAGTCAGTTTTTAACTACTACTTAGTGGTTTCACTATTCATAAAAAATTGATGTTTTTTAGAAAAATACCAAAAATTCAGCATAAGATATATTTGATATTATGAATTAAAAAATGATGTCTATTTTAACAAATTCAAACCATATGAGTTTGATTAATTAATTTAAAATTATTTTCCATTGTGAAAATAGAAAGCGTATTTAACTATCAAAACACTAACAATTGTTTCTACCCAATTTCAATGGGAAATTTCATCCAATGACCAGAATTGGATTAAATGGTAAAAATATTATCTAATCAAACTTTTAGAAATTTTAAAAAGGTAATATATCCATATAAATAAGTTAGATTAAAAGGTTGTTTTGAATTAAAATATAGAATTTTTCACTACTCATTAAAAATGAATTTTATCAGAAAAATACAAAAAGTTAACCTAAAGTAAATTTTGATGTAATGATTCTAAAGAAGAAATTTATTTTGTTAAATAAAACATATAAAACCGACCAAAGATAGATTTAAATAGGGTTATCCATCAAAAGGAGGTAAATATACCTTTTAATGAAAATTAGAGTTTTTATGCTGTAAATTAGATTCATTCAAATTTTAACCCTCTAACTTTTATTGGATAAATGTAAGAACATTTAACTAACCTGTATAATCATATTTTTGTTCGTTATGTTCATTCTCTCCATTACAATCACTAGAAATTAACTACCATTTAAAATAAAAAAAAATATTATTATTTTTCAGTATAACTCAACATTGTGTGCAACATATGATTTTCAAATAAACTAATTATTGCGTGTAGGGTATGGTATCTAACATACAACCCCCATTAATGTAAAATTAAAATTTTATGCAAAAATATTAAAAAATATAAAAATGTTATATTTTTCAATTACCTAGAATGTTATATCCTTCCCCCTTTTGAGAATTTCCTCCTCGTAATTTTATAATTGGGCTTGGATACTTCATTGAAAGTCCCACAGTGGAAAAAGAGTCAATAAAAATAGAACTTTAAATGTAATATAAAAACAAAGGTCACCTGAGATAACACATACTTAGATTCCCTGAAAACATGGATATGAAGGAGAAACTAAGTGTCATGTTATGATGTTGAGTGATAGAAAACATGATTAGAAGAAAGTTAACAACAAGAAAACCACTAATTTCTGATAGGTTAAAAGGTCTTTGGTTTCCCAGAAGGAAAAGTAAACATACAACATTTTTTTATTGTTCCTTTTGATAATGGTGGAGAATTTATTTATGAGATTTAATAAGAACAAAATGAAAATTAATTACTTGACATGTAGACTTCCATCATTTATAAAATTTCATCCACAAACTATTATTTTCTCCAAATGATGAGTATTCAAGATGACTTAGTCACTTAAAAAGTGATAGAATCAACTTATAGAGTATAGCATATTCTACAAAAGAAGAACTATATATTTCCCTTGTGTTTAGAGATAAAGAAAATCCAAAATTGGTTAGTACAAGATCAGATAATCCCCAAAAGGATAATCATCAAAAAAATACTACTCATAAACTCCAAAATTCATCAAATAGTACCCAAAGTTCAAAAAATACCAATAAATATAAAATATTACTTAAAATACTTTAATTTAATCGATACTAGGATGTAAAACCAAAATTTAAAGCAATTTGATCACATTGTTTTCCACAAAAATCTTAACATTTATCTCCAAAAACATCAACTACTCTTAAAGTCTCATAATGAAGTGTAATTAACATAATCACATATTCTGTATGATAGGTTAATCATTTCCATTAATAAACCAAATCTCCTTATGTCTAGAATGAAAACATATATTCCTCCAAAATAATATGTCAACCATTACTCCACAAATTTTATCTCATACCTCGCATTTTCATCCCATAAAATAATAACCTGTAATTTCCTCAAAAACAAAAGAACATATGAACCCCTAAGCTTATCCATTATGTCCACACAATAAAATATAACTATTTCTTGAATTAAATTTTCACATATCAAATTTCATGGTTACACATACACAAAAAATTCATCCAAAGTGATCCCATCATGAATAGATCCTTAATACTTTTAAGCAATTCATCATCGTCAAATGTACCATAACTCTTGAATCCCTTATATGTAGACTTTCTACACATTCTAAGTTCTTCATTATCCAGTAACCATTATTTACCTACTTATTTTGAAATACTTCTTTCCTACAAACAAAATCATGAATCATATCCTATGATTTAATAATATGAAAACATATGCTAATAAATAAATCATACCTTTCATTGGTCATTGTCAGTTTCTTCATCTTCAATTGGAATGGAATTAAGAATTGGTAAACATATATTTTTTTGATCCTACTGATCACATTCTCAAACCATCTTCGTAGAACATCTATTTTTATAACGACCATAAGCACCACATTTAAAACATTCAATTGATCCTTCAGAAATAAACTCTTTCCTATTCCTAGAGTCATCTGGATGCTTCCTTTTTCCATGATAGGTTCTTACTTTATGACCTTCATTCCCACATCTATATCATCTTCTAGTCCCCATGAAGAATTTTCATAGGTGTTTATTTCCACATCCTTGACACATAGATTTTTTAACATACATACCTTTATGATTATTACCTGAACTTCCGTAGGGATTAGTTTCTCAGATATATGATGCCTTATAAAAATAACTATGGTTTAGGAGGTCAATCATGACTCCAGATAGTTGGTTAAGAATAACCACAAGTGTTCTCATTTAATATCTCATTTCATTTAGTTGCTCATTTATAAAAACGTCCCATTTTTTTCACATCCACTTTTACATTAGTGCCTACTATACCTAGCGATTAACTAAAACCAAAAAGGTCAGTGTGATTATATCAGTAAAATCATCATATAATATATTACAAGGAGGGTAAATACAAATATATACTTATTCATGTTATCTTAAACTCATTCACTTTATCTAAAATAACTATGAATCTTTCTAAAATCCAAAATTTTTTTGCAATTTCACTTCTGCATAAAGAACAACCTAACCTCTAAAGTTATCTAAACTGATATATGATACCAACTATAAAACACCGACCTTACGCATTTCATAACCTTGAATTAAATGAATAATTCACATTTAAGATCTTTTTATGTTTACAGTTTTAGAGAATTAGGTTATAACTATTAAATTACATCTCAAAAATTTTAATGTAGACACTTCTAGTCATTTTATAATTTTTTTCCAAAATAAAAACTCTTAAAAAAGCAGGTCTAGTTCCATGTTTTAGACAACATGATTTTTCCTTGATCCCATCTGTGTCACTATTCATCTTTGTGTCATGTGGGAAAAATTTCAAAAACATGGGATGAGCATAAAAAGATCAGTAAGTCTTATAAAATAAATATGGAAAACCTTATCCCATCAATAAATACAAATCAACGAAACCAATACTTTTCAATCATAAAATACCATATGAAATCATACGGTTTATGAACAACACACAAAAATAATAAATTAGAAAGGTAAATTATGGCATTCATAACATACTTAAATTGTAGATATCAAAAAAACATATGGAGTCACATTTGGAATACCCATCACAGTATATTCCCTAAATCTCTTAGGAGATACATTATCATTTATCTCTGCACGTTACCCAATGCATTGGATAGCTATCTCGGTCCCACCCACCCTATGTTTATCACGGAACAACCTATATATGTAAACAATTCCCAAGAACAACAACATATTAATAACACATAAAACAAGAAAAATGGAAATATAACATTTCCAAATTTCAATCACAACATATCATTTAAACATATATACATAATCAAGGCTTTATCAAACCATTTTTAAAACCATATAAAACATATAATAAAGATATTTTTGAATCAAATTGTCCCACACCACTTTGAAACTTATAAATAAATTATCATTTGAAAATATTAATGGCCATATAAATAATTCCTTACAACCATTTTTAAAACATTGAAATTAATGAGAAAATTTTAAAATAATAAACCATTAAAACCATATTTTAGTTAAGGCTTTCTTAACCAAATGAAGGATTCTTGAATAAAACTAATTGAGGAATAAAATTTCATCAAAAGCTTATAATATCATGAGAATAAAGGTATTCATGATATAATATACCAATGGATAATATATATACAATATAAATTTGAATTGGTGCATAACAACAATGAAGTCTCAAGGGAAAGTAAATTAAGATGAACTCCCTTATAAAAATGATATCCATAGATAAAAGATGCATAAATTACATAATTATGTTTGAAAAATAAGATTACACCCATTATAAGTGGATATTAAGTGTAAATTAATCAGAGGAAATTCACACATATTCATAGTACAACATAATCATGAAGTATAATTTTAACCCAATGAATTGAAATTGGGATATGAATTTCTCTTATAGAAATTCGACAGCCTAACAACATCACATTAAAAATCATAAAATGAGTTGATGAGAGAGAAAATGATATCTCATCCCTAGGAAATAAAATTTACAAAAATAAGGATATACAAAAACATATCTCAACATAGGATAATGTATATTAAAAGACATAACAAAGAAGACGTGTTTGACTAAAGAGTTCTAAGAAAAGTTCTCTTATCGATTTGGTAACTTACAAAACATACACCCCATGAAAGAAGGATCATACAATAAAGATGTAAATACCCATAATTAGTGTATATTCCACAAATAATGAAATCATGGGAAGTAAATTCACCACACAAAAGGAAATAGTGGAAAATATAGCATGAATCTCCCGAAAATAATGTGAGATGAAAACCTCTTACCACATTGTAATCCATCGTGTCGTATGAAAAAAACATAATAAAAACCAATTAAATCATAGAATACGATGAATATAAAGAGAATAATGATAATATATATCAAATTTTAGTACATAATACACCACATGTAATAAATAAGTGGTGAGAAAAGAAAGTGTCATGGAATTAAAAGTAAGATAAGAAATCCCTTACCCTATGTCTAACATGACTTGTTTGTTCATTACTCTTCCTGAATAATAAACTTAAGTTAATTGATAAATTATTATGAACCCCTTTTAAAGTTTATTATTCCTTTTATATCACTTATTACCATGTTATAAACATTATGTAATCAATTAAGTTAATAATGTTTGTTTTGCCAATATTTGGTACTTCAGTAAAAAATGAACACCTTATAATTAAAGTTGTCCATGTGGTCAAGAGTCCGTTATCACCAAAATGATACTAATAATTTAGATATCATATATATAATTTATGTCCAGTATATATATATATAGATTTATAACTATACATAACATTTGGAGATAATAAATGAAATGCACCGTTCATGGAGACAGTAAGTTGTACGTACGAATGATAACTACTTTCATTTCTATATCGTATTTAAATTGTATCAAAACATGATGATACATAGTTACATTATAATTACTTTATAATTTAATATATAATTTCAATATCTCTATCCTTTATACATCCCATGTATGTTATGAACGATTTACATCACTTTGAGGGGGTGGTAGTCCATACTTCCTAAAATGAAATTATCACGTTTACTCATAATGGAAAAAATAAAGGTATGA
Organism: Viscum album; assembly: GCA_963277665.1. Taxonomy (NCBI): domain Eukaryota; kingdom Viridiplantae; phylum Streptophyta; class Magnoliopsida; order Santalales; family Viscaceae; genus Viscum; species Viscum album. Next base: position 855,681,435 of record OY728157.1, on the reverse strand, counting down.
TATAAATTAAAATTAAAAAAACATAAACAAAATATCTTTCATATATAAATACAGTTCCATCATAATGTCTACCATAAGAGGTGTTAAGAGATAATTTAGCAATCATCGTTTCGTGAGGCGTTACATTGCCATCCATAGAAACACTATGTTTTTTACCAATTTGATGGATATGTGTGTAAGTGTAGTTCGAATACTCGTCATAAAAACATCCTAGTATATTTATTATTCTGGTTTTGTTATAAAATAATGAAATATAAAGAGTTTAGGGGTTGGATGAGCAAAAAAAGAATATAACAGAAGAGAAAATGTTGCCTTAAAATAGGGTCACTCCCTTTGGTTTGAACTAAAAGAATTTCGTGAAGTGCCTTCTGCCTAAGGAAATGTTTCTAGGTGTAAGAGAGGGATATAGGGAGATTAATTTGGATGAATTTGGATTATCCAAGGGTCTTGAGATGTTTTATTAATGGGTTAGAAGTTAATTCATTTTATAAGGTGGGGAGGGTCACATTAGGCATGTGTGAAAATATTATTTTATTATATAATAAATTTCGGTTTCAAAAAGTCCAAAACACACTAAGGATGATGATAAGATGACTCATGATCGAAATATATTCACCCAATAATAATTTTATAGGTTTTGGATATTATTTTAATCATTATAATCTTATTTATTTTAATCATTTATTAATGTGGTAAACACTGCATCATTATTGTGTCATAAGTATTTTAATTTATATGATGTCTAAAAATTATAAAAAAATTACCATAATGTATTAAATCATTTCATATATCAAAATTATATAAATAGAACAAAATATAACTTACATAATCCCATGTAAATATTTATTTACTAAAAGATATATGTTTATGCCATTTTTGCCAATACATTAAGTTAATTAAATTAAAGTGTCATTATCACTCATAAATGGCTCCATGGGGTCCCAAAATAGACCTAAGGATTATCATGTTTGGGCATGAATCATCCTATAATGTTAAGATAGGAGTTAAGGTAATTTTGTTTTATTATAATTTTATGTTTACCTTGATTTACCCTATTTCTATTTAATCGTGGTAAATAAAAGTCAAAAGTTACTATTCACGAAATATTATTTTCATCATATTCAACCCAATTTTACATAACAATAACAAATATGTATGTTGGATTTTCGAAATTAAATTCATAGAGGTGGTAAAATCTCAATTAAATGAAAATGTTAGTTTTTAACTACTACTTAGTGGTTTCACTATACATAAAAATTGATGTTTTTCCAAAACATACCAAAAAATAAGCATAAGATATACAACATAATCTGAATTAAAAAATGATTTCTATTTTACCTGATTAAAAACACATAATTTGGATTAATTAATTTAAAATTAATTCCCCTTATCAAATGAAAAAGCGTGTTTATAAGAAATAATAACTATCAAAAGATTGACACATTTTTATGCCAAATTTCAAAGGGAAATTTCATCCAATGACCATCATTGGATTAAATGGAAAATATAAAATCTTATTAAACGTTTAAAAAAAAATTAAAAGATAATATTTTCATATAAATATGTTATATTAAAAGGCAGTTTTGAATTAAAATATAATAGTTTTAACTATTCATTGAAAAATGTATTTTATCAGAAATAAACAAAGAATTTACCCAAAGTAAATTTTGATGTCCCGATTCTAAAGAAAAATTTTATTTTCTCAAATAGAACATATAAATGTGGCAAAAAATAGATTTAAATAGGGTTCTCCATCAAAATAATGTAAATCGAACTTTTAATGAATATTAGAGTTTTTTTCCTGTAAATTAGATTCATTCAAATTTTAAGCCTCTATATTATATTGGATAAATGTAAAAACATTTAACTAATCTATATAATCATATTGTAAATAGTTTCTTTCATTCTCTCCATTATAACATAAAGGCGTGAAATACTATTTAAAATAACTATATATTATTATTTTGTAGTGTAACTCAACGTAGTGTGCAACGTAAGATTTCAGAGAAAACCTGTAGTTGTGTATCAAGTACGACATCAAACATTGCATCCCCATAAAATTAAAATTAATATTTATTTCAAAAATAATAATAATTTTGAAAATATTTTATTCTTTATTTACCTGGGATGTGACATTGAATATATTTTATTATATCTTGTATATTAATTTTATATTATTATATTATAATTATTTTTTATATTCTCAAAATTTTCCACCATTTGATCTCATATTCATTGACTTATATCCCTTTCATATTTTCTAGAAACTTGTGTCACAACACTATAGAACCCAAAACAGAACACCACCATCTTATTTTATTTTCAATATCTATGTATCCTCTAGAGGATTCCTTTTCCTATATTCCGCACACATCACCCATTTATGTGTCATTATGAATATTGATACTTACATAATATTTAATTAATATCCTAAGAGACATTATTAATTACCATAACTATATTTTTATGAAATTTTTTTCTTTATTATGAAATTTAACAATTAGTATATTCAACCACATTGGTGTGTCAATTCAAAAATAATACCATGTCATTGATTCCAAAGTTAGTTGTTTACCATTGTGTGGTCAGTACCGATTTTTTTGGTTGTAAATATTTATTGTGTCATTAATGAAAGTAATTTTTAATTATATATAAATAATGAATGATATTATTTATTATAAATATGGTTCTTTATTCTGGAATAAAAAAATAATTTTATATAAATTCATTCGATAAAAAATTCTTTTTTCTCAAAAGAGATATAGGATTACCAATGTATGATGGTCAAGGAAATGTAAAGTGACATATATGTTGGATATTGATCTTTGGTCAATTTATAGTGATTTAATTAATTTCTTCATCTAAAAACTATCACTCTATTTCATTATAATAAATTAATGATTTTAAAATTCAGATTTAGTTATTTTAATCTTGAGATCTATATGTACATACTATCCATGGTGTTGTTGGTAACCAAAATATATTTTTAGGAAACATAAATAGAATTTTTTCCCCCCAAAAATCCCCTCTTTATTTTTGAGGATCATAAAATAAATTACTAGAGTGAAATTAATATATTCGTTTATTTATCTCGTATTTTTTTGACAGCAGATGTCTCCAATTTGGAATTGTAACTCAAGATATACCCTATAGAGAAGAAATCAGTCCCTTTTTAATTATTAAAAGATTTTCCAAAATAAGTAATGAATATTAGTGTCATATGGGAAGGTGACTGTATCAAATCATATACATTCAATATTAGACACTATGTTCCATATAATTTTTATTATTATTTCTCCCAGATCAATGTAGTAGGATATTTTTTGGTCATATGATCATTTAATAAAAATCATAAGGTCATGGAAAATTTCCATTTTCAGGGGAGGTATGTCATAATGTACTAGGGCCATAATAGACATATGATCAAAATAACTAGATGATGTGTAGTATGGAAACATAGTTCATACATCCCCCCCAATATTAAATGAATATACCATCAAATAACCATAATTTAATTGATAAAAGTGTGGAAACATCGACCACATGGTTCCTATGGTTGTATTTTTTGACCATAAATATTCTCATTTCTCTCTCCCAATTCCTTGGACCCAGAGTGTATGATCCAGTGTCTATAAGAGTTTTAAATTTCAAAATAAATTTAAATTTCCATTTACATAACTGGTATAAAATTTTTCATACTTTATAAATAAAATATTAAGTATTGGAATGCATCAATGTTATTTTTATAGGCCAGTAATGAGCTTTAGGAGGTTACTCGAGTGCTCAGATGATCATTAGAATCATCTGGTGATGTTTTAAGAACTCTCTATACGGTTTATCCAAGTGGACGACTTAGTGTTCTTGGTTTAAAAGAAACCATAAGATTCCATGATGCTCATGGTATTTTCCTTTATTTTTTAAGAGACAATTAATATAATATATGCTATCCTAATGGTTTTTGTCAACCCATGTGAGATTTTAGGGACATCATGTGAGATGCTGAGTGAACTATGAGATGGTGAATAGTTGACACATTATCTTCATAATCCATTATTGTAATCATGGATTATGGGTTTCCTCAAATAGTGTAGGATCATTGTTTATCCATCATCTTATTTTAATAAATGATTAAAAATTACAATATTTCCTTACTATAATTTTAATTGGGTATCCTAATGAATATAGGTTGTCTCTATCAACTACGTAAATCCTGTTTTAATTTTTCACTATATGTGCAATAATTATGATCACGATGGAACAAAATTTTTTTAACCTAAAAAAAGGTAATTCAAAATTAATGATAATCACACTCTATTGACCTCCCATTGTATCTCATCATGTCTATTATATTTGTGACCAAATATTTGGTTTAATGATACGTGATCATACCCTTATTTATGATGAGCTAATTACATAGATAACATAATTTATCATAACATAATGTTTGTAATTTTTATTCATAAAATATAATAAAAATAAATTTTGTTTTCTATTAAATGATATTTTATAATAAATAATTTAATTGTGGTATAATTTATTCTTAAAAGGATTGAAATTATTATGATCATATGCTTGGTGCAGTACATATCATTGCTTCATTTTCACATTTTGTTTGTTTGGTTTCTTGATATATTATAACTCTTATAGGGATACACATATATGTTATATTATACTATGATGGATCTTTTTAGATGTCTTGTGATGGTTAGAGTTATTTCTATTAATGCATTGAAATTATGATAGGAATCATCCATAAATTTCTAGAACATATAAATGAAAATTCATAGTTTTTCTAATATGGATTATGGGCCATACCCTAGGTGACTCAGGTTAATATGTGGCATTATTCCATGAAATTCATTGATAGTATCAAAATAAGTTCAATGAAGGTTTAGTTGGCCCCATGTGTCATTCTATAACACGAGGTATGGTGTGTTTATTCATCTGCAATATTAATTTATTAAATCATTTCCCATGTTTATTACTTTATTACATTCACTATATACATAAGATGTATTTTTTTAGACTATGTTAGTTGTGGCCTAATGAGTTATACTAACACATATTTTTTCCATTATATTTTACCTAAAAAAATCATAGATGAATGTATGGATATAGGAAACAGGCCATGTTGTTGATTGTTTCTTAATATATGGGATGGAACTTGGAGACGGAACCTACATGGAGTTCTGGACTGGGAGGGTTGGTGTCTTTTAGATCCCTCTAGTCTTTAATTTTTATGACATACGACAAGTAATTTATTTATAATACAGCCTGACATTATAAGATTCTATTAACATTAGATTTTTTTATTTGACTAATATTCTTCAATGATTATGAGATGATTATTTATATTTGGTCTACATTTTTACTCCACACTATTTTTATAATTATAATACTACCATATCTGTGAAATATAGGGAATGATTTTTTTTAATATATTCTATAGATCCTAGATTATAGTCAGCAGCCTATGGCATATAGGGAGGCATGCCTGAGGACACAAAGCTAATGAGGTTGGTCACATTAGGGAGTATCATGTAGAGGATGTTACAAGGTGGTATCATAGGATCCGATTTATTTAATGTTCCATTAATATTTGGGAAATTTATAAAGGATCATACGAATATAATAGGACTTGGTAGTGATCTTTTTCATGGGAGTACCTAAACCATGAGGGTCTACAAGGCATTGAAGGGATAACCTAGATCAGGATGGGTTGGTGGAGGAGTTATAATGGAAATAAATTGAGTTTATAATCAATATTATCTTCTACTAGGAGACTTTTATGTATTAGAGGGCTCACGAGTTCATGACTCAAAGATAGGATGGAATTATAGTGATGAAATAGACATGAAAATTCACTGACCAATAATTATTCTCCATTATTAGAAGATCATGATGTATCTATGGGGAAAATATTTTGGGATGGACATCACTATGAGTTAAGTTCATAGATGAATTTCATTCCCCGTATAAACATTACAGACATGATAAACCATGCTCTCATAATGAAGAAAAATAGGATAGAGGACATGAGTGGTGGCTAGGTTGTTTCATTAGAGTGATTTGTGATCTCTTCTTCTTGTAGATGTAAACAACTATTTGATAGATCCTGCCATGGTAGTACCAGGAAGATAATCTAGGGAAGTAGGTAGTTATCTTAGAGGGGTAATCCATTCCATTTCTTCTACTGTAGAATGTTTTTCCATTTGAGAGCATAGTGTCCTTAACCATTAATATAATGTTATTATTAGAAAGTTTAGTCTATCTCTAGAGCTTATATTGGGACTCCTAAAAGAATAATAGTCATGTGAGATTAAGATATGTACTAGAGTATTGAAATGACTCAGCTACCCCAATGTAAAGAGGTATCTAGAGTTCAATAGGATGTTTAGGCCAATGAAGGGTATGTGGTACCCATTTTCAGGAGCAGTATTAGTACACAGAGTGAGTAGCGTATGGGATTCATATTAGATCCTATGATAGAGGGGAACGTAATTATCATGTTATGATGTCTAATCCATGTCATTGGGATGCAATACCTTCTACTTCAAGATGTATTATTCTTATATCCTATAATCATCCTCGTGTATTTTCTGATACAACTATATCCCATTCCTTTATATATTCCCAATGTCTAAATTTCATGGGCATGGTTATGTATATATTGGATGGTTCTAGGACCATTAATAAGGAATTTTGTGTGTGATTAGAAAATATCAAATGTTGTAAGGAATATTCTCTTAAAATTGGTGTATTTTGTTACCTTTGAGTTATTTTTTTGGTAGAAATGATATGATTCAATTTAATACTAAATATGTATTTTCTAGTTGTATCCCAATATCATATAGTCTATTATTAGAGGAGAGTTATAATTTTATCTCTGTATAGTAGAATCTATTTTCACCAAGGTGAGACGGATGTTTAAGATGGATATGCAAGAACAATTAAATGAAATCTAAAATGTCTTGCAGATCAAACAGTAATAATTTTTAAGGAAGATAGTGGGATGTATCTAGATAATTTTCATCTAGTAGTGGACCATTTTTAAATAAAATGTCCAAAATAAATATTCGGTTTACCACCATAGTATGAGATTGAGTTCGTTATAAATATGGTGGTGGAAATCATGCTAGTTTAGATTCCACCATACTAGATGAAATTAGGATATCATGAGGATTTAAAATTTATGTATGAATATATAGAAATGATGTTATTCATAATAACTATTACATATTTATAGTGGTCTCTAGTGTTTTTTTCAATTAAGGATTATGGTACATTACACATATATTGGGATTATTGTTGACTGAACTAGATGATTTTCAAGAAGAAGTATCTTGTTACACACATTGAGGTTCTCATTGATCATTTGAGAGGTCTTATGATCCTCTAATGGATTTATATGGGGTTTGGATACCACAAGTTAGGGATGACTCCATTATACATACCCTAGTGTTCATTTATAAGTATATATGGATCTATCTTGTTTTTTATTCTATATAGCCTTAAAAATACACTATAGTTATTCATGTCATTTATAATATAGATCAATCATCATTTCCTAAATCATTTTTGGTGAGTATTTTTTAAAACATCTTATTGTAATCCCAATATGAAAATGATTATTCCCATCATCATAATATCATATTGAGTTCACAGAATCGGAATCATATTTAATCCTACTTTTCTAAATATAGTTATTAGATTAATATACTTCATTTCATTGTCTATGTTATCTCAAAGTCTACATTTGTAGTGGACCTAGATGTGGTATATTATATAATATCTTCATAATGACTGAGTAATCCATTTTATATTCCAAGACATATAGGTTTAGAAATATTTTGTAATTATTTTACACAGGAAATATCCCATATAGAAACTCCAATGTATAGGATGACCAGAAAATGGTAATTTCTATTTTGAAAGATGTTTGTGAGAGATATTTATAGGTGATGAAGAGGCTGAAAACCGCAACACCAATCCTCACTATACTTGTTGTGAGGGAGGAATACGTTGTGTACGATGTTGCATCCAGAGTTGGACTAATATAAGTTTTAAGTCAAGATGACTGAGTGGTTTCTTATGTGTCTATATAGATGATATTACAACAGTGAAATTACCCAAATCATGATCTTAATTTAATAATTGTGGTATATGACCTGAGATACTAGAAAAAATATCGATTAAGTGAGATTTTTAGGAGTACATATATGACAGGATCCTTAAGTAAATTTTTTCTGAATGATACACGATCCATTAAAAAATGAGGTGGGTTGAGTATATATACTCTCTCAACATTTTCCTAGATTACACTCTAGAAAATATTAGTGTCTTCATCCATTTTTTAATATAAATTGTAGATAAATATGAGTACACGAGTTTTAGGATGAGTGGTGGTTGATGTATATCTTTATAGACAATCATGTTGATATTCAAGATTCCTTCAGATGAGTCGATGTGACATTGAGACATATAATTCCTGGGATTCAATACAAGATTAGGAAAAATTAGTTATCTAATGTGGATAGAAATCCTCTTATGAAAAAAAAGATAAGGGGGTTCTAATATTAACATGGTACTGTGGTAGTAGTGATTTTCTTATTTTCAGTGGTCATGTATAGATTCTTAATGTTTTGTGTGGGGAACTAATGAGTGTGTTTCATTCTTATTTATGATCATTAAATATGGATCTAAAATATGTATCTTGATCTCCATATAAAATAATATTGAAGAAATGGTGAAAATGAGATATTTGGATTTGTGGTGAGATGTTTCACAATTCCATAGGTGACGAATGAGAATCAGAGGCAAGTTTGGGCTATTTCAGCATATTCCCATTATATAATAAAAGTATGATGATGTCACAATTGAATTTATAATATAATTACACACCAAACCCTATAATAACTATGTAGTTTGTGTGATCATGCATTGATTAACGAAGGATTTCCACTTATTACCTATTAAGGAGACCTTCACTTTCGGTAATATAGGTAGTGAATGTGTGTGAGAAAAAACATCACTATACACTATTCTAAGGAGCATTGTTTATAATAGAGATCCTAATTTCATGTAGTGGTTCTATAAGGGTCCCCTTGGGGATTAGTGATTATAGGTTCTTATATGTGAATCATTTCATCCTTAGTCTATTAATCAATCTGAATAGACATCTTATATGGTGGATGATATATTGGTAGCCAATATTTGGGATTTCTGGGGTAATATGATGAAAAATAAGGTACTCGTTAAGATTACCTATAATAATAACCTATACGAATTGATAAAAAGTGCCCATATTGAGGATTTTCATAGAAGTCCTTGTCATTCACCTCTTTTTTCAGTTAAAATTTGGCAAGCCATGGATTGTTAGACCTTGTCTCATTCATGTGATAAAAATGATTTTATTCGTAATAGCTATTACATATTTATGGTGGTCTCTAGTGATTTTTTCTAATAAGTATAAAGATATAGTAAACTTATATTGGGATTATCAGTGACTGAACTAGATGATGGTCATGAACCAATATATTTTTTTTCACATTGAGGATCTCTCTGATCATTTGAGAGGTTCTAGGATCCTCTCAATGATTTACATGAGGTTTGGATACCACATGTTGAGGATGAGACCATTATACATACCCTAGTATTCAATTATTTATATATATGGATCTTTATTTTTTTTGTGATTATTTATATACTAAAAAATACACCATAAGTATTCATGTAATTTATAATCTAGATCATTCATCATTTCCTAAATCAATTTTGGTGGGTTTTAAGTAAAAATTCTCGGTGTAATACCAATATGAAATGATCCTTCTCATCATCTGGAAATCATATTGAGTACACAAAAATGTCATCATATTTATTCCTAGATATCAAAATAGAGTTATTGGATTGATATAATTCACATATTAGGATATGTTATCTAAAAGGATAGAGTTTTAGTGAACCTAGATAAGGTATATTATATAATATCATCCGAATGACCGAATAATTTATTTTATATTATGAGAAATATATGTTTAGAAATATTTTATTATTAATTCACATAGAACACATCCCATATGGAAGCCCCAATGTCTTGGATGATAAGAAAATGGTGATTTGTATTTGGAAATATGATTGTGAGAGATATTTATAGGATATTAAGAGAGGGAAAAAATCTACATCAATTCTCACCATACATGATATAGGTAAAGAATACGTTGGGTACTATGATGCATCCTAAGTTGGAGCAATATATGTTTTAATAAAAGACGACTGAGTGGTTTTTTATGGGTCCATATAGATGATATTACAGGAGTGGAATTACCCTACCCATGATCTTCATTTAGAAATAGTGGTATATGACCTTATATACCAATGAAACTATATATTAGGTGAGATTTTTTAGGAGTACATAAATGACAGGATCCTAATGTACATCTTTTCTTAATAATACACGATCCTTTGAAAACTGAGGTTGGTTGAGTATATATAGTCTCTCAAAATTTACCTAGATTAGACTCTAGATAATGTTAGTGTCTTCAAAAATTCCTTAATATAATTTATACTAAAATATGAGTACATGAGTTTTATGATGAGTGGTGGTTGATGAAAATCTTTACAGACAATCATGTTGATGTTCAGGATTCCTACAGATGAGTCGATGTGGCATTGACACATGTTATACCTAGGATTCAATACAGTATGATGAAAAATTTGTTATCTAGTATGGATATAAAGGCTCTTATGAAAAACATATAGGGGGGGTTCTAATGTTAATATGGTTCTGTTGCAGTAGTGATGTTCTTTTTTTTCGGTGGCCATGTATAGATTTCTAGAGTTTTGTGAGTGAAACTAATGATGGTGTTTCATTCTTATTTTGGTTAATTAAATAAATATATATAAAAATATGTATCATGATCTCTATATAAAATAATAGTGAAAAAATGATGCAAAAGGAGATATCAGGATTCATGGTGAGATGTTTCACCATTCTATAGGTGAAGACTGAGAATCAGAGGCGTGTTTAGGATATTTTTGCCTCCCCCCATTATATAATAAAAGTATAATGATGTCACAATAGACATTATAATTCAAATAATCAACAAAAACTAAAATAATTATGAATTTTGGGTTATCATGCATTGGCTAACGAAGGTTTTCCACTTCTTACCTTTTAGGGAGACCTTCGTCATCGTTAATATAGGTATTGAATGTGTGAGAGAGAAAGTTTCAATATACACTATTATAAGGATCATTTTATCTAATAAAGATCCTCATTTCATGTCATGGTTCTATAAGGGGCTCCATGTGGCTTAGTGATTATAAGTTATTCTATGCGAATCATATCATCCTCAGTCTAACAACCAATATAAATAGAAAACTTATATGTTGGATGATATATTGTGAGCCAATATTTGGGATTTTAGTGGTAATATAAATGAAAATATTGTACTTGTAAAGATTACCTGTAATAATAACTTATTAGAATTGATAAAAATGCCCCATATTGAAGATTTTTATAGAATTTATAGTCATTAACAACTTTTTCTCTTAAAATTTGGAGATCCATGGATTGTTAGACCTTGTCTGTTGCATGTTATAACTAAGCAAGTTCTATTGATCAAGGAGTATTTAGTGACCGTATAGAGATTGTAAAAATCCTACACTGACCATTGGATATGACCACTAGAGTTTGAATTTTTTTCACCATGTATTCTATAGGGTGTCACCTTGGCTAGGATAAAACCATCTAACAAAATAGGGAGAACTAGCTCCCATGTCTGTTTGTCCATTCAAGAAAATGGAACCGGTTATTGCAATTTCATACCAATTAATATGTCCAAAATTATGAAGTTCAATATATTATGTGTTTCTTATGTCACGTTTCACTAATTTCTACCTACCATTCCCATGTGATTAATTATAATGAAGTCATGATAGATTTTTTTGCGTCTTGTGAGGAGAAAATAATTTGAATCATATACCATAGTGAGAAAAATCTACAGGGAATGTTTATACCACTATTTTGAGAAAATGGGCTACATGAGTGTCTATAAGAGGATACCTTGGATAAGGATTTAGATATGCATCCTTGGTAGGGTTATTTTATCATCTATACCCACCTCTATTTTTTAGATCACATCATGGGAATAAATTTTCAATGGCGGGGAGGTTTGTATATCCCTTAATTTGAAATCATTTCTATATTTATGCTTTGGTAAACATTTTATATTTTGTTTTCCATTGTTTAATCCTTGTATGGGATGTACGATGTGAGTTGGGGCGGTTTTGGGTTAGTTCATTAGGAGTGCATGAGGCACATACTACAGATAAAATACAAGATATAAAATAAAAAATTAATGGCATGGATTTCTATGGTAGGATCTAAAACTAAATTTACAAGGATATTTTTTTTCAGATAACTGGTTTTTATTCATTTTTTAACCCTACTACATTCGATTTATAGCATATATAGAAGTCAAATAAAAGATAAAATAAATTCCTAATTTACACCATGAATTGGTTGTGATCGGTGTTTTAAATCCATCACCCAACATTTTGATATCATGTTCGGCCCCTTTAATTTTGAATACCAACTAGTGGTGATGTACGAGACATCCTCATCAATCCATATTTACTTTATATTAGATATTCAGGTTATCAATCATGATATCAGAGTTCCAAGGTATCATTTATATGGAGAAAGAAAATACTTTTACCGAAGACATTGGAAAATCAGTGGTTCACTTTCTTATTTCATGTTATATGGCCTAGAAAAACTCCCTAAATCTTATTATAATTATATTTACTTTGTGAAATTACTAGAATCTGGTTGGAATGTCATGTGTGTAACAAAAAATGATTGATAATACACTATAAATGAGAATCACAATTCTTTTACTTTCCATTAGATCACGTTGAAAAAATTAGTGTTAGTATCGTACTTTTGGCCTCAAATAGGTGATCCTACCCTCATTCATAAAAAACTAGATTCCATAGTAATGTCAATTTCAATGAAATAGTATGTTCAATTTTTTATAAAAAAGGGGTCATATTACTAAATAATTTTTTCCCATTAAAGGACGTAGAATAATAAATCTGGTATTGTTGATGCTTAAGGGGATTTAAAAGATTATGAAATATACCTGGTGCATTGTACCCTTTTTTTGAGTTTGAATTGTTTTTTATGATTTATGATAGGTTGTAATTCATTGAGATCTCCACCCTCATGTCCTGTAATACTGTGCGGAAACAGGTGATCGATAATTAATATAGTTCACTTAAAATATGGGTTGTAACGATGATAGGGATCTTATTAGATAATATAAAATTCATAGATCGCTCTGTCATATTTTCCAGTGATTGTTAATAGTCCATATTCTAGTTTTTTTTATATGATTGGAATTGTTTTGTTTCATTCTCAAAAATTTCTAGTATTATGTCAATGTATGTTTGGATAGACATGGGTGTCTATATAAAACTCAAGGGGTAATGTGTTTATTCATGTGAATTGGTAGTTTACTAAATTATTTCACTTATTTATTTATTTATTTCCTACACTATACAATGATATTGGTGATTTTAGGCACTTTTGGTGGTGGAATACTATGTTATAGTCAAACATTGTTTGGGATTCCATTTGGTACATATATAGTTTTCATGGATGTATGTATGGATAAGAGGAAAGGATAATGTTTCTAAATATTTTTTATTGTTTGGATAATATCATAGAGGTCATATAGACATAGGGTTTAGGACCAATAAATTTAGTTTCTTTATAGATTCTACTATTGTTTTATACTATGATATATAACAAGTCATGTAGTCATTCTTCATCCTAAAATTACATGTTAATAATATTTTTGGATTATAGATTTTTTCTTTTTCATCAATTATTTTCTAATGATAATTTAGAATGCTTCCACTATTTTCCTCAAATATGATTTTATATATAATATATTACTAAAAATCTTTCTCAGAGGTTGTAGTATTCCCACTAAATTCTTTTGACTATCAAAGATAATCGGTAGTCACTTACATACGAGGAGGCACTCTTATGGTCACATATCCAACTAGATTAGTCACATGAGGTTTTATTTGGTTGGGGACATTAAAGCATGAATAAACTAGTAAATGTAAGGTATATCTATTGGGATATTTTTTTAATTTATCTAAATCTTCTTTTTATAGGTGTTATTTTGTGGATTCCATTATAAAAATGTTCATATGTATATGCAATGTTATTTTACTTAGGTTTCACCCCTAATGGAGTGATACCCATAATTAATTTTATTTCATAAGTAAAATAATTTTATCTTATAAATTAATAGATTAAATTTATTGAGAAAATATATTTCATCGACCAAAACATATGGAGAATGGTCTCAAAGTCAAGTTTAGACCATTGGGAACATGCATAACGTCTTATCTGATGTTGGTTAGGACTTAATTATTGAACATTATAATGATTAGAAAAAACATTGATGATATTACCATTACTGGGAATGGATGAGTGAGACCTTATTCACATATACCCATGTAGCCCCATTTCCTATATTAATAGGATGGTTCCATAAACTATTATTTATGTGCATGGGGTTTGGTTTTGGATCCAATGAAATATCTCCTTACTTTATATGTCCATAAGGTTCTTTATGTGTTAGAGGGTACAATAAGGGGTGTTTATTTTCATGTGATGGGATTCTCCATGATCATAGGATTAGAGGGGACTAGGATAAGGGTTCCTTAATAATGTTAATAACATATTTATAGAGTGTTGGAAATGGATAGTGAGGACCAAGTGTTTTCCTATAGAGTATGGTTTGACCTACAACTCTACTAAGACCAGTGATATAATATGATGAGTTAGGGTGATCAACAAACCCTTCCGAATAAATTCATGTATTAACTTATTTAATCATAAAAATTTTAATTTACCACACATAGATAATTATAATGAACTAGTATATATAGACTTTTCTCCCTCATCCAATTGTATTATTGGAATCCCTCTAACACCTTTAGTAAGAAATTACTAATTATAGAAAAATATGGATGTTCTTGCTTACCAATTATAATTAGGGTACATATATGTATATGGTCAAATACAAACATGTGTTTATATATGTGTAATAGTATACGTGGATATATTTTTATATATCATGTTATACGACCAACAAATAGAGATCAAACTGTTAGTTGACCAAATTAATTATTTAACTTTAATCCAATATCTACATTAATGGTAATTAATTCATTCAACATCTTGGATTACTAGTGAGTTTAGGATTCAATATTTTATTTTATGATTCAATAAAATACTAGTTTCATGGAATTATTTCATTAATAGAGAATGCATAATATTTTTTCAATTGCAACTATGAAACCCTAGTTTGACAATGTATTTACAAGGATGACTATGTTTCTATGATATAGGTGATGAAATGGTTTAGGGGTAGGAACATTTCCCTCAATCAAAAGATGCGTGAGATATCCTTGAGGTTTTTGAAGATCACATCACCTGATATCAAAGATTACCCCAGTTATCTTTTGGATTCACCATTATTTCATTTCCCATATATATCTAGGAATATGTTATTGAGAAAATTGATGGTGATATCAAGTAATGAACTCATATGGGGAGATAATTATTTATATATTTCCCGTGGGTCATACCCATGGGATTTCATTCTCATTTACAATTACTTGATTTTCTATGGATTGGGAGCATGTAATTCAATATTGAACTTGAATAGAGAACACTACGAAATTTTCCATGTTCAACATTATACTCATTGATTAGGATGATATCAGTGGACTCCTTGTATCTCAATTGATTCCAGTTTTTAAAATATTACATCTAATACTGATAATTGTAAATTATTTTTAGTGGAGTTGACAAAGGGTGAACCTTAAGGCTGGGATTGGTATCTTCTTATGAGGACATTGCTCAACTAAATATATTCCTACACTAGATAAAGAAATTATTGATAACCCAGGGTAGCCATCAGATCCTAGGTATGATAGTGGTTGCTTCATTTATTTTCAAAAAATTTGTTATTATTATTATTTCACATGATTAGTTTATATACACATACCTTGATTTTACAAGATAAATATAGAACTTTGTGTGTGGTTCCATAATTAATTTTATAAAGATAACCCAATTGGTTCTCCCTTTCATTTGGGTACCCGGCCAAACATTCTCTTGGTTATGAGAACAAGATAGGATGATGCCCAATAATATCAAGTGGGATGGCACAAATGTGTATATGGAGCTCTATAAATTATGCAACATGGTGTGGGAAGTAAATCATTGTACATTTATTTTTTATTTAATTTATTCCAATATTTTTTGTCGTCATAGTGGGAATTTAGTATTATATATATGTTAGGGATAAATTGTCAATTTTCGCATATCATCCATTATATAATGTTTATATTATTTCACTTATTCATAAAAAATTGTTTTTAATGTACCATGTTTAGATTTTTTTACAATATTTATTACTCTATTATGGTGGTATGGTCTCACAATTTTTATACCATATGACATCTCTATTGTTCAGAAACCTATGGAATATGGGGTGGCACATGAGAGGTCATATTGGGACATTGCATAGTTACTTCTCATAATAACGTAGTGGAATGACAAAGTGGCATCAGAGGAGTAACGTTAAAGCGTTATTACTATTTGACACATAGTATATATGATTATTAGTGATGATTCAGATATTGGGATGGATATTATATAAGTTCATCAAGAACACATGTCCCGGTATGATGTCCATGTTGTGAGAGAGATATCCTTGATATTCATAATTTTTGATTTTATAGTTGGTTAATATTTTTTAATTTGAGAAATGAAATTATGCTGTGGATTTTAGGATTTATTAGGGATTTATGGATCACATTTCATTTGGTTGATTTTGATGACTTTTTTTACACTTGTCCTATAGAGTCAAGAGGTAATTTTTCACATATCATATTTTCCATGTAGAGTCCACATGTTATTGGAATGATAGTGTGTGATTTTATTTATGGATGGTATTAAGTTTTAAAAGGGCCGATAATATCCAAAATGGGTTTTCCAAAATAGGATATCGGGGGAATTATACTCATATAGACCTCATTTCTTATATTTCATTATTAAAGGCTATGTGGGATATGTTGCGATATAACATAATGGTGGCGATACTGATGTAGTATTCTATATTAATGGTGCAAAAAATCTTAGTAGGTCTCAATACATACTCAGATTATTTTAGTAACTTTTTTATGTTATTAGCACTATGTGATGCCTTATGGAAGGATCAGTAGAAGAACTATAATGACCTAGGTAGTTAATACCATTCTAATAAACCCTATATGGGTGTATCATTTTTTTATTATTAAATAAAGATTCATAAACCCCTATGTGGGGTTTATTTAACAAGAATTCTATGATATTTTACATAACAAAACATTCTTCAGGGTTATAATGATAGATCATCATGTTTGATTTCAGTAGTTACTGGACACTATTATTGATTTATAACCTCGAGTCAGTATTACCTTATATGGATTCTTAATGAGGATTAATTCATTATTTTTTTTACATTATGACCCTTGAAGTAGTAGTCCCCATTTTGAATTCTCATAGAGTATTGGTTCACTGTAGGATAATTCATTGAATTTGATTCCTAATATTTTTATCAAACTAGAATCCACTTTTGTTTTGATTTTTCAATGTGTTATATTTAAATGTGTTTTGAATTACAACATATGTGATGTTTTCCTCTATAAAATTAAATTTAAGAACATCAAAATGTAATACATTTAGTCATGTTTGGACCCTTGTCGGTCGATGTTATCATTGACTCCCTTATAGAGGGTTAACGAATACATTAGATGATGACTTCACATAGGGGATCGTTAGTTTCCAATGAGGATAAAAAAATTTAACAATTAATAAAAATAATAAATGTGTGGATAAATAATTAAAATGTGTATAACATCAAATTGATTTTAAATCCCTGATAGAGTTTAATTATTTTATGTAAATTTAATGTTTATTTATTGAATTTATTTATGACGGGTAAAGAATAAAGTAAAAGTAGTTTTTAGATATATTTTTTAAAGGAATGATATATGATACCGATGTATGTATGGTTTTGATTAACTACTAGAAGGAATTCTATTGTTTTTTATATTTAGTGTTTGGGTGAAATAATATGTAGGAAATATATTTATCAATTCATGTTTGGTTTCATATTCTATATGAGATAGATTATATGGTAATGGTATCCCCTCTCTGACATGATAAACTGGTTTTCATATTGTCAGGTATTTTAGGGAATTGTTGAATCTAGTTTGTCTTAATACCATTTTTAAACCTGATTACCCTTAATTAATAACATTATCATGCCTAATATAGGAAACTCAATTTCAAAATTTTATAAGCACTCTTTGATTCTGTTCAATGATCATGAAAGGAAAAAAATATATTGGTAATTATATTGAATAAAATGGAAACCCAAATTCATGAATCAAATAATGAGAATAAAATACAACACACCTTCCCCTTTTTATACATCTCCCTATCAGATATCTAGAGTTACTGTAAAGAACCGTAAAATTAAAGGGAAATTTTTTTTCTTAATTTTATTTGGGATTTACATGAACGCAGTTTCTGACGACACATAATTATGAGGCCCGGTGTGCCCGGAATCATTTTTTGAAGTTTAGCTCTGGTAAGTTCAGTGAACGAATGAGCGGGTCTTTCTAACTTTTGAACCTGTGCTCGGAATCGAAATCTGAGGACACCGATGGAATCACAGTGCCGATAATTACTTAAAAACACCTTTTTCGGAGTTGCGTTTGATCGGGTGTGGTTTTTAAATTTTGGGGTTAAGTAATGGAATAAAATAAAAGTGGTTCAACCAATTTTATTTTATTTTTGTTTAACCTAAGATAAGTGGATGAAGTGGGACCCACGAAATCCTACCCATTAGGTAGGATAATTGTGAGGTGGGACCCACACGAGCCCCACTGTTTCTTTTCTTCCCAAACCCCCTCCTTTAATAAGGTAACGCAACCGCACCGCTATTAAGTGGAAGTCAACCCTTGCGTTTTTCTGTTTATGAAACGCCTCATTTAATTTGGATGTTTAAACGTTGCAATTAATTCACTTAATTTATTGTTTCATTTTTGAATTTTCAAAATGCATGGCTTGAGAAATAAAATAAGATGAACTCTTATTTTTTTAAGGGTTGATGGGTTGTGAGAGTCTTGGGAAAATTTTCTCAAGTTCTTGAAGTTCTTCTTCCTCGACGAAGAACACGAAGAACGCCGACCTCCGATGATGGACGATAGTGAGAGACGCCTTCCTCGGAGATCGATGACCCGATGCGCATCACCTAGTTCTTTCTTTCCGCGTCAATGCAATGGAGACACCGTTCCTCTGCGACGCGACGATCTGCCTTCTTCTGCGGTGATAAATTCTACGACGTCCCATTCCGTGACAACCTTGTTCGACGACTACCCTCGAGGTAGGGGTTATTTTAATTGATTGTTCGTGATTACTTCTTTAGCTTTCTTTTTTTCAATTTGAGCTGCCTGATATCGCAATAATGGGAGGAGGTCGGACCGCACGAACACGGACAACCCTCCTCTCCCTTGTTGGTTTGATTTTGTTGCGGCATGTGTAAGGCGGCGCGGGGCCGAAGCACCACGGGGGGAAATATTAAAGGAAAGGCGCAGAAGTGCGGTGCCGTCGCGCCGTGCCAGAGAATCACAAAGGCACCACGACCGGAGCGGGGCCACAGTGGTGGAGCGACGTGCTGTCGCGCCGCGCCATACAGACCAAGTCCGTGGCTTAGGCCGCGGCGAAGTAGGGACCGGCGGCCGGTTCCGGGCCACCGGCGTCAGAGCAGGGGGACCGGCCCATGCCGGTCCCGTGGCGGCAGCAGCAGGCCGGCCGGAGCGGGCCGGCCGGTCAGAGAAGGAGCCGGGGGTTACGACCCCCGGCTGGCTGGAAAAGAGCGGCCCCCATATGGGGGTCACTATAACGAATAGGCGGGGGGAAGCTCCCCCCCCCAGCACCCCCATCCGCTCTGCTGAAATGGCCGAGCCACCTGGCCAGTGCCAGCACGCCGGGCCGAGCCGCCAGGCCGGACCGCCAAGCCGGGATGCACCCAGGCCGGGCCGCGCCCAGGTCGGCCCGGGTCGGGCCGCTCCAGTCGGGTCGAGCCGTGCCCAAGCAGGCCGGACCCAGACCGGGGTCGGGTCGAACCGGTTCAGGCCGACCCAGGGGTCTCGGGCCGGAGAGATTTAGGCCCGAAACCCCCACTTCCGGACCTCTTTCGGTCTTTTTCCCATAACGTTGGCTACGGGCCTCTGATCGACGCACCATTAGCAGCGATGCGATCCTTGGATCGAGATGGTCATTTCGGTATATTGAAATCAATGTTTCGGAGTAGTTTGGGTTCGTCTGGGTTGGTTCGAACATGAAACCAACCGGGCCCTCGAAGCGGTAACGCTTATAACATGAGCTCCAGACATCCGATTGACATGCCATCGACTTTGTTGGATTCCACTTAGTGAGACAAAACTTTTGGCTTAATCCACTCGAGGTTTGGACACATTTGGAGTATGTTCAGGTTGGTTTTGACTTAAAAACCAACTCGGACACTAGGACGAAAAGCCAATAACTCTCAGACCGGGCGTCCGATTGGCGCGCCCTCTGTGACATTGAGTTCCTGTTGATGATATGGAACTATTGGATTCATCAACTCCGGACTATATGTCAGTTGATGTATCAGCCCCTCGGCTCGTGGAGCGGACCCTCCCGAATGAGCTTACTGTGTGCGGAAACCCTAGAGCTGGCTGCGACTGTGACGATGATGATGACTGTACATAAATCTTCCGTGGATTCGACGGCGATGACTACAGCACTCAGCGGTCCTACGTGGATATATTCTACCAATCCTATGTAAGTCAGATCCAGTGTGGGTCAGCGCTCATCGGTCCTGTGTGGGCCAGTGCCTACAGATCCTGTGTGGGTCTGATCCTGTGTGGTTCATTGCGGGGGTTAGTATCTATCGATCCTTTGTGGGTCATTGTAGGGATTAGTACCTATCGATCCATTTTGGGTCATTGCGGGGGTTAGTTACCTATCGATCATGTGTGGGTCATTTCGGGGGTTAGTACCTATCGATCATGTGTGGGTCTGATGGCTTAGATGAATCAGTGGCTACATCTGATCATCTTTATCATCATACGAAGAAGTATAGCAATGTGAGCTGAATCTTGTTTTGTTTTCCTATATGAATTGTGTTGTGATATCTTGTGTGGATGTGATCGAACATGGGCTCGGATGTTGGAGACATACTGGAATTGATAACTTAGGTATATGTATGGGCATATACCTAAGTAGTGTCGGATGTTACTTCGTGATTGTATCTTTCATTTGTGTATTATCCTTTGTGGAGTCTGGGAGACCTTTGGGGGTCTCGGGGTCCCTACTGGGTAGATTATACTCACCCCTACACGAGCTATTCCCACACTACATTGTATTGGTTGCAGACGACGGACAGTGTTGATCGTGGTTGAGGCCTGCTGAGCAGGTCTGTACCTAGAGGTGGACCACTGGGTGAGACGTACTCGGAGCAGACGGTTGGACCTGAGGAGCTGTGGAGGATATCTGTACCCACGCTTCAGGTGGGACTTCCAGTGGATGGCTCGAGTCTATGGCATAACTTTTCAGTTGTTGAACTCCCTTTTTCATTTTTACTTTAATTTCAGTTTGGGGTTGTATTCTGGCCCACTTACTTTCTGCACTTACTATTGTACCCAGTTTTTACTTAGTGTTTACTCTTGATTGCTTTCTATGTGGTGTTTGTCTACTTTACAAAGGCAATGCCTTCCCTTTTTACCGAGAATTACACCTCAGTGCTAGTCGCCAGCACCTGGCCTATGGAAGGCGGGCTTGGGGTAGTCACGGCATGGGCCCCGAGGACGGGTCGTGACAAATTGGTATCAGAGGAGTTCAGTTCTACCGCAGAACATTGGACTCTGATCTTTTTTCTATGTGAATCAATAGTGTTAAGGGTATTGGGTGTGGTTATCAGTCCAAGGAGTCCAATGTTGGTGCGGCGGCCGACATATCCGTACACCAGGACCCTGACTTCTGATTTCCGACTTAATGCATGAAAACATTAATTTCATGTGTGTTTCAAGTTTTCTTTGTGATAACTTTGTGTCAGCTCTCCAGGTATACTGTTTGACCATAGCGCACCTGTTTC
Organism: Viscum album; assembly: GCA_963277665.1. Lineage (NCBI taxonomy): Eukaryota > Viridiplantae > Streptophyta > Magnoliopsida > Santalales > Viscaceae > Viscum > Viscum album. The sequence continues at coordinate 855,659,152 of OY728157.1, read as the reverse complement.
TTTTCAGGATGGCCCCACAACGGCAGCCATCTAGGGTTCCGAGCGTTGTGCGTGATGACAGCCCACCGAGCGACGAGGCCTCGGTACAGGGCCCTTTGACAGCAGAGGCACTGGCGGTACCTCTACCTGCCGAGCCATCGATGCTACCCGCCCCAGCCACTGACGATGCACGTCGCCTTAGTTCACTGCATGAGTTTCAGCGTCAGCGACCGCCCAGGTTCAGCAGGGAGACGGACCCTCAGGCAGCCTAGGATTGGCTGGAGGCAGTTTTATGAGTTTTCATGTTATTGAGGACACCAGCAGACCTCATGGTGATCCTCACAGCGAGCCTCCTGCACGCGGCAATAGGCAGATGGTGGAGCTTGATGCTCGAGGTGCACGACGAGGCATCTCTCCTCTAGACGGACTGTGAGAGCCTCTTTTGATCAGAGTTCGTCCCATCCAACCTCTGTGCAGTGTGAATCCAGGAGCTTCTACAACTGCGGAATGGCATCTTGATGGTCGCCCAATACTGGGAGAGATTTACAGATCTCTCATGCTATTCGACGGACATGGTACGAGACCCATTCTTCCAGGCCCAGACCTTTGAGCAGGGATTGAGGCATGAGATCAGGGCATCGCTGATCTCCCTCAGCATTCCGACATAGGCAGGGGTACTGGAGTGAGCCCTCCTCATCGAGATATTTCTTGCTGAGTCTACACCAGTGGCGAGACGTACCGCAGGGCGGCACGTAGCAGAGTCTTCTACAGCAGGCAGTCGACGGATGACTCATGGGTCCAGGCAGACCAGACCCTCAGGCAGACGACCTCAGGACACTGGCTCAGAGGTGCGGGGCACTCAGCGCGGAGCCAGTCCTTCGAGAGGCAGACAGTGCTACGCATGCGGCGGGCAGGGCCACATGGCTAATGACTGCTCGACCCACCGTGCCGAGGAGCAGCAGACGGTTGACGGACCACCTAGGAAGAGGCAGAGGGTCGACTGTGGCGGTCTGCAGGGAGCAGGCGGGCGAGGTATAGGAGATGGCCGAGCCGCAGGTGGTGGGAAACGCATTGAGGCTCTACCACCACCACCCACAGGAGGTCCACCCCGACCACAGGGAGCTGGCGGGCAGAGACAGGCACAGCTCCAGGCAGCGGAGGCCTACGACCACGGCGTGCCAGAGATGATTTGAGGTACTATTTGTGTCTATTACACCCTTGTTGCGGTTCTTATCGACAAAAAAGTGAGTCATTATTTCATAGCGGCTGCCCTTGTTCAGAGCTCTGGGATTCCGACAGAGCAGTTGGCTCGATCTTTACAGCTAGAGACTCCTACGGGAGCAGACTCGACGATTACGGACTGGTGCCAGTAGTGTGAGCTTACTCTAGGAGGCGAGAGCTTCGACTGGTATCTTCTTGTAGCGGCGTTGAGGCCTTACTATGTCATCTTGGGCATGGATTGGTTATCTACAGTCCATGATCAGATCGAATGTATTAGGCCCAAGGTGCGGTGTGTACGCACCGACGGGAGCAGGTTCACCTTCACCAGCGAGAAGGAATCCTTCGTAGAACAAGATGGACTCTCGCAGAGGAGATGATATCCCATCACTCATCAGTTGGCAAGCCTCATCCTAGGAGCAGTTGACGTGCGGAGTCCTGGTTTTCCTGTAGTAGTGGATCAGTATGCAGATGTTTTCCCCGACGACGTTCCAGGACTACCTCCTCACAGAAAGGTGTAATTTTATATTGATCTATACCCTGAGATTGCCTTGATATCTAACCCAGCATATTGGATGGCTCCCGACGAGCTTCGAGAGATACGTGTACAGTTGGAGGACTTGCAGGGAAAGGGATTCATCCGACCCTGTGTTTCACCCTGGGCTTCCCCGATATTGTTCGCCAAGAAGGTGGACATGTGCTTGCGACTTTTTGTCGACTATCTTCGCCTAAACAAGGTGAAAGTAAGGAACAAGTATCCTCTACCGAGGATTGATGACCTCTTCAATCAGCTCAATGGAGAACAATGGTTCTTGAATATAGACCTCAGGTCAATCTATCATCAGCACAGAGTTCGGGATGAGGACGTACAGAAGAAGGCCTTCAGATGTCGGTATGGCCACTATGAGATCTTGGTTATGCCATTCGACATAACCAATGCTCCAGTAGTGTTCATGGACCTCGTGAACAGGATCTTTCAGCCATACCTCGATCGATTTGTCGTGGTCTTCATCGACGACATTTTGATATACTCGACGACTGAGGAGGAGCACGCCTACCACTTGCGGGTTGTACTGGACACACTCCGAGAGCACCAGCTGTATGGTAAGCTCTTGAAGTGTCAGTTCTAGATACACGAGGTCCACTTCTTGGGACATGTCTTCTATGAGGTGGGAGTTGCGGTCGATCCTGCGAAGATCGAGGCAGTGCTATCTTGGGAGCCACCCAGGAGCATGACGGAGGTTCGAAGTTTCTTGGGACTAGCTAGATACTACCGTAGATTTGTGCCAGACTTATCTAGAGTTGCGGCACCTCTATCATATTTGAAGAAGAAGGGTAAACCCTTTGTCTGGTCAGACAGATGTCAGCAGAGCTTCTAGGATCTGAGAAAGAGCATGACCAGCGCACCTATCTTGAGGCTACCGGAGGAGGGAGTTGGGTATGCAGTTTACTACGATGCATCAGGGACCGGACTCAGATGTGCCCTGATGAAGGTGTGGCCCATGATCGCTTATGGATCACGCCAGTTGAGGCAGTATGAGAAGAACTACGCTACCCAAGACCTGGAGTTAGCAGCAGTGTTCTTCACTCAGAAGATTTGGCGACACTATCTGATGGGCGAGCGCTTTACAGTCTATTATGACCACCAGAGTCTCAGGTATATCTTCTCATAGAAGGACCTGAACATGAGAAAGCGGCTATGACTCGAGTTCCTCCAGGACTATGACATTGAGATAGTCTATACTCCTAGAAAGGGGAACGTAGTAGCCGATGCACTCAGTAGGAGGTCGGGAATTCAACTAATTAGGGAGGTGATAGAGCAGTTAGCCGCTTTGCAGATATCCTTCATGGATAGAGATGGAGCAGCCTTTCTTCAGTCAGTCACAATCACTCCTCCACTACTGTAGCTGGTCAGAGAGGCACAATGTGGGGACGTCGACTGTGAGATGCGGCGTGTACAGATATCCTTAGGACATGCACCATATGGTTTCTCTTTAGGAGGAGAGCACGACGTCCTTTTCAGAGGACGTACCTTGGTACTAGTTGCTTTAAGGGAGGAGGTGTTGATAGAGTTTTACACTTCCACTTTGGCGGTACATCCTGGAGTGGCGAAGATGTACCAGGATCTCAGACGACAACACTGGTGGCCGGGCATGAAGAAGATTGTGGCTGAGTTCGTTTCTTGATGCCTCACCTGCCAACAGCTGAAGGCAGAGCACCAGGTGCCAGCAGGATTGGTGCAACCCTTGGAGGTCCCAGAGTGGAAGTGGGATGGGATATCTATGGACTTCGTGACTGGACTTCCACGCACTTCTAATGTTCATGACTCCATTTGGGTGATTGCCGACCGACTCACCATGTCGGCCCACTTCTTACCCATCAGAGAGAAGGGCTCAGTGGAGATCTTGGGACGTCTCTACGTTCATGAGATTGTACGGATTCATGGTGTTCCATCATCTATCATCTCCGATCGAGTTTCTCGCATTACTTCCCGGCTTTGGAAGGGGTTGCAGGAGGCATTCGAGACGCAGCTACGTCTGAGCACCACCTTTCACCCTCAGACAGATGGTTAGATGGAGAGGACCGTTCAGACTCTCGAGGACATGCTCCGCGCATGTGTCCTTGACTTTGGTCGCAGTTGGGAGGAGCACCTACCCTTGATGGAGTTCACGTACAACAACAGCTACAACTCCACCATCGGGATGGCACCATATGAGGCATTGTACGGCCGACCTTGCAGATCTCCTCTGTGATGGACAGACCCATGGGAGTCAGCACTTGTGGGACCAGAGATGGTCCAGGCCATGACGGAGAACGTCCAGGTCATCCAGGAGTAGATGAGGACAGCTCAGAGCTGGCATAAGTCTTATGCTGACAGGAGGTGGATGCCACTGGAGTTCGAGGATGGCGACCACATCTTCTTGCGGGTCTCACCTCGACGTGGATTACAAAGATTTAGCCGAGGCACCAAGTTGTCTCCACGCTTCATCGGACCATTCCAGGTCCTGAGTAGGATCAGCGAGGTGGATTATCACCTGGCTCTACCACCTCAGTTGCACAGGGTGCACGACGTCTTCCACGTATCTCAGCTGAGGAGATACGTGCCTGACCTGATGGATATCATTGACCATGGGGAGGTGGACATTGATGATGGGGAAACTATTGCAGAGGTCTCGGTGGAGATTGAGGATCGATAGGAGCGGGTCCTACGTGGATGGTCGATTCCTCTAGTACGCATCAAATGGAAGCACGAGAACCTCCAGGAGAGCACTTGGGAGCGGGAGGGTAAGATGCATGCTCAGTACCCACTACTGTTTCCCTAGTTTTTGATGTATCTTTACGGGGACGTAAAGCCCTGAGGTGGAGTAATGTAAAGACCCGTAAAATTTAAGGGAATTTTGTTTTATTAATTTTCTTTTGGATGTTAAAAGAACGCAGTTTCTGACAGCACCTGATTCTGAGGCCCGGTGTACCCAGAATCATTTTCTGAACTTTAGCTCGGGTACGTTTAGTGAAAAAACGAGCCGTTTTTTCTAACTTTTGAACCGGTGCTCGGAATCGAAATCCGAGTACACTGATGGAATCGCAGTGCCTGTAATTGCATAGAAACACCTTTTCCGGCGTTCCATTTTCTCGGGTGTGGTTTTTAAATTTTGGGGTTAAGGAATAAAATAAAAGTGGTGCAACAAATTTTATTTTATTTTTGTTTAACCTAAGCTAAGTGGATGAAGTGGGACCCACAATATCCTACCCATTAGGTAGGATAATTGTGAGGTGGGACCCACACGAGCCCCACCATTTCTTTTCTTCCTAAACCCCCTCCTTTAATAAGGTAACGCACCTGCACCCCTATTAAGTGGTAGTCAACCCTTGCGTTTTTCTGTCTATGAAACGCCTCATTTAATATGGCCGTTTAAACGTTGTAATTAATTCACGTAATTGATTGTTTCATTTTTGAATTTTCAAAATGCATGGATTGAGAAATAAAATAAGGAAAACTCTTATTTTATTAAGGATTTTTGGGTTGTGAGAGGCTTGAGAGAATTTTCTCAAGTTTTTGAAGTTCTTCTTCCTTGATGAAGAACACAAAGAACACCGATCTCCGACGACGGACGACGGCGAGAGAAGCCTTTCTCGGATATCGACGACCTGACGCGCATCACCTAGTTCTCTATTTCCACGTCAAAGGAACGGAGACATCGTTCCTCTGCGACATGAAGATCCACCTTCTTCCGCGGTGATCAATTCTGTGACGTCCCTTTCAGCGAGAACCTCGTTCGACGACTACGCTCAAGGTAGGGGTTATTTTAATTGTTTGTGCTTGATTACTTCTGTCGCTTTCTCCTTTTCAATTTGATCCTCCTGATATCGCAATAAAGAGAGGAGGTCGGACCGCACGAACATGGCCGACCCTCCTCCCCCTTGTTGGTTTGATTTTGTTGCGGCACGTTTATGGTGGCGCAGTGTCGAAGCACTGCGCGGGGAAATATTAAAGGAAAGGCACATAAGCGCGGCGTCGTCGCGCCGCGCCGGAGAATCACAAAGGCACCGCGGCCAGAGAAGGGCCGCGGCGGAGGGGCATGATGTCATCGCGCCATGCCGGAGGGACCAAGGCCAGAACAAAGCAGGGACCGACGACCGGTTCCGTGCCGCCGGCGCCGGAGCAGGGGGACCGGCCGGTTAGAGGAGGAGTCGGGTGTTATGACCCTTGGCTAGCTGGACAAGAGCGACATCCCACATGGGGACCTCGGTTACGAACAAGCAGGGGGCAGCCCCCCCCCCCCCCCCCCCCCCCCCGCATCCCCATCCAGTCGGCCGAAACGGCCGAGCCACCTGGCCAGCGCCAGCGCGCCGGGGCGAGCCACCAGGCCGGACCGCTAGGCCGGGCTGCCGGGCCGCACTGCGCCCCAGCGGGCCGGACCCGGACCCGGGTCGGGTCGACCCAGTTGATGCCGACCTAGGGGGTCCCGGGCTGGATCGGTCCGGGCCCGAAACCCCCACTTCCGGACCTCTTTCGGTCATTTTCCCATAACATGGGCTACGGACCTCTGATCGATTCACCGTCAGCGGCGATTCGATACATTGATCGAGAAGGTTATTTCATTATATTACACTGAAGGTTTTGGAGTACATTGTATTTGGCTAGGTTGGTTCGAACACGAAACCAACCGGGCCCTCGGAGCGGAAACACTTATAACTTGAGCTCCGGATGTCCGATTGACGTGCCGTCGACTTTGTTGGATTCCTCTTAGTGAGATAGACCTTTTTACTTACTCCGATCGAGGTTTGGACGCAGTTGGAGTATGGTCGGGTTGCTTTTGACATAAAAACCAACCATGCCCCTAGGACGAAAAAGCCAATAACTCTCAGACCGGGCGTCAGATTGACGCGTCGTTTGTGACGTTGAGTTCCTGTTGACGATACAGAACATTTGGATACATCAAATCCAGACTATGTGTCAGTTGATGTATCATCCCCTCGTCTCGTGGAGCAGACCCTCCCGAATAAGCTTCCTGTGTGTGGAAATCCTAGAGCTGGCTACGACTACGACGACGATGACGACTGTACAGAAATCCTTCATGGATTTGATGGAGACGACTACAACACTTAGAGGTCCTATGTGGATCAGTGATACCGATCCTTTGTGGGTCAGATCCTGTGTGGGTCAGCACTCAGCAGTCCTGTGCGGGCCAGCGCCTACAGATCCTTTGTGGGTCCGATCCTGTGTGGGTTATTGCGGGGGGGGGGGGGGGTAGTACCTATCGATCCTTTGTGGGTCATTGCGGGGGTTAGTACCTATCGATCCTTTGTGGGTAATTGTGGGGGTTAGTTACCTATCGATCCTATGTGGGTCATTGTGGGGGTTAGTACCTATCGATCCTATGTGGGTCCGACAGCTTAGATGAATCAGTGGCTACATCTAATCATCTCTATCGTTATACGAAGAGGTATACATGTGTGATCTAAATCTTGTTTTGTTTTCCTATGTGGATTGTGTTGTGCTATCCTGTGTGGATGTGGTCGAACTTGGGATCGGATGTTGGAGCCGAACTGTTATTGATAACTTAGGTATATGTTTGGGAATATACCTAAGTAGTGTCAGATGTTACTTCATGATTGTATCTATCCTTTTTGGATTATCCTTTGTGGATTCTGGGAGACCTTCGGGGGTCTCGGGGTCCCTATTGAGTAGTTTATACTCACCCCTGCATGGGATATGCCCGCACAACGTTGTGTTGGTTGCAGACGATGGACAGCGCTGATCATGGTTGAGTTGTGTGGAGCAGGTCGGTACCTAGAGGTGGACCACTAGGCGTGACGTACTCGAAGCGGACAGTTGGAACTGAGGAGCTGTGGAGGCTATTTGTACCCACCCTTCATGTGGGACTTCCAGTGGACGGCTCGAGGCTGCAGATTTACTTTTCAGTTTTTGTACTCCCTTTTTCCGTTGTACTTTACTTTCTGTTTGGGTTTGTATTCTGGCCCACTTACTTTCCGCACTTACTATTATACCCATTTTTTACTTAGTGTTTACTTCTGCTTGATTGCTCTGTGGTGTTTTCTACTTTACAAAGGTAATGCCTTCCCTTTTACCAGGAATTATGCCTTGGTTCAAGTCGCCAGCCCTTGTCCTATGGAAGGCGGGCTTGGGGTAGTCACGACACGGGCCCCGAGGACGGGTCGTGACAGTTACCCCCTCAATATAATAATGAGGGAGTATAGTATAAGAATAAAAATAATAATATAACACATGATGAAAATTTTATTTAATTATTGGTGGATGACTCTGGTGAAACCTAGAAATTCACCACATTCTCTGATCTATGGATAAATCATTAATAGAGGATGAAAAATTGCTTTTTTGTAAACATTGGAATCTTTCCTGCCTAATTAAATTCATCAATTTATGAATAAAAAATTAGCCCCATTTTGATCATTTAGGTAAAATGGATGTTCAGGTCAGAAAAATAGGGTACTCATTGGATTTCATATTAAAGCATGTCTAGCCAATGTGATTTACAGTGTGAATAAATGATTTTGGTTTTAAAAGATTCAACCCATTCTCTGTAATGAGTTTGTCACATTTGTACTTAATATTCCCATCTCAAAATTAACTTTTCAGGACATATATTCATTTTTTCATAATAAATTCTCTCTATGTAAACATTCTGGTTCCTAAATTCACATTTCAAGCCCGGAATATACTGTATTCAATGTATTTAGGCCTCCAATTCTCTTTTTCAGACCTCTATTTATATTTCAAACTAGTTTTTCTCTATTTTAACTCACTTATATAGTTTTAACCAACATAATAATCTTATAATAATCATTTATTATTGAAGAATTATCTTTATGTTGAAATATATATCCATTTAAATCATTTTAAATGATTTACACCATATGTTGTACCCCAAAAAAGATAATAATTTTATTTGATATACTAGAGAGAATTAATTATTTAAATCATCAAAGTAGTGAATTTTTTTATGAAAAGGATATGTATGAAATGTTTGTATCCAATCCCCCACACAAGAATTCATACTTTTCCCCAATGATGGAATCATAACATAATAAAAACGAAACTAACATTAGAATGATTTAAACTCAAGGTAAATTTAATCAATTGATAAAATGTGGAATTAAATGGGTAAAAATAACACAATAAAATTCATCAAAGACTCACTTTTGAATAAATGATATCAACCATGTATTTTACATTTCATGTTTTGAAATGGCAACACATTTTTATTCATCCATTTTTATTTTAATTTTTTTTAAAATGTGTTTCATTTGTAATTTACCTTTCTCTTAATTTTTCCACTTAACATTAAGGTAACAATTAATATAAATTTATGCACATAACTCAAAATAATATTACTTATAATATGCATTAAATTAATTTATAATCATCATCGTGTAAATAAAAGGATCACAATTAATCTTTCATAAATTTCATTAAGGTTCAAATGTCATTGATTCATTATGTTAGGTGGTTAAATCAGGTAATAAAATAAATATAAAAAGGATTTACTATAATATAAAATTTATATTATCAAAATATAAACTCAATGGAAATATCATATTACAGATGCCTTCTCTCTCTGCCCCCACACCCAAAAATATTATTTTTCTTCATGATACAAGTAATCATAATGAATAAATCTCATTTTCTAACATTTTTCATTCATTACATTTATCTATTTTTTTTTATTTTTATGAATGTTATTATTTTTAAATATCTCATATTTCTCACCTAACAACATATTATTAATAGATTTTCAGATTGTAAATGGAGATTTATTATTCTCCCAAACATATATTTTTAATTATAGAATGAGAGGTGAATAAAAAAATAAAATGAATGATGCATATCCCCTCCATAAATCCCAATAAAATCCCACCAACAATTTCCTCACACTAATTTATATACCTATACTCTATGGAAACCCTCTACATCACTTATTATTTTATGTATCATACAACATTATATAAGTTAGGAAAGAATGGATATTAGATGATTGTATATTGGTTCATTTACCATCATGTTTATTCATGGAATCTTTGCGACAAACAGATTGATTCCAAGGTGTGTCCAATGATAAAAGGTAAAATAATATAATGACTCAATGAAATTAAAATTGATTCTATTAAGTTATAGAATTGATATGATTCAAATAATTTTTTTAATAAAACATTCTTATGTCTCTTGAGAAATATAATAATGAAATACTTGAATATATTGGGCTAAAACAATTATTGGGAATTCGATCAATGTTGGGGAAACCAAATCATTTAAATTAATGTGAATAATAAATTCAATTAATGAAAATATCCAAAATTAATGGAATTAAAAATCCTATAAAATAACTACATTTTCTTAATCAATAATTCTCCCTAAATCATTTTTTATAAAATGAAAATACAGATTTTTTTCCAACTAATTCATTTCCACATATTTAATATTACATTTTATTGACAATTATATTTAAAAAATTGAATTTTACTTATCCCAACATGTTTATGTCTCCTTATTCTGTAGAAAAATAAATATTAAAATAATTAAATGTAATTTTAAATCAAAAAATAAAAAAAATAAATGTCAAGATCATAGTAAAAAAATTAAAAATTAAAAACATTAGTCCATTTTTAATGATGTTTCATCTTGTCTCCATTATTTTGGTTTCTAACTTTTAATTTTCATTTCCTTGGACCTAAAAAATGAAAACAACACCATGTAAAATAGTATTCCATTTTCAGTGAAATATTTAAATATTTGGGGTGGAGCTATTGTGCCTAAAAATAAAAAATGAATAGAAATCCAAAAAAACTCATGTTCCTCTTAGTAGAAATATATTGAACATCATTAGATCATCCATACATCGTTCATCTAAAATATTGGTGATGGATGAATGTAAATATATATGTTGGTCGATGTCTATAAATGGTATCATATCTATCTTTTCAACGTTGTTAACTCCCTTTCTCACTTCAGAAAATAGATTAATTATTCTTCATGGAATAACATATGCAATTTCCATCAAAATAATACACCATTTATTATTTAATCATGAAAGACTAAATATATTATCATTTATCATCCATAACTATTGTCCCTTCATAAACCTGGTAAAAATAGTCACTAATCCAGTGTTATTGGTATGATCCCTCTATTTCTGTCATGACCCCCTCCCACCAAAGATGCTCGTTCTGAGCTGGAAATGGTGAAAGGGAGATAATGACCCATGAGTCCCGCCTCCAGTAGGCCCCAGAGTGGCGACTAGCACCAAGGGTATGAGTTTTCAAAAATATGGGAGGAATTACCCTTTTTATTATTGAAGATCAGGAAATAGGATGAGTCAAAAACAAAAAGATAGAGGAAAAAGTAAATGAAAATAAACCCAAAACAATCCCACATGCTTGTTTAAACAATTTTGGAACAAAGTACAAGTACAAGAAACCTCAAAAGTGCAATACCAAAAGGAACAAGAGTACAAAAACTGTAACAACTCCAACTGTCCCGACGAGTAGAGTCCCGCACGGCCCTGGTAGTCCTCCAGGAAACCTGAAAGTAAATGTAGGGTGAGAATACAAGTATACTCAATAAGGAAACCTAAATCTCTCATGCACATGTGCGAAGACATCCTAATTTCCCATGAGAACAAAAGAAGAACCAAAACCTAGTAAGGAATTCTATCCACCCAACATCACCAGCCACGCTCACCAAAACACAGAACAATAGGTAGTAGTATATAAGAACAAGTGTATTGGGTACCCCGCACCATTTCCCCCCACTAGCTAACTGCTCTTCCTAATGGCGAACATCCTGACGCTACCACACTCTTCTTACCCGCACACACCTGGGCCTCAAAAACCACATATCCCGCCCGAACACACCTGGGATTCACAACCCACATATCCCACCGGCACACACATAGGCCTCACAAACCACATATCCCGGCCACACACACCTGGGCCTCACAAACCACATATCCCTCCCGCACACACCTGGGCCTCACAAACCACTATCACATTCCCGCCCGAACACACATGGGCCTCATCTCGAAGGATCTTGGGAACAGTAAACCTACCCGAAGAGTCTTGTGATAAAATCACACCAATTGAAACCTACCTGAAGTGTATTGGGTGTATGGTCTCCTCAATCCATCACAGCCTATGGAAGAAGGATCAGGAAGGAGCTAGTGACTAAGGAGAAAACACCCTCTCCCATGAAATGGGAGTGTTTGGAACTTAGTTCACAACATGGGTGGGGTGCGAAAAAACACAAAGATACAGATACACATATGTATACCAAACACACAGCCCAACCTATGGCCTCTAAACAGGGAAACTGAGCACGTGCCACGACACTACTACTACGAATAGTGCATACAATAAACAATCGCAACCTCATTTAGGTTTTCATGTTTCAACAGTATAATTTTATTAGTTCCTTAACTACTGAAAAATTATCAGACCAGATCAAGCGTTCCTTAGAATAAAAACCTACCAAACACAAATCAAGTTAGATAGAACACAAGCAACACAAAACCAACCTTTTTATCATCAATAAATACACATTGATTGTTCCCGCATTTAATTCATTATCATTCCCCACAGTTCATTTATCAACTTCCCACTTTCTTTTAATATCACAACCCATTACTGTAGCCATGCTGCCACTATAACCACATCTCCACAACCGTATCACAAAACAAGGATCATACCACATTATTTCCCCTTTAATATCATTTACCACAGACCCACTTCACATCCTATTCGTAATAAACTAGGATTCACCCCCTCCCATTTTATACACCACGTAACCAAACCAACACCCACATGTTCATTATTCCATTTTTTTCAACTGGGGTGATCACACAAGGGTTCCGAATATTCATTTAATCAACCAAGTTTACATGATTAACCAATTTCCACATTCCACAAAATTTCCATAAAATGGTCCTTAAAGATAGGGAAACATTTAATTGTGCAAGCAAAATCCCCCAGTGACTGCGATTTTAAGTAGGAATAAGCCTATTCAATTCACAACATAACAATTGGATAAACAATGGTAAACATAACAACTTCCCCATCCTCATTCTTTAAGCCAATTATTATCTTCATTTATACTTTTTCAACTATTTCTCGTGAAAGCAAGAGGAAACTAATCCCTAATAATGCACAAATTAGAGAGACGAAGGTAAAATCCCTACCTTAATGGTTTTTGATGGAAACCACAACGGTCAATGAATGCTCAAGGAACCCGGGTCGGATCTCCGAAACCCCACCGTAGATATAAGGCCCCAGCCTTAAATAGTACTTAATCTTGAGTTACCTCAAGAATACATGTTGAGGATATTTTCAGGTTTAGAGTTTTAGAGTATTAGATCATAAAACATGCATTATATTCCACATTTAAACAATGTGGTTACATAAAAGATAGTACTCATTTTACTCATCGACGGAAACATATTTAAAATAAAACATGTATTCTTTCTTGACACTTCCTTTACACTATCATCACATCATGTACCTTTCCCTTGACCTGTGAAAAACATTTCAAAAACCTGGGATGACCATAAAAAGCTCACTAAGGGATATAAAAGTACAAAATGAAATCATTAGTCCATGTATGAAATCATACTTTACTCATAAAACATAATCACTTTAACATACCTCATCAAATCATGAATAAATCATAGAAATCATAAGACATAAAGGTAACTTGAGGCATTCATAACATTCTTACGTAGGGAGTAACCCTCATGGTTATGTTTGGAATACCCATCATAGTATATTCCCTAAATATCATCAGAGAAACCTTAACGTTTAACTCATTCGCATTACCCAATGCATTGGAAAGCTATATCGGGATCACCCGCCCTTAGTTTATCACGGATCCACCCGTCTTCATAACAATTCCCAAGAACCATAACATAATCGTATCACATAAAACATGCATAAAGGAAACATAAAATTTCCACTTTTCAATCACAAGATATTAATACAACACATTGATATAAAAACATTATGAAAAACATTTTCAATACCAAAATAAAATATGAGTAAAACATGGTATTTATTTTTCATTCAAAAATTGTTACGGCTTGTAGAGGAAGCCGAAACTCAAATAATGGTCAAGACGGCGGAGAAGTCGTTGTCACCACATATGTACGACAAAAAAACATTCCCTTTTGTCATTTAGTAAACGCTTCATATAAAAAGATTCCCTTTGAATAAACATAAAACTCATTGGGGTTTAGACACCATATAAAAGAAGGTTGTGTATAAAAGAAAATATGCCTCAATGAAAGGAGATTGAGACGAAGTCCCATACCTCGTGTCCGACTTGACTCGATCGTTCTTTAACGTCCTGAATAATAAAGTTGAGTTAATTTCTACTTGCTTAAGAAAATTTTTAAAGTTCATTATTCCTTTTATATCACTTATTACCATTTTATGAACACTATGTAATTATTTATGTTAATAATGGTCGTTTTGTCGATCATTGGTACTTGAGTCAAAAATAAACACTTTATAATTACAAGTTTTTCATGTGGTAAAATATCCATTATATCCCGAATTATATTCATGATTTAGATATAATATATATAATATATATCAATTATATACATGCATTTATAATATTACATGACATTTAGAGGTAAGAAATGAAATGCACCGTTCATGGGGACGGTAAGCCGTACGTACGCACGAACGCTACTTTCATTTCTATATCCTATTTAAATGAATTGAATAATAATGATATAAAGGTATATTATAATTCCAGTATAATATCATATATAATATCATTAACTACATCCTTTATACGTTCCATAGATGACATTAACGAATCAAATCACTTTGAGGGGGCGGTAGTCCGCACTTCCAAAAATCAAGATATCGTGTTTACCCATAATGGAAACCATAAAGGTATGCCAAAAATGAAAAATACAAAAGCTTAAGTAAAAAATAAACATATTATATATCATATATAAATATAGTAATATCTTAATGGCTACCTTTTAAGGTGTTAAAAGAATATTGAACAATCAACGTTTCATGAGGCAGAAATTCACCACCCACAGAAACAGTATGTTCATTAACCATTAGATGTAGGTGTGTGTATGTGTAGCTAGAATCCTTCTTATAAAAACATCCTAGTATATTTAAGATACTTTTGTTGCTTCAAAAGAAATGAATAAATAGAGTTTAGGGGGATGGAGAAGAAAAATAAAACAAAAGAACACAAGTGAAGACATTACCTTTAAATCGGGTAACTCCATTTAGTTTGAACCAAAAGGGTTTCTTAAAGAGCTTCCTTCCTAAGGTAAGGATTCTAGGATTAGGAGAGGGATGTGGAGAGACAAAATGAGTAGATCTTGGCCGATCGAAAGGCCTTATAGGTGTGGGTATGGAGGTAGAGGTGGGGGCCTTTTATAAGAGGGGAGGAGGGGCACTCTTGGAAAGGTATAAAATGTTACTTTATTTTCAAATGAGTTTCGGATTTTAAAGGTACCACATTGATGTATTTCAAGGATAAGGTGACAAGAGTTCGATATATACTGATCCAATAGGTCTTTGACAAGTGTAAGTCTTAGTTTTATCATTATCCTTTCATTTTATTTAAATCCTTTATTAATGAGGTAATCACTGCATCACTGTGATGTCATAAATAATTTAATTTATTTAATGTCTAAAAATTATAAAAAAATACATTGATGTATGAAATATTTTTAACTTTATAATTAATATTTATATTCCAAGAGATAATTTATGTAGAAAAAATTAAAAATATTTTACTCAGGTGATATATTCTTTATTATATTTATCTTTCTTTAAAAAATAACAAGATAAAAAGTCATTATCACAAAAAAATGATTCCATCTAGTCCCAAGTTTGACACAAGGCATACCATGGTCGGACATGACACAACCAGTAGTATTAGGACACATTTTGGCATCATTCTTTAATATTATGATATTATTTTATTATCCTTAACTACCCGATTACTAATTAATCAAGATAATTAACGATAATTACCGTCATTAATATTCACAAAGTCCAAAAACAAAAGAGTATTGATTAAATAATTTGGACCTTATGATTCCAAATATGTAATCCTTTTTACCAAATTCCAAACACAGAAATTTCAATAATTATTTTAAAAATAATTCCCATTGTCAAAACAGATAGCGGGTTTTTTTGAAACAATATCTATGAAATCTTTGGCATTAGTTTATGCCCAATTCCGAAGTTAAATTAATTCTAACGACCAATATTGGATTAAATGGTAAAAATATATTCTATTTAGACTTTAAATCAATTTAAAAAGATAATATAACCATATAATTAAAGTATATGAAAAAGAAGTTTTGATGTAAAATGCAGTATTTTTCCCTATTTATTTAAAAATGAACACTGTCAGAAAAATACCAAAAAAGTATCCAATGTAAATTTAAATGTCCCAATCATAAATAATAAGTTTATTTTGACAAATATAGCTTATTAAATTGTAAAAATATAGATTTAAAAATGGTTTTCCATCAAAAGGTAGTAAAACAATCTTTTCAAATTATTAGTGTATTCCATTCGTAAGATAGGATTTATTCTCGTTTTAATCCTCTAAAACACTATCTAATTAATAAATAGAAATAGATAATAATATCTATTATTCATTACATACATGGGATGTTACATCTTTTCCCCCTTTAGAAAATTGCATCCCTGCAATTTATTTACTTATCGAATAAGTGGGGGTATTTATCCTACATTGCATTTTTAGATTCCCATGTTGCCTCTTCACTTATGTGGTTTTTCCACAAAACCATTACTTGATGAATAAACTTAATCCGAAACTCTTTCTCCCTGTGGTTAAGAATTTAGAACGGTTGTTCCTCATAAGATAGATTATCTTCCAGCTGAACTACCTATGGACTAAAAACATGAGATGGATCAGGCATGTACTTCCTTAACATTGAAACATGAAAATCATTGTGTACATGTGATAAACTCGTAGGTAAAGCCACTCGGTATGAAACTAATCCAACTCTCTACAGAATTTCATATGGTCTAATGAACCTTGGACTCAGCTTTCCTTTCTTACCAAATTGCATCACACTTTTCCATGGTGATACTTTGAGAAAAACATGATCACCTACCTCAAAAGAGAGATCCTTCATCCTTTTGTCTGCAAAAATCATCTACCGGCTCTGAGCTGTTCTCATGTGTTTCTGTATCAGCTGAACTTTTTCTGCCAACTCTTCTACCAATTCCAGTCCCATCAACTTCCTTTCACCCACTTCATCCCATAAAGCTGGAGTTCGACACTGCTTCCCATATAATGCCTCCAATGGGGCCATCTGTATACTGAAATGAAAACTGTTATTATAAGAAAACTCAACCAAAGAAAGATGTTGGTCCCAACATCCATAATAATCCATCAAACAAGCACGTATCATATCCTCCAAAGTCTGAATTGTTCGTTATGACTTCCCATCTGATTGAGGATGAAAATCTGTACTAAAATTTAATTCAGTACCCAAAGACATCTGAAGGCCTTTCCGAAAGTTATAAGTAAACCTGGGATCACGAACAGATACAATGGAGAGAGTAACTCCATATAAACTGACTATCTCTTTAAGATACAAACTGGAAAGTTGATCTAGGGAAAAAGTATCCCGTATAGCAGGGAAATGACCAGATTTAGTCAAGCGATCAACAATAACCCAGATTGCATTATTACCTCAAGGTGTCTTTGGCAATCCCACAACGAATTCCATGGATAAATTCTCCCATTTCCACTCTGATACTGGTAAAGGCTGAAGCATCCTGTTCGGTAATTGGATCTCTACTTTTACCTATTGACAAGTCAAACACTTCACAGTAAAATAAGCTATATCCATTTTCATTCCGTCCCACCAGTAATACTCCCGAAGATCTCTATACATCTTAGTACTTCCTAGTTGAACGGAAAACAGAGAACTATGAGCTTCACATAACAGCTCTCTCTTCAATTGTGAATCACAAGGCACACAAAATCTTTTCCCAAATCTCAAAACACGATCATTATCAATGTTGAATTTAGGAAACTTACCCTTCTGAACCAGAGATACCTTTTTCTGCACCTCGTTGTCTTGATTCTGAGCTTTCTTAATTCTGTCTCATAGAGAAGATTTCACTGATACCTGAAACAAAATAGAAGGACATCCTGCACCAACAACTTCTATGCCAATGTTCATCAAATCCTTAACCAAAGGATCACGTTCCAAACGCAACATTGTTAATGAAGCATTAATTTTTCAACTCAAAGCATTAAACACTTTATTTGCTTGTCTCGGATGGTAATGAATTGTACAATCATAATCCTTGATTAATTCTATCCATATCCTCTCTCTCATGTTCAATTACTTCAGATTGAATAAATAATTTAATCTTTTGTGATTGGTATATATTTCACACTATACTCCATACAAATGATGCCTCCAAATTTTTAAAGCGAAAACAACAACAGATAATTCCAAATCATGTGTAGCTAATTTACCTCATGAGTTTTCAACTAACGTGAAGCATAAGAAATTACCCGATCATTCTGCATTAGGACACAACCAATTCCTTTCAATGAAGCATCGTTGTAGATAACAAACTCCCCATTCCTGGAAGGTAGTGCCAAAAATGGAGCATTCATCAATCTTCTTTTCAATTCCTAAAAACAATCATTACATTCTTTTTTCCAGATAAACTTAACACCCTTCTGAGTTATCTTAGTCATTGGACTAGATAATCGTGAAAACATTCTAACAAACCTTCAGCAATTGCCTGCCAAACCAAGAAAACTACGAATCTCGGTTACTTTTGTGGGTCTTTTGTATTCTTCAACAGCCTTTGTTTTTATAGGATCCACAGTTATTCCATCTTTAGAAACAATATGACCATGGAAAGAAATTTGTTTCAACCCAAACTCACACTTTCTGAATTACCCATAAAATTTCTTTTCGTTGATGGTTTTCAAAATAACACTTAAATGTCTTTCATGCTTCTCTTTACTTTTAGAAAACACCAAAATATCATCAATGAAAATAACCACAAACATATCCAACAAATCATGGAAAATTCTATTAATAAGATCCATGAATACAGCAGGTGCATTGGTTATCCCAAAAGGGATAACTACAACTTCATAATGGCCGTATCTTGTACAAAACACGGTCTTCGGAACATCTGCTTCATTTACCTTCAACTGATGGTATCCCGATCTCAGGTCGATCATTGAAAAATACTAAGCTCCCTGGAGCTGATCAAACAAATCATCAATATGAGGCAAATGATATTTGTTCTTAATAGTGATGTTATTCAAGTCTCTATAATCAATGCAATGTCACGTAGAACCATATTTCTTTTTAAAAAATAAAACAGGAGCACCCCATGGTGATGTACAAAGTCGAATGAATCCTTTCTCTAATAAATCTTAAAATTACTCCTTCAACACTAAAATTTAAATTTGATCCATTCGATAAGGGGATTTTGAAATCGTATTAGCAGCAGGAACTAAGTCTACAGTAAACTCAACTTCCCGATATGGTATTATTCCAGGAAACTCATCAGAAAAAACATCAGGATACTCATTTACCACTGGAACATCATTAATCTGAACAGTTCCCTTGTATTCAACAATATGTGCAAGGTAACATTCATTTACATATTTTACAAGTTTCTCATCCTCTTGATATGTTATCAACAGTAAGGGTTCATTCATGTACACAAACTGAAATTCTTTTTGAAAAAAACTTCTTCAGCTCTATAGTCAATCTTAGCATGGTAAATAGAGAGCCAATCCATACCCATGATAACATCAAACTCTACTAGAGGTAAAACAATAAGGTTTTCAAGTAGGTTCTTTCCACAGATAAGGATAGGAAGATTCTTAAAAATTCTTTTTTCCCCAACATTTCCCCCATGTGTTTTTACCACAAGTTCAGAAGTCATTTTTTGAGATGGTATTCCCATTTTACTGGAAAAGTTTTCAGAGATGAAAGAATGTGTGGACCCTGAATCAAACAACACACTGGAATAATCTGAAAAAATAAACAAAGTACCTGATACCACTTCATTTGATGGCCCAACATCTGCTGAAGTAGTTGCAATGGAGTTCACCACCCCTTTCTGCTTGTCGTATATCTACTTCCCATCACTCGAGCTCTTTGTCAGACACTCATTTTCATAGTGACACATATCATTGTACATAAAACATTTCACTAACTGTAAATCAAATTTGGTCTTACCATCACCCTAATCATTTTCAGTGCAATCATGAGCCTTATATCCCATCTTACCACATTAGTAGAACTTTCCAGAATTTAGAATACATTCCCCAGCATGCCTTTTACCACGTTTATCACAAACTGGAAACTTAGTTTTCTTACCATCAGAACTTTTTGAAGAATTATTCCCTTTCTCCTTCCAACTAGGTCTCTTCTTCAGTTGGTTGTTATAGAACACTTGATCATTGGAAAATTCCATTTCCACCTTCTCAGCACATCGAACAAGGTTTTCATAACATTTTAACTCACTAGAATCCAATTCCCTTAGATATTTTGGCTTTAATCCTAAGTAAAAATGATTTATTTTACTATCAAGGTATCAGATAAAAATTTGAGCATACCTTGCCAATCGAGTAAACCTCTCTTCATAAGAAGCCACTAATTCGTCCTCTAGCCTCAATTACAAGAATTTTTTTCCATCCTAAGTCAAAAATCCTTAGGAGAATACTTCTCAAGAATCATACCTTTGAATTCATCCCAGTTGAGAGCATCAATCTCATTAACGTCCCTGATATTTTTAACCATCGACCACCACTGGTTTGCATCACCCTCCAAACAGTAAATTGCAAGACTAACCTTTTGATTGTCTGAACACCCCATGACATTGAAAATATTCTCTAGTGCTCTATTCCAACCTTCAGCTAGCACAGGGTTAGATGATCCACTGAATGATGGGGGATGTTGCCTCATGAAATGTTCCACCACTGACATGTTCCTCTACGGTTGATCTGGCTGATTTGGTGCATGGATACCACCACCATTTATCGCTTGAGTCAACATCGCCATTACTGCAAAGAACTGTTCATCTACAATTCCGACAATCTCAGGATGCTGATTCAGAAGGACATTTCCTTCTGTATGCTTTCCTAGCACTGCTTCCCTATTTCCTCTGCGGAAAACCATTTTGAACAAACATGTCTTAGATGAAGCAACATGGTAATCTTCAAATGCTATATCATTTCAATTTGACCATAAAAAATATTTTTGGATAAACATTTAATATAATTTTAACTCCTAAAGTTATCTAAACCGACCTTTGATACCAACTATAAGGCCCCAGCCTTAAACATTACTTAATCTTGAGTTACTTCAAGAATACACGTTGAGGATATTTTCAGGTTTAGAGTTTTAGAGAATTAGATCATAAAACATGAATTATATTCCACATTTAAACAAAGTGGTTACATAAAAGATAGTAATCATTTTTCCCATCAATGGAAACATATTTAAAATAAAACATGTATTCTTTCTTGAAACTTCCTTGACACTATCATGACATCATGTACCTTTCCCTTGACCTGTGAAAAACATTTCAAAAACTTGGGATGAGTATAAAAAGCTTAGTAAGGGATATAAAAGTACGAAATGAAAAATTAGTCCATGTATTAAATCATACTTTACTCATAAACATAATCACTTTAACATACCTCATCAAATCATGAATAAATCATAGAAATCATAAGAAATAATGGTAACTTGAGGCATTCATAACATTATTACGTAGGGAGTAACCCTCATTGTTACGTTTGGAATACCCATCACAATATATTCCCTAAATCACTTCAGATAAACCTTAAAGTTTAACTCCATCGTGTTACCCAATGCATTAGAGAGCTATATCGGGCTCACCAGCCCTTAGTTTATCACAGAACCACCCGTCTTCATAACAATTCCCAAGAACTATAACATAATCGTATCGCATAAAACATGCATAAAGGAAACATAACATTTCCACTTTTCAATCACAAGATATAAATACAACACATTGATATAAAAACATTATGAAAACCATTTTCGATACCAAAATAAATGAAAAGTAAAACATGGTTTTTAATTTTCATTCAAAAAAAGTTATGGCTTGTAGAAGAAGCCGCAACTCAAATAATGGTCACAACGGCGGAGTGGTCATTGTCCCCGCGTACGTACAACAAAAAAAACATTCCCTTTTGTCGTTTAGTAAACGATTCGCATAAAAATATTCCTTTTGAATAGATGTAAAAGTCAAAGTGTTTTATACACCATATAAAATTAGGTTGTTTATAAAAAAAAATATGCCTCAATGAAAGGAGATTGAGACGAAGTGTTATACCTCGGGTCTGACTTGACTCGATCGTTCTTTAACGTCTTGAATAAGAAACTTGAGTTAATTTCTACATGATTAAGAACATTTTTCAATTTCATTATTCCTTTTATATCACTTATTACTATGTTATTAATACTATTTAATTATTTATGTTAATAATGTTCGTTTTGTCGATCATTGGTACTTGAGTCAAAAATAAACTCTTTATAATTACAAGTTGTTCATGTTGTAAAATATCTATTATATCCAGAATTATATTCATGATGTAGATATAATATATATCATATATATACAGTATATAAATTCATTTATAATATTACATAATATTTAGAGGTAAGAAATGAAATGCACCGTTCAAGGAGACGGTAAGGCGTACGTACGCATGAACGCTACTTTTATTTCTATTTACTATTCAATTGAATTGAATAATAATGATATAAATGTATATTATAATTCCAGTATAATATCATATATAATATCATTAACGCCATCCTTTATACGTTCCACATATGGAATTAACGAATCATATCACTTTAAGGGGGCGGTAGTCCGCACTTCCAAAAAATGAAGATATCATGTTTACCCATAATGGAAACCATAAAGGTATGCCAAAAATGAAAAATACAGAATCTTAAGTAAAAAATAAAAAAATTATATATCATATATAAATATAGTGACATCTTAATGGCCACCTTTTAAGGTGTTAAAAGAATATTGACCAATCATCGTTTCATGAGGCAGAAATTCACCATCCATAGAAACAGTATGTTATTTAACCATTAGATGTAGGTGTGTGTAAGTGTTTCTCGAATCCTTCTTATAACAACATCCTAGTATATTTAAGATAATTTTGTTGTTACAAAAGAATTGAATAAAAAAAATTTAGGGGGTTGGAGAAGCAAAATAAAACAAAATAACACAAGTAAAGACATTACCTTTAAATCGGGTAACTCCCTTTGTTTTGAACCAAAATGGTTTCTTGAAGAGAATCCTGCCCAAGGTAAGGCTTATAGGATGTGGAGACGGATGTGGAGAGACAAAATGGTCAGGGATTCGCCGAGCCAAAGGCTTGAGAGGTGTGGGTAAGGAGGTAGAGGTGGGGGCCTTTTATAAGAGGAGAGGAGGGGAACTCTTGGAATGGTATAAAATTTTACATTATTTTCAAATGAGTTTCGAATTTTAAAGGTCCCAAATTAATGTATTTCAAGGATAAGGTGATAAGAGTTCGAAATATACTCATCCAATAGGTCTTTGACAAGTTTATGTCTTAGTTTTAACATTATCTTTTAATTTTATTTAATTCCTTTATTAATGAGGTAATCGCTGCATCACCATGATGTCATAAATAATTTAATTTATATAATCTCTAAAAATTATTAATGAAAATACTATGATGTAGGAAATATTTTTAGATTTATAATGAATATTTATATTCCAAGTGATAGTTTATGTAGAAAAAATTTAAAATGTTTTACTCAGGTGATACATTCTTTGTTATATTTAACTGTCTTTAAAAAATAAAAAGATAAAAAGTCATTATCACACAAAGTGATTCCAGGGGGTCCCCAAGTTTGGAACATGGCATCCCATGGTCGGCAATCACACAACCAGTAGTAGTAGGACACATGTTTGTGTCATTTTATTATTATGATATTATTTTATTATCCTTAACTACCCGATTACTAATTAATCAAGATAATTAATGACAATTACCATCGTTACTATTCACAAAGTCCAGAAACAAAAGAGTATTGATTACATAATTTTGTCCTTATGATTAAAAATATGTAATACATTTTACCAAATTCCAAACACATAAATTTTAATAATTAATTTAAAAATATTTCCCGTTGTTAAAACATATAGCGGGTTTTTTGAAACAATATAAATGAAAAGTTTGGCATAAGTTTATGCCCAATTCCAAAGTGAAATTAATTATAATGACCAATATTGGATTAAATAGTAAAAATATATTCTATTTAAACATTAAAACCAATTAAAAAGATAATATAACCATATAATTAAATTATATGATAAAACATTTTTGATTTAAAATGCAGTATTGTTCACTATTCATTGAAAATTGAACATTGTCGGAAAAATTCCAAAAAATTATTCAATGTAAATTTTAATGTCGTAATCATAAATAATAAGTTTATTTTGAAAAATAGAGCTTATAAAATTTTAAAAAGATAGATTTAAAAATGGTTTGCCATCAAAAGGCAGTAAAACAATCTTATAAAAATATTAGTGTATTACATGTTTAAGATTGGATTTATTCTCGTTTTAAGCCTCTAAAACACTATCTAATTCATAAATAGACATAGTTAAGAATATCTATTTTTTATTACTTACTTGGTATGTTACATTAGATCTCTCCTCCTAGCATGATCAAGACCAAGACTCATCATATTCGACATCCACACACCTAGACTTACCCATAAATTGTCTAGATCTATGATCCTGAGAGAAGAGAGGGAGAATATCTAGGTAGATCTAAGAAACCAAACAAAAGGATAACATACCTTGAAAACCCGACTTCAATTCGCAAAGAGAAGCCTCCAGATCACCTCCAAAACACTTGGGAGAGGTTCTTCTACCTCCAAGGAAGGGTAATCCCGAGTTATGGCCGCTTTGGGGATTAAACGAACCATTTAGAGGAAAAAGAGTTTAGATCCGAAATTTTAGGATCTAACTTTTAGTGCCAACATAGTTAGTCTGCATGGTTTAACAAACCATGTGTTAACCATGCGTTAGGTTCTATCTCGACAAAAAACTCCTCGCATGGTTAGTCCTCATGGTTAGACAAACCGTGCACTAACCATGCATTATCCACTGCCTCCAAAACCAGCCTTGCACGGTTTGGATGCATGGTTTAGCCAAAAAGTGTGCTAACCGTGCGAAAGCTATTTCCCTTATCTCTCCTTAAAATTCCTCCCAAACGCTCCCCTAAGTAACCTTGACCTACTGGAACACATCCAGTACCAGATTTCACAAAGGAATGGACTGGAGAGGTCTGGTCCATTACACCAGATAACTCTTAAAAGATTCTTGTCCCCGAGAATTCAAAACCAACATAGAGGAACCCAACAAGATACCTCTTAGGGCTCTCGTTATAACAGAAACCCAACCAACAACCCTAATCATATGTGTTAGGAATTCCATCAACTATGTCGAGATATTATCCGCTTTAGGAGGCACTGACTCGCCTGTATAGGTTCAATCGCATCTGCATTAATGCGTCTCGATTAAGAATTGGGGCTTCCCAATTCCATATATTAGGATTTTTTCAACTTACAATACCCCCAACACCATACAACAAACACACTTCCCAAACACAGACCATGGTAAACTCATTCTCCCATGTCGAGATATTTTCAACTTTAGACGGCACTGACTCACCCGCACAGGTTCAATCGCATCCGCATTAATGCGTCTCGATTAAGGATCATGTTTTTTTCTTTTCCCCACACATTCAGACATTTTACACTCATCCAGAGAACAAGGAAACAAAACGTCTCACAACCGACAATCCAAGAATTCCATATATAAAAGGTACAGAGTATATCCTCAAAACAAAGCATAGAAGAACAAAGAAAAACACAAGTCAAAAAAACTCTAGGTACTGAGCGTGTATCTGAGCCTCCCATCCCAAGTGCTCTCCTCAAGGCCACTGTGCCTCCGCAACACACGAACCAAGGTGATGGTTTGTCCACGAAGTACCTTCTCTTCATAATCCTTGATTCTGACTGTTCGTTCCTCGAAGGTCGCGTCATCTCCCATATCTAGCTCTCCCTAGTCGATAATGTGAGAGTCTTCATGTAAGTACTAACGAAGAAGGGAGATGTGGAAGAGGTGATGCACCTTCTCCAACTGAGGTGGCAGGGAAAGCTGATATGCCACATCAACGACTTGCCTCAGCACCTCGAAAGGTTCGATGAACCTAGGGGAGAGCTTACTCCCCTTCCCAAACCTCTGTTACCCCCGTCGAGGGGACACCATCAAGAACACATGATCTCCCACCTCAAGCTCCAAGGGCCTCCTCCGACGATCATCATAAGACTTCTGTCGGTCCTGATCCACTTTTAGTCTCTCACACACAAGCTGAACTTTCTCTAGGGTGCTCTGTACAACCTCTGGCCCAAGAGCACCTGTCTCACCAACCTCTGCCCAACAAATGGGTGAACGACATGGTCTTCCATGAGAATCCTCAAACAGTGCCATGCCAATAGTATAGTGGAAGCTATTGTTGTAGGCAAACTCTAATAAAGGCATGTGTCGCACCCATGAACCTCCAAAATCTAGAACGCATGCTCGTAGCATGTCCTCTAACATCTGGATAGTCCACTCTGTCTGCCCATCAGTCTGGGGGTGGAAACCAGTGCTAAGGTGTAGCTGGGTGCCAAAAGCGTGCTGTAACCACCCTCTAGACTCGCAAGGTAAACCGAGTATCCTGATCTGAGATGATAGTCTTCGGAACTCCATGAAAATGCACCACCTCATCTATGTACCTCTATGCTAAGGTACTCACTAGGACCGACTCTTTAATTGCTAATAAGTTAGATGATTTCGTCAGTCGATCCACCACTACCTAGATAGCATCATAACCACCCTGAGCTCTAGGTAGTCCTGTGATGAAGTCCATTGAGATTTCATTCCATTTCCACTCAGATACATCTAAAGGATAAAAAACCCCACTGGGGATATGGTGTTCATCTTTTACGTACTGAAACACTAGGCACCTATCCACAAACTTCACAAGTGCCCGTTTCACCCCGAGCCACCAAAACTGTCCCCTCAGCCCTCGATACATTTTTGAAACCCCTGGATGTACCGTCAAGGCTGAGCTATGGGACTCATGGAGAAATCCCTCATGCATCGCCTCTGGAACAAACAACATTCCATGAAAAATAATTTGATGTTGGCTACCCTTTGACCATCCTTCTGGAGTGTTTCTTTGATCGATACGATCTCGCATTACATCCACCTCGAAGTATCCCCACGGAGACTCTTCCACCTACTGAAACAAGGAGGAATGCAACGTCATCTGAAACAAACAACCTCTAACACCCTCTAGCCCTGAATCCAAGTGCATGGCAACCAACTCTCCCTTCTCTTCTAAGCATCAACGGATTCTTGAACCACTTCCTTATGTGACTTCCTTCTCAGGGCATCAGCCAAAATGTTGCCCTTACCTTCAGTGTTAGAGATCTCGAAGTCATAGTCTTGGAGAAACTCAACCCATCTCTGCTGCTGTATGTTAAGGTCACGTTGGGAGAAGATATAACATAACCTCTTGTGATCTGAGAAGACCACAAAGCGCTCCCCAAAGAGGTAATGTCGCCACAACTTCAGTGATAACACTACTCCTGAAAGCTCTAGGTCATGGGTGGCATAGTTACTCTCGTAAGGGCGCTACTGCCTAGACCCATAATAGATCATACCCTTCTTCTACATCAGTACGCACCCCAACCCAATTCCAGAAGCATCACAAAACACCTCATACAACAACCCTTCATATAGAAATATGAGTACTGGAGCACTAACCAAATTATCCTTCAGGTAGTTGAAAGCATTATGGCACTGCTCGCTCCATATGAAGACCTAGTCATTGCTAGTCAAAGCTGTCAGTGGAGAAGAAACTCGAGAGATGTTCGAAACGAACATCCGATAATAACCTTCCAACCCCAGAAAACTACGAACTTCTACCACAATCTTGGGTGCCACCCAAGAAACAACTTCCTCCACCATCAACGGGTCCACTGAAAAACCATGCTGAGACACCACATTCACAAGGAAGTGTACTTATTGCATCAAGAACTTACACTTCAACAATTTCCCATAAAGCTGGTGGTGTCGAAGGACATCCAAGACTGCCCTAAGATGCTTAACGTGCTCCTCCTATGAGCTTGAGTAGATTAGGATTTCATCAATAAAAACAACAATGAACCAGTCAACAAACTCTCAGAAGACAAAGTTCATATGTCCCACAAACATTGATGGTGAATTCGTAACTCCAAACGAAATCACTACATTAAAGTGCCCATACCTGTACCTGAAAGATGTCTTCGAGATGTACCTATCCTTTACCCTCAGCTGATGATATCCAGATCGTAGATCAATATTAGAAAACCAACACTCTCCCCTAGGCTTGTCAAAGAGATCATCTATCCTTGGAATGGGGTAACAGTTCTTGAACGTTACCTGATTCAACCTCCGGTAGTATATGCATAGCCTGAGACCACCATATGCCTTCTTCATGAACAAAACTGGAGCACCCCATGGTGACAGGTTGTGTCGAACAAAACCCTTCTCTATCAGATCGTCAATCTGAATCCGTAACTCCCGCAACTTCGAAGGTACCATCCAATAAGGGGCCATCAAAATTGGATGGGAACAAGGCTGTAAGTCTATCCCGAACTCAATGTCACGTCGGGGGGGGGGGGGGGGTAGAGTCACAACCTCCTCAGGAAAAAATTGAGGAACTCCTCAACAACCACTAGAAAATCAATCATCTCTTTATCAGCTGAACCCACTGATAACCCGCCTAACATGGAAATTTGAGGCTTCACATGCTGGCTTCCAACATGATAGCTCCTCTCGCCTACAAAAGCTACACGCTGCCCATCCATGTCATAGAACATGACTCTTCTCCGGAAGAAGTCGATAACAGAACTAACAGAAAAAAACCATTTGATGCCTAGGATGACATCATATGGCTGCATCTGTAGCAAAAGAAGATCCCCACTAAATCGATGTGGTCCCAATGTCAGCCCACATCCCCGACAAACACAAGATACGTTGGTCTAACCTCCAACTGCTGTACTCAGCACCAGGGGTATGGAAAGCCTCTCTACGTCTAGACCCAAAGAATGGGCTAGCTCGGGTGAAACAAAGGAGTTCAATGCTCCCGAATTGAACAAATCAGAAATGAAAGTGCTGAACAATCAAATCGTACCTCACACCACCTCTGGTCCTGCCGGAGCTGCTGACTCTGTTGTGTGCAACTGTCCACGCCCAGCTCTTCCGCCTATCTGATGTCAACCTCCTCCTCGACCATGCCGTGGTCGAGGTCCCTGAGGAGCACCCTGAGGTCCGCCTCCTCCTACAAAGTATTCCCTCGGAGGAGAAGGGTCCTACTACAGCTGGAAGGGCCTCGCCACCAACTGGTGTTACTGAGGTGAGCGCTGAACTTTCCCACCTCCACCATACTGAGCTCGGGTTGGTCACTGACTCTGAATGTGCCCGAGAACACCGCAAGAGAAACACTTCGGTACTGGGCTCGTGAAAAAGGGACGAGCACCCGAAGATCTGAACTGGAACTGATGGGGCCTGCTCCCTACTAGCCTGAATCTGGAAGGTCCTATCATAGGAGACCCGTTGCTGAAAGCCTTCCCCTTCGACTAACCCGGCCGGATCCCCTCTCGTGGTGCACCTCCCTACGATTGCATCCTCCCTACAACCTCTTCCTTCTTCTGTACTACCAAGTACGTTGGAAGGGTTAAGGGGGTGACAACATACTGGAGCAAAGGACGAAGCGGCTCCTCTAAACGTCTCGTCTGAGACTCCTCATCTGGAAAGAGATCCAGAACAAATCATAGGAGACCCTTGAACTTGATCCCAAATTCTTGTAATGACATACTCCCCTATTGGAGGGAGATTAACTCCTGATGCTTCTCTACCTTGATCATGGACGAATTGAATTCCACTCGGAACTCCTTCTCAAAGTCAACACACAAAACCTATGACTCTGACCACTCCCCAAGGTAGAGCGTCCACCACTGACGCGCCGCACCTTTCAGCTGACTGACTTCTAGGGGAACCTAGTACACCCTCGGAGCACAGATCAATGTAAAAGTGATCCCTAGCTCCTCAAGACACCCCTCTATCTACATACATGAAGTTCTACCCTCGTACTTCTTGAGGGTTTGTCGCTGGAAAGAACAGAGAGTCTTCCGTCATTGATCATCTTCATCCTCTCGGTTAATCCTCAACTACTCGACTTCCTAATCTGCGGGGCCTCGACTGTCTGAGTCACCCGGGGACGACGTCCAGGTGCCATAGTTGTACAGTAAACAAAGATCACCTACGCCTAAGTAGTATGGAAATTTTTCAAGGTTTCATTTTAACACTTTAGTTAAATTTTTTCCCAGAACACCTAAATCATCTAAAACACAAACATGATGATTCATGTACCTTCCCTAGGGACTCTACCATGCAATCAATGTAGTCTCACATGGTCGTTCGGTAGGCTCATATCCCTTGTATCGGATCACGGGGGGGCCTAAAATCTAGTGTCCTAGTTGCTCTTCCCTAGCCTAGGTCACGCACCAAGATCACCTAACACTGTTTCCCTACCATCCCATGCAATACTCACTATGACTAACTCCAGAATCCATCCTATCTCTCAACCATCACCTCGGATACCATTCTGTCAGGACCCCCTCCCACCAAAGATGCCCCTTCTGAGCTGGAAATGGTGAAAGAGAGATAATGACCCCCCGAGTCCCGCCTCCAGTAGGCCCCGGGGTGGCGACTAGCACCAAGGGTATGCGTTTTCAAAAATATGGGAGGAATTACCCTATTTATTATTTAAGATCAGGAAATAGGATGAGTCAAACACCAAAAGGAAAAGGAACACGTAAATGAAAATAAACCCAAACCAATCCCACATACATGTTTAAACAATTCTGGAACAAGTACAAGAACAAGAAAACTCAAAAGTGCAATACCAAAAGGAATAATAGTACATCAACTACAACAACTCCAACTGTCCCGACTAGTAGGGTCCTGCACGGACCTGGTAGTCCTCCTTGAAACCTGAATGTAAACGAAGGGTGAGCATACAAGTATACCCAGTATGGAAACCAAAAGCTCTCGTGCACATGTGGGGAGACATCCTAATTTCCCGTGAGAACAACAGAAGAACCAGAACCTTGCAAGGAATTCTATCCACCCAACCTCACCAGCCACGCTCATTAAAACACAGAACAACGGGTATTAGTATATAAGAACAAGAGTATTGTGCACCCCACACCATTTCCCCAAACTAGCTAGCTGCTATTCCTAACAGCAAATTTCCTGACGCTGCCACACTCTTCCTGCCCGTACATAGCTGGGCCTCAGAAACCACATATCCTACCCGAAGACACATGGGCCTCAAAAACCTCATATTCCGCCTGCACACACCTGGGCCTCATAATCCACATGTCCCGCCCGCACACACCTGGGCCTCACAAACCACATATCCTACCCGCACACACCTGGGCCTCACAAACCACAATCACATCCCCGCCCGAACACACCTGGGACTCATCGCAAAGGTTCTAGGGAACCGTAAACTGTCCCGAAGAGTCTTGGGCTAAAATCACACCAATAGAAACCTACTCGAAGAGTCTTGGGTGTATGGTCACCTCAAGCCATCACATCCTATGGAAGAAGGAGCAAGAAGGAGCTAGTAACTAAGGGGAAAACACCCTCTCCCATGAAATGGGAGTGTTCGTCACTATGTTATCAACATGGGTGGGGTGCAAAAAAACACAAAGATACGGATACAGATATTTATACCAAACACACAACCCAACTAATGGCCTCTAAACAGAGAAACTGAGCTTGTGGCTCAGCACTACTTCTATGAAGCGTGCATACACCAAACAATTCCAACCCCATTTAGGTTTTCATTTTTCAACTATATTAGTTTTTTAGTTCCTTAACTACTGGGCAATTATCAAACCAGATCAAGCATTTTGTTGAAAAAAACCAGCCCACCATAAATCAAGTTAGATAGAACACAAGAAACACAAAACCAACCTTTTTATCATCAATCAATTCCCATTGATTATTTCCGGGTTTAATTCATTATCGTTCCCCACAGTTCATTTATCAACTTTCCACATTCTTTTAATATCACAACCCATTACTGCAGCCCTTATGCCACTATAACCACATCTTCACAACCGTATCACAATACAAAGCTCATTCCACATCATTTCCCCTTTAATGTCATTTACCAAAGCCCCACTACCCATCCTATTTGTAATAACCCAGGATTCACCCCCCCCCCCCACCATTTTACACACCACGTAACCAAACCAACACCCACATGTTCATTATTCCATTTTGTTCAACTGGGGTGATCACACAAGGGTTCCCGATATTCATTTAATCAATCAACTATACGTGATTAACCAATTTCCATATTCCACAAAGTTTCCATAAAACAACCCAGAAAGATAGGGCAACATTTAATTGCGCAATAAAAGGCCCCCAACGACCATGATTTTCAGTAGGCAAAAGCATATTCAATTCAAAACATAACAATAGGATAAACAATTGTAAACATAACAACTTCCTCATCCCTGTTCTTTAAGCCAGTTATTATCTTCATTTAAACTAGTTCCACTATATATTGTGAAACCAAGAGGACACCCATCCTGAATGATGCACAAATTAGAGATATGATGGTAAAATCCCTACCTCAATGGTTTTTGACGGAACCCACAATGGTCAAGGAACGCTCAAGGAACCCATGTCGATTCTCTGAAACCCCGCCTAATTTCTCTCCTCCAAGAAAGATCAAGACCGTGACTCATCATATTCAACATCCATACACCTAGAGCTACCCATAACATGTGTAGATCTAAGATCCTGAGAGAAGAGGGAGAGCAGATCTAGGTAGATCTAAGAAACCAAACAAAAGGATCACATACCTTGAGAAAACATCTTCTATTCGCGAA
The DNA here is from genome assembly GCA_963277665.1 of Viscum album. Lineage (NCBI taxonomy): Eukaryota > Viridiplantae > Streptophyta > Magnoliopsida > Santalales > Viscaceae > Viscum > Viscum album. The sequence continues at coordinate 855,626,315 of OY728157.1, read as the reverse complement.
GAGAAGCCTCCAGATCACCTCTAAAACAATTGGGAGAGGTTCTTCTACCTCAAAGGAAGGGTAATCCCGAGTTATGGCTGCTTAGGGGCTTAAACGAACGATTTAGAGGCAAAAGAGTTCAGATCTGAAATTTTAGGATCTAACATTAAGTGCCCACACGGTTTAACAAACTGTGCGCTAACTGTGCATTAGCTTCTAACTTCACAACAACTCCTCGCACGGTTAGTCCGCAGGGTTAGACAAACTATGCACCAACCGTTCATTAGCCACTACCTCCAAAACCATCCTTTCCCGGTTTGCCCGCACGATTTAGCCAAACGTGCGCTAACTGTGTGAAAGCTATTGCTCATATCTCTCCTTAAAAGTCCACTGAAACGCACCCCCAAGGAACCTTGACCTCCTGGCATGCCTCCAGAACCAAATTTCACAAAGGAATGGACCAGAGAGGTCCAGACCATTACAATTTCCCTTTCATAATTTTATTACTCTTACATTGAATATCCCTATGAATTAAAAAAATACACCAAATGTACTAATTTAATTTCATAATAATATTAAACAAAATTTATTTTTTTCTTCTAATATTTCATTTTTTTTCTTTTATATCATAATTTTTCACCAACCCATAGATTTTCTAACTTACACATTCACATTGAACTGTCAGATAGATTTCTCTACTTTTTATGCGAATCTTTTCTTATATTGTAGATGAAAGTGTCATCCCAAAATAAGATTTTTATGCTCCTCTTCCATATCTAATACCCAGAAATCCATATGGATGTATAATTTTTCACTTTGGTCAAAATAACATTAATTACTCATTGTGAAAATTTTATCATTGAATATTATACTTGATTTTCAAATTTTATTGGATATATACCTTCTCATCCCATACACTTTATGGTGGTTTGTGACATGTTGTTGAAACTCCCACCTAAATAACATAATGATTTACATAATTTATAACCAATAATATGTATTTCAACCAAATACCATCCTTTATATTTTTTTATAAATATCCATTGATACAATAGTTGATCACTCTATTATAAGTGGTTTGGTACTAATTTTCACCATATTCTTATTGATGGTCACAACATATTTGGTAAATATTTTTATACATTGTACTGTTCATGATAGATTCTAAAAAATAGATTTTAAGATGTTTTTTTAAAATATTCATGAAATTTTTCTTTTTTGACATTAATTTTCCCTCACACTAGTCACTATAGAAAATAATGTCTATTGTTATACTATAGGGTTTCGTCATTATTTGTTTCCTACTCCTATAATTTTGTTTCAACTTAATTTTTTTATTTGTTGAATTAGGATTTTATTTGATGATTTTACACTTTTCATGGTAATGAATTCCATGTTTTCATGGGTATTCACTTTAGGTCATCCCAGTAGTACTCCACATGGTCTCTCTCAATGTTTTCGTTCAATTTTACCTAACTAATAATCCTTAATTTTCAATGAATACATTTGTTTCATTTAGGTTTTACTTGTAGAATTGCTCTCAACTCCTTGGTCCTTCATTTATGAAGTTATTTTAGATATTTATCCCTAGAAGGTGTCATGAATTTCACCAAGGTATCCTCCAGATTGTGGAATTCGATCTATAGTGATGGACTTTATTGTGCTTAAAATCATAGCTCCCTATATTGATAACCATTTCACTGTTATTGCATCCTACAACGCTAAAAAGTATTTAAATTTTTATAATAATCATAATATATTTATATTTTATACATACTTCTTGGTTTTGGAAAGCCCATAATTGTGTATATTTTCTCCATTATTGTTTCCATTTTGGGCCACCATCTAGTTGTTTTTATTGATCATGTGAAGTACTCATTATGTTTTCCCTTTAGTATATCCTTGGAAGCTTTTTCTTTCCATATGTTCTAGTAAACAGTATCTATCTACCAAGAAATAGTCATTATTGATCCTTGAATAGTACCATAAAATTCCGAAATGTTTCACTATTAATGATATTAATAGATAATTATAGTAAGAGATAGATAATTATAACAAGACGTCGAAATTTTATAATTAATTATTTATATTGACCACCTGAGGTATATTCAGAATTCATCAAAACTTGATTAAGTTTTATTATATTTATTCAGATATATATGGAGTTCGAAGGTCTATATAATTTGGAGAGAAAATTTTATATCCATTTAATCACATATAGTGTTGTAATGTGCTTGTATGATTTGGATCCACTCCCAAACACACTCTCATAATGAAAAATGAAACCGGTGAGGCCTTACCCCATTTCATGACACATTTATAAACTAAAAGGTTTCATTGTGGTCAATGAATCTACCCAGGTATATGTTTGGGTCTTCATGAGGGTTTGTAGGCATGTAGGATGCATTAGAGATCATCAAGATAGTCACTATCTTTATATCAATGTGTGTAGTAGAAACCGTTGTTATGATTATTATTGGTTTCATGATAAAGTTTTATGGTCCTACATCTACCTCAAAAGAATGTAAACATAGATATATTTTTTAGACCTCTAGTGAATTTATTTATCACTACACAATCCACAGTCTCAACTTTGTTTCTCCTAAGGGATTTTTTCATGATTGTTGTGAAAATAAAGTATCTTTTCCCTTTCTCACGAGTGCAGTGAGTGTGAAAAAATATTACAAACCCAAAATCCATATAATTATCACCCAAGAAAAGGGATATTAAAGAAAACAATTAAAAAAACCTAAATGGAAATCATCCCCAAGAAGGGTGTCGTATATTTTACATTTTATAGGGAATCATTTGTTTCTTATATTGAATAAATTTTTTTAACAATTTCTAAAACACAGAAAATAATGGATAATAAATTAAAATGTATATAACAACTATTTGAGGTATAATACATGAGATATTTATATTATTTATTGATGAAATAAAAAGTGATTTATTACATTGTTTTTGGATGGGAAAATATGGAATAATAATGGCATTGATAGTGTTTTTTAGAAAATGGTGAAGAATAAAAAAAATCAGGAACGATTTTGATTATCTATTGGAAGGAATGGTGGGGTTTTGTAAATTATATGTTTGAATGGTATTGGAATTTGAAATAAAATTAAATAATTAATTTTTTGTGAAAGATTCAATAAAATATTGGTTCAATGGCCATTGTAACCTCTAATTGACTTGGACACCCCCTTCCAATAGCCAAGAAATGTTTGAAATTCCCGAATCATGTTTATCCGGATAAAATTTTTAAACATGGAAACTCAAAATGAAAAAATGGTCATTCCAAATTTATAGAAACTAGTTATGCCTTTTTTTAATCTCTTAATTGTTCTACCCAGTGATCAAAAAATTAAAAGAGAAATATATTATAAATTGTTTCAAATATTTTAGCATCCCAAAAAGACGAATAAAAGAATGGAAATAAAAGACAACACAGATTCCGCTTCATTCTACATCAATATACTACATGAAACGATTTATCCCCACATTCTAGTATTGATGGAGTAATAGATAAGAAAATAATTAAATGAAAATGTGAATAAAAGAGTGTAAAAAAGATGGTGGGGGACCCTGTATTAGCTCATTAACCCACCCTAACCGTTGATTTATGTATCTCAATGTTATAAAGGTGTAAAAAATATCAATTTATTTAGTATAAAGGTAATATTGTTGTATTAAATTGATCTATTTATATTTAAAAATTAGTATCAATTTAATCTTAGTGATTAAATGGCGTTCTATGTCGTGACTGGAGGGTTTTGTATAATTACACATCAAATAAGGTAAGACCATTGTGATTTTCAGTGTTAATATAAGTTTTAAAACATAAATATGTTGTCCTATTCTATCAAATTACATTTTCATGTTGTTATTTTTTTATGACCCATAATTTACTTATCATAACCTGAAATGACACAATGAAATCATTTTAAGAACATAATTCAATACATGGGAACATTTCGGCCCTGAACATTCTTTTCAAGACCTAAATTAATATGTTCTACTATTTTCTCCATGGTTGATCCTAATTCTTAAATTCTAATATAAAAAATCATAATATGGTTATTCTATTCCAATGAAAGTTATATATATAAGTTGATATAAAGATCATTTTTTCTCACTTCTCTCGTTATCCACCAAATGTTTACCGCATTATAAATGAATAATTAAAAATAGATCATGGAAATAAATAAATATTTAAATTATAAAATTAAAAAAAAATTATATCAAAATAATAATAATTGAATGATAGTATCATATTTCATAAAAGAATTATGGTGGTAATAGGGATAGTTCTCATTCATCCTAATTGAAATAGGTTATGACCTATATTTTATTAACCTATTTATGCATGGTGGTTGATCTATGATATATTTCTTTGTGATACCCCATGAGTGGGTGTTTGGGAATGATAATTTCATTAATTTATATGGTAACATATATTATTACATGTGAGATGTTAACTTCGTTAGATGTTTACATGCTTCATACTGAGGATGGATAGACGTGACACTAAAAGACATCATGAGATGGGTGTTCATTTTGTACATCAGGACATAGGTAATGTTCCTATTTTTTATTGCGATTATTTTATTAGGATATACTATCATGTAGATATTTATCTTCCATAGAAAATTATCAACTTTGAACGTGTGTAATTCCACTTATCTTATCATGAGTCAGGTGGTAGTTCACGTTGTGTAAGATTATACAATCGTTGTGTATGGTGAGTTAAGTCCACAATAGTTTATAATGGTATCTATTGAATATGGAAACATGGTGAGAGGTTGAGTTTGGGAATAGGATATGTGGTTTTTAATTTGTTTCATGTGGGATCATTTCCATGTATCATTAGTCAAAGTAAGTGATGTGACCTATGATGAGTTTAACTATGTAATTAATCTAGTTTTGTGAGTAGGAGGACTTATGGGTAGACCATAATAATCACTATCTATAGACATGGGTTCTAAAGATATATAGTGATAGTTGAATTTTATATTGATGTGGGTGTGTCTTAGTAATAGTGTAACATGTTTGATGCAATATACATCAAATAAATGACCTAAGACTTGTGATCAGTTATGAGTTGAAAATTAGTGCTTTTTTAGATTTCATTACCAATTATTTATAAATTTGTTCTTTTTATGTTTATTTTTAATCCTATGAAATTTTTGTTTTTTATTACTACCAAAAATAATGTCCAGAATTGGATGGGTAATGGGATGTTATGATAGAGAACTCATTTCAATAGGGTGACATTAATGATTTTCATAAGGTGGAGAGTGGGGTGTTAGTCTCAAGTGTGTACCCCTCATGGGATAAGTTTCATAAGGGTATAATACGGCCCATTTGATTGATGTTTTTTCTTTAAAATGTAGTTTGACTAATGGAAAACTTTACTGATAGATTCCTTCTAAATTCTAGGTTATAATTTTGGCATACAGTTATTGGATTCTAAGTGTGAGTATCGACCTAGGATGCATGTGTCTATCTAGATGTTTTTGATTGGGAATTCATTATAATTCATTTTTTGGAATGTTTATGGTATTGTTCAGTGGATGGGTTGGATAGGAAATATCACTTGGAGTCAATTACCAGATATGATGGGCATGCTTGGAATGATATTAGTGTGCCTTAAGATAAATTAATTGGAATTGGGTTTCAGTGATGGGTCATTTTTTTAGATGAGCCTATTCATTTCATGTTATCTGTATGTGGTTCAAAAAGTTTTATATCATAAAATTATATTTTTTTAATAATGAAGTGTTTCCAGCACACCATTAGGATGTGTCTGGTGTAGTTTAATTTCCCATCATAGATTCTCAATGTAAAACTGGTGTGACCAATTTGATCTTCATTGATTTTCATTCAAAAATTCCAAATTAGAATCGATGGGTTATATATGTGTCTTCATGTGTGATCAGGTGTAGTAGGTATTAAAATGTATAATTAGTGTCATTAAGCCACATGGAGAATGTTTCGATATGTAATTATGTCAATATATGAACTAAGGTTCAATGTTTTCCTTTTAATGTAATAAACTATAATGGATAACAATATATTCTAATTTATGATTGAAACTATATTTTGATCCATTTTTTTTATTATATAGATATAAATAACTCTTATATAGATGTTTTGGAATTAGTTATGAGTGTTGTCTCATGTTTTGGTGGGTTAAAACCATTATGTTTAGTGAGGAAATTTTGAAGTGCATTGAGTGTTAATAGATATAACAAAGATATATCAATGTGAATTCATGACCAATGTGGGTAATGAACTTATTGTATATTACAACATAAAATTCATAGGTATTAGAAGTATTATGTAAGAGTGGATCTAAGATCCTTCTACTTTACATGAATAATTTTTTTGAGTAAATTTTAAATTTTAAATATGTGAAAATAATAATTTTGATCATAAATTTAGAATATTATATTATTAGATTTAATTCCATAGTATGATTTTATTCTAAAAATATAAAGAGGATAAAAAGATTCTTCTTATTCTTGGGTGAACCTCCGAGGCATCAGGTGAAGTATCGTAATTTTTTGTCCCATTTTACCAAGTACTTTTGTTGTGTTTACATGTAATTTTATAAACCTTGTCTCACCTCAATACTCAAGGGTTATTCAATTAATTTTTTAACATAGATGGTTAAATTTTATGGTCATTTAATAGTAAATTTCATGTAATATTTGTTTTCTAGTAACATTTTGACCAAGGTGGTGACATCGGAGCTAGTCCACATTCAGCATATGGTGTGTGAAACAGTGTACTATAATTTTGTTGCATGTAATGCCTCATATAGTGTGGGTACAATGTTGGTTCATGGTTTTCCAACCATATGAAATTTTAAATTATGTAATATTTCGATGTTTCTATCCTAATCTCAGAAAAGACAATACCCCTCTTTCTCCCCTCTTTCTCTTGCACATGAGGTTGATCCTCTACCCCTTCCATCCATACATAAAATCCCTCTAGAGGTTTCCACGGTGTCCTTAAATGGTATTTTGGTGAATGATTTCTCCTTTGGTATGATACTTTCTAATGTTTCTCTCCTTGAACTACTTTTTTCCCTCAGCTAGGGATTTTAATTCTGATTCCATCGGAGGAAGGTGGGATTTAATACTAATGATGGGGTTTTTTCTCTACCTATGAAGAGGTTTTCCCAAATCGTCATCATAATTTCATGAATTATTGTTTTTAGGTAGGAAACCATTAAAATATTTATTATTTTTTTAACCAAAATTATTTTAAATTAATAATATTTTTATTTAATTAAGGTTTTTTCCAAGTAATGGTTTTCATGGTACCCTATAGAGCTTCTTTGCGATGGTGTCTCTGATTTTCATTCTGCATCAAACTTATAGTGAGATATATCCTTTTATTTATTTTTGGTTTTAATTAATAAATTAATTATTTCTATATTTAGTTTATCTTTTTTTACTATTCATGAGTTGTCCTATTTCAGCTATGGGATTAGATGCTGATGTGGCTTGGCTCAGATATCATCTGGATTTGACAAGATAGGGTGAGATTTCATAGAGCTTCTTAGAGTCATGTATGAATTATATAAATATTTATTGAGGTATGTTGTATGTCATTACTACCCTTTTATTTAGTTTCATGTTCATATAACATGTTTGATATTACTCTGGTTACACCAAATATGTTAAAGGACTCTTATTTAAATGTATTCCCATCTGAATTATACAAATATTCTAATATGAACATTGTATTGTTTTTAAATAAATATAGTCCCATTAAAAAATATAGTACAGTTGGAAGGGACACTTTTATCCTTTGATAATAATAAATACTCATTGGCCAATATAGGTCGTGACTTCACTATATTAAATTTCATAGACTAGAAGGGAACTTGATGAGGTTACCTTTATTGGGAATAGGCGAGTGATACATTATACTCCTAGACCTATGGGACCTCATGACCTCTTTTGATAGGATGATTCTCTAATGTAGAATATTTCTCCATCTCGAGGTTATTTATGACCTCAAGGCCAACAACCTAACTTCGTAAGGCATTAAGGATACAAATGTGTTAGAGGGTACATATTAGGTGTATTATTCCCCATTTGATGGGATTATCCATGACCCAAGACTTGGACAAGACCCTAATTAGGGTACCCTATTTTGGTTAATACACTTATAAGGGAGTGTTATAAATGGGTAATGTTGAATAAGATTTTATCTGTAGATTATAGTTAGAACTACATAGACCGTAAGGACCAAGGCATGGTAGGGTAGGATTGGGAATTTGATTAATACATAAACTTAAATCATAGTATTAAAGTATTTAATTAATAAAATAGTAATTGATACATATTGGATAATTATAATAATCTTATAGTTATTGAGGGTTGTGTCTCCCTCAATCTCATTTATGATTATATTCCATGGAACTACTTAGTCAAAACATTATTAATTACAACGGATGCTTGTTGTGCTCGATTTATAATTATAATTAAGATATTTATATATATGTATATCTAATTATATCCATGTATATAAATATATTTGTTTATCAGGATATATTATGATATATTACTATATATCTTGTTAGATGAACAACAAACTGAGATCTATCTCTTAATTGAATAAATTAATCATTTTTCTTAAATAAAACAGCTGATTTAAGGTAATTAATGTTTGTAATACCATGGAGTAATGTTATTTTTAGTATCCAATACATCATTTTAGTATTTCCAATATTTCATGTGTTTTGGGTTTCCTCCCTACTAGGGTAACAAAGAGGGGGTTGTTGAGTGAATCTATGAACCCCCTCTTAGTAAGTTTATTTCCCAAAATTCTTAGTTTTCTAGGACCTAAGTGATGCATGATGTTTTTGGATGGCCTCATTTTTCTTGAGAACAAGATTCTTGAGACATCTTTAAGGATTATGATGATTTCCCAGTTTGATTCCTAGGATTCTACCCCGGATTGGATACAGGAACCCTGATTGAACTTCCAAATTATTACCTGGAATATTCTATTATGAAAAAGACTTCTGATACTGAGTTATGATCTATGAATAGTATAGTATATCTTGTATATTTCATTAGGTTAATACCCTTAGTAAATCATTCCAATTTCTAATGTCATTATTTCTAATAGACTATGACCAAGGGATGTAACATAGGACTGTAATATGTAATTTTGAGACATTTTCTATATCCCACTATATATTCATGACTTTAGTAGAATGCCTACAATTTATATGATCAAAATTTAATGACTATTTATTTAATTTGAAGCTAATAACTATAATTGTTTCTTATATTTAGTGGATGTGATTTTAGGTGGTTGCCTGTGATACATCATGTCTCACCCTGTAGTGATATATCATGCTCAAATATATTTCTATAATCGCCGATGTGGGTATGGTCACACTTGGGTATCAATTATGAAACAATTATCACTAAGGATAGTTATTTTATTTTTTATCAGTATGTATTATTATTATTGTTATTATTCCAGTTCATTTTTTCACAAATATATGCCCTAATTTTACCGACTATGTATTGAACCACGTTAGTTGTTCCATACTGGGGTTTTATCCACTCCTTTATAAGGATGCTATTACACCACGAATCCTATGTATAATTTCTCCAATTTATAGAAAAAAGTTAGGATGAATCCTATGAATGGTCACAGAAGTTTCCTTGGATGTGTACATGGGGAATGATCTATGGTATGACTCAGTATGGGAAGTAGACCACGTTTCAATTATTTTATATTTTTTAGTTATTTTATTTTTAGTCTTCCCAATGCGAAATCATTGTTGTATGTATGTTATGGTTGTTCTATCCTTTACCGTATTTCACTCACTACAACATATTTATATTATTAATATTTCACATAAATCACTTTTATAAGGATCAATAATTTTGTTTTTTATTATTTGGCTCACTCGTATATGATGTACAAGTTTCCCTAATGTGACACCTTTGGCCATCACAACTATTCAAAAGCCACATTCATATAGTGAGGTATTCTTGAGACCATGTGGAACCTGACCCGGTTACTATGTATAGTATTCTAGGTGGGCTCCAGCACATTTTTACTGTTTTTTTGTAAATTGGACCACAGTTAATAGTACGTTTCATGAATTTCAAAATACGTAAATGTGAAACTCTAATTATAAAATAGTATTAATATTATAAATTTTCTAATAAAGTAGTGGATGTGTGGATTCATTTCAACAACCACTAAAAACTACGCTAGATTATCGATATGGAACAATAGAGGGAGGATGGTTGGATCAGTTGTGAGAATTTCATGAATCCAATATTATCAATATTGTTATTAAATAATTATAATAATAAATAAAATTATTTTTTATTTTAATGAAACACAGAATAAGATCACTTCCTCCATGACCAGACCTTCTAGGCCAACATTTTATAAGTTTTATGTTTATTTCACAAAACTAATTTTTTATAAAATGAGTGATATAAAATATTATATGTTATCCCAAAACTACTGTAGAATTCATGATGGGATTGAGTTTTCAACCAAGAATAGGCTTCTCAAATGAATTTATACACAAGCAGTCTACCCCTCCAATGATAACCCACCTTATACAAATTTCATGTATCATAACCTTTCTCTTCATCAAGACATTTTGTTTAACCATTTATATAAGAAATAATTTTAACACTTGTATCCATAGATCTACATGATTACATAGATAAACATATATCATTCTTATACATTCGTGGCGATATTCTACCCACATCATTCATGTGAAACCCCTGGCTCTAATAACACATGACATGATCATTTCCTTCAATCCTAACTCTTCCAGGACAATTAAATAATACCTTTTAGGTTTATATCCTAATAAATGTCGATACAAAGAGTATCTCAATTAATATTATTAGTAATTATGACATGTGATCATAGCTTTGTAATGATATCATTGTACTCCATCAATTATTATTCTTTAAATTATTTCTATGAAACATATTAATATTATGAAAATCCATATAAAATAATGAATTTATTAAATGCATAAAAGGAAAATATATGACATGAATAATAAATTTGATGTATGTGGTTCAAATTATATTAATGTAATGGAAAATAAATTTTAAATGATCCATATTTTTGGAATTCCATGTGTGACTAATGTATGATGACTCCTTAATTTTAATATAATGCTATGGTGATATGAGGATCATTGTGATCATTATTTATATATTGGTAACTTTATAGGAGTTAACAAAGAGGTATTGAATTCAATCAAATATATCATAGAATAAAATGGTATGTAAGGGAATAGTGAATGATTATTAAATTGCGGAAACATAATAGGCGATGGTATCATGAATCTTAAATCATATTATCAAGGAATCATTATGAAAACAATTTAAGTGTCTTGGAAATGATTAGAGAAAAATATTGCAAAACCTTTAGATACATTAAACAACCTATACATGGATTTTAGTATGGAATGAAATATCATTTTTCTATAAGTGATCTTATAAAGATTAACCTAAAAAGAGAATTAATCTTTTAATTATTAATCATTAAATCCCTACAAAATTGGAATTGGGGGTTTTTTCAATGTATTATCTAGTTTCCTATGTGGGGTGGGGGTATTATATGACTGAAAAGAGGGTCCAAATTTTTTATTGATTTTTCTATTTCTGTATAATCACTATATTATGAATTAGAGTATCTTTTGATTGATATATATTAATGATAAAAGAATCAGGTGTGGATGTCTCTATTACTCAACCTCTATTTTCGGTTGGAGTAAGATAATGGTAAATTAACCGCTTCTCTACCATTACACTATGTAGTTGATGATGATGACTTTTCTATGTAATTTAAAACACTTCCCCAATACTCTAGGGTGTAGAAATTATTCTTTTACAATGATATATTTTGTGATGGGTAATTCATAAAAAATCATTAGTATAGTGTATTTAGAGAATATTAGTTCCCCTAATATCCCTCACTTGAGGAACTAATAGTTGGGATGGATGGAGATGTGTTAGTACTATAGTATCCTCATACTGTGAATTTGATTATGTTAGTTTAACATTTTGTTGAAACCCCTTATTTCACATGGTATAAGGATAAATGTAAATAATGATTCACCTGATGCGACTTCTCATCAAACAAATATGTTTATAACTTATATGTATTAGAAATTCATTGATATCCTTAAAGATGTAAATTTTAACTAGTATATTATTATGAAGTTTTATCATGGAGAATGTGTATCTCATCTAGAGTGTAGACATGTATGTTCTTATATATTATAATTTTTTAATATTTATTAGACCTATGATGGTTAATATATCCTATTGATTCATAAAATGCATCTGACACCCCTAATGTCTTCTATCAAAAGATTTGTTTGGTATTGAATAAGGTAATTGAATTGAACCCACATCTTGAGGACCCCTTGTGGTGAGGTGAAGTTCCACATCTAGCATAAATATATCAAAATGGAACTCTACCCTATTATGAGGCCTTTATTAGATGAATTGGGATTCCTAGGAAAATTAATCCCAAGTGAGAGGAACTTCAAAAGTGGATCTTATCATGACTGAGTGGTGGTAATGTCATATAACTCGTATCAGAGATCATGGTATGCATTTAATCTCTCAATTAATGTTAAGGTGGATATTTTATAGTCCTAGGTATGTTCAATAATGTATATGATAGAAAAAAGGGATCTAACATTCATGTTCTTTTCTTTTATGAATATTGGTTTTCCTAAAGAAGGTCATATAATAGGTTCCACACCTCCTGTCCTATAGGGGGGATAGGGAATTCCATTATCTATATGTATATATCACTAGGGAACTCTCCCATGCTGTGATGCATTTTCATTATAGGGTGAGATTTCCTAGATAGTTAAATAACATTATGCGGAACCCCCAAACTGAAAAATATTATGAATGAGGGGTGGTATGGTCGTATGCATGGTGTTATTGAAGTTTTTATAGATTTTATTGTAATATTTAATAAATAAATTCATAATTCATATAAATATGGGTGTGTTGATATTCGGTTATATTGTATGTATCCACCCATTAATGAAAATTGATGGTGCTTCCCAAGTGCATGGGTAATTGAGAATAGAGTGTTACCATCAAAAAATTCATGGATGGAAGAATTCATGATAGTAGCTAACACATAAAACGATTTATGTGTCAATCCACCTAGAAATTATTAGAGATTTTATTTTTGATATTTACCGTATAAAATAATTTCATGTGAAGAAGAGGGATGCATGTTAAAAATGATGATATATTATTCAAAGAGGAAAAATAAAGGTGAATCTATAACATAAAATATAGGAATCATTATATTTGACATATTTTAAATTAGTGTGGAAATTATATTGGATAATGGATAATAAATGATTATTTTAAGGATGAAATTATTGGTGTAGTGGACTATTTGAAACACCCATACATGAGTATTGAATTAATATAATGTAAATTTAAAACTAGATATATGAGTTTAAAATTATTAAAATTATTCCCACTATAATTTGAAGAAGTTATGGATTTTATAGGAAATAATATGAGTTTAGGTGACTTTTATTATAATTGAAGAATAATTGAATTTTGATGTATATGTCATAAATTGGATAAATATAGACCTATGTGGGTAATCATATAATATGGGTATGGAAAACATTCATATCCTATGATTCATTTTAGTCAAAAAGGGATGGAATGTATAATTAAATTTAAACTCTTTATTATTCAATTTTTAGAAATGTTAAAGGTATTTTGATTCATTGAAATACTACATATGAGTAATTATAACTCTAAATATATGTCATTTGGATTGTGTGGAAGTATCAATACTAAACATAAAAAAAATATTAATAATTAAAAATTTCAATATGATACAATTAATTAATTCTATGACTCATTTAGATGAACGTATTTGTGATTTCAATCTTTAAATGAGTCACTCGGATATACATCTAATTTATCGAACTCAATGTCTGAGTCATTTGTGATAGAGTATGAGTAATCTATGTTTATGTCACCTAAACTTACAAATAATTCACCTAAATATGTTTATGAGTCCACACAAGTATATTCATATATATTTTTTTAAAATGAACATGAATGATTTTATATTTTTTATTCTTGATAATATTTGATTTGAGATGATGATAATGTTGATATTTCATGTTAAAACATCTAAAATTTATGTTAATCCATTATTAATGTTTTATTTTAGAAATATTTAATTTGAATTATATGATATGATCACTATTAATATTATTTTATTATTTTAAAGAGGTGATTTTTTAAATTCAATTTCATTTATCATAATTGATAAAATTTATAGAATCCTAATCTGATGATGCAAGAACTATTCTCCATTATTTAAATTAGTTTATAATATTTTGATTCAATATTTTTTTATTTATAAAATTAAATCAAAACCAATTATAAATTATAATAAATTAAATTTCCTATAAAAAAAATAATTAGTAAATGTAACACCCCAAGCTTCCATGGTAAGTTTCCCTTCGAATAATGCAATGGCGTGCATTGTACACAACTTCAAGATTCTAACACACCACATCAATCAAACTAGTCGTTATGAATAATAATACCTAATTTTTGAAATTTTATAAATTCTATCTCTCAAAATGGACATAATTTTTGGATTCAGAATATCAAAATTAGCCTAGGGTGAAATTTTGGTACTTTTCAGATAACTTTCATATTTTGATGAATAGTGAAAATTACTAAATTTTAATTAAAAACAACTCCTTTATTCGAAATAATTAATATTGATAAATTATGAATTTGAGTGGTTTTAAAGTATATTTAGAATATATTTTTACCATTTAATTCAATGTTTGTCGTTGGATATAATTTCACATTTAAACCAGACACAAACAAATGCCAATCTTTTGATAGTTATTATCTCTTAAAAACACGTTTTTTGTTTTAACAACGGGAATTAATTTTAAATTAATTTCTGCCACTTCTGTGTTTTGAATTTGGAAAAATGGATTCCATAATTGAAATAAGGATGTTAAAATTGTGTAAATAGATAACTTTTATTTTTATACATATTGGATAATTACTTCGGTAAATATTTTATTTACCATGGTTAAAGGGTAAATCCGGTAAACAAGGGTTAAACAATAATATTATAATAATACTAAATTACCCTAAAACGTGTCTTAACCCTATTGTTTGATACATTGTAGACCATGGGAATCTTTGGGTCTATTTTGGGACCCCATGGATCCACTTGTAAGTGATAGGGACACTTTATTTTAATTTAGTTAAAATGAATACAAAAATCACATAAGCATATATCTTTAAGAAATACAATTGTTAAATAGGGTTATATATGATGGATTTTAGACTATAAATATTCATTAGAATGATAAAAATATTTAATACATAATTATATTTTATTTATAATTTTTAGACATTAAATAATTTAATTTATTTATGACACAATTGTGATGCAGTAATTACCATAATAGTGAAAAATTAGAATAAATGATATTATAAATACCCAAATAAATATAATTTGAGACTTTTATTGAATTACACTAATTTTATAGGATAATATGACATATTAGGGTTGATTTAATTGACTTTTTTCGAAGTAATCATTCTGTTATAAGTTTCACAAAAATCAACTATTGAATAGTGTCAAAATTGACATAAAGGAGTTTTTAAAACAAATATTATATTATTAATTGATATTAAATTCCTAAAATCTAAGGATCGGCAAAGAGACTTATATCATGATATATGTATCATTAAGGGACCAATTGGGGGTCTCTTAGATGTATATGCTAAGTTTATTAACCATATAATATAAAAATACAAAGAGACATTGTAAAAGTGAAACTAATTAACTAAGAGTTAATACTTAAAGATAAGGTTAATATAATGACCAAAACCTGTATAAATTCTATTGGTTGAATGGATTTATACCTATCCCCACCTTATACTTTTAATAATCAACTTTGTATCCATTATAAACCGAATATGAATTTATTATAAATTAATATTTTCAGCTTTTCCAAAGGCGCCCCTCACCCCTCTTATAAAAGGGCACTCCTCCTTCTCATTTCTTCACTCCTTAAAATCCTTTTGGCTCGGCCAAAACCTGAAAAAATACTCTCTCAACTTCCATAAATACAACCTATAGGCCTTATATTGATCAGAAAGCCAACCTAAGGAGCCCTTTTGATCAAATCAAAAGGAATAAGCCGAAGAAGAGGTAATGTTTTCACCACCCCTTTTCAAGTTCCTTTCTTCTTCCACTTCTTATTCCTTTGTTATTACCATTCTAAAATAATAACTCCAGTATCATATTTATATGGTGATGTTATTATAAATATGGTACAACCATATTCAGTATTCTATCCACCCTTTGAATAACATGTCACCATACGTGCGTACGTACGACTTACCGTCTCCACGTCGTGGTGTAATTGTTATTCAATATATTATTATTTTGGTGGGTATAATAATGATGTTTAACTCATGAAAATAATAAATATAACATGATAATGATTCTGTATATATGATCTACCATCCAATTATATATTATTTTAATATCAAAAGAAAGATATTGTCGCTCGTGCGTACGTACGGAGTACCGTCTCCACGAACGCGATGAGATTCATTCTCCATCATATCCATTCAAGTATAATTCTCATTTGATGATTAAAAAAAATGTTTAAGGACATGATATCATTATGTATATGAATAATATACATCCCATTAATAAACAATATGTCTCACATAACAAAGAATATAAAGTAAAATAAACCCGTTAACACCTGAAATGACGATAATTCTAAGATATTATTAACAAATCAATGTTAAAAGATCATATATGATATCATATTAATGTAAATTATTATTGTATAATTCAATAAAAATTATTTCACCATTATACAGGAGGTTAACCTACCATTGACCAAGGAAAAAGTACAATGTAAGGGGTTTCTTATCTCACTCATTATTTCATGAGATTTCCATTGTTCACCACTTATTTATTGCATGTGGTGTGTGTACTGCCCATGATTGTATTCATTGGGTAATATATTCTAACATATGATATTTACATCATCATTGTATGATCCTTCTTTCATGGGTTCATGTTTCATAAGTTACCAAATCGATAAGGGAATTTGAAATTTCAATTTCCACTCATTCGGCTTTACACATACTTCATTGATTATTTTACTCCAAGATTATGTGTGGAATCACTATTAATTTGATTATGTCATAATTTCCACTCTCCTTTCTGTGGATATACTTTGGATATACATAATCACTCCATTGATAATTTCTCAAGTCATCGATATGAATTTGATAAGAGTAATTTTAACTCATTCTCCATTTTTTGAGTTAAACATCCAATTCATTGGTTTTGTTTTTATAAGATTATGTGTGAATGTAATTTGATTGTTTTACACTGAGTATCCAATCATATTTAGTGTAATTATATTTTTCACACATAACTATGTCGTTGATTTATCCTTAACCTATGGATACAACCTTTATGAGAGTTTTCATCTTAATTTACATTCCATTGAGACTTCTTTATTATTATACACCAAATCACTTTTATGTGGTGTATATAATGTACTTTTACATAGTATATCATGATTCCCTTTATTCACATGATATTGAATAGTTTTGATTACCACAATTATTTTTATTCAAGTGTCTCTCTTTTGGTTAGAATCTCTAACTAAAATACTTTTTTTAAATGTTTTAAAGACTTATTCATCTAAATCTTGCTCATTAATGTCCGTGTTTTAAAAATGTTTTTATGGATTTATTTATATTGACATTAAAGTTTTCAAATAAAAATTATTTTTAAAAGTTTCAATGTGGTATGGGAGACTTTGATTCAAAAATCTATTTTTAAATGTCTTCTTGACAAATAGTGTGACTTTTAAATGATTTCAAGAAAAAGGGGGATATTTCTCTCAAATAGTTTTGATGATTATTTTAATCTATGTCAACATCCTTCATTATTATTGATTGAGGTTAATGTGATACAATACAATATTCCATATTGTATCGAATGAGTTATGTTTTACCGTGGACGTGCTATTTTTATACCATTCATGGTTCGTGGTTAAAGTATTGACATTCCGTATGCTAGTTTTAATACGAATGTTTATGTTATGTTTAAACCTGTTTATATGAGGAATGAATTGAACTTAATAAGTGACGGGTGGAGCCCGCTATAGCTCCTCGATGCATCGGTAGGTCTCATGAGACAAACTAGTGTCTTGGCACAAGGCCTTGGCAAAATCTTATTTGTAGTCTTGGCACAAGGCCTTGACTATGTGGTTGTGATAGTCTGGCATATGCATTCCATCATTATGAAAGTGGTTATTGATATTGCATGTGATCATTCGACTAGTAGAATATCCATGTGAGTAAGTAAATGGCATTATTTTATTTTATCTTTTCCATTTTATGATGAAGTTCAAGTTTAAAAGGATTTCGTTTTAGTTATAAACTGCCTTAAGTGTTTATGCTTATCTATGAAAGCTTCTGCTATAATGTTATCCTTACTGAGCATCTGAGAACACCCCTTCCAATGTTTTATTTTTCCCAGGATTATGGAGAAGTAATTTATGAATGACCTACAGGGATAGTATGAGGGGATATGAAGACAATATTTTGTTGTAGTTTTTTTACCTTATGATGTAATGTATGACTTATGAATATATCTAGTGTTTCCAAGACTACTAAACTAATCGGTCTTTCGAGACATGATCCCTTGTGATCATGCCAATGTTATGTAATAATGCACCGACTCTGGGTATGTAGGGTCGGGGCGTTACAGTTGGTATCAGAGGAAGTTTAGTACAAACCATGGAAGCTAGATAAACTCCGATTAGAGCACGTAGACCTAAGATGAACCTTGAGGATTAGTATAGAATAATTTCCTAGAATTTTGGTATTGTAGAGATTTTGTGAGTTTTCCGAGAAATACATCCCTGTCTGGATACGAGCAGGTAGAGGCGCCTCTGGCACAGATGTACCTAGGGTTAAAACCCGAAAACACCGCTTTGAGCTAGACTCGAACGGGAACTGGTGCACGACAACGGGCCTTGCTGCACTCTTGGTTACGACACTCCCCGTGGATATGCTTAGGATAATTTACATTTTCTTTAAAAACCAATTTAATGTATTATATATATAAGATGAGAGTAAATGACCTTGGTTAATACTAATGTGTTTCAAATTTAGAATATGTTGACATGTTAATCTCTAAATGATTGTATGACTACTATTACTCACACAGTGCTTTCTGGTTTTAGTCCATGACTGGATACCAAGGAAGTCATAGTGACTTTGAGAATGATGTACAAGGTGGGATCGGTAGTGGCAATGAGCAAAAAAATTGAATGTTGATAGGCGTCAAAGACATCATCTTTATGCCAAATCAATTTTCCAAAAATATGATCAACAATATATATATTAACCAATTACCGGACTCAACGAAGAAGAGAATGGTGATGAATAATAAGAGCTCCAGTAGTAGAGACCATGGAGAAAGAAATCCTCAATTTACATCATGCAGGAAATGTGGAAGGAGACACCTAGGAAAGTGTCTCAATGGGACAAAGAAATGCTTTACGTGCGGGAAGAAAGGACATAAAGTGAAGAATTGCCGAAAAAAATGAAGAGTACTGTGGAAGAAGATAAAAATGGTCCCAAGAATCCATTTACAATCATTTGTTGTAAATGTAGGGGACCTGGCCATTACCTGAGTGAATTTACTATTCTATAGGATATTTTCTAGGTCAGAGAAGAAGCTATGTGGAAATAAATGGTTGGATAAATGTTTAAAAATTATTAGTGATCCTTGTTAAAGGGTTTACGTTGGAATAATTTTTTTTGGTATTGGTAACCCTATCATTTTCCATGTGAGAATGATATTTATGGAAGAATTATCTTTTCTCTTGTGGATATAGTTATAAATAACCATTTGGTTTTATATGATCATTTGGTTTGAGGCAATTACAAATAATTATAATTTGGGATGAAAATGAAAGGTATGAGATAACATTTGTGGTTAAATTATGTTATGGTTATTTTGAAGAATTTATCTCATTTTGGTATTTTTATAAAATATTGTTTTTGAAAAAGGAAAACACGTAGACCGTGTGACAACCCATCGCGTCGGACAAAGATGTGGGAATCGAACAACAACCAAAGTGCGATTGGGATTTATCGCCTACCACTGGACTACGTGAAGTCCCTGGTTAGTGTAACTATTATTTTTAGTTAAATGATTTTATTGATCAATAATAATTTGATTTGGGATCTTATGTCTTACCAAATGAATACCCTTAGTATAGGAAAATGATTTGGTGATTAAGTGATAAATGTTATTTTGGAAGTTGTTCACTTTGTTGAGAACACTATATGCTAAAGGAAAATAGAGTAGTATGGGATTTCATTTGAGGAGTAATGGTGGATTTTTTTTCTACGTTTTTATTGTGGATTTATTTTGATTTGGGTTATTTATGGAAATGATTAGGTTAATTACTTTTAAGTATGTGACATTAAGAGTAATTAATGTAATTTGGAGATGAAATTTAACATGGGAGACTACATAATCAAATTCTTTTATGTTTTGGGTTTCAATATTAGTTTGGATTATATTGAAGGATTTAAAGGACAATTGATTATTGAATGGTATTTATTTAACTTAGGGGTATTATTGGTTTAATTTTAAAAATTAATATTAGTGTTTATTTATCTCAAGGAATATCCGTTTGGGGGATCATTAGATCTTGTACTAACCATTTTGGTTTTGATTAATCTCTAAAGGCAATGTAAATATATAGTTTATCCTGCATGGATCATGTGATTCTATAGAAGTTTATTCTAGCTCTTCCAGTGTGACCAAGTCTTCTTGAATACACATCGTTTAAAAAAATGAGTTAGTGGTGGAAATTTATTAAATAATGAAACTCTACTTAAAAAGTAAGTATATATCTTTATATTCTTAGTAAATATCAAAAATTAACTCCTCATCCCTATGTAATTTAACTTAAAACAAAAAATGTTGTCTGTTTAATTTTCCTACTAGGAGACTAATGATTGTTTGTCCTAATAGAAGTTTGTGGTTTTCTTATTGTTAACATTCTCATGATCATGATTTCTATCCCTATCCATCAGAACATGACACTTAGTTTATCATCCACATCCATGTTTTCCTACCTGGAATCCTAGTATGGGTTATCTTGGGTGACCTTTATACCTCCCTTCCTTTCTTTTATAGTGATAGTTTTATTGACTCTTTTTCCGATGGGGGACTTTCCATTATATTCCCAAGAACAATTTTAAAAATTTCGAGGACTCAATTTATTGAAGGAGGGGAGAATGTAACACCACAAGCTTCCACGGTAAGTTTCCCTTCGAATAATGCAATGTCGTGCATTGTACGCAACTTCGAGATTTTAACACACCACAACCAATCAAACTAGCCATTATGAATAATAATACCTAATTTTGGAAATATTATAAATTATATATCTCAAAATGGAATTCATTTTTGGATTCATAATATTGAAATTATCCTAGGGTGAAATTTTGGTACTTTTTGGATAACTTTCATATTTTGATGAATAGTGAAAATTACTAAATTTTAATTAAAAACAACTTTTTTAATCGAAATAATTAATATTGATAAATTATGAATTTGAGTGGTTTTAAAATATATTTAGAATATATTTTTACCATTTAATTCAATGTTCATCATTGGACATAATTACACATTTAAACCATACATAAACAAGTTCCAATCTTTTGATAGTTATTATCTCTTAAAAACACGCTTTTTGTTTTAACAACGGAAATTAATTTTAAATTAATTTCTGCCACTTATATGTTTTGAATTTTCAAAACATTATTCTTTATTTGGAATCAGTATGTTCAAATTTTGTAAATAGTTAACTTTTATTTTTAGAAATTTTGGATAATTACTTCAGTACATATTTTATTTACCATGGTTAAAGGATAAATCCGGTAAACAAGGGATAAAAAATAATATTATAATAATACTAAATTACCCTAAAACGTGTCTTAAACCTATTGGTTGATACATGGTCGACCATGGGCATCTTTGGGTCTATTTTCGGACCCAATGGATCCACTTGTAAGTGATAGGGACACTTTATTTTAATTAAGTTAAAATGAATAAAAAAATCACACAAGCATATATCTTTTAGAAAAACAATTGTTACATAGAGTTATATATGTTGGATTTTAGACTATAAATATTCATTAGAAATCTAAGAAGATTTAATACATAATTATATTTTATTTATAATTTTTTGACATTATATAATTTAATTTATTTATGACACAATTGTGATGCAGTAATTACCATAATTGTGAGAAATTAGAATAAATGATATTATAAATACCCAAATAAATATAATTTGAGACTTTTATTGAATTAAACTAATTTTATAGGATACTATGACATATTAGGATTGATTTAATGTACCTTTATCGAAGTAATCATTCTGTTATAAGTTTCACAAAAATCAACTATTGAATAGTGTCAAAATTGACATAAAGGAGTTTTTAAAAAAATATTATATTATTAATTGATATTAAATTCCTAAAAATATACGGATCGGCCAAGAGACTTATATAATGATATGTGTATCATTAATAGACCACTTGGGGGTCTCTTGGATGTATATTGTATGTTTATTAACCATATAATATAAAAATACAAATAGACATTGTAAAAGTGAAACTAATTAACTAAGAGTTAATACATAAAGATATGGTTAATATAATAACCCAAACCTGTATAAATTCTATTTTTTGAATGTTTTTAGACCTATACCCACCCTATCCTTTTAATAATCAACTTTGGATCCATTATAAACCGAATATGAATTTATTATAATTTAATATTTTCAGCTTTTCCAAAGGCTCCCCTCACCCCTCTTATAAAAGGGCACTCCTCCTTCTCATTTCTTCACACCTTAAAAGACTTTTGGCTCGGCCAAACCCTGAAAAATACCCTCTCAACATCTATCACTACATCTTAGAGGCCTTATATTGATCTTAAAGCCAACCTAAGGAGCCGTTTTGATCAAATCAAAAGGAAGAACCCGAAGAAGAGGTAATGTTTTCACCAACCCTTTTCAAGTTCATTTCTTCTTCCACTTCTTCTTCCTTTGTTATTACCGTTATAAAATAATAACTATAGTATCATATATATACAGTGATGTTATTATAAATATGGTACAACCATATTCAGTATTCTATCCACCCTTTGAATAACATGTCACCATACGTGCGTACGTACGACTCACCGTCTCCACGTCGTGGTGTAATTGTTATTCAATAGATTATTATTTGGGTGGGTATAATAATGATGTTTAAATCATGAAAATAATAAATATAACATGATAATGATTCTTTATATATGATATAACATCAAATTATATATTATTTTAATATCAAAAGAATGATATTGTCGCTCGTGCGTACGTACGGAGTACCGTCTCCACGAACGTGATGAGATTCATTCTCCATCATATCCATTCAAGTATAATTCTCATTTGATGATTAAAAATAATGTTTAAGGACTTGATATCATTATTGATATGAATAATATACATCCCATTAATAACAAATATGGCTCATATAACAAAGAATATAATGTAAAATAAACCCGTTAACACCCAAAACGACGATAATTCTAAGATATTATTAACAAATCAATGTTAAAAGATCATATATGATATCATATTAATGTAAATGATGATTTTATCATTCAGTAAAAATTATTTCACCATTATACAGGAGGATAACCTACCATCAACCATGGAAAAAAGTTCAAAGTAAGGGGTTTCTTATCTCACTCTTTATTTCATGAGATTTCCATTGTTCACCACTTATTTATTGCATGTGGTGTGTGTACTGCCCATGATTGTATTAATTGTGTAATATACTTTAACTTATGAGATTTACATCATCATCTTATGATCCTTCTTCCATGGTTGCATGTTTCATAAGTTACCAAATCGATAAGGGAATTTGAAATTTCAATTTCCACTCATTCGGCTTTACACATACTTCATTGATTATTTTACTCCAAGATTATGTGTGGAATCACTATTCATTTGATTATGTCATAATTTCCACTCCCCTTTCTGTGGATATACTTTCGATATACATAATCACTCCATTGATAATTTCTCAAGTCATCGATATGAATTTGATAAGAGTAATTTTAACTCATTCTCCATTTGTTGAGTTAAACATCCAATTCATTGGTTTTGTTTTTATAAGATTATGTGTGAATGTCATTTGATTATTTTAAACTGAGTATCCAATCATATTAATGTATTTATATTTGTCACACATAACTGTGTCGCTGATTTATCCTTAACCTAAGGATACAGCCTTTATGAGAGTTTTCATCTTAATTTATATTCCATTGACACTTCTGTATTGTTATACACCAAATCACTTTTATGTGGTGTATATAATGTTCTTTGACATAGTATATCATGATTCCCTTTATTCTCATGATATTAAAATGTTTTTATTACCTCAATTATTTTTATTCAAGTGTCTCTCTTTTGGATAGAATCTCTAACTAAAATACTTTTTTTAAATGTTTTAAAGACTTATTCATCTAAATCTTTCCCATTAATGTCCATATTTTAAAAATGTTTATAAGGATTTATTTATATGGATATTAAAGATTTCAAATTAAAATTACTTTTAAAAGTTTCAAAGTGGTATGGGACACTTTGATTCAAAAATCTATTTTTAAATGGCTTCTTGACAAATAGTGTGGCTTTTAAATGATTTCAAGAAAAAGGGGGTATTTCTCTCAAATAGTTTTGATGATTATTTTCATCTATGTCAACATCCTTCATTATTCTCGATTGAGGTTAATGTGATACAATACAATCTTCCATATTGTATCGAAGGAGTGATGTTTGACTGTGGATGTGCTATTTTTATACCGTTCATGGTTTGTGGTTAATGTATTGACATTTCGTATGCTAGTTTTAATAATAATGTTTATGTTATGTTTAAACCTGTTCATATGAGGAATGAATTGGACTTAATAAGTGATGGGTGGAGCCCGCTATATCTCCTTGATGCATCGGTGGGTCTCATGAGACAAACTAGTGTCTCGGCACAAGGCCTTTGCAAAATCTTATTTTTATTCTTAGCACGAGGCCTTGACTATGTGGTTATGATAGTCTGGAATTATGCATTCCATCATTATGAAAGTGGTTGTTGATATTGCATGTGATCATTCGACTAGTAGAATATCCATGTGAGTAAGTAAATGGCATTATTTTATTTTATCTTTGCCATTTTATGCTGAAGTTCAAGTTTAAAAGGCTTTCGTTTTAGTTATAAACTGCCTTAAGTGTTTATGCTTATCTATGAAAGCTTCTGCTATAATGTTATCCTTACTGAGCATCCGAGATCACCCCTTCCAATGTTTTATTTTTCCCAGGATTATGAAGAAGTAATTTATGAATGACCTTCTGGGAGAGTATGAGGGTATATGAAGACAAGATGTTGTTGTAGTTTTTTTTACCTTATGATGTAATGTAAGACTTATGAATATATCTAGTGTTTCCAAGACTACTAAACTAATCAGTCTTTCGAGACTTGATCCCTTGTGATCATGCCAATGTTATGTAATAATGCCCCGACTCTGGGTATCTAGGGTCGGGGTATTACAGTTGGTATCAGAGGATGTTTAGTACAAACCTTGGAAGCTAGATAAACTCTAATTAGAGCACGTAGACCTAAGATGAACCTTGAGGATTAGTATTGATGAATTTCCTAGAATTTTGGTATTATAGAGATTTTATGTGTTTTCCGAGAAATACATCCATGTCTAGATACGAGCAGGTAGAGGCGGCTCTGGCACAGATGTACCTAGGGGTAAAACTAAAAAACACAGCTTTGATCTAGACTCAAACAGGAACTGGTGCACGAAAACGGGCCTTGCTGCACTCTTGGTTACGACACTCCCCGGGGATATGCTTAAGATAATTTACATTTTCTTTAAAAACCGATTTAATGTATTATATATATAAGATGAGAGTAAATGACCTTGGTTAATCCTAATGTGTTTCAAATTGAGAATATGGTTACATGTTAATCTCTAAATGATTGTATGACTAATATTACTCACACAATGCTTTCTGGTTTTAGTCAATGGATGGATTCCAAGGAAGTCATAGTGACTTTCAGAATGATTTACAAGGTGGGAATGGTGGTGGAAATGAGCAACAAAATGGAATGTTGATAGGAATCAAAGATATCATCTTTATGCCAAATCAATTTTCCCAAAATATGATCAACAATATATATATTAACCAATTACCGGACTCAAAGAAGAAGATAAAGGTGATGAATAATAAGAGCTCTAGTAGTGGAGACCATGGAGAAAGAAACCCTCAATTTACATCATGTAGGAAATGTGGAAGGAGACACCCTGGAAAGTGTCTCAATGGGAAAAAATAAATGCTTTACGTGCGGGAAGGAAGGACATAAAGTGAAGAATTGCCGAAGAAAAATGAAGATTACTGTGGAAGAAGATAAAAATGGTCCCAAGAATCCATTTACAATCATTTGTCGTAAATGTAGGGGACCTGGCCATTACCCGAGTGAATGTCCTATTCTATAGGATATTTTCTTGGTCAGAGAAGAAGCTATGTGGAAATAAATGGTTGGATAAATGTTTAAAAATTAATAGTGACCCTTGTTGAAGGGTTTACTTTGGAATAATTTTCTCTTGTATTTGTTACCCTAACATTTTCCATGTGAGAATGATATTTATGGAAGAATTATCTTTTCTCTTGTGGATATAGTTATAAATAACCATTTAGTTTTATATGATCATTTGGTTTGAGGCAACTACAAATAATTATAATTTGGGATGAAAATATAAGGTATGAGATAACATTTGTGGTTAAATTATGTTATGGTTATTTTGAGGAATTTATCTAATTTTGGTAATGTTATAAAATATAGTTTTTGAAAAAGGACAACACGTAGACCGTGTGACAACCGATCGCGTCGGACAAAGCTGTGGGAATCGAACCCACAACCAAAGTGCGAGTGGGATTTATCGCCTACCACTGGACTACGTGAAGTCCCTGGTTAGTGTGACTATTATTTTTATTTAAATGATTTTATTGATCAATAATAATTTGATTTGGGATCTTATGTCTTACCAAATGAATACCCTTAGTATAGGAAAATGATTTGGTGATTAAGTGATAAATGTTATTTTAGAAGTTGTTCGCTTTGTTGAGAACACTATATTCCAAAGGAAAATAGAGTAGTATGGTATTTCATTTGAGGAGTAATGGTGGATTTTTTTTCTATGTTATTATTGTGGATTTAGTTTGATTTGGGTTATTTATGGAAATGATTAGGTTAATTACTTTTATGTATGTGACATTAAGAGTAATTAATGTAATTTGGAGAAACAATTTAACATGGGAGACTACATAATCAAATTCTTTTATGTTTTGGGTTTCAATATTAGTTTGGATTATATTGAAGGATTTTAAGGACAATTGATTATTGAATGGTATTTATTTAACTTAGGGGTATTATTGGTTTAATTTTAAAAATTAAGATTAGTGTTTATTTATCTCAAGGAATATCCTTTTGGGGGATCATTAGATCTTGTACTAACCATTTTGGTTTTTATTAATCTCTAAAGGCAATGTAAATATATAGTTTATCCTACATGGATCATGTGATTCTATAGAAGTTTATTCTAGCTCTTCCAGTGTGACCATGTCTTCTTGAATACTCATCGTTTAAAAAAATGAGTTAGTGGTGGAAATTTATTAAAGAATGAAACTCTACATAAAAAGTAAGTAAATATCTTTATATTGTTAGTCAATATCATTAATTAATTCCTCATCCCTATGTAATGTAACTTAAAACAAAAAATGTTGTCCGTTTACTTTTCCTACTAGGAGACTAATGATCGTTTGTCCCAACAGAAGTTTGTGGTTTTATTATTGTTAACTTTCTCATGATCATGATTTCTATCCCTCTCCATCAGAACATGACACTTAGTTTATCATCCACATCCATGTTTTCCTACCTGGAATCCTAGTATGGGTTATCTTGGGTGACCTTTATACCTCCCTTCCTTTCTTTTGAAATGATAGTTTTATTGACTCGTTTTCTGATGGGGGACTTTACATTATATTCCCAAGCACACTTTTAAAAATTCCGAGGATGAAATTTATTTAAGGAGGGTAGAATGTAACACCCCAAGCTTCCACGATATGTTTCCCTTCGAATAATGCAATGGCGTGCATTGTACGCAACTTCGAGATTCTAACACACCACAACCAATCAAACTAGCCGTTATGAATAATAATTCCTAATTTTTGAAATTTTATAAATTATATCTCTCAAAATAGACTTCATTTTTGGATTTATAATATTGAAATTAGACTAGGGTGAAATTTTGGTACCTTTCGGATAACTTTCATATTTTGATGAATAGTGAAAATTACTAAATTTTAATTAAAAACAACTTTTTTAATCGAAATAATTAATATTGATAAATTATTAATTTGAGTTGTTTTAAAGTATATTTAGAATATATTTTTACCATTTAATTCAATTTTTATCATTGGACATAATTTCACATTAAAACCAGGCATAAACAAGTGCCAATCTATTGATAGTTATGATCTCTTAAAAACACGCTTTTTGTTTTAACAAAGGGAATTAATATTAAATTAATTTCTGCCACTTCTATATTTTGAATTTGAAAAACTAGATTCCATATTTGGAATCAGGATGTTAAAATCTTGTAAATAGGTAACTTTTATTTTTAGATATTTTGGATAATTACTTCGGTAAATATTTTATTTACCATGGTTAAAGGGTAAATCCGGTAAAAAAGGGTTAAAAAATAATATTATAATAATACTAAATTACCCTAAAACGTGTCTTAAAACTCTTGGTTGATACATGGTCGACCATGGGCATCTTTGAGTCGATTTTGGGACCCCATGAATCCACTTGTAAGTGATAGGGACACTTAATTTTAATTAAGTTAAAATGAATACAAAAATCACACAAGCATATATCTTTTAGAAAAACAGTTGTTACATAGAGTAATATATGTTGGATTTTAGACTATAAATATTCACTAGAAAGATAAAAATATTAAATACATAATTATATTTTATTTATAATTTTTAGACATTATATAATTTAATTTATTTATGACACAATGGTGATGCAGTAATTACCATAATAGTGAAAAATTAGAATAATTGATATTATAAATACACAAATAAATATAATTTGAGACTTTTATTGAATTACACTAATTTTATAGGATAATATGACATATTAATATTGGTTTCATTGACCTTTTTCGAAGTAATCATTCTGTTGTAATTTTCAAAAAAATCATCTATTGAATAGTGTCAAAATGGAGATAAAAGAATTTTTAAAACAAATATTATATTATTAATTGATATTAAATTCATAAAAATCTAAGGTTCGGCTAAGAGAAATATATCATGATATTTGTATCATTAATGGACCACTTGGGGGTCTCTTTTATGTATATGGTAAGTTTATTAACCATATAATATAAAAATACAAAGAGACATTGTAAAAGTGAAACTAATTAACTGAGAGTTAGTACTTAAAGATAAGGTTAATATAATGACCCAAACCTGTCTAAATTCTATTGGTTGAATGTTTTTAGACCTATCACAGCCTTAACCTTTGAATAATAATCTTTGGAGACATTATAAACCGAATATGAATTTATTATAAATTAATATTTCCAGCTTTTCCAAAGGTGCCCCTCACCCCTCTTATAGAAGGCCACTCCTCCTTCTCATTTCTTCACACCTTCAAAGATTTTTGGTTCGGCAAAACCCTGACCAAATACTCTATCAACTTCCATAACTACATCCTAGTTGCCTTAGTTTGATCAGAAAGCCAACCTATGGAGCCCTTTTGATCAAATGAAAAGCAAGAACCCGAAGAAGAGGTAATGTTTTCACCACCCCTTTTCAAGTTCCTTTCTTCTTCCACTTATTCTTCCTTTGTTATTACCATTCTAAAATAATAAATCCAGTATCATATATATACTGTGATGTTATTATAAATATGGTACAACCATATTCAGTATTCTATCCACCCTTTGAATAACATGTCACCATACGTGCGTACGTACGACTTACCGTCTCCACGTCGTGGTGTAATTGTTATTCAATATATTATTATTTGGGTGGGTATAATAATGATGTGTAACTCATGAAAATAATAAATATAACATGACAATGATTGTGTATATATGATATACCATCCAATTATATATTATTTTAATATCAAAAGAATGATATTGTCGCTCGTGCGTACGTACGGAGTACCGTCTCCATGAACGCGATGAGATTCATTCTCCATCATATCCATTCAAGTATAATTCTCATTTTATGATTAAAAATAATGTTTAAGGACTTGATATAATTCTGGATATGAATAATATACATCCCATTAATAACAAATATGGCTCACATAACAAAGAATATAAAGTAAAATAAACCCGTTAACACCCGAAATGACGATAATTCTAAGATATTATTAACAAATCAATGTTAAACGATCATATATGATATCATATTAATGTAAATGATTCATTTATAATTCAATAACAATTATTTCACAATTATACTGGAGGTTAAACTACCATCGACCAAGGAAAAAGTACAAAGTAAGGGGTTTCTTATCTCACTCTTAATTTCGTGAGATTTCCATTGTTCACCACTTATTTATTTCATGTGGTGTGTGTAATTCCCATGATTGTATTAATTGTGTAATATACATTAACATATGGGTATTTACATCATCATTGTAAGATACTTCTTTCATGGGTGCATGTTTCATAAGTTACCAAATCGATAATGGAATTTGAAATTTCAATTTCCACTCATTCGGCTTTACACATACTTCATTGATTATTTTACTCCAAGATTTTGTGTGGAATCAATATTCATTTGATTATTTCATAATTTCCACTCCCGTTTCTATGGATATACTTTGTATACACGTAATCACTCCATTTATAACTTCTCAAGTCATCGATATTAATTTGATAAGAGTAATTTTAACTCATTCTCCATTTTTTGAGTTAAACATCCAATTCATTAGTTTTGTTTTTATAAGATTATGTGTGAATGTCATTTGATTGTTTTACACTGAATATCCAATCATATTTAGTGTATTTATATTTTTCACACATAACTATGTAGTTGATTTATCCTTAACCAAAGGATACGACCTTTATGAGAGAATTCATCTTAATTTACATTCCATTGAGACTTCTTTATTATTATACACCAAATCACTTTTATGTGGTGTATATAATGTACATTGACATTTTATATCATGATTCCCTCTATTCTCATGATATTACAATGTTTTGATTACCTCAATTATTTGTATTCACGTGTCTCTCTTTTGGTTAGAATATCTAACTAAAATACTTTTTTTAAATGTTTTAAAGACTTATTCATCTAAATCTTGCTCATTAATGTCCATGTTTTAAAAATGTTTTTAAGGATTTATTTATATGGACATTAAAGTTTTCAAATCAAAATTCCTTTTAAAAGTTTCAATGTGGTATGGGACACTTTGATTCAAAAATCTATTTTTAAATGGATTCTTGACAAATAGTGTGAATTTTAAATGATTTCAAGAAAAAGGGGTATATTTCTATAAAATAGTTTTGATAATTATTTTCATCTATGTCAACATCCTTCATTATTTTTGATTGAGGTTAATGTGATACAATACAATCTTCCATATTGTATCTAATGACTGATGTTTGACTGTGGATGTGCTATTTTTATACCATTCATGGTTTGTGGTTAAAGTATTGACATTTCGTATGCTAGTTTTAATACAAATGTTTATGTTATATTTAAACCTGTTCATATGAGGAATGCATTGGACTTAATAAGTGATGGGTGGAGCCCGCTATAGCTCCTCGATGCATCAGTAGGCCTCATGAGACAAACTAGTGTCTTGGCACAAGGCCTTGGAAAAATCTTATTTGTAGTCTTGGCACGAAGCCTTGACTATGTGGTTATGATAGTGTGTCATTATGCATTACATCATTATGAAAGTGGTTATTGACATTGCATGTGATCATTCGATTAGTAGAATATCCTTGTGAGTAAGTAAATGGAATTATTTTATTTTATCTTTGCCATTTTATGCTGAAGTTCAAGTTTAAAAGGCTTTTGTTTTAGTTATAAACTGCCTTAAGTGTTTATGCTTATCTATGAAAGCTTATGCTATAATGTTATCCCTACTGATCATCTGAGCTCACCCCTTCCAATGTTTTATTTTTCCTAGGATTATGAAGAAGTAATTTATTAATGACCTGCAGGGATAGTATGAGGGGATATGAAGACAAGTTGTTGTTGTAGTTTTTTTACTTTATGATGTAATGTAAGACTTAGGAATATATCTACTGTTTCCAAGACTACTAAACTAATCGGTCTTTCAAGACTTCATCCCTTCTGATCATGCCAATGTTATGTAATAATGCACCGGCTCTTGGTATCTAGGGTCGGGGCGTTACAATAAATATTGAAAAATAATGTACAGAATATTATGTTGTTCTTTAATGGATTTGAATATCATAAAAATAATATGATACAATCTCTAGATGAAAATGTTAATAATGAGATGACAACATGAGTTTATAGAATTAATATTAAGTCTCCACTAGTTTTCATTAATCTATATGGATTTATATACTATGATAATTACATCATATGAAATTTTTGTGGATTTTGATAAAGACATATAGAATGATTGTTTCTAGTTTTCAATGGAGAATTTTATATAAAAATATTGGAGTATAATGAATATATAAATAGAATATTTATTCTACCAAGTTAGATATAATTGATAAAATTGGAATAAAATGATGAACAATATTCATGAAATTTTACTAAAGATATTTATTGTGAAATTTTAAATCATTTTGATAATGAGGTAAGAGCTATGCATGAACACTGTGTTCCATAAATGATTTATATGATATATTCATATTTATAGAAATAAAAATATAAAAATCATGTGACTATTCCTTTTCAGAATGGGAATTAATGATGTAAAATTTTGTAAGGGAAGTGGGATAGCCTTATCCATTGTGTGTGATGTGTGGTGAGAAAGATCCGAGTATCATTGGAAAATATAAGTTGGAAGAGATATTAGTTTACATAACAATTATAATGAATTTTACTATCACAAAATTAGTGATAGATAAATATTTTTAGTGTATAGAGAATTTATAATGAAATATATAAAATATTTGTTTGTTTATTGATATTATGTAGATACTTAAATACAAACATATTCTTAATAATATTTGGATGTAAGGAAGTGTCATAAAGAGACCATGATTATAGAGGTTTAGTATATTATATAAGGGAATTGAAAAATATGTTTAAGAAAAATGAAATATTATATTTTTGTATATGTTGACATCCAGGGATATTTTTTTTGTTCACTTAATGATGTTCAGAGAAGATGGATACTTGAGGGAATTAATATAATGATCCCACTGGAGAGACATTTTTTACATTTCCAATATAGTGAACATTTACTACTGTAATTAAATGAGATGGTGTATAATGATAACTATCCCTAAAATCATGTAATTGATGATACGATTATATTAATATTACATCCCAAGAACATTATAGAGTGGGTTTTCCATGATTATATGAACAATGTAACAACACATGGGTTTATTTTTGTGAATTCTATTTCATTGGATATTGGTTTTAGTTATTGTATTAAAAAAATAAAAAAACATTTTTCATTATCAATATTTATGGTTAAAAGGGAAAATAAGATAACAAATTATAAGAAAATGTATTATTTAAAAAAAAATCATAAAATTTTTTTAATGACCCCAAATTCACTCATTTTTCTTCACAACATAGTAGGGAAATTACAATTGGTATAGAATAACAATTTCCCAGAAAATTAATCTAAATGTTTTCATTACCTAGAAATTTTATCCATGTTTGATGATGTAATAATTTGAAATGTAAATGCCTTTTATGGAATAAAATCCTTCTATTACCCTTCTAATAAATGTGAAATATTTGATCATAAAAATTAAAGTAGAAAAAAATATATTCAATAATGATAAAGAAGTTTTCAAATGTAAATGATAATTTCCCACTAGATGTAGGTAGTTAGAGTTTATTAGGCCAAATGATATATTAATTCAAATACATGTTCTGATGAGGAAACTAGAGTTAAATGTATTGAATACCTATACTACGAGGATATATATTACATAGATAAATTTATTATTTTTATAGTAAGATACATATTTTAATTAATCATGGAAAATTATGATGTTAAATCAAATCAAATCTGTTATGTTGAAGAAATGAAAAAATAATTTCTATGTCAGTTGAAAAATATGAAACTGTATCATTAAGGAGAGTAATTATAAGGATTAATTTTAGACAATAAATAGTTAAAAGTTATAAATGGTAAAATATAACAAGTAATAAAGAATAAATTTTAATTTCATGGTTATTAAAGTTATCGATTAAAATATCCATGAATTTTATTAAACACATAATGATGTCAAGGGAATCAGGTATGCCTAATTGGAGATTAATTCTATTAGAGTAAATGAGATGAAACATACCTTCTAAGAAAGTATAAATTTTATTAATATCATAAAATAAATATTAATAAAGGAAATAAGGATACATTTATATCATGTGATGTTTAGTAAAATATTATCACCTTAATGATTATTTATATGAATATTAAATATAAAAATATATAACTAGACAAACCAGAAGTTTCCCAACAAGATAAAATCATAAGTTATTACACATAAACATCTAAATTAATTTTTATTTTAATATTAATTTAACTTTTATAAATAACATCTTTATATCCTCTATATATCAATCTACTACATGTTATTCGAAGAAGGTATCAAATATCCCTAATAAATCTATTTATACTAAATTTGTTTTCTATGTTCGTAAAATAGTAAATTTAAAACAAGGTAATGTTTGGATTATTAAATATTATCATAAATCAAAAAATGGTATAAATATATATTTAATCAAGGTAAATGAGTTCATCCCTCCAAATTGATTCCAAAAATTTGTTGTTTTTGCATAAAAAACATAAAGGGCCACAATCATGAAATACTGAATCCACAAGAAGAAGAATAGAGTTGTTTTGAAATTTATGGTACTATATAATATTTTGAGATATCATCATATATATTTTTTCATAATATTTTACCTTATAAAATTTATAGAAATTTTGAATTTTTGGGGAGTATAGGTGATATTCAAAATATACCTTTTTTGAAAATGTATTTTTTCCAAAATAAAAGAAAAATACCAAAGATAAATTGATTTGAAAGTTTTTTTAAATTTATATTATTATTGAAACAAAATTTTAAATTATTATTAATAATATTTTTATAACCAATCCAAATAATTTTTATTCTAATAAAAATTTAAGTCCATAAAAGAAAGAAAGTCTTTTAATCAGTAATTATATATCTTCTATAGGGTATAATTATAAAATTAAGTTTGAATAGAGTAATCTCATGAATTTAATTAAAATAATTCAGTTGATTTGAAATATATAGTGGAAAATATTTTTCAATTATAATATGAGTTGTGACACTGTGGAATATTTCATGATTTATATGGATTTAAAAATTATGAGAGAAAATTTAAATAATTAGAAATATCATTATAAGAAATATATTATAGAATTGGAATTATTTTCAATATTAAAGAATAATCATATTAATTTATTGGGATATTGTTATTCAATAAGGTCCCATGGAATTTTAGTTATATGTGTATAAGGTGAAATATAGAAGGATAAGTGATATTAAAATGTATGGTTGTATATATAGAAAAAATTAGTAAGAAGGGTTAAACACTAGTTGATTCTAGTCATAAAAGTATTGGGAATTGTAAATAGTTCATATGAAATAACAAGTATGACCATCTACAAATGTTTTACATAAAAAATATGGTCATCATAGTTAGATGATGTTATGAATCTATAGGTTTTTGAATCAAATGAAGATCCCTTAAAATAAAGATAAGAAGCCAATTATACCTAATAATAAATTGGGAATGAAATGTAAATCCCTTCTTCATGAATGTGATCATACAGGGAGACCTAAAAAATCTATTAATGAAGAAATCTGAAAATTTTATAGCTTAATGGAAAGGATTTCATGGGTTTGGTGAAACATCTTAGCCCAATTTATAACCATTAAAAGAAAATGGATGTCAAACATATAATCATACTTTCCTATTTTATCTACATTCAAAAGTCAATTAAATGAGAGTCTTATAATAATACATCCCATGAAATAAATAATTCCAATAAATCCAGATAAATTAATCAATCATTGATATAAATTTTATTGTATCCTAGTGTCTCTTAACAAAACGTCTCTGATCATATCCCAATTTTATTTTAACATATACTAAAATAAAAAAATTCATAGATAATATTTCTTAAACAAATACCATACATGGAAAATTATTTAGTGAATCCCCTGAGTGGAGGCCTTCAACAATAGAATGTTTCCATATATTTATTTATTTCTTATTAAATTTAAAATTATTGACATCCATTATAAAATATAATTATATGAAATGATTTTCACTCACCCAAATTTATATTAAAATTTTATTTAATATAGTTATATAAGAGGATATAATATCTAAAAAAGTAATAAATTGACCATTAATTGAATGGTTTGATGTGTATTATGAATTTGAGTAATAAATCAGAAAATTTTCTAAATATTATTTTTTATGGCCCCAATTAAGCTGATGTTTGAATTGGTTTCACACTAAATATTTAGTTAGAAAAGAATTATTACCAAAATTAATAACATTTTTATACACTAATTGATATCAATTATAAATATAGATTGTTAATTGGGGGAAAATTTAGAAGATAAATGTAATATGACCCTTCCCTAAAGTGAAATTCATTTATTCTATCAAAAGTTTGATAAAGATAGTGTATAAGATAGGTTTTAAAATTCATTACGAGTAATGTTGGAAAAAAATCAGCCTCAAAAATACATTCCCTACAACCATGTTAACAAGAATTTGGAAACCATTCCCCTTTTAGTTTATTATTAATAATGGAGTTAAAATATATTAACATGAAATTTTATAGAGAAGTTAATTTTTATTGAAAAGAAACATAAATGAGCATAAATTTGGTTTCTATTGTTTTCATTGTATTTTTTTCAATGAATATTTTTTGTGAGAATTTCAATATGGGTGTTTTGAATATGGGTTATGTTTTACATATCAACCCATTGAAGGAAATGTTGTGGCGGTTTCCATATAGATTGGTAAAAACTAATAAAGTTGGTTTTTATTATAATACATGGTTTGAGTGATTCATGAAAACATCTAATACATCATAAAAATTATGTGTTGTTTTTATGGAAAATAATAGTTATATCATTTCAAGAAAAGTACTATCTATAAGAAAATAATTTTGGATGGATTTATATATAAATATCATTATGATATTCTAATTATAGAGTGAAAATGTATCTTGAACATTAAGAAACCATCCAATGAACATTGAAAATTATGTTATCTAAAATTAGTGAATAATTACTCATACAATTAAGTTATTGATGCCAAATATTATGTCTAAAATTATTGAAGTTGTGAAATATTTTAAATTCAATAAATTAGGTATTCAATATTCCTTAACATATCTTTAATTAAAACTGGATTTATTTGGGATAATTTATATTATTTCGATATATAATTTATGTATTTTTGAGGAAATTTAAAGTGATTGGATAATTTCTAAGATGATTTAAAGTATAATTGATATTAATTAAATAATATTTAAAATAAAAAGAATATAATGAAAATTATATAAATCCTGACTATCATATGCATCATTTATGACCTTTATATGAGTCATTTTTAATTTGTAAGGCTCATTTTAGGTGTATTAGTATGGAACATATTATTAAATTGAAACATCAAATTTTTTATCAATGTAAAAAAATCAAATGGGTTTTTTAAATATATTTATTTGTGAGTAAATGAAATTATGCATATAAGCCATTTAGAATACAAGTAATTATAATTTCCAAGGCATTTGAAAATGAAGATAAATCTCAATCATTGAGTGATTCATTTATTGTAATTTACACATTATCTATAAATATATTGTTGAGTGATTTAAATAAATGTGTGTGTTTTTGTCATTGGGACCTATGCACAATTCATTGGACTCAAAATATTATTCATTTGTAATATTTTATGATTAATTGACATATGTGTAATTTTAGGCTGTGTATGGGTCATCTGAAGTTGCATCTATGAAATATTATTTCAGATTTTATAATATTTCTAAAAAAATTAAATTTAATGTTTCAAATATTTAAATTATTAACGGGATTTATATTCAATTTATGATAAAAAAATTATTTTATGTTTAAAACATCAAAAATCAATTTTACTCCCTGATTAAAGATTCATTTGAGAACTATTGAATATGGGGTAGATAAAGAGATAATAAGTTTCAATAATCTGTAATTTTAATATATGTATACTTGAAAATCATTAATGGTGGTCATAATTGATAAAATTATAATAATATAAATTTGATGATGTGTTCATAAATCTAATATATATATATCATTAAAAAAAAATTTGATTCAATTTGTTGACTTAGAAAAGGATAATTAGGTTTTGATGTACTTTTGGCATATTAAATTCCACAAATATAACGAAATTTGACACTTAATAAATCTAGAAATGAAAATATAACGATTATTTTATTGTGATTTAGTTGATTTATATATCAGAAAAAAAATATTTCATTCTTTGTGTGTATCATAAGGATTTTTAGATTCTTGATGAATTATATTGGGCAAAGCTGAAGTCGTACTAGTTTTTATTGGAGCTGTTGAGTAGTGAAGACTATTATTTAATACAAGAATAAAGTTCCATATTATTTTAATACTATGATAGAAATCTATTTTCTATATTTATATAGAGGTGTTTCTGAAAATAAACTATAAGAATTTTATAGATAAAAAAATTAAGGCATTGTTAGAAAAGATAAAAATGAAATATAAAAAGAAAAGAAAAATAATTTGGATAATCTTGTAAAATTAGTTGAGATTTTAATTTAAAAAAAATAATATCATGAGGATCAAATGGCATAGTTTATATGTACTAATTTTTCCTTCAATTGTATATCTGATATATTTATATTAATTGAAACTATAAATACCAAAAAATAAATGGTGGTCACCAATATATAATGGAAATAAAATAGATAGGATATATATAGAAACATATAGAGATTTACATGGGGGTGTGAGGTATATTAAAAGAACCTAAAGAGATCTATTGTATGATGCTATGTATTTAATACTGTAATTTGGAAGGAAAACATCATTGTATTGAAGTAGATGAAGAAATATTAAGATGATAGAGGGTATACTTTTCACCTAAAATTTCAAGTGATACCTACTTGTAAGGATATAGTGAGAAAATAAGAATAAGATATTAGAAGGAAGATTATATGGTAGAGGATTGTTATTGTATATTTTTTGGATGTTAATATTGAGATAATAGATGCTAGAAAACATATTCTTAATAATATTTATAAATAGATTGTTTCATTTATAGAATGATCAGTAGGATGTATGGAATATTATCTATAAGAATTAAAATATTATTTTAATACGATGAAGATCTAATATTATTGATGTAGTTAAATACATGGAAATATTTTTTACATGCATCATATGGTTAAATGAGGTTTTGAATTAGAGATAATCAATATAAATTACCTATAAGAATGAAAATTTTCACTTGTTTAATATAGTCAAGACACACTTGTGTAATATGGTTATATGGTGTAGGATGATAGCTACGCTAGACTAATAATAATAAATGATATGATTATAGTGGAGAATAATGTACTCTAACATATACAGTATAGCAATGAGTAGGTTTTATGAGAGAGTATTGTCATGAATTTACCCCAAGCTCATTCTGTGACAACCCCATGTTTGCCTTCTATAGTCCATGGGCTGGTGACTATCACTGGAAAGGCATATCCAAAAAACGAGAAGGCAATTCCTTTAAAACCTCTACATCCAAACAATACAAGAATACAACAAGATGTAACCACGAACTAAAACTTTAGTAGTAATAGAGTCTACTAAATGTAA
The DNA here is from genome assembly GCA_963277665.1 of Viscum album. NCBI lineage: Eukaryota > Viridiplantae > Streptophyta > Magnoliopsida > Santalales > Viscaceae > Viscum > Viscum album. The sequence goes on along the minus strand of OY728157.1, from coordinate 855,585,941 downwards.
AGGGGTCCAAAATACGTGACAAAATGAAAAGATACAACTACAACTAAAAACATAAAATAGCTCCCTAGAATGACCACTAGAGATCCAACATGAAGGATAGGTACATCTTGTCTCCAAAAATCTCCAAATCAATCATCTTCGCCATTAGGTCCTAGATCCATGAGTCTCATTCAAGGCTTCCTGTTGTCTACACATGAAAAAATGAGGTCTAGGAGAAGCCCATGCAGGGGTGAGTATAACAATACTAGTAGGGACCCTGAGACCCCTAAAGGTCTCTCAGAATTCCAAAATGGAAAACCAAAAAGCCTAATCTTAATCTCAAAGCACATTGAAAATGACTCATCTCAAAACCATGTATAAAAAAATTAAATAAGTTTATATGATTATCCGTATATCTTTATCAACTTATTCGGTGAAGAGGAACTCCTATTAACCATACAAATTCTGAACCACACATGATCGATAGGTACTAACCCCCGCTGACCGACACAGGATCTGACTGGAACCAGATTGATTGATACTAACCCATGAAATTCCCACACAGGATCCGACCTACCCATGATAGATATGTAATAACCCCAAAAAGACCCACACATGATCTATAAGTGTTGATCCACATAGGATCAATAAGTGTTTATCCACATAGGATCTCTAGGTGTTAATCCACACAGGGTCGCTAGATGCTGATATACACAGGGTCACTAGATGCTGATCCATAGAGGATCGCTAGGTGCTGATCCACAGAGGATCTCTAGGTGCTGATCCATAGTGGTTCGTTAGGTGCTGATCCAAATTGGCTCGCTAGGTGCATATCCAAAAAAATTCTCTAGTTACTGAGCCACATATTATATCTAGGTGTGGACACACACATGATCACTTGGTACTGACCTCCACATGATTAGTCTCCATCCTCCGTCTCACAGCCATCCACTAGATTCCCACTCATAGCTTGCTTGATTACAAGATAAACTAATCCCCTATCAATCTATCTTTTTTCAACCAGGACGAGTCCCACAATGATTTTTCCCAATGATATTTCACACCATAAAGGTTCTAATGAAAAATATTGCACGTCAACCGGACACCCGGTCAGTAAGTTATTGGAAATATAGTGTTCATGTCCAGGCTGGATTTGAGATCGATCCAACCCAGCCATACATAAAAATTCTCCAAAACCCTCGTGGAGTATCTCAAATAAACGGTCTCGCTCCAAGTATACTGACACCACAGAAGGTTCGTCAAACGGATTTGAGGTTCGCTGGATATGGCCTTTTAAGCGTATCCAGCCCCGAGAAGGGTATGGGGCCGGTCTGACCCAACCCGGCCTGCCCCAGCTAGGATGGGACGTGGCGGCTCGTCCTTCCATTTAGCACGACCCCCACATGGGACACGCGGTATTCCTATTCAATGGATCAATGATCCTTTCATCTCTTTGAATGGCGGGGCCATGTGGCGCTTACTAGTCACCTGTGGGACCTGCAGGGAGTAGGTCCCCCCCCCCCTTCACCATAGTTTGGTAGTCGATGCCTGATAACCGTGGTGTGTGATGACATGTCACCTTCCACCTCCACAACGAGCCCTGAGCTTTCTTCCTTCACCGCTGACAATGGTCGCTCATGCCACCGCGCTGGTGTCGCACAGTTGGATCTTCCATATACCACCGGGGTGATCTCTGGTGGTCAGTTCTTCCATCCGGATGTGCCTATGAGCCTCCAGGGAAGTTTCCATTTTTTTGTGCCTCCCAGTTTCTGCTTTCCATCGAGATTGAAATTCATCCCATGAAGAAAGGGAAAAGAACAATGTGTTGGAGGGTCCGACATTTTTTTTGGCATGCGCCTTCCATGTTAGCATTATAAATAGGGTGATTATTTATTTCAACAAACTCTCAGAATTAATCAAGACAAAACTCAATAGTTAATCACGAAAAATCCGCCTACCTCATATTTCACTGGGGTCATTTCAGTGGTGGAATAATAATCTATTCTTTACAAAGCCGCCAACGTTCCTCATTCCCGATTTAATTGGATCGATGTTGTCATCCAACCATTAGTTCCTCAGTAGATGTCACCACTACAATTCATCAGAGGATCCTCGCCTTCTTGCAAAAATCTCATCCCTGATCTTCTATAAAATAGTCGATGTATCCAAACATGTTTCATGACATTAATGTGGTTTATTTATGATCATCATTTAATATTAAAAATTCAAGATTAGAAAATAGAAGAGTCAGAAAAATTAAATGGCTTGACAAGTCATCGGTCCCTCCACCACCTCTCAATAGTTACAGAAAAGAAATAAACTAACTTTATTATGTTATTTTATTATTAATTTGGTAAGGTCAAAAATTTATTTGTTTCTCCTGACCTAATGCGGTCGATGTGACGCTTCCCAAAAGCGAATCCTGGTGCTGTTTATTCAACAATGCTCTCGACATTCAATTCCGAGCAACGTTTAAAATTTTAGAAAATATTTCCCATATGTTTACAAATGATACCTTAAATAATATTCAAAATTTCTTTTCGAGAACATCGTGGCTCAGAATCATGCACCTCAATTTTCGTAGACTCGTAATAATCCCATTTTTTTAAAACAAATACAATGAATTTCTGGGTCATTTCATTCTCACCACCTTAGGGTTTTTTATCCCTAAAAACTACAAAAAAAAAACAATGGAATCATATCGTAACACTGATAATGTATCTGAGCCTCCTACTCCAATGAGCTCTCATGGATATTCATGCCCTGCCAACGAACTCACACCAATGGAATTTACCACCCATGAAGGACCTGCTCCTGTCGATACTTTATCTCTATTGGTAACTCAACAAATGTCACTCCATTGTTGATATCCAGCTCACCCCAATTGATAATGTGTGATGGGTCATGCACGTATCTCTTCATCTGAAACACGTGGAAAACATTATTCACCTAGTCAGTATGAGGGGGGAAATATAGACGGTATGCAACCTCACCTACTCCGGTGAGGATCTGTAAGGGTCCAATGAATCTCAGAGATAATTGGTCACCCCGACCGAACCACTATAATACTCATCGAGGTGAGACTTATAGGAACACATGACATCACTCCTCAAACATGAACAGTCTCTACCACCTATCCACATAAGACTTTTTTCTTCTTTGTAAAGTCTTCATCCAATCCTGGATGTCCTGCGCCTTCTCTATAGTAGCATGTGCCAACTCGGAACCCATTAGAGCTAACTCCATTAGGTCTATCCCGCAAAGAGGAGATCTGCATAGTCACCCATACAAGGACTCAAATGGATCAATGCTGATGGTGGATTGATAAATATTTTTTCTATGAGAACTCCAACAGGGGAAAGTGGTCCTTCCAACTATGGCCAAAATCGAGGACACAAGAACAAAGCATTTCCTCAAGTGTTTGTAGGGTCTGCTCTATCTGATCATCTGTTTGAGGATGGAAGGCATTGCTCAAGCATATCTGAGTCCTGAACGCCTCCTGTATTCCCTTCCACAAGAGGGATGTAAAAAATGTGTCATGATCTGATATGATCATAGATGGAACCCCATGTAGTCCCACTATATTCTACAGATTGAGGCATCCCAATTCCCCTACTAATCTCTGCATTCAGATGGGTAAGAAGTGGGCTGACATAGTGAGTAGGTCAATAGTCACCCAGATAGAATCGTGGCCCCTGGACATAAGTGGTTACCCAGTCATGAAGTCCATAGAGATACCATCCCACTTCTAGTTTGCTACCTCAAGTGGATGAGCTAGTCTTGTGGGACCCAGATGCACTGTCATCACTTTCGGACATGTGAGGATCACGATACGATCTCTGGCACCACTTTCTTCATCCCTAGAAACTGGTATATACACCAGAGATCCTAGTACATCTTCTCTACTCCAAGATGTACTACCAATTGTGATGTATGGAACTCCCTCAACACCTCCTCCCATAGCATCATAGGTACCATGGTGTGTCCACTGAAGTGAACGGTGTGCTCCCCACCATTAGAAAATCCTTCAAGATCATATCTTGAAGATATCACATCATGAAGTTACTCACAGTCAACGTTCCCAAGCTACGCCTATCGAACATGCTCTAGAAGTGGGGGAGTGAAAGTCATAGACTGGAGGTAAGATACTCCATCTCTATCCACAAAGGATATCTGCAACACGGCTAGCTGATCTTTCTCATCACTGATCAGGTGTAGACCGAATCTCCTACTGAGTGTGTATGATACTACGTTACGCTTCCCATGAGTATAGACTGTCTCAAATTCATATTCCTAGAGGAACTCTAGCCATCGTTGATTTCTTAGGATCATGTTCTTCTATGTGAAAATATTCTTGATACTCTTGTGATCAGAGTAGACTTTATAACTTTCTCCCATCTTGTAGTGCCACCATATATTTAGTGCATAGACCATTACTGCTCACTCCTAGCCATGGGTAGCATAGTTCTGCTTGTTCTGTCTCAACTTCCATGAGCCGTATGCGATCACAGCTTGCTCCTTTATTAGGTCACAACCTAGTATAGTCTATGATGTGTCATAGTAAAATACATACCCAATGAAATCTATCTTAGTCAGATCCACTGCAGCTCTATCCTCTTAGTTAATGTTCCCTAGAAGTGAACTTCCCATATCCAGAACTAGCACTTCAAAATCTTTCCATAAATCTAGTTCTCTCAGAGTGTATTCATAACTATCTGCAGTTGTGTGGTGTGCTCCTCCTCCGATGCCGATTATATCAAGATTCCTATAACAAATAATACCACGAAGCGATCGAGGTAAGGCTAAAATATCCTATTCATGAGCCCCATGAACATCGTCGAAGAGTTGGTCATACCGAATGGTATCATCAAGAACTAATAATGACCATACTGACATTTGATGTTTTCATTGTTTCATCCTAATCTCTTACCATGAGCTGATTATAACCTGATCTGAGGTCTATCATCAGAAAACATCAATAACCCTTTAGCTAGTCGAATAGATTACCTATTCTTTGTAGAGGATACATGTTATTCACGGTCCCCTAGTTCAGATGTCGATAGTCCAAAAAAATATTTAGACTACCATATTCCTTCTTGTTGAACAAGATCATGGATTCCCATGTGGAAACACTAGGGTTATGACCGCTTTTTCTTCAAGTACTCCAATTGTACCCTCATCTCACAAATCCCCATGGGAGCCATCTGATATGCTCGCATTGATATTGCTGTTGTCCCAGTATACAGGTTGATGGGAAAGTCCACCACTATATAAGATGTTAGTTTGAGAACTTCATCACGGAAGACATTATCATACTGTACCACCACTACAGGATAACTCAGACTCCTCATGACAACTTTTTTGAGGGTGATGCTAGCCAATTGTTGAGTAATTAGCTGCACCCTCCTCTGAGATATTCCATCATGGGCTGCAATGGTTTCCTCCTCACTGGTGGAGGTAAACATGACCCCATTTTCCCAGACAAACCACACTATGTGCCTAAAACAGTCAATCTAAGCATGGAGTGTGGATATCCAGTCTATAACAAAGATGACATTGTAAGGTCTTGATGCTACTACTTAGAGATCCAATCCAAAGTCCATTCCTACTAGAGTGAACTCACAATGTCGACACTAGTGTGTAATAATCGAATCATCTCCTGTAGGAGTCTCTAATTGTAAGGATTGAGCTTACAACTCCATCAGAATCTCTGAGATTTGGGTAAGTTCCATGGAAATGAAAGAGTAACATGCAACTGTGTCTATAAGTACTATAGCCAAGGTGTAGTAAACACATATTAAACCTCTAGTCATCTATAGAGAACTGTGGTCCTTGGCATCTGCCACCTGTAGTTGTGTTCACCCTTGTCTATCTTCTCCCTATGGTCGGGGTGGACCACCTAAGGGTGGTGGCGGTACAATATCAAAATATAATCCAAAACCTATTATATGACTTACTCTTCTGCCACATCCTCCCCCCTACGGACCTCCTCATTCAAACCTTGTCCCCTGCTTCAGTAGTTCCTTGACCATCTACTGATCGTCGGTACAGTGGGACAGGTAGTTGTGATATATGTGGCCCTGCCCTCCACATGTGAAGAAAATTATTCTTCCATACTGACCCTCTCAACATTGCGAGTTCTTCACCTCGGACCCTACATCCTAGGGTATTTCTCCATAATGTCTATTATACTTGGACCTATGCATCTTCTGCCTACTATATGGTAGAGATGACTCGGCTACCTATCGTGCTATAGTGGCTCTCACCATCAGTACCTACTCAGCTAAGAATCTTTCAACCAACAATGATCTTTCGAGAACTCTAGCCAATGCTGGGATATTCTGATATATCAACTACACTATGATCTCTTGCTGGAGAACCTGATCAAAGGGTAGGGTCCTGAAGAATGGGTCTCTTACCATATCAGTTGAGTATCGCGAGAGGTCAGTGTATCTTGTTGAGTACTGGACCACTGATAAGTTTCCCACCTATAGGAGTAGTAAATCCTGGATACACACAGAGCATAGTTTCGTTGGGACGAACACCTTCCTAAAGAGGTTCTCAAAGTCTGTCGAGTGAGGGAGACCTCATCATGTAACTAAATTTTCAGGTTCCACCATCTTCTTATTGTGCCATAGAAAAGGATAGTATCTTGGATCAACATATACTCTGTTGGGGACCCAACAAGTAAGAAAACTATAACCACATCCTCTAGCCAGTCCTTAGCTGCTTGGGGATCTGTCTCACCTCAAAACTTCTGAGGTCACATCCACTAGAACTCGTGCAACAAACTCAGTCTGTGTAAACTGTCCTCTAGTGGGGCTGCTGGAAACTACTACCCAATGGGTAGTTGTGCTATCGGGGCACCACCAGAAGCTGATAACTCATTAAGAAGTACTAGTACTGATGCCTTGTCCCTTAGTGGGACGTCATCGTGTACTATCTCAAGAATCCTGGATGGTTGTCTATGTAGCGACATCCTGAAAAGAAATAGGTACACCACAGTCAATATATTATAGGTGGTGAGTTGAATCAAAAGATATTAAAAGTAAATCATTTCAAAAACACATGCAATCAGTTTTTTTCTGCACCGAATTGGAAATCAGAATTCCAGGTCCTGGTGTATGGATATGTCTACTAGCACGCAAACAGTGGACTCCCAAAAATAAAAACCACACTCAAAAGACTTGTCACTATTAATACATTAAAAATAAAAGAGACCAAGTTATTCGGTAGAACAGACTCCTCTGATACCACTTTTTCATGACCCATCCTGTGTGGCCCATGACATGACTACCCCAAAACCGACTTACATAGGAATGGGGTTGGAGACTAGCACATGAAATGTGTATCCCAAAAACACAAAGGAATTTCCTTTAAAACCTATACAAACACACAATACAGGAACACTAAAAGATGAAACCATGAAATAATTTTTCAGTAGTAAAATGTTATACTGAATGTAAAGGGGGCAGAATACAAGCCAAACTGAAAAGATAAAACTACAACTAAAAACAAAAAACATCTCTTGAGATCCAACATGTCACGTCCCATCCCCCGGTGCCCGTGTCGTGACTACCCCAAGCCCGCCGTCCATAGGCCAGGGGCTGGGGACTAGGACCGAAGGGAGTATTCCCTAAAACTGATAATCCATTTCCATTATATCCTATAAACACATACAACAAAGCGCAGAACAAGATACGAACACAAGTAAGCTTTATCACAAAAAGAGTGATAAAAGTAAGAGGGGATGGAATAAAAGCCCAATAGTAAAGGTACAAGTACAACTGAAATACAATAAAATCGATGAAAGAGAATGGTAGCTACTAGTTCATCTTCCAAGGTTCTTACCTGATGGGTAGGTATAATCACCTCCTCAGCATTGCACATCTGCCCGTCTCCTCAATGTACCTTCATGCAGTTTTTTCCACCTCTGGGTACCGTCCAATCTTGGTACCCTCAGCATCGATTAGTGATGCCCATCTTCTGCACCAAACATAATAAGGAGCCGAAAAAGCCAATGTTGGGGTGAGTATAAATATACTCAGTAGGATCCCTGAGACCCTTAATGTCTCACAAAATCCACAATAGATAAACCGTAACACATAAAATTAACTGAAAAACCTAAATACGTATATTCCCATACATATACCTAAGTTATCATGTATGCCCATCAAAATATTTAAGAAACACAGAGTCCAACTCAAAATTCCAAGCTCAACTATTCCATGAAGAAAGGAGTATAACAATGGTAGGTAACACACTGGTACGCTACACAAGAGATTACCTACAAGGTAATACCATAATGGAACATACCACACAACTACAGACTCACTCAAACCTGGTATAACTTAGGTACAGTAGTAGAAATTAATAGATTTATCTACTAATTCATAATACACTATTAGGAGGCAGACCCACGAAGGTTCCTAAATCATCATCAGACCCACAGAGGATCGTAGTACATCGTCGGACCCACACATGATCCTAGTGCCTTGTCAGACACACACAGTATCCTAGTACATTGTCAGACCCACACAGGATCCTAGTACACCGTCAGTACATCGTAAGACCCACAAAACATCATAGTACACTGTCTGCACATCGCCAAACCCACACATGATCTTAGTACACAATCAGTATATCATCAGACCCACATAGGATCCAAGTACACTATCAGTATGTCGTCATTCCCACACAAGATCCTATTACACCGTCAGTACGTCTTCAGACCCACACAGGATACATCAGTACGTTGTCATAACCAGACAAGATCCTAGTATACCATCAGTACGTCGTCACACCCACACAAGATCCTAGTACAACATCAGTACGTCATCAGACCCACACAAGATCCTAGTACACCGTCAATACGTCGCCAGACCCACACATAATCCTAGTACATCATCAGTACATCGTCAGACCCACACAGGATCCTAGTACTTCGTCACAGCCAGCTACATGGTTCACACACTAAACACGCTTGTCTCTGGGAGGGCCTGATCCTCATGACACTAGTCAATAATCCAAATATCACGAAGTCCCATGAAGAAGTATCCCAATGGACTACCATGTCATATGGGTCTCAACGCAACAGATGATGTGTCACACAGATGTTCGGTCTATAAGTTATTATCCTTTTAGTCTTGAGGGCCTTGTGGGATTAATGCTCTAACCAACATGACCGTTACCCAAATTTAATAAAAAGTTGAATGAGGTTTTTGAAAATGTCCATCTCACTCCATGGATTTTGGTGCCGTAGATGGTTCATCAAATGGATGCCTGATGCCAAAGTTATGTCCAAAAGTATGGATTGGGTCAAAACTGGCCCGGGTTCGGTCCGACGCTGTCAGACCGAACCCGCCCAACCCAGCCCAATGGGCAGCTGGGCTCGCTGGGTCCTGCCCATCCTGCGGGGCGGTGGGGCACTGCGGGGCAGCCGCGGTGTGGTAGGGTGACTGCGGGGGGTCGTGGGGCGGCTGGGTGGAGGCGGTGAAGAGCGGTGGCCGAATGGCAAACAGTCTTCTTTGCACGGTGCGGTCATGCGCCGCCCCTTTATTGTGGTTATCTTATGTCCGGTGAGGAAATCATTCCATCACCTTCGTCATGGCTAGTCGTGGTACTGGTCATCATTCCTGAGTCTCATTGGTGCCAATCGCCGACATCGGTCGCCATATTCCACCATCACGAAGAACGCAACAATACCACAAGATTTGCGGAGGGGTCGGGCAATGTTCGTTTGGCCCGCACCCTTCGCGTTAGAGTGGTAGTAAGTGGCATAGACGTTCTTAATTCAAGAAGGATGTCAAGAACCTGGAAAATATACTCTAAATATCATTCCTTACATTTTTGTTCGTGTGAGGAGGTTTTGAGGAAGTCAAAGAAGTCGTTGGAGATGGTGGTGTCAGCATTAGTTGCTTCCGCAAGTTTCCTTCGATCCAGCTCAAGTGACGTCATCGTTCAATGAATCTAGAGTGTGTTTTTCATTGTTGGATGAGTTTCTCCACAAATATCCAAAGATCCTCCCTTTTCCAACACTTCCCCCCAACCATCAAGTGAGGATCCAACATAAAATAAATTAATAACAAAACATTTAATTTATTTTGACACATATAATAAATTAGGTGAGTCGAGAGGTGTTCCCCCACATTATGAGGGGTTCATGTTGTACCCACCACCAATATTGAATTCAAAATGGGGGGTTTTAGTTTAGGTGGTTCCCACCACTTTAACACTCACATGGAAGGTTTCAAAAAAATAGAATTTTATTTTATTTTATTTTTCATTTCCACAAAAAAACACAACATCTATCATTCACCCTCAACCTACTATGATTAAGGTAAAGGTCTCCTTAAGAAAATACTATTTCTAGAAGTTCAACGGTGCCCGCAGTTATCAATTCCGACCACCAGTTTAAAAGTTACAAAAACTCACTCTTATGTTTACTGAACGTACCTAAAAAAAAGTTTAGAAAATCATTTCGGGCACACCGGGCCTTGGAATCACACGCTGTAAATTTTCGCAGACTCATAAAATTCCCATATAATTAAAAAAACTACATGGAATTTTTGGGTCATTACATTCTCCCCACCTAAGGGCTTTTCCCCGTAAGCCACTAATCAGTCTATGGAATCAAGTGCGGATAATGAGCACAAATTTGAACCACACTCTCCCATGCGCTCTCCTGGTGGTTCTCGTGCTACCAAAGAACGTGCACCAGAGGTATCAAACACCCCAAAAGGACCCACTCCTATCGATCCTCAATCTCCACTGGAACCTCTGTAACCATCACCCCATCATCAACATCTAGCTCTCCATGGTCGATGATGTGATAAGGGTCGTGCACGTATCCCCTCTGCCGAGTTACGTGGAAGACGTCATGCACCAGGTGCAATTGAGGGGGATGTGCTAAGTGGTAAGCCACCTGGCCATCTCTTCTGAGGACCTAAATAGACCTGATGAACCTTGGAGATAACCTGTCACCCCATCCAACTCTCTTTAAACTCATCGGGGTGAGACCTGTAGAAAGACGTGGTCTCCATCCTCGAACTCCAGAGGTCTATTTCTCTTGTCGGCATAAGACTTCTGCCTACTCTGTGTGGTCTTCATCCTCTCCTGGATGATCTGCACCGTCTCTGTGGTAGCCTATACCATCTCTGGTACCACTAGTTCTGACTCCCATGGTTCCGTCCAACACAAAGGTTATCTGCAAGGTCTCCCGTACAATGCCTCAAAAGGTGTCATCCCAATAGTGGAGTGATAGTTGTTGTTGTATGAAAAATCCACCAAAGGAAAGTGATCCTCCCAACTACGAATGAAGTCGAGGACACACACACGTAGCATGTCCTCGAGGGTCTGAATGGTCTGGTCAGTCTGACCATCCATCTGAGGATGGAAGACAGTGCTTAAAAGAAGTTATATCCTGAAAGCCTCATGCAACCCCTTCAATGGCTAGGAATTTAAATGTGAATCATGACCAGATACAATCATCAACGGTACTCCATGTAGCCACAAAATATCCTTTATATAGTGGTTTCTCAGTCTTTCTACGGACCTTGCTCTCTGATCAGTAGGAAGTGGGCTGACATTGTGAGTTGGTCGACAATCACCCAAATAGAATCATGACCTTTGTATATACGTGGATGTCTTATCACGATGTCCATGGAAATCCCATCACACTTCCACTCTAAGATCCCCAAAGGCTGAACCAAGCCTTCTGGTACCTAATTCCTTGCCTTCACTTGCTGACAAGTGAGTCACAAAGAGACAAACTCTACTACTACTTTCTTTATTTCCATCCACTAGTGTTGTCGTCGGGGATCTTTGTACATTTTGGCTACTCCTACATATACCGCTAGAGGGGATGTTTGGAACAGCCTCAAAACATCCTCCCAAAGTGACACTAGAACCATGGTACATCCTCTGAAGAGGATGACATGCTCCCTACCTTCAGGAAATTTATCTGGTGTCTATCCTGTGGATAACTGATCACGTCGAGCCTCACAGTCAGTGTCTCCACGCTGCTCCTCCCAGAATCACTAAAGGAGCGAGGATGTGACTGTAAGAGACTATAGAAAAGCTGATCCATCTCAATACACAAAGAAATCTCCAAATCGTCCAACTTCTCTTTCACCTCACCGAGCAGTTTTATACCAGATCTCCCGGTGAGTGCATCTGCTACTACGCTTTCCTTCCCATGAGTATACACTATATCAGAGTCATAGTCTGGGAGGAACTCAAGGAAACATCATTGTCTCATGTTCATGTCCCTCTGTTAGAAGATATTCTTGAGACTCTTGTAATCCGTGTAGACTATAAAACACTTTCCCATCAAGTAATGTTGCTACATCTTCAAGGGGGAGACCACTATTGCTAACTCCATGTCATGGGTAGCGTATTTCTGCTCATGTTGTCTCAGTTGTCGGGAATCATATGTGATCACTACTCACTCCTACATCAGAACACATCCATGCCTGGTCCCTTATGTGTCGCAGTAGACAACGTACCCAACACCCTCCTCTGGTATCTTCAAGATGGGGGAAATAGTCAGCCTCTGCCTCAGCTCTTGAAAACTCCACTGGAATATCTCCGACCAAACGAAGGGTTTCCCCTTCTTCGTCAATGCCGATAAAGGTGCTGCAACTCGGGCGAAATCTGGAACCAAGATCCTGTAGTATCTAGCCGAACCCAGGAATCTTCGTACCTATGTCACACTCCTTGGTGGCTCCTAAGAAAGTATCACCTCAATATTTGTTGGATCCACCACAAGTCCAACCTCTTAAATGACATGTCTAAGAAATTGGACCTCTCAGATCTATAACTGACACTTTGAGAGCTTACCATAAAGCCAATTCTCTCAGATTGTGTCTAGTACTACCTAAAAATGATAGGAATTCTCCTCCTTAGTAGCTGAGTAGATCAGAATTTCATCTATGTAGACTACTACAAAGCGATCATGGTATGGCTAAACGATCTTGTTCATGAGTCCCATGAACACTGCTAGGTCATTGGTCATGCTGAAAGGCATAACCCAGAACTCATAATGGATATACCAACATATGAAAGATGTATTCTTCACGTCCTTATATCGCACTCTAAGATGGTGATAGCTTGATCTGAGGTCTATCATCAAGAACCATCGTGCTCCCTTGAACTGATCAAAGAGGTCATAAATACTAAAGAGTGGGTCCTTGTTCTTCTCAGTCACCTTGTTCAAGCACTGATAGTAAACACAAAGCCTCAAGCTCCCATATTTCTTCTTCTCAAATAAAATCGGGGCTTCCCAAGGAGAAACACTGGGCCGAATAAAACCCTTCCCCTGTAAGTCATCCAGTTGTACCCATAGCGCATGAAGCTCCGTGGAAGCCATCTAATATGCTCGTGTAGCTATCGGTACCATCCTAGGGTACATTTCAATGTAAAAGTCCATATCTCTATGAAAAGGTAGACCGAAAACATCATCAGGGAAGTCATTCGCATACTGGTCCACCACTACAGGATAAATCGGACTCTTCACAATAACCACTCTGAGGGTAAGGCAAGCTAACTTATGAGTGATCGGCTGCACTCTCCTCCGGGTAAGACCATCATGTTCTTCAAAAGGCTCCCTTCTCACCAGTGAAGGTAAACCTGGTCTCATCTGTGAAGACACACCACACTTTGGGCATAGTATATTAAATATGTGCATAGACTATAGATACCCAGTCCATACCCAAGATGACATTGTAAGGCCTCGACACCACTACTATGAGATCTCAGCCGAAGCTCTCACCTCATAGAGTAAGCTCGCACTGCCAGAACCAAGGAATAATCCTTGACTCCGCTCCCGTAGGAGTCTATATCCATAAGGGTCAAGTCAACATCTCAATCATAATCTCTGAGCTCCCAACGAGGGTAGTGTAAATATAAGAATGATTGGAACATGTGTCTATAAGTACAACAACTAAGGTAGAGTAGACACTGATCCTACCTCGTATCATCTATGGAGTTCCATGGTTATAGGCCACAATTCCCTGGAGATGAGCTCGCCCCTATCCACCTGCTCCCTATGATCAGGGTGGACCACCTGGTGGTGGTTGTAAATCCTTGAATCGTCACCCACCACCAGCTGCACAGCCAACTCCTCTGCCACGTCAGCCTTCTCCCTGCGGACCTCCTCGGTCAAACCTATGTCTCTGCCTGGGCCGTCCCTCAACTGTCTCTTGATCATCCACATGGCGGGTTGGGCTGTCACGAGCAATGTGACCCTAACCGCTGCATGTGAAACACTTCTTGTTCCTCACATGACTGACATTATCACATGTGCCCCACACAACTGATCATGAATCATGTGGTCATCCACATGTAGGTTTGTTCCACTTGAACCTCTATGACATTTGTCTGATACCAGTTGAAGAAGACTCATCTACATGATGTCTGGTGGTGGGTCTCACTACTGGTGACTTCTCATCAAGGAAACTCTCCACTGAGAGGGCTCGCGCTAACACCCCCGCCTGTGTCAGGATGCTTAGAGAAATAATCCAAGCCCTGATCTCTTGCTTGAGTCCCTACATGAAGGTTAGGGCCCTGAAGAATGAGTCCCACACCATATCAATGGAGTAGCCTGAGAGGTAAGTGAACCTTGCTGAATACTGGGCCACAGTCATGCTTCCCTACCGTAGATGAAGAAGCTCTTGTATGTGCACTGTGTGAAGTGTCGCTGAGACAAAATCTACCCGAAACATGCTCTCAATGTCTACCTAGAGAAGTGTCATCTCGTCATGAACTTGATGCATCATGATCCACCATTGGCCTACTGCTTCCTAGATAAGACTGGAGGAAAGTATCACCATATGATCAAATCATGTCCCTACCAGTTGGAAGACTCTCCCCACTACCTCCAGCCAATCCTCAGCTTTCTACATGTGAATCTCTCCCCTGAACCTAGGTGGCCTCTAGCACTAGAACTTGTGAAACACGCTCAAGCATCATGCACCCTCTACTGCTGGGGCTGGTGGAATCGGTGGCCCAACAGGTAATGGTACCGTTGGTGCCTCCGGCAGTGCCTCTACTAGAAGAGATCCCAACACCGATGCCTCATTACTCAGTGGTCTATCAATGAGTACTATACCCAGAACCCTAGTTGGTTGTCTATGTGGAGGAATCCTAAAATGAAACAAGTGCGCCATAGTCAATAAGTTGTACCTGGTGATCTGAATCAATGATATCACCTGAAAACTCTTAAAACACACACACAATCTGTGTTTTCTTGTACTGAGTCAGAAGTCAGAAGTCAGGGTCTTGATATATGGATATATTGGCCACCACATCAACATTCGGTTCCCTAAACAGATAAGCACACTCACTACACTTAAAAATATTACCATTAAATGAAATATTATATTCAAATGTTATATGGTATAACTGACACCTCGGATACCAATTTTTCACGACTCAACCCCCGGGGCATGTGCCGTGACTACCCCAAGCCCACCTTCCATAGGCCAGGGGATGGAGACTAACACCAAAAGGTGTATTACCTAAAACCGGGAAGGCATTCTCTTTATATCCTGTAAACAAACACAGCCAAGAACACAGCAAGATATGAACACAAGTAAATTTTATAGCAAAGGAGTGCTAAAAGTAAGAGGGGCTGGAGTACAAGCCCAACAGTAAAGGTACAAGTAAAACTGAAATACAATACAATAGAAGAAAGAGAAAGACAACTATTGGGTCCTCCTCAAAGGTTCATACCTGAAGGCTAGGTACAAATATTCTCTTCAGTACTCCATGTCTACCCGTCTCCTCTGTATACCATAATGCCATATGGTCCACCTCAAGGAACCATCCAGTCCTTGTACCCTTAGCCACAATCAGTGTTGCATGTCGTTAGCACCAAACACAACAAGGTGTGGGAAAATCCCGTGAAGAGGTGAGTATAATGATACTCAGTAGGGACCCCGTGACCCTCAAGTTTTCACAAAACCAACAAAGGATAAACCAAATAACATTAAATCAACTAACAACCCTAATTAGGTATATGCCCGTACAAATACCTATGTTATCAAGTATTCCTAACTCAATCATGAGGAAACACAGAGTCCAACTCAAAATCCCATGCTCAACTTTTCCACAAATGAAGGGTTACCATGATGGAAAGTACCCCAAAGGTACGCCACATAGAATATTACCACCAAGGTATTACTACAATGGAATGTACCACACAGGTACGGACTCAGCTCACAATAGCTACACTTTGGGAGCCCTCAGTCGCGGAGGCCGCCGCCATCCTTGCTGGGTTAAACTTCGCAAAAGATCGCTGTTGGGATTCTATTCACATCGAATCCGACTGTCTCACGGTAATCAATGCCATCAATCTCACTGACGGCGGGCTTCAACCTTTCGGCCCCATTATCCGGTGTATTCAATCGTGGAGACAAGGCTTCAATTCCTTCATTTTCTCATTTGTTAAAATGGAAGCGAATGAAGCCGCTCACAAGATGGCAGGCATTGGCCCTCCTTACGAAGATTTTCTTTGGTTTAATCATTTTCCATCGTGGTTATGCTGTTGTATTTCTGCTGATCTCCATCATTAATGGATCCGTCTTTTTTGTCAAAAAAAATGTATAGTAGTAGAGATGATTTGATGTAACTAATAATTCATCTTACTCTATTAAGATGGAGACCCACGAAGGATCATAAATCATCATCTGGACCACAGAGGATCGTAGTACATCGTCAGACCCAGAATGATCCTAATTCCTCGTCATAACCACAAAGGATCGTAGTCCATCGTCAGACCCACACAGGATCGTAGTACATCTTCAGTATGTCGTTACACCCACACGGGATCCTAGTACAACATCTTGACATCGTCAAACCCACACAGGATCATAGTACATTGTTAGTACATTTTCAAACCCACACAAGAACCAAGTACATCATAAATACATCATCATAACCACACATGATACGAGTACACCATCATTACATTGTCAGACCCACGTAGGATCCTAGTACAGAATCAGTACGTCGTCAGACCCACACATGATCCTAGTACACAGTCAGTACATCGTTAGACCCACACAGGCTCCTATTATGTATTCATTATTTCATCATACCCACAACTGATCTTATTACACTGTCATTATAATTTCCTACCCACAGAAAATCCTATTACACCATCAGTACGTCATCAGACCCACGCATGATCCTAGTACATCATCACAACTAGTTACATGGTTCACGCACTAAGCTCGCCTGTCTATGGGAGGGTCTCCTCCTCAAGACATTGTTTGATACTTAAACTATCAAAAAGTCAAATGAAGAAGTATCACAAAGTGCCACCGGGTCCTAGGGGTCTCAATGAAATAGACGGTGCGTGAAACAGATGCTCGGTCTGTAAGTTATTAGCCTTTTAGTCCCGATCGCCCGGTTGGATTCTGGATTGATCCAACCAGACCGTACCCCAACATTTTCCAAAACTTGAGTAGGGTATAATAAAAGGACTTTATCACTCCAAGGTTTCTGGTGCCATAGAATGTTCTTCAAACGGATGCCTAGTGCCAAAATTATGGCCAAAAGTATAGATTTGGTCGAAACTGGTCTGGGTCCAGTCCGACCCGGTCTGGGGTGACCTGGTTTGGGTCGACCGGGCCGAACTCACTGGACCAAACCCAGCCGGTGGTGTAGCCCGTCCCGTTGGGTCCAGCCTGGCCCACGGGGCGGCGGCGGGGCGTCGCAGGGCTGCGGGGCGCCACGATGCGGTGGGGTGGCGGGGGCGACCACGGGGTGACGAGACGGTCATGATGCGGTATTCTACCACATATAGCCGGATGGCTAGCCATTTTCTCTGCGCAGTGCCGTCGTGCGATGCGCCTTCACCGCTGTTATCTTATGATGGGAGATGCGTTCAAACTGTACCATTCGACGAAGCCCGCCGTGGTGCCGGCTATCGTTCCTGAGTTTGACTGATACCAATTTCTGGCACCAGTCACCACCTTCCACCATTGCAAAAAACAGCACAACAACACCACAATATTTACAGAGGGGTCGAGCCATGTTCGTTGGGCCCTCATCCTCTGCGTTAGAGCGATAACAAGCAGCATAGATGTTATTTATTCAAGAAGGATGTCAAGAATGGGGGAAATGTATTAAAAATAACATTCCTTACCATATCATTAATAAGAGGAGGTCGTGAGGAAGGGGAAAAAGTCGTTGGGGGTGGTGGCATCAGCGTTCGTTGCTTCCGCATGTTTCCTATGTTTCGGCTCAACTGTCATCCTCGTTCTTCTATTCTGGACAGCGTTCATTGTTGAAGGATGATTTTATTCACAAATCACTAATGATCCTCCCTTTTCTAACACCTTCCCCCAACCATCAAGTGTGGAGCCAATATAAAATAAATTAATAACTTAACATCTTATTTATGTTGACACATATAATTAACTGGGGGAGTTGAGAGGTTTTTCCTCCATCATGAGGGGTTCAGGTGGACCCCACCACCATGCATAGAATTAAAAATGGGGGGTTTTAGTTCAGGTGTTCCACAACTCTTTAACACTCACATGTGATGTTTCAACAAAAAAAATAAAATAGAATTTTATTTTATTTTTAATATTCATTTCCACGAAAAACACAAAATCTATATTTCACCCATGACCTACTACGGTCGAGGTGAATGTCTCCTTAAGAAAATATCGGTGATGCAAATTTCAACGTTGCCCTCAGATTTCAGTTCTAAGCACCATTATGAATGATACAAAAACCTTCTTGTACGCTTACTGAACGTTCATGAAAAAATTTTCAGAAAACCATTCAGGGGACAATGGGCCTCAGAATCATGAGCCATAAATTTTCTCAAACGCATAAAATTGCCATATAATTACTAAAATTTACATGGAATTTCTGGTTCCTTACATTTTACCATGGATTCTTCCTTAAGGGTTGGTACAACATGTCTCTATTACTCTCCATGTCAATCGTCTCCGTTATTAGGTCCTAGATCCCTTAGTCTCAGTCAAGCTTTCCTGTCATCTGCACAAGATAAAAATGGTTCGAGTAAAGCCCATGTAGGGGTGAGTATATCAATACCTAGTAGGGACCCCGAGACCCCTGATGGTCTCCCAGAATTCCACAATGGAAATAAAAAAGGTAGTATCTCAATCACAAAGCACAAAGCAAAAGACTCAGCTGAAAACCAGGTATAGATAAATTACAGAAGTACATATGATTAGTTGTAAATATTGATCATCTTATTATTTCAAGAGGCACTACTACTAACCATATAGAGTGCGACCCACACATGATCGATAGGCACTAACCCCCACTGACCCACATAGGATCCAACCCACCTAGGATCGATAGGTAATAACCCCTGCAAGAACCATACATGATCCAACCCGCTGAGGATCTATACCTACTAACCCCCAAAAGTCCCACAATGGATTGATAGGTGCTGATCCAAATAGGATAGCTAGGTAATGATCCCCAAAGGATTGCTAGGTGTCGATCCACAGAGTGTTGCTAGGTGATGATCAACACAGGGTGGCTAGGTGCTGATCCAGAGAGAATTGCAAGTTGTTGATCCACATAGGATCGCTAGGTGCTAATACACTTAGGAACACTAGGTGAAGATCCACACAACATCATTAGGTGCTAATGCACATAGGATCCCTCAGTAATAACCTCCGTATGATCTGTCTCCAACCTCCATCTCACAGCCAGCCACTGGATTCCCGCTCGTAGAATGCTTGGTACTAGGATAACCCACTTTCTAGGCCATCAATCATTTTTTAAATATAATTAAGTCCCATGATTAAGTTACCCAATGATTTTTCACATCATATGGGTTCCAACACAATAGACAGTGCGTCAACCAGATGCTCAGTCTGTATGTTATTTGAATTTTAGTGTCTATAGACCGGTTGGATTCGGCGTTGATCCAACCCGGACATATTCCAATTATCTACAAAACTCTCATAGATTATTTTAGAAGTACCTCCTCGCTCGGAGGATCTCGGTTCCACAAAAGGCTAGCCAAACAGACATTAGGTTCCCATGATACGACCTTTTAAGCATATCTGGGACAGAGATGGGTTCAGGTCCGACCTGACCCAGGCTAACCCCACCTGGTCCAGGTTCGACCCGGCTAATCCCAAACTGGTCCGGTTGGGTTGGGCCGTGGTAGCTCGACATACTTTTTGTGCTAGGCCGCAGTGGGTCGGCTCGCCGTTAGGTGCGACCCACGCATGGGTCGCCCAGTACGCCTACCAAATGTCTCAAAGAGCTGTTCGACTCTTTCAAAGGCAGAGCTAGGTGGGGCCCCCTCATCACCTGTGGAACCCGTAGGGATCTTGTCCCCTCCCTCACCACTTCTTCATAGTTGCAGCCTTCTCCCGTGACATGCAACGGTGCACCACCTTCCGCCTCCGTGACTGACCTAGAGCAGGCCACCTATCCATCGGTTGTGGTGTCGTCCTCATCCACATCCAACAAGTGTTGACCGCCACCTTTTCTGCGATCTTCAATCAACTATGCGGTGCTGTCGGATCTTCTGCGGACCACCCTGTGAGCTCCGGTTGTCCTTTCTTCCTTCAGGATGGGCCTACATGTCTCTCGAGATGCTGTTCTCATTGCGTACCACACAGTTTCTGCTTTCCATCGAGTTGGAAATATGTCCCATGAATAATGTGAGAGAAATGAAGTGGTGGGGGCTCTGGCCTTATTAGATCGGTGTAAGCCCTCTGCGTTAGCATTATAATAAGTGGTAATAATTTTTTCAATAAACTCTTAGAATTAATCAAGAAAAAACTAAATAGTTAATCAAGACAAAACCCCTACCTCGAATTTCATTAGAGACATCGTGGTGGTGGAAGAAGAATCTACGCTTGATGAAGCCGATGGTGTTTTTCATTCCTGATTTGATTCCTCCGCCATTTTCGTCCAATCTTCTATCCCTCAGTAGAAGTTGCTGCAACACATCTTCAGAGGTTAGTCACCTTCATTCAAAAATCCCACTTCTGAGCTTCTATTAAAAATACAGAGGATCCAAACGTGTGGCATGATATTAGTGTGGTTCATTTATTAACAACATTTAATGTAACAATGTCAAGGATATAAAATAGAAGAACCAATCCATTAAATGGCTTGACAAGTCATCGGTCTTTCAACTACCACTAAAAAGTTATAGAAAAAAATAAAATAAAATTTTTATGTTATTTTATTATTTTTTGTAAGGTCAAAAATTTATCTTTTTATCCCGACCAACTATGGTTTAAGTGAAGCTTCACTTATGAAAATAATGGAATTGTGGATTCAACAGGGATCTCAGATTTCTATTCTAAGTACCAGTTCAAAAGTTAGAAACTTTCGCTCCTACATTTACTGAAAGTACCATAAAAAGAGTTCAAAATTCAATTCTAGCCACACCGGGGCTCAGAATCACATGCCGCCAATTTTAGCAGAATCATAATAATCCCAAAAATTTATAATAAATTTACATATAATTTCAAGGTATTCAAATGTATGACCGTAAAAATAGTATGGTGATGATCATTATTTATTTTAGTACATTTCAATTAGATATATATGATATTTTTAGAAATAAAAGATCAATTATTATTAACTATTATAAGAGGATGAAATATCGAATTTTATAGACAATAAAAAGAATATCTAGGATTTTGAGAAAGGTTTACAACAACTAAATTACCCCACTATCTGATTTCTATAATGAGCCATTGGGGGATTTAATTTTCCTCGGGTAGATATGTGTATTTCCTCAAGTACTTCGGTTGTAGTAAGAGATACATATTTTTTCAATTTTACAGATATTAGTGGAGAATTTTATTTTATTCTCTATCTTATGAATTGTAGATCTAGGGTGAACTATCAGGTTGGGAATCTATGATGATATATGTAAAGGGATATTGTAGTACGACATATTAATTATTTTTGAACCCATATATTTGGAATGAATCATGGAAGTGAGCTATAGATAGATCATTATGGTTTCAGTAAAAAATATTCTAATTTTTAAGAAATTTGTGGATGTAAAATACTTTCATGTTTTTTATAAGTTGGTAACACTAACACCATGTGTATTTTGGGACTTCCATGTGATTTGAGTAACCATGTTTGGTATTGTTATACTCACTCCAACACATGAAAATGGATTTTTTTACTTTTTTCAATTTATATATCTCATTGTGGGGGATGGATGATCATGAATCCTTCATATTGTGATAGATATTCATATATAATGGAGTGAATATAAATATGGTTCCCACCCCTAGACCATAAATAGTTTATATTTTACCTTGTACAATGTTTCATTTATAATCACAATTTTGGGTTACACCCATTGATTCCATAACATGGTTTCAAATTTACATTTATCATTTATATTATATTAGACACAATTTATTTTAGTTTATGTTATATGTATTACCATGTTTTTTACTCTTTCGTTCATAATTCATACATGTATTATGGATTTTGGTTTATTATATTAGATGAATAGTGAATTTATATGTAATTCTTTTAGTGACTATGTGGATACCTTTGATATAGTATATAATCACTGGACAAGTGATGGATTCCTTTTAGTTTTCACTTACTAGTAATCCGAGACATCATATATTGGAATCAGAGTGATAGCATAATGTACGATATTAGGAAAAAAAGTGGATTGGTTTGGATTGTTATTGTAACACCCCGAGATTTTATGAGAAATATTATTTTTAATTTCATTGATGTCTTGTGTTGTACGCTTCTCCAAGATTATATTGCACTATACGCAAAAAACATATTATCTTATAGTATACACAAACACTATTCTTGGATTGTGTTGCACACAAGAGAGACCATCCTCAATAGTGTGAGTTGTACGCAATACCGAGTTTCACTAAACAATGATATATTTTAATAATATTATTATGAAATAGATGTTTTGATTAGTATTAACCAATATTTTAATTATATAACATTATCATTCGTCTTACACATTATCTAGAACATAGTATGAGAACAAATTAATTTTTTCGTGTAAAAAAAGTATTTTTAAAAAAATGCAGTTTTGACTCTTTTTGATGGTAAACTCATATTAAATCTAGTTCTTGACACATTTATGAGTTCAATTTGAGAAAATAAACTTATTCATTGAAGTAAATATATAAAAATTTACTTTGGATAAATTTCTGATAAATTTCATATTTTGATGAATAGTAAAAATATGATATATTTAAATTAAAAACAACCATTTTCATCAAGATATTTATATGGAATAATTATAATATTGAATGTTTTTAAAGTATAAGTAGAATATATTTTTACCATTTAAAATAATTTATGTCATTATCATTAATTTTACATTGAATTTATAGGAAAAAACATTTCAATCTTTTGCAGTGTTTTACCTTTTAAAACCCATTTTTTCAACAGCTGGATTAATTTTAAATCAAATACTACAACTTCTGTATTTTGAATTTGGAAAAATGGATTACATATTTGGAATAATTCGGTCCAAATTATTTTAATAGGCTAGTCTTTATTTTTAGACATTATGAATAGTAACTACGGTAAATTTTACATTTACAGGTAAATCGGGTAATTTAGGGTAAAAATAATATTATAAAATTACCCTAACACCTGAAAAAATTCTATTGGATGAATAAAAGGCAACCCATATCACCTAAGGTTCGGAATAGATTTATTTCATGGACTATTGACCATGAAAAGTATGTAATTATTATTAAAACCAAAGAAAGTGACATCATGTCACTCTCTTGTATCTTAAAAGTGTAATAATTTTAATTTTGATATAAAAATCATAAAAATTGGAATATAAATAGTCACAATAAAGATAATAAAATTATCTAAATCATGTTAATTTATTTATAATTATTAGGGATTAAATAATTACTATTAATGGTGACATAGTAGTGATGTTGAAATTATTATATTGATTGAAATATCTAATAAAAGGTTTTAAAAATTTTAAAATAATTATTATATGAACTATTTAATGTGATCCACGAATTTTTAAGATGAATATTACATGTAAGGGATGTATTAAATATATTTTTTCAAATATATCTTCTGTGTGGATTTTATTTAAATTAAAATAATTGAATAGTTTCAAAATTGTCACTATTGATATTTTATAATAGTAGCATATTATTAAATTTTTTAAAAGTCACAAAATATTAAAAATTATAAACTGAAATTTATATAGTCCAAAATGTAATAAAGTGCCCAATTATTGACAATTAAAAATAGATAAGTAATTACATAAAATAATTTATAATTTATAATCTTATTACCACAAGTAAAATAAAATAGATTAAATAATGATAAACCAAAATGATTGGGTTTAAAATAAAATAAAAAACAAGTATAAATTTTATTGGTTTATGAGATTACAACCATATCTCATCTAATTTTAGAATTCATTCATTTTGGATGGGTTTTAAGTGGGTTCTAAATTTATTATAAATTAATATTTATGAGGTTCCCAAATGTGCCCCTCTCCCCTCTTATAAAGGGGCGACTCCTCCCTCTCATTTTCACTACATTTTGAGCCTTCAACCCTGGCCTAAACCTATCCCTTTATTTTCTACACTTCCCTATAAACATACTATTGGTCCTGATCTTCTTCAAAGAATAGATTTAGTTTCTTAAGAGGAGGTTTAGAAGAGGCGCATCGAAGAAGAGGTAATATCCTTTTCCGATTCTTTCAAATTTATCTATCCTTATAATTACTCTCTTTTATTTGTTTCATTATAGAGTAATAAAATAAGTATCACTTATTTACTTATATGTTATTATAAATGTTAAATATCCCTATTTCACCTTCTATCCATCTTATGGAAAATGAAATCATTGTGTGTCCATTCGTACGGAATATCGTCTCCACGCCGTGGTGTAATCTGTTTTCCACCACCACCTTACTTATATGGCTATAACGGTGTAAAAAATAACTATATATAATTATTATAATAAGTTAATAATTCTGATATATTCTATCATCCACTCCAATACCATTCAATAATTACTGGAACAATATCATCACTCGTTTGTACGTACGGATTACCGTCTCCATGACGTGATGAGATTCATTCTTCTCGTTAACAATTCAAGAATGATTATAATGAATATATAATGAATAATAATGAAATATATGACATAAAAATGCTAGTATATTTATGTGTATATATATATATGTCATCTAATTACTTCAATTCAAGTCAATAAGGAATGGAAAACAACATTCATGCGTACGTACGGCCAACCGTTCCATGAACGGTGTATTTAATTCCATTTATCGATCTATTATAGTCTGAATATATATAAATAATTTTTTATATTATGGAAGTATGTAATTCTGATCTAAGTAATCATATGAATAATTACAAGTCAAAACACAGATGATAAATGAATCGTTTTTACCCAAAAATGTGCTTTAACATGGAATCGACAAATGAACGTGTAATATAAAGTCATAAGTGAATCATATATGATATCAAAAATATTATTATGGTTATGTTAAAAGTTAATAATATTTCTAAACCTAGTATACAGGATTCTTGGACACATACAGAAGAAATTGGATATAATGGAAGGGATATTTATTCCAATCTCATTTTTATCTGAGATTGTTTATTCTTAAGTATTTACTGGGGTTATAATTATCATCCATGTCCATGTTTTATAAATTTGTTTTCATAATGTTTTTAATATTCTTCCATGTAATTTTAAAGTAATTTTTACCATTTTTTACTTTTACCACATTTTATGGAAGGAACCATTTTTTTGATTACCATACACGGTACTTTTTGAATTTTCTGAAATAAGTACGAGGAGAATGTTTTTTAACTTATACGGCATGAAGGGATTTTTACGGTTTCATAATTACTTATTTACATGAAGATTATTCCAAAATATTTCATGATTATTTTCAACAAAACTATTTTCTTTAAAAATTTCATGACATTTTTAGAAAAGAAAATGATTTTAAAGAGGAAAAGATATTTTCCTCAAGAATTTATTTCAAGTGTTTTATCAAAAATAATTTCCATCTAAGATGACATTATTTAGTATGTTTATGTTATTAGTATAATTTATATATATTTATATTGTTTGATTTTTTTTATGATGAAATGATATGCATTTTTTTATATGGATTAAGTTATGAACAAATGATGTTTCTGAAACTCATTTTATTATTTGGGTTATGATGAATGATTTTTGATTGTTTTTTGTCACACATAATAATTATTTCAATATGAGATTTTTGGGACCTATATCTCCCTCTAATGTATTGGGTAAAGATTTATATCTCAGGATATAGACATGGCTGGAATGGAAAGTGAATCTGGTTTAGTAATACAGGGGTGGAACGACAATTAAACCAAGTTCAGTAATGGTATTTTTCCAATATGATGGTCTTGGAAACAATTCCTGGGCTACTATGGAAATCATAACATTTTATTAATGGTTATAAACAATTATATGTTTTATTCAAATGATATTTTATCATGATTAATGTTCCTTTATGATCTATGTGTTACGTTCTGCCAAGATTTATTTCACAACTCAATATTTTTATGATTAAACTTTATGTTCATGTTTTTATGTCCAAATGTATATGGTTTGTTTTATTTTCTCCATGATTACTCTTACTGAGAATTTGAGATCACCATTTATATGTTTTATTTTCCTAATTATATAAGGAACAATTTTAAGTAAGGAAACAGAAGGGGAATATCTTAATGGGAGATGTTGAAGATCTTTCACTATGACTAGAGGATTATGTTCTGAGTTTGCAAAGACACTAAACGACTACAGTCATTGGGTGTCTTTTTTTTATATTATGTATTTCTCTTAAGTAATGTAACATAAATTTATGTCATGCTTTGGTTATCTATAGTTGGTATCATAAGAAAGGTTTAGTTAACCTTTGGAAACTAGGATGGGAAATCTTTAGTGAGATCCCTAGAGTTATTTCTAATCTATGTCTAGGGATGTCCCTAAGGTCATGTATAAGTATAGGTTACAATCATATAATTAATATAATGATCATGAATAACCTATGATAAAACCTAATATTTTAGATATTGAAAGTACTTCCCCTTTATTATGTTGTTTAACTGATATGAGTTTTTCCTCTCACACTATTCTTTTTGAGTTTCAGATAATGACCGGAACCCGAAGGAACCATGTTAATTATCAAAGCACTATTCAATGAAATGGTTGTCCTCATGAACAA
Organism: Viscum album; assembly: GCA_963277665.1. Taxonomy (NCBI): domain Eukaryota; kingdom Viridiplantae; phylum Streptophyta; class Magnoliopsida; order Santalales; family Viscaceae; genus Viscum; species Viscum album. Next base: position 855,558,715 of record OY728157.1, on the reverse strand, counting down.
CCAAATGTTATGTAAATGGAGAGAAAAATCTTATTTCTATTATTACACAAGCTATGAATCATTCTAGACTTCCAAATGACCAGATAAGGGAACAATATTCTATTGTTTCTCTCATGGGGAAACATGCACCTTCTTTTAGTGGGTCTTCTGATCCAATTGTTGCTGAAAAATGGATCAATACCATTCAAATGATATTTTCCATTATTTTATATTTAGAGAATGAAAAATTCATTTTGGTTGTTTACTATATAGAAGGTGAAGTAGACCATTGGTGGACTCTAATTAAGTTTACAAGGCCCTAAGATGAAATTGAATCCATGGAATGTGATGAGTTCAAGAACTTGTTTTTCAATAAGTACGTCCGTCGTATTCTTCAAAAAAATGTGGAAAAGGAGTTCCTTGAGTTTAAGAAAAATGATGATGAATATGTAGGTATATAAGAGGAGAATTTTACAAGGCTTGAATGGTATGAATATGGCTTTATCATCCAACCAAAAAGTAAAGTTGATCGATTCTTCAGTGGCTTAAAACCTAGTATTCGAAGGGCATTAGTGATAAGAGACTTCCATAGCTATGAAGAAATTGTTAGATGTTCTATCAAGGTAGAATAGGAAGTTGGCATTACATATCCATCTCAGGGTTTTGACAGAAAAGAAAGATAGAGTTCAAGGGAAAATCTCAAAACAATGGTGGAATGAAGATGAATGTTTCGTTATGCTCAATGTGTGGAAAGAAACATGGTGGAGATTGTCTTAAAGGGACTCCAAAAGGTTTTAAGTGTGGAAAAGAAGGTCATAGAGCATATGGGTGTCGAAGTAATGGAAAAAAGGTAGCTAATGATGTGAATAGAGAAAAGACTACAGAGAACGCACCACCAACACTTCAATGCTAAAAATGCAAGGAAATGGGGCATTATGCTAACCAATGCCCTGATACAAGGGTTAATGATGATCGAAATCAACAACCTCATAAAAAAGGACAAAGGGAAGTCACATGCGATCACTATTGGTGATCTTGAGTATGACAAAAATGTGGTGGAATGATTAAGTGTTTCTGTAATGGGATTCAAAAATAATGTTATGGAATCTCATTTATAGTATCATTTAATATTGGAATATCTATGTATTGATTTATTGTGGTTTTCAAAAAATTTATGGTATCAGTAACCATGAAAAGTGATTGAAATATTTTTGGAAATAAGATGATATGAGCATAATGAAGGGATAAGGGGACAATAATAGGATATATAGTATTAATGAGTTCGTGACTGGTATAAGGACAAAGTGACATCATGGTTTGAATATATATGAATTTTGGGATTTTGGTATGTGGAAAGAGTTAACTTTTGATAGGATTCATGTTTTTACTAATGTTAAATTGGTATTCTTTTTTCAAAAGAATACAAGATTAAGGTATTCAAATGTTTGGAATGTGACCAACAACAAGATATATCTTATGATATACGGGGGATAAATGATGGTATTCACATACTTGGTAGATGACCTCTCTAGTAATCTTTTTCATTATACTATGAGATTGGACAATAGTATTTTGGATAAGCATAAATATTGGAATGGATTATGTTAGACATCAGATAGTATTTTTTAAGGCCAGAACTTTTGGATATTATTTTTGAAATGTAATAATAGTATAGTTTTAGAAATAGGACAACCCGTATGACGGGTGACAACCCCTCACGTCGGACAGGGATGCAGGAATCGAACCCACAACTGAAGTGTGACATGACTTTATTACCTACCAATGGCCTACAAGAATTCCCTAGTTAGTAGAAATTAGTATTATTTTATTATGCGGAATGATAGTTGAAGTATAAGTCCATTTTTGGAATTATATATGGTTAATCTCACCATATATGTAATTATGAATATTTAATAAATTTGATAACATTTTGAGACCGATGGAATAACCTATCATTCTATCGCATGATCAGCTAACATTTCAAGAAGGAAAATGTCAACATTATTTCTATAAATAAGAGATGATGTGGAAATTTTTCATGGAATGACCAACAATGATATTACACTGAAATCAAGTAAGTATTTATCCTTATAGAAAAATTCATCAACTATAGGTAAATGACCTTGAGAAAAAACGTTGTCCAAGTACCCTCATATCCAATGAATTATATGGCACCATAGTTCATCACAAATTTATGGCATAGTTATTTTTGTTTTTTCATAGCCATGTTCTCTACCACTCTCTAACAGAACATGATGGTTATATTTTCTCTTCAACATCCATATTTTCACCTATGTTCTCTTATGTGGAAACCTAGTGATGTGTTAATTTGGGTTAATATTACATTTCATAACTTAGTTTTTAAAATTAAGTTTTTGTACCCCTTTTTACGATGTGGGTTTCTATGAAAAAACATTCAAGTAGTAAACAATTTATAACCCCGATGAATTTCAAGATCGAATTTCATTTTAATAGGGGTAGAATGTAACACTCAGAGATTTTATGAGAAATGTTATTTTCAATTTATTTGATGTCTTGTGTCGTACGCTACACCAAGATTATCTTGGGCTATACACAACACCGTATTAGCTTGTAGTATACGCAAACACTATTCTTGGCTTGTGTTGCATGCAAGAGCAACCTTCCTCAATAGCGTGTGTTGTATGCAATACAAAGTTTCACTAAACAACAATATATTGATATATTATTATTTTTAAATAGCTTTTATGAATATTATTAACTAAATTTTTAATTTTATAACTTGATCCTTCATCTTACACATTATCTAGAACATGGTATGAGAACAAAATAAATTTTTCGAGTAAAATAAGTATTTTTTAAAAAATGTAGTTTTCCCACCTTTTGATGGAACACCCACTTTAAATATAGTTTTTGACATGTTTATGAGTTCAATTTGACCAAATAAACTTATTAATTTCAATATGTATATAAAAATTTACTTTGGATAATTTTTTGTTAACTTTCATATTTTGATGAATAGTAAAAATATGCTAAATTTTAATTAAAAAAATTATTTTTCATCTAGATAATTTATATGGATAAATTATATTATTGAATGTTTTAAATGTATAAATATAATTTATTTTTATCATTTAACATAATATAAGTCATTATCATTAATTTTACATTGAATTCATAGGTAAAAATATTTCAATCTTTTGTATTATTTTATCATTTAAAATTTGTTTTCTCAATAGCAGGATTATTTTTAAATTAAAAAATTCAACTTATATGTTTTGAATTTTGAAAAATTGATTCCATATTAGTCATCAGTCGTTTAAAATTTTGTTAATATGCTACATTTTATTTTTAGACATTATGAATAGAAATTACGGTAAATTTTACAATTAAAGGTAAATCTGGTATTTAAGGGTAAAAATACGATTATAAAATTACCCTAACACCTGGATAAAATTAAATGGATGAATAAAGGTTGACCCATATCACATAAGGGTCGGAATGGATTCATTTCATGTCTTTTGACCATGAAAAGTTTGTAATAATTATTAAAACCAAAGAAAGTGACAACTTGTCACTCTCTAGTATCTTATAAGTGTAATAATTTTAATTTATTGATTAACTTCATAAAACATCAAACATAAACATTAAACAGAAATATAATAAAATTATCTACATCATGTAAATTTTATTTTAATTTTTATGGATTAAATAATTATCATAAATGGTGACACAATAGTGATGTAGAAAACATTTTGTTGACTGAAATATAAAATAAATGGTTTTAAAAATATTAAAATAAGTAATATATGAACCATTTAATGTGATACACAAATTTATAAGATTAATATTACATGTTATGGATATATTAAATATTTTTTTTAGAATATATATTCACTGTTGATTTTATTTAAATTCAAATTATTTAATAGTGTCAAAATTGACACTATTAATATTTTATAAAAATAACATATTATTAAATTGTTTAAAAATCTCAAAAATATTTAAAAATTATAAATTTAAATTTATATGATCTATAATTCCATAAAATATTCAATTATGGAAAATTCACAATACATAAGTAAGTATTTATAACAATTTATAATTTAGAATCTTATTACCACAAATAAAATTAAATAGATTAAATAGGGATAAATCAAAATGGTAGGGTTTAAAATAAATAAAGACAAGTATAAATTTTATTGGTTGATTATATTAGAACACTATCTCATATAATATTCTAATTTAGTCATTTTAGGTTGTTTTTAGGTGGGTTCTGAATTTATTATAAATTAATATTTTTGAGGTTTCCAAGAGTTCCCCTCTTCTCTCTTATAAAAGGGAACCTCCTCCCTCTCATGTTCACAACATTTTGAGCCTTCAATCTCAGAGAAACCATGTCTATTTATTTTATACACATTTCTAGAAACATAATATAGGTTCATATATTCTTCAATGATCCACTTTGGTTCCTTACGAAGAGGTTTTGAAGAGGCACGTCGAAGAAGAGGTAATATCCTTTACCAATTCTTTCAATATCATTTCTCCTTCTACTTCCTATTTTTTATTTTTTTTAATTATAATGTAATAACATGAGTATCACTCATATAATGATATGTTATTATAAATATTAAACAACCCTATTTCACCTTATATCCATCCCACAGAAAACGAAAGCACCGCACGTGCGTACGTACGGAATATCATCTCCACGCCGTGGTGTAATCTGTTTTCCCCCACCACCTTACATGGATGGGTATAATGGTTTAAATAATAACTATATATAATTATTATAAAAAGATACTAATTTTGAGTTATTCTATCATCCACTCCAATACCATTCAATAAATACGGGAATTATATCATCGCTCATGCGTACGTACGGATTGTCGTCTCCACGACGTGATGAGATTCATTCTTCATGTTAACCTTTCAAGAATGATTATAAAGTATATAGATTGAATAATAATGAAATATATGACATAATAATTCTTATTGATTTATGTATATATATATATATATGTCATCTACTTACTTCCATTCAAGTTAATAAGTAATGGAAAATACCGTTCATGCATACGTACGACATAAAATCTCCATCAACGGTGTATTTAATTCAATTTATAGATCTATTATATTATATATATATATATATCATGTTAGACATTCTGGAAGTAATAAATCATGATTTAAGTAATTATATGAACAAATATATGTCAAAACACGGATGATAAATGAAACGATTTTACCCAAAACGTTTCTTTAACATGGAATTGACAAATGAACGTGTAATATAATGTCATAAGTGAATCATATATGATATAATAAATATTATTATGGTTTCTTTACAAGTTAATAATATTTTTAAACCCACTATACAAGAGTCTCAGACACATACGAAAGAAATTGGACATAAGGTAAGGGATAATTATTCCAATCTCGTTCTTATCTGAGACTGTTTATTCCTAAGTATTTACTAAGGTTATATTTATAATCGATGTCCATGTTTTAAAAAATGTTGTCATAAATTTTTTACTATTTTTCCATGTATGTATAAATCCTTTTTTAAACTTTCATTACTTTTACAACATTTTATAGAAGGAATACTTCTTTTGTTTACCATTCAAGGTACCTTTTGTATTTTTCTGCAAAAGTACGACGAGAATGTTTTTTAGCTTATACGGTGTGAATGGATTTTTACAGTTTCATAATTCCTTTTTTACAAGATTCTTATTCCAAAATATTTCATGATTATTTTCAAGAGAATTCTTTTCATTTTAAAATTGCACGACATTTGGAGAAAAGAAAATGATTTTGAAGAGGAAATGATATTTTCCTCAAGAATTCATTTCAAGTGTTTTATGAAAACTATTTTCCATCTAAGATGACATTATGTAGTGTGTTTATGCTTCAATTATAATGTCTCTATTATTTGCATGGTTTGATTTTTCATATGATGAAGTGATATCAATTTGTTTTATGTGGATTATGTTATGAATAAATAATGTTTATGAAACCCATTTTATTCCTTGGGTTATGATGAATGATTTATGATTGTTTTGTGGGACACATAATAATTATTTCAATATGAGAAGGGTGGGACCTATATATCCCTCTAATTAATTGGGTAATGATTTATATCTCATGAGACAGACATGGGTGGAATGGAAAGTGAATTCAGTTCAGTAATACAGGTCTAGAACGGCAAGTAAACCCAGTTCAGTAATAGAATTGGTCAACTATGATATTCTTTGCAGCAATTCCTTGGATAATATGAAAATCGTAACATGTTTTTAATGGTTTTCCATAATTACATGTTTTATTCCCATGATATTTTATCATGATTAATGTTATTTTATGATCTATTCCTTACGTACTGCTAAGATTTATTTCACAGCTCAAGATTTTGATGTTTAAACATTATGCTCATGATTTTATGTCCAAATGTATATGGTTTGTTTTATTTCTTCCCTGATTACCCTTATTAATAATTTTATCTCACCCTTTGTATGTTTTCTTTTCCCCATGATATAATAAATGGTTTTAGGTAAGGAAACAAAAGGGGAATATATTTATAGGAGATGTTGAAGATCTTTTAACATGATTAGAAGATTATGTTCTGAGTTTCCAAAGACAATAAACTATTACGGTCCTTTGGTTTCTATTTTTGTTAAGTATTAACTATTTCGCAAAATTAATGTAACATACCTGTATGTCCAGATTTGGGTCTCTACAGATATAATGAATCTAAAATAGTTAATCTAATACATATAGTAAAAATAGTGTAATTTTTAAAAGATATCAGGGCCAGAGTATTCCTAAACAAGACACTTAATAATGTTACATTATTGATATCATATCATATAAATTAGAACATTGAATGAGGTTCGTTAATTGTATATATTTTGGATATGATTTGGGATTTCACTTCATTTAATTTTTGGTTAATAGTAGTGGAAAAAACTAGTAGAGAATTTATTATCATCTTCTCCATATACCATGAGTTCATCGCCAACATTCTATTTAGGAGATAGAGGGATGTGATTCTTAATATTTTTATACTATTTTGTGCATGGGTGGTTGTGTTGATTAGCTGAATAGGATATAGAAGATGATACAAGATGACTTAAATACTAGTTTTATTGAACACATATAGACAAATAATGTAATCTTAGTTCATAGTCATTTAGAATACATATGGGATATCAAAGGAATTCAGATAATTTTTTTTTTAATTTCCAATATTTATATAATGTGTTGATAAGAATCATAAATTATAAGGAGTGATAATTAACTTTTCATTGAATTCTGTAAAGCTTTCGTGGTTATAAAATTTATAAAATATTGATTAGATTTCCAAAAATTGTATTTTTTATGAGGTTGGATTTACATGAATATAGTGTTAGAGAGGATGTGTAGTGAGAACAAAGAGATTTTGTGGTGATAAATGTTATTTTAATTAATTGATTTAATAATATAAATTATCATGGATAATAGTCATATTTAATTTTATGAAGACATGTAAATAGATTATTTATCCTCATTTTACATGTTAGGGTGATTGGTTTATAAATTTACTAACACACTTCTCATTAAGTATAAGTTGGATATTAGTTTGGGACTTGAAAAAATGATGGGAATTTACTAAGGAAAATATTTCTAATATTCTAATACTATTAATTATGAGTCATTAAAAGACTTCATTTTTGTGGAAGCACTCTTACTACGTTATATAATATAGTTTGGAAAAATATTTTATTCAGTATCCATGACTTTTAACTAGACAATGATTTTGTTGGATGGATTAAAAATAATTAGATATGTCTATGTGGTATTATTATTATATCCATTATGTTTTGGAGAGGATATGGAGATGATGGAAGGGGAACTGTATTTCATCATTTTTTGGAATTTTGATATACTGTATGTTCACCTTTTTTGGTGAACCATGCCAATGAGTGGAATGCTGATTTTTTTCATGGAAAATTCCATGTATTTATATCATAATATGGTTACTATTAAATGGTAGTGATTTTTATATAGACAAAAAAATATCATCGTGAAGTGATTATTTTGTTTAATTAGGTGGTATCTCTTTGATATGACATCATTAGGATAGATATTATCATTTTATTGTGTGATGAACCTTAAAATAAATAGTTTTTTAGCATGAAGTGAAGTGGATTTTGAGAGATAGATAAATTTATTTTTTGTGATGATATCATTTTCCATATCCTTATGTAATTGGGCTGTATCTTATTTTTATTAGTCTATTGATCAAGGATTTTTTTCCTCAGATGTACAATATTGATGTTTTCTTCTATGTTGAACCTTTGGGGACCCATAGATACCCTTACATAGATTTTTAGTTGGGTTATGAATGTTTTTTCTGTTTCTTTAAAGGTTTTCCTTTGATGTATTACCCTTATTGCAATCCTATAAAAAATTCAATTTATAGTCATTTTGGATATCATAACATTAATTGTTTAAATGAACACAATGGGATATGCTCAACATTCATTGGGGGTGAATTAATGTTTTTGTAGATTTATCCAATTTAACATTTTTATCATGTTACCACTTTAACCAATTACAATCCGGATCATATAATTTTCAAACATATCCTTTTTCAATTGCCACACACACAAAGTGGATATGAGATTTAAAATGGTTATCATCCAACAAGAATTTTTTTTACTTAAACTGAATGAGAAATATTCCCTTATCCGACAAACCATTAAAAATAACCCAATGAGATATATATGTTGATGTTATATCCATAGAGCCCATGTTGCAATAAATTATTTTGATTGTGATTATGTTCATCCTATGAAATGGCACATATGGTTCCATATAATTATTATAGATATACAACCGAGTCTTCTAGATTATCCTATGCTGTATGAATATAATCCTTAAACAAACACATGTCTACTTATTCTTCTATTTTCACAATAATTTATGAAACTCTATAACTTATTTCAAATTGAAATAAAAAATATTTATCTTTCATACTTAATATCATGTCCTCTTCATGTATTTTCAAATTGGACTACACACCCTTCATCTAATGTTATGTGAAAATATGCAAAAAAAACATTTCTCTACTAATTAATTAGGGAATATGAATTTCACTAGATCATGTTCATTACCTCTATTTTTCATCTTTCACTCTTTCTCCATGAAAAATATATTGTCAAAATATTATTCTAAATTATTTAACACATTAGGATGGATATGAATTATTAGATTCATCTCCCTCTAATTTCTTCTTTGATACGAATGAAATATTTTCGTCCTTTTCTGTATGGGATTTCAAGCCCAAGTCAATATAAAAAACCTATAATATATTGATATAGTAGTAATAATAACTAATTCATAAATTATCTTCTTATCTCTCTCCTAATCATTCCAAAAATTTCAAGATAATATAAAAACATGATTTAAATGACCATGAATTATTAAAACTCAAATACTTTTGGATTATTTGCCTCTTTAATCAATTTGATCTAAAATTAATTCCATAATAATCTAGTGATAAAAACAATATCATTAAATACATCATATCGAAAAATAGTTATTATTTTAATCCTTATTCAATTGAAAATTAATTTGTTCATTTCCATCCTAATTTTTCTGACACTATATATTGATATATAATGATCCCTTTCAATTTAATCATTATTTAAAACCCAGATTCCCCATCTTCTATATTCATGATAGATATAGAAAGTTATTATGACATTTAATGGCCGACATAATTGCATCATCACACTAACACACCCAAATGATAAAGTAATAAACTCCTTCTTCATGTTGTTAATAAACAACTACAATCATTGTGGAATGTGTCAGAATTTATCTTTATTTAAATACCCAAAGGATTCATGTATCATTTTCTCACTAAGTTACCAAAATACCATAAACCACTAAATAAATCATAAATATATTACTATTTTAAATTCATAGATTATTCATAACATTACTCATAAAAATAAAATTAATCATGTGGTTTCATGTTCATAGAAACATTTAAAAGTCTCACAAACATTCATTGTTTATTTTTCACATCAACGGAAACTCATAATATGATCTTATTACTGAATTCATCTTGTTCCCTCAGAATACCCTATAAATATAATGGTTTTATTCATCTCATACTATATTCATGCATATCAAAAATACAATAATGAACATTATTCAAATAATATGTCTTTACAAATTATCATTATATTAATGATATTTATATTCTTTTAAGAACTCTGAATCCATTCATCATAGAATATTAGTGTGAGCTTAATTTCCCTTGGTTGATTCCCTTCTACTAGAAAAAAAATTACGTTAACCATTTTGTATAATCATGGATGATTTTTTTCATCCCACTGAAGAACCATTATTTTTTTATCTCTTCACACAATGTTTTTTCATGTTCATGGAAGATCCATGTGGTTCACATTAAATTATTATCATATAATTATTATGATTCTTGATACAAAAGTTTCATGTTAATGTCCATATTTATAGAAGGTATCTGGAAGTTATCAGAGAAGATACATATATTTACGGATCAATCTATGCTCATGGTCTCCATTATAGAAACATTATCATTCAAATAACAACACTGACATCAGGAGGTAAAAGGTGACATATTTTATTGATTGGATGATATTGGTATGTTTATTTAGGTGGTTCTTGTTATACTCATACCTATTAAATGGGTAAAAAAATACATGCCTCCATAATACATCATCATATTTATTTTATTTTTAGGTTTTTCTTAATAATAATTCATTCATCATTAGTCATACAGATGTGTGTATCGTGGTTCTCTATTGGTTATATATACTCCATCATCATGAATTCCCACATGGAGGTGTCTCGGCCAATCCAATTTTAATAAGATGCCTATAATGCACACACACCCACCTTTTTGTATATGCACTCCACCTCTAATATAAACACTGGTCACTTCTACTGTCCATACTATGATGAATCCTATGTGGTCTTTCTCACTTACCACAAGTGCAGTTGATCCAATTCCTTGGCTGGAATGAGGTTACTGTATTTTTAAACTAAAAACTAAAAATTAATTAGTTAAATTCCTAATATATTGTGTTAGAGTCCTCAAAATTCAATATAATTTATGAAACAAATTAATATTTCTGGATAGGCTTCCCGAATCATCAAAATTTTCTTATCGGGATAGATGTTACTATATTTTTTTAACTAAAAACTATAAAGGCATAAGATAAATTCTCAATATATAGAGTTAATTACCTCAAAATTCATTATCATTTACAAAAACAATTAATATTTTTTGATAGACATCTCACATCCTAATTTTTTTCACTAAATAATAGTTAAAGCATGTATTTATATTAAAAATTATAACTCTTACATTATTCAAACCACTTATAATTATTCTTTATATAAAATACAACATTTAACATCAAAAAATCTTTTCTAATTTATTCATATACATCCCAAATCCTAAATCGTGTCTTTCAATGAAACATATATGAATATTTTAATTATTCTAGATGATATAACTCAACAATTATTTAAATAACATCATTTATTCTTTAAAACCTTCAAAATATTTACATCAAATATGTAACACCCCAAACATCTACGCTATGTTTCCCTTTGAATAATATAATATCTTGCGTTGTATGTAACATAGAATTTAAACAGAACACAACTTCTCAAACATGACATTATGAATAGTAATACCCACTTTTTTAAAGTTTATAAATTATATTTTTAAAAATGGACTTCACTTTTGAATTTATAATATCGAAATTAGCTTCGGGTGAATTTTTCATTTTTTTAAAACTTTCAATTTTTAATGAATAGTGAAAAACACTATGTTATTATTTTAAACTGACTTTTTATATAAATTTTTAATTATTTTATTTATATTCCTTTTTGGGAAAATAGAAACATAATATCTATACATGTTCAATGTAATTAATTGGAGTCATTTTATAATAATATTATATATATATATATATAATTTTATTGAACTTTTTATCGTCTTTTAACCACCTTCTAGGCACGTTAGCAAATTTGCATAAAACATAATTTTACCGCTTCTATGAGTTGAATTTAAAAAATCATATTAACTATTTTTATACAAATATGTAAAATTTTGTTTGATAAGATGAATATATTTTTTTGTGTAAAGTAACTTCTTACTTTTATTTAACGAAGATAAAAGTAAATAGGGAAATTAAAGGTAAAATTGATATTATAATCACCATAACACGTGTCCAAATTCTATTGAATAAGTGTATTTAGACCAAAATAATCCATAGGAATAAAATATAATCCTTTTGACACACATGGATTAGATTTTGACATTTATTATTTTTTTATTTAAAGAAGAGTTAAAAGTGCAAAAAACAAATTTTAATAACTAATACATTTTTAAAATAGGGTTATACATACGAAAAAAATTACTATAAATATTAATTAAAAATATATAATTATTTAATATATAATGGTATTTTATTTATAAATTTTATAATTTAAATAATTAAATTTAATTGTGATACAATGATGATGCAGTAATTACTTTATTAATGAATTATTAAAATAATTGATATTATAAATATCATAATAAATGTAAATTGAATCTTATGATGATTTCCACTAAATTTATATGCTAATACGATATTTTAGGTTTTATTCAATGGAATTTTTTTGAAGTAATCATTGAGGATATGACTTTCACATAAATAAAATACCAAATTTTGTCAAAATTGACATTATTGTGTTTTTTAAACAAATACTATATTATTAAATAATATAACAGTCCTAAAAATATATGGTTAAAAAAATAGACTTATATGATAATAGATATATCATTAATGAACCACTTGGTGTTCTCTTGGAATTTTATGGTATTATTATTAACCATATAATATGATAATAATTGAATAAATCATAAAGTTAAACTATTTAACTAAGAGTTAAATCCAAAAGATAAAGATAATATGGTGACCTAATCATGTCTAAAACATATTGGTTGAGAATTTTTCTACCCATACCCATATTATCCTAGAAATAAATTATTTTGGATCCATTATAAATCAAATATGATTGTATGATAAAATAATATTTTGAGATTTTCCTAATGTGACCCTCACCTCGCTTATAAAATGGTACTTTCACATCACTCAAAATCTCACCTCCAAATCCATTCATCTTGACCAAAACCTACCCTAATATCCTCCCAGATACCCTCACTTCAACCTATAGGCCATAATTTGATCAGAAATCCATCCTATTAAGCACTTTTGATCAACTCAAAATGTGCACCTGAAGAAGAGGTAATAATTTAATCACCTCTTTCAAAGTTTCTTTCTTCTTCCACAGCCTCTTTATTTGTTGTTTCCATATAAAAATAAAAACCCTAGTACCTTACACATACTATTATGTTTTTTAAAAGATGTTACAGCAATATTCATTATTCTATCATACCTATGAATGAAAATTCATCATATGTGCATAACTACGACTTACCGTCTCCACGTTGTGGGGTAGTTTGTTATTCAAACAATTCATTATTTGGATGGGTATGATAATGAGTATTACTGAATTTAATAACAAATATTACATGCTAATTATTATATATATATATGATATACAATTCAATTAAATATTATTTCACCATTAATAAAATGATAATGTCACTTGTGTGTTCGTATGGATTAACTTATCCACAAACGAGATGAAATTCATTCCCAATTGTAACTATTCATGAATAAATTTCATTCTATGATTAAAAAATAATGATTAATTACTTAATATTATTCTATATATGAATTAAATAAATCTTATCTATAAAAACATTTCTTACATAACCAAACATAAAAAATAGAACGAATCAGTTAACACACGAAACAATGATATTACAGAAATATTATTAACAATTAAATATTAGAAGTTCATATATGATATCATATTTATGTATGTGGTTATATTATAATTTAATAAAAATTATTTAACTATTATACAAGATTTTAATATACCCTCTATAAAGGAAAATTACATGTTAAGGGTTAATTATACAATCACATCATTATATGAGTATTGATTATACGTGAGAATCTTCTAGGACCTCTTTATCATCCACATCCTTGTTTCTAAAAAATGTATTTCATAACATTTTTACTATTTTCTATACTATGGGTTAATGTCATTTATAACCTTGTATGATTTCATATTGAATATTTATAATGCAATCTTTCTGTCATTTTCCAAACAGGGTCCTTTACGACATTTTTTACAAAATTAAGGAAAGAATGTTTTTTAACTTATACAGTGTGTGCAGATATTTTCCTCCATTATAACACCTTCTAAGTTTAACATACAATATTATAAGAATATTCCAAAAATAATTGTTTTATTTTATAATTATGTTAATTTTAAATTGTTTCAAAATAGAATGAGTTATTTCATTCATATTTTTTTCATTTCATATATGTCAACATCCAATGATGGATTTTAATCTTGTTTAAAGATGACCTATTATGATACAAATATTCCATATTTTATTTAAGGTTTTGTGATATGTTTGAATATGTTTGTGTTATTTTTATACAATTCATGGTTAATGGATAATGTATTGACATTTTGTATGCTAGTTTTTATATAAATGAATATGTTATGGTTAAAACCATTCCTATGAAAAATGCATTGGACATAGTATGTGATGGGTGGAGCCTGCTATAGCTTCTCGATGCATCAGTAGGTCACATGAGACAAACTAGTTTCTTGGAAAAAGGCCTTGACCAAATCTTATTTGTAGTCTTGGCATAAGGCCTTGACTATGGGCTTAAGAAGTCTGGCATTATGCATTCCATCATTATGAAATTGGATATTGATATTACATGTGATAATTTGACTAGTAGAATATCCATGTGAATAAGTAAGTGGAATTATTTGATTTATCTATGCTACATTATGATGATGTGTATGTTTAAAATGCTTGTGTTTTAGTCTTACACATTGCCATAAATGTTTATGCTTATATATGAAATACTCTGCAATATTGTTATCCATAATGAGAATCTGATCTCACCCCTTTCTATTTTTTATTTCTCCCAAAATGTAAAAAAGTATATTATGACTGACTTTTAGGTATAGTCTAAGGGATATGAATGTGTTCAATAGAGACAATGTTGTTGTTGTTTTTAATTTTTTAATATAATGTGAAACATATGAATGTATATAGTACATCCAATGATACTAAACTGGTCCATCATTCTAGATTTGATCCCTTGGGATCATGAAAATGTTATGTAATAATGCACTGACTCTGGGTAACTGGGGTCAGAGTGTTAAAGTTGGTTTTAGAGAATGTTTATTACAAACCATGAAAACCTGATTTATAAAAACTCTTATTAGATAACATTACCTTAATATAGGCTTTGAGGATTAATATTTAAGAACTTCAAAGGCTTTTCGTAATGTAGAGATTTTTTTGTTTTTTCCATGCAATATATCTATGTCTTGATATGATTAGGTAGAGATATCTCTGGCACAGATGTACGTAGGAGTGAAAACTCTGTCAAGGAGTTTTGGGATTGACCCGAGGTATCCTGGTACACAATAACGGGCCTTACTGTACTCTTAGTTACGATAGTCCCAGGGGATATGCTTTGGATAATTCAAATTTTCTTTATAAACCATTATGAATGATTTATGAGTATATACTTTCTCAAAGAAAACATTTTTATGATTATGGATTGAATACATAAACTTTTCAATTTATATTAAGTGTTTTACATGTATGGAAATATGTATTGTGATTCATAAATACATCTATTATATGGAATTTTTTAGAAATGGAGTCTAGTGGAAGGAATAGAAACCATATCAATTCATGTAATAAATGTATAGATTTCACTCATACTCATGATAATTATAGTGGAGCTGGTGATGCAACTGGTGCTGATTAGTTTATCACCAAACTAACACAACTCACTCAGGTAATGAATAATAACCTTACCTGTATGGAGAACCCTGATGCACAATGTCAAGGATCAATGTTGGACCACTTCATTAGACAACAACCACCAAAATTCAATGGGACTACAAATCCATTGATATTTTTGTAATGGATATATTCCTTAGAGAAAATATTTCATTCTCTCGGGAGAAGTGAAAGGGAAAAAGTTATCATGGCAATTTACTGGCTCACTAGAGAAGTAAATCAATGAAGATCATTAATTTAAAAAACAATAGAAGACGAAGAAGTATCAAATATATAATGGAATTAGTTTAAAGAGAATTTATTAGAAAAATATATTCCTCGTGTCCATCGAGAGGATATCGAATGAATTTTTTTGAGTCTGATGAAAAAAGGAGGATGAGAATGTACCAAATTATGAGGCTATCTTTACAAGGTTATAAAGGAATGATATAGATTATATTTATAACCCAAGGAGTATTATTTATATATTATTTTATGGGTTAAAACCATTTATCCATTGAGAATTAGTCTCACTATCCTTCTCATTGTATGAAGATATTTTCTCATGTGCTATCAAAAAAGAAAAAGAATTTTCTAAGTCTTACGACTTTAAAGAAAATTAAGAGAAGATGAGATCTGTTAAACACTCTGGAAATGGAAATAATGGGACAAAGGGAAATGATGAATATCCATCCTGCAATAAATGTTGGAATAAATACCCTGGTACTCGACCGAAGGGAATGAGAGTCTATTATATGTGTTTTGAAAAAGGCCACCAAGCTGTTGATTTCTAGGGAAAGAAAGAGTATATCAATGTTGAATGATACAATTGTAGACAAATGGGGAATTTTTCAAATGAATTTTCTAATAACCAATGAATCATACCTTAGAAACTATCAAGGGAGAAAGGGTGAGCTTATTCGATCCCTAATACTGAGGTTGAAGCATTGAAAGATGTGGAGGTAGGTAATTTAATGGTTTCCTCAAGTTTATCCAATGATTTATTTGATTCTGGATCATCACATTGTTTCATATCTTTCCTATTCCCTAAGAAAATTATATATTTTAAATTTGATTTAAAAAAATGACGTATTCAGTCGAAACATCTAAGGGATGTATCATTGCAACAATATTTTGTGATTCAGTTCCCATTAGAGCATATAAATGTTTATAATATGCTAATCGCATCGTCATACCCATGATTGAATTTGACATAATCATCGGGATGGATTGGATTTTGGAAAATGATGCGGAAATTTATTGTACGAATAATAAGTTTATAATTATCGATAAAGATAAGGATTACCTAATCTTTAGAGCCGAAGTGTCACCACATTATTCTAATCTAGATCCACCTAGTAGCCCTACTAAATTGAATTATTAGGAGAAATAGAATGAAATAACTATGGGTGAATAAATAAATCTTCAAATAAAGGATGTAACTATTCTGCAAGAATATTTTGATGTGTTTCTAGAGGATTTACCTGGACATCCTCCAGAATGATAAATTGAGTATTCTTTTGATTTTATTATTGGTTCAAGGCCCATATCTAAGAACCCTTCTAGAATAGCCACTATGAAATTAGTGAAACTAAAGAAACAACTAGTGAAATTGAGTAAAAAAGGATTTATTCTCCCTAATATTTCTCTATAGGGATCCACTATTACTTTTGTTAAGAATAATGATTGATCTATGAGCTTGCGCATTGACTAAAAGGAGATCAATGCTATAACAATAATGAAAAAGATTCCCCTGCCTCAAATTAATGATTCATTCGACAAACATAATGGAGCTCAAAACTTTTCAAAGATTTACATTCAATCTGGATTTCATCATTTGTGTGTGAAGAAGGAATACATTCCGAAAAAAAATTGATCCAAGTACGTGCATTACGAGTTTACAGTAATGCCTTTTGGACTGACTAATGCACCCTCTATTTTATTGGGATAATAAACAGAGTTTCAATGAATATCTTGATGAATTTGTAGTGGTATTTTGTCTACGATATCTTGGTATACTAAAAAAAATTAGATCATAAAAATAACTTATGAACATTTCTGAAAACCCTTAGTAGAAATGAATTATATGGGATGTTGAGAAAATGTGAATTATGCCTTCCGAATATTTCTTTTCCTGGCCATATTTTCTCTAAATATGGAATCTCTATGGATCCATCGAAGACCAAGGCAATCCAAGAATGGCCAGTACTGACAAGTGTAATTGAGGTATGAAACTTTTTTGGTTTAGCAGGTTATTATTACAGTTTCTTCCAGAATATTACATGATTGGAAAACCCATTAACAATAGTCACACATAAAGGGGTATTTTTATTGGAAAAATGATAGTGAAAAATGTTTTGGAGAACTGATGAGATGATTAGTCAATTATCCATTCATGACTCTACCATGGGGGAATGATGGCTTTATTATTTATAGTGATGCTTAAATGAAAGGACTTGGTTGTTTTCTTATGTATAATGATAGAGTTATTAACAATGCATCACAATGGTTAAACAATCATGAACAAAACTATCCTACCCATGATCATGATTTAGTAGCTATAATCATGGATTTTAATATTTGGAGACACAATCTCTATGGTGAAAAATTATGATATATATACCATTAACAAGAGTTTGAAGTTTATTTTCTCACAGAAAGAAATCAACATGAGGCAAGATGATAGCTTCAACTACTTAAAGGTTATGACTGCACTATACACTACCACCCGAGAAGGAAAATAAGGTGGCAAATTCTTTGTAGAAGAAAATATCATTGAGTTTTGAACAAGATGAGAGTTGAAAGGGATCCTATATTGATGGATATAATAATGATGGATATGTAAATAATAATGGAAGGTGAAACATCAATACATTTTAAAATGGTTACCAATCCCACTTTACTAGAATGGATAAAGAGTTCTCATACTGATGATGATGAGTTTAAAAATAAAATTAATTCTTTGAATTATGGGAGATTGATTGAATTTTTATATGAAGAAGGGATTCTGAAATTTTGGAAGAGAATTTGTGTTCCTGATATACCTACTTTAAAAAGGGAATTATTGGATGATTCTCATAGCTCCAATTTTTCTATACAACCATGTAGAAATAATATGTATAGAGATTTCAAGAAAAACGTTTGGCGGGAAAACATAAAGAGAGAGATTTATGATTATGTGTTAAGATGTATGGTTTCTCAATAAGTGAATGCTAGAAGACATCATCCTATATAATTCATACATCCTCCTCCTATACCTGAGTGGAAATGGGATCATATTACAATGGACTTTGTCAAGGGACTGTCGAATAATCCTAGAATAAATAATGCAATATGGGTCATTGTTGATCATCTAAACTAGTCAGCACATTTGTTTTCTATAAGAGATGATTCATCACATAAATTTACAACAAGACTCCACATTAATAATGTTTTAATACTTCACGGAGTACCCCTATTGATTGTTTCTGATCATGATCCCCATTTTACATCAATATTCTCGAAATGTTTTCAGAAGTCCTTGGATACTGAACATCATTTGAGCACTGCCTACCACCCTCAAACTGATGGAAAATCATAACGGACTATTAAAACCATAGAATACATGTTGAGATCTTACTCACTTGATTTTCGTGATATGCGGGATCCAAATTTACCTCTGGTGTAATTTTCATATTACAATAGTTTACATTCAAGTTTTCAGAGTGCACCATATAAAGAATTATATGGAAAGAGATGTCGCACACCGACTAATTGGGATGATGTTTGTGACATAAAACTCTTGGGCCAAGAACATGTTGGGGAAACAATAGAATATGTGATGATTTTCTAAAAACAAATCAAAGCAGCTCAAAGCAGGAAAAAACTCTATGCTGATAACCGAAGGAAGGATTTGGAATTTCAAGTAGAAGATCATGTTTTCATGAAGTTATCTCCATGGAAGAGAGTTATTTGTTTCAGGTAAGAAGGGTAAATTATTTCCTAGGTACATCATACCTTTTGAAATTTTAGAATGATTTGGAGTTGTAGGTTATCATTTGGAACTGCCCCCAAGTCTATCCAATGTTCATGATTTGTTCCACGTATCACTGTTGAGAAAATACATGTCATACCCAACACATGTACTCACCTTTGAAGAAATGTAAATGGAACATGATCTATCTTATTGCGAAGAGCCAGTGAATATTCATGATACCAAAGAACAAGAACTGAGAAATTGGAAGACTCATCTTGTAAAAGTTCTATGGAGAAACCACAAGATAGAAGAGTCAATGTGGGAACCTAAGGAACATATGATGACCAACCATCCAAATCATTTTATGTAGTAATATTCTAGAAATTTCAATGATGAAATAATTTGAAGGAGTGATGAATGTAACGCCCCAAGCTTCTACGGTATGTTTCCCTTTGAATAATACAATAGCTTGTGTCGTATGGAACTTGGAGTTTCAACACACCACGACCTATGAAACTATCTATTATGAATAATAATACCATCTTTATAAATTTTTTTAATTATATTTTTAAAAATGTACTTCATTTTTGAATTCGTAATATCAAAATTAGCTTACTGTCAATTTTTGATATTTTTCAGAAGATATTCAATTTTTGATGTATAGTGAAGAACACAGCGTTATTGTTTAAAAATAAATTTTAATTTAAATAATTATTTTTTTATTAAAATTTAATTTTGGTAAAAAGGGCGACATAATACCTAAATATGGTCAATTTAATTCACTGAATTCTTTTTATAGTAATATTAGATATATAAAATTTTATTGAACTTTTTACCGTCTTTTACCCACCTTCTAGGCATGTTAGCAAATTGGCATAAAATATAATTTTTATGCATCTATGAATTGAATTTAAAAAATCTGAGAGACACAGTTGATATTAGTAAGTAAAATTTTGTTCAATAAGATAAAAATAATTTTTGATGAATAATAACTTTTGACTTTTATTTATCACGTTTAAAAGTAAATAGGGTAATTAAAGGTAAAAATGATATTATAATTACCCTAACACAAGTGCTAATTCTACTTTATTAGTTTATTTCAACCAAAATAAACCTTATGAACAAGATATGATCCTTTTTACCCACTTGAATTAGATGAAGACAATTTTTATTATTTTATTTAAAGAAGAGTTAAAAGTGTTAAATTCAAATTTTTATATCTAAAACATTTTTAATATAGGGTTATACATATGATAAAATCATCTATAAATATTAATTAGAAATATAAAAATATTTCATACATAATGGGTTTTCATTTATAGTTTTTATACATTAAATAAATAAATTTAATTATGATACAATGATGATGTAGTAATTATCTTATTAATGAATAACTAAAATAATTGATGTTATAAACATCCAAATAAATGTAAATTGATACTTATGATGAATTTAAAAAAATTTATAGGTTAATATGACATGTAAGGGTGGATTAAATGATTTTTTTGAATTAATCATGCAATTATAACATTAAAAAAACTAAATACCAAATAGTGTCAAAATTGACATAAATGAGTTTTTAAAATAAATACTATATTATTAAATTATATAAACATTATAAAAATATATGGTTCTTCAAAAGGACATATATAATAATATAAATGACATTAGTGAACTAAATGGGGTTCTTTTTGATTTTTATTGTATGATTGTTAACCATATAATATAGTAATAGTAGAATACATGGTAAATGATAAACTATTTAACATCGAGTTCAATCTAAAAGAAACAGTTAATATGGTGCCCTAAACCTGTCTAAAACCTATTAGTTGAGATGTTTTACACCCATACCCACCTATAGATGAAATAAATAATTTTGAAGCCTTTATAAATAGTATATTATTGTATAATAATATAATATTTCATGTTTTTTCTATAGTGACCCTCACCTATCTTATAAAAGGGTACTTACCCATCACTCTAAATAAAACCTCCAAATCCATTTGGATCGGCCAACCCCTGCCCAAATATCCTCCCAAATACCATTAATTCTACCTAGAGGCCTAAAATTGATCAAAATTCCAACATATGGAACCCTTTTTATCAACTCAAAAGGAAACATCCAAAAAAGAGGTAATAATTTCACCACCTCTTTCAAAGTTATTTTCATCTTCCACTTTCTATTTGTTTGTTTTTTCCATATTAAAATAATAAATCAAATACCCAATACATAATTTCATGTTATTATAAATATGTTACTACCATATTAATTATTCTATCCATCCTATTAATGATAAGTCACCATATGTGCGTACATACGGCTTACTGTCTCCAAGTCATGGTGTAGTTTGTTATTCAAACACTTCGTTATTTGGATGGGAATAAAAATAACTATAAATGATGTAAATAATAAATATTACATTTTAATAATTATGTTTATATCATATACCATCAAATTACATATTATTTCACCATCAATTGAATGAGATTTTCGCTCGCGTGTACGTACAGATTACCGTCTCCGCGAATGAGATGAAATTCATTCCATGTCATTACCATTGAAGAATAAATTTCATTTTATGATTATAAAATATTGTTCAATAACTTAATATCATTATGGATATAAATAAAATAAATCTTATCCATAAAAATCATTTCTTGTGTAAAAATGCTTATAAAGGAAAATGAATCAGTTAACACCCAAAACAATGATAGTAGAAAAATATTATTAACAAATAAATATTAGAAGATCATACATGATATAATATTTGTTTATGTGGTTATTTTATAATTTACTAATAATATTTTAACTATTATATAGGAGGTTACCATACCCTAAACCAAGGAAAATTACACGTTAAGGGTTAATTGTACAATCTTTTCATTATCCGAGGTTATTTATATGTGAATATCTACTGAGACCTATTTATAATCCACAACCATGTTTCATAAAAATTTAGTTCAAAACATTTTTTCTATTTCCTTGTTTATGGGTTAAATTCATTTATTACCTAGTTTTACTTTTTATATAATTTTTATAAAGGTATAATTCTTTTGTTTTCCATACAATTCCATTTACAACCTTTTCGACAAAATTAATGAAAGAATGATTTTTAACATATATGGTGGGTGCGGATATTTTTCGCCATTATAACACCTTCGAATATTCCATTAAAAGTTTATTAGAATTTTTCCAAAATAAATTTTTTCTTTTATAATTATGTGAATTCTAAATTGTTTAAATCTAGAAAGAGGTATTTATTTTATATAGTTTTCATTTCATCGATGTCAATATCCATTGATGGATTTTAAACTTATTTTTAGTTGACATATTATGATTCAAATCATCCTTATTGTGTTGAAGGGTTTGTGATATGTTTGATTGTGTATGTGTTATTTTGATACCATTCTTGGTTTATAGATGATTTATTGATATTTCATATGCCAGATTTAATATAAATTTCTAAGTTATGTTTAAACCTTTTCATAAGAGGAATGCATTGGACTTAGTATGTGAGGGGTGGAGCCCGTTATAGCTCCTCGATGCATCAGTTGATCTCATGAGAAAAAATAGGGTCTTAGCATAAGGACATGACATAATTTTTGTTGTAGTATTATAATGAGGCCTTATTTGTGTGGTTATGAAGTTTGTAATTATGCATTTCATCATTATGAAATTCACTATTGATATTACATGTGATTATTAAACTAGTAGAATATCCATGTGAATAAGTAAATAGAATTATTAGAATTATCCTCTCTATATAATGTTGTAGTTTATGTTTTAAAGGCTTCTTCTTTAGTCTTATACATTTCCTTAAATATTTATTATTATTTATGAAAATTTCCGTTATACTGTTATACTTACTAAGAATCTGAGATCACCCCTTTATATGTTTTATTTTCCCATGATGCGAAGAATTATATTATGACTGACCTGCAGGGATAGTCTCTGGAATAATAATTTGTTCAATGGAAACAATGTTGTTTTTGTTTCAAATTGTATAATGTAATGTAAATATTATGAATGTATGTAGTACTTACAAGGATACAAAACTGATTGGTCAATCTAGATTTGATCCCTTGATATCATGATAATGTGTGGTAATAATGCACCGACTCAGGGTAACTGGGGTCAGGGAGTTACAATATAAATTTATAAATTCATTGAAAACCATTTAAAAATAAAATGCACATAAATCGGGATCAATAATCACACCTTTTATTTTTCTGAGAATATTCACAAGAAATGATATGCCAATATATGTTTTCCTCATTACTTCTCACCCTTTTCCATAATAATTAATTTCACATTCTATCCCCTTAATTATAATATAATTAAATTTATTTGATGTGTATGGTAGCATTTCATACTAAATCAATGTTCAATCAATCATTTGACATTATGTATATCTGCAACGTTAATGATGTAGAAAACAAAGATGTCTGATTTAGAGAATATTGTTTTCCACATTCTGTTGATGTTTATAATAGAATTTTTGAGAAACAAAAAATATATATTTAATAGATAATAAAATTGAATCATGGACTATGAATTATATATATCATTTGAGGTAAATAATATCACAAAAATATCTACATGTGTTCTCTTTAATCACATTAATACATATATTATAACCTTCAAATAGAGATGGATTTATCAATTATAATGGAACTTAGTAGACGTTACCCCTTTGAGTAATTTTTAATTAAATTTCATACACCATATGGTTTAATTATTTTCAATAATAAAGATAAGATATTAAGAATACATACCTTTTATATGATATGTCCATCAAGTACGTTCCATAATAATATTATATTTATGAAATTAAAATTTATGTTTCTTCTTCATCCTTATCCACTTTTCACCCCATAAAGGAGACACTCCTAATGATACTCATGATGGTTGATGAATTCCAAAGATGAATTGTAATTTTCCATGTAGATAATGTACCAAAATATATTTTCTCTATGTATCTATCCATACTTGAAAATGTCTACATCATTATCAAGGATGATCATTTATATCACACAATCGTTGGAATTAAGAAAATTATAGTAAAATAGGAATATAACTTCCCTATTTTTATATAATGTTTCGCAAGAATACTCATTAAATTCATCAGAGCTGATAATTTAATAAAATATTCTTGAATCCAAATTGAGATATCAATCTTAGATAGTAACATCCTCATCTTGGAAGTCCAAAACCGACTAAAATAATCTTACACAAGTTGTTAAACAAAGATAAAGATTCGCAGTAAAATAAATAAATTTTATGTACAAATATAATACATAATGATTAATAAAAAAAATTTCTATTCATTTGAATAAATTTTAATTTAAAGGTTGGTATTTTATCCTAAACAATATTACTCTATTTTTTACAATTCATGCTTGTACATTTGACCATAAATTTTTTTTGAAGTATAATAGATATCATGACATCATACCATTAAGTATATGATATGGTTCTTATTTATTTAATCATCATTTCATATACATTACCATATTCATTCATTATTCATTTAATGAAATATTATCATGTTTGTAATGTTTTTAAAAATTCCTACACAATATGTCCATCCAAATTTCATCCTTGAAACATAACATATTTTACACAAGGGTTTTCTCTTGTTGAAAACATCTCAGGAAGGTTATGTTCATCTTATGAAAAATATTCATCTCTATTGGAACATGACTTATCATGTTCAACATTCAACATAATTTATCTCTCTAAAACTGTAGGCCAAATGTATAAAATTCCTATGGTAACATTGTAACCCTTATTATTGTCTTCACATGAAAACATATGACATCCATTCATATCATCAATCATTTTTCATTAACCATTCTTCTTGAACATATTCGGTTTATTATCTAAGGATGGGCCATATTTCGTAATTCTTATTTTAATGTGTGATTTTATATATTTATCTTCATTTAACATCATTACAATAACTAGAAATTCATTATTATTTTATATTGTCATATATTTAAAATCATTTGATACATTTTTTTATAATTACATGTTGTATGAAAATTTCTTTTTCCAATATCACAGGAATATAACATTTCATTAAATTTGTTTGAATTATATTTATTTTTTCTATGAATGTTTCATTATCATGATATTTATCTCCATTGAAATAGGAATTATTTATGCTTCAATAATTATATTATTTTATCAAAAATCTATCTCATAGTAACAAAACCTATAACAAAACCAATACATCCCAAAAAACCATGATATTCTATTAAAAAATTCAGGTTTTCTAGATTTAACAACATGTTTTTCTCAGGATTTAACTACCACATATTATTCTCCAACGAGGGAACCAGAATCCATACTATTTATCTGAAACTTGATGTTGTGATCCTTTCTATTTCTCTATATCCATAATTTTAAAAAAATTATTTTTAAACCGTCCCTTTCAATTGGATAATATTTAAAAAAATATTAAAATGAGTTATAGATGATACCTATCTATTCATGCCTTCTTGAGAATCAACATTTGGTGTTGTACTGGTCTTATTTTCTCTTAATAAATGGATTTTAAACATGAAAAATCATTTGTAAAACCTATGTAAATAGATCAACGATTAAAAAATACCTTTGAAGACATGTATTGAAACATTTTCATATATAAAAATATGATCTCAAGTTACAAACTTTTGTTAGAGAAAAATCTTTTCATCCCTAATAACCAATCAATCTATCATCATAATCATTCAACATTTGTTTAAGTTCACGATTATGCATTAAATTATTTTATCAAATCATTGTGCGACATTACATTAATTTATTGGATTTAATAAAAAAATTCCATTTTTAAATCAATGTTGTTTTTATATTTTTCATATAATATGTGTATAATATTCTCAAATTCATTAGATGACTCATCATTCTTTCCAAGACCTAAATTAATATTTTATACTGGTTTCTCCCATGTTTAATGTAATTATTTAATTCTAAGCGCTGCACTCATTATATTATCATACCATTTCAATTAAATTTATCTTCTAGTGGATATAAATTTCATTTTCTATCATTTATCTCATTATCCATAAAATGTTGTATCCCATTATAAATGAATAATTTATTAGATGTACTAGAAATATATAAAAATTTATATCATAAAATTAAATCAATTTTCTATCAAAATAATAATAATGTAATATTAGTATCATATATCATATAATAGTTATGGTGAGAATAGGTATAGTTCTCATGCTTTATAATTGAAATAGGTTATGACTTGTATTTTAATACCCTAGTTATGGTTGGTGATTGATGTTTGATACATTTGTTTTTGAGATCCCATGAGTTCATGTTTGGGAATGACAATTTCATGAATTAATTCTTTTCCATATATTATTCCTTATGATATGTTACCTTGGTGAGACATTTACATGCTTCAGACTGAGGATGTACAGCTGGAGAAATAAAACACACCATTAAGTTGGTGGTCTTTTGGTAAATCTGGGAATATGTAAGGTTCTTATTTTAAGATATTATTTTATTGGGATATATTATCATGTATTTATATTTCTTCTGTAGTGCGTTTTTAAATTATTCATTGCAGCATGCCACTTGTCAGAGCATGAGTTGAGTGGTAGATCGGGTGGTGCATGATTATACAATCACTCTGTATGGTGAGTCTAGTTCACAATAGTTTTGAATTGTATTTATTTAAAATGGATACATGGTGAGATTATCTGTGATGGAATAGGATCTGTGGTTTTCAATGTGTCTGTGGGAACATTTCCATGTATCATAATTTAAATTAAGGGATGTGACATTTTAGGAGTCATATCTATGAAATAAATTGGGTTTCTTGAGTAATTGGACCCATGGGTGGACCTTGATAATCACTATCTATAGATATGTGGTCTTGGGATATTTAAAGATAGTTGAATCCATGATTGATGTTGGTTTCTCTCGGTAGGAGTGTAAAATTTTTTATAGTATTGACATCGAGGGATTTACCTAAGTCTTGTGATCAGTTATGAGTTTAAAATATGTGAATTCTATGTATATCATTGCTATGGATTTATAAATGAGTTGTTTATTATGTTAATTTTTTTTCCTAGGAAATTGTGGTTTTCTATTCTTATAAAAAATAATGTCCACAATTGGATGTGGAATGGGATTTTATGAATGGTAACTCATTTCAGTGGTGTGATGATAAGGATATTATTAAAGCGGTGAGTGGGATATTAGTCTCAATTGTGTACCCCTCGCATGAGAAGTGTCATATGGGTACATGAAAGATCATTTCATGGTAGTTTTTTCATTACAAGGTTTTTTGAAAAAATGGATCACTTTATTAATAGATTACCCTATAAATTCTAAGCACTATTTCAAGAATAGTGGTGTTGGAGTTTGAGTGTGATAATATTCCTTGTATGCTTGTGTCTATCTTGATGTTTTAGATTAAGAATTAATTAGAATTCATGTTGTGGACTATTTATGTTAATGCACAGTGGACAGATCTGATAAACAATGTCACCGGGAATCATTACAACTACGATGAACATGATTTGAATAATATCAATGTGCCTTGAGATAAATTCATTTGAATTGTGATTGGGTGAGGGGTTATCTTTTTAGATGAGACGTTTCATTAATATTCATTTTTATGTGGTTCAAAAAGTGTCATCTTCTATAATTATATGTTTTCAATGACGAACTGTATCAAGAACACCAATAGGATGAGAAAAGTGTAGTTAAATGTCCCATCATGGCTTCTCAATTGCAACTTGGTGTGACCAAGTTGATCATGGTTGATTTTCATTCAAAAAATTCAAATTATAATCGAGGGGTAATATGAGTTTCCTTATGTGTGATTAGGTTTATTTGGTATTAAAATGTTATTTTAGTATCTTTAAGACACTAAATGAGTGTTTCTATAGGAAATTTTGTCAATAGATGAACTATAGTTCATTACTTTCTTTTTAATGCAATAAAATATTATAGATAACACCATATTCTAGTTAATGATTCCAAATTGGATGTGATCCACGATTTTATTATATGGACATGGATAACAACCATATTGATGTTTTGGTAATAGTTTATTATGTTGGATTGTGATTTAGTGGTTTAATCCAATTAGTTTTAAAGTGGAACATTGGAATTGAATTGAATGTTAATAGATAGAACATGGCTATTTCATTTGGAATTCATGACCAAGGTAAATTATGAATTTTTTCTAGATTCCAACTAAAAATTTGTAGGGATGAAAAGGATTATGCTGTAGTGGATCTGATCTCCTTCTACATTACAAGATGAAAATTTCAGATGTAATTTTAATTTTTAATTATATGAAAATTATAATTTTGATAAGAAAAATAGAATATAATACCATTAGTTGTAATTCCATAATGGTATGTTTCTATAAATATTATGAGTCTAAAGAGATTCCTCCAATTCATTTTTGAACCTATAAGGCATCTTTTCAATTCTCAGAATGTTTTGGTCTATTTTACACAGGATCATGGTATTGTGTACATGTTTTTGAGAAACCATATCACACCTCGATACTAATGGTGCTTCCAATTAATTTTTTACATGAATGGTTATGTAATGTGGTGATTTTGTTGAAAATTACATGTAATATATGTTTACAAATATCTATTTTTATCAAGGTGGTGACGTGGAAGCTTTTCCCCATTTAGCATACGGTGTGTGTAACCGTGTAATAAAATTGCATTGCATGTAGTGCCTCATATATTGGGGTAACATGATTGGTTCATGGTTTTACCAGTCATGTGACTCATTAAATGGTGTAATATTTCTATTTTTTGATATCAATCTCAAAATATGTAATACCCCTCTTTTCCCCTCTTTCTCTCTCGAATGATGTAGCTCTACTCCCCCTCCCATACCTACTTCAAATTCAATATAGGCGTTTCCATGGTGGCCTTACATGGTATTTTTGGGAATAATTTCCTTTTTGTTATGATACTTGATAATTCTTGTCTCCTTATTTCTAATTCTGCTTTCCTTGGTAAGGGATTTTAATTCTTATTCCATCAGAGCATGGTGAAATTAGATAATGATTATTGGGTTATTTTTGTACCTATGAATAAAATGTCCAAATGTATCATCAAATTTTCATGTATCATTTTTTTGAGGTATGAAATATTAATTTTTTTAATTATTTTCACCTCAATTATTTTAAATTTTTAATATTTTGATTAAATTACTCTTTTATTTTCCTTGTTATAGTTTTAGGGGTTCCTAATGGACCTTCAAAGGGGTGGTGTCCTTGATTATAATAATTAGACAAACCTCTATTCAGATATCTTGTTTTTTTTTTAATTAATAAATTAATTATTTTGTGTTATTTTATCTTTTTTTAATATTCATGGATTGTACTTTTTCAACAGTTGGCTAGAATGCTGATGCAGCTTGGCTCGTATATCATCTGGATTTGAAAAGAAATGGTAAACCTTGATATATCTTCTATGAGTCATGTATATATTTTATAAATATTCATTCAGGTAGGTGGTATTTCATTCATAACCTTTTATTATGTTTCTAGAACATATTTCATGATTGATATTACACAGGTTACACCATAGATGTCGACAGACCCTTAGTTACATGTATTCACTTGTGAATTAACTAATCATCCAAAATAAATATTGTATAAATTTATATAAATCTTGTTCCATAACAAAAATATATAGAGTAAGGTTGAAATTGACACTTTGAACCCTTGGGAATAGGAAAAATACATTAGTCAACATAGGTTATGAACTCATTGTAGTCCATTTCATAAACTAGAAGGGACTGTGATGTGGTTACCATTAGTGGGAATGGTGGAGTGAGGCATTATAAACACTACTAGAAATATAACCTATACCCACGGTTTGAAACCATGGGTATAGGCCCTAAAACCGTGCGTATAGACTATACCCACGGTTTCATAAACCGTGGCCTGGAGAGGCATCAGTATAGATCTATACCCACAGTTTTATAGGAACCGTGGGTATAGACCTGAGAGACGCCATAATACCCACGGTTTGAGTTAAACCGTGGGAATATATCAATACCCACGGTTTAAAAAACCGTGGGTATAGATTATTGCACAAAAAATAATATACCCACAGTTCAATAAACCATGGGTAAATCATTATCTTGTAAAAAATATATAATCCCGAAACTGTATATGGTAAATAAAAATTGAATAAACAATCAGAATTTACAAACCCAATCTGTACATTCTGCATCCATAACTTATATAAACAAGAATTTAATAAACAAGCAGAATGTACAAACCCAATGCAGAATGCACTTTCTAAAACAAAATGCACTTTATAAAACAGAAACTTGGGTTTGTAAAATAATGTAAACAATCAATTAAATATTTTTTATCTGCAACCATCCTTGAAACATGTTGGATTTCTGCATCTTTATTCTTTGATAAAATGTTTGTCATCTTCTCGTGCAACCCAATGCAGAATGGAATTTCTAAACTGTACCTGTACATTCTGCATCCATTGCTTCTACATGATACGTAGAATTCACTTTCTAAAATTGAAACATGGGTTTGTAAAATAATGTAAAAAATCAATTAAATATTTTTTATCTGCAACCAACCTTGAATCTTGTTGGATTTCTACATCTTTATTCATTGATACAATGTTTGTCATCTTCTCGTGCAACCTTTCAACTGGCTTGATCCATCAGTTAACTATTAAAATAATTTGTTTTCTATATCATGGTACATGGTAAACAAAAATATACAAATCCTGATACATAAATACCAAGGAACATGGTAAACAATTATTGAATAAACAAATAAATCATGTGATTTCTAATACAGAATCTTGGGTTTGTAAAATAATTTAAACAATCAATTAATGTTTTTTTATCTGCAACCGACCTTAATACTTGTTGGATTTATTTATCTTTATTTTTTGATATAGTGTTGGTCATCTTCTCAAGCAACATTTCAACTGGACTAATGCATCAGTTAACTATTAAAATGAGCATTCATATATATCATAAACCCATAAATCATGGTACAAACCACGGTACATGGTAAACACAAATATATTTGATACAAACCATGGTACATTGGTAAAATAAATCACATGTTTTCATGTGTTTTCTAAAATTTAAATCATGGTACATGTTAAAAAAACCATGAGCCTTGCTGGATTTCTGCAGCACGATACATGGTAAACAAGAATCTACTTTCTAAAATAGAAAGCACAAGAATCTTCTTTCTAAAACAAGAATGTGAATTCTATAGCACAATACATGGTAAAAAAGAATGTACAAACCATGACACATACAAACCAAGGTACATGGTAAACAAGAATTGAATAAAAAATAAAACATTTTCTTTCTAAAACAGAAATTTGGGTTCTTAAAATAATGGTTAATAGTGATTGAATAAAAAAATAAATCATGTACTTTCTAAAACATAACCTTGTGTTTTTAAAATAATGTAAACAATCAATTAAGGATTTTTTTCTTACAACCAACCTTGATCCTTGCTAGATTTCTACAGCTTTATTCTTTGATATATTGTTTGTCATCTTCTCATGAAACCTTTCAACTGTCCTGATGCATCTGTTAACTATAAAAATGAGCATTCATATCTATCATGAACCCATAAATCATGGTATAAACCATGATACATGGTAAAAAAGAATATATTTGATGCAAACCATGGTACATGGTAAAATAAGTTATGTGTTTTCTAAAACAGAAACCATGTTACATGTTAAACAAACCATAAGCCTTGTTATATTTCTACAGCACGGTACATGGTAAACAATATTGTTCTATATATAATAGAAAGCACAATAATGTGCATTCTAAAGAATGAATGTTCTTTCTATAGCATGATACATGGAAAAAAAGAACGCACAAACCATGATATATACAAACCAAGGTACATGGTAAACAATAATTGAATAAAAAAATAAATCATGTGATTTCTAAAACAGAAACTTGGGTTTGTAAAATAATGTAAACAAACTATTATAAGATTTTTAATCTAAAACCAACCTTGATCCTTGTTGGATTTCTACTTCTATATTCTTTAATACAAAGTTTTTCATCTTCTCATGTGACCTTTCAACTGGCCTAATCCATCACTTAACCGTTAAAATGAGCAATCATATCTATCATACACCCATAAAATGATATTTTCAATTCACAAGATAGACATCTGTTATATGTGCATGGTTGATCTCCATCCAAAAAAGGCCATGATATTCCAAGAGGACTTTCTTTTTCTCTAATTGACCCCATCTTTACTAGGAACCTCTTATATGTAAATATTAAATATGATATTGTCACAAATTCTCAACACTAACTTTAGAAAAACCAATAGGCATACCTCATGAACATATTTATTTTCTTCCAAATCAAGGAGGTCATGAAAAATGGCATCATAAGTCTATTTATATATGACAGGATCAATCTATGTTTGCAAATACACATTCTGCATCAAACATAAAAATAATGCAACATGCTGCAAAAGGAAAAGTAATTTTCACATGGTCAATAGATATTTCGTTGATGAGAAACTCACACATTTAAGTCTATAGGAATTTTAAAATGGAGGATTTAAATTTCTACAGACAATTCAAAATAGCAGTAGGGAGCTTTGACCAAACTAAATTCCAAAAGGTCATAGCTATAGATCCATTAAGTGACCTGGCAGCATGATACTTTATAGAAGGAATATCAGGAGGATGATTTATTCAATCAATAAAATTTCAAGTTGTTTGGGGCCAACACAGTAATTTATATACAAAATAAACACCTTTTTCATATATGGAAGCATCACCTTTAATGAAGAAAAAACAGTAGTGATTTGAGTGGCCTTTGTATTCCAGCAAGTATAAAATTTTCAAGAAATTTCATTGTTTTTACCGAAGAGATCCCATATAGCTTCCTCTTGATCAGTGATAAATCCCTGCATTGATGATTACAGAAAAAAACTAGTGAATGGTCAATTAAAATGTTTAAATTTCGTGACAAACGGTATAAAAATATGTTTAAAAATGAAATACTTATACCTAGATTTTTATGGAAAAGTATTTGAGTTTCATATATATTATTATTAGTTGAGCAAGATGTCATGAGAAATGAGATGAAATATATTCAAATTTACAACAAATGTTATTGAGGAATTGAATGTGTTGACCTCACTCAATACTCTAATGGGTGGTACCACAATTGAATAACTTTTGATGTGATTTACTAAATTATTTGGGGAGATTGAGCTAAAGAAAACATTTTCTCTGATAATAAATGCCAAAAAATAAGAAGTTAAAAACAAAGCATCACAATATAGATAATTAAATCTTATATAAACACACAAAAAAATGTAGAAAATATATTTGTCGAAATTTGTGGGCTTTACATACATTATATATAAAGGAACCCTTCCTGACATGTTAGACAGGAACATGAATACACTAAATATTAACAAATAACAAAGGTTGGGACAATGAATACATTCTTTTTAACATTAAAATGCATAATATTTATTACCTTAGATGTAAAAATTAAATCTAGAAGATAAAAAATTGATATAAATCAAAAATCCAGTAGATGTTTTGGTTGACACCAACCCTGACATCACGTTCCACAGTTGAATCATGCATGTTCTTTGTGTGAAAACTAGTAAAACTTGGTTAACATTTATTCAAATTAATACATATGGATGCCCAATTTTTAATTTGATTTAAATTAAAGATTCATCAATAGTTTTTAATAAAAGGAAACAATAATGATTATGATCTCAATATATTAAAATGACTATGAATAAAAAGGATAAACATACAAACAATCATGTATGCTAGGCACTATTAAATGTTTCAGTTTCCATATATTGTAATAGAATACTCTCTAATGTTTCTCAAATGCTTTTATTGTTGTCAATGTTTGATTTCATCAATCAAAACTATGAATTCATCGGTAATAATAATGATACCATTTTCAAAAAAAAAATCATTCTATACAAGTAACAATGTTTTGGAAATGGAAAAGGCCCATTTTAGATGAAGATGACCAATTCACTACTACAACCAGGAACTCCACATAACCAGAAAACAACAAGATCCTTATGGATTTTATGTGAATCAAAGAAAAAGTAAAACCTAAAAATAACAAAAGTGATAGTTGTTAATATAACATAAATATCAAACATTACAATCAAATATGAGTAGCTCGCAAGAAAAGAAAATAGAATGCGTGTGGATTTATATTGTAATTTCAGTCCTAAATTGGTAAGAAAAGCCATTTCTAAAATGGATTCAATACTCTTTTATCATAGTTTCAGTACCTTTTCTAACTCAATGAACATTACTTATAAATTAAATGAATAGATAAAAGAAGGGGATATTTATTTTTACCTGATTCTTAGATTTCAACGGTTCAGAAAGAACTGCGATTTGGAAGATATTTTTTTAGTTTTGGAAGACAAACCTAAACAGGCCCTCTCATGCATGAGTGCTACATTTCACAAGGTACTCTTTTGTTAATAAATGTGGTGTTCATGTGTATATATATATGCAATGATACATATTATGATAGAAAAGTTAAATAATACATATAAACACATAAAGACCCAGGAAAAATTCATAAAGATTGCATGTACCTATAAAATCCATCTAGACTCATTCCAAATCAGCTTCCATTCATGAAGAAAGATGTCTTGCACAACATGAATGTTTTTTTAAATCATTTACCCTGTGAATCCCTATGCATAACACCAAATTTGAGAGAGAGTAATCAAATGATAAAATCTAGGAGAAAAATTAATGAAACACAAAATACAAAATAAAACACATTGGCCTAACAAATGTATTTATAATATACAGTAACGTTTAATAGACACTACCCGTTTGATAGAAGTCATCAAGCTTGAATTATAGTATGGTATGAGATCCTTTTTTTCATCCCCGATATCATTCTCAATTGAAAAGAATACACTTCATCTTATCCATCACTGTAATGAAACGAGGAAGAGGAACATGCATACCAATCTAGGTCATGTAATTAAGAATATAAATATACAATTAATATCGCAAAGAAATTAGGGAAATTTCGGCGCTATGAAATGTTTAAAAACTGCTTATAACAGTCAAAAACAGAGATATATTAGAAAATGAAAAAGTGTTCAAAATTTCACTATACTTGGAAATATGAAACACTGAACACAATCTTAATTGATCTAAAGCCCTTTCATAGTGATATACAAATATTGAATTATTAAGAGTACATAATAGTACATGAATGATTGGAGTTGAAAAAAATAAACTATAATCATTCTCAATCAACCTGGTTATATGTAAACATTAATGTTTTAAAATATATTGATAAACAGTAATATTTTTACAAAAAAGAGAAATGATGTGTCTTATACATATTGAATGAATGTGGTTTAAGACAATATAGTTTACACATAAGTAGGTATATTGAGATTGAATAATAATACATGAAACTATACTATATAATGGTAAATGAATCCCTTTTCTAGTAACATTTTTCAATGCATGTTATACAAAAGAAGGAAGACCGAATGCATGTTGAAATTGCACTAATAGTCATAGTGAAACTGCATAGTTATATGAAAACTCATAATCCTCAATGTCATAGATTAATTTCTAAATGAATTTATAAAAATATCCAACAGTCATACTCTGAGAAAATCATGTTAAAATGATACATCATTAGAACACCTTCATATAACACCTCCTCTATTGCCCCATACCTGATTTAAAGGTCCAATTGCTATAAAATGGAAGGCTACTATCGGCACCTGTAAAACAGATCAAGGAAGACAAACGTGATCTTGTACACCGGGAGGGTGTATATAGTATGTGAGATAATGAGCCTATAAGGTTTCAGACCCACACTCCATGTGAAATCCACATAAAATAAACCATGACATACAAGTGTAAACTAAATCTATAATGATAATCATTTTCATTTTTAGTTAAATCAAAAAATATGGGAATGGAATTTTAAGGAATCTAGTAACATTAAAAAAATTGTCAATAATAAAAAAATGCAAATGAATTAACATAAAATTTCTTAAATTAAAGTAAATTGAAAGCCAAGAACATTCCATATGAGAATACTTTTGTGTAGAGGTTGAGAAGACTAGGATCCTTACTAAACAAATTGCCATATGCTATATTTGTAGAGATCTACAAGGTAGATTCTCATCATTCCCTAGTGTTCACCGTCACGGGCAGTACAAGTAACATCCACTAGTCATGACCTATCATGCACTAGCATGCGCCCTGTGGGAAGTCCAAGTAGCATCCACTACCCATGACCTATCATGCACTTGCATGTTCCCGATGTCTCATGCAACCAATATTTGTTGGGTCGGAAGGTCCTGTAAACCTAGAGGAGTAATTGTACTAGGTTCCCCCATAAATACCCAAGGCTTCCCATGTCCCACTATTTTGGTACAAGTAATCCAAGAAGTTCAACCATGATAAAAGGTAAAATCTATAATAACAAAATGCTAAGATTCATTAAAACTGGTTTTCCTTACATAAAACAAATTCCTCAGCCCATAATAGACCAAACCAGCATTAATTTGGTCAATACTATCCACTTTGGCCAAACAACAGATTTCCTAAGAAATTTCTCTCCAAAATTTTATTTATAAATCATTATAAATCAAGGGTAATCATTCCACTAAAACAAAGCCATGTATTTCATGGAAAGTCATATGATGCATTACATCAAACACATGGTGGGAGACATGTAAAACCAATGTGTTTTTATAATTTTAAACAACCCTTACACCATAGATTTAAGAAATCAAGAGTGAAAGTAGGATTAATAACAATATTCATGAACATTAAATACCATAAATTTACATTAAAAATTGTTTTAAAATCATCAAGAATGTGTGGTTCGATAAACGACATAAAATACAAAGATTCACCTACATTTATACGGAGAGTGATCAATTTCAGAGGGCATCATCCATGGAATAATACTGTTAAAGACCTATGAAGACATCTTTAACAAATTAGAAACTCAGATACAAAGAATCAAGCAATCTATTAGGACCCCAGAAGTGAGAACACTTACCGACAAGCCATGGGTTAAAAGCATCCAACTGGGTGCAGATGACACATATATGGCTAATCATACTCCCAAGATCAAAATCCCTATAAAGTTTTGGTCATCGATTGAGTGAGGAAGTTGCT
The DNA here is from genome assembly GCA_963277665.1 of Viscum album. NCBI lineage: Eukaryota > Viridiplantae > Streptophyta > Magnoliopsida > Santalales > Viscaceae > Viscum > Viscum album. The sequence goes on along the minus strand of OY728157.1, from coordinate 855,520,601 downwards.
CGACCTAGGAGAAATTTCTAAACTTCAATATGTCGTCAACTAGAGGGGGGGGGGAGCGCGCAGACCAGAGCAGGAGGGGGGATGTGCATGGACCGGAGAAGGATGAGGATGGGGGATGTGCGTCGTCTGGAGGAGGGGTGATGATCGGTGACCGGAGGTGGGTAAGGGGATTCAATTGAAGGAAACATAGGGGAGGGACTAGATGGGGGGGAGTTGCGGCCCGACGAGTGATGGAGATCGAGCAGGGGTAGGGAAAAATATCGGGCCCTCTATTTCGACTATTCAATAAAAACTGTTGGGGTAGAATTTCTATACCCACGGTTATTAATAAACCGTAGGTATAGGTTACCTTGAATCAGGCTATTCCCATGGTTTAAAAAATCGTGGGTATAGATCTGTGGGGATAACCCCTCTTTCCAGTAGTGAAACCTATACCTAGGTTACTTAGTAACCTCCTTCAATATTATGGTTCTATAATGTTTTATATTTGTCCATATTGGGGTTGTTTATTACCTGAAGACCAACCAGCTAACTCTCTATGCCCTTAAGGATTCATAAGTGTTTGAGGGTACATCATGGGTGTATGCTTCTTCTTCTAAGGGGATTAAGAATGGCCTAGTATATAGAAGAGAACCCAATTAGGGTTCCCTAGTTTGGTTAATGCCCTTATAAGTGATTGTTGGAAATTGTTAATCTTGACCAAGGGTTTCTCTCTAGATTTGGTCTAAAGTACATGGCTACTAAGGATAGAGGCATGGATGGATATGATCGCGCATTTGGTGAAACCTACAACTATAATCCTATAATTAATGTATTTAATTGATTCTATTGTAAATGATTAAACATGGATAATTATAATGAAATAATAGCTCTTAAGGATTGTTTCTCCCTCAATATCATGTATGTTCATATTCCAAAAAACTCCTTAAAGAAAACATTATTAATTACCATGGACGTCTATGGTGCTCGATTCATAATTATAATTAAGAAATATATATATATATATATATGTATATGTATATAGTCATATCCATGTATTAAAATATACATTCTTAATAGGATATATAGATATATATGAATATTTTCATGTTGGTTGACCACCAAATAGAAATCTATCTCTTAATTGACTAAATTAATCATTTAACTAAAATATAATTGATTATTTAGGTAATTAAAGTTTGTAAAACTTTTGTTTCATTATATTTTTATCATAAAATATTTAATGTTATAATTTCCAATATTCCATGTGTTCTGGGATTCCCCTATACTTTGGAATCATAGAGAAGGTTGTCGAGTGTATATCGAAACCCACTCTTAGTTAGTGTATTTCCCATGATTCCTAGTTTGCAAGGATCTATGTGATGATAGATGTTTTCGGGTGGAAACATTTTTCATATGAAAAATACTCTTGAGAAATCATTAATGTTGATGATGATAAAATGGTTTGATTCATAGGATACTTCATATGATTGGATACATGAACCCCGATTGAACTACCAAATTATTACATGGACTATGTGAGTAAGAAAACGAGTTGTGATGCTGAGTTATGATATCATATCATGATAGTATTTCTTATATACTTCATAAGGCCAATCAAAATTATAGTTCTTTATATTTTACAATTTTATTATTTCCAATGGACTATGACCGAGGAACGTAACATTAAATTATAATACAGAATTTGGATACATTGTCTAGCTTCCACTACTTACTCATGACTTGGAGTTTAATGCCTATAATGTATATGATCTAAATTGATGCCATATTTTTTAATTTATAGATAATACCTATAATTTTATCTTTTATATTACGGTGGGGAGTTTGGGTGATCTCCTAGGATACATCAAGTATCACCATGTAGGGAAATATTATGCTCAAATATATTTTAGTAATATACGAAGTGGGTATGGTCACACTCAGGTATCCATGTGGACATAAGTATCACCATGGATAGTTATTTTTTTTGTAGTATATGTTATTATTATTGTTATTATTTCAGTTCATTAGTTCTCATACAGGTTCCTTTATTTTCCATGATATTTATTGGACCTCCTTGGTGGTTCCCTACTGAGGTTTTATCAACACATTTTTTAGGATTCCACTACAATAGGAAAGCCAAGATGAATTTAACATATTTATAGAATCAAGTAGGGATGAGGCCTAAGAACAGTTACATAGTATGTATTGGATGTGTACATGGATCATGGTCTATGGTATGACTCAATGTGGTAAGTAGAACATTGTAAATTTATTTTTTACTTTTTCTTAATTTTATTTGTAGTCGACCAAGTGGGAAATAAATGTTGTATGTATGTTATGGTTTCTCAGATCTTTACCATATTTTATTCATTAAATCCTATTTATATTATTAATATTTCACAAACAACACATTTATAATGTACAACATTAAGTTTATTTCTAATTTTCTTACAATTAAATGATGTACTAGTCTCTCTAACATGATAACCATAGCCATCATTGTTATTTTACAATAACTTTCATATGGGGATGTTTTCTTGAGGCCATGTGGAACCCAACCCAGTAACTATTCATAGTAATCTAGGTGGGGTGTCAAATATTATATCCTTTTTTAGTAAATTAGACCATGGTTGATGGGAAATTTATTTAGTTGGAAAATAAATAAATGTGAAAATATAATTATAAAATATTATTTATATGATAATTTTTCAAATTAAGGAGGGGATGTGTGGATTATCTTCTAAAACCACTAGGAAATACCTCTAGATTTATCTTATATTTGATGGTGGTGAGTTTGGGTGATCTCCTAGGATACGTCAAGTATCACCATGCAGGGAAATATCATGCAAAAATTTATTTTAGTAATATACGAAGTGGGTATTGTCACACTCAGGTATCCATGTGGACATAAGTATCACCATGGATAGTTATTTTTTTGCAGTATATTTTATTATTATTGTTATTATTCCAGTTCATTAGTAATCATACAGTTACCTTTATTTTCCATGATATGTATTGGACCTCTTTGGTGGTTCCCTACCGAGGTTTTATCAACACATTTTTGAGGATTCCACTACACTAGGCAAGCCAAGAAGAATTTAACATATTTATAGAATCAAGTTGGGATGAGGCCTAAGACCAGCCACATAGTATGTATTGGATGTATACATGGATCATGGTCTATGGTACGACTCAATGTGGTAATTAGAACATTGTAAATTTATTTTTTACTTTTTCTTTATTTTATTTTTAGTCGAACAAGTGGGAAATAAATGTTGTATGTATATTATGGTTTCTCAGATCTTTACCATATTTTATTCATTACATCCTATTTATATTATTAATATTTCACAAACAATAAATTTATAATGTACAACATTAAGTTTTTTTTATAATTTTATTACAATTAAATGATGTACTAGTCTCTCTAACATGATAACCATATCCATCATTGTTATTTGAAAATAACATTCATATGGGGATGTGTGCTTGAGGCCATGTGGAACACAACCCAGTAACTATTTATAGTAATCTAGGTGGGGTGTCGAACATTATCTCCTTTTTTAGTAAATTAGACCATGGTTGATGGGAAATTTATTGAGTTGGAAAATAAATAAATGTGAAAATATAATTGTAAAATATTTTTTATATGATAATTTTTCAAATTAAGAAGGGGATGTGTGGATTATCTTCTAAAACCACTAGGAAATATTATAGATGATCAGGATGGCGCAATGGAGAGAGGATGTTTGGTTAAATTGTAATAATTTCAGGAATCAAATATTTGTAATAATATTATTATATAATCGTAACATCAATGAAAAGAAATTTTTTTAAATGAATCATGGAACAAGATCACTTCACCTAAGACAAGACCTTTTGAGATAATATAAAATACATTCTAGGTGTCAATCATAAAACTAGTTTTTTATATTTGTAGTAAGAAACCCAATATTATATGTTATCTACCACTATTTGTATAAATCATGATAGGATTGAGTTTTCAACCAACAATATTCTCCTCAAAAAAATTACTACAAAACTGGTCCACCCCTTGAATGATGATCGACCTTATCCAAACATCTTGTATCACCATTTTTCTCTTTATCATGATATGATGTTTAACCATTTATATAATAAATAATTTTTACACCAGTAACCACATGTCTACATGATTAAATAGGGAAAAAAATTATCATTTTGATACTTTCTTGGTGATATTATACCCACATCACTCATTGGAAACCCGTGTCTCTAATAACAATTGACATGATCATTTACATAAATCATAGATACTCAAGGAAAATTAAATAATTTCTTACAGGGTTCCATCGTAAGAAAAATGTTGAAAAAAGAATTATTCCATTTAATTTTATTAGTTATTGTGACAAGTGGTTGTAGCATGATAATTATATTATTATACTTATAAATTATTATTCTTAAAATTATTTCAATGTAATTTCTTCAAATTATGAAATTCCATATTAAATATTAAATATATTAAATTTTTAAAAGGGAAACATGTGACCGGAATATTAATTTTGAAGTATGTGGATCATATTATATTAAAGAAAATAAAAAAATATAAGGATCCATAATATTGGAAGGCAAAGTGTGACTAATGCATGGTGACTAATTAATTCAAAAAAGATGCCATGAAGATGTGGGGATCATTGTGATCAAGTTTTATATAATGTTATGTTCTCAATTTTTATCTAAGAGGTATTTAATTCAGTAAAATATATCAACGTATGAAATGTTATGTAATGGAAAAATGAATGATTATTAAATAAAAGAATGATAATGTTGGATGATAGCATGAATTATACATTATATAATGGTGGAATCAATATGAAAAAAAATATTCTTATAAATGATCATAGAAATCCATTGAAATACCATTAGATGAATTCAACAACACAAACATGGATTTTAATTTGGAATGTAATATACTTTTTCTAGAAGTGATCTTATATGGACTAATCTGATATGTAAATTAATCTTTTATTTATTATTCATTAAATACATATAGCTTTGGTATTGGGGTTTAATTTTTTGACAATGTACTATTTGGTTCCATGTGCGGGGACGGGGGTCTTATATGACTCATAGTAGGGCCCCACAAATTTATATGAGTGTTGTATTTGTGAATAATATCTATTTGGTAACATGGTGTATCTAGTGATCAATATATAACAATGATTAAAGAATCAATATGTATCTATCTATAACTCACCCACTATTTTGGGTTAGATTAAGATAATGGAAAATGTACCTATTCTCTCCCATTACTCTAGGTAGAGGCTGATAATGACTTATGTGTGTAATTATCAACACTCCCCCGATACTCTATAATGTTAAAAGTAATATTTTTATCATAGATAGCTAGTGATGTGTAATTCCTAAACAATTGTAGAATAGTGTAATTATAGAATACTAGTTCCCCTTATATTCAGCACTTAAGTACCTAATATTTAGGATGAGTGGATATGTGTAATTACTACAATATCCTCTGTATGTGAATTAAATCATGTTAGTTTACAATTGTGGTGAAAACCCTTATTTATTATGGTATGAGGAACAATGTAAATGATGATTCCCTTGATATGATTTCTCATCATACAAATCTCTTTACGAGTTATATGTATTATACATTCATTGATATCATTAGAGATATTTATTTTATCTAGAACACTATTAGGATGTTTTATCCCAATGGATGTGTATTTACTCCTGATTTTAGACATGTATATTATTCTATTTATGGATTTCTTTATATTTATTTTTTAAAAGGATTTTCATATATCCTAGAGAGTCATTACATGCATCTAACATCCCCAATGATGTTTATTAAGAGATGTGTTTGGCATTGAAGAAGGGAATTGTATTAAAACAACATCTTCATACCCACATAAGGTGGGGTGGAGTTTCAAGTCCAGTTTATATATATCACAAGGGAACTCTTCACTATTATGATGCTTTTTCTAGATAGATTGGGATCCCCTTGAAAATTAATTCCACGCCAGAGGAACTTCACAAGTGGATAATATCATGAAAAATGGGTGGTAATGTCATATAACTAGTATTATAAATAATGGGAATCTTTTAATCACTCAGGTAATACTAAGGGGGATTTTGATAGTCCCATGGATGTTCAACTCTACCTAATATTCAATACATGGATGTAACATTGATAATGTTTTCTGTTATGAATAGTGTTTTTATAAATAAGGTCGTATTATATGTTGCACACCTCATGTCCCATAGGGGGAAATGGGGAATTCCATGAGGAATATATATATCACAAGGGAAATCTCCCTTGTCACGAGGGATTTTCTATATAGGTTGTGATTCCCTAGAAAATTAAATCACATTATGTGGAACCACTGAAGTGGACAATATTATGAATGAGGGGTGGTAAGGTCCTATACATGGTGTCATTAATGTTACTGTATATTTTATCATAATTTATAATTATTCTATTTAGAATTCAAGTAAATATTGGTGTGTTGATATTCTGTGACATATTATGTATCCATCCATTGATGAAAATGTAAAGGTGTTTCCCATGTAAATCATTATTTAAGAATAGTGTGTTACCATATTCAAATGCATGGTTGGATAAATTCATGACATTATGTAATAAATAAAATGATTTATGAGTCGATCCTCATGGATAATATAAGAGAATTGTTTTTTGTGAAATGCACTATATAACACAATGTGAGGTGGAGGATATGAATGATGATACAACTTGATGAGATATTATTCAAAGAGGATAAATAAAGGTGAAACATTAAGAAAGATTCTAAGAAAGTTATTTATGATAGTTTTTAAATTAGTATGTATATTATGTTGGATAACAGATCAAAAAAATATTATTTTGAGGTTGAAAGTATTGATGTTGTTCACAATTTAAAAAACTCAAACACGAGTATTGAATAAAAATGAATGTAATATTAATAATATATATATGAGTTTATAATTATGAAAATAATTCCCACTATAAATTTATGAAGTTTTTTATTTGATATGCTATAATATGACTTGATGTTACTTTGAGCATAATTGAAGAATAATGGAATTTTGATGTATATATCAAAATTGGAGAAATATGGACCTACCTAGGTCATACTTATAATATGTTTATTAATTTAATACATATCATATTATTCATTGTAGTCATAATGAGATGGAATGTATAATTAAATTTAAAATCCATATTCGTCTTTTTTTAGAAATTAAAAATGTCTTGATTCATTGAAATACTACGTATGAGCCATCATAAATCTGAGTGTGTGTCATTTAGACTCTATGGATGTTTTAAACTGAAAATAAATAAAATATAACTAATTATAAATGTCTATATCATACCTTCAATGAGGTTTATTACTCATTAGGATGATTAGATTTGTTATTTTAATAATTATACGAGTCACTGAGATCTACATCTTAATCCACAAGCTCAATGTATGATTCATTTGTGATAGTGTATGAGTAATCTATGCATATTTCACTTAAATCATCAATAAATTCATCTAAATATGTCTATGATTATGCAAAAGTATATTTGGATATTGTTTTAGAATGTACATTAATGTATTTAGATTTATTATTCTTGAGAATAATAGATTTTTGATGATGATAATGTTGTTATTCCATGATAAAACATTATTATACTGTATAAATCAATTATTAATGTTTTATTTTATTAATATTTAATGTTAATTACTTGATACGATCATTATTTATATTATTTTTTTTATTTTAAATTAAATATATTTTAAATTAAAATTTATTTTCAAAAATTGATGAAATTTTGAGAAGGTTAATTTGATGATGCAAGAACTATTCTCCATTAATTAAATTATGATAGAATTTTTATATTCAATATTTTTTACTTCTAAAATGTGATCAAATAAGAGAAAAAATTATAGGAAATTTAATTTCCTTGAAATAAATAATTGAAATATTAATAAATCTTGAAAACAATGTGAATAATATTTTGTTATGCTTCACTGGATTTTCATATCAAAAAATAATCTAATTTAATATGTAGATGAAGAAGTAGAGGATGGGATAAAAATGGTAGTGTATAAAATTAATATTTGGTCTCCCCTAGTTTTTATTAAATCTACATGGAATTAAATAGTATGATAAGTTGATAATTAAAAATTTGGATTGATTTTGATAAAGCCATATAGAATGATTTTTTCTATATTTCAATTGTGATATTTTTTATAACAATATTAGAGGATAATGTATATATAAATGGAATATTTATTCAATCTAGATTGAAATAATAGAAAAAATTATAAAAAAATGATGAAGCTTAATCTTGTAATTTTAATAAATATAGTTAATTTGAAACGATAAATCTTGGGGATTATGAGGTATGAGCTATGAATGAACATTGTGTTCCATGAATGATTTTTCTAATCTATTTATTATTATAAAAATGCAATGAATCTAAATCAAGTAAATATTCATTTATATAATTGGAATTAAGGAAGAAAAAAATTTCAAGTTAAGAGGGAGGATCTTATACATTGTGTGTGAGGTGTGGTGAGAATAATCTTGGTATTATTAAAAAATTAGTTATAAGATATTCTAGTTCACATAACAATTCCCATGAAACCTACTATCACAAAAGTAGTTTGAAATAGTTGATATATATTTTAAGTGTATTGAAAATGAATAATTAAATATATAAAATGTTTTTTCGGATATTGATATTATATCGAGACATCAATACAAACATATTATTGAAAATATTTGGAAGCATAGTTGTGTCATGAAGAGACCATGATTCTAGAGGATTAGAATTTTATTTAAGGTAATTAATGAATATATTTAAGAAAAATAAAAACTAATATGTTTGGATATAGTGACATCTTTGTATAGATTGTTTTTTCACATCAAGAGGTTGGGAGAAGATGGATACATGATGTAGACACTATGAAAAACCCACTAAATATACATTTTATACATGTGTGATATAGAGAACATTTACTGGTGTAGTATAATGAGATTGTTTATAATAATAAATCACTGAAAAAGCATGTAATTTATGATAATATTATATTAATATTACATATCAAGCACATTATAGACTAGTTTTACAATGTGTTTTTCATAATTTTAAAGAAACATGAGTTTATATTCATTAATTATATTTCATTTCCTATTGGTTTGAATTATAGGTTGAAAAAAATAAAAAAACCACTTTTCATTATCAATATATATGGTTAAATGAAAAAAGGTAAAAAATAATATGGAAATCATGGATTTGGAAATAAACAATAAAAATTTATTCATTCCCTCATATCACATATGCGTCTTCACTATTCAGGTGGGAAATTTCAATTTGTATAAAAGAAAATTTTCCCAGCAATTGGATCTAAATGGTTTCTTATTCTAGAAAATTTATCCTTATTTGATGAAGTACTGATTTGAAATGGGAGAGCATCATATGGAAAAAATACCTTATACTCCCATTATAATAAATATGAAATAATTAGTCAACATATCTAATTCTGAATAAAATATTTTCTAATATGATAAGGATGTGTTCAAAAGTAAATGATCATATACCACTCTATGTAGGTAATTAGTGTTTAATAGGCCAAAAAATAAATTAATTCAAATACGTGTTTTGATGAAGAAACATGAGTAAATATATTGAAGACCTATAACAAGAGGATACAAATTACATAGATAAATATATTATTTAATTAATCACATACATAGTTTACATTAATTAAGGAAAAAAATATGGTAAATCATATCTAACAGGTTATGTTGAATAAATGAAAAAATAATTTCCTTCTCAATTGAAAAATATGAAACTGTATCATCAAGGAGAGTAAAGATAAGGATAAATCACTAAAAATAATTAGATAAAATATACAAATGGAAAAAGATAACATGTAATACATAATTAATTTTATTTTAATGGTAATTAATGTTATTTAATAAAATATCCATGAATTTGATGAGTCACATAAAGATGTCAAGGGAATCAAGAATGTCTAATTAGATATCATATCTGCAAGAGTAAAGGAGATAAATAATTCCTTATAATAATGTATAAATTTTATTAATATCAAATACTAAATATTAATAAAGTTATGAGAGATAGATTTATCTAATGTGATTTTTAGTGGAATATCATCAGCTTATTGTTTCTTGAGATGAAAATAAAACATAAAAAACTATAATTTGATAAACCATAAGTTTACCAACAAGATATGATTATAATTTATTATAATTAACTTCTAATGTAATTTTTTAGTCTAGTAATAAGAACAATTTTATAAATAATATTTTCACATCCTCGATATATCCATCGACTTCATTATCTTAGAAGAAGGTATCGACCAACCTTAATAAATTTGTTTATACTAAAAGTGTTTTTAGTATTTTTAGGTGAGTAAATTTAAAACATGTGAAGGTTTGGATTAATAAATATTATAGTAGACCCAAAAAGGCAAACTAATATATTTAACCATATTTAATGTGTGTTGATCTCCAATTGGATCCCAAAAATTCTGTGTTTATACATAAAAAACATCAAGGACCACAATCTATATAGACTAGATCCACAAGAAAAAGGATTTGATTTTATGGAAATTTATGGTACTATATAATGTTTTTAGATTTCATCATATAAATTTCTCAAAACATTTTACCTTAGAAAATTTATATAAATTATGATTTCTAGGGGTGTAGTGGTGATATTTAGAACAAATCTTATATGAAAAAGACTCTTTCCATTAACAAAGGAAACTTATCTATGATAAAATGATTTAAATGGTTAGATAATATATATTATTGTTGAAATAAAATGGAAATTATTATGAATAAATTTTTTTAACCAATAAAATCGATTCTTATTCTAATGAATAGATAAGACCATAAAAGAATCCAAATCTATTATTAAGTATTTAATGACATTCATTGTGTTCAATTATAAAAGGAAGGTTGAATAAATTACTACCATGAAATAAATAAAGAAATATGTAGTTGATGTCAAATAAATAGGGTAAATATTATTCTATTATAGTAAGAGATTTCTCACTAAATACTATTCCAATATGTAAATGAAATTCAATATTATAGGAGAAAACTCAATGAAATATAATAATAATTCTATGAAATGTATATTGGTATTGGAATTTTCATTTATATAATATAATAAGAGTCTTAATTTAATGAGATTTTGATAATGAAAGATGAACATTGGAATTTTAATGATATGCGTGGAAGGTGATAAATAGAAGGACTTATGACTGTAAAATATATAGTAGTTCATATAGAAAAGAATTAATAAGAAGGGTTAAACACCAGTGTATTCTTGTTCTAAATGTCTTAATAATTGAAAATTAGTCACACACAATAAGATTTCAGACTATATATAAACGTTTTACTTGAAAATATATAGTCATCCCAGTTGGATGATGATAATAATATATAGTATTTACAATGAAATGAATTTTCGTAAATCTAAATATAAGGAGCCAATTCGACCTAAGACGAAATAGGAAAAGTAATATAAATTTATTATGTATGAAAATGTTCAAATTTGGAGACATCGAAGTCCTTTAATTAAGAGTCCTATAAAAATTACACCTTCAAGGAATGAATTTCATGGGTTTGGATAAATGTATCAGCCTTATTAATCACATTAAAGAGCCAATGGATGTCCACTTTATTACAATACATTCATTTTATCCTATATTTTAAAGGTAATTAAAAAATATTCCTAAATGAATACAACTTATGAATGACATAATTTTTATAAATCTAGTAAAATTATTCTACCAGGGGTATTAATTCTATAGTATCTTGGTGTCTCCTTACAACACATCCCTTATTATATCCCAATTGGTATTTGGACGTCAACTAGAATAAAAAATTCATAGATAATATTCCATAAACAAATACCATCCATGGAGAATTTTCTAAAAAATCCCATGATGAAAGGCCGTCTGAAAGAGAAGTATTCCATAAATTTATTTATTTCTTATGAAATTCGGAATTATTGACATCCATAGTAACATATAAATATAAGGAATGATTTTCACTCACCCAAATTTATAAATTTTTTATTTAATATGGTTATATAAGAGTAGTTAATATCTATAAAAGGAAATATTCTACATTTAATTTAATGGTTTGATGTGTTTTATGATGTTGAGTATTCAATCTTCAAATTTTCTAAAAAATTAATTTTATGGCCCTAATTAATGTGTTGTTTGAATTGGTGTCACATTTAGGATTTAAGTACCAGAAAAATATTACCAATATTACTCACATTTTGTATACACAATATGATATCAATTATATATAGAGATGATTAATTGTTGGAACATTTCAAAGAAAAATTTGATGAGAGCCATCTCTATAGTGAAATTCAATTATTCTATCAAAAGTTGGATAAAAAATTATAAAAGATGGGTTTTATAATACATTATGCGTATGGGTGGAAGAATTCAGCCTTAAAAATCCATTCCCTAATCCCACATTAAGTCTATGTGGGGAAATAAATTCCCCATTTCATTTATTATTAATAATGGAATTAACAAATACTAACATGAAATTGTACAGAAAAGTTAATTTTTATTTCAAATAATCATAAATGGGGATATTGAGGTTTCTAAAATTTTGATGGTTTTTTCAATTAATATTTTATTTTTGAATGTCGATATGGGTGTTTTGATTCTAGTTTATGGTGTAAATATCAACCCATTGAAGGAAAATGAATGGTTATTTCCATTTATATTTCTAATGATTAATGAAGTTGTTTTTACTACAATACATGGTTGGAATGATTCACGAAAACATATAATACATAATACCATTTATATATTGGTTCCAAAGGAAAATATAAGTTATAACGTGTCAAAAAAGTTACTATCTATAAAAAATTCCTTTGGAAAATTTTTATATATAAATATCTTGATGATCTACAAATCATAGTGTGAAACTGAAGTTAGAACAAGGAAAAACCATCCAAAAAAACATTGAGAGTGATGTTATATAATATTAGTGAAGAAGTACTCATATAAAAATGTTATTTAGGGGTAATATTATGTCTTAAATTATTATTTTAGTGAAATATTTTAAATTCTCTAAATCAGGTATTCAATATTTCATAAAATATCTTCGAAAAAATTTCATTTTTTGGGTTATTCAAATAATTCCAATAATTAGTTGAAGATGGTTTGAGGTAATTTTAAGTGATTGGATATGTTCTAAGATTATTTAAAATAGAAATTAGAGTAATTAATTATTAATGAAAATATAAAGAATATGACTAAAGTTTGATAAATCGCGACTACCATATGCATCATTTATGACTGTCATATGATTCATTTTCAATTTATAAGATTCATTTTAGCTGAATAGGGATAAAATATATTATTCAATTGAAACATCATATTATTGATTTTTATGAATGGAAAAAAATTGAATGGGTCATTGAAATATATTTTTGTGAGTCAAAAAAATTCAGCATATAAGGTATTTGGAATATATGTAAATATCATTTCCATAAAATTGAAAATATAGCAATGTATCAATTATATAACGATTCATTTGGTGTGATGTACACTTTATAAAAATATTTTTATGAGTGATTTAAATACTTGCATGTGTGTTTCATTGTGACCTACGCACAATCCATTGGACTCAAAATATGATTCATTTTTACAATGGTTGATTAATCAACATAATTATATTTTTAGGTTGTGTTTGTTACATCTAAAGTTTCATATGTATGATTTTTTTGGGAAATTTGTATTATTTCTATAAAATAAAATTTAATGTTTCAATAAATTTTATTATGAGGAGGGTTCAGTTTTCAATTTTTGATAATTTTTTTTTATGTTTGATACATAGAAAATCAATGTTACCCCATGATTAAAGAATGATTTACAAAATATTGAATATGACATAGATGAGGGGATAATTAGTATAATTAATCTATGATTTTATAATAAGGATATTTGATAATCATTATCAGTGATCAAAATTTATTATATTATTATAATCTAAATTTGATGATGCATTCATAATTATTATTTATTTAAATCCTCAAAAGATGTTCTAATTCAATTTGGTTGTCTAATATAAGGAGATTAAAGTTGTGATGAACCTTTGGGAAATTAAATTCCACATAAATAACAAAATTAATAAATTAATAAATATAAAAAAATAATATAACAGTTCGTGTATTCTAATTTAGTGTATTTATATATTAGAAACAATTTTGTCATTCATCATGTGGATGAAGGGGAATTTGATAGTATAAATGAATTATATAGGATAAATGTGAATTTGTACTTGTTTTTGTTGGATATATTGAGTATTGAAGTCTATTCCATGATACAATATTAGTGTTATTTATGATTTTAATACAATGATGGAAATTTTTTTCTTGATTTATATAGAGATATTTCTAAAAATAACCTCTAAGAACGATGTAGATAAAAATTTAAGATATATTCAGAATAGATAAAAATGAAATACAAACAGAGAAGAAAATTGAGTTGGGTACTCCTATAATTTTACTTGAGATTGTACTTAATAAATTTTATATCACGGGGATCTTATAGAATGGAATATATGAATTATTTATTCCACACATCATATCTCAGATATATTTATATTTATTGAAACTATAAAATATAAAAAATGATTGGAGATCACCAGTATATATTGTAAATAAAATAGAGAGGATATATTAATAATTATAGAGAGATTTACATGGGGGTGTGAGGTGTGCTAAGGGATCATAAATATATCTAGAGTAATAAGATATGTAGTTAATAAAATAATGATATATAAAAACATCCTAGAATTGAATAATGTGGATAAAAATTATGATGATAGAGGTTATATTTTTCATGTAAAAGTTACAATAATATCTACTATTAGTGAATTATTGAGAAATCAAGAAGAAGAAGAATATTGAGGAAAACTAATATGTACAATAACTGTTAGCACATATTATTTATGTTAATATAGAGTTCATAGATCTGATAAAACATATTATTATTAATATTTAGAGGAGAGGTTGTGTCATTAATGACATATTATTATGTTTGTAATGTTGTTAAAAATCCTTACACAATGGGTCCATCCAAATTTCATCTTTGAAACATAACATATTTATCACAAGGGTTTTATTTTATTAAAGACATCTCACGAAGGTTGTGTTCTTCTTATGAATAATCTTCATCTCTATTAGAACATGCCTTATCATGTTCAACATTCAACATTCTTGATCTCTCTAAAACTGTAGGCCGAATGACTAAAATGGATATGGTAACATTGAAACCCATATTATTTTATTCACATGAAAACATATGACTTCAATTCATCTCATCAATCATTTTTATTAACCGTTCTTTATGAACATATTCGCTTTATTATCTAAGGATGGACCATATTCTCTAATTGTTATTTTAATGTGTGATTTTATATATTTATCTTCCTTAAAATTCATTACAATAACTATGAATTCATAATTATTTTATGTTCTCCTATATTTAAAATATTTTGATAGATTTTTTTATTATAATTCCATCAAGAATGACCATTACATTTTTCAACATTACAGGAAAATAAAATATCATTAAATTTGTTTGAATTATATTTATTTTTTCTATGAATGTTTCATTATCATGAGATTTCTGTCCATTGAAATGGGATTCATTTATGCTTCAATAATTAAAGGATTGTATCAAAAATCTATCTCATAGTACCAAAACCTATAACAAAACCCATACATTCCAAACAAAAAATCATATTCTATTAAAACATTTATTTTTTCTAGATTTAACAACATGTTGTTGTCAAGATTTAATGACCACATATTATTCTCCAACGAGGGAACCAGAATCCATACTATTTATCTTTAACATGGTGTTGGGATCCTTTATATTTACTTATATCCATAATTGAAATTTTTTTATTTTTATACCAACCCTTTCATTGGGATAAAAATTAAAAAATTATTAAAATGAGTAATAGATGATACATATCTATTCATGTCTTCTTGAGAATCAACATTTGGTGTTGTACTGGTCTTATTTTCACTTAATAAATGGATTTTAAACATTAAACATCACTTGTACAACCTATGTAAATAGCTCCATGATCATAAATTACCTTTGAAGACATGTATTGACACATTTTCTTATATAAAAATATGATCTGAAGTTCCAAAAATTTTTAGAGAAAAATATTTTCATCCCGAAAAAAAAAACTATCATAAGAAACAATCAAAATTTGTTTAATTGTACTATATTGAATTTAATTACTCATTAAATCATTGTGTGGTGTTACATTAATTTATGGGATTTGAGAAAAAAATTGTTCATTTTTAAATAAATGTTGTTTTTATATTTGTCATTAAATTTTTGTATATTATTATAGAATTCATTAGTTGACTCATCATTCATTCCAAGACCTACATTAATATTTTCAACTAGTTTCTCCCATGTTTAACCTAATTATTTAATTCTAATCCCTACACTCATAATATTATCATACCATTTCAATTAAAGCTATCTTCTACTACATATAAATTTCATTTTCTACCATTTATCTCATTATCCACAAAATGTTGTATCCCATTATAAATGAATAATTTATTAGATTTCCTCAAAAGATATATAAATTTATATCATAAAATTAAATAAATTTTATTTCAAAATAATAAAAATTTATTGTTATTATCATACCTCATATAATAGTTATGTTGAGAATAAGTATAGTTCTCATGCTTTTTAATTGAAATAGGTTATGACATGTATTTTAATACCCTAGTTCTCATTGGTGATTGATGTGTGTTATAATTTTTTTGAGACCCCATGAGTTCATGTTTGGGTATGATAATTTCATTCATTAATTTTTCAACATAAATGATTCCTTGTGATATGTTACCTGGTGAGACATTTACATGCTTCAGACTAAGGATGTACAACTGCAGCACTAAAAGACATCATTTGGTTGGTGGTCGTTTGGTAAATCTGGGAACAGGTATGGTTCTTATTTTTTGATATTATTTTATTGGGATATATTATCATGTATATATATTTCTTATGTTGTGTGTTTTCAACTTATACATTGTAACATGCCACATTTTGGAGCATGAGTCGAGTGGTAGATCTGGTGGTGCATGATTATACAATCACTCTGTATGGTGATTCATGTTCACAATAGTTTTGAACAGTATTTATTTAAAATGGATACATGGTGAGATGTTCCGTGATGGAATAAGATCTGTGGTTTTCAATGAGTCTCATGTGGGAAAATTTCCATGTATCATAATGTAAATTAAGGGATGTTACATGTGAGGAGTCCTATCTATGAAATAAATTGGAGTTCGTGAGTAAGTGGACCCATGGGTAGACCATGATAATCACTATCTAGAGACATGGGGTCCCAGGATATTTAAAGATAGGTGAATCCAAGATTGATGTTGGTTTATCTGGGTAGGAGTGTAAAATGTTTTATAGTATAAACATCAGGGGATTTACCTAAGGCTTGTGATCAGTTATGAGTTTAAAATATGTGAATTATATGTATTTAATTTCCATGGATTTATAAATGAGTTTTTTATGATGTTAATTTTGTTTCCTAGGAAATTGTGGTTTTATATTCTTATAAAAAATAATGTCCATAATTGGATATAGAATGGGATGTTTTGATAGGGAACTCATTTTAGTGGTGCGATTCTAAGGATATTATTAAATTGGTGAGTGGGATATCAGTCTCAGGTGTGTACCCCTCACGTGAGAAGTGTCATATGGGTACATGACTGATCATTTCATAGATTTTTTGTCATTACAATGTTTTTTTTTTTGAAAAATGGAACACTTTATTAATATATTCCCCTATAAATTCTAGGCACTTGTTCTAGAATAGTGGTGTTGGAGTTTGAGTGTGAGAATCAGCCATAGATGCTTGTTTCTATCTTGATGTTTTAGATTAGGAGTTAATTACAATTCAGGTTGTGGACTATTTATGGTAATGCACAGTGGAAGGATCCGATAAAAAATGTCACCTGGAGTCATTACAACTACAGTGATCATGATTTGAATAATATCAATGTTCCTTGAGATAAATTCATTCGAATTGTGATTTGGTGATGGGGTAAATTTTTGAGATGAGACGTTTAATTAATAATCATTTGTATGTGAATCAAAAAGTTCCCTCTCCTAAAATTATATGTTTTCAATGATGAACTATATCAATAACACCAATAGTATGAGAAAGGTGTAGTTAAATGCCCCATCATGGCTTCTCAATTGCAATCGGGTGTGACCCAGTTGATCTTGGTTGATTTTCACTCATAAAATTCAAATTATATTTGAGTGGTAATATGTGCTTCCTTATGTGTGATTAGGATTATTAGGTATTAAAATGGTCTTTTAGTATCTTTAAGAAACTATAGGAATGTTTCTATAGGAAATTTTGTCAATGGATGAACTATAGTTCATTATTTTGAATCAAATGCAATAAACTATTGTAGATAACACCATATTATAATTAATTATTCAAAATTGGATGTGATCAATGATTTTACTATATTGACATGGATAAAAACCATATTAATGTTTTGTAATTAGTTAATTATGTTGGCTCGTGAATTAGTGGTTTAACCAAATTATGTTTAAAGTGGAACATTGGAATTGCATTGAGTGTTAATAGATAGAACATGGCTATTTCATATGGAATTCATGACCAAGGTAAGTTATGAATTTTTTCAAGATTCCAAATAAAAATTTTTAGTTATGAGAAGGATTATGTTAAGTAGATCTGAGCTCCTTCTACTTTACAAGATGAAAATTTCAGCTTGAAGTATAATTTTTAATTATATGAAAATTATGATTTTGATATGAAATTTAGAATATAATACCCTTGGTTGTAATTAATTAATGGAATGTTTCTATAAATATTATGATTCTAAGGAGATTCCACTAATTCATTGGTGAACCTATAAGGCATCTTTCGAATTCTCAGAATGATTTGGTCTTTTTTACACAGGATCATGGTTTTGTGTACATATTTTTGAGAAACCATATCACTCCGCGATATTAATGGTGCTTCCAATTAATTTTTTACATATATGGTTATGTGTTGTGGTAATTTCATATAAAATTTCATGTAATATATATTTAGAACTATCTATTTTTAGCTAGGTGGTGACGTGGGATATAGTCTACATTTAGCATACGATGTGTGTAATTGTGTACTAAAATTACATTGCATGGAATGACTCATATATTGTGGTAACATGATTGGTTCATTGTTTTCCCAGTCATGTGGCTCATTAAATGGTTTAATATTTCTATTCTTCTATACCAATCTCAAAATATGTAATACCCCTCTTTTGCCCCTATTTCTCTCTCAAATGATGTAGCTCTACTCCCCCTCCCACACCTACTAAAAATACCATTTAGGGGTTTTCATGGTGGAATTTCATGGTATTTTGGGGAATAAATTCTCCTTTGGTATGATTCTTGATAATTCTTGTCTCCTTCTTCATAATTTTGGTTTCCTCGTTTAGGGATTTTAATTCAGATTCCATCGGAGCATGGTGAAATTAGATAATGTTGATTGGGTTATATTTTTACCTATGAATTGAAAGTCCTATTGTGTCCTCATATTTTCATGTATCGTTTTTTTGAGGTATGAAACCTTAATTTTGTTTAGTTATTTTCTCCATAATTATTATAAATTTATAATATTTTGATTTAATTAGTCTTTTATTTTCCTTGATATAGTTTTCGGGGTTCCCTATTGACCTTATATGGGGTGGTGTCTCTAATTATTATTATGAGACAGACATCTATTGAGATATCTAGTTTTATTTTTTGGGGTTTTATTTAATAAATTAAATAGTTAATTTTTTTATCTTTTATTTATTATTCACACGTTGTACTTTTTCAATAGTGGAATTGAATGTTGATGTAGATTTGCTTGTATATCATCGGGATCTAAAAAGAAAAGGTGATCCTGGATAGAGATTCTATGAGTAATGTATAGATTTTATAAACATTCATTTAGGTAGGTGGTATTTCATTCCTGACCTTTTATTATGTTTCATGAACATATTTCATGTTTGATATTACACAGGTTACACCATAGATGTCGACAGACCCTTAGTTACATGTATTCACTTGTGAATTAAATAATCCTCCAAAGTAACTATTTTAAAAATCAATATAAATATTGTTCGATAACAAAAATGTATATATTAAGGTTGAAATTGACACTTTGAACCCATGGGAATATGAAAAACACATCATTCAACATAGGTTATGAACTAACTGTAGTGCATTTCATAAACTAGAAGGGTCCTTGATGAGGTTAACTTTAGTGGAAATAGGTGAGTGAGGCATTATACACCTAGATCTAGGTGACCTAGTAACCTCCATTAATATGATGGTTCTATAATGTTTTATATTTTTCCATCTTGGGGTTGTTTAGGACCTGAAGACCAACCAGCTATCTTTGTAAGGCCTTAAGGATTCATATGTGTTAAAGGGTAAATCAAGGTTGTATTATTTCACTTATATGGGGATTAAGCCTGGCCTGGGGCATAGACGATACTCCAATTATGGTGCCCTAGTTTGGTAAATACCCTTATAAGTGATTATTGGAAATGGTTAATCTTGACCAATGGTTTCTCTCTAGAGTTGGTCTAAAGTGCCTGGCCACTAAGGATAGAAGCATTGATGGGTAGGTTTAGGCATTTGGTGGAACCTTCAACTTCAATCCGAAATAATGTTTTTAATTGATACCATAGTAAAGGGTAGAACATGGATAATTATAATGAATTAATAGATCTTGAGGATTGTTTCTACCTCAATCTATTTTATGTTCATATTCCCTGGTACTTATTAAAGAAAACATTATTAATTACCATAGACGTCTGTCGTGATCGATTCATAATTATAATTATGATATATATATATATATATGTATATAGTCATATCCATGTATATAAATATACGTTTTTAATAGGATATATAGATATATATGAATATATTTCATATTAGTTGACCACCAAACAGACATTTAACTTTTAATAGACTAAATTAATCATTTAACAAAAATATAATGGATTATTTTGGTAATTAAGGTTTATAAAACATTCGTTTCATTATATTTTTATCGTCAAAGATTTACTGTTATAATTTATAATATTCCAGGTTTTCTGGGATTCCCCTCTACTTGGGAATCATAGAGAAGGTTATCGAGTGTATCTCAAAACCCACCCTTAGTTAGTGTATTTCCCATGATTCATAGTTTTCAAGGATCAATGTGATGATTGATGTCTTTGGGTGGAAAAATTTTCCACTAGAAAAATACTCTGATAAATCCTTAAGGTTGATGATGATCAAATGGTTTTTTTCCTAGTATACTTCATATGATTGGATCCATGAATCACGATTGAACTGCCAAATTATTATAGGGACTATGTGAGTAAGAAAATGAGTTGTGATGCTGAGTTGTGATCTCAGATCACAATAGTATTTGTTATATACTTTATAAGGACAATAAAAAATGTGGTTCTTTCCATCTTACAATTTTTTTTATTTTTAATGGACTTTGACCGAGCAATGAAACATTGGATTATAATAGAGAATTTTTGATACATTGTCTAAATGCCACTATTTACTCATGACTTGGAGTTTAATGCCTATGATGTATATGATCCTAATTGATGCCATATTTTTTAATTTATAGATTATACCTCTAGTTTTATATTATATTTGATGGTGGTGAGTTTGGGTGATCTCCTAGGATACTTCAAGTATCACCATGCAGGGAAATATCATGCTCAAATATATTTTACTAATATACGATGTGGGTATGGTCACACCCAGGTATCCATGTGGACATAAGTATCACCATGGATAGTTATTTTTTTTGCAGTATATGTCATTATTATTATTATTCCAGTTCATTAGTTCTCATACAGATACCTTTATTTTCCATGATATGTATTGGACCTCTTTGGTGGTTCCGTACAGAGGTTTTGTCCATACATTTTTAAGATTCTACTACACTAGGCAAGCCAAGTAGAATTTACCCTATTTATAGACTCAAGTTGGGATGAGGCTGAAGACCAGTCACATAGTATGTATTGGATTTGTACAGATGGTATCGTGGTGTGGATGGTCCGGGACCAGAACATAGGGCGCGATCGCTGATCATCAGTGCTGGTTGTTGGTGTATCTGGAAAGCCCGAAATAAAGCCAGTTTCGATGGAGTTGCTTCCTTTGGTAGAGCAGTGATTGCCCGATCGAGAACTATGATGGTTGATCTGGTTCGGGGAGGGAAGGAATGGTGCGACGCTCCATCGCTGAGAGATCTTCATAGGCCTGTGCCCTCGTTGCAGAAATCCTCCACTGGACCGAGGGGCAACTGGGTGTCGTGGAAGCTGCCTGTCACGGGTAGGAAACTAAATTGTGATGGGTCGTGTACTGCATGTATCATGAGTGGGGGAGGGGTGGTTCGGGACCACAGGGGCAGTGTATTAACATCCTTCAATTCATACTATGGGGTGGGGAGCTCCATCCATGTGGCTGCCAAGGCGCTGTTCACAAGTCCGGAGTTATGAAGGCAGAAGGGGATCCCACTTCGGCAAGTGGAAACAGACTCCAAAATCATTCATGATTCATTTCTTGCCATGTCAGTCAATCCATGATCCATTTATTATATCATCCGGATATGCAAAACCATCCTCATCAGCAACAATGTTCCGGTTCTACACACATGCCGTGAGGACAATAAAGTGGCAGATTATTTGGAATCCATGGCGGTGGCAGGCCAGGGTTGTAGTGTCTTCTGTGTTTCAACTATTCTTCAGCTGAGTGCTGAGGGGGATAACCTGGTAAGAGGGGATCATCTAGGGCTTCATTAATTTAGGCCTCCATAGGTCCTTGATCTCATGTCCTTGTCCATGGCCAGAACTTGTGTATTTTTTCTTGCATAATAAATATATAACCATTCAGGTACATGGATCGTGGTTTATGGAATGAATCATTGTGGTAAGTTGAACATTGTACATATATTTTTTAGTTTTTCTTTATTTTATTTTTATTCGACCAAGTGGGAAATCAATGTTGTATATAAGATATTGTTTCTCAGATCTTTACCATATTTTATTCATTACATCCTACTTATATTAATAATATCTCACAAACATCACATTTATGATGTACAAAAATTAGTTTTTTTTTCAATTTTCATTCGCTTTAATGATGTACCAGTCTCTCTAACTTGATATCCATAACCATCATTGTTCTTCAAAATCAACATTCATATGGCGAGGTGAGCTTATGGCCATGTAGAACCCAACCCAGTTACTATTCATAGAATTCTAGGTGGCGTGTCGAACGTTATATTTTTTTTTAGTAAATTAGACCATGGTTTATCGGAAATTTATTGAGTTGGAAAATAAATAAATGTGAAAATATAATTATAAAATAATTTTTATATGATAATTTTTCTAATTAAGGAGGGGATGTGTGGATTCATTTCTACAGCCACTGGGAACAATGTTATATGATTAGGATGGCCCAATGGAGGGAGGATGTTTGGATAAATTATAAGAATTTCATGAATCCAATATTTGTAATAATAATATTATATAATAGTTACAAAAATGAAAAGAATATTTTTTTTGAATTTAAATGATTCATGGAATAAGATCCCTTCGCCTAAGGCCAGAACTTTTGAAAAATATACAATACATTCTAGGTGCCAATAATAAAACTATTTTTTTTATAAAATTTGTAATAAACCCAATATTATATGTTATCCACTGCTATTTTTATAACTCATGATGGGATTTTTTTTTCAACAAACAATATTCTCCTCAAACAAATTGCTACAAAACTGGTCCACCCCTTGAATGATGAACGACCTTATCCATATAACTTGTATCACCATTTTTCTCTTCATCACGATATGATGTTTAACCATTTATATAAGAAAGAATTTTTACACTATGAACCACATGTCTACATGATTAAATATAGAAACATATATCATTTTGATACTTTCTTGGTGATATTCTAACCACATCACTCATTAGAACCCTATGGCTATAATAAAAATTAACATGATCATTTTCTTAAATCATAGATACTCATGGACAATTAAACAATCCCTTATAGGGTTTCATCCTAAGAAAAAGGTTCATACAAGGATTATTTTATTTAATTTTATTAGTTATTATGACAACTTGTTGTAGAATGATAATTAGATTATTATAACCTTAAATTATTATTCTTTAAATTATTTCAATGTAAATTATTCAAATTATGAAATTCCATATGAAATATTAAATATATTAAATTCTTAAAAGGGAAAAATGTGACATCAATATTAATTTTGAAGTATGTGGATTATATTATATTAATGTAAATAAAAAAAAATATAAGGATCCATAATTTTGGAAGTCAATGTGTGACTAATTCACGATGACTAATTAATTAAAAAAAGATTCTATGGAGATGTGGGGATCATTGTGATCATGTTTTATATAATATTATGTCCTCAATTGTTACCTAATAAGTATTTAATTCAGTGAAATATATCTTCGTATGAAATGTTATGTAATAGAATAATGAATTATTATTGAATAACCGAATGAGAATGTTGGATGGTAGCATTAATTATACATCATATAATGGTGGAATAAATATGAAAAAAAGAAAATATTATTAGAAATGATCAGAGGAATCTACTGAAATACCATTATATTAATTCAACAACACAAACATGGATTTCTATACGTAATGTAATAAACTTTTTCTGGAAGTGATCTTATATGGACTAATCAAATATGTAAATTAATGGTTTAGTTATTATTCATTAAATACATATAGCTTTTCTATGGGGTTTTAATTTTGGACAATTTACTATTTGGTTCCCTCTGTGGGGACGAGGGACTTATATGACTGTCAATAGGGCCCGAATAATTTATTTGAGTGTTGTATTAGTGAATAATCATTGTTTGGTTACTTGGTGTATCTATAGATCGATATATAATAATGATGAAATAATCAATATGTATCTCCCTATAAATCACCCACTATTTTGGGTAAGATTATGATTATGGTAAATGAACCCATTCTCTCCCATTACTCTAGTTGGAGGCCAATAATAAATTATGTGTGTAATTATCAACACTCCCCCAATACTTTAGAATGTGAAAATTAATATTTTTATCAGAGATAGCCGGTGATGGGTAATTAATAAAAAATTATAGAATAGTGTAATTTGAGAATACAAGTACCCCTTATATCTCTCACTTGAGTACCTGATAGTTAGGATGAGTAGATATGTGGAATTACTACAGTATCCTCTATATGTGAATTTAATAATGTTAGAATACAATTTTGGTGAAAACCCTTATTTCCCATGGTATGAGGATCAATGAAAATGATGATGCCCTTGATATGATTTCTCATCATACAAATATAATTACGAATTATTTGTATTAGACATTCATTGATATCTTTATAGATGTGCCTTTTTTCTAAAATAGTATTAGGATGTTTTATCCCAACAAGATGTGTATTTCCTCTTGATTGTAGACATGTATATTATTCTATCTATGGATTTTTGTAAATTTATTTCATAAAAGGTTTTTCATATATCCTAGAGAGTCATTACATGAATATCACATCCCTAATGATGTGTATTAAGTGATGTGTTTGGAATTGAATAAGGTAATTGTATTGAAACAACATCTTGATACCCACATAGGGTGAGGTGGAGTTCCAAATCCAGTTTGTATATATCACAAGGGAACTCTTCACTATTATGATGCTTTTTTTAGTTAGATTGGGATCCCCTAGAAAATTAATTCCACATTAGTGGAACCTCAAAAGTGGATAATATCATGACTGATGGGTGTTAATGTCATATAACTAGTATCATATATCATTGGAATCTTTTAATAACTCAGGTAGTACTACGGGGGGTTTTGATAGTCCCATGGCTGTTCAACTCTACCAAATATTGAATACATGGATGTAACATTCATGATGTTTTATATTATTAATATTTTTTGGATAATTAAGGTCATATAATAGGTTTCACACCTCATGTACCATAGGGGGAAATGGGGAATTCTATGGGGAACATATATATCACAAGGGAAATCTCTCTTGACAAGAGGTATTTTCTATATATTTTGGGGTTCCCTAGAAAATTAAATCACATTATATAGAACCACTAAAGTGGAAAATATTATGAATGAGGGGTGGTAAGTTCCTATAAATGGTTTTATTGATGTTCCTATATATTTTATCAAAATTTATAATTAATAAATTTATAATTCAATTAAATATTGGTGTGTTGATATTCTGTGACATAATATGTGTCCATCCATTGATGAAAATATGAAAGTGTTTCCCATGTAAATGGTTAATGAAGAATATAGTGTTACTATATTCAAATTCATGGTTGTATAAATTCATGACATTATGTAATACCTAAAATGATCTATGAGTCGATCCTCATGGATAATATAAGAGAATTGTTTTTTAAATGTAGTATATAAAACAATATGAGGTGGAGGATATGAATGATGATACCAATTGATGAGATATTATTCAAAGAGGATAAATAAAGGTGAAACTTGTTGAAAAATTCTATGAATGTTATGTTTGACATTTTTTAAATTAGTATGTAAATTATCTTGGATAATAGATCATAAATGATTATTTTAAGGTTGAAAGTATTGATGTTTTTCACTATTTAAAAAACTCAAAAACGAGTATTGAATAAAAATGAATGTACTGTTAAAAATTGATATATGAGTTTAGAATTATTAAAATAATTCCATCTATAATTTTATTATGTTGTTGATTTGATATGCTATAATATGACTTGATGTTACATTGAACATAATTGTAGAATAATGTAATTTTGATGTATATGTCCAAAATTGGTGAAATATGGACCTCTATAGGTCATACTTATAATATGTATATTAATATAATACAGATCATATGATTAATTTTAGTCACAAAGGGATGAAATGTTTAATTCAATATAAAATCCTTATTAGTCATTTTTTAGAAATGGAAAATTTATTTTGATTCATTGAGATACTACGTATGAGCCATTATAAACTTGAGTGTGTATCATTTTGACTCTATGGATGTTTTACACTAAAAAGACATAAAATATGACTAATTATAAATGTCCATATCACAACTTCAATAAAGTTTATTACCTATTAAGATGAATATATTAGTGATTTCAATAATTATATGATTCACTAAGATCTACATCTTAATAATCAAACTCAATGTATGAGTCATTTTTGATATTTTATGAGTAATACATGTTAATTTCACTTAAGTCAACAAAACATTCATCTAAATATGTGTATGATTATGCAAAAGTATATTTGGATATTGTTT
Organism: Viscum album; assembly: GCA_963277665.1. Taxonomy (NCBI): domain Eukaryota; kingdom Viridiplantae; phylum Streptophyta; class Magnoliopsida; order Santalales; family Viscaceae; genus Viscum; species Viscum album. Next base: position 855,493,149 of record OY728157.1, on the reverse strand, counting down.
TAGAATGTTCTTGAATGTCATTAGATTTATTATTCTGGAGAATAATAGATTTCTGATGATGAAAATTTTGTTATTCCATGATAAAACATTATTATATGGTATAAATAAATTATTAAAGGTTTTATTTATTAAAATTTAATGTTAATTACATGATACGATCATTTTTTTATTATTTTATGATTATAAAATAGGGATATTTGAAATTAAATTTCATTTTTCAAAATTAATGAAATTTATAGAAGATTAATTTCATGATGCAAGAACTATTCTCTATTATTTAATTTATGACAGAATATTTTTATTCAAAATTTTTTACTTATAAAATGTGATAAAATAAAAGTACAAATTATAGGAAATTTAATTTCCATGAAATAAATAATTGAAAGATTAATAAATCTTGAAATTAATGTGATTAATATTTTGTTCTACTTCAATGTATTTGAATATCAAAAAATTAATATAATTTAATATATAGATGAATAATTAGAGGATGGGATAGAAATAGGACTGTATAAAATAAATATTTGGTCACCACTAGTTTTTATTAAATTTATATGGTTTTAAATAGTATGATTAGTTGATAATTATAAATTTAGATTGATTTTGATAAAGCCATATAGAACAATTCCTTCTATATTTCAATGGTGATATTTTTTATAATAATATTAGAGGCTAATTTATATATTAATGGAATATTTATTCAAAAAAGATAGAAACAATAGTGAAAATTCGACAAATATGATGAATATTACTCTTGTAATTTTAATAAAAATAGTTTTTTTTTGAAAAGTTAAATCTTGGGGATTATGATGTGTGAGATATGAATGAACATAGTGTTCCATGCATGAATTTTATTGTATATTTATATTTATAGATATAAAATTAATCTAAATCAAGTGACTCTTCCTTTATATAATGGGAATTAAGGAAGAAAAAATGTTAAGTTAAGAGAGAGGATCTTATACATTGTGTGTGAGGTGTGCGGAGAATAGTCTTTTTATTATTAAAAAAATAAGTTAGAAGATATACTAGTTAACATACCAATTCCCATGAAACCTACTATCACAAAATTGGTTTTAAATAGTCGATAAATATTTTAAGTGTATTGAAAATGTATAATTAAATATATAAAATTTTGTTTTGGCTATTGATATTATATTGAGAAATTAATACAAAAATATTCTTGAAACGATTTGGAATCACAATTATGTCATGAAGAGACCATGATTCTAGAGGATTAGTGTTTTATATAAGATAATTAATGAATATATTTTAGAAAAAGAAAATTTAATATTGTTGGATATAGTGACATCCTTGTATTGATTGTTTTTTCCCATAAAGAGGTTGGGAGAAGATGGATACACGAGGGAGACACTATAACAAACCCATTAAATAGACATTTTGTATATGTGTAATATAGGGAACATTTTCTAGTGAAATATTATGAGATTGTTTATAATATTATAACTCCAAAAAAAAGTAATTGAAGATAATATTATATTTATATTACATATCAAGCACATTATAGACTAGTTTTTCTATGTATATTTCAACATTGAAAAGACATATGTATTTATTTTCATTAATGATATTTCATTTCCTATTGGTTTGAATCGAATTATAGGTAGAGAAAAATAAAAAAAACATTTTTCATTATCTATATATATGGTTAAATGAACAAATAAGGTAAAAATTTATAGGGAAATCATATATTTGGAAATAAATAATAAAAAATTATTCATTCCCCCATATCACTCATGTGTCTTCACTATTCGGGTGGGAAACTAAAATTTTTATCAAAGAAAATTTTCCTAGTAATTGGATCTAAATGTTTTTCTAGCTAGAAAATATATACTTTTTTGATGAAGTACTAATTTGAAATGTGAGAGCTTTATATGGAATAAATACCTTATATTCCCATTATAAAAAATATGAAAGACTCAGTCAACATATCTAATTTTGAATAAACTGTAGTCTAATAAGATAAGGATGTGTTCAAAAGTAAATGAGTATATACCACTCTATGAAGGTAAATAGAGTTTAATAGGCCAAAAAATATATTAATTCAAATATGTGTTCTGATGAAGAAACGTGAGTTAAATATATTGAAGACCCAGAACGAGTGGATACAGACTACATAGATAAATATCTAATTTAATTAGTCACATACATATTTTACATTAATTAAGAAAAAATATGATGACAAATCATATCTAACAGGTTATGTTGAATAAATGAAAAAATAATTTCTTTGTCAGTTGGAAAATATGAAATTGTATCATTAAGTAGAGTAATTATAAGGGTAAATCAATAAAAATAATTAGATAAAATATATAAATTGTTAAATATAACATTTAATACATAATTAATTTTATTTTAATGGTAATTAATGTTATTGAATAAAATATCAATGAATTTGATGAATCACATAAAGGTGTCAAGGGAATCAAGAATTTATAATTAGAGATCATATTTGGAAGAGTAAACGAGATAAATAATACCTTATAATAAATTAAAAATTTTATTATTATCAAACAATAAATATTAATAAATATAGGAGAGATAAATTTATCTCATGTGATATTTGGTGGAATATCTTCAGGTTATTGTTTCTTGAGATGAAAATAAAACCTAAAAAACTATAATGTGATAAACCATAAGTTTACCAACAAGATATGATTATAATTTTTTATAATTAACTTCTAATGTAATTGTTTATTCAAATAATAAGAACAATTGTATAAATAATATTTTCACATCCTCGATATATCCATCTACTTTATGCTCTTAGAAGAAGGTATAAAACATCTCTAATAAATATATTTATACAAAAAGTTTTTTTAATGTTTGTAATTGGGTAAATTTAAATACTGGGAAGGTTTTGATTAATAATTATTATAGTAAACCCAATAAAGGTAAACCAATATATTTAACCATATTTAATGATTGCAGATCTCAAAATGGATCCCAAAAATATATGGTTTCTACATAAAAAACATCAAGGACCACAATCTATAGAGACTGTATCCACAAGGAAAATAATTTGATTTTATGGAAATTTATGGTACTATATAATGTTTTTAGATACCATCATATAAATTTCTCAAAATATTTTATCTTAGAAAATTTATAGAAATTATGAATTTAGGGGGTATAGTGGTGATATTCTGAAACAATTTTATATGAAAAATTATTTTTCCACTAACCAAAGAATCCTAACTAAGATAAAATGATTTAAATGGTTAGATAATATATATTATTGTTGAAATAAAATGGAAATTATTATGAATAAATAATGTTTTTAACCAATAGAATCAATTATTATTCTAATAAATAGAAAAGACCATAAAAGAATCAAAATCTAGTATTAAGTATTTAAAGGTCATTCATCATGTTAAATTATAAAATAAAGGTTGAATAAATTACTACCATGAAATAAATAATGAAATATGTAGTTCATGTAAAATAAATAGAGGGAATATTATTCAATTATCGTAAGAGATTTCACACCAAATACTATTCAGATATGTACATGAAATTAAATATTATAAGAGAATATTAGAAGAAATAAAATAATAATTCTATGAAATCTATAGTAGTTTTGGAATTTTAATTTATATAATATAATAATAGTATTAATTTAATGAGATTTTGTTAATAAATGATGAACCATGTAAATTTAATGATATGCGAGGAAGGTGATATATAGAAGAACTTATGACAGTAACATATATGGTCATTATTATAGAAAAAAATTAATAAGAAGGGTTAAACACCATTGTTTTATAGTTCTAAATATCTTGATAATTGAAAATGACTCACACACAATAATATGTATGACTATAAATAAACGTTTAATTTGAAAATATATGGTCATCCCAGTTGGATGATGATAATAATCTACAGTATTTTGAATGAAATGAATTTTATTAAATCTAAAGATAAGGAGCCAATTCTACTTAAGAAAAAATTGATAAAGAAATGGAAATCTATTATTTATGAAAATCTTCAAATTTAGAGACCTGAAAGTCCTTTACGTAAGAGTTCTATAAATATTACAGCTCCATAGAATGAATTTCATGGGTTTAGAGAAATGTCTTATCCTTATTAATCATATTAAAGAGCCAATGGATGTCCACATTATTATCATAAATTAATTTTTGCCTATATTTTAAAGGTAATTAAAAAATATTCCTAAATTAATACAACATATGAATGACATAATGTTTATAAATATAGAGAGATTAATCTATCATGGGTATTAATTCTATAGTATCTTGGTGTCTCTTTACAAAACATCCCTTATCATATCCCAATTGGTATTTGGATGTCAACTAGAAAAAAAATCATAGAGAATATTTCATAAACAAATAACATCCATGTGGAATTTTCTAAAAAATCCCATAAAGAGAGGTCGTCTGAAAGAGAAGTATTCATAAATTTATTTATTTACAATTAAATTTGGAATTATTGACATCGATTGTAAAATATAAATATAAGGAATTATTTTCACTCACCCAAATATATAAAATTTTTCTATTTAATATGGTAATATAAGAGTAGTTAATATCTATAAAAAGAAAATAATTGACATTTAATTGAATGGTTTGATTTGTTTTATGATGTTGAGTATTCAGTCTTCAAATTTTCTGAAAAAATATTTTTTATGGCCCTAATTACGGTGTTGTTTGAATTGGTTTTATATTAAGGATTTAAGTACCAAAAAGACATTACCAATATTACTTAGATTTTTTATACACAACATGAGATCAATTATATATAGAGATGATTAATTATTGGAACATTTCAAAGAGAAATTTTATGAGAGCCTTCTCAATAATGAAATTCATTTATTCTATCATAACGTGGATACAAAATTATAAAAGATGGGTTTTATAATACATTATGGGTAAGGGTGGAATAATTTAGCCTTAAAAATCAATTCCCTGCACAAAAAATAACAAGATGTGTGGAAATAAATTCCCCATTTAAATTATTATTAATAGTGGAATTAACAAATATTAACATGAAATTGTAAAGAAAAGTTATTTTTTATTCAAAATAATCATAAATTGGGATATTTAGGTTTCTAAAATTTTGATTGTTTTTTCAATGAATATTTTATTTTACATAGCCAATATGGGTGTTTTGATGCTATTTGATGGTGTAAATATCAACCCATTGAAGGAAAATGGGTGGTTATTTCCATTTTGATTGGTAATGATTAATGAAGTTGTTTTTACTATAATACATGGTTGCAATTATTCCAGAAAACATCTAATACAACATACTATTTATATCTTGGTTCCCAAGGAAAAAAATTTATAACATGTCAAAAAAATTATTATCTATAAAAATTCCTTCAGAAAATTTGTATATATAAATACATTGATGATCTAAAAATCATAGAGTGAAAATCAAGCTGGAATATGGAGAAACCATCCAAAGTACATTGTGAGTGATGTTATCTAATATTATTGAAGAAGAAATCATAAAATTATGTTATTCAGGGGTAATTTTATGTCTAAAATTATTAATGTGGTGAAGTATTTTAAATTCTCTAAATCTGGTATTCAATATTTCTTAAAATATATTCGAAAAATATTACATTAGTTTGGGATTATTCAAATAATTCCCATAATTATTTGAAGAAGTTTTGAGTAAATTTGAAGTGATTGGAGATGTTCTAAGATGATTTAAAATGGAAGTGAGTGTAATTAAATATTATTTAAAATATAAAGAATATGAATAAAATTTGATAAATTGTGACTACCATATGTGTTATTTATTAATGTCATATGAGTCATTTTCAATTTAGAATTCATTTTAGCTGAATAGGGATAAAACATATTACTAAATTGAAACTTCATATTATTGATTTTTGTTAAAGGAAAATAATTGAATTCGTCATTGAAATTTTTTATGAGTCAACGAAATTCAACATAAAATCCATTTGGAATATATGTAATTATCATTTCAAAAAAATAGAAAATGTAGAAATGTATAAATCATAGTATGACCCATTTGGTGTAATTTACACTTTATAAAAAAAATTATGAGTGATTTAAATACTTGTGTGATTGTGTTTCATTGTGACCTATGCATAATCCATTGGACTCAAAATATGATTCTGTCATTACAATGGTTGAGTAATCAACCTATTTATAATTTTAGGTTGTGTTTGGGACATCTAAAGTTTCATATGTGTAATTTTTTGGGGAAATTTTATTATTTTTATAAAATAAAATTTAATGTTTCAATAAATTTTATTATGAAGGGGGTTTATTTTCAATTTTTGATAATAAAATTGTTTTATTTTTAAAACATACAAAATCACCTTTACCCCATGATTAAAGATTAATTTAAGAAATATTGAATATGACATAGATGAAGGGAAAAATAGTTTCATTAATCTATGATTTTATAACAAGGATATTTGATAATCATTATGAGTGATCAGAATTGATCGGATTATTATAATCAAAATTTGATGATGAATTCATAATTATTATTTATTTAAATTGTTAGGAAATGTTCTAATACAATTTGGTTTTCTAATATAAGGAGATTAATGTTGGGATGAACCTTTGGGAATATAAATTCAACATAAATAACAAAATAATAAATTAAAAAATATAAAAAAGAAAATATAACAATTGGTGTATTGTTATTTAGTATATTTATATATTAGAAAAAATGTTGTGATTCATCCTGTGGATGAAGGGGAATTTGATTGTCTAGATTAATTATAATGGATAAAGGTGAAGTTGTCCTTGTTTTTATGGATATATTGAGTATTGAAGACTATTCCACGATACAAGAATAATGTTCTTTATGATTTTAATACAATGATAGATAATTGTTTATTGATTTATATAGAGATATTTCTAAAAATAACCTCTAATAAAGATGTAGATATAAATTGAAGATATATTTAGAATTGATAAAAATGAAATACAAACAGAGAAGAAAATTAAGTTGGGTACTCCTGTAATTTTACTTGAAATTGTACTTAAGAGAAGTTATATCATGAGGATCCTATATAATGGGATATATGAACTATTTTTTCCTTCAATCATATCTCAGATAAATTTATTTTTATTGAAACTATAAAATCTAAAAAATGATGGGAGATCACCTATATATAATGGAAATAAAATATTAAGGATATATAAGTAATTATAGTGATATTTACATGGGGGTGTGAGGTCTGTTAAGAGATCATAAAGATATCTAGAGTAAGAAGATATGTAGTAAATAAAATAATTATAAGGGAAACAATCCTAGAATTGAATAATATGGAAAAAAATTATAATGATAGAGATTATATTTTTTACGTAAAATTTATAGTGACACCTAATGTTAGTGAATTAGTGAAAAATAAAGAAGAATAATAAGATTGAGTAAAAATAATATGTACATGGACTGTTATTGCACATTGTTTATGTTAATATAGAGTTCATATATCTGATAAAACATATTATTAGTAATATTTATAAGAGAGGTTGTTTCATTAATAGACAGATCTATAAGATGTTTGGAATATTATGTATTAGAATTAAAATAATATTTTAATAAGATGAAGATATGATATTTTTGACATAGTTACATGCCTATAAATATTTGCGACCTAAATTATAAGGTTTGATAATGTTTTGAATTGGAGGCATCAATATAAATAGGATATATAAATGAAAATTTTCACTTGTGTAATATTGTGAACATTCACTTCTCTAATATGGTTTGAGGGTGTAGGATGATAGCTACACTAAACTAATTATAATAAATGTTTAGATAATATTGGAGAATATTTGACTCTAACATCTCAAGAATAGTAATGAGCATGTTTCTTGAGAGGGTATTGCCCTCATAAACAGTCTGATGATGATCATTATTTATTTTAGTACATTTCACTTATATATATATGACATGTTTACTAATAAAATATCAATTTTTATTAACTAATATCAGAGGATGAAGTATAAAATTTTATAGACAATCAAATGATCTTATTGGATTTAGAAAAATGTTTATGAGACATGAATTACCAAATCTATGATGTCTGCAATGAGCCATTGGGGAATTAAATTTTCCTCATGTTGATTTGGTTATTTCCTGTAGTACTTTTTATGTAGTCATAGATGCACGTTTCTTTTTGTGTTACTGATATTAGTGGAGAAAAATATTATTTTTGCAGTCTCAAGATTTGTCTATCTTGGGTTAACTATTGGGTTTCAGAATCTATGATGGTATTTGTAATTGATAATTTTATTATTATATAATATATATATAAGTGAACCTTGATATTTGGAATGCATTATTGTAGTGAAATATGTGTAGCTCGTTAACTTTTTGTAGAAAATTTTCTATTTATTTATGAAATTTAGGGATGTGAAATATTTTCTCATTGTTTATAACAAGGTAACATTAATAGCATATGTATTTTGGGTCTTTCTAATGATAGGGGTAACCTTGTTGGCTATAGTTATACTAACTCCAGCACATGAAATTTCACATTAGTTTACATGTTTCAATAGAGATCCATCGATGTGGGGGTTGGATAACCATGAATCCTCAAGATTGTGGTAGATATGGATAGATAATAGAGTGAATATTATCATAGATTCCATCCTTAGAGCATAAAAATTTTATATTTAAAATGATATGATGTTTCATTTGTACTCACTATTATGGGTTATACATTTTCATTCCATTATATGGTTTTAACTTGTACTTTTCTATTTTATATTATATCAGACACATTTTATCTATGTGAATGTTATAGGTATGCCCATGTTTTTTACTGTTTAGTTCATAATTCTTGAATGTATTATGGATTTTTGTTTATTATATTATACGAATAGTAAATTTATATGTAACCCCTCTAGTGACTGTGTGGATACCTAATATGAAGTTGATATTACATAGACTAGTGATGGTGAGAGTTTGGGTTACACTAATTTGTAAAATGAGACATCATATATTGGATTCAAATTGATAGAAGTGGCGAAGGCACTGTATTAGAGAATGTAGATGTGCGGGAACTATAGAAGTAATGTTCACTGGGGGACCTTTGGGCCAAAAAACGAGCTTTAGAGCCTTGTATTTAGGCCACATGGACTTGGGCCTTTGGGATATGTAATAGGTCTTCATTTACCCAGATATAAAAGAGGTCTTTGATTTAATAACAAAATGAGTATTTGGCCCCAACAATAAAAAAAATAGAGTTTGGTATTAGGAAAGAATTTGGATTCATTTGGATAGTTATAATGATTCTAAAATAGTTTCTATATTACATATAGAAATAATTGTGGTCATTTTAAATCATATCATGGAACGTGTATTCCTAAACATTACTCTTATTAACGGTATATAATTGAGATCGTAGTATAGGAACTAGAACAATGAATGATGTTCATTAATTGTATATATCCTAGACATGATTTTTGATTCCACATGATTGCATTGAGGGATAGTGTGTGTGAAAAAAATACTGTAGAAGCTCTCGACATCCTCACCATATACAATGAGTTCATTTCCAACGTTCAATCTCAGAGATATAGGGATGGGATTCCTAAAAGTTGTATACTATGTTGTGCAAGGATGGATGTGCTGATCAGGTGAAATGGAGATATAAGACGATTCAAAATGAATTAAATCCTGGTTTTAGAGAATACATATGGACATAGAATAGGATATTGCTTCCCAGTTTTATGCAATACTTATGGGATAACAAATGAATTCAAGGAATTTTTTTCAAATGTACAAAATTTCTATAATGTATTTACCAGAAAAATAAATTATTTTTTCTGATAATTAGCATTTCATTGAATTGTGTGGACATTTTTGTTTTATAAAATTTAGTTTGTATTGATTAAATTTCCAAAGAAAAGTATTTTGTTGTGTTCGGAATTACATTATTATAGTTTTATAGAGAATTTTTATTGAGAACATGGAGATTTAGTAGTGATAAATGTTCATTCTAGGTAATGATTTGATAATATAAATTAGCATGGATGACATGCATATCTATTATTATGAAGTGATATAAGTTTTGTATTTATAATATTTTTCCAAGTGAGGTTACATCATTTATAAATCTTCTAAAACAGATATCATTTAGTATAATATTTGATATTAGTTTGTGATTTGAAATATTGAATGGAATTTACTACGAAAATTATTTCTATTATTTTAATACATTTTACGATGAGAAATTCCAATACATAATTAGTTTGGATAAACTCTGACTATTTAATATAATAGAGTCTAAACTATATATTTTATTCACTATCAATGAATTTGGACTGGCTGATGTCTACAATGGATGTATTTCCAATAATTAGATATTTCTATGTGGTAGAGGGATTACAAAAATCATGTTTTGGTGGGGAAATTGTGAGTAAGGAACTGGAAGTATTTTTTTTCTTTTTTGGAATTTGATCTATTGTATGGTCACATTAATTGGGTGAACCATGCCTATGAGTGGCATGGTGAATATTTTTTCTGATGGGTAATTCCTTGGATTTATATCCTGTTGTGGTTATTAGTGAATGGTAGTGATTTTTATAGTGATAACAGAATCTTACTAGGACGTGATTATTTGGTGTACTAAGGTGATGTATAAGGCCCCAGCCTTAAACCTTACTTAAACTTGAGTTATTACAAGATTACACATTGAGGATCTTTTCAGGTTTAGAGTTTTAGAGAATTAGATCATGAAACTTGCATTACATTCCACATTTAATCAAGGTGGTTACATAAAAGACAATATTCATTCTTCCCATCAATGGAAACATATTTAAAATAAAACACGGATTCTTTCTTGACCCATCCTTGACACTATCGTCACATCATGTACCTTTCCCTTGACCTATGAAAAGCATTTCAAAAACTTGAGATGAGCATAAAAAGCTCAGTAAGGGTTATAAAAATATGGAAATGAAACATGAGTTCATATATACATAAGAATGAAATCATACTTTACCCATAAAACATAGGCATATCAAATCATGAAAAAATAATAGAAAACATAAGACATAAAGTTAACTTGAGGCATTCATAACATTCTTACGTAGGGAGTAACCCTCTTGGTTACGTTTGGAATACCCATCACAGTATATTCCCTAAATCTCTTCAGAGAAACCTTAACGTTTCACTCCTTCGCGTTACCCAATGCATTGGAGAGCTATATCGGGCTCACCCGCCCTTAGTTTATCACGGAACCACCCGTTCTTCATAACAATGCCCAAGAACCATAACATAATCGTATCACATAAACATGAATAAAGGAAACATAACATTTCCACATTTCAATCACAATATAACATTTTAGGATATTGAAATAATGAATCCATTCAAAAAGAAACCATTTCCAAAACAATTTAAAACATTTAATAAAGAGATTTTTGAATCAAAGTGTCCCATACCACCTTGGAGATTTTAACATTTTAAACCATTAATATCCATATAAATAAATCCTTAAATCCATTTTGAAAACATAGATATTAATAAGAACAAATAATTAAAACATTTAAAACGATATTTTGGTTAAAGGGGTTTTACCAAAATTAGAGACACTTGAATACAATATTCAAGGAATAACATTTAGTCAGAACTTTATAATATCATGAGAATAAAAGGATTCATGATATAATACTCCAAATGACAGTATATACACCATATAAGAGTGAATTGGTGCATAACAACAATGAACCCTCAATAGAAATGTCAAATGTGATGAAATCCCTTATAAAGAAGGTATCCTTAAATTAAGGACAAATAAATCTGAAAAATATGTGTGACAAATATATATACACCCAATATAAGTGGATATTAAGTGTAAAACAATAAAATTTCATTCACACAAATTCAATGGATGACATATTCAATGACTACAAGTTGAACCCAAAGAAATCGAAATTGGGTTAAAAAGTTCCCTTGACAGCCTAACGGCATCACATCAAAATGAGTTGATGAGAGATAAAAAGTGTATCACATCACTTGGACATAAAATTTACATCAATAAGGATGTATGAGAACATATCCCAACATAAAAATATGTAAATTAAAAGACCCAATAAAAGAAGTCTTTTAAAAAAGAGGAGGGTGAAAGGTTCCCTTACCGACTTGGGTATCTTTCAAAACATACACCCCATGAAAGAAAGACAATAGGTCATTGATGTAAATACTCATAAACGAAAGTATATTACACAAAGAGTAGAATAATGGGCAGTACATACACCACTCAATGGAATTTGTGGCGAATGTAGCATAAATCTCACGGGAATAAAAGTGAGATGAAAAATCCCTTACGAAAACTCGGTAGCCTAACAGCGCCACATAAAACTTCCGAATATGGATTGATGAGATAAAATAGAGTATCCCATCATATTACAATAGAATATACAGAAAGTGGAATATAAAAGAAAATCCCCCAACATTGCAAGGAGGAGTTTAAAAGAAGTGACATAAAGGAGAGTACTTAAAAAGAAAGAGAGAGGTTAGATCTCTTACGAATGTTCGGCAGCCTATCGGCGCAACTCAAAACTTCCAAAATGGATTGATGAGAGAGAATAGGGTCTCTCATCACATGAACATAAAAATTACAGTAAATTTAATATAAAAGAACATCCCAATAATAAGAAAGATGAGCTTAAAATAAATGAAATAAAAGAGTGTACTTAAAAACAAAGAGAGTTGTAGGATCCCTTACCTCGGGTCCGACTTGACTCGATCGTTCTTTAATCTCCTGAATAATAAACATGAGTTAATTTATAATTACTTAAGAACCTTTATCAAGTTCATTATTACTTTTATACCACTTATTACCATGTCATAAACATTATGTAATCATTTAAGTTAATAATATTTGTTTTGCCGATATTTGGTTCTTAAGTCGAAAGTGGACTTCTTACAATTACATGTTTTTCGTGTGGCCAAATGTTTATTATATCCAGAATTGTATTAATTATGTAGATATCATATATTTCATATATATCCAGTACATTCATGCATTTATAACATTAAATAATAATTTAGAGGTAAGAAATGAAATGCACCGTTCATGGAGACGGTAAGCCGTACGTACGCATGAACGCTACTTTCATTTCTATTTCGTATTTTATAGAATGAAATAATAATGATATAAAGGTATATTATAATTCCAGTATAATATAATATATAATATCATATTTCCATCCTTTATACATCCCACATATGGTATTTAACGAATCAAATCACTTTGAGGGGCGGTAGTCCGCACTTCCTTAAATGAAGATATCGTGTATACCCATAATGGAAGCCATAAAGGTAAGAAAAAAATGAAAAATACAGAAGCATAAATAAAACATAAAAATATTATATATCATATATAAAAATAGTGACATCATAATGTCCACCTTTTAAGGTGTTAAATGTGTATTGAACAATCATCGTTTCGGGAGGCAGAATTTCACCATCCACGGAAACCGTATGTTCTTTAACCATTTGATGTAGTTTTGTGAGAGTGTAGATCGAATAAATCTTATAACAACATCCTAGTATATTGAAGATACTGGTGTTGTTACAAAAGAAGTAAATAAAAAGAGTTTAGGGGGTTGGAGAAGCAAAATAAAACAAATGAACATGAGAGAATGAATTACCTTTAAAAGTGTAACTCCTTTTGATTTGAGCCTAAAGGCTTCCTTTTAAAGGATTATGCCCAAAGGGAATCCTCTAGGATGAGGAGAGGGATGTGGAGAGAGTAAATGGGCAGGGGTTTGCCGAGCCAAAGGCTTGAGGACTGTGTTAAATGAGGTAGAGGTGGGGGCCTTTTATAAGAGGAGAGGAGGGGTACTTTTGGAAAGTAAAGAAATATTACTTTATTTGAAAATGTGTTTCGGTTTCAAAAGGTCCCACATTGATATAATTCGTGGATAAGGTGATAAGGCTTCTAAATCCACTCATCCAATAAGTTTTGGACATGTGTAGTTCATAGATTTTACATTATCTTTCCATTTTATTTAAATCGTCAAATAATGATGTCATCGCTGCATCATTATTATGTCATAAATAATTTAATTTATTTAATGTCTAAAAATTATAAAAAAATACTATGATGTAGAAAATCTTTTTATAATTCCAATTAATATTTATAATAAAAAAGATGACTTGTATAACCCCAATTAAATATTGTTTTAGTAAAACATATCATGTTTGTGTCAATTTTACTTTTACATTAAATAAAATGTTATTTATGTCATTTCCCAACCAAAGTGGATCCATGGGGTCCCCATTTTGACCCATGGCTTGTCTTGGTCGCCCATGATACAACCAATGAGGGTGAAACATGTTTCAAGCTCATCTCATTTTATTAAAGCATTATTTTTACCTTAAACTACACTAATTACCACTAATCGCGATTAAAAACTTAATAAGTTATTATTCACCAAAAAATTATTTTAATCTCATTGAACCGCATTTTACTTCTTAATGACAACCATGTATGTCGGATTTTTGAAAATCAAAACACAATGATGGAAAAATTTCATTTAAACGGAAAATCAGTTTTTATAAGTACCACTTAGTGGTTTCACTATTCATCAAAAATTGAAGTTTTTCAGAAAAATCCCAAAAATTCACCCTAAGCTATATTTGATATTCTGAATTTAAAAATGAAGTCCGTTTTACAAAATTGAAAACATATAAGTCACATTAATTAATTTAATAATTAATTCCTGCTGTCATGACAAATAGCGTGTTTTATGAAACAATAAGTATCAAAAGATTGACACTAGTTTAAGTCTGATTTCAAAGTGAAATTGATTCCAACGACCACTATTGGATTTAATGGTAAAAATATTTTCTAATTTCACTTTAAAACCAATTCAAAATATAATCTAATCATATAAATAAATTAGATTAAAAATTGGTTTTGAATTAAAATACAACATTTTACAGTATTCATTAAAAAAATGATCTTTATCGGAAAGATACCAAAAATTTACACAAAGTTAATTTTGATGACCCAATTCTTAATAATAGTTTTATTTGGTCCAAAAGAATGTTTAAGAGTGAACAAAACTATATTTAATGACAGTTCTCCATCAAAAGGTGATAAGTGAACCTTTAGTGAAAACTAGGGCATATACGCCTAAAATTGAATTCTTTCCTTATTTTAAGCCTTTATCTTTAATTGTATAAATGTAAAAATATTTAAGAACATATATAATCATATTTTAGTTATTTCTATCCATTCCCTCCATTACAACGGCTACATGTTAACTACCATTTAAAATAATATTATTTTATTATTAGAGTGCAACGTAAGATTCCCAAGAAACTCGTTGTTGCGTGTTGGGTACGCCATCGAGCATAGCGTCCCCTTTAAAGTCATATTAATATTTTATTCACAAATATGGATAAATATGAAAATGTCATATTCCTTATTTACCAGGGGTGTTACATCCTTCCCCCCTTTTGGGAATTGCATCCTCGCAATTTTAAAATTGCGCTTGGAAACATCCTTGAACGTCCCAAATTGGAACAAGAGTCGGTGAAACAATCACTTTAAAATAAATAAAGATAAGCACAGAGGTCACACGAGTTAACCTATACTAGGATTCTAAGTATTAAAATATGGACATGGAGGAGAAAGCATAGGGTCATGTTTCGATGGAGAGTGATAGAAAACATGTTAAGGAGAAAGTTAATAATAAGAAAATCACAAACTTGTGATGGGTTAAACGGTGTTGGGTTCCCCAGTAGGAAAAGTTAATAGACAACAATTTTGTTTTAAGTTACTTTTTATTGAGGAATTTATTCATAAGGAAGCATAATCACTTATCATGTTGACTTTCAACTTTTACTAGATTCCTTAGTCAAACTCATATTTTTTCCAAAAGACAAGTATTTAGGGAGACTTGTTCGCATTAAGAGTACTATAATCAACTTCTAGAGAATCACCTAATCCCCAAAAGAGAACTATATACATCCCATGTATTTAGGATTTAACCAAAACCAAAACCAAAAAGGTTAGTACAAGATTAGATAATCCAGAAAAGGATAACCCCTTATAAAAAGAAAATCTATTCTTAATCTCCAAAATTTGTCCAACAAAACCCCAAGTTCAACGAGGACCATGCGATAAACAATTTGTACATAAAATTCTAAAAAGTAAACCAATATAAGATTGAAACCCAAATATTTGAAGGATTTAGTCACATAGTCTTCCAAGTTAAATCGTAACATTTATCTCCAAACAACATCAATTGATCCTAAAGTGTCACATTGAAAAGTAATTATCCAAATCACATATCCTCCAAAATCAACTTACTATTAATTCATAAAATCATATAACTAAAAAGAATCAGTCAAACTAACCAGGGACTTCACGTAGTCTAGTGGTAGGCGATAAATACCAGTCGCACTTTGGTTGTGGGTTCGATTCCCGCAGCATTGTCCGACGCGACGGGTTGTCACACGGTCTGCGTGTTGTCCTTTTTCAAAAACTATATAATTCTCAAATCATTACCCAAAAACGGATAAAATCATCAAAAATAACCATAACATAATTTAACCTCAATTTTATCTCATGCCTTTCACTTCAATCATAACATATGGTAACCCATAATTACCTCAAAAGTAAGGATCATATAAACCCAAATGGTTCTTTATAACTATGTCCACAAAAGAAAAGATAACTATTACTTGAATAAAATTTGCCTATATTAAACATCAGGGTTACACATAATATAAAAAGTCTTCTAATGTAACCCCATCATCAAAAGAGACTTAATACTCTTAAGAATTTCACCCTAACTCTTGAAGCCCTTATATGTTGACATCTTACTCATTCAACATTCTTCATGATCCATTATCCATTCCTTTCCAACTTATTCCGAAATACATCTTTCCTAAAAACAAAATCATGAATCATATCCAAATATTCCAAAATAAGAAATCAATAGTCATGAAATAGTACATACCTTTGATTGGTCATTGTCAGTTTCTTCATCCTCAATCGGAATGGCATTAGGTATTGGTAAACGAATATTGGTACTCTCTTGGTGACCCCATTCACGAAACTTCTTCATAGGACATGTGTTTTCATAATGACCATTCACACCACATTTAAAACAATCAATTGATGCCTCAGAAAGAACTTCTTTCCCTCTCCTCGAGTCAACTGGATGCTTCCTTTTTCCATGGCAGGTTCTTGCTTTATGACCTTCATTTCCACATCTATAGCATATTTCTGTCCCTTTGAAACATTTTCCTAGGTGTTTCTTTCCACATCTTGGACACATAGGTTTTTGAACACACTTACCTTTATGATTATTACCTGTACTTCCGTAGGGATTTGTTTCTTGCATATATGATGCCTTAGAGAAATCTCCAAGGTTTAGGTGGTCAATCATGACTCCAGATAGTAGGTTGAGGATAATCAAAAGAGTTCTCATTGCATCTCCCATATCATTCAGTTGCTTTCTCAAAAAACTGTCACAGTTTCCTTCACATCCACTGTTACTTTGGTGCCTGCTAGATCCAGCCATTTACTAAAACCAAAAAGGTCAGTGTGAGTATATCAACAAAACCATCATGTACTAATGAGTAAGATACACAATAAGATATACTTACTCATTCACTTTATCTAAAACTAAGACTCTTTATGAAATCCTAACCATTATGGTAATTGTCAATTATGCTTAAAGAATACCCTAAACTCTAAAGTTATCTAAACTGACCTTCGATACCAACTATAAGGCCCCAGCCTTAAACCTTACTTAAACTTGAGTTATTACAAGATTACACATTGAGGATCTTTTCAGGTTTAGAGTTTTAGAGAATTAGATCATGAAACATGCATTACATTCCACATTTAAACAAGGTGGTTACATAAAAGACAATATTCATTCTTCCCATCAATGGAAACCTATTTAAAATAAAACACGGATTCTTTCTTGACACATCCTTGACACTATCGTCACATCATGTACCTTTCCCTTGACCTGTGAAAAGCATTTCAAAAACTTGGGATGAGCATAAAAAGCTTAGTAAGGGTTATAAAAATATGGAAAGGAAACATGAGTTCATATATACATAAGAATGAAATCATACTTTACCCATAAAACATAGGCATATCAAATCATGAATAAATCATAGAAAACATAAGACATAAAGGTAACTTGAGGCATTAATAAAATTCTTACGTAGGGAGTAACCCTCTTGGTTACGTTTGGAATATCCATCACAGTATATTCCCTAAATCTCTTCGGAGAAACCTTAATGTTTCACTCCTTTGCGTTACCCAATGCATTGGAGAGCTATATCGGGCTCACCCGCCCTTAGATTATCACGGAACCACCCGTTCTTCATAACAATGCCCAAGAACCATAACATAATCGTATCACATAAACCTGAATAAAGGAAACATAACATTTCCACATTTCAATCACAATATAACATTTTAGGATATTGAAATAATGAATCCATTCAAAAAGAAACCATTTCCAAAACCATTTAAAACATTTAATAAAGAGATTTTTGAATCAAAGTGTCCCATACCACCTTGGAGATTTTAACATTTTAAACCATTAATATCCATATAAATAAAACCTTAAAACCATTTTGAAAACATAGATATTAATAAGAACAAATAATTAAAACATTTAAAACGATATTTTGGTTAAAGGGGTTTTACCAAAATTAGAGACACTTGAATACAATAATCGAGGAACAACATTTAGTTAGAACTTTATAATATCATGAGAATAAAAGGATTCATGATATAATACTCCAAATGACAGTATATAAACCATATAAGAGTGAATTGGTGCATAACAACAATGAACCCTCAATAGAAATGTCAAATGTGATGAAATCCCTTATAAAGAAGGTATCCTTAAATTAAGGACAAATAAATCGCAAAAATATGTGTGAAAAATATATATACACCCAATATAAGTGGATATTAAGTGTAAACCAATAAAACTTCATTCACACATATTCAATGGATGACATATTCAATGACTACAAGGTGAACCCAAAGAAATCGAAATTGGGTTAAAAAGTTCCCTTGACAGCCTAACGACATCACATCAAAATGAGTTGATGAGAGATAAAAAGTGTATCTCATCACTTGGACATAAAATTTACATCAATAAGGATGTATGAGAACATATCCCAACATAAAAATATGTAATTTAAAAGACCCAATAAAAGAAGTCTTTTAAAAAGAGGAGGGTGAAAGGTTCCCTTACCGACTTGGGTATCTTTCAAAACATACACCCCATGAAAGAAAGACAATAGGTCATTGATGTAAATACTCATAAACGAAAGTATATTACACAAAGAGTAGAATAATTGGCAGTACATACACCACTCAATGGAATTTTTGGTGAATGTAGCATAAATCTCACGGGAATAAAAGTGAGATGAAAAATCCCTTACGAAAACTCGGCAGCCTAACGGTGCCACATAAAACTTCCGAATATGGATTGATGAGATCAAATAGAGTATACCATCATATTACAATAGAATTTAAAGCAAGTGGAATATAAAATAAAATCCCCCAACATTGCAAGGAGGAGTTTAAAAGAAGTGACATAAAGGAGAGTACTTAAAAAGAAAGAGAGAGGTTAGATCTCTTACGAAAGTTCGGCAGCCTATCGGCGCCACTCAAAACTTCCAAAATGGATTGATGAGAGAGAATAGGGTCTCTCATCACATGAACATAAAAATTACAGTAAATTTAATATAAAAGAACATCCCAATAATAAGAAAGATGATCTTAAAATAAATGACATAAAAGAGTGTACTTAAAAAGAAAGAGAGTTGTAGGATCCCTTACCTCAGGTCCGACTTGACTCGATCGTTCTTTAATCTCCTGAAGAATAAACATGAGTTAATTTATAATTCCTTAAGAACCTTTTTCAAGTTCATTATTACTTTTATACCACTTATTACCATGTCATAAACATTATGTAATCATTTAAGTTAATAATATTTGTTTTGCCGATATTTGGTTCTTAAGTCGAAAGTGGACTTCTTACAATTACAAGTTGTTCGTGTGGCCAAATGTTTATTATATCCAGAATTGTATTCATTATGTAGATATCATATATGTCATAAATATCCAGTACATTTATGCATTTATAACATTACATAATCATTTAGAGGTAAGAAATGAAATGCACCGTTCATGGAGACGGTAAGCCGTACGTACGCATGAACGCTACTTTCATTTCTATTTCGTATTTTATAGAATGAAATAATAATGATATAAAGGTATATTATAATTCCAGTATAATATAATATATAATATCATATTTCCATCCTTTATACATCCCACATATGGTATTTAACGAATCAAATCACTTTGAGGGGG
Source organism: Viscum album (assembly GCA_963277665.1). NCBI lineage: Eukaryota > Viridiplantae > Streptophyta > Magnoliopsida > Santalales > Viscaceae > Viscum > Viscum album. Next base: position 855,472,781 of record OY728157.1, on the reverse strand, counting down.
CGGTAGTCCGCACTTCCTTAAATGAAGATATCGCGTATACCCATAATGGAAGCCATAAAGGTAAGAAAAAAAATGAAAAATACAGAAGCATAAATAAAACATAAAAATATTATATATCATATATAAAAATAGTGACATTATAATGGCCACCTTTGAAGGTGTTAAATCAGTTTTTATAAGTACCACTTAGTGGTTTCACTATTCATCAAAAATTGAAGTTTTTCAGAAAAATCCCAAAAATTTACCCTAAGCTATATTTGATATTCTGAATTTAAAAATGAAGTCCGTTTTACAAAATTCAAAACATATAAGTCACATTAATTAATTTAATAATTAATTCCCGCTGTCATGACAAATAGCGTGTTTTATGAAACAATAAGTATCAAAAGATTGACACTAGTTTAAGTCTGATTTCAAAGTGAAATTGATTCCAACGACCACTGTTGGATTTAATGGTAAAAATATTTTCTAATTTCACTTTAAAACCAATTCAAAATATAATCTAATCATATAAATAAATTAGATTAAAAAGTGGTTTTGAATTAAAATACAACATTTTACACTATTCATTAAAAAAATGAACGTTATCGGAAAGATACCAAAAATTTACACAAAGTAAATTTTGATGTCCCGATTATTAATAATAGTTTTATTTGGTCCAAAATAATGTTTAAGAGTGAACAGAACTATATTTAATGACGGTTCTCCATCAAAAGGTGATAAGTGAACCTTTAGTGAAAACTAGGGAATATACGCCTAAAATTGAATTCTTTCCGTATTTTAAGCCTTTATCTTTTATTCCATAAATGTAAAAATATTTAAGAACATATATAATCATATTTTAGTTATATCTATCCATTTCCCACCATTACAACTGCTACATGTTAACTACCATTTAAAATAATATTATTTTATTATTAGGGTGCAACGTAAGATTCCCAAGAAACTCGTTGTTGCGTGTTGGGTACGCCATCGAGCATAGCATCCCCTTTAAAGTCATATTAATATTTTATTCACAAATATGGATAAATATGAAAATGTCATATTCCTTATTTACCTGGGGTGTTACATGATGTCTCATTGATATGAATTCATTTGTATAGATATGATCATTGTCTTCAGTAGTGAGCCCTGGGATAAAGAATTTTGATCTTGAAGTGATGTGGATGTTGATAAATAGATAAACTGATTGTTTGTGATGAATTAATTTTCCATCTCCCCATGTAATTAGATTTTATTTTATTTTTATTTGGATCTGGATTATTGGTTTTATTTTGAGATGTTCAATTTCATAGTTTCCTTCTAGGATGAACCTTTGGAGACCCATAGATACCATTAAAATAGATTTTAGTTAGGTGATTAATGGATTTTTGGTTTCTTTAATTGTTTTCTAGGAATGTATTACCCATACTGAAATCATCTAAAAAATTTAATTTATATTCATCTTGGATATCAAAATATTAATGGGTTGTATGGACTCTATTTTATATACACAACACTAATATGGGTGAATTAGTTTATGTGTATTTTTATAAAATTATCATTTTTTATCCCTTTAACTCTAACTAATTATGATCTTGATTGTCTCATTTTAAAACAATATTTTTCTTCCATTATCACACACAGAAAGTGGATATAAGATTTAAATGGTTCATCAATTAATAAGAAATTTCAGTATATGTAATGATTTAGAAATATTCCCCATTCACACAATCCATTAGAAATAATACTACGATCTATAAATGTTCAAGCTATATACAAGGATCCCATCCTGCACTATAGTCTTCTGAAAGTGATTTCGTGCATCCTATAAAAAGGCACATCTGGTGACATATAATTATTATTGATGTTCTACCATGTATTCTAGATTATTTTCTCTTGTGTTCATATCACCATGAATCCAAAACCTATCACCACTTTCTTATGTTTTCACAATATAACACGAAAATCCCTATATTCCTTCTAATATCAATTAAAAAATCAATCTTTATTACTTCGAAGAAATACCTCTTCATTGATTTCCAAATTGGATTTCACATCCTTGTTCTAATATTCTATGAACAGATAGACACATAACCCTTTTCTATTCATTATTTTGTGAATACTAATTTCCCTAGATCATGATAACATCCTATATTCTTCATCTTTATATGTTTATCCATGAAAAATATATAGTACTAAAATTATTCTCAATTATTTAACTCTTTATGATGTATATGAATAATTAGATTCATCTCTCTATGCATTAATATTTGATAGCAATAAAATATTATCTTTCTTTTAGTTACAGTTTATCAACCAAAGTTTATCATAAAAATCATTTAATATATTGATATAATATTAATAATAAATACATCACCAATTATCTAATTATATTTCTCTTCATCATTCTATTATTTTCATGAAAATATAAATAAATGATTTGAATAATGAATAAATATTGTTACTAAAATCATTTTTTTATTATCATTTTTTTTCAATTTTATCCCAAATTCATTACCTAATAATATTCTCATAAAAAACAATCTCATTAAATACATCATAACCACAAATAGTTATAGTTTTAATATTTCTTCCATTGAAACTATATCGGTTTAATTCCATCATTATTTTTCATACAATATATATTGATATATAGTGAACACTTAAAATTTAATAATTTTATAAAAACCATATTCACAATCGTCAAGGATTATGATACATCTATCTTGACATTATGACATTAAATGGTCAACATAATTTAACTACCACACTAGAAAACAAAAGGATCCAGTCTACTTCTCCTTCTTCATGTTGTTAATTAATAACTATAATCATGTGGGAAATGTGTCTGAATTTTTCCTCGTTTAAATATCTAAAAGATTAAGGTGTAATTTTCACACTATGTTATCAAAACAACATTAACCACTAATTCTTTAAAAATTAACAAAATATTTTGTATTCATAGGATATTCATTACAGTAATCATAAAATACTATTAATCTTATGGTTTTATGTTCATGTAAACATTTGTATATCTCACAAATAGTCATTATTTATTTTTCACATCAACTGAACCTCATAAAATATATTATTCATGCATTCTTATAGTTCCCTTAAAATATGCTATAAATATAATGATTTTATTCATCTCATATTATATTTATGCCTAAAAAATATAATAATTTAATTTCTTCAACTCATAAGTCTTTACTAATCATCATTACATTATTTCTCATCATATTATATGATGAACTAGGACTCAATTCCCCATTGATGATTTGTGTGGGTCAAATTTCTCTTGGTTAATGGCTTTATTTGGAAACAAATTTTTTTACCAATTTTCATAATCATGGATGATTCCTTTTTTCCCAGAGAAAATCTATTTTTTATTCATATCTTCAAACAATGTTTTTTCTTATGTTCATGGAAGATCTATATGGTTCACACCGAAGTACTATCATAAAATGTCTATGATTCTTGATATAGAAGAATCATTTTTCTCTCCACATGAATATAATATATCAGGAAATTATCAAAGAAGTTATATATATCAATAGATCACTCTATTCTGATGGTCTCCATCATAGAGACATTATCACGAAAATAACAACACATACATTTAGAGGAATAATGTGATATGAGTGATAGATTAATCGATATTGATCAGTTTATTTGGGTGGTTATGGTTATATTAATACCTATTAAATGGGTAAACGACAATCATGTCTCCCAAATACAACATAAAATTTCTTCTATTTTAGGGTTTTCTTAATAATAATTCATTCATAATTAGTCATCTAGATGTGTGTATCAAGATTCTATCTTGTATTCTTATTCTCAATCATAATGCCTTACCACAAGTATGTATCTCTTCCAATCATATTTTCACCATATACATTCTAGGAACACACACCCAACTTTTGTATAAGAACTCTACCCCTAATATAAACCCCATTAACTTCTACTGAGCATACTGAGATTGCTTCTATGTTGTTTTTCTCACCTACCACGTGTATAATTGAAACAATTTCTTTTTATGATATAGGTTACTATAGTTTTTTTAACTAATAACAATAAACGAGTATGTTAAATTCTCAATACATGGAGTCCGAGTCCTCAAAATTCATTATCATATGTGAATTTTTTTTATTTTTAAGGATAGACTTCCCAAATCCTCTAAAATTCATTTCGATGAATAATAGATGAAACATTGTATCCAATTAAGAATTATAACTCTTGATTTATTCAAAACACTTATTTTAAATGAAAACATAACGGTCAACATTTAACATCGATAAAATTTCTTAATATTTATTCGTATACTTAACAAATACATAATTGTCTCTTTCAGAAAATAATATATGAATCATTTAATTCTTCTAGAGGAAGGAACTCCATCATCATTTGAAAAAATTTATTTTTTTCATTACATAAACATCAACATATTAACATCAAATAAATTTACTAATTCATTGAAGACCATTTAAAAATTCAAAAAACACATTGTGAGATCAATAATCACCCTCTTGGTATTTTTTATGAATATCCTCATGAAATGATATGAAAATATGTATTTTTTCATTCTTACTCACCATTTTCATTAATCATTAATTTTACATTCTATCCCCTCAATTAAAATTTTTAAAAATTTATTTTATGTGAATGGTTTAATTTCATACTAAATCAATTTTTTATCAATCATTTAACTCCATGATTATGCGGGAAATTCTTGATGTAGAAAAAAGGGATTTATTTAAAAAATAATGTATTTTCACTTTCTTTTGGTGTAGATGATATATTATTAGAGAAAATAAAAATATATCTTTAATAGATATTAAAATTTAATCAATTATGGATAATTATATATTCCATTTTAGGTAAAAAAATATCTCATACATATCTACTTGAGTTCTCTCTAATTACATTAATAGATTTATTAAAACCTTCAAACATATACATATTTATCAATAACATTGAATCTTATTAATCCTTCCCCCTTTGTGTGATTTTTTAATTCAATTTTATACACCTTATGGTTTTATTATTTTCAATAATAAGGATGGGTTATTTAGAAAACATACCTTTTCATTGACATTTCAATCAAGGAATTTCTAGAATAATTATAATTCTATGTAATAAAAATTCATGAAGCTTCTTCATCTTCACTTACTTTTGTCCCCCTCAAGGAGACACACCTAACGATCCTAATAATGGTTGATCTATTAAAAATATGAATTGTATTTTTTAAACGTAGATAATGTTTCAAAATTTATTTTCATTATGAGGTTATCCATACATGAAAATTTCCACATCAACATCAAGGATGATATTTTATAATACACAATTGTTTGAATTACAAAATTTTAGAGTCAAATAAGATTGTAAATTCAACTATTTTATAGTATTTAAAATAATCACACTCTTTAACTAAATGAAATATTCTAATTCTATCACATTTTCTAGAATCCTAAATGAGATATAAATCACAGACAGTGATATCATCATCTTGGAAGTCTAAAACTGATAGAAAACACTCCTACATAGGTTTCTCATGTGAGATCAAGATTCTCCTTAAATTATATAAATTTTAAGAACAAATATAATACATATATATTAATAGAAATATGGGTGTATTAATATTTATAGATATTGATATAAATATTGAAGTTTTTTCATGAAAAATGTTACTTTATTTCCACTATATTACATTCATGTACATATAAACATCACTTTTGATTTTTGTTGAAGTATAATAGATATTATCACATCATACCTTTAATTATAAGATATTGTTTTTATTTATTTAGCCATAAAATCAAATACATCACCTTATTCAATTATTATTCATTTAATGACATATTATTTTATTGGTAATGTTGTTAAAAACCCTCAGTAAATGTGTTTATCCACGTTTTTTCTTCTTAACATTACATATTAAACACAAGTGTTGTCTTATGTTGAAAACATATCATTAATGTTTGGATTTTATTGTGATCCATCTTTTCCTCCTTTGAAATAAGACTTATCTATTTCATCTTCAAACATTCTTTGTCTCCCCAAAAATGTAGTCCAAATGTCTTAAATACCATTGGGTATATTGGAAAACATATTAGAGTCTTCACATGAAAACTTATGATTTCCATTCATCTCATAAATCATTTTATATTATTAACTCTTCTTAAAATTATTTATTTTTTTTATCCAAGGATGGACCTTATTTTGTTGTTTTAAATTTTTAGGGAGATTTTATATTTATAGGTTCCATTAACATCATTTCAATAACTATAAATTAATTATTCTATTAGGTTTTACTCTATTTAAAATCATTTGATACTTTTTTTGATAATAGTTTCATCTATTATAACCGTTAATTTTTCCAACATCAAATCAATATAAATTTTCATCGAATTTGTTTGAATTATATTTATTTTTTTCTTTTAATTTTTCATTTTAATGATATTTCTCTCCCTAGAAATAAGATTTATTTATGCTTCTACATTTAAAAGATTTCTTCAACAATCAATCCCGTAGTACCTAAAACTATAATAAAACCAACACATCCCAAATAACCTATATATATTATATAAACATTATTTGTTTCTAGATTTTAATACATTTTTTTCATAAGATTTCACTAGAAATTATTATTCTCCTACTAGGGAACCATAATGCACACTATTAATGTTAAACATAATGTTAGGATCCTTTCTATTTTTTGTATCCATAATTGTAAAAATTACTTTTCTAGACTTTCACATTATATGGGTAAATTTAGAAAAATTAATACAGTGAGATATAGATGATACCTATCTATTCATATCTTATCTAGAATCGTCATTTGGTGATGTACTAGTCATATTTTTACTTAATAAATGGATTTTAAAACATGAATCATCATTCGTAAAACATATGTAAAAAGACCCATGATCATAAATTACATTTGAAGATATGGATTGAATACTTTTAAAATATTGAAATATGATCACATGATCACATGATCCAGATTCTTTATTTTTTAAAATATTCTATTCTTCCCCCAAAAACATTCAATTTATCATCGCAATAAGTCAACATTCATTCAATTTCACTATTATGAATTTCATTATTTTATCAAATAATTTTGTGAAGTTTCTTTGTTTCCTTGGATTTAATATAAAATTGGTCATTTTTATGACAATGTTGTTTATAAATTTTTCATATAATGCATGTATATTATTCTCAAATTCATTATTAGCCTCTTCATTTTCCCATATTGTGTTGATCCACTCTTCTGAAAATTTAGAGAATTTCCCTTCAAGAACCACAATAATTTAATCTCTAACATAATATTGTTTACAATAATTTATGCAATATATAAAATTTATTTTCCATTAATTATATATAATTCCTACATTACCATCAAGATAGGTGATTTATTCTTACTATTATTAAAATATTACATTGGCTAAAGAAACTAATTACTTGAAAAAATGCTGCAAATAATTTAATATAAATTATAAGAAACATTTTGAATAAAGATAAATATATATGATAATCTCAAAAAATACTTCATTAATCTTGGGAATAGTTTTAGAATGAATTTTCACACACCTCATGATCATATGATTTTAATGATCCAATTGAGGAAGAAATAAATTCCAACTCCTCAATGGATGACTAATGTAAATGTTATTCTTCATCCAAAAAATATATCCACTTTTTATTATAATGGTCTAGCTGTATTGAAAATTTTTCACCTTGGATTAAGAGAGGCATATTATTAATATTTTTGTGTGTTTATTTTTCTCGTTAATCATAGTCTGCGAAGAAATATAATTTTGTTTTGAAATAGAGAAATATTAAAAGTATTTTTACTTCCTTATCAACTAAAAAAATAAAAATAAAACATTTAGAAATAGAACAAACAGAAATTAGGGAATCCAATTAGAGGTTAACCCAATCATTGATTCCAATTGTTAGGAACAGTTGGGATATACTCAATAATGATAAGGTAGTGAATTTGTGTTAGTATATATTTTTCTATGTTAATATTGTTTTCCCTTTACAAATATCAATAATTAGGATATTGATTCACTCATTCCATTACATTTAGTTTGATTTTTAGAAGATAAATATGGTGGATAGTACAATGAGAAGGTTTACTTTTCAATAAGAATGACTAGTACTTAGTGATATCATAAAAAAATACATTATCACACAAAATACCAAAAATAATAATCTGAGAAACAGATATATTGGGAATATCCATGTAAACATTTCTATACTATAGAATTATAACAATGCTTTGGTGCTTCCATAACATAGTAACTTCCTTTATCGTATATATATTGTGGTTGTGTTTCCTAGTTTTATGTTTATTCCTCTCATACGTGTATTTTTTCATGAATGATACACTTTCATACTGATTATTCAACATGCAGAACAATAAAAAATCATCTACAACTCATTCATATTATTAATAAAGTATACCATTAATAGTATAATGGCATATTTATCAAGTGAAAAAAATATAAGTCCTTCTTTTTCTTCTTGTGATCTTATGTGAACATAACCTTCTGTGTATTTTTTTCATTAGTGCACATGAATTTTACTAGATCTTATTTTCATACTCCAATATTATTAATTCATTATTTTTTATTTCAAGACATAATTTAATTATTCTATTATCAGTTATTTGACTCTGCAAGATATATATGAATGATTACAATCTGGTCACTCTATTTTCTTATTTGATATGAAAAATGTATTTTCATTATTTTCTATATCGTATCTCTAACTTACATAATCAATGGAAACCATTAATGTAATGATTTAATAGTAATAAGAAATTTATTATTAGTTATCTTATCCTCTATCTCGTATTTATTTAATATTTTATAAAACCATGAAAATGAAACATTTTTAATACCAGGTATTATATCAATTCAAATCCTCTGGGATTATCATCATATTATATATACTAGATATGCAATTATCACCCTCATCTACATCTCAAAAAAACTGTGCCATTAACTACATCATTACTATATACAGTTTAACATTCAATCATTTATCAACTGAAATTATTCTTTATTTATTTCCCTTATATTAATTAACTATATATAGAAATATCATTCACCATTTAATTTAAAAAATTCAGAAACATCATATATAATAGTTAGAATCATGGTGCACCCTTCTAGATAATTTCTCATTAAACACTCAACATAGCTATATCATTAGACATCAATACCCAAATGGATTATGTCCTCTTATTCATCAACATTATTTCATAAAATAATTTAAACCATGATTGAAATTTATCTATACATTTCATTTTTTAAATTCCAATATTATTTATTTCAAACTGTCTTATTTGGTTATGTCACACCAAGTTTTTCTTTTCTTTGTGTTGATATAGTTCATTTGAAATCCTAATACTTTTCTTTAATCCTGGGTGAGAAAAATTTTTATTTTTTAAGTTTCATCTATATCTAATCACCCTAATATGGGATCCCCATTTCTTGTTTAGGAGTTTTTTAAGAAACGGTGGTTACTTAATGATTTGGGCCAACTGTGAGCCCATTTCCAGTTTTAAAAACCAAATTTGTTTCTTTTATAAATTCTTTTTTAAAAACATCTTTCACCCATTACACTTCATATTTTTCCTCCACTGATATATTCAATGAGAAATATCCTTTTTGACCCCTTAACAATTCATAATAAGGGTGAATTGGTGTTACTTATTTCGGTATTGGGCCAGCCCATGGGCCCATTTAATGTTTTAAAATAAATAATTTTTTTATTTTATATAAAATTCAATTTTTGATATATTTCAATTCTTACACCTCCCACCCTAAGTAAATATCACTATCCCAACCCCCATTATCGATTTTCCCTATTTGGAGCTCATAATAGTCGCGAAGTGGGGAAACATTTTCAATGTCTCTCAAATCGTCCAGAATTGACAAGTTTAATTGTATCATTCATATGTAATTAATGTTTTACTCTTCTTGCTGCCAATATTATTTACCTGGTTCGTCCAGACCATATGAGTAACTCCAAGAAGTTACAAGCCTTTCCCATTTATCTAAGGGTTCCAATATAATGAAATAAGAATAATTTTCAAGTTGAAAAGGTGAGATTCCTTCTCCTTTATCCTTCCTCTTCTTCCTCCTTCCATTATATTTTTATTTTATAATCTCCCATATTTATGTTATACCTAGGGTTATGTTATTCCATGATTTTTTATGGGTTTTTAATTCATTTGGGTCTTGTCGACATAGGTTTAGGGTTTGTAAACCCTCGGATGGTGATTTTGGGTGTGTGCTTCCATTACGCAAAGGATTTGAGGTAGGATGTCCCATGAATAAGAAATTATCATTTAAGTTTCATCATTATTATACTTTTATAAACTTATTTATATTATATTTGTTGTTGTAAAACCTTTTATTTAATGATTTTGTGAGCAAATTATGTTTTATGGCTTATTTTGTTAAAAATATAGTTGTTTTGGTATAAATGTGAACTTCTATTATTTGATAAATTATTCTATGAGCTTATGCACTTGGTTTATGGTATTTTGAATATGTTTCAATATCTTTAATAACATTATCGCATGAAAATCATATTTTATCCCTTTTTATGTGATTAACAGAAGTTTCTTTGTTAAAGAGTGCATGCCACATGTTAGTTAAATTGCCTGGTTGGATTTTATGTGTCTGGTGAAATTTAAAATGATTTTTTGGATTTATAAATACATTCTCATCCTGTAAAAAATTATTTTGGGATCCTTTTATGGATTTAAATTTTTTTTTGTTTTACAAATAAATTGGTTTTGGTTTACAACATGTTTTGGCCTGAGTTGCCAGAAAATGGCTTGTTTTACATTCTTATAAAAATGGTTGTGTTTTGAATATGTAACCTCTGTGTTTTACGGGATTTATGTATATTTTTTGATGACGTATATAGTGTGTATAAAAGTATATAGAAAATTAAAATCCATAACTTTTTCAAATGTTAGTGTTACGAAAATGTTTAAAGGCATGTTTGCACTTTCATAAAAATGAAGAATGAGTGTTTTACTTATATATACCATGTTGTGTCAATAGGGATTGTTTTATCTTCCATGAAATGATTTTATTAAATGTATTTAGGGCTTCCAAATATTTTTGGGTATGGTTTTGTTGTGTGTTTATAATTAAAATAGTATTGTTGAATGAGTTTTATGTTAAAAGACCCAATACACTCCTTGAATTTGTTTTACGAAAATTTGTAGTGGTTTGTTGATTTGTGAAAGAAATGTGATTAATGATTATGGGATGTTTGGGTTTTTATGGTTTGGGAATGGAATTTGGATGTGAAATGTCTATTTGATAATATGTGTAACTTGATTGATCACTAAAGTGAATCCCAGGTATCAAGGTTCACAGATGTATACTAGTATGCTAGATATTCTGAGGGGTTTGGACCCTGTTTCACATAGCAAGTTTGAAGATGACAACACTAACTAAAAAATGATGATGATGATGTTTTGGTACCACTAGGTTATGGGTATTCTCCCTACGAGTGCCTCGTGTGCACAAGAAAAGATATATAGTATGGTTACTTTCACTGAGATACGAGGTACCCGGGGCACACAACTAACTAGTGCCTAGGGGTGTTCCTGTGACTTGTACTCATTGGATATTTTGTACACACCTTTGGAATATGGTGTGTTTGGTTGGTAAATCCCGTTGTGCATGTTATTTATTTAAAAGTGTACATTCTATGTAGCATCCCTCTTGAAAAATATTTTCATTTTGATGTTTCAACTCTTTGAAAAAATTGTTACTTTTATTTTTGTTTATTAAACATCCATTATTTTGTGTGATAATTATTATACCATGGAACCTAATTCGAAAAACATAATTTTATATCTTGTATTTAAAACTATAATTTGATGTTTCTTTTATTTTAAAGGAATTGAATTGGGAATAAAATATCGGGCAAACCTACTTTGTTTTAATACTCACACCTATAGTCTTATTCTGTTTTTGGACATTGTGGAGGTTTCAGCTCGAGATTGATCACCTTGGGTCACGTGTGACCATTTTGTTGGAGTGTGACTAGTAGGGTCAAATGGAGTTAGTTGGTTAATTGGTTTGGTCAGTTGATTTTTTGGTTTAATTGTTCATTTAGTTACTTATTTATATAAATGTATTTTGGGCTGTCTATTTCTTTCCGCTATTTGATTGATTATTTATATATGGGAAAAATCGTTACCTTGTGTACTCTATTAATTAGCATGGTTCTTATCACCATCCTGGTGGACCGGGAAAACCTCCTGGGACTTGTCACGGGCTGTCCTGGGTGACCGTTTTAGGGTTGACTCAGGCTGGTTCGGGAAAAAATGGAGTGAGAGGAGGTCGGCTCGAAGCAGTCCTTTCTTTTTAAAGTGCCCTTTTTAATTGGGATTGTCAAGGTAGATGGAGTGGGATTTTTGGTATATGAGGGGTACGTTTGGGAAGAGCGTCGCCAAATATTTCACGTTCTAAACCTTGGGTTTCCAAGGGAAGTCTGGTTTTATTAGTGTCTTTTTTCATATTGATTGTATAGTTTTGGGATATGACTAGGGGAGTCTGACCAATGGCCTCTGTGAACTCATAGGGCCTGGCAAGCCATGTGGAGTCTGAGCCAGGTCCTAATAAGTCTATTCGTGTTGGTTTTGTGTTTGACATATGGCCTCCAACCATATGGTCCAGTAACACACTCACACTAGTTCCTTTTGTGGGTTTCTTGGACGTTTCTTGAATTATAAATTTTTGTTTTAAAAATATTTCTGTGAGAATTATGGAAATGGTTTTTAAAAGAAGTATTCGATTTTTAAAAGGGGGAAATGGGTTTTCAAAAATTATATACAAGAATGGTTTTGGAAGGTTTTTTTTTTTTAATTTTTTTTGGGAGGAAGTGAAAATGATTTAACAGGATTGGATTTTCCTTAATCTAAACATGTGGTTTCTTGAAATAAACGGTTTTGAAAGTGTGCATAATTTTAAATTAATTCTGAAACATTGTTTTAGATTGGTTGTTGTGGGATATTGAATTTTTTTGGATCTGATTAATTGGTGTTTGAAGTTTGGTTTTCAGCATATGGTGATTTCTGGAAGGAGGTTTTGTCCATTGTGGCTCTCGGATTATGAAAATAGACCTTGCTGAATTTTATTAAAATGGGAAAGGGATATTTGGAATAGAATAGTTATTTTTGTAAGTTATATTAAATGAAATGGATTGTTTTATTAATCAAATCGTTCTTGATGAAGCATGGATTGTCTTGTGAAATCTGAAAATGGTTTTTGATTTGGTGGTTAAGGTTCTTTGGAAGATACATGATTGTTTTTGTAATGATGATTCTTTGTTTTTTCATTCATTATTTTCATGGATTCTAACATGCAAGGTTTTCTAGATATATGGATGAATGGCTGGTATGGATTGGTATTTGAGTTCCCATGGTGGCATGTATATATTCATGTGAGTGAGACTTGATGAAACACCATTGGTGAATATGAAAATCCACCAATTTAGTCTTTTATTTATTTATTTTTTAAAAAAAAATTTGGGGAAAAATGTGGTTTTTGTTTTGAACCGGCTGATATGTGGATGTTTATCCAATGTCTTATAATTGTTGTCAATTCAGTATGTTTCTTTATGATCTAGAATTAATACACTTGTTGCATCTTGAGATGGGATGTTGTTGGTGGCTCGGTTTTGGTGTAATGTTTAATGGGTTTCAAAAGATGTGTTGGATGTTGTGATGTTTCCATGGATGGTCCTCCATTGCTATTCTTTCTAGTTGATCAACCTAGGGATTTGTTTTAAATGTTAAATCCACCTCTTAGAATGATACCTCAGCCCATTCCTTGAAATAGGGAGATATTTGGGATTGATTTAAAGTTCTTTCCTTTTATGGTGATTCTCTCAGTTGTATTAGTCATGTTCGATGATGTTTAGTGAGTGTTTTTTTGTGCCTTGTTCATTCTGATCCCAGTTTGGAGTGATATAAAATAGTGATGTGTATATCTATGTTCTTTTTTGGGTAAAAATGTGTTATTGAGGAAGAGAGTTCTATAGTTTCTCTTGATATGTTGTTTTTCATTGGGAGTGTTATGCGGTACTATGTGGAACTAAGGGATGAAGTACATGCTGGGGATTATCAAAGCCTGGATATGAGGCAAGAGATGTTTCATCCATCAGAGCTCTAGCCATAGGTTTTGGAGTGAAGCTATGATGTATTCAGGTGTCCTAGGATAGTGTGTAGAATTGGTAAGCTCATAACTATACCATTTCATTTAGGAAGTACAATTTTATCTTTTTTTCATTCAATGTCCCAATGAATGGGTCCCCTTCCCTCCCCTCCCTAATTGGTGGGGGTCTGGATCCACGCAGAAAGTGTTTTCCTAGTTCTTAAACCCTCCGTTCAGTAGGGGGTGGTTTAGATGTTCATGTTATAACCCTCTTAACTAGGGATGATATGTTTTTTGGGAGATTTTTTTTGGACTTGTGAAAGTGAGGCCCAATTCTAGTTAATTTTTTGTTCTTGTTTTTTCATTTCTAGTTGGGTTCTAATGGTGGGGAGACCCACCACAGGTCTCATTGATATTTCTTCCTAAGAACTTGTCTAGTGATAGTTGTTTATTCAGGTTGGGGATCCCATTCTATACACCGCTACAGTCTTTGGTTTTCTTGAGTGGTCTTTAGTTTGGGTGAATTTTGGGTTCATTAGGAAAAATCCTATCAATCGGGTTCTTTTTGTAGATTTGGAGGTGGCACCTTGATATTTCCATTGATTTTCACAAAGTGGTTGTGAGATGGTGTTTTGTTTGCAAAAGAGGATTATGTTATGTTGATGGAACATTATGTTTAACTAGATTGATAGTTTGGATCATGTTAATAATGAATCTTAGGTGTTTATCTTCAGCTGTAATGTGTTATGGATTTTCGGTGGTGGAGAGCTCTAATGGTTTGGAAAATTGTCACACCCAGGCTTTCATGTCATTGTTTTGATCTGGTTCATTTGAAATCCCGGTACTTATCTTGGGTATTGGGTGAGATTAATTTTGAGTTTTTAAGTGTCATCTATGTCTAATCACCCTAATTTGGGTTCCCCATTTCTTTTTTAAGAGTTTTTTTTGAGAAAGGATGGTTACTTCATGATTTGGGCCAACTATGAGCCCATTTCCAGTTTTAAAAACCAAAATTGATTCTTTTATAACTACTTTTTTTTAAAACCACATTCACACATTCTACTTCATAATTTTCCTCCACTGATATATTCAAACCAACAAATCCTTTTAATCCCCTTAAAAATTCAGAATCATGGTGAATTGATGTTACTTATTTAGGTATTGGGCCAGCCCATGGGCCCATTTCCAATTTTAAAAAAATAAATTGTTTATTTTATATATAATTAAAATTTTAATATTTATCATTGATTATACCTCCCACCTGAATCAAATATCCCTATCCCCACCCCCAATTTTGATTGTCCCTCTTTGGAGCTCATAATAGTCATGGAGTTGGGAAACATTCTCAATATCTCTCAAATTGTCCAGAATTGACAAGGTAAATTGTACCATTAATAAGTAATTAAAATCGTACTCTTTTTTCCACCAATCATCTTTACCTAGTTATTCCAGTCATTAAGAGTATCTCCAAGAAGTTCCAATCCATTCCATTTTATATATAGGTGGAGATCTAAATTAATACGAATAGTTTATTAGTTGAAAAGGTGAGATTCCTTCTCCTTTATCCATACTCTTCTTCCTCCTTTCATTATTTCATGCTTTTATAATCTAGAATAGTTCTGTTCGACCTAGGTTTCTAATTTTCCATGATTTTTATGGGGTTTTTATTCATTTGGGTCAGGTGGTCATAGTTTTAGTGTTTTTAAACCCTCAGATGGAGATTTTGGGCGTGCGTTTACATTACACCAAGGATTTGAGGTAGGTTGTCCCTTACACAAGACTTTATCATTTATGATTCATCATTATAATACCATTATAAACTTATTTATATGATATGTTCTGCTATGAAACCTTGGTTTTAATGGTTTTGTGTGAAAATTATGTTTTATGACTTATTTTGTTTAAAATATAGTTGTTTTGGTATATATTTACACTTCTCTTGTTTGATAAATTATTCCCTGAGCTTATGCACTTGGTTTATGGTTTTATGAATACTTTTAAGTATCTTGAATAAATTTATGGAATTAAAATGGTATTTTATCCATTTTTAAGTTCTTAACAGAAGTTGTTTTGTTAAAGAGTTCATTCCACCTGTTAGGTAAATTGCCCAGTTGGAATTTATGTGTCTAGTGCAATTTAAAATGATTTGTTTGGATTTATAAATACATTGGAAACATGTAAAAAATTATTTTGGGATTCTTTTATGGTTTTATAATTTTTATATGGTTTTACAAATAAATGGGTTTTGGTTTTCAACATGTTTTGGCCCAAGTTTCCAGAAAATGGCGTGTTTCACATTCTTTTGAAAATGGTTGTGTTTTGATTATGTAACCTGAGTGTTTTATTGGATTTATGAATGTGATTTGATGATTTATATGGTGCGTAAACAAATAATTAAAAAATATTATATTCATAACTTTTTAAAATGTTAGTTTTGGGAAAATTTTTAAAGGCATGATTGGCCTTTCCTAAAAATGAAGAATGAGTGTTTTACTTGTGTATACCATGTTGTGTCAAATGAGATTGTTTTATCATCCATGAAATGAGTTTCTTAAATAGTTTTAGTGATTCCAAGTATTTTTGGGTATGGTCTTGTTGTGTGTTTATAATTCAAATAGTGTTTTTGAATGATTTTTATGTGCAAAGCCTCCATACACTTCTTGAAATTGGTTTACGAAATTTTTTAGTGGTTTGTTAAATCATGAAATAAATGTGAAGAAAATTTATGGGATGTTTTTGTTTTTATGGTTTGGGAATTGAATTTGGATGTGAAATTTGTATTTTATAATATTTGTAAAATGATTGAGCACTAAAGGGAATCCTGAATATCTAGGTGAGCGGATATGTACTAATATGCTTGTGATTCTGTGGGGATTGGCCCATGTTTCATGTAGAAAGTTTGATGATGACAACAATAACTAAAAAATGACGATGACGACGTTGGGGGACCACTAGGTTATGTGTATGATCCCTACTTGTGGCTCATGTGCACGAGAACGGCATTTTATTATGGTTACATTAACCGATATACGAGGTACCTGGGGCACACAACAAACTAGTGCCTTGGGGTGTTCCCGTGACTTGTGCTCATTGTCTATATTGTACTCACCATCTACATATGGTGTGTTTGGTTGGTAAATTAAATAGTGTGTGTTATTTATTTAAAAATGTACATTGTTTGAAGAATCACACTTGAAAACTATTTTCATTTTGAAGTTTCACCTCATTGAAAAATTGTTACTTGCATTTTTATTTATTAAACATGCATGTCATTTTCTGATAATTATTATAGCATGGAACCTCATTTGAAAAACATAATTTTATATCTTGTATTTAAAACTATAAATTTATGTTTCTTTTAAGTATGTGCATTGGGAATAAAATATTGTGCTTACCTACTGAGATTTAACACTCACGCCTATAGTCTTCTTCTATTTTAGCCCTTGTGTAGGTTTCAACTTGACTTTGATCGCCTTGGGTGAAGTCTGATAATTTTGTTGGAGAGTGACTAGAGGGGTCACATGGGGTTAGTTGGTTAACTGGTTTGGGCACTTGAGTTTTTGGGTTAGTTGTACTTTCAGTTTCTTGTTTATATAAATGTATTTTATGCTATCCATTTCTTTAAGTTGTTTGTTTGATTGTTTTTATATGGGAGAATATGTTCCATTTTGTATTATATTGTTGCCCTTGGTTCTTGTCACCATCCCAAGAGGATCGGGAACGCCTCTCGGGACATGTCGCGGGCTGGTCTGGGTGACCAGTTCAGGGTTGACTGTAACACCCCGAGATATTATGAAAAATATTCATTTTAATTTTATTGATGTCTTGTGTTGTTAACTACACCAAAAGGAACTTTCACTACACACATCCCTAACTTGGTATGAATTACCCGCAATTACGACCTTCCACGATAGCGTGTGTAGTATGCAATACAGAGTTTCACTAAATGAGATATTATTATAATATTATTATGAACTAGCCATTATGAATAGTAATACCACTTTTTGAAATTTTATAAATTTTAACATTCAAAACAGACTTCATTTTTGGATTCTGAATATCGAAATTATCTTAGGGTGAAATTTTGGTACTTTTCAGATAACTTTCATATTCTGATGAACAGTGAAAATTACTAAATTTTAATTAAAAGGAACTTTTTTAATCGAAATAATTAATAGTGATAAATTATTAATTTGAGTGGTTTTAAATTATATTTAGAATATATTTTTACAATTTAATACAATGTTGGTCATTGGATGTAATTTCGCATTTAAACCAGATATAAACAAGTGTCAATATTTTGATAGTTATTATCTCTTAAAAACACGCTATTTGTTTTGACGACAGGAATTAATTTTTAAATTAGTTAATGTAACTGATATGTTTTGAATTTGATAAAATAGACATCATTTTTTAATTCATAATATCATATATAGCTTAGGCCTAATTTTTGGTATTTTTCTGGAAACCTTCATTTTTTGATTAATAGTGAAACCACTAAGTGGTAGTTAAAAAAATGAATTTTTCATAAAACATAATTTTACTGCTTCTTTGAGTGGAATTTCAAAAAACCGAGAGACACGGTTAATGTCAGTAAGTAAAATGTGGTTCAATGAGATGAAAATAATTTTTGGTGAATAGTACTTTTTTACTTTTTTTTACGACGGTTAAAAGTAAATAGGGTAATTAAGGGTAAAAATGATATTATTATTACCCTAACACATGTCCTAATTATATTGGATAAGTTTAATTCAACCAAAAACAACCTTAGGAATAAAATATGACCATTTAGGCCCACTTGGATTAGATTAGGACATTTATTATTAATTTATTTAAAGAAGGGTTAAAAAAAGCTAAAATAAAAGTTTAATAAGTAAATCATTTTTAATATAGGGTTATACATAAGATAAATTAGACTATAAATATTCATTAGAAATATAAAAAGATTTCCTACATAATTATATTTATATTGTAATTTTTAGACATTAAATAATTTAATTTATTAATGACACAATGATGATGTAGTAATTATTTTATTAATGAAATATTGACATAATTGATGTTATAAATACCCAAATAAATGTAATTTGAGACTTTTTATAAATTAAAATAATTTTATAGGTTAATATGACATGTTATTATAGATTTAATTAACTTTTTTGTGAACTAATAATTCTGTTATGATTTTTAAAAAAATCAATTACTAAATATTGTCAAAATTGACATAAAATAGTTTTTAAAATAAATATTATATTATTAGTTGTTATTTTATTCCTAAAAATATAAGGTTCGGACAAATGTATTAGATAAGGTTATATATATTAATAATAAACAACTTGGGGTTCTTTGGGCCTTTTATATTATGTTTATTAACTATATAGTGTAAGAACACAAAAAGACACGGTAAAAGTAAAATTATCTAACTTAAAGATAAATATAAATGATAAGGTTAAAATAGGAACCTAAACTTGTCTAAATTATATTGGATGAGAGGAGTTCGACCCATACACAACTTAGCTTCGAAATAAATCAATTTGGAGATATTTAAAACCGAATATTACTTTATAATAAAATAATAATTTTAGTTTTCCAAAGGTGCCCCTCTCCTCCCTTATAAAAGGGCACCTCCACCCTCTCTTCCAAACACCACATTGAGCCTTCATGCTCGGCCAACCCATGAAAAATTATCTTCTCCACTTCACTAGAAACATCCTAGATGTCCTGGTATTCATCAATGACCAATTTTAGTTCCCTAAGAGGAGGTCTCAAAGAGGCGCTTCAAAGATGAGGTAATGTCCATTACCGATTCATTCAACTTTATTTCTTCTTCCACTTCTTCTTTTTTTAGTTTTCTAACCATGAGGTAATAATATAAGTATCAATAATATACTTATATGTTATTATAATTATAAAACAACCATATTTCACCATCTATCCATCCAACGGAAAACGAAATCACCACGCGTTCGTACGTACGGAATATAGTCTCCATGTCTTAGTGTAATCTATTTTCCACCACCACCTTACATGGATGGGTATAATGGTGAAAGTTATGAATATATATGATTATTTTAAAGTGATATTGATTCTGTAATATTATACATACACTTTAATACAATTCCACGATCTTGGGAATGATATCATCGCTCGTGCGTATGTACGGACTACCATCTCCACGACGCGATGAGATTCACTCTCCATGTTACCAATTCATGAATGATTATAAAGTATATATAATGAATAATAATGAAATATATGACATAATAATGATACTAGATTCATTTATAAATATATGTATGTCATTTACATAATTCCATTCAATTCAAAAGGGAAACGAAAACAGCGTTCATGCGTACGTACGACCTACAATCTCCATGAACGGTGTATTTCATTCCTTTTATCGATCTATAATATATATGTATATGATGAATATATATTATCTATAAATAATGTTTTAGATTCTGGAATTATGTAAAAAAGGATATAAGTAATAATATCAAGAATGACAAGTCGAAACACATACGACAAATAAAATGATTTTACCCAAAACGCTACTTTAACATGGAATTTTCAAAAGAACGGGTAATATAAAGTCATAAGTGAAACATATATGATATCATAACAATGAATATGATTCTGTAATAAGTCAATAACATTATTTAAATCATTATACAGGTGGTTTGGATACATAAGAAGCATATCAGACCTAAGGTAAGGGAAAATATCACAATCTCATTTTATCTGAGATTATTTATACATATGTATTTACTGGGGTGTATTTTATCATCCACATCCATATTTCATCAATATGTAATATTGTTTCCATCCAACTAAAATTGTTTAAAACCAATTTTACCCTTCGGTGAGTTTTTAGTGAATGATATTAAAGGAATGTTTTTGTCGTTTTCCGTACGAGGTACTTTTTGACTTTTCCGACAAAAGTACGAGGAGAATGTTTTTTTTAACTTATACATCATGAAAGGATTTTTATGGTTTTATAAAGCTTTATTTTCATGAAGCTTCTTCCAAAAGATTTCATGACTATTTTCAACCAAATCCTTTTCATTTAAAATTTCATGACATTTTGTGAAAAGAAAATGATTTTGAAGAATAAAAGGATATTTTCCTCAAGAATTAATTTCAAGTGTTTTATCAAAACCATTTTCAATATAAAATGAAATTATTTCATATGTGTATGTTTCAAGTATAATTTCTCTATGATTTACATGGTTTCACTTTTTTTATTATGAAATGATATCCATTTTTATATGAATTATGTGATTATGGGATGATGTTTACGAAACCCATTTTATTTATTGGGTAATGTATGTTTATTTTGTGTCACAAGTAAGAATGATCTCATTATGAGATGAGTGGGACATATATCTCCCTCCAATTCATTGTGTAAATATTTATATCTCATGAGATAGACATGGCAGGAATGGTAAGTTAATCCGTTTCAGTATTACAGGACTGGAACGAGGAGTGAACTCGATTCAGAAAGAGAATTTGTCCACTATGATGGTCTTGGTAGCAATGCCTTGGCTACTATGGAAATAATTACATGTGATTAATGGATTCCACAATTACATGTTTTATTCCCAGGATATTTTATCATGATTCATGTTCCATTATGATCTATTCCTTATATACTTCCATGTTTTATGTCGTTGCTCAAGATTTTGATGTTTAAACATTATGTTCATGTTCTTAAGTTCAAATGTATATGGTTTGTTTTATTTTATCCATGATTACCTTTACTGAGCATTTGAGCTCACCCTTTATATGTTTTCTTTCCCCCAGGATCAAAATAAATGTTTTAGGTAAGGAAAAAAAAAGTGGAAGATCTTTATAGGAGATGTTGAAGATCATTCACCACGATTAGAAGATTAACTTCCAAGATTCCAAAGACACTAAACTATTACTGTCCTTGTGTATCTGTTTTTGTTTTGTATTAAGTATTCCGTAAAAGTAATGTAATGTCCTTGTATGTCAGGCTTCAGGTCTCTACAGTTGGTATCAGAGGAAAGGTTTAGTCAACCATTGGAAACTAGGATGCGAGAACTTTACTGAGATCCCTAGAGATATTTCTATGGTATGTCCAGGGATGACCCTAAGGTTAAGTATAAGTATAGTTTATAGTCCTAGAATTGCGCTAACGATCATAGAATTAAACCTAAGATGTTAGATATTGAAGATACTCCCCCTTTATTATGTTTTTTTCCCTAGCATGATTTTTGCCTCTCACACTATTCTTTTTGGGTTTTAGACGATGGATGGAACCCGAAGGAACCGTGTTGATCAATGAAATTAAAATGAAATGATTTTCCTCCTGAACAAACAAATGTTATGGGAGATGGAGTGAAAAAATCTTATTGGTATACTTACACATGCTATGAATCATTCTGGACTTCCAAATGATCAGAGAAGGGAACAATATTCTATTGAGTCCTTCATGAGGCAACGTCTACCTTCTTTCAGTGGGTCTTCTGATCCACTTGTTGCTGAACAATGGATCAGTACCACTGAAAAGATATTTTCAGTTCTTCAATGTTTGGAACATGATAAAGTCATCTTAGCATTATATTGTATGGAAGGTGAAGCTGATCAATGGTGGAATCTTATCAAGAATACGAGGCAAAGAGATGAAATTGATTCCATGGAATGGGATGAGTTAATGAACTTATTTTTCAATAAGTACTTCCCTTGTATTCTCCGAACAAATATGGAGAAGGAGTTTCTTGAACTAAAGAAAAAGGATGATGAATCTGTTGGTACCTATGAAGCAAATTTTAGAAGACTTGCATGGTATGCTTCTGGTATTATTATCCAACCTGAGAGTAAGATCGATCGATTCTTCAGTGGCTTAAAACCAAATCATCGAAGGGCATTAGCTATAAGAGACTTCAGTAGCTATGAAAAATTGTGCATTGTTCTATCAAGGTAGAAATGGAAGTTGGTGTTACTTATCCATCTCATAGTTTTGACAAGAAACGAAAGATGGAGTTCAAGGAAGAATCTCATAATAATGGTGAAAAGAAGATGAATGTTTCCTTATGCTCAAAGTGTGGAATGAAGCATAGTGGAGATTGTCTTAAAGGGACTAGAAAATGTTTTAAGTGTGGAAAAGAAGGTCATAGAGCAGTTGAGTGTCGAAGTAATGGAAAAAGGGTTTCTAATGATGTGTATAAAGAAAAGACTTCAGAGAACACACCACCAATACTTCAATGCTTCAAGTGCAAGGAAATGGGGAATTATGCTAATAAATGCCCTAATCCACAGGATAGTGATGATCGAAATGAGAAACCACTTAAGGCAAATGACAAAGGGAAGTCACATGCGATCACTATTGGCGATGTTGAATATGACAACGATGTGGTGGAATGATTAAGTGCTTATGTAATGGGATTCCAAAATAATGTTGTATATAGTATCGTGGAATATTGGAATATTTATGTATTGGTGTATTGTGGTTTTCAATAACTTTATGGTACCTGTAACCATAGAAAGTGATTGAGATATTTTTGGAAAGAAGATGATATGCGCATAATGAAGGGATAAGGAGAAAATGAAATGTTTGACGGTATTCATGAGCTCATATAAGGAGAAGGTTATATCATGGTTTGAGTATATAGAATTTTTGAATTTTGGGTATCGTTCATTTTTTTCACTAAGGTTTAATTGGTATTCATTTTTCAATAGAATACATGATTAAGGCCTTCGAATGTTTGGAATGTGACCAACAAGACATATCTCATGATATATGGTGATCAACGATGATATTAACATGCTAGTTGTATGAACTCTTTGGTAATCATTTTCACTATAATATGAGATTGGACAGCAGTATTTCGGATATGCCTAAAGATTGGAATGGATTATGTTGGACATAATTTAGTATTTTTTAAGGATATAAGTTTTTTTTACATGATTTATGGGATTTTATAGTAATTTAGTTTTAGAAAAAGGACAACCTGTAGGATGGGCGACATCCCATCGCGTCAGACAAGGCTGTGGGAATCGAACCCACACCGAAGTGCGACTAGCCTTTATCGCCTACCACTGGCCTACAAGAAGTCCATGTTTAGTAGAATATAGTTTTATTATATTAAGAAGTATTATATATGAAGTATAAGTCCATTTTAGGAACCATATATGATTAATCTCACTATATATGGACTTATGTAATTTTTTATAACTTTTCTATCCTTTTGTTTGAGACAGATGGAATGACTCATCATTCTATCACATGATCTACTAACACATCATGAACGACAAATTAAACTTAATTTCTTTAAGAGATGAGGTGGAAATTGTCCAAATAACGACCAATGGTGAGACTGTACCAAAATCACAAAGGTATTTCTTCTAATTCCAATTTCATCAACTTTAGGGAAATGATCATGAAAACCAAAAATGTTTTCCTAGTGCCCTTATAACCGATGAATCAGATGGTACCCTAGATCATCACAAATTTATGGCATTGTGATTGTTTTCTTTTTCATAGAGATGTTCTCTACCACTCTCCATCAGAACATGACGGTTAGATTTCTCTTCTGTATCCATATTTTCAGCTATGTTCTCTTATGTAGAAACCCAGTGATTAGTTAATTTGGGTAACCATTGTGTTTCATACTTTAGTTATTAAAACCACCTTTTGGTATTTCTTTTTATGATGGGGGTTTCTATTAAAGAAACTTTCGAATAGTAAACAATTTTTAACCCCGACGAATTTCGAGGGCGAAATTCATTTTAAGGGGGGTAGAATGTAACACCCAGAGATTTTATGAAAAATATTCTTTTTAATTTTATTGATGTCTTATGTTGTACGCTAAACCAAAAGGAGCTTGCACTACATACATACCTGACTTGGCTTGCATTACACGCAATTATGACCTTCCATGATAGCGTGTGTAGTACGCAATACCGAGTTTCACTAAATGAGATATTATTATGAACTATCCATTATGAATAGTAATACCCACTTTTTGAAATTTAATAAATTTTATCATTCAAAATAGATATCATTTATGGATTCAGAATATCGAAATTATCTTAGTGTGAAATTTTGGTACTTTTCGGATAACTTTAATATTCTGATGAATAGTGAAAATTACTAAATTTTAATTAAAAACAACTTTTTTAATCGAAATAATTAATAGTGATAAATTATTAATTTGAGTGGTTTTAAAGTATATTTAGAATATATTTTTACAATTTAATAGAATGTTGGTCATTGGATGTAATTTCACCTTTAAACCAGATATAAACAAGTGTCAATTTTTTGATAGTTATTATCTCTCAAAAACACGCTATTTGTTTTAACGACGAGAATTAATTTTTAAATTAGTTAATGTAACTGATATGTTTTTAATTTTATAAAGTAGACATCATTTTTGAATTCATAATATAAAATATAGCTTAGGCCTAATTTTTGGTATTTTTCTAGAAACTTTCTTTTTTTTATGAATAGTGAAACCACTAAGTGGTAGTTAAAAAAATGAATTTTTCAGAAAACATAATTTTACCGCTTCTGTGAGTGAAATTTCAAAAATCCGAGAGATTCAGTTGATTTGAGTAAGTAAAATGTGGTTCAATGAGATGAAAATAATTTTTGGTGAATAGTAACTTTTAACTTTTTTTTACCACGGTTAAAAGTAAATAGGGTAATTAAGGGTAAAAATGATATTATTATTACCCTAAAACATGTCCTAATTCTATTGGATAAGTTTAATTCGACAAAAAACAACATTAGGAATAAAATATGACCATTTAGGCCCACATGGATTAGATTAGGACATTTATTATTAATTTATTTAAAGAATGGTTAAAATAGTTAAAATCAAAGTTTAATAAGTATATCATTTTTAATATAGGGGTATAAATAATATAAATTTGACTATAAATATTCCTTAGAAATATAAAAAGATTTCATACATAATTATATTTAATTTGTAATTTTTAGACATTAAATAATTTAATTTATTTATGACACAATGATGATGCAGAAATTATTTTATTAATGAAATATTGACATAATTGATGTTATAAATACCCAAATAAATGTAATTTGAGACTTTTTATGAATTCCACTAATTTTCTAGGTTACTATGACATGTTAGTATTTATTTAATTAACTTTTTTTGAACTAATCATTTTGTTATAATTTTCACAAAAATCAATTACTAAATAGTGTCGAAATTGACCTAAAATAGTTTTTAAAACAAATATTATATTATTAATTGTTATTTTATTCCTAAAAATCTATGGTTCGGCCAAATGACTTATATAAGTATATATATATTAATAATAAACAACATGGGGTTCGTTTGTCTTGTTATTGTAAGTTTATTAACCTTATAGTGTAAGAACACAAAAAGAAACAGTAAAAGTAAAATTATCCAACTTAAAATTAAATATAAATGATAAGGTTAAAATAGGAACGTAAACTTGTATAAATTCTATTCGGTGAGATGATTTCGACCCATCCCCACCTTAGATTCGAAATAAATCAATTTGAAGCTATTTAAAACCGAATATGACTTTATAATAAAATAGTAATTTTAGTTTTCCAAAGGTGCCCATCTCCTCCTTTATAAAAGGGCACCTCGTCCCTCTCTTCCTCACACCGCTTTGAGCCTTCAAGCTCGGCCAAACCCTGCCAAATTATCTTGTCCACTTCCATAGACACATCCTAGAGGTCCTGATCTTCTTCAAAGACCAATTTTAGTGCCCTAAGAGGAGGTCTCAAAGAGGTGCTTCAATGAAGAGGTAATGTCCATTACCGATTTTTTCAACTTTATTTTTTCTTCCACTTCTTCTTTTTTTTGTTTTTTCATTATGTGGTAATAAAATCAGTATCAATAATATAATGATATGTTATTATATGTATTAAACAACCATATTTAATTATCTATCCATCCAAAGGAAAACAAAATCGCCGCGCATGCGTACGTACGGAATACTGTCTCCACACCGTGGTGTAATCTATTTTCCACCACCACCATATATGGATGGGTATAATGGTGAAAGTAATGAATATATATGATTATTTTAATGTGATATTGATTCTTTAATATTATACATACACTTTAATACAATTCCATGATCTTGGGAATGATATCATCGCCCGTACGTACGTACGGACTACAGTCTCCACGACGCGATGAGATTCACTCTCCATGTTAACCATTCATGAATGATTATAAATTATATATAATGAATAATAATTACATATATGACCTAATAATGATACTGAATTTATGTATATATATATATATATGTATGTCATTTACCGAAGTCCATTCAATTCAAAAGGGATACGAAAACAACGTTCATGCGTACGTACGGCCTACCGTGTCCATGAACGGTGTATTTCATTCCTTTTATCGATCTATAATATATATGTATATGATGAATATATATTATACATAAAGAATTTTTTACATTCTGGAATTATTTAAATCAGGATATATGTAATAATATCAAAAATAAAAAGTTGAAACACATACGATAAATAAAATGATTTTACCCAAAACGATGCTTTAACATGGAATTTACGAAAGAACGGGTAATATAAAGTCATAATTGAATCATATATGATATCATAACAATGAATATGATTCTGTAATAAGTCAATGACATTATTTAAATCATTATACAGGAGTTTCGGATACGTACGAAGCATATCGGACCTAAGGTAAGGGAAAATATCACAATCTCATTTTATCCGAGATTGTTTATACTTTGGTATTTACTTGGGTGTATTTTATCATCCACATCCATATTTCCTCGATATGTAATATTGTTTCCAGCCACCTACAATTGTATAAATCCAATATTACCCTTCGGTGAGTTTTTATTAAAAGATATTAAAGGAATCTTTTGTAATTTTTCGTACGGGGTACTTTTTGACTTTTCTGACAAAAGTACGAGGAGAATGTTTTTTTAACTTATACGACATGAAAGTATTTTTATTGTTTTATAAAGCCTTATTTTCATGAAGCTTCCTCCAAAATATTTAATGACTATTTTCAAAAAAATCCTTTTCTTTTAAAATTACATGAAATTTTGTGAAAAGAAAATGATTTTGAAGAATAAAAGGATATTTTTCTCAAGAATTCATTTCAAGTGTTTTATCAAAACCATTTTCCATATAAAATGAAATTATTTCATATGTGTATGTTTCAAGTATAATGTCTCTATGATTTACATGGTTTCACTTTTCTTATTATGAAATGATATCGGTTTCTTTTATATGGATTATGGGATTATGGGATGATGTTTATGAAACCCATTTTATTTATTGGGTTATGTATGTTTATTTTGTGTCACAAGTAAGAATGATTTCATTATGAGATGGGTGGGACCTATATATTCCTCCAATACATTGGGTAAAGATTTATATTTCATGAGATAGGCATGGCTAGAATGGAAAGTTAATCTGATTCAGTATTACAGGACTAGAACGAGGAGTGAACTCGATTCAGAAAGGGACTTTGTCCACTAAGATGGTCTTGGCAGCAATGCCTTGGCTACTGTGGAAATCATTACATGTGCTTAATGGATGCCACAATTACATGTTTTATTCCCATGCTATTTTATCATGATTTATGTTCTATTATGATCTATGCCTTATGTACTTCCATGTTTTATGTCGTTGCTCAAGATTTTGATGTTTAAACATTATGTTCATGTTTTTAAGTTAAAATGTATATGGTTTGTTTTATTTTCTCCAGGCTTACCCTTGCTGAGAATTTGATCTCACCCTTTATATGTTTTCTTTCCCCCAGGATCAAAAGAAAGGTTTTAGGTAAGGAAACAAAAAGTGGAAGATCTTTATGGGAGATGTTGAAGATCTTTCACCACGATTAGAAGATTACATTCCAAGTTTCCAAAGACACTAAACTATTATGGTCCTTGTGTCTGTTTTTGTTATGTTTTAAGCATTCTGAAAAAGTAATGTAATGTCCTTGTACGTCAGGATTCGAGTCTCTACATTGACTCGGGCTGGATTGTGATAGGTTACATAAATATTCATAGACACTCAGGCATTCATTATGTATATCATATATTGTATGAATAAATTTTTCCATACAATGATAACGAAAATTGAATTCATCACATGGATTCATGTGAATAGAAGTAATCATGTATCTTTCAATAAGTCATTATTTATTTTGAACATGAATTAGACATTATACAATAAATAAATTAGTGGATATATATATTTACCTAAGAATGAACTTTAAATTTCATGGTTTTCATCAATTTGTATTGAAATTATATATAGAAACACTTAATGTATGTATTTTATTTATTTTAAATGTGAATAAAAATTTCCATAAATTAAATGATCATTATATATGAGGAATATTGGTTCCCTCTATTTCTCATGGAACATTTATTTCATCTTCATTCCTCATTTTGGATTGAATTCATACCATATAAATTATAATCTTATTTTTATATTCTCATGTATAATCGCATTAATCCTACTGATGAACCATATTTTACTAATCCATTTAGGAAATTTATTTTATTATATTCAAGGATGATTAGGGTAGATTACATAAATGTGTTATCATGGAATGTTAGTACTTCTTTATATGGAATTTTTTCCTTGTTGGTTATATGCATGTAATGTTTGTACAACATTCTAGAAAAATATCCTTAGATACATCAATCACTTAATTCACATGGGATCATTCATAGAGAAATATTATCATATAGAAAAATCAATCATTTATAGTTAGAAGATGATTTATTTGAGTTATCAGATGAAATTTATCAATTTAAACACATGGAGATGGTTATATGAATTATTTTTAAGAGGTGAGCACTATTCATCACTCGTTGATCCAATATCAGGGATCTTTTTCTTTTGAATTCACCACATAATAAGTATTCATTCCTATTTAAGTAGCAATATGTGAGTATCTAGTTTGGCTGATGGATGATTTTCGTCATCTATTGTTCCTACATTCATGAAGGCACCTCTGCTGCTCATATGCACCCCCAATATATGCTACACACAACTACCTGTCAATATGTTCCGGAGCTATTTATCCAATGCACACACTATTCACTTTGGATAAAAATGTTATAATAGATCATTTGTTGTTGATCTCCCCTACTATATGTGTAGTTCAAATAGATCGTTGTTTGGATAATGATTGGAAATTGTTTACATGATATTGATAAATACAAAGTTAAATTATCAATTTTTAAAACCCAATCCTCTTAACAATGAAATATTTTTGAAAATTTATTACTATTATGGCATAGACTTATCAAATATTATAATTTATCTTTCCATGAATAATAAATGGATCATCGAATTCTTCTAGGGGAATGAACTTTCCCATTTTTTACACTACATCCTTTTCATATTATCTTAATCATAAACATATTGTAATTATTCAAATATCTTAATTCATTGGAAGTCGTTGAAAATAATACAAAACACACAATGTGGGATAAAAAATGTTTGTGGTTTTTTTCATTTCGTGTATCATCCCATGTGATGTTAAGATTGTGTTTCCTCGTTGAGCTATTATTTATTAGGTTTTAATGAATCTTGAGTTCTTATATGACTCGTGAAATGTTGTGAAAGATGATATTGGTTGCAAATAGATGTATTCCTGAAGGATATATTTGATCATATTTTATTGTAGGGATCTTGAAGATCATTATATAAGTGGATTATGAATTGTTTATCATATTAAAGTATATTTTGAGTAGGGGGGCATTTTTTAATGATAGATCTTTAATATCATGGATTGTGATCATTGAGTAGTTTATTTGTATTGTATTTTAGTAATTTGTTCAGAATATGGAGGAAAATAAGCATGGGATGGACATGTTCTTTTGTGGTAATGTTTCAGGTGGACAAATATATTTTTATTTTATGGAATCCTTAATCTTGTTAGAAGTACTTATGGTTCATTTGCAATATTTTTTTATTCTCCCTGAATTGGTTACCAGTATTTAGAGGACTCCTTTTTCTATAATGGGAGATTGATCCCTGAATTGTTCATGCTATCATCATTTTTTCATTATATAGATAAAAAATAAAGTAATGGAATATTTAATATCATAGGCTTCACAAAAAATTTTATTCTCTTATGATCATGACATAAAAGTAGTTTATATTTTTCTGATTCTATCAACACTTATTTAAATTTTATTTACGGTATTTATCAATGCGCTTGGTCACCATTATTTTTTAGGATTGAAAATTTTAATTCTTATATAAAATGTTAAATCAGTAAAGTCACCATCTTCAGGGTGTCCATTCAAAAAATAGATTATATTGTTATATCCAAATTTGGTCATTTAGAAAGGGGCCATTATTGCAAATTTTTTGGATTTTTAATGGTTTATGAATAATTAGTGAATGTAATGTTTAATTCCATTTTAGAAATGAGTAATATTTTTTTATAAAACTCAAATTCAATTTTACGAATTATATATTTATTTTTATGCAATTATTTTATATAAAACATAGTTTCAATTTCCCATTAAAGATGGAGGAGGCCCAATATTTGAGCATCCATGATGAATCATGGGATCTAGACACGAAGTTTCATTGTTTGTACTCAATTTAACTTTATTTAAAATATTATTATCCTCTTAAATGAATCTAAAATAATAGAAAAAAACCAACAACAAATTTTTTGTCTATTAATATTTATAATAGGATGTAAAAATTGGATTTATATTTTTTCAATATATTTTGAAAAACTATATATATATCTAGTGAGAATTTAAGATTCAAAAAACATCAGCCTATAATTTTGAGGCATGAACCTTACATTCATAAAATGAAATTCAAATAGGATTCATATCTCATAAAATTTATAAAATCAAAATGAGTATTTGAAATTAATTTTTTTCATAGACATTTCTTATAGGGAATAAATATTTTCATGTTTTACAATTTATATTTTCATTTAAATATTATAATAATTATAAAGCAATTGATATATCCATGGAATGGAAATATTAAAATGAATCAAATAGGAACGATTTTGTTTGAATTTGGAATATTTCAGTCACTAGGAAAACATAATTTTAAATAGTTTATCATGGATTATGTGAAACTTGATGTTGTACATGGTGAAGTGAGGAGGGCCATAAGATTTGGGAAAAAACCACATTGATAGGTCCATGTGATCCCTAGCGGTGCGTCCTTTTTTTGGGAAGAACATTAGTTATTTTGATTTCAATATTTTAATCAAATTGTCTAGGAAATTTCATATTTCCTATTTTTTGAAGAATATATACTCTCGTCATGTAGTCATGGAATTCATCTCCATCAGCATCCTGGTGTGCTACAGAAGCCATGTGTCATTCCCTCGATTTTTAAATCCCTTCACTATACAATTGAGCAAATAGGGATGAATTTTTTGTCCGAAAAATTTTCCCAATAACATTTTAATTCCCCAGATCCTTTGGATCATTGAATGAGTTTTCTATACAATATTTTATGGGAAATATAATATAACCACCCAACCTTAAAACTTACTTAATATTGAATTAAATGTATAATTCACATTGAGAATATTTTCAGGTTTATAGTTTTAGATAATTAGGCCATAACTATTATATTTCAAAAAAAATACAAAGTTTACACTTCCACCCACTATCCATTTTTTTACAAAACATGGACTCTTGAAAAATAAAAGAGTCTTGTCTAGTTCCATGTTTAAGATAACATGAATTTTCCTTGATCTCATCCTTGACCCTATTCCACATTATGTCCTGTAAAAAACATTTCAAAAACATGGGATGAGCATAAAAATCTCATTAAGGGATACACAAAGAAGTAAAACTGTTAGTTTTTCAAACTAACAAGTAAACCGGGAAATATTTAACAAAAGTAATACTTTTAACCTTTATGAAGTAGTAAATAATCTTCACTGAATAAAAGATCATTACATACCCTTTTGTAACTAAAATATTACCATAAAACCCATATAAATAACACATAACATATAAAGGTAACATGGAACATAAACATACATAAATGAAATAACCATATAGTCACCTTCCACACATATCACTAAATGGAATATCCATATGGACGACTTCCATACCCAATTCATTGGAGGTTATAACATAACCACCCATCCTGGTATTCATGATAACACCCATCATTTGGTTTATCACATAACCACCCTTCAAATGTCCAAGTACCAATATAACACCATAACACATACAAAAAATATAAAGGAAAGAAAACATTTCCACATTTCGATCAAAATATATCACATAAATATATTGACATAAAAAATACACTTTCAAAACAATTTTCAATACCAAAATACATAAAAGAGTATAAGGCATTTATTTTCTTTTAAAAACATTACGGCTTCTTGAGGAAGCCAAAGATCAAATAATACTCGCGGCGGTGGAAAAGGTTGTGGTCACCGCGTACGTTAAAAGAAAAATTCTATTTTGTCGCTTAGTAAAATGCTTCGTAGAAAAGTATTACCTTTGAATGAAATGAAAAGTAAAAGGTTTTTATATAGTTTATAAAAACAAAGTCTTGTATTAGAACAAAATATGCCTCAATGAAAGGAGATTGAGACGAAGTCCCTTACCTCATGTCCGACTTGACTCGATCGTTCTTTAATATCCTGAATAATAAACTAATCTTAATTTATACTTGCTTAAGAACCTTTTTCAATTTTATTATTCCTTTTATATCACTTATTACCATGTTATAAACATTATTTAATCATTTAAGTTAATAACTCTTGTTTTGTCGATATTTGCCACTTGAGTCCAAAATGAACACCTTATATTTACTAGTTGACCATGTGGTCAATATTCCATTATATCCAGAATGATATTCGTGATTTAGATATCATATATATCATATATATCCAGTATATACATGTATTTATAATATTACATAACATTTAGAGGTAAGAAATGAAATGCACCATTCATGGAGACAGTAAGTTGTACGTACGCATGAACGCTACTTTCATTTCTATTTCTTATTTTAATGGAAATTTAACATAATGATACATAGTTATATTATAATTCCAATATTATATAATAGGTAATATCATTAACACAATACTTTATACATCCTACATAAGGTATTAATGAGTCACATCACTTTAAGGGGGAGGTCGTCCACACTTCCTCAAATGAGATTATCGTATTTACCCATCATGGAAACCATAAAAGATTGATATAATTGGGAATTACAGAATCATAATGAAATATTAGACATAATATATATCATATATAAATATATTTCCATCATAATGGCCATCATGAGATGTGGTAAGAGGTAATTAAACCATCATTGTTTCTTGAGGCGTTAGTTTGTCATCCACAGAAACATTATATTCTTCATCAATTAGATGGTGGTGTCTGTAAGTGTAGTTCGAATAAATATTATAAAAACATACTAGTATATTTAGGATAATTTTCTTTTTAAAAAAGAAATAAATAAAAATAGTATATGGGTTGATGAAGTAAAATAAAAGAAGACAATTTAAGAGAAATTGTTACCTTTAATTTGGGTAACTCCCTTTGGTTTGAACTAAATGACTTCTTGAAGTGCCTTCTACCTGAGGTAAGGCTTATAGGGGTAAGAGAGGGCTGTAGAGAGTTTAATTGAGAATATTTTGGATGAGAAAAACGGATTGAGAGGTTTGAGAAATTGGATAAATGTGGTCTCCTTTTATAAGGGGGAGGAGGGGCTCTTTAGGAATGTGTGAAAATATTATTTTATAATATAATGATATTAAGTTTCTAATGGTACAAAAATCATTATGGTATAAGATAATCTGAATAATGGACTAAATAAAAATCATCCAATCAGAATTTGACATGTTTTAGATAATATTTAAATCCTTATAATCTTATTTATTTAAATCATTTATTATTGAGCTAAATACTACATCATTATTGTGTCATTAATAATTTAATTTATTTGATTTCTATAAATTATAAAAAATTACCATGATATAGGAAATATCTTTAGATTTTGAAATAATATTTATAGTATGAATTAGGACTTATATAATACCATAAAAAAATTAATTACTAAAATATTTTTGTTATTGTCAATTTTGTCTTAACATTAAATTAATTAATCTAAATTGTCATTATCACACCCATGTGGCTCAATGGGGTCCCAAAATCGACCCAAATATTCCCATGGTCATTAATGACACATCCAAAAAAGTTTGTACAAGTGTTAAGGTAATTTGGAATTATTATAATATTTATTTTACCTTGAATTAACCTATTTACCTTTAACCACGGTAAATAAAAGTCAACAGTTACAATTCACCAAAAATTAATTTCATCTTAATGAACCACATTTTACTTCTTGATAACAACCATGTATGTCATATTTTCTAAATTCAACTCACAGAAGTGGTAATATTTCATTTAAATTAAAAATTCTGTTTTTTAACCACCACTAAGTGTTTTCACTATTCATCAAAAATTGAGGTTTTTCAGAAAAATACCTAAAATTCAAGCTAATATATATTTGATATTCCGAATTCAAAAATGATTTCAATTTTTCAAAATTTAAATAATAGAATTGTCATTATTTAATTTTAAAATTAATTCCCGTTGTTAAAATAAATAGTGTGTTTTAAGAAATAATAACTATCAAAAGATTGATACTTGTTTATGTCAAATTTCAAAGTGAAATTAATTCCAATGACCAAAATTGGATTAAATGGTAAACATATATTTTAATTTCACTTTAAAACCAATTAAAAAGATAATCTAACCATATAAATAAATTAGACTAAAAGGCACATTTTAATTAAAATACAATATTGTCACTATTCATTAAAACATGAACATTATAAGAAAAATTCCAAAAATTTACACAAAGTAAATTTTTATGTCCCCATTATAAAGAAGGATTTTATTTGGTTATTAATAATGTATTAAAGTGACCAAAACTATATATAAAAGGGTTCTCCATTAAAAGGCGGTAAATCGGCCTTTTAATGTAAATTATGCTTAAAATTAGATTCATTCACATTTTAAGCCTCTATCTTTTTATTGGATAATGTAAATAAATTTAAAAAATATGTATAATAATATTGTAATAAGTTTCATTCATTACTGCCAATACAACGGCTTGGAGTTTACTACCATTTAAAATAATATTATTATATTATTAGTGTGCAACGTAAGATTCCCAAGAAACTCGTTGTTGTGTATCGGGTATGCTATCAAACATACCAACCCTTTTAAAGTAAAATTTATATTTAGTTAAAAAATATTATTAAGTATAAAAATATCTTATTCTTCATTTACTTGGGATGTTACATCCTTCCCCCCTTTTGGAAATTGCATCATCATAATTTTTATTCACTTATCAAAATAAGTTGGTGTAGAGACCCGAAGCCTGACATACATGGACATTACATTACTTTTGCTGAATACTTAATACATAACAAAAACATACACACAAGGACCGTAATAGTTTAGTGTCTTTGGAAACTTGAAACGTAATCTTCTAATCATTGTGAAAGATCTTCAACATTTCCCATAAAGATCTTCCCCTTTATTTTCTTACCTAAAAGCTTTCTTTATATCCCGGGGAAAAGGAAACATAAAAAAGGGTGAGCTCAAATGCTCAGTAAGGGTAAGCATAGATAAAATAAAATATACCATATACATTTGAACTTAAAAACATGAACATAATGTTTTAAATCAAAAGCTTGAGAAATGACATAAAATATGGAATTATGTATGGCATAGATGATAAGGAAACATTATGAATGATAAAATAGCATGGGAATAAAACATTTAATTGTGGAAACAATTAAGCACATGATATTATTTTCATATTATCCAAGGCATTGCTTCCAAGACCATCTTAGTGGACAAAGTCCCTTTCTAAATTGAGTTCACTCCTCGTTCCAGTCCAATATTACAGAACCAGTTTAACTTGTCGTTCCAACCATGTCTATCTCATGAGATATAAATATTTACCCAATGCATTGATGGGAGATATAGGTCCCACCCATCTCATAATGATACCATTCTTATGTGTTCCAAAAAATCATAAACCATACATCATAGCATAACCCATGTAATAAAAATGGGAATCTTAAACATCATGACATCATAAAACAATTCATATAAGATAAAGGAATTCATAAAAATATTTCCATCAAAACATAATCAAATTAATGTAATAATAGGGACAGAAAAAGAACACTATATTATCTTATATGGAAAATAATTTTGATAAAACACTTGAAATCCATTCTTGAGGAAAATATCCTTTCTACTTCAACAACATTTTTCCGTTTCTTAACATGTCATACAATTTTAAACTAAAAGAAGTTGATTAAAAATAAACATGACAACTTTTAAAGGAAGATTCTTGGAAATATTGTTTTAAAAATCCATTCATGCCATATAAGTTAAAAAAACATTCTCCTCATACATTTGTCGGAAAAGTCAAAAAGCACCTCATAATAGAAAGATTCCATACATACCATTTAGTAAAAGTCAAAAATGGGTAAAAAGTACATTAAACATACATGAAAAAACTTTTATAAAATATGGACATGGATTATAGAAATAACCCCAGTAAATACTGACAAATAAGCAATCTCGGATAAAAATGAGATTTGTAAAATTATCCCTTACCTTTGGTCCGATATGCTTCGTACGTATCCAAACCTCTTGTATTATGATTTAAATAATGTCATTGACTTATTAAAGAATCATATTCCTTGTTATTATATCATATATTGTTAACTTATGACTTTATATTACCCGTTCTTTTGTATATTCCATGTTAAAGAGTGTTTTGGGTAAAATCGTTTCATTTGTCGTCCGTGTTTTGACTTGTAATTATTCATACGATTACATAGATCATGATTACTTAATTCCAGAATATAAAACATTATTTATATATAATATATATTCATAATATACATATATATAATAGATCGATAAATGGAAAGAAATACACCGTTCATGGAGACGGTAGGCCGTACGTACGCATGAACACTGTTTTTGTTTCCTTATTGAATTGAATGAAACTAAATAGATGAAATATATATATATATATATATATACATAAATCCAGTAGCATTATTATTTCATATATTTCATTATTATTAATTATATAAACTTTATGATCATTCATGTATGGTTAATCATGGAGAATGAATCTCATCGCGTCGTGGAGATGGTAGTCCGTACGTACGCACGAGCGATGATATCGTTCCCATAATTATAGAATTGGAGTGGATGATATAATATATCAGAATAATTATGATGTTATAATAACCATATATAGTTTTTCTTTACACCATTATACCCATCCATGTAAGGTGTTGGCGGGAAAACAGATTACACCACGACGTTGAGACAGTATTCCGTACGTACGCACGCGCGGTGATTTTTTTTTCTATAGGATGAATAAAAGGTAAAATAGGGTTGTTTAATATTTATAATATCATATCAGTATATAAGGGATACATATTTTATTACATCATAATGAAACACATAAATAAGAAGAAGATGAAGAAGATAGAAAATTTAAAGAATCGGTAACATATATTACCTCTACTTTGACATGCCTCTTTGAATCCTCCTCTTAGGGTACTAAGATTGGTCTTTGAAGAATACCAGGACCTCTAGGATGGTTCTAGGGAAGTTGAGAAGAGAATTTGGTATGGTTTGGACGAGTTTGAAGGCTCAAATTGGTGTGAGGAAGATAGGGAGGAGGTGCCCTTTTATAAGAGAGGGGAGGGGCACCTTTGGAAATCTTAAAAATATTAATTTATAATAAATCTAAACCCACATAAAAATCTCCAAAAATGACTCATATTCAAATATTCGATGAGATAGGGTTGTAATATCATCAACCAATAAAATTTAGACATGTTAGGAATTTATTTTCAACATTATCAACTTGATTTATCCTTATTTAATCAATTTAATTTTATTTGTGGTAATAACATTCTAAATTTTCAATTATAAAAAATAATTTCTTATTTGTTGTGAATTTTCCATAATTGGATACATTATATCATTTTATACCACATAATGTTAAATTAATAATTTCTAAATATTTTTGATATTTTTAAATTTTTTTATAATATGTCATTTTTATAAAATAACAATAGTGTCAATTTTGACACTTTTCATTTGTTTAAATTTAAATAAAGTATATACAGAAAATATGTTCTAACTAAAAGCATTAATATATTCATAAAAGGGCATATGTATCTATAAAATTAGTGGATCACATAAAATAGTTCATATAATATTTATTTTATTATTTGTAAAACCATTTATTTGGTTTATCTCTTATTAAAATAATTACTACAATATTATTGTATAATTATTTAATATTCTTATTTGTTGCATAAAAATTAAAAATCAAATCCTATGATGAATAAAAATATATTACCTTTCTCAATAATACTTTTACTCAAATTTATCATCTTAAAATCATAATAGTTAAATTGTTATATTTATTAAATTATGAAGGTGACAACTTTGGCATCATTTAAAATAAAATAATATAAGTGTCATAATAATCATAATAAGGATAAAAATGCTCCAAATTTCGTCGAGTGGATGATTAGGGTTTTTATATACACTAATAATAAGTTTTTTTCAGATATTTGGGCCTTTTGATATGTATTAATATTTCAATGAAAACTATATTATTGATTTTTAACTAAATAAATATATTCTACATCATTAATGTATCACCATTAATGACAATTATTTAAACCATAAAAATTCTAAATAAATTATCATGATGTAGATACTTTTATTAAATTTCTGTAGACTATTCATGTTTGATGTTTTATGATTCTTATCACTAAATTAAAATTATTATACTTATAATATTTAAGAGAGTGACATGTTGTCACATTCTTTGGTTTTATTAATATTTAAATTATTTTCTTGGTCAAAAGTCCATAAAATGAATCTAATATGACCTTTAGGTGATATGGGTCTACTTTTATACATTCAATATTATTTTTGAATGTGTTAGGGTAATTTTATAATATTATATTCACCCTTAATTACCTGATTTAACTTTAACTATTGTAAATAAAATTTACCGTATTTACTATTCATAATTTCCAAAAATAAAAAGTAGCCTATTAACATAATTTGGACCCAATGATTCCAAATATGGAATCCATTTTTTCAAATTCAATACACAGAAGTTGCATAAATTAAATTAAAATTAATCTCGTTGTCGAATGAAAACGAGGTTTTTTTTTAAAACATTGCAAAAGATTGAATTGATTTAACCTACGAATTCAATGTAAAGTCAATGCTAATGACATACATTATATTACATGGTAAAAATATATTCTATTTATACCTTAAAACCATTCAATATTATAATTTTACCACATAAGTTATTACAATGAAAAAAGTTGTTTTTAATTAAAATATAGCGTGTTTTATTTTTCATTAAAATGTGAAAGTTATCAAAATAATATGAAAAATTTATCCAAGGTAAAATTTTATATCCTGATTCCAAAGAATAATTTTATTTTGTAAAATTTAACTTATAAACATGTCAAAAACTAGATTTAAAGTGGGTGTGCCATTAAAAGGTGGCAAAACATCATATTTTTTAAAATATTTATTTTTCCCGAAAAATTTATTTTGTTCTTATACCATGTTCTAGAAAATGTGTAAGATGAATAATAAAGTTATAAAATTAAAAATTTCATTAATACTATTCATAACGGCTAGTTCATAATAATATTATAATAATATATCTTTTTTTAGAAAAACTCAGTATTGCGTACAACACACGCTATCGAGAAAGGTTGCGATTGCGTGTAATGCAAGCCAAGTCAGGGTTGCGTGTAGTGCACGACTCCTTTGTTGCTATGTATAAAAAAATACATTGAATATATATATATATATATATACGCAATGTTTCGTAGAATAACTACTATCAAACAAACATGAAATTCTGTGTAACACGATCCAGGAGTAGTGTTGCGTATACTGCAAGCTAATATGGTGTTGCGTATAGCGCAAGATAATCTTGGTGTATCGTACAACAGAAGATATGAAAGAAATTAAAAAGAATATATCTTATAAAATCTCGGGTTATTACATTCTACCCACCTTAAAAGGAATTTCTCCATCGAAATTCGTCGGGGTTATATATGGTTTTCTACTTGAAAGTTTCTTTAATTAAAACCCACATCGTAAAAAGGAATACCAAATTTTATCTTTATAAACTAAAGTATGAAATGTAACAGTTACCCAAGTAAACTAATCAGTGGGTTTACATATTTGATAACATAGGTGAAAATATGGATATGGAAGAGAAATCTAACCATCATGTTCTGTAGCGAGTGGTAGAGAACATGGCTATGAAAAAGCCAACAATCACAAATCCATAGATTTGTGATGATCTAAGGCACCATATGATTCATTGGATATAAGGTCACTAAGACAACATTTTTGGTTTTCCAGATCATTTCCCTAAAGTTGATGAATTAAAAGAAATAATTACATGATTTTGGTACAATCTCACTGTTGTTCGTGAATTGAACAATTTCCACATCATCCCTTAATGAAATGAAGTTGAATTTGTTATTCATGATGTGTTAGCAGATCATGTGATAGAATGATGTGTCATTCCATCTCTTTCAAACAAAAAGGTTAGAAAAAGTTATAAGTCCATCATATGGTTAGATTAATCATATATAGTTCAAAAAATGAACTTATACTACATATATCATAACTATTAATAAAATAAAACTAGTTTCTACTAACCAGGGACTTCCTGTAGGCCAGTGGTAGGCGATAAAGGCTAGTCGCACTTAGGTTGTGGGCTCGATTCCCACAGCCTTTTCCGACGCGATGGGTTGTCGCCCGTCCTGCAGGTTGTCCTTTTTCTAAAACTACATTACTATATCATCCCATCAATAATATCGAAAAAGGTTCTATCCTTAAACAATACTTACTTATGTCCATCATAATCCATTCCAATCTTTAGGCTTATCCATAATATTGTAGTCCATTGTCATATTATAGTGAAAACGATTACCAGAGATTTTATATAAGAAGCATGTTAATACCATCGTTGATCCCCATATATCATAAGATATGTCTTGTTGGTCACATTACAAACGTTCAAAGGCATTAATCATGTATTCTCTTGAAAAATGAATACCCATTGAATCTTATTGAAAACATGAGTGTTGTCAAAAGATAACTCTTTCCACATACCAAAACCCCAAAATTCTATATACTCAAACCATGATATAACTATTTCATTATATCAGTCATGAGCTCCTGAATACTGTCAATCATTTCATTTTCTCCTTATACCTTCATTATGCGCATATCATCTTCCTTCCAAAAATATCTCAATCACTTTCCATGGTTACCGGTACCATAAAATTATTGAAAACCACAATCGACTAATACAAAAAATATTCTAATAAACCATAAAAGTACCTCAGCAACATTATTCTTGAATACTAATACATAAACAATTCAATCTATATTCTTCAATAATTGTCCTGGAATAATTCCATCCTTGATTTAGAAGTAACTTTTTAGGTCAGGGCATTGAGTTGGTTAATTCCCATGTTCTCCACAAATAAGACATTGAACTCCATAACAGTCTGTCACTCTATGACCCTTTTCTCCACACAGATAACATATTTCCCTCCATTCGAGGTATTCCTCAAGGTTATTCTTCCCTTCTTTATAAATCTCAATCTTCCTTTCCTTATGATCCTCAACATGCAGACATGCATAAAAGTATATCTTCCTCTTATTTGATGAATTAGGCATACCACTAAATTTCACCTTGTTAATAATATATCGCGATGACTGATTCGACATAATCACAATATCTTTCTCTCTAGGCATTACACAATTTTTTTGCCCATAGAAACCAATTTGTCTATTGGATTCAATGTTAACAGAATTCCTTCTGGTTCCCGCCATTGACTAAAAAAGAATTCTGTGAGAGGAAAAAATCATGCTAGAGAAAACAACATAGTAAAGGGGGAGTACCGTCAATATCTAACATCTTATGTTAAATTCTAAGATCGTTACCATAGTTTTAGGACTATATCCTATATGTATACTTTTCCTTAGGGACATCCCTAGACATAACATAGAAATATCTCTAGGGATCTCACTAATGATTTTGCATCCTAGTTTCCAAAGGTTGACTAAACCTTTCCTTTGATACCAACTGTAGAGTCCCGAAGCATGACGTACATGGAAATTACATTACTTTTTCAGAATACTTAATACATAACAAAAATAGACACACAAGGACCGTAATAGTTTAGTGCCTTTGGAAACATGGAATGTAATCTTCTAATCGTGGTGAAAGATCTTCAACATCTCCCATAAAGGCCATCCCCTTTTTTTCTTACCGAAAACCTTTCATTACATCCTGTGGAAAAGAAAACATAAAAAGGATGAGCTCAAATGCTCAGTAAGGGTAATCATGGATAAAATAAAACATACCATATAAATTTGAACTTAAAAACATGAACATAATTTTTAAACATCAAAAACTTGAGCAATGACATAAAACATGGAAGTATGTATGGCATAGATCATAAAGAAACATTAA
This sequence comes from Viscum album, assembly GCA_963277665.1. Lineage (NCBI taxonomy): Eukaryota > Viridiplantae > Streptophyta > Magnoliopsida > Santalales > Viscaceae > Viscum > Viscum album. Next base: position 855,428,975 of record OY728157.1, on the reverse strand, counting down.
GAATGATAAAATAGCATGGGAATAAAACATGTAATTGTGGAAACCATTAATCACATGATATGATTCCCATATTAGCTAAGGCATTACTGCCAAGACCATATTAGTGGACAAAGTCCCTTTCTGAATCAATTTCACTCCTCGTTCCAGTCCTGTATTGCTGAACCAGTTTAACTTGCCATTCCAGCCATGTCTATCTCATGAGATATAAATCTTTACCCAATGAATTGTAGGGAGATATAGGTTTCACCCATCTCATAATGATACCATTCTTATGTGTGCCACTAAATCATAAACCATACATCATAGCATAACCCATATAAAAAATGGGAATCTTAAACATCATGACATCATAAAACAATTCATATAAGATAAAGGAATTCATAAAAATATTTCCATCACAACATAATAAAATCAATGTAATAATAGGGACATAAAAAACCCTATATTATCTTAGATGGAAAATAATTTTGATAAAACACTTGAACTCTATTCTTGAGGAAAATATCCTTTCTACTTCAAAAACATTTTTCCCTTTCTTAACATGTCATAAAATTTTAAACTAAAAGAATTTGATTAAAAATAAACTTGAAAACTTGTAAAGTAAGAATCTTGGAAATATTGTTTTAAGAATCCATTCATGCCGTATAAGTTAAAAAAACATTCTCCTCGTACTTTTGTCGGAAAAGTCAAAAATGACCTCGTAATAGAACGATTCCATACATACCATGTAGTAAAAGTCAAAAATGGGTAAAAAGGTCATTAAAAATACATGAAAACACTTTTATAAAATATTGACATGGATGATAGAAATAACCCCAGTAAATACTGACGAATAAGCAATATCGGATAAAAATGAGATTTGCAAAATTATCCCTTACCTTAGGTCCGATATGCTTCGTACATATCCAAAACTCCTGTATAATGATTTAAATAATGTCATTGAATTATTACAGAATCATATTCATTGTTGTTATATCATATATGGTTCACTTATGACTTTATATTACCCGTTCTTTTGTAAATTCCATGTTAAAGAGTGTTTTGGGTAAAATCGTTTCATTTTTCATCCGTGTTTTGACTTATAATTATTCATATGATTACTTAGATCATGATCACAAAATTCCAGAATATAAAACATGATTTATATATAATATATATTCATAATATACATATATATAATAGATCGATAAATGGAATGAAATACAACGTTCATAGAGACGGTAGGACGTACGTACGCATGAACGCTGTTTTAGTTTCCTTATTGAATTGAATGAAACTAAATAGATGAAATACATATATATATACATAAATCCAGTAGAATTATTATTTCATATATTTCATTATTATTCATTATATAAACTTTATGATCATTCATGTATGGTTAATCATGGAGAATGAATCTCATCGCGTCGTGGAGACGGTAGTCCGTACGTACGCACGAACGATGATATCGTTCCCATAATTATAGAATTGGAGTGGATGGTATAATATATCAGAAGCTGTACGATGTTATAATAACCATATATAGTTATTATTTACACCATTATACACATCTATGTAAGGTGTTGGTTGGACAACAGATTACACCACGGCGTGGAGACGGTATTCCGTACGTACGCACGCGCGGTGATTTTGTTTTCCGTAGGATGGATAGAAGGTGACATAGGGTTGTTTCATATTTATAATAACATATCAGTATATGAGGGATACTGATGTTATTACATCATAATTAATCAACTAAATAAGTATAAGTTTAAGAATAAAGAAAATTGAAAGAATCAGTAGCAGATATTACCTCTTCTTTGACACGCCTCTTTGAATCCTCCACTTAGGGTACTAAAATTGGTCTTTGAAGAAGACCAGGACCTCTAGGATTTTTCTAGGGAGGTTCAGAAGATAATTTGGCTGGGGTTGGCCGTGCTTGAAGGCAGAAATTGTTGTGAGGAAGAGAGGGAGGAGGTGCCCTTTTATAAGGGAGGGGAGGGGCACCTTTGGAAATCTTAAAAATATTAATTTATAATAAATATAACCTCACTTAAAAACCTCCAAAAATTACTCATATTTGAATATTAGATGATATAGGGTTGTAATCTCATCAACCAATAAAATTTAGACATGTTAGGAATTTATTTTCAACATTATCAACTTGATTTATCCTTATTTAATCAATTTAATTTTATTTGTGCTAATAACATTCTAAATTTTAAATTATAACAAATAATTACTTATTTGTTGTGAATTTTCCATAATTGGATACTTTATAACATTTTATACCATATAAATTTAAATTAATAATTATTAAATATTTTTGTGATTTTTGAACAATTTTATAATATGTCATTTTTATAAAATAACAATAGTGTCAATTTTGACACTATTAATTTGTTTGAATTTAAATAAAATATATACAGAAGATATGTTCGAACTAAAACCTTTAATAGATTCATAAAAGGTCATAGTTTTCTATAAAATTATTGGATCAAATTAAATAGATCGTATAATATTTATTTTATTATTTGTAAAACCATTTATTTAGTTAATCTCTTATTAAAATAATTACTACAACATTTTTGAATAATTATTTAATATACTTATTTGTTTCATAAAAATTAAAACTAAAATCCTATGATAAAGATAAATATATTTATTCTCCCAATAATAATTGTACTCAAATTTATCATCTAAAAATCACAATAGTTAAATTGTTATATTTATTAAATTATGAATGTGACAACTTTGGCATCATTTAAAATAAAATAATATAAGTGTCATAATCATCTTAATAAGGATCCAAATGGTCCAAAATTCGGCCAGTGGATGAATAGGGGTTATATATACACTAATAATAAGTTTTTTCAGATTTGTGGGCCTTTTGATATGTATTAATATTTCAATAAAAACTATATTACTGATTTTTCACTAAATAAATAATTTCTGCATCATTAATGTATCACCATTAATGACAATTATTTAATCCCTAGAAATTATAAATAAATTATCATGATGTATATAATATTATTAGATTTCTGGAGACTATTCATGTTTGATGTTTTATGATGCTTATCACTAAATTTAAATTATTATACTTATAAGATTTAAGAGAGTGACATGTTGTCACTTTCTTTGGTTTTAATAATAATTATATTATTTTCATGGTCAAAAGTCCATAAAATGAATCTAATCCGACCCTTAGGTGATATGGGTCTACTTATATCCATCCAATAGTATTTTGTCATGTTTTAGGGTAATTTTATAATATTATATTCACCATTAATTAATAGATTTACCTTTAACTATGGTAAATAAAATTTACCGTAGTTACTATTCATAATTCCCAAAAATAAAAAGTAGCCTATTAACATAATTTGGACCCACTGATTCCAAATATGGAATCCATTTTTTCATATTCAATACATAGAATTTGTAGAAATTAAATTAAAATTAATCTTGTTGTCGAATGAAAACGGGTTTTTGTTTAAAACATTGCAAAAGATTGAATTGATTTAACCTACGAATTCAATGTAAAATCAATGCTAATGACATACATTATATTAAATGGTAAAAATATATTCTATTTATACTTTAAAACCATTAAATATTATAATTTAACCACATAAGTTATTACTATGAGAAAATTTGTTTTTAATTAAAATATAGCGTGTTTTTACTATTCATTAAAATATGAAAGTTATCAGAATAATATGAAAAATTTATCCATGGTAAAATTTTATATCCTTATTCCAAATAATAATTTTATATTGTAAAATTGAACTTATAAACATATAAAAAATTATATTTAAAGTGGGTACGCCATCAAAAGGCGGCAAAACTGCATTTTTTAAAAAATACGTATTTTACCCGAAAAATTTATTTTGTTCTTATACCATGTTCTAGAAAATGTGTAAGATGAATAATAATTTTATAAAATTCAAAATTTAGTAAATAATATTCATAACGACTATTTCGTAATAATATTATAATAATATATCATTGTTTAGTAAAACTCGGTATTGCGTACATCAGACGCTATCGAGGAGGGTCGCGATTGCGTGTAATGCAAGCCAAGTCAGGGTTGCGTGTAGTGTATGACTCCTTTGTTGCTGCGTATAACAAAATACATTGAATATATATATATATACTTAATGTTTCGTAGAATAACTACTATCAAACAAACATTAAATTGTGTGTAAGACGATCTAGGATTAGTGTTGCGTATACTGCAAGCTAATACGGTGTTGCGTATAGCGCAAGATAATCTTGGTGTATCGTACAACAGAAGATATGAAAGAAATTAAAAAGAATATATCTTATTAAATCTCAGGTTATTACAGTGGGGGTATTTATCCCTCATAGCATTTTTAGATTTCCACGTTGTCTCTTCAAACATATGGTTTTTCCACAAAATGCTTACATGTAAATTACCTTATTCTGCAACACCTTCTCTATATGGTCAAGAATTTGATCTTGTTGTTCTTTATAAGAGAGGTTCTATTCCAAATTAACTACCTCTGGGTTCAAAACATGAGATGGATATGGAATATACTTTCCCAACATCGAAACCTGAAAAAAAATTGTGTACCTCGGATAAACTTGGAGGTAAATCCACTCTATACGCAACTGATCCCACATTCTCTAGAATTTAATAAGGTCCAATGAACCTCGGATAAAACATTCCCTTCTTACCAAAACGCATCACACTTTTCCATGGAGAAACTTTGAGAAATACATGATCACCTACCTCAAAGGAAGGATCCTTCCTCTGGTTATCTGCATATATTTTCTATCTACTTTGAGTTGTTCTCATGTGCTTCTGAATCAACTAAACTTTCTCTGCCATCTCTTCTACCAATTATGGTTCCGTCAGCTTCCTTTCACCTACTTCATCCAAAAATGCTAGAGTTCGACAGTTATTTGAATATAATTCCTCGCATAGAGCCATCTTTTTACTGGAATGAAAACAGTTATTATATGAAAATTCAACCAAAGTTGGATGTTGGTCCCAACTTCCCTGAAAATCCATCAAACAAGAAAGTAACATATCTTCCAATGTCTGAATTGTTTGTTCTGACTGGCCATCTGTTTGAGGATGAAAAGATTTACTAAAATATAATTTAGTACCCAAAGACTTTTGAATGCCTTTCCAAAAGTTAGAAGTAAACCTTGGATCACGATCAGATACAATGGAGAGGGGAACTCCATGCAATCCTGACTATATCTTTAACAAACAACTGAGAAAGTTGATCTAGAGACAAAGTATTTCTAATCAGAAGGAAATGAGAAGATTTAGTCAATCGATGAACAAAAACCTAAATTGCATTATTACCTCGAGATTTCATTGGTAATCCCACAAAAAATTCCATTGATATATTTTCCCATTTCCACACGGGAACCGGTAATGGTTGAAGCATCCCGTTCGGTAACTTCTGCTCTACTTTAACCTACTGACAAGTCAAAGCCTTCATAGTAAAATCAGAAATATCTCTTTTCATTCCCTCCCACCAGTAATACTCCCTAAGATCTCTATACATCTACGTACAACCAGGATGAAATGAAAATGGAGAACTATGAGCTACACATAACAACTCATTCTTCAACTGTTAATCACAAGGCACATATAATCTTTTTCCAAATCTCAAAACACAATCAGTATCAATGTTAAAATCAGGCAACTGACCCTTCTGAACCAACACAACCTTTTTCTGCAACTCACTGTCTTCTTTCTGTACTTTCTTTATTCTGTCTGATAGAGATGATTTCACTAACACCTGATACAAAATAGAATAATTTCCTACACCAACAAATTCTATGCCAATTTTTATCAAATCAAAAACCATAGTATCTCATTCCAAACGTTACCTGGCTAATGAAGCATTACATTTTCGACTCAAAGCATCATCCACTTTATTTTATTTTCCCGAATGGTAATGGATCATGTAATAATAATCCTTGATTATTTCCAACCATCTCCTCTGTCTCATGTTAAATTCTTTCTGAGTTAATATATACTTAAAAAATTTGTGATCAGTATATATTTCACACTTCACTCCATAAAAAAGATGCCTCTAAATTTTTAAAGCAAAAACAACAACAGCTAATTCCAAATCATGTGTAGGGTAATTTAACTCATGTTGTTTCAACTGACATGAAGAATTAACAATAACCTAATAATTTTTCATTTGGACACAACCCATTCTTATCAACGAATCATCCCGGTGGTTAAAAAACTCACATTTTCTGGAAGGCAGTGCCAAAACATGAGCATTCAACAATCTTCTTTTCAATTCCTAAAAACAATCATCACATTCTTTTGTCCAGATGAACTTAACACCTTTTTGAATTAAATTATTCATTTGACCAGATAACTGTGCAAAATGTTCCACAAACCTCTCGTAATAACTTTCCAAACCAAGAAAACTATGAATCTCGGTTATATTTGTGGGTCTTGGCCATTCTTCAACAACTTTTGTTTTAGCGGGATCAACAGTTATGCCATTTTTTGAAACAATGTGACCAACGAAAGAAATTTTTTGTAACCAAAACTCACACTTGTTTAATTTACCATAAAGTTTATTTTCTTTTATGGTTTGCAACACAACTGTTAAATGACTTTCATATTCCTCCTTACTTTTGGAATAAACCAAAATATCATATATAAACACAACCACCATTTATCACCTGAGTCAAATTAGTCATCTCTATAGTAAACTATTTGATTCTGATTCTAACCATCTCAGTATACTGATTTGGACGTTCATTTACATATGTATACCTTATCACCCTATCTGTCGTGTTTCCTCTATGAAAAACCATTCTGAACACAGAAATATCTTAGGCAAAGCAACATGGTAATCTAAAAATTCTATATGATGTCAATATTAACATAAATTACTTTATGGATATTACTTTAACAATACCCTAACTCCTAAAGTTATCTAAACCGACCTCTGATACCAAGTATAAGCACCCGTCATTAAAACTTACTTAATATTGAATTAAATGAATAACTCACATTGAGAATATTTTCAAGTTTATAGTTTTAGATAATTATTCCATAACTATTATATTTCAAAAAAAAATACAATGTAGACACTTCCACCCAGTATCCATTTTTTTACAAAACATGGACTCTTGAAAAAAAGAGTCATGCCTAGTTCCATGTTTATGATAGCAAGAATTTTCCGAGATCCCATCCTTGACTCTATTCCGCATTATGTCCTGTGAAAAACATTTCAAAAACATGGGATGAGCATAAAAATCTCAGTAAGGGATACACAAAGAAGTAAAACTGTTAGTTTTTCAAAACAACATGTAAACCATGAATAGTTTAACATAAGTAATAATTTTCACCTTTATGAATGATTAAATACTATTCACTGAATAAAAGATCATTACTTACCCATTTGTGACCAAAATATTACCATAAAACCCATATAAAGAACACATAACATATAAAGGTAACTTGGGACATAAACATACATAAATGGAATATCCATACGGTCGACTTCCACACATATCACTAAATGGAATAGCCATACGACCGATTTCCATACCCAATGCATTGGAGGTTATAATGTAACTACCAGTCCTGGTATTCATGACACCACCCGTCATTTGGTTTATCACATAACCACCCATCAAATGTCTAAGTACCAATATAAAACCATAACACATACAAAAAAATATAAAGGAATGAAAAAATTTCCACATTTCGATCACAATATATAACTTAAATATATTGACATAAAAAATTCATTTTCAAAACCATTTTAAATACCAAAATATGTAAAAGAGTATAAGGTATTTACAATATTTTAAAAACAGTACGGCTTGTTGAGAAAACCAAAGATCAAATAATACTCACGGCGGCGGAAAAGGTTGTTGTCAACACATATGATAAAAGAAACATTCTTTTTTGTCGTTTAGTAAAACTCTTCCTAGAAAAATATTCCCTTTCAATGAAATGAAAAGTCAAAGGTTTTTGTACAACATATAAAAGAACATCTTGTATTAGAACAAAATATGACTCAATAAAAGGAGATTGAGATGAAATCCCTTACATCATGTCTGACTTGACTTGATCGTTCTTTAATATCCTAGATAATAAAATAAATTTAATTTCTACTTTATTAAGATCATTTTTCATGTTTATTATTATTTTTATGTCACTTATTACCATTTTATAAACATTATGTAATCAGTTAAGTTAATAACTTCCATTTTGTCGATATTTGGCACTTGAGTCAAAAGTGAACACCTTATATTTACAAGTTGTCCATGTGGTCAATAGTATATTATATCCTAAATGATATTCATGATTTAGATATCATATATATCAATTATATACATGTATTTATAATATTACATAACATTTATAGGTAAGAAATTAAATGCACCATTCATGGAGACGGTAATCCGTACGTACGCATGAACGCTACATTCATTTATATTTCTTATTTTAATGGAAATAAAACATAATGATACATAGGTATATTATAATTCTAGTATAATATCATATATAATATCATTAATACTATCCTTTATACATCCCACATAATGCATTAATGAGTCACATCACTTTAAGGGGGTGGTAGTCTGTACTTCCTCAAATGAGATTATCGTATTTAGCCATTATGGAAACCATTAAGGATTGATATAATTGGGAAGTACATAAGAATAATGAAATCATAAAAATAATATATATCATATATAAACACATTTATATCATAATGGCCACCATGATAGGTGGTAAGATGTAATTGAACAATCATCGTTTCATGAGGCATTAGTTTTCCATCCACATAAACATTATGTTCTTCATCCATTAGATGGAGGTGTGTGTAAGTGTAGTACGAATACTTCTTAAAAAAATACTAGTATATTGAGGATACTGTTTTTGTTAAAATAGAAATAAATAAAAAGAGTTTAGGGGTTGGATAAGTTAAATAAAAGAAAACAATTTAAGAGAAACTATTACCTTTAATTTGGGTAACTCCCTTTGGTTTGAACCAAAGGACTTCTTGAAGTGCCTTATACCTAAGTTAAGGCTTCTAGGGATAGGATAGGAATATAGGTAGTTTAATTTGGCAGCGTTTGGATGAGCCAAATGTCTTGATAGGTCTGATGAATTCGTTAGAACTGGTATCTTTTTATAAGGGGGAGGATGGGCTCTTTAGGAAAGTGTGAAAATATTATTTTATAATATAATAATATTCGGTTTATAATGTTCCAAAAATCATTATAGTCAAATATAAGATGATTCATGGTCGAAATAAAATAATCCAATCAGAATTGGACATGTTTTGGATAATATTTTAATCATTTTAATCTTATTTATTTAAATTATTTATTATTGTTGTAAATACTGCATCATTATTGTATAATAAATAATTTAATTTACATGATGTCTAAAAATTTAAAAAAATTCCATGATATTGGAAATATTTTTAGATTTCCAAATAATATTTATAGATGAAAATTGTACTTATATAACACCATATAAAAATTAATTACTAAAAGATTTTTGTTAATGTCAATTTTGTCATTACATTAAATTAATTAATCTAAATTGCCATTACCACACCCAAATAGCTCAATGGGGTCCCAAAATAGACCCAAATATGGCCATGGTCGTTAATGACTCAACTAATAAGGTTTGGATAAGTGTTAAGTTAATTATGAGTTATTATAATATTCTTTTTAACTTGAATTAACAAATTTACCTATAACCGCAGTAAATAAAAGTTAAAAGTTACTATTTACCAAACATTATTTTCATCTTAATGAACCACATTTTACTTCTTTATAAAAACCATTTATGTCGTATTTTCAAAATTTAACTCATAGAAGTGGTAAAATTTCATTTAAATGAAAAAGTCATTTTTTAACTACCACTACGTTGTTTCACTATTCATCATAAATTGAAGTTTTTCAGAAAAATACCAAAAATCAGCCTAATATATATTTGATATTATGAATAAAAAATTAATGTATATTTTTCCAAATTCAAAACATATAATTGGAATTAATTAATTTTAAAATTAATTCCCATTTTTAATACAAATATTGTGTCTTTAAGAAAAAATAACTATCAAAATATTGATATCTATTTATGTCCAATTTCAAAGTGAAATTAATTATAATGACAAAATTTGGATTAAATGGTAAAAATATATTTTAATTTCACTTTTAAAACAATTAAATAGATAATCTAACCATATATATAAATTATATTAAATTAGAATTTTGAATTAAAATAAAATATTTTTCTCGATTCATTAAAAAATGAACTTTATCGGAAGAATTCCAAAAATTTACACAATGTACAATTTGATGTCCCCATTATAAATAAGGATTTTATTTGGTCCTATAGAATGTATTAAAGTGACCAAAACTAGATTTAAAAAGGGTTTGCCATTAAAAGGTGGTAAATCGGCCATTTAATGTAAATTATGCTTAAATTTATATTCATTCACATTTTAAGCCTATAAATTTTTATTGGATAATGTAAATACATTTAAAAAAAAGTATAATCATATTGTATTTATTTTCGTTCATTCCCTCCAATACAATGACTAGGAGTTATCCACCATTTAAAATAATATTATTATATTATTAGTGTGCAACGTAAGATTCCAAAGAAACCTGTTGTTGCGTATCAGGTACGCTATGGAACATAGAAACCCTTTTAAAGTAAAATAAATATTTAAATCAAAAATATTAATATGTATATAAATAATTAATTTTCATTTACTTGGGATCTTACATATAATGTGATTGGTTTTATGTAAATTTAAAATTATTATTATAAAATACTAGTAATATAGGAACAATATTTATTAATGATTGTATAATTTCTTCACTACTAATACTACTAGGATCAGTTGAGTGGAAATGGGTGGATTATTTATGAGAGTTTCATGAATCCAATATTTGAAATATTATTTCTATATAATACTTAAAATAAATTTTAAGGATATTATTTTATATTAAACTAATCTTAAAGTAAAAACTCTGAGAATCCACTTAATGATAGAATATAGTGATACATTGACATTGATGACATATTTTTTTGATATGTGGTTATACAAATATAAATAGATGATAAGAATATTAATTTATTTTTAAATAAATATGTTGATGATATTTATATAAATTATGGAATCCATTAAGAAATAATAAATTTATGGAAGGGATAAATGAGAAAGGGTTTCATATGAATAATAAATATCATTCATTAAATGATTTGAAAATAATTATCTTGATATATATAATTTTTTATTATGGTGTGTAACTATTGAATATAGACTCCTTCATTTTACAAATATACAATGTATATATGGTGATCATATTGATTGTGATTTCTAGAATGTCAACTTTGTGAGTGTTAACTAGGTGGTATTTAAAAATAATAATATCAAATCATTAAATTTTATTTATGGAAATAATCATTTTATATTTGAATAACATAAATAGGTCTAATGATTATAATCAATATATTAGTTTCTAAAGTAGTTTAATTTTTATGATGGGGAATCAGGTTGATTTGAAGAGATTGGTGTAATATATTTAGATACCTATAGTTAATATCATTTATATAGACATAACTTCTTGTTGGTATAGTAATATCCATTCTGTGGAAATGATGTTGGTTAGAATAATCCAATAACAACATTATGTAATTGATTAATTTTTCACTCTCATTGGCTTTGGAATTGGGTATTTATTATGGATTATGTAGTAGATTGGTTTCTAAATAGGGACTCATTTATAATTTATAGGAAGCCAAGTGATCTTAATTTATTGGTTTACTATTTGTAGTTGATACTATGTGGCTTGATGATGATTAGAACCAATGGATATTGATCATTAATTGAAATAGTTATGAATCCCTTGAGTAATCACTATTTTTAAAGGGTTATTGTGAGATGATGGTGACTATACCAAAACAAACCAACTAATCATATTAGAATATGACAAAGACATGAGGGAGTAATTTTAACTACTCAATCACTAAAATAATGACCCTATATATTTCATGTAATAATTTTAAATATATGTATATTTTTCGAGTCATGCACTAATACAATGTGAAATTATGAGACTCTGTGTTCCTGAATTATTTTATAAATTTCTTTTAAGTATTTTATATCTTGATTGAAAGGTTTCATAAATAAAATTTTATATCTGCTAAATGGGTTTTCTAATTAAATATATGTATCCACAGTTGAATGTGAAACAATTGGTCTACCTTAGGTATGAACTAATGCTGGTCGGTGTGGGTCATTCAGATAGGGTTTCCAATAGAGGGTGGATTTAAATTAAATTAAGTTATGAAATTAATTAGTTTAAATAAATGAATTACATTATTCCTCCCCTTTAATGGATTCTTTATTGATGTTATCCTAGGTTATCCACATAAACATGGGACCATTTAGAGGATGTATCTTCCACACAGCAGTGGATAATCAAAATCAGATGCAAATGAGACTCTGAATCTATTAGAATTGAGGTGTAACAAACAAAACAACATTTCTCATTCATTGTAACGCATGATCAGATTAAATGAATGATCAAAATTTTAGGATAAAATTTTCAATTGTGGGATTTTCCTTCCTATGTTAACTACTGAAGAATAGATAATAAATCTTATTTCTATATAAGATTCTTGAAACTATTGCATGAGATCATTTCATATTAAATGGATTATTTGGTTTGTTTATCCCTGATATTTCATGTTCCTCAACAGATATCCACATTTTTGGATTATATGGCCAAGAAATCCGAGAAAAACATTCACTATTTTTTTTTACCTTTCTCCCACTTCTTAATAATGTTCTTTGTCAATGGAATATTGGTCCACAGTTTGAATTCTCTAGGTAGTATCGTGCTCGATCTAACCAGTGAATATAGGGGGATTCATGTGCAATAAACTATTGGACAAATTCTGTATTGATTAATGATTATTATGGGACGAGGGTTACACCATTGGGAATCAGAATAATGTTGAGGTGTACAAGGGTTTCATGGGTACAACCATCTGTATGGAATCATGAAGGGTGGTCTAGAAATCCATTTTCTTGACAATGGATGGAAAAAACATATGAAAATAGTCACCCACATAATTTTCAGGTGATCATGAGGTGTGATTCAATACAGTTTGTGTGGATCAAGAACATTGGAGAAGATCTATAATATATTCAAAAACCCAATCTACACGAAGTGTTAAATTAAAAACACATGTTTCCTAGTACAACTAAGTCTACAGATTTATGTTTCTGAAAATTTTAAGGATCAGATACTATTTTCCTAGTCCACACACTTTGTGACACTTCTCAACTTGAAATTCCATGTGGAATAAGAACAAGAGTATAACCTCATGCAGTCGGATACACCATGTACTGGAAAACATGAGCATGATCATGTTCACATAGACATATCAATGATCATGGGTAAGAGCATGGGTGGATGCAGAATTCTATTTAGTCCCCTTGTATTTTTAGTAGGTATACATGGGTAGTGTTCCATGTACCATTCAAGACATGGCCCTGTAGAAGGGAGGTATTTTAGACCATGTGGGTTCCATAACATTATATGTAACACCACTTATATTTTTAGGAAACTTCTACCTCTCATTTATCCTTTGTTTTCAGTTATTTTTTACCGTATGAGTAGCCTATCATACTTTTGTTTTGTATATAAAATGATGGTATAATTTTAATGACTTTTCATATAAGTAATGAGATGTTTTGATTATGACAATTATCTATAACATTCTAAATGACAAAAATGATCATGCAGGATCATATGATAGAACAAAGTGGAACCCTCATACTGGGAAGGTAATGGGACTTTGATCAATAATCTAAGTGGAACCCAGAATTGTTATCCAGGTATGATATATTGTCCCCTAGAGTGTAACCCTATTGTAGGTTAGGTCATTGGTCCACAACCATCAATCTGATTGGAAGCCTCATGTAGTATCAGGGTTTGGTTCTTCAACCACTAGAGTGAAACACTAATACTGGGAAGAAAATTGGTTCGATGTTCTCTATTTGAATGTAACACTACTGTTGTATCAGGGAATGGGTCCTTGACGACAAGAGTGGATCCCTCTTACTGGTAAGGTTATGGGTACTCTATCAACAATCAGTATTTCACACACTATCCAAGTTGGGGAATGATTCATCGATCTACTGAGTGGCACCCTCATGTTGTTCCATGTTATGAGTCTAATAACTGGATTGTTCCCCACAAATGCTCGTTATAGTTAAAATGAGTATCTTGGATTTTTTTTATTTTGACAGATATGTGTGATGGTGGGCATTATTAGTGAACCTTCCAAAATATTGGTACTCTTTCTTGGGCTACTCTATGGGATTTATATCCCCCTTCTCCCTCATTTTTTAATGTTTTTTTCTGAAAAAATTAAATATGTATCCATATTGTTTGATTTTGTTACTATATTTATTTGGGTTGATATATATATTCCTATAATTCCTCATACTACTCCTCACTTCATGGAATCCTTCTAGGTATGGACATACTAACCTATACATAGGATTTTCCTGCACATGTCCAAGCTTGTTCATATTATAGATTGGTTAGTAAAGATTATAGAGGATAATAAGGATACATACTACATTAGAATGAATACAATAGACTGGACTAAGAGATCTCGTTTCTTGATCCGTTATCACATTACATTTCCAATTTCATATTGTTCGGACATATTTCTCGTCGAACATTTATTTCCCCCCTTTCAACTTATTAATATGTTTTCATACACTTGTACTTCCTAAGGGTTATGAATTCATTTATTATTTCTGTGGATTATTGATCTTAAATTATAATTCATCAGTACATATGCATGTATATGGTTGGGTGTATGCATACATATACTTAGGAAAAGGCCTCCAATATTAGTTATTCCTTTTGGTTATTTATTCTTTCCGCTAGCATATGAAGGAAAGAATGGGGGAATTTCGACTCAATCCATGTTGGTTCGATCAAGAAAAATTAGTATCTATGAATTTAATTCCATTCGAAGGTTTCTGGAATATTCCCATTAGAATTATTTAATATGGATTTAGGGAAATAGTTTCAATTTTCTCGAGTGTGGAATTCAGACCAATGAACCTAGTGTTGGTGTGGCAACCAACATTTTCATTCACTAGGACTCTCACATTCTCGGTGTCTACTCAATATACTGAGACACTGGTTGTTGGAATCAATGGTATAGGCACAATAAATGATTCCTTTATATGAATTTACTTCACGAGTGAGCTTCCCATGCATACATATTGTCATATGACCATGCTATACCAGGAAATAATTTTCATTATTCTTTGTGAAGATATCTATACAGATTACCAGTTATGGATCCTGATGAAAATTTGATGAGTGATGAGTCCACTTTTCAAGGATTGTTACATGAGGTTCATCCATAATGTGGATAGGTATAAAAATACCTACTTATTGATTCATTGATCATAGATTTATATAATATTGAGATGTGTGTATGGTTAGAAGACTCAGTGAATTCATATTTCAAAGGCCACTGAGGTTCCTCGGTGTGCTAGATCTGTAGTTGGAGGAGGATCAACTAGATATGGTGATACATGATTTCATTTTTATCATGGAACTAAATAATTAGGTGGTTTCAATATTAGTGATCATTTCCCTTGGAGTGGTTGGGTGCTTGTAGATTCTTGTTACATAGATGCATGATGATTCGACACTTTCATATCCCAAATTCCAAATGTTGTTTCATGTGGAGTACTACCCCTCCTACATAGGCTTGTTTCGGGTTTATGGGATTAATAATTTGCAGTAGGGTGGGATGAAAGTTGTATATTATGTTGCATGCTTTACATAACGTACATTTTACTCTCTTAACATGATTTTGGATGGCTAATTATGGGAAAATATGTTTGACTAGGTATTCACATAGAGATCCATGATAGTGTAGTTGCATTGTGCATTCCCACATATGCAGGTGTGTTGGAGTTGGTGTTGGTGATGGAGAGAATACTATCAAAGGTATTACTATCATCTAGAGCTATATGTGGGTGTTAAATGGTTTATTCATCTATAGTATCTTTCATGTGGAAATCAATATGATCTCAACATAAGATCTCATCCTAGGATGATTCATATGAACATTTTCAGTTAAAAAGAAGACCATGGAAACTTGGAGAGGGTCGTTTTATTGCATGGGATGGAAGAGGTTATATGGAATTTGATTCACTAACATGACTTTATAATGCAGTATGGAAGATATTAGATGAAAAAACATGATTAAGGTAGTGTCATGATCACAAGTCATCCATGCGAGGGTAAGGAGGCCCCTATGGAGGTAGTGATGGAAGAGGGGATGGTGGTGATATAGGAGAGGGAAATATGGTTGGTGAATGATGCTATGAGAATAATCCACCACTAGAACCTAGTTACCCATGTGTGAAACGATTTTTTGGATTTCTTGGTTGAGGAAAACAATAGGACATGGACAGGTATAACCTATTGGTGTACGTGATTATTTTTCTATTATTTAAGCATTATTAAAAATATGTGTGTATTCTTATGTCATCTATTTACTCTGGGTGAGAGAACTGGAGCTCCCCATTTAGGCTTTATCCCATCATATTTGACTAAAAGTTTATATAAGGACTGCTTCTTCTGTATCTTTTATCTATCAGTAGTTTGACCTATCGCTTGAAGGGGCGAGTTTCTCGTAAGAAATTTTGGTCTTCATGATGGAACACTATGACCTAAACATGGTTATGGATTGGTTGTCCCCTATTAAAAAAAATATTTACTATCATCAAAGATGATTCAGATGCATTTATGCTCTTGGAAAAAATATCCCCTTTGTGGGAGAGAGTGATCTCATTGAAGAGATATCGGGGTTTTCAAAAATTAGGCTACAACCCATCCACCATCTGTCGGCGAGTCTATCCAATTTTGCATCAGTCTCTTCGGTCATATATATTACGTTATTCATGGATTATTTTATTGAAGTATTCTATAGGGATGTTTTGGGACTACTTCTGAATTGGTTGAATTTTTTTGTTGAATTACACCCTGGTACTACTCTTATATCTTCTGCGGAATATAATATGTCCCCCGCCAAGCTCCAAAAGATGAATTTACAGTCAGAGGACATTCAGAAGAAGGGTTTTATCAGACCTAGTGTGTATCCCTAGGTAGAATCATTGTTTTTCATGAACAAGGTGGATAAGAGATTACATAATTGATTATATTATTATCTCAAAAACTAAGACATGATTAAAAAACATACCCATTTCTAAGGATTGATTAACACTTTTATTAGATGCAAGGTGTTTTATGGTTCTTGAATATTTACCTCAGGTTCGACTATCACATGTTGAGTGTACTCATGGAAGATATTACCAATCTAGATTTATGAGTTCACTATAGACAATATGAGTTCATAGTGATACATTTTAGTATGAAATTCCCCCCCTCATGTTTATGGTTTTGAAGAACTATATCTTGCATCCGTTTCTGTAATTATTTTTTGTATTCATTGATGATATACTAACATAATCATGTAAAAGGAGGAGCATTTAGGGAACATAATGATGGTCCTATATTTTCTTCAAGATCACCAGCTATATGGAAAGATCATGAAGTTCCATTTTTCATCCATGAGGTTCACTTTGTATATAATTTATTCAATGATTTTGGCTTAGTTATGGACCCAGTGAAGATCGATATAGTTCTCGCACAGGGTCCACTTATGAACTTGTAAAGGGTGAATATTTTTATTGGATTGATAGTGTACTACTAGAGGGTTTTTAGGGCTTCTATAGGATTAAATACACGTTGAAAAACCTGACATGTAAAAGGAATCCTTTTAACATGAATCTGTAGTTTTAGATATACTTCGACGATTTAGGGCTATGGATGACAAATGATCCTACTTTGAGGGTACTAAAAGAGGATGTGGAGTACATATTGTATATAAATACCTAAGAATATCGTCTTTAATGCATGTTGATTTTGATATTGGAAGTCATCACATATGGCTCAAGGTAGTTTATACCCCATGAGAATAACTATGTGGATCGAGACCTAGATCTAGAAGTTGTAGCCTTTTCCTTGAGGATTTTGAGGCAGAATCTTCTAGGAGAGATCATTTTTTAACTAAGATCATTAAAGTTTGATGTATATCTTCTCACAGAGAAGGATGGACATTAATTAGATTTCAATGTTGGATTTCCTATTGGGATATGACATTGTGAGAGACTATACTCCTGGTAAGAGAAACATGGAGGTATATTCCTTTAGTATGAAGTCTCATTCTTGTTCGGTGTTGGAGCTGTCTGAGCAGTTGGTCTCCAAGAAGCCAGACCTAGATGAGCAGGATGGAACAACATTTCAATATTTGATGGTTTTTACTCCCATTCTCTTTTAGATTGTAAGATATTACCATTTGGGAGGTATCAACATCGAAGTATTACGTTACATTGTATCCTCGAGATATTCGCCAAATAGATTTATTGAAGGAGATAATCATGTCATCCTTTTCTAGTGATAGACGGTGGTCCCAACCACTATGATGGATGAGGTGAAGATAGTGTTTCACATGTCACATTTGGTTATATGTTTTGGCATGGATAAGCAATATAGAGTTCTTCAATTGTATTTTTTGTGGTATATCATGTTATAGAGCTTGAATATGTTCATCTCTTTGTGCCCCACCTTTATGAAAGTTACTTCTATACCCCATCATTAATTAGGGTTTCTGTAGCCCCTTGAGATCCTACAGTGTAAATGAGATTAAATATATAAGGAATTTATGATAGGGATTCTATGGGTAGAGAGAGTCCATGATTCTATTTGGGTGATAGTTGATCGACTCACAATGTTTTCTCCCTTACTTTATTTTAGAAAGAAGTGTTCAGTACTGAAAATTAACCAATTGAAAATATAGTATATTTTCAAACATCATAGGTTTACCTCAAAAATTGTTTCTAACCATTATGTGAAGTTTAATTCTTGGTTTTGGAGTGGCATGTTGGAGGAAATCAGGAGATGGATGTGGGTTAATACAACCTCTCACCCATAGACATCTATGTATACTAAGCACATAACCAAGGTATATGCAGATATGATGAGGGATTGTATGATAGACATAGACTATATCTAGTAGGATCACTTTTCAAGGGTGGTGTTTTCATACAATAACATATAACTCACTAATATCATAATTAATGATTTTGAGAACCTCTATAGAAGACCCTAAAGGTAACTCATATGTTATACTGAGATCAGTGAGATAGCTCCTGTTGGGATACAGATCGTACATGCAGTGATAGATAAGGTAAATTTCATTCCAAAGTATATGAATAAAACTCATTGTAATATGAAATATTATAAAGATCAATTTTGTAGGACCATGGAGTTTGAAAAAGTATAGTAACATTTCCTAAGATTCCTCCCACGACGGGGATTGTGGATATTCATCTGGGGATGGATGTTATACCCATGGTTCATCAGGAAATTTTTAGATCATATAGATGGTTTTTGTGGTTTCTTACTACCATACCATATATCCACTGTTGTATTAGGTTCCCAATGTATTCCCTAAGTTTCAGTTGAGGAGTTATGTGGATGACCCTATCCATGTTATTGACTGAGATGAGGTGGACATAGACTATGGAAGATCTTTTGGGGAGAACCTGATAGAGATTGAGGATCATCTAGATAGGACCATGTGTCTTTGGAAAATTCCCTTGGTTTATCTATTCTAGAATTATTAGATCATAGAGGTGAGATCATGGGAGTGGGAGAGCCATATGTGATATCAGTATCCCAATATTTTTGTTTATTTTTTTAATTTTGAGGATGAAAATATTGATGGTTGAAATAATATATATATCTAATTTTTCCTTATAATACATTTAAATATATCTAGAAATATTTTTATATCTCAGTGGTGAAAAGACATGTGATTCCAAGGATTGATGTTCCGGAAATAAATTTTATAAAAATGTTATATATATTTTAAATCATGTGAGAATGATTTCCTAAGGAAAATGTGTTGTGTCCAAAATGGATTCTCAATTTAAAAATTATATTCCATGTTTTTTTCTATAATGTGATATTTACCCTATGTGTTACCTAAATTTGGTCAGTGTAGGGCGTTCAGATATGACGACCATTGGTGGGTGTCTTTAAATTAAATTAATAAATTAATTAAATTATTTAAATTTAATGACCTATACCTAGAAACATTTATAACATAGATTGTATGGAATATAAATTGGGTTAGACGTATATCCCTAGGACCATTGAGATGAGTTTTTTCCCACCAAAAATTGGTGAAATGAAATCAGAATTCAATGAGCCTTTAGATCCAAGTAAATCAAGGTGCATCAAATGCAATGTATTCTCTTGTTTGTTGAAGAGAATGTTCATAATAAAATAATGATCCCATATTGTGGTAGTAATCATTAATTTTAGTGTTCAGCATATTGATTATAATTTTTATGTAAGGATTTTTAAAATGAATTTGATCTATGATTCTTGAAAACATCACATGATTCCATTTAAAATTAACTTGATTATTTTATTTTTTTCCTCTATATGAAATCCCCCAATAATAAAAAAAAATTATTTGTTTTCAAATAATGATATTTAAATGAATGATGAATCTTATTTTATGTTCCTTACTCTTAATAATTCTTCATATTCTTAAACATTGTCCTACGAGGACCTAATTTCATATTTATTTTCATCATCACTCTGAATAGAACCCCCATATTCACTAATAATATACATGAGATAAATGGTTTGAAAAATATGGGATGGATTAATGTAGATTGTGGGATATTGATTATTACACTATGGATTTAAATCCCAATGGGGGAATGAGAGGTACCACTAGCTATGAAATCTCATACAAATTCATACGGGGATGATAGAGATCCGTTTTGTAGCCCACTAATGGCTAGAAATCACAAACGAAGGAATCCAATTTGTTTTCAGGTGAAACTGAGGCCTTATTCGATGTGGTGGGAATAGATCTTGAATATATGAGGACATAAGGAATTTAAATGAAAATAAATTCTAGACATCATGTAGAATGATGAATATATGTCATGTCCTGCACCAAAGGATATTGTTCTAGGGTATTGGAAAAGTTATGTATCACAAACCATGGGGCTATACCACACACCATGTGACTCTCCCCAGGTTGAAAAGTTGTACTACAGAAGCACATTGGTAGAACCATGTGTGGGAGGACATATCGTGTATTAGTGTAAATGGGTAAGGGTATGTTTTCATGGACACATCTATAAGTAGGAGCATGAACATAGGTGGAGGATTAATACCATGTAGTCCACATAATATCCATATAAGGTTAAATGGATAGTGATCCATTAACCATAAGATACAAATCCTATTAGTAGTTTGGGACAACATGTCGCATCTATCCCTTAAGAAATAGTGTACACGATCTCATTTTTTTAATAAAATGCATTAATCTTGTATATCCTTCATTTTCACTCAAATTTTAGATTGCGAGTAGCCTATCATGAATTTGTTTCATATAGAATGTGATGGTATCCTTTGTGGTGGTTGTTTAGATTTAAGGAGATTATTTTTGCGTTTGATGATTCTTATGACACATGATGACAATAGTTATTGGGATGTATCGTGAGAGTGATTAGAGTGTAACCATCCTAAACGATAGGGTTTTGGTCTTTGATCGATTATCATAGTAACCCCCTATTTTGGTATCAGGGTATGGGTCCTCGGAAACTATAGCAGAAAAATCCTTCTTAGAAATATATGGGACCCCTATCTATTATTCGGGTAACACACTCAGGTTGTATTAGGGTATGGGTCCACGACCACTAGAGTGTCACCCAACTTTTGGGGAAGGAATTGGTAGTCTATATTCAATCTGAGTCCAAACTGCCTATGGTATCAGCGTATGGGTCCTCAACCACTATAGTAACAAACACCAATGCCAGTTTTGGTTCCTCCATAAACAATTAGAGTGACACCCTCATGCGGATTCATGGGACTGTTCATCTATCAACGAGTTTCCCCCTAATATTTCAATAATCTATATGTCTTATACATATAGATTTTTTACCCTTGACATTTCAATATATTTGAGAGGTTTTATTTAACATGTTTGTTTCTTAGGATAGATGTTGGAGATAATGGTCATCATTGATGGACCTTTCGATCTATTAGCACTCTTTATAGGGTTGGGTTGTGCGATGGATATCTACTTTCTCTCCCATTTGGAATTTGTTGATGAGAATAGACACAGAAACACAGAAACACACACACACAAACAAACACACACACTGATACATATATATATATATATATGCTTATTTGTGTGTTTGTGTTTGTATGAAATCATGCCATTGGAATTTGTTACTCTTATTCACTATGTTGATATTTCTATTGTTATCGTGTCACTTACTGAACCCCATCGTTATTCTCGGAATCCTACTAGGAATGTATATACTTACCCCTGCATGGGAGATTCCCAAATAATTCATGTCTTTTAATGATGAGTGATAGTTCATCAGTGATTATAGATTAGAATTGGGATAACTAGGGTATTTGACCACATAATGTGGTTATGGCTTGGAGATCTGGACCTTTTCTCTCTCAATACATTACTTTTTTATATTGGGACATCTTTTTGATTTGGCATGTATTTTTCCCTATTTTCGTTTCAAATTTTTCTATCATATTCTTGAACCCCCTATTGGTTCTACCAGCATGGTTTATTTCTCAATACTTCGTATCTTATATTATTATTCCACTTCAATCCTACATGTAGATGGTTGGGTGTGTGTGTACATGTACGTATGAAAAGGCCTCAAATTTTTGTTATACCAACTGAAAACATGTCATGTTCCCCATGTATATGGAAACGTATATGTGGTAGTATCGACTCAAGAATCAAAGGGTCAGGTTCTAAAAAATTATATGAAAATAATTATGTGATATAACACTAGAATGTTATTTAAAATGGTAACATATCTATCATATAAAATATGAGATATTTATAGGTGTGTATTTCCTCTAGTAAATCTTAATTAATAACATAATAATATGATTGGTGGAGGTGTGTAATACCTCAAGAGTCATCTGTATATAAATGTGATGATGGTAATAAAATAAAATAGTTGAACCCACTTCTTTCCAAGGTATAGGTATTGAGGTGTACGATGATGCACTATATACTATTTATCCTTATAATCACATTCAAGGGGATTATGAGGATTATAAATTCAACCACAGCCTTAAAGATTTTTATTTTCATTTGTATACCAGTATAAGAATTTATCCCTAAAGATGTTTTTTTTTCAATAGTCTCCAAAAATTTCTATGATTCTAACCATAGAGATGTGTATTTTCTCTTGTGAATATATATAATTACTTATTTACATCATTGATATATAATGATATATAGTTCCTCTATTACTATCAAGAATGTTGCAGATGTTTAGTTGCGCCACCATCTCATGATTAGAGCTTCTATAAATAATTTCTAGAATGAGAATCTACGATGAGATATATGATGGATTGTTTCTTATTGATTTATTATATGATTCAACAATTATATTAAAATATCATGTGGTATTTGAGATATCGGTAGCTTGTTATGGTTTAATTTTTTATTAATGTATATGTTATTGAGAAATTTGAGAAAGTCATATGTATAATATTTTTTTATAACATGTTCACATTTACATAGTGTGTATTTGGGTTCGATCCACTAGTTTGTATTTCTATACCTGGTATTGTTATATTCACCCAGGTATCCACAAGTGCAAATTATTTTCCTAGATTCCATGAATATCTATATATGTAAAGGATGGATGACCAAAAAGCTTAATGATGGTTCTCAATGTGGATAGGTGGATGGGTGGATATCAGTTTGATGATCTCTCATAACCTGTGAGTATTTAGGATCTCACATACCATGAGATTTTGATGATACAAAGTATTATGGGTTGTATATATTAATTACATTGTATTATTTCACCTTGTACTATGATAGATTATATTATATCAATCACATTATACCCCCATTTTTCTTATATATATATAATCATGATCACTTCTGTTAACTCCAAACATCATACATGTATGATAGATATTAATGTATCATAATAGGTGGTAGGTACATTTAGTGGGGATGCCTCCCAAGATTATAATGATACCTTAGCATTAGTTGTTATCCCCTAGCCTATAGGAGGGTGATTGGGGAGTTTTCTTATCAGTAATCCATGTCGTGACAACATTTCTCCCGAGTCCCTAGACACACAATATTGTACAATATACAAATCCTTATCCACATTTGGAGATATACATGTCACAATTACAAGGATTTCCTATAGCCAGTGCATGGTTTTATTAACACAGAAAAAAATTTCTAATAAAACTGTAGCATTTATCAATGCAAGCTAAAAGTGTTGATAAAGGTAACTTTTATTTGCGCTAAAAAACATTGATGAATATGAACCCGTTATCAATTATTTTTAGCTCTGAAAATGTTTAATCATTATCACCACATTTATTAGGGCTAACAATATTTTTAATTAATCTTGTAATAGATGTAGATAATCATATTTTTATTAAAAAATTAATGATTGTATATATATTTTAATTACAAAAATAATTCATATATTTAATATAAATATTTGAATTAATATGTATATTTTAATAATTCAAGACATTATGTATATAAAAATTATTTTTTATTTATATTTGATTATTGAACATATATAGTTATATCAATGTCTATGTGAAAATATTTTTAAGAATTATTATGTGTGTGTGTTCTTTGTGATTGTCTATATATTGATGTTTAACATTTACAGATGTATGTATGTGTATGTATATATAGGTACACTTGCATGTGGGAAACACACACACACACACATAACATAAGAAAATGTGTATAAATAAGACAAGTACATAGAAAATTATAAAATTAAAAATATATATAATTTTTTAAAATAATTATTTATAAAATTCTAAATAAATTTTTATTTGTTTAAATAATTAAAATTTCATAACAATTATATTTTAATAATAAATATATTTATTAAATTTATTAATATATATACTAAAATTTTAATAAATATATATACAAATATATATATATATATATAATTATAAAAATATATTTTTAATCATATAGAAATATTCCTATATTATTTATTTATAAATAAAATTAAAAATAAATGAATTATTTATATAATTTTAAATTTATAGTAAATATATTTAAATACTAAATATATTTATTATATAAATATAAATAATTATATTAATATATTTATAATGATACACAAATATTAATAAATGTATTAAATTTTAATTTTAATTATAAATAAATATATTTATTTTATTTACAACTATATATATAAATATATGAATATATATATTTATAATTATATAAATATTTATAAATATATATATTTATAATCATGTAATTATTTTTCTAATTATATATAAATAAATTTTAAATATATTTATATATTATCATAATTATAAATATATGTATATATATTTAATTATAACTAATAAACTAATTATTTTTATAATTGTACATTTATGAATATTTATTCATTTACATTTCTATAACTTTATATATTATATATAATTATATAAATATTTTTACAATTTCATATATATAATTTTTAATATATTATTTTATAATAATAATAATAATTAATGAAATATATTTTTAAATAATTATAAGAATAATAATAAATATATTTATTAAAATTATAATTATATATATTTATATTTCAATATATATATAATTATATATATATATAATTATATAAATATATATATTATTATATATAAATATTTTTAAATATATATCATTATAATTTTAATTATATATATATATATATATGTAAAGGAATATTAAATTTTAATTAAAATGTTTAAATAATAAATATAATTAGTTATTATTATATTTACCAATACATTGTTTTTTTCATTAAATAATTATTTATAATTATATAAATTCAAAAAATTTAATTATATTTTTAATATTATAAAAATCGGGTCCTTATGAGTGCTTTTGAGCACTCGTGAAGCTACGTTTCAATAGAGCATACTATTTTAGTGCTGATACAACTATTTTTCATTATCACTTTTTTGAAAGCATTGATAAAGGCCTTAACCTATCTTTTAAATAGAGCCCTATCAAAGTCCTCTATTACATAGTTCAAACATTCGTCAGACCAAACCATTTCTACGGCTCTTACTCAAGCTTCTCGATGAATTGATAATCTTAAGATATATGATCTGTTGTTGTTTTTAACCCTCTTTACTAGTGATCCATACAACGCATATGACCTGATTCTTATGGCACAATACCTCATCACATGGAAAACAACTAATAAAACCTCTGTCTGTCGACCCTTCACTTTAGTTTTCCCTACCACACCTCATTTGAGCATCACCTACGAGACTAACAATTTATGTACATAGTTTTCTTCATTTATTCACAACAATAATGTTGCTAAGAAAATCATTCCCATGTAATGATTCTTTTGATTATCGGTTCCTCCATTATTTTTTAACACAAACCTACTACACTAACACTGGATTATCATCTTGATATTTTCATTCTGAATTTTTTTTTGTTTCCATTTATTGAAAAGTATAATTTTTCATTGACTTTTATGTGAGGAATTTGGTTGAATGATTACTCTATTATGAAGAAATTAGATCAGATATCTTATGGGTTTGAAATTGTGTGACCTCTGCATGTTTAAAATTATACGAATTCATTATAAATTTATAGTTGGTTTGTTTCCATTTAATATTGACATGATTATTTAAGGATTTTTGATGAAAATATTTATATCCATTGTTTAAATACCAAATCATTTTTTAACATAATTTACCTATAAATCATTCAGATCATTTTTTTTAATAAACATTTATTTCATAGTTATGGAGGTAAATATACATTCAATAAACCATTTAGAAAAAGGATTTATGGATCATAAATTAAAAAGAATATATACTCCATCTTTGTTAGTTACCAAACATTAAATAGATTTTTGGGAGAAAAATTAAGAACCCGCACATTTATTATATGGATATGTGTTTGTAACAATCTAAAGATCATAATAAAAAGATTATTTGGGGATGATTTTATCTAAATAATTGTACAAATATAGAATTACGTAGAGTGAAAATTCAAAATGATTCTATAATCGAAAAGAAAAATTAAAATACCAATGGTGTTCCTATAACTCATCATAAAAGAAAAAATAACTTCTAAATAACCCTTAAACCTAGATTAATATAAATTAAAAAGTTATTTATAACATTTTTTTAAAAAAATTATATGAATACACTTTATTGTATTTAAATTTCAGTTTCTTTATATGGGAATATGAGTGTAAAGTGGTGTATGCAGACCAAAAGTATATAAAAGATTAAATTTTGATTAATGGGAATATAATTAAACTACTAATTTAAGTTAAGAACCGACCCTTAACAAAAATGAATTTTGCAATTTATATTTTTTTATATAATGTATGAATCTAGAAACAGAAAATAATGTATTACCTTGGTATCATCCTAGAAAACCATCACCTCCAACCAAATTTATTGAGAATTTATGGAACAAAAATGATTCAATGAACTAATACCACATTAGAATGTGTTGTGATTCTACATAAAATAAATAAATAAACTTGAATATTATATGAGAGTATATGGTTATTTACTTTTAAAGAATAAATCTTACTGTGGATTCTAGGGATGCATTGTTTATCAGTGAATAGTAAAGATGAATAAGTGGTACACTTTTTCTTTTACAACTATTCATTATAAATTATCCGCTATTGTTTATTAATGTATTGTTCCATATCCTACTAATTTCCTTATGTCATTCAAACACTACATAAAATACGGGTCAGTGAGTTGAGTGGAATTAATATTTATAAATTCAATTGTATGAGTGGTATCTATATTTATAAATACATTCAAGTATAAGGAAAAATAGTGGTATCTATATTTATTTGATTATATTATCATTCAGGTACCTCCTAGATACATATAATGTAATATCATAAATAATGTATATTTATTATCAATAATTGAATGGGCATGTCAATAACTCCATTCCACCCATATGATATCCATCATGACCCCAATCCCACAAACAAGCACTCACAGGAAGCTAAGTACTACTAATATTTAATCCTTAGACCAAAATCATTTTTTCCATGTAATAATTCAAAAATTTCATTGAATGTGGAAACATGAATGGATGTTTCAACATGAGGGTCTGTAAGGCCATCTAGCTGATCCATTTCATGTCCACACCATTCAATGATCTCCTTAGAGGTATCAGACTACTTATATTGATTTGTTTTCAACTTCATATAGGAAACAATGAATTGATTTTTTCTATATCAATAACTCCCCAGTATAGAAACTTTATATTTAATTGAATAACCATCATTCTCACCAACATCAACTCATTAATGTTTTTTGAATTTTGGTTCTTTAGACTCATCCCCCACTTTTTTGCATTTTTATTCCTTGAGAATGAATAGGGTCAAATAACCCTATTTGAAAAAAACAAAAGATGAATCCCTATAGATGTTTAGGACATGGAATTGTTTTCATGTATTTATTTTCTCAACCAAATTCCATTACTTGGTTTGTCCGTCTTGTGTCATGGAACGAAACAATGTATCACACTCTGACTTTGTACACTATACCTCTCAGGATTGTTTTTCATGTCCAATACTCTCTTGGCCAGACCCTAAGAAAAATATTCACATTAGGAATCATATTATATACATGAATGGTATCATTGTTTGTTTTAATTAACCCAAATCATTTCTTCTTATTTTATTATTCATGCAGGACCCGCAGATATCCATTGGATGTTAAAACTCACCTAAAAGAGTCATTTTATGACATTTAAACCCCAAAAAATCACTCTAATTCTTGGATTTCCAAGCCAACCATCCATCAAAGAATATTATCAAATTTCCTTAGGAACTCATGACTCATAAAAATTGGGTTCTTACATATATAATTTTATATATAAATAGTTATACTTGTTTTTGGTTGTGTTTATGTGGACATATTATATATACATATAAATATTTATTCTTTTATAATTATTTTTATATAAATATATTTATTAAAATATGGGTGTGTGCGTGAAATTTATTTGAAATACACGCACATATTATAAAAACACACTTTTAATGTACAAAAATATCTATAATTTTAATTGATATCAGTTTTTTGAGAAAAAAAATATATATTTTTAAAATAATTATATTTATATTTATATTTTCTTAAAATGTATATTTTAAAACAATAACAGAAATATGTACATAAATATACATGAGTTTATTTGTTCCCATGTCTATATAGTTATATTTAATTATAATTGTAAATATATATTTACAAATTTATATTTATTCCATTATATATATATATATTAGGTAGATGAGATTATAACCCAGATTTATACACAGGCACAGAGGTAAACTAGTTTTGGAATGCCTCATCTATCCCCATAATCATTGAGAAGAACCCACAAAACGTATTGTGTTATATAGAATGGATCAAATGCTCTTGTTGTATATTCCCTTAATATAACACTCCAAACACACTCTTCTTAACTCAGTACTTAAAAATGAAGTTTAATATATTTTTTAAATGTAATGAAATAATTTCATATTGATAAACATAATCGATAACCTTTTACGAGACTAGGTTCTGAAGGATTAGACATCAAATTTAATTTATCAATTTTGATCAGTGGAGAAAAAAATTCTTACCACGCTTCTGCATGTGCTATCATAAAAATCAATTCCATCTAATTTAAAATTCTAATAAACCTGTGGCGAATCATTTTTAAAACAAAGGTAGAGAATTCAATTACCTAGTAAGTGGTTTGGAAATCATTGATAAATAATATTAAAAATAAATAAAATTAGAATCCCCTTTTTAAAATATATTTACCTAATATTATAATTATTTTAATATAATTTCACATGGAAAATTTTTTAGACTAATCCAGTGATTCATTTAAAAATATCAAGAAAGATATTAAATAAAATCACTTGAGGCCACTTGAAACATTGAAGACTATTGTGGGCATACCCACTTGAGGGAATGATTCACTCTACAATTCGCTATCATATTTACAAATTCCAAGAACCAGTGTTTATAAAACATTATTTTTTTCATAGATTTCCTTACATACATATAATTATCACTAGAGTTATATATATATATAATCATACATATAATAAACATGTCAACTATTAGTTATATATAAATATATAAATTATAATATTTATTGGAAAATAAATTTTCGACTTGGTATGACCAAATCTCTTGACTTTACATAGTTTTGCATACTTAAATTCTAATTAATTAAATAATAAGGATTCCATTTAAAATTTTTCTACTAATAAATGAGAAATTATTTAAATAAAAAAGCTTATATGTACATGAATTTATATATACATATACATAAATAAAAATGTATAATTATCATGTATAATCATTAATAGATGGATAATGTAATTATTTATAAATTAAATGCATTTTATAATATTCAAGATATTATTATCTTTTATTTTATTAAATAAATTAATAACTTCCAATAATTTATTTATGGATAGTTTAGAAGTTATATGTGCTTAAATAATGAATCTTACATATGAATGAATTATAAATTCAATACTTACAAATGAATAATACTTTAATATGTGACATATATATTTGCAATTCAAATGCATATTTAGACACATATGTATAAAATATGGAGTTTTTTTGTACATGTAAAAATTTCATTTCTAAAAACATCGAGAAACATAATATCTATTTATTAAAAAATAATAATTTGATAAACACCAATTACAACAATGAATCATGTCATGAGTTAATATTTAAAAATAATTCATTTCAATTAAAATATGATTACCATATATATATATATATATATATATATATTCTATCATTTATTGTAGGAAATGAAAATAATTAAGGATAGATATACGAATAATTTTTAATTCCAACTCAAATTCATTGAATGAATCAAATAATTTTAAAATATGTTTTGAAAATAAATCATTTAAAAAAAATAAAATTAAAACATGAAAATAACTATAGGATGAATTATAAAATAAATCATATAATCTGATTATATATATATAAATTATATCTTTTTAAATAAATGAACAATTATTAAATATAAATATTTCTATAAAAGCATTTAATAATAGATGTTATAAATTTGACAAAAAAATCTTGTATGCAAAACTAGATAAATATAAATAAATTTAATTAAATGAAATCATTATAGAAATAATACTTTAAAATAATAAAATGTTTGAAAATAAAAAATTTCCCTTAAAAAATCTATATTTAAACATTATATTGATAAATTAAATATTAAGATGAATGCTTAAATTTAAGAAATACCTTTGGAAAATTATAATGGAAATTGAATAAAAAATAATTTAAAAATTATAATCCAATTCCAAAAACATGATCCGAGGACACCATAAGTTTTCTTCTTGGCATAACCCAAACATGGATCCTCATTCTCATAAAAAAGAATGAATATTGGCCATTAACCTCGGCCTTGGAAAATGATTCTCAGAATTAAACTATGCTCTTCCACGATCATTGTATATATAGCCAAATAATATAATCAAATATTAAAAGTAGTAGTTTTATATTATTCTATAATTTGAGATCAATTTTTTCAGTTATGTTTTGAAAATTGTGACTTATTATTACTGTTGTAGATTTATAGTGATGATTAGTATAAACATAATACTTGCAGCATCATTATCAATAGATAAAAGAAAATATAAATCAATTCAAATTTCCTCCATTTTTTTTGATCTGAAGTAATGCTTGATGACCAAGCGAGAATTGTATACATAGATTAAAATCACACAAATCCAAAATAATCAATCACTTGAATACATCAAACAAAAATAATCAAATGTTTAATTCATATCTGAGTAGAAAACTCAATAGATCTATCAAATTAAACATTAAGAAATACACGTATGATGACATACATTATTCGAGGGAGGAGAACATGATAAAAGGACTTGTAAACGCATCAAATCACTGATAATTTATAATATTTTGAATATGAAAAAATATAAAAAAATAGGTATGTTAATGCATCGAAAATGACCATGGATTGTAGAATCATACACCAACCTGTGAGATCTGATAAACTCAAGCCTGATGTTCAAAACACTATGTGAGTCCACTATTTGATCTCGACTTCTCCATCTTCACCTAAAACTGAATTTGACTTCGATCTAAGCCATTATTTGTCCTCAGATCTACAATCATCCGACCTCACTATCCCCATCCTCAGACTACAACCGATCTCCGACTATGATGTCGTCACAACTGGTTTGACCAGATGTGAACCCTCATCTAAACATCAATTTCTTCTTCGGCCTGGTTTAGTCTCATATGGACACACAACACCTTGCAACTTCGATCTCGATCTATTTACTTCGGTTTGATTAAATCCAATTTCTGTTAACCCTATATCTAAAATCATTTTTTATTTTCATTTCTTAAAACAGGATAAATATATATATATATATCAATATGATGAAAAATGATAACATAAAATGTATTCTTTTATAAATTATTATGATAATATAATTCTAATTCTTATATTTTTTTAATAACTCATAAAATTTCATTTATATATCTATATATATTATTTTTAAAATAATAATAATAATAATAATAATAATAAATGTAAACGTAGAACTACTTATTATTATTAAATATAGTTTTTTCATAATTCATAAAACAATATTAGAATTACATTAATGTTTTAATTATAATTTTTTAATTTAAATAAATATATGGAAATTTAAATATAGAATATTAAAATGATTTAAAAAACAATTTTATTAAAACATATTTTTACACGTTTTTAATTATAACATGTATTTATATGAATTACTTATATTTCAAATATAATACAACATTTTGAAATGTAGTATTTAAGCAAAGAAATTTTAGGAAATTTTTCTTATAATAATTTAATATTTACAAAAATAAGAAATTATTATTCAAAATAATCCACATATACTGTAACACCACAAGATTTCATAGAATTTTATATCTTTAAATTATTTAAATAACTTGTGTTACATGCAACAACAAGTTAAAGCGCACCACATCATACCAAAATAGCCACTCAAAAAGAGGTTATAAATAGTTTAAACATCATTTTTAATTTTATATTTATACTATATGATTTTAAAATTCATATTATGTGTTTCATAGACATATTATAAAGACACATTCAATTTTTAAGATAAGTAAATTAATTTTCATAAAATGAAATTTTACCGCCTATATAATGGGGAATCATTTAATAAAATAATTGACACTTTTATATTATTTATTTAATGAAACCAAATTTTTCATTAGAATGGGGTCATAAAAAATTATTTAGGATAATTGTTTGGTGCTTTTCTGATAACTATCATATTTTGAGGAATAGTGAAAAATAGTAAATTTTAATTTAAAATTATTATTTTAATCAAAATAATTTAAATTGTTAAATTATGCATTTGAATGGCTTGTAAGAATAATTAGATTATAATTTTATCATTCAATAAATTTTAGGTCATTATATGTAATTTCACATTTAATTTGACATAAACACCTGCCAATATTTTGATAGTTTTTACTTTTTAAAAACCCGGTTTTTTGTTTTTAAAACCGGAATTAATTTTAAATTAATTAATGAAACTTCTATGTTATTAATTTGGTAAAATAGAATTTATTTTTTCACTCGGAATACCCAAATCTACTTAGGGTGAATTATTGGTATTTTTTTGAAAACATAGAATTTTTGATGAATAGTGAAAAATATTGTGTTTGTTGTTTAAAACCGACATTTTATTTAAACAATTATATATTTTATTTAAATTTATTATATTCAAAAGTATATATATAATACCTATATAATTTTAATGTAATTCAATGGATTCATTTTATAATAAAATTATATTTATAGGTTTTTATTGAACTTTGTACCATCTTTTACACACCTTTTAGGAGCATATGCAAAATTGCATAAAAATTAATTTTACCGCTTTTGTGAATTTAATTTCAAAATTCTCAGGGACACGGTTGACATCATTATGTAAAATTTTTATCAATACAATGAAAATAATTTTTGGTGAATAGTGACTTTTGACTTTTATTTACCGTAGTTAAATGTGAATATGTTAATTAAAGGTAATAAAGATATTATAATTACCCTAAAACATATCCTAATTGTATTGGATAAGTTTAACTTGATGAAAAAAACATTATGAATAAAATATGATCCTTTTATTCCACATGGATTAGATTAGTACATTTATTATTATTTTATTTAATGAAAAGTTAAAAATGCTAAATTCAATGTTTAATAACTAAACCATTTTTAATATAGGATTATACATAAGATAAATTAGAATATAAATATTAATTATAAATCTAAAAAACATATATACATAATGGTATTTTATTTATAATTTATAGACCTTAAATACTTAAATTTATTTATGACAGAATGACGATGTAGTAATTACCTTATAAATGAAAGAATCAAATAAATGGTATTATAAATATTAAAATAAATATAATTCCAGAGTTTTCATGACATCCATGAACATTATAGATGAATATGAAATTTTATAGTTGATACAATATAATTTTTTCTAAGTAATCAACTTGTGACGACTTTCACAAAAACCAAATACTAAATAGCGTCAAAATTGACAGAAATGAATTTTTAAAACAAATATTATATTATTAAATTATATAATATTTCTAAAAAACTAAGTTTCAGACCAAGGGATTATATAATTATATATATGAGATTAATAAACCATTTTATGTTCTCTTTTATGTTTAGAGTATGGTTATTAACCATATAGTGTAAGAATTAAAGAAGACGTGGTAAAGGTTAAACTATCTTACTAATAGTTAAATCTAAAAGATAAGTGTAATATGGTATCCAAAAATTGTCTAAAACATATTGGTTGATATTATTTAGATCCATACCCACTTTATATTCGAAATAAATAAAATTTTATCCATTATAAACCTAAAATTATTTTATTATAAAATAATATTTCAAGATTTTCCTAAAGTGACCTGCACATCTCTTATAAAAAGGTACTTTCCCTTATCTTAATTTCACACCTCCAAATCCATCTGGATAGGCCAAAACCTGAAAAAATATCCAACTAATTACAGTCAATATTTCCTATATTCCTTACTATGATCAGAAATCCAACCTAAAGATCCATTCTGATCAACGGAAAAGGAAACACCCGAATAAGTGGTAATAATTTCAACACCCTCTTTCAAGTTCTTTTCTTCTACCACATTCTCTTTATTTGTTGTTTCCTTTAAAAAATAAAAACTACATTAACTTATACATAATTTAATATTATTATAAATATGGTACAACTTTATTCGTTATACTATCAATCCTATAAATGACCGAGTCGCCATACGTGCGTGCGTACGACTTACCATCTCCACATCATGGTGTAGTTTTATACTCAAACAATTTATTATTTGGATGGTTATAATAATGAGTAAAACTAATGTAAATAATAAATATAAAATTTTAATGATTCTGTATATATTATATTCCATCCCATTACATACAATTTCACAATCAATATAATGATATTATCGCTCATTCGTATGAAATGATTATTGTCTCCACGAACATGATGAGATTCATTCCCCATCATAATCATTCAAGAGTAATTTTCATTTTATGACTCAATTTAATGTTTAAGAACATAATATAATTTGTATATGAATCAAATACATCTTATCCATTACAAACATGGCTTTTGTAACTATGAAAATAAAGGAACGTGATTCAGTTAACACCCGAAACAATGATACTACCAAAATATTATAAACAAAGAAATATTTATAATCATATATGATATCTTATTTATGTATGTGGTTTTTTTATAATTTAATACAAATTATTTAACTATTATACATAATGTTAATATACCCTCAATCAAGGAAAATTACAATGTAATAGTGAATTTTACAATCTATTTACTTATTCAAGGTTGTTAATACATAAGTATCTAATGGGACCTCTTTATCATCATCATTCATGTTTTCTTAAAAATGTAAATCCAAAAAAAATTACTATTTAATGGACTATGGTTTAAATTTATTATACCCTTATTTTACCAAATATATTTTGAAGGGAATCTTTCCGTCATTTTCCGATCAAGTTATTTTAGGACCTTTTCAAAATAATTAATTTAAGAATGTATTTTTTTAACTTATACGGCGAGTGGAGCTATTTTCTACCATTATAACATCGTTGAAGCTTCCCATACCAGATTATAATAATATTTTCAAAATAAATGTTTTCTTTTATAATTATGTGACTTTTATATTATTTCAAAATTGAAACAGGTATTTATTTCAAATAATTTTCATTTCATCTATGTCATCATCCTTTGATGGATAATAAACTTGTTTGAAGTTGATTAATTATGATACAAATCTTCCATATTGTATTGAATGTTTTTTATATGAATGAATGCATATGTGTTATTTTTATTCCATTCATGGTTTATAGTTAATGTATTAACATTTCATATGCTTGTTTTAATACGAATTTTTATGTTATGTTTAAACCCTTTCATATGAGGAATGCATTGGACTTAGTAAGTGACGGGTGAAGCTCATTATAGCTCCTCGATACATCGGTAGGTATCATTGAACAAAATAGTGTCTTGGCATAAGGCCTTGAAAAAATATTATATGTAGTCTTAGAACATGGCCTTGACTTTGTAGTTTAGAAGTCTGGCATTATGCATTACATCATTATGAAATTGGATATTGATTATACATGTGATTATTCTACTAGTAGAATATACATGTGAATAAGAAAATGATATTATTTGATTTATCTTTGCATTATTATTCTGAAGATTAAGTTTAGAAGGCTTTTGTCTTAGTATTATACATTTCATTAAAAGTTTATGTATATTTATGAATGTTTTCACTATATTGTTATCCTTTCTGAGCATCTAATCTCACCCATTTCTATGTTTTATTTTTCCCAGGATTTGAAGTAATATATTATGACTGACCAATTGGGATTTTCTAAGGGATACGAATGTGGTCAATGGATACAATGTTGCTTCGGTTTTTCATTTTATAAAATAATGTAAAACTTTTGAATGTATCTAGTACTTCAAAGACTACTAAACTGGTTAGTCTTTCGGGCCATGAATTCTTATGTCATTCCAATGTTATGTATTAATGCAACAACTCTAGGTAACTAGGGTCAAGGCGTTATAAATAGTATCATAAGAAGAATTGTACATACCTTGGAAACTAGATTTATAAAAACACTGATTAGAGAACATTACCCTAAGATAGAAATTTAGGATTAGTATAGAAGAACGTATTAGAATTTTGGTAATGTAGAGATTTTTTGTATTTCCATGTAGTACTTCCATGTATGGATACGATCAGGTAGAGGCATATTTGGCACATATGTACCTAGTATTGAAAACTCTGACAGGGAGTTTCGGGCATGACCCAGGGTATCCTGTTGCAAGACAACGATCCCTGATGCACTCTTGGTTATGACACTCCTGAGGGATATGCTTAAGATAATTCACATTTTCATTACAAGACATTATGAAGGATTTTTGAATAATACTAAAAGAAAACATTTTATGATTATAGATTATATGCATAATATTTTTAACATATGTAAGAAATTTAATGTTTGGAATTATTCATTGTGATTCATAAACTAACCTAGTGTATTCCATTATTTAGAAATGATGCCTAGTAGAAGAAATATGAAGTCTAGAAATACTCATGATCCAAAGATAAGAAGGGTCATATATTTTATAATATTAAGCCAATTTTTAGAAGACAAATAGTATCCCATGTATTCTCATCATATGAGGAAATAGTACCTTATGTTAATAAGATATGTAAATAATTTTATGATTCCTATTTATTTGATGGGAATCAAGAGAAAAAGGATGGAAGAGAGAATGATGGATAAAGTAAAGAGGGGGAAGAAGGATTTTACCATATGTGATAACTATAGAAAGAATAACCATGGTAAATTCTTTGATGGAATTGGAGTTTATTATATGTTTGGAGAAAAAGAACACCATGTATGTGATTGAAAGGGTAAAAAAAGGTTTCAAATGTGCAATTCTTTATCTGCAAAGAGTTGGTACACTACGTAAATCAATGTCTAAATCATCGTAGTATACCCCAAATGCTACTATTGGGTAATAATCAAGTTATGATACTACCGAATATAAAGAGTAATGATTAGAGTTCTTATGTGGTTATTAATGTATTGTGTCATTTGAGTAATTTATTAATGATGTACATGTTATAAGAATTATAAAGTATATATGTATTGTGATGCAATACTATTTTATTATGGACTTGAGATTGTGTGTAACAAAGAAAAGTGACCTAATAGTAGGTTATTTTTTTTGTAAAATATATGGTTGAGAGGTACATAAACCTTAATTTGATTTTCATAATGAGGTTTTGATTTTGGAATATGATATGATTGATTTTGATAAATTATATTGGATATTCTTGACAACATTGAAACTGAATAATGATTTTTATATTCCATCATTGATTGGGTGTACAACAATTTTTGATATAAAGAGTATATCATGTATTATATAAGGAATAAGGTAGAATGAATGTAATCAATAATTTTTTATGATAATTCAAGGTGTTATAATGTTTTAAAAGACTACATGATGATTGTATTCACATGTTATTACATGGGAAAAAGGATCTTTATTGTTTTACATTCCTTAAAAAATTTTGACTGTGAGTTTAGAAAAAAGTATTTTGGATTTGTCTAAAGGTTGGGATGAATTAATTTAATCATTATATACTATTGTTTAATGTTAGAGAAAAATTATTAATATTATTTTTTGGATTGTTATAAAAAGGACGACCTAGAGGTCGTGCGACAACTCGTCACATCCGGTAAGGCCGCATGACATGAACCAACAACCGAAGAGAAACAAGGGTGTATCACCTACCACTGTATTAAATGAGGTTATAGTTTTTATAATTTTTTCTTTTTTATATAGTTTGACAAATTAATTATAAATAAATTTTTTTTGAAGCCTATATGATTAGGATAGAAAGATTATTTTTAAATTCTATTATCTTTTGGAATGAAGGATGAGTTTGTGGTGGGAATTTGTTAAAGGATGAAACTATACTTGTCAATTATATTTTTTTCCACTTATTCAATGAATAAATTAATTCTTAAACATTAGGGAAATGATCTTTAAACCAAAAATGTTTTTTATTAATACCTTATGTTTTTTTGATCTGATGTCATTTTAAATCAACATAGATTGATGGATTTGATGATCTCAATTGTACACATGTTTTTGATTGATGACCTCAATCACTCCCTATAATTATTTACATTTTCTCTCCAATTATGTATCTATAATTTACATTAATGTTCTCCTAATTGAGATCATAATTATGGGTTGAATTTTTCATTTCCATTTCCCCCTTATTAAGACTAAATTTTATTTAAAACTTTTTTTTATGTGTGTTTTCCACAAAGATATTTTTTGTTTTTATGCTTTTTTTTTCAATGAAAAATTTCAAATTGAGATGAAGATATTTATTGAATGATGGGACAATGTTACACACCGTGATTTCATAGTACGTTATATCTTCAATGTAATTTAATAATTCCTACTACATGCAACAACGAGTTCGAGCGCACCACGATTTACAAAACTAGCCATTCAAAAAGATGTTATGAATAGTATTAATAGTATTTTTAATTATATATATATCCTATATAATTTAAAAATTATATTTTGTGTTTCTTAGACATAATATAAGGATATATTCAATTTTTTAGATAAAATAAGTATTTTACAAAAAAATGAAATTTTACAGACTATTTAATGGAGAATCAATTTTATAACAAATATTTTACACTTTTATATATTCAATTTAATTATATTAAATTCATATTTAGAATCGGGTCATAAAAATTTAGTTTGGGTAAATTTTTGGTACTTTTCTGAAAACTTTTATATTTTGATGAATAGTAAAAAATACAAATTTTAATTGAAAACAACGTTTTTTATCGAAATAATTTATAGTGTCATATTATGCATTTGAATGGTTTGTAAGTATAATTAGATTTTTTTTTACTCAATATAATGTATTTCATTATAATTAATTTCACATTTTAATTTTACATAAACACATGTCAATCATTTGATAGTTTTGACTTTATAAAACCCCACTTTTTGGTTTTGAAAACGAGAATTATTTTTAAATTATTTAATGAAACCTCAATGTTTTGAATTTCTTAAAATAGAAATCATTTTTGATTTCAAAATATCAAAATTACATAGCGTGAAATTGTGGTAATTTTCTGAAAACATTTTTTTTAATAGTGAAAACACCGCGTTATTATTTAAAACCGAATTTTTATTGAATATATATATTTATTTTATTTAAATTAATTTTCATTAAAATATATATATATAATAACTATATTTGTTCAATGTAATTCATTGGAGTGATTTTATAATAAAATTAGATGTATGAATTTTTATTGAACATTTTACCATCTTTTACCCACCTTCTACGAACATTTCCAAATTTGCATAAAACATAAATTTACCACTTATGTGAGTTGAATTTCAAAAATCTGGGAGACATGGTTGATATCAGTATATAAAATGTGGTTTAATAAGATGAAAATAATTTTTGGCGAATAGTAACCTTTCCCTTTTATTTACCATAGTTAAATGTGATAGGGTAATTGAAGGTATAAATGACATTACATTTACCCTGACAGATGTCCTAATTCTATTGGATAAGTATAATTCGACCCAAAACAACCTTAGGAAAAGAAATATGATCCTTTTATTACACTTGTAGTATATTAGACCATTTATTATTATTTTATTTAAAGTAGAGTTAAAAGTGTATAATTCAAATATTAATATCTAAACCATTTATAATATAGGGTTATATCTATGATAAATTAGACTATAAATATTAATTAGAAAGTTAAAAAGATTTCCTACATCATAGAATTCTATTTTTTATTTCTAGAAATTAAATACTAAAATTTATTTATGACACAATGATGATGCAGTAATTAATTTATTAATGAATGAATCAAATGAATGGTATTATATATAAGAAAATACATATAAGTTATATTTTGTTATTACTTCCACGAAATTTATAGGTGAATTTTACTTCTTATGATTGATTAAATGTATCTTGTTCTAAGTAATAATGTTGTGATGACTTTCAAAAATACCAAATACTAAATATTGTCAGAATTGACATAAATGAGTTTTTAAAACAAAGATTAGATTATTAAATTATATAATATTAACAAAAATATAAGGATCATAAAGGGGGAATAAATAATATTATATATTTCATTAATGAACCAATTGAGGTTCTCTTTGATGTTTATAGTATGTTTATTAACCATATAGTTTAAGAATACAAGATGAAATGGTAAAAGTTAAACTATGTATCAAATAGTTAAATCAAAGGACAAGGTTAATATGGTAACCTAAACATGTACAAACATATTTGTTGATAGGATTTAGAAACATCACCACCATATCATTGAAATAAATCAATTTTATCCATTCAAAATAGAAAATGATTTTATTATAAAATAATATTTTAAGATTTTCCTAATGTGACCCTAAACTCTCTTATGAAAAGGTACATACCCTACTTTAAATTTAACACCTCCAAAGCCATATGGATCGGCCAAAACTGTAAAAATATACTCCCAACTACCCTTACTTCATCCTAGAGTACTTAATATGATCAGAAATCCAACCTAAAGTTCCCTTTTAATCAACTCTAAAGGAAACACCTGAATAAGAGGTAATAATTTCACCACCCTCTTTCAAGTTCCTTTCTTCTTCCAGTTCCTCTTTCATTGTTGTATCTATAGAAAAATAATAACTCCAATACCATATACATACTGTGATTTAATTGTTAATATTTTACAACCTTATTCATTACTCTATCCATCCTATAAATAATCGGGTAACTATACTTGCATACGTACGACTTACTATCTCCATGTCGTGGTGTAGTTTTTTATTCAAACACTTCATTAGTTGGATGGGTATATGAAACGCACGGCCGATTTTCGCCTATCGACCGGTCAAAGTTCTGGTGATCTGCTAATGTGTATAGCAGCACTCGGGTCGAATTCTCGGCGATGATACTTTTTAATAGTCGTTTGGTTTTAGTTAATTGTATTCTGATTGGGGGGTTTTTTTGCAGATCTTATGAAATAATTTATGGATGATGTTTGATTTAACAAATTGATGAAGATTTGGGTGAGTTCATCATTAGGTTATTTAGTCTTGTGATATCCTTGAGCTTTTCTTTATATTGCATTTAAATTAACACCCATGTCACAAGATGATATTGATTAGAATTCCTAAGTGTTAAGGCTTTAAACCAAGCCTTAACTTAACTTAAGTTTATAATCTTAATCAGATATTATTTATGGTGGTGTATTTATGGTTCCAATAATCCATTGAAACCACATGTTAAAAAAAATGAGTCATTAATCCATGACATGTTATGTCCAACATACACAATGTTAATTCAAAGAATATTCATCGAGTAGAAGCTCTAAATCACTTAACATACCTAAATTATAACTCACCCCAATGAGAGATTTACTCAAACATTTGGGTGTTTAATAATCTTGTTATAATGATTATGATTATAAATTAATAATAGAAGAAAAATAAAGGGATAATAAAAGAGTGGTACGTCGGACACACACACACGAACAATGATGATAATTAAAAACGAACTTTCGATTGAATGAGGAAGCTAAAGAAGGGAAGGGGATTGAACTGAATTTAAACTATTTTAAGAACATTAATATTAAAACACAGAAGTTGGAGGAGAATAAGAGATATTGAAGAAGAAACTTTCATTAAAACAAAATTACAAAAGAAAGGACTTACAAAATTACAAAAACAAAGAACAAAAAAGTAAGTAAAAACAAAGAGATGAGGAAATGTCTCTCAAGTGAAAACTTGAGTATTACAGGTCCCCTCAAGCCTTTGGAAAATCTTTGGTCATGCCAATATGATCTTCTCTCTTC
The DNA here is from genome assembly GCA_963277665.1 of Viscum album. Classification (NCBI taxonomy): domain Eukaryota; kingdom Viridiplantae; phylum Streptophyta; class Magnoliopsida; order Santalales; family Viscaceae; genus Viscum; species Viscum album. The sequence goes on along the minus strand of OY728157.1, from coordinate 855,385,678 downwards.
TGAAATGTCAACCCCTCTCAAGGAGAGAAGGGGAGAGTATTTATAGCCCAAGGAGTGGACTGTTTGCATTCCCAATATGTCCCTCCACTTTCATCGCCCATTTGGATATTCCGACAGCCGAATCTTCACATATCTCCTTCTTTAAAGTTGTAGACAATAATTGTTTCCGACTACTCTCAAAATTTGGAGTCATTTGGATTTACGTACCAAAGGTTATGGCCGGTTGATTAAAAAAAGTTAAACTATCCATTTCAATCCAGTCTTTTTGAAGTCCATAATGTGAAAGGGTTTTTGAATATGAATGTGCCTTCAAATCCTAATGGTTTTTTCAACAAATTCGGCCGCCTATATCTCTTCTTTCACACTGAAAAATATCTGCTCGATTTGATGCTTACATCATGAGATATGTCATGCATACTATACTGATTTTAATTCTCTTCCAGAATGGTGGACTTCAATGCTTTATTTGGCCCCCTTGTACTTGGATTTGGGTCTTGAAATTTTTATCCAAGATGCAATTTAGTGTCCCCCGAATTATGGTGGAGAGTTAATGTTTTTGGACTTCTGTATTGAGCCCATTAAATCAATATTGAAGGCTGGTCCAGTTTGATCACAGATTCATTGGTCTTGTTTGTGAGGACCATATGACCCTCAAATGGAAGATTTGGCTCATGGTACCTTCTAATGAAATGTTTTATATTGAAAAGAGAATCCTAAAAAACAAGACACACACAATTTGGATCAGTATAGTGACAGTTATTATTGAAACATTAAACTGACTCAATTGGACTACTTCTAAAAATGCTCAAAAATTATACTTAATATTAAAAAATTAATATTTCACACAAATTAGGCACATTTCATATAAAATAAGTAAAGGGGGAATATAATAAGTAATGAAAATATTAATAACATCAACTCCCCCACACTTATCTTTGTGTGTGTCCTCATGTGCAACAAATATAAAAACATGACAAAATCATTTTCACTCACCAACAAATATTAAATTTTTGTTTTCTCCAATCAGGGGAGGTTTAGACTATTTCACTCATCCATTTTGAAATCCACAACAAGTTGTTACAGAAACAATGTTCCAAAACTAATTAATTTTTCCATGCTCAAATTTAGAAATAGAGAATGTGGACACTCAAAACTCACACCTCTCAAGATGATAAAATTTATTTGTGGAGGTTCACTCTTTCACCAACAAAAAGTGAAAATCTTAGAGTTTGAAAAGATCTATAAGATTCCAATCCCTATCCAAAGTGCATAAAAATCAAGAGGTCTTTTTAAGGGGTTTTTCTATGGCTATGGGATGGTAGGAATATAATGTCCAAGAAAGAGAAGAAGAGGGTTAAAATACCAACATAGAAAAACAATGCACATTTTTTTGAAAAAAAACATCAAAGGAAATGAAAACACATATTTACAAGGGAATGATTGTGTGAATAAAGACACAATAGAGGAATAAAATATGAAGGGGATGATAATATGAAATATTTACAAACCACCAAACTTCTACCAATGATATAAGAATATAATGCAAGTGTTCTTTTTTTCTTTTCCCTTTTTTTTTGTTTTTTTGAAGGGTGACCTTGAAACAGATCTCACACTCATATCCCAACCCATGTTTGATATCTTCATGACAGTAATTGCAATATTTATAACAAGATCAAAGGTTGAAGAAGGGTGATTTTTGACCTACCCAAGACACAACCCATTTTTTCATTTTTTTAAATTTTTTTTTTATTATGATTTTTTTTGAATTTTTTTTGAACACATTTCAATATCATTTGTACAATACATTCCCAAATCCCACTGAATGACAACCTCCCTCCCACACTAAAATGGATGCTTTCCCTCAAGCATATGATAACACACCAGAAAGTAAGAAAATGATACCCAAAAATAAAATCCATTCCCCCCACACTTAAATTTCAAAAACTTATGCAATGAAAATCCATGTTGATATTGGGTGGGATAAGGTATTGGGCTTGTAATGTGGCTATCAAAGAAAAGGTTTTCATAGGCTCAAAGGGACTTTCAAAAGGAGGATTAATGTAAGGGTAATGAGAGGATATTTGGCTATTGTGATTCTCATGTGGTTCAGAAAATGCCTCTATCATATTAATGCACACTAAGGCAGGAAATTCAGCTCGAAGGTCCACAAACTCAAGACTCAAAAATGGGGGTGAAAACACACATTTTTAAAAGATGTCCATAGGTGTCCTTGGCATGAATGAAAATGTTTTTTCTCACGGTTGGGGAAAATAATTGTCCAAATCAAAAATTGAGCATTCAAAATGTGTTGGTTTTGACACAAAATTCTTTATCCAAAGTCATAATGAAAATAAAAAAATTTTGAGATGAAAACTTGTCTGTTAACTCCCCAAAATGGTTGGACAAAATTTCAAAACACGATGGTGAGTAAGCATGACTCTTTTTTGGTAATTTTTTAAGTAATTGTGTTTTTTTGTTTTTTTTTTGTTTTTAAGGATTATTTTTAAAATACACACCCACACAAGAAAGTGAAAAAGAAAGGGTTTGATGAATAAAGTGGTAAAAAATGAATAAAGTGGTAAGAAAGAGGTAGAGAGAGGAAGAGATAGAGAGAAAGTTAACGGGAAAGAGGTGCGCCCTAGTTTGGATTTGGTGGGTTTCCATTTTCATCCAGTGGTGGGTCTACTGTGGAACCAATGGAAGTAGATGATGATCCAGAATTGTGTGTCCTCTCATAGTGATGCTTCAACCGATGTCCATTTACCGTAAATTTCCTTTTGGAGGAGGGGTGTTGGACTTTCACTACACCAAATGGGTAAACGTTAGTAATAACCAAAGGACCTTCCCAACGAGAATTAAGCTTACCTAGGTGAAGCCGAAATTGAGAATTGAAGAGCATTACCTTTTCAACTTCATGAAATACCTTTCTCGGGATGTGTCTATCATGGAGTACCTTAGCCTTCTCTTTGTACAGATTGGAATTCTCATAGGATTCAAGTCGAAGCTCCTCCAGTTCATCAAATAGCAACAATATTTCTTCACCAGATTTTTCAAGATCAAAATTACATGTTTTCACTGCCCAAAATTACTTATGTTGTATTTCAACTGGTAAGTGACATGCTTTACCAAAAACAATCCGAAAAGGAGAATCCCAATAGGTGTTTTATAGGCAGTTCGATAAGCCCAAAGTGCTTCACCAAGTCTTTCAGGCCAGTCTTTTCTGGTGGGTTTTACAATTCTCTCAAGCACTCTTTTCACTACTCTATTAGAAATTTCAGCCATTACATTTGTTTAGGGGTGATATGAAGTTGAAGTTTTATGTACATCCACATTATTTTTCAGAAGAGATTCCATGGTTCTATTACAAAAATGGGTTCCTAAGTCACTGATCAAGGAACGAGGTGTGCCAAATCTATAGAAGATGTGTGTCTTTAGAAACTCACTAACAGTATGAGCATCATCCTTCCAAGTGGGTTTGGCCTCAACCCTCCTTGAAACATAATCGACCACAAGAAGAATTTATGAGAATCCATTGGATGGGGGAAATGGTCCCATGAAATCAATACCCCAAACATAGAAGATTTCACAAAAGATTAAGGGATTTTGGGGCATTTCATTTCTTTTGGAGATTATGCAAAACTTTTTGCATGTGGGACATGATTGACAGAACTCATGTGAGTCCTTGAAGAGGGAAGACCAGAAGAATCCAGAGTCTAGGACCTTTCGGGAGGCCCTTTGTGGTCCAAAGTGGCCACCTCCGGGAAGTGGGTGACAGAATTCTAAGATGGAAGAACAATCGTCTTCATCAACACATCTCCTAATTACCATGTCTGCCCTAGTTTTCCATAGTTTATTTTCATCCCAAAAATAGTATTTAGAATCACTTTTCAAATTCATTATTTGTTCTTTTGAAATTTTTTCAGGAAAAACACCAGAAACTAAGTAATTTACAAGTGGGGCATACCATGGTATTTTTGGAGTGAGAGATGAACGGTGCTCAATTGGAAATTCAAGATCAATGATTTCAGAATGAGGGCAATTAGGAATTCAACTCAAGTGATCATCCACATGGTTTTCTTTTCCAGTTCTATCTTTGATTTCAAGGTCAAACTCTTGGAGCATTAGAATCCATCATATAAGCCTTGGTTTGGAATCACTTTTCTTGAGTAAGAACTTAATAGCAGAATGGTCTGTAAAGATGATGATTTTGGCACCTAAGAGATAGGGCCAAAATTTATCTAAGGCATAAACCATATCTAAAAGTTCTTTTTTAGTGACAGTGTAGTGAGATTTAGTTTCATCCAATGTTTTTGATGCATAATAGATGACATGAGGAATACTTTCTCTTTATTGACCAAGAACCGCCCCAATAGCTCTATCAGAAGCATCACACATCAATTCAAAGGGTAATGACCAATCTGGGGGTTGGATTATCGGGGAAAATGTGAGAGCAGTTTTGAGTTCAATGAAGGCTCTCTTGCAAACCTCATCAAAATGGAATGTGACCTCATTTTGGAGCAAACGAGTGAGTGGGAGGGAAATTTTACTGAAGATATGGATGAATCGCCGATAGAAACCCACATGACCGAGGAATGATCGGATTTCTCGAAGAGAAGTGGGTTGAGGAAGTGATTGGATCACTTAAATTTTGGCAGGATCAACTTCAATACCATCTTTTGAAACTATGTTCCCCAGAACAATCCCATTAGCTACCATGAAGTGTCATTTTTCAAAATTTAACACAAGGTTGCACTTGACACACTTTTGGAGGACAAGAGAGAGTGAATTCTAACAAGATTCAAATGACTCACCATAAATGGTGAAGTCATCCATGAAGACTTCCATGCAGTGTTCAATGAATTCGGAGAAGATACTCATCATACACCTCTGGAATGTTGCAGGAGAATTACAAAGGCCAAAAGGAATTCTTCTATATGCATATGTTCCAAATGGGCATGTGAATGTAGTATTTTCTTGAGTATGAGGTGCGATTGAGATTTTTAAGTAGCTGGTGTATCCATCAAGAAAGAAATAGTGTGACTTTCCAGCTAATCTTTCTAGAATTTGATCAAGGAATAGAAGAGGGTAGTGATCTTTTCGTGTTTCAGCATTCAATTTTCGATAATCGATGCATACACGCCATTTGTTCTTCACTTGAGTTGTGAATAACTGTCCATATTCATTTGTGACAACAGTTATCCCACCCTTCTTAGGTACAAGTTGAATTGGACTAACCCATTCATTATTAGAAATTGGGTAGATAATACCAGCTTGAAGAAGCTTGGTGATCTCTTCCCTAACTACCTCAAGGATGAGTGGATTGAGTCTTCTTTTTGGTTGTCTAATTGGTTTGGATGATTCCTTAAGATGGATGTGATGCATGCAAAGGACAGGATTGATTCCTGGTATGTCATCTAGTGTCCAACCAAAGGCCTTTTTGTTTTCCTCTAACACATGAACTAGTTTGGACTCCTCTGTTTCAGTAAGTGTGGCAGTGATAATGACAGGATATGAGTGATCATGGAAGAGGAATGCATATTTCAGGTGTTCAGGAAGAGGTTTCAGATCAATCTCATCTTTCACATTTGGGCTAGACAACTCAGAAATGGAGGAAGGGACTTCAGTTTCTTCAGATTCATTTTTCTCAATGCTGTCCAAGGTGGAGCAGTAGAGATCAGAGATGATGTGGGATTTAAGAGAGTTTTCAAGTTCCTCTAGATTGATGGAGTCTATGAATGAGAGGTCCACATCAACTTCACCATTTATGACTATGTTAACCATGGTGCATATTTCACAAGATCCTTTATCATTAAAACATGAAGAACATGGTGTATTGGGGTTCGATTGACTCTTAGAAGTGTCCTCGGAAGCATGGATTGAGAATACAGAGTGATCCTCAGATGGGTATCGCATGGCTTGGAAAATGTTGAACTTGACCAGTTGGTCACTGAATTCCATGGATAAGATGCCTGAATGGACATCAATCTTGGTTCTCGCAGTCATGAGGAATGGTCTTCCTAGAATTAGGGGAGATCGAGAAGAGTTCTTCTCACCTTCCATGTCAAGGACATAGAAATCAGCAGGGAAGATAAGATCATTAACTCGGACAAGGACATCCTCAATTATTCCCTCAGGACTGGTTGTGCTTCGATTGGATAACTGAATGACAACACCCATTGGGTGTAAGGGACTTAGAATAATATTGGAGAATATGGATTTGGGAATGACATTAATTGAGTCTCCTAGGTCTATGAGTGCATCATCAAAGTTGGAACTTCCAATTTGGCATTGGACTGTTAAGGTCCCTAAATCTTTGCACATCATGGGAATAGACTGCTGGGTGGAAACATTTTCGAAGGTCCTAAGTTTCCTCTTGTGGGTACAAAACTCCATGAGAAACTTGGCATACTTAGGAATTTTTTTATGGCATCTAAGAGGGGAATGTTGACTTCAACACGTCTAAACATGTCAAGCATTTCAGGATCAGGTTCAAAGGACTTCCTTGGTTTAGAAACGACTTGAGGAAAATGACTTGGATTCCTAAGTGGAATCGATGGAGGTGAGGTAATGGTTTCAGGTTCCTTTTCAAGTTTCTTTTTCTTTTTATTTTCTAGGTCAAAATTCAAAGGAGGGTTTGAGTATTTATCTTTAGGCATAGAATTCTGCTTTCCTGATCTATGTTCAATTGCACTTACATTACCCTTGGGGTTGGGTAATGGTTGAGCTGGAAGTTAGGAAGAATTTGATCGTTGTTTCTGGCTCAGGTGGGATGCAAGTTGACCTATTTGAGTTTCAATGTTTTTAAGGCTAGAACGGGTGAAGGAGGAATGATCTTCCACTGCACTTTCCCACGGTTTCTTGGAAGAAGAGGCTTGTCCCAGATTGGGATTACCTTGATTTTGGTTCTTGGGAAAGCGATTGTATTGGGTAGGAATTGGGAAGGCTCACATGGATAATGGAATCCAGGAGGAGGAATAGGAGGATTGATCCATTGAGGTTGAGGGACAAAAGGGTAAGGTTGTTGGAAGTTAACAACACCTTGAATGTATTGAAACTGGTTTGGGTTTTGAGGAGGGAAATGAGGGGGATGAGAGACGGGATTACCATACCTCAATCCTTGGTTAAAGTTAGAGGAGAAGGGATCAGTGTGAGGTTGGTTGAAGTTTCTAACAAACTGACCTGATAGTTGAGGATTGGTGTTCCGCTGAGCATATGCTGCATTGAGCTCCATTGGTTCAGATGAATCAGATTGATCCTCTTGAAGTTGTGGACATGTGTCAGTTGGATGAGATGGAGAGTTTCATATTCCACAGTTTTTGATTGGTCCAGGAAACATTGTTTGCGGAGAAGACGAGGTTGGGGATTTGGTAGCCACCGCTATTTGACACACAAGACCTTTAAGTTCACTCATCCACTCATTCATCTTGTTAGGCTCTATGGATTAATTATCTTGGGCTTGTTTGACTTGAGCATGTGCTCGAGTATGGGATTGTAGAGTGTTTGCAGCCATGTTACTTATGAGATCTCTTGCAGCTGCGGGAGTTTTATCAACTAGAGCACCGCCACTTGTGGCATCAATGAGAGTTATCTCCATAGACAATAACCCCTAATAGAAGTATTGTATCAAGAGTTGGTCAGGGATTTGATGGTGTGGGCAGGTTTCAACAAGCTTTTTGAACCTCTCCCAGTACTCATGGACTGATTCACTTGGGAATTGATAGATACCACTTATTTACATTCACATGGAAGTGGTACGAGAAGTAGGAAAGAATTTTTCTAGAAAGAGATGCTTCATGTCATTCCATGTAGTTATGGAACCAGGAGGTAGGTAGTAGAGCCAGGACTTAGCAGAGTCAGATAGGGAAAAAGGGAATGCTCGGAGTTTGTTTTGTTTTTCATAAACCCCTTGAGGCTTCATGGTAGAGCATACTACTTGGAACTCTTTAAGGTGAATATGTGGATCCTCACCGGCTAGCCCGTGAAAATGAGGGATAAGATGAATCAAACCCGATTTGAGTTCAAAGATAGCCTCTATATTTGGATATTGAATACCAAGAGGATGGTAATTCATATCAGGGGCAGTGAGTTCTTTAAGGGTTTGTTCCCTAGGATATTCCATATCTAATTCAATTGCTTGGATGAGGACTGGTTCATGAATTATTTGATTATCTCTTATGTTCCTCTTAAGTTGGCAAAGTGTTCGCTCAATTTCAGGGTCAAAAAAATCTGAGGGATTGTTTGGAAGGCTACGGGGCATTCAGAGAGATTTTGGAGGAAAGAGGAAGACGGGTTTTTCTTTGTGATTTTTTTATCAGTTTATGATTTTTAAGAGGAAGACGGGTTTTTCTTTGTGTTTTTTTTAATTTTATTTAATTTTTTTTTGGTTTTAATGACAATATACAAAAACTAATGACTACTAAAAGCACCATCCCCGGCAATGGCGCCATTTGAAATGTGCAGCCGATTTTCCCCTATCGACCGGTCAAAGTTCCGGTGCTCTGCTAATGTGTATAGCAGCACTCGGGTCGAATCCTCGGCGATGATACTTTGTAATAGTCGTTCGTTTTTAGTTAATTGTATTCTGATTGGGGGGTTTATTTGCAGAGCTTATGAAATAATTTATGGATGATGTTTGATTTAACAAATTGATGAAGATTGGGGTGAGTTCATCATTAGGTTAGTTAATCTTGTGATATCCTTGAGCTTTGCTTTATATTGCATTTAAATTAACACCCATGTCACAAGATGATGTTGATTAGAATTCCTAAGTGTTAAGGCCTTAAACCAAGCCTTAACTTAACTTAAGGTTATAATCTCAATCAGATATTATTTATGGTGGTGTATTTATGGTTCCAATAATCCATGGAAACCACATGTTAAACAAAACAAGTCATTAATCCATGACATGTTAAGTCCAACATACACAATGTTAATTCAAAGAATATTCATCGAGCAGAAGCTCTCAATCACTTAACATACCTAAATTATAACTCACCCCAATGAGAGATTTACTCATCCATTTGGGTGTTTAATAATCTGGTTATAATGATTATGATTATAAATTAATAAGAGAAGAAAAAGAAAGGGATAAGAAAAGAGTTGTACGTCGGACACACACACAAGAACAATGATGATAATTAAAAACAAACTTTCGATTGAATGAAGAAGATAAATAAGGGCAGGGGATTGAACTGAATTTAAAATATTTTAAGAACTTTATTATTAAAATACAGAAGGTGGAGGGGAATAAGAGATATTGAAGAAGAAACTTTCATTAAAAAAGAATTACAAAAGAAAGGACTTACAAAATTACAAAAACAAAGAACACAAAAGTAAGTGAAAACAAAAAGAGAAGGAAAGGTCTCTCTAGTGAAAACATGTGTATTTCAGGTCCTCCCAAGCCTTTAGAAAAGGTTTGGTCGTGCCAATATGATCTCCTCTCTTCTGAAATGCCAACCCCTCTCAAGGAGAGAAGGGGAGAGTATTTATAGCCCAAGGAGTGGACTTTTTGCATTCCCAATATGTCCCTCAACTTGCATCGCCGATTTGGCTCTTCAGACAGCCGAATCGTCGAATATCTCCTTCTTCAATTTTGTATAAAATAATGTTTTCCGACCACTCTAAAAATTTGGAGTCATTTGGACTTACAGAACAAAACGTATGGCCGGTGGATTAAACCAAGTTAAATTGTCCATTCAATCTAGTCTTTTTGAAGTCCATAATGTGAAAGGGTTTTTGAATATGAATATTCCTTCAAATCGTAATGGTTTCTTCAACAAATTAGGCCACCTATATCTCATATTTCACCCTGAAAAAGCTCATATAGATTTGATTCTTACATCATGAGATATGTCATGAATACTATACTGATTTTAATTCTCGGCCAGAATGGTGGGCTGGATTCAAAGCTTTATTTGGGCCCCGTTTACTTCAATTTGGGCCTTGAAATTTTTATCCAAGATGAAATTTAGTGTCCCCCGAATTATGGTTGAGAGTTAATGTTTTTGGACATCTATATTGATCCCATTAAATCAATATTCATGGATGCTCCAGTTTGTTCACAGATTCTTTGGTCTTGTTTGTGAGGACCATATGACCCTTCAAATGGCAGAATTGGATCATGGTACCTTCTAATGAAATGTTTTATATTCAAAGGAGAATCCTAAAAAACAAGAACCACACAATTTGGATCAGTATAGTGACAGTTATTATTAAAACATTAAACTGACCCAATTGGACTACTTCTAAAAATGCTCAAAAATCATACTTAATATTAAAACATTAATATTTCACACAAATTATGCACATTTCATATAAAATAAGTAAAGGGGGAATATAATAATTCATGAAAATATTAATAACATAAGTATAATAATGAGTATAACCTATGAAAATAATAAATATAAAACTTTAATGATTCTGTATATATTATATACAATTCAATTACATTCGATTTCACCATCAATATAATGATATTTTCTCTCATGCGTACGTACGGATTACCATCTCCACAAACGTGATGAGATTCATCCCCTATCGTAATCATTAAAGAATAATTTTAATTTTATGAATAAAAATAATGTTTAAGAACATAGTATAATTCTGAATATGAATTATATAAATCCTATCCATAACAAATGTGGCTTATGAATCCAATCACATAAAGTAAAAAAAATGAGTTAACACCTGAATCACTGATACTACCAAAATAATATTAACAAATAAATATTATAAGATCATATATGATATCATATTTTTGACCGTGGTTCATTTATAATTTAATAACAATAATTAAAATATTATTGAGGAGTTTAAAATACCCTCAATCAAGGAAATTTACAAGGTAAGGGATAATTCAACAATCTCTTTACTTATCTCCGATTGTTAATACGTAAGTATCTACTGGGACCTATTTATCATCCACATCCATGTTTTCTGAAAAATGTAATTCAAAAAAAAATTAATATTTACTAGACTATGGGGTAAAGTCATTTATACCCTTATATTACCATATATATTTTGATAGAAATATTTTTTTCATTTTTCAAACAAGTTACTTTATGACCTTTTCAACAAAAATAATGTAAGAATGTCTTTTTCTAAAATATATGTCGAGTGCGGATATTTTACACCATTATAAAATCATTAAAGCTTCCCATAAAATCTAATAAGAATATTTTCAAAATTAATGTTTTCTTTTAATAATTTTGTAACTTTTAAATGATTTCAAAATGGAATGTTGTATTTATTTCTAATAGTTATCATTTCTTCTATGTCAAAATCCTTTGATGTATTTTAAACTTGATTAAAACTGATATATTATGATACAAATCATCTATATTTTTGTGAATGTTTTTTGATACTTTTATGTGTGGATGCGTTATTTTTATACCATTCATGGTTTATGGTTAATGTATTATCATTTCGTATGCTAGTTTTAATACAAATATTTATGTTATGTTTAAACCTTTTCATATAAAAAATTCATTGGACTTAGTAAGTGATGGGTGGAGCCCTCTATAGCTCCTTGAGCCATCAGTAGGTTTAATGAGACAATCTAGTATCTTGGCACACGTCCTTGACAAAATCTTATTTGATGTCATGGCACAAGGACTTGACTATGTTGTTATGAAGACTGTAATTTTGCATTCCACCATTATGAAATTGGATATCGATATTACATGTGATTATTCAACTAGTAGAATATCCATGTGAATAACTAAATTAAATTGTTTTATTTATCTTTTCCATATTATGCTGATGTTTATGTTTAAAAGGCTTGTTTTTTAGTCTTATACATTACATAAAATTTTTATTTTTATTTCTGAAAGTTTCCTCTAAATTTTTATCATTACTGAGCATCTGATCTCACCCCTTTTTATGTTTTATTTTTTCCTAGATGCGGAGAACTATATTATGAATAAACTGTAGGGGTATTTTAAGGGATATGAATGTGGACAATGGAGTCAATTTTGTTGTTTTTTTTCATTTTTTAGTATAATTTTAAACTTATCAATGTATCTAGTACTTCTAAGGCTACTAAACTAATCGGTCATTCGGGACATGATTTCTAGTGTCATGCAAATGTTATGTAATAATTTACCAACTCTAGGTAACTAGGGTCAGGGCATTAAACATACATTTATCTTTTCAAGTATATTTATAGGAATTATACATTATATAAATATATTAAAATATTATTTCATTAAGGTATAAAAATATAAATTAATAAGTTATAGTTTGATTCAAAATACATTGTAAATAATAAAAATATTTTTAAATCATTTTTATTCAATCATTTTAATATTTTAATTATAAAAAAATTATTAAATAATAAATTTCTATTTAGATTTTCTCATCATGTTACACTTAATTCCCAACTGAGTATGGCACAAATAGCCTTGAAAGAGATGACATGAAGGCCCAAATAAAAAAATATTATAACATAATGTGTATACATTTAATATAACATGATGAGGGACACCCCCCTCCATATTAAACATACAATAGTTAACCCCTTTAAAATGAATTTTAAATATTCAATGCTATAGAAATATTCATATATACATGTATACATCATCACATACCCAAAATATATGAATAAAAATATGTATTGGAATAAATTTTTTAAATAAATATATTTATAGATATATATATGTGTGTGTGTGTTTGTGTGTGTGTTATTAGATATAAACTTATAAATCATAGATAATCATGCCCACCATGTCATATATGGGATGAAATTGAAATCCATCATAGATATGTTAGGGATGGATGATTAAATAGGAAGTTTTTGAGATTCATCCTATATATAACGCAGGGTGTACATGATTATCTAGGATAGATAAATCCATTTGAGATAACTATATAATTATCATTTAGTGATTTATTATAAATTTATATTTATAATATGTATTTATATATTTAAAAGAATAGAAATTTAAAAATTAAAAATTTGTGTATATATATACATGTATAACAAGTAAATAAATTTTATTTAGTAAATATTTATAAATATATATTTTTTAATATATATTTTTATATATATAAATGAATATGAATATAAATAATTAAATTAATATGATATATTTTATATTTTCATATATGTTCATATATTCATCAAAAAACACATGTATTTTTATAAACAAACTATAAATATACGTGTGTCTGTGTTTGTGTGTTTATATTTACTTATAATGTATTTGTATGTTTGAATATATATCTATTTACTTCTATATTTAAATACTAATAACACAGTCAAATATTTTCATAAATAATAATGGAATCAAATAATAAATAAATGTTTTCAAATTTTTTTATAAAAAATAAAAAATCTTATATTTATATTTTTAAATAATACTATTAATATACATATGTTTTCATATTTATAATTTATATAAATAAATAATAATATAAATATCTCTGTATATATATTTATAATTATAAATTCCTTGTGAATTTGTATTTATTTAAATATATATACATATAATTTAAAATTTAATGAATGTATATATATATTATTCGTATCCACCAAAAATATCCCATTTTATAAAAAATAATAATCATATAATTAAAAAAATTAATTTTTTTATGATACATATATATAAACATTCATTTATCGAATTATATATATAAATAAATATATTAATATTAAAATGTTAAGAAAAATAATTATAAAGAATAATTGATTATAAATATTTAAATATTAAAAAAATATATTTATATATTTACAGTTATGAGGTGTGTCAATGATTATTTTTTTTAAAGTGAGACATATTTAATTATATACTAGATAGTGCATGTCCACCTCAAAACATCTACGTAGGATTTCATATCCATCCATGATAAATAATTTTATTGGATTGATTATCAAATGATGAATTAAATTATTTCTATATGAAAAATATAATTTATGGAAGAAAAATTATTTGGGACTGGTTTATGTATGTATATCCCTATAATAGAAAATATTACTCAGGTGGGACATGTCTTGAGTGACTTTCAAATAAATTATGTACATTATTTGGTATTTATGATATCATAATTAGTTGATACATCCTATATGTAAGATTTTATTAAAATACATATATCATTAATCATTTATAAATAATAGATTATGATACAAAGTGGGACATGTATTTACCACTGCTCATTATTTATTTTTTTGCATAATTTTGTTTTAAACATATGACCATTCCCATTCTCAAGGGTCTCTATCATAATAAAAATGAATTATATAGAGAAAATGAGTTGATTTAGTGATTAATCATCTTTGGATAAAGGATTTGGAGTGTAAATATTTTGTTCATTGACATGTAGATGTAAAATAAATAATTTATTAACCTATTATAAATTATGATTTCATAAATTTAAATAAAAATAAAAGGTTTCAAAATATTTATCAAAACCAAACTCCATTTACCATTTCATTCTTCAATAAATCATAATGTAATTGGGAGCAATAATGTTTTCAATTTAGTTAAATACAACGACCACTACTATAAAACTGGGTACATCTAGTAGATGTGATTTAACAACACTAACTAGAAGCAATATTAAAGATCTCCTTAATCAGTGCTAGAAAAAGGGATGTTAAAGGAGTTTTTTAACAAAAATTAAAAAATGTTGTTAAAGGGGTCCCTTAATCATCTCTTATAAAAAGGATCTGATAAATACCCCTTATCAAAACAGCTAAAAACAATCTTAAAATTGGGGTCTTTATCAGCACTAGTAATAATTTAATGAACAAGGGTCATTATCAATTTTTTAAGCGTTGATAATGCCCCCTTACTAGTTCTTTTTTCATGCATTGAAAATGTATATATTTCAATAAATCATTACATATAATATATTAATATATTAATATATTTATATTGATATAAATATAATATATATTATTTAAATATGTTTTATAGAAGTCTATCTAGAAATTTTAACTTAATAGATATAATATTTAGTGAAAATAGATTATAATCTAAATGAAAAATATTATTAATTAATAAATTTCTAATTATTATCATGTAATAGACATTTAATGAAAATATAAAGATAATAAAGTCAAAAAATTATTAAAAGATCAAAAATAAGTTGAAAATAAAACTCAAAATTAAAATGAACATAACTATTGATGTTGGTGTATCTTTGGGATGTAACAGATATCAAATCAATTATTCTGATAATTTCTACTCCTTGCTACCATTGGGTAAACATCAGTCACATTTTTCATGGTAATATAGTACTAAAATTCACCTAATGTTGAGTTTTAGTTGGGGCACACTAATTTTTAAACATTAAATGGATATTAATGCTCATTTATAGAGGTTTTATAATCTTTTTTGGTGGAGATAGAATTTATTCCCATGTAATACATTTATATTGATATTAGGGTATTAATTTGTTTGAACATTTTTCTTATTATATAATTATTTATAATAAAAAATATACAAATATATTCATATTTTTATATATTCAATCATAAAATTATAACTTCATAAGAAATATTTAATCATATTTATATATAAAAATGATTTCCCAATAAAAAAACCTAATCTAGATAAAAATTTTATCTAATTATTTAAAATAAAAATGTATGAATATTTATATTCCTATAATATTAATATATATATATATATAATGTTTATATATACACACACACGCACACACACAAATATATATATATTTCTATGTGTGTGTGTGTGTATTGAGAAACAAATATATATTTATTTATATATTCTAACATATGTATGTAAATGATAATATATAATATATTTAAATGAATTTAAATTTTGTATAATTATATTTATAAATTCACACACACATATTCTTATATATATATATATATATGTATGAATTTATGTATTTATAGACATACAAATACACACAGATAAAAAACTAATTTTATATATGTATATTATATATATATATATATACACAATCCCCCCCCATATATATATGGATAAAATAAGGTATTGATATGTATATAAATATTTAAATATGTCATAAAATGAAAACCAAAACAGTGTAGGGGAGTAAAAAATGTAAGGGTGTATGAGGAGGAGGACTCAGGTTTGAAACCCTATAGAGGTAGGGGAACCCAAAAAATGGTGGAGTTATCTGTAGTTCTAATAATGGTGGGACCTGAGAGAGTGAGTAACAAGAAAAAATAACAGGGGTTGGGAGTGCAGATAAAGGGGGGGTTCAAACCAAAAAATTATCCCCCTTTATCAAGATGGCCTTTAAGCAGTGCTTTTTTATCACTGATAATCGGGGCCTTTAGCCATACTATATAAATAAATCATAAAGGCAGTGTTTTAAAATTCTAAAAAAATGATTAAGTCTCCCTTTATGAATGCTACAAAAATAAATGATAAAGGCCCCCTTTAATAGTGCCTTTTTAGAGCTATTAAAGGTGGAATTTATCAGTGCTATATTTGAGAATTGTTAAAGCCAACCCTTTATAATATATAATATTATATGTTATTCTATATCACTTATAAATCCATTTTACTTGAATAGTTAAACACTAGAGTTGTAATAGTGCATAAATTATAATTTAAACAATAAGATACAAATTTATAAATAATATTTAAATGGATGATCATTATTCTTATCGGTTGGGAATACTAGCTTCCCCACAATCCATATAGATTACCAATGCTCGAATAGTGTTTGAATAATAAATCAGAGGAGTAAAATAATATATTTATACTCAAATGATCCTAGATCTTGCATGGGTTGATCTCAAATCCCAGTGTAAAATAATAATGGTGTTAAATAATATATTAAATATAAAGAACCATGTAACAACTATCATATAAAGTTATGTTAGGGGTAATAACTACCCAATATAACCAAAACAAACATTAATTAATTATTTCATTAAACTGTGCTAATATAAAACATCCTCAAAATGTCACCATCATATTAGAACACACTAGAGGATACATTTCTTGATCAGTGGTGTTGTTATATATATTTTATGAAATATTCTAATGATGTAATTAACTATTTCTTCCTCAAATCCAAATAACAAATGGATAGATTCTAATGTAATTAATTATTTAGTTATTAAATCCATAGAATCACATAATTTCAATTAATTATAAACGTAAAATTAAATGTCAAAACCCCATTCCAATATTAACAAAATAACAAAAAAATATAATGTCATTCGTTAAGCTAAATTTTGATATTTCCCTTCAGGCATGAAATTTTAGAAATTCATTTAGATTTTCAAAAACTAAAATATTTATTTTTCATACTTCTATATATTCTAGTGATGGTATAAAAACTCTCCCAAAATTATATAATTCTCCAAATGATAATTATATATTTAATTATATATTCATTTTTGGTCTAATACCAATAATATTACAATAAATTTTCCATTAATCAATATTGATTTAAATAGACTGTTAACATGGAAAACTGGACTCAAATGAGTCACATCATATTAGATGAAAATAATTAATAAAATTAGAGGAAGAATAAAACATATACTAAAAAATATATTGTAAATAATAAAAAATTGATTATATTTAGAGTATACAAACCATTGAAATTTTTTTAAATAATAGTTTTCAAATAGAGTTGTGTATTTTATCCAAAAAATTTTGATTGATCACTTTTAAAAATATGATTATTATTATATGAAATATTTAAATAGATGATATAGTTTGTTAATATTATTTTAATTACTAATATAAAAGGAACAAGACTTAGATGAATACAAATTTAGAAGGCAATTTTTCTATAAATATAATTTTACATTATATTTTTTTATTTATAATTAATGTTTACAATTTTAAAATTTTGAAATTTAATTTCAAAATATAAATTCACATTCATATTTATAATTTAAATATTATATGGTGGTTAATGTTTCATATTTTTATGAAATGGATTATTTTTTTGTGAGAAGTAAATTATATAGTTTCCACCAATAATGTGGTGTTAATGAATTTATCATGACATAAGTATGAGTTAAAAATTTATAAAATAATTCTATTAAAAAGTATTTCTTTAAGGATTAATTTTTCATTTAATTATAAAATTATAAATTTTAAAAACTGATGTATATGATTATAGATCTCTTGTAATAATTTATTCCATTAAATGAACTCTTTTGATCTATTCATTTAATTTAATATTTACACAGAAGATATATATTTTGGATTATATAAAAATAAAAATAATTGTAATTTTATTATTAATAATCCACCTAATTTTATGAAAAATAGAAAATTGATAATTTTACCACAAATATATACTTTTTCTAAAAAACAATTTTTTGTAAAAACTGGGTATACATGTCATGTGTAATATTATTTAAATTAATATTTTCACCCTTAAAATATCTATTTTACAAAATTATTTTAATATATTAAATCAGATAATTCAAAAATACATAATAATATCATGTATTATTTTTTTTATTGGATTAAATTAACATAGTTATACAAATTAGTAATTGTCGAAAAAGATAACAATATTAAATATTAGTACTAATTGGAAAATGATTATAATTCATAAAATATTATCCAAAAAATAGTGTATGGATTTTTTAAATGAAAACTCATAAAACATCCATTATTTTAATATTTGGGAATCACATGCATTGAACAATGACTTTTAATTATTTATTATTACCAAAATATCACTCTTCAAATTCAAAAAATGATATTTTTGACAACTATATTCATACACTAATAAATAATAATATATATTGTGAATATTCACTTTTATAACAATTATTTACCTCTTTAATATTTTGATGCCCCTTGAAAAAAGGAAAAGTCATCAATACTTTATTTTTTATTTTTCCTTGAAGAGAGTATTCAAATCTTCAATGTGTTTACTAATAACTTCGTTAACTTTTTTATTCCAAATTATTCTTCTAAAAATATATCTAGCACATTATAATAGAATAACCAAAAAACAGAATACTTAAATCTTATCATGTTTATGGAATAACCATTATCTACCCATACCCCTTTGATGAAAGTGAAAACATTATTCATGTGTTTGAGTATACTACCACATTTAGGAAGCAATGTATATATTCGTTCAAAATTTAATTACATTAATACTTCAAAGGGATTTTTAATGAATTATTATTTAGATTAAAAACATTTTAATTTTGTTAACATTTAAATAAACTTTTACCTTTATTCATTTTATGGAAAATGAAAATTTCAACTATGTGTTAGTTTGGACCACTACCTTCATGGAGAGACACGTTATATTCTTCACCCACCACCCTACAAAGACTATAGAAAAATAATTTTCATGATTATATATGATATTATGGAGAAATATATTTTTGTAATATTCTTATAAAAGGATAACATAACAATTAATTATCTTTTTATTATAATTCATTTTTATTGGTAAATTATCTAAAATAAACTCATATTGGATTCATTTCCTCAAACCATACCCATAGTTTCTATAAAAATAAATTGTTCTTGTATATTTAATAGAAACACAATAATTTAGATATATTTTAAAATATGGTAATCATGAACTTAGTATCAAATAACGTGGTTAAATGTTACATCTACAGAACATGTGAAAAATAATTGAAACTATGAATATAAATGGTAAATAACTAATGAATGTAAAATTAATGATTATAATAAAATATTAAAAAGGTATATTGTTATAAATATGGTTCAACAATAGGTTATTAATAAGGTTAACATTATAATTAATGCGTTTAAATATATTTTTTTGATGTCTGTTGTATTATTTTAAGCGTCTCCAACTCAACATTATTCCACTAGTTCATATTCCAATTCATCCATTGATTTATTTTATGTGATATATATACTACCATAAGAACTAATTTTATCATAAATTTCATGAATTTCAAGGAATCGTAAAATACAACTTAGGTTCATTTGTTCAAAAGGGTTTCAATCATATGTTACCTAATCCATAAATGTTTCTTTCCAATCAAATTTTCAATTCGAAATTATAATGCTTGATTTTATATAGGAAAAAATTAAGGTGAAATTTATCTGTACGACCCCCAATGTGTTATTATTCTCAATTTATTCATTGGATTTTATATTTTCTCCATGAATTTTAATTTTCCATTCATAAATAATTTACCTTATATAGATCTTATATGAAAAATGAATCGCACCTCTTCTTTTTCATAAGGAATACACCCCCATGTGTAAATATTCTATAGATTATTTTTTGGATATCCTAACATATTCTTCAATAATTATATTTTTTAATATTATTATTTTTCCATCTCATTACATTTGTATTATGAGAATATTTTAATGTTTTCCAAATGGGATGTAATTGTGAAAAGTATTAAATGAATATATTTTTATAATTTTCCATGAAATTACATTCTTTTTAAAACATTATTCTTCAGAATGATTTATTTTTTCATTTTTAAAATATTATCAAAATAATATTAATTAATATTATTTTGGAATAAAAAAGGATTAATTCTTCATTATTTCCAAATACGATTTATTCAATTGTCTTAAAAAGGTTTTTTCCTATTATGTATACATCCTCTGATGCTTCCTACATTAAAATTGGTATATGTTCATATTCTATAGAAAATTTCTTATCTCTAGTTCTCTTAAAAAATTGTTTATGGAAATTTTCATGACACTAATATATCTTCTAAGTGTTAATCAGCTGATATTGAAAAATAATTTTTCTCTCATGGCACATGTATGTATGGTTTTTATGTTTTATATTTGAGTTAGTAATTATAGAACACTATAATTTATTTGGTTAATTATGATCTATCATGGATAAATTATTTATGGAATATATATGATTCAAAATCAAAATTTCATTGGTATTTAATGACATTAATTATTAGTCCAATATGGAATGGTAGGTACGAACCTAATTCCTGATCCATTTTTTGTGATTTTATATTCTAATGTTTTTGAAACATTGTGATTCCCTCTCGATCATTTGTTTGATTAATTTTGATACTCAATTTTCATAATTTAAATTTTAGAATATTTATAGGAGTAAAATGGATCAGATATTGGATTCTAGAATATTTAGAGGAAAATAGTAGTAAAAAAGATGTGGTAGAGGTAGTCCTATTTCTTGGACATCCAATGTAAAATGGTTCTAATTCATCACACCAAATGTGTGGTTTCAAATAGGGATTGAATGCGGGTGGTTTCCCTATATTCCATGGACAACAAGTATCAACATGGTTGAGGGGATACCAATTTTATAACATAAATTGAATGGATTTTGGGGCAAGGCTATAATGATTCTCATTACTAGACACCTAGTAAAGTCCACCAAGTCTTCTAGGGAAGATCCATGGAATGGTGGCCATAGTATAAAAATTTAAAAATATCCAATTTAGTACTGAATCTTATGGGGTGGACACCACTATAATTTGGGACCTTAATTGTATATTTATTCCATCCCTTCACACATTTAATCTTATTAATCCTATTATTCCATAGAAATTTTTTATAATTCTAGATATGGTATATTCTAGGAATGGTTTATCTTCATTTTCCTTCATTCCATCCTGATATTTTTATGTTTCCTTCTACTTAGGAATTCTCCTTGTTGACATGGTCATGTGAGGACTGAATATATTATTTAACCATGGATAGTTTAAAAAAATGTGGTTTTATTCTCTCTTGAGGTAGGTATCTCTATCATATATTATATCCCATGGAATAAACTATGTTGTTATGGTTTCTTTCGGTTTTGATTTATGAAATTTATAAAATTGAAATCCATGATAGGTGATAATGAACTTTGGTGGACATGGAAATGATATATTAAATTGGTTTTTGTTGAAAAACATTTTCAAAAATAGTTATGTTTTTAAGATTATTGAATGATTTTTTTGAAATGGAAATGGATATTAAATCATAGAAGTAGTGTGATAGCACTATAAAAAATTAATTATTAATATATCGTTATGTAAATGAAATTTATTTCTCTTCAAAATGATTTTGGAAAACTGATTCAGTCCCTTAAACATAATTATGATGTTATAGAACATTTGGAATCTTTAGAGAACTAGGTAAAACTAAAAAAATTAATCCATAGTGGGGTTAAAAATCACTAATGGATAAGAACAAGATTTCATTATTTCTAAGGGGTAGTTTTACATAGGAAATGAGGTTACCGACATTGATATATTACATATGTAACTTAGTGTGTACTATTGGTATCAGTTTTGAATTACCTTAGGTTATGAATTTCCCTTTTGTTTCTTTATAAAAACATACCTTTCCAATTAAAATGTTATTATTATTTTCCTAGTTCATGATAATATTTGTTCTTGAAACCTATTTATAAATATTATTATTTCTAATGGATAAAATGTATGTCATATTTTTTTATTATATTAATATGAACTATTTTTTAAATGAAAACTAAATAATTACTTTATATGTAAAATGATTTGTTTTGGGAATGTTTAAAATCTTTTTTTATATTAACTAACAATTTCTTATGTATATAAATTTAATTAATTATTGGGGGTATCATACTGATCATTATTGATCACAACTATATTTTTTACTTTAATTTTTAGAGACTTGGTTTTAAAGGATATATTTAAACAAAATACTTTTAGGTTAAGGATGAATCACCAAGATCTTTTTCCTTAATGGTGGGATAGTATGGTGGTAACATGTGGATACATAGAGACTGACCTATAAGTTTCTTCATATTCCATTTTTGTGACCTATTAATTTTTCTTGGACCTTATTATTTAATAATTGGATATTACATTATTAGGTTTGGTTTCCTAACATGTGATTCATATTTAAATATTCAATGATAATCAATTCAAATATAAATTATTATATGACTATAGTGGTGAAATTATTACCATATTTATTTATATGATCCCTACATCATTTTTCTAGTTCGTGGTTTTCGAAAACATACTTCAAGCCTTATGGATGGCTAGTTGTGGTTACATTATGTGTTGACCTACGATGGTCTATTAAAAATTACTATAAAATTGGTTTCGTTAATGTAAAATATTTTTCTCATAATTTTATCACCATCATATATCTGGGGTTTGTTGATATAATATAGTTCATACAATCACAACATGAGACGTAGTATTAGAATGGGCATGTTAAGCACAAATTCATAAGAATCCTGAAGTTACAATAAGAAATATTCATTATTATAACATCATTTTTTATATTTTAGACATTTTCATTTAGTTAAATAAAATAATTTATATGATAAAGAAATATAATTTTGTTTTCTATGATTATAATTCTTTTTATTATGTATACTTTTCATCATTCAATAATGTCCTCTCTAAATGATAATGAAGAAGCTGTTGAGAAATCACCATTGTAGAATCCTCTAACTGACAATGTATTGGTGGAAACCATAGTCATAATTATCCAATCCATGGGAAAAGAATAATGTGTTATACTAGAATTTATGTGTACAATGCAATGAAATTAAATATTTACTATCTGTTGGTCGGAGTGGTTTACTCAAGAGGGGGGTGAATTGAGTACCAATTAAAATTTCTGTATTTAAAAACACTGTCTTAAAGACCCCCAAATAAAATAATAAATTAAACTGTAGTGAATTTATATTAAAGTAGAGGTTCTGTTAGATTCTCAAGGGATTGATTAATTCCCAGTTAATCAACACAGGAGTGTGTGATTATCTTTTGAAACTAACTTACTAATCTACACTTAACATAAACACTTGATAATTTAATTATCAAAGTAACTTTAAAAAGAGTATTGGTTTTAAAGTGATTAGCAGAGGAATAAAACTTTGAAAGAGATGGTACAACAGATGTAACCAAGAGGTTCAGTCTCAAGCCGAGACTTAGTCCTCTCAAAAGTTTATATAAAAATGATCCACACCCTGGATCGGGGTTCAACAGTTTACAACTGTCCAGGTCCAAGACCTCTACCACTGTTATTCGTGGGAAACAGTACAATAGCAACCAGCTGTCCAGGTCACATACGACCTCTACCACTTTTATTCGTGGGAAAGAATAGAATGCAAGAATTTGGTAAGGATTTACAAATCCTTCAGTTTAAGTACAGGAGACAGTGTATGTGTTAGATACAGCAGATATAATAATAAATCACAGAACAAGAGATGTAGAGTTTAGAGATAGTTCTGGTGATTTCAGTGTAGCTCTGGACTCCTTTGGATTCGATCAGAAGTGAGTCTGAGTCTTTTTCTCGTTTCTGTTTGAGAAACACAGTGTCGTATGCTCCAGGTTCACAGACAGTGAAAATGTAGTGGTTGAAGTTCTTCAGTGTTCTTCTTATATGCACAGAACACTTCTCGAGTATGCTTGATTGTCTATGAGCTTCTCTGTGTTCTTCTCGTTCTTGTGTTTCTGGTATATTTCATCCACCACACGCTTCTCTTTTTTTTTTGTTGTTCTTTGGGCAGCGTAGTCTTCTCGTATTTATCTCACGGGCAACAGGGGACAGAAAAGATTTCCTTTCTGCAGGTACGAGGTACGGGTTCCTGACATCCGACAACCTTTATCAGAAATTTGACAAATCATTAAAATGTATGATATGACTGTTAGATAGATTAAATATAGGAAATAAAGAAATTCAAACAGTGAGTCGAGTGATCGGTAGGTAATCAGCATCGGTAGCATGGACATCGGTAGCTTGAACATCGGTAGCTTGAACATCGGTAGCTTGATGCATCGGTAGCTCAATGCGTCGGTAGCTCCATGCGTCGGTAGCTCCATGCGTCGGTAGCTCCATGCGTCGGTATCTCCATCTATCGGTGACTCTTATTCCATCGGTAGCTATTTATACTTACATCGGTAGCTCTATGTTTGTATCGGTAGCTGTCTGTAAGTCAGTAGCTTACATTTATAAGCACATCGGTAGCTCTGTGTTAAGTATATCAGTAGCTCTGTGTTAAGTATATCGGTAGCTCTGTGTTTGTATCGGTGACTCTGTCTGTCGGTAGACTAAGTCTATCGGTAGACTGGGTACCGATAGCTCTTTATCAGTAGCTATATGCAGATTACTTATCTGTTTTATGCAGAACACATCCGATTGTGTTAGAATCAATTTATAACTTGTATGAACATGGATAAATGAGGATTAACATTTTCCAAAGACTATTTTAAAAATTATTATTGGTTTGATCGTAGATTTGAAAGAATTAAAGTATAGATCAATGATACTTAAAAAATATCATAGAGAATGAAAACATAATTGGTATTTTCAACACATATGAATACAAGATTGAGATTATCAAAACAGGTGAGGTCAACAATCTCCCCCTTTTTGATAATCACAATTTATGATATGGGCATTTAACATAGTGAAAATATAATAGTAAAGAGTATAATATTGAATTCAATTTTCTCAGAGAAAACAGCATCAGAGATAATAGAAATAGTATGATATAGACATAAGTTATCAGAGGTAACAATCATAAGGTACCGAAGGTAAAAAGAAACATAATAATATCAGAGATAAAATTGAAAAGAAGGTTATTTTTCACCATGGAAAATATTTGTCATTCTCTCATTTTGTTCTCCCCCTCATTCTCTCATTTTAAATATTTTTCATTCTCTCATATTTTGTTCTCCCCCTTTGTGATAATCAAAAAGTGGGAAAGCATATATAGGAGACAAATAAAACATGAGAAGTAAAAAAGAGTTCTTCTGTATTAGATCAGTCAGAAAGTACAGAAACAGAATACAAATGAATTCCTATCAAAAATCCTGGCCACTGGATCAATCCACATCTTCCAGGTGAGATTTTCCTTTGGGATCAGAAGAAGGTTCGGGTGGTGAGGATTCAAGTGAAGGTTTTGGAATGCCAGAAAAGATCAAAGGAGGCTGAGCTACTGACACAGAGTCATGCCTCTAGGTTGAAGATCTTTGGGTGATCATTGGTGTGAGGCTTCGAATAGCTTGAGCAGGAGTCAGCTGGACTGTGGAAGCAGCTGAGGCAGAAGCAGGCAAATCAGGAGGTATGATGACTGGTCTGGCATCAACATGCAAGACAGGCAGCAACAGATTTCTAAAATCCATAATAATTCCTCCTCCTCTTTCCATAGTAGAGATGAAATCATCTTTGTTCTCCATGAATTTCTCCAAGGCAGGAGTCAATTCTCTTGGTTTGCTCACTTGTTCTCTAAAAGCTTGAGTGACTGGTGGGAGCTTCATGTTTTCCAACATCAGCTTGAAGTGGTGTTCGAGTTGATGCTTGGTGAAAATTCTGGTGAAGTAGTAGTCCACTTTGCTCATTATGGCTTCCTGAGAGGCAGAGGCTTCTCTCATATAATCTTGAACAATCTTCATTATTTATCTAGCAGAATCTCTTGTAGAAAGCACCACTCGGCTCAACTATGATGAGTCCACAGAGCCACTGGTTGAAATAGAACCAATCTCCTCCTTCAACATTGCTCGAACTTGATTCATGTCAACTGAAAGTTTGGATGTGAGAGGGCCAAGAGAGAAGGAAACAGTTTCTTTGAAACTCTTAGACAAACCACTGATTAGGATTTGAATTTGAGATTCCTATAATTGAACATGATCCTTCACTGAGGTTTTGAAACTTTCAAACACCGAGACAAACTGGCTTACTACACTCTTCACATAAGCTAGGTCCTTGTCAGCTTGAGACTTGGAGCTCATATAAGAATCTAAAGAAACAACTGATGTCTTGAGAGCTTCAAGATCTACATCGATTCTAGAAGACTAAGTCTGGCACTCTTTCACTTCTTCCATAAGCTCAGACACAAAAGAAGATAAACTACAAGCCAGAGATAGCTCGAAGGATCTCTCTAACATTTACATTTCTTCATT
The DNA here is from genome assembly GCA_963277665.1 of Viscum album. Lineage (NCBI taxonomy): Eukaryota > Viridiplantae > Streptophyta > Magnoliopsida > Santalales > Viscaceae > Viscum > Viscum album. The sequence continues at coordinate 855,358,863 of OY728157.1, read as the reverse complement.
AAAGCTTTGCTTCATCTCAGTAACTGATACACTGAATGATTCTTTCAGCTCATTCTTCATGGATTCAAGATCAGATTTAGAAACAAAATCATTTGAGAAAACTGCAGCAGATCCCTTTGCTGAGGCTAAACTGACTACAGAATCAGTCATTATTGAATTAATTGAGGATGCAAGGGATGTTTCCATTAACTTCACTTCTTCAACAAAACTGGTTTTGAGGTCCTCTTTCAGCTTATTCAGATCATGAAATCTGACCACATTATCTGGCAACAATTCAGAAGCAAGATCATAATTGGTCTTCGGTATATTCACAGACATCTCATTATCAGAATCTGGATAATCCAATCCACAGACTATAAACCCTGGGTCTTCTACCCAGTCTCCAAACTCAACAGCTACTGTAACATTTCCAAGAACAGATTGATGCTCCCCCTCAATGGGTGCATTCTCATGTATCACAACAGCATTCAGTGCTGGATTCTCTTCATCAGAATATTCTACTACAAGTTCCATCGGTGCATCATCTGGAAGATCTTCTGATACAGGTACAGCTTCTTCAGTATCTTTTTCTACTTCAGCAGCAGGCATAGCTGAGCTTCCAATAAAAGGACTCATACTTAACCTACCGGAAGCAGATGATTCAGATACATTCTCTTTTTCCTCTTCTTCTTGGTGAGGTACAGACTGGTCTTCCTCATAAGTGGACAAAATTTCCTCTACCTTTCCTTTCCTAGAATAAACCAATTCTGCAACAGGACTTGGGGGCAAGTCTGGATCTCCTCCAACATCCATGGGAGTTTCTTCTTCTTCTTATTCTTCTGTTTCATCAATATAAACAGGTTCCTCTTCATCGGGTCTCAGACTCGGATCTCTCATATCCTTTGGTCTTGAGGGATGATCCACAGGATTAAACCTATCATATTTCTTCTGATCATCACTGGCCCATTCTCCCTTCCATGGGTTCCAGTTAATTTTCATGTACTTACAAACAGTCGAGGTGATGCAGAAATTGTTCTTGACTACAATTGTCTCATCCTGAGACTCAGCTATTCCTTTCACTTTTATCATTACTAAAATCAGCTTGGCAAAGAATAAAGCATTAGTCTTTGACTTTGGTCTAATCATGTCTTCCATTTGAAGCATTAACAATCTGCACAGATTGATTTTTACACCATGTCTTAGAAAATGATGAAGATAGATATCTTGATATCTCAGATTTTCAAAATCTCCTCGCCTCGGTATCAACACATGCTGAACAAACTTGAAGAGCGGTCGATTCTCTCCATCCATTTCAGCAGCAACCACTTGCCTTTGATTCCCATTACCGGTCAGTTCTTTTAAGGCAGTTTCAAAATCAAAGATGTCACTGCTAGGTGGAATTGCTCTTGATACATACCCAGAGACACCTTCATGTGGTACTTTAAAATACTCAGCCCACTCTACTGAAGAAAAAGACATCTCTTTTCCATTTAAAAAAGAGCTTACCCGATTCTCATTTTCAGACTTCTCGAAGGTTACAAACTCGTAGAACTGTTTTACCAACTTCGGGTAGTATGGGCCATTGTTATTCGAGAAACAATCCACCCATTTCTAGTCCTCCAGAATCTCGAGTACTAACGATTTTCTAGGCAGTAGCCATTCCACGCATAGTTCCTTCTCAATTACTATGTCTCTATTCTACAAGTGAGGATTCACTGGTCGCCTTCCCGATCTAGTTCTGACTTCACTAACACTGGCTTTATGCTGTGTCTTCTGCTTCTTAGCATTTGGTTCTACACTTTCATCTCTGACGATAGGAAGCTTAGTTTTTTCCATCGAGGGTTTAGGGTTCTTGGCCGATTTGGGAGCTATGGTTCGAAGGTGAGAGATTTTGAGCTCGGTGAGGTAAGAAGTGGCTTAGACTTAGTTTTATCATTTAGGAATTCCAAATAAACGACTAAAATATAGTAATAAAAATAAAATAAAATGATTCGTATTCTTGGCGGCAGACAGAAGTTTTAGAAAACATTGCATCAGTGTGAGTTAATCATCGGTGAGAAAAACAAATCGGTGAGAATTATACATCGGTGAGGATTTTCACATCAGTGAGAATTTTACATCGGTGAGAATTTTCACATCGGTGAGAATTTCACATCGGTGAGAATTTTCGCATCGGTGAGAATTTCACATCGGTGATCGGTTGTGATTAAACATTCCCAATTCGTGTCTTATGTAACTTAGCCTATCCGAACTTAATGGTTTAGTGAAAATATCAGCCAATTGATGTTCAGTGCCAATAAATTCAAGAGAAATATCACCTTTTTGATAGTGATCTCTTAGGAAATGGTGTCTTACATCTATGTGTTTGGTTCTAGAGTGAGATACAGGATTCTTAGAGATGTTTATTGCACTGGTGTTATCACATTTGATGGAAACATGTTTAAAAACAAATCCATAGTCCAAAAGAGTGTGTTTCATCCACAGAATTTGTGCACAACAACTACCAGCAGCTATATGTTCTGCTTCGGCAGTAGATAATGCAACTGAGTTCTGTTTCTTACTACACCAAGAAACTAAGGATTTTCCAAGCAAATGACATGTTCCTGATGTGCTTTTTCTATCTAACTTACAACTAGCAAAGTCAGCATCTGGATAACTCATTAACTCAAAGGATTGTCCTTTTGGGTAAAACAAACCTAAGTTAACCGTGTGTTTGAGATATTTAAAAATTCTTTTAACAGCAAGCAAATGAGATTCTTTTGGATTGGCTTGAAATCTAGCACACATACACACACTAAACATAATATCAGGTCGACTAGCAGTAAGATAAAGTAAACTACCAATCATACCTCTGTAATTTGTTTGATCAACTGGTTTCCCAGTTTCATCTGTGTCCAATTTACAGGTAGTACTCATAGGAGTTTCACTTTCCTTGATACTATCCAGACCAAAACGTTTTAAAAGATCCTTTGTATATTTACTTTGATTCAAAATAATACCATTTTCATTTTGAAATACGTGAAATCCAGGAAAGTACATAAGTTCTCCCATTAAGCTCATTTCAAATTCATTTTGCATACTTTTTGAAAAATTAGTTCATAAAGAGTGTTTAGAAGATCCAAAAATAATATCATTAACATATATTTGTACAACTAAAACATCTTTAGAAATTATTTTAATGAAAAGATTTGGATCAGCAATTCCTTTAGTAAAACCATTTGAGATAAGGAAATTGCTAAGTCTATCATACCAAGCTCTTGGAGCTTGTTTTAAACCATACAAAGCTTTAGAAAGTTTAAAAACTTGATTTGGAAAATCGGGATTAGTAAATCCAGGTGGTTGTTCTACAAAAACATCTTCAATTATAAAACCATTTAGAAATGCACTTTTCACATCCATTTGATATAACTTCAAATCCAGATGTGCAGCATATGCAAGTAAGATTCTAATGGCTTCTAGTCTAGCTACAGGTGCAAAAGTTTCCTCATAGTCTATACCTTCTTCTTGACTATATCCTTGTGCAACTATGCTAGCTTTGTTTCTAACTATATTTCCAGATTCATCTACTTTATTTCTAAAAACCCATTTTGTGCCTATTGTCAAAGTGTCCTTAGGTCTGTCAACTAATTCCCAGACTTTGTTTCTTTCAAACTGATTTAATTCTTCCTGCATAGCTATTACCCAGAATTCATCATTGATAGCATCATTGATATTTTTGGGTTCTAGCTGTGAAAGAAAAGCTTGATGTTCAACCTGGTTTCTTAGAGAAGCTCTAGTTTGTGTTCCTCTATCAAGATTACCATCAACAGCTTCTAAAGGATGATTCTTTAGAATCCTTGTTGATCTGGTAAAGGTTGGACTAGAAATTTCAGGTTCATCTATAGGTTTGGGTTCAACAGAAGCAGATTCTGGAAAAAGTCCAGAACTGGATGCTTTTATAACAGGTTCTTTAGATTTATCATTAAGGTCCAGAATAGACAAATCTTCTTCAAGATTATCAAGAGAGGTTTTAGGCTCATGTGGATCAGTTTCATCGAACTTGATGTGAACAGATTCTTCCACACATTTAGTTTTCTTATTGAATACTCTATAGGCTTTACTTGAAATAGAGTAACCCAGAAAAATTCCTTCATCACCTTTGGAAGCAAACTTATCCAGATTATCTTTAGTATTCAGAATAAATACTTTGCAACCAAAAACATTAAAGTAATTAACCTTAGGCTTTCTATTGTTCCACAATTCATAAGGGGTTTTCTTAAGAACATGTCTGATTAAGACTCTATTAATGACATAACAAGCTGTATTTACAGCTTCAGCCCAAAAATAAATAGGCAGGTCATATTCATTGAGCATGGTTCTAGCAATTTCTTGAAGGGTTCGGTTTCTTCTTTCTACTACACCATTCTGTTGGGGTGTTCTAGGGGCAGAAAAGTTATGAGTATAGCCATTGTGTGAGCAATAAGATTCAAAATCTTGATTTTCAAACTCACGACCATGATCACCTCTCAAGGTTTTAATCTTAAGTCCACTAAGGTTCTCTACAGATTTAGAGTATTTAACAAAAGAAGAACAAGCTTCACTTTTGTGAGCTAGAAAATATACCCAAGTATATCTAGAAAAATCATCTACAAGAACATAAACATAGTGATTCCCATTTAAACTAGAAACTCTTGATGGTCCAAACAAATCCATGTGAACCAATTCAAGTGGTTGAGAAGTCGAAACTTCTTTCTTTGATTTAAAAGAAACTTTGTGTTGTTTTCCCTTTTGACAGGGGTTACACACTATCATTTGGGAATTCTAATTTAGGTAGGTATCTAACTAGGTTTTTTCTAGAGAGTTTTCTAAGTGAGTGAATGTTGAAATGTCCCAATCTTATGTGCCATAGACAAGATTCTTTATGAAAAGCATTCAAACAAGTAATATTCTGCTTAGCTAAAGAATTCAGATTAACAGCATAAACATTTTCATTTCTTAAGACAAGAAAATACCAAAACATTCTTAGAATTAAAAACTTTGCAGGAATCATTTTCGAATTTAACATGAAAACCATCATCACATAACTGAGAAATACATAATAAATTATATTTAAGGCCATCAACAAATAAAACTTTAGAAATCAAAATTGAATCAGTGTTACCAATCTGGCCTAGGCCGATGATTTTTCCTCTTGAATTATCACCAAAGGTGACAAAGCCTCCATCAACTTTTATTAAACTCTTAAAACAAGAGAAGTCTCCTGACATATGTCTTGAACATCCACTGTCCAAATACCAGGTCTCTTTACAGGAGCTCTTTAAGGAAGTTCCCTACAAAACAGATTCAGATGGGAGATGATTTTGGTACCCAGATTTTCTTGGGTCCAGACAGGTTAGCCAATAACACTTTAGGTACCCATATTTGTCTAATGGGTCTCATATAATTTGTAGAATTGACATACTTTGAAAGATAAACTTTATTAGATCCATAGCTATGTATATAACTGGTTGAAGCATATGAAGTTCTAGAATTACCTTCATTCTGTCCAGATTTAGAAATGAATCTAGTTTTGGCAATTTTCCTTTGTCCAGGTTGGTATCCTATACCAGTAGTATATTTAGGTGCCATTTTCTTTCCTAGCATCTGTGTTAGTGTATTTTTTCCATTGGTGAACTTCTCTAAGTCTTTCTTGAGTTTCTCATTAGACAGTTTCAGTTCAGTGTTTTCTTTTAACAGTTGAGCATTTTTCTCTTTTTCAATAGTGAGTTCGGTTTTAACTGTAGTGGTGAGAGCATGCTGTTTCTTTAATGACTTGTATTTATCCTTAAGTTCATTACATGTCTCTTCCAGCATATCACAGTACTCAAACAATTCAGTTTTAGACATTGTTCCAGAATCAGAGTCAGATTCTGCATTATCTCCAAAGTAATAATATAAAGCAGGAGTTTCAGCAGTTACCTGAGAAGTGTTTGTCATAAAGCACATGTTTGCCTTATTTTTGTGTTCAGTTTCAGAGCTTTCAGATTCAGTAGAGCTATCCTCATAAGCACTCCAAGTAGCCTTCATGGATTTCTTAAACTTATTGTCCTTATATTCATATTTCTTTTCATACTTCATCTTTGGACAGTCGACTTTAATGTGTCCTTTTCTCTTGCACTCATAGCAGACAACATCATCTGATTTTTCATTCTTCGTCCAATCCTTTTTCCATTTACCTTGGTGATCATACTTACCCTTATAATTTGTTTTTCTGAAGAACATCTTTTTCCTATAAAATTTCTTAAATCTTCTAGCAATGTGAGCCATCTCAGCATCACTGTCAGAATCACTTTCACTATCTTCACAGCTTGAACTTTCAACTACAGCTTGAAGCTTTTCTTTGTCCTTATTCTTTGAAGTTGAGGATTTGAAAGCGACAGACTTTCTTGGTGGTTCATTTTCTTCCTCTTTATTCACTTTAAGCTCTTCTTCATACATCATCAGCTTGCCAATTAGTTCCTTGGCAGGTAGAGCAGCAATGTCACATGATTCTCTGATTGAGACAGATGTTCCTCTCCATCTATCAGGTAGACATCTCAAAATTCTCATAATTTGTTCCTTCGATGAGACATCCTTTCCCAGCGAGATCATTGTATTGACAATTTCATTGAACCTGAGATACATGTCAGAAATGGGTTCGTCAGGCTTCATTTTAAAATTATCATACTTGATAGTATAAGTGTTCAATCTCATTTCTTTAACATTCGTTGTTCCTTCATGAGAAACAGCTAAGGTATCCCAAATTTCATATGTAGTTTTACATGCAGAAATTCTATTAAACTCTTCATCTCCTAGAGCACAGTACAAGGCATTCATAGCTTTACAGTTGTTATTGTAAGCAGTCTTTATAGGTTCATCCCAAGTAGATCTAGCAGTAGTGGGAATTTTGTATTTTGATTCAATAGCAGTCCAAATATCAAAACCTATTCTTTCTAAATGAATTTTCATTTTCAGTTTCCACTGAGCATAATTAGTTCCATTGAAGAAAGGTGGCCGGTTAGTAGCAGCACCCTCATGTCTATTGTCCATGATGAGAAAATTTTAAAGACATAAAAATTTAGATATAACAGAAATTTTAAGAACTTTAAAATACAACTACAATCACAGTTCAAAAGCAGAGTACTTTTAGAATGTATTTTCAATCCTCTGATACCAAGTGTTGGTCGGAGTGGTTTACTCAAGAGGGGGGTGAATTGAGTACCAATTAAAATTTCTGTATTTAAAAACACTGTCTTAAAGACCCCCAAATAAAATAATAAATTAAACTGTAGTGAATTTATATTAAAGTAGAGGTTCTATTAGATTCTCAAGGGATTTATTAATTCCCAGTTAATCAACACAGGAGTGTGTGATTATCTTTTGAAACTAACTTACTAATCTACACTTAACATAAACACTTGCTAATTTAATTATCAAAGTAAATTTAAAAAGAGTATTGGTTTTAAAGTGATTAGTAGCGGAATAAAACTTTGAAAGAGATGGCACAACAGATGTAACCAAGAGGTTCAGTCTCAAGCCGAGACTTAGTCCTCTCAAAAGTTTATATAAAAATGATCCACACCCTGGATCGGGGTTCAACAGTTTACAACTGTCCAGGTCCAAGACCTCTACCACTGTTATTCGTGGGAAACAATACAACAGCAACCAGCTGTCCAGGTCATATACGACCTCTACCACTATTATTCGTGGGAAAGAATAGAATGCAAGAATTTGGTAAGGATTTACAAATCCTCCAGTTTAAGTACAGGAGACAGTGTATGTGTTAGATACAACATATATAATAATAAATCACAGAACAAGAGATGTAGAGTTTAGAGATGGTTCTGGTGATTTCAGTGTAGCTCTGGACTCCTTTGGATTCGATCAGAAGTGAGTCTGAGTCCTCTTCTCGTTTCTGTTTGAGAAACAGAGTGTCGTATGCTCCAGGTTCATAGACAGTGAAAATGTAGTGGTTGAAGTTCTTCAGTGTTCTTATTATATTCACAGAACACTTCTCGAGTATGCTTGATTGTCTATGAGCTTCTCTGTGTTCTTCTCGTTCATGTGTTTCTGGTATATTTCATCCACCACACGCTTCTCTTTTTTTTTGTTCTTTGGGCAGCGTAGTCTTCTCGTATTTATCTCACGGGCAGCAGGGGACAGAAAATATTTCCTTTCTGCCGGTACGAGGAACGGGTTCCTGAAATCCGACAACCTTTATCAGATATTTGAAAAATCATTAAAATGTATGATATGACCGTTAGATAGATTAAATATAGAAAATAAATAAATTCAAACAGTGAGTCGAGTGATCGGTAGGTAATCAGCATCGGTAGCTTGAACATCGGTAGCTTGATGCGTCGGTAGCTCAATGCGTCTGTAGCTCCATGCGTCGGTAGCTCCATGCGTCGGTATCTCCATGCGTCGGTAGCTCCATGCGTCGGTAGCTCCATCTATCGGTGACTCTTATTCCATCGGTAGCTATTTATACTTACACCGGTAGCTCTATGTTTGTATCGGTAGCTGTCTGTAAGTCAGTAGATTACATTTATAAGCACATCGGTAGCTCTGTGTTAAGTATATCGGTAGCTCTGTGTTAAGTTTATCGGTAGCTCTGTGTTTGTATCGGTGACTCTGTCTGTTGGTAGATTGGGTACCGGTAGCTCTTTATCAGTAGCTATAGGCAGATTACTTATCTGTTTTATGAAGAACACATCCGATTGTGTTAGAATCAATTTATAACTTGTATGAACATGGATAAATGAGGATTAACATATTCCAAAGACTATTTTAAAAATTATTATTGGTTTGATCACAGATTTGAATGAATTAAAGTATAGATCAATGATAATTAAAAAATATCATAGAGAATGAAAACATAATTGGGATTTTCAACACATATGAATACAAGATTGAGATTATAAAAACAGGTGAGGTCAACACTATCCACTGACCCTTCACTGGGATAGGGGACCACAAGAATTATAAGAATGGGTTGAAAGGATAGAGATGATCTTCCACTTCCTAAAAATTATGAATGAATCCAATAGGTATTTTACACATATATGATTGAGGTTATGGAAAAAATGTGGTGGGAATCTATTTTTCATTCCAAGATACATAAATATCTCGCTATAACAACACTCAGAAAATAATTAAATCAACACTTTTATCTGGAGATAGTGTGAGTGGTGAGGAATAAAAAATTATTGACCATGGTGCAAGGATAGCGTTCAGTTATGGAGTATGCTGCTCAGTTTATCGTGTTGGTGAACTTGATCCAAGATCCAGTTCCAAATTAATACCCTTTTGTATTGATTTTCTAGATGTTTTTAATGCATGATATTTTGTATAAGATTATTCTCATAGTCCAACCTTCCTTTATAGAGGTTGTGGACAAGGAATCTATGACTGATGGTGATATAGAAATAATGAAATGACTTTATTGAGAATCAATGTCAATAAGAGGTTTCCATAGTTATTCATATTTCCAAAAGAGGAAATGGGGGACCATTGATTAGGTAGGGTAAAGAGTGAACTATATACGTTATTACATGGACAGGTAGTCTACTACCAGTTTGAGAGAAAGGGAAACCAAAAAATGGATTTATGGTATGCACTTAGGGTATGTAATATGTGTGGAAAATCATGTCATATTATACTATTATATGATATATCATCCCAGAGAAGTAGATATGAATTCATATTTACCAATGAATCACACTAATTTATGATACAATAAATGATATAGGATTTAATCCTAATGATTAGGGTGATTCTTATGTAGTGAATATATAGAAATATGAATCTAATAAAATGTAAATGATTGATAGGATATACAATACGTATGTGGAAGGACCATATATCATAAGAATTATGGTGTGTATTACATGATCAATGGCTATGGAATAATTTCATATAGGTGATACTCATTACCTATATCATACAATCTTATTGATGTGTTGGGATTGTTAGGAGATATTTTTTCATTTCATGATAAAATTTCCTACTATTTTGGGAATGAATTTGGAGTAGTGCCTTATATAATTTGTGTTTCAGTTAATGATCATAGGACACAAGACAATATGATATTTCCATTTTCAAGATCATGATATTATTGAACTTATTATTATAACTGAATGTATTACATGATAAAAATATTAGAGCAGTGACTTTCATCATTGGGTCATTTTTCATTCTTTTACTAGAGTCACCCAGGTATTCCAAGGTGATTTTGATTCTTGAACAGGGGATAATGTCCAATTTTTTCTCCACATATGATGAGTTCATGCCATTTATGAGACATTTTTCAATATGTTATTTATCTATTTTTTAGTTTCCAGCATCCTATGGTGGTTAGTAAGCATCGTGATTGTTTTTGAGATGATTAATTTAGTTTTCTTCATTAGTTTGATGTTTATTTTTCAATAGATATTATCACATGAATGATGCCCATCTTTTTTACTTTTTACCACATTACACCCACTAAAATTAATGATTTAATGGTTCAGATTAGTGATCTAAAGGATAATGAATTTATTAGTCATAGTGGCACAACATGTGTATCACCATGGATATTTGTAAATAAGGTGGACCCAGGTCTCCTAATGTTTTTGTTATTAGAATCATAACCATGTGACAATTATGAAAAATTATCAATGAGCTCATATGTAGGAGATTTTTGATCAGGTAAAAGGAACCCATTTTATTAAAATTGATATAGGATCGAGGAACCATTAGTTATGCATATTATAGGAATATATTACTATAATGACATTCAGGTGTATTTTTGGGAATTATGATAATTATTTCATCCCATTTTTTCATAATGATGGTCATTTTACTTTATGGATTTTATAAATCTTATATTCAATTACCTCATCTATTATATCATAGTTGTTTTTGTGGATGATATACTTGTTTATTAAAGATGATATCAGTACCATGTTGAGTATTTGAATATCATATTTTAGATCTTGAAATAAAATCATCTATAATGTATTTTATCAAATCTCCAATTATGGTTTCTAGAATTTAAATTTATGTTCCGTTTCATTTCAATGAAAGGTAACTAAGTGGATCCAGAGAAGATTTGGATTTTGATGTCTGGGGAGTGTCCACAAAATGTTATTTAGACTCACAGTTTCATGGGATTAACTAACTGTTACATGAATGATTTTAGGAACATATCCTTGTTTTTCTCATTTAACAGTGTCAACATAAATGGATGTGTTTTTTAGATGTTTTAGTGAAATTTATTTTCTGAGCCAAATGTGAGATTGAATTAAGCTCAAGTCTTGATTCTTCCCAGGGATTTTTTTTGTATATAATTATTACTATGATTCCTCATGAAGAGATATGGTTTTTTTCTAATGAATGAGATACATCTATTAGCATAGGGATTATTGAAATTATGAATTAATAGAAAGAAATATCCAATTCATAATATTATTTTCGTTGTAGTTATGAACACTCTTAATATTTTTCCCCACTATTTCATTGAGAATAGGTTTATAGTGTATTCAAACCATAAGAGTATGGATTTTATTAACACTCATAGGAACATAAAATTGAAAAATTTACCATGGAAAGATTACTTTTAGATGTTTGAACTATATATTTTATAAACATAGGGAAAAGGAAATAAGGTCACAAATTTTTTGAGGGAAATATTACTAACTTGTGAAGTGAATGAATAAGTGGAAGAGTAGTTCTTGATGGTATATCTTTCTTATATGTAATTGGTTAATGATATAGATTTCGGGTTGCTAATGTTTTCTTTTTCATAGATATGATCTTTTAGGGATTATAATATTCACCATTTATTATTTGAGGGTATAGAGATTTAGTTCCATTACAGGAGTAATTATAGTAGAGAGACCTTATTTGATTGATATTGGTCTCCTAATGGGGTGTTGTTATTTTGAGGATAAAAGATTGTATTGATGAATCTGATAAAGGAATTTATAAATAATGGACCCCAATCTAATTGATCTATACAACATTTATCTAACATGATATTTCATGACATAAAAAATCATTACTAGTGGAAGAAAATGTGGTGATCAATTTTGGATTTTCTGTCTCAGTGACATACATATTAATGGACTAAGGAACAACATCAAATACATTTAGGGTTACCACAACATTTAACTAATTCTATATAGAAATGATAAGATATATCTATGGTCTTTAAAATTTGGATACCTCAAAAATATAGTTGTAATGTTAAGACATGGTTGATAATTGATCCACTCCGAAAATCACTATATTTCCAACAATTTAAAAAAAAATTGATGGTAAAGAATCATGGAAAATGATACATGCGAGTGTTTTTTGGATTCTATGGTGTACCATTATATATCATTATGGAATTTTACTCCCACTTTACATTATACTATTGGAGTAAATTGTTTGTTATGATGGTAACTTAGTTGAATTTGAGCATGATAAATAAAATCCAGAAAAACATCCAGTTTGAGTTAACAATCTAGATTATAAAAGAAAGGTTTTGGTCATGGATTAATGAATTTTCAATATCAGGGATGAAAAATTGGCCTTAATTAATGTTTCTTATAAAAATAGTTATAATTAATCAATAAAAACTAGTAGTTTACATAAATTTTATAGGAGGCCTTATAGACTTATACATTTTTGGAAGAGGGTGGAATGAGGTCTAAAAATGGATTGAGAATCAATAAATAACCGATGAATTTTATGCATTTGTTCAGGAATATATTAGTTACCACTCATAACCTCCATAATTCACATGTCTATTGATGTCTTCTTATGTTTATTTTTGAGGTGGGTGATCAAATTTTAATTAGAGTTTAACCTTTTGGGGAATATATGATTGTGGAGGTAGGGTATGCTAACACTTCATTATTTCAACCCATTTAAAATTTTGGACTGACACAATAGGGTGGATTATTGATTAGAATTACCATCATATTTTTCTTCAATCCACGATAACAACCTTATTTAAAAACTGAATAGGTATCAAATTGATCTATCACAAATGATTTTATAGGAAGAAATCATGATTGAATTCGATGCCATAGAGTCTAAAATTCATATTCAGATATTAGGGAAAATGATTATGTTTCCATGGATTAAGATAAAACCATTGGTTTTAGTGATATGGATGTGTGTTAGAGAAAACCCTATGATGTGGGATCATTAGTCCTTTATGATAAAAAAATTGATTTATATCATTTCATGTTTGTGATCCTGAGCTATTTTGGGATAGAAATATTTTATAGGGGGGATAATTTTTAATCTCTAGGAAATATATATCATTATTTTTGAGTATCAAGTTTGTTAATTTAGGATTTGATTTTTTTGGAGGTGAAATATGGATTGAATCTAGGTTATTTGACTTTTGGGGGAATGTATGTAGAACCACAATCATGGTGGGGGTGGTGGTGTTCATTTGGGTATCATGTGTGAAACATACTTGTCCATCATACCTAGTACAATGTCTGGTCCTTGCATAGCCTACTAGTGGTATCTCTATATTCCACGACTAGAAAAAATAACCATGATAATGGTGGAGCCCATGGTAATAACAAAATGTCCAATGTTTTTGGACAATGCTATGGATGAAGCTTTTATTCGATCTTCTAAGAAAATCCACAAAATCATGTTGTGTAGCACCAAGGTACAACATTTTACGTTTCAAATTTACTAAATTTTGGAGCACCAAATGATATTTTGAGGGTAGCCACTCGATCATTGTGAATTATTAATGTAGTATTTATGTAATAACTTGACTTGTTATCCCTCTATTATGTCGATTTTTCTCTCATCATTGGCTCAGATTCAAGACATACCATGTTCTAGTAAGGGGTTTTGTGTGGTTCTCCCCTATCTAGAGGCATCACTGTGTGGTTACATTCTTATTATTTGTGCTCCTTGTTTAATAGGCTTTTGTGGAGATAATCTATTCATTTCCAATCCATTTATTTGAACGAAATGTGATTTTTAGTAATCTTATGATAAGTGTCTCTATAATATAGTGTATCTCTTTCCATTTCGTGTCTTATAATGGTTTACTTTGGTTTTAATTTCAGAATTTGATGATTTTAAATCCATGATTGGTGAATGTGATCAACAGTGGTTATGGAAATGATTTAAAATTGCTTTATTTTTTAACTCATTGTATATACAAGATATTTTATATAAATACCTATAAAATAATTATAAAATGAAATGGGTTCTCAAACATTGATGCTTTTTTCATAACATTTTTTTAAATAACACATCAATGTGAAATGTATATTCCCTTATTTTGATAACTCAATTTTGAATTTATTTTATGAATTCATTAATTATTTTATTGAATAATTAGATATCATGCGTATAGGGGAAAACTATACATATGTGTGTCCCAAAGTAGTTATATATCACTATAGGAGGTTATAATACTTCCATGATTTCGAGTGGGTAGAATTTATGAGGTACTGAGTGTACAAGGCATTAGTTTCCACTTATCTAGGATAGTGTTTATTTTTTTGTCTTCATTGTGTATTCCCTACTATTATCTATTTCCCAGTGGTTATTTCTAGATACATTACATGCATGTTTTCATATTATTATTATTTTCTAATTATATATATATAATTATTCTTGAATACATTTTATAAAACTATTTTTTTATAAATGGATAAATGTTATATAATTATTATTTTTTATTTCAATTGGTTATGTTATTAATTGAAATAAAAAGTATGGTTTTTTTAAAATTTATTACATATGTAAAAGTTTTTAAAATAAATTTAATAGAATAACTAATTTATTAATGTGGATATGAAATGTGTTGATTTTTAGTTGTATAAAATTATGAATTATCTCTCACCCCAACATTTTTTCTTATGGAATTGTTTTTCTTCATTTTAAAGTATACAACAAAATGGAATAGAATCATGTATAAGATGAATCACCTAGTTTCTTTCTTCACATGGGTTGGGATGGTGGTGTAATTTGGATACATGGGGGAAAAACCTAGGGTTACTTCATATTTTATTGTCATTTTATTTATATTTGTTTTCTATACCTTATTATCCCATTTTTTTATGTTAAATTTTTGGAATCTATTCTTTGGAACATGATAAATGTTTTATATCTTCTATAATTTTTTTTTTCAGTAATAATATATATCTATTGATAGGGAAATGGTTAATATGTTTTTTTATGATACATTTGTGATTTTACCCAAACCTATGAAGATAGGGAATGCACTTTGGGTCATTTGGATGGCTATTTTGGGTGGAATTTGTTGGTCGAGTCAAGTTATTCTATTACACTTAATCATAAATTTTTCATCATACTCTTGTTATGATCGTTTTTATCTTTTCTTGATTATATTCTTGTTTATTTATTATGATACTTGTTTTGTTTTTGTATTATATATTAATATTTTACTTTTATTCTATTATTATTTTCTCTTACCCACATTATTATCATATTATCATAGTTATAATTAATTTGTACCCTTATTAAGAATCTCATCTCACCATTTTATACATTCCAATTATGTAGTTTATGAAGGAGTTTATTATATTTTGGTTTCAAAATTGAGTGTCATGTTGTAATAACAATTGAGAAATATATTGAAACATTTGTAAAATATTATATATATATATATAACTTTCGTCAATAAATTGAACCATAAGGTTCATAGGTTTGATATATTATGAAAAGTAATGAATAATCTTATACATTATACTATTTAATATGGATATTTATCTTATGTCTCATTATTTGGTATCCGAGAATGGTTTAATTATTTTTGTGACAACCTATATTTATATATTTTGTATTACAATAAGAAAACATTACCAAACACCATTATATATTGTTAGGTATTTGATAACACAATTATTTTTTTTCATTTATAGATTGAATGGTTTATAAGAAATGAAATACTTTCCTACATACAAATAAGGGGATGAAATCTCTAGTAAATATACACTTATGGGTAATAACAATAAAATTATTGTCTTTTATTTACTCAATATTAACCTAGTGCATGAAACCATAACTTAATTTCACATGCAATTGAAAACAACCAAGGGATATGGGATACTAATTTACATGATCTTTGTGAACTATTATAAAGGATCTGAGCACATTATTTAAGATTATTTAGAGAACCTAATTGTAAATGGGAAATGAATAACCAATATTGAATACTATAAATTAATATTTTAGGCTGTGTGTAAATTATTATTTATTATTTTTTTGTTAATGGATTTTCATTGTATGATTATATGTTCTTATATTTAACTATCTATTATTTTAGTGATGGGTAAATAAAGGTTAAATCTAACTAGAAACATTTGTAATGCGAAATGACGTGATTTTCCTAATTAGAATCTTAACCAGATGATATAAACAGTGATATACATATAAAAATTCTAATGAAACACCCCCATGATATGAATAATAACATGGACCTTGCTCCTCTCTTAAAAACACCATGGAAGGATCGACGTGATATAGAGTCTATTATATAATAGAAACCACCTTCCAACATTTTTAATTCCAAAACATTAATTTTTTAGTAGGGGATTAATGTAATAATGATGATAATTTAAATTACATGGTGCTATACCCATGAAAAGATTGTCTTTGTTTTGTATAATTTGAATGTTCATGATGAGTAATGGAATAATCTTTTTAAAAATACAACTCTGATTGATGATTACGAATAGTTGAATTATTTAAATCAAGAAAATATTAATCACTGAATAATTTTGTAAATATCTTCACATAAAAATGGAGGGTGAATACTTGGATTTAAAAAAATTTATGGATACATTAGTAATTTTAATGTAAAATGTATTAGACACATGATGTATTACTATGATTTTATAACAAACACTAAAATCAAGATCGATTGATTATTTATTTTCTAAAATTCATGTGATAAGAAATTTTTATCTTTAATATATATTCGATGAAACAAAAAAAAGTCAATGTTATCTCATGGTTCAAATAGATATTGGAGACTCCCATTATTCTTATGGTTTTTGAGATATGAAAAAATGTTGATTCAAGAAAACATAAATGATAAGCTAGACTATGGGATAAAATTTAACATACTAATATGATAAAAATGTGGAAAAAATTTATCGAAAATTTACTCATCAGAGAGGAAGATCTTTTACAGGTGGAAAATACTTCTATCATCTATATGATTGTATAAAATAGGTAAGGATATTGGGAAATGAATGATATGTGGAGAAATATATTTTGAAAAGACCACCTGTACTCCACTACATCAAATATAAGGAATATGGTAATTATAACAGTTAGTTCAGTAATTCAAGGGTTAATGATTACATTAAACATCACTATCCTATAAATCCATAGGAACAAGGGAAAGCCTATGATATCACAACAGTATAAGTGAATCACGAAAATATAGTGGTGAATAGTATTCTTATCATGGAGACAAGTTCCAGCTGGTCTTTTGTGCTTCCTGATTATTGTGGTAATCTTGTTATTAATGATAGAAATTGGGATTTGTACTCACGGTTGTGTAAGGCCACCTCTTTTTGAGTTTCTTTGTACTGTTTTCTTGTTTTACACATATAATTTTTGGGAGCAGGTCTTCACCTGGCTCTCAGACTTTCTGGATAGTATTCTTATCGTCCACTAAAGGACTATGAATTTTTTATTTGATTAATTTTTGACACAATACATTATATATAGATCATTTTATAAAGATATAAAAGTACCACCCTAGTGATTAGATAATTAAATATCTGTTAAAATTCCTTATAATTATACAATTCTATATCATGTATACAAATAATCTTTGATATATATTTGTGGTAATAAGATCATTGTTAATATTATAATTGATAATATTGTTAAATTTTATATAATTATAATAATGGATAGAATTTTTTATGTAGACAAAGTAATAATTTTCAGGATAGTGATGTCACATTTTAAATCCCATATTTTCCCACTATCATCAATCACAACTTCTCTATCTATGAACCTCTTATCAAAATGATATCAATTATATGGGCTTTATAAACCATCCTATGTGGTATTCTGTTCACATGGTCATGGAAGAACTCAATGTTAATAATATTCTTATCGTACAAGAATAAGACAATGTATTTCTAGAGGAATTTCTTATTCTTATCTCAGAACATGTGGTTTACTCCTTCACTAAACTCGTACCTGGCGATATGATGATATAAAAACTGCCTTATAGAATGTATTTCAATAAATTATATTAATTGAAGAACAAACTCTAAGAGAATATGAATATGGTATTTATATGCATCAATTCTTATCCATTAGGTTGTCTAGTTCTCTTTGTTAACAATATGAATGGGTCCATGCTTCTTTATATAAAATATCATGAACATAACAATATCATGGAAAAGAAAATATTTACACTCTCTAATATTGATGGTTTGTTTGATCATCTATGGGGAGATCAATATGTCGTTAAGATGAACCATTTATCTGGAAATCATCAATTATGTTTAAAGAGATACGATATACATTTTAAATTCTCTCGTACAAGATATAGATAATATGAATTCTTAGTGACACAATATAGACTCAGAAAACACAATAAATGTTTATTGTTTTGATGAATAAAGTATTTATAAATTACCTTGGATAATTAATGGTAGACTTTATAAATGATATTTTCAAATATTCTAAGAGTAAATATGCATGTGATGTTAATTTTAGGATTGTGTTAATGACCCTATGGAAGGATAAATTATAAGTTATCTTTAGTAAGTGTGAATTTTGGTTAAAAGGTTAATCCAGTTGGGTATTTTAAGCAATATATTTGGTATATCATAGGATCTATCAATGAAAAAACTATTCAACTAATGGTCGAGACCACATATTATGAATGAAATAAAAAATTTTCTCGATTTATATTGATACAATAAATGGTATTAGAGAAATTTCTCTTGATTTTACAAATCTATGATAATGTTTACATTAATACGAGTTATATTCTTCTTGATTATTTAATTTGATGATATTTTTTTTGAGTTTATGAAGATATGATTCAACAAACATTTGATGAAATTACCCTATTTTGGATAATGGTATGTAATATATAGTAATTATTCATTAACGGGTGAAGGATATGTAGTTTTGAAAAATTACATGTTAGCATCTTATCTATCAAATAAATAAATTAATAATGATAAAAATTACCAAAAGAAAGATATGAAGGAAATTATCTTTGTATTGACGATTTTAAAGAATTTTCTTTATGGTAAAAAGTTAAATAAACATACCAACCGAAATATAATGAAATATATATTCACAGAAAAAAAGAAAAAAATGCAGCAGTGGAGATGGCTATAATTGGTCAAATATCATGACCACTCAATATATTACATAATAGGAATGAAAAATGAGATGATTTATGATCTGAGTAAGAAATATAATGATTGATTACCCATTATTATAATTAAAAATGAACCAATACTCGTGGATTCTCTAAGGATAAATATTGATTTCATAATGGATTGAGAAAAATAGTATATTGAAAAAATATGATTCAGTCATACATCAATGTAATAAACAGGTAATACCAAAAAAAGGATATTAATTCATAAATAAAGATGGTGGATATTTCTTATATCAAATTTGAAATTGATAAATTATATTATTTTGGAAACATATATGTGTTTCGTCAATCCCATAATAAAAGAAGGTGTTATTGGATGATACACATAAATCATCATTCTATATATATCCTTGAATCATAAAAATGTATAAAGTTCTTGAGGATTATATTTTGTTGGATAACATGAAAGAAGTGGTTTAAAATTATATAACATGATAAATGGTAATATATAAAGTTATGTATAATGGTAGAATTGTAATTGGATGATACAACATTTAAAAATACCATAATATAAATGGGAAAATATCAGCATGCACTTTATTATATGACTCCCCAAATTATATAATTTAAATAATTCTATTTCAGTTGTATTCTATTGACTTATAATGTCATTAAGTTTTATTTTTATCTGAGATGATTTACAACTTGACAAACATAGACAGATATGTATAAGGGAAGTGGTAAGGAAACATGTTTTACTACATTCCATTATATCAAATTTGTATTTGAGGTTAAACATTATGTTTTTCTGAATTAATCAACATCATTTCGATTTCTAAATATGATTCAGTACTAATGATAATTCCATTAAAAGATGGCCACTCCTAAAAGACCATTACCACTCAGTAGTATCTGTCAAGATATTTTTTGTTAGATTTTTAATGTGTTTGATATTAACACATTCACATTGTAGAGTTCTAAAACATTAACAGTATCAATTATAATATTATAATGTAATAATATGAAGCTTTGTTAGAGATAATTTATATAAATATAACATGGTTTGGATAATTTGGAGAGAGTAAGTTAGTGGGACTAGATCTAACATAGGAGGTGAAAATGAATATACATACTCTACAGAGGCATATAAAGTTATAAAAGTAGTAAAAAAAATATAAGTTTATAATTTTTGTCATTATAAAATGATTAATATTTGATATTTGATATTCCTCTAAATATCCCAATATAGAATATTATGATATTGAAATGTAGGTAATGTTATTCCCCAAATATGTTGTCCCTTTTCAAATACATGATTTTTTAGGATTGAAGATTACTATCTTGAACAATCTATAAACTATTAAATAGTAACTGATCTCTTCCATGATTCTCTACTGAGGATATATATACATTTTCAGTCAATTGTACTCATCATATATGTCTTAATGGTGGAACAAAATCTTTTTTACGAGCAATATCAAGTTAAAATCATGGATTGTGGAGACAGATTTTTGGGAAACCAAACTACTCATCTCATTAATCATCTATGGAGGAATCCTAATATTAAAGAATCTATATGAAAACCCAATTAAATAATAGAGATAAATTATTATCACTTGTTTCCACCAGAGATAAATATTTTGAAGGGGGAATTATTTAAAAAGGAATAATGTAATATCCAATAATATTTCAATATATTTTCCATTAATTAATATTCCATTTAATGGTCTATTTGACAAAGAAAATAAACCAAAATGATCCATGAAATATTATTTAAACATTATTTAAAAAAATATAGGATTAATATCACAACTAGTGAATAAAATAAATTAATTAACTGAATGAAATCATAAATTTAAGAGTGGATAATTAAAATGATTTAATTTCATTAAATTAGTCCATTCAAAAATTATATTATGATACTATGTAATATATTAAAAACTTTACAAATATAATATCATTCATTTGATTTTTAATTGATATGAGATATGACTAATCAAACATAATCTTTATGAGGCCCTTTCCTATAAAAATAGTTTTTCTAGGTCTATAAGACCTCTCCATTCCTTAAGATTTTGCTTTCAAAATCAGAAACACCTTCTTCCTAAATATATTTTCCTTACACTTTTATACTATTCCTTGCACTTACATAAATATCATTATATCCAAAATTTCATTAGACTTTTGAGTTAAATATTTTTTTAGGGGTTTTAAAAATCCGTTTATCCCTACCGGAAGAGTTTTTATGGTTACGAAATTTGGTTCATGGTTATAACATACCAGAATACCTTAAAACATTGTTTCTCGTTCTCTATTTTCACTGCGATACTGATTTCCATCTTGAATGAAATCTGGTATCATATTATTCCTTATACATAGATTTCTAGTATTTTAGTTTTCTAAAGATCTTCAATTCCGAATTCCAGGTTATCAGTACTAAAAATTCCTTGAGACAGTTTCGTCATACGGATAATAGAAATCCCTATAATGAATTTCTTATACCGAGATTTTATGGAAATTTTATTTTCAAACATCTTTAAATGCCGATGGTTTAAAAGCTGAAATTTCTATACCAGAAATTTACTTCCCGCATTTCTAAAGAATATTTTTTTAATACCGTAGATACAGTTATTCCATTTATTATGAAACTGATACTGGAGAATAAAAACTGGTACTGAGAATTTCATTATACATTTCCTTCTGTAATCTGATACTGGTTGTTTTCTGTCGTGCCATAAATTTTGATACTAGTACCGGAATTTTTAAAACTAAGTTTTCATAAAATAATCCCTTATAATTTTCTCATACCAATTTTATAAAAATCTATTCTGAATATTATAATTTTGTAATTTATTATTCAAAACTTTATTTCCATAGAATTCTAAATATTTTAATTATTTTCATATCATTTCAATTTTATCATATTCCATGTTCCTTACACTTAAGGTGTAATATATTTATATTCATGGTTGGTTATATATAATGATGTCATTGTTTATTATATAAACTAACCGTTGTATGTTTTCCACTTGTCCAGGACCCTTCGAGATTAAAGTAAATCTGACCGTTGGAGTGGAACCAACCAGTAGATTTGAAATCTATAAATATGAACTCAGATGATGAGATTCATACCAGTTCCCTAGTTCATTAGTTCACGAGTTCACACACATGATTTTTAAAGTTAATCTCTCTAAAATTGAATTTCTCTAGAGTGAGAGGATTTTATAAACTCGTAGGCTTCGTGAAGAAAGTTAGAATGGCTGGTTCAAACAATGCTTTGTGCAGAATTGATTCGTGTAGAGGTGTGATTTCCTTACAAATCGAGGGCTTGTGGGTATAGCAAGACAGATACTGATCTTTGGAATGAGGTTTTACATGGGTTTGGGTAAGACATACTTTATTGTAAGTATAAAACAATGGACCTTTATCAAATGTTGTTGGATACCATCCTTTTTGGTTTATAAGATGATTGTATATTTCCGATGCTTGGTAAAAGTTAGGAAGTTTTATTTTTGTATAAACATTCTAACTTGTATCTATGAATGTAAGAGACTCTATATGCCTTGTGGTAGAATATATTTGTAAGAAAAATTTCATAATCTTTTGACTTCTGAACTTTATATTTCTTTATGAAGGTAATTTCATTATAGAGGTGTTGTGAGTTTTTTTATACAAAATTTCCGTAAGAAATTTTTTAAAAATAAATTTCACCCCCACTTGTATATTGTGTATATTCAGTGCTATTAGGATCCTAATATTGGTACAGAGTAGAATATCATACACCAAAACAACCTATCAATTATTATCAGAAGAGGTTTCCTCTTATTCTAAATCAATTTATCAATTTTTTTAGAGTGTTGGTTCAATCTGATTTAATCTCGGGATTAGATTCAGAAGAATAATCATCATCTTCCTCTTCATATTTTCAGAATCATATTTCCAGACATGGACTTATTTTTTTCTTAGAGATTTTGTTTTTGTCTTTATAATTTTTCTTAATGTTTTTGTATGAACATTATATTTTCTTCAATAACTACTACTAATCTTTTTATCGATGAAAAGTATATTTTTTTTCTATGGTAGGATCTATGTATATTGGTTCTTTGGACAATTTAAATACTACCAAACCCCCTATTTTTTAATGGAAACGATTATGAGTTCGGGAGAGATAGTATTAACACTTTCGTTATTAATACTACAGTTGAGAACTACCTTATGTTAACAAGAGAATATAATATTCTTGATTCGGAATTGAAAACTTTTACAAATATGGAGAGAGCAGAATATCAAACTAATTTCAGAGTCAGAAATACTTTACTATGTTCCATGACTAGGAACATCTGTAGTCAAATATCTTCAAGTGAAGCTATAAATAGTATCTAGAAGAAATTGGAGGTTACACATTCTGGAACCTCTAATGTTATAGAGGCATGAAGAGCTATGTTGAGAGTTGAATATCATGGCTTTAGCTTTCCCTATGGAGAACCCATAAGCAAAGTTCATCAATGGTTCGTGACTATTGTGAATAAGTTACAGTCTATGTTAGAAAACGATCTTGATGATGAAATACATGTTGAGAGGATCATAGAAATCATTCCTAATTAATGGTAATCCAAGAGGACAGTAGTTAATGAGAACAATTAAGTCACCCATATTTCCTTTGATGATCTTTTCGAAACTCTTCTTTAGTATGAGACTAGAATGAAGAGAGATGCAGATAATATTAAGAAAAATAATGGAAATGGAATTGTTGCATTCACAACAAATTCTAACCACACGAAACCCAAAACTACAGAAAGAGTTAATAAATAAAATTCAAAGAAAGTTATTATTCATTTAGAATATAGTGATATAGAAAAATCAAATAATGTTGTAGATAATAATTATTGGAGAATGAAAAAGATAGTAGCTCAGAAGAACTATCAGAATAAGTTTAAGAATAGAATCTACCATGAAATGAAATATGGGGAAGTTACATGCTACGAATGTAGAAGAACGGTTCATATCAGAACTGATTGCCCTCTTATGAAAAAGAAGGCTAAGATGGAAAGTATTTTAGAGAAAAACCAAAAGAATTTCTATCGTTCTAAGTACAAGAAATTTCTTAAAGAAAATGACACTTGGAGTTCTAGTTGTGGAGACTATTCTACAAGTGAATCTTCTGAAAATGATTTATCAGCACAAAATAATATCGGATTCAATGCTACTACTTCTTTCCCAAATACATGTCTTATGGCGAAGGTGTGCTCTATTGAGGATTTAAAAAATTTATCTCTTGATAAGGGTTATTATCCTTAAGATATTACTTCGGATGAAGATGCTTCTTCTTTATATAATTAATAAATACGATCGTATAAAGAAGTATCTACATTTTCCAAGTTGTTAGAAGCAATGAATTGTAAATTTTTTAAGAAACTAGATAAGTAAAATACTAAAGAAAAGGTTCTTATAAAATAGATTTCAAATCTCACTAGAGACCTTGAAGATAAGGATGAGCTCCAAGATAAACTTTCTAAAGTCCTTAAGGAATTAGATTCCAAAAACGGAAAACCTTCTAATTATCTTAAGAATGCTATTTAAAAAATAAATGTTTTTGAGGAAAACTCTAACTATAATTAAATAATTCCTATGGATAGTAATTTTTTCATAAGTCTATAATCTGAAATATTTTCCCTTATGAAACATCTAGCCAAATTTACTTTTGGTAATGAATATTTTGACAAGATGTATTCCCAAATCAGACCTCAAAGAAATACTTCCTGAGTAGGTTATACTCAATGAAAACCTATTTTAAAAAGTAACTATTTTATTACATCCAAATCCCCGTTATGTACAAAATGTCATAGTGGTGGAAATTGGAGGAAAACATGTTACTTATACAGAATTCAATCTCTAGGTTTCAACAAGGACAATTTTTTCAAAAAAAATGTGGGTTCCTAAAATTTTATTGTCTAACCCCAGATCCAAAACCGTTCGGATTTTGAAGATCTAACTTTTCTCTTTGAAGGAAAATAAAGAATGTTCCAACAATATCTGGTATATGGATAGCGGATGTTTCCATCATATAACTGGTAGAAAAAGTTATTTTCATAATATTTTCAAAACAAAAGGTGGAAAAGTTACCTTTGTGGATAATTCTCAAGGAGAGATTGTCGGTATAGGTAATATAATTATTCTTGGAAAAGTTTTAATTTATAATGTTTTATTTGTTAATGGTCATAAGTACAACCTTATAAGAATAATTAAATTATGTAATGAAGCTTACCTTGTAAATTTTAGGAATAATAAGTGTTTAATTTACAATTCCAAGGATGAATATATTCTTACTACCCATAAGGATGAGAATTTATACACTTTGAACATAGAAGTCTTAACAAGTCATGATATTCCTTGCTTAAGTGAAATTGAAGATCAATCATGGATTTGGAATCGAAGGTTAGGACACTGAAACCTTATGAACCTTAATAATTTCTCAAAGAAAGGATTAGTTAAGGATATACCAGTTCTAAGTTTTTATTCTTCAAAAGTTTGTGACCCTTGTTAGTTTGGCAAGGAACACAAATATAGCTTTAAATCTACTAGTGAAGTTTCAACATCTAATACCTTAATGTTTTTTTATATTGATTTATGTGTTCCTACAAAAACTGGAAGTATTGGAAGAAAATATTATGTGTTTGTTCTTTTTGATGACTATACTAGATACACTTGGGTCTATTTTCTAGCAAGAAAATCTAAAGCCTTTTCTTATTTTATAACTTTTCAAGATCAAGTAAAAAATGAAAAAAACATACCACTGATAACTATTCATAGCGATCATGGTGGTGAGTTTGTAAATTTGGAATTTGAATATTTTTTCAGTAATAAAGGTATTACTCACAATTTCTCAGCTCCTAAGACTACTCAAAAAATGGTGTTGTTGAAATAAGGAAATGAATCTTTTAAGAGATAACTAGAACCATGTTGACTGAATATTGTATAGAAAAACTCTTTTTGGATGAACCTATAAGTAATGCATGTTATACTATAAATCATGTTTTGGTAAGACCTTTTCTTAATAAAACTTTTTATGATCTATAGAATAGTATAAAACCAAACGTTTCTTAGTTAAATGTTTTTGGTTGTAATGTATTTATCCTTATGGTATGGATGAATTATACAAATTTGATCCAAAATCCGATGAAGGAATTTTCTTAGGTTATTCCACTAACTCTAAGGCTTATAGAGTTCTCAATAAAAACACTTTTAATTTGGAGGAAATGGTATATGTTGAATTTGATGAAACTCATCCTTTTGTTTTCAAAAAACCTATTTTAAATCCTCCAGATATATTTTCAAAAAATGATCAACAACCTATAGTTGAAGATTTTTATAAGGAATATGTTCTTGAAAATATTCCTGAATCATTTACCCATGATGATTTTATACCTTATATTTATGATCATGTTTTACAAAACACTAATCAGTTGTTACTTAGAAATCATCCTACTTATAATATCATAGGAGATGTCAATCAACTTGTAAGGTCTAGAAGTTCCTTAAGGAATGAAATTGAACATGTTGGTTTTCATTCCCAATTTGATCCAAAGTCTCTTGAGGAATCCATAGGTGATAATGATTGGATAAAGGCTATGCAAGATGATCTCAATGAGTTTTTAAGGAATCTAGTCTGGACCTTGGTAGAAAGACCTAAGGATATATCTGTTATTGGTATAAAATGGGTCTTCAAGAAATAAATGTAATGAAAATGGGACGATAGATTGAAATAAATAAAGATTAGTTACTAAAGGTTATAACGAACTAGAAGGCACAAACTATGAAGAAACATATGCACCAGTATAAAGACTTCAATATATAAGTATTCTTCTAGAATTTGTAGAATTATATAAATTTAAACATTATCAAATGGATGTGAACTATGCTTTCCATAATTTATAAGTACAGTAAGATGTCTATGTAGACCAAACTCCTATTTTTGAAGATGAAATAAATCCAAATCATGTATATAAACATATCAATGATTTATATGGTCTAAAAAATCCCCTAGAGCTTGGTATGACAGACATACAAGATTTTTACGTCAAAACAACTATTCTAAGGGAATCGTAGATCCAACACTTTTAATAAAGAAAGATAAGAAATACATTTTAATTGTACCAATTTATGTTTACATCATTGTATTCAGATCAACTCAATAATCTTTAACACATTCCTTTGCAGATCTTATGAATTATGATTTTGAGATGAGTATGATGGGTGAGTTAACATTCTTTCATGGCTTTCAAATTTCTAAAAAAATATAAGGAACATATATATCTGAACAAAAGAATATAAAAGACATTATTAAAAAGTTTGTGTATAATAACACAAAGTGTATAAGAACTCCTATAATAACTTCTAATACTCTTGATATTGATGAAGCAGCGAAACCTCTGGATCAAACATCTTATAGAGGAATGATAGGAAGTTTACATTATTTAACAGCAAGTCAACCAGACATAATGTTTTCTATTTACTTATGTGCAAGATATCAAGAAAATACTATGGATTCAAATATTAAGGATGTGAAAATAATTTTTCACTACACAAAAGTAACCTTTTCTTTAAGACATTTTTATTTATATAGAAATATTTCTAAACTAAAAAGATTTTTGGATGCTGATTTTTATGGTTGTTAAATGGATAGAAAGAGTACATATGGAACTTTTAATTTCATAATAGATTCCTTAGTTTCTTTGTATTGTAAGAAACAAAATTTTCTATCACTTTACACTACTGAAGTTGAATATGTAGTAGTTAGAAGTTGTTGTGCCCATGTGTTGCGGATGCAACACACACTCATAGATTATGGAATGAGTTTTCCTAAATCTCAAATCTTGTGTGATAACACTAGTCCCATAGCCCCAAGAAAAAACCCAACACATTACTCCCATTATATGTACATAGATATTAGGCATCACATTTTTAGGGATCACACAATCAAAAGAGATATAATTATTCAATTCATCAGAACACAAGAAAAACTTATTGATATATTTACCAAACCATTTCTATCCGAATGATTTGATAATATTAAACAGAAGCTAGGAGTGATATCTGTAAGTTAATCATTCATATCTTATTCTTGTTTACTAATTTACAAACATTATGATACTCATAAATTCAGGGGGAGTACATATGATGGAAAATTTCATAAAACATTGTTTTCCATAAAAGTTAATTTTTTTTTAAATCAGTTAGTTTTAGAATTTAGTTTTTTACGGGTATCAGATTTCTCAATAAACCTAAAATTTAACAGTTACAAATTTTTTTTCGTTTTTGATGTTTTATGAAAATATTTATTTAAGGAAATTTAACCTTTAAAAAAATTTTCCCTATGTTAAACCGTCTTTAAGGAATTTTTTTCTTTCCTTTAAATTTTCTATCTATTTGGAAAATCCTGGAATCAATGTTCTCAAAATCAATATTTCGGGAGTTGAAATTCTCGAAGTAAAATTTCTGGTGTCTAGTTTCTTCAACCCCATGAATTTTTTTTATACATAAAATTTCATCATAGATTCATTAACGGTACATTTATTTACCCCCTAGTTATTTTCTTACGGTTCTATTTGTTGGTATTTTATTCTTTTAAGAAATTTTTCTTCATATTCATATTTTCATAGAATCTAACTTTTATTTTTATGAAACCAAAAAACTTTAGTATGGATATTTTTTTTCAACCATCATCAACTATTAGATCATTTTGGACTAATCACATATATTTGATTTCCTTATGGATGTTTAAAGGTCGTATTTTTTTATATATGTTCTACCCCACTTCATGAGGGTCCCACTGGTTCCATAAGCCTTCATGTTGAAGTAATGATACTTTAGAGTTTGTCATTCATGATTTCTTTAGTGATTTCTTACAAATCCAAATGTCAGGCAGTTCCAACCAGATGACAGTCAAGGAGAAAAAAGACAAGATGATATTTCAGGAGAGACTTGTATGTTCAGATTTTTTCAATCGGTATGACTCACTCATTTCTCATATTATCAAATGTAATCATTGGGAGAGTATCTATACAGAAAAATAAAAGTTTCATGATCCTGTATATCCAGACCTAGTCATACAGTTGTATGACTCTGTCAATTTATTTGAGAAGGACGGAACGGACTATTTCAAGTTTAAGGTTTATAAAAAATCTTACATTGTTTCATGCCGGAAAAGGGACGACATTTTGAAGATTCTCTATGAAGGGGAGGCCCTCATAAAATCTTACAAATTTTCGGATAAGGAAGGTTCTTTTGAGAAGAACTGTGCTTTAGAAACTCTCAGCATCAAGGGAGTTAAGACTCTAAAGCTTTCCCACTAATCAGTGGACCATAGGTTGGTGGCATTATGGATGCCAGGGTTCTTTATTACAAGGAAAGGGGATAAATATTCCTTAAATATGTGTGAAATTACCTTGATATACTTTCTCATTAACCTCAGGAATGTTAATTTTTTAAAGAATATTTATCTTATGATTAATGCTGTGAAATCCAGTACAATAAAATCCCAAATCATAATGTAACCTGCCACTATATCAAGGATAATTGTGATGGTTTTAGGTGAAATAAAAATTCCATGCATGCCCGCTATAAATCCTTGCATTGTTCTAATTCTAAGTGAATATACGCTAAATATAATGAAGCATTCTGAAAATATGGACTCTAAAAAGTTTAAAGAATTTGTGACACTAGAATTTCAAAACTTGGTATTGGAGGAAGCTATTCCAGAATCGACTAAAGAGGCACCAAAATAGATAGAACCAGAATCATCTAAAAGAACACAGAAGAAGAAAAAGTCGGACGAGGTTTCTCATGATGAACACATCTCAATAGGTCAGGCATTATCTACCCTAGTGATATAGAAACCAGATTCTTACACTGATGATATCATAAATGGTAGGAGGAAGTTTGTTGAATACAGGAAGGAAGGGGATCATACCATTAGGTTGAATCCAATTGAGGTGAAGGATTTGAAGATTCAAACTACTGATGTGTTAGAGAAAGAAGCTAAGGAGAAGAAGCAGAAAAGAAAAAAAATTGAGAGAGTGATTATAAAATCCATTCTGATTGAAGTAAAAAATCATCTATGAAGCTACCTATACCAGATATCACTCTAGAACCTAAGAAGGTGATGAAATATTTAGTGATAACAGAACTTGTTTCAGAACCCCAAGTTAAATAACATGAAGAGCATGAGATAATTCAACAAGAAGAAACTGATGTTATTATACTAGTTGATGATTATGTTTGCAACCCCAGGAGTATCGACTAAGGAAGAAGAAGAAGAAGAAGTTTATGCCGAAGATGAAGAAGTAGAAGAGGTAGAAGAACAAATTGATGTAAATGGAGATGAAGATGAAATCCATGAATCTGGAACTAGTGATATCAGAAGTGAAGAAGACAAAGAAGTTGAAATTCAGGGAGGATACATAGATAATGAGTCTATAGAAAATGAGGATGTCCCTCAGGGTTCCAAAGCCTCTACAGTGCTAAAAGTTGATAAAGGGAAGGCCATTATGGTTTCACCTTCTGATATAGAATCTCCTCAAAATCGTGACAATCCGGAATCCACGGCTCCAAAGGTCAATAAAGAATAATCTTACACCAATTACTTGTCATATATTGTTGATTACATTGTATAATGTTCATTAATAAAATTAGTATGTACCATTCTGGTACATGATAACATAAATTCCAGGAGCCAAATGATGTAGGAAACCTTAAATCAAAAGACGGATTCAACATCTATGCTGATGGACATGGTTGGAAATTAGAAGTAGATAATAATAATCATCTTATTTATTAAAAAGTTCAAAATCATTCATGTCAGAAAGTGATGAGCTGGACCCGAACCTTATCTGATAAATTTCTACAATTCTTGGACTTCATGGAATGGAGAAAGAGAGATTTGAATGATGTAGCAAATGAGCTGACCAATGTCCGGACATCTTTTTTCAATGAAATTTGCAAGTGAGTTAGTTGCGAGGAAAAATGATTGTAAAAATCTTCTTGATAAAATTAATACTGTAGCTAAAGTTTTCTATTAGAAGAAAAGAATATCTACTAGTCTTGTGAAGAAATAAGATTCACTGGAGGAAGTGATCAATGTTCTTGAAGATAAGAATCGGCCCCAAGAATTCCGGATCTAGGCTTTGGATAAGAAGGTAGATGAGCATGATTACTTGATAAAGAAGATTCAAGAATATCACAAGGAGGTGAAAAATATTTTTTCATTGTTGAAAACTATTATTTTAGAGAAGAATTAGGGTTGATACATTTCTCTTTCCATGCCGATTTTTTGTTGTATTGTCTTTCATGTGAAACTTAATGAAAATTTCCTTGCAAATATTTTATATATTTTTTCTTCTATATATTTCTTTCTAAATATACAGTTCCCTCTCCATTCCTTTTAGAAAATCAAAAAGGGAGGGAATTATGTTAAAGGTAGAAGTTAAAGGAAGAAAATTTATAAAATAAAGTTTCCTTTCGGTAAAGTATAAGGAAAAATAAATTTTCTAATTTTCATCTATAAGGATTAGTTCTATATCTATGGGGGTGTCTCTCTAAATATAAGAATATATATTTGAGGGGGATATTTCCATACTCTAATAACATCTACATACAGGAAGACAAATTTACCCTAAGTCATACACTTATGGGGGATATATGTGTTTCTAACTATAAGAATTTATTTTATTTACTTTTAAAAAAAATTCGATGTTGTTTGTGCTTTCCAAAAAGGTGGAGATTGTTAGGTCTATAAGATCTATCCATTCCATAATCTTTTGTTTT
Organism: Viscum album; assembly: GCA_963277665.1. Classification (NCBI taxonomy): domain Eukaryota; kingdom Viridiplantae; phylum Streptophyta; class Magnoliopsida; order Santalales; family Viscaceae; genus Viscum; species Viscum album. The sequence goes on along the minus strand of OY728157.1, from coordinate 855,326,717 downwards.
GAAAATTACAAACTCCATCTTCGTAAATACATTTTCCTTACACTTTCATTCATTTCCTTACACTTACATAAATTTTCTTATATCCAAAATTTTCTTAGACTTCTGAGTTAAATATATTTCTATTAAGGTTTTTAAATATCTCTTTTACCATCTTTGAGATGTTCTTAAGGTTTAAAAATTTTGTTCAATGTTATACCATACCAGAATTCCTTAAGACACTATTTCACGTTCTCTAATTTCACTACAATACCAATTTCCATCTTGAATGAAATCTAGTATCATAATTTTCCTTGTACTTAGATTTCCAGTATTTTGGTTTTCTAAGGTTCTTTAATTCTGAATTCCTGGTTATCGGTACTGAAATTTCCTTAATACATTTTTTTCATACTGATACCGGAAATACCTATACCAAATTTCTTATTCTGAGATTTTTCAGAAATGTTAGTTTCATACATCTTTAAATGCTGATGGTTTCAATACTAAATTTCAATTCTAGAAATTTCCTTTCTACATTTCTAAAGATTAATTTCTTATTACCGTAGTGATAGTGATACCATTTCTTATGATACCGATACCGGAGAATAAGAAAATAGTACTGAGAATTACCTAATACATTGACTTCTATAATCTGATACCTGTTTTTTTCTATCATGTCATAAATTATGATACCGGTACCAGAATTTAGAAAACTGAGTTTTTATAAAATATTTTCATATACATTACTCGTACATATTTTATGAAAATCTATTCCCAATTTTATTATTCCAGAATTTATTATTCAAATAATTATTTCCTATGAATTCTAAATCTTGTATTTATTTTCAAATCATTTCAATTTTATCAGATTCCAAGTTCCTTAAACTTAAAGTGTAAGATCTTTATATTAAAGGTTGGTTATATAAAATGATGCCATTGTTTCAATTATAAACTAACCTTTTATGTTTGCGACGTGTCCAGGTCCTTCCAAGATTTAAGGAAATATGCCCATTGGAGTGGAACCGGCCGATAGATGTTAAAGCTATATATACGACCTCAGATGATGAGATCCATAATAGTTCACCAGTTCATCATTTCCAAAGTTCACATGATTTCATTTTAGAGTTCATATACCAAAAAGTGAATTTCTCTAGAGTGAAAGGCTCTTATAAACTCTCAGGCTTCGTTTTTAATGTTTGAAAGGCTAGTTCAAACTTTTCTTCGTGTAGAATTGCGTCGTGAAGAGGTGTGATTTACTTAAAATTAGTGCATCCAGTTGTGAAGTCAGAGGTTCCAATTTCATTAAAAATTGAGGACATGCGTGGATATCAAGATATATACTGATCTTAGGATTGAGGGCTTGCCTGTGTATGGGCAAGACATACTTTATTGTATGTATAAAACATGGTCCTTTATCCAAGGTTATTGGATACCCTCCTATTTGGGTTAAAATAAGATTGTTATTTTTAGATGCTTTTTAAAAGTTAGGATGTTTTTTTTGTATAAACTTTCTAACTTGTATCTCTGATTGTAAAAGATTTTATACGCCTTATGGAAGAATCTATTTGTAAGAAAGGTTTCTTAATCGTTAGACTAAAAAAATTTACATTTATCTAAGAATGTAATTTCTTATTAGAGGTGTTGTGAATTTTGTTTATAAAAAATCTCCACAAATTTTTTTATAAGTATACAATTCACCCCCTATTGTATATTTTTCGTATTTAGTGCTATTGTGATCCTTATAGTGGTATAGTGTATAATATCACACTCCATACCAACCTATCATGTTTTTACATTATATATATTATTTCCATTTAATTGTTAAATTATTAAATTATATAATTTTAATTAAAAAAAATATATATTTTGATTCAAAAGTTCAATATTATCTTGAGTTTAATTTTTTAAATATTTTTTCATATGGTTTATTTTTATGTGAACAGTGACAAACATAATTTTCAAAATATAACGATGTTTATGATTTCATCATAACATAAGCATAAATAAAAAACATATAAAAATAAATTTTAAAACAAAAAATTAATGAGAAATTTAATTATTAACTTATGATATTTTTAATTTAATAACCTATGTTTAACATTCTGAAACTCAATTGATATTAAATTCCTATAAAAATAATTTTCTGGTCTTTAGTTATATATATATATTTATGTAGTGGATTTCAGTTCAAAAATTAAGTAAAATAAAAAATAAATATTTATATTTTTTTAAAAAAAATAATTATATTGAAAGTAACAGTATTGATAATTGTACTGAAAATATACGTTTTGTCTTTAAAAATAAACTTTTTTATGAAAAAGTTTTTTTGCATAATGTGAACAATTTTTAAAATTATTTTCTTACAACCATGAAATTATATTTGAGAAAAATATTTCAATTTCATAAGTAATCATATTCATATTTGGTAAAGTTTTAACATAAAATATCTTCATTAATATAAAATACGAAGGATGAAAAAATTAACTATGGTAAAATAAAATTATGGTAAAAGATAAAACTAAGAAGAAAATGACTAGTATTAATATGATATTATCTCTCATGTGGATTTAATGTTTTTATTAACAAAAAAACTTTTCATACCTCCATTATTTATAAATATTTGATTCACATGGATTGATTTTTGTCTTTTCTTTTTTGTTAGTACAAAAATGTCATTACCCAAATTCTAAATAGATACTTCCATAACCCATTATCATAAATTATACATTTATAATTTTAATTTAAAAACTACCCTTTTTAGTTCACCAATATATATCTACCAAATTTTCCACCCCCTTGATGTAAAAAAAATCCCTAAATCCTCTATTTCCAAGATAACATCCGAGAGAAGGATTAAATTCTAATTGTGAATACTAATAATTTTTTAACCATTTTTTCTTCTATATATTTATTATCCAAATAGATTTTAAAAATTTTATTATAAGTAAATAACGATTATTAGTATACTAAGTTTTTATTTTGTTACTGTTATGACCATTATCTACCCTTACGCCATCTTTATAAAAAAATAAAAATGTTGTTAATGTGTACATGTGTACTATAACATCCATGAAGAAACACATTTAATTTATAATAACATACTTACATGGAATTTTAAAGGGATTAATGTAATGATTAATTATGATATTTTTTATTTTGTTAATATTTTTCAAATATAAATCAATATATACAATATTTTCATTATTTCAAAAAATTGTGCATTTGTGACTGTGCGGAATACTGTATCCATGGAGCGATGCATTTAATTTTTCATCACAAAAAAAGGATATCTAAAAATATGTTTTATTAGAAAATAATTTATTTCATACATATGTTTTTTAAATGGTCTCAAAAAAATTAAATCCCATTATAATTTAATTGTATTATATTATAGAATTACATAAAACAAGCTCTTAAAGGATCTCATTTTATAAAACCAAGAAATGTATTCTATAATGTAAACATGGAGATGGATAAATTTTTTTAAAAAAATTATTTTATAATGATTAAATAATTTACCTAGTATTAAAGAATGTGTATGGACGATGCTGCAATGAAATATGTGAGAAAAAGACAAAAATTACCTTCATATAATGATGTAAATAAACAAAACAGAACAACTTAATGCATTATTATTATAACAAAATGGTTCTTCTTTATAATCTGAATAGATATTGTGACAATAAATGTGTAATGTATAAAAATTATTTCAAAAATTTCTCATGTTTTCTATTATGAAAATAATTTGAGAGTAAAATTAAGGAACCTTTGATAAAATTACAATTAAAATTATTTAAAAAATATTCTCTATAATAATGAACTATTTATTTAAAATTAAAAAAAATATATTATTTCCTGATATAATTATATATCAGTTGATATCAAATTGAGGTAAAATATAAAAAATAGGACATAGAAAAAAAAATGACTAAAAGAAATATTAATTATTATGTGTTATATTTTTTAATGTGAATATGTAATAATAAAACCCTAGTAAATTATAATCATGAAATATCTAGTTTAATAATATATCTACTTGAATATATAATATGGAGGGTCACTTGTATTAAAAAATTGAAAAATTTTGGTTGGTGTTTCATTGATGTATTTTAATACAACCCTGCTTTTATTTCAAACATAAACGTGATTTATTACATGAAATTTCACTTTATACAACATATAATGTTGACTGGTCTAGTGTATTTGGGGATTATTATCACTTCATAATAACTTAAAACATGATATAAAACATCTTTATTTATAACATCCTTTACATGACCACAAAGTTCCTTTATACTTAATATTGCATGGGATAAATTGAGTACTTACATAAAAAAGGGGTGAGCTATAAAGAACAGTAAGTGAATAATCATGGAATAACATGAGGAGTATAATACTTGTTATAAAATAATAATATCAATGGATCACAATATAAACATTAATATAAAGTCATGATAAATACTGATAATCATAACACGGAGATGTAACCACTACATTTATTAAGATATTTGCATTTGCCCAAGCTCAATGGACAAAGACGATGAATAAACTCTCATTGATCATGAACCATGAGTAAAACCTCATTTCAATTGAATTTCTATGATTCAACACTCATTTAACATGAATAATCATGATACAATACTTTACCAAATGCATTGAAGATCGATCAGGGTGCACCATTCTTAAATATTTCATTTCATGCATAAGTGTGCCACAAGATCATACAAGATGGATTCATAAATATCATATGTTATTCCATGATTATGGATTGTGGAATTCATACATGAAACTCTTATAAAATATGTAAATATTTATAAATGTGAATACACATAATAGATAAATGTGGATGGTATTCAGTACAAAATGATTTTTGCTTGGAAAATTGCGGTGCAATTTCAGCTGCATAATGGCGTGACATAATACTTCATAAAAATTGTTGATGAGAGATAAAGGGATGTCTCGTCATATTTACATGAAATATAAAGTAAGAGGAGTCATATAGATACATGTCCCAATATAGGTAATGTAATTTATATTCATAATACAAAATTATTTCTAGAATGTAAATGAGGAGTGAGAAATCCCTTACGATTTTTCGACTTGGTAACATGTATATATAAAAGGAATTGATGATAGATAAAGGGTTATCTCTTCATAAAAACAAAAATAGGACAGTATATTGGTGGAGAAAAATCATACCCCAACATTTATAATTGAAAATAAAATGGCATACCTATATTAAAAAACTTGGATAAAATGAGAAGGCAAGGAATCTCTTACTTGGATGTGTGATCCCAATGGCTTGGGAGGGTCTTGAGAGAGGCTTCCTGAGAGTATGGGGTGCCTTGGGAGGATTATATATAGAGGATGGAAGAGGTTGGAATAACTCATAGGCTTTGAGTGAATATGAAGTTGGAGCTTGGGTGGGTTTATAAAGGAAAGGAGAGGGAAATCATTATTATTTAGGTTTGGGACACCATACATTAAACTAATCAAAAACATAATCCAGACCATGGTTTTTGCCCATGGTTTTATCCAAAGGGATTTGGGAAACAATATTTAATATTTCCAATGTCTGATCATATAAAAATAATATAGTTTCTTATGTGGAGGTGAGTCACACTCAAAAGGAAATCAATTTAAAAGGCTAAAATGTTTTATAATATATGAAGGGTCAACTGAAGCTTTGAAAAATAAATCAAACAACCCTAAAATCACATTATATTAATGGTAAAACATATATTTCCTGAAAATAATGATTATAGTTATTTATTATATTACAGAGGGGAAATTATGATGTCATGAAACACATTATATATTTAAATAGTATTTAATTTTTACCCAAAAATTTGACTGTCTATGAAAATTATTCAAAATTCACCATTGGATGATTTTGACATCCAGATTCCAAAACTAAAATTCATTTCATCCAAATAATTTACTAAATATGTGAATTTTAACTTTTAAAATAAAAACATACATTTATCGAAAAGTCATGGGTTTTTCCAAAAATAGCTTTCAAACATTAATAAAAATTAAAAATGTATTCATATAAATAATATGATCATTTATACTTAATAAAAATAAATTTAATCATAATAATATTTTGTTAAAATATGATTTTATTAAAAAAACCATTAATTTATCAAAATTTATTCCTTAGTTGAACATTAACCAATGAAAATTTATCTGTGCTTTAAAAACTACTTACAAAGTTACGATAATTAAATAAAAGCCTATTATTTATTGTATAGAAAAATACATACATAATAATAATGAGACAGTCTTGTTACATAACCCCTTAAAACACCCACAAATGTCCTTAGTGTATGGTGCACGATGATGACATACTCTTGGGGTGCCTCGGATAACATCACACAAGTGGTAATCACTAACAACTTATACCTCTTCTGTAGGTGGGTCCTCTAAAGATTAACGTATTCAAGATTGGATTGGTCTTGGTAAAGAGCAAAGCCCAATGAAAGCTCCTCATTTCTGATCTATGACAAAAGGACATTGTATAGGGCACGTCTACCGGATGTGGTCATCGCTTCCTTTGTCTGTGTAATTGGATTTGATAAAGACCTATAATTATACTAAACATGTTATCACTATTAAACAACAATATTATCAATATTAACAATTATTAAAGGTATTTTAAAATAAAAAACATAAAACCAAGGATTTTCATATGTTATATAACCATCTTACATAATATTTCATTTAATTAGATCAAGAGTAATGTTCATTAATGAATGCTTGGGTCGTTACAATCATCCCCCATAAGAAATTTCACCCCCAAAATTACCTTTTCCCACACTAAAACAAATGTCGGTAACTCTACTTCATCACATCCTCTTATTCCCACATTTCCTCTTCAAATATGTTGTTGTTCCACAACACCTTAACAAGGGGAATTTTCTTTTTTCATAGAACATTTTCGTTGTGATCTAAGATCTTCACTAGATTCTCCTTGAGAGAAAGATCATCCTCTATCTATACTACCTCTTAAGAGAGTACATGTGATGGTTCTGGTATGAACCTTTTTAAGAGGTATATACGAATGAAATCATGTTCTTTTTCAATGGTAGGAGGAAGTTATAGTTGATAGGACACAACCCCGACATGATCAAGAATATCGAAGGGGCTGATGTACCTATGAAATTTCAACCCTTTCTTTCTGAATGTCAAGAACTTCTTCCACACAGATATGTATTGAAATACCATGTCTCCAAAATTAAACTCAAGGTCACATTGAAGGTTATATGCATAACTATACAGTCGAAATTGGGCTGCCTTGATATGATGTTGAATAGTTTAAACTTCTCCAGCATTTATTCAACCACTTCAGGTCCTAGAATATTACGCTCACTGACTTCATCCCAACACACTGGTGTTTTGTAGATTTTCCCCTAAAGGTCTTCATATGGTTCTATTCAGATGCTTGAGTGGAAGATTCTATTGTAGGAGAATTCAACTAGTTGAAGATGTTGGTCCCATCCTCCTTTTATGTCTATAGAACATTATATTAAAATATCTTTAATTGTCTGAATAGTTCACTTAGATTGGCCACCAGTTTGAGGATCGTCGGCCGTACTAAAGTTCAGTTTAGTGCTTATAGCGTGTTGAAGACTATTCTATAACTTCGAGGTTAATATAGAATCATGATCGTATAAAACATATTTTCGTACTTTATCCATCCTTACCACTTCTTCGATGTAAATCCATGCAAGTTGATCCAATGAAATGTCCTCTCGAATCACGGTAATGTGATCAGTCTTTGTAAGATTATCCAAAATGACCCGTATAGAATTTTTCCTCTGGATGTCATTGAACGTCCGGTTAAAATTTCCATGGTAATGTTCTCTCACTACCATGTCAGTATGGGTAGTGGTTGTATCATCCCCTTATAGTTTTTCCTCTCAGCCTTCACTTGCTAACATACCAGGAACTTTGATGTATATTCAGTAATCTCCCTTTTCATATTGACCCACCAAATTTTTCCTTGGAGATCTCGATACATCTTTGTTCTCCCGGGGTTAATGAAGAATTTTGAGTTATGTGCATCATTCAAAAGCTCCTTCTTTATCTTTGGATCATATGGTACACATAATCATGACCCAAATCTTAAAATTCCATCCTTGTCAACCATGATCTCTAATAATTTCCCATTTTTGGTAGCTTCCACCATTTTCAGAATTTATATATCCATTCATTGAGCATACTTTAACCTTTCCAAAAGTGACGTTTGAGAAATCATTTGTGAAATTATTGATGATGTTCTCTTCATTATGATTTACATGTCCATCTTCATCAAATATATGAATATTGGATGCTTCTCAATTCTCATCAATGATAGAATCGTTTGATCCTTTCTACATAGAGCATATGAAACCTTGTTCATGTTCCCATGGTGGTAATGGATTGAGAAGTTATATTCATTGATCAGTACTAACCACCTTCAATGAAACATATTCAACTCTTTCTGTGTGAATATATACATGAGGATTTTTTTATTCATGAATATTTCACATTTCACCCCAAAGAGGTAATGCTGCAAAAATTTTAAACTGATGATGACCACAACATACTCTAGATCTTGTGTTGGATAATTCTCCTGATGAACATTCAATTTCCTTGAATCATTGGCAAAGAATTTTTCATTCTACATAAACACACAACCCATCCCTTTCATTGAATCATCACTGAATACCACAAATTTTACTCTAATTGTGGGTAATGTGAGCACAAGCATAGTTATAAGCCTCATTTTCAACTATTTGAAGCATTCTTCTCATTCATCACTCCATAAAAAATTCACTCTCTTACGAGTTAGCTTGGTAAGAGGGTTGGAAATCATGGGAATTTTCTCACAAATAGTTAATATTAGCCATCTATCACCTAGATGTTATGGTTATATGTTAACGATTCTAGCCTCAACCATCACTCAATTGCAGCTGTCGTGGAGGGTTTCACAAATATTCCATTGATTTTGATGATATGACACAAGAATGAGACTTATTTCAACCAGAACTAACACTTGTTGTACATTTCACAAAGGTTCTCCTTTCACAATGTATTTAGTACTGATCTTAGATGCTCTAACTATCCTCCATGATTTTGGAATATATTATAATATTCTCTATAAAGACTATCCCAAATTTGTCGAGGTAATCTCTAAAGACTACATTAATTTATTACATGAATATTTCTGCATCATTAGTGCGTCCGAAATTCATTAATATAAATTCATAGTGCCTGTATATTATTCGGAAAGCGGGCTTGGGGATATCTTACTAATTCATCTTTAGATGATAATATATCGACCGCAAATCCACCTTGGAAAAGAATTGTGCTCCACGTAGCTGATCAAACAAGTCATCAATTCATAGGAGAGGATACTTTTTCTTTATCCTGATTTTGTTTACCTCATGATAATAGATTCATAGGCATGTTGACCCATACATCTTCATGAAGAAGAGGACTAGTGCAACACATTGTGAATCACATGGGTGTATAAACCCTTTATCCATGATCTCCTGTACTTGTTTCTTCATCACCTCATTCTCTACAACATCCATTCTATATAAAGTATTCGATATTAGAAATGGCAGAGGTATAAGATCAATTATTTATTCAACATCCCTTCTAGGATGAAGACTAGATAATTCCTCGGGAAATAATTAAATGAATTCCCTCACAATAGGAAGGTCTCCAAGGATGGTTGCCTCCTTGGACACAATAATCTAATCTAGATACACGTGCTCATTGGGCAGTAATATCCATATTTTAGATGATGGTGCTAAAGAATATTTATCTTCCTTCGTGAACTTGTATAGACTCGGGGGGTCGATTCTCCACATGGAGAGTGGTTTACATGTATCATCAATTTATGTTCGATATATATAGGGGAAGCCAATCCATTCCATGAATTTCTTCAAATTCCATCAGAGGGGGTAGGATGAGGTTTGTAGGTATGTTCATTCCACCGATTAAGATAAGGAAGGATTTATATTCATGGGATTCAATGATTTCCCTATTTTTCATACTCATCGACATCTTTACATCAATGATTTGTGGTGGTATTGGGTTGGTTCTACAAAACATTTGGGATAAAAAAGAATGAGTAGAACTAGATTCAAGAAGTATGTTCACTATTCTTGAATTAATAACTAGTGTACCTATCCCCCCCTCTATGATGGAGTTCATTTAGGCGATACGGACGGAAAAAGCATGCCCTTGTGGCCTTAGAGGATGTTGGTTTCCTCAAAAAAACATTGGATTATGGAACTAATTTGTAGGATTCCCAAGTTCATTTTAGTTGAAGAAATGAAAAATTTGTTGAGAGTCGAATAGAGCATTCCTTTCCTCTGTCACAGTAGTGGGTTTTTCATGTCAGCAGTTAATTGAGAGGTTTCCTTCTCTTCCACACCTAAATCATTTACTCATCCCCTTAAATCAATTTTTTGAGTGCTTCTTTCCACACCATTGGATATTTGGGCACTGGATATTCAAATCACTTTTGGATTTATCCATCTTACCACTAGATTTAAATTCCACCTTATTCTTCTTATCCCTATGATACCCCTGAGATTATATGATCTCCATTTCGACCTTGAGGGAACATCAGACAAATTACTCATAGCTTATGAAGCTGCAGATCGTTAGGGCTTTCAATAAGCTAGGATTTATCCCACCAACGAAGCAATCAACAATTCATTTTGGGGTAACGACAAAGCCACAGGCATATCGTGCAATCCTTGTGACATTTTCCTATTACATTTCGATTAATTCATCATCTTTTTTATTGAGGTCAATGAAGTCCCTCTCTGTCATAATCCAAGAGGGTGTGAGGAAAAGTTTTATCAAAAAACATTTTCGGAAAATCTTTCCATTCCAACACCTTGATCTCTAACTCGGGCTTTGTATTTTTGATCAATTCCCACCATTGATCAACTTCAACCTCCATATGAAAAGCAGGTAGATGAACATTCTCTTGATCAGATCATTGAAGGATGAAGAAGATCTTCTCAATGGATTTGATCCATTGTTCGACGATCGAGTGATCAAATAATCCATTAAAAGTAGGAGGACTTTGTCTTATGAAGCTTTCGATTACAACTTGTTATTTCATAGGGGTGTTTGACCATTCTTATGGACCCATGTTTTTATTAAACAATTGTGTTAATTGAGAGAATGTAGTGACAAATATTTAAATTCTTGCTCCCATAGGATTTGATATCTCATTGGAGTATTCATCACATTAATCTTCACATTAATTATTATCTCAAGTCCTCCTATTACCGGACATTGGATTAAAGAAAAGGAAACATAGGGGTTACACATACTGGGTTATCCATGGACAAGAAAAATGATTATAAATAAATATTATTTCCTTAACTTATGAATTTACTAGAATCAATATATGTAATCCATAATTTAATTTCTAGAGTATATTCTTAGGTGCAATTCATTTTAATTCCGTTAATAATGGTTCATTATAAGCTTGTGAATTTACCAAAGCATATCCATTGTGAGTGTTGTGCCCAAGAGTGCTTGAAGGCCCATTGTTTTGTACCAGGATACATTGGGTCATGCCCGATACTCATTGTTAGAGTTTTCACGACTAGGAACATTTATGCCAAAGTCGCCTCTACCTGCTCGTATTAAAACAGGGTTGTATTTTCCTAATAATCCACATACACAATTCTCACCAAAACATAAGTCTGTTTTATTATACATAGACTTATTCCTAACACTTTCATTAGGGTTTTATAATCCTAATCACAAAAATAACTAAACCTATCCTTTGATACCAACTCTGACAACCCTTCTCTGTACTACACACGTAAACATAATTTATTATATGAAATTTAATTTAGTAGAACATTGAAGTTCAAGACATCTAGTGTCATTGGGGATTAGGATCATAAAATAAGAACATAAAACATAAAATGAAGGATCTTTATAGAAAACATCATTTACATGACCACAACATTCTTTCGTACTTAACATCGCATGGGATAACGTGAGGATACATTTAAAAAAGGGTGAGCTATAAATCCCAGTAAGGGATTAAACATGGAATAAAATGAGGAATAAAATACACGATTGAAAATAGGAATATCAATGGATCACAAGATAAACCTGAACATGATGGCATGATAATGAATGAAAATCATAACATGGTAACGTGGAATCAACATTTGACATGATATTAGCATGAGCCAAGGATCATTGCACGAGGAGCATGAGTAAAGCCTCATTGAACATGAAGCACGAGTAAACCATAATTTCTTTTTAATTAGCATGATTAAACACTAATTCCACACAACGTATCATGATAAAATACTTTAATCAATTCATTGGAGTGTTATCTGGGTGCACCCTTCTTAAACATTTCATTCCATGTGTAAGTGTGTCACAAGATCATACAACATGGATTCATAAAACATCAAAATTTATTCCATGACTACCGAATGTGGAATTCATACATGAAACTATTCCATAAATATTTAAATGTGCATAAAGGTGAATAACCATGATAGAGAAAAGGGTGTGGTATTAACTACACAATGATTTTGGCTTGGAAAATTATAGTACAATTTCGGTAACATAACGACGTGACATAACACTTCATAAAAATGGTTGATGAGAGATAATGGTCTGTCTCATCATATTTACATGAAACTTAAAGTAAGGGTAGTCATATAGATACATGAACCAAAATAGTTAATGGAATTTAGATTCATAATACAAAATAATTGCTTAAATGTAAATGTGGAGAGAGAAATCCCTTACGGAATTTTGGAATGGTAACATGTATATATTAAAGGCACAAATGAGAGATAAAGGGGTCTATAATCATTAAAACATAATCAGGAATGTATAGGGGTGGTAATAAATCATACCCCAACATTTATAATTTAATATAAAAGGGAAGACCAATATTAAGAAACATGGATAAAATGAGAAACAAAGGAACCCCTTACTAGGAATTGTAATCCCAACGGATTGGGAGGGACTTGAGAGAGGCTTCTTGATAGCTTGGGGAACCTTGGGATTATTCTAGAGAGAGCAGGGACGATGTTGGATAAACTCTAAAGGATTTGAGTGAATAGGATATGGGATCATGGGTTGGTTAATATAGGAAATTAGAGGGGATTATTTATTATTTAGGTTTGGGACACAAAAAATTAAACTAATCAAAACCAAAACCAGAACATGGTTTTTTCCAATGGGTTTTTCCAAAGGGGAGTGGAAAACTATATTTTATAAGGACAATGTCTGAAATTATTAAAATAATAGGATTTCTTATGTGGAGCTGATTCACACTCTCAAGGAAGTCAATTTAAAATGCTAAAATGTTTTATTATTCTTCAAGGGTCCACTAATGATTTGTTATATAAATAAAAAAATAAAATCCATTTATTTTAATGGTAGAAAATATATTGGCTAAACATAATTCTTATATTAATTTTTGACATCACCATTGGGTCATTATGATGTCATTAAACAAATGATATATTTAAACGGTATTTAACTTTTACAAAAAAAATCAATTATCTCGGAAAATTATGAAATATTCACCATTGGATAATATCGACGTCCTGATTACAAAAATAATATTCAATTTATTAATATGATTTTCTAAATATTTGAATTTTACATTTTAAAATAAAAACTGACATTTATTGAAAAATCATTGGTTTTGACAAAAATAACTTTCAAACCATATTTAAAATTAAAATTGTATTCATAAAAATTATAAGATCATTCATACTTAATAAAAAAATTAATTTCACATAATAATATTTTTAAAAATATTATCTAATTAAAAAAGTCATTAATTAATCAAAATAGATTCTTTAGATTAACATTAACAAAAAAATACTATTTGAGATTTGAAGAATATTTAAAAGTAAAAATAATAAAATTAAAATATATTCTTTATTATATATAAAAAATAATGTAAATAATAAAAATGCTAGTGTATTATTACCTAACCCCTTAAAAAGCCCACATAATACCTTAGGGTAAGGTGCCCTATGGCGATAGACTCTTGGGGGGGCTTGGATAACATCGCTTGAGTGGTAATCTCTATCAACTTGCACTTCTCTAATAGGTGATTCTTCTCAAGCTTAACGTATTCAATATTATCTTGGGCTTGGTCAAGAGTGAATCCCAATGATCCCACATCCTTTACGAGCTCTAAAAAATGGGCTTCGTACAGGGTGAGTCTACTAGATTAGGGCATCACTTCATTTCTCTTAGTAAATTGGATTTTTTAATGCCCTATATTTACACAAATCATGTGATCACTATTCAATGACTATATTAGCAACAAACACAATTCCTAATGGTATTTTAAAATCCAAATTATAAAACCAAGTAAGTGCATACGCCATATAATCATATTACATAATAAGAAATTTAATTATATAAAAGAGGAATTTTCATTAATGTATGTTTGGGGTGTAACTTATTTATAGAATAATAAGAGTTGTATTTATTTTGGAAAGTAAAATTTTAGGGGAAATATAATTTTTGTAAATGTTCTAATTGGTATCAAAAGTGGTAAAATATTTTATTCTGAAATATATTAAATTTTATATGGTTTCTTATTGTGGTGAGTTAATTTGCCAGTATGTTTTTTATTAGGCAAGTGTAATTGAGAAGTTGATACCCAATAAAAGTTTATATTTATGGAAACTATTATAATATGGTTCTTTAAAAAGTAATATATTTATTATAAATTAACCATTAAATAAATACATGTGGTTAGTATGAATAATAGTAATCACATTATGAATATTTATATAAGAAAAAAACTAAATGAGATTATGAAGTAGAAGCTTCCCTTATGAGGAAAGTTTTTATAAGCCTGAGAGGGAGGTGACATTACTAGGGGTTTCTTAGCAGTATTTCTAAGAAGAACTCCACCATGTATGATTTTCAATAAATTTTCTCTTGCAATAGTACAAGTTAATAGAGACCATCATCATATAAATGATAATAAAAAAACACATGAAGATACCACTCTTCCAAATAATATTATTATAGCCTATGAATATACCTTAAGAGGTTATATAACTATATTTCATGGAGTTATTTACTAGTAATCATATATGAAAATAATATTCCTTTTAATAATTATTAAATGTATTTCATTTTAGTCATTCATTTTTTGTAAAATAAATATATAAATTACAAATTAATATTTTATAATAATAAATATCACTCATAAACGATCTATGAATTTTTAGTGAAATTAATGTTTTTATCTAATAGTTAATTTATATATATATATGGTTTTATTTAAATAAATCCACATCTATAATTAAAAATTATTAATTACGTAAAATGTTAAATATTATTTTTTTGAAATCTTATTGAATAATGAAATATATTAGTAGATAATAAATAATATAAAATATGTTATATACTAAAAATCATTTATAAATTAGTTTATAAACAATATATTTTATAATTTAAATTTTCAATCATATAATATGATATATTTTATTTAGAATGATTTTTTAAATAAATATTAGTATAATAAATAGTTATATTAATAGAATTAATATATATAGTTTATTTATAAATGTATATCTAATTATATTATTAATATTATATATATACATTTAAATGTGTTTTAAAAATATATTTATTTCATATATTAATACTAATTTATATATTAATATATATATATATATATATTATTTATATTAATAATAATAATTTAAAACAGCTATAGATAATGGTTATGTGTCATATAAAATGGGGGTTATTGGTTTGTGGCTGCTATTATTAAGTCATAAAATTAGAATACCAATGAGCATCAAACTCTATTTAATTGTGTTTTTTCCACCACCTTAATCCCAAAAAATTAAAAAACCATGATTAAAATATGTTTTTATATTAGATTCACATTGTGCTCTAAAATAGAATAAAAAATGAATAATGAACACATCATAGTAGACCACTGATTTTGTTTTGAATAAATTAACTTTTTAGGTGTTTATAGTAATAAAAAATTGAAGTATGAATAATAATTTTGATATTATTTTTCATAAAATGCAAGATTCCTTATAGTTGTACCATGTAAATGATTTTTAAGCATTGATTTGTCAAAATATTATAGAGGGTACAGTAAATATTTTACAATATCGCAATTTTTTAGTAAAATAACTAAAGATTTAATTTAATACTAAAAATATTAATTATTTATTTATGGGTTGAGGATAATTCTATTAGAGTTAGAGGGCTCGAACCTACTAGTTTTGTATGTAAAATTACATGTCAATACAAATAATTTATTATTAACGCAATTGTATTATCACATAATGATTTTTCTTCTATATGAAATTTCTGTTATAATGTATTAGGTTATCTGTCACATATAAAATGGCATAGTAGTTCCCTGATATGATTTGAACCACGAAATTATATTTTGATATACCTAAAACTGTATCTTTTGTAAGAAAAATTACTATGAAAAGGAATATGAAACATATATTTTCTGGTCTGAGTACTCTTAATTAGATGATTCTTCTTGTCATTTTGTTCATACATGAAAAAATAAAATATGGAATATTATGATAATAAACCCACTAGAATGAAATCCACATGCATTGGTGTCATTCTGTATTACATTATACGAAGTTGTGTAATGGATTATTGATTTTAAGAGTTAATTTAATTATTTTCATGAATCATTAACATATATTTATAGACAAAAACTATAATGCAAAATATTGGTATAAGGTAGGGTACATTTTTTTCAACACAAATGAAATTATTTAATTCATAAGTCAGGGAATGTTTTAACCCATCAATATTTATTGAAGTTGATATATTTTTCCTTTGAGTGAATTATAAATAATAAATTAAATTCCTTGGTCATGGTGTAATGAAGGTTAATTTAGATATACAAATAAATACATGTAAAATATATATGTTGATGATACAAATGTGAAACCCTTTTTCAAAGATGTTGAGACAAATGGATTATATTACACAGTGACCATTGGTATATAGTTGTCGAAGTTGTGACATTAAGTAAATTCTCTCAGTTTAATTTACCTATTTCTAGATAGTAATATAGTAATTTAGGCATACCTGCCTAATCCCAATGTGAAATAATCACAGAGGGGCATACACTATGTTTTTTTGTTGATCTTGATTAAATAGTATTAGAATTAAATTATTTTAATAAGTATTTTTCACATGGCTGATGAATAACCATTACTCATGTTTTATTAATTAATAATAATCTCATGGAAATAAATAATTATTTATTGATTAAATAAATAAAATATTTAATTACATGAATATATAATAATAATTCATTCACTATATTCTGTTTATAATAGTTATTTTATTTGTTAAATATTTATAAAATATTCATGTATTGGTTTTTGATAGAAAATTTTATTAATTTAAATTAAATATTTATTTGGGTATTCTATAAATGTTGATTATTTCAAATGGACCATCGTCCTATTTGCGGGAAATATTAATTTATAATAAGCTAGAATAAGTTTTATCATTGTTCCAG
The DNA here is from genome assembly GCA_963277665.1 of Viscum album. Classification (NCBI taxonomy): domain Eukaryota; kingdom Viridiplantae; phylum Streptophyta; class Magnoliopsida; order Santalales; family Viscaceae; genus Viscum; species Viscum album. The sequence continues at coordinate 855,309,181 of OY728157.1, read as the reverse complement.
TTAGCTCACAATGAAAAATAATTTGAATATTAATATTTTTATCTGACATGAGGATTGTTAAAGATTATAATATTATTCATTATATATTATGTAATTAGATAATATTTTAACCTAACACTTATCTATTTAGATATATAGTTATGTTTGTTGTATATGGTAAATTTAAAATTAACGATAGATAATCATTTTGCACAATATACATCACTCTCTCTATCTCTCTCGAATTTCATCCATATTCCTCCCAATATTGAGAATAAATATTTCAAGCTTGAATGTTTATAGAGTGATCAGGGTGAAAAATGTAGGAAATTCTATTTAATATGATATCCCATGGATGTCAAAAATATATTCATGGAGATCAATGGAAAATGTGTGGATCACCGCTATAGGGATTCTCCACTTCAATCCTTACAAAACAACAAAGGTAATTTGATAGGGTTTTTTGAATATCCACATCACCATAGAATGATCCTCATATGTGGTAATCATTCATTATTGATGTAAATCAATTGATTATAAATTTAACATCATAATTTCTCTATTTGGGTTTTATGAAACTATAAATTAAAATTTATTTTAATTTATTGCCAACTAAATGAAAATTTTTTATTCTCATGACCTAAAAAAACCATATATATTTTGATATTAAAAGAATATAAAGAATTCATGACTATTTCAATGTGTAACCACATAATAATTTTATTTTCTCAAAATAAAGATAAATTTAGGATTGAGTTATGGATCATTGATATGATAAAGGATAGAATATATGTGTCACGAACAAACTTGTCTCGAAATCGAACTAGGCACCCTAACCGATATGTGGAATAAACCAAAAGGCATTACTGATCCGTTTGGGATGGAAATAAGTGTCAGGAATTCACATAGTTCTCAAGGGACTGATTTCTCCTAAGTATAATCAAGAACTATGCAGTAGAAATAAATTTACATCCCAACATACATTTATAAAAAATTGAACTGAACATTAATTATACAAGAAATCTAAAGTAAAACTAACCAATATAACCGATTGAGAAAATTGGATGAACAACTAACACTATGTGACCTGACTGGTCACTATTTTACATAATGAATAATAGTCACCCAATACGACTAAACTCATGCTTAATCCCGCACAAGGGTTAAAAATAGATCAGAACTATAGCTATGAGTATTAAAACATCGTAGGTTATCCCAATATTCTATTCCCAATGAACATACATTAAATAAAAGAAACATCTATTTCATGTTTTACATACAATATATAAACCTTTTTCCCTATGAGGTAATAGGCTATAAAAATTATCAGACAATAACATTAATTTTTTATAAACAGGAATTATAGAAACAATTTTTCAATTATCTGCAACTTCAAAATGAAAATATTATTCAAGAGGGCTACATTAAAGAATGTAACATTTCAAATAAAACACACAGTACTATTTTTACCAACTAAACACACTGTTTTCCGATAGTGAGTAAAAAATAGCCACTGAACACAAGTCCCGAGAACACCCCTAAGCACTTGTTCATTGTAAGCCCCATGCACATTATATCTCCTTGTAAAAGTAACCATAACAAACATATGTTCTATTGCACAAAAGAAGAAAGTAATAGAATAATATATAACATAGTAGTCCCCAACATCATAATCATCTTAGTTTAGATAGTGTATTCATTATCAAACATTCTAAGTGAAAGAGGGACAAAACCCCTATGGATCACTAGAAATCTAGTACACGTCCTCCCACCTAGATACCCGGGTTTTCCCTTTTTTGTGCTAAAACAAGTAACAAATCAATAAAATACCATTATCTCAGTAATATTACATTTAAAAATCATACACAGATAAAACAACTCCCACACATGTCTCACATTTCCTTCCTGGAACAATAAAGAACCAAAATTTTCATAAAATAGTTTTACAAAGTAAAACAAGGTCTTGCACATAAAATCCATTCATAAATTTTCTATTAAGGCCTAAACCCACCAATACAATATCAAACTATACTCGAAATCCCCAAAACCATTTAATAAATCAATTTCATGGGCTAAAAAATGGTCATAAATGATACAATATGAAATACACCTGGAAACCATTTTTATAAAAAATATTCTAAATGAGCCATAAAGAATATCTGAAAACTAAAATTTTAACAAGGAAAAATATTATCTTTTAATAGAGAGTTATATACATCATTTTTTGCAGAAAACCACATTCATAAATCTCTTAACACATTCAGGTTACAAACCCAATGCATGACCATTTTTACAAGGATACCAAACGGGTCATTTTCTGGAAACTCGGGCCAAAACATGTTTACCACCAAAACCCCATTTGTTTTTAAAACCAAAACTGATTTTTACAGCCATAAAAGGACCTCAAAATACCATTTTTCATTCTAAAAAAGTATTTATAAATCCTAAAAATCATTTTAAATTGCACTAAGAACATCAAAGCCAGCTAGGTAATTTACTAAACATAGTGGATGGACTTTTAAACAAAAATATTATTTTAAGCACTTAAATAGGGATAAAATACCTTTTTCATGCGACAAATTTAATAAAGATACTGATAAATATTCAAAATTCCATAAAAAGTCTATGTAATCAAATATTACATTTATGTAAGAAATATTTGTACATGTTTATAACAAAACAACACTACTATTCACAAAATAAGGCATAAAAACCAATTTTCAAAATAAAAAAATTTTTGAATTATGGAAAAATAATATATATATATATATAAGGTACCGAGGAAATTAAAATGATGATACATAATGGATAATGGCATGTACAATAGATATCCGACCTCAAAACCATGGCAAAAGAACTGATCACCCAATATCACCCATCGTGGTTCCCAACATACTAGGTCTATGAAGACCATCCCTAAAAGAACAAAAAACCCCATATAATCATGTGATAAAATAACCCTAGGTAATTGAAGAATATGGTATTAGAGGAATCCAAAATAATGTGGATGGAAAAGGAATATGGGGGAAATGGAGAAGGAATATAACCTTAGAAACTAAATAACACTTTATATTTTGATATATATACTCAATTAGTAGAATGGGATGGATTGGAACTTCTGGGAGAGTCACATTAGTTCAGTAAGAACTAGTTAAATAATATTTCGGGGGAATACAGAAAAAACTAATGATTCGTGATAGAAACAATTTACCATACCAAATCTAGTTGATTTGATTAGCCTTGACAAATATTTCCCTAATCCACGACTAAGATGGCCTCCAAAGAAGGAATATAAAACTTAGGGGTGCATATAGGGTTCTTGGGATTGAGTGAGAAGTAAAATAACATAAAATATAAACAAATTAATATGATATAAAAGAAATGAATATGTTTTTTAAAACATGAAATGGGATCTTGGGCTAGCCCAATACCCAAATAAATAACCCAAATGAACCATTGTTATGAATTACTAAGGGGGTCAAAATGGATATGGTCATTTGAATAGGTATTGTAGTCAATTTGGTATGTGGAATGAGTAAAGTATAATGAATAATGAAGGATTTATAAAAGAAAAAAATTATTTTTAAATCTGGAAATAGGATCAAGGATGGCCCAAATCATGAATCAACAACCATTTTCTCTAATAACTCCCTAACAAGATATGGGGATCCCATTGTAGGATACTTTAAAATAAATTGTAGATAAAAATGAAAAATTCATATCATCCAAAACCTAATGAAAAAATTAGGATTTCAAATGAACTAGGTCCAAACAAAAGAATGAAAAATGGGTGTGGAAATTCTCCCCACCATTAAGGATTTCTGCCCCTAGAAAGGTACAAAAAATTCTAGTAGATTGATCAACACCTATGTTTTACTAATTACAATGGTCCAGCCTCTAAAACCAATGACACCTCATCTACCATTAATGTAACCTAATCCTCTTACCCCTACCAAAACACCAACTCTCAACCACTTCCTAAGACTCAAATAAAAGATAAAGTCACTACTTCTTCATCCAAACCAAGAACTTGCTTGTTCGGTATTTACCCAATGAACCCAAATATCACCAAAACCATATAAAACTAATGAAAAGTACAGATTCCAGTGGATTACGGAATAGACTCGCTACCATTAATAAAAAACTTTCACTAGAAAAATTATTAAGAGGAATATCTATGAGGCTTGTGGTGGTTGTCCACAACATTATGAACCAACACTCAATGACCAAATGAGAATTCAACATGAACTAGGAATGGGTATCTCCCACACAGGCCCACCAAAACTCTCCAACAACATCCTACCAACCAATGTTAAGAGGAAAACACATGAACATTTAAACAACCACTCCCAAACGGAGGGGACAAGAACTAGGAAAATAGTCTCTACATGGATCCAAACCCACACCATATGGGGAAGGGAGAGGAGGGGACCCAATAATTGGGACACTAAAACCCCAAAATAAATAAAGTTACTACCTCAATACAATGGTAGAGTTGTGATCTTAGAAATACTACACAGAGTCTTGGGACTCTTGACTACAAGATAGTTGGACTCTGAGACTTATGTCTAGAGCTCAAATAGATGAAGAATCTCTTACCACACAGTCAGGAATTGATATTCCCAAACATGAACTCTTCTCCTTAGTTCCACATGGGTGAAACATAACACTCACAAATGGAAACAATGTATCAAGGGACACCATGGAACTCTCTTCCTCAAACAATACAGTTTTACCCAAAAAAAATGAGATACCAAACACTATTTTTCTCACTCCGAATGAGGAGCAAAGGGGACATGGTATTTGGTAAAACACATCAACCTGACTAATCACAACTACCACAACTGAGATGGTCACCACAACTGAGATGAACTTTAAATAGATCCTGAAAAGATATAAATTCTAAAATAAATGGGGCGAGGAATAATCTGAAGAGGTGTATTTAACATTTGGAATGAATAATTTGGTTGATATCTTAGAAATATTGCCAATGCAGAACCATCCCTAGCCACATCACAGCATCCAACACATCATTAGAAGCCCACTAAATATTTCACCAAAATCGAGACACCAACGAGATCCCATATCAATACACAAGAAGAGTATGACTTCCATATTGCAAGGAAGAATACCAAATAAACAACACATTTAAGATATTTTAATAAATGGCCACATAACCATCACTTTATAATAGAAACCAAAAAATTACATCATAAATTTTTTTTGAAAAAGATAACAAGTTGGTGGATTTTCACATTCACCACTAGTGTTTCATCATGTCTCACTCATATTCACGTTTCATTGCCACCTTGGGAACCCAAAAACCATGTCATACCAGCCATTAATCCATATATCCATAAAAACATGAATGTGTAGACCCATGAAAATACCAAGGCTAACATAAAACAATCATCACTCCAAAAAAGAAACATGTACCTTCCAAAGAAAAATCAACCACCAAATCAAAAACTATTTTTAGATTTCACAAAACAAACAAAACATTCTAAAGAACCATTTTATTGAAAATGTAATAGATTTAATTTAATATAAATTCCTAAAACAACCATTCTATCCCAAATATCCATTTCTCATTTTTCATAATTCAGCAAGGTATCTTTTCATAATCCGATAACCACAAAGTCCAAAAACCCTTTTTAAATAAAACGTCATCCACTCATAAACATGTTTATAAAAAAAATTCATCAGATTCAAAAAAAATAAACAACGTAAAACACTCCATTTAAAAAAACATTCACAATAACATTATAACAATCCAAGATTTCAAAAAATATATATTTTAATAAACCATAAGTTTAGATTAAATAAATTCAATCCTGTTAAATTATTTCCTCTTTATCCCCAATATTTGTTTCACAAAACCCATCATTCCAAAACCTATTTCATAGTAAATATTGAAAACACATTTTCAAATTCTATACAACAAATCATTCCTTTAAAATCCATTTTCACACTTCTCACACAAGAATTTATGAATAAAAATTCTGAATTCATGAAAATTCCACGAAACAAACAAAAAAGAAAAATTTTCGGTTGGTGACATGACCATATGGTTGGAATCCATATGAAAAACACTACCCTAACACAAAGGGAATTCATAAGACTATGCATTGTCTCCACATGGATTTCCAGGGCCTGCAATCTCACAAATACCATCAGTCCAACTCCCCTTATCATATCCCAACACCAAAAATAATAAATTAAAATTAAAGAGAATAACAAAACTCAACTTCTCATGGACACCAGAGGTTCAGAACAAGAAATAGTTCGCAAAAATCATCTGAAAAATACCCCTCAAGTCTCGAAAATCCTACTCCATCAACATGGACATCCAAAAATAACAAAGGTAACTCTAAAAATAATAGTCTCCTAGGATCCAACAAACTATGATACCATTTTGTCAAGAACCATATTCGGTCGAACCTGAATCGGGCAACTGAACTGACCCGTGGAATTGAATGAAGCACATTCCCGATCCCCACAGGCTGAAACTAGTGTTGGACATCAATATAGTACTCAGTAGAATTATTTCACGCAAATATAATCAATAATTATGTAGTAGAATGAAATGGAAAACCAAAAATACATTGGTATAAAATTGAAATGAACATTATTTTTACAATAAACAAAAAGTAAAACTAAACAATACAACCAACTTACCAAGACTGAAAACCCAAATAAAACCATGTAACCCGATTGGTCACATTCTGACATAATGCATACTCATTACCCAATGTGACTAAACACAAGACGAAACATACAAAAGCGCCAGAAATAGAAGAAAACAATAGGCGTGAGTTTTAAAACTCATTAGGTTATCCCAATATTCAATTACCAATTCACATACTTTTTAAAAAAAAAATCAATTTCTTGTTTGAGCTAAAATATATAAAAATATGTTTTTCAATTAGGTTAAATAATTTAAAATTTACCAAATAAAAACATGAAATAATTTTAAACAATGATCCTAGTAACAATTTTTAAAAGAGGTGGAACTTCAAAATGAAAAAAGTTTTCAAGAAGGTTGAATTAAAGAATGTAAACATTTAAATAAAATAGAAAAGTTGTTGTATTTACCATCTAAACACACCATATGTAAATGGTGATTATAATATACCCAATGAGCAAAAGTCATAGGAACAGCCCTATGCACTGGTTTATTATGGACCGCAGGTACCTCATATCTCAGTGTAAAAGTAACCATAACAAATATATATTCTCGTGAACACAAGCCACTACTAGGAGATTCATAAATAACCTAGTTGTACCCAAAAAAAATCATATTCAATGTTTAGTTAGTGTTTTCATTGTCAAACATTCTATGTGAAATAGGGACAAACCCCCTCCAAAGAACAAGCATATTAGTACACATTTTCCCACCAATATACCCAAGTTATCTTTTTCTGTGCTCAAAAAAGTTATACATCAATAAAATTACATTTTCTCGTAAATATTCCATTAAATAAAATTAAACAACTCACACACATATCTCATGATTCCTTCACGGATCAATAAACATCCTAAATTTTCATAAAATTGATTCATGAAGTATAGCAATGCCTTACATAAAATATCTCTTAAAAAATGGACGTTTGTGAAAAAAACCCACCAATACCATATAAAACCCAATTTTTCATCCCCAAAACCATTTAGTAAATAAATTTTGTGGACCATAAAATGGCGTCAAATGATACAACATGAAATACACATGGAAGCCATTTTTAGATGAAAAATTCCAAATGTCCCTTTAAGAATTTGTGAAAACTAACATTTTCCAAAGGTAAGAATTCTTATCTTAATGAAGAGTTGAATAAACAACATTTCTAGAAGAAATAAAATTCATAATTCCCTTAAAAAATTATGGTTACACGCTAAAATCATGAACATTTTTATATGGATTCTAAACCATACATTTTCCAGCAACTCGGTCAAAAACATGTTTACCACCAAAAAACAATTTCTTTATAAAACCAAAACTAACTTGGAATTCCATAAATGGACCCAAAAATACCATTTTATGCTAAATTTTTTTTTTATATCCAAAAAAAATTATATCACACTAAGAACATAAAATCCAACCGGGCAATTTATAGAACACATGGCATACACTTTTAAAGAAAAAACATATTTTAAGCACATCAAAATAGATAAAATAAAATTTTCATTCCATAAATGTATTTAAGCTACTGAAAAATGTTAAAAATGCAATAAAAATGTTTCTATTTTAATAGAACTTCTAAGTGAGAATGTGGTGTACACTTTTATAACAAAACAATTCAACCATTCACCAAACAAGGCATAAACAATCATTTTACACATGAATACAATTATAAAAATGATTAAATAAAACTATAAACATATATATAATGTTCCATAGTCAATAGAATTATGAAACATAAATGATAATGGAATGTTGAAGGGATATCCTACCTCAAAACCATTATAGAATCGAACTGCACACCAGATATCACCCCCTGATTTTCCAAAAACACTAGATCTATGAAGAACATCCTTAAAATAACAAAAATAGAACAAAAAATCATGGGATAAAATTAAAATAGTTCTTTCATGAACATGGTATAAGAGGAAACCAAAATAATGTGGAAGGAGAAGGATGAGTGTGGATAAAGGAGAAGGAATCTCACCTTGTAAACTAGAGAACTCTTCATCTTCCCTTAGATCAACAAACATAGAGGAAATTGAAAGTCATGTAACATCCTAGAGAGGATTAAAAGGTTTTTATTATTTGGGAAAGAATATTTGGGGTGGAATGGGAAAACAATTAATGATTTATGAATGAAAAAAATTACATTACCAAATTTTTTGATTTGAGAAGCGTTGAGAAATTTTTCTCTAATCCACTACATATATGAACTCCAAAGAGGGAAAATGGGGATTTGGGGTGCATCTTCAGTTCTTGGGCATGAGTGAGAGGTTGAATAAAAAACCATAAATAGTTAATATGATATAAATATAAAATAATTATTTCAATACTGAAAATGGGCTCACGTGCTGGACCAATACCTGAATAAAAAACCCAAATCCACCAGGATAATGAATTTATTTGAGGGACCAAAAGGATATGATGGTATGAATAGGTCAAGGGAGGCCAATTGTGATGTGTAATGTGTGAAAAATCTATAAAAATTAAGGAGTTATAAAAGATTTTTTTTAGAATCCAGAAATGGGCTCATGGTTGGCCAAAATAATGAATTAACCACCCTTTTCTCTAAAAACTACCAAAAAAGATATGTGGAAATGATTTTATGAGGATTATACATAGATGGTTATTTAAAAAACATTCATCTGATCCAAAACCCTAGAAAAATATTGGTATTTCCAATAAATCGAATCAAAACCAAGACATGAAGAGAAAACCGGGTGTGGTAATACCTAACCGGAACTCTTCCCCTTAGTTCCACATGGGGACACATAACACTCCTAGGATAAAACAACAGGTATAGGGAAACCATGGATCTATCTTCCCCAAAAAAACACTTTTAACCAAAAAAAACATGGAGATATAAAACAATATTTTCTCTCACTCCAAATGTGGAGGAAAATGGACAATGTATATAGAGAAACACATCAATCGGACCGAGCATAACTACCTCAACCGATAGAGACCCCTTTATAGGATGTCACATCAAATCGATCCTAAAAAGATCTCAATTCCAACAACCAGGATGACATATCAGTAAAATAGGTGGATATATCATTTATAATGAATCCATAGGTTTATCCCCTAGTAATCATTCCAAAGTAAATCCATTTGTGGCCACATCACAACATACGACACATCTTTAAAAACCCATGAGAAATTTCCCCAAAACAGATCCACTAATGATATCCAATATCAAGAAACAAAAATAGTATGTCATTTATATCCTAAGGAAACATACTGAAAAAACAAAACATCAATGATATATGAAAACCCAGCCTTATAACAATCAATTTATAACGAACACAACCATTTTTAATCTTAAACACTTTTGAAAAAGAAACCAACAAGGTGGATTTTTGAATTGAACAATGGTGTTTCTTAAGTCTTACTCAAAGGCACATTTCTTGTGTCACAATGGGCACCCAAAACCCATTTCATTGTAGTCATTCATCCATATATCCATAGAAACCATGCATGTGAGAACCAAAGAAAAAGAAGGTTGAAATAAAACAATATTCCCTACAAAAATAAATATGTACCCTCAAAAGTAACATTAACTACCAAATAAAAAACCATTTTGATATTTTATAAAACAAACCATAAATCATCAAGAACCATTTGATTAAAAAAAAGAATCCAAATTATTTTATAGAACATCTATAAAAAATCATTATATTCACAATATCCCTTTCTTGTACTCAAAAACTCTGAAAGGTATCTTTTCAAAATTCAACAACCACAGTGGCCAAAACTCCATTCCAAAAAAACACGAATGACTCAAAAACAAATTTCAAAAACAAATTCATCAAATTCAAACACTTATCAATAGCTAAAAGAACCAAATTTAAAACAGTGATTATAATGACTTTAAGAAAATCCAATATTTCAGAATTTTCATTTCACGAAACCATATGTTTAGATAAGGAAATTAAATCCTGTTAAATTATTTCTTCCTTATCCTTATGATTTGATTCACAAAAACCAATATTCCAAAAACATTCCCATATTAAATATTGAAATACCATTTTATAATTTTCAACAACGAACCATTCCTTTAAAACCCATTTTCACAATTCTCAAACAAGTATTTTTAATAGAAAATTATGAATTCATTACAAGCTAAAGAGACCTGAAAAATGGAACCGGTGTTTGTGGGTCACATTAACATATGGTTGGTAAACCAATTTCAAACACTCCATCAACACATAGATCATTATTAAGACCATTCCTTTGATCTACATGGCACTATATGCCCCGTGAGAACATGGATACGATTAGTCCAACTCCAATTTCCATATATGAACACCAAGAAATCAATAAGAACCAAATACACTTATAAAATAAGACAAATCATGGTCAACTAAGGGTAAAAACGAACATGATTTCACGAAGATCTTCCCAAACATACCACTAATGTCCTTAAAATCCTACTCCATCTACCTTGACATCCAAAAATAACAATAGGAACTTTAAATGGAAAGTTCCACTAGGAGATGACATCCTCTAACAACATTTTTTTCATGAACCAGCCTAGATCGACCCAGAACTAGGCGCCCAAATCGATCGGATGCATGGCACAAAGGGAATTCCCGATCCTCACTGGCTGGAAACCAATTCCAAGAATCAAAAAAATTACTTTATGGAATTTTTTCTCCCATATAAAATCAATATCTAAAAAGTATAAGGAAACTGACATCCCAACAAACATTTATATAAAATAGAACTGAACATTCTTTTTACAAGAAATTGATTGTAAATCTAAACAATAAAACCAACAGACTATACTTGAAGAACAAAGAAACACAATGTGAATTGATTGGTCACTCTCCAACACAAATAATACTCATTTCCCAAAGAGACCGATCATAAGCTGAAACCTACACAATGGATAAAAAAAAGAAAATTATAGTCGTGAGTATTAAAACTCAGTAGGTTAGCCTGATATTCTATTCCCAATGCACATAATTTAAAAAAAGAAAAATTAATTTCAAGTTTTAGTTAAAATATAAAAATATATGTTTTCCAAATGAGGTTACATGATATAAAAACTACCAGAAAATACTGGAATATTTTATACACAAGAATCCTAGTAACAATTTCTAAATCGGTGCAACTTGAAAATCAAAATAGTTATCGAGAGGGTTACATTAAAGAATTTAAAATTTCAAATAAATCACAGACACTATTGTATTTATCAACTAAACACACTATATTCCGATGGTTAGTAAAAAATAGTCAATGAGCACAAGTCATGTGAGCACCCCCAGGAAACAATTCATTGTGGGCCCCAGGTACCTTGTCACTCAGTTTATAAGTAACTATAACAAATTTCTATTCTCATGCACATGAGAAACTATAAACACAGTCATATATACCCTAATGGCACCCAAAAAAATCATCATCATAGTTTGATTAGTGTTTTCATCCTCAAACGTGCTATGTGAAACATGGACGAAACCCCTACAGATCACAAGAATAATAAAACACTTCTCCCACCAAGATACATTTATCCCTTTTTTGTGCTCAAACGATTTAGACATCAATAAAATAAAATATTCTCATGAATATTCCATTTATAAATCATGTACACATCAAACATCTCATAAACAAGTCACAAATTTCTTCCACATATCAATAAACAGACTATATTTTTGTAAAATGTTTTCATGAAATATAAGAAGTCATTGCACATAAAATCCATTAAAAATGCAATTTTAAGGACATAAGACCTCAAATACCATATCAGAAAATATTTTTCTGCCACATTACTATTTAATAAATAAATTAAATGGGCTATAAAATTGTCTAAAAATGATACTCCATGAAATACACAAGGAGACCATTTTTACAAGAAAAAACCCAAACAGTCTATTATTAATTTCTAAAAAATAACATTTTACAAAGGTAAACATTTCACATTTAATAAATATGTGAATAGATATTATTTACAGAATAAAATAAAATTCATAGAACTTATAAAACATTCAGGTTACACTCAAAACATGACCTTTTATATAAGGATTCCAAATGAACTATTTTCTGGCAACTCATTCCAAAATATGTTTACCCCCAAAAACCCATTTGTTTATAAAACAAAATATTATATTTAAAGAAAAAAAGGACCCTCAATATACCATTTTCCATGCTGATTAGTTTTTATAAATTCAAAAAATCATTTTTAATTGCACTAAGCACATAAAATCCAACCAGGAAATTTATCAAACACATGTGATGGACTTTTAAACAAAAAAAAAATATTAGGAACTTAAAAAGGGATAAAATACCATTTTTATGCAATTAATTTATTCAATATACTTAAATTTTTCATAATACCATAAAAAAGGTGCGTAAGCTAACAGGACATTTAATTAATCACATGTTGTACATTTTTATAACTAAACCACACAACTTTTAACAAAACATGGATTAAAAAACTATTTTTCAGACTAGGAAAATTATACAAAGGTAGATCAATAATTATAAAAATATATATCAGGTTAAAATATCATGAAAACTATGAAACTTAAATGGTAGGCATGTTTAAGAGATATTCTACCTCAAAACATGGTGGAAAGGAACCACACACCTTATATAACCCGTTGCGGTTCACAATAATCCTGATCTATGAAGAACATCCCTTAACAATACAAAACCGCAAAAAAATTATGGGATTAAATAAACCTAGATCATTTATGACCACATGATATTAATAAACCAAAATAATGTGTATGGACAAGAAACGGGAAGGAGAAATTAGAAATATTCTCACCTTGGAAACTAGACAACTCTTCATCTTACCTTAGATCTATAACATTTGAGAAAATGAATAGATTTTAACTTTCTAGAGAGTATTCTTAGGTCTAGATGAACTAGGGAAATGTAATTTGGTGGGGAAATATAAATTAATGAATGATTCATTAAAGAAACAAATTACCTTACTAAATATGGATGATTTGGGAATCCAGGAGAAATTTTGCACTAAACCACAACTAAGATGAGCTCCAAAAGGGAAAATGGAACATGGGGGTGCATCTAGGTTTCTTGGTCTCTCGTGGGAGGAAAAAGAACAAAAATATACAAAATAATGGATATGGTATATATGAAAAAAATTATTTCTTTAAAAATAAAAATGTGCTCATGGGGAAGCCCAATACCTGAATAAATTACTCAAATCCACCATTATTATGAATTCCTAAGGGGTATATAGAATTTTGTGGTTTTCATAGGTTAGTCTAGGAATCTATGGAAGGATAATGAATGGAAAATGTTGAAAAAATTAAGGACTTATAAAATAAACAATTTTTTTTAAAAATATGGAAATGGGCTCACAGTTGTCCCAAATCTTGAAATAACCACCATTTTCACCCAAAACTCACAAACAGGATATGGGGACAAAATGGTACGATGAATAGATATAGATAATATTTAAAACATAATCATTAAATATATCCAAAACCCATGAAAAAGATCTTTATTTCCAACGAATATGATCAAAACAAGGAAATGAAAAAATACCGAGTGTGCCAATATGTTTTTTTGAAGGATATGAAACTTGTGAGATTAGTGTCATAAATCACCCACATTATAAAATTATTTAAAATTATATAGGAAAATAAATTTTTAAGAATATTTTGACACATGTGTACCGATATAGATGTTTGTAAGTTGATATATACTCATTTATATTTTTTAGATATGTTTTTAATGTTTCATTATGATCATTTCATCATTATTTATTGAACTATAGAAGACATGTTAAGATGTGTTAGGATTATAATGAGGAAGGGCTTTTTTATTAGTTTATTTTTTTTATTTTTGTATCTATGAATTAATTATTAAATTATTAATAAAGTATTCTATTATCATTCTTCAATATTGATAGATAATTGATGAATAATAAATGAAAGTATAATATATATGGATTATTTTTTCATGATCATAGATTATGTTAGAGATATATATATTAAAACATATATTTTATTTACCCATTAAATTTATTAATTTAGTGAACTATATTATATGAAAAAAATCGTGGAACAATTAGAGAATAAATACTAGACCATGTTTTTATGAATACATTCTTGTAATTAATAAATATAAATTTTGAATTTTAGCTTGTTAATAGTGAAAATCTAGAAAAATCCTACATAATAGACCCTTGTTTATAACTAGTAAATATAAGTATTTATATCCGAGTATAGTTGTACTATAGAATTTAAGTAGTGCAGGTACTATAGAACGTACTATATTGTGGCAATGTACAGTGGAACTATTCATCCAAATTTAGATTTTGAGGCACATATCTATTCCTTTGGGCCACTAGCCCATCGAACCCATTGGCTATTGAGCCTTCCATTTTAACCCTCAAACTATATATCTGAAAAGCGTTATGATAGGTGGACTGATATATATTTCAAGCAGAGTAATAGTAGAGAGGTTAAGCAGTGGAAGTGATGTCATGGAGTGGATGAGACCACATTAATTTATTTATCATATTTGGGGTAGTAATAGAAGAAAATGTAAGTTACATTAGGGATATTTTATATCATTATATTAGAGGATGGTGGGGATGGATTGATATAATTTAGGGTCGAGACGTTACACTTCAAGAATTAGGTTCCAAAAGGACATAGTTCTGTGTATTCTATAAATACTTTGATAATCAATGAATATGATTCTTATAAGGGATCCTATCGAACCATTTAAAAATGGGGTTTTCCCAATTACTTTATAAAATTTATCATCTTTACATATAATATGTTCCTAGTTATTTAATTTCATATGTAAATAAAATTATAATAATTTTAATACTCAATGAATATTATTAGAACAATAATTAAATTATTAAAATTTTAAAAATTAGTGCAGTTTTCATTTAGTTTTATTAAACTGAAATAAATGAAAATAGATTATTAAATTATATAATTATAGTGATATAGGGATCATCATTGTTTGATGGGGTTCAATACATAACTATACACTAATTTTTTCATCGTTTTTTAGATACATATTAATGTGCTTCTAGATGTATATATTAAATATAAGAAGTATTGATATCAATGGTGATGATGAGTTTTCAACATCATTATATATATATATATTAAAAAATACTTATTTTAAATCACTATAAAGCTCTATCAATTTGTGATTTTTATTGATAGAGAGTAATATTAAAATAATTTCATGCATCCAATATGTCATAGGAGTAAATAGAAACACACAATTTATTTCGTACAAAAGATAAATATGTTGTTTAAATATGTAATTAATGGCCATTTGGATTCTTTTATTCATAATAAATTAATCATTAAAAATATAGTGATATTTTTTAGATTGAAGAGGTTGAAATGAAAACAACTAAATTCATCAACCTATGGTGAGATATTTTAGATTTAATAAATTTGGGAATTATGTTAGTCAATATAATAATAAAAGGAAATAATATTAATTTCAATTTACTCAAAAACAAATAATCTATGGATAATATAATTACTGATATCTCCAAAAATATATCATACCATAATTTTTAATAATTAATTCATAGTTAAAGCATACCAATAATATTAAGGTTTACATTATTAGGGAGATGAACCACATGATACATCATTATAAAACTAATGTACCTAATATTTTATTTACATATTTATAGAATTTTCCTAGATATAATCTTACTCATATGACTACATGGGATACCCTGGGGTATATATATTGAATGAGTTAACAAAAATCTAATTAAATAGATAATAAACTTGAGAATGAGATATACGTGTCAATAATAATAACTTTTGATCATAAAAGTAAAGTATCATTTATATTAACAAAATAATATAAAATAAGAGTAATATTATCATATAAATATAGTTTATAATTAAATCAAAAGAATGTTATAAAACATAAAATGTGTAATCATAACATAGTTTGATGCTCATGAGTAAGACAACATAACATAAGATGCTTAACTCATTACATATGCACCGTACATCGTATCTAATGAGTTGTAAACATTTTTGTATCACACGGTGGGATGTATAATATATTCCCCATCAATAAAAATAAATTTTAATACATATGTGATCGACATAAAGATTGAAACATACATTATGAATAAAGATAAAATAATCCCATGAGAATATAATGTGTTTCATAATAATTTTATAAATAATATACCATTTATTAAAGATTTGTGTTACAAAAATAATAAGGGAATAATATATATTAAATTAAATAGGTTTAATAATTAAATAAAAAATTATTTTACATTATTAATTGAAGATTAATTGTTTTTAAATAACATATGAACTATTGAGAAGTGGTTTCACAAATATACATTTTCAATAACAATGAAGGTGGATAAGGATTAAAAAAATAAAGATATACATATTCAAAAAATAAATAAAAAGAAAAATAATTTAATTAATATAAAAAATGTTTTGAATAAACGTTTATATAAATCATAGGTATTAAAGGATAAATATGAAGAATAGTCACAAAAGGAATGGAATGAGTGTGAGATTCCTCTAACCACCTGTCCTAACTCTCATCAGAAATTTTAAAAATATCTTAAATAGGGAAAATATAAATATATTAATTTTATGATAAATAACCTTTTTAATTTTTAATATAGTTATTATCATTAATTTATTTTCCTCCACAACTAATTTTTTGATTCATTTAATTTTTATTTATCGTTTGATGTTGTTCATTATATAGATCCAAAACATAATTAGTATTGTAGTAATGGTAAATATTATTTTTTCAGTTGTTCTATCATCTCTAGAAGTTCCATGATATTTAATTACTATTATTAAATAAGTATACATGTTCTATAGTCTAATATATTATATATTTTTATAAAATCTATAGGTGTTTCATGGTAATCTTATCTGACAAGGTTAAAAAAATATATTATTTTTTCAATAATATTAATAGTATAATTTATATTTTATCATAGAATAATGATAATCATGAATAAAATTTATTATTTTTTTATAATTATACTAATTATACTTTTTACTCAATCCATGTAAGGATATCATAAAAAATAATCATTATCCATAATGTTAGTATAATCATACCACAGATGAATGACTTTTAAAACATTAATATAATGATAACTTCATTTTAAAAAATAATTTACAATATAATTATACCACTTACATAACATTACTGGAATGAAGAGTTGTGTTATTAACGGGGTATAAAGAGAAATAAAATTAAATAATTTATATTTTCAACCTAATACCTTTCTTTCTGAGATGGGTACATTTAAATGAAACTAAAGCCATTAATGATGGTACTTTTTATAATATTTGAAAAAAATATCTTAAATATTTTTATTATAGAATTTGGTTATGTTGTTAAATAGGAATAAATGTTAACTATGAAGGGAAATGGGTACAAGAGGATTGTATTTATAAGAAGTGAAGCTAATTAATTTTCAATTAAATATTGAATAATTAATTATTTCTAATCGACACTAAAAATAATAATAGTTATTGTTACTATTAATTGTACATGATTAGAATATATTTTTATTTATATTTAGAAAATTCCATAATAAAATGGAATCAATGAAATATTTAATTCAAGGTAAAAAATTATAAATTGTTTGTTACAAGAATAAAATATGATTTAGAAAATAAATATTTATTCATATCCTTGGAAATTCAATTTATTATTTGAAATCATTTATTTTACAAATAAAATACATTTTATGTCCTAAACATTAAATATAACACTATAGAGTCATTTTTATGACATAATGATGACATATAACATGTTTTATACACAATAACTATATTGTTACTATTCCCCAAAAATTCATCATCTTAAGAAAAATATAAAAAATTGACTGATAACAATTTCTAACATGATTATTATAAAAATGATTCCAATTTTATAAATATAAATCCAATAATTATGTTATTCAATTTAATTTTGTACGTAAAAATGGTTTTTAAAATATGTTAACACATACATTATTAACATTATACACTGATAAATTCATTAACATTGATTATTTGAACATTAATTTTATTGTATTATTATATTTATAGTAAATATTACTTGTCAATCATTTCTTTTAATTGAATTATCAAATTACTATCCTAATGATCGATTTAGTATTTTAATATTTATGTTATCATTCTAATGACCAGTTAAGTCTTCCAATGACATGGTTTCTATTCAAAAAATCATATAATCCATATTTATCCAATAAATATATCTTATTTCATTTTTTTCATTCAATAATATTTATAACGTGTTAATATACAATTAATTTCAAAATTTTATATTGTATTTTAATTTTTTATTTTAATTTTATAATGTTTTTCTACAGTAGGAAACTTCCAAGAGACAATAACCAATTTAATATATAATTTTTGAATATATATTTACATATTTTTGTTGCCCTATTTCGATTTTTATTGATATTTTTTAATTTATTAATACTCTATTTTTATTTCTATGATATGATATAAAATAACACTTAAATTATTTCATTCTGCATATGACTTATTTAAAATCTAGTATTAAATGAAATGGGTTATCATAGGGAGTTTTCATAAATAAATATTTATATAAAAATATTGGGATGTTTAATTCATACCACATTATGTAAATTATTCATAGATATATTTTGGAAAACTATAATTCAAGGATTAATAGGGTGTATTTATTTAATTATCAAACTAAGATACTATGTTTCATCTTCACTCTTATGATTTTTACATTTTACATTGAGAAAATTACTCTTCCAATTTCATAGAACATTCTCGTTATTATCAACAATATATACCAAATTATCTCCATTAGAAATCTCATGCATCACCTAAACCACCTCTAGATTTAGTAAATGTAGGGTATCTCATATGAACTTACTTAAGAAGGATACATATAACACATTATGTACTTGAGAAAGGATTAATTAATGTTTATAATAGTAGAAACATATAGAATAAAACTATGAATAACAAATGTTTCAATGTACCAAAGAAATATTATTCCTTTCTTCCCAAACCTATTAACAAAATTCCAGGGATATATTCTAATGAATATTTTATTGTCCTATATAAAACCCTTGAGATAGGTGATTATTGTTAGAATAGATAACTTGTGAACATTATGATTCTATTATTTTACTAAATACCTTTGACCTTATCCCTTATTTCAAAAACAAGTTGTGGTCCCAATAGATTTAATTCATTAAAATCATTTCAGGATGCTGGATTTTTATAAAGAATTTTATATACACATATATATGTTGTCATCAGAATACATGACTAAAATCATATGGTGTATAAGAACTATATCAGAGGTAGATGTTAACCACAACCACAATTTATGTCTATAAAATTCATATAATTATATAATTAAATTCATAAATTATTTTTTTAGAAAAAATACCAATCATAAGATGATATATCATACTAATGTTTACCTCTATGTTCAATTTATTTTGAATACTCCTCCAAATCATTGAAGTGAACCCCGAATATGATTATGGTGTAATAGATAGTTGTTTTTCATGTAATAGTTATATATGTATATATATATATATCTAGCGATGTTTAGTATTTGATAGCTCCTATAAAATAGTAATTAATGGAGTGGTATTTGTAAGTTGATCCAGCACAACACAAATGGCATTGTTTCCATTACATATCCCTAGAAGACTCTTGAAAAAACCCCCTGGTTATATACATCCATTCCCATGATAATGTTTTTAGTGGTTACATCTTCTTCAGTGATTATATATTATTCTAAAACAATTTTATAATCCTAAAAGAACAT
The DNA here is from genome assembly GCA_963277665.1 of Viscum album. Classification (NCBI taxonomy): domain Eukaryota; kingdom Viridiplantae; phylum Streptophyta; class Magnoliopsida; order Santalales; family Viscaceae; genus Viscum; species Viscum album. The sequence goes on along the minus strand of OY728157.1, from coordinate 855,288,726 downwards.
GGGTTAATATTTAGAATCCTTATAATTAATTTTCTCCCACCTAATTACCCTCAATTTTCATTTTAAATATCTATGATCCATGATTGCATAGACAATTATGAACAATGACCACCATAAAATAGCTACATCCTTATTTCAGACTAATAATGTAAAAATATTAATTTTAAAAATAGAAAAAATCAATGTTTATCGATGATGAACCTTAACATTTCCTCATCATTATGGATTCCACTATCATTTTCATCTTTACATTATCCATTTTTAACATATTAATATTCGCTAGGAATGATGGTTTAGAAATCAATTCAAAAAAAGAAGAATGATTTACCATTCCCTTATGATTCCTTCATTTCTCCATTGTATATATTATAATATTGGGACCCTTTTATCCTTAGGAAGAAAAATATTGTATTATCTTATCCAATTTAGTGAATATTTATCTTTTTCCACATTTATAGAATGTAAATCAATTATTTAAGAATAGTCATTCATTAATATTATCTATATTATTTATTTCGTGTTTGGACCCATCTTTGTGAATAAATACTTTAATATTTTATAATCAATTTATATATCATAATTCTATCCATATAGATAATTCCTCTAAATCCTCAATTAAATGATTAATAAAACCTAATCCAAATCATGTGTTGGTTAGTGTTTCTCTTGGATCATTTACTATATTGAGGTATAACATTATAATTTTTCAAATGTATACAGTCTAATACCTTCTTTGAAGAATTCTTATATATTTCAAACCATTACCCACTTAAAGGTAGTGTGAGTTAAACTAATATGACTCGTAATTTCTTAATCCTCATTAATCACTATAAATGTTCATTTATCCAAAAAAATATTATCCATTTTCATGTTAATTTTGTATCTGATATTTATAATAATGAATATTTCATCACAATCGAGCTTAATATTCTACTACTGTAGGAATGTTATAGATATTTATAATTAATTTTGAACTAGTACATGATCAAATATAGTTAATATTTTTACGACATAAAAATATCCCCATACTAAGTTTACAGACCACGAGTCGGTTACATTCTCTATAAAAAAATAAAATTTCATATTCTATTTATACAATTTATCCTTTCATGAAGTATTAAACATAGTATGTAATTGATCATCAAACTCTTCTTTTCTTTTCCAGTATGCATGAATGTCATATATAATTAAATATACAATTAAATTATGTTAATTTAAAAATAATAATTTATTTAGGTCTGTAAAAACGTCAAGTAAATTTTTTAGTATGAAGGGACTCCATATGAACTCATATCATTGGTGTCTTTAATAAAAGGAAACATATGAGATATCCAACTTTTTCACCTTCTTTTTTTTCACATCCTAACGTAATATTTACGTATAAGAATTACCAATCCCCATATATTTTATCTAATAAATGATAAATATTTTTTATGGTATAATATTCCTTTTTCATGATCTCATTTGGCTTTAAAGATTCAATATAATGAAAAATTTACCCAGTTTTCTTCTTAACAAAATGATTGGGGTTGTGATGGTTATGAACTATGTATTATTAATCCCTTAACAAGACTATCTTATCATTAATTATTCAATCCTACGTGTTTAATGGGAACCATTTCATATTAACACTTAAAAATTATTATATATATTTCTATATGTTTAATTAATAACTCAACCTCTCAAATTGGGGAAGACCGAAAAACATTTCCGGGAATACATTTTAATATTTCCTAGAAAATCATAACTATTGTATGATAATTTAATGTGTCTCAACTATTTGAGCTTGATATTCTTACCCCTGAGTATGTAACTTCAATTATTTAAAAGGATTTTTCAATAGAGAGTCATAATTTACCATAAAAGTTTATAGAATTGGATGATGGCTTCTGATATAGAATATGATTTTTCCCTCCTAAAAGTGGATATTCATTTTATATAACGATATTCAATTCATGCCAAATATAACATTGAATTATTCCCTTGTGAGTATAACTATATTCTTTTGAAGATTATTATTATATAATTTCATTAGGGAAGTGTTTCATGTAATTTATACACTGATTACACAAACTAGTATATGAATTGATAATTGAAACTCCATATCATGAGGTGGACATTGAATATTTTTATAGAATATTAATGATATATAACAATTTTAATCCTTCAGGGAATAGGAAATTACATGTCCTTCAGTAAAAATTTAGTGTAAATATCATTAAAATGATTTTAATGATATATCATGGTAGTAGTGATAAAAGGGACCTTCCATGTTCTCTTTGATTTACATTTTATTGACGTCAATTATTGTATAAAAATCTTGTATTTTTTCATTAATATGGGTAGTTTTTTGTATAAAAACATCAATCCATGGGTGAATTAATCCTTAGAATATTTCTTTCATCCATTATATTAATTGGATTGTCCTTTCCCCTTTAACAATATTATGAATGATACCCATTTCTACACATCAATCATTTCTCCACATAATTTATGAAATCTATATGGTTTCTCATTATAACAATTTCAAAAATTAGGTAGTTGAGTATTCTTCACTCAAAATATTTATTATTTGAACCAAAAAAAATTAAACATCACTCTTCTCTTATAATCTCTAGTCTAATGATACCACTGACATTATCAAATATTCATCTCCAACTAAAGGGAACGTAAAAATATTTCTTTATATCATTTAATGTCTTGATATTATATTTTTTTACATAGCATTTTAAGCCAGTATAGATGCTATCAACATTTATTCAAGGGGACAATTAAAAATCCATTATCATAAATTGTAAGACCCATGATCTTTATTTCATAATTTAGAAATTTTTTCCCTCCATTTTCTATATTTCAAGATATTATAGCTCTATTATAATTCAAATATTACAAGGAAAATAATTTCTGAAATATATTTATTTGAATTATTCTCACTCTATTGAGTTTTTTTCTTCTTTAGGCTTGGTATTGATGATCAGTTTCCACCACTAATATTATTATACCACTATGCAAAAAAAGGAAAATATTCATCTCTATTTTCTAGGAAATTATACCATAGAATATATAATTTTAATGGAATTTCTCTATACATCATGATTAATGGATCACAAGATACAAAAAAGTGGGTGACTATTATCACAAAAACGATTCAAACCTAAACTTTTCCACAATCATATAATTAATTTTCTCAATATGTTTCCTACTATTATTTCTAAAATAGTCAATTAAGAAAGTACTGAGTGTATGTGTTTGACTCATTCTATTATCTTATTAGGCATTACTTTTAGGAAATGGTTACACTAGACTTCACATTGGATGTTAACAAGGTTTCTTTTAATTCCATAAATTTACCTAATCAATAAAAAATTATTAATTCTAATAATCTATTTAAAATATTGAAATATGAACATATAAATAAAAACTTGTAAATCACTAGTATAAGATAGATTATAGATTACTATGTTTCAATCAATGTAAATTTATCTTTATTCCCTATAATGTTCCATAACTCAATCCGAAATAATAAATAGACCTTACTCTTGTTCCAAAAAATAATGAATAATATTTCACAAATATATTGTCACATCATTTTAATATAAAAAATACATTAAATAAAATAATAAATCCATAGGACTACTAAGAGTCAAATTTTTACTACATAAAATAACATTTTAATATAAAAATACATTGTAATTTTTCAGTATTTGTAATATAATCTTACATTTCATCATATTCATATCACTGAATGGGATACCATAGGAATATACAGAAATCTTTTTTGAGATAAAAAATATTTCCACTAGATAAGGAGGGGATATAACTATTATAAACATAACATGGTATCATGAAACTAAAGGATAAAAATAATAACAAAATAATATAAAATAATATTAATGAAATCAGAGTAATATAGTGATCACCTTTACAATAAGAATGTGGAAAAAGATTAAAAAAATTTATCGCATTATAGATAGTGTCACACTAAAAATACAATAAAACATGATTTGATAGGCTCACTATGAATGAGAAATACATAGTTTCTCATGAGATGTATTAATTCCATTATTTATTGTGGTACTATATAATTTCTAAACATTCATCCTCTTTATGTGTTGATTTGTAATAAATTGAAATTTTAGATCATTATCCAATTAAAAATTTATAATCCCAATTATTGTCATAATTTTTTATAATTTTTCTTTTATGATTTCATTATAATAACACATTGTATTGGGGATCATATCAAATAAATTATAGAGATAATTTCAGATAATTTTATTGAAAAATATCCAAACTAGAATAATGGTTAATTATGACATGATGATTGAGTTTCCGAAAAAATTGAGAAAATATAAATCATGAAAATGTTAAATATTTTCTGAAATGATTAAAATTCCATTATAGTATAGCATAGTAAAGAAAGATATATGTTGTGATTATTTTTGAATAAATATTAAGAGAATTGAACTAAGATATGGTGAGATATGAAGTCCTGATTAAATGAGATTCAAGGATTATAGAATATTACATTTCATTGCATCATAATACACAAAGATGATGATATTTTAAATGGTATATATGTAGGTGTTAATATAAAAAGATAAAAGGATATTAATTTAAACCACTATTACACAAAAATAAATACAATTACAAGGTAATTATTTTGGTATAATGTATATTTATTTATTCTTGAGACCAAACAGGTAGCCACACATGGGGAATTATTCCATAATACAAATATCTAGGATGAGGGGAAAATTGATGAAGATTAATTGGATTTCAGTTGTGAATGAAAAAATTATTTCACCAAATATCGTTCATAATTTCTTTGACTCCCTTCACTACTTACATGATTTAATTATAAGTTAACATTAACTTATTTAATGCAATAAATTATTAATCCTTCATTATAATGACCCAAATATTACATATATAAATATTGTATCTTATTAGATGTAATATTAGTTCATATAATTATGATCCATCAAAAAACCATAGAGGTTTAGTGTCTTTAGATCTATATAAACATAAATAATTAGTTGATAAAATATCAACACCATGTTCCACATAATTATTCATAAGTGTAACCCTTATTAGATATATCATATATAAAATATTTATTTATATTAATAGAAAATGAAAAAATAAAATTTGGTGAGTTTGTTTTATAAGTTAGGGGAATTAAGGGACATACCAATCAATTCTCATATTTATAAATTTCATGAGTATAAGGGAATGAATATTAACATTAAAATTATTAAACCATGACATTCCATTCATAGATAATAATCATGATTAAGGGCATAATGATTGTAAATTCATAATATAAGAAACATAAAATAATAAAATATCATTTTCTATTATATATTATAATTTTTATAATATCATTTCCAAGTAGAGCACCATAATGTGTATACTACTAAGATAATAGAAATATTATATAAAGTATACTACAAAGTTATTCATTAAATTTTAGTCTTGTGTAATCCACTAGTGTACTATCATCAAGATTCAGAGAACCTCATGTATTCCCTCTTTTGGGGTTAGCATAACCTCCCAAATTAAATTTGATCATATAAAACATTATTTTTTTGTAATTAAATTATAGGGATATAATGGAATAGCCCGTCACATAATCACAATATATTCAAATGTTTGACACTGGATCTTTAATGCATTTAATATTAATCAAATACTATTATATGGAACATAAAATGGGATTCATCAATATTTCATGATAAAAATCGTAGACCATTAAAATAAATAATAAAGAGATAACACTAAATCATGAATAATTTAATGTACACTATAGGATGTTTTTATCAATGTAAATATATTTAAAATGTTTCTGGAACATTTCATAAGGATAATCTTAGTTTTATTTGGAAATCACTTATTTAAAATATAAAAACAATCATTACATTAAATAAATAATTTTATTTTTAAATAACCACATAATTCTATATATTATTATTCATATCAATGAGAATTCATGTTTGTTAGAAAATTCATTCATGTAGTGTAAATTAAAAAATGATACCTATCACAATTTATTTGAATGTCTATAGTAGCACATTTGGAAAATGAAAAGAATATTCATTTTATAAATTGTTCATGAAATTATAATATAGATATAAATGACTATAAACAATCTATTAAAAATAGTAAAAAGGTATATGAAAAATAATAAATTAAAAAATGAATATGAAAAAAATGATTCTCAGCCGAAGAGAAAAACATTGTTGAATTTTCATAAAAACATTTTTTTAGAAATTAGAGAATATTTGGTGAGGATAATTAATGAAAAAAATATAATTTAAAAAAAGGATAGAAAAAATAATATATATGAGATTTATATTATATATGTATATATATTTATCATCAGAAATTTTAGAATAAAAAATCATGGTAGAATGAGATAGAGACTTAATACCATTGCTAATTTGGAATATTTATAGTCATAAATCCCATTAAAGTAGAAAAATTAATTGAAAATTGATATAAAATTAAAATTATTATATTAATGATACAATATATCAAGGGGGAACTATATAAAAATCATATAAGAAGATAAATGTATAACATATAATTTTTCTGAAAGAAGAATATTTCAGACAATTAACCCATACAATACTTTTAATGTAAAAATAAAAAGTTCATAGATGGAAAATTAATAATTATGACACTAAATAACAAGAATTATGAAGGATAATTTATCTAAAATGTCTAATTAAAATTATATGAACCTCATAACAAAATATAGCAGCATTACATAAAACATATATTGAAGTTAAAATATTGAGACAAAGAACCCTCACTTTATTTTTGAAATGATTTTAAGAAATGTATCCTTTTATAATAACATTAATATCTAAAATACTATATATTTTATACGTATATGATTTCAAAAACCATATATTTGTAATTCTTTATGAAAATAATCTTTTTTTGGTGTCAATTATTAGTTTTTTTCATGAAGTATTTTGTTCTTTAGTCATGGTCATTGCACATTGATCATGGATTGATAATAAGTAGAATATTAATAATTTAATAATCATATTAATTAACCATTATATAATCTTTTAACACTATTCATATGAAGAAGTTATGGGAAATGAATTGTATTAATTCATCATGATGGTAGACCATTAATATGCACCCATGATGTTTTCCACTTTTAGATGGAAGTAGTGAAATAATGATAATTAAAATATCATTTTAACATAATAATTATTATATCATAAATAATACATATATAAATTAAATAATTCTTTATATCTAACCATGAAAAATAGAGATGGATTATAAACCACATCACTACATGGAAGTGGTAATCCACATGTACCTGCGAGCGACATATTCTTTTCTATTTTATTGGAAATTGGTGGTAATGGTAAGACATAAATTTAATAACATCTCAGTATATTTATAATTTATTATTAATCGTATTTTTATGAATAATATTTTATATGATAAGGTGTAATGATAAATAAAACACAAGGAGAATTGTTAATATTAATACCTCATCTTTGAGATAAAACCATTTCATTACACATTAATCCTCATAATATTACACTTATGAGAGTTAATCGGGATAAAGGATGAAGGGAATTAATCTTTTAAGGATATCAGTAGTTATTAGTCAATATAGAAGACTAATTTTTTGTGAATTAGAGTGGATAGTAGGTTACTTTTTAGATGTGAAGGGAGGGACACACATGGAATTACTTAAAATATTTCAACCATTATAAGGTATAATTCATGTAAAATTGAAAAAATTGAAATTATTTATAAGGTAGGATAACATAATGTAACATTACATTAATAAAATAAAAATTATTTTGGGTTAGGTGAAATTTTAACCCTTATATCTATGTTTAACCCCCCAAAGTATAATTGTTTTAACCATAATAGTGGTGAAAATTTTCACCTTTTTATTATTCATTATGACCAATATATATGTTGAATTTATCACATTAAATTAACTAGGATGAGAGAAAATTTTTGATATGTTTTTACCATATTCAGTATTTATATTTTTTTGAATTTAATTTTAAATAATGATGAAAAACACAATGATAACCATGTTTTTTGAAAATTTCATTTCTAAGCATAAAACTGAATTAAATTCAATTTCTTTTATTTTGTAAAAAATAAAATGAGTGTTGGAATATATTATTAAATATATATTATATAAATTTGATTAAAAAAATATCAATAGATATTAACTTAAATCATTAATATAAAAACACAATATTCACCTAAAAATATTTTATATAAATATGTGTTTTAAATCCCAAAACATACTTATATAAAAATTATGGATAATAATTAATGAACTATAAATAATAATTTTATGTATAATTAATAGTGGTTTATTTTACTTTAATATAAAATTATCAATTGAATATGAATATTATAATAATATATTTAATGAAAAGAAATGCTAGTTTTAAAAAACAGACATTTTCACTATTTACTAAAAAATAAAACATTATATTAAATAATAAAAAATATATCACTAAGATAATATAGATTTGATAATTTTTGAAATGATATAAATTTAGTTAATTAAAAATTCTAAAACCAGTAAAATTGATTTATAATGTCCCTATACAAATTCCAATGAAAACTATTCACAAAAAAAATATTTTGGTAGAATAAAATGACATTACAAAAAATTATGTACATTTATATTATGAATTAATTAAAAAATATTTTTATTCATAGAATTTTTATATATGTTACAAAATTTTGTTATTTTTATTTTTAAAAACCTATTTAATGTGAAGTTGGTAAAGGATTATTATACCATGTGTCAATTAGAATAAGGGTTTTGTGTAATGAAATATACCTACAGCTTTATATATTTATAAATGGGAATACATATAAATTATTTGGGTTTTACATTCCACACTTCTAAAAAATTATTTTACTATAAAATTACATATCTCAGATTCAACAAATTAATATATATCTACTTTATCATATCATTGATTTCCATTAGCATCCTGAAACATATGATATATCCATTGAACTTTAAACATGTGAGTAATATTTTTTAAAATAAATTTACCTATAAGATCACAAAATTAAAATAATATTTATTAATATTAAATATTATTTTCATTTTTATGACCTCTGATATGAGTATATGTTATCGACCAAGTAATTAATTCTTCAAAAATCATATATGAAACACATCCGGATCATGAGAGATGTTTGGAGAAAGCACCAAGTGATAAAAAATTGTTTATACTCAAACAAAAATCTAAAATAAAAAATATATTAGGGAATAAATTTCATTTATTTTTAAATTTCATAACCCTTTTCAACTAATATATTGATATGAATACCCTCTCACAAACATTAGATTTTTTGATATGACCAATTATTTTCAATATAACTCTTCTATTGATTCTAATGTTTTGTGATGTGATTCAGAATGGATATAACCTTATCTTCCAGTTCCTCAACTATAATAGTCCCCAATATCTTTCTATCCCCATCTCTATCCCATCAAGTTGGAGTAATTCCCTTATTTCTATTTAGGGTATTATATGGAGACTTCTAAATTCTCAGGTAAAATTTAATGTTATATGAAAATTGGAGTATAAGAATGTAATAGTCCAAAACCCCATTGATTTCTTTAGAACGTGATATCAGTATATCCTCTAGGGTATGAATGGTCCTCCTATATTGACCATATATTTAAGGATAATAATTAGTACCAAAACGCATCCTTATATCAAAATATTTCTAAAGACATCCTTAGTAATTTGAGGAAAACCTCAGATATCAATCTGACACAATAGAATGTGGTACTCCATAAAAACATGGAAAACCCTTAATAAAATTTAAAAAATATCATCAAGAGATAAGTCTTTTCTTATATAAATTAATAATTTTTACTTTATTATGAGATTTATTAAACAAAAATATAATTATGTCCTTTACATGTTTTGGGGAGTCTAGAGAGAAAATAAATGGTTATGCTTCCACAAGTCCATTATGAAATAGTTAAAAGTTATAAAATTTTCATAGACATATGTCACTCATCCTTACATTTATAAAATACCATAAACCAAGATATACACTCTTAAATATTACTATTCATGGTGTCTCTCCAAAAATACTCAATCAAATCACTATATATCTTCATACTTCTAGGATGAATATACAATTATTATATCTGAGCTTATTCCAATAAATATTTCTTTATGTCTGTTGTTTTACCAGAAACATATTGGGCTATATAACCATATCATTCAATACAAATAATGGTTGAACTTAAGAACATTTTTCCCTAACTATTGTAGAACTAAATCCACCTGTTACACCTATTTTATATTTTTATATACAGAAGGTTGAACACTCAGACAAGAAATAAAATATTTATACCAATCCCTATTGATTTTAAGGTTCATCATTATATAATACAAAACAATTAGATCTTTTTATGATCCTCATCACAGATAATTTAGCATAATAATTTCTACTCAATGAATCGACCTCCTTTTTCAATTTTATTGGGTGGAAATGTAATGAATAGTAATAATATTTAGTCAACTATGACTATCTTCTCTTTCACATAATCAACTATTTATAGGTTAATAAATACATTAAATTGTTATGAAGAGTATATATATATCCAAAAAAAATTCATAAATATAATACCTACATAAAATTAATTTAAAAATTACCACTATTAACTCTAAATCATTTGTTGGTAAATGTTTTTTAGGAACCATCAATTACTGTGTGGCATAATCTATCACCATATCCTTCAGCATAAGAACACATCCAAACAAATTCTTTGATATGTCACCATAAATAAAAAATCATTTTCTTTTTTATGGTAGTTTTAGAATAAGTATATTATCCAACCTTACCAATAGTTCCTTGAAATTATCATAACATTCATCTATATAAAGGAACATAAATCCCTTTAGAGATATGTTAGTCAATCGATTAGATAGATATGATAAATCATTCATGAAGCATAAAAAACCAGAAAATCCCTGGAAAATTTAATAACGGCAATAGTGGTTGGTCTTAACAAATGAAAAATATCTTCATTCCTTTGTGGATCAAGAAATATGCCGTCAATTGATATAATAATACATAAAAATGTAATTTTTTTGAAGCTAAAATTCAAAATGTGTAAATTTTTCATAAACATTATCATCTATTGGGGTCACCAGTTCAATCCTCATGTGATGTCCATCTTATTCCTTGCTCTTGAAATATATAACAATACAATCTATAAATACTACCATAAATAGAAAAATGTTATATGAAAATACTATACTAATTGAATAAAAAAATATAATATGGGAATTATAAATAATAAATTACATTACTATAAATTTACAGTTTCATACATAAATCAAAATGTTGTCTTGTGTATGATGTCACTTTTGACGAATAAATAATTGTATCCATATAAAATATCAGTATAGAAAAAATATTTATATCTTTTATATTGATTTAAAAATTCATATATATAGGTTAGAGGATAATATTTATTGAGAAAAATATTGGTTAATTCACAATAATAATTGTAAAATTTCAATGATAAATATTTCTTATTAAAAAATAATAGGTTCATACCAAGGTGATGAACATGGATGAAATAATTCCCAATAAATATTTCTTATGAGTGTCACGAACAAGGACGGGTCACCATCCGAACCAACGCCCGACCTGATCCGTGACATGGCCCGAATGGCATTCCCAATCCCCACAGGCTGGCCCAAGTGCCCAGGTATCAAAACATTACACATTGAAATGATTTACCTGAAATACTAAACACAAAACCACTAACAAGTTAAATAAAATAAAAATATTAACTGACAACAAAACAAACCCTTAAATTAAAATCTAATTTGAAGTTTTACAACAAGATCCAACATCCAAAAATAAACTACAGAAAAAGAAACTAACTCCAACTCAAACCTTCAAGAAACAAGAGAGGTTCAACATCCACATTCCACAAACTCCAACTTGCATGAGAAGACCATCAACGACAAGAACCCCTTCACTGAGCACGATACCTCAAACTAGAATACATATAGAACAAGGTCTGCATACACCCAACAGTGTATGTAGGGTGTAAGCAAAGAGCCCAGTATGAGGTCACCCCATATAAAGGTACCAAACATAATTTTTAAATGACAAATACATTTTCAATATAAACTAAATAAGAGATGTAAATGATTGCATAGGTTTAATGAAAACAGGATTGAAGAAAACAATTTCAAATGGAACAACGTAAATTAAAACACACAGACCCTTACTTTTTAAAACAACTAACGTGTCACACTGACGAGTGTTAAGTATCCAATGAACACTAATATGTGAGAGGCCTCGTGGGTGTTAGCTAGATTGGGCCCCTAGATCTTCGTGTCTCGATGAAACGTGGCTTAGAAAGCCAAGACACTACAAAACGTGTCTTATAAGGCCATGACCCTCAAAAAACGTGGCATAAAAGGCCATGACCCTCAGAAAATCATAAGTTAAGTTATTGTTGCAATCGTCAGTCTTGCTAGTATATTCGGGTAAAGTCACCTTAGTAACACTCTCCCAGTAGTCTACTCCACCCTCCTAGCTACCCGAGCTTCTTGGTTTGTGCTCAAACAAGTTTAATGTTTTTTTTACATATCAAAATAATGTATAAAGTCCAAACATGGTACTTACATAGGAAAAATCACAATTTGCACACCCAAATCAACTATTAATACCACACGCACACCCAAAACTTTTCAAAACATAACCTGCATAGGTTAAACACTCAATTAAACCATCCTCACAATCTAAGAGACACTCTTCACTAAACAAACCACCACATACACATGTAAACACCATTTTGAAATAAGGTGCACACAAAATTACTTTTCAAACAAGCTTCACACCAATGTAATAATTAAGTAAACCATAAAAAATATAAAGAAACTGAAAAAGGGTGCCACATTTCTTTTTACAATGTAAAGTAAAACTTTATAAATTCAATGGCATTCACACATCACACACACTCAAATAAAATTTTAATGTTTGACCTGCCCCACCCAAATATTTTTGTGGGAAAACCATACACCATATGAAAAAAAAGAAAATTTCATAATGAACATAATTTAATAAGCCAAAAAAATGCTTATAAAACAATTTAAAATAAATCTCTTGGCGTTAACCACTAAACCCACACAAACCATCTTTTACGACCAAACACACACGACACCTTGTAAAAAAAATACTCTTTTCACAACTTTCACAAATTAATAAGTCAAATACACAATTTAAAAATCACCAACAGAGTTCTCAGCAAAAAAACATTGGGTGCGCTGGCAGGGGCTCCCTAGAGAGGGAAAAGAGAGGGTCGGGGAGGGAGGTGTGTGCCGAGGAAGCCAGCTTTGCAAGCGGCTTTCCGGGAGTGCACTGGTCGGAGTTTTGAAGGAGGAGGAGAATGGACGTGGCGCGACGAGGTGGAGGATCTATGGGGTGCGACAAAAATGGGAGAGGAGCAAGAAAAAAAGTGTGGTCTGAACCCTAAGCAAGAGAATATATATATATATGTATATATAAGAATATATAAATAAATAACATAATGAAATAAATAAATAAAATATGAAAAATTGATATAAACAAAATGTTAATAATGTTACATAATATTAAATATAATAATTATTATAACAAAATTAATAAAAAAAATTAATAAATTTTATATCCTTAACGCTATTAATAATAATATTATTATTATTCTCAAAAAATATTCTTTTTATTATCATTAAAATAATTTTTTAATGTTTTTTAATATACTTATATTAATTTTACTTTTATTTCATTATTCATTAATATTTCATCATCCCATTCTGTTTTAACTCATTTTGAAAGTCGGGCAAACCATGTTGTGTCAGAACCGTGCCCTGCCCATGCATCAAGTGGTGCAAAACTGAAAACACTCATAATAATAATAATAAAAATAAACTAAAAAATAAATAATGATGTCAATAATAATAACAATAATAAAACTCAATTAATAATACTAAAATAAAATAAAAATGTATATCAATAATGATAGTAATTATAATTATAATATCCCTTAATAGCCTTATTTTTATTATTATCTTTAAAAATACTCATATTTTATTTGATTTTCATTTCATCACACAATTAATTTTATAGAATTATTATTAATTCATTTTATTTAATTATTTGACCATTGATCAGGGCGTACGGTGAACCGAGCGAGGTCGCGCAGAGACCCAGGCAAGGTCGTGCGCCTTCGACCGTGGTGCGCTAGACATAGTTAAGAACAAAACAATCTGTTTTTAAATAAGAACTCTGAAATTTTAGGTCGGGTCTTGACCCAAACTACTCAATTCCAAAAAAAAAATAATGACACAAATAGTTTTAACATGACGAGAGTTACAATGTGTTTATATAATAATTACTAACACTTTTTAGTGTTTATTATGTATAATGTATAGTAAATTGGTGTTCCACAATATATTGGTTCTGTTGAAAACTCAACATTTGGAATAGGTCGATGAAAAGAAAAATTTCTTAAAAATTGATAAAGATACTATTTAATAATAGTAATATATTTGATATTTATTTTCTCATAATCCTTATGATATGATTACAAATTATTAATAAAAATTAATACCTATATGATGGATTAAATTTCTATAGGAAGTATGCTTTCATCCTCACACATTTAAGTGGCCGTATATTTATTCATTATATGAAATATTATTTTCCTTCCTTATGAATTTTATATGTGATTTATAAAAAAACAAATCAATTTCAAAAATAAAATCAGAATGAACAATAGAATTAATAATAATAGTTTTTTATGGACATTCTTATAAACCTCAATAAATCGAAAATCATATACTTGATATGTGATAAAAATAACATTGTGATTTTTTTACTTCTAATTCAACGACTAATAATTGAGGAAATAATGATATATTCATTGATAATATTAGTGATATAAATGAGTTTATATCATTATTGACAAATAATATATTTCAATATATAAATTTACTTTTCAAAACCTCAACTTCATCATTCCATCTCCCTTCAACAGTGATAACCAAAATGGTATGGATTATATAAAGAAACATTATTCATAGTGATAATTCTTTAAGAAACATTAATAGAGTTTCGAAATCATGACATGTTATTTTAATCCTATGAAGAATTTTTATTTAAATTTTTAATCCATAATCATTATCTTTTATATCATTCAAAATGGATCATAAAAACTTTGAGTTTATCCAGGTAAATCCTCTTCCAGTTTCTAGGGAGGTGCGAAGTGATATGCACACTGGTACAACGTTAATTAAAATAATGTTAACAAAAATCATGTCTCATTCTAATTTGTTACACCTAGGAGCATCTATATCAAAGCCACATACACTTTCTAGTTCCTATAGAGATATACATTTTCTAAAAAAAGAAATCCCTTTTTATCATAATTTTTGATGTTCTCTAACACTTAAACCTCTTATAAGGGTTCTCATTATAGTTTTCAAATCCTAGATTAGATATAACAAAAACTTTTAATGATAACAATGACATCGAACAAACATTAGAAACCAAAATATTACTGTTATATGATAAATATTCATTATATATAATTATGAACAAGGTCGGAACAAAAAATATTAGTTTATTTATATACATGGATACATAAAAAATTGGTATAGAAAAGATATACATCATCTATCATTTAATTACTCAAATCTTGTTCCCTTATTTTATATATCATACATAAAAACATGCTTCATATCCTATATAAAAAACATAAGAAAGGTTGAAATCATATGTTCAATATGATAAACAATGAAAATATCAATTAAAAATCATATTTAAGAATATCAAGAGTATAAGGGCATGTAAATATTATCATTACATTAAAAAATAGTACCTAAACATTTATTGATCATAATCATGAGTTCTGGAATTACTCTTTATCATTCCAAGTCCATGAAATTTAAAAGAGTCTAATAATCTAATAAATATGTGAATATATCTATCATAACATATTGTCACAATAGAGTTGAATAATTTGTCTCATGATCATAATCATTTTCACATTTTTTTCATGAAAATCCGATAAGACAATCATAAAATGATATGCATGGGCTAACCACCCATATTGCTGCTTCAAGCATGGGATACCCTCTAAGGATTCATCAATTAATCATAGTATTAACACTAATTTACTATCATTTTTTAAATGGATAACATAATTTAAGACCACTGATATGATTATAAATTTATTCACACAATTCATTATAGCTCTTTAACAGACTCACCGATCACATAATCAGAATACATTAATAGGAATTTCAGAAGATAATGAAAATATTTATTATTAAATCAAATCATATTAAATATAAAATATAAAATGATTCATCCATATTTCATCATCATAAAGATAAACCATGTAGAGAGAAAATAAATATTATAACATTGAATCAAATTTTCAGGAACCAAATCTGGTCAGTGTCAAAAATCGAACCAAAACTAGCCCATGAAAATTCCCGAAGGGAATTCTTTATCCCCACGGGCTGGGACAAGTGGCTGGGTATTAGGAATACTGGTTTGGGAATGATTTACCTTAGTATGGATACATAAAACAACTATGAAAAAAAAATGAATATGAAAATTTCTTCCAAAAAGGAATTAAATACATTTCAGAACTGAATACATGAGTTTTAACATGAATAAAGATGTAAAAAATGTACATTATTTTAGTATAAACCATCCCAAGGAACTATACATTTTAATGGGTTATCACCCACGAGCCATCTACAGAATAACACACCATTGAAGGAAACTAATAACCAGAACCTCCACCACCCAGGGACATTCTGTTACTTGTGTCAAACAAGATCAAGTCTACAAAAACAAAAGGGGTGTTTGTAGTGTGTGATCCTTATCCCAATTGTCTATAACTCAAAATACTCAATATGGTATGCATTAACAGGTAAGAAATCATTCATGTTTTAATAAACAATAAATGATGACAAGAATTTCTAAAGAATGAATTTTTAAAAGTAAATAGTTTTCCAAGGATGATTTAAAAGAATGAAAATATTTCCATAAAACATGTATGCTACTAAATTCTACATCCAAACACAAAACAATCCAATGATAAATATAAAATATTAAATAGATAGTTTT
The DNA here is from genome assembly GCA_963277665.1 of Viscum album. Classification (NCBI taxonomy): domain Eukaryota; kingdom Viridiplantae; phylum Streptophyta; class Magnoliopsida; order Santalales; family Viscaceae; genus Viscum; species Viscum album. Next base: position 855,271,530 of record OY728157.1, on the reverse strand, counting down.
GTTTCCCATTTGATAGATGTGTAGAAACATATAGGTTATAAAATTTGAATAATAACATATTAGTACATATTTTATACTTATGTTGTTATTTTATCATATTTTTAAATGTTTTTAAGCATTTAGAAGAATAATCAATATAAAAACACATTGTTAAAAAAAAGTACCTTTTCTTCTGACAAGCACTCTGGGTTTATCATAAAAACATTATCGATTTCATTTCACATCTATAAAATGATTTTTTTATGAGGGGGATAGCATTAATTATTACATTTAGTTAGGTATTTTTCTAACCAAATGGTTTCAAAATTTTGAATAAGGTAGAAGAGGGGATGGTCTTTTATAGGCGGGGAGAGGACAAACATGGAATTTTTCAAATGAATAAAGTGATTACATGTTTTTCAAATTTAAAATGAACAAAAAATTGGTAATTATTATACAATAATGATAATATGGATTAAATATTATCATTAACTAGTTTTGTAAATTTTTATAGTTCATTAATCCTTTTATCATTTTAGTTTTTCCCCATTAAACTCGTTTTAACATTAACAGTGGTAATTAATTTGGACCATTTTTACTTATATTTATAGTAAAAAAATATTTTATCCATGTTATGTAATACATATTATAGTAATTACAAATATATAATATATTTTTATAAATTTAATTCAAATAATTGTAAAATTTTAATTTTAAAATAAACTCCCAGACATGTCGAAATTGTTGTTTTCAAAAGAAAAAATATTTAAATGATTGAAATGTTTTTTAACAGAATTCAATATAAAGTTGATTCAGATGAAATAATTTTAATTAATATATAAATTATTGAACTAATTATACTTTTTTTAATACTATTAAAATGAAAATTGTCTTTTAATTCTTTTAACGAAACTGTAGTTTTTAAAAAACTATCATTTTAACTATTCAATGAATGTTTTTCCTATCCAAAATATCCTAAAAAACACATACAAAATAATTTTGAAATTATTATTTATAAAATGAAGTTTCTTTTTTCTAATAAATTTTTTAAATTTATAAAAAATATTTTTTTAATATTTTTTTAATGTAAACAAAAGTAATTTTCCAAAAAAATAGAGTTTTTAAGAGAAAATTTGGATTTAATATTATCGAAAGAATAAAAAAATAAGAATAATTTTAAAAATTTTATTGCATATTTATTATATAAATTTAAATTTAATGTAATGACAAGAAACCATTTTCTGAGAATCGGGGTATTATTACCTAACATTGGCATGATACAAGGAAATATGTATTGAAAGACCAATCAGTTTAGTAGCATTAGAAGTACTAGATGCATAGATAAGTTTTACATTACATCATAAAATCTAAAAACAACATTGTGTCCCATTTTAACACTCCAATATCCCTTAGCCTATTCGTACATTTTGATCATAAAATAATTCTTTGAATCCTGGGAAAAATAAAACATCAAAATGTGGTGAGTTCAGATGCTTAGTAAGGATAACAATATAGAAAAATCTACTATAAATATGAATAAAAATTTATGGCAATGTATAAGACTATAACACAATTCATTTAATATTAAAATTCAGCGTAATAGGGAAAAGATAAATAAAATAATGCAATTTACTTATTCACATGGATATTCTACTTTTCAGATAATCACATGTAATATCAATTTCCAAATTTATAATGGTGGAATGCATAATCTAGACTTAATAACTACATATTCAAGGCCTTGTTAGAGGACTACAAATAAAATTTTGTCAAGTCCTTATGCCAAGACACTAGTTTGTCTCATGAGACCTACTGATGCATCGAGGAGAAATAGCGGGCTCCACCCATTATTTACTAAGTCTAATGCATTCCTCATAGGAAAGGGTGAAGCATAATCCAATCATTCATATAAAAACTAGCATATGACATGTCTATATTTTAATAAGAAACCATGAATGGCATAAAAATAGCACATTAAGAGTCAAACATAACTCATTCAATACAATATAGATAATTTTATTCTGATAAATCAACATCAATCAAGAGTAATATATACTAAATGATATTTAATAGATGAAAATAGTCATTAAAACAATTTGAGGGAAATATCCCCTTTTCTTGAAAACATTTAAATGGTTCTCTATTTATCAATGAAGTTGTTTATAATAGATCGTTAATCAAAGTGTCCCATACCACATTGAATATTTTAAAAGAATTTTTAATTTAAAAACATATTTTCCCATATAATTAAATACTTAAAATTATTTTTAAAACATGGACTCTTATGAGAAATATTTATATGAATAAATATTTATAACATTTTAAATAATATTTTATTTAAGAGTTCCTATGCAAATAAGAGATTCTTGAATATAAGTAATTGAGGAATAACATTAATAAAAACATTATTATATCATGAGAATAAAGGGATTCAATGTATTATATGGAAAATTACATTACATACACCATATAAAACTGAATTGGTGCATAACAATAAAGAGGTATCAAAGGAATGTAAATTGAGACGAAATACCTTATAAAGAGAGTATCCTGAGATTTAGGGAAAATCAATGAAATAATCATGTGTGAGAAATATAAATACAGTTAGTATAATAAAAAATTTTCTGTAAATAAATCATATTACATTCACGCATATTCTTGTAAAAACAAAACCCAGGACATGGATGTTTAACTCAATGAATATAAATTGAGTTAAGATTACCCTTAACAAGTTCATATCAATGGAATGTGAATTTATCAATGGAGTGATTATGTGTATCAATTGTATATCCACATAAATGGTTCTTTATATGACTACATAAATAATAAATATTGATTCCACACATAATCTTCGAGTAAAATAATCAATGAAGTAAGCATAAAGCCCAATGAGTGGAAATTGAAATTTGAAATTCCCTTACCGATTTGGTAACAAACGAAACATAGAACCCATGAAAAATTATCATAAAATGAAGATGTAAATACACATAAATTAAATTATATTAAACAAATAATACAATTATTGGTAGTACATACACAACACAAAAGTAAATAGTGGAAATATAGCATGAATCACATGGAAATAAGAACTGAGATAAAAATCACTTACCACGTTGTAATCAATAGATCATATGACCAAAAGTTAGTAACCACCAAATAAAAAACATTATTCCATGAATATAAAGAGAATAATTATAATATATATCAAATGGTAGTACATGATACACCACATGAGATAAATAAGTGGCGAACACTGGAAATCACAGGGAATTAAAAGTGAGATAAGGAACCCCTTACCTTGTAATTTACCTTAGTATAGGGTCAGTTAACCTCCGTTATAATGGTGAAATAATTTTTATTAAATAATAAAGAATCAGATAAATAAATATGATAAAATATATGATCTTATAATATTGTTTTATTAATTATATTTCAGAAGTATCATTGTTTTGGTTCTTAACTGATTCGTTTTCTTTTATATGTTTTTTTACATAAGTCATTTTTGATATGTATAGGATGTATTTGATTCATATACAAAATGATATAATTTTATTATATCTTATTTATAATCAAAAAATAAAAAATTATTCGTGAATGATTACGATGGGGAATGTATCTAATCGCATCTGTGGAGACTTTAAGTCGTATGTACGCATGAGTGACAATATCATTATATTGATGCTGAAATCGTATGTAATTTGATGGAATATAATATAAACATAATCATTGACATTTTATATTTATTATTTACATGAGTTGTACTCATTATTATACCTATCAAAATATTTATGTGTTTGATTAACAAACTACACCATAACGTGGAGATGGAAAGTCATACGTACGCACATACAGAGACTTTTTCTTTTATAGGATAAATAAAATAATAAATATGGTTATAGCATATATATAATAACATCACAGTTTTTAAAAGTTAATGGATTTATTATTTTGGTATGAAAAAAAAGAAGAGTATGTGGTAGAATAAATTAACTTTGAAGAGGGTGGTGAAATTATAAACTCTTCTTTGGGAGTTTCCTTTTCAGTTGATCAAAAGGGCTTCATAGGATGGCCTTATGCTCAAATTAAGGGATCTAGGATGATTTTAAGTAAGTTGGGAAGATATTTAGATCAGGTTTAGCTGAGCCAAATGGATTTGGAGGAGTAGTTTTGAGGGAAGGGGAAGTTCCCTTTTATAAGAGGGTGAAGGGCATTTTAGGAAAAGATTCAAATATTATTTTTTACTAAATTCGTTTTCAGTTTCTAATGGACAAAAAATGACTTATTTCGAGTATAAGGTTGGGATGGGTCGAAAACCTCTCAAAAAATAAGTTTAAGAAAATTTTATGCCCCCATATCAACCTTATCATTGAGATTCAACTCTTAGTTAAATAGTTTGACATTTAGAATGTCTCTATTTAATTTTATATTATATTGTTAAAAAACATACTATAACATGCCAAGAGAACCCCAAATGGTTAATTATTAATATATATAACCTTATCTAAGTCATTTGGAAGATGCTTATATTTTTAGCAACATTATATCAATTAATAATATAGTATTTGTTCTAAAACTCAATTATTCCAATTTTGACACTGTTTAGAATTTGATTTTTTGTTGAAATCCATAAAAACACTATCACTTCGAATAAATTTATTTGATCAACAATAACATGTCATATTAATCTATAAAATTTGTGTAATTCCTAAAAAGTCTCAATTTACATGTTTTTGGATACTTATAATATTAGTTATTTAAATATTTCACTGATAAGGTAATTACTACATCATCATTGTGTCATAAATAAATTAAATTTTGTAATGTATAAAATTTATAAATAAAATATCATTATGGATGAAATCATTTTATCTTTATAGTGAATATTTATCATCGAATTTATCTTATGTGTAACATAATATTAAAAATGGTTTAGTTGTTAGACAATGAATTTAACACTTTTAACTATCTTTAAATAAAATAATAATAAATGTCATAATCTAATCCAAGTGGAACAAAAAGGATAATATTTTATTCCTAATTTTTTTTAGGTCGAATTACAATTATCCAATAGAATTAGGACATGCGTTACAGTAATTATAGTTTCATTTTTACCCTTAATTACATTATTAACTTTTAAACGTGGTAAATAAAAGTCAAAAATTACTATTCAACAAAACATTTTCAACTTCTTGAACCACATTTTACTTACTAATGTTAGCCATGTCTCTCGGATATTTGAAATTCAACTCACAAAAATGGTAAAATTATTTTTTATTCAAAATTTTAAATGCTCCTAGAATTTGGGTAAAAGACTGTAAAAAGATCGAAAAAATGGTATATATATGTAAAATTATTATAAAATGAATCTAATGAAATAAATTGAACACATATAGACATTATGTATGATTTTTAGTTCAAATAAATAAAATAAGTAATTTTTTAAATAAAATGTTGGTTTTAAACAATAACACAATTTTTTTTACTATTCATTAAAAATTGAATGTTTTTAGAAAAATAAGAAAAACTTCACCCTATGATAGTTTTGATATTACAAATTCAAAAATAAATTCTATATTACTAAATGAAAAACATAGAAGTTAGATGTATTAAATTAAAATTAATTCTTGTTTTCAAAACCAAAAAGTGGGTTTTTTTAAATATGTAAAAACTATCAAAAGATTGACATGTGTTTATGTCATATTTGAAAGCGATATTACTTATAATGACCTACATTGAATTAGATGATAAAAATTTATTCTAATTATACTTCCAAACCATTCAATTTAATAATTTAACACTATAAATTATTGCGATTAAAAATGTTGTTTTCAATTTAAATTTAGTATTTTTCAGTATTCATCAAAAAATAAAATTTATCTGAAAAGTACCAAAAATTTATCCCAAATAAATTTTTAGGCCCCAATTCTATTGATGAATTTACTTTCATTAAATTGAATTTATTAAAGAGTCATATATTTGTTTTAAAAAAGGCTTTCCATTCAAAGGTGGTAAAATTTTATTTTTTAAAAAATAAATCTTTTATTCGAAAAAATGAAATTGTTCTTATATTATGTCAATGAAACACATAATATGGATTATAAAATTATATGGAGTATATAAAATTCAAAATTCATTTAATACTATTCCTAATCTCTTTTTGAACGGCATGTTTGGTAAGTCGTGGTGCGCTCGAACTCGGTGTAGCATTTAGTGTAAGCTATTGAATTACGTTAAAGAACATAAATTACTATGAGGTCTTCGGGTGTTACATTAATCCCCTATTTGGGAAATTGTGTCATCACAATTTTAAAATTAGGATTGTGAACTTCATTGAAAGTCCCAAAATGGAAAAAGAATCAATAAAACTACCACATTAAAAGAATGAAAGAGATGTACAAAGGTCACTCGAGATAACCCACACTAGGATAACATGTAGGAAAACATGGATATGGAAGATAAACTATGTGTAAAGTTCTGATGGAGATTGATATAAAACATGATCAATAGAAATTTAACAAAAATAAAGCCACAAACTTATGATAGGATAAACGGTCATTAGTTTCCCAGTAGGAAAAGTAAACTGACAACGTTTTTTGTTTTATGTTCCATTTCATAATGTTGAGTAATTTATTTATTATATTGACTAAGCACATAAAGAGATATACTTACTTTTTAAGTATAGTTTCATCAATTCTTAAAAGTATACCACTAACACATATTTTTTTCAAATGTTGATTATTCAAGATGACCTGGTAACACATGAAGCACTAAAATCAACATCTAGAGAATTACATAATCCAAAAAGGATAAACATATATATTTACCTTATCATTAGAGATTTATCAAAAACAAAATGGTTAGCACAAGATCTGATGAACACCAAAAATGATAATCCTTTAGAGAAAGAAATGAAAATATTAATTTCTAAAAATAAACAAACAATACCAAAATTTTAATAAATACCATTCAATAAACAATTGTCCTTAAAATCCTTCATTATAATCCAAACTAATATTGAAACCTAAAACATAGAATAATTTTACTATGGAGTCTTCTATGTTAAATTCTATTTCCAAATAACATCGACTACTCTTAAATTCACCTACTTAAATGTAATTAACCTAAACACATATTCTCTATAATAGGTCAATTATTTCCATAAATAACCCAAATTGATATAAATACACAATAAAAACACAGATAAAAATCCACCATTACTCCTAAAATAATATCCCGCAGTATTTTATTTTTCTTAGACATATAGTGCTCTCAATAGAGCGAACATCTTCCAAAATAACATTTATCACATAATCACCAAATCATTTTCCTATACTAAGGATATCCATTTGATAAGACTTAAGATTCCAAATCATCTTACTATTGATCAATAAAATCATTTAACTCAAAATAATTAGTCACACTAACAAGGGACTTCACGTAGTCCAGTGGTAGGAGATAAATCCCAACCGCACTCTGGTTGTGGGTTCGATTCCCACAGCTTTGTCCGAAGAGATAGGTTCTCACAGGATCTATGTGTTTTTGTTTTTCAAAAACTATAATTTATAAATTTTCCAAATTGAGATAAATTCCTCAAAATAACCATAACATAATTTCACCACAAATGTTATATCATACCTCAAATTATCATCCAAAAATTTAATAACATATAATTTCCTCAAATTCAATGATCATATAAACCCAAATGGTTATTTATAACTATATCATCAATAGAAAAGATAATTCTTCCTAAAATAGAATTTTCACATAAACAAACTGTAGGGATACACATAAAAGAGAAAATTCTTCCAATGTAATCCCATTAACAAAGAGCACTAAAACTAATAAACATTTTACCATCCATTTAATTCCACATAGGTTCTTCCTTGACAAAGAGGATATCCTATAGAATTGGGAATTCACTCCCATAATGCCCAGGTCCCCTATATTTACGGAAGATGAATTTAAATAGATTATTGGGATTATTTTTATTTTCTTCCATCGTACTCTTCATTTTTCCTCAGTAATTCTTTAATTTATATCCTTCTTTCCCACGCATAAATCATTTAATTGTTCCTTTTAGACACATCCCTAAGTTCCTCTTTCCACATTTCCTTCATGATGGAAATGGAACTTTCTTTTCTCCATGGTCTCCACTGCTATAGCTCTTAGCATTCACGGCCTTTATCTTTTCTATTGAGTACAGGAGTTGTATAATATATATGTTTTATATCATTATTTTTTAAACTGATTCGGCAACGACACTGTATTTTTACACCTATCGATATTCCATTTATTTGCTCATTTCCACCATTGTTCCAACCTTATTCATCTATTTCAATGTTAATATGACTTCTTTGGAATCCATACATTGAATGACACAAGAAATAATATTGTGAGTCATAAAATCATTTAGATAATATCATAACACTTTATTTTCAATATAAACACATTACGATTAAACATGGTTATTTATTCTCGTCTTATAATAAAATCGTTCAAATTTTTTTGTAAAGAACATTTGAATTATTCGAAGAAGATCCCCGAAGAGTGTCATAACTAAGAGTGTATGAAGGCTCATTGTCGTGTACCTGGATACCCTAGGTCAAGCATGAAACTCTTTGTTAGAGTGTTCCGTCCTAGGTACATATGTGCCAGAGCCACCTTTACCATCTCATATAAAGATAGGGATTTATGTTTTGGAAAACCTACATAATATTTACATTACCATTTTTTGGATATTCTACTATACTAATATTCAATGGCTGTATTAGGGTATTGTTTCCCAATCATATTTTTTTCTAAATCTAGCTTCCAAGGTTTATACTAAACTTCCTGGGACACCAACTGTAATTCCCTAAGCCCTGTTACCTAGAATCAGTGCATTATTATATAACATCGGAAGGATACAAGGAAACATGTCCTGAATGACCGATCAGTTTAGTATCCATGGAATTACTATATACATACATAAGTTTTACATTACATTATAAAATAAAAAAACAACATTGTGTCCCCTTTGAACACTCTTATATACCTTAGCATTTTTCTATAGGTTTAACATAAAGTAATATTTGAATCTTTGGAAAAGTTATACATAAGAAATGGGTGATCTCAGATGCTCAGTAAGGATAACAATATAGAAGAAAATGTCAAAAACATGAATAACAATTTAATTAAATGTGGAAGACTAGAACATATGCCTTTTAAACTTAATCATCAGCATATTATGGCAAAGATAAATCAAATAATGTCATTTAATTATTCACATGTATATTCTACTAGTCTAATAATCACATGTAATATCAATATCTAAATTCATAATGATAAAATGCATAATGGTAGACTTCATGACGACACAATCAAGTCCTTATTCCATGACACTAGTTTGTCTCATGAGATCTACCGATGCATCGAGGACTTATAGTAGTATCCACCCATCAATTACTAAGTACAATTCATTCCTCATATTAAAAGGTGAAACACAATCTAAAAATTCGTATTAAAACTAGAATAAAAAATGTAAATATTTTAACCACAATCCATAAAAGGAATAAATATTGCACATCCACAGTCAAAAATAATTCAATAAAAACAATATAGATGATTCTTTTATGATAAATCAACCCCAATCAAGAGTAAAATATACATAAGGGTATTTACAAAGATTAAAATAGTCATTTAAACTATTTGAGAGAATTATCACCTTTTTCTTGAAAACATATAAATGTGACTCAATTAATCAATGTAGCTGTTTAAAATAGATTTTTGAATCATAGAGCCCCATACCAATTTGAAAAATTTGAAATGAATCTTTATTTCAAAACATTTATGTCCATATAATTAAATACATAAAACCATTTTTAAAACATGTACATTAATACGAACTATTTAGAAGAATAAATATTTAAAACACTAAAAACGATATTTTTGTTAAATGGTTCCTAACCAAATAAGAGACGCTTGAATACAAGTAATTGCAGAATAAAATTTAAAAAAACTTTATAATATTATGAGTATAAAGGGATTCCTGATATAATTTTTCAAAGGTAATTATATGCACAACATAAAAGTGAATTGGATCACAAAGACAAAGAGGACTCAAAGGAATGTAAATTGAGGCCAAATACCATATAAAGACCGTATCCTTAGATGAAGGATAAATAAAACAAATAATCATGTGTGACAAATATAAATACACACAATATAATTAGATATTTAGTGTAAAATAATCATATTACATTCAAACATATTCATGTAAAAACAAAACCATTGACTTGGATGTTTAACTCAACGAATGGAAATTGAGTTAAGATTACCCTTAAAAAGTTCATATCAATGGAAGATGAATTTATCAATGGATTGATTATGTGTATCAAAGGTATATACATATTATTGGAACTGTATATTACTACATAAATAATAAATATAGATTCCACACATAATCTTGGAGTAAAATAATCAATGAAGTCTTGAGAATCACAATGAGTAGATATTGAAATTTTAAATTCCCTTACCGATTTGATGACATATGAAAAAAAACCCATGAAAGAAGTATCATAAAATGAAGATGTAAATACCCATAAATTAAATTATATTAACCAATGAAAACTACCATGGTAAGTACATACACCACACAAAAGGAAATGATGGCAGTATTGCATCTATCTCACAGAAATAAGAAGTGAGATGAAAATCCATTACCACATTGTAATCAATCGAGTCATATGACCAAAAGTTAATAACCAAAAAATAAATCACAGAATACCATGAATTTAAATTGATTCATGATAATATATATCGAATGGCAGTACATGATACACCACATGCAATAAATAAGTGGCGAATAATGGAAATCTCACAGAATTTAAAGTGAGATAAGAAACCCCTTACATTGTACATTTCTATAGTATAGGGTAGGATAACCTCATCTATAATGGTGAAATAATTGTTATTAAATTATAAAAGAATCAAATACATAAATATGATATCATATATGATCTTCTAATATTACTTTGTTAATTATATTTCTGTAGTATAATTATTTTGGTTGTTAACTAATTCGGTTTCCTTTATTTGTTTTGTTACGTAAGTCATGTTTTTTATGTATAGGAAGTATTTTTTTTAATATCGAGAATATTATTATGTTCTTAAACATTATTTTTAATCATAAAATTAAAATTATACTAGAATGATTGTGATGGGGAATGAATGTCAACGCGTTCAGGGAGACAGTAAGTCGTATGTACGCACGAGTGACAATATCATTATATTGATGGTGAAATTGTATGTAATTTGAAGATATATAATATATAAAAAATTATTAAGATGTTATATTTGTTATTTCATTCAGTTATATTCATTATTATACCCATCCTAATAATGAAGTGTTTGAATAACAAACTACACCACGACATGGAGACGGTAAGCCATACGTACACACGTATGATGACTTTGACATCTATAGGATGAATAGAATAATTAATATAGTTATACCAAATTTATAATAACATCATAGTATGTATAAGGTACGGGAATAATTATTTTTTTGTGGATACATAAAAAATTAAGACAAATTAGAAGGAAAAAAACATGAAAAGGGTGGTGAAATTATTACCCATTCTTTGGGTGTTTCCTTTCGAGTTGATCAAAAGGGCTCCTTCAGTTGGATTTCTGATCAGTGTAAGGACTCTAAGATGATTTTAGAGAAGTAGGTAGGATATTTGAGTAGGTTTTGGCCAAGAAAAATCGCTTTGGAGGTGTGATTTTGAGAGAAGGGGAAGTAATGTTTTATATGAGGGGTGAGGGGCACTTTATGAAAATCCGGAAATATTATTTTTTTAATAAAATAGTTTTCAGTTCTAATGGATGAAAAATAGTTTATTTCAATGTTATGGTAGGTATGGGTCTAAATACTCTCAAAAAAAAAATTTATATATGTTTAGTTCTACATATTAACCTTATATTTTATATTTAACTCGTATTTAAATAGTTTTTCATTTACAATGTCTCGTTGTATTTTTATGTTACATGGTTAATAAACATACTGTAACAAGCCAAGAGAACCCAATATATTAATTATTAATATATATAACCTTATATAAGTATTTTGGTTGAACAATAGATTTTGAAGAATATTATATCAACTAATAAAATAATATTTGTTTTAAAAATTGGATTATGTCAATTTTCACAATATTTAGTATTTGATTTTATTGAAAACAATAGAACTTTATCACTTTGAATAATTTTCTAATCATCCCTAACATGTCATAGTAACATATAATATTAGTGGAATTAATCAGAAGTCTCAATTTACATTTATTTGGATATTTATAATCTTAATTATTTTAATATTTCATTAATATGTTAATTACAGCATCATCATTGTGTCAATAATAAATTAAATTATATAATGTCTAAAAAATATAAAAAAACTACCATTATTTGCTAAATCCTTTTATATCTATAATGAATATTTATAGTCAATTATATATAATTTGTAACCATATATTAAAAATGGTTTAGTTTTTAAACATTGATTACAACACTTTTAGGTATTCTTTAAATAAAATAATAATAATTGGCCTAATCTAATCCATGTGTACCAAAGAACACCATATTTTATTTTTAAGGTATTTTAGGTCTAATTACACTTATCCAATAGAATCAAGATGTTTTTTAGGGTAATTATAATATCATTTTCACCCTTAATTACCCTATATACTTTTTACCGTGGTAAATAAAAGTCAAAAGTTACTATTCAATAAAAAATATATTCATCTTATTGAACCACATTTTACTTAGTGATTCTAACCATGTCTCTCTGATTTTTTAAATTCAACTCATAGAAGTTTTAAAATTATATGTTATGCACATTTTTAAATGAACCTAAAAGGTAGGTAAAAGAGGGTAAAAAGTTCAACAAAATTTTATATATGTAAATTTTTATAAAATGAATCCAATTAATTAAATTTGAACATATATAAGTATTATGTATCTATTTTAACTTAAAATATATAAAATAAATAGTTATATAAAATAAATTTGGTTTTAAACAATAACGGAATGTTTTTTACTATTCCTCAAAAATTCAATGTTTTCAGAAAAATACAAAAAATTCACCCTAAGATAATTTTGATATTCTAAATTAAAAAATTAATTTTCTTTTACCAAATTAAAAACATATAAGTTTCATTAATTAATTTAAATTTAATTCATGTTTTAAAAATCAACAAGTGGGTTTTTTTAAAAAGTAAAAACTATCAAAAGATTGGCATGTGTTTATATCAAATTTAAACATGAAATTACATATAATGACCTACATTGTGTTAAATTATAAAAATATAATATAAATATAATTCCAAACCATTAGAAACAATAATTTAAAAATATTAGTTATTCCGATTAAAAAAGTCGTGTTCAAATAAAATTTATTATTTTTCAGTATTCATCAAAATATGAAAGTTATATGAGAAGTACCAAAAATTTATCCCAAATAAATTTCAATGTCACAATTCTAAATAATAAATTAAATCCAATAAATTTAATATATAAAAGTTTCAAATATTTTTTTTCAAAATGGCTTTCCATTCAAAGGTGGTAAAATTGATTTTTTGAAAAATACATCCTTTATCTGGAAAAATGAATTTCTTCTTATATTATGTCTAAGAAACAAAAAATATGGATTCTAAAATTATATATAGTATATAAAATTCAATGTTTAGTTAATAATATTCATAACTTCTTTTTGAACGGCTAGTTTGGTAAGTCGTGGTGTGCTCGAACTCGATGTTGTATGTAGCCCAAGCTATTGAATTATTTTAAAGAAAATAACATACTAGGTGATCTTGGGGTGTTACATTTAATCCTCCACAAAGTTTTATTTATTTAATTTATTTATATAAAACATATTTTTTTGAATATTATTAGTTATTCAGAATATGATTTTATTTAATATCAAATGGTTTTTATTTTTATTTATAATTAATTGGTCACCAATAAATTATTATTATATATATGTACAATGAAATAACTATTTTTTAATCATATTTATACCCTTTATTTCAAATTGTTTGTGATAACTATCATAATATAATTTTAATAGTATGTCACATTTTATTAAAACTCAATATTCAATATAGCGCAAGATATAGAAGAAATTAAATTAATTATAATATATATATTTCAGAAAGTCTTTTGATTATTTAGAAAAACTCATTTTTTGGGTGAGAAGTTCATTTTTATTCATGCAAGTTTCAGTTTTGATGTATCAATAATTATACTTTAATCATGTTTTAATCATATAATGATTTTAATCCACGTATATTTTATTATATTAAATTATTTTATATACATTTATTACAATTTAAATAATGTGAAGATGAAATTTGAAGAAAATTACTTCATGGAGAAGAAAGCATATACGTATGTATGTGTGATGTTCACACCATTCGATGGATGGAAGGAAATAAAAGTAAATAATAAATCACCTTTACATAAATATAATTATATAATAAATATTCCATATATTTAGTATATACATATGTATGGTAATAAATGTGAAATAATGATATAAATTGAAATACACTTTTTAGTGGATGTGGTAGTAAAAATGATTCCATGGGTCTTTTTTTAATTTCTCATATTTATATTAATCTTTAATATCTTATTTAACCTCCCTAAAATTCATAGCAATCACCAAAGTGGGATCTCCTCTACTTATTCACCTTGAAATTAATATATATTTCATATATATGATCTCCTTTTAGACCGATATTTATTGCATTAGATCGCTTTTGGTAAGTATAAGACTTCATCAACTTATTTAGACAGTTTAAATTTCCATATTAAGCAATATCTATGTGCAACATAATATACACTATTTTAAGGAAATATGTCTGGTTTCTCTAATTTATCTCATTCCACCACAAACAAGGGGCTGATACTAGTTGAGGAGTCTACTACAATGCTATGGTAAGTGTTATTGTACATTTAACATAATGTAATGTTTTTTATAGTTTATTTTATTCTTTTGTGAAATAGACTCTATGTGTGTTTAATATAATTTGGGAAATTAATCATGAAAATTTAAACTGCCTAAAATTTTTTATACATCATGCTCTTAATATCATCATTGAGTTTGTCTACCTCGTCTTAAGAAATCCCTAGTGTGTGTTGTTATACTCCCATTACCCCTATTCCAAAACATGAAATTAAACTATCGTAATGGTGTTCTATCTCATGTTATGATATTAATATTATTCAAGAAAATTAATTAATATTTAGGGAGAGTGGTGATAAATAATTCCCTTTCACCTTACATAACATATATGTGAATTAATTATGAAATTTTAAAATCATATGAATACTTTACATGGTGAATCTCTTCATTAGAAGGGTTAAATTATTAAATAAAAAGTTTCTTAATACCATTTCACTTATAACCTATTTAATTATGAAGTATTATTATGGGTTTTGATATTATGAATACTAGATCATGGAAGTATATTATGCTTTTAGAGATACTTGGTTTCCTTGCCTAAAACTGCTTATAAGTGCTCATATGATCAAAGAAATTATATTATTCTTGATTTTTAATTGGAATTGTTAGATATGGTACTCCATAATGTATATCTTGAGTTGTTGTACATGGCACTCCATTCTCCCCATGACTTAGGATGTTGTTCATGGACTTCCTCATAATTTATTTATATTTTTTGGACATGAAACTCTTTGCCCCATTGATTAAATATATTGGATGTATTACTCCACATAATTGATTATGTTTAATGGATGTACCATTTTATGTCCCTTGTTTGCATTTATAGTGTTCAAAAATAAATTATATGCCATAAATTCTATGGTTCTTATTAACCCCTCTTATTATTTTCATTATGTAGTAACACCTTGGTTTTCTTCCTTCACTGAACATCAATTCTTTTAAATATTAAATAATCGGTTTCATTTTAGCTTAGTCATAAGAAGTTATATCAAGTGGTTGTCCCATTGGAGAATCAAATCATACATGAGTATTATTCATTTCATTTATTATTTTTATTATTTTTAATAACAAACAATTTCATTGTATATTCTTATATTTTATATTATTATAAAACATTGGTGGTCACCAAAGAAGATTTACTCACACCATGTTCAGCCTACAGTTTGGTACCATGACAGACATCATAGATGTAGGTTGGAAAATGGGAGAACCATCCCCTATAAGTGACTCATTTTTTAAATATGATATAGTATGAGAGAATGGGATGAATCTAATTATCATGATGTTGTTGTTGATATATATTGGTCCTTTTTATACTTTAATATAAAAATTATTTATGTCTTCCAATTGTATCATTCCTCTTACTCGCCTAGTTATAGTGAATCATGATATCATTATATTTTTATGATACTAATTATTGATTATTTATTGATTCAATTGAATTTTTATCATTTTATATTCCTTATTTAATTATTTCCTATACTTTACTATTGTTATTTTTCAATTATATATTCATTATTTATCATTGTACAACTCTGATAAAGGGTGTATTGTCACACTCCAACTTTTACGTTTATTTTTATTTTTATTATTTCATGGCTTCGGTCAACCTCGTTAAGTTGTGGATTGAGTGCGGGTCTAAAATTTGTTTTCTTGATTTTGTTAGCCGGTTTCAAACTTGTGTGCAGTCACCACATGGTGGGCGGTAGTAGCGTGCTCGGTATATGTGTCGTGCAGGAGTGTATCGCTCGAAAGAAATAATGCTTTACATAAATGAAATAAGTAAAATGTTTATGATGTAATTATAATAATTAATTATCGTGTAGATAATAATGTTATCATTAAGGATGGTTAATACTATTTTTTATTTTCTAAATTTTCTATTAATATAAAAATTATTTAATAAAAATTTAATTGTAATTTTTATAATTATTTAGATTAAAATTGTTATTTGATTATTATTATTATTATTATTATATTGTTATTATTATTTTCATTATCCTTATTTTTGGTTGTTTTTTGGTGTTATTAATATTATTATTACACTATAATAGAATAAAATGAAAAAAATAAGAAACCCTAATATAACCCACTCAGTCGAAGCCCCCCCACCCCACCATTCCCCCATTCCCATTTCCCTCCTGAATAGAACCGCTCGAACAGGCCATTTGTGCTCCCACTTAAGCTCTGCGCTCGTCGCCCCTTCCTCACCCTACTATAATGACGTTTCACCCAGCCCGACCACCTGCTTGTGTCAGCCAGCAGTGCCCCAACCTCTCTCATCCACCTCCTACTCAAAGCCTCTGGCGTGCCCTCACCTCGCCAGCCCCCTTGCCCATCAGCATCCCTAGCCATGCCACACCCCAGCCCTTCGGCTTCCGACCTTATCCCATCTCCACCTTCCCCTTCACCCTGTTCCTGTGCATAGCAGCGCCCCCTCATGCTCACCCCATCCTGCCAAGCCCTCCACCTTCTGATTTTCTCCTCTTCTTAGCCCCAAACTACATCACACCTCCCCACTCACCTTGGATTTATCCTCCGGTGTGATTCCCCCTATCGGCGAACACATCCATCAAACCTAACTTGTTCATCCTCTCTCCGGTGTGATAGTCCTTTAGAATTTATTTTGGTGCACTGCGTACTGGCCTACGGATTCCCAACGCACAACTTGCTTGCCTTTGGATTCCTAGCGTACCACCTACTAGCCAGTCCTATTCATCACACCCCAACTTCTCCGCTTGATTCAGTTTCCCCCAGTGCACCAGCATTGTTCTAGGTGTCTCCTTGCCATAACATTATTAAATTAATTTAATATTTTTTTTAAAATTTATTAAGGTATTTTTTTATTTGATTGTGTGGTGATTTTGGTGAATGTATTTTGCTTAAGTATAGAATCATGTTATTTTATTTTTTTGTGTGGTACAAAATCATGTTTCAAATTGGTTGTCTGAGTATTTGGTTTCAAATGGGGAGTTTTCATGTGAAATGTGGTTTATTGATGGTAAAAAACCATTTGTGCATCGTGAAAGTGTTCTTGTAAATCGTGTAAAGGTTTTATTAAATTATTTCAGTAGTGCTGATTATATTCTTGAAGGGTGTTAGAGTACACGTGGTTTTGAAATATAATTTGTGGATGTTTTATAAATTATTCAAATGGTTTATTACTTTAATCATGTGGTGCGTATGATGTTTGTAAAGGTTTTGGTGTGTCTAAAGGTCGTGATTGGATTCTAATATAGAGATTGGTTGTGTTTTGATACGTGTTTTGATGTGATATTTTCAAAACATGTCAAGCTAGTTATTTTGGATCATTTTAAGTCCATGTTTATGTTTTTTAGTTATTTGTGTGGTTTTTTAGCATTTCGGTGAGGAAAATTGTGATACTATGATCATCGTATTGTGCATGCTTGTACGCCTTTGTGGGCGTGTCACGTAGTCAAGTTCGAGCTGCAAATTGAGGTAGGTCCCCCAATGCACTCACCTTTATATTCAGAATTTATTAATTGCTTGGTATTTTATTAAATTTAATGAATGAGAAATTTTATAAGATAAGTAATTTTTAAATGATTATTTGTTGTAAAAAGAGCTGTTTATTTTATACACGACATTTGAAACATTTTCTTGACGAACGGTCATCTAGTAGTGAAAGAATTCATGTTTGGCCTTTAAAAATAATTCACATAATTTTAAATATAGTCCTGATTTATTGATAAATGATTTATTTTGAAGGATGAACAAGTGTTTTGGTTCTCAAGAGAAATGAGTATTTCCTTTGGCTCTTTAATAAAATAAATTATTTTGTAAAACACTCTTTGGGGTGACTGAGGAGTGATATTTGGTGTACGTTGACTGCATGATTTGTGTGTGATGTTTATGCTACATGATTGAGTTTGTTGACTCAACCCATTAATGTTTATTACACATGTTGACATAGGAACCTGAAATAATAAGTGAATCTTCTAAGAAGGATTGTTGCACTAGTTTAGATTACGCACTGGCTAGTGGCCCTTAGTACAGATGACACTCTGCTATGGGATTGGGCCCCTCAGTTAGGCCAAGTAGGGAAACAACGGGCGTTAGAGTGTTCTGATGTCATCTAGAGTAGGCATGGCTTTAGGATGAGTCACATGTATAGTACGTTATAGATTTTTCACGATATCCTAGGTTCGAGCTTGTTTTTTTAGTGTTTATTTGTATGTGGAAGACGATTGAGAGGTCTAGTTTGGTTGGTGGCCCCATGTACCACATTTTCCATTTCCCTTTGTGTGTGGTGTGTGTTGTGTGTGGTTTTTTTTCATTTGATTGACAACTGAAATTCGAATTTCTAACTTGTTCGCAGAAATGATTTAAAAATTCAATGCACATGTTCCTTTCAAACATTAAACTTTTTTTAAAATTAAAAAAAATAAATGGACTATTACATGTCTTAGAAATGGAAGTGTGTGTGTGGAAATCCATATATTGTATAATTTATTTCAAACATGGAATTAGTAAAAAATTTGTCGAAAGGTAGTACATTGGGATTAGTTGGTTGGGAAAGCCTACTAAGTTTTAATACTCACGCCTATAGTGTTTTCATGTTTTGTTTTTTGTAGGTTTAACATCTGCTTTCTCGCCATGGGAGAGAGTTGGTTTTGGACTGGTGAGTGACTCTCGGAGTCGCGATGAGTTTTAGTCGTGGTTAGGTTAGTTTGTTGTTATTGGTTGTCTCTCCTTTTTTGTGTCATTTATTTGCCTTGCGTTTTTCTACTTCTTCCACTACCTTAATTGTATTTAATTTGTGATCCAAATCATTTCCTGTTGTTTAGTATTGATTCCTGACATTAGTTTCCCGCCCGTGGGGATCGAGAATGCCACTCGGGCCATGTCGTGGGCCGGCTTGGGTGATCGGTTCAGGGTTGACTTGGGTTGGTTTGTGACATAATGGTATCAAAGGTTGTACCTAGCCTTAAGTGCAGTGCACTGCCTGGGTTGAAATGTTAGTACCACAATGGGGACGTTGTGCTCTAATGGGGGGTGATTCTAACACCCCAAAATGAAAAAGGGTTAAATGGAAAAATGATACGACTCATGTCAACAAGGTGCGCCTTTTTTTGGGACCATGTCTGATTAGAACTCCCAGTTTAGTGTGTTTGACCTGGAGTAGTGATCAAGATGGGTGCCCTTCTGGGAAGTTTCCCAGGGTGTGTGTGATTGAGGACAAACCACACTGAAAACGACTTGTGTTGGCATGTGGGTCCAATCATTAGTCAGATGACCCATTTAGGCACATGGGTGGGCCCCTGGGTGGGGACCACATGTCTGCAGGGCAACTGGTGGTACGTGGAGGGCCAGGACTCGACAACCATGTTAAGGAGGGGTGGTTGTGATGTCACCAGGACCCAGGTGTCCCATTATTGTAACACCCCAAAAATGATAAAGGGATAAATGACTATATGATATGACTTATGTCAACAAGTTGCACCTTCTTTTATGGGCGCCTTTCTGATTAGAACTCCACAGTTAAGCATGTTTGGCCTGGAGTAGTGATCATGATGGGTGACCTTCTGGGATGTTTCCCAGGGGGTGTGTGAGTGAGAACAAAGCATACTTAAAAGGATATGTGTTGGCATGTGGGGACCATCAATAGTCAGATGACCTGTTCAGGCACGTGGGTGGGACCCTGGGTGTAGCGGTGCAAAATGAGATGCAGCCCCATGGGATAAGTGGGCTCGGGGTGGGTTTGGGGTGGCGCAGGTTTATTAAAAATAGCCCACATTCGAAATAGGCATATATGGGCGGCCCACAATGATATCCAACCCGTGCGGGTTTACCTGCACGGATACAGGCTAGCCCGTAGGTTAATGGTGTAATTGTTTTTATAATAATTATACTAACATTATGTTTTTTAGGCCCTTCATTTCCCAATGCTGCATGCATGACTCCTGTTCCGCCACCTCCCTTGCCCTTCATTTCCCAATGTTGGTCCCACATTCCTACCTCCATTTATCCATTTATATTTATTTTATATATCCTCACATATTCCCCCGCCCCTCTTTCATATTCACCTACTGCACTGCACATCGACTCCTCCTCCGCTACCCCTGGCCCCGGCCTCCTACCCCCCGGCCCTGGCTTCCCCCGCCGCTACCCCCCCCCCCCCCCCCCGGCACTGGCCTCCGCTGCTACCCCCCGACCCCGGCGTCCTCCACCGCTACACCCCGGCCTTCTCCACCGCTGCTACCCCAGGCCCCAGCCTCCTCCGTCATGACCACCGCTACCCCCCACCGCTACCCACCGGCCTCTTGCACTACTGCTACCCCTATCCCCAGCCTCCACCTTCGTGACCCCTGCTACCCCTAGCCTCCTTCTCCACTAACCCCAGCCCCGACATCCTCCGCCGCACCACGACCCCCACTACCCCTCGATCCCAGCCACCTCTGCCGTGCCGCTACCCCTGGCCTCAGCCTCCTCTGCCACAACCCCCAGTCCCCATCTTACCCCGTCGTGACCCCCGCTACCCCCACCCCCGGCATCCTCTGCAGCTACCCCCCGACCCTGGCGTTCTCCGGCGCTACCCCCCATCCTACTCTGCCGCTACCCTCGACCACCTCCACCGCTACTACCCCCTGCCCTAGCCTCCTTCACCGCGACCCCCGCTACACCAAATTCCTCCGTAGCTACCCCCAATACCCCCGGCCACGGCCTCCTCCACCGCTACCCCCGGCCTCCTCCTCTGCGAAATTTAAAAAATTATAAAAAATTAATATTGAATGTGGGTTACCTGTGGGCTCACCCGTATCCACTACGGGGCAAGGCAGGCTTGATAAATCCAACCATTTTTATGTGGGATTTTGGGGGTCAATCTCACGCAGGCTTAGCCCGCCCCGCCTCAACCCGTCTGTTTCACATTGCTACCTGGTTGGGGACCGCGTTTTTGTGGGGAAACTATTGGTACCCGGGCCAGCCAGTACTCTATGGCCATGTTAAGGCGGGGTGGTTGTACAACCACCAAGACCTAGGTGTCCCATTATTATAACAGCCCAAAAATAATAAATGGTTAAATGGCTAAATGATATGACTCATGTCAACAAGGTTCACCTTTTTTTGGGAGCATGTCTGATTAGAACTCCAATGTTAAGCATGCTTTTCCTAGAGTAGTGATCAGGATGGATGACCTTCTAGGATGTTTCCCAGGGTGTTTGTGAGTGAGGAAAAAACACACAGAAAAGTACATGTGTTGGCTTGTGGGGATAGTCATTAGGCAGATGACCCGTTCGGGCTTGTGGGTGGTCCCCTGGATGGGGACCACATGTTTTCGGGGCAACTGGTGGTACCTGGAAGCCCAGCACTCGACTGCCATGTTAAGGCGGGGTGGTTGTGCTGTCACCAGGACCTAGGTGTCTCAAATGGTATCAGAGGAGGCCCTTGTTATTTGGGGTTTGCAGTAGATGGAGATTAGGACTATCGGGACTCGAGAGGTAGGTACAAGAAGGACATCATGAACCCCCACCCATTCTGATGCTCGAGTCACCAGGGGTAGTCTGAGAACTGGTGGTACCAGGAAGGCCAGGACTCAAATGCCATGTTAAGGAGGGGTGGTTGTGTTGTCACCAGGACCGAGGTGTCCCAAATGCTATCATAGGAGGCCCTTTTTATTTACGGTGTCCAGTAGATAGAGATTAGGACTTTCAGAACTCGAGATGTAGGTACGGGAAGGACGTCATGAACCCTCACCCATTCTGAACCTAGTGTCACCAGGGATAGTTCAGGAATTGAGTTCTTGTCTCGTTCTGATTTTTTTGGGATTTAGGGATGACAACGGAGGAAAACTGATGTTACATTGTGGTTTTACATGGAGTAGTGACCCATGTGGAGTCCGCATACATGGTTTAAGTTCTTCTTAGTTGTTTATTCTTACTTGGGGCATGTCCCAATACCACCTCTATAGGTTAAGCATGACTACTAGTCCCTCTCTTCGGTGATTTGGTGCAAGTTAAGTGTTATCTTGGTTTGGGTTGGTGTATGTTCACTTTTTAAAATGAAGAAAATAGGTTTTTGAAATGAGAACGATTTATTTTAAAGGGATTTAAATATATGAAGTATATTTTTTTTAAAACTGAATTCTCTTGGTCTAAAAATCTACTTTTCACTTGGAACTAGTAGAGGTATGGATTGAGTGCAACCTTGGGTACTCTTTATGAATGTTTGCACACATGAGGGAATGCATGGAAAGTGCATATCGATGTGTATGGATGAAATCAGATGAGGACATGCACAATGGTTCATTGGATTACAGAGGTAAGCATTTGAAATTAACGTCATGACCTTGTTTTCTAAAGCAATTTAAATAAAGGGAAATTGATATTTGGAAATTGAAATTGGTTTTAAATGTTGGTTTGGTATTTGAAAAATGTCCTTCAAATAAGGAGGTTTTGAAATCTAAATTAAAATGGAATTTTGTGTTGTGTTGGTATTTGTTTGGATATTGAGTTGGATGTTTTTGGATGAAAACACATTCAATGATATTTCTTTGGATTGATATTGGTTTTGGTTCTGTGTTTTATACGTTGTTAAGAAAATGACGCCTATAAAGGTTCCCAGAGTTTCGGATAAAACATGCCCAATTTTCAGCCCTTCTAGGATATTTCTGTACTTAGCAGTGATCGAGGTCCATTAAAGTTAGTAATGTGGTTTAAAGAGGTTGATTGTGCTTTTAGAACATTGGGAAATCTCAAAGCTTTCAGAGTGCGTGTTGTTTTGGGACTATTTGAATGTATATATTTGGACGTATGTGAGTTTCTCGCCCCACCGTCAATGCATGTTGTAATGATGTGAGATGTCTTCAAATCTGTCTTCATCTGATGGTTAATACATGAAGAGGTGAAGATGAAGAAAAGGAGAGAACTAATGCGCATTCAATAAGAAAAATAGATAGTGAAAGCATATGTTTACCATTTCAAGGAACTTGTGTCCTTTTCTCCAGAGGTTGCGTCATCAGATTGGATAAAGACTTCTCTCTTCAACGGGGGCCTTCGTCTAGAGATAAAGAAGTGGGTCCTCCTTTATAGGGTCCACTGCATTGAGATGTTTGTGGATGAGACGTTATTAGCTGAATTGAGCTCTGGAGTGTAGATTCATGGCAATCCCATGTATCCAGTCAATCATGAAGGTGCCTCATCTATCGACCAGGGTGTGCTAGAAGGACCTATTTCTAAAAGGTCCTATGCAGTGGTTTTGTCTTCCAGTTCTTTAGACTGTTCAGTGGTGTGCCACCAGTGTGGCCGCTTTAGGCACGAGAGGTCGTCATGTCACATCCCTTCGATGACGTGCTATCTTTGCATATGTTTGGCCCATCAAGGGATGTTCTGTAGGAAGCATCACCTAAAGAACATGTTGTTACTGAAGGATTCTAGTCCTTGAATGTGAGGTAGGAGATGCTTCATCCATCAGAGTCTCATCCACAGGTCTTGGGGTGATGCTCACATGTAGTCAGGAGTTTCTGGGGGTGTGAAGCCTCGGTTTGGGTTTGGTGTTTCGTGTTAATAGTGGAACATTTAAAGTATTTCAGTTGTTTTTTTATGTTGTTAATGTTTTGACATTGTAGGTTCATTGTTTTTTTTGTGGATTTATGAAAAACATGTTCTATTGTAATCCATACAGTTTTATTTGTCAGATCATGGTTTTCTGAATCACGTTATTTTATTTAAAGTGTGTTTGGCCCTTGTCTGGTTTGGTATGGTTTAGCTGTGTTCGTTTAGAGATGTAACATCCTATGAAGATCTGATGTTCATGTTTATGCTCGGGTTTACTTCATGGGTTAAGTTATTCTCGGAGGTTTTTCTCTAGTGTTCGGGCCTTCTTTGGTCTGAGTCGAGAGTTCTAGGTTTTAGTAGAGGTGTTATTTTGTCATGCTATAGAACTGAGTTTAGTTTATCTGGGATTTCCCACGTTTCCCCCCTTCCCTGGGGTGCTATGGTTGGGTGTTAAATTTCCACATTAGTTGAGCTCTTGTGTAGTTGAGAACCTTCTCGTGTTCTCTTATTCTCTTGTATATTGTTTTCCCTTAGTTTCATTTGGGTATAGGTCCTTGTTCGGTCTGTTGTTCAACTGGGTGACTTTCTGGGGGCAGAAAGTATCTGTGGTGGGGAGAATTTTCACATTTCTACTTTTACATTTGTTTTTATTTTTATTATTTAATTGGCTTCCGTCAACCTTGTCGAGGTGCGGGTTGAGCATGGGACTAAAATTTTTTATGTTTGATTTTCATTAGAGGGTTTAAAACCCGTGGGCGGTCACCACATGGTGGGCGTTAGGCGCGATCTTGTCTTAGGTGACATGCAGGTTTCTATCACTCAAAAGAAATAATGTTTTACAATAATGAAATAAGTAAAATGTTTATGATGTAATTATAATAATTAATTATGGTGTAGATAATAATGTCATCATTAAGGATGGTTATTAGTAATTTTTATTATCTAAAATTTATATTAATATAATTATTAATAAATTGTAATTTTATTTTAATTTTTTTATTATTTATATTCAAATTCTTATTTGATTTCTATTGTTATTATTATTATTGTTATTATTATTTTATTATTTTAATTTTTATTATCATTACTTTTGGTTGTTTTTTGGTGTTACTATTATTATTATTATTATAGTATAATATAATTAAATGAAAAAATATTAACAAACCCTAATCTAACCCGCACAGCCCCCCCCCCCCCCTTCCCATTCCTTTTTTTCTCCTACGTAGCACCGCTCAACCAGGCCCTCGCAGCTCCCACTCCAACTCCGCGCTCTCCGCCCCTTCCTCGTCCTCCTCTCGTGGAATTTCACCCAGCCCGACCACCAGCTTGCATCATCGAGAAGTGCCCCGACCTCTCTCATCCACCAAATACTCAATGCCTTCAGCGTTCCCTCACATTGCCAGCCCCCTTTCCGCCACCGCATCCCTGGCCATGCTGCACCCCAGCCCTCTGGCTTCCAGCCTTCTCCTATCACCCCTTCACCCTCTTCCCACATATAGAAACACCCCCTCGCACCCACCCCAGCTGGCCCAACCCTCCGCCTCCTGAATTTCTCTTCTTCGTAACCCCAAACTATATCGTACCGCCCCGCTCACCTTGGCTTTGCCCTTCGGTGCGATTCCCCCCTATCGGAGAACACTTTTGACGAACCTACCTTGGTCGACCTCTATCCGGTGTTATAGTCCTTTAGAAATTTTTCTTGGTGCACAACCTGCTGGCCTAGGTATTCCCAGTTCCCAACATGTTTGTATGTAGATTCCTGGCACACCACTTGCTGGCCAGTCCTATGCATCACACCCCAACTTCGCCGATTTCTTCGGTTTCCCCTAGTGCACCAAACTTGATGTAGGTGTCTCCTCTCCATAAAATTATTTAATTAATTTTATATGTCTGTTTAAATTTATTAAGGTATTATTTTATTTAATTGTGTGGTGATTTTGGTGAATTTATTTTTCTTAAGTATAATAGCATGTTCTTTTATTTTTGTGTGTGGTGCGAAATCATGTTTCAAATTGGTTGGCTGAGTATATGGATTCAAATTTGGTATTTTCATGTGAAATGTGGTGTATTGGTGGTTCAAAAACCTTTGTGCATCATGAATGTGTTCTTATAAATCTTCTGAAGTTTTTATTAAATTATTTTAGCAGTGGAAACTGTATTTTTGAAGGTTGTTAGAGTACATGTGGTTTTCAAATATAATTTTTCAATTTTTTATAAATTATTAAAATGGATTATTAGTTTAATCATGTGATACGTTTAATGTTCGTAACATGTTTGGTGTGTCTAAACCTCATGATTGGATTCTTATTTAATGATTGGTTGTGTTTTGATACGTGTTTTGATGTGATATTTTCCAAACATTTCGATCTAGTTGTTTTGAGTTGTTTGTTTTTTTGGATCATTTTAAGTCCATTATTATGTGTTTTAGTTGTTTATGTGGTTTTTGCAGCATGTAGGTGAGGAAAATCGTGATACTACGATCATCGGCTTGTGCATGCTTTCGCACCATTGCGAGGCGTGTCGCGTCGTTGTGTTCGAGCTGCAAATTGAGGTAGATCCTCCACTACACTCACCTTTAAATTTAGATTATATTAATTTATTGGTATTTTATTAATTTAAATGAATGTTAAATTATATAATATAACTAATTTTTAAATGATTATTTGGTTTAAAAAGAGCCATTTATTTTATACACGACACTCAATATATTTTCTTGACGAACAGACATCCAGTAGTGAAATAATGCCTATTTGGACATTAAACATAATTCATGGAATTTAAAATGTTGTTAGGGTTTGTTGATAAATGATATATTTTAAAGTGTGAACATGTGTTTTGGTTCTCTTGAGAAATTAGGATTTCATTTAAAATTGATGAAGGCTTGTTTGTAACTTTAATAAAATAAATTATTTTGGAAGACTCTCTTTGGGGTGACTCAGGAGTGATAATTTGTGTACGTTGACTACATGATTTGTGTGTGATGTTTGTGCTACTTGATTGAGTTTGTTGACTCACCCCTTTCCTGTTTATTACACGTGTTGACATGGGAACCTGACATAATAAGTGAATCTTCTACGAACGATTACTACACTAGTATATATTATGCACTGGCTAGTGGCCCTTAGTACAAATGACACTCTTCTAGGGGATTGGGACCCTCAGTTAGGCCATATAGGGAAACACCGGGCATTAGGTTGATATGAAGTCATTGAGAGTAAACATGCCTTCAGGATGAGTCACATGTATAGTATGTTCTGGATTGTTCATCAGCTCCTCGGTTTGACCATGTTTCTTTTAGTGTTTATTTATATGTGGTGGACAATTGAGAGGTCTAGTTCAGTTTCTGGCCCGATGTGCCACTTTTTTCCATTTCCCTTAGTGTGTTTTGTGTGCATTTTTTTCATTTGACTAACAACCGAAATTTGAATTTCTTATTTGATCACAGAAATGTTTTTAAAATGGAATGCGCCTGTTCCTTCCCAACATTAAACTTATTTTTAAATTAAAAATGGCAATGGAGTGTTACTTGTGATAGAAATGTAAGTTTGGGTTTGTAAACCCATATTTTGTATAATTTAGTTCAAACCTAGAATTAGTAAAAAACAATTGTTTAAAGGTAGTGAATTGGAAATAGTTTGTTGTGCACACCTACTGAGTTTTAATACTCAAGCCTATAGTGTTTTCCTATTTTTAGTTTTGTTGTAGGTTTGACATGAGCTTTCTCATAGTGGGCGAGAGTTAGTTTTGGACTGGTGAGCGACTCTCGGAGTCACGAGGAGTTTTGGTCATGGTCAGGTTAGTTTTTTGTTATTGGTTTCCCTCCTTTTTCATTTCATTTATTTTCCTTTAATTATTATACTTTATCCACTACTTTAATTGTCTTTCATTATTGGACAAATCTTTCCCTCTTGTTTGGTTTTGATGCCTGGAACTAGTTGCCAGCCCATGGGGATCGGAAACACCCTCCAGGCCATATCGTGGGTCGGATCGGGTCACCGGTTTAGGGTAGACACTGGTTGGTTCATGACATGTATTGTATCCCCTCTATACAATCATAGAACCTAACTACGATAATCAAAACTCTAGAGTATAGATATTCATTATTATGTTAATGTAGAAACCAATTTTGTCACATATGTGTGGATAATTCCGAAGACATTATAAAGTGGTTTCGAAGGGTTTTTTCTTTACATTACTATTTTGGGTTTGTAGAATGAAGTTTAGGATGTGACCGAATTTTGTAATTATCTTTTTTAAGAGTATCTTACCCACAATGGTGAAAAAATCAACATATCATGGGACTAGAAATGATGTTATAATATTCACCATTAACAATTGTACTTCTTTGACCATGGGGTGAAGCACATGATTTATAGTGTTGGTTATCATTTTAGATTTTTACCCTTGGAAATATATAGAATACATGTATTGCGTCATGAATTATTATTTAAAACTGATGATTTATATTTCATACATATTCCATGCCAGGTCTATTATAATTTTTCATATTTCATACATCATGTTGTAGTTCCTTGATGTCTTTTCTTGTAATTGTAAAAAAATCATGGGGAAAAATAGACAAATAGTTGGTTTATAATGTGTATGCATCAAACTAATATATTATTCCCACATAGAATGATCATGGTAACTTAACTAGACAATTATTTTATTTTTTGATCTATATATGCATTGATTCATGAGTTTAAATGTTAATTTTAGGAAAATAAATGGATCTTAATTTAAATTTATAGATTTTATGCCTCTATAAATTTGGAATGGTGAATGGTATAAAAAATTCATTATATATGACTTCATGTTTCTTGATAATGGTTGTAAAAATTATTGTTTCAATTACTTGAAGTTACAATAGTAAGTTATAAAGTAGGGTATTTATATAATGGTTGAAGAAACTCATCTGACAGAACCATTGTATGAGTATAATTTTTTTTAATTACGACTCACAAAAGGGATAATTTCCAATAAATGGTGATGTTAATTACAACTAAAATTGTGTTTTCCTACATATATTTCAATTGAAACTCTATATAACATATCTTAAATAATTTATACATGTAACTATAGTAATAAATAGGCCATATATTGAAGTATTTGGGTTGGCATGTCATAGGGAGTTGAGCCCTTATTCTTATATTGTTATTTGGAATATCATGGTTCCTATTATTTATCAACTAGTTATTGAATCTATTTTCAGTCATGTTTCTAGATTTTTAGATATATTCAAACATGATTGACTCAGTTTGATCTCCATGAATGATGTGATGACCTTGTACTAGAGGTGGTAGGAACTGATCCATCCATGCATCTGCCAGTAGTTCCACATGTGAGACCTCATATTATACATAGAGTGGGTAGTGGATATTTGATTATATAGAGTTTTATATATTTATCCTATCCTTTATATGGTATTCCACAACCAATACATACTATTTTATAGATGATTATGATATTTTACTAGAAACATTCACATAATGCTTTTGGGTATTGTGGCCCCTAGGATGCTATGTCATTTATAGTGGTTGTATTTTGATCTTCAAGAATTTATACTTACATCTAGAGGGTAGTGTCAACCTAATGGTGAATATTCTTCAATGATCATCTATGATTTTTGGGTATTTTTGAATCATAAATATCTGTAATGGGGTGTTGTTTATATGGACATCCATACTGTTTTCTATGATTACTTATACACAATGACATTGAGATTTATATGAGCTAGTGAATTCATGTCTATATGGTAGGGAACATTGTCTGTTATGCATTAATCATCAAATTATATTGATCTCCAACATTTTTTTCATACTATTATTAGTGATGAATTTACTAGAGCAAGGTGAAACTAAAAAATCATGTTCTAGAAGTGGGGTTTTAGGTTTTATTAGTGGTTTACACTGCTACAATATAGTTATATGATGGTTTCCATAATCTGCTGCTAAATATTGCGTCGACATCTAAATCATATCGGTTCCATCCATTTAGTGGTGGTGTCATTGAATCATTGTATAGAATTATTTAGCGGTGGTTTTATTGGTTTTATGAGTAGTTTTTCATGAAATATATTTTGAGGATATAATAGTTGATTAAACGACCTCTAAATTGGTGGTATTTTTTTGGCTGGAAAACGGTTGCTAAAACAAAAAAAATCACCACATAAAAATATTATTCATTTTATAGGGGTGGTTTAAACCGCATCTAACCAATAATTTCTCATATGTATGGGTTGTTTAAGCACATGAGCCCCAGACCAGTTGGTGAGGTCTCTCTAAGTGCATCCATGAGACCCAGGTTCAAAACCTGGTAGAGGAATGATTCCAAGGTACTGTAGCAGTCAT
The DNA here is from genome assembly GCA_963277665.1 of Viscum album. Lineage (NCBI taxonomy): Eukaryota > Viridiplantae > Streptophyta > Magnoliopsida > Santalales > Viscaceae > Viscum > Viscum album. The sequence continues at coordinate 855,240,685 of OY728157.1, read as the reverse complement.
GTAGCAGCACTGCAGCAGTTACTGTAGTAGACACTGTAGTAGCACTGTAGCAGGCATTGTAGCAAGAACTATAGCAGTTACTATTCAGTAATGTAGTTGATGGAACTATTCACCTTAGGCCACCAGTTTGGGCGTAGAGCCCATAAGGCCTTCGGGCCACCCAAGGCCTTCGAGTCAGTAAGGCTTTTGGGCCACCTCAAGGTCCTTAGGGTCACCCAATTTGCAGTTACACAAACAGATTCTACAAGGAACCACTTTAGAGGAGGATCGAGCAGGGAACATCTACCATTGTAGTGCTAAACAGACTTTGGATGATTGAGAGGGTATAGCATTTGCCATCGGTACCACACCTGCGCACCCCAGCACATTGACATGCTAGCCGAACAGTCATGCAAAGGCGGCGAGCTGATCACGATGAAAGATGCTGGGGAGGAGCAATTTCAAGTTTTCATAGTCTTTATGATTTCCTTAAGACCTATTGGTCATATAATGTCTCCAAGCCTATGGGAAATGTAATTTCTAAGCCTACGAGCCTTATAAGGGTCCCCCCCTCATCCCTTAAAATGGGCGTTATCATAAAATCAATTAAAAAGAAGGCATATGGGCTATGCAGTCTATATATCAATTTCAAAAAATATACCATTGTATATTCTCCACCCGTGGAACATCTAAATAGAAAATAAAATATATATAAAAATTTATAAATATAATTAATTTGGACAGTAGTAATAAAATAATCATACAATTTTAAAAATCCAAATGATTATTATAATTCTTGTTATATCATGTTATAGAATAATATAAAGAGTTTGGGATACCCCTATAAGATCAACTAGGTAATAGTTGAAGCTTTTTAAAATGAAATGGGATTCATGGTTGTGGATTTATGGTGTTTTTGTGTTTTTTGATATAGTTATAACTCTATAAGAATCTTCTTGATGGAGTAGTGTAATTTCATTCATGTAAATTTAAGGAAGATATTTTTTGTGGCGTAGATTTCATGAGTACATAATAATTGTTATAATGAAGGATTCAAATACTCAGTTGATATATCAATTATTCATAATGTAATGGTTTCAATTGGGGTCTTAAAAAGTTTTTATTATAATTAAATATCCATAATATGTTAATAAAAGTAATCAAAAAATTAAAATATCTAGAAATATCATAGGACACATTATACTTAAAAATACATTTATAAAATATAATTATAATAAAATAATTGGTATATATTTTTGGTATATCAGATTATAGATTGCATAGCAAGGCTGACATATGAAATGTTATCTCGATGTATTTACATATAATTTGAGAAGACTAACCAGGAACACTAATAATGCATTATAGAGCATAATAGTTTGTTTTAATAGTAGCATCAAATGATAATTTTGAGGTCAAGAAGATTGGAATTTCTATCTCTATGATCATTATTGTCTTGGAGAAGTTAACTGCTACCATGTTTAAAATTGAGATCAATATCCCATGTCTATAGAACATGTGTCTTTGCAATGGTAATAATATATTTTGTATTACTTCAAACAATATAAGTAAAATAATTCGAATCCGATCATAGAAATAGAAATAAAATTTTATTGATTGATGTTGAATGTTCAATGGATTCAGAATGTTTGGTTGTATTGGTATAAATGTATACTTTTATCATGTATAACATAGAAGAAGGATCAATGGGAGATCATAATTATGATTGAATTATAGATTATTGATGGTGTATTTCTAGATAGAGGTCGGTTCCTATGGTTTAATTTGATATATGTTAATTAGTAACTATGAAATTATTGATCACTCTGGCTAGTTTCATGATCATAAAAGAACCATATAAAGTGATAAAAAAACATGGTATATGGAGAAACATATTTTTAAGATATTTACAAAGACATAGGATTATGAATAAGTAAACATTTAATATTATAATAAATTTATTTGGATTAATTTATAGGGTTTCATGAACTTAATGGATTACAATATCTTAATTCTGAGGATTTGGGGATGTGTTCCATCAGTGGGTGTTATGTCCACAAGGTCGAATACACTAGTGGGGTAAATCTAGGTATCAAAGATTAAAAGTTCTTCCGCTTTGGATCATGTTTTATTGATTAAAAAACTCACTTCCTTCTTTCTCATGTAGCCATATATAAATAGATATTAAATCATGAAAATGAAAACATGATTTTTATATGGTTCTCCCTCACTAGCATACATCCAAGCGGCATACAATGATGATGTCCCGATGTACCAAATTCCCTCAGGCTCGATGCCAACAATGAGTACAATTTGTAGGCTAGATCTTATATGCCCATGCTCACTTCCCATACAAGTATTAGGTTCTTCTCAAGTCATTCCCATGGGTCAATCCCTATGCCTTATTCATTGGATCACTTCTAGTGGAAAGGTTCACCATATTCCCCTTCCGGTGCGCACTACTCTAGAAAGGAATCCACACACAAATAATAGACATGTAGGTCAAACAGAGTTTACGGACATGTTGGTCACTTAATTTTCTTGAATTCATGCATCTTCAACTATAGGTAGATGATCTATGGATGTTATTTTTGGATCCATAGGTGAATTTCACCTTCACAAGTATTGTTAACATCCAGAACATATTTTCACAAATTGATTTGAAGCTTTCGAAAGCTTCCTTGTGAAAATCTCGAACCACATTCTTCTCCCATATACTGAGTACCTAGTTTGGTACACCGAGTTCCTTCTTCATGTGCTGTTTCTGAATCTGAGAACCTCCCATCATCCATGGACCACCTCTACCTTCTCTATCACGTACCACCACTGTGAAACCCCTCATGTATGCAAATAGTTCATTGTCCATGGAATGCCTCTATAAATCACCCTATGACTATGAACTATTATATGTTTTCTGAATTACTTCGTTGAAACGTTGGTTACCACTCCTTATTCATACATGTACCATTTCCAATTTGGGTTATAATTCTCCATAAAAACATTCAGCAGAATTTCTTTTGTGTGAACAACTTCATCCTTCACAAAATTATACCTCGCGAACATCCTTAATAAATTTCCAAATTCCCTCATCAAAATTGTGTTCTATAATGAGATTTTACCTCCCTTATAATCGGTGGTATTGGAGATTCATATAGTAGAAATGATATGCACAATTTCTATTTATCCACGATTTAAAAAATCATTGATTCGGTACAGCCTCTACCGCAAACTGATCTTCCAGCCTCTGCAAACTGTAAGCCTACAGTGATCTATTTTTTTTATATAGTCTAGGTACTATCTTTATTCTTATATGGCAGCCTCCTACTAATATAAACAATCAGCCATCTTGTATACCTCTATCCTTCCACGTATTGTATTCCCTTCACCACAAATCATCGATGAAAACCATTTCCGCTTTCATGAACCACTCAGGTGTACCATTCTTATCGCTCCATGTATTGTTCTTATTTACTGGTATGTGATCCTGGTCTTAAGATTCTCATTTCTCTACAATTTCTGATTTTGTTTCCAATTATTCACAGAAATTCCAGATTTTGAGGCCCCAAAATTTGGAAAACACTAGGGAACTGCTCCACCGTTAAAAAATGTCTTCAAAAAACACCAATAATAATCATTCGTAACTATACAGATTTTTAGCCAAACACAACCACACTTAAAACATACCATGAGGTCACATCAATTGATTTTTTCCCAAAATTATGTCACTACCCCAAATAGTTATAAAATCTTCATGTGTTTGTATTTTTTCATCATTGCTACTCTAACTCTCATGGGGATGCATAAACCTTATTGAATAGGAAATTATCATTTATATTAATCATATACCATTTTACCCCAAACATAAGGGATTATGCATAGATACACATATATATATGAAAACCCTTTATTAGAAAAATTCATATGAAAAATCAATTTTATGTTCCTAAAATCTATAAAATTTAATTTTTAATAATTATATAATATATAATATAAGAGTGACATGAGGATTTCACATTTTATCAATAATATAATATTCAAATAAAAAATATCATATGGAAAAATTCAGAACAAAAAATAGAAAATTAACTATCCATGAAGATTTTTGTGTAATGTAAGGGAAATATAGATATCCTTACTAGAAACCAAAACCTGTTATCTGAGTCCCCATATTTCTGTTACCCTATAGTACATTAAATAACACATCATCTATGAATGAAATTTGAACATTAATCACTAACTGATGAACTTTGATCGACACCATCACCATCTCTATCTCCACTCCATGCTACCTAAATATTCATTATAATTATATTGAAAAATAAAACGAGTTTTATATTTAAATTTAATCATAAAACCAATTATTGTTTTTTATACTAAAACACTTTGATGATGTATGATATACCTTATCTATACCACCCATTGGAAAAATATATCCTAGAAAAAACTAGTTGTCTTCTTATATAATTCAATCATCTCATTTTACAGAGCAATGAAATTATAATCTTTCAACATTATATGTGACACTTGTTTGAAAATTATACTTTTCATTTCAATAAACTCATTCTGATAATCTCAATGTATGGAGTAACTAAAACCATGCATATAATATATTGAAATCCTTAGTGGGCTTCCACATACCTCAGATAGAAATTGTCCCAAACTCATCCCACACAAGAGACTACGATGCTTCTTCCTAAGGATATCGCCTACAACATAATCCATCTAGACCAAGATGGACTTCATGAGATTGGAATCCAATAATTATTTTATATTTAACTAAAATAAATTATCATTAATATTTACATAAAAAAATATAAACATAGTGAAAATTAAAAATATGTTATTACAATGAAAAATGAGTTCATACACAAACTTCCTTGGTAGTCTCATTAACATAACTCTCATAAGATTTTGTATGAACATCCAATTAATGTTATATTTAAGAGAAATGGTTCCCTAGTTTATTTTAAACCATTAAAAATAATAAATCAAAACTTTAACATTTGAAGATAATAATAATATCTTATATTTATTTAAACTAATGAAAATATTAAGAGAGTGGATCTATTTCTAGAAAATCTCTTAGACTGAGTAGAGTGGTATTATATTTTTTTTTTGACATTATTCATTTTTCCTCAAAACACTATAAAATAAGTAACATTTAACATAATATTAATGTATGAAATGTAGTCTACATGTCATATTATTGTATATATGTAAAATGAGATTAATATAATAATATAATTTTCAATATCATGTTCTTTTCATGCTGATGGATATCAGAAAAATCCTTTCATTTATATCTAGTTACTACTTCATGTACCTTATCATACAATTGTTGAGTGTTCATCAATGAATCATCAAAATTTACTTAATAATTTCTATTTAAAAACCATTAATTTTGTTTAAAAACAATTAATTTCCATTTTTTATAATAATACATGCAGTTGTATTGTGCTATAAAATCTGTACAAGAATATTAGTTTTTAAAATATTCAAATTTAAAAACATAATTTCATTAAGTTATACCATAATTTAATAATAATTCCATTATTTGGGAATCAATGACATTATTGTTTCTTGATTAATTCACATGCCACCAATCAACATAGATATTAGAGTGGGTATTCAAAAATTCCTCTAGATATCCAAGAATATGGACAAATAATTATATAGGATCATATATGGAAAACTTATAACAATAAAATGGGACAACTATATTGATTCCATTCAGATTCAAGAAATATGAACAATTCCAATTTCTCTCCAGAGTAACATTATTTACACATTTAATAAAAAATATTTTCTAGTATAAAACCGTTAAATAACATAATTCAAAATAAATCTTATTACTATAACTATCACCCTATAATATCCTAGAAATGAAATAGTAGTAATGAAATGTTCCCTAATTGGTGATCCTTTTTAATAGGGAATCATTTAATAAGATTCTGAAGAGATAGATAAAGAGGCTGTTATAGATGTTGATTGAATATTGGGTGTGAGAGATGGTGATGGGGGTTTACAAGCGGTGTCTTAGATATGGTAGATAGGTATATCAATGGACCATCTATCGATGTGGTCAGGTGAATTTCAACTAGGAGTCGACTAGGAAGAAAATGTTTTTTTGACAAACATGCATTTTTGTATAATTCAAACCAAGCCTTTTAACAACCATTTTCATAACACAAAAAGTCTCAGGTATATTAGCATCAAAAAATAAATCACACAATAATTCCAATATCATTTACATCTACTTATTCGTAATTCTACAGAATCATTTGATATGGTATATCATCAGCAGAAAAGAATGTTTTGAATAATCCAAACATCCACCGTACAGCTCTTGATTTACATAATCAACAAAATCAGGAAACACATTTTTTATACTCAATGATGTGCTCTCTTAAATTATTCTCCACAAAATCAATTTGAAGATCCAATGATAATTTACAAACATTATTTGGTTGTCTTATAGTCCTCATAACATAACTTGTCAATTTAGAATTTCTAACACCATCAACTAGCTATTCTAATATGTTTTGATGCTGATGTTGTTGTCTTGCAATGCCAAAAGCATTTTTTATAAGGTTTTTTAATTATTTTTCCATAATTTATGATGTTTAGATACCCTTATCCTAATTGACATGATTTCTCAAATTTCCATTAATGTATGATTCTTGAAGCCAGACCTAACACAAATTCTGAGCAGGGAATTACTTCAATGATAATTTTTATAAAATTCATGTGTATTATACCATGTTAAAAATTTATACATAGTACATGGAAATATTATCTTCCTATAAACAGATCAATTGGAAGCTTTAAAATCTAATAACTCCACCAAACCCTTATCATATATAGGTGTGTTCCTCGGTATTGTTATCAAAATTTTATAGTTAAAAATCCTAATGTGCCTACACATTATAAAAAACAACAGTATTACTGAGTAGAAAATGGATAAATTTATGTTAAAAACACAACCCAAGTAGTTATAATAAGATTCATATAATTACATAATAAGTTAATTTAAAAAAAGAAATCAATCATGGATGGTATTATGTAAAATAGAAGAAAGATAAAATTCACACAATCATTATAAAACAACATTTCGCATGTAATTTGAAAATATTTTTTCAAATATCATCTTTAAAACCAATTTATAAATATAAATATTCCCATAATATAAAATTAATGGAACAAAACCCCTCTACAAAAGAAATTTAACTGGTGTCATGTACATTTTTTTAATTATATGAGAAACAATATATCCTAATTTGTAAACAAATTAGAATCATACTTTTATCTATGTAAGATATATTAAAAACAAATAATCAATTTACTATTGATTTTCAAAATAAAAATTATTTTTAATAGGTGAAATAAATCAATCAATGAATAAATAAAAAACCATTAATGATTGTTGGATAACTCTTACACTTCTAGAGAGACAATCAAGTGCATTACTCACATAGAACCATATCTCTAGGGTATGATGAAATCCTATCGACACACCACAACATACTATTCCTAAACCTCATTTAGAGTGAATTATAATAGCTAAAATTAAATCATAACTATCAGTATGAGTATAATGAAATCAAACTATTATAACACTTGTAGCTAGAAGTCTCACATAGATACCCATGTATTCCCATGATTTTTTCCAATTCCAAAAATCTAAAGGATAAAAAAATATAATACAATCATGTCACACATGTAAGACCATTAATATAAATAAAATTTTTCATATCAATATATCATCATCTCAAATCATATGATTCAAAAATTATGTATATGATAAAAAGTGTAACATATAAAGGGTGGAACCAAATTATATCACCATTACATGAAGCCTAATATTTTTAAATATAAAATTGAATTTGAACCCATGACATCGTTATCTTATAATCAATAATAGTTAAATTAATCAATTATGGATTTTCATTACAAATTGACAAAAAGAAAATTAAAAATAATAGATCAAATACAATGATTGATGATTGATATTTTCTTATGAAATAAGTTATTTTTTTCTTATAAATGAATTATGGGATGTTATAAATAATGAGTTACATGGTTTTGATTATTTTTTTATATATTTATATATTTTTAATTAGTATAAATGTTGAGATTGATTTTTAATTTTAATAACTATTATCGTTTTTTTATTATTATCATTATTATTAGGTGTTACCAATAGTTTTTTAGACTAAAATCATTTTTTGGGGTTCATGTAAATGTTTGTTATATTTTAATGGGATTCTTAATAATTTTATTGTCTTTAATTAATATAATTACTTTTTTATTCACGTTACACATTATATTATAGTATTTTTATTAATTTTATTAAAATAGTGAATGGAATTTTTGAGATTTCAAAAGGCGAACTATATTTATCATAATTGACAGAAACTAGGTGGTTAGAATATTACACCCAAGGATTAAGAAATCGTTATTAATTTCACACCACACAAAAAAATCATTTACGATCACATTGCCTAATAAGGTTAATAAAAAAATCATAAGTGGAATGGGAAAAAAATAAAGAAGCATCTACATGGAAAAAATATTCCTCATATGTAAAACCACCATTATAAATTTATATATAGAAAATCCCTCATGCAAATGAATCCTTGTCCAAATCCCCAATCATGACATCTAAAAAAGTAATAGTTGCTGCACAACATCTATAATAAGATGCAACACTAGACATCTAAAAACTACACATGAATGCATTAAGAGTAAAAATTTTGACATTATATGACACAATATCTAGGTGATCACTATAACTAATGAATAATAATAATATTTCACAATCTAAAACAATAATTATTGAATACTAAACAATTAAAGTCTACAAATAAACAACCATAATTGACTGTAATTTGAGAAACCCCCATATGATAGAAACTAACCAACAAGACATAAACAATCTGAAATCACCAATACCTCATGGTATATGAAAAATTTTTCAAAAAATAACATTATCATTTAGTTATAGTCAAAATTTATAGTGGAAAAGTATAAAACAATACACTATATAGGATAATCCCTCCATGTGGTGAGGGTGAGTCTAAGGGTGAGGGGTATCAAGGGAAACCATATACCCAGGTGAGGGTGGGACTAGAGGGGCCTGAGCACTAACAAGGGATATTCTTCTGGGTGATTTGGGTAAAATGAAGTGTCGAAGAAAACTAGCTATAGCTTCATGGGGGCTTGAGGGAAAGAAGAGAACCTTCAAGGGGGGGAAGCACAGGGGTACTAGTGAGGGAAGAAATGTCATGTGTTATAGGGCTTAGGGTAGGGGTAAGTAAGGGATAGTGCAGGTTCTCATGGAAGAATGGAGGTGTCTAGGGGATGAACGTTTCTCTTAATAATAATTTCATAAAATTTAATTATGTTTTTTTAAAAACCATATATAATTATTGAAATTTATTTATCAGTCATTTAATAAACCAACACTACATAACAACCACTAAAATAAGAATTTTGTGTAGTGTTATTTGAGGATTTGATTTGGAATGTTGTCCAAAAAAGTAGAATGTTATCTTTTTTTGTACTATTTTTGATATAGTAAATTAGACCCTAATATCTAGGTGTATCATGAAAGGAGATGAGGTTATAGTGTATAGTGGTTCAGTTTCAAGACATGGATATAGTTCATTAATGGCTGAAAGTGTCACATTGAGGATTCTCTGGGGGGAATTAGTAGTGAGAGTGTGAACCTAGGTATCCATGTGGTATTCCATCAGTGTGGGAATCTAATTTACATGAATCCAATGTGTGGATGATACCCGGTTGAGTGTATATCTGGTGGAATGATTGGTTAAATTCAATGGATTTGGAAGACCATTCTTCTAGTGGTCTTGGAGAGTGGCTCCACACTGAATCCAAATTCTAGATTTGGATCAACATATCCACATCAAGAATTTTGGTAGAGTGGTACATGTAATTCATGACAATGTTTTTGGATGGGGAGAGTAATCCATTTTTCTTATGTGAAATTCCATCAGAGTTTCCCTACACAAGGTATTAATTCTTTATCTCAGGGGCATTGATCAAGCTAGATATATACAGTACTACCTTCACATAAATAGAATATTTTCGGTCTATCTATAGTTAAAGGTACATTTATAGTACCATTGAATTAATTTCGATTTTATTTGATATTGGTTCCTCACATTTTTTTCATGTATACTATTTTATTATTTATCCATTTTTTGATATGAATAGTTCTATGGGTTTGTTATATGGATACTCCTCTTGAAGTATGAGTAGAGATTATGTTCCTCTATATAGAGTGTAAAATTGAGATATGAGGTTATCATTTATTATTTAAACCTTTGATCCCAATGATAATGGGAATTGAAAAAGATCATAGGGTTTAATGGATATATAATTTTCAAACTCACATCAATTGTTTTTTTTTTGAATGGATTAATTTATATCCCTTGAATGGTGTAGATATATTCATCATTTTGAATAATGTGTCCATGTTAGCTGATATGGAACTAAGCTTCATGGACTGGGTGGCATGCTGACCTATATTTCTATTGTTTTTTATAAATTTGCAGGGAACACATCAAGATTTATTTTCATATAGTGGTTGATCACTTAATGAATTTATTCCCAATATTACATTCTAAAATAAACTCTAAGAGAGGGAGATAGAGTGAACTATATTTTTGTTTTATGATTTAAAGAATGTTTATATTTCATTACATGATTTCTACTACCATGATTCAGAAACTCATGAGATGGTTTGGAGGTCCTAGAATCCATATTTTTTATTTAAACCATCACTTCACCTTGGGTTTTACATGTTATTTTATCCCTAAAGAATAATGTTAACATTATTATTTGTGTGGATTATTGGAAGTTGAATCGGCTTACTATGAAGAACGGATACCTACTACATTGTGTAGACAATCTATTCACCCAGCTCTGAGGATCTAGTGTTTTCCCAAAAAAAAGATTTATTTTCAAGGTGTTATTATTTATTGGATATACACATGAATATAACACCTAAAAGATTCCAAATATGTTATAAAATTTAATAGTATTTGGTAGTTATATTAAATCTCATGGTCATTCCATTGTTCTTTATGGACCTGTTGAATTTGGTTTTCCACCAATTCTTGGACTACTGCGTGGTGGTTTTCATGGATGATATCTTGTTTTATTATCAAATGTGACATGCTCATTTGATACACCATGAAATAATATAGAATATGTTTATAAAGAATATTTTATAAATCAAGATAAAAAAATTCTAGTTTTGGATGGATAAAGTTCACTTCCTGGGTCACATTATACTGGATTAAGGGGTATATATGGATCTAGAAAGGGTATGTTCATTTTATTATTCGGAGAATCCGTTCATTTCCTTTAATATACATAGATTCATGGGGAAATCTAGTTACTATAAGGGTAATAACTATGATTCACCCAGCCTTTTGGCACTGCATACAAGCTTGGACATGAAATGTATCAAATTCACATGGTCTGACGCTTTTGATAAGGCTTTCTAGAAATTTAATAGATGGATAACTATAGCAACAATATAGTTTTTTCAATATCCAATAAGGGGTTATACCATTTATTATGAATCATTATGCATTAGGTTTGAAGTAAAAAAAATTTATGTGTAATGATTCATACCATATGGGTCTCATTAGTTGAGACATTAAGAGTAAGATTACATGAAACAAGACCTCAAGCTAGAAGTAATGGTTCATAAATTGTATTGATGGAGACACTACTTGTTTTTTGAATGATTTTTCCATTACAAGGACCATAATTGTTTCAATTATATATTCACTCCACATGAAATGAATCTCCAAAATCAATGATGAGTTTAATACCATCACTCATTATATTTTAAGATTTTTAACATATATGGCAATAAAAATATAGTGGATGATTCTATGATATTCAATACTTATAAAAAAAGATATTCAGGAATCCAAAAATGAAATACAATTAATGTATCTCTTGACTATGATGAATTATAAGATTCATGAGTGTCCTTTAATGAATATTATTATGGATTTCTTATTTTCCACATCACATCTTGGAAACTTGATGATTACATAGAATTATGATCGTAAATGTTTATTCCTAATGGGATGTGTTTTATTTGGGGACTCAATGCCTGTTTTGTTCATTGATATGGATGAAATCTTGCATATACATGGACACACTTGGGTTCTTGCTCATGTGGGAGTGGAACTGATGTGAGAATAATATTATTTAAGTTGTTAAATACATCATTTACTTATAAAAATGTATTGTTACCCACACAATATATATTAAAGGATGGGAATGAAAAGAGAGATAACATGTTTCATTATACATAGTTCCACCTATTAGTAGGTGATATCAGATCAATAGTGGAATATAGTCTTGTTACAAGAATAATAAATTTGGGAGTTTAAATTTGAAAATGATATAATGGATACATATATTGGTTTAAATACTTCACCGTGTGGTGGTAATTTCATATGGTTTACTTTGGAAAGGCTGACCAAGGTCTCCCAATTTATACATATCAAGTGTAAAGACCCGTAAATTTCAAGGAAATTTTTTTCTTAAATTCTTTGGAATTTTATGAGTACGTAGTTTCTAACAGCATCTGATTTCGTGGCCCAGTGTGCCCGGAATAATTTTATGAAGTTTTGTTAAGATTAAATTAACGTGTGTAATAAGTTTTCCTGAAAATGTGGAATAATTCTTAAACGGTTACTCGGATCCAAAATCTGAGGGCACCTTTGTGCTCAGGATGGCGGGGTTACCCTAGGTGTGACTTAAGTTTAGTCGGCGCATGCCTCCTGTGAGAAAACCCGAAAATGGCATAACCGTAAATAAAATAATTAAATAAAGATATTTTATTTTTCAAATGCTTATAACTAACAAACGGTAACTCGGATTAAAAATCGGAGACCACCGCTGAACACGTTAAGGTATGATTTCTTTAAGTAGAAACTAACTTTAGTCAGTGCGAACCACTTGAGAAAGTTAGTTTTTGGCCGTAAATAAAATAATTAAGTGACAATTATTTTATTTTAAAAATTCATAACATCTAAAGGTTAACTCGAATTGAAAATATGAGAGTAATGTTGAGTTATTTGGGGCTTGTTTCTACAAGGCAGAGCCTAACCTTGACCGCAGTGGTTCGAGGGTGACTGATAATTATTTTACGAACTTTTTTTCGGGTACGTTAAGTAAACGTACGAGCGACATTTTATAACTTTTGAACCGGTGCTCGGAATCAAAATCTGAGGGAATCGTTTAATTTGAAGTACTGATATTCACTTAAGAAGACTTTCTCCTCAACAACATATGAGCGGGAATAAAAGTTAGTTTTTAGCTTTAAAAAAATAAAATAAAGTACAACACTTTATTTTAAGTTTTTGTAAGTTTCCATGTGTTGAGTGAGTTAGTTAAAACCTCCCCTTGAGAGTTGGAGGTGGGACCGCCACACCCTAACCTCCCATTTAATGGGGAGGGAGAGGAAACCTTTCAACCCCCCCCCCCATCAATTAATTTTATGTTTTGATGTAAAATTAATAGCTCTCGATTAATTTAATGTGTCGACGTAAAACTAATTTCTCTCAATTAATTTTATGGGTCGACGTAAAATTAATTTATGTCAGTTAATTTTATGGGTCGACGTAAAATTAATTGCTGTCAGTTAATTTTAGGTGTCGACGTGAAATTAATTGCAGTCAATTAATTTTATGCGTCAACATAAAATTAAATCGTGTCTTATGTTTTTTTGTAGGCTGTGTGGGGGAAACTTCTTGGCATCCTCCCCTCCTAAGTTGTGCTAACGCACCTATTATATTGGGCCAACGCAATTTAATTTTCCTGACCCCCTTTTTAAATTAAGTAACCACATCGTTGGAATTTAGGAAGGTTCCAAATAAATGAACCTTCATAAATTCCACGATTGTTACATACCTCTCCCCGTCTCCTATATATATAGAGCTTGGGAGAGGGTTTTGGGACGGCTTCACCAAGCGATGATGTGCTCGTTAAGTATCGTGACACCTAACACTTGGGGAAATCTTATCCTCTCCAACAAATAACACGAAGAACGCCACCGAAGAACTTCCACACGATTCTTCTTCGACCTTCCTTCCCCAGACACTTATCCTCCTCAAAATCGTCAATGAACCGACACAGCTCGGAATTGGTGACGTGTGGCGGACGCGACGAACAACGGTCTTCATCGTCTTCCTTCCATGACTCCACCAACGAGCGACGAGTAAGAGGTAGGGGTTTTATTTTTTATTTAAAGTATAAACCTTTCCCATGTTCTTCCTTTAACTCAAAATGAAGAACGGTGGTTTTTGTGTTTCATACTTGCGAGAACCTATTTCTACCACACTAAACGCGGAGGGTCCGAGCCAAACCAACATGGCCAGACCCCTCTGTTGTTCTTTTTGTGATGACTCCTCGACGGCATGGAAATGAGCTGACGATGACGAAGGTGGCGAACAAAGGTCACACTACCTGTGACCTCTGTGAACTACGCCGGCCCTGTGGCCCCCCTGGCGCGCACTCGGTGCCCCGCGCCCCTGCCAGCACACCCGCGGTGCCCTGCCGGCCCAACTGTGGCGCCCTGCCGGCACACCCGCGGCGCCCTGCCGACGCACCCCTGGCACCCTCCCGGTGCACCCGACGCCCTGCTGATGTAGCCCGACACCCCCTGACGTGCTTCCCAGCTAGCTCAGAGCCCTGCGCCCTTGCCGACGGCCTTCCCGGCGCCCCTGCTGGCGGCCTGCCCGGCACACCCCAGCGCCCCCACGCGCCGCCCGGCGTTTGGCAGCCTGCCTAGCACACCTGCACCCTGCCAGGAGCACCCGCGACCAGCCCGGAGCCCAGCCGGCCCGCTCGTGCCCCGCGCGGTCTTCCCGTTGGCCTCCCAGCCCACGACACCCCCACGGTGTCGCTGGTCGAACCAGCCCGGCCTCCCGGGCCGAGTTACGGAGCCGCCTACGTGGCGACTATTGGGTCGAACCTCCCTCGTGGTCCGCTGGGCCGGGCCCAGGGGACCAGGTCTAAACATAGAGGGATAACTCTCCCAATGGGACAGGACAGACCCATTGAGTCTGACCGGGTCGACCGATACCAGGGCGGCCCATTTTGGGTGAGGCCAAGTTGGTCTGATCGGGTCGGACTGGACCCGGGCTCATTACTGGCCCATTACCTTCTTGGACCATATCTTTGGCACCGGATGTCCGTTTGACGAACCGTCAGCGGTGCCAGTACTCTTGGAGAATAGTCATCCCTTTGAGTATACCCCATGGGAGTTTGGGGTATAGTTGATATATGGTCGGTTTGGTTCATACATGAAACCAACCGGGCCCCCGGGACTAAAAAGCTAATAACTCACAAATCGGGCATCCGATTGACGCGACGTCTATTGCGTTGAGACCCCTATGACAAGTCGGTCCTTTGTGTTACTTCTATGTGAGACTTACTGACACTTGGAAGTAACGACCAGTAGATCATGGAGCGGACCATCCTAGAGACGAGTGTACGGAGTGCGGAGACCTAGTAGCTTTAGACCTGACGACTTCTTGAATGATTCGACTTGGAGTGATTCGATTACCCCAGTGGATGGAGCGTCCGGTATTTGGCTGCAGACCCACAGAGGACAGAGCGCCTGGTAGTTGGCAGCAGGCTTACGGTACTCGATAGGAGGAGTACCTCTGTAGGCTATTAGGGGGAGCGCCCGGTATTTGGCGGTAGACCCACATTGGACGAAGCGCCCTGTATTTGGCAGCAGACCCATGGTACTCGACAGGAGGAGTACCTCAGCAGTCTAAGGTTAGTGAGTAGCACCTCAGAGTCCTGACAAGGCCACTATACTTGACATAGGTGGATTTCTCCAGCAGTTGTGGTTTCGATAATGAAAATACTGGTTTGAGATGAGTTAATGACCTTTGTGTTTTCTCATGATTGAGATGGGTTACTTGATAACTTATGTATATGTATTTGCATATACCTAAGTAAAGTTTCTCTATAGAGATCATTATTTTTGGTTTATTATTGTTGTATTTAGTGAGACCTTGAGGGTCTCGGAGTCCCTACTGTTTATTGTTATACTCACCCACGCACGGGCTACACCCGCAGCTCGTTGTGTTGGTTGCAGACGACGGACGTCACTGGTCGTGGTTGAGGCTTGTAGAGATAGACGGTACCCGGAGGTGGACTTCATGATGAGACGGTACTCGGAAGTGATAGACGAACGTGGGGAGCTGAGGTGGCCATCTGTAACTACCCTACAGGTAGGAACCCAGAGGATGATCTAGGAGCTGCCTCACCATTCCACTGTTGTCTTTTCAGTTATACTTTACTTTAAGTTGTTGTTGTACCTTTCTATTGGGATTGTATTTCCGGTCCATTTTTACTTTTAGCACACTTGTTTTATTTCTTTACATAGTGTTTTCTTCTTCTTGTTCTCTGGTTATGTGTGTTTACGTTTTATAAATTTAATGCCTTCCCAGTTTTTAGGGATTTATGCCTTTGGTACTAGTCTCCAGCCCCTAACCTATGGAAGGCTGGATTGGGGTAGTCATGATACGGGCCCCGGTGGAAGGGTCGTGAAAAGTTGGTATCATAGTAGTTGGTTCTACCACAGATCTCTGGAATCTGATATTTTCTTTTCTATGAAGCAATTGTGGTAAGCAACTGAGTGTGGTTTTAAGATCTGGAATTCCAGTGTTGGTGCGGTGGTCAGTGTATCCATACACCAAGACCCTGACTTTTTTTTTTCTGACTCAGTGCACAAAAAAAATGATTGCGTGTGTGTTTACAAAAGTTTTCATTATGTCATCTCAAACGAGGTCAGCTCAACAGGTATATTCTTTTGACCGTGTCACATCTATTTATTTTAGGATGCCTCCCCGCAGACGACCAGCTAAATCCATGAGAGTTGTACATTCTGGTAGCCCACCGAGCGATGAGGCCTCAGTACAGGGCCCTCTTCCAGTTGAGGTAGCAGCGGAGGGACCAACGGTACTACCACCCGTTGGGCCACCAATGCCACCATCCCCAGCAGTAGGTGATGCATGCCACTTGAGCGCACTGCACGAGTTCCAGCGCCAGAGGCCACCCAGGATCCGGGGAGAGACGGACCCACATGCGGTTGAGGATTGGATAGAGGCTATGGTGAGAGTCTTAAGGCTAGTAGGTACACCAGCGGACTTCATGGTGATCCTTACTGCCAGCCTCCTTCAGGCTGCAGCAGGCAGATGGTGGAGCCTGATGCTCCAAATGCATGAAAAGGCGTCACTTATATTGGAAGATTTTGAGAGCCTATTCCGGGCGGAGTTTGTACTAGCCACCTTTCAAGCTGTGTGGATACAAGAGCTACTTCAACTGCAGCAGGGCAGCATGAGTGTATCTCAGTACTCAATGAGGTTCACAAACCTCTCGTGCTACTCAACTGATAAGGTACGAGACCCGTTCTTCAGTGCCTGGACCTTCATGCAGGGACTCAGGCAAGAGATCAGAGCTTCAGTTATCTCCGACAACATTCTGACGCATACAGGAGTGTTGGAGAAAGCCCATCTAGTAGAAAGTTTCTTTGCTGAGAAGTCTCCAGTAGTGGGACCCACCATTAGTCAACCGGTAGCGGAGTCTTCTACAGCAGGCCATAGATAGACGACACAGGGGTCCAAGAGGACCAGACCCACCGGTGGCCGACTGCATGACTCAGGTTCAGTTGTGCGGGGCAACCGGAGTGGGGAAAGAGCCAGTCGTGCCAGGAGCGGGCAGTGTTACTCCTGTGGCTGGCTTGGTCACATGGAACGTGACTATCAGACCCATCGTACAAAAGATCAGCAGATAGATGAAGGACCTCCCAGGCAGAGGTAGAGGTTCGATCAAGGAGGACCGCAAGGATCAGACGAATGTGGCAGATGATTTGGCCATGCAGCTGGTGGTGGACGACGCTTCGAGGTGTTTCCACCACCGCCACCACGAGGACCACCCTGACCACAGGGATCGGGTGGACATGGGAGATCACAGCTTCAGGTAGCTGAATCATACGAGTATGAAGCTTCGGAAGCAAGTCGACAGGAGTGGGACTAGTTCCAGGCATCAATGCCTTTGTTCTTGGTGCTTCTATTTTCCATGATGTATTTGTTTGTGTTTGTTGTGTGTCTTTGTACTTGATCTGCAGTAAAAAAAAGACACTTATCCTTGTGACGTTTTCTTTCTTTCCCTTTTGTGTGGTTGATACGGAGAGGTTTCGGTTAAAACTATTGACTTGACCCTCACTTTCGAGAATCCTACTGGAGGAGACCTAGTGACCACTCACTGATGCCGAAAGTGTGACTCAACCCTTGGAGGTGAGAGTGACGGTTGGATCTCTTGGTAGTAGCGTCGAGGCCTTATGGCATCATCCAAGACATGAATTATACTATTCATGTCAGGATTGACTGTATTAGGCAAAGAATGGGGTTTATCTAGAGGATGAGACCAAATTTCTCTTTTTCGGATAAGGGGAAATCTAAGTGGCTCTTGTAAGACCAGATATGGTGCAAGCTACGATGGAGAAGGTGCATATCATCCACGAGCTGATGAAGACTACACAGATTAGATAGAAGTTCTATGCTGATAGGAGACGGAGACCACTGGAGTTCGAGGATGGCGACCACGTTTTCTTACGGGTCTCACCTCGACGTGGACTACAGAGATTTGGCAGGGGCGGAAAGTTATCTTCGCGATTCATCTGGATCTTCCACCATAGTTTCACCAGGTGCATGACGTCTTCCACGTATCTCAGTTGAGAAGGTACGTGCACGACCAGACCCACATCATCGATCATAGGGAGCTGGACATCGAAGACGGGGAAACCTTCACGGAGGTTCTGGTGGAGATCGAGGATCAACAAGAGTGGGTCCTTCATGGATAGTCAATTCTTCAAGTGCATGTTTTTTGGCAGCACGGGAACCACTAGGAGAGCACTTGGGAGCGGGAGGATTCGATGCGTGATCAGTACCTCTTTTAGTATCCCTAGTTTGTGTTGTAGCTTTACGGGGACATAAAGCCCTGAGGTGGGAGTAATGTAAAGACTTGTAAACTTCAAGGAAATTTTTTTCTTAAATTCCTTGGAATTTTATGAGTACGCAGTTTCTGACAGCACCAGTTTCTGAGGCCCGGTGTGCCCAGAATAATTTTTTGAAGTTTTATTAATCTTAAATTAACGTGTGTAAGCAGTTTTCATGAAAAAGTCGAATAACTCTTAAACGGTTACTCGAATCAGAAATATGAGGGCACCGTTGTGCTCAAGATTATGGGTTTACCTTAGGTGTGACTTAAGTTTAGTCGGCGCATGCGTCTTGTGAGAAAACCCAAAAATGGCATAACCGTAAATAAAATAATTAAATAAAGTTATTCTATTTTTCAAATTCTTATAAATCACAAACGGTAACTCGGATTAAAAATATGAGACCACCGTTGAACTCATGAAGGTATGATTTCTTTATGTAGATACTATCTTTGGCCGGCGGGGGCCACCTGAGAAAGTTAGTTTTTGGCCGTAAATAAAATAATTAAGTGGCAATTATTTTATTTTAAAAATTCATAACATCTAAATAGTAACTCGAATTGAAAATCCAAGAGTACCATTGAGTTTTTTGGGGCATGTTTCTCCTATTCAGAGCCTACCCTTGACCGCAGTGGGTCGAGGGTGACTGATAATAATTTTCTGAACTTTTTTTGGGTACGTTAAGTAAACGTACGAGCGGCGTTTTATAACTTTTGAACCGGTGCTCGGAATCGAATTCCAAGGGCACTGTTGAACTTGCAGTGCCGATATTTTCTTAAGAATACTTTTACCTCAATATCATATCAGCAGGAATAAATGTTAGTTTTTAGCTTTTTAAAAAAAATAAAACAAATTTCAACACTTTATTTTAATTTTTTTTAAAGTTCCAATGTGTTGAGTGAGTTACTTAAAACCTCCCCTTGAGAGTTGGAGGTCGGACAGCCACACCCTATCCTCCCATTTAATGGGGAGGGAGATGAAACCATTAAAACCCCCATCAATTAATTTTATGTGTCGACATAAAAATAATTGCTCTCAATTAATTTAAAGTGTCGACGAAAAATTAATTGCTCTCAACTAATTTTATTGGTCGATGTAAAATTAATTGTTGTCAGTTAATTTTATAGGTCGATGTAAAATTAATTGATGTCAGTTAATTTTAGGTGCCTATGTGAAATTAATTGATGTCAATTAATTTTATGCATCAACATAAAATTAAATCGTGTCTTATGTTTTGATGCAGGCTATGTTGGGGAAACTTCTTGGCATACTCCCCTCATAAGTTGTGCGAACACACCTCTTAAATTGCGCCAACGTAATATAATTCGCCCGACCAAATTTTTAAATTAAGTAACTACACATTTGGAATTTAAGAAGGTTCCAAATAAATGAACCATCATAAATTCCATGATGGTTACATACCTATCCTCCTATCCTATATATAGGGATCTTGGGATAGGGTTTTGGGACAGCTTCACCAAGCTACAAAGTGCTGATAAAGTATCGCAACACCCAACACTTGGGGAAATCTTATCCTCTCCAATGAAGAACGCGAAGAACACCAACGACGATCTTCCACGATATTCTTCTTTGACCTTCCTTCCCCAGACACCTATCCTCTGCAAAATCGTCAATGAACCGAAACAGCTCGGAATTGGGGATGTGTGGCGGATCCGACAAATGACAGTCTTCATCGTCTTCCTTTCGTGACTCCGCCAACAAATGACAAGCATGAGGTAGGGGTTTTATTTTCTATTTAAAGTATGAACCTTTCCCATGTTATTTCTTTCTCTCAAAACGAAGAACATTGGTTGTTGTGCTTCATACTTGCGAGAACCTATTTCTACCACCTTAAAGGAGGAGAGTATGGGCCAAACCAACATGGCCCGACCACTCCGTTGTTCTTTTTGTGATGAATCCTCGACGGCATGGCAATGAGGCAACGATGTCGAAGGCGGCGAACAAAGTCTGCGCTACCCACGACCTATGTGAACTATGCCAACCCCCCCCCCCCCCCGCAATGCGCACCCGGCGCCCCGCGCCCCTGCCGGTGCGCTACCGGCGCACCCGCGGTGCCCTGCCTATGCACCCCAGGCGCCCTCCAGGTGCACCCGGTGCCCTGCCGACACAGCCCGGAACCCCCCGACGTGCTGCCCAGCCAGGCCGACGCCCCATGCCCTTACCGACGGCCTGCCCGTCACCCCTGCCGGCGGCCTTCCCAGTGCACCCCAGCGCCCTCACAGGATGACCGACGTTGGACACCCTGCCTGGTGCACCCGCGCCCTTCCAAGTGCACCCTCGGCCAGACCGGAGACCAGCCTGCCCGTCGGGCCCCACGCAGTCTACCCTATGGCCTCCCAGTCACTGGACCGCGATGCCCCCATGGTGTTGCTGGTCGAACCGGCCCGGTCTCCCGGGCTGAGTTACTGTGCCACCTATGTGGCGACTGTCTGGTCGAACCGCCCTCGCGGTCCACTAGGCCGGGACCAGAGGACCGGATCAAAACATAGCAGGATAACTTTCCCAATGGGCTAGGTCAGACCCAGTGAGTCTGACCGGGTCGTCCCAGATCAGGTCGGCCTAGTTTGGGTTAGGCTGGGTGGGTCTGAACGAGTCGGACCGGACTCAGGCTCATTACTGGCCCATTGCCTTCTTGGGCCTTATCTTTTGCACCGATCATCCGTTTGACGAACCGTCAACGACACCGGTATTCTTGGAGAATAGTCATACCTTTGAGTATACCCCATGGGAGTTCGGGGTATAGTTGATATACGGTTGGGTTGGTTCGTACATGAAACCAACCGGGCCCCCGGGACTAAAAATCTAATAACTCACAGACCGGGAATCTGATTGATGCACCGTCTGTTGCGTTGAGACCCCTATGAAGAGGAGGTCCTTTGTGTTACTTCTACATGAGACTTCATGACACTTGGAAGTAACTACCAGTAGCTCATGGAGCGTACCCTCTCAGAGATGAGCGTATGGTGTTTGGAGACCTAGAAGCAGTAGACCTGATGACTGCTTGACCGATTCGACTCGGAGTGATTCGATTAGCCCAGTGGACAGAGCGCCTAGTATTTGGCTGCAGACCCACGGCGGACGAAGTGCCTGGTAGTTAGAAGCAGACCTGCGGTACTCGACAGGAGGAGTACCTCTATAGGATATTAGGGGGGAGCGCCCAGTATTTGGCAGGAGACCAGTGGTACTCGATAGGAGGAGTACCTCAGCAGTCTAAGGTTAGTGAGTAGCGCCTCAGAGTCATGACAGGGCAACTGTACTCGACAGAGGAGGAGTTCTCCAATAGTTGTGGTTTTGATAATGAAAATCCTAGTTTGAGCTGAGTCGACGACCTTTTTTTTTCCTCATGATTGAGATGGGTTACTTGATAACTTATGTATATGTATGGGCATATACCTAAGTAAAGGTTATCCATTGAGATCATTCATTGTGGTTTATCCTTGATGGATTTAGTGAGACCTTGAGGGTCTCGGGTTCCCTACTGAGTATTGTTATACTCACCCATGCACGGGCTACGCCCGCACCTCGTTGTGTTGGTTGCAGACGACAGACATCACTGGTCATGGTTGAGGATTGTAGAGCTGGATGGTACCTAGAGGTGGACTTCACGATGAGTCGGTACTCAGAGGTGATAGACAGACATGGAAAGATGAGGTGGCCATATGTACCTACCATACATGTAAGAACCCGGAGGACGATCCAGGAGCAACTTCACCATTCAGTTATTGTCTTTTCAGTTGTACTTTACTTTAAGTTATATTTATACCTTTCTTTGGGCTTGTATTTCCGGACCCTTTGTACTTTGAGCACACTTGTTATATTGCTTTAATTAGTGTTTGCTTCCTCTTTTTCTATGGTTGTGTCTGTTTATGTTTTATAAAGGCAATGTCTTCCCTGTTTTTAGGGATTTATGCCTTTGGGGCCAGTCTCCAGCCCCTGGCCTATGGAAGGCGGGCTTGGGGTAGTCACAATACGGGCCCCGGGGGATGGGTCGTGACATCAACGAACCATATCAATGTAAAAACATGGAATACTATATGTCTACGAGATAATATTACATTCTGTAGTTCAACGTACCATTTTATCAGATAGGTATTCTTAGTTTACATCAAAATTATAGAGATGGGTACATAAATTCCTTGGTTTAAAGGTGATTCAAATCACATATTATAAACAAAAAACTTATAGTTAGTCTAAGCATAGTATAAAGGTTTTAGAGGGAATGATTAGATCTATTTCTTTCATTATGGAGGCTCATTGAAAATTTATTCATATAATAATATTTTTATAAATTACTATAAAAGTGTCTCCTTATGTGTAACATTATTGTTGGACTTGTTATTCACCCCTCAACTAGTTAGATGCATGAGAGGAAGCATTATAGTACCTCTTCTCATTATGGAGACATCAGATTAGGTAAAAACAATTAAGAAATTATTGTCTGCAACATATTATCGATAGAATTATTAAATCATTTTTTATCTATGAACTCAACATTTTGATGGGGGTATCTATTATTATTTCAGGTTTTTATATATTATTTCATCAATATATTTATAGGTAAGGTAAGTTATTACCTATGTTCGTTGGTAATTTTGAGATCTTGAATAGAGTTATACTGGTTGACTATCAAAAAGAACTTCTTCAAAGGTACTCGTCCATGCTAGATATATTCCATATTTCTTAGATGAACTATAATCAATCATTACAATTTTATACTTTTTATTATTGGGATATTTAGTTAGACCCTCATTCATATTTTCAAGAGAATTTCGTTTATATAATTGTTCATATCAAAAATGAACGTCAAGGAAGATCAAATCTTCTAGTGTGAGTTCTATGGTGGCATGAATATATAAATGATGAGTCTTGGGATAGAGATTTGAAATAAAATATTAGTTTCTAATGTTATTCTCATAAGAAAATCAACAAATCTTTAAAGGAAAATATGGTTACGAGTTGTTATATGGTGAAGTGGTTGTAATAAAATTTATTTTCTTTAAGGTACATAGCATTTTCATTAAATTGTTAATATTTATTTACTCTAATTTATTTTCATAATTATATCAATAAGGATTCAATTTTTTTTATTATATTTGCCTTGAGATCTAGTTTTTAAGGAAATAGGCCAGGGTACATGGTTGGTTCACGATTAGTAGTAACCATGCCACCCAACCATTATTTCCATCAAGAGAGAAGAATGATTTTATTCATGTAAAAGAGTTCACATTTCCATGAAAACATTATAAAAAAATTTAGAGGGACACTCATGATTTGTGATATGTTTTTCAAACCATGATCCCAGACCATGTAAGGTGGGGATGTTTATGTAGAACCAATTGCACAGTTCTTTTACAGTCTGGAAAAACATGATGCCAAATCATGCAACACTCTAAAAATGGAAATTTTATAATTTTACATTTTGAATTTAACATTTATTCTCCCATTTATCCTCCTTATAATTCATCATATTCCACCCATATGATATCTCATCCTCTTATATACTTGTTCATTGCGTTATCTACTCCACCCAATTGGGGAGTTGAATACCATTTGTTGTGTTAGATCACTCTATATAATTCTAAGACTCTTATACATTCTTTTCACTATTTATCTGACCATATTTATAAATATAACCATTATGCCTAATATACCCTATTATTATATGTTTTGTATTGTTTCTCTAATTTCTCTCATTATATCCTAATCCAAAGGCTCACACTAGAAATTCAATCTACTATCTTGTTATGGTAGGTGGTCTAGTACCTTTCCCTGATGTTCAAGTTGATTATTTTATGATCCACTTTTCCACACGTTGGTCTCTTTATATGTCGCCTATAAAAGTTTAAATTAAATTAGTAAATTTATAATGCCTTAAATTTGTTTTTTGTGCACCTAATTTATTCTTCAATTTTTTCCTTACTCGATGAGACCCCCCCACACACCTTTAGTGTTTTTTTAATATTCCCATGACACCTATTCCATTTCTCATAATTAAATAACCTCAAAGATGTGTCAAAATTTCACTTACAGACATGATTATTAGATGGAAACAATTGATATGTAAAGCGAGATGGGATAAATATTTAACAATTTCCAAATTAGATATTTATTTAATTTGATTTAAAAAATTTAAAATGTGATGAATACTTTAATTATTTCATCTCTTAAATATAAAGTTTAAATGAATGAATAAATTGTGAATAGAAAAAAAGTCACATGGATCTTGTATAATGGTATTTTATTCTTATAACTACTATTATTATGAATAATATATCGTGGGTGTATGTTAAGGGTAATTCGATACATGGTTCTGTTATAATGAATTCCTTGGAAGGAGTATAGTATTAAAGAAATTATATTAGGTTTTATTGTTAATTGGGATTTTTTAAATGATTATCCAAATTATTTATTTGGGGTTTTTGGAAATGATGCTCCATGACCCCTGATTAAGGATGTTGTACATGAAACTCATCATTATTATTTGTAATGTTTTGACATGATGCTCCATGCTCCACTTGATTTAGGATTTATTACATGGAACTCTGCATAGTTGATTGGGATTCTTGGTTATGTCATTCCATGTAACCGATATGAATAATTTGGTTTACATTTGACAGGTTTGTAATAAATTTCATGAGATTTATTGATCCCTCATATGATTATCATTATGGGTGAAACCTTAGTTATGTTCCTTATTTCCCGCTCTATTCATTATAAAATATTAAATACATGGATACATTCTATATTATGTTGAACCATGTAATATTAAATGTGTATCCCATTATATAACATAAACCAGAATGGGAATTATGTATTTTTTATTGATTTTATTATCATTAAATATATACTTTTACATTAAAAATAAATGGATAAGATAATATTTTACATTCTGGGGGGTGGCCTACGATGTTTTTCTCACACCATGTTCAAGACACCATTTTATACTCTAACATATTTAATAGATGTAAGTATATATTATAGAAAGAATCCTATTATAGATACATAATTATTTCATAATAGGATTGAGTATAGGAGATGAGGACCAAGATTGTGCGTGTGTTACTGTTAGAGATAATTGTTGGTTTTTTACACTTTATTGAAACATTTATTGATGAATAACAGTTTTTCTATTCTTGTTACTCTCATATATGTATCTCATAGTGAAATAATAATTAATTATATGATAATACATGTTTTTTATTGATCTAGTTGGAGTTTATCAATTCTTATGTTTTAATCATTTATTTTTTCTATTTTTATAATATTATATTTTTGATATATATTGATTATTTCTTTTTATGACACTCTGATAAAGATTTTATATTCTCCCCACCATATCATCAAAGACCCTAACTACTAGTTAGAAGCATTACGAATATGGTGAGGCAATATTTAGACATCATTTTCAGTATTTTGGCTCATTTATGAGTGGATCGTTCCCATAAAATCACATAATTCATCCAAAACCTATTAATTTTTAATTTTTTATAACGACTTATAAATATTTTATTCTTCCTAAAAAATGACTATACCTAAATTTATTAATAATTTAAGGTGATTATATAAACACTAAAATTTAAAAAATGTCTTCAAAAATATTACTGTACAATATCACATAATTTGATACTTAATTACTAATTTTTATCACTATGAAAACATATAATAGTAATTAAAATCTTCATAGTGAAATTTTATATTAATCCTTTTCAAGATATAATATAAAGATTATAATAAAAGAAATATTTTACCAATTTTATAAATTTAGAAAAGTGGAACTTGATGACTAGACTCTACCCAACCAATATGACAATTGAATGTTTTAATTATATTTCAGTGCCTTATCCCAATTTTTTAAACTAATTTTATATATTTTACCCATAATGATGGGATAAATAATTACCAATGTTTATATTCATAATGAAAAAATAAATTGTTCTTATTTATCAATGTTTTTCATACTAATTCCAAATAAAGGTTTCATTTATGAAGATTAAATTTATAAGAGATGAATAAATCCATAAACAAAAACCAATAAAAGCTATTTTTAGAAAAAAAATTCTAAATAATAATGGTAGATTTATTATTATTCTAAGTGTAGTAAACACCATTAGATTAATGATAAAAAATATATTGAATATAAAATATGTACATTATAGTAAAAACATTAATCAATAACGATTTATTAATAGAAATAAAAATTATATGAAAAATATCCTTAAAAAATAATTTAATTTCAAATGATTTTATATTATTTATTGAACAATTGATAACCAATTAAATCATTTTATATATATGTAAAATCTAAATTTTCATATTTTACTTATTCATATTAATTCCGTCCAATCAAACAGCTATGAATCAACTACCGCATTAAATAATAGTATATAAATAGTACATCTTGATTTGTTAAACTATTTTTTTCATTTATATAATGATATTAATGAAATCTAATTTACATGAAAATAAATATGTCATAAAATATCAATGATCTGATTTCTACCCATTAATTTATTTTTAACTCAAAATTTAGTTACTTTTATACAATCCATTGATGATAATTATTCCTCATTTCATATTTAGGTTCACATGTATCTTCCCCTAATTTATGTTTTTACAATAAAAAATAACCATATGAGTTTTTATAACTTCCTTAAAATTATTCTCTATAATGGAGAATCTTCGTTGTTTGTTACTTGTAAAGGATATATTTCACTTGTGGTATAAATTTTGAGTTTATTACATTTTGTGGATCAGATATGTATTTCCTTAGAAGAGAAACATGGAAGACATCAAGAACCAAAGAAACAATTAGTGGAGAAACCAAGATATAACTCACCATCATGATAAAATAAAGAATTTTTATTTGAAAAATATATTTAGGGCTCAAATTTCAATTATTTTCAATTATAATATCCTTATTCTAAGGGCATATTCATAAGAATACCTATATATTTACATAAAACTCTATATATCACAAATAATTATTAGAATAATGTTTATGCCAAATTCAAGACGCCCTTATATGCTAGAAAATGGATCCACCCTTGCCATACATTTCCTCCATTAGAATCGGTCAATATAAATTTTTTATCTTACTTAATCTATGATTATTAGAATTCTTCACATCCTTTCCTAGATGAAATCATAAGGATATATCTAAATTCTTGGGTGAAAAATATTTTGATATGAAAATTCCTCCAATGGAATGTATTTATCCCAACAACCATTGAAATTTATATATAAATATCTCAACATTTCATCTACAGTCCTAATTGTCCTCACATACTGAACATATGTATGAGGATACATTGTAGCTCTAAAACTCATTTCTACTTCCACATCCTTCAAAATACTTTTAAAAAACTTTATTGTTAGGATCATATATTGATTAGATAAGACTGAAGGTGGTACACAATCCAGTCACGTAAACTATTTAATGTATGACCAAATAATTTGATCAAGAGGTAAATATTCTTTAATTTTAATAATATGTGTTTATTTTATATGATGGTTGAATAAAACCAAAATATAATTACACCACATATATTTTTTTGGAGTGTCTTATTGTGAAATCTATAGCATGATTATCCTATTTCCATTTAGGAATTGATAATGGTTATAGCATCTTCTTATAATTCAATCTCTCGTATTTATCATTATGACTTACTGAGTATCGAGATAAATAATTTTTAGTATCCATTTTCTTATTGTACCACTATAAATATTCTATTAAATATCTATACATCATCATAGTTATATGATGAATAAATTATGATGAATTATGAGAATCAACCAAAAAATAATTTGTGTTTGGAATTGAAGGGACACCAAATCAATTCTTAATCCTTATCATTAATTTTTGAAATTAGGAAGATTCCTCACATTATTCTACAACTATATGTCTTCATTTTTCATTTATTTAATCCATAAATTGTTGGATATATGGACACTTAACTAATAATGATAGTCTATATCCCCCTTCCACATATTTCAAGTTTCATTTTTTGCAAATCAGTAGGAATTGGATATCATTTAATCCTCTTACATGATAAACTAGAATGGACCTTATGATTCAGTGATTTAG
The DNA here is from genome assembly GCA_963277665.1 of Viscum album. Lineage (NCBI taxonomy): Eukaryota > Viridiplantae > Streptophyta > Magnoliopsida > Santalales > Viscaceae > Viscum > Viscum album. The sequence goes on along the minus strand of OY728157.1, from coordinate 855,211,532 downwards.
CCACATTATTGTCATTCTTAATGTGTTATTGTATTTAGTACTCAATAACATTAATGAACACCAAAAATATTATTTAACAAATTTCCATCTCCTTTTATGTTCATTTATATATCAACATTTTAAGATATGTATATTATTTTAAATGTTCACTAAAATTGTAATGTATATATATTGAATTAAAACATCCACTCCTCTAACTCTAAATAACTATTTGGACTATTTTACCCATCAATTTTCAATTAATATGATGAATATGTTATCAAAATATAATTATACATTGGAAAACATCCATGTACCAACTTTGAAATATCTCTATATATCATATACCTTTCTCTACTATAGGGTAGTTTAATCATGGGTTCACTAACTGATATTCCCTTCAACTCATGAAATTATATTAAAATTCATATGAATACTATAACATTAAACCCATTCATTTCAATATAGAGAGTTTATTGGAAGATTATATGAAATATTTCACAATGAATCTGTAGTATTCAAAGAACCTTTAAAAACTATTGATCTGGGATACTGTAGTTGGTATAAAACAAGATTAAATAACATCCTTATTTGACATATCCACCGATATACACTCACATGATATTATATTACACATTAATGAAAAATTTTTAATCAAAAATTAACATATTGTAAATTGATCATACAACTTCTCCTTCCTCATTGACATCAACAAAATTCTAAAGTAATAATCATGTCATCCTTATTCATAGAATATATAAGATTAAAATTTATAAATACCACCAAAAATAGATCATGGTAATATATAAATAATATATTATTTAAATTCATGAAGCTAACAGTAGAATTATTATGTACAAATTTAATCACCAAAAATTCATAAAGGTCATGCCTCATATATGAGACTATTATGTGTATATCCACCTTATTATCCCATAATTGATGATATCTGAAAAAAATTAATCATGGAAGAGAATTCAGATCCTAAAAAATAATCAAATAAATCATCAATATAGGGTTGATGATATTTTCCCATGATAGAGATCTTTTTATGTTCCAAATAATCAATATAAATATGCATTAACCCTTCGTTCTTAGTTACAAAAAGAATAGGATCACTACATGGAAAAGAAGGAGGGATTATTAATCCAATGTAATGATTTCATTAGACATTCATAATTATTTAAAACCACTCATCATAGTTCATTCTGCATAGAGTCGTCGAAAGAGGCATATCACTGTGTATGAGTTCTATTTTAAATTTCAAATTCATTAATGTTGTTAGTACTAGGAAAATTAAAATGAAATAAATAAATATTTTCCAGAAAAATAGGCATATATTTTCTGCTGAGTTTCTCCCTAGTTATTTGAGAAAAGTTCCCCTCATGTATAGAAATTAAAAACCATAAAATATAATTAGTTCTATTAGAATATCTTATTAATCCTCACACTGATAAATAATCATAGGTTCATTTAGAATATGAATTGTTACTTCCCTAGCATGAAAATTCATATGATCCTTATATATATAAATCCAATACTTGACTAGAGTCACAAAAATAGAACTATAGAGAGAATGAAATGATATTTTGTAGGAATAATTAATATATAATCATTATAGTGGTAATGTGGTACCCTTTTAAAAATAAATAGATATAATAGAATAGATATTTTCATAATCAAATAAGAACTTAGATTTTATATAGTGGATGATAAGTGTACATTTAACCAAATATTTATCCCAACTCACTTTATTATCCATGATCGAATTATATTTTATTTTATATTTGGGTTTAATAGGTTGTTGATGAAGATTGTCAACACAATCCTTTAAATTGATTCACTATTTAGTGTAATTACCAGACCCTGTACATTTGAAGCATTAGAGTGTTGGTTTTCCATTAGTTGTCATATTCTATTCCCCTTTATATGAACTAAAAATTTTATATATTTTTTATATTAAAAGGATTCTTGACCAATCCTTCCAAATTTAAATCACCATCTTTTTCCATTCACGAATTTCCTTTAATGTATCTTCCAAAATTTATGGCATGTATGTGATGAGAATTTATCTCCACCAAGATAATTCTTAATATTTTTATGAGAATCCATATTCCATTTCTTATCAAAACCATTGGAATTATAGAAATACACATTATAAATTTCTAATTAGAGATCACACAATAAGTTCTACCCATAGCTACTAAAGTATCTTATCTCTAATGTGTTACAAGAGTTGGTTTTATGCAAAAAAATATTGATAATTTTTTTTCAAGATAATGATTAAATAGAATCAAAACATGAAATTACAATAACATTTTCGTTCATGGTAACGAGGGATTATTTATACAAATTTTTAAGATTAAATAATTTCAACATTCTTTTGTATATAATCTATGAGGGATGTACATATTAAAAAATATCCTCTTAAAAAAATCATATTCCATGGAGTCAATGTATTCCTCTTTCATCATATTCATAATAAGATTACACCATTAATATACTATTCTTTTCTAATAATAACATGGGAGGATAACATTTTTTTTGTTTGCAGTGCTATAGAATATATATATTTTCACCATGGTACTAATCCCTTACCCAACAAATAATGCATTATAAGAACACCTAATATAAGGGGTATGTTTCCTCATGGAATACCCAATAGTATATTGGAAAATCATTTGAATTTTTGGAAGCACATCATGATTCATGGATAGGAAAACATACATTAATATAGTAACATGATTGTGTATTGAATCTCTAATAAAATCCCATTAATAAGGAGAAAAATCATTATATTTTCTACCATATTATTTTTTAGCATAATTTATTTTTAGATCTAGAAATTGACTAAAACAAAAACGAATAGTTTGAAAATCAAAAAACAATCACAATAGTTAAGAACCACATACTCATAAAAAATATCCATAGGTTGTCCAAATCACAATTCATTTTTTCAATATTTGACACCATATTCTAAACATAGTTCATCCATGGTAATTATCATTACAAATCATTCATAGTGGTTGAAAAATAATATATTCATTATCCCAAAAAATTACCCTATGTAATTTAATATTGGTGACTAGTAAGGGCCATTAACTATGCCCTAGAATAATGTGAATTATATACATAACCAACACTTTTCAGGGTTATTACCCCTTGATGAATAGATAAAAAAATCACACACATGTATTATTCAGAAAATGATTTATTCATATGACAACCACATAATATACACCATAAAAAACATTATGATATAAAATAATACGTCTGTTTTTCTCCATGATTTTTCAAATTTCTAAAACACTAATATTCAAATAAAATTAAAATATGCTTTTATACTAACTGAGGAAACCTATGAATTTAATACACAAATATTACAACCATTTAAATGTATATTCAATACACCTAATAAGAATAAATGGAAAAAAATTTAAATTATTAGTTTTAATAGATTACTAATAACTAAAAATTTTATTTAAATATTATATTAAACATCTATAGAAACATTCATTACATTTGAAACTCCTCTGGGAAAATCATACGTTGTATCCTTCTTCATATCCCGAGGAAAATTAAAACAAAATCATGGGTGATATCATTTTTTCATTAAAGATGATCATGGATTATATTAATCAATGATCATATGAAATAATATGATAATAATAGGATGAGAAAATGTGGTTATGAAATGATAATCATATACAATAATTTATAGATTATAAATATTATTCATCATATATAAAATTTGAATGAAATAATATTCTGAGTCATAAAAAATCATGATCAATTAGTTCATATCATAAAAATAAAAACATTCCATAAGAGTTTCTAACCATCATAGTCTTAGAAACCATATAATATGTCATGGTAAGATGTTGATGCAATCTTATCAATGTGGATCAAGAATCGACATCATTTTCCCATGTCACAGTGGATCTAAAATCACCACAAGTGTCTCATATCATAGTGTATTAGGAATCCATACCTATTTCCCAAGTCAATCGAGCACATAAACTAGTTAACCATAATTATATTTTTTGATATAAATATTTGATTAATGAATTAAGGGGATATAATAGACCCACCTACCATATAATCAAAACCATACATATCTGTTCCACAATATCATAAATCATTCGTCACTTCGATATATCATAAACCCTGAATGTTAAATGGGTTTTATAGAATCGTAATCACTATAAGTAATATTGAAAATAGGATGGAATTATAAGATTTTATCCCCAGTAACACAAAAAACCATTATGGATACTATAACAAGTAAAAAATATCATTATAATAAGATTCAATCATTTTATTGAAAACATGAGAAAAATATGCTTTTCTTTGGATAACATTTATAATAAAAAATCACAATTTATTGGGAAAATAAATTTACAATAAAAAATCGAAAATTAATATTTAATATTCCTATAATAGAATCACCCTAATGATAGGAAAATACATTCATGTCATATATGTTAATGAATGACATTCATTTTAATATTTTGTAAAAAGACAAAAATGTTTTTTGAAAAACAATGAGAAAAAATATTTTTTAATCCTTTTTAAGAAATTATATTGTATATAAATTTTCCTTTTAAAAATTTAGAATCTTATGGGAGAATATTTCTAAAATCATTTAATTTTATGGATATTAAATAAAAGGTTCATCAACCAAATAGGAAATAAGTTTATGAATTATTTAAAAACGTATTTGATAATTTTAAGTACCAAACATAGAAAAATGGATCAAATTTATTATAATTAAAGTAATAAGTGAATAATATTAATATAGTTATTTTTTAAAATATAGTATCCATTAAATTTTCCTCAATGGATATTCAGTATAGATAATCATGAAAAGAAATGACTTTTTAACATAAAACCTTACCTGAAGTCATATATATCATTGTATATATTTGAATATATTTTATAATAAAAATATATTTACTATGAATAGATTACATATCCATAATTATATATATCATACCATATATGATGTATTTACAATATCTTTTCACCCATTTATTTGTAATTCTTTATTAAAATCACTAATTCATATATGAATTGCATCATGTTTTCATGTATGTGATGGATTATTGATATTTGCCTTTATACTATGATCATATATACATAATTTAATAAATATTAATTTTTTAATTATTATCATATAAAAAATTATATATAATTTAATTACTATTCATATAAAGTAGTGATAATAAATAATTATATCAGATCATGGAGACAAAAACCTGTTTGTATGCATGAGTGATGTTTCCACTTTTTGATTGATGGAATTAAAGAAAAATAAATAATAATTAAAATATCTTGAAATATAATAATATGATTAATATCGCATATTTCTAGTAAACACATAATTATTTGCATCAAATTGAAAAGGTGATTAAAAACATAATTCACTTCATTATAGAGGTGGTTGTCCACATGTAGGCACAAATGATTTTTTCAATTTACAGAGGTTGGAAGGTATGTGGATAACAGGTGTTAAGTCATAATAATAAAAATTATGTATATTGAACCTGGGGAGTTCATTGTCTTAGAATGGTTTCCATATATTAGAATATGGTATAAAAGAAATAAAATTGAATGTAATAGGAAAAAAGTTGTACCTCTTTGTTGGGAAATATCCTTAGTATTACACATTAAACCAGAAAAGGATGGTATTTTTGAATGTAAAGACACTATAGAATGACAGAAATGAATAAATTATGGTATTTATTTCGGTATTTTCTCAGAAACAATCCTCATGCATAGGGGATAAAAAGATTCGTATGTGATATTTAAAAAATGAGGGAAATGACACACATTAAATTAGATATAATATTTATATAAATAATATATCACCCTCAAGTACAGTGGAATAATATGGAAATAATTTAAATGGTAGGTCATTATAAGGCTGAAATATCTTCAACTTTCAAATTTTTTCCATGATTATGTTTCATGGTAAAAATTATATTTATTAAACTGGCTCATTAACCCTTTTTGATATTAATAATTTAAACACATTTTCTAGCCATTAATAACCATAAATTAAATTATATGGTTAAAAGGTGATAAATATTTGTCCATAGAATAAATTTTATATCATTTACTATCATATTTGTCATGTTGAAGTATTTTTTTATTTTTAAACACTTTAATAAAATAAATTTTAATATAAAATATTGTTAAAGTAATTTTTTAAACTAATCATTTCATTTGACTTAAAATATATCAATATAAAATTTTAATTTGAATACAAAAACATTTAAAATAATTTATATATTATAAAGAACAATCAAATTGGTAGAATACCATATTTCTTCAAAAAATATTAATTTTATTATCATTAAAATAATTTACCTTTATTTTTCGACATTCTACACAAGTAGTGTATTGGTATAACATAAGAATTTAAGGTAATTATGTCATGATGAAAATTTTAAAAAAATTAATCTATTAAAATAAAATATATTATGTTTAATATAACATTTTATATTCATTCATAACGTTTTTTAAACACTTTAAAAATAAATAATATAAATAAAAATCAAGAGAGTGACACTTTTAATTTAAACTTTTCATAAAATAATATAAAGGTCATAATAAAAGAAAAATATAAAATAGGAACCATATTTTGGATATATGTATGATCATGTTTAAAATCCACACATTAAATTTTTTTTAGGAATTTTCTATTGTTATTTAAAATGAATATCCCAAAAGTTTGACCTTGTTTTACTAATTTACCACTATCAATTTTAACAATATTTATCATGTTTACTATTCATATCGATAAAAAATAAAAGGGGCCAATTTAAAATATTTCAACATAATGAATTAATGTATAGAATGAAGTTTCTCAAGACTACATTTTTAGAATTCTATGAAATTAATACAGAAAATAATATAAAATCATATATACAGAAAAATGTGTTTCTTCATAGAACTATTATTTGTTTTATCTCCTGAAATGTGATTGGAAATATAAGATAGTTAAAACAATTGATTAAATATATAATATATTCATTTAAATAAAATCATTATTTAACTGAAAATAATTTAATCTTTTATGTAAAAAAACACATTACCCACATAAAAATAGTTTTTCATAAAAAAATATCTTCTACATTCAAATTCATTTTCTTCTAATATAATCAATTAAAAAGAATTAAACCATTTTATACATGCATAACCAATAGATTTTATGATATAAATTATTCTTATTCATAACCTATAATCTAATTGAAATCTGATAAATTCACATTATGTTATAAAATTTCAATATTATATCATGGTTTATTTAATATTATTGTTATATGAAGAGAAAAATATCAAAAAATTAAATTTTTTTAAAGATAAATATATCAATGAATATTAAGATGTTATGTTATTCAACCCTTATAAAAATTATACATTTTATATTTTTTCACTATATTACAAAAAATTGAGAATTCTTTTACCTCATTATATGCTCAAAATCCCACACAGCTTCAAATAATATATAAATTTTTTAAAAAATATTGACCAAATGAGTGGTATTGATTTGTATAAATTTCTCTCTATAATAAGATTACACCACTTTTTATTACATATAAGATAGATCTTTATCTATTATTATGGCCCCTGAATATGTATATGGGAAGGATCAATTAAGTACATCCTCAGAAGAGATATTTGGAATACATCATGTACATGAGATGCATATTTTGAATGTAATAAGAGACAAACTACATTCCTGATATAATCATGAATTTTTAAGAGATTGGTATATAGAATGATTATATTTCCCTCTTTTCGATTCTTATATCCTCTTTCGAATGAGATATTCATAATAACACCTTTGAAATTATGTTAATCTTTAGATCTCTCCTATTATTATCAGTATAAAATTTATGTGAAAGATACCCTTATGAAATGTTTAATGGATTTAACCATGTATCATATTTACTCTACAATATTATGCTCGGAATTTGTTATATCATTAAAAATTATCCCATCACGTTATAGTTTTTCACTTCTTACAATAGAAGGGCTTTACAAGGATCCAAATAAATTATAATGTGTAAGATATTGGTCATTTGGAAGGTATGAACATTTATAAATGTTTGTATTAATCCATTAATTTTGGAGAAAAAAATTCTTGGTGTGTGAGGTGTTATAGGGGAGTTCCTGGGGTTCAAGACGGGAATGAAAGGGAAATTAAGACATTATGTGCAGGTTTCCTGGTTTATGCATAGTTAGTGAAAACCATGCGAGAGGGGAAGACAGACCATGAAACCATAGAAAATTATTATCACACAGTTGGAACATGGTTTTTCAAACCATTTGGGACTATGAAAGTAATCGTGAAAATTAAACCATCCTTGATAGTGACTGGTGCACCATTTGCACACAGTTTGGAAAACTGTGTGGCCAAATTGTGTTCCCACTAAAAATTTCGAAATTACTAACTATCCCCTTTGTTTTTTTATTTTCTCTACCGATTTTCCTCCCATTTATTTTACATCCATCCCATGTTAGGATCTGAAACCCTCAAAGGCTCCAAATGATCAATCAGACTCTTTCTAGGCAGTTTGGAGCGTCGCTAGTTGTAGATCAAAGCTCCGAGTATGTCTAATCTTCAAATTGATTCTATTTTCAGGATTATGGATAATAGATTATATCATCTACTTCCATTGACCTAAAACCATATTCTTCTTATGTTTATCATATTGGGGTTCTTGTGTTGGTAAATCTGGATCTATGTCTAAGGTTAAGGGTGTGTTAATTATTGGAATCAAGGTAGGTGGTCTATAAGTTATTTCTTGTGGTATTGTTTTAGATGTGTGCATGTATGGTTGTGTTATTTATTTTCATTTTGTTTGTTTTTTTGTTCCATTGATCGGATTTGGAAATAAAAATTGGTAAATGAATGAATGGATCCCTCGTTATCCCTATTGGATGTTTTGAGGATGATTTCACTAGTTATAAACACCCATTTGTTGTGATTACTTTCCCAAACATATATCATGATATTTTTAAGCACGAAATTGGATTATTTTGAAATAGATCCCCTGATATATGTGTTGAAATGTAAGTTGGAACTATTATTGGAAAGAAAATTGGTTGTTTATAGTGGTTTATATTGGCATATGGGATTGTTTTGAATAAGGTGAACTGATTTGGACATAATAAAGAAATTTTACTAAGCAATTTATGAAATGTAAATGAAATGGATATGTTGGTTAATGCATGTGAAAAGGTGAATATGTTAAATGGGTAAAATTTTGTTAGTTGTTAGATGTATTGAATGGGATAGCATGATAAAATTGATAAATGCATTAAGGGGTTACTGTACAATGATTTGTTAATAGGAAAAATGGGTTAATGTATGGGAATTTTTTAATAAGTGAAAAGAGTTAACATATAGAAAGCATTGAATATGCTAAATGGGTTATGGAATGAAAAGGGATGTGGATAAAAATGGATTTTTTACTTAAGTGGTAAATGTTTTATTTTCTTAATGTATAAAGATGATTTATTTGTTAAATTTTTTGTAAATGGTTAATGTTATGTGTATTTATGGTTTAAGATTTGTGATATGGTAATTGTGGTAAGTGGATAAATAAGAATATGTACATGCCATGTTAGTTGTGGGTATTTTATGTGAGGATCTATTCTTATGCATTGAGTTACACTGAGGCACAAAACCCCACCACATAATGCATGGGTTTGATAAGGTGATCAAGGCTCTATACCTCTAGTGGTTTCATTTGATGAAATTAACTCGACCAAGGCTATAATGTAAGTGTGATGTAATTTTTATGAAATGGTTATACCATGAGAGATAGGGTAATTTATTTTACCCATTTCTTGGTAATTTATTGGATAATGTCATTTTGTAAATAATGTAAATGTATTACACATGGAACATGTAATTAAAATGAATTATGTGATTATGATGATCAAAATGAGAAACAATGAACTAGTGTGGTAAATTGGTAAAGTAAACATTGTTACCTAGTGAAAACCATTTTTTATTGTTTAAATTGTTATTTATTTATTTCCTGAACACACTGTCAATTTAGAATGGTTATTTTTATAGAACCCATTGGTGATAGCCTACTGAGTTGAACACAAACCCTGCTCAAGACATCTTTGGGTACCTGAGTAGATTTCAAGGTTGTATGTCAGGATAATAGAAAGGGTCATATTCTAGGGAGTTCAGTTTTTCTGGGTGAGTGTATAGATGAGGATCCAAACATGGATTCTGAACCCAGTTTGGGGATTCACCTTTTGGTCTTTATTTTAACTTTCTTCTTCACATAGAACTATTATCAGAAGATGGAATATTTATTAATTTCTTGTTTTTGTACTATGTTTGGGAATTGGGTTAAAATAAAATGTGTTGATTTTTGGAATACTAATTATTTATTTCATGTAAAAACTATTTTTTATTACTATATTAAAACGGATATAGTATCACAATGTGAATTTTCATACCCTATTCGTTATTCGTAACCCTTGGGATTATAATGAGGAGTGATTGAGTTCATGTTCAAACACATCTCGGATTACTAGTTTAGTATTTTATGACTCAAAGACATTATAATGTGTAATCAGAGTGGTTATTTTATGTGTTATAATTATATGGGATGGTATATAGGAGGTTAGTATGTGTCGATCATAGAAATTAGATCATTCCTGGTATTAAATATCCCATGTATGAGTGAAAACACAATTCACCTATAGTGGGATTATTGTTGTTTTTGTGTGTTTTTATTGATTGAATGATATTTCACTATTGGGTGATTCACATACCATGTGAAGGTACTATTATATGATATTTTTCTTATGTTTGGAATGACATGAGGTTTTATATTCATGCATCGTCATCAACACAAAGGTATATAGGTGACATTCATTATAACAGGCAGACATTGGATGTGTATATCGAACATGAATTGTTAGATGCATTTATCTTTGTTAGGTTAGACAGGGTAATGGAAGATGGTCTAGAGGGGGGGGGGTGAATAGTCCAGATTAAAAATTTAATCAAATAAATTAATTATCATAGTTAATTATTAAAATTAATTAGCCTCAGAAAAATTAAATAACCCAAGGATGTTTTTTATAGTATTCTGTCCAAAGTGGGCCTACTCTACTCTAATACCTCTCTACTCGGCGAGAGATATGTGTGCACTAAAAATGATTTTTAAAGGGGAATCATAACCCAATTACAAAATCCTTTTCTAGTGGAGGGATAACCATGACACTAACTTTTGTGTGGGGATTCACAACCCTTACAACCTGACATTAGATACTAGGAGTCACAACCTAAACAGTCTTGACTTCAGATACATGGAGTCACAACCCTAATATCTTGACTTTAGAATCCGGGAATCACAACCCGAAGAAAAAGAATAAAAATTAATGCTTTTGTGTGAAAAATCATAAACAGAAAAAATAAGAGTGTGTGTGAGAGAAGGGAAGTAGTGTTACAGACTCAGAACCAGATGAAAGAGAAGATAAAAATTAAAGCACGGGTACTAGTTCTTGAGGTTTAGTTCAGCACGTCTCGTCAATGAAATTGCAGTCGAAGCCGAATTAATTCTGCGCTTGAGAGACTGAACAGGTGGTGAAGAAAAGTGTCACAGGATGTTGCAAATGTACATCAGATTCAAATTTCACAGCACTTTCTCTTTGTATTGTATTGTCTACAATTTTCTGCAAGAGAGAATGATATATATAGAGAATAAAATATCTAGTAGGTGCAGCAACTCCACTTCCTTAGGATATTCAAAATTAATTTAGTTAAGAGATCAGAAATATCTCCCTAAAAATAGCAGAACCATTGCCTTTTAATTCCAGTAGAATAAATATCTATTAAATAAATTCAAAATATATTGAAAAAGTCTTCCAATAAAATCTCCAAAATAATAAAAGCATTAAATGATTCAAAAAAAAATTTTAAATCCACTTAAAATGATTTAGACGAAGTCAAAACAGTTCCATAAAACTAACAGCAGATTCTAGAATTAAATTCAAACATTTTAATTTGAAAAATCCTAAAATGTCCAAATTTATTTGTAAAATACGCTGAATAACATCATTAAATTTTCTCTCTAAATATAACACCAAAAACATTAAAAACTCTTCCATTACGATCCTTATATTTAATGAGGATTTTACAAAATAAATCATTATAAAATAATCCATATATTTGTAGAAAATCAATATTTAAAAAATTGCACGGAATGAACAGTAGCTTCGAAATGAACAGTAACATCGAAGTAAACAGTAACTTCGGAGCGAACAATAAAGTAACATAGGATATGAATAGTAAACTAACATAGGGTATGAATAGTAAATTAACATAGGGTATGAACAATAACGTAGGGTATAAACAGTAACTTAGGGTATGAACAGTAATGTAGGGTATGAACAGTAACGTATGGTATGAACAGTAACGTAGGGTATGAATAGTAAACCATACATTTGATAACAAATGAACCATACTTTTTATAACAAATGAACCTTACTTTTGATAAAAATGAACTTTAATTTTGAAAAAAAATGAACCTTACATTTGATAAAAATGAACGATACTTTTGAAAAGAAATGAAGCTTACTTTTGATAAAAATGAACCTTACTTTCGATAAAAATGAACCTTGATTTTAAAATAAATGAACCTTACTTTTGAAAACAAATGAACCTTACTTTTAAAAGAAATCTGGATAGAATGTTGTGACAAACTTCCACAAATTTTTAATGGATCTTAACAGCAGATTCAGACTTTGGTCAAAACTAATGATTTGTAGAAAACATATTATATTTCCAAAAAAAAGATTCAATTAAAAAAGACATTTATAGTTCCTAAAATCATTAAAAAACAGAAGCAAAACAATTCTGGAAAAACTACTACTACAAAACAGATTATCATAAATTCAAGTTAATAAAAGTCCATTCAAATAATATTTTTAAACTATGATGTAAACTAATGAAATCAAGATAAACATTTTATCGTTCTATATAATTATGTTTCATGAAAATCGAACAACTGTATAAGTTAATGTAAAGTAAATACATAAAAGTTTTAAAACAGTGAAATGTAGTGTTTCTAAAAATATAGTAGCAACTTCATTGATTTTTTTGTGAAATAGATAACCATTTTCAAACTTCCTCATTAACTAATAAAATATAGATAAATATATTATACTTCCAACGTGGTAAAAATCACAAAAATACAAATAACATAAATTAAGATATCATCAAAATACATAATAAAAGTAATCAAACAAAATCATATGAAATCAAATTAAAGGAAATATGCACAGGCACAAACAATCTCCCCCTTTTTGTTTGATTACAAAATCAAAAAATTTAAACCATAAATGAATTTTTAAAATGATTAAAACTAAATTATTTCTCATCAAAACTTCCAAAACTTCTCCCCAAAACTTCTCCCCCTTTTTGTAAATAAACAAAAAGTGAAAACATGCTCCCCCTAAACAAATACAGCAAATAAAACTTAAAATTCCAACATACCAAGATAAAATTTAATTTTCTCAAACTGAGCAGATTCTAAAGGCTTTTAAAAATATCTGCAAGCAGATTTTCAGAAGGGATAAATTTTAAAACAATGTTACCCTTATTCACATGATCTCGAATGAAATAAATTCTAAGATCAATATGTTTTGTTCTAGAATATTGTAAGGGGTTTTTTGAAATAGAAATTACAGATGTATTATCACAATAAATAGGTAGTTTATCAAGATAAACAAAAAAAATCACATAATGATTTCTTAATCCATAAACTTTGAGCACAAATACTTGCAGCAGAGATATACTAGGCTTCTGCAGTAGATAAAGCAAAAGATATTTGTTTCTTATATGACCAAGAAATTAAACATTTTACCAAAAAATGACACATACCTGATGTTCTTTTTCGGTCAATTATACATCCTCCAAAATCAGAATCATAATCAGATGTTAAATCAAAACAGTTATATTTTGGATAAAATAAACTAGAATCAACAGTTCCTATAACATATCTAATTATTATTTTTACAGCTTTAATATGACTTTCTTTAGGATCAGCTTGAAATCTAGCACATAAACAAACACTAAAAATGATATCAGGTCTGGATTTTATTAAATATAGCAAGATACCTACCGTACCTCTATAAACTGTTAAATCAAATGATTTACCAGATTCATCACTATCTAATTTACAATTAGTAACCATAGGAGTTTTTATGGATTTGGAGGAATCAAGACCACATCGTTTAACTAAATCTTTAGCATATTTAGATTGATTAAGAAAAATTCCTTCTTTATTTTGAGAAATTTGACGTCCAAGAAAGAACATTAGTTCTACCATTAAACTCATGTCAAATTCAGAAGAAATCAATAAAGAAAAATCATTACAATGTATGTCACTAGATGATCCAAAAACTATATCATCCACATAAATTTGAACAATTAAAATATCATCAGAAGAACTTTTAATAAAAAGAGTGGGATCGACATTGCCTTTCTTGAATCCATTTTTTAATAAAAATAAAGAAAGTCTTTTATACCAAGCACGATGTGCTTGTTTGAGACTGTATAAAGATTTAGATAATTTAAAAACATGGTTGGGAAATTTTTCATTTTCGAAACCAGGAGTTGAAAAACATAAACTTCTTTAGAAATAAAACCATTTAAGAAAGATATTTTTACATCCATTTGATATAATTTAAAACTGTGAAATCGTGAAAAGGATAAAAAAATTATAATTGCCTCTAACATGGAAACTGGTGCAAATGAATCTTCAAAGTCTATACCTTCTTCTTGAGAGTCTCCTTGAGCAACAATTTTGGCTTTGTTTTTGACATTCTGTCTATATTCATCCAGCTTGTTTCTAAAGATCCACTTAGTTCCAATTTCCTTCTTATCTTTAGGAAATTGTACTAAATTCCAAACATTATTTCTAACAAACTGATTTAATTCATCTTGCATTGCAACAATCCAGTTTTAATATTTTAAAGAATCATTAATATTAACAGGAACAAAATCAGAAATAAAAGCAGAATGGGCACAATAATTTAAAATAGAATTTCTAGTTTTGACACCAGAATCAACATTTCAAATTATATTTTCAACAGGATGATCTTTTTGAATATTCCATGATCTTGGATCAGGTTGAGAAGGAGTATGCTCCCCCTCAATTAATTCATTCTTATCTTGAGTAATATCTTCACCAAAATTAAAATCTTTAAACTCATCATCAATAACATTAGAATCAGAATTTATTTTAACATTATTTTCATCAAACATAACATGAACATATTCTTCAATAACCATCTTTATTTTATTATAAACTCTATAAGATTTACTATTATTAGAATAATCAGGAAAGATACCTTCATCACATTTAGCATCAAATTTCTCTAAATTATCCTTTGAATTTAAAATAAAAACATTACAGCCAAAAACTCTAAAGTAACCAACTTTAGGATTTTTATTTTTGAATAATTCAAAAGGATTTTTCTTTAGCAAAGGTCTAATAATAATTCTATTTGAAATGTAACAAGAAGAAAAAATAGTCTCAGTCCAAAAATATCTAGGAAGATTATATTCACTTAACATAGTTCGAGCCATTTCAATAAGAGTTCTATTTTTCTGTTCTAAAACACCATTTTGTTGTGGTGTTCTAGGAGAATAAAAATTATGAAAATATCCATTATTTTCACAGAATCTTTCAAAATCAAAATTATGAAATTCACCTCCTTTATCACTACGAATAGAAATAATCATACAACCTTTTTCATTTTGAACTAATGTAGAGAAAGTAGTGAATTTAGATAAAGTAAGATTTTTATGAGCTAGAAAATATACCCATGTAAATATACTATAATCATCAACAATAAATAAAGTATATTTATTGCCACCAAGACTATAAATTTGATTTGGAACAAATAAATCAAGATGTACTAACTGTAAAGGGTTAATAGTACTAATCTGATTGATTGGTCTAAAGGAAATTTTGTGTTGCTTACCTTTCATGCAGTCATCACAAACATGAAGTTGTTCATTCTTCAAAGAAGGAAACTATAAAACATTATCATGATTTTAGAGCTTATGTAATATTCAGAAATTAACATGACCTAAATGTGAGTTCCAAAGGATGAAGTCATTTTGTACAACATTCAAACACTTTACATGTTGAAAAGTTATTTCAGAAAAATCAATAGTATAAATATTATCTTTTCGATTAACATAAAATAATAAAGAATCATCTTTGAACACTAAACATTTATTATTTTTAAATTTCACTTCCATTCCATCATCACATAATTGTGATATACTAATTAAATTATGTGTTAATACTTCTACATATAAACCTTTGGAAATAAATGTAGAATTTGAAATACCAACTTTACCAAAACCTTTTACATTGCCTTTGGAATTGTCTCCAAAAGTAATAGTGCCTCCATCACATGTGTTGTATGATATGAACCTTGATGGGTCTCCGGTCATATGCCTAGAGCATCCACTGTCTATGTACCATAGGTCGTTCTTGAGACATCCAAGGAATTTTTCCTACAAAAATCAATTAATTGACAATTTTGGTACCCATGCTACTTTGGGTCCAATAGGATTAGTAATAGAATTTTTAGGTACCCATACAGAATTTAAACATGTATTGTAAGGTACTCTCTATAAAAAAGATTTAGAATTATTAGTTTTTGTAAATCCCAACAATTGTTTAAATCTAAGTGAACAGTAATTTGCATAGTGACCATTCATGCCACATATAAAATAAGTAACAGTTGAAGTACAACCATTTTTACTTTTAACAAAAAAGTTTTATACATTTGAGGTAATCTTTTATCATAACCAAAACCATATTTATTTTTATCAGTTTTAGTCAAAGACACCATCTCATGATATTTTTCATGACCTTGAATAAAAGTAGATAAATTTTGTTTAAGACATTCAACTTCCTTTTTTAATTTCTCATTAAGATCTTGAGCAGTTTTCAAATTATCATAAACTGCTAAATGAGAAGCAGAATCAGTGTTTATTAACCTTTTATTTTCTTGAAAATTTACTTTATTTTCATAAATATGTTTTTCATTATCTTCTTTATGATTATTATATAAATCAACAGCTTTGAAAATGTCTTTTCTAAATCTTTCAATATCATTATTTAATTCAAAAACATTGGGGTTTTCATATTCATATTCAGAATCAGAACATTTAATATAATAACTATAATTACAAACCTTATCCAGTGATTCCATGAAACATTTGTTACCAAATTCTTTGTCATTTCTTGATTGTTCACTAGAATCAGATTCTTCAGTACAACTCCAGCTGGTTTCCAATGCCTTTATATATATTTTTTTGTATTTTTCTTTATTATTTAGTTTCGGGCAATCAGGTTTGATATGTCCTTTCTTCCTAAACTCTTAACAAGTTACATCTAAAGCATTATAATTTTTATCCCCTTTATTATCGCCCTTATATTTTTCTTTTTGAGGATTTCTACTAAACTGGTTTTTGAAACATTTATTTTTCATTCTTTTGTAGACTCTAGTTACAATCTGAGCCATGTCTTCCTTTTCAATATCCTTTAGATCAGATTTAGAAATATTATTAGAAATAAAATTTACAGACTTAAAATCTACACCTTTTCTATTTGTTGTCTCCTCATCAGCTATGTTCTTCAGTTCCAGTTCATATTGGAGTAGTGATCCAATCAATTCATTAAAAGTGTACTCTTTGATGTTCTTGCTTTCATCAATGGAAATCTTCTTTTCATGACATTTCTTTGGTAATTCTCGTAGGACCCTTTCAACAACTATAGGATTTTCCAGAGATTCTCTAAGTGATCTCATTCCATTGACAATGCTTGTGAATCTTTGGAACATTTGATTTATAGTTTCATCTTCACCCATCTTGAAGTCTTGATAGTCAATACGAAGCATTCCATGTTTTTTTCGGATCAATTTTTCAGAGCCAAGGTGAGTAACTTGAAAAATTATTCAAATCTCATGAGTTGTCTTGTATACAGAAACATGACTCAAAACACTTCTGTTAGTAGCACAATATAAAATATTAACGACTTTGTAATTTAAGACATATCTAGTAGAATCAATTCCTGTAAGAGTATCTGGATCAGTTTCATGAAGTGTGTATTGTTTTGACATGATAGACCAGTGCTCAATGCTCAACTATTTGAGGTATGCCTCCATTTGGGATCTCCAGTATCCATAATCATTGACATCAAAATGTGGTGGATTCTGATGAATCCAAGCATCATTTGGGTTTAATCCTGCCATCTTATAAGATCATTATCCTTAGACTGTGAGGTCTAGGAATAGGTTAGAACAATACAATATAAAAGTAGATAAATGAAATGATTGGATAAATTCCTGAATGAACAACCAAGTAAAATGAAATATAAAGATAGAGAAAAAGCATAAACAGAAAAAATAAGAGTGCGTGTGAGAGATGGGAAGTAGTGTTATAGACTCAGAAACAGATGAAAGAGAAGATAAAAATTAAAGAAAATGTGCTGGTTCTTGAGGTTTAGTTCATCATGTCTCGTCAAGGAAATTGTAGTCGAAGCAGAATTAATTCTGCACTTGAGAAACCGAGCAGGTGGTGAAGAAAAGTGTCACAGGACGTTGCAAATGTACAGCAGATTCAATGGTAACATCACTTTCTCTTTGTATTGTACTGTCTAATGTTTTCTACAAGAGAGAATGATATATATAGAGAATAAAATATCTAGAAGGTGAAGAAACTCCACTTCCTTAGGATATTCAAAATTAATTTAGTTAATAGATCATAAATATCTCCCTGAAAATAGCAGAACCGTTGCCTTTTTATTCCCGTAGAATAAATATATAATAAAGGAATTCAAAATATCTTGAATAAGTCTTACAAAAAATATCTCCAGAATAATAAAAGCATTAAAAAATTCAAAACAGAATTTTAAATCCGTTTAAAATGATTTAAACGAAGTCAAAATACTTTCTGAAAACTAGCAGAAGATTCTGGAATTAAATTCAAACATTTAAATTTGAACAATCTTGAAACATCCAAATATATTTGTAAAATATGTTGAATAACATTATTAAATTTTCTCTCTAAATATAGCACCAAAAACATTAAAAACAATTTCATTACGATCCTTATATTTAATGAAAATTTTACAGAAAAAAAAATCGTTAAAAAATAATCCATATATTTGCAGAAAATCAATATTTAAAAAACTACACGGAATGAACAGTGTCTTCGGAATGAATAGTAACATCGAAGTGAGGAGAAAATAATAATGTAACGTACCGTATGAATAGTAAAGTAATGTAGGGTATGAGCAATAACGTTGGTTATGAACAGTAACATAGGGTATGAATAGTAACATAGGGTATGAACAGTAACGTAGGGTATGAACAGTAACGTAGGGTATGAACAGTAAACCATACTTTTGATAACAAATGAATCATACTTTTGATAACAAATGAACCTTACTTTTGATAAAAATGAACCTTACTTTTGAAAACAAATGAACCTTACTTTTGATAAAAATGAACCTTACTTTTGAAAACAAATGAACCTTACTTTTAATAGAAATCTGGACAGAATGTTGTAACAAACTTCAAAGAATTTTTAAGGGCTCTTAACAGCCGATTCAGACTTTGGTCAAAACTAATGATTTACAGAAAAACGTATCATCATTCCAAAAAAAAGAATCATTTAAAAAAGACATATATAGTTCCTAAAATCATTAAAAAACATAAGCAAAACAATTCTGGAAAAACTGCTACTTCAAAACAGAATATCAGAAATTCAAGTAATTAAAAGTCAATTCAAACTATATTTTTAAACTTTTATTTAAACTAATGAAATCAAGATAAACATTTTATCATTCCATATAATTAAGTTTCATGCAAATCGGAAAACTGTATAAGTTGCAGTAAAGTAAATACATAAAAGTTTTAAAACAGTGAAATGTAGAGTTTCTAAAAACATAGTAGCAACTTCATTGAATTTTTTGAGAAATAGATATGCATTTTCAAACTTCCTCATTAACTACTAAAATATAGATAAATATATTATATTTCCAACTTAATAAAAATCACAAAAATCCAAATTACATAAATTAATATATCTTCAAAATACATAATAAAAGTAATCAAACAAAATCATATGAAATCAAATTAAAGGAAATATGCACATGCACAAACAACCTTTCCTAAAAATATGAAGAAGATGGTTTCTAATAAAGTCAATGAAAATTAGTTGAAAGTATGAATTTCAATGAATGGTTTGAGGAATGTGTATAATGAAGGAGAGAAAATGAATTAAAATGTTGTTATAATAAGTCATGAATAAGTTAAAACACAATTTGTAATGACATTAAAGGATATAAATTTGTTTATAGGATAATTATTTCCATTATAAGTTAGGGAATGGTTTGGTAAAGGTGTATAATGAATGTTTTCTTTCTAATTATGTTATTTTATCCACATTAACCAGTACCCATGGTAGATATTATTGAGGTTAGTGTTGTAGTCATGACGATTTTCATTAGAATAGTGCATCTGGGATTCATTGTTATGGCTGCCGAAGAGCCTTATTTTACAAAAAATGTGGAAGGATTATTTTGTATGCTCTAACACTCATGTTTGAAATTGTATGATGATTTCATCACATCGACATGTGTTGGTTGGGTGACAAGATGATGTCCCTGAGGATTATCTTCTAAGAGTGGGTTATGAAGTTCCATTAGTTAATGGTAACCAGGGAGATGAGATGTTTCAAAATAACATTACTTGTTTTATGAAGATGATGTAATGGGACCCACGGTGTGTCATGTGTAGCAGGTTTGATCCAACCAGAGAGTTTCATTTGCAACACACTCCAATATTTGCTGGAGGGGTCGAACCCAAGCATGTGGAGTTCAAGATAGATTCAATCTAGAAAATTTATGACCACATGGAGAATCCAACATAGAATAAGGTTATGTCGGTAGTTTACATGTTGTTGGGACAAGAGAATTTCTAGTGGGTTATCATGCTTCAGACCCCCCCAGGAGGATGGTATTCTATAGAGGGACATTGAGGAGAGTTTTCTGAAACACTTCTATCTAGAAATTGTGTGTCACGAGTGGGCAATAGAGTTTATGATGATGAGTCAGGGAATGATGTAACTAATAGAATATTTATTTCATTGTAATGACCTGAAAATTCCATTTAATTTTTTTGTAAATATATGGTAATTTTCACAAGTATGCGAAAATTGATAGTGCCTGATTCGAAGGCCCGGTGTACCTGGAATAAATCTCTGAACTTTTTTCCGGGTACGTTCAGTAAACGTGCGAGCGGGTTTTTTTAACTTTTGAACCGGTTCTCATATATGAAATCAGAGGACACTGTTGAACTCACAACGCTAGTATTCTCTTAAGAAGACCTTCACCTCGACTGTAGTAGGTTGAGGGTGGAAGACAGGTTTTCAATTTTTCGTGGAAAAAGAAAAAGAAAATTTGTTTAGCATTTTTATTTTTATTTGAAACTCCCATGTGAAGGTTATAAATGTGGGGACCACCTAAACTAAACCCTCCCACATGCTTTATGGTTGTGGGGACCATCCGAGCCTAACCCCCCCCCCCCATTTTGAATTTCTAATGGTGGGGCCACCTGAATCCTAATAATGGGAGAAGCTTTTAAACTCCGTATTTAATTTGGAAAAGTCTATTGAACAACCTCCACAATAATTATGCCAACACCTCTTGATTATTGGTACCAATTGAAATTAAATTAATAAAACCAAATTTAATTTATATTGGCTAATCTTTTGTTGGGAGAAGTGTTGGAAAATCACTTGGAAAAAACTTTTACCCCCTCCAATGAAGAACACCTACCAACAAAGAACGACCACCGGAGATCGAAGAACGAGGAAACCGACACCGAGCTGGATCGAAAGCACCTTGAGGAGGAATCCAATGTAGGAAATCTTTGACAAAAAAGAAATGACAATAGTGGAAATTCCGAGATCACCAAGTTCACCCCTTCCAACGTCAACGAGGAATCAAGGTAGTGTGGTTGTTTGAATTTCATCCCCTTACTCGTTCTTGAATATTCATCGTAAAATCAGGAAGAGATTATAGCCGCTTTCTACTGCTATGACGTAGAGTGTTCGGCCAAAAAAACATGGATCACCTCCCCACAAATATTGTGTTTAATTATTGTGTTATTCACAATGGATGAGAATGGAAACCAACCTCAGTGGGGCTAGAGAATGGAGGCCAGAACTGTCGCTAACCTCAACGAAGGCGACGGCGCAACGGCTTCACCCTACGGAAACCACGCCACCTGCGGCCTCCACCGCTCGCACCCTCTGATGCCTCATGGGCTCACTCCATCTGCGGCCTCTATATCCCATGGCATCTTCTACCCCATGGCCTCATGCCGTCCGCGGCCTATGGCGCCCGCGACCTCTGCCACCCGTAGCCTCGCGCAGCCCTCACGGCCTCCGCGCCATCCAGTCCAGTCCAGGCCTAGCCAGATGGGTAGGACCCACCAGGTCGGGCTGGACCCAAAGGGCTGGGGTGACCAGAATCTGGTTGAGTCATCCGAGGTCGGGCCGGTCCGATTGGGCCGGACCAGACCCGGGCCAACCTCAAAATTTTCGCTCTATCGGCCAGAACATTGGCACTAGGCGTCTATTTAACAAACAATCAGTGGCGCTGGAAACCACGGAGAAAGATTGTCCCTTTGATTATACCCCACTGAAGATTTGGATAATGTTGGAGTATAGAACGGTTGTATTGAGCATGAATCCAACCAGGCCCTCATGATTAAAAGGATAATAACTCACAGACTATGTGTCTGATCGACGCACCGTCTATTACATTGAGACCCGTATGACGTGGTTGTACGTTGAGATTATTTTTCGTGAGAATTCATGGAAGTTGGAGTATAGAATAGTGGCTTGTGGATCGGACCCTCCTGGAAACAAACAAGTGTAGTCAGAGAACCCTATAGCTGGTTGTGACGTGAAGAATGAATAACGATCTTGTGTTGGTCAGAACCTAGCAATCCTATGTGGGTCAGCACTAAGCGATCATGTGTGGGTCATCACCATGTGATCCCATGTGGGTCATCCCCAAGTGATCCTCTGTGGGTTAGCACCATGCGATCTTATAGTGTCATCACCGAGCGATCCTGTGTGGGTAAGTAGTAGAGCCTCAGAACAGAGTAAGATGATTTATAGTTACATCTAATCATCTATATTACTGTACATAAGTTATACCTAGTGTGATCTGAGTGTGTAACTTGTGGTGCATTCCTTCGTGGTAATACCTTGGTGGTATTCTTCTCTATGGCGTACCTATGTGATATTTACCTTCGTGGTATTCCTTCCATTGTGGAATAGAAGAGCATTGGGCTTTGAGCTGGACTCTGTGTTTTCCTCCTAATTGAGGTGGGGTTACTTGATAACTTAGGTATATGTATGGGCATATAACTAAGTAGGGTTGTTTGTTGATTCCATGCTGTGTGGTTTATCCTTGGTGGATTTTGTGAGACCTAGAGGGTCTCGGGGTCCTTACTGAGTATCGTTATACTCACACCTTCACGGGCTATGCCCACACCCTATTGTGTTTGGCACAGATGATAGACAACACTGACTAAGGATGACAGTACCAGGACTAGAGGTAGCTCAGAGGTGGATGTTAGATCAGGTGAACCATAGAGACGGATGTTTGTGAGTTGTACCTACCCTATAGGTAGGCTTTGTGGTGGATGATCCAGGAGATACTTTTAACCTATCAGACGTCCTATACTTTTCCATTTTTCCTTACACTTTCCTGTTCGGCATGTATTTTTTCCCATTTTACATACTATACTCACTATGTTTACTATTTAGTTTACTCATGTTCGTATCTTACTTTGTGCTTGGTTGTGTGTGTTATAGGTTATAAGGCAATGCCTTCCCAGTTTTAGGAAATACGACTTCAGTGCTATTGGCTAGCCCCAGGCCTATAGAAGGAATTCTTAACGTAGTCACGACATGGGCCCCAGGGGATGGGTTGTGACAAATTGGTATTAGAGGAATTGGTTCTACCATAGAACATAGGACTCTAATATTTTTAAATGGAAATAGTGTTATGTGTAGTGACTGTGGTTATAAATTTTGGGAATCCATTTTTGGTGCGGTGACCAACATATCCATACACAAGGACCCTGACTTCGGATTTCCGACTCAATGCATGAAAACACTGATTGCATGTGTGATTTAAATATTTTTTATTTCTGATCATTTTGAGTCTTCTCACCAGGTATAACTTACAGTACTACAAAAACGGCCAATATCAGCACTCAAAAAGGGATTTAACAGTGCTAAAAAGTAATTGTATTGCTCAGCACTAAAATAGGGGGTCCCTTTTATCAACGCTCCGAAAAGAGCTGATAAAAGACCCCTTTATCAGCACTTTTTTAGCTTTAATTAAAGGGGCCTTTATCAGCGATTTTAAAAAAGCGCCGATAAAAAACAAAAAAACATTAAAAAACAATTAAATAATGCAGGGGGAGAGATTTTATCAGTGCTTGACCACCCGTTTTATCAGTTCTTGGAGGTCTCCCACGTGCTTCCCTTCCCGTGCATCCTCACACGTGCGCACCACCTTTGCTTCCACTCGAACTCGAACATGAAACCTTCTCCTTTTGCGGCTGCACCTTTACCACTATTCTATTTCGTTTTTTTCCCTTTTTATTGATATATCTCTTTATATATATAGTTATATTTATTCATATATTGATATAGATTCATATTAATATAAATATATTTATTCATATATTAGTGTATATATATATATTTTCATTCGTATATTAATATATATTTATATGTATTTATATATATATATTTTGTTATAATTTATTATCCATATATTTATTTGTATATTAATATATACTTATAAGATTAGTTTTAAATAAAGTTTTGAAATATTTTTTTATGTGTGTTTATAATTAAATAAATAAATACATACAAACATATATACAACACACACACAAATACACACACACACACAGACACAGACATAGACACATATGAATAAATAAATATATATGTGTCATTAAAAAGACATTAAATGTTAAAATGACCATACATTATAATTGAGAAGCCCGTTTCAGCTCCACAACCAGTCAAAATGAATAAAATGAAACAAAATTCGATATGATATGTAGTATAGGATTAACTGACATCCGAATCAAAAGTTATACGTGTTTGAATGTTTAGAAGTCAGGGTATCCCGACTAAAAACTCAGTTTTGGAGGCCTTCTGGGCCTTTTTGGGATCAAAAATACCTTGAACGGGGTCCTCCATTATCATAGTGATGTAGATCTCACCGTAGGCTTCGATTTGATATATTGTAGAGCTCAAACGGACAACCAGATCAAAATTTATTTCCTTTGGAAGTTTCAGTTACATTTTCATCTTATTTTAGATATTTTATTAATTGTTTTGATTTTTTGTGCCTTTAAATTGTTATTAAATAATTTTTAATCGATAATAATTAGATAATTATTAATTAAAAATATTTTTTAAAAATATTATAAATCCATTTTCACTAAATTTCTTATATATTAAATGTAATAGTCTATTTATATGTATATAAAACATATTTAAAATATATATATTATATTTATATACGAACAAATATACTTATATAATAATAATGTGTTTTTCATGATTTTTTTGAAACCTATGATTTATCAATGCTAGAAATAAGCACTGATAAATCCCCCCTTTATCAACGCTACTAAAAGAAGTGCTGATAAAGGGGCCCTCTTTAACAACGCTAAAAAAAGTGCCGATAAAGGTGGGTTCCTTTATCAGCGCTCAAAAATGCGCTAATAAACGACACCTTTATTAGAGGTTTTTTAGCGCTTATAAAAGCATAGCGCTTCCCTCACCGGTTTTTGTAGTAGTGTTATTGACCGTGGTGCACCTATTCATTTTCAGGATGCTTCAACGCAGACAACCAGCTAGGGATCCAGATATAGTACACACTGATAGCCCACCGAGCAACGAGGCCTTGGTGCAGGGCCCTCTTCTAGTAGAGGCACCAGCATAGGCACAAATGATACCATTACCCATTAGGCCACTGGTGCCACAAGCCCCAGCAACAAATGGTGCAAGAATCTTGAACTCATTTCACGAGTTCCAGTGCTAGAGGCCACAAATGTTCAAGAGAGAGATGGACCCACATGCGGCTGGGGATTTGCTGGATCCCATCGTGAGATACTTTCGACAGGTAGGGACACTAGTTTATATTATGGAGATCCTTGCTACCACCGTTATATAGGAAGCAACAGGCAGATGGTGGAGCTTGATGGTCAAGGTTCATGACGAGGTGACACTTCTCTGGGAAGACTTCGAGAGCCTATTTTGGGTAGACTTTGTTCTAGTGACTCATTGTGCAGTGCACAAACAAGAATTTCCTCATATTTGGCAGGGCATCATGACTATGGCTTAGTACTCAGCGTTGATATCTGACCTCTCACGCTACTCCACTGATATGGTGTGGGACCCATTCTTCAGGGCCCAGACATTTCAGTAGGGACTCAGGTGAGAGATTCGGCTTTGTTGATTTCTCTAAGAATCCTGACATAGGTGGGGGTGTTAGATAGAGCACTCTTATTATAGAGTTTTCTTTCTGAGCAGCCACCAGTGGTGGGGACCACCACCGGATGTCACGTAGCTGAGTATTCTGCAGCTGGCAGCAGACAGATGTCATAAAGGTCTAAGAGGACCACACCTACAGGTGGACGATCACTTGATTCGAGGTCAATTGTGCGGGCCACTTGAGACAGAGCTAGTCATGTGAGGAGTGGGCAGTGTAACACATGTGTCAGGAAGGGTCACATAGATCATGACTGTATGACCTGTCGTACGGGTGATCAGTAGATGGTCGAAGGACCTCCCAGGTAGAGATATAGGTTCGACCAAGGAGGTATGAAGGGAGCAGGTGGACGTGGCATAAGAGATGGTCGTGCAGCTGGTAGTGGGCAACGATTCGTGATGTTACTGCCACCACCACTAGGTGGTCCACCCCGACCACTGAGAGCAGGAGGACAGGGGAGAGCCCAGGTTCAGGCACCTGAGGCCTACTATCACAACTCTATAGAGATGATACAAGGTATGATTTTTGTCTACTACACCTTAGCTACAGTTCTTATAGAAACAGGTGCTGGTCATTATTTTATTTCCACTACCCTCGTTTGGACCTCTGAGATTTCGACAAAGTCGTTGTCTTGATATTTACGGCTAAAGACTTATACGGGAGCAGATTTGACAATTATTCACTGATGCCGCCAGTGCGAGCTTACTCTAGGAGGCGAGAGCTTTTGCTGGGATCTCTTAGTAGTAGAATCGAGGACTTACGACGTCATCTTGGGTATGGAATGGTTATCAAATTCCATGCTTAGATAAACTGTTTTAGGCGCAAAGTGTGGTGTGTCTGCTCGGATGGGACCAGGTTTATATTCACTAGAAAGAAGGGAGCCTTTGCAGCACAGGATGGACTTACCCGGAGGAGAGTGCAGCTGATCACTCATCAGTTGGCTAGACTTACTCTTGGAGCAGTTGATGTGGAGAGTCTGAGATATCCTATAGTGGTGGACCAGTATGCGGATGTCTTCCCTGATGATGTTCTGAGTTTACCACCTCACAGAGAGGTGGACTTTATCATTGACATGTATCCCCAGGACGGAACTGATATCTAAACCAGCGTATCGTATAGATCTCACAGAGCTTCGTGATCTGTGGGTACAACTAGCTGACTTATAGGGGAAAAGATTCATTTTCCCTAGTGTTTCTTCTTGGGCAGCCCTAATTTTGTTCGCCAAGAAGGTGGATTATAGATTGAGACTTTGTGTTGAATATTGGCATCTGAAATTTGTGACCATGAAGAATAGGTACCCACTCCCGAGGATTGACAACCTCATTGATCAGATGAAAGGATAATGGTGGTTCTCGAAGATAGATCTCATATTAGACTATAATCAACTCAGAGTACGAGACGACGATGTATAGATGGCATTATTCAGATGTTGGTATGGACACTACGAGTTCTTGGTTATGCCATTCGGTATAACCAACGCCCCGATAGTGTTCATGAGACTCATGAACAGGATATTTCATCCATACCTTGATCGATTTCTATTAGTCTTCATCGATGACATTCTGATCTACTCGACTACTGAGAAGGAGAAGGCCTAATATTTGTAGGTAGTACTGGACACACTTCGAGAGAACCGACTTTATTGTAAGCTCTCGAAGTGCTAGTTATGGATCCGAGAGGTTTACTTTCTACGAAACGTCATATCAGAGGCTGGAGTTGTAGTAGATCCGACAAATATTTATGCTGTACTTACTTGGGATCCACCAAATTGTGTGATGGAGGTATAGAGTTTCCTGGGTTTGGATGGATACTACTGGTGGTTTGTGTCAGATTTTTCTAGAGTTGCAGCACCACTATTAGAATTTACGAATAAGGGGAAACCCTTTTTGTGGTCGGAGATATGCTAGTGCAGTTTTCAAGAGTTGAGGCAGAGGCTAACTAGTTCCCCCATCTTCTGTCTTCGAGAGGAGGGAATATGGTATGTAGTATACTATGATGAATTAGGGACCGGACTCGGATGTGTTTTTATGTAGGGATTAGCAGTGATCTTATGTGGTTCTCAAAAGCCGAGAAAACATGAGCAGAACCATGCTACCCATGACCTGGAGTTAGCAGCAATGGTCTTCACCATTAAGAAATCGCGACACTGTCTGATGGGAAAACATATTACAGTCTACTCTTATCACAAGACTCTCAGATATATCTTCTCTTAGAAGGAACTGATCCTGAGACAACGATGTTGGATTGAGTTCCTCCAGGACTATGAAATCGAGATATTCTATACTCTTAGGAAGGAGAACATTGTAGGAGATGCACTCAGTCGGAGTTATGGAATACAACTTCTATGTGAGGCGACAGAGTAGATGGATTCTTTTCAGATATCCATTGTGGATCAGTATGGAGCAGTTTTTCTTTAGTATTTTATAGTCACTCCCCCACTTTTTCAGCTAGTCAGGGAAGCACGGTGTGGGGAACTGACTGTGAGACGCGACGTATTCAGATATCCTCAGGACAGACACCTGAAAGATTTCCTAAAGGTGGGGATCACGTCATCCTCTTCAGAGGAAGTACCAAGGTACTAGTGTCACTTCGAGAGGAAGTGATGAGATATTTCCACACATCCCCTATAATGGTACATCCAAGAGTGGTGAAGATGTACCATGATCTCCAACAACATCAATGGTTGCCGGTAATGATGAATGTAGATGCATATTTTGTCTCTTGGTACCTCACTTGATAGCGAGTGAAGGAAGAGAATGAGGTAACAACAGGATTTGTTCATCCTTTAGAGGTCCCATAGTGGAAGTGGGATGTGATATCCGTGGACATTATGACAGGAAATCCACGTACATCCATGGGACATGACTCAATTTGGGTGATCGTTCACTGACTCACCAAGTCGGTCAACTTCCAACTGATCAGAGAGCATGGTTCAATAGAGAGCTTGGGAATCCTCTATGTGTAGGATATTGTGTGGCTACATGGAGTACTCTCGATGATTGTCTCTGATCGTGATGCACGTTTAACATCCTAGATATTGAAGGGGTTTCAGGATTCTTTCAAGATGAAAATTAGTTTGAGCACCACCTTCCATCATCATACGAATGGCCAGACTGAATGGACCATTTAGACCCTTGAGGATGTGATGCATTCTTGTGTCCATAACTTCATTCGCAGCTGGGAGGATCACTTGCCTTCGGTGGAGATTGTTTACAACAACAATTATCACTCCATAATTAGGATTTCACCTTTTGAGGTGTTTTACGGGTGACCTTGTAGATCACCATTGTGCTGGAATGACCCAGGGGAGTTAGCACTAGTTGGACAAGAGATGGTACAAGATACCACATAGAAAGTTCATATCATCTAGGAGCAGATGAAGACTGAATAGAGCATGCCGAAGTCTTATGCTGATTGGAGATGGAGACCTCTAGAGTTCTAGGATGTTGACCACGACTTTCTACAAGTCTCTCCCTAATGAGGTTTATGGAGGTTTGGAAGAGGCAGAAAGTTATCTCTGAGGTTCATAAGACCCTTCGAGGTCCTCAACAGAGTTGGCGAGGTGGACTGCCACTTAGATCTTCCTCCTCAGTTGCACCAGGTGCATGACGTCTTCCACGTATCCTAGCTGAGGAGATACAAGCATGATCTTTCTCACGTCAACGACCACAAAAAGCTAGACATCAATGATGGGGCAACATTTTTGGAGGTTTTAGTGGAGATTGAGGATCGACGAGAGTAGGCCCTTTGTGGGTAGTCGATACCTCTGGTGTGCATTCTATTGAAGTATGGGGACCTCCAGGAGAGTACATGGTGGCAGGAGGCTCAGATGTGCGCTCAGTACCCCCACATGTTTCCTTAGTTTGAGTTCTGGCTTACAGGTATGCAAAGCCCTAAGGTGGGGAGAATGTAAAGACATTGAAATTGCATGTAATTTTTTAGATATATGGGAATTTTATAAGTCCATGAAAATTTAAGCCGCGTGATTTCAAGTCTCGGTGTGCCTGAAATGAATTTATGAACTTTTTTCGGGTACATTTAGTAAATGTATATGCATGTTTTTGTAGCTTTTTAACTGGTACTTGGAATTGAAATCAGAGGGCATCGTTGAACTCACAGTGCCAGTATTCACTTAAGGAGGCATTCAACTCGACTGTAGTAGGTCGAGGGTGGAAGATAGTTTTTCAATTTTTCATGAAAAGAGAAAAAGAAAAATTGTTTAACATTTTTTATTTTATTTGAAACTCCCATATGAGGGTTATAAATGTAGGGACCACCTGAACTAAAACCTCACACATAGGTTATAGTGGTGGGGCCACCCAAGCCTAAAAACCCCCAATTTTGAATTCCAAAAGGTGGGGCCACTCAAACCCTAATAATGGGAGAATCTCTTAAACTACCTATTTAATGGTGAGAAGTCTCTTGAACTTCCGCCACCTTAATTATGACAACACCACTTGATTAATGGTTCCAATTGAAATTAAATTAATAAAACCTAATTTAATTAATATAGGCTTTTCTTTTTTGGGGATAAGTGATGGAAATGCACATAGAGAATCATTTACCCTCTCCAAAAAAGAACACCTCCCAATGAAGAACGACCACCATAGATCAGAGAACTAGGAAATCGACCTTGAGCCAAATCGGAAGCACCTTGGGGAGGCAACCAATGTACGACATATTCAACAACAATGAACTGACGATCATGGAAATGTCGATGTCACCGACTTCACCCCTTCCAACGTCAATGAGAAATAATGGTGTGGTGTTTCTTTTAATTTTTTCCTCTTATCCATTCTTGATAATTCATCGCAAAATCAAGAAGAGATTATTACTGCTTGCTACTGCTCTAACACAGAGAGTGATGGCCAAACAAACATGGCCTGAAATATTTGTAAATATTGTGTATAATTATTATGTTCTTCATGATGGAGGAGGATGAAACCCAACATTGGTGGGGAACGAGAATGGTGGCCGACACCAGCACCGGTCGCGACGAAGGCGATGGGCCAACAGCGCCACCCCGCGGCCCCCACGCTGCCCACGGCCACCGTGACGCCCCACGGCCACCGCGCCGTGACGTGGCTCCCCCGACTTGTGGCCTCACGTCGTCTGAAAACGGCACCGCCCAAGGCCTATGCTACCCACGGCCTCACACCACCCTCGGCCTCGCGCCGTCCTCAGCCTCGGCCACCCGCGACCTCGCACCGTCCTCAGCCTCGACCCCTCGTGGCCTCCACCGCCCGCGGCCTCGCGCCGTCTGCGGCCTCCGCTTCCCCATGGCCTCGCTACACCCTCACGGCCTCTGCGCTACCCAGAGCAGCTGGGCCGGGCCTCACCTAGGAGCTGGGCCTAACTGGGTCAGACCAGACCCGGGCCAACATCAATTTTTTCATTCTATTGGCCACAATGTTGGCAACGATCATCTGTTTGATGAATCATCACCAGTGCTTGAAACCATGGAGTGATATAGTACCTTTGAGTATACCCCACTAGATACTTGGATAATGTTGGTGTACGGTCGGATTGGATAGAGAACGAATCCAACCGGTCCCTCGGGACTAAAAGGATAATAACTCACAGACCAGGCACTCGATTGATGCACCGTATGTTGTGTTGAGACCACTATTACATGGCAGTCTTTTGATATACTTCTTCATGAGACATCATAGAATTTGGAGTATCGACCAGTGGCTTGTGGAGTGGACCCTCTCAGAGACAAGTGAGCGTAGTGCGGGAACCATGTAACTAGCTATGACGCGAAGAATGAATAGTGATAATGTGTGGGTTAGTACCTAGAGATCATGTGTCGATTAGCACTGAGCGATCCTGTATGGGTCAGCACTGAGAGATCCTGTGTGGTTCAATATGAATTGATCTTGTGTGGGTCAGCACCTAGCGATCCTATGTGGGTCTACACTGAGCAATCTTGTGTGGGTCACTAGCAAGGCCTCTTAACAGAGTAAGATGATTTAGTAGTTACATGTAATCATATCTACTACTATACATAAGTTATACTTGGTGTGAGATGTTTATGTACCTTATGGTACATTCCTTCGTTGTAATACCTTGGTGGTATTCTTCTGTGTGGTGTACCTCTGTGGTATTTACCTTCGTCGTATATCTTCCTTTGAGGAATATTTGAGCATTGGGATTTGAGTTGGACTATTTGATTTCCTCATGATTGAGATGGTTTTAATTGATAACTTATTTATATGTATGGTAATATAGATAAGTAGGGTTTTTAGTTAATTCCATGTTTTGTGGTTTATCCATCGTGAATTTTTTTAGACCTTGAGGGTCTCAGGGTCCCTACTGAGTATCGTTATACTCAGCCCTACACGGGCTATGCCCCCACCCTGATCTATTTGGTGAAGATGACAGATAGCGCTGACTGAGGACAAGTGTACCAGGACTAGAGGTAACTTGGAGTTGGATGTTAAACAAGGTGAACTGTAGAGACAGTCATTCGTGAGTTGTACATACCCTTCAAGTATGATTGATAGTGGACGATCCATGAGCTACTTTTTACCTATCAGTCATCTTTTACTTTTCTAGTCTTCCTTGTACTTTTAAGTTGGGCTTGAATTCTATCCCCTTTTACTTACTTTACTCGCTATGTTTACTATTAAGTTTACTCAAGTTCGTATCTTTCAATGTTTTTGGTTGTGTTTGGTACAGTTTATAATGGCAATGCCTTCCTAGTTTTAGGAAATATTCCTTCGGTGTTAGCCGCCAGCCCCTTGCCTATGGAAGGCGGGCTTGGGGTAATCACGACACAGGCCCCGGGGGATGGGTCATGGCAGTCATGTCATGGACTTTAAATTATTTTTTCTTTCATTTATAGGAGACAAGTCTATGATAGAAATAATTTTACATGATGAAATTACACAAGAGATTATGTTTCACATAACTAACTTTCACTAAATTAGTTTTTTAGATGTGGTGGGTCATTCCCTTATATCATAAGAGAAATTTAAATGAGAATTAATGGAGTGGTATTTTGGCACATGTTGCAAGGAACAATTTTGTGACTTATGTAGTATGGAAGCATTGTTTTGGAAACTCTCTTCATGTTGGAAATCCATATATTGGTATGGGGAGAGGACCATCCTCTTAGATTGGTGACCAAGTGTTCTGCTTTTATTGTGATAGGTATATTGACATTCACGTTATGTGTCCCCAACCAATAGTTGAATGATGTGAATTTAGTAGGATGGGTAATGTGTAAAGGTTCTATAAGAACCCTTGGAATCTATGCATATGTGGCAGATCGAGGCAAGATCTATGTAAAGGCAACGGATTGGTTATCCATTATCAGATTGGTAGTTTGAGTTAGAATAGTCATACCAATTAAGATAGTGAATTTTTTACTATGATTTGATATTATCTATACCAATAGGGTATTATAGTTATATGAATTCAGACTGAGGCCTAGCGTATAGGGTTAGGTCTGCTTCACGTAGTTCATTCTATACCTACTGGGGGAGAGGCTAGCACATCGACATTTCTATGTATGATCTTGGTAGTTTCCATGCTTTTTAGTTCTTTATTTGACATAGGTTCCCCAAATTCAATTATTTCTTCTCAGTTTTTTTGTGTTGGGTATAGGGGTAGAACATACATGTTGACTCATATTGATTAAAACACGGTTAGCAGTGTGGGATGAAAATATCAGGTAGTGTAAATGGTGTGTGATCGAGGTTTTTGGGTACCATTTCATGTGGAACATCTTGGTTCTTGTGATGTCAGGGTTTGATATAATTATTTTTATGCACTATCTAGCATTATACCAAGAACATATTGAATATTTTCACCTACGGGTAATTTTTACATATCTTGACGGAGATATGTATATCCATCGGGGTGAATGGGGTGTTTGGGTAGGCCATACAGGGCCATTTTGTCAGCAATTCGGTGAACTCACATCCCAAATGGATTTTCGTATTCATGATTATTGGGAAGAAGGGTTGCTCATCTTTCCACTTGTGGTGGATCATTTCATATTAATGTTTCTGGAGGATTTATCAAGGCTACCAATCGGGGGGATGTAGAGTTCATGG
Source organism: Viscum album (assembly GCA_963277665.1). Classification (NCBI taxonomy): domain Eukaryota; kingdom Viridiplantae; phylum Streptophyta; class Magnoliopsida; order Santalales; family Viscaceae; genus Viscum; species Viscum album. The sequence goes on along the minus strand of OY728157.1, from coordinate 855,176,812 downwards.
TAGATTTTTTTAGGAGAAGAACAAGTTTCCATTCCTCGATACATAATGGATCCAACAAGACTCTAGAATCATAAGTCTCAATTAGAGGAACATGATAATAGAGGGATCATTCTCCCAATTATGTCACTTCTGGGATCTCTAGTAATATTTTAAAAGAAATTTGATTGGTTGTTGTAGTTGTGTGTCTATAATAAGAATCTAAATCAGATAATGGTTTAGTGCGAATACCCACTTCCTAAAATAGATTCTCATTTTGAACACTTGATAGGTGATTTAGTGTTCTCTAATATTGATTTGAGATCATGGTATCATCATCTAAAGTTGAGACCTTCTAATATACCTCGAACGACCTTCAGAATAAGTTACGAGTGGTTTGAGTTCGTTGTGATGCCATTTGGATAGAAAAATGTTCTTGTAAAATTAAATTCTCTAATGAGACAAATATTTCATCCATATCTGGAGTATTTTGTGTTTTACTTTGTTGATTAGATGTTGTTCTAATATAAAACTCCTGATGATCATGAAAAATATATTTACATCGGCATGGGTACACTATGATATTATAAGGTTTATTAAACCAAATGTCATATATGGATCTAAAAGGTGAATTAAATAGGGTAGATAATCTTAGTGTAAGTTGTATCCATGGATCTAGAGAAGGTACATACTATCATTTCATGGTAGAAACCCATGAATGTTTAGGATGATAAATGTTTTTTGGGTTTGGAAAACTATAATAGATGGTTCAATAAAGACTTTTCTCATTTGGAACCACCACTTTTAGGTTTAACCAAGAAGGGAGTCAACATTGATTTTTCCGATGCTTGTAATAATTTCATTCAAGAATAGAAGATGTGGTTGAAAACTGAACTGGTTATGATTAAACATGATCCAATTATTATGTTTACCGTGTTCTATGACTCATATAGTATTGTAATTGGATAAGTGTTGATTCATGATGGTTTGGTTGTGGTGTGTAGGTAATGATATATGAGTTAATAAAAGAGAAATTACCTGACGCATGATCTTGAGTTGGCCATAGTGGTTCATCCATTGAAATTTTTGCATCAATACTTTTTTTTGAGAATATTTTACAATTTATATTAATCATAGAATCATGAATCACATCTTCACTCAAAATGATTTGAAATTATTTAGAAAATATGGGTTGAATATATGAAATAACTTGACATTGAGTGGGTATACCCATCGAGAAAGGGAAATGGTGTTATAGATTCCTTTAGTCATAAGAATCTGAATAGGGAGTTTCATGACTCATATGTGGAGTGTAAGGAAATTGCGTTTTTTGCAGAGAAGCATCTATAGGTCTAGGATGACTATTGGTAGACAAAACTTGCATCCTTGGAAGTTTATTCCACACTTATGAGATGAATCATGTAAAAACAACATGACGATTCAGAGGGTTTCATGTGCAGAGTCACCTTTTTCTTGGACCATTCATGATAATGGTATTTTTTAGGTTTGGGTCCATGTTGATGTGACAATGTGTATACAGAAAGATTATATGAATGTGTTTCATGAATAAAATTATGATGCAGATCCATGTATTAAAAACATGTATTCAGACCTTATTTTTATATTATGGTGGTTGGGGATAAATAAATAGTTTGTAGGTTTTCTGGCATGATAGCATACCTATCATCAGGTTAATGTTTAGTATTAGTGACTTGTTGGTTTATTGCAGTTGTTTACTATTACAAAATGGATGGGGGATGATTTAATGATGGATTTTATTATGGATATTCTTATTATTATTTGTAATAATTTTTTATATGGGTATTTTTTATCAGTTAACTAAGTTGAATCATTTCATACCAATTCAACAGACCTTCACCATGATTCAGTTGAGTGATTTATATGTTCAATTGATAGTTTGGTTCATGGGGTTTAAGAAATGTGATATTCATATCATGATATATTTCATACATCATGTTTTTAGTAGGGATTATAGAGATCACATGGTACAAATGTGTTTTTTAGTATGTATTTTCACTCGTAGAATTACTGGTAGTTGGGACGTATAATTTAGGTAATAGAGGTCATGTTGAGAGATTTTGTATTAGAGTTTGGTGGATCATGGGAAAATAACATCGATCTTATTATGTTTTCCGAAAATAAATAGTTACCAAACTATGATTTAGATGGAACCATTTCAGGTGACCTATGGTAGGTTGTGTAGATATCTATTGTGTTGGATAGAAGATAGAGAATCATAATTGTAGGGACCATGTTTTATGAATGGGATGTCAGAAAGGATTCCATTTATTTGGAAATGTATGGAGATGGAATATAGTAGGAAGGGGTCCTATGAATATAGGAATCATGGACATTTAGAGTTTTTGGTGGGTGACCATGTGATTCTTCAGGGTTATCCAATGAGGGGTCATCATTAACTTCAGAAATTATGTATGTTGGCACCCAGGTAAAAGAGGCCATTTTATCTAATAGTGATGATTGGAATGGTGGTGTACTAATTGGATACTACAAAGTGGTATAATTGTATGAACATTGTTTTTTATTTGTATCAACATGGATAGTATCATTTTGACTCATCCCATGTCATTAACATTGAGAATGTTGTGCTTGACAGGGAATCACCCATCAAGGATAATATGTTTTTATTTTGTATTATAGAGAGAAAGTATTGTGGAGAATGACTACAAATTTGGATCATGTTTTGTGGTAGCATGGTGATTTGTAGGATAAAACATGGGAACAAGTGTCCGATGTGTGGTGCAAGTGGGAAAAACACTTTTCTTTAGAATCATAGGGATTCTTGGACATGAAGGTTGAGGATGATCCATTATAATGTGGGGAGATTGTAAGAGTGATAATTCTATGAAGGTATATCCTTGTAAAAATCTTATTTATATCCATTTATTTTTTAATTAAATTGTTTCTTGGATGTGTAAGGAGGTTTGAGGATGTTTTGAGGGCTTAATAAAAGAATGAGAGAGAAAGTGGTTCATTCTATTTGGGTTGAATGGTTTGTGCAAAGTTAGTGAAAACTGTGTGAGAGGGGAAGCCAAACAATGAAACCATGGATTTATAATTTTCACATAGTTAGTGTATGGTTCTACAAACTATACATTTATCCCCAGATAACCATTCATATTAATGACTCTGTGATTGTGGATGATACGATTTGTGTCCACCATTTGGAAAACCATGTGGCCAAACCGTCCACCCCATTAAAAAGTTTAAAATTACCAAACTCTCCCTCTAGATTTTTATGTTATCAATTGATTTCCCTCCCATTTCATCTACCTATTGACCTTGTGTGGAACCTAATCCATCAAGAGCTCACATTAAATTATCCATCTCATTTCTACATCATTTTTAATGTTTTTGTTTGTGGATCAATGATCCGAGTAAGTCAAATCTTCATCATTATTATATTTTCTCACATTAAGGAATATAGATTTTATCATATTATTTCAAATCCCTAAAAACCTCTTTTTCTAGTGGGCCATAGATTTGGGATTCAAGGAGTGATTAAATTTAAATGTAAAGAAAAGTTTAATGGTGTTGTCATCATCAGATTTTAGGTAGGTAGTCAACATATTATATCCCATGATATTGTTATTGATTTTTGTATGTGTGGTTGTGTTCAATGTTTTCCTATTATTGTGTAATTTTTATTTGATTCTAATTGGTTAAATGGTTGGATAAATAAAAAATGGGACCCTGATGATTCTTATGGGATGCGTTGAAGATGATTTGTCTAGTTAAGACCACACATTGGGTGCCCCAACATTTCCAAACAAAGAGCTTAATAGTGTTAAGAACAAAATTGAATAATTTTAAAATAGATCCCATAGATTGATTTTTGACATGTCATTTGGATTTATTATTGGCACCAAAAACCATTGTGTCTAGTGGTTGATATTTCCAAAAGGTATTGTTTGTTTTAACATGAATTGAGCGGGGCATATAAATGAAATTTTTCTAAGAGATTTACTAAATGTACATGAAATGCATAAGTGGTTTAATACATAAGAAGGGGAAAAATGTTAAATGGTTAAATTCTTCTATTTTTATAAATGTGTTGAATCTCCTATAATAGAGAATTGATGAATATTTTAAGGGCCTAATGTATATCGATTTCTTAACACACAAAAAATTAATTAATGTATGGAAATTGTTTAATATATGAAATGAGTAAACCGATTGAGTGTTTTGGATATGATAAATGGGTCATGAACTGAACAATGGAAATGGGTTAAATGTATTGTGCTATGTGAGGGGAAAATTTTTAATTGGGGTAAAGAATGAGAATGATTTATGTGTTAAATGGAATGTTAGATTTTATTGTTAATTTTATTGATTGCGCGAGGTTTGTGAAATGGTATTTGTAGAAAATATATAAATAAGAATGTTCAAATGGATTTATAATTTTTATGTATTGTACATGAGGATTTTTTACCCCTTGAAATTATGTGAACTATTACTTTTTGAATTAATTGATCCTTTTTGTTATTTTTCATTTCATGCAACACTAAAAATAGTATAATTTATATTAAAGATCTATGTTTGAATTTTTATACACAGCAACATGTTTATAATTTAGTATACACAACATAAGAATTAGCTTTATATATAAGGGACACTGAGGTTATCATGTGTTACATGAAAAAAATGAATTTCCTCAATGGCTTGTGTAAAAAGCGAGAATCAGTTTTATATAACAATAGTATATCATTAAAATGATACTATTAAAACAAATATAACATAACCTAGAAGCTAAAAATAGTAGTTATGAATTGTATTAAATAATTTATAAAAATATATGCTTTACGAAAATTTAAGATGAATTCAAAGGTTACCAATTAATTATAAATTAGTATGAAAAAAATTGAATATACAGAAGAATATTATTATTATTTTATTCAGAAAGCTGTTTTAACATAAAAAATTATATTAATTAAAATTAGTGAGTGATATTAATTTAATATATATGTTTTATATTTAATAATAATTTTAATATTCGTCCAATATATTTCATAAACATAAGATAATAGCAAAACCCATTTTATGCTTAAACCCCAATATTTTTATTAAGGCATTTTACCGCCTTTTAATAAAACCACTATTTTAAATCCAATATTTGTAAACATTATTGATTTAATATGAAAATATAGAAAATATATTTTTAAAAATAACAGAATTGTTACGTTAGTGTAATTTTTTGGTGTTTTTTCTGTGAAATTTATTTAATGAATTGTGAAAAAAACTAATGTTTAGTTCAAAACTAATTTTTCATCTAATTTATTTATTAGGATAAATCATTACTCAATTTTTCAAAAACATTAATTAAAAAAATAATAATTAATTAACACAATTTAGGTCATTGATATCCATTTGAATTTGAAATTGGGTATAATAATGTGGAAATCTGTTGAATGTTTTTTCCTTACAAACCAGCATTGTCGACCCAACTTTAAGATTCATTTTCAATTAATTTCTTCCACTTCCATTGTAGGAAAATGGAAAAATGGATTCATATTTTAAATAAGAATAATTTATAATATCAAATAAGTTATAATTATTTTTTGTAAAAAATATTAGTGACATTAATTAAAATTAAATCGATCGAATAAGGTTAAATTAAGCATAATTAAGGACTAAACCTTAAATTTATGACACAAAAGAAATAAAAAATTATAAAAAACCTCAATTAATGAAAAAAATACACCATATAATTACATGTATTGTCTTTATTATATTATATGATCCATATTCCATGGCATCATGTTTTTGTAATTCCATTTCAAAAAATTTACAAGATTTCCACTCCACATCCACTATAAAAAGGCCACATTTCCTCTACTTATTTACACCTCTCAAACCACATAGGATAGGAGAAGATATATACAAAATTGTATCCAAAATACCTCCCTGCTAATATAATACTCTCCTTGGGACGAATTCCATCCAATGAATCCATTTTGAACAAACCAAAAGGATTTTCCCAATTAAGAGTTAACTCCTTCTCTCAAGCTCTGTTATTTTATTCTATTTCTCCACCCATACACTCTTTTTTTCCTTAATTGTATTAAGAATCAGTATAATCAATATAATAGGATGTTTTGGCCTTTTCTACACCTATAAATACACAAAACACTATCTAATGTGCAACAAACATACTCTTTTGGTGCACAGTGAACTATAACCTCAAAAAAAGAGGATTGTTTATTTTTCCTTACCACCTATCATGGAGGAAATAATGATAGAATATAAAATTATATATGTTATATAATATATTTATTATGGATTTAATCATATATAATTATTTTAAAAACACATATCATTTTACATTCTATTTTTTTAAACACGACAATTTTGGATGAGGAGGTGTGGACTAACTCCCCCACGAAGTGGTGTGATTCGTTCAAACAATACATTGAATGTAATAAGGATGGTTTTATTGAAATTACTTTATATATATATATGTGAAAAAAATGATTATTTAATAATGAAATATATATACATATATATAGTCTTGTCTTTATAATTATTATTTCTATACAACATTAAAAACGGGAACAATGTTCATGCATATATACAGCTTACCAGCTCCGTGAATGGTGTATTCCATTTTATAATTCTATATTATATAGATTATTATAAGAAACCTATAATAAATATAAAATATATTTATATAATTATTTAAATTATTTAAATCATGATATAAGTTTAAGGACCAACGATATAACAAATTAAGACAAATAAAAAAAATAAAGAGAATATTGCCTGAAGTGAATCCTTAACATATGATTTTTAACAAACTGGTAATATAAAGTTAAAATAGACCTTAATACATTATTATATAATAAGATATGAATCATTATAATATGTATCAGAAAATTAAATTTATTATAATGGATTCTTCTATGAGTAAGAAGAGTGTCAAAACACAAGGTAAGTGAATTTCATCTCATTTTTTATTTCTAAGAGGTATATGATTTATTCAACACCCATTCCTCTTTCATGGTGTATATACTAGACACTAATGTATTATATTATTATTATTTTGAAATTTATGGATATTTGAATACCTATTCAGTGACCTTAATTTCATTGGGATAATGTTATAAAAGTTACAAAATAGGTAAAATTTGTTTTCCTTAATATTCTTTCCTTGAGGCTCATGTTTTGTTATGCACCTAAATCCTTTTAGATGTGTATATAATTCAATTTTAATTGTTATATCCTTAATATACTAATTTTCATTATTTTTTATTCTATATTTAATTTTATTTTCTTACGTGTTGAGTATGACCTCTTGATACAAAGTTAACAAAGATTGTTGAAACAATCTCATCAATTAAAAAAATTACTTATGTTTATCCTTCTTGTAATGATATATTGGGATCCAAATCTCAAGAACAGTAATTATGTTTCATATAAAATAGTTATTAATTATATATTCATGTATTGGTACCATTTTTTCACTCATTGTGACATAATATAGTTATGATTGTGTTGTTATGAAATCCATACATTAAGCTCTCTTCGATCAGAAATATGGGTTCCATCAAATAACTTTTTTCTAAAAAGGGTTCCCTTGAATATTCTTATATTTGCATATAATTATTTAAATATATTTTTACCATTTTATTATTTAACTAATGTTTTAAATGGAATCATCTATTCTCTATCTGAAAAAGCATATATTCTAACCTTTTCACTATAAAAAATGAATAATATTTTTACCTAGTATGACATGTATGAATTTACCCACTGTCATTTTTGTGAATATTTATTTTCATATTTTAAATTTTAAATTTTAAAATTTTTTTGAAATTATTTACATATAAATGGTTTTCCAAAAAATTCAAGCTTCATTTATATGTTTTTAAGGAAAATTTTGTTCTAAATTTTTTCAATAATTATTTATATTTTTTCAATATTATTCTCATAGAAATGGTTTTAAAAAATTTATCATGCTTTCTTTATATGTTTTCAAAAAATTTGAAAATAAAAATGTGCTTTAAAATGTTCTAACACTTATTTTATAATTTCTAAAGGAAAAATGCTTCCAATTTTTTTAACGCATAATTTACAATTTTTTAATCGAAAAGGTATATAATATGATTTCAAGACTTATATATAATATAATAAGTAGTTTTATAGGAAAAGTATTTTCAAATGGATTTATGTATTAAAAATAATATTTTCATAATGAAATAATATTTTCATCAATAAATCTTTTTGAAATATATTTGTAAACTATTTTCCATATAAGATTACATGGGTTGTTGTTATGTATGCCCTTCAATAATATGATCTAATAATTAAATTCATATTATTTGTCTGAATGGGTTGTGTATGGTTTCATGTTATTTATGAAACTAATTTCTTTTTCATGTATTATTTGTTTATAAAACCTATTTCTCTTTCATCATTTATATTTTTAGGAAACTTGTTTCTCTTTCAGAGTTTATATTTTTATGAAACCATCTTTTATTTCAGGGGTTATATGTTTATGAAATCCTTTTGTATTTATTTTGGAATGATTTAGATGAAATTATTATGAAACCTGTGTCATTTTTGAAATTTAATGATGTGATTACATGTTTATGATACCCATTTAATTACATGGGTTATGATATGATTGTTTATGATCTTGTGGAATATGTATGAATGATTTCAGTATGGGATGTGTGGGGCCTATATCTCCCTTAAAGGCAAAGTGTAAATATTTATATTTCATGTGATAGAAATGGTTAGAACAATAAATGAAATCAATTTACTATTATATTTATGAAATGAAAAATTTACACAGTTTAGTATTATAAGGATGAAATGGGGAGTGAACTTAGTTCAGTAATACAAGCCTCAAATATAGTGTGAACATATTTCTATTGAGAACATTCTCTACTATGATATGCTCAGAAACAATGTCTTTACTAACATAAAAATTATTTAAAATGCTTATGTGTCTACCAAATTTACAGTTTTTAATACTAAGTTATGGTTTCATGTCTTATTTTCATTATTTTCATTATATTATTGTCTAATGAACTACCATAAATTAGGCCATGATTCATGTTTATTATCTTTTATATACAAGACATGGTATTTTATTTTCATGATAATGATCTCATACCCTTATTCCTATGATTATGATTACATATCACAATTGTTTACCAATAATAGACATCTAAACATAGCCCATTTTAGGTATCCTTCCCCTAGGTTATTAGGATATTTATTATTTTTATTTTTTTATTTGAAGGGTTCTAGTAATGAATACCCTGGTGTTAGATGATGTATCTCATTTATGTACTATTGATTATATTTCCTTGTTTCTAAATTAATAAAAGTAGTCTGGTCATTTGGCATCATTTTTAAAAAATGTTTTATGTATTTTACAAATGTTATTTAAAGTTCTCGGTCAATAGAGAGGTTCTCTATAGTTATATCGGAATAAATGTTTAGTTGTTTATTAGAAACTAGTATGTGAAAACTTTAATTAGAATCATATGTTCCAGTCTATGGATAAGTCTAATGATAGTGAAGAGTATATAAAAATGTCACGGATTTTTTGGTAAAGGATATAGTGAGTGGTTTCCTAGAAATACATCCCTATCTGGATACTGTAAGTGGATATTTCACTTTAAAATATTCACCTAGGTGTAACAAATATAACAAGATGTTATAGGTCTGTCTTGGGGTAATATAGTACATGAAAATGTGATATGCCACAGACATAGTTTGACCCACATAGCAGATATTATTTGGGAATTCACAAACACATAAGAAAGCATAATAAAGGATTTAAATATATTTTGGATATGAAGAAACTAAGATAAACATAATTATCCATAGATTATAGAATGTGTCTTGAATTAAACATCCTATAAGTAGATTATTTCATAACTATGCAGCTTTTTACTATGACAAGAAATTCTCACACTATGTTTATGGTTTTAGTCGATGACGATATTAAAAAATAAATTCATTAACATTGAATATGTTGGAAAATCTTTTGATGAGCCATCATGTGGGATAGTCACTGGAAATAATGATGGTGTGATCGTGCATATTCATTTCTCATGGAACTGGAATAACAACTTATACCTTATCAAACAATCAAACTCACTAAGGAAGATAAATAAGTAGTTTGATGAGATTTAAAGTAATGACTACCATGGATGAAAGAAAATTATATTTCATTTTTTTCAATAATTGGGAAAGAATCACCGATATGAATGTCAAAGAGGAACAATAATATTTACATACAGTGGAAAATAATGACATAAAACAATTGAATGGAATAAAAAAAAGCAGTAGTTTGATTAATGAAATGGATGAGAATACTGGTTTCTCTATGTCTCTATCTAAGGTTAGGTGTTATAACTTTAAAATAAATTTGCATTATAAAACTCAATATACCAAGAGGAATGATGTTGAAGATAATCACTAAGGTGGTGCATGTAATGGATACATTATGGATGATGTTGAGACTATAGATGAAATGTAAAAGTAAAGGGTTATTATGTAATAGGATGAGGTATCCTTATTAATGGAATAAGGATTGAGTGGAATAAGACAATTTTTAATTTATTTGGATTCAATAATTTGGAATGGTGAAATATATATGTATTGTTAGATTTAGGATTTTTTTCTATGGATTTAAAAGAATATATTGAATGGTTATGATGGAATAGAAAAGTTATATAATACTGATGTTATGTCCATGGAAGACACGTGATTAAGGTAAATATAGACTTTAATATGTTCCTTATATAATTATATTTCCGTTTTGATGATGATAATTTTGATATATGTAAATTGGACAACACTGATTACATTGGATCAAATTAAGGACTAGTTGACAAGAATTTTATGATCTCAAGGTAGAACTATAAAACATATCTTATTTCTGGAGTATATTTAGTAATCTATAGAATAAGGAATCATCCATTTTTTCCACAAGTATATATGGTAATTCAAGTTATTACCATGTTACAAGAGTAAATATGATGACTATATTCACATGTTTGGATTGTGACAAAAAATATCTACTTTGTGATATAACGAGGAATCAATTTTAGGCCGATTTCATGACCTTATTTTTTTTTTATTTTCATCTTTTAGAAGGGTATTAAGGTTAACTACTCATTAAAATATCTTGTAAAAAATTAAAGGAAGTATTTATTCATGATTTTGTACTGAAAGCCATGGTTAAACTCTATTTAGAGATTAACCTTATTTCAAGGATAGATATATTATTTTTTTTGAAATTATATTAGTGTGCCTTTAGAATAGTGCATCATGTATGTTGGGTGACAAAAAATCATGTCATGAGTGGATGTGGATCTTGAATAAATGTTTGAAGGACGATAAGGGTTTCATACCAACCTCTAAAATATGAAATTTCAACGTATTTGTTTTTTATAATAATTAATGATAATAAACCATTAGATTTAATTTTTAGGCTTAAAAATTAATGTATTAACCATATTGAATTTTAAGAATATATAGGGAAAAATATTTATAATTTTCACTCTTTAAGGGACTTAAGATCTGGTAAAATCTTGTTTTAGAACATAATGCCCCAATGTAAATTTTTGGACATCCATTTATTTATGTAATGGATGAATTAGAAATAGATATATGATCAAATAATGAATGCTATTTACCCATATATTCCTGGAAAATAAAATAATTAATCAACATTAGGATAATGATAAAAAAATATATTTTTTCCTAATACCTTATTTTTTTGGAATTGATGTCCTTTTAAATCATCAAATATTTTAATGATTTAGGCCTTCAAGTTTTCTTTGATCATTCAATTTTTTGCGAATGGTGACCATAATCACTCCGTTTAAATATTTTTTTCCTTCTATGACCAATCATTACACACAACTTATGTTCTTCTATGTGGAAACATTGGTATATGCTAATATGACTAAATGTTACAGTTCCACTTTATCATTTTAAGGGATGTTTTAGTATTCATTTTTTGTGATATCATTTTCTAATGATGAAACTTTATAAATATTAATCCTTTTATAACCCAGATGAATTTTTCGGATTAAATTAATTTAAATTAGGCAAGATTGTAACATCCTGAGATTATTTGAATTATTTCATAGAATTTAATTTAACCTTTTTATTATTTTTGATTTCATGAAACACTATAAATAGTTAATTTTTTTAAAAGCACTATGTTTGTATTCTATTATACACAACTCTATATTATTCATTCATTTTACATAACATAAAAATTATCTTTATTTATGAGAAACACAGAGGTTAGCTAGCATTACACACACCAATAAATTCCATTAATGGCTTATGTGTCATGCATGTCTGAGTTTTCTGAACAATATTATATCATTAAATTGTTATTATTTCATATAATAAGATATAAACTAGATTATAAAATTAGAATTTATGAATAGTATTAGGCAATTTATGATAATTTATGGTTTACACTAATATAAGATTAATCCATAGGATAAAAATTAGTTATAAATGAATATTAAAATATACAAAATTTAATGGAAAATAATATTATTTTTATGATCAGGAAGCTAGTTTTCCTTAATATATTAAATTAATAACAATTTATGAGTGATATTAATGTAATATATAATACATATATTTAATAATATAATTTTTATATTCATCTAAAATATTTACAAAACCTATGATAAGAACAACCCTAATTTGATTCTCAAAACCCAATATTTTTATTAAGTCATGTTTACCATCTCTTAATGAATAACCCATTTAAAATCAATATTTTGGAAATATTGTTTTTTTATATTTCAAAATAATCTTCCGATTTTAATTTTTATCATATTAATTTTTCTATATTACTTTTTAGTTATTATTTCTGTGAAGATTTATTTTTGAATTAATAGTATAAAATAATGAATTTTAGTCAAATACTTCATTTTCATATAATTAAATTAGAAGGATAAATAACATTTCAAATTGTTTTAAAATTTTAATAAGGTAATATTTTTATCATTTAATAAAATTTATTTTATTTGGATAAATTTCATTTTGAATTTGTGTATAAAAACATAGTTATCTTTTGAATGTATTTTCATTACAAACATGAACTATCAACTCGACTGTCTGATTAATTTGAAATAAATTTATGCCACTTATGTGATTGAAATTTAGAGAAAATGAGTAAATATTTTGAATAATCCTCATTTATAATATCTAATACGATCTTATTTGTTTTGAAAAAATAGATAAATGAAAGTAATTAAAATTATTTACATCGATTTAGGTGAAATTAATCTTAACTAAAGAATAAACCTTAAATTGAAGAAAAAAATGACTTGGAAACTTATACAACACACATTTTCTGGAAATCCCAATATTACCTTTTATCTAAATTGGAACATAATTTAAGAGATTTTCAAGGGAAACTCCTGTGTGGAATTCCATTTCAAGATATTTACATTAGTCTATATCCACAACAACTATAAAAAGGCCTCATATCCTCTACATCTTTACACCTATCAAACCACTTAGTTTGGGAAAATATATAGAAATAAATTTTCCAAAATTCATCCATTATATATATAATCTTCCTCTTTTTCATTAATCTATTCAAGGAATAATTTTCGTTCAAATGAAAATGAGTTACCCGATGAAGATTTTGAACATTCTCATTTCTTTTATTTTCATTATCCACCCCCTATACTATAATTTATCCTTGATTGAATAAAAAAACTTGTTTAAAATATATAATAGTATTTTGTTATGGTATATTTTCAATGTATACATATAAACACCCCCATATAATGGGTAACCAACATATTGTTTATGGGAATGACAAACAACCGCCTCACAAAACAATGATTGTTCATCTAATCATTAATGCCTCTCACTGGTGAAATAATTTTGGAAACATTGTTTATATATGAAAAATAATATATTTATTATATCCACAATATCAATTAAATTTCTTAAAACACATAACATTATACTTTACATTTAAGGGGAATATGATAATTTTGTTTGAGGAAGTGTTGACTACCACCCCTTAAAAAGTGATGTCATTAGTTCACACAATATGTGTAATGTATTAAGGATGGGTTTAGTGATTTTATATGATATATATTATATATAATAATTATTTTCGAATAAATATATATATATATACAAATATTTCATTTACCTTCTTTCATTCAATAGGATAATAAAAATTGAAACAACCTTCATGCATGCGTACCACTTAGTGTCTATGGGAACGATGTATTCTGTTTCATACTTATATATTATATAGATTAGTATAACCTAAATATAGTTATGATAAATTATATTTAAATTATTATTTACTAATTTGAAATTATTATATAATTATAATTTTGAATGATATAACAAAATTAAGACACGTGAATAGAACAAAGACAACATTTCCCAAAGTGAAACCTCAACATAGCATTGATAACAAGATAGAAAAACAATGTCATAGTAAGACGAGATAAAGAGTTAGATATAATAATTATATTCTCTATAATATTTATAATATATATAAATTTATTATATAGGAATCATGTATTATTATAAAGTGATTCAACATATAATGTAATTGAATTTCACTTAATTTTTTATTTCTGTGAGATAGATCATTTATTCACAACCAATTCCATTTGTGTGGTGTATATAATACCAATGAATTTACTATATAATTCTTATAATTAAATTTATTGTTATTTTTATATCCTTTATTGGACCAATATTTCATGGGGTAAATAGATCAAAATTTATATAATAGGAAAAATAGTTTTTTCTCAATTTATCTTCAATGAGACTAATGTTTATATACCCCTAAATTCTTTTCAATGTGCATAATATTATATTTTACAAGTTATATCAGGAATTATATTATTTTCATGATATCTTAATCCTCATTTAGTTTCCTTTTCTTATATGGAGATTTTGATCCCATGTTGTAATTTAATAAGAGCATATTTAAAGAATTTCATCTCTTTTCACAATTGTTTATGTCTATGTTTCCTTTGAAGAAACCTTTTTTTAAATATCTAAAGAATAGTAATAAATTTTTTTATCTTCTTGTTAATCATAATACAATAATTTATTATTAAAATTTCCCACTCTTTTGTACATAATAATGTAAACAATGTGTTTTATAAAATCCCAACATTACTCTCTCTTGAGTTGGAAACCTGTATTCTTTCAAAACCATCGTTTCTACAAAGGGTTTTCATGAAAAAACTACTATTCTTCTATAATATTTAAAAATAACTATTTTTTCTTTTAACATTTTTTGAAAGGAATATTCTTTTTTTCTGAAAAATTATTTTTTTACACATTTAACAGTGAAAAAAGAATGTTCTTTGTACCACATACGATGTGTATGAATTTACATACCAAAATTTCTATAAATATAAATTTTCATGTTTAAATGGATAATTTTTTAGAACTTTTTTTCAATATTATTTTCATTGGAATTTTATCCAAAACATTTTCAGCTCTTTTATAAGTTTTTAAGGAAAATTGTTTTAAAAAATGTTTTCATGATTTCGTTAATTGTTTTCAAATTCATTTTTTGTGAAATTATTTTCAAGACGTTTTTAAGAATAATTTATATGTTTTCAATGATTTTTCAATTTTAAATGTTTTTTAAATTGTGTTGAATATTATTTTATATATTTCTAAATAAAAAATTTATCAAAATTTTTTCATGACTCTTTTCTAATTTTTGAAGGAAAAATGTTTTGAAAATGATATCAATTATTTTTCATCACTTTTCTAGGTATTTTATATGAAAATTATTATGAAATGTTTTTATGTATTAAAAAATTTTCAATGAAAAAAAATTCCCCATGAATCATTTTTGAAATATATTTGAAAATTATTTTCAATCTAAGCTTAAATCTATTTAAATTACTGATGTCTTTCAAGGAAATGATTTAATGGGTCCATTAATATTCTTTCTCTAAATAGTATAGGCTTGGTATTGGGGTATTTATGAATCTCATTTATCATTCATGGGTTGTAGAGACCCAAAGCTTGACGTACATAGACATTACATTACTTTAGCGGAATACTTAATACATAACAAGAACACACCCACAAGGACTGTAATAGTGTAGTGTCTTTGGAAACTCAGAACGTAATCTTCTAATCGTGGTGAAAGATCTTCAACATCTCCCATAAAGGTCTTCCTACTTTAGTTTACTTACATAAAATACTTCTTTTAATCCTGGGGGAAATGAAAACATAAAAAGGGTGAGCTCAAATGCTCAGTAAGGGTAAGTATGGATAAAATAAAACATACCATATACATGTCAACTTAAAAAAACATGAACATTAAAAATCTTGAACAACGACATAAAACATGGAAGTACATAAGGCATAGATCATAATGGAACATAAATCATAATAAAATAGAATGGGAATAAAACATGTAATTGTGGCATCCATTAAGCACATGTAATGATTTCGATAGTACCCAAGGCATTTCTGCCAAGACCATCTTAGTGGACAAAGTCCCTTTCTGAATGGAGTTCAATCCTCGTTTCAGTCTTGTTTTACTGAACCGGTTTAACCTGCCATTCCAGCCATGTCTATCTCATGAGATATAAATCTTTACCCAATGCATTGGAGGGAGATATAGGTCCCACCCATATCATAATGAAATCATTCTTACTTGTGCCGCAAAATAAAAATACATCATTCATAAAAACCCAATAAATAAAATGGGTTTCATAAACATCATCCCATCATCACATAATCCATATAAAATAAATGGATATCATTTCATAATAAGAAAAGTGAAACCATGTAAATCATAGATACATTACACTTGAAACATACACATGTGAAATAATGTCATCTTAGATGAAAATGATTTTGATAAAACACTTTAAATGAATTATTGAGGAAAATATCCTTTTTTCATCAAAATCATTTTTCTTTTCACAAAATTTCTGGAAATTTTAGAAGAAAAGGTTTTTTTGTTGAAAATAGTCATGAAATCTTTTGTAAGAAGCTTCATGAAAATAAGGATTTATAAAACCATAAAAATCCTTTCATGCCGTATAAGTTAAAAAACATTATTCACGTACTTTTGTCGGAAAAGTAAAAAAGTACCTCGTAACGTAAACAAAAGAAAGATTCCATACATACCATGTAGTAAAAGTAAAGAATGGTTAAAAATGACTTTAAGAATACATGAAAACTCTTTTATAGAACATGAACATGGATGATAGAAATTTCCCTTGTAAATACTTACGAATAAGCAATCTCGGATAAAAATGAGATTTGCAGAATTATCCCTTACCTTAGGTCCGATTTGATTCGTAAGAGTCCGAACCTCCTATATAATGATTTAAATAATGTTATTGACTTATTAAAGAATCATATTAATTGTTATAATATCATATATGGTTCACTTATAACTTTATATTACCCGTTCTTTTGTAAATTCCATGGTAAAAAGCGTTTTGGGTAAAATCGTTTCATTTGTCATCCGTGTTTTGACTTGTAATTATTCATATGATTACTTAGATCATGATTACTTACATAAATAATTTAAAACATGATTTATAGGTAATATATATTCAGAATATACATATATATAATAGATTGATAAATGGAAATAAATACACCGTTCATGGAGACGGTAGGCCGTACGTACGCATGAACATTGTTTTTGTTTTCTCATTGAATTGAATGGAATTAATTGGATGATATAAATATATATATACACATAAATCCAGTATCATTATTATGTCTATATTTCATGATTACTTATTTTATATACTTTATAATCATTTATGAATGGTTAATCATTGAGAATGAATCTCATCACGTCGTGGAGACGGTATTCCGTACGTACGCATGAGCGATGATATCGTTCCCATGATCGTTGAATTTTATTGGAGTGTATGTATACTATCACAAAATCAATATCACTTTATAATAATCATATATAGTAATTATTTACACCATTAATCCCATCCAAGTAAGGTGGTGGTGGCAAATAGATTACACCACGGCATGGAGACGGTATTCCGTACGTACGCACGCGCGGTGATTTCATTTTCCGTAGGATGGATAGATAGTGAAATAGGGATGTTTCATACTTATAATAACATATCAGTATATGATTGATACTGATGTTATTACTTCATGATGAAACAACTAATTAAGAAGAAGTGGAAGAAGAAATAATGATGAAATAATCGGTAACGGGCATTACCTCTTCTTTGAAGTGCTTCTTTGAGATCTCCTTTTAGGGAACAAAAATTGGTCTTTGAAGAAGACCAGGACATCTAGGATGTCTCTAGTGAAGTTTAGAGAAGAAATTGGCAGGTTTTTTCCGATCTTGAAGGCTCAAAGTGGTGTGAGGAAGAGAGGGAGGAGGTGCCCTTTTATAAGGGAGGAGAGGGGCACCTTTGGAATAACTAAAAATATTATTTTATTATAAAGCCAAATTCGGGTTTAAATAGCATAAAATTGATTTATTTCAAAGATAAGGTGGGGATGGGTCGAAATAATCTAATACAATAGAATTTAGACAAGTTTAGGTTCCTATTTTAACCTTATAATTTAGATTTAACATTAAGTTAAATAATTTTACTTTTACCGTGTCTTCTTGTGTTCTTACACTATAAGGTTAATAAAATAACTATAACAAGCCAAAAGAACCCCAAGTTGTTTATAATTAATATATATAACCTTATATAAATAATTTGGCCGAACCTTATATTTTTAGGAATAAAATAACAATTAATAATATAATATTTGTTTTAACGAATTATTTTATGTCAATTTTGACACTATTTAGTAATTGATTTTTGTGAAACTCATAACAGAATTATTAGTTCGAACAGAGTTAATTAAATCAATAATAACATGTCATATTAACATATAAAATTAGTGTAATTCATTAAAAGTCTAAAATTATATTTATTTGGGTATTTATAATATCAATTATTCTAATTTTTCACTATTATGGTAATTACTGCATCATCATTGTGTCATAAATAAATTAAATTATTTAATGTCTAAAAATTATAAATAAAATATAATTATGTAGGAAATATTTTTATCTTTTCAATGAGTATTTATAGTCGAATTTATCTTATGTATAACCCTATATTAAAAATAATTTACTTATTAAACGTTAATTTTAACTATTTTAACCCTTCTTTAAATAAATTAATAATAAATGTCCTAATCAAATCCAAGTGGGCCTAAATGATCATATTTTATTCCTAAGGTTGTTTTTGGTCGAATTACACTTATCCAATAGAATTAGGACATGTGTTAGGGTAATAATAATAACATTTTTACCCTGAATTACCCTATTTACTTTTAACCGTTGCAAAAAAAAGTAAAAAGTTACTATTCACCAAAAATTATTTTCAGCTCATTGAACCACATTTTACTTATTAACATCATCTGTGTCTCTTGGATTTTTGAAATTCCACTCACAGAAGCGGTAAAATTAAGTTTTATGATAAAATCATTTTTTTTAACTACCACTTAGTGGTTTCACTATTCATTAAAAAATGAAAGTTTACAGAAAAATATCAAAAACTAGGCCTAAGATATATTTGATATTATGAACTCAAAAATGATGTCTATTTTACCAAATTCAAAACATATCAGTTGCATTACCTAATTTAAAAATTAATTTTCGTCGTCAAAATAAATAGCGTGTTCTTAAGAGATAATAACTATCAAAAGATTGACACTTGTTTATGTATGGTTTAAATGTAAAATTACATCAAATGACCAACATTGTATTAAATTGTAAAAATATATTATAAATATACTTTAAAACCACTCAAATTAATAATTTATCACTATTAATTATTTTGATTAAAAAGGTTGTTTTCAATTAAAATTTAGTAATTTTCACTATTCATCAGAAAATGAAATTTATCTGAAAAGTACCAAAATTTCACCCTAAGCTAATTTCGATAATCCAAATCCAAAAATGAA
The DNA here is from genome assembly GCA_963277665.1 of Viscum album. Classification (NCBI taxonomy): domain Eukaryota; kingdom Viridiplantae; phylum Streptophyta; class Magnoliopsida; order Santalales; family Viscaceae; genus Viscum; species Viscum album. The sequence goes on along the minus strand of OY728157.1, from coordinate 855,156,826 downwards.
GTCCATTTTGAAAACTAAAATTTAAAAAATTTCAAAAAGTGGTTATTACTATTCATAACGACTAGTTTTAATAATATTTTAATAGCATATCGTTGTTTAGTGAAACTCGGTATTGTGTACTACACGCGCTATCGAGGAAGGTCGCGATTGCGTGTAATGCAAGGCAGGTCAAGGATGCGTGTTGTGCAAGATCCTTTTTGTGTAGCATACAACACAAGGCATTAATGAAATTAAAATGAATATTTTTCATAAAATCTCGTGGTGTTACATTCTACCCCCTTAAAATGAATTTCGCCCTCGAAATTCTTCAGGGTTATAAATGGTTTAATACTTGAAAGTTTCTTTAATAGAAACCCACATCGTAAAAAGTAGTACCAAAACCAATCTTTAAAAACAAAAGTATGAAATGTAATGGTTACCCAAATAAACTAATCATTGGGTTTCCACATAGGTGAAAATATGGATATGGAAGAGAAATCTAATCATCATGTTCTGATGGAGAGTGGTAGAGAACATGGCTATGGAAAATCCAGCAATCACAAAGCCATATATTTGTGACGATCTAGGGTACCATCTGATTCATAAGATATAAGAGCACTAAGACAATATTTTTGGGTTTCAAGATCATTTCCCTAAAGTTGAAGAATTTGAATTAGAATAATTACTTACTTTATTTTGGTACAATATCACTATTGTTTGTGCTTTGAACAATTTCCACTTCATCTCTTAATGAAATGAAGTTGAATTTGTTATTCATGAAGTGTTAATAGATCATGTGGTAGAATGATGGGACATTCTATTTGTTTCAAACAAAAGGTTAGAAAAAGTTATCAAATATACATAGGTCCATCTATGGTGAGGTTAATCGTATACGATTCCAAAAATGAACATATACTTCATATATCATACCGCGTAATAAAATAAAACTAGTTTCTACTAACCAGGGACTTCTTGTAGGCCAATGGTAGGCGATAAAGGCCAGTCGCACTTCGGTTGTGGGTTCGATTCCCACAGCCTTGTCTGATGCGATGGGCTGTCACCCGTCCTGCAGGTTGACCTTTTTCTAAATCTATATTACTATAACATCCCATCAACAATATCGAAAAAAGTTCTATCCTTAAACAATACTAACTTATGTCCAACATAATCCATTACAATCATTAGGCTTATCTAAAATACTTTGTTCTAAGCTCATATTATAATGAAAATTAATACTTGAAATGTCACATAACAGTCACGTGAATGCCATCATTTATCATAAGATATGTCTTGTTGGTCACATTCGAAACATTCGACGGCCTTAATCTTGTATTCTCTTGAAAAAATGAATACCCATTTAACCATAGTGAAAACATGAATGCTATCAAAAGTTAACTCTTTCCACATACCAAAATCCCAAAATTTCTACATAATCAAACCGTAATATCCCTTAGTCCTTATATTAGTCATGATCTCATGAATACAATCAAACATCTCATTATCTTCTTATCCCTTCATTATGCGCATACCATCTACTTTCCAAAAATATCTGAATAACCATTCATGGTTACTAATACCATTAATCATACACTTTCAGAACATACGAAAGACAACAGTGTAACAATCCTTAAATGTATCTTTATTCCATTGTAACATGAGATTACTTATACAACATTACACTTGATAAACATGTAATCATTCCACTACCTTCTTAAACCATTAACCGAGCTTCAACAATTCTTTCATCTCACATATCATTTGTAGTTTCTTCATCATCATTAACATAAATACTACCCATACGACTATACTGATTCTCTTCATGAGACTTTCCTTTAGGGAATTAGTTTTCATAATGCCCATACATTCCACATTTAAAGCATTTCACCACTGTTGATGTCGTAGCAATACCATTATCCTCATCCCTAGTGTTAACTGAACCTTTTCCTTTGCACTTACTAGCTTTGTGTCATTCTTTTCCAGACCCAAAGCATCTTCCAGTTCCCTTGAAACATTCTCCTCGATGCCTCTTCCCACATGATTCACATAGGGGAAATTGAACTTTCTTTCCTCTATGATCATCATGAAACTCCATCTTTCTCTTATTAGCCGATTCAGGAAACTTACCAAATTAGAGTTTATTGATCATATTATGAGATTGCTGATTAGGAATAATAATGATGTTTGGAATTCCAAATCCCGTTTCATTTGGTTTCTCATGAATAATATCATTCCATTTTCCGCAATATCCTCCATTATCATTAATCTTCCTGTTTCCATCCATTTTCTAAAACCCAAAAAGAACAGTGTGAGAGGAAAAAATCATGCTAGGGAAAACAACATAGTAAAGGGGGAGCACCCTCAATATCTAACATCTTAGGTTAAATTATAATATCGTTACCGTAGTTCTAGGACTATATCCTATACGTATTTTTATCCTTAGGGGAATCCCTAGACATACCTTAGAAATATCTCTAGGGATCTCACTAACGTTTTCGCATCCTAGTTTCCAATGGTTGACTAAACCTTTCCTCTGATACCAACTGTAGAGACCCAAATCTTGACGTACATGGAAATTACATTAGTTTAGCAGAATACGTAATATATAACAAAAACACACACACAAGGACCGTAATAGTTTAGTGTCTTTGGAAACTCGGAACGTAATCTTATAATCTTGGTGAAAGATCTTCAATATCTCCCATAAAGGTCTTCCTACTTTTGTTTCCTTACCTAAAATATTTCTTTTATTCTTGGGGGAAAAGAAAACATAAAAAGGGTGAGCTCAAATGATTAGTAAGGGTAAGAATGGATAAAATAAAACATATCATATACATTTGAACTTAAACAAACATCAACATTAAAAATCTTGAACAACGACATAAAACATGGAAGTACATAAGGCATAGATCATAATGGAACATAAATCATGATAAAATAGCATGGGAATAAAACATGTAATTTTGGATTCCATTAAGAACATGTAATGATTTCCATAGTAGCCAAGGCATTGCTGCCAAGACCATCTTAGTGGACAAAGTCCCTTTCTGAATCAAGTTCACTCCTCGTTTCAGTCCTGTTTTACTAAACCGGTTTAACCTGCCGTTCCAGCCATGTCTATCTAATGAGATATAAATATTTACCCAATGCATTGGAGGGAGATATAGGTCCCACCCATCTCATAATGAAATCATTCTTACTTGTGCCACAAAATAAAAATACATCATTCATAAAAACCCAATAAGTAAAATGGGTTTCATAAACATCATCCCATCATCACATAATCCATATAAAAGAAATGGATATCATTTCATAATAATAAAAGTGAAACCATGTAAATCATAGAGACGTTACACTTGAAACATACACATGTAAAATAATTTCATCTTAGAGGAAAATGTTTTTGATAAAACACTTTAAATGAATTCTTAAGGAAAATATCCTTTTTTCTTGAAAATCATTTTCTTTTCACAAAATGTCATTAAATTTTAGAAAAAAAAAGGTTTTTTGTTGAAAATAGTCATGAAATATTTTGAAGGAAGCTTCATGAAAATAAGGCTTTATAAAACCATAAAATTCCTTTCATGACGTATACGTTAAAAAAACATTCTTCTCATACTTTTGTCAGAAAAGTAAAAAAGTACCTCGTAACGTAAACAAAAGAAAGATTCCTTACATACCATGTAGTAAAAGTCAAGAATGTTTAAAAAGGACTTTAAACATACATGAAACACTTTTATAAAAAATGAACATGGATGATAGAAATTTTCCCAGTAAATACTTACGAATAACAAATCTCGGATAAAAATGAGATTTGCAGAATTATCCATTACCTTAGGTCTGATTTGATTTGTAAGTGTCCGAAACACCTGTATAATGATTTAAATAATGTTATTGACTTACTAAAAAATCATATTAATTGTTATGATATTATATATGGTTCACTAATGACTTTATATTACCCGTTCTTTTGTAAATTCCTTGTTAAAGAGCATTTTGGGTAAAATCGTTTCATTTGTCGTCCGTGTTTTGACTTGTAATTATTCATATGATTACTTAGTTCATGATTACTTACATCCAGAATGTAAAACATGATTTATATATAATATATATTCAGAATATACATATATATAATAGATTGATAAATGGAAATAAATACACCGTTCATGGAGACGGTAGGTCGTACATACGCATGAACATTGTTTTCGTTTCCTCCTTGAATTGAATGGAATTAATTGGATGACATAAATATATATATATATAAATATATCCAGTATCATTATTATGTCATATATGTCATGATTACTTATTATATATACTTTATAATAATTTATGAATGGTTAATCATTGAGAATGAATCTCATCGCGTCGTGGAGACGGTATTCCGTACGTACGCACGAGCAATGATATCGTTCCCATGATCGTGGAATTTTATTGGAGTGTATGTATACTATTAAAGAATCAATATGACTTCATAATAATCACATATAGTTATTATTTACACCATTATACCCATCCAAGTAAGGTGGTGGTGGAAAATAGATTACACCACGGCGTGGAGACGGTATTCGGTACGTACGCACGCGCGGTGATTTCATTTTCCGTATGATGGATAGATAGTGAAATAGGCTTGTTTCATACTTATAATAACATATCAGTATATTAGTGATACTGATGTTATTACTTCATGATGAAACAACTAATGAAGAATATGTGGAAGAAGAAATTAAGATGAATGAATCGGTAACGGGCATTACCTCTTCTTTGAAGCGCTTCTTTGAGATCTCCTTTTAGGGCACTAAAATTTGTCTTTGAAGAAGACCAGGACCTCTAGTATGTCTCTAGGGAAGTTTAGAGAAGCAATTTTAAGGGTTTTGCCGAGCTTGAAGGCTCAAAGTGGTGTGAGGAAGAGAGGGAGAAGGTGCCCTTTTATAAGGGAGGAGAGGGACACCTTTGGAATAACTAAAAATATTATTTTATTATAAAGCCAAATTCGGTTTTAAATATCTCCAAATTGATTTATTTATAAGATAAGATGGGGATGGGTCCAGATCCTCTCATCCAATAGAATTTAGACAAGTTTAGGTTCCAATTTTAACCTTATCATTTAGATTTATCATTAAGTTAAATAATTTTACTTTTACCGTGTCTTCTTGTGTTCTTACACTATAAGGTTAATAAACTTACTATAACAAGTCAAACGAACCCCAAGTTGTTTATTATTAATATATATAACCATATATATGTCATTTTTCCTAGCCTTGTATTTTTAGTAATAAAAAAACAATTAATAATATAATATTTGTTTTAAAAACTATTTTATGTCAATTTTGACACTATTTAGTAATTGATTTTTTTTTAAAATCATAACAGAATTATTACTTCAAAAAAAGTTAATTAAATCAATAATTACATGTCATATTAACATATAAAATTAGTTTAATTCGTAAAAAGTCTCAAATTATATTTATTTGGGTATTTATAATATCAATTATTCTAATTTTTCACTATTATGGTAATTACGGCATCATCATTGTGTCATAAATAAATTAAATTATTTAATTTCTAAAAATTATAAATAAAATATAATTATGTAGGAAATCTTTTTATCTTTCTAATGAGTATTTATAGTCTAATTTATCTTATGTATAAACCTATATTAAAAATGATTTACTTATTAAACATTGATTTTAACTATTTTAACCCTTCTTTAAATAAATTAATAATAAATGTCCTAATCTAATCCAAGTATGCCTAAATGATCATATTTTATTCCTAATATTGTTTTCGGTTGAATTAAACTTATCCAATAGAATTATGACATGTGTTAGGGTAATAATAATAACATTTTTACCCTTAATTACCCTATTTACTTTTAACCGTAGAAAAAAAAGTAAAAAGTTACTATTCACCAAAAATTATTTTCATCTCATTGAACCACATTTTACTTACTAACATCAACCGTGTCTCTCTGATTTTTGAAATTCCACTCACAGAAGCGGTAAAATTAAATTTTATGAAAAATTCATTTTTTTTAACTACCACTTAGTGGTTTCACTATTCATCAAAAAATGAAAGTTTCCAGAAAAATACAAAAAATTAGGGCTAAGCTATATTTGATATTATGAACTAAAAAATTATTTCTATTTTACCAAATTCAAAACATATCAGTTTCAATACTTAATTTAAAAATAAATTCCCGTCGTCAAAACAAATAGCGTGTTCTTAAGAGATAATAACTATCAAAATATTGACACTTGTTTATGTCTGGTTTAAATGTGAAATTCCATCCAATGACCAAAATTGTATTAAATTGTAAAAATATATTCTAAATATACTTTAAAACCACTAAAATTAATAATTTATCAATATTAATTATTTCGATTAAAAAGGTGGTTTTTAATTAAAATTTAGTAATTTTCACTATTCATCAGAAAATGAAAGTTATCCGAAAAGTACCAAAATTTCACCCTAAGCTAATTTCGATATTCCGAATCCAAAAATGAAGTCCATTTTGAAAACTAAAATTTACAAAATTTAAAAAAGTGGTTATTACTATTCATAACAGCTAGTGTTAAAAATATTTTAATAGCATATCATTGTTTAGTGAAACTCGGTATTGCATACTACAATGCACTATCGAGGAAGGTCGTGATTGCTTGTAATGAAAGGCAAGTCAAGGATGCGTGTTGTGCAAGCTCCTTTTGGTGTAGCGGACAACACAAGATATTAATGAAATTAAAAAGAATATTTTTCATAAAATCTCGGGGTGTTACATGGGTTATATTTTTATGAACTTCAGTTATCTTTTATGGGTTATATGTGTATAAAAACATTTTGGTAAGGGTTATATATTTTTAAAACTCATTTCTATTTCAATAGTTTTATGTCCATAAAATTATTTTCTCTTTTACAGTGTTATTATTTTTATGAAATAATTACAAAACCTCTAATTTTTTCCAATGGTAATGATATGATTAAATTCTTATGATACCCATTTAATTTCAAGGGTTATGATATGAATATTTTTGATCATTTTGAACATGTATGTATGGTTTTAGTATGAGATGGGTGGGACATATATCTCACTCCAATGGATTGGTTAGTTTTTATATCTCCTGATAAAAAAATGGAATGAAAATTGAATTAACTCGTTCAGTATTACATGTTTGGAATAAGAAATCAAATCAAATCAGTATTAGAAGGATGGAATGTTGAGTGAACTCAGTTCTACAATATAGAGAAATAATAGGGTGTGAACATTGTGCAATAAATTATTTGGCCTACAAATATGGTATCTACAGTAATTCCTTGACTAGTATGTAAATCTTTATATATGCATACATATATTCCACAATTCCATGTTTTATTCCTTTGTTATTATTTTTTGGTTTATTTTCATTATTTCTTTATGATTCACATCATATGAACTACCGAAATTTTTCTATGTTTCATTCTTATGATCATAGATATGTAGGGTGTGCTCTTCTATTTCCCAAATCATGTTATCATAACATTATGGTCGTGATTATTCTTACCTATCTCCCATGTTTACATTTGCTGAGATTCTGATCTAAAAAATTTTTATGTTCCATTCCACAATGTTATGAAGATATCTTTTATATTTTATGGATCTAATAAGGGAGATAGTCAATAATAACATAGTGCGAGATGTTTTAGTTCATATATCTACCAAGTTTTATGTTTCCATGTTTCCAAATGCACTAGGCTAGTACGATCATTGGCCATCTATTGGTAATATGTTTTGAGTATTTTAAGAAAGTTATGAAATGTTAATGTATAAAATTAGAGTGTCGATATATGATTTATATTAATATTTTGAATAATAATGTGGGTTTAAACTCCACTACAAAATCCACATGTTAGATAAGGGGACTGAGGCTCTATACCTATAACATTAGGTGTTAATGAAACTATGGGGACTAAGGCTCCAAAGAATGTATGATGTAAATGTTAGGAAATAGTTATTGATGGAGAGATTGGTGACCAAAATTTACCCTTATACTTAGTAATTGATTATATTATGATATTGTGTATATAATTTAAATTCTTAACCCATGGAACATGTAATTGAAATGAATTAAGTGATAAATATGAACTAAATGATAAATAGATAACTAATTCAAAACATGGGTAAACATTGTTACCTAATTCAACCAGAGATGTCTTTTTCACATTGATATTTATTAGTTCAGGAATGAATGATCAATTCAGATAAGATATTTTATAGACACCATTGGTGGTAACCAACTCAGTATACTCACATTATACTCGATCCTTCATTGGGTACCCAAGTATATTTCATTGTTTCAAGTCAGAATAAGGGGAATTTCCCTATGATAGGTAGTTGAGTAATTGTTGTGGAGGGCATGGAGGAGATTCTAAACATATAGGTAGGAACCATTTCAAGTGATAACAACTTCATTTTTCATGAAATTTTTGGATTGTTAGTCCAGGTCCTTATACAATGATCTTAGTTCCCTAACCTCTAGAATGTTTATTATTTTATTATTTTTATATCTAATAAATATATATAATTTTATAACATTTCATATAAATAAGTGATGAAAAATGGATTACATCACTTATTGAAGACATTTGTCTTTACATATGCACATGTGATGACTCCACTTATCAATGGATAGAATCAAGGAAAAGTAAATAATAATTAACCCTTCTACAAATATAAAAATACAATACATATATTATATATCCAATAATTCCATCATTATAACAATCTATGTTAAACAATGTTGAAAATACTAATCGCTTCATGGAGGTCGTAGTCCACATATAATCAGAAGCACTGTTTTTTACTATATGATGGAAAAGTGGTTAAATATGGTTATTACATCATCATAATAACATTTATTTATAAATAATATAAAAAATTTATTTTATAACATATATCATATTTCTAGTGGTCGTATAAGTAGAAATAAAATTGACAGTACCCAATTAAGTGTTATAAATCTTCGTTGAGAACCCTCTCAAGGTATACAAATTATGAATTCAATTTATGGTATTTATTAAACAATTAAACTATTTAATGTGTAAATAATAATATATTATGGAATTTTTTTAGTAATTTGTGAAGATATAGGTCTCAAACCTTGTGAAAAAATGTGAAGTAATGATTCCATTTTATAATTTAGGGAAAGGATACACTTGGAATTATGTAAAATATTTAATTATAATTTATATCATAATTACCTCATGTTGAACTAGATATATATAATTTATATTATAGGAGAATATATGGTCTAAATCACTTCAACTAATCAAATTTACATATGTTTATTTAGCCTCTTAAACAATATATTTTGGTTTAACCACCTAGTTACACCATTTTAACCATAACCATGGTAACCAAATTTTTAATCTTTTAAGGGTCGTTAATTTTCTTTAAAGATGAAAGGTGGATAAAAATGGTCTGTAGATGAAACTTCATTCTATTTTAATCCAAAAATATATTATTTAAATATTTTTTTTATCATTTATATCATTTAATAAAATATAAGTTAATATAAAATATCATTAAAGTCATTATTGTCAGTTTTAGATAAATTTTACTTTCATCGCATCAAAAAAATAGTTAAATTCTAATATAAAAAAATTTATAACAATTTTAAATTTATTATTAAGTATTAATTATTAAAAAGAACTAATTTTCAAAAAAAATATTATTTTTATCATTTTTCAATGGAATTACCCATATTTTTTAATGCTTATACAAGCATTATATCGGTGTTGCATAAGTGTTTAAGGAAATTTTATGTTAAATAAAAATTGAATTTTAATTATAATCATAAATATGAATTATTAATCTTGGAAATAACAATTTACATTCATTCATAACATCTATCTTTACACATGAAAACATATAAAAGAATTTATAATCAATAGTGTCTCATTTTTTTTCAACCCATTTCTCAAAATAATATATAGGCCATAATCAAAGAAAAATGGAACAAAGTTTCCATATTTTCAAAACATAGATGGAAATATCTAAAATCACTCATAAAATTGTATAAAGGAATGCGTTATAGTGATTTTATATCCTTATCCAAAAGTATTAATCGTAATTTACCCTTATAGTGGTGAAAAATAATTAACACATTTACTATTCATAATGGACACAAATAATAGGGTTATATTTATATCATTTGACCCTACTAATTCCAAATATGTAATGCAGTTTTTCAGAATAGAATTTCTAGAAGTGTAATTAATCCATACACAAGATGCATTAGCGACTATGTTTAGAGATAATTGATTTAAGTATAAAACATTATTTATTCGTATCCCTTTCCTAGTAAACACAGTTTTTATGAATATTAAAAAAATAGCTATCAAATTCATAATATATAAATATCATTACAATATTTTATCAATAGTGATTAGTTTAATTTATTATTACAAAAACACATTTCACACATAAATTTTTTTTCCACAAAACAAAAAATTTAGTTTCAAATAATTATATTTCCCTTTATCATCAATTGATAACAAATAAATTCAATGAATTAATTTGTAAAAATTTAATTTCTCTAATATATTTTATCATATTTATACCCTCTTATCCAATGGCTATGTAATAACATCCACAATAAATAATAATATTTCAATCTTATACCCAAGTATATTTAATATCAGTTTTCCAATTAATGAATGATGTCATTGAAATCAATTTTATTTGAAATGAAATATATTATATAATTTTGGGGTGTTATAGTTTCCTAGAGACATGATGGTATCCTGAAAATGATATGGTGTGGTACGTCTATTTAAGGTTGGTGTTACATGATATTTCAACAAACATCATGTGTTATTTTAGGAGTAAATATAGTTTTCAGTTTTCACTCATTGCCTTACTTTTTAGAGGATAATGTACGAGTGTCAAATACATTTTTGGTTTTATCAATCCCATTTAGTTAAATTTTATCAATAGTGTGATGTAAATATATTCTTCATTATGGTACAACTAAGGATCCTGATGAAAAATGATAATTTTTTGTTTGCTGTTGATAATGTGAGGAAATTCTCACACTTATTTCCAACCCAAGGGATAAGTCATCTAATGAGAATGAAAAAAATATGTGAATTACATAGTGGAGCATACTCAGTACCCATGACCATAGTAACATATTAGGAATCATATTTCACGCAAATATTATTTAAGAGATTATATAAGGCTTTGTGATCACAATAATTGATGATTTATACATATCTCCTTTAGATAGTGTTTCCCTCGGAATTCGGGGATGACCTCCTTGATGGGAGGTTCAAAAATTCTGATCGGTTTTTAATGGTTTTGTTCATAGAACCGGAAACATCCAATGATTCCACATCCATTTAGACCTAATTTCCAAAGGTAGGCGCTCATTAGTTTGTGGACTGATGAGGCTTATGAATTTTCATTCGTCGAGAGGATGGGAGGTCAGACTCATCACACCATTTTGAGGGGAATTATTGTCTACTCCGGGACTCTCTTTATAGATTTAAGTTATGTTCATGAATCCTTATTACATTACCAAGTATAAAATGAGCGTTCCTTCAGATTTGACAATAAATGATTAAATATGTAGTAAATTTAGAGAATCTTTTATATGTATTCGTGGTTCTTCATAAATAGAGAATTATCGGTATTTATTTAGAGGTTCTTGGTCAATGGTATCCTTCGAAACATTTATATATAAGTCTCTTGGTCATTATGAAGACCAGGCTTGTTTTAAAGACACTCAGTGGGGCACTTGAAGTTTATTGTCATTCAGAAGGACATGGATTATTTCAGAGATGGGATCGAACCCGCAGATGGGCTACCTACATATCCTTTGTTTAGGAAAGGAATCAGAACCCACGTAGTTCGAGTAAGGGAGTATGATGTTTATGATTCATGGCTCAAAGAAGGATTTCATAATTACTTTTACACTCTAAGATCGCGTGAGTCATGCTCGGTGTGAGAAACAAGAGGTATTGGTAAAAATCAGACAATTGTTCCATGAAAAATTCAATCATAAGAAATAATGCGGGACTTATGTATGTATGACTGCCCAGATAAATGACGATTACGATTTAATTCAGGGAAGAAATCCAATAACATGGTCCATAAAGGTCTATGGGCTTCATGGATATTTGAATACTCTATCTTGGGGCTTACTCCTGAAAAGGAGGCCTAAATTAGGATATTACTTATGATTGGGTTTTACTCTTGAGAAATAATCCTGGATCAAAGGTAAATTAGGACTGGTTAAGAGGAATTAAGACTGGGGCTTACTCCTGAAAAGGAGGCCCAGGTTAATAGACTTGAAAAATTAAGGGACATGGGGCTTACTCGTGAAGAGGATGCCCATATTTGAGACTAGGGCTTACTACTGAAAAGGAGGCCCATATTTAAGAGAATTATGGTTGGGGCATACTCTTGAGGATGATTCCCATATTATGACTGGGGTTTATTCATGAAAAGGAGGCCCAGGTTAAGAATTATGACTGGGGCTTATTCCTGAAAAGGAGGCCCGGGTTATGAATTATGACTGGGGCTTATTCCTGAAAAGGAGGCCCAGGTTAATGAGTTCTCTCATCATAAAAGATGAGGTTGAATGAATGAAATCTCAATATTTATTGACATAAATATGTGTAAATCACTAGGTTTGGGAGATATTCCACAGAATTCCTTTCAGATAAGGAAGTGAAATCCAGAAATCATTCCATAAATGGCTTTGGAGAGTGTCTTGAAGACTGAATCTTGAATAGGAGTGGTGGAATGGCATAAGAGGGGTGAAATGGGAAAGGAGGGCACCCAAAAAGGTAGGGGCGCGCAAGTCCTGGCAGGCACGCAGGTACTATGTGGGCGCGCAAGTTCGGTCACATAGGTATATCTTCGCGACACATGGGTAATTGTGCGGCGGTTAACCAGTAGGGTAATACTTGAGTGACTCTTGGTTAATTCCTTTAGAATCCTCTAGAGGTTCTTCCATAATAGGGGCACGCAAGTTCTATTGAAGGAGTAAGGTGGTGCACAAGTGTGGCCATTTCCCTTAAGGGCTGGCCACTCAGGCGCGCAAGTGTTGATGAGTTTCAACACTTAGGCATTCCTCCCCCTCTTTAGATCTTCCGTTCTAGGTAAGAAATTACATTAGAAGTGTTTCGGAATCTTTGAGAAGATAATAGGGCACTGAGAGCTTAAATATGAGTTTCTAGAAAAATTCCTCCCGAATGGGGGGCCCAGACAGTCTATTTATAGGCTAGAGAAGAATCGGGCGGTTATCACTTAGGTCGCGCAAGTCACCTGCGCGACCCCTAGGCGGCGCGCAAGTATACCTGCGCGACCATGAGGGAACTTGCGCGACCTATGGGAAATGTTCTCTTTGTTCATCCATTTGTCGATTTTTTGATGTTTCTTCAAAGGATGAATCAATTTGAGCTCAGATATTACCCTTTCCCAATCATTAGACTCTGTGACGAAAGGAGTGTCAACAAAAGTCCCCCCTCAGAGTTGGATCTGGAGAGAAAAGAGGATTTGACTCTGAGGAAAAAAAAGAGAAATCATTGGTATTTCTGGTTATTGTAAGTTTAAAGTCATGTATGTCGGACATAAAAAGGCTAATGATTAAGGTCGGAAATAGCTTTGACCGAATGAATTAGAATTGAATCAATTCTTTGAAAATTTATCTGAAAACATATTACCATACTCAAGTATGAGGGAAAAAATGTAAACTATGGCTTAAGAATATTTGAATCTGAGGAATGATATGAAAAAGATCTAAAAGGCATCAGAATAAGTAGTTTCCAAGAATGAAGTTACTATTATTTAATAAACCTGTTAGGGGGTTGAATTATGCAGGGCCACCTAAGGTCATTGACTTCATAGTCAAATAAATAGCATCTTTCGACTTACAAGTCTGTTATGAGGACTATTTATACAAGGCCGCCTAAGGGCGCGTGCTGCATAGTCAGGAATAAGAACTCTTAGAAATTTACCTTTCTACTTCTAAAAGCTAGTGAAAGTTTATGGAGATTCAAATTTTCCAATGTATAGAGTTTTTTGTTTGGAAATAGGTACTTGAATATAGAAAAGATATTTCCAAACATGATTTTCGAAGAACTGGATGGATATTACTCCTACGAAGGTCTGACCCAAACTTTGGGAAGGAGAATATAAACCATATACTTGAATACATGAAGATCATGAAAAAGGATATGGGACAAATATGTTAAGGATGACTGTTTTTGCGGATCCCTACATACTATCATTTAAGACAAATAAGGACAAAAGAGGCATTCTTCCCAAGAATGAAGTTACCACTGTCCGACAAACCCGTTAGGGGGTTGAATTATGCAGGGGCACCTTAGGGAATTGGATGCATAGTCAGATAATAGTATATTTTGGCTGAGAAATCTATTATGTAGACTATTTATGCAAGGCCGCCTATGGGCACATGCTACATAGTCAGGAAAAATAATTCTCAGAAGCTTGACATTTTTTATGACTAGAAGTCATGAAAAGGTATACAAAGATCTAAAAATATTTAAGGTTAGGATTATGACACATAAAGATGGTTATTGTCCAATGTATATAAAGATACACAGATCAATGATAACCATAATCATGTTGTGGCTGGGTCCTAAATTGAAATGTTGGACTTCACTACGTATCCCATAAGGATGAGAATCAATCCATACCTAGTTCTTAAAATACAGTTTAACATCGTATGGGACAAAAGGATTAGAGATCTTATTTTAGTTTCATAGAGCTTGGACCATTATAAGAAATACACAGTGTGTGTTTTCATGGGGACTTTTCAGCTAAGGGACTGAAAGCAGAATTTGGTGTTAGGCCCAAAGACTTGGGGCTGGATTTGAGGGACACCCGAATGTTCCTACATATCCCATAATGATGGGAATCAAGCCCACGTAGTTCTAGAAGTACCCTTTGTACAAATTTGGTTCGTACATGTGAAGGGTGAAATAGGACTTTAGTAAAATGATGGTTTACCCCAACATAAAAGGTTTGGGCATTTCCATGTATTCACGTAGTCTTCGAAATGAAACATTATTGTAAATCAATGTAAATAATGATTCCCTCTCAAGTGAGGGTATCAAAGAATATTGTAGTTTATTTTCATACTGGACAAAAGTGTTGTATAGTTTAATGTCGTATAAAAAGGACGAAAGTGAACCAATGTGAAGAGATTGATTTTGGGCTTGAACCATGGGATGTTGCCTACGTACCCAGCCTGGAAGGCAAGGATCAATGTCCACGTAGTTCAATTAAATAATGAATTAATAATCAAGTTGTTCTTGGGGAAAACAACCTAAAAAATGTTGTTGGGACCTACACATGGTTAGTAGCCTAGAGAGAGTGTTATGGTTGAGGTTTGCTCTAAGCTCAAGTGAGTCATACTCGGTATGAGAAACAAGAGGTAGAAACAACCTTAATGATACACAGTTTAACATCATGTAGGACGTATGAAGGGACTATGCAGTTTAAAGTATTACAGTTAGGACTATTGGTGCTGCACATTTTAATGTCATATAGCAGGGAAAAGGTACAGTTTAATGTCATGTCGGATGTATAAAGGACTTCTTATACAGTTTAGCATCATGTAGTTAGGACGATAGGGAAAATATAGTTTAACGTGATGTGGGACAAAAGGGGGACAATGTAGTTTAATGTCATGAAGTGAGGACAAAAGCGTACACCATTTAACGTCATGTTGGACGCACTGGGGACGTTTTTTCTCCACATTTTAACGTCATGTTGGACTAAAAAGGGACGATACAGTTTAGGGTCATGCTGGACGAAAGTGCGAATAGTTTAAGGTCATATGCATACACCATGGATGGTATAGTTTAATGTCATGATGGACGGTGGTGTAGTTTAAGGTCATATAGGACCTTTTATGATTATGTAGTTTAACGTCTTTCCGGACATAAGGGACTTTTATACAGTTTAGTGTCATGTAGTTAGGATGTCACAGTTTAACATCTTGATGGACGTAAAGGACTTGAAAATTGTTTAGGGTCATATGTATGGACCGTTGCTGTATAGTTTAACGTCATATTGCAAGGACGGTGAAGGGGACACAGTTTAACATCTTGCTGGAAGATGGTGCAGTTTAAGGGCATACCAGACCATTTATGAGAACTTTTTCATAGTTTAACGTCGTGTGGGACGATGGTGCAGTTTAAGGTCATACCATACCATTTAGGGAACGTTTTTGCAGTTTAGCTACATGTGGGACGATGGTGAAGTTTAAGGTCATACATGACCTTTTAGGAAACTTTTTCATAGTTTAACGTCGTGTGGGACGATGGTGCAGTTTAAGGTCATACATGTCCTTTTAGGGAACTTTTTTGCAGTTTAAAGTCGTGTGCAATGATGGTGCAGTTTAAGGTCATACTGGACCTTTTAGGGATCTTTTTCGCAGTTTAACGTCATGCGGGACGATGTTGCAGTTTAAGGTCATACAGGACCTTTTAGGGAACTTATTCTCAGTTTAACATCATGTGGGATGATGGTGCAGTTTAAGGTCATACAGGACCTTTTAGGGAACTTTTTCGCAGTTTAACGTCGTGTGGGATGATGGTGCAGTTTAAGGTCATACACAACCTTTTAGGGATCTTTTTCACAGTTTAACGTCGCGTGGGATGATGATGCAGTTTAAGGTCATACCGGACCTTTTAGGGAACTTTTTCGCAGTTTAATATCTTACTGGATGATGGTGCCTTTTAAGGTCATACAAGACCATTTAGGGAACTTTTTCACAGTTTAACGTCTTGCTGGATGATGGTGCAGTATAAGGTCATACATGACCCTTTGTTATGAAGTTTAACATCTTCCTGGATAGTTGTGCAGTTTAAGGTCATACCGGACCATTTAGATTATATATTTTGTGTTTATACAAAATACTTCTTCAAAAATCTGGCATTGGTTGGAGTAGTGATGAGTTGTCCATCCAAAGAGATTAATGAATAAGCATCATTGGAGTAGACCATATGTATTGAGTCAGGTCCTTCCCATTTTGGATCAAGCATGGGAGGTTTCTTTCCTCGTATCATTTGAGTTCATAGAACTAATACCAGTTCTCCCTGAGTGAATGAATGAAGACAAACTTTGTTGTTAAAATCTCAAGAAATTCGATTCTGATAGACTTCCAAGTGGTGCAAAGTGCACAATCCTTTCTCATCTAACCATTCCAATTCATTCAATCGCTTTTGAGATTGTTCGTCTGTAGATGACTGATCACAAATGGATACTCTGAGAAAAGGCAATTGAACTTCAATGGGAAAGATGTCTTTCATTCCATATACCAGTGAATATCGAGTTGACTGAGTTGCAGTGCGGGTGGTAGTCTGATAAGCCCATAAAGCATGAAAGAGTTTATCAGGCCATGAACTCTAATATTTATCCAACATCTTTTGCAGTATATTTGAAATAGTCTTGTTAAAGGCTTCTATCTGGCCGTTGACCACTGCATGATACCGAGATGAATGGTTGGATTTGATGTTGAATTCTTGATACAACTTATTCACTTCGGATGAACAGAATTTGGTGCCATTGCCCGTCAATATGGTATGAGGGACACCAAATCTGTTAATTATGTTAGACTTGATGAAGCTAACAACACATTTAGAACTGACTTCCTTGAGAGGTATTTACTCTGACCATTTGGAAATGAAGTCAGTAGCAGTAATAATGTACTTAAACTGCTTGGACGTAGCCGAAGGGTAATGTCCCACCACATCCATTCCCCATGTGGCAAATGGCCATGAGTATTTATCTTTATGGAGAAAATCTAGTGGTTGATTAATGAAGCTGGCATGTACATTGCATTAAGGAAACTTCTTTGTGAAATTGACAAAATCATGTATCATTGAAGGCCAAATCTATCCAAGCCTTCAAATCTGATCAGACAGTCTATGTCCAGACTGGTGGGCACCACAGAATCTTGCATGCTCTTCTTTCATGACAGCCATTGTCTCTTCACCATCAATGAATCTGAAGATAATTCCATCAAAACAACAATTGTAGAGAATTTTCTCTAAGTGATCTAGGCTATCATAATGAGTAAAATTGACCACACGTCGCCGAATTTGTTCTTTCTCATCTCTATCAGGTGGAAGTATTCTATTTCGAAGGTATTCCCTGATAGGTGACATTCATCTTGTAGTATGACTATACGGTTTGGTAATGGGACTAATTTCATTAATTTCCTCTGTTCAGATTCGAACATAAGGTGAAATTGCACGACGGTGGGCAATACTGATGGTTGTCTCATCCCGATTTGGATCTTCCAGAGCTGTAGCTATATTAACCAGTGCATCAGCTTGAGCATTTTGTGGTCTCGGGACATAAGAAAATTTCGGTTACGAAGGGAATTCCTCCGTTAACTCTCTAATATAGTCATACAATGGGATTAGTTCTTCTTTTATGATGTCATAATCCCCATTGACTTGTTTGATTACAAGGTCTGAATCACCTTTCACTTTTAAGTGATTCACTTATTCTTGAAGCACTAATTCCAAGCCTACGATGAGAGCTTGGTATTCGGCTTCATTATTGGTACCACCTTCCCAAAATAAGAAGGAATAAGGTAACACCGCATTTTCTGGAGAAATGATCACAATTCCTACACCAAATTTGTTGAATTTAGGATTTTCCATTTTCCACCCTGTTGGACTTCTTGAAACACCATCAAAACACATTTCGCATGCCTAAGGACTTTCTTGAATAGGGAATAATTCCTCATCAAGGAGTTCAATATCTGAAGATGTGTCTTCCACTAAAGGGTGTCCAGCCCGGAAATCAGCTATAGCTTGGCCCTTTATCGCCTTTTGAGACACATACTGTATGTCGAATTTCTGCAAAATAACATCCCGCCTAGCCAGACGTCATGTAAGCACTAGAAGACTAAGGATGAATTTAAGCGGGTTATTGCGAGATACCAATTGGACCTCGTGATGTTGCAGGTAGTTTCTCAACTTCTGAACTGCAAAGATTAATGCCAGGCAGCACTTCTCAATACTTGAATTCTGGGTTTCTGCTTCAAGAATATTTTGACTGAGATAGTAGAGGCTGTTTTCATTCCCATTATCATTCTTTTGAGCAAGAAAGGAACCCAATGATCGCTCTAGAGCTATCACGTAGAGGATGAGTGGTCTTCATTCAACAGGTGGCATGAGTACTAGTGGACTCAAGAGGTATTTCTTTAGAATATCGAATACTTCTTGACATTCTTCAGTCCACTGGTAAGTGACTCCCTTCTTCATCAATTTGGTGAAGGGTAAACTTTTTCCTGCCAAATTAGTGATGAAACGCCGAATATAGGCTAAGTGTCCTTGAAGTCCTTTTAATTCTTTCAAATTCCAAGGAGCTGAAATACCAAGTATTGAGTTAGTCTTCTCAGGATCGACTTCAATACCACGATGGCGTAGAAAAAAGCAGATAAATTTTACTGAGGTTACCCCAAAATCACATTTCATGGGGTTCATCTTCAAATTATGTTGTCCAATCTTGCGGAATATGAATTCCAAATCAGCCAAGTTATTAGAATGTTGTTTGGATTTTACCACCAGATCGTCCACATTGCATTCAAAAAACTTCCATAAGAAGGGTTTGAAGATACGATGCATGGCACACTGATATGTTGCACCTGCATTCTTTAAGCCAAAAGGCATTACCCGGTAGAAAAAAACACCCTGAGGGGCTCTGAAGGCTGTGTATTCATCATATTCTGGGGCCATTCAGATCTGATTATATCCAGAATATCCATCCATGAAGGAAAGTGCTTCATATCCAGCTGTTGCATCAATTAAAAGTTCTATAATCGGAACTGGGAAATCATCCTTAGTACAATGCCGATTAAGATCTCTGAAATCGATGCAAACTCTAATTTTTTCCATTATTCTTATTTATAGGGAAAATATTAGCCAACCACTTGGGATATTGAACTTCTCTAATGAAGTTAGATTTGATAAGCTTATCCAATTTATCCTCAATTTTGGAAGCATAAGTTGGGTGTGTTCTTCTTGCGGCTTGCCTAAATCCTCAATGTTCTTCTGGTAAACCCAAATGATGAGTATCAACATCAGGATCAAGCCCAGGCATTTCTGTATAGTTCCAATCAAATATATCTCTATTTTTCTTTAGAAAAGAAATATACATCTCTTGCTCTTCAAGACTCATGGCCGCACTAATTAAAGTGGGGCGTGGATCTTCTTTTGTACCCAGATTAATTTCTTTGAGTTCATCCACAGTGGTAGAGATACCCTCTTCAAATGCTGGAGGAGCATCTCTGATATATTCCTCTTCTTCTTCATCATGTGTTATTTCTTCCATTTCAACTTGCATAGTAGATGATAAAGCATAATTTTCATGATCATAAGAGATATCACAATTTGCACATCTTGAAGAAGAAGCTTCAATTTCCAACCCGATTGATGATGAAGGGTCTTATTTGGGTATTAAAGAGGAGATGATGGATTGAAAATCGACATAATTGTTCACCTCCAATGTTACTATAACTTCTTCTGGCCTAATTGGTGAATTATAGACTTGTTGGATTTCAGAATATGAAATGATGACATTACCATTTGTGTCTTCATTACTGCTTGGTGGGTTACCAATTTCTCCCATGTTGTCTGGCTCGATTGCCGTAATTGAAATTATGGATCATTCCATAAGATTATTTTGATTTGGGTCTATCTTGTCAATTTGACTGATAGGGAACACATAATCTGTACTCACATGTTTAAATGGATTTACTGGAATCTTCTCCAAACCATATGAAGCATTAACTTTGGTAATCTCCATTGTTGTGGATTTCTCCCTTCCCTTCATGTGATAGAATTCCGCCTCAATTTATTGAGACTCACATGTCTTGAACGGGGCCTTATCACCATACAATGTCCCAACATGACCATAGAAACTCTATTTGAGACATTGATGGTAGGATGAAGGGATATCCACATGTTGATGTAGCCAGAGTCTTCCACGAAATATGTTGAAGGCTGAGTCTTGATCAACAAACATGAAATCTGAATTGGATACAAAATCTCCAAACTATGTTCTGAGTGTATCTTCGCCTAGTGGTTCTTGTTCATTTTTATCATATCCTTGTAACATCATGGTGGAACGAGATAAATCAGATTCCGTGAGGCCCAATAGATGAATTGTACGAATGGGCAGGAGGTTGACTGTCAAACCATTGTCAATGAACTCTCTTTGGACGTATATCCCATTGACCTCGCCAGATAACTACAAAGGTCTAATATTCCCATGCACAACATCATCTTCATCAGTAAAAGATATTATTGCATGGAATTCTGCAGGATTATTCTCTATGTGATAGACTTCAGCTGTAGCAATTTCAGTTTCAAACTCTTGAGGACTTGACAAAGCCTCGATGAGTGCTTCCCGAAGTTCTTTTAACAGATTCAGAGCATCCAAAACTGATAACATGGATGGTACACGGTCCAAGTGTTTCAATATGTCATATTTTTGATCCAGAGGTCTTTGTTTCCCAACAGAAATATGTGGTATAGCAGGTACCTTGGAAGAAGATGTTTTGGAAGTTGATGGTTCTTGTATCGCGATAGGAGTTGGCATTATCCTTGGTTTTGGATGATTAGACAGATTAGATCCATTTACATGCTGAGAGGAAGAGGATGGAACCTTCAACCGGTCTTCCAAAATAACTGTGCCAGGACTGAATTTGATATTGGTAGAAGAAATTTCTTGTTCTTGCGGAGGTCACTGAAGGGCTCTACCATGAGTGTCTGCTGCATAAACAGTTTCAGCAGGGGTAGAATTTGAGTAGTGGATTCTGAAAGATCCACGTATTCCCCTGTATCCTGAGCCTCTGGAACTTCCTCTGATTCCCCTGTTTGATATAGGGAATTCAGGCTCATCGAAATCAAAACTACGACTGGCATATCGATCTGTTAATTGAATCATATTAACAGAACCGAAGATTAATTCTTCCTCTGATGAAGACTCTGCCTGATTAGCCTATTTAGGTTGTGCCATTTGGTGGTGCGGTGCTCGTGGATTTGAAGTATATGGCATGAAGTCTTCCAGAGTCAAAGATAGCTTAGGATTTGACACATACTCATCTTCTTCTGATTCTTTTTCTTTCTTTGAATCATGCCGTTTCTTTGAGGACTTTCCCTCTAACGAAGAGGGCTTTTCAAAAACATTCATGGAAGAAGACAAAATTGGTTTCTTTAATTGTGTTCTCAAAATTGCATGAGTTCGGTTGATTATATTTCTGACCATCCAATCATCATACTTCAGTGCATTTTTTCTTTTGACTTCTTTCCATTCGCCTTCCTCCTCTGGAACTGTAGCAGTAACACATGCTACCTGAGCTGAAGAGCCTTTCAGTTTGAATTGGCCCGAGTCGACCATATTTTACAGAAGGTCTTTGAAGACAAAACACTCCTGGATGGGATGCCCCAACATTTGATGAAAAGGGAAATAATTGGGATGGTCTTCATCACCTTTCTTGTTTGGCCTCTTAGGCATTGGCAATTGAACCAAATTATTTTCCAGAGCCGAAATGAAATAACCAGGAACATGTTCATTTAGGAAAGAGTATATTTTGCGCTTCAGATCCTCAAATTGTTTTCTTATTTGATATATTTGATCGTCTGGACGAAATGGCCTTTGTTGTTGGCGCTCAGGAGGTGGAGCCCTTCGAGAAGATGAAGGTTTTGAGGTAGAAACAGGTACAGGTGATTTTTTAAGCATAACTGTAGCAGTTTCTGCTTTACCCATTATCCTTCCTAGAGCTGATAGAATTACACGAGATTTAGCCATAGCCTGTATAAGGGAATCTTTAATCTGCTAAGCGATTGAAGTAAGGTCTCGAAACCCTCCTTTGTATTTCACAAGTATTAACAGCGTGCGTAATTCATCACGCAGATTTTCCACACAGATTGGCAAAAATTCCTCTTGAGGGAGTGTTAAGATTAGGGAATATGTTAATACCTTCCAACGAGCAATGAAATCAGAGACCCTTTCATTATCCCTTTTCTTACAGTTTGTAAGATCGAAATCTTTTTTCTTTCGCAATGTTGAGCTGAACTGAAGAAGGAATTTTTGGCGAAGATCCTCTCATCCGGTAATTGACCGGGATTTCAAGATTCTATACCAGACAAAAGCTGGTCCTTCCAAGGTTCAGACGAAGCATCTGAGTTTCACTGCTTCTTGCTGCTCTGGGGTTCCCATCATAGGATCGCAACAAGATACGTAATGCGTCAAATGCTATTCAGGATCGCCTGATCCATTGAAAATAGAGAATAAAGGGTTCCCAAAACTGGATGGAGGAGAGATTGAGTCTACCCATTCAGGGTAAACTTTCTTTTCTGGTTGAACCTATGCACGTTTCCCATCCATAGTTTCTAACTGAGCTGTTAATGACTCAATAGTTGTTATTAACTTTTGAGAAACATCCGGTTGAACTTGGACTTGGGTAGGTGCAATGACTGGAGATTGGAAAGATGTGGTGGTTGGTGCTGCAACTAATGGTAGCACTACCAAATGTTGTTGCATATGACCCATGGGATTATACCTGTGAGGGTGTACTGATAGAGGAGGATATTCTTGATCCATCTCAGTAGCTGCAACAAATTCCCTTGGCTGACTGATTCCAGCATGCTCATGAAGAAGACTACCCTAAAGTAGTTCTGCATTAAACCTCTTTAATTCCGTCATTTCTTCCTCCTGTTGTGTAAACCTTTTCTCTAGTGAGAGCGATTGGTCTTCCGCAAAGGGAGGATATATAACCTGATTCTTTCCCCTCCCTTCATTGGATCCTTTTCGGAGAGGGGGAAGTGGGTTACTCGAAGGATTACCTAGGTTCTGAGTAATCATTTGATTTCGTGTACACACACCTTCTTCATTTGTGTCAGTGCGTACATCTTCTTGATCAGGATCCTCTTCATCTGAGTCCCATGAGTGAACCTCATCAGGTGGATTAGCAACAATGGAATTGATGACATTGATTTATGCATAACGCATCACATACCTTCTATCTGCATTTCTGTGATATTGTCTTCTTTCCTGTCATTGATGAGACATTGCCTTTTGTTGATTTGATCCCTCAGGAACTTCTTGACGAACCATAATTTGGAGGGAATCTCCTGATAATTTGTCTCTTCGTTTATATTGAGGCTTCTTCCCGGATCAAGAAAAGACCGACATTCTTTGAGGAGGGGATTGATGATTTGAAAAAGTCCCCAGTCTGGTGGACTGGGGCTGTTCTTGCTGTTCCCACTCAATTCCTCGAATCCTATTTGTCGATTCTAATGGTTGGTTTAAAAAAGTCCCCAGTTTGGCGAGCTGGGTGGCTCTTGACATTCTATGTTTGATACTTTCTTAAAATCTCTCCTGATCTTGCGAACCATAGTTTATAAATTAGCTGGATTCATTAACCTGTATCCACTTTTATCACCTGGTTCAAAAGACCATTGGATGATTTCTGACACTTCTGTCACTTGATGATGTGCTTTCTCAATACGAGAGGCTTGTTCAATATTCTCGTTTTCCTGATGCCGGAGTAATTCACCAACTTTTTCTCTGTATTCTTGATTTTTAGAGGAACTAGTTGAAGCCTATTCTTGGGAAATCTTTTGATTACAAAACAAGCCCATTGACTGTGGCCGACCATGGGCAATAACATTGCATGACACCATTTTCGGCGTTCATTGCTAACTGGAGAGCACCGTGAAATTCAGTGCTGCATGAACACCCCATCCTATGACACGAATACCAAATAGGGCATTGGAAATTAACTGATTCAATCTTCTTAGTGCGCCAAGGCATGAATGTTGAAGGGCTCTCTGTGGATTTTCAGCCTTCGGATATCGAGATACTGATAGAGAGGACAAATCAATCTGAAGTTGTAACCCTTCTATTATCTTAAGATGATATTCATATTCATCATAAGATAATACTTTATTTTTCAATTGACAAAGAGTTTTCCATATGTTGAGATGAATATCATGAATTCCATCGTCCGTCAACATTTCTGGAATGTCATTCTAAGAGTCAGCCAGAGGCCAAAACATGACTGGCACTTCACCTTTCGCCAGTTATTTTCTCATGTTCAGCATTTATTCTTTATCATTCAATGAAGATACTTCTACCTGATTTGACCAAAGTTGGTGTTTCCTTGTTGCTTAATCGGATTCAAAAATATTGGTAGAGAAATCATTGATCAAACTAGATGATTAATGACTTAGGGGTGGCTCAGAGAATGACCTACACCCTATGCTATCTTCTGATTGAGAAAGTATTTCACCTGCTAGCGATGAAGCATCAGACATGACCGGTTTCGCATTTGAAAGTGCCTCAAGATAAGAGGGCTTTCTCGGAACTACAATTTCCACTGGAGCATTTCCTGGGAAATGTGCATCACTACTGCGGAGAGGACTTTCGCATCAAAATTCATCATCATGGGGATGACCACCATAATGGGTAACAAAAAAAGATGAAATCTCTTGCTCTTTGGTCTTCTGACCACACAGAGGGTTCATGTGGCTCTAATCTGAAGATGAAACATCGAGATCGACCACATTGTCATAAAGAAAGCCGTCATGAGGAAGTGTCTGTTGAAGACCTTTGGAATTAATGTTCCCATTATTGGGAAATGAGGGAGTAGATTCTTGAATTCCAACAGATAACTGTCTGAGGGCTTCAAGAACTCCTGCATCAAGTAAGGGCTTGTTAAAGATTGGATCTTGATCTCATGACTGTGATGGGCTGGTTTTTTTATTAGACGCCTTATTATTCGCATTGGAAACAACTTGTTGATGAAAGTGGCTACACTGAGCAGGTGTATGTGCGTGATCTGGAAAGATGTCCAGGTTAGGCTGATGATCTCCACTCAAATCAGGTGTATGTGCCTGACTTGGTTGTCTGTATGATATGGGGGAGTATTCCCCACAACCTTCTTGGACTGGAACAGATGTGTGTGTCTGTTCCGGAGTGAACTGTTGATGTCTCACTCCACTAGTAGGGATAAATTTATGTGTCTTTCCCTAAGATGTTGCTGAAGCTGTTATAATATCCTGGCAAGCATCCAGAATATGAGCAGGGATTTGCTTCTGCTCTTTCACCATGGATAGAATATGCTTGGTGACTTCAGCTGATGGAACGGGAATATACGTCCATTCCGTGCTTGGAGTAGGTGTATGTGCCTGCTCCTGTCCTCTTTTTCCTGTCAGTGAATCCTGCCAGTACTCAAGTGTGGGGGAAGAGATTTGAGTTTGCCTCCTGTTTGTCGTCAGAGCATTCCGACTGACTTCTACGAATGCTACCAAGCGAGACTGTTGGTAGGCTTGATTAATACTAGCAGGTATATGTGCCTTCTGATTGCACTTCGCCAAACGTGGTTGATGAGATCCATCATATGTAGTCAGACGAGCCTGCTGACTAGCTTAAGATTTATAAACATGTGTATGTTCTTGCCTATAGTACTCCTCCGGAATTGACTGGTGGGATTGGCGTGATGCTGCCAGACGAGTCTGCTGGACAGCGGAATTAAAACGGGCAGGTGTATGTGCCCGCTCGTTGCTTTCCACCATGTTAGGTTGGTGGACTTCTCCAGAGATGACAAAGATGAGAACATGCTCACTGTTTACCGGATTCCACCTCTGGTGGTTCGTCTTGCCTGCTCGGGTTCGAGGAACCTGAGCCGAATGCATGGATTCGGTACCCTCATCATGTTGAGGGTGCACTGCCGCACGAGTCTGGCGGTGATTGTTGGTGGAAGCCCTCGAGAAGGACTCATGTCTACTTGAATTAAGGCTTTGAGGTACCTTCTCATTCACCTCCTCATAATAAGGGAGCGAATGGTGATTGCGTTCCGGGGATAACTACCAGAAATGGTTAGAGACGGTAGTCAGCACCACCTACTTCTTGATCACTGGTCGTCGTTATCTGGACGACCGGTGTTGAGTTGTTCACTTGGAGGGCTTGTCGAGCAGCCTCCTGAGTTGGGATGGAACCGTGTTGACGGTACTCCTTAACCAACGCATTTGATACCCAGCGTTGAAGATGCTGAGTAGGTGATGTCATCCTCAGAGTGGACGATGATCCAGTAGGAGTAGCAGTTGTGGCATTTGTAGCAGCAGTATTCACAGGTGTGAATTTGAGAGCAGCCATTCTAGAAATGCAGAAGATCTTGGAAAAGAGTTCCTGTTTGATATAACAGACGTAATCAAGATAAAATCAACCACTACAAATTTTGGATGAGCACATATGTCAATGATTGTTTCTGTTGGCCCTCTCATTGAGTTTTAAATAGGGGCCTAACAAATAGGTAAAACATCATTTTAACTTGGTTAAGGATTCACGTCGGGTTCACCATTTTTTGTTTCCCTCGAAATTCAGGGATGACCTACTTGACGGGAGGTTCAAACATTCCTATCGGTTTCTAACGGGTTTGTTTGTAGAACCGGAAACATCCAATGATTCCACACCCATTTGGACCTACTTTCTAAAGGAATCCACTCATTACTTTGTTGACTGATGAGGCTTAGGAATTTTCATTGGTTGAAAGGATGGGAGGTCGGACTCATCACACCTTTTTAGTGGAATTATTGTCTACTCCGGGACTCTCCTTATAGATTTAAGTTATGTTCGTGAATCCTTATTACATTACCAAGTATAAAATGATCTTTCCTTTAGATTTGACAATCAATGATTAAATATGTAATAAATTTAGAGAATATTTTATATGTATTCGACGTTCTTCATCAATAGGGAATCATCTGTATTTATTTGTAGATTCTTCGTCAATGGTATCCTTCGAAACATATATATAGAAGTCTCTTGGTCATTATGATGACCAGGCTGGTTTTAAAGCCACTCACTGGGGCACTTGAAGTGTATTTTCATTCAGAAGGACATGGATTATTTCAGATTTGGGATCGAACCCGCAGATGGGCTACCTACGTATCCTTTGTTTAGAAAAGGAATCATAACCCACATAGTTAGAGTAAGGGAGTATGATGTTTATGATTGATGGTTCAAAGAAGGATGTCATAATTACTTTTACACACTAAGCTCACGTGATTCATTATCGGTGTGAGAAACAAGAGGTATTGGTAAAACTTAGACAATTGTACCATGAAAAATTCAATCATAAGAAATAATGTGGGACTTATGTATGTATGACTGCCCAAATAAAAGAAGATTAAGATTTACTTCAGGGAAGAGATCTAGGAACAGGGTCCATAAAGGTATATCTTCTTAATGGAGATTTTAATACACTAACTTGGGGCTTACTCTTGAAAAAGAGGCCCAAATTAGGATAGGACATATGATTGGCTTTTACTCCGGAGAAAGAATCCCGAATAAAAGGTAAATTTGGACTGGTTAAGAGGAATTAAGACTGGGGCTTACTCCTGAAAAGGAGGCCCAGGTTAAGAGACTTAAAAAATTAAGGGACTTGGGGCTTACTCCTGAATAGGATGCCTATATTTGAGACTAGGTATTACTCCTAAAAAGTAGGCCCAGGTATAAGAGAATTATGGTTGGGGGTTACTCCTAAAGAGGATGCCCATATTATGAATGGGGCTTATTCCGGAAAAGGAGGCCCAGGTTAAGAATTATGACTGGGGATTATTCTTGAAATGGAGGCCCAGGTTAAGAATTATGATTGGGGATTATTCCTAAAAAGGAGGCCCAGGATAATGAGTTCTCTCATCGTAAAGGATGAGGTTGAATGAATGAAATATCAATCCTTAGTGACATAAAGATGGGTAAATCACTTGGTTTGAGAGATATTCCACAGAATTCCTTTCAGATAATGAAGTAAAATCAATAAATAATTCCATAAATGGATTTGGAGAGTGTCTTGATGAATGAATATTGAATAGGAGAGGTGGAATGGAATAAGAGGGGTGAAATGGGAAAGAAGGGCACCCAAAAAGGCAGGGGCGTGCAAGTCCTGGAAGGCGAGCAGGTACTGCGTGGGCACGCAAGTTCGGTCGTGCAGGTATATCTGCGTGACACATGGGTACTTGCGCGAAGGTTAACCAGTAGGGTAATACTTGAGTGACTCTTGGTTAATACTTTTAGAATCCCCTTGAGGTTCTTCCAGAATTGGGGCGTGCAAGTTCTATTGAAGGAGTAAGGCGGCGTGCAAGTGTGGCCATTTCCCTTAAGGGCTGGCCACTCAGGAGTGCAAGTGTTGATGAGTTTCAACACTTAGGCCTTCCTCCCCCTCTTTGGATCTTCCGTTCTAGGTAAGAAATTACCTTAGAAGTGTTTCGGAATATTTGAGAAGAGACTAGGGCACCGGGAGATTAAATCTGAGTTTCTGGAAAAATTCCTCTAGAATGGGGGGCCCACAGGGTCTATTTATAGGCTAGAGAAGACCCGGGCGGTTATCACTTAGGTCGTGCACGTCACTTGCACGACCACTAGGCGGCGTGCAAGTATACCTGCGCGACCATTAGGTAACTTTCATGACCTATGGGAAATGTTCTCTTTGTTCATCCCTTTACCAATTTTTTGATGTTTCTTCAAAGGATGATGTCACGACCCGTCCTCGGGGCCCGTGCCGTGACTACCCCAAGCCCGCCTTCCATAGGCCAGGGGGGCGAGTAGTACCATAGGCAAAAATCCTGATAACTGGGAAGGCATTTCCTTTATAAAAGTAAAAAAAACACCACAGAGTACACGCGGAAGTAAAACAATAAGTACAAAAGAATGTTCTGAAAAGTAAATGGGCCAGAATACAAACCCAACTGAAAGTACAGATACAACTGAACGAAAGTACAACAGAAAAAGACAAATAGATGGAAGAAAGGAAGAAGCTCCTGGGTCGTCCTCCTAGGATCTTACCTGAAGGGTAGGTACAGATATCACAGCTCCTTGATCGTCCACCACAGATCCTACCTGAAGGGTAGGTACAAATAGCACATCTCCTGGATTTTCCACCATAGATCCTACCTGAAGGGTAGGTACAAATAGACTCCACAAAGCTCTCGCCTGTCAACCTCCTCTGAGTGTCGTCTTGCCGTGAAGCCCACATCCAGATGCTGACTCGTCGTGTGGTCCACCTCCGGGAACCATCCATTCCTCGAACACTCGGCCTCTGTCAGTGATTTCTATCGTCTGCAACCAACACAACGAGGTACGGGAATAGCCCATGTAGGGGTGAGTATACGATACTCATTAGGGACCCCGAGACCCTCAAGGTCTCACTAAAACTAACAAGGATAACCACAAAGAAGATCTCAACAGATAACCTCTACTTATGTACATTCCCATACATATACCTAAGTTATCAAGTAATCCATCTCAATCATGAGGAAACACAATGTTTATGAAATCAACGGATAACCACTACCCAGGTATATGCCCATACATATACCTAAGTTATCAAGTGAACCATCTCAAACATGAGGTAAACACAAAGATCATAGACTCAGCGCAATCAGTATTTTCATTATCGAAACCGTAACTGCTGAAGAGACCCATCTCTGGAGTGTGCAGTGGTCCTGTCACGACTCCGAGATACTGCTCACTAACCTAAGACTACTGAGGTACTCCTCCTGTCGAGTACTGTGGGCCTGCTCCTACAACCAAGCACTTCCCACCATGTGTATGCCGCTACAACCAAGCGCTCCCTCTCAAAGCCTCCATAGGTACTCCTTCTGTTGAGTACCACGGGTCTGCCGCGACAACCAAGCGCTCCTCCGCCGTGGGTCTGGATCTACAACCAAGCTCTCCCCACTGGGCTATCTGAAACACACCGAGTCAATCGGTCAAGCAGTCGCCAGGTCTCAGCCGGCTACACGGTCTCCGTACTCCGCACGCTCGTCTCAGGAAGGGTCCGCTCCACGAGCTAATGGTCGATAATCCACGTATCACAAAGTCCCACAAAAAGGTATCTCAAAGGACTGCCTCGTCATAGGGGTCTCAACACAACAAACAACGCGTCAATCGGACGCCTGGTCTGTCAGTTATTAGCCTTTTTGTCCCAGGGGCCCGGTTGGTTTCGTGTGCGAACCAACCCGGCTATATCTCAACTGTATCCCGAACTCACATATGGTATACTCATAGGGACCATTTCTCAACGTGGTCACCAACGCCGCTGACGGTTCGTCAAACGGACGTCCGGTCTGAAAGATATCAGCTTTTCCATTCCAGGGGCGCGGTTGGATTTCGGGTACAATCCAACTCGGCCAAACTCCAACTGCATCCAAACCTCAGGCGAAGTATTCCAAAATTTCCGTCTCTTCAAGAGGAATCCAACCAAGTCGACGACACATCAATCGGACGTCCGGAGCTCAAGATATAAGCGTTTCCGCTCCGAGGGCCCGATTGGTTTCGTGTGCGAACCAACCCGGCCGAACCCAATGTACACTAAAACATTGAGTGTGATATACCAAAACGACCGTCTCGATCCAAGGGTTGCATCGCCATTGATGGTTTGTCGATCGGAGGTCCGCAACTCAATATATTGGCGAAATACCAAAAGATGACTGAAAACGGGGGATCTGGGCCCGAACCGACCCGGCCCAACCCCCCTGGGTCGGCCCGAACCCGGTCGACCTGACCCGGGTCCAGGTCCGACCCGGCTGGGCGCGTCTCGGCCCGGTCCGCCCAAGCAGGCCCGACTCGGCAGGGTGGCTCGCTGGCTCGGCCAGTGAGCTGGCGCTCCGTGGACGCGGCACGCGACGCGTCCCCCTATATCATGCACGGCCGCGGGATCCACACGCTCTCCATAGGGGCTTCATCCGTGGCGGTTTCTCCAGGCAGCGCGCCGTGCCGCCACCGCCTCCGGCTGCTGGTGGTGTCCGCGGGCCACCAGAGTTGCTCCGGTGGTCCGTTTTCAATTTCCGTCTGCGCCGAAGCTCATCCCGGGTCCCGTTCTTCACTGTGGAATCAACAAATCGTCTCTAAGGCCCGTTCCGTCAATGCCCGTCGATCCGCACGTCAAAAGAACAAACTGCGGAGTCTTCGGTTCGCCTTCTCTACCCCGACTACCAACACACTTTCTTTCGGCCTCAACGGCGCTGCGCATCCTTGCCGCATCCCTCCAGGTTCCCGCGTGGTGCCGTCGCGCCATGCCGCCATCTTCCGAACCGCAACAACACAACAACAAAGGGGGAGGAGGGTCGACCGTGTTCGTGCGGTCCGACCTCCTCCCGTTAAGTTGACAACAAGAGACCCCTCAAAAAAAAGATGGGGAACGACAAAGGATGTTTCACGAACAAGAAGAAATAAACCCCTACCACTTCCCGCAATAATTTAGTCCCAACCCGTAAGGAAAACATTCACGGATCAACAAGATAATAAGTTGATCCATGTTCTTTATTTTCCTTAGAATGAACAAAACGAGGGAATAAAATCATTCTCAAATTAATTCCCTACCTCAAGCATTGTCGTTGAATGAGAGTTCGTCGCGGAATTAACCGTCGCGGAAGAAGAGGATCATCGTGGAAGAGAAGGATCATCGCGGAAGAGAGCGTCACAGAAGGAACGTCGTTGGCGTCGCGGTATACAGCGTCGCGTAGTCGATCTCCGAGGATTCAGCGTTCATGTCGACCTTCGTCGGAGGTCGGTGTTATTTGCGTTCTTCGCGTTCTTCGTCAAAGAAGAAGAACTTCAAGCCCCTTAGCCTTTCTCCCAAAATCCTCTCAACGCAACAGGACCAGCTAAATAAAATAAGTGGTGTCTTATTTTATTTACACACAAAACAACGCTTGAAATTCAAAAAGAAAAGAAACTATCAATTAATTGTGGGGTTTATAACCACCCAATTAATAGAGGCGTTTAATAAAAAATTTAAATGCAAGAGTTGACTTCGTTTAAAAGGGGGTGCGGGTGCGTTACTTAAGAAGAAAAGAAACGGTGGGGCTCGTATGGGCCCCACCCCACCTTAATCCTCTCAAAGGTAGTTATCAACAAGTGGGTCCCTCCCCTAACTCCCTTACATAGGTTATAACCGCAAGAGAGAGGAAAAGTGTTGTGACACAACACTTAATCCACTTAATAGGAAAATGAAAATATAATTGTAAAACAATTATATTATTATCCCTCACTTTAAAAAAACAACCCATACCGAGAAAACGCAACTCTTGAAAGGGGTCTTCTTAAGAAAACACTGGCGTTGCGATTCCATCGGTGCCCTCAGATTTCAATTTCGAGTACCGATTCAAAAGATAGAAAAACCCGCTCGTTCGTTTAATGAACGTACCCGAGCTAAACTTCGGAAATTGATTCTGGGCACACTGGGCCTCAGAATCAGGCGCCATCAGAAACTGGATGCTTGTAAAATCCCAAAACAAATTAAGAAAAAAAATTCCCTTGAATTTTATGGGTCTTTACATTACTCCCACCCCAGTTCTTTACGTCCTCGTAATGATTTAACACAAACTAGGGATACAAAAGCAGTATTGAGAACGCATCTGAGCCTCCCGCTCTCATGTGCTCACCTGGAGGTTCCCATACTTCCAGTGAAAGTGCACTCGAGGAATCGACCGTCCATGTAGGATCCTCTCCTATCGATCCAAGATCTCCACTGGAACCTCCGCAAAATTCACCTCATTGCCAACATCCAACTCCTCATGGTCGATGATATGCGAAGGGTCGTGCTCGTATCTTCTTAGGTGAGATACATGGAAGTCGTCATGCACCTAGTGCAACTGAGGTGGATGGTTCAAGAGGTAAACCACCTCGCCTACCCTACTGAGGACCTAGAAAGGTCCGTTGAACCTCGAAGATAACTTGTCTTCTCTGCCACATCTCCGTAAACCTCATCGAGGTGAGACCCGTATAAGGACGTGATCGTCATCCTCGAACTCTAGAGGTCTCCAATTCCTGTTAGAACTAAATCTCAAAATGACTGCTGCCACGAGGGTAAGGTTGACCGACTCAAGAGTGATCGGTCGCACCCTCCTGTGCATGATTTTATCCTGTGCTGCCTGGGGTTTCCTTTTCACCGACCAAGGAAAACCCAACCCGACGTCATAGTTAAACCACAATATTTTTTCCTAATACCATCAATCTATGTATGAACTGTGATTGCCCAGTCCATATTCAAACCAACGTCGTAAGGCCTCGACACTGCCACCAAGAGATTCTAATCGAAACTCTCGCCTCGAGGGTCTGACCACACCGTCGGCGTAAGTGTGATTATTGAGTGTTATCCCAAGGTATCTCCAGATGTAAGGGTCAAGTCTACGACTTACCGGAAACTCTTGTTTTGGGATAAGATTTGTGAAATGAAGAAATGATTCATATCGACGTCTATTACTAAGGCAGATCGTAGTGGATACAGACTGTCCCTTGAATCATTTTTAGAGCCATTGGGTCACACTCCTTGACCGCATGCATCCGCACTCTTCCTCCTCCCTCCAGCTCCCTGAGCCTGGCGAGGAAAACTAAGGCTGGTGGTTTTAGCATGTTAAAATGTACACCACCTCATGCTGCTCTCCTAGCTCTGCCTCCACGCCTGCTTCTTCGCAGACTCATCTATCCTTAAAGCTTCCTCTTCTTGAAACATTTAACACACTAGAGTCTCTAAGACTGGCGTTGGTATCCTGTTTCTTACTGCACTGTGCAGTCTTCATCCTCTCCTAGATGATCTGTACCTTCTTTTCCTACGATCTGAAAGAGCTGCTATGATTTCTCCCTTTCTGAAAAAAGAAACTCGGTCTCATCCCCCAGATGGACCACGCCCATTGCCTAATACGGTCAATCCTGACATGAATGATGCATTCATGCCATGGATGTCATCGTAAGGCCTCGACGTAACTACCAAGAGATCCAACCGTCACTCTCGCCTCCAAGGGTCGAGTCACGATTTCGGCATCAGTGTGAGGTCACTGGGTCTCCTACAGTAGAAATATCGAATGTGAGGGTCAATTCAACATTTTTAACCGGGACCTCTCAGTATCAACCAAACAATAGGACAGGAAAGAAAACATCACAAAGATAAGTGTCTTTTATTACTGCAGCTCATAGTAAAAAGACACAAATACAACGTCAATATGGAACTAGATGTACAAGGGACGTATCCACTAGTTATGCTCCTGTCCACTTGATCCCAGAGCTCTAATGCCTTATCCACTGCTCAGCTGTTTCTCAAGCACACGTCGTTGCTTCTGCCTCGGTGGCTCCCCCAAAGCCTGCAGATTGACTGTGCAGGGGGTCGGACAGTTACGTGTCAGGTGACACTTCCTACCGCATTCATAACCCTTCCTACTCCTCGTATATCTGGATATGGTCCTCTTGGACCTCTACATCATCTGTCTACTGCCCAAATATGACTCAGCTACTGATCAAAAATCCTGCAGCAAAGATAACGGCTTCTGTACACGCTCGGGGTGTAGAGCTACTGACATAAACTCCACCCTGAAGAAGGTCTCGAAGTCTTCCCATGTGAAGGTCATCCCGTCGCAAAACTGGAACAAGTTTCTCCACCACCTGCCTGCTGTTGCCTGAAGAAGGCTGGCAGCAAAGATCACCATGAAGTCTGCTGGCGTCCCTACTAGCCTGAAGACTCTCACCAGATCCTCCAGCCAATCCACAGCCGCCTGCGGGTCCGTCTCTCCCTGGAACCTGGGTGGCCTCTGG
This sequence comes from Viscum album, assembly GCA_963277665.1. Classification (NCBI taxonomy): domain Eukaryota; kingdom Viridiplantae; phylum Streptophyta; class Magnoliopsida; order Santalales; family Viscaceae; genus Viscum; species Viscum album. The sequence continues at coordinate 855,121,224 of OY728157.1, read as the reverse complement.
CGCTGGAACTCGTGCAGCGTGCTCAAGTGGCATGCATATCCTACTACTAGGGCCGGGGGCATCGGTGGCCCAATGTATGGTAGTACCGTTGGTGCCTCCACTGGTGCCTCAACTGCAAGAGGGCCCTGTACCGAAGCCTCGTCGCTCGGCAAGCTGTCAGTATGCACATCCCTCTGGGCTCTAGCTAGTCGTCCGTGAAAAGGCATCCTAAAAGAAACAATGTGACATGGTCAAATGATTATACCTGGTGAGCTGACCTGGTTTGAGCTGACTTTTAAAAACTTTTGGAAACACACACTCAATCAGTGTTTTCGTGCACAAAGTTAGAAATCAGTTGTCAAGGTCCTAGTGTATGGATACGTCGGTCGCCCGCACCAACACTGGACTCCTTGAACTGAAAACCACACTCTGTACTATTAACACTGTTGCTTCACAGAAAGAAAATATCAGAGTTATATGTTCTGCGATAGAACTAAACTCCTCTGATACCAATTTGTCACAAACCGTCCTCAGGGCCTGTGCCATGACAATCCCAAGCCCTCCTTCCATAGGCCAGGGGCTGGCGACTAGCACCAAAGGTGAAAATCCCGATAACTGGGAAGGCATAGCCTTTATAAAAGTAAACAAAACACCACAGAGTACACGTGGATGTGAAACACTAAGTACAAAAGAAAGTGCTGAAAAGTAAATGGGCCAGAATAAAAACCCAACTGAAAGTATAGCTACAACTGAATGAAAGTACAACAGAAAACGACAAACAGCTGGAAGAAAGGAAGAAGCTCCCGGGTCATCCTCCTCGGATCCTACCTGAAGGTTTGGTACAGATAGCGCAGCTCCTGGATCGTCCACCACAGATCCATCCTGAAGGGTAGGTACAGATAGCGCAGCTCCTGGATCGTCCACCACGGATCCTACCTGAATGGTAGGTACAAATAGCCTCCACAACGCTCTCTCCCATCAACCTCCTCTGAGTGTCCTCTCTCCATGAAGTCCACCTCCGGATGCTGACTCGTCATGTGGTCCACCTCCGGGTACCATCCAGTCCTCGAACACTCGGCCTCAGTCAGCGATGCCCATCATCTGCAACCAACACAACAAGGTGCGGGCATAGCCCGTGCAGGTGTGTGTATATTATACTCAGTAGGTACCTCGAGACCCTCAAGGTCTCACTAAAACCAACAAGGATAACCACAAATAATATCTCAACAGATAACCTCTACTTAGGTACATTCCCATACATATACCCAAGTTATCAAGTAACCCATCTCAATCATGAGGAAACAAAATGTTTATGAAATCAACGGATAACCACTACCCAAGTATATTCCCATACATATACCTAAGTTATCAAGTGACCCATCTCAATCATGTGGTAAACACGAAGATCATACTCATATCAAACCAGGAATTTCATTATCGAAACTGTAACTGGTGAAGAGTCCCATCTCTGGAGTGTACAGTGGCACTGTCATGACTCCGAGGTACTGCTCACTAACCTAAGACTACTGAGGTACTCCTCCTGTCGAGTACCATGGGCCTGCTGCTACAACCAAGTGCTTCCCACCATGGGTCTTCCGCTACAACCAAGCGCTCCCCCTAATAGCCTCCTTAGGTACTCCTTCTGATGAGTACCGCGGGTATGCCGCTACAACCAAGCTCTCCTCCGCCGTGGGCTTGCTGCTAAAACCACGCGCTCCCCACTGGGCTATCCGAAACACACCGAGTCGATCGGTAAAGTAGTCGTCAGGTCTCAGCCGGCTACACGGTCTCCGTACTCCGCACGCTCGTCTCTGGGAGGGTCCGCTCCATGAGCTACTGGTCGATACTCCAAGTATCTCAAAGTCCCACGAAGAAGTATCTCAAAGTACCGCCTCATCATAGGGGTCTCAACACAACAGACGGCGCATCCATCGGACGCCCGATCTGTGAGTTATTAGCTTTTTCGTCCCAGGGGCCCGGTTGGTTTCATGTGCGAACCAACCCGTACATATCTCAACTGTATCCTGAACTCACATAGAGTATACTAATAGGGACCGTTTTCTCAACATGATCACCAACGCCGCTGACAATTCGTCAAACGGACATCCGGTCAGAAAGATATCAGCTTTTCCGTTCCAGGGGCCCGGTTGGATTTCGGGTACAATCCAACTCGGCCAAACTCCAACTGCATCCAAACCTTGGGTGAAGTATGCCAAAAGTTCCGTCTCTTCAAGAGGAATCCAACCAAGTCGACGACATGTAAATCGGATGTCCGGAGCTCAAGATATAAGCATTTCTGCTCCGAGGGCCCGGTTGGTTTCGGGTGCAAACCAACCATGCCGAACCCAAAGTACTCCGACACCTTGAGTGTGATATACTTAAAAGACCGTCTCGATCCAAGGGTCGCATCACTGCTGACGGTACGTCGATCGGAGGTCCACAGCTCAAGAGATGGGTAAAAGACCGAAAGAGGACCGAAAATGGGGGGTCTGGGCCCGGACCGGCCCGGCCCAACCCCCCCGGGTCGACCCGACCCGGGTCTGGGTCCGACCCGATTGGGTGCGGCCTGGCCCGGTCCGCCCAAGCCGGACCGGCTTGGCCGGGTGTCTCACTAGCTCGGCCAGCGAGCTGGCGCTCAGCGGACGCGGCGCGTGCCGCGTTTCCCTGGATCCCGTGCGGCCGCGGGATCCACACACTCACCGACGTGGCTTTACCCGCGGCGGTTTCTCTAGGCAGCGCGCCGGGGTGCCGCCGCCTCCGGCCACCGGTGATCTCCATGGGCCACCAGAGTTTCTCCGGTGGGCCGTTTTCAATTTCCGTCTGCGCCGAAGCTCATCCCGGGTCCCGTTCTTCACTGCGGAATCAACAAATCGTCTCTGAGGCTCGTTTCGTCAATGCCCGTCGATCCGCACGTCAAAAGAACAAACTGCGGAGTCTTCGGTTCGCCTTCTCGGCCCCGACAACCACCACACTTTCGTTCGGCCTCAACGGCGCCGCGCATCCTTGCCGCATCCCTCCACGTTCCCGCGCGGTGCCGTCGCACCGTGCCACCATCTTCCGAACCGCAACAACACAACAAAAAGGGGGTGGAGGGTCGGTCGTGTTCGTGCGGTCCGACCTCCTCCCATTATGTTGACAACAAGCGGCCCAATAAAATAGATGAGGAATGACAAAGGATGTTTCACGAACAAGAAGCAATAAACCCCTACAACCTCCCGCAACAATTTAGTCCCTAAGCACAAGGAAAACATTCGCGGATCAACTAGATAATAATTTGATCTGTGTTCTTTGTTTTCCTTAGAATGAACTAAACGAGGGAATAAAATCATTCTCAAATTAATTCCCTACCTCAAGCGTTGTCTTCGAACGAGAGTTCATCACAGAATTAACCGTCGCAGAAGAAGAGGATCGTCGCGGAAGAGAAGGATCGTCACGGAAGAAAGCGTCACGTATGGAATTTCGTTGGCGTCGTGGTATACGGCATTGCGTAGTCGATCTCTGAGGATTAGGCATTCTTGTCAACCTTCGGTTGAGGTCGGCGTTCTTCGTGTTCTTCGCGTTCTTCATCGAAGAAGAAGAACTTCAAGCCCCTTAGCCTTTCTCCCAAAATCCTCTCAACGCAACAAGACCAACTAAATAAAATAGGTGGTGTCTTATTTTATTTACACACAAACCAACACTTGAAATTCAAAAAGAAAATAAATGATAATTTAATTGAGGGGTTTAAAACTGCCCAATTAATAGAGGCGTTTATTAAAAAGTTTAAACGCAAGAGTTGACTTCGTTTAACAGGGGGTGCGGGTGCGTTACTTAAGAAGAAAAGAAACGGTGGGGCTCATGTGGGACCCACCCCACCTTAATCCTCTCAAAGGTAGTTATTAACAAGTGGGTCCCACCCCTAACTCCCTTACATAGGTTATAACCGCAATAGAGAGGAGAAGTGTTGTGACACAACACTTAATCCACTTAACAAGAAAAGGAAAATATAATTGTAAAACAATTATCTTATTATCCCTCACTTTAAAAAAACAACCCGTCTCAAGAAAACGCAACTCCTGAAAGGGGTCTTCTTAAGAAAACACCGGCACTGCGATTCCATCGGTGCCCTCAGAAATCAATTCCGAGTACCGGTTCAAAAGATAGAAAAACCCGCTCATTCGTTCACTGAACGAACACGAGCTAAACTTCAGAAATGGATTCCGGGCACACCGGGCCTCGGAATCAGGCGCCATTAGAAACTGCGTTCTTGTAAAATCCCAATGAAAATTTAGAAAAAATTTCTCATGAATTCTACGGGTCTTTAAAGATGAATCAATTTGAGCTCAGATATTCCTCTTTTCCAATCATTAGACTTTGTGAAGAAAGGAGTGCCAACATATAGTTTGGAAGTCTGGGTGGATGATTATTATATTTTATGAAAATTTATATGAATGTATGAAATATTTTGGTGGATACCCAGATGGCCCTATGGATTTTGAAATGTTTTTGTGTTATAGATGAATTTTTTGTTTTGGTGTTGATAGATGATATCATGAATTTGTATAGTATAATGTGACACTCAAAATGAATCATTTTATAGTGAGGTGAGTCAATAGTTATTGGGATGAGCATGTTGAAAGAGACCATTGAGAAGGTGGAGTTGATCAAGAAGAAGATGGTAAGTCCTAATACAAGATATCTCTCATATACCAACTAAATGCGGTGGCCCCAAGGTTTCAAAATGGGTGATCTGTTACACTAATGTGTATATACCTGATTCAGGAGTCAGTGTGTAATAATGGGAGTTTCACACTATGTTTTTTCAGTCCAGTTCTAATTTTTTAGAACATTTGGGTTATCAATAATCGATCTGATCATCCTCCATGAAATCATTCTATTAATGATGTGTTTCAAGATTTTCAATTGTATAATTATGATCCATACCTAGATCACGTGATTTCTTATTTTGATGTTGAGTTGGAGGAATATCCATTGTTTGAGGATTTACTAGTTCGTATCATGGATCAGTATAAGACAGTCTTGTAATGAAATATAGTTCCTAATTTACAAGTGTTAAGGAAAAAATGGAATATATAGAGGGATGAATAGTATTTGGAGTTTTATTTACTTACCAATGGCCATATATACTATAAAAAATCTAAGGACCATTCTTGTGTATGAAAACATCTTATAGGGGGATTTTGTAATGAAAAAAATCATGTTTGAATTGGAGGATTTTTTTGTTCTAAATTTCATATTATTTTATTTTTTATGTTATATTTATACTATTTCATGGAATAATATCATTTTATATAGTGGTATTTTGGGGACAATGAAATTTTAAAAATGAGTTAATCTTGTACTATGTGAAATTACAATGGGTTCTTAGTGGTTTGGAATGTTTCTAAACAATGGTTAGTCCTACACCATATTCATAGTGGGGGTAGAGCATCTGTATGATAATGATAATGGTTATATTGTTGATCATGTATATTATATAGTGACCTTTTGGGGTTTTTATGTTTTTATGAATTTTCCCATTTTCTCTCTTTTAACCCTCATCCCACTTTTCCCTCAATCCCCACTTGTCTATCCCTGATTTTAGGGACCCCATTAGCTTCCAAGGCCTCTTTCACTACTCATAATCCATATATAATGTTTCATTCATTTAAATTGATATATTTTGGGATTAAATGGTCCAAGATTTACTTTTGTGGAATATTTTTATAATTTTCTCCCTTAATCTTAAGGTAATAAATATTCCCCATGTTATGTTATTCATTTATGGTTTAATGGTATGAAGTGTATATAGGTGTATTCATTTTTGTAATAATGTTATTTTCATGGTATCAACATTATCATGGTAGCTGAGATTAAAAAAATTGAACCATATGGTGTTGATTTGGTTGAAATGGTTTTATTAGGTGACAATATTTCAAACATTCATTACATGAGGAAAGACAATCCTTTTTAGTTATTTGTCTTAGTATGAGCTTTATTCAATTTATTTACGGATTGAATGATCACTTATTTTAACTTATGAGTATGGGTTACCAATTTCTTAAAATTGTATTTTTGTGAATGTGCATGGATAATATGGAGATTGTTTCGAGGGAAAAAATAAGGAAGACAAATCGAAACATCCCTATGAGTATTTTTGGGGAATAACTTGTTATTTATCATGTGATACTAGTGGTTTGTGAGTTGTCATTGATCTTATTTTTACTGATTGTGTGATATATCCATGGTACTTCACCCATAAGGGATGTTTTTATAGGATATTATGATTCCAATTTTGATTCCTTACTCATACTACTACCATGTTAAATGATACATGACACATAACCATCCAATAATACACATAGGGAATGGTTAAAATGTGATGGGTGATAGATATAATGATTTTTCCCATACTTATTCTATAATCATCATTGGATATGATATTTAGCCACTATCTCTTACCATAAAGGGAATATTTGTCTCACATGATTGCTTGTCTAATTTGATTCCGTAGTCATACAATGTTTTGGACACTATTGTCATGGTTTCTAGTTATTGGTGATCCCTTATTTCTAGGAAAGATTGAAAAAGTATATATGAGGTTCTTTGAATCCTAGTAAGTATATGATGACATGAAAAGGTTTTAAACTTTCTTTTATTTCTTTTATTTGTTTTATTTTATTGAATATTCTAGGATATATTTATTTCAATTATTTTAAGAATAAATTTGAGATTTTTTATGGGTTTCATGACACACACCCTACACTGGCATGTCAGGGTCTGTATAAATTTTTTTCATGTATCTTTCAAATGGAAGTAGACCTATGTTAGGATTATAATAATGTGATGTTTCATGTGTAAATAGGTTATTCCAGGTAACACTGTGAGATATTTAGTTGTTTCACATATTTATTATTTTATTCATTCTGAAAATAATATTCATCAGTCCCACACTAGTGTGAATTCTTTATCTTTTTATTTATAACTCACATGTATCATGGTTTCCTATAATATGTGATGTATTTAAATAGTTTGATACCATAATGTTTCTTTCATACATTATTTGTTTATTTCACATTCATCAGTTTATATTGTTCATGTTTATTAATGATGATGTCGTAGTCTCTACACCATATATCTCATATTGTATTACGTAGAATGTATATTCTGCTATATAGGGAGGCACATATGTGTCTTTATGGATTATTAGCTCAAAATTAGTGATTCTAACATAGGTTTTATAAAAACCCACAACCAATAATTCCATCTACATGATCAATATGATCAGTCCTATTTTTTGTGTTGGTGATAAATTAACATAATAAAAATTATATTTTTCTCTCTCAAATAAATACTATATGAAAAGTATAAGAAGCCTATATGAAAAATATCCCATCCATATGATAAAATAATGAAGTTAAACTAGTTATGATCAATTAAATGATTTATAAAATTCCAATCAATTCTCTACGAAGTCAAAATATGATTTTGTGTCACAGAGATATGTTTTGACGTTAACTAATGTAAGAGAGTTGAAGGAGAATTTCATCTATAAGGGTAATTAATTTAATAAGGATAAGTATAATGAAATGGATAATCAAGTAAACAAATAATTATAGGATAATGTTATTAAATAATATGAAGAGAATGGAGAAATAGAAAAAATGGACATTTGAATCCCAACATATGTGAAATATTACCGTACACATCTTCTCATTATATAAGGGATACACCATTTCAAGGATGAAGATCAATTAAAAAATAACATGGAAGACATGGGAGCCCTTTTTTAATATTTTAAGAATATTCCATGTTCCTAAAAGATCTATTATTGAATAAAAATAAATTGGCCGAGTTGGGAGTAGTCTCACTATGTGAAGAGTGGTAAAGTATAATTTAAATAAATCTCAAAAAAATAATTCAACAACATGGTAACTTTATTAATATATGAACTATTAATAATGAAATTTCATAAAATACTATTATTATTTGTGGGGAAACCGTCATGATTATACTAATCATTTTTCATTGAGAATAGTATATGAAATATTAATATCATAATAGTTTCCCATCATCCATAAAACTGATCTATCATGAACCAAATTGGAATTATAAATAAACATTTTGTGAAATTTTTTAAATTAATTTTATTTTCCATTTTATCATTCTAGATATTATGTAAGAATGATAATATGCAATCATCTATAAGTGAAATTTGATTTAAATAAGAAAAGAAACTATTGAAATAAAGAATATGCTATATATTTTATGTTATAGTAGGTCAAGAGAACTTTTATTTTATGAAATTAATAAACTATTGAGCAGAATATAAAAATTTATATTGTAATATTACTTCAAAATAAGTGTTTGAATTTTCGGACAAGAAAATAAACAAGGATAATGATATAATGAAACTCATTGATAATGAAATAGATATAAAAATTTATGGTAACAGAAATACAATTTTTTAAAATAAATTATTTATTACAATAGAACAACATATATGTCAGTTATTTTCTAAACTAATTCCTTAAATTGTGAATATAAAAAAAATTTATTTAAAGAGACTCCCAATTAACTTGAGGTACTCATTCTTGGGAAGATATGATTTACCCATCATACTGTGAACTATTAATTAAATGGAAAATGAGAAATGGTGATTTGAGGTTTTGAGGAAATGGAAAAAGACTATTTATAAGATAATAGAAAACATTAAACATATAATACTTTCTATCTACAAAAATTATGTGTGACATTAATATGAATAAAATAAAACAAGATTGACTTAATGTAGGTTGAGACATCTGAAAAATTAGTTTGTGAAGGATGAACATAAAATTCATGTATTCCAAAATCATTAGTTTAATATTCTATAATGAATTGGTTATCATATAAAAAAATTTTCCCATGAAAGGATCAATGATAGTGGTAAATAAGGATGTTTAGTTGATATCATCATCTATAGTAATGGACTAAATAGATTATGCTGATTATGTGAATTTAAAAGACCCATTTATGAAGGATAACATTAACCTCTTATCTATCAACCAAATGAAAAAAACATCATGTTATACATGAGTATTATTGTTTCCTTTATTTACATTCCATATATAAACAAATTAATGGTAAAATATAGAAAATAGAAAATCTAAATTCATATGACCTTATAGAACTGTCTATTATCGAGGCATGGAAATTGAAATTTATAATTCCTCAATAACTTTTGAATGGTTAAAGGAACAATTTTCATAGAGGATAGTTGTTGAATTTACTAAATTATTAATATATGATTTCTATGTGTGTGTATGATCATTCCTGATATGAATTAGAAAATATTATTTTATATTTTTATGATGTGGAGGGATATTCTTGTTGGAACCACGACTATTTTATGTAGGAAATAGAGCATGGTTTGGGTTTATTTTCAATAATCATTGGATGTTCAACATTTTTTCCTATAAATGGATCATATAGTTAAAGCAGACAAAAATATTGAGGGTGTCCATATTCTCTAGTGTTTTCCAAATGTTTGGGGCTAAAAATCAATAAAACGGAGAAAAATATTTTTGGAAATGGAAGATGCGCAATATATTTTTGGTGTGCCTAAAAGATTAGTTTGTGCACACAAGATTGAAGGTATTTTTGGAAGATGCATGCAAGACATGTTTTAGGATTAGATCATCAAAAAATGGAAAAGTCATGGAGTGTGCAGAAGATGATGTTGCGCAAAAGGGTTTTCGTGCTAAATGTGACGTCAAAAGGGGTTTTGCGCACTCAATGTGAAACATACGTGCACCAATAAAAACATGATGGTATATCTTGAAAAGGTTCCTCAAGGTCCTATAAATATGTGGCTTCCCCCAAGGAAGACTTCTAAATTTTCAAACGAAAATCCAATTTCTCAATGGCATGAATTATTTTCATGTCAATGATTGGAGGAGAGTAAATCTGGCATGCAGGGTGTTCCTTTAGACGGACAATACAATGTGAACCCTTCTTTTATGTTGTGATAAAGATAAGGTTAGAGTGGAAAGTTGGTATTGTTAGAAATTCATAATTAGTGACAATTCTCAAAATCATGTGTGGAATTTGGGGTATTGTGCGTAAGTGTAGTGTTATGATTCTCACAAAATATTGAATATCTGGTGTGTGTGATCAGAGTTTTCAGGTTCATCAATCAAATTCATTGATGCAAGTAGTGTCCCGTGTTAAACAAGGACAAATACTTCAATGAAAAACTATTGAAGATACCTTCATGTCTATAAACTGAGTGGTACATCACTGAGGGTAGTGAGCTAGGAAGAGTCAATAGTAGTGACCTCAGAGACGCAATGAACTATCCATGACCATTTGTAAAGGTAGTGTGCCTTGGACAGAGTGACTATACCTGAACATTTTAATCCACATCAACTGAATTTTAGTGGAATTATGTATGACCAACATCCTATCAGCATATGCTCTTTGTACGTAGCCCTTAGTGGTGAACCAAGTAATAGTGATGTGTGGTCTCTTTTCATATGGTTGTTTTCTTTATATTCCCATCAGTCTTATAGGTTTAATAAGTTCTTACCTTTGTGGGAACAATATTCCTATTTTAAATGAAACATTTGACACCCTGAATCAACCCTCCCCTATAATGATGTCTCGGGGTCCTACAAGTGGTATCAAAGGCTAACGGTTAGTGGTGTTAGATTTTTCCTTTGCCGTCATATGCAATGCAGTAAATTCAAGGGGAATCCCTCTATTTGATGGAATTAATTTTCTTATTTGGAAGAGCATAAAGAGATATCATTTAATATCCCTTGGATTGGATGACCACTTTTCTAATGCGAAAGGAATACAAGATACTGATCCAACAGGACATGCTATGACTAATACAGACAAAAAAATTCTTGATGCAGATGCTAAATCCCATAATGAAATAACTTTGGCTCTTTCAGATATGATCTATCTAAAGGTGATGAGTTTCACCTCATTAAAGGCAATGTGGGATAAACATGAAAATATTTTTGAAGGATAAAGCAATGTGAAGGAGGAAAAACATCAAGTCCTTAACAACATGTTTGATGATCTAAAGATGCATCCTTATGAGAATGCATATTCCTTCTCTAATCAAATTATCGAATTAGTGGGAGTAATTTGAGTTCTTGGAGAGGAAATCAAAGATATTGATATTGTAAAGAAAATCTTGAGAAAACATACTCTTGTATACAATGTAAATGTGTTAGCTCTTGAAGAAATAGATATATATAAACATTCTTTAGATGATCTGATACGTAGTCTAGTGGCATATGATATGAGATTCAAACCTGAAGATTCTACGACTAGTGTCATCAAGGAAATGGAGTTCAAAGACATGGAAAACTGAAATATTAAGGATATAGTGGTGGTGAAGATGACGTGGAAAAGAAATTATTTCCCTCATTTCCATGAAGATGAAAAATGGAAAATGTAAATTTAAAGGTAAGTTACCTGTGGCATATTTTCATTGTGGAAGAGTTGATAACATTTCCTCTCAGTGCCAATGAAATTTAGATGATTAAGAGAGTGAAGCAGAAGACATTAAGAAACTGTGGAAATGGTTTTTTGAAAAGGGAGACTTCAAATCTACAAAAAATGTATAGAATAAGGGTTTTCTTTTGAGGAGGAATATGATGATATTGAATTATGTGAAAAATAATAAACATAATTTAAAACTGGACTCCTTTCTTCAATGATGGATACCATTGAAAAGTCAAGAACCCTCCATTGATAAAGGCAGATATAATCAGATAACTCCAATTGATGATCCCATGTTTCAAATTAGGGATTCATTTTCCAACCATGAGAATAAATGATAGAGATGAAATAAGTGGAAAAAATGATTAAATAATCATCATAATATTTTATGAGCTTGAAGATGAAATTGAACGACTAGAAAAACTAGTGAGAGTTTCATAATTCAATCATAGAAAGCACAGATGACATTGTGGAAATGAAAATTAGAATTAAAGAATAAGAAAATTTCAGAAATGAACTTACATCTCGACTAGAAGAGAATTAAAAGACTGTTGATGGTAATGAGGAAGAATTTGTTACTCTAAATAGTACACATTTGTGCCAATAAAACAAAAATGGGGGCAAGATGAATATTCATTTTGGAAGATTCTCATATATAGAATTACTGGTAAGAGGCAAGAGTGGTTTAGATGGTGTTGGAAAAATCAGGATTGATCAATGACCTGATTGCTTTGGAAATACTGGAATCGGTTGGGAAGCTGAGACATCAAATCCAAGAATAAAAGAGAGCCAAAAGAAAGACATAATGAAAGTTGCACATATTGAAAAGTTGACTGATGAGCTGAAAAAGAAACCCTCAATACAAAATAAATGAATAAATGAATATTATCCTCAAACATTCAAAAATAATAGACAATTCAACAATTTTCCTAAGGAAGAAGGAATGAGGATAAATATAAATGAGAAGTCATTTCCCATCATGTAGTGTTAGTTCATTATCTATCTGGGCCATACCATGTCCTATTGCGAAGAGTCAAGGAGATACATGAATGGGGATGTCCTGGGAAGTCATCAAAGGAGACCAATTTCATATACATAATATTATAGATGAAATAGTTTCTATTGATACTATTTTCATTTTTCTATCATTGGCCATAATGTAATGTATTGCAGGTAGAGTTACCACCTGAGAAATTCATACAACTCTCAGAGACAGGTCAATACTAACTCTCTTGATGGTTTTTTTCTCACAAACTAGTTTTCAGCTCTAGAAGAAGAGTATGGCTATGAAGTATTTGATTATGTGAAAGAAATGATTATAAGGCCATCAGTGTCCAACACTCAATCCAATATCTCATGGAATGAAAATAATAAAATTGAGAAAGCCAAACTTGTTGAAGTAGCCATTAATGCTACAAAAAGTAGTAGCACCTAGACTCTTGATAGTGGATGCTCATCCCATATGATAGTAAATTATGACCTCTTGAAGAACATCAAAAGGATGGTTTATGGAATTGTGAGGTTTGGTAATGATGATACTTTGAAGATTTAATGTAGTGGAAATACTAGTCTCGATAATGGAGAGATTAAGAAGACAGAAGTTCATTATGTGGATGGTCTACGTCCCAATATCTTCATTTTGAGTCAACTCTGTGACTCATGGATCATAGTAACTTTCAATAAAAAAGGATTTACTATAATTGGAAAATAGGGAATTCTATTATGAAAGATTTCAGAATAGATTGAAACTTATATCATGTTTTAGTAAAGAGAACTCTTTCTATTTATCTATTAATGAAGAAAAAAAATGGTGGAATCGATTGATAGGGCACATTAACCAACAAGACTTGGAAATGATATCTATGTTGAAGATAGTCATGGATATCCCAATTCAGAAATGTGAACAATAAATGACTTGTGATGATTGCGTATGGGGAAGTCTCATCTTTATTTCATATCGACCAAAGAAGAAATCGGCATCACACCTTCTTGATGCCATCCACACATATGTATTTATCCTGATAAATGTTTCCAGAAATCATGGAGATAGGAACTTCTTCTTTTTTATTGATGATTATAGTAGAAAGGCATGTGTGATGGTTATTCACTGAATGCATAAGGTTCTTGATTTCATGAAAACTTATCGGAATATTTATGAGAATGATACTGGACATAAAATCAATGTCATGTGATCTGACAATGGAGTGGAATACATGTCCATTGAGTTTGAGAAATACCAGAAAAAACATGGAATACGGCAGGAGATAACTGTTGTGAGAAATCCACAACAAAATGGAGCTGTTGAGCACTAGAAACAATAGGTCAGCAACATGGCTAGGACTATATTGATTGAGAGTCGTATCTCTCTTCATTATTAGAAAGAAGTAGTTGAATCTACAATGCACATTCAAAATAGAACATGGATTTGTATGGGAGAAACTATGAAACCATACAAATTTTCTCATGGAATGAAGAATTTTGTTGAAATACATTCTTATTATCATAAGAAAATGATTCATCTGAAATAATGAATGAAATCAAGGTATGTTTGGTGGAAATGTAGATAAATAAATATTTCATGGAAATCCAATGAACAAGAAAGCTAACAAGTGTTTCAATAAGTGTTTGGGGAGGATTGTGGAAAGTAGTAATTTTATGATCATTGAAGACAAATCCCCAAATGCTTTATGTAAATACTATGCTGATGAGATCAAATATTAGGAAGAATATGATGATAGATTAAATGGAAATACAAAAATAGTGGAAGGGGTAAGAAACTCCCAATTGTCACATCTTGATGTTTACTCCAAAAGAGAATCTGATGTTGAAACCATAGTTGGAGAAAATTAAGTTGAACATCATAGGAGAAATCGAAGATAAAAATTGATAAATCAAACATCCTTGGGGATTGGACTGAACCCAGAAAAACATGTAGAAATATGATTAATGCACAATCTACATTCTTATATATAGTGGATCCATTTTCATTTGAGGAAGCTTCAAAGGATGAATAATGTGTGATAGTTATGAATAAAGAGTTATATTAGATTGACAACAATCAATTCTAGGATCTAGTCAGAAGACCTAATGGTTAAAATTTGATTGGTACAATGTGTATTTTCAAGAACAAGTTTGATGAGCTTGGAAGTGTTATCAGAAACAATTAATGACTGGTGTGTAAAGGACATTCATAGATTTAAGGTGTCAATGTTAAATAAACCATTTCACCAGTGGATAGAATGGAGTCAATAATTCCGTTTCTTTCTATGGAAATTTAAATAGGATATAAAGTATATCAAATGGATGTCAATAAAGTATTATTAAATGGTGATCTCAAAGAAGAAGTCTACATTTAACAACTAGTGGGTTATCTTATTGGTAATAATGAAACAAAGGATTTTAAAGTAAAGAAGGCCCTCTATGGTTTAAAGCAGGCACCACGAGCATGGTACTCTTGGATGGATTCTTATCTCAAGAAGCTGGAATTAAAAAGTGTAGGAGTAGATCTCAACCTCTATGTGAATAATTCTCAAAAATATCAGTTCAAGGTTTTAAATTATGTTGATGAAATTATATGTGGTGGAATCAATAATAACTCAGTGGAAGAATTTTCCAATCACACGAAATCAGAATTTGAAATGTTATTTATTGGAAGTTTCATATATTTCGAGGGGCTGCAATTGACTGAAAAGAATTATTACACATTCATCTATAAGGAAATATATGCAAACGTTTCCCTGAAGAAATTTAATATGCATGACTCTAAACCAATGTCAACTCAGTAGTTGGAACCAAACACTACTGGAATGTGGGTTTTTCCCCACAGTTACATACCAACGGTTTCATAGAACCGTTGGTAAAGGAGGTTTTTCCCAACGGTTCATTAGAACCATTGGCATAGATGTTCCCTGGGAGGTTTTTTCCCAACGACCGTTGGGATAGAGGTATGCTGGGGAGGATTTTCCCAATGGTTCTAGAGAACCGTTGGGATAGATATGCATATGCCAACGGTTTTTAAAAACCATTGGCAAAGGTTCTCCCCAAATTCCCAGCCACCTGTTCTCTCCCCCATTCGCGATACACAACCCTAAAACGGGAGCAGCAGCCGATTTAGGCGATTTTGGAGGTACTGACAGCCGGACCTTGAATCTTCCAGCTCTTCTTCAGGTTATTCTTCTTATTTATCTGAAAATGTATTCAAATGTTTGGATAGTATTTAAACGTATTTTCATTTTTCCCATCAGTTTAGGCAATTTTGGAGCTACTGCCGGCCGGACGAGCCTAAGGGTGAGTTTTCTTGAAAATTCTTTTTTGGATTTTACCCCTTGAACATGGGATGTCATTTGTGAAAGGTTATATAAATTGAATTGATTGTTCGATTTCTGAATTGAATTGTAAATTAAATTAATTAAGGGTATTTTATGGTTTGCATTCCCCTTTTAACACATGAATGCCAATTATTTTTTAACACATGTTTTAATTGTATTGCATTGCCAATGTGAGTAAAGTAGAGACTATGCTATGAATCTATGAAATTGGATTGATTTTATCTTATATTTTATGTTACCATGTTAGATATATTATAACTAATGCATGTGATATCTTTATAGTCTTGTTAGGAGTGTTCTATTAAAAATTCCCATGTGAGTGCTTGAATATTCATTGAATTGCTAGCCATTATGAGTTATGTTGAGACCATGATATGGAATTGATTGATTAAGCAAGGGAATCTCATTATCTTGTCATTACAACATGAGAAAATGAAGCTTCATTATTTTCAGGTTATTATTTGACTGAGTCGCCATTTTGAGGTGATTTGTATTAAATACCTTTGTTTTTGACCTTGGTATGTTTAATGAATTGTTTAAATGAAATGGAATTCATTAAATGATTAATAGTAAATAGTGATACATGGATTCTATTAGGATTCCAGGTATATAATCTTGTTTCTATTAACTTATACGCTTTATGTGATAAATGGATTCACAGGGGAATTCCACGGATAGACTCATTTCTTTGAATATTGATTAAGCCATGGGTGATACATGGATCCAAGTGAGGGATTCCATAGATAGACTTATTGAATGTAGAATTATATTCCAATTGATACATGGATTTTTATGATAATTCCATAGATTGACTTATTGAATGTAGAATTATATTCCAATGCTATGCGTCTTGTGTGGTGGTGGTGTGGTTTATGTGTTTTATGGTAGTAGTGAAGTGTGTGATTATGTAGTTAATGTGAACCCATAGGTTGAGTATTTTGTGCTATCTATATATCATGTATTTTTATGTTATTTCTACACATTCCCAACCAGAGTCGGATAAACTTACCAACGATCAGAGGTTTTGAGTTATGAGTATTTTTTCTAATATCTTGGATGGTGGTTATATGTTTGTATAGCTACCATGTCTTCCCTACTCTTCCTTCAAAAGTGATTGACCATGTGTTTTTAGGCAAGATGCGATGTGATTGTCCATGTTTCTTCAGGTGAGATGTACTATGATTTCCCTAGTGTTTTTCGGTGAGGTGTGATGTGATAAGGCTATAATAAGATGTGGCATGTGGTTGGGGTCATGTAGGGTAAGAGGATGGCACAAGGTTGATGTTATTCATGTTCATGATACCCTACTAATATGGTTATGGGATGAGTCATGCTGTTATGTGATATAACACATTAAGTTCTTGTTGGTTTTACATTTTTTCAATAACACATTTGTATGTTATTTTGACATGTGTAGTTGACACCTTGATTATTTTCTTCCTTTATCATTTACTTAAATGTATTATCTATTATAGTTAATGCCTATTGAATTGTTTATGACAAAATGACTTATATAAATTCTTTTTACAGAATGGACATAAGTTGGATGTATGAAACCGATCGGATCTCAGACGATTTTCAAAACAATTTGGAGAGCTTTATAGATTTTGCATTTCACAATGCTTCAGATAGTGGTCGCATACACTGCCCATGTTCCAATTGTGTTGGTATACCTTGGTTGAGCCGTGAAGAAGTCAGCTACCACATAACCAAAAATGGGTTTCAAGCAAACTACTTCCTCTGGTATCACAATGGGGAGAAAACGAAATCTCAAATTGGTGATGATCGAAATGAAAAGACTGGAATGGAGAATTTGTTAGATGATCGGTTTCCGTTTATTCGTCATCATGAAAAAGAAAGGATTTCGACTCAAGAAGACTTCGATATGAGGACAGCTGATGCATCTAGTGAAAATGATGATATTGATAGGGTGAAAAAATTGAATGATGCTGCCACGACTCCAGTATATCGACAATGCGATAAAATGAAAAAGCTGGAATTTTTAATCCGATTATTTCATTGGAAAACTATGTATGGGATTTCTAATACAGCAATCGATTACATTCTTACCATCTTGAAGGATTTACTTCCAAATGATGCAGATATTCCCTCAAACCACTATATGACATGGAAGTTAGTTGAGGAACTTGGATTTTCAAGAAACAAAATTCCTGCTTGCCCGAAAGATTGCAGTTTATTCTGGGAGGAAACCGCTGAACGAAATGAATGTATAAAATGTGGCACATCCCGCTGGAAGTCAAAATCTGATGGAACACCATCTCGCATTCCACAGAAAGTAATGTGGCACTTTCCATTGATCCCCAGACTCCAGAATCTTTTTATGTCTGATGACATATCAATAAAAATGAGATGGCATGATACCGAGAGAAAGAAGACTGATGATGAGTTGGTTCATCCTGCAGATGGATTTGCATGGAAGAGATTTGATGCTCGACATCCTGATTTTGCAGCTGACGTGCGTAATGTGAGGCTGGGTCTTTCATGCGACGGTTTTAATCCATTTGGGAAGATGCTTACTTCGCACAGCACATGGCCAGTTTTTATACACATTTATAATCTTCCCCCATGGTTGTGTATGAAAAAATCATTCACTTTCATGAGTATACTCATATCTGGTCCTTCTGATCCCGGCATTGATATTGATGTATACATGCAACCTTTAATAAAAGAGTTGAAACTTCTTTGGGATGTGGGTGTGCGCACATACGATGCATGTTCGAATGATGTATTTCAGATGCGCGCTGCGCTTATGTGGACAATCAATGATTTTCCGGCTTATGCAATGATGTCTGGATGGAGCACGAAGGGAAAACTGTCATGTCCAGTTTGTATGAAGAATACACGATCTAGAAGACTGAAACATCGTTGTAGTTTCAGTTTTATGGGACATCGACGATTTTTGCCAAAGGATCATCCATATAGAATGAATCGTCGAAGATTTGATAATACTATAGAGACCGATGATCCACCTCAGCGTATGTCTGGAACTGATGTTCTTAATGAATTGAAAGATTTCAGTTTTTCGTTCGGGAAGGGTCAAATGAAATCTGGAACGAGAAAGAATGTTTCCACAGAAACCTGTTACAATTGGAGGAAGAGGAGTATCTTTTTTGATTTGCCTTATTGGTCAACCAATTTGCTACGTCATTGCTTAGACGTAATGCATATTGAAAAGAATATATGTGAAATGTTTCTTTCAGTTCTGCTAAATGTCAAGGGGAAGACAAATGATGATTTACGATCTCGACGTGACTTGGTGGATTGGGGCATCAGACCAGAATTGCATCCTGTGCGTATCAGTGAAAACAAATGGCAACTTCCGTGTGCTTCTTATGTGATGACACCTACTGAAAAAAAAACAATTTTTGGAAGTATTAGAGACTATTAGAGTTCCTGATGGCTATTCAAGCAACATATCTAAACGGGTCAACAGAAGAGAGTTGAAGCTAAAATCTTTGAAGACTCATGATTATCACGTTCTACTGCATGAGTTGCTTCCAATAACAATCCGTCATCTTTTTTCCAATAATGTAAGGGTGGGTGTTATTCGGTTGTGCCATTTGTTTAGAGATCTTTGTTCTAAGAAGTTGTCCAAGTCTTTCTTGCAAAAAATGTTGACAGATACCCCATTAATTTTGTGTGAGTTGGAGAAAATATTTCCCCCATCATTTTTCACATGCATGCTGCATCTGACTGTCCATATTCCAACTGAAATACTTCTCGGAGGACCTGTTTCTTTTCGTTGGATGTATCCAACTGAAATAAATATGTTCACATTAAAGTATTATGTTCGAAAAAAGAATCATCCCGAAGGTTCTATCGTGAACGGTTACTTAGCTCAAGAATGTATGGATTTCTGTTCAATGTATTTTTATGATCTTACTACAAGAATGAACAGACCAATGAGAAATGAAGAAGAACAATATGAGCAAATTGAACCCAGTTTTCCATCACTTCCTCAAACAGGAGAAATTCCTGGATCATTTACATTGAAGACATTAAGCCATGAAGAGCGAGAGATGGCACATCGCACAGTTTTGTGCAACTATGATTTGTTCGATGACTATATCAGGTAACAAAATTGAATATGTATATCTTACATATATATCTGTTAAACTATTTATATTTTTTTATCTACAGGGAACATGAAACAATGATAAATAGGAAGCATCGTTCTTTATCTTTGAGAAGGAGAGAGACTTTTCATAGCAAAGAGTTTTCTGCTTGGTTAAAATTGAAGGTAAAAATATTACTGTTTAAATTAATTATTTCAATATTTACTTAAGTTTAACTGTAATTTATATTGCAGGTATTGAGTTTGTCTGCTGACTCTGTCTCTGAGGAAATAAGATATTTGGATTTTGGTCCTAATATCATGGTTTGTGACTGTAAATCAATTGTTATCAATGGGTACATATTTATTGTCACTGAACGAGCCAAAAACATGAGAACACAACATGATGGTATTATGGTTACTGCCACAATAGATTGTTATGCCAGTGCATCAGATAGTAGACCGCGACTTGAAGATGTGGGTTATTATGGAGTCGTTGAGAAAATAATAATATTGGATTATTACTCTCATGGACGAGTCACAATGATGAAATGCCATTGGTTTGATTCGATGACGAGACATGGCACATTTTTTGATGATTGTGGATTTCGAGTAATTAATATGACCCGCACTCTTGCAACCGAAGAACCATATGTGTTGGCATCAATGGCTAAACAAGTTTTTTATGTCAAAGATCAACTTCAACCTGAATTTGGTGTCATAGTTGAAGTAATTCCAAGACATATTTTTGATGATGCTGATGATGGAATTGACACTGTCCCTATTTCCATTGGAACCAATCCATTTATATCTTTTGATGACTCCAATAGCTCAATTGTCAGAGTTGATTGTGAACCTGAAGTTGTGGTTGGCAATATATATAATCATTCATCCATGTTCTCAATTCTTTTGGTTTACCTCGAGTTGGGTTGTTAAGGTTGGTAATATTCATATTTATTTAGTATTGATCACAAATATGTTTTAGCTGACTTGACCGTTATGTGAATTTTCAATGTTTATTGGTTGCTGTTTTATTTGAATTGCATTTTCTAATTTTGAATTGAACAGTATTCAAACCAAATCAAACAATATTTCTAACTTGGTGAACATTACAACTTGTATGTTTTATTAAATTCATTCAAGCTCTTCTAAAACAATTGATAGCTGAATTACCAATGAATCCCCTCATTCCCTCATATATTTAGTTTTTTGGTTTACACATTAATTTTATTTTTCTAATTAATTACATATTTGTTTTCCAATGCAGGAAATGAATCCAATTGAAGAGAGACGAAGAAAAAAAATGGCGGAGAACAATCGTCGGATGGAGGAGATGGGCATTCCACCATTAGTGCCTATAGTGAGTACTTTATTTCAAATATATATATATATATTTACAGAATATATAATGTCATGTGAATAATTATTTTTGTAAACTTTTTTGTAGGATCCACCATTACGTTGACAGTTATTCGACGAGGAGCCTAGTACTGGTCCTAGTACTCAGGCCGGTGGTACGAGGAGGGTTCGTACCAGAGGTGGACGTAGAGCTGCGCATGCCCGACTAGACCCTGCCCCTCCCACTGACATTTCAGCCTTCCCACATTCTGATCCCGGTGTGTCGTTAGGGACACACGGGATATTTAGACCTCCCATGTTTTCGCTACCTTCTGCATCTTCTGCCCCATCATTTTCACATCCCATGATGATTCCCACTCCCCAGTCAGCATCAGGTCATACAGCTGTTCCATCTTATTTTCCTTATACTTCTGTCTCTCCGAGCTTTTATATTCCACCGTCTTCAACTCCTGTTCCACCAGAGGGTGTTCCATCAGGTTCTGTGGATCCGGCGCCACTCATTGACCAGACTAGCGCAGGTATATTTATAAAACCCTAAAAAAAATTTATAGCAATATTTATTTTCATTATAACATGTTTTGATAAAATATTTGTTTTTCTTTCATGACAGATACATCTACTGACAGGAGGCGGGGGCGGGGCCGTACACGCATGCATTCGGTGTGGAACCGTCGCACACAGGTTGTGGTGGAATATAATGAAGACAATCAGATGGTTGAGAAAACAGGGCAGCAATGTCAGAGTTTTATGGCGACGCTTGCCAAATACACCGACATCATTCCCGTCAGCCCGCTGTCGTGGAGACATTTGCCACATGAGGTCAAAGATAGAGCTTGGGCAGAGATATGGGTAAAAAATATGTTGTATTTAATTCCATGAATTATTTTTGTATTTATATGAATTAATATTTTGATTTCAGCTTCCATTAAATTTTCCTGATGGTGAGGGTGCACGACTGGCACGTCTAAAGGATTTAGGCGAGCTTTGGAGAGCCTACAAGCATGAGCTGTATATTGGTTGGCGTGCTAGAGTTGGCACTGAGTTAGAGGCGGTACCAGTCGTGGATGATTTTCCTATAGAGCAGTATCGTCAGATGATTACTCATTGGACGAGTACCCAGTTTAAGGTATGAATTACATTTGAGGTATTTAAATAATAACTTTCAAATTTTTCATTAATATTATCCTTTGAATTATCAAATTTTATTTAGGAATCATCTGGAAAAAATAAAAAAAACATTGATGCAAAAAAATACCTCCATACACTAGGACGCACGACGATGTCGGATCATGAGAGGCAGCAGGTATGACAATTGTTTATAAGTTTTCTTTACGACTTACATTTTCTTTTATTTCCTCAATTATTTAATCATTTGCTAAAATTTTTATATAACTTTTGATTTCAATGTCATTGTAGAGGAAAGTACAAAATATTGAATGACGTGTGCCTCGAGCAAAACTGTTTTGCTCGAGTAGACGAAAAAAGGATGGAAGTGCTGTCAATGAAGCGACTCAGCAGCAGATTGTAAGTTTTAATCTGTTGATTTTATATTTTAATATCTATTTTGTAACTTAATAATATATTTATATTTGTAACAAGATGCTTTAGAGGCCCTCGATGCCCAAGAAGCAGACAATTTTGGGCCATCTGATCACTTACATCAGGTGTTGGGAGATGATCATTCTGGCAGAGTACGCTGCCGACCTAGGATAGCCCCGACGAGATATTGGCCTGCCTCAGGTACGAGTTGTAGTGCCATCGAGCTGCAGCAAGTTAGGGCACAGGCAGAACAGGCTGAGAAAAGGGCCACAGAGACGACAGAACACTCTGCTAGGGCAAACAGTGCATTTATGAAATTTATTGAAGTTCTACGTCCAACACTTCCAGCAGAGGCCAGCCCATCGATTGATGAATACATGTCGTCGATACATTCTATATATGGTGCACCAGGTGGCAATTCCAGTACTGGTCAGGCCGATGTCCAGCTTGAAGATGATGATGGAGAGGAGTCCGATGCGGAAGAGGAGGGAGATGAGGAGGGCGAGGAGGAGGGAAAAGGCGAGGAGGAAGGCGCTGTGGAGGGTGAGGACGATGAGGAGGATGATGACGAGGGTGATGATGATGATGACGATGATGGTGATGGTGATGCTAATGTGGGACATATTGATCCGTTACATTTTTGACTTATATTGCTGAGATTTGATGTTTAATCTATTCTAGTTGTTGGTTTTATCTAGACTCGTAGTATAGTATTGGAGTTGAGTTATTTTTATATGTTGTCTATTTTTATGGATGTTGTTGTCTTTTAGTGGTTGTGTGTTTGAGAACTCCCTGGACAACCCCCCTCATTCTTGGACCCTGGACAACCCCCCCTCCCCCTTGGAACCCGAACACCCCCCAAACACCCCCCGGACAGCCCCGCGGACAGCCCCCTGGACAGCCCCCCGTACAGCCCCCAACCCTCCACCCTGGACCCCGGATAGCCCCCCAGACAGCCCCCGGACAACCCCCCCCACCCCCCCCCCTTGGACCCCGGACAACCCCCCAAACACCCCCCGGACAACCCCCTGAACAACCCCGGACAACCCCCTGAACAACCCCTGAACAACCCCTGAACAACCCCTGAATAACCCCCTGAACAACCACCGGACAGCCCTCTAAACAACCCCGGACAACCCCCTGAACAACCCTCAAACACCCCCCGGACAGACCCCGCACAGCCCCCCACCCTCCTCCTTGGTCCCCGGACAGCCCCCCGGACACCCACCGGACAGCCCCCCCGGACAGCCCCCGCGGACAGCCCCCTGGATAGCCCCCTGTACAGCCCCCCGTACAGCCCCCCGTACAGCCCCCACCGGACAGCCCCCGCGGACAGCCCCCTGGACATCCCCCCGGACAACCCCCCCCCCACCCCCCCCTTGGACCCCGGACAACCCCCCAAACACCCCCCGGACAGCCCCCTGAACACCCCCGGACAACCCCCTAAACAACCCCCTGAACAACCCCCGGACAGCCCCCTGAACAACCCCGGACAACCCCCTGAACAACCCCCAAACACCCCCCGGACAGACCCCGCGCAGCCCCCCACCCTCCTCCTTGGTCCCCGGACAGCCCCCCGGACACCCACCGGACAGCCCCCCCAGACAGCCCCCCGGACAGCCCCTCCACCTTCCTTAATTTCATTAGCTCTGAAATGTTTCATAGCATGATCAACTAAAATCTAATCCATACTAAATATGATATAAAAATATTCTATATGAATTTCCATAAGATTTTAAGTGAAAACAAAAAGTGACATATGAAAAAATGACCAAACGCATTCAAAATGTGTTGATGCTTTAGGACAACGATCCATGGGTCATATGTGACGTGTACAAATCAACCCCGCCTCAATCCGAGTCGCGGTGTGGCCGGGATCAGTCTAAGTGGCTCTCTTTTGATTAAAATGGACATCATTTTAAGTACATACGGAAAACCGACCAAACGCATTCGGTTTCCATTGAGAACAATCCATGGGTCATATGTGAGGTGTACGAATCATCCCCACCTCAATCCGAGGCGCGGTGTGGCCAACACCGCTCTAACTGTGTCTGTTTTGTTTAAAATGGGTAGGATTATAAGTGAAAAGAACTGGCATACGCAAAACCGAACAAACGCATTCGGTTTCCATTGAAACTTTAGGAGAACGATCCATGGGTCATATGTGACGTGTACCAATCAACCCCGCCTCAATCCGAGGCGCGGTGTGGTTGGAACAACTCAAACTGTATGTCTTTTGTTTCAAAAGGACATCATTTCAAGTGAAAAACATCAACTGACATACGAAAAACCGGCCAAACGCATTCGGATTGTGTTGATACTTTAATACAACGATCCATGGGTCATTTGAGACGTGTACAAGTCAAACCCGCCTCAATTCGAGGTCGTCCGCTATGAATTTGACCGTTTGACGCCCGTTTTGGCCGTTTATGACACCAGAACTGCGTTGTCAGTCACCGCGCGCACACGGCACGTCCCATTGACGTGCCGTCTGCTCGACCACTTCATAAATCACTCACCCGTATTTGTCGTCTGATTTCATGTCATCACGACTTCGTTCGTCCCGTTTGGACCCACCTCACGCGCGTTTACGAAGAGCGCGCATCACTTAAAACACCAATATTGAGCCGTACCGCACAAACCGCACATCCGATTGACGTGCCGTATGCGCGTACACGTCATGAATAATAATTAGAATGTTGCACGGTGGTTTCATCTCAATACGGAGACGCGGTGTGGCCGGCACCACTCAAAGTGTCCGTCTTTTGTTTCAAAAGAACGTCATTTTAAGTGAAAAGCATCAACTGGCATACGGAAAACCGACAAAACGCATTCCGAAGCTGTTGATAATTTATCCCAACAATCCATGGGTCATATGTGACGTGTACGAGCCAATTCAGAATGAATCCGAGTCGCGGTGTGGCCGAGATAAGTCTAAGAGGCTCTCTTTTGTTTAAAATGAACACCATTTTAAGTACATACGGAAAAATGACCAAACGGATTCGGTTTCCATTGAAACTTTAGGAGAACGATCCATGGGTCATATGTGACGTGTACGAATCAACCCCGCCACAATCGGAGACGCGGTGTGGCCGACACCACTCAAAGTGTCGGTCTTTTGTTTCCAAAAGACGTCATTTTAAGTGAAAATCATCAAGTGACATACGAAAAACCGACCAAAGGCATTCGGATTGTGTCGATACTTTAGCACAAGGATCCATGGGTCGTATGTGACGTGTACGAGTCAATCCTGCCTCAATCCGAGGAGCGGTGTGGCCGACACCGTTCTAACTATGTATCTTTTGTTTAAAATGGACAGGATTATAAGTGAAAAGAATAACTGGCATACGCAAAACCGACCAAACGCATTCTGAATCTGTTGATAATTTATCACAACGATCCATCAGTCATATGTGACATGTACGAGCCCACTCGGGCTCAATCCGAGTCGCGGTGTGGCCGGGATCAGTCTAAGTGGCTCTCTTTTGATTACAATGGACATCATTTTAAGTACATACGGAAAACCGACCAAACACATTCGGTTTCCATTGAAACTTTAGGAGAACGATCCATGGGTCATATGTGAGGTGTACGAATCATCCCCGCCTCAATCCGAGGCGCGGTGTGGCCAACACCGCTCTAACTGTGTCTGTTTTGTCTAAAATGGGTAGGATTATAAGTGAAAAGAACTGGCATACGCAAAACCGACCAAACGCATTCGGTTTCCATTGAAACCTTAGGAGAACGATCCATGGGTCATATGTGACGTGTACCAATCATCCCCGCCTCAATCCGAGGCGCGGTGTAGTCGGAACAACTCAAAGTGTATGTCTTTTGTTTCAAAAGGACATCATTTTACGTGAAAAACTTCAACTGGCATACGGAAAACCGGCCAAACGCATTCATATTGTGTTGATACTTTAAGAAAACGATTCATGAGTCATTTGAGACGTGTACGAGT
Source organism: Viscum album (assembly GCA_963277665.1). NCBI lineage: Eukaryota > Viridiplantae > Streptophyta > Magnoliopsida > Santalales > Viscaceae > Viscum > Viscum album. Next base: position 855,094,505 of record OY728157.1, on the reverse strand, counting down.
CAACCCCGCCTCAATCTGAGGTCTTCCGCTATGAATTTGACCGTTTGACGCCCGTTTTGGCCGTTTATGACACCAGAACTGCGTTGTCGGTCACCGCGCGCACACGGCACGTCCGATTGACGTTCTGTCTACTCGACCACTTCATAAATCACTCGCCCGTATTTGTCGTATGATTTCAGGCCATTCTGAAATCGTTCGGCCCATTTGGACCCCCCTCACGCGCGTTTACGAAGCGCGCAAATCACTTAAAACACGAATATTGAGCCGTACCGCGCAAACCACACGTCCGATTGACGTGCCGTCTATGCGTACACGTCACGAATAATAATTATAATGTTTCCCGGTGGGTTCAGGTCAATCCGAGGTCGGCCGCTATGAATTTGACCGTTGGACGCCCGTTTTGGCCGTTTATGACACCAGAACTGCGTTGTTGGTCACCGCGTGCACACGGCACGTCCGATTGATGTTCCGTCTGCTCGAACACTTCAGAAATCACTGTCCCGTATTTTTTGTCTGATTTCAGGCCATTCCGACTTCGCTCGGCCCATTTGGACCCCCCTCACGCGCGTTTACGAAGCACGCGCATCACTTAAAACACGAATATTGAGCTGTACCGTGCAAACCGCACACCCGATTGACGTGCCGTCTGCGCGTACACGTCACGAATAATAATTAGAATGTTTCTCGGTGGTTTCAGCTCAATCCGAGGTCATCCTCTATGAATTTGACCGTTGGACGCCCGTTTTGGCCGTTTGTGACACCAGAACTTCGTTGTCGGTCACCGCGGGCACACGGCACGTCCGATTGACGTGCCGTCTACTCGACCACTTCAGAAATCACTCACCCGTATTTTTTGTCTGATTTCATGTCATTCCGACTTTGTTCGTTTCGTTTGGACCCACCTCACGTGCGTTTACGAAGCGCGCGCATCACTTAAAACACGAATATTGAGCCGTACCGCTCAAACTGCACGTCCGATTGACGTGCCGTATGCGCGTACAAATCACGAATAATAATTAGAATGTTGCACGGTGGTTTCATCTCAATCCGGAGACGCGGTGTGGCCGGCACCACTCAAATTGTCCATCTTTTGTTTCAAGAGGACGTCATTTTAAGTGAAAAGCATCAACTAGCATATGGAAAACCGACCAAACGCATTCCGAATCTGTTGATAATTTATCCCAACAATCCATGGGTCATATGTGACGTGTACTAGCCAACCTGGGATGAATCCGAGTCGCGGTGTGGCCGGGATAAGTCTAAGTGGCTCTCTTTTGTTTAAAAGGAACACCATTTTAAGTACATACGGAAAAACGACCAAACGGATTCGGTTTCTGTTGAAACTTTAGGAGAACGATCCATGGGTCATATGTGACATGTACGAATCAACCCCGCCACAATCGGAGACGTGGTGGGGCCGACACCACTCAAAGTGTCGGTCTTTTGTTTCAAAAAGACGTCATTTTAAGTGAAAATCATCAAGTGACATACGAAAAACCGACCAAAGGCATTCGGACTGTGTCGATACTTTAGCACAAGGATCCAAGGGTTGTATGTGACATGTACGAGTCAATCCCGCCTCAATCCGAGGAGCAGTGTGGCAGACACCGTTCTAACTGTGTATCTTTTGTTTAAAATGGACATGATTATAAGTGAAAAGAACAACTGGCATACGCAAAACCGACCAAACACATTCCGAATCTGTTGATAATTTATCACAACGATCCATCAGTCATATGTGACATGTACGAGCCCACTCGGGCTCAATCCGAGTCGCGGTGTGGCCGGGATCAGTCTAAGTGGCTCTCTTTTGATTAAAATGGACATCATTTTAAGTACATACGGAAAACCGACCAAACGCATTCGGTTTCTGTTGAAACTTTAGGAGAACGATCCATGGGTCATATGTGAGGTGTACGAATCATCCCCGCCTCAATCCGAGGTGCGGTGTGGCCAACACCTCTCTAACTGTGTCTGTTTTGTTTAAAATGGGTAGGATTATAAGTGAAAAGAACTGGCATACACAAAACCGACCAAACGCATTCGGTTTCCATTGAAACATTAGGAGAACGATCCATGGGTCATATGTGACGTGTACCAATCATCCCCGCCTCAATCGGATTCCACATATAATTGTCATCTAAATTTTAAATTGAATTATATATGAATTATGTATGTTTATGAATTGTAATTTAATTATGGATGTGTATAGTTTCAGGGTCCATTATATGTTAAATGTGTATGAATTTGTTCGTAATTGTATATGTATGTTTTATTTTATTACAGGTACAATAGTTGGATTGAAAATGAGGTGAAAATGAGGCCTGATGAGATGAGAGGTGCCTGATGTACAGGGGACAGGGGCTGTGCAAATTCCAGGCTGCTGCAATTTGCAGCATAGGGTATGACAACGGTTTTAAACCGTTGGAATATAATCCTAAATAAGTTTTTACCAACGGTTCAATGAACCGTTGGTAAATATCTCTTTTCCCAACGGTTTAGAACCGTTGGGGAAGAGTTCAACCATGGAAAACTATCCCAAAGGTTTTGAAGAACCATTGGGATAGTTAAGGTATATTTGGTTTTCCCAACGGTTTGGGAGAAACTGTTGGGAAAAACTATCCCAACGGTTCACCCAAACCGTTGGGATAGAGTGCCTTCTGTCAGCCTACCCCAATGGTTTCCAGTAAACCGTTGGGAAAGGTTTTCCCCACGGCTTACTCCCCTACAGTTGGGAGAACCGTTGGTATATCATATACCAATGGTTTGAGGGGCTTTCCCAACGGTTTTGAACCGTTGGGAAATAGTGTATTTCCAGTAGTGAAACATTGAAAGTAAGATGATAGGACCTCTATAAATCCCACCATGTAAAGGATGATCATTGGGTACCTACTGTACCTGACAACGACACAACCAGATATTGTCTTTGCAACATGTCTAGTGGCCCACATTCAAATTAATCCAAAGAAGGAACATATGGTAGCAGTAAAAATAATCATGAGGTACATTCAAGGTACTTATAATTTTGGGTTATACTTTTATATAGGTAGGGACAGTGAATTATCAGCATTTTTTTATGCTGACTGGGCTAGAGATGTAGTGGACAGAAAATCCACTTGTGGTAGAGCATTCTATTTTTGTAAAAAATTTGATGGATGGTTCAGAACGAAACAAGAAATTACTTCTCTTATTACAGCAAAGGCTGAGTATATTTATGCTACAATGGTATGCACTCAAGTACTATGGATGAAGTGACAACTGAAAGATATTGGTGATGAGGTGAAACAACCAATGATGATTTAATGTGATATGATGACCACAATTGATATTACAAAGAATCATGTTAATAATTCTCATCAAAATCATATTGAAATCAGATATCACATTATCAAGGAAAAATTTGATCAAGGAATGATTAAAATGGATCATGTGGCCACTGTTTAGAAAATGGATGATATCCTAAAAAATCAACTGTCAGTGTTTGTGTTTGAGAAACATCAGTTGATCCTCAGTGTTCAGCCATCTCCTAGTGCATAAGGGGGTTTTGAAATTCCCCTCTCCCCAGTTGTTATAACTATTTTAATCTATGTTTTCCATGTGTTTCATATTTATGGGGGAGATACAATCCTGGTAGAGTATGTTCTAAGCTCTAAAAGGGATGATTATCCGTCTTTCGTTTTATTTCTAGTGGGGGAAAATGGAAATATTGTTGTGTCTGTAGATGAGATAAGATAGAGGAATCAAGGCTAAAGATGGAGAAAATGGTGAAGTTAGAAAACACTCCAATGTTACGAGGAAATAGTTAGAGCTTTAATTTAAACACATGAGAACACAATTCATGTCTTCTCTCTTTTTTTCTACATCGAGAATTGCTTCTGTATACTTAGTGTATTGGATGAGTTTTTCTTGTGTATCATGTTTTAATAGTGGCTGGTGCTTTTTTGACCATATCAAGAGATTTCCAACAAACCCAAAGGGAGAGATTATTGGAACCATGACCGTTATATGCATGAAATGGACCATGGTTTTTGTTTGATTTCAGTCCTTATTGGATTTTCGAAATGTTTTCTAGAAAAGGGAGAATATACTTCAATCATACAATAGTATTGAAGGTGGTGTCATTCTCTATTGTTTGAAAAATATTTGGGGTTGAAAATCAGAAAATGGAGAATTGTGTTTTTGGAAAAGGATGGTGAAATAAATATTTTATTTGTGCGTAAAAGATTGGATTTTTCATGCAATATTTAATGTTTCTTTGGAACTTGTGTGAAAGAAATTTTTTTTGGAACAGATCATCAAAAAATGGAAATGCCATGGAGTGCATGGAATATGATGTTGTGTGAAAGGGTTTGTGCACCCAATGCAGCGTAAAATCAGGTTTTGTGTGCTCAGTGTAAAACATATGTGCACTGATGAAGACGTTTCAGGATCATGGGTTTAAGGTTATCAAGGGACTATAAATATATAGATATCCCCAAGGAATACATAATAATTTTCCACTGAAAATCGAGTTTCTCAGCTGCGTGAAATATTTGTACAGGAAAGATTGGAAGAGAGTAAATATTGTGTGCAATGTGTTCCTTAAGATTAAAAAATCCAAGTGAACCCTTCAATGCAATTTTGAAAAAGATAATGGTTGCATAGAAAGTTGGGGTATTTTGTGCAGGTGTGGTGTTATGCATATGACAGGATTTTGAATTTCCGATGTTTGTGATCAATGCTTCCAAGTGCATCAATGTAGGACATATATGAAAGTAGTGTCTCATGATAAACAAAGACAAAGACATCAATTAAAATATATTAAATATACATTCATGTCTATAAAGCGAGTGGGTCTTCACCCAAGGCAGTGAGCTGGTGGGAGTCAACGGGAGTGACCTGATAGAGGCAGTGAGCTATCTGTAAACATTTGTAAAGGCAGTGTTCCTAGGATAATGTGATTTTTCCCAAACATTGTAATACACAGCTAGTGACTATTAGTTTAATTTGGTACGACCAACATCCTATCGGCGTATGCTCCTTGGACGTAGCCCTTAGTGGGGACTAAGTAAAAGTGATGTGTGGTCTCTTTTCATATGGTTGTTTTCTTTGTATTCCCATCAGTCTTACTAATTTAATGAGTTCCTACCTTCATGGTAATAAGATACTTGATTTAAAAGAATATGTTGACAACCTGATTCACCCGTCCCCTCTCTGGGTGTCCTGGGGTCATACAATTCTATGTAACAAATTGGGATATGTTAAATTTCCTAGTTAATGAAGGAATTGTACATAGAAAATATATTTTAAAGGAAAAATATATATGAAGATTTCACAATGAACTATGTTATAATAAAATTTATACAATACATTATAGTGAGAGAGATCCAAATAATTTATTGATATTCTATTTTTTATTGGATTTTTATTAAATAATTATTCTAATTTTATCTACTTATCACTAATTTATTATAACTTGATGTTTAATTTCAATTAAATAAAATTTTCAAGTATTATTTCAAGGATATAGAATACAAAAATAACTTTTTCATAGTCCAGGTACCTTAAATTATGTGGATCCATTGTAAATTACGTGTAATGTAAGTGAATATAATGTGGGAGTTGTTTATAGACCATGGATGGATAGTTATTTCCAATCGATTTACAATACATTAATATCTCATATAGAGATGAATTTAAATTTAACCAAGATGGAGAATGAATTACTCATTATGTTTTTCCATCATATATGTCTATATATGTTCTTTTTATCTCCAAAGTGGGGCTCTTTAATTATAATTTGCCACATATATAATTGTATAAAAAATATATAAATCCTTACATTATCATGTGGGTTTTTTCTCAATGTGTTTTTAATTGAACCAACTGATAAGAAATCATTACATAAAAATTCAATGACCATCTATCCATGATGTATTTTCCAAATTTAGGTGGTTATAAAAAATTTTATATTAATGATTAATTTCTAAATGAATCTTTTATACAATGATTCTCACTATATGATCATGGTTTTATGATACAGATAATTATATGGTTAAATGATAATATAACCCAATTCACAAACCAACAGGGGAAAGGGTGTTAAAATAATGTTCTAATATATGTTTCAAAATATATTTTTTACTTCATGAAGTAATGGTATGGATTGATTTACCAGTGTGTGTCTAATAATGAGGTGTAATGTGGGTTAGATTCTTTCACTCCATTCCAAAGGGAATACAACATAGTGAAAAATTAATAACAACAACATATGTTCCCCAAAGTAGATTATTTTTATAACAATCCATTGACATTCAAGAAGACATAAGGTAATTTTTGGGCAATGTAAAATAATTATAAAAATTAGAATAAGTGATTATATTTCACAAAATCCAACAATGGAGGTCATTTTTTTTATTTTCAATGAATAAACATCATGTTTTTTCGACATATATACATTCATGTGTTTGTAAAATATGTTTGAAAATTGGTTTTGGAATAATATGCCTTTGTTAAGATGGAAATATTTGGTCAGATAACTTTTGATAAAGAACATATTTTCATGGTTTATATTTTTATAACATTTAATTAGTGATTGAGGATCATATTTTTATAACCACTTTTTAATATGAGACATACAGAATTATAGAATTTGGTACACGCTAAAAATCCTTACTATATGTCCCCAAATGAATTTCTCACCAATGATTGATGTTTATACATGGAAATATTTTATTAAGTAAATGTTTTTATAGGGATATGATAATGTAAATACATTGAAAATTTTTTAAAGGTGACTTTGCAATGTTTTTGGGTCAGTTGTGTTTGTTCAAAAAAATTTCACTTGTGAAGTCCTGTTGTGGTTTATGGAAAATTATGTTGAAAAATATCCAGGATGGTGGAGACCTATACAGGAAATTTACTAAGAGATAGTGTGATGCTCTCTAAGAATGTATATAATTACAGTATGAATGAACTGAAAGGTTCTCAAGAATCTACATGAATATGATTGTGGGTTCTCCGTGGATGCTCCAAAAAATTTTAGTATAAAATTTAAAAGAAGTGGAGAATTTTTTATTGAAATGGAATTATTTCTCACAAGTGTAAATGTTTTTCTTATTTTTACAAAACATTCATGATGAAATAAAAAAGTGAATATTTGGGCGTTCCATTTAAAAATAAATTAATGAAAACTATTTTTTAGATTTCTGTATAGTTTTATGAATTTTTTATTTGCATGATATAGATAATGATTCAAAAAGAAGGTTAATATAGAGAAATTTTTCCAAATTGTAGTGAGTTCCACGATACAGGTGATTCCAAATCATTGATGTTTGGATAATAATGGAATTTGTGCACGAAGATAGTGGAAAGAAAGGATGTTGTTTAAATGGATTAAAATGATTATAAATACGCTTACACCTGTCATTTTATTTTACCAACCATTAGAGAATATTATATTCTTTATGTCACATATGGGTTTTGATAATTTTATTCTCTAGTGAATGTAGTACATAAACATTAGTTGCATGAAATTATTAGATTCGGTATATATGACTATGTGAGTTCCATGAAAATTTTAATGTTTCATAAATGGTTTGAGATTCATTATAATCTATAATGTTTCATGAAATGTGGGTATCCATGGAAAATTGAAAATTTATATGAATCCATGGATGTTGTGCATGTTTCGTTAAAAGGTTACCTAATTGTTATAATTGTATAAACTACAGGTAATTGTCTATAAATTATTTTGTAAGTTGATATTCATCATATTAATGAGTTTAAATATTCATGTAACAAGAAATTATTGTTATAAAAATTACTACTGAAATAAATAAAAAATAATCTGGGGGAGGAATGTGAAAAATTCAGTTGAGAGAGGAGTGATATTTCATTGTGTGACCTGTAATGAAATAGAGGAGAGTGAGGCAACTACAAACATTGTAAAACAATTGTTATATATTTTATTATTTAAATTTTTACATTTATCTTATATTCTCCACGAACAATCCTAGTTAACGATTAAATAAGTAAAATCAAATTGTTTCATGTATGTTTTAATTTTATTTTATACATTACTACTAGATAGAGATAGAAGGGAGATTTTTATTTAAGAAATGATATCAAAAGGGGATGTTTTGTAATTATACGTACTCTGATACACCATCCCCTCTCATCGTATATAAGCCAGTGTGGGAAAATAGAAACTTCTAATTTTATATTGAGGTCATGGGGATGGGAGTTCAACTCATCACATATGGGCACTTTGTTTTTACTCAGGGACGCTATTACAGGATTATGATCTATTATAGATATTACCTATGTTAAAAATTCTTGTATTATTATTTATTATAATGATTGATTGATATCATACATATATGTTTACGTCTATTGGTATCATAGGTTCTTCATTATTCTTTTAGTGAATGGTTATGATACATTTTAAATCCATGCAGTTGGAAACTGTAGAATTCACCGTCATCCAATGAGGTAGTAGGTTTTTTGTTTGTGGGGTCAATACCAATAGAGGTACTTCCAATATATACCTATAAAGGGAATAATTACCCTTATAGTTTACTTATGGTTAATTGGACATTTCATATATTTAATTTTCATGTGTATATGACCATTGTGGTTCCTTTTATTATCATGCATCGATTTGAATGATTATATGTATCAAAGATTCATCATCATTAACTATTATGATTGTTTGAATATTTATTACACCAATTATGAAACTATTTTTTTAATCTATTTTATTTAAATAAACATGTTTAATAAAAAATTATTAAATCCATGTTTCAAATGTTTTCATTATTTTGAAATGAATGTTTGTTTGGTTATAAATATGAAAACAAATTTACATGCCTTTTTTATTTAAATTATATAATGATTTGGTTTATTGCTATTGAATGTATTATAAAACACTCATTGATACCCTATGGGGATTTATCTCTCACACCCTACCATTACTTTCAAGCATTTGTATATTTTCATCTTCTAGTTACGAGCAAAGGGATAATGCCTCTTAGAGGAGGCTGATGTTTTGATCATTTGGGAATGGAGTGATGTTTCCATTGGGATAATTATAGTTATGTTGAGAAAATATTTAATGTAATATTTTTGGTCTTGATATACCTATTGGGTTTCTTAAACGTTCTCTCTAGGGATTTTTGAGCATACTAATTTATTTTTTTATCTTCTATAGTTATTCTAACAAAAGCGTTCCCTATTTTATATTGTATGATGATGGGTGCTAGTTTTCATTGCTCATGGATTAAAATTTACCTTCAGGGCATGTTAGTGTTTTCTTAGACGTCATGTTACAAGGATACCAACAATATTTCATAAAATATTGGTATCATATGTGCATGATAATCATCTTTCTTTATGTCAATTTGTAGGTTGGAATATATTGTCAGGAAATTTTAGGTATTCAGGGGACAGTTACTCAAAAAATGTCATTATAATGAAACATAATTCACCAATGGTGGTATGAGAAAGGAGTCTTGAGTTGTACTATTATCTTTTTCTATTTTTTACCTATGTTGATTATTATAGGATGAGATCAAAATCATTTTTCTTCTGTAAGGGGATTACATTTCCCATTTCATGTGTTTGAGTTGTTGATCTGAGAATCCTTATGATGTCATAATTTTTTTAATGTTTTTTAGCATCATGCCTATGGAAAGATGTATAAATATACCCTAAGATGATGCTTCTGGTGAACTAGAGTGATATAATACTCTTTTGGACCAAAATCTGGTCGAGATTATTGTTCATGTTGTCGATGCTTAGGGACATGCACCTATACTCATTCCCATTAAGTATATAGTTGTGTAACCTTGACTGGGCAAATATTAGAACCTTTTACATGAGTTCCATTTTTATAATCCATTAGTGTTCCAAGGCTCAAAAAAACTAAATATATTAGGTATTGGATGAGAAATATAAATATTCCTTTTATTTTTTTAAAATATTTAATCTATTAATGTAATATGTGCCACTATTATGACCGAAATACCCACTAGTATATGGTGGCATTCGATGGTTTTATTGAATAAGAATGAGGGTTTAGAGTGGAATGTCTTTAAATATATTTTCATTGAACATTTATAAATAGAGTCTATGATGCTGGCTATGGATATAGAGTTTTTAGAACTTAAGAATGCTAAGAGGATCGTGATAGATTATGAATATTTATTTTCAAGGAATATATATTTTTCACCTAATATTGTATTGAATTATAATATGAAGATATTATGGTTCGATATGTGTCATCGATTTGATATTCGTTATCAGGTTCTCTGGATAAATCATGATATATATAATGATGTGATGGATAGGGACTTGAAGGTCGAGCTTACCTTGACCGATAAGCCATAGTTGACATTAGTTACTTTTCTTCCTTGTGGAAATTATCTGAGTTCCCATAAAGGGAAGTGGAAGTGTGAAGATTCTCACAGTGGATCTTGATAGTTGGGTTCTTCCAAACCACTTGTCAAGCTTGTTAGTGGCCCATTGGCTTTATTCTAGTGTGGGATATCTAGGAATTCAAAAAGGGTCTTGACTCACTCACCCACAGTCTACAAATCCCTTTGAAATTATATTAAATTATGATATTTATGATATTTATTTTCTTCCACTCCTAGTTTAGTGGGATTATTAACACTAAAAAGAACAAGGTGCATTTATATGAATTACAAGTAAAGGGTTTCTAGCCACATGAATTTTGAAGGATGGATTCTTATGTAGTGGAGGATGTAGTAGATGATGTGGTTACAGAACTAATTTCCATAGGAGTTACCGTCATTTTATCTTTATAATTAGAGACTAATTTATTTAATACTTGTTCATATCATTCGTTTATATCGACTCATATTGTGAACCTACTAAATAATATTATGGATCTTTTATCTTATGTGATTGATATTACTACTCCCCCCAGAACGAAGAGAGACCAGAGTATCCACTGTTCTACATGTTTTCTATCTTTATAAGTGATTCAGAATACTAGTAATTCTTGAGTTCTCTATATGAAACCTATTCATTTCATTCTAAGGATTGATTGGATCATGGATATTAATGATAGGATTGACTGTTGTATTAGACATTTCTATTTCACCATGCCTGATGGGATGGTCCTTATCTTTAAATGAGAATGGGACATGAGTTCAAGTAGATCCCAACATTATTATCTAGATTTCGGGAAAGTAGTACTTGTGCTAACATTTGATATAGAGTTTTAATCTTTGAGTGATGATCTCCCGTAGTTTTTTTCAAGTTTCCTATGGTATTTATTTTTTATTTATCCGGTTTTACACTAATAGGAGAGGTATAGTTTTTATTTTTTAGTTCACGATACTCAACCAGTGTATATTCCATTATACTATAATAAAGCCTCTAAAATGAAATATTGGAAGACTTAGATATTTGATCTATTAGAGAATGAATTTCTCGTTCGGAGTGTGTCACCTTCGGTGCCTCTTATTCTTATTGTAATAAAATATGATATGAATAATTACATATTTAAACATTACAAAAAAAATCAATTGAGTTACAGTAATGGAAATGTATGTATACCCATAAATATATTACTTATTTTTCAAATTGAACAGAGGAAATTGGTTCTCGAAGTGTCATATTTTGTTTTTTCCCTAGTTGAGATTAAATGGACTTGAAATTCATAAAACCACATTCTAGGGTAGGTATTTCCATTATGAGTATCTTTCCATTCCATTTGGTCTAAAAAATTCTCAATTATTTTTTATGGAAGGGATTAATTGGATCAAACATGATTGCCTTGACACATTCATGGTGATATTTGTGGATGACATTCTAGTTTACTCTATATCCCAAGAAGATAATTTATGTAATATGAGAGAAGTCTTACAATCATTGAGGAATCAATACCATTGTTCTATGGGACCAAAATGCAATATCTGGATTAAGGAATTGAATTTATTTGGAAATGTTTTATCAAAACCTAGTTTTTCAATTAAAACTGAAATGTTGACATAAGTTATGTCCTTAGAGAAACCACATAATGTTTTTCATATATATAGGCTCTTTTATTTAATGGAAAATTATTATAGATTCGTTGAGGATTTATGAAAGTTGATATTTAAGAGTATTATTATGGAGATAAAATGTAATTTGACATCTTTACTAGGCCTGACTCTTCCAGAGGCCGTACAGGGCTATGTGGCCATATGTGATTTATCATGTTCAGGTTTGGGATGTGTTATTTTTTACGGTGAGAACATGCTAGAATATGGTTATTGATATCTTATGCCACACAAGAATAATATTCAGACCCATGACCATGAAAATTCATTTGTGACGTATGGTCATTAGAGTTCCTAACATTACCTTTCTGAAGAATGGTTCAAATTTTTTACTAACAAAAATATACTAAGTTATTTATTCTATAAAAAATATTAGAATCTCTTCCAGAGGAGTTCTGTGGATTACCTAAAGAATTTTTATTTTTCCATTTCTTATAGCCCATTAATAGGTAACTTCATTACTGATTCATCGATTAAAAAACCAAAAAAACCAATCCATGAAAAAATCATTAGAAGAGTGAATCATTATTGATCATTCTTAATAGTTTCATAAAAGAGTTTTTGAAAAAGGGGATTAAGCTTTCTTGTCATGTGTTTAGTTTTCTTCTTCTCTTCTTGATATGATTCTTTTGGTGCACCACCTTGGTGATGAATTCAATATAATTTTTTCCTATATTTATTATTGGTAGACCTTTAATGTGTTTTTGTTATCCATATAGGGTATTCATTAATTTTTTAAAACATATTAGTTCCCTGTTATCCTCTTAGAATGAATTGATTGGTGATTTCCATAATCCCATGTGGGAGATGCTCTCAATAGATGTAGTGATTGTAACACCCCAAGATTTTATGAAAAATATTCTTTTTAATTTCATTAATGTCATGTGTTGTATGCTACACCAAAATGAGCTTTCAAAACACGCATCCCGGACTTGTATTTCATTACACTCAAGCGCGACCTTCCATGATAGCTTGTGTTGTACGCAATACCGAGTTTCGCTAAACAACAATATGCTATTAAAATATTATTAAAACTAGCCGTTATGAATATTAACACCCACATTTTGAAATTTTATAAATTTTATTTTTTAAAATGGACTTCATTTTTGGATTCAGAATATCGAAATTATCCTAGGGTGAAATTTTGGTATTTTTCTGAAAACTTTCATTTTCTGATGAATAGTGAAAATTACTAAATTTTAATTAAAAACAACTTTTTTAATCGAAATAATTAATAGTAATAAATTATTAATTTGAGTGGTTTTAATGTATATTTAGAATAAATTTTTACAATTTAAAACAATGTTATTCATTTTATGTAATTTCACATTTAAACCATACATAAACAAGTGTCAATCTTTTGATAGTTATTATCCTTAAAAAACACGCTATTTGTTTTGACAATGGGAATTAATTTTTAAAATAGTTTATGTAACTGATATGTTTTGAATTTGGTTAAATAAAAATCATTTTTGAATTCATAATATCAAATATATCTTAGGCCTAATTTTTGGTATTTTTCCGGAAACTTTCTTTTTTTGATGAATAGTGAAACCACTAAGTGGTAGTTAAAAAAACTGAATTTTTCATAAAACTTAATTTTAACGCTTCTGTGAGTGGAATTTAGAAAATCCGAGAGGCACGGTTAATATCAAGGACTAAAATGTGGTTCAATGAGATGAAAATAATTTTTGGTGAATAGTAAGTTTTTACTTTTTTTTACCATGGTTAAAAGTAAATAGAGTAATTAAGGGAAAAAGTGATATTATTATTACCCTAACACATGTCCTAATTATATAGGATAAGTGTAATTAGGACAAAAACAACCTTAGGAATAAAATATGACCATTTAGGACCACATGGATTAGATTAGGACATTTATTATTAATTTATTTAAAGAAGTGTTAAAATAGTAAAAATCAAAGTTTAATAAATAAATCATTTTTAATATAGGGTTATACATAAGATAAATTCGACTATAAATATTCATTAGAAAGTTAAAACTATTTCAAACATAATGGTATTTTATTTGTAATTTTTAGACTTAAAATAATTTAATTTATTTATGATACAATGATGATGGAGTAATTATATTATTAATGAAATATTGACATAATTGATGTTATAAATACCCTTATAAATGTAATTTGAGACTTTTTAGGAATTAAACTTATTTTATATGTTTACATGACATGTTATTATTGATTTAATTAAATTTTTTCGAACTAAACATTCTGTTATGATATTTACAAAAATCAATTACCAAATGGTGTCAAAATTGACATAAAATAGTTTTTAAAACAAATATTATATTATTAATTGTTATTATATTACTAAAAATATATGGTTCGGCCAAGATACTTATATCATGATATTTGTATCATAAATTAACCTCTTTGGTGTCGCTTGGATGTATATGGTATGTTTATTAAATATATAATATAAAAATACAAAGTTACATGGTAAATGTCAATCTAATTAACGAAGAGTTAAACTAATAGATAAGGTTAATATAATGACTTAAACTTGTCTAAATTATATTGGATGAGAGGATTTCGACCCATACCCACCTTAGATTTAAAATATATCAATTTGGAGCTATTAAAAACCGAATTTGATATTATAATAAAATAATATTTTTAGTTATTCTAAAGGTGCCCCTCTCCTCCCTTATAAAAGGGCACCTCCTCCCTCTTTTTCTCACACCACATTGAGCCTTCAAGATCGGCCAAACCTTCAAAAATTCTCTTCTACACTTCCCTAGAAACATCCTAGAGGTCCTGGTATTCTTCAAAGACCAATTTTAGTTCCCTAAGTGGAGGTCTCAAAGAGGCGCTTCAAAGAAGAGGTAATGTCTGTTACCGATTCTTTCAACTTTATTTTTTTCTTCCACTTCCTCTTCTTTAGTTGTTTCATTTTTAAGTAATAACATCAGTATAACTAATATAATTATATGTTATTATAAGTATGGAACAACCCTATTTCACCATCTATCCATCCTACGAAAAACAAAATCACCGCGTGTGTGTACGTACGGAATACCGTCTCCACGCCATGGTGTAATCTATTTTCCACCACCACCTTACTTGGATGGGTATAATGGTGTAAATAATTACTATATATGATTATTTTAATTTGATATTGATTCTGAAATAGTATACACACACTCCAATACAATTCCACGATCATGGGAACGATATCATCGCTCGTGCGTACATACAGAATACCGTCTCCACGATGTGATGTGACTTGTTTGACATGATCTTCATTGCATAATGATTATATAAATAAATTGAATGAATGAATATGATATATATTACACTAATACCATTCTGGAAATGAGGTATCTATAATCTAAAAATAAAAATAAGAATTTATTCGACAAAACACGCATAAGAACAAAAAGTAATAAACACCCGAATAACAGGTAGTAATGAAATATTACTAATAAGAAGCTAATAATATGACCATATATGATATAATAAAAATAATAATGATTCTGGAATAAGTAAATAACATTATTTAAATCATTATACAGGAGGTTCAGACACTTACGAAGCAAATAGGACCTATGTTAAGGGAAAATATCACAATCACATTTTTATCCAAGATTGTTTATACTTTGGTATTTTCTGGGGTGTATTTTATCATCCACATCCATGTTCCCTCAATATGTGATATTATTTCCATCCACCTACAATTTTTTAAATCCAATTTTACCCTTCAGTGAGTTTTTAGTAAAAGATATGAAAGGAATCATTTGTCGTTTTTCGTATGAGGTACTTTTTGACTTTTCCGACAATAGTACGAGAAGAATGTTTTTTTAACTTATACGGCATGAATGGAGTTTTTTAAAACATTATTTCCAAGAAGATTAATTTAAAAGTTTTCATGTTTATTTTTAATCAACTTCCTTTAGTTTAGAATTGTATGACATGTTAAGAAAGGAAAAGTGTTTTTGAAGTAGAAAGGATATTTTCTTCAAGAATGGAGTTCAAGTGTTTTGTCAAAGTTATTTTCCATCTAAGATAATAATGGGTTCTATTTATATCCCTATTATTACATTGATTTGATTATGTTTTGATGGAATTATTTTTATGAATTCTTTTATCTTATATTAATTGTTTTATGATGTCACGATGTTTAAGAATCCAATTTTTATTACATGGGTTATGCTATGATGTATGGTTTATGATTTTGTGGAATACATAAGAATGGTATCATTATGAGATGGGTAGGACCTATATCTCCCTTTAATGCATTGGGTAAAGATTTTATATCTCATGAGATAGACATGGCTGGAACGATAGGTTAAACCGGTTCAGTGAAACAGGACTGAAACGAGGAGTGAACTCTGTTCAGAAATGGACATTGTCTACTAAGATAGTCTTGGTAATGAGCCTTGACTAATAAGAAATGATTCTCTATGATTATGTGTGTATTCCACAAAGTTTCATGTTTTATGTTATGATTATTGGGATTACATGTCACTACTATGATTTATCCCATGTTATGAAATTATGATCTCTTTTGCAGGTTAAGATTTCCAAAAGTTGTGTTCTTATGTATATGATGTGATTGATATTTCTTTTGTTTACCCTTACTGAGCATTTGATATCACCCTTTATATGTTTTCTTTTCCCCAGGATTTAAAGAAAGGGTTTACTTAAGAAAACAAAAAGGGGAATATCTTATGGGAGATGTTGAAGATCTTTCACCATGATTAGAAGATTAAGATCCAAGTATCCAAAGACACTAAACTATTACGGTCCTTGTGTGCCAGTTTTTTTGTTATGTATTATGTATTCCGCAAAAGTAATGTAACGTCCATGTACGTCAAGCTTAGGGTCTCTACAGTTGCTATCGGTGGAAAGGTTTAGTCAACCTTTGGAAACTAGGATGCAAAAACGTTAGTGAGATCCCTAGAAATATTTCCATGGTATATTTAGGGATTTCCCTAAGGATAAGTATACGTATAGGATATAGTCCTAGAACTATGGTAATGATCTTAGAATTTAACCTAAGATTTTAGATATTGAAGGTACTCCCCCTTTATAATGTTGTTTTCCCTATCATGGTATTTGCTTCTCACACTATTATTTTTTGGATTTAGACGATGGCTGGAACCTGAAGGAACCATGTTGATCAATGTAATAGAAAATGAAATGATTGTCCTCCTGAACAAACCAATGTCATACGAGATGGAGAGAACAATATTATTTCTATACTTACACAAGCTATGAATCATTATGGACTTCAAAATGAGCAGAGAAAAGAGAAAAATTCTGTTGAATCCTTCATGAGGCAGCGTCCACCTTCATTCAGTGGGTCTTCTAATCCCTTAGTGGCTGAACAATGGATCAGTACTATTGAAAAGATATTTTAAGTTATACAATGTTCTGAGCATGATAAATTCATCTTAGCAGTATATCGTTTGGAAGGTGATGCTGATCAATGGTGGAATCTTATCAAGAATATGATGCCAATAGATTAAATTGAGTCCATGGAATGGGACGAGTTCAAGAACTTATTTTTCAATAAGTACATCCCTCATATTCTTAGAACAAAGATGGAGAAAGAGTTTCTTAAACTAAAGCAAAAGGATGATGAATCTATTGGTATATACGAAGTGAATTTTACAAGACTTGAAAGGTATGCATCTGGGTTTATCATCCAACCTGAAAGTAATGTTGATCGATTTTTCAGTGGATTAAAACCAAGTATTAGAAGGGAATTACCTATAAGAGACTTCAGTAGATATGAAGAAATTGTGCGTTGTGATATCATGGTAGAACTAGAAGTTGGTGTAACATATCCATCTCAAGGTTTTGACAAGAAACGAAAGATGGATTTCAAGGAGAAATCTCAGAACAATGGTGAAAATAAGATGAATGTTTATTTATGCTCAAAGTGTGGAAAGAAGCATGGTGTAGATTTTTGTAAAGGGACTAGAAAATGTTTTAAGTGTGGAAAATATGGTCATCGAGCAGATGAGTGTCGATGTAATGGAAAAAGGGTTGCTAATGGTGTGAATAAAGAAAAGACTGCAGAGAATGCACCAACAACACTTCAATTTTTCAAGTGAAATGAAATGGGGAATTATGCTAATCAATGCCCTAATCCAAGGGTTAATGATGTTCGACATGAGCAACCGCTTAAGCAAAAGGACAAAGGGAAGTCACATGCGATCACTATTGGCGATGTTGAATATGTCAAACAATGTGGTTGAATGATTAAGTGTTTATGTAATGGGATTCCAAAATAATGTTGTTTATAGTATCGTGGAATATTGGAATATTTATGTATTGGTCTATTGTGGTTTTCAATAATTTTATGGTACCGGTAACCATGGAAAGTGATTGAGATATTTTTGGTAAGCATATGATATGCGCATAATGATGGGATAAGAAGATACTGAGATGTTTGATTGTATTCCTGAGATCATGATTGATGTATGGACTAAGTGATATCATGGTTTGAGTATAATGAATTTTGAGGATTTTGGTTTGTTGAAAGTGTTAACTTTTAATTTCATTCATGTTTTCACTAAGGTTCAATGGGTATTCATTGTTCAAGGGAATACATGATTAAGGTATTCGCATGTTTGTAATTTGACCAACAAGATATATCTTATGATATATGGGGATCAACGATGTTATTAACATGCTTGTTATATGAAATCTCTGGTAATCGTTTTCACTATATTATGAGAGTGGACTGCAGTATTATAGATAAGCCTAAAGATTGAAATGGATTATGTTGGACATAAGTCAGTATTGTTTAGGGATAGATGTTTTTTCGATATTATTTATGGGATGTCATAATAATGTAGTTTTAGAAAAAGGATAACCTACAGGATGGGCGACAACCCATCGCGTTGGACAAGGATGTGGCAATCGAACCCACAACCGAAGTGCGACTGGCCTTTATCGCCTACCACTGGCCTACATGAAGTACCTGGTTAGTAGAAACTAGTTTTATTTTATTACGTGGTATTATATATAAAGTATAAGTTCATTCTTGGAATCGTATACGATTAACCTCACCATAGATGGACTTATGTATATTTTATAACTTTTTCTAACCTTTTGTTTGAAATAGATGGAATGACCCATCATTCTATCACATGATCTATTAAAACTTCATGAATAACAAATTCAACTTCATTTCTTTTAGAGATGAAGTGGAAATTGTTCAAATCACGAACAACTGTGAGATTGTACCAAAATAAAGTATGTATTTATTCTAATTCAAATTCTTCAACTTTAGGGAAATGATCTTGAAAACCAAAAATGTTGTCCTAGTGCCCTTATATTCGACGAATCAGATGGTACCCTAGATTATCACAAATAAATGGCTTTGTGATTGTTGGATTTTTCATAGCCATGTTCTCTACCACTCTCCATCAGAACATGACAGTTAGATTTCTCTTCCATATTCATATTTTCACCTATGTTCTCCTATGTGGAAACCCAGTGATTAGTTAATTTGGGTAACCGTTACGTTTCATCCTTTAGGTTTTAAAGCCAAGTTTTTGTATTCCTTTTACGATGTGGGTTTTTATTAAAGAAACTTTCGAGTAGTAAACCATTTATAACCCCGACGAATTTCGAGGGTAAAATTCATTTAAAGGGGGGTAGAATGTAACACCCCAAGATTTTACGAAAAATATTCTTTTTAATTTCATTAATGTCTTGTGTTTTACGCTACACCAAAAGCAGCTTGCATAACACGCATCCCTGACTTGGCTTGCATTACACGCAAGTGCGACCTTCCACGATAGCGTGTGTTGTACGCAATACCGAGTTTCGCTAAACAACGATATGTTATTAAAATATTATTAAAACTAGCCATTATGAATAGTAATACCCACTTTTTGAAATTTTATAAATTTTATTTTTGAAAATATACTTAATTTTTGGATTCGGAATATCGAAATTAGCCTAGGGTGAAATTTTGGTATTTTCCTGTAATCTTTCAATTTCCGATGAATAGTGAAAATTACTAAATTTTAATTAAAAACAAATTTTTTAATCGAAATAATTAATATTGATAAATTATTAATTTGAGTTATTTTAAATTATATTTAGAATATATTTTTACAATTTAATACAATTTTGTTCATTGGATGTAATTTCACATTTAAACCAGACATAAACAAGTGTCAATCTTTTGATATTTATTATCTTTTAAAAACACGCTATTTCTTTTGACGACGGGAATTAATTTTTAAATTAGTTAATGTAACTGATATGTTTTGAATTTGGTAAAATAAACATCATTTTTGAATTCATAATATCAAATATAGCATAGGCCTAATTTTTGGTATTTTTCTGGAAACTTTCATTTTTTGATGAATAGTGAAACCACTAAGTGGTAGTTAAAAAAACTGTATTTTTCATAAAACATAATTTTACCGCTTCGATGAGTGGAATTTAGAAAATCCGAGACACAAGATTAATATCAAGGACTAAAATTTCGTTCAATAAGATGAAAATAATTTTTGGTGAATAGTAACTTTTTACTTTTTTTACCACGGTTAAAAGTAAATAGAGTAATTAAGGGTAAAAATGATATTATTATTACCCTAACACATGTCCTAATTCTATTGGATAAGTTTAATTCAGCCAAAAACAACCTTAGGAATAAAATATGACCATTTAGACCCACATGGATTAGATTAGGACTTTTATTATTAATTTATTAAAAGAAGGGTAAAAATAGTAAAAATCAATGTTTAATAACTAAATCATTTTTAATATAGGGTTATAAATAAAATAAATTAGACTATAAATATTCAATAAAAAGATACACAGATTTACAACATAATGGTATTTTATTTTTAATTTTTAGACTTAAAATAATTTAATTTATTTATGATACAATGATGATGCAATAATTATCTTATTAATGAAATATTGACATATTTGATGTTATAAATACCAAAATAAATGTAATTTGAAACTTTTTATTAATTACAATAATTTTTTGTGTTTATATGACATGTTATTATTGATGTAATTAAATGTTTTCGAACTAATCATTCTGTTATGATTTTCACAAAAATCAATTACCAAATAGTGTCAAAATTGACATAAAATAGTTTTTAAAACAAATAATATATTATTTATTGTTATTATATTCCTAAAAATCTATGGTTCGGCCAAGATACTTATATCATGATAGATGTATCATTAAAGGATGACTTGGGGGGTCACATGGATGTATATGGTATGTTTATTAACTATATAATATAAAAATAAAAAGTGTCATGGTAAATGTCAATCTAATTAACTAAGAGTTAAAACTAAAATATAAGGTTAATTTAATGACCTAAACTTGTCTAAATTTTATTGGATGATATTAGTTCGACCCATCCCCACATTAGCTTCGAAATATATCAATTTGGAGCTATTAAAAACCGAATTTGACTTTATAATAGAATAATATTTTTTTTATTCCAAAGGTGCCCCTCTCCTCCCTTATAAAAGGGCACCTCCTCCCTCTTTTCCTCACACCACATTGAGCCTTCAAGCTCGGCCAAACCCTGAAATATTATATTCTCCACTTCCCTAGAAAAATCCTAGAGGTCCTGGTCTTCTTCAAAGACCAATTTTAGTTCCCTAAGTGGAGGTCTCAAAGAGGCGCTTCAAAGAAGAGGTATTGTCCGTTACCGATTCTTTCAAATTTATTTCTTCTTACACTTCATCTTATATAGTTTTTTCATTATGAAGTAATAACATCAGTATCACTCATACATGGATATGTTATTATATGTATGAAACAACCCTATTTCACCATATATCCATCCTACAGAAAATGAATTCACCGCGCGTGCGTACATACGGAATACCATCTCCACACCGTAGTGTAATCTATTTTCCACCACCAACTTACTTGGATGGGTATAATGGTATAAATAATGACTATATATGATTATTTTAAAGTTATATTGATTCTGAAATAGTATACATACACTCCAATACAATTCCACCATCATGGGAACTATATCATCGCTCGTGTGTACGTACGGAATACCGTCTCCACGATGTGATGAGACTTGTTCTACATGATTTTCATTTCATAATGATTATATATATGATTTGAATGAATTAATATGATATATATTACACTAATACCATTCTGGAAATGATGTATCTATAACCTAAAAAGAAAAATAAGAATTTATTCGACAAAACATGTATAAGAACAAAAAGTAATAAACACCCGAATAACAAGTAGTAATGAAATATTACTAATAAGAAGCTAAGAATATGACCATATATGATATAATAAAAATTAGTATGATTCTGGAATAAGTCAATAACATTATTTAAATCATTATATAGGTGGTTCATACACTTACGAAGCAAATTGGACCTAAGGTAAGGGAAAATATCACAATCTCGTTTTTATCCGAGATTGTTTATACTTTGGTATTTACTGGGTGTATTTTATCATCCACATCAATGTTCCCCCAATATGTGATATTATTTCCATCCACCTACAATTGTTTAAATCCAATTTTACCTTTCGGAGAGATTTTAGTAAAATATATGAAAGGAATCTTTTGTCATTTTTTGTACGAGGTACTTTTTGACTTTTCCGACAAAAGTACGAGAAGAATGCTTTTTTAACTTATACGGAATGAATGGATTTTTAAAACATTATTTCCAAAAAGCTTCCTTTACAAGTTTTCAAGTTTATTTTTAATCAACTTCTTTTAGTTTAAAATTTTATGACATGTTAAGAAAGGAAAAATGTTTTTGAAGTAGAAAGGATATTTTCCACAGTATAAGTATATATAATGTTTCATTTGGGGCATACACACATAATCAAATTATCTAACTTAAAGTTAAATATATATGATAAGGTTAAAATAGGAACCTAAACTTGTCTAAATTCTATTGGATGAGAGGATTTCGACCCATCTCCACCTTAGCTTTGAAATAAATTAATTTGGAGCTATTAAAAACCGAATTTTACTTTATAATAAAATAATAGTTTTAGTTATTTCAAAGGTGCCCCTCTCCTCCCTTATAAAAAGGAACCTCCTCCCTCTCTTCCTCACACCACTTTGAGTCTTCAATCTCGGCCAACCCCTGCCAATTTCTCCTCTCCACTTCCCTAGAAACATCCTAGAGGTCCTGGTCTTCTTCAATGACCAATTTTAGTGCCCTAATAGGAGGACTCAAAGAGGCACTTCAAAGAAGAGGTAATGTCCGTTACCGATTCTTTCAACTTTATTTCTAATGTGACAACCGGGTCCCAGTGACAGCAGACACCCCGCCTTAACATGGTCGTCGGGTCCAGGCCCACCAAGTATCACCAGTTGCCCCCGCAGACACATGGGGCCCACCCAAGGTCCACCCACATGCCCGAACAGGTTATCTGACTAATGATAGTCCCCATAGGCCAACACATGTCCTTTCTGGTGTGTTTTGTCCTCACTCACACACACCTGGGGAAACATCCCAGGAGGTCAGCCATCCTAATCACTACTCCAGGCCAAGCACGCTTAACTGTAGAGTTCTAATTAGGTAGGCTTCCGAAAAGGAAGGTGCACCTTGTTGACATGAGTCATATCATTTAGTCATTTAACCCTTTATCATTTGGAGATGTTACAATCACCCCCCCTTTAGAGCACAATGCCCTCGTTGTGGGCCCTACATCTCAACCCAGGCAGTGCACCGTGCACTTAAGGCTGGGTTCCTGGAATTTCGAAAATCCGAGAGACACAGTTAATATCAAGGACTAAAATGTGGTTCAAATGAGATGAAAATAATTTTTGGTGAATAGTAACTTTTTACTTTTTTTTACCACGGTTAAAAGTAAATAGAGTAATTAAGGATAAAAATGATATTATTATTACCCTAACACATGTCCAAATTCTATTGGATAAGTTTAATTTGGCCAAAAACAACCTTAGGAATAAAATATGACCATTTAGGCCCACATGGATTAGATTAGGACATTTATTATTAATTTATTTAATGAAGGGTTAAAATAGTAAAAATCAAAGTTTAATAATTAAATCATTTTTAATATAGGGTTATACATAAGATAAATTCGACTATAAATATTCATTAGAAAGCGAAAAAGATTTCAAACATAATGGTATTTTATTTGTAATTTTTAGACCTAAAATAATTTAATTTATTTATGATACAATGATGATGCAATAATTATATTATTAATGAAATATTGACATAATTGATGTTATAAATACCCAAATAAATGTAATTTGAGACTTTTTATGAATTAAAATATTTTTATATGTTTATATGACATGTTATTGTTGATTTAATTAAATGTTTTCGAACTAATCATTCTGTTATGATTTTCAAAAAAATCAATTACCAAATACTGTCAAAATTGACATAAAGTAGTTTTTAAAACAAATATTATATTATTAATTGTTATTATATTTTTAAAAATCTCTGGTTCTGCCAAGATACTTATATCCTGATATTTTTATCATTAATTTACCACTTGGGTGTCACTTGGATGTATATTGTATGTTTATTAACTATATAATATAAAAATACAAAGTGACATGGTAAATGTCAATCTAATTAACTAAGAGTTCAAACTAAAAGATAAGGTTAATATAAAGACCTAAACTTGTTTAAATTATTTTTTATGAGAGGATTTCGACCCATCCCCACCTTATCTTCGAAATATATCAATTTTGAGCTATTAAGAACCGAATTTGACTTTATAATAAAATAATATTTTTAGTTATTTCAAAGGTGACCCTCTCCTCCCTAATAAAAGGGGACCTCCTCCCTCTTTTCCTCACACCACATTGAGCCTTCAAGCTCGTCCAAAACCTGACTAATTCTGTTATACACTTAACTATAAACATCCTAGATGTCCTGGTCTTCTTCAAAGACCAATTGTAGTTCCCTAAGATGAGGTATCAAAGAGGCGCTTCAAAGAAGAGGTAATGTCTGTTACCGATTCTGTCAACTTTATTTCTTCTTCCACTTCCTCTTCTTTAGTTGTTTCATTATGAAGTAATAACATAAGTATCACTCATATACTGATATGTTATTATAATTATGAAACATCCCTATTTCACCATCTATCCATCCCACGGAAAACGAAATCACCGCACGTGCGTACGTACGGAATACCATCTCTACGCCGTGGTGTAATCTATTTTCCACCACCACCTTACTGGGATGGGTATAATGGTGTATATAATGAATATATATGATTATTTTAAAGTTATATTGATTTTGAAATAGTATACATACACTCCAATAAAATTCCATGATCATGGGAACGATATCATCGCTCGTGCGTACGTACGGAATACCGTCTCCACGATGTGATCCGACTCGTTCTACATGATCATCATTTCATAATGATCATATAAATGAATTAAATGAATTAATATGATATATATTACACTAATACCATTATGGAAATAAGGTATCTATAACCTAAAAATAAAAATAAGAATTTATTCACAAAACACGCATAAGAACAAAAAGTAATTAACACCTGAATAACAAGTAGTAATGAAATATTACTAATAAGAATCTAAGAATATGACCATATATGATATCATAAAAATAAGTATGATTCTGGAATAAGTCAATAACATTATTTAAATCATTATACAGGAGGTTCAGACACTTACGAAGAAAATTGGACCTAAGGTAAGGGAAAATATCACAATCTCATTTTTATCTGAGATTGTTTATACTTTGGTATTTACGGGGTTGTATTTTATCATCCACATCCATGTTCCCTCAATATGTAATATTATTTTCATCCACCTACAATTTTTTAAATCCAATTTTACCCTTCGGTGAGTTTTTAGTAAAATATATGAAATGAATCTTTTGTATTTTTTCGTACGAGGTACTTTTTGACTTTTCCGACAAAAGTACGAGAAGAATGTTTTTTAACTTATACAGAATGAATGGATTTTTAAAACATTATTTCCAAGAAGCTTTCTTTAAAAGTTTTCAAGTTTATTTTTAATCAACTTGCTTTAGCTTAAAATTGTATGAAATGTTAAGAAAGGAAAAAAAATTGAAGTAGAAAGGATATTTTCCCAAGTATAAAGTATATATAATGTTTCCTTTGTGGCATACACACATAATCAAATTATCTAACTTAAAGTTAAATATAAATGATAAGGTTAAAATAGGAACCTAAACTTGTCTAAATTCTATTGGATGATAGGATTTCGACCCATCCCCACCTTATCTTCAAAATAAATCAATTTGGATCTATTAAAAACCGAATTTGACTTTATAATAAAATAATAGTTTTAGTTATTCCAAAGGTTCCCCTCTCCTCCCTTATTAAAGGGCACCTCCTCCCTATCGTCCTCACACCACTTTGAGTCTTCAAGCTCAGCCAACACCTTCCAATTTCATCTCTCCACTTCCCTAGAAACATCCTAGAGGTCCTGGTCTTCTTCAAAGACCAATTTTAGTGCCCTAAGAGGAGGACTCAAAGATGCGCTTCAAAGAAGAGGTAATGTACGTTACCGATTCTTTCAACTTTATTTCTAATGTGACAACCGGGTCCCGGTGACAGTAGAGACACCCCGCCTTAACATGGTCGTCGGGTCCTGGCCCACCAAGTACCACCAGTTGCCCCTGAAGACAGATGGGGCCCACCCCAAGGTCCACCCACGTGCCCGAACAGGTTATCTGACTAATGATAGTCCCCACAGGCCAACACATGGCCTTTCAAGTGTGCTTTGTCCTCACTCACACACACCCGGGGAAACTTCTCAGGAGGTCACCCATCGTAATCACGACTCCAGGCCAAGCACACATAACTGTGGAGTTTTAATCAGGTAGGCTCCCAAAAAGGAAGGTGTACCTTGTTGACATGAGTCATATCATTTAGTCATTTAACCCTTTATCATTTGGGGATGTTACAATCACCCCCCTTTAGAGCACAACACCCTCGTTGTGGGACCTACATCTCAACCCAGGCAGTGCACCGTGCACTTAAGGGTGGGTTCCTGGAATTTCAAAAATCTGAGAGACACGGTTAATATCAAAGACTAAAATGTGGTTCAATGAGATGAAAATAATTTTTGGTGAATAGTAACTTTTTTCTTTTTTTACCACAATTAAGATTAAATAGAGTAATTAAGGGTAAAAATGAAATTATTATTACCCTAACACATGTCCTAATTCTATTGGATACGTTTTATTTGTCCAAAAACAACCTTATGAATAAAATATGACCATTTAGGCCCACATGGATTAGATTAAGACATTTATTATTAATTTATTTAAAGAAGGGTTAAAATAGTAAAAATCAAAGTTTAATAACTAAATCATATTTAATATAGGGTTATACACAAGATAAATTAAACTATAAATATTCAATAGAAATCTAAAAAGATTTCGATCATAATGGTATTTTATTTGTAATTTTTAGACTTAAAATAATTTAATTTTTTTATGATACAATGATGATGTAGTAATTATCTTATTAATGAAATATTTACATAATTGATGTTATAAATACCCAAATAAATGTAATTTGAGACTTTTTATGAATTAAAATAATGTTATATGTTTGTATGACATGTTATTTTTGATTTAATTAAATGTTTTCGATCTAATCATTCTCTTATGATTTTCACAAAAATCAATTACCAAATAGTGCCAAAATTGACATAAAATAGTTTTTAGAACAAATATTATATTATTAATTGTTATTATATTCTTAAAAAACTATGGTTCGACCAAGATACTTATATCATGATTGGTGTATCATTAATGGACCACTTGGAGGTATCTTGGATGTATATGGTATGTTTATTAACTATATAATATAAAAATACAATGTGACATGGTAAAGGTCAATCTAATAAACTAAGAGTTAAAACTACACGATAAGGATAATATAATGATCTAAACTTGAAAAAATTATATTGGATGAGAGGATTTCGACCCATCCCCACCTAATCTTCGAAATATATCAATTTTGAGCTATTAAAAACCGAATTTGACTTTATAATAAAACAATATTTTTTGTTATTCCAAAGGTGCCCCTCTCCTCCCTTATAAAAGGGAACCTCATCCCTGTTTTCCTCACAAAAATTTGAGCCTTCAAGATGGGCCAAACCCTAAAACATTCTTTTCTCCACTTCCCTAGAAAAATCCTTGAGGTCCTGGTCTTCTTCGAAGACCAATTTAATTCCCTAAGAGGAGGTCTCAAAGAGGCGCTTCAAAGAAGATGTAATGTCCGTTACCGATTCTTTCAACTATATTTCTTCTTCCAATTCCTCTTATTTAGTTGTTTCATTATGAAGTAATAACATCAGTATCACTCATATACTGATATTTTATTATAAGTATGAGACAACCATATTTCACAATCTATCCATCCTACGGAAAATGAAATCACCGTGTGTGCGTACGTACGGAATACCGTCTCCACGCTGTGGTGTAATCTATTTTACACCACCACCTTACTTGGATGGGTATAATGGTGTAAATAATGACTATATATGATTATTTTAATGTGATATTAATTCTGAAATAGTATACATACACTCCAATACAATTCCACTATCATGGGAACGATATCATCGCTCGTGCATACGTACGGAATACCGTCTCCACGATGTGACGCGACTCATTCTACATGATATTCATTGCATAATGATTATATAAATTAATTGAATGAATGAATATGATATATATTACACTAATAACATTCTGGAAATGAGGTATCTATAACCTAAAAATAAAAATAAGAATTTATTCGACAAAACACGCATAAGAACAAAAAGTAATAAACACCCGAATAACAAGTAGTAATGAAATATTACTAATAAGAAGCTAACAATATGATGATATATGATATCATAAAAATAATTATGATTCTGGAATAAGTCAATAACATTATTTAAATCATTATATAGGAGGTTAAGACACTTATGAAGAAAATCGGACCTAAGGTAAGGGAAAATATCACAATCTCATTTTTATCCGAGATTGTTTATACTTTGGTATTTACTGGGGTGTACATTATCATCCACATTAATGTTCCATCAATATGTGATATTATTTCCATCCACCTAAAATTGTTTAAATCCAATTTTACCCTTCGGTGGGTTTTTAGTAAAATATATGAAATGATTCTTTTTTCATTTTTCGTACGAGGTACTTTTTGACTTTTCCGAAAAAAGTACGAGAAGAATGTTTTTTTAACTTATACGGCATGAATGGAGTTTTTTAAAACATTATTTCCAAGAAGATTCCTTTACATGTATTCAAGTTTATTTTTAATCAACATTGTTTAGTTTAGAATTGTATGACATGTCATGAAAGGAAAAGTGTTTTTGAAGTATAAAGGATATTTTCCTCAAGAATGGAGTTCAAGTGTTTTATCAAAGTTATTTTCCATCTAAGATAATAATGGGTTATGTTTCTATCCCTATTATTACATTTATTTGATTATGTTTTGATGGAATTATTTTTATGAATTCCTTTATCTTATATGAATTGTTTTATGATGTCACGATGTTTAAGAATCCCATTTTTATTATATGGGTTATGCTATGATGTATGGTTTATGATTTTGTGGCACACATAAGAATGGTATCATTATGAGATGGGTGGGACCTATATGTCCCTCCAATGCAGTGGGAAAAGATTTTATATCTCATGAGATAGACATGGCTGGAATGACAGGTTAAACCAGTTCAGTGAAATAGGACTGAAACGTGGAGTGAACTCGGTTCAGAAATGGACTTTGTCCACTAAGATAGTCTTGGCAATGATTCTTGACTAATAAGAAATGATTCTATATGATTATGTGTGTATTCCACAATGTTTCGTGTTTTATGTTATGATTATTGGGATTACATGTCACTACTATGATTTATCCCATGTTATAAAATTATGATCTCTTTTGCAGGTTAAGATTTCCAAAAGTTATGTTCTTATGTATATGATGTGATTGATATTTCTTTTGTTTACCCTTACTGAGCATTTGATCTCACCCTTTATATGTTTTCATTTCCCCAGGAATTAAATGAGAGGTTTTAGGTAAGAAAATAAAAAGGGGAAGATCTTATGGGTGATGTTGAAGATCTTTCACCATGATTATAAGATTAAGTTCCAAGGTTCCAAAGACACTAAACTATTACGGTCCTTGTGTGCCTATTTTTTTGTTATGTATTAATAATTCCTCAAAAGTAATGTAATGTCCATGTACGTCAAGCTTAGGGTCTCTACAGAGATGTTTTATGATGTATAATTATTATTATGGTTTCCTTGTATGATATGAGAAATAGCTATGTTTTATTCTCACAACTATACTAGCCAACAGGCCAAGGATGAGCATTAAATACCTTTAGGATTACATCAATGACATTCAATGATTCAATGGATGTGGGTTGAGATATCAAGGGATTTTTTGGTTGGTTTTCCACAAATTCTATAAAAGTAGAATAAGATATGATCTTTGATTGATAGGATCACAAAATTTTATCACATTATATCCATTAATGATAATAAAACATTCTGGTATTGTAAAATCATTATCTGATAGATAATGTTTATTTTCACATATTTCCATCCACTATTGTCACTAAGAGGGATCCCCGTTTAAGTTAATTCTTTTTTGGAGGCCTCTTGGAGGCATTAAGAAAATCAGGTTCATTTGATTTTGGAATACCATCCAATGATTGATGGTCAGACATAGGGGGGGTCTATTGATTTTCATGAAGATATTCTTCATTCTGGCATCATTGATTTTGTTGGATATAAGGATGAACATTTCTAAATTGTTTAGTTTTATTATAATAATATTTATATGTCTGAGATGAGGAGGGATCCTTTTGAGTCTTTGCATAGTCGCCCTTGTAAATCACCAATTTGTTGTCCAAGAATATAGAAACATACATGGTTAGATTGAGTTAATCCCATAGAGAAAAAAATATTTAGTTTATTTTTAAAATAATCTTAAAGTAACATATCAAAAAAATCATATGATGATCATCATTGTAGACTGTTGGAGTTTTTTAGTTAGTGAAATGGTGTTACTAATAGTATTAATCATTTAGTTCATCAATGGATTGGGAGGAAAGGGAATGTTTCTCTTTATTTTTAATACCTTTTTTAGGTTGTTGATAAAGTCAGGAAAGTGGATTACCATTTTTAACTTCCACCATAGTAGATGCTGATGCATAATTTCTTCCCTATATCGTAGATTCAGAAGTATCTTTGTAACCCACCACATTTAATGAGATGTTAATCTCATGACCTTGACCCTTAATTATCCATGACTGACCATATAATTTGGATATTTAATTATAAGGATATCACGACCCATCCTCGGGGCCCGTGTTGTGATGACCCCAAGCCCGCCTTCCATAGGCCAGGGAACGATGACTAGCACCAAAGGCATAAATCCCAATAAAAAGGGAAGGCATTTCATTTATGATAGTAAAAAAACACAACAGAGTACACAAGATGAAAGGTAAATGGGGTAGAATACAAACCCAATCGAAAGGTACAGTACAACTGTATTCTAGTACAACATCATAAATGTAAAACCGCAACCACTAAGTTGTACACTGGTAATCCCACCTGAAGGGTGGGTACAAATGGTCTCCTCGGTACCTCGGGTCCATCCGTCCGCTCTGTGTACGTCCCGCAAAGTGGTCCACCTCCGGGAACTGTCCAGCTCTAGATGTCTCTTCCAAGATCAGTGATTTTCGTCGTCTGCATCCAACACAACGTAGTGCGGGCATATCCATTGCAGGGGTGAGTGTAACAATACTCAGTAGGGACTCCGAGACCACTGAAGGTCTACCATAATCCGAAAAGGATAAAACACAGTGAAATGATACAATCACAATGAATCATCAAAATATACTAAGGTATATTCCCATACATATACCTAAGTCATCAATTCTAGTTCGGCTCCAACTATTGAGCCCAAGAACATCCTAGTCCACACAGGAAAAAAGTCAATCACACCAATGGTAATGATTGAATGTCAAGACTCAGCTCATATAGGTATACATATTTCGTAAAGTGATAAAGATGATCAGATGTAGTCACTGATTCATCTAAGCTGGCATACCCACATAGGATACTAGTCCGCATAAGCTGTCAGACCCACCAATGATACTAGGCCAGCTACTCTGTCGGACGCACATAGGATAATAGAACAGAATTCAATATATCATACACACATAGGATACAAGAATTGTAATCATCGTCGTCGAACCCACGAAAGACTCCAGTAGGGCAGTCATCATCACCGAACCCACAGAGGATTCCAGTACAGTAGTCGTCGTCGTCAAACCCACATAGGATTCTAGTACAGTATTCATTGCAGTGGCAACTAGCTCTAGAGTTCCCACACACAACACGCTCAATTCTGGGAGGGCCCACTACAAGAGCCAAGTAGTTGATACATAAAATGTCATGAACTCTAGATTTGATGTACCCCGAAGATTCTTCTTGTCAAAAGAAATCTGTCGTGACAGACGGTGCGTCAATCAGACGCCCGGTCTGAATGATATTGGTGTTTCCGCTGTAGGGGCCCTGTTGGAAATATGCTCGTTCCAAACCTGGACATTATCAAAACGCATCCAAAACTCTCTTAGAGAATCTAAAAAATGACCACCTCATCGCAAGGATCCAAGTTCTGTAGACGGTGTGTCCATAAGACACATGGTCTTTAAGATATTCTCCATTAAGTGGAAACGGTCTTGACCTGTTAAGCCCAGTGAGCCGACGGGTCGGGTCAAGTCAGTTTTGGCGGGTCTGACCCGGTAGAGGGTCGGACCGGCACAATGAATCGTGTGGTCTAGCTTGAGGGGGTTCAGACAGACCTAGCGGGGCATGGCCTGGCAGAGCACGACGTGACCTGGCGCGGAGCCGAGAGGTCCGAGCGAAGGGGGGGTGGGGGGGGGTGGGGGTGGGGTTGGTGGGGGGGGGGGGGGGTTCGCTTTCTTGAACTGCCAGAGCCAAGTGGCGACGCCCTCCCAACTGGCCGACCGAAATTCCCGACACAAGCGGCCGGCTCGGGCGGGCTGCGGTCCGGCTGCGCGGCACCGTTGGGTGCCACAGATTATTCACCCGGCCGACCAACGAGTCGGTCGGTTCACCGCCAAAGCGGCCCGTGAAATGTGGGTCGTGGTCCTCCGTAGTGAGGTTCCCCTTGTGGCACCGTGGACTTCCTTCGGCCCAGTCAGCATCGGTCATCCTTTTCTCCTTCGGCCAAGTGGCCCACGGTTGCGGGCCACTGTTCTTCCACACGTGGCTGGAGCATTGCTGCCACTTCTCCCTTCTCCACCTCTTCCAACTCACCTCAATCACAAACAAAGAGACTACGGAGGGTCGTCGGGCCATCTGCATTCGGCCCACACCCTCCACATTAGGCTATAGGAATTACCCAATGTCAATCCATTTTCACAACAAAGAAAAATAAAAATTTTAATCAATTAAAATTGAACATAATTCCCCTACCAAGAAACGATGTCGCACATCATTGAGTCACAGAACACAAGCGTCGCGGTAGTCGGGCGTCGCAGAAGAACGGTGTCAATTCTGTTGATGTCGGAGTGCACCTGAAGAAGAATTTCTGTTGGCGACTTTGCGTTCTTCAAATCGTAGAGTATTCTTCGTCGAGGAAGAAATCCGTTCTTCATCGGAGGCATTCTTCATTGAAGAGAGGAACACGTTTTTCAAGAGCTCTCCCAATAATCTCTCAACATAAGAAGTGCCTGAAAATAAAATAATAGCTAAGGATATTATTTTATTAACACATGTAATTAAAAATTTAATCTACAATAATTAATTACGTGAATCACCTAATTAATTTACCAAGGGTTGGAAAAATTAGTTAGAGAGATAAGAAGTTGAAGGGTTATTTCAAAATTCAAATGTGAGAGGTTGTTCAATTAAATGATGAGGAGTTAATGGGAAGTTTTAAGGGGAGGTGAAAGGATTGGGCTTGTGTGGGCCCCACCTCACAAATATCCTCTCATGGGAGGTTATGTGGGTGTGGTCCCCACCTCTACCTCTCCATGGGAGGAAATAAACAACCTCCCTAAATAAAATTTGTACACAACAAATTTTATTTATTTGTAATCTAAATCCCCAAATATTAAATCTCAACCCTCATAAAACGAAACTGCGGTAAAGGTCCCTCTAGGAGAATACCGGGGCTGCGAGTTCATCGGTGCCTTCAGATTCTAATTCTGAGCATTGGATCAAAATATAGAAAAAACCGCACATACATTTACTGAACATACCCGAAAAAACGTCATCGATTGATTCCGAGCATACCGGGCCTCAGAATCAAGTGCCTTCAGAAACCACAGACTCGTAAAATTCCAAAATATTTACAAAAAAGTTGTCCATGAAATTTCTAGGTCTTTACATAACTCCAACCTCAAGGATTTACTTCCCTATAAAGATACAACACAAAATAGGAAAACAAATGGGGGTAATGAGATCGCATCTGAGCCTCCCGCTCCCATGTGCTCTCATAGAGGTTCTCGTGCTGCCATCGAATGTGCACCAGAGGAATCGACCATCCATGTAGGAATTGATCCCATCGATACTCGATCTCTAGTGGGACCTCCGCAAACATTTCCCCATCATCGATTTCCAGCTCTCCGTGATCGATGATGTGGGTTGGGTCGTGCATGTATCTCCTCAGTTATGATACGTGGAAGACGTCATCAACCTGGTGAATCTAAGGTGGAAGGGCCAGGCGGTAAGCGACCTCCCTACTAAGGACCAAGAAAGGTCCGATGAAACGCGAAGATAACTTTCCAACCTGGATAAATCTTTTGAGACCGCATCGATGTGAGACATGTAAGAATACGAGGTCGCCATCCTTAAACTCCAGTGGTCTACACCTCCAATAACCATAGGACTTCTGTCTGCTCTGTGTAGTCTTCATCTACTCCTGGATGATCTGAACCTTCTCTGTCTTAGCCTGATGCATCTTTGGTCCTACGAGTGCTGACTCCCCAGGGCCAGTCCAGCATAGAGGTGATCTACAAGGTCGGTTGTACAATGCCTCGTATGGTGCCATCCCGATGGTGTACTTGTAGCTGTTATTGTAAGAAAACTCCACCAAGGGTAGATGATCCTCCCAGCTGCAACCAGAGTCAAGGAAACATGCATGGAGCATGTCCTCAAGAGTCTGAATAGTCCTCTCTTTCTGGCCGTCTGTCTGAGGATGGAAGGTAGTGATCAGACGTAGATGTGTCCCAAAAGCCTCTTATAACCCCTTCCATAGTCGGGAAGTGAAACGATCATCTCGATCAGAAATGATAGATGATGACACACCATGAAGCCTTATGATCTCAAGAATGTATAGGCGTCCCAAGCTCTCTACTAAGCCCTTCTCTCTGATCAGATGGAAGTGGGCCGACTTGGTGAGTCAGTCTATGATCACCCAGATAGAGTCATGCCCTCTAGATGTACGTGGAAGACTAGTCCCGAAATACATGGATATCTCATCCCACTTCCACTCTGGGAGATCTGAGGGTTGTACCAAGCCTGCTGGTACCTGGTGCTCCGCCTTCACTTACGGACATGTGAGGCATCATGAAACAAACTATGCTACAACCTTCTTCATTTCCCGACCACTGTTGCTTTCATCTGATTTCCTAGTACATCTTTGTCACTCCTGGATGTACCGCTAGAGGGGATGTGTGAAACTCCCTTAGCATGTCCTTCTGCAGTGCAACTAGTACCATGGTACTTCCCCTGAAGAGGATTTTGAGATCTCCTCCTTCAGAATATTCATCAGGAGCCTGCAATGTGGATATCTAAGTATGTCATGTCTCAAAGTCAACATCCCCATGATGTGCCTCTATGACTCACTGATGGAGTGGAGGAGTGACTGTGAGTGACTGTAGAATGGCTGCTCCATCTCTATCCGAAAAGGATATCTGCAGCGGGACTAGCTTCTCTGTCACCTATCTTAGTAGCTGAATGCCAAACCTCCTGCTGAGAGCATCAGCTACAACATTCCCCTTCCCATGAGTATAGACTATCTCAAAGTCATAGTCCTACAGGAACCCGAGCCAACGCCGCTGTATTAGGTTCAGTTCCTTCTGTGAGAAGATTTACTTGAGTCTCTGGTGGTCCGAATAGACAGTAAAGCGCTCGCCCATCAGATAGTGTCGCCACATGTTTAAAGTGAATACCACTGCTGCTAACTCCAGGTCATGGGTAGCGTAGTTCTGATCGTGCTGTCTCAACTGTCATGAACCATACGGGATCATTGCTCTCTATTGCATCAGAAAACACCTGAGTCCGGTCCCTAATGCGTTGCAGTAAACAACGTACCCAACGCCCTCCTCCGGCAACATCAAGATGGGATCACTAGTCAACTGCTGCCTCTGATCATGGAAGCTCTGCTGGCATCTATCTAACCACACGAAGGGTTTCCCCTTCTTTGTCAAGGATGAATGCAGTGCTGAAACTCTCGAGAATTATAGAACAAATCTCTGATAGTATCCACCCAGACCCAGGAAGCTCCCCACCTCCATCATGCTCCTGGGTGGCTCCCAAGAATGTACTGCCTTGATCTTCATCAGATCCACTACTAATCACGCCTCCAAGATGACGTGTCCAAGAAAGTGAACCTATCGAATACAGAAATAGCACTTAAAGAGCTTACCATAAAGTAGGTGCTCTAGGAGTGTGTCCAGTACAACCTGCAAGTGGTATGCATGTTCATCTTTAGTAGTCGAGTAAATCAGTATGTTGTCAATGAATACTACGAAAAAAACGATCGATGTAAGGCTAGATGTTCTTGTTCATGAGACTCATGAACACTGGTGGTGTGTTGGTTAGGCCGAAGGGCATAACCATGAAATTATAGTGGCCATACCGACACATAAAGTTCATCTTCTGCACATACTCGTCTTGAAATCTGAGCTGATGATAGCCTAACCTGAGGTCAATCTTTGAGAGCCATCGTGCTCCGTTGAGCTGATCAAAGAGGTCGTCAATCCTCAAGAGTGGGCACTTGTTCTTCACAGTCAACTGATTCAGGTGACGGAAGTCGAAAAATAGTCACAATCTCCCATCTTCCTTATTGGCAGACAAAATCGGAGAATCCCATGGTGAAACACTGGTTCAGATAAATCCTTTCCCCTGCAAGTCCTCCAGTTATACCCATATCTCATGAAGCTCGACGGGAGCCATCCGATATGCTAGAGTAGATATCGGTGCTATCCTAGGGTACAGGTCAATGTAGAAGTCTACCTATCTGCGAGGAGGTAGTCCTAAAATGTCGTTAGGAAAAACGTCCTCATACCAATCCACCAAAATAGGAAAACTTGGACTCCGCACATCAAGTACTCTGAGGATGAGACTAGCTAATTGATGTGTGATTAGCTGCCCTGTCTTTTTCATAAGTCCATCCCGTATTTCAAAGACTCCCTTATCGTCAGTGAAGGTGAGCCTACTCCCATCTGTGCAGACACACCGCACTTTACGCCTAGTACAATCAATCTGAGCATGGACTGTAGATAACAAGTCCATACCAAAGATGACGTCATTGGGCCTCGATGCAGCTACAAAAAGATCCCAGCCACAGCTCTCGCCTCCTAATGTAAGCTCACACATTCGGCACCAGTGCTTAATCATCGAGTATTCTCCAATAAGAGTCTCCAACCATAAGAATCGAGCCAATGACTCTGTCGGAAACTCTGAACTTTGAAAAAGGGAAATGAAAATAAAAGAATGACTCGAACATGTGTCTATAAGTACTACAACAAGGGTGGAGTAGACACAGATTGTACCTCGAATCATATTAGGTGCACAGTGATCATAAGCCTCCACTGCCTGGAGCTAAGCCTGCATCTGTCCACCAGATCCCTATGGTCGGGGCGGACCTCCTGGTGGTGGTGGTGGTCGTAGAGCATCAAAACGTCATCCATCACCCGCTCCTCAGCCAACTGCTCTGCCTCGTCTGCCTACTCCCTGCAGACTTCCACGCTCGAACCTCTGCCTCTGCCTGGGAGGTCCCTCCACAGTCTTCTACTCAGCCTTATAGCGGGTCAGGAAGTCTCGAGCCATGTGACCCTACCCACCGCATGCCGAAATACCTTCTCCTCGTATAGCTAGCTCGGTTTCGTGTGCCCCTGACAACCGAACCTGAATCCTGAGGTCGCCCACCTGATGGCCTAGTCTGCTTGGACCCCTGCATCATCTATCTGCTTCCATTTACAGAAGACTTCTCTACGTGTCACCCAGTGGTGTGTCTCGCTGCTAGTGTCGGCTTAGCGAGAAAGCTCTCCACAAGAAGTGATCACTCCAGCACTCCCGCCTGCGTCAGAATGAAGAGAGAGATCATCGAAGCCATGATCACGTGCCTCAGTCACTGCTCAATGTTCTGGGCCATGATGAATGGGTCTTGTACCATGTTAGTGGATTAGCGCAAGATATCAATAAACCTCACTGAGTACTGAGCTACTGTCATGATGCCCTGTCGCAGGTGAAGTAACACCTGAATCCGCATATCACAGAGGGTGGTAGGAACAAACTCTGAGCGGAAGAGACTCTCAAAGTCTGTCCAAAGTAGATATGACTCATCGTGCACCTAGAGCATCATGCTCCATTATCTACCTACTTCTGCATACAGGAGACTCGTCACAAGGATAACCATAAGGTCGGCTAGTGTCCCTACCAATCTGATGACTCTGACGAAAGCCTCCAGTCAATCCTTGGCTTCCTGAGAGTCCGTCTCTCCACGGAACCTGGGCAGCCTCTGTCGCTGAAACTCATGATACGCACTCTCTACTACTGGGGCGAGTAGTATCTGTGGCTCATCGGGTAGGGGTACTACTGGTGCTTCCGCTGTGATGGGGCCCTACAATTGAGGCCTCGTCACTCGGTGGGCTACCACCTCGCACGTGACTCGGAACCCTAGCCGGCTGCCTTCGTGGGGCCATCCTGAAAAGAAACAGGTGCTCCATGGTCAAACGGTATACCTAGTGAGCAGAAACAAAGTAATCACAAAGAAAACTTTTGAAACACACATGCAATCAGTGTTTTCATGCACTAAATTGGAAATTAGGGGTCATGGTCCTGGTGTATGGATATGTCAGCCGTCGCACCAATAGTAGACTCCCTGGACTAAAAACCACAGTCAATACTCATAACACTATTGCTTCACAAAAAGGAATGATCAGAGTCCTGAGTTCTGTAGTAGAACCGACTCTTCTGAAACTAATTTGTCACGACCCATCCTCAGTGCCCGTGCAGTGACTACCCCAAGCCCGCCATCCATAGGCCAAGGGCTGGAGACTAGAACCAAAGGCATAAATCCTGATAAAATGGGAAGGAATTTCCTTTATGATTTTAAACAAAGACAACCAAGTGTGCATGCTGAAATGTAAATGGTCCAGAATACAAACCCAACTGAAAAGAACAATACAACTGAAGTCTAATACAATAACAGAAAAGTAAAACAGCAACCACTAAGCCATCCTCCGGGAATCCCACGTGAAGGGTGGGTACATATGGTCTCTTCGGTACC
The DNA here is from genome assembly GCA_963277665.1 of Viscum album. Taxonomy (NCBI): domain Eukaryota; kingdom Viridiplantae; phylum Streptophyta; class Magnoliopsida; order Santalales; family Viscaceae; genus Viscum; species Viscum album. The sequence goes on along the minus strand of OY728157.1, from coordinate 855,054,924 downwards.
TCGGGTCCGTCCGTCCGCTACGTGTATGTCCCGCCAAGTGGTCCACCTACGGGTACCACCTCGCTCCACAACTCTGTACCACGATCAGTGATGTTCATCTTCTACATCCAACACAACATAGTGCAGGCATAGCCAATGCAGTGGTGAGTATAACAATACTCAGTAGGGACCCCGAGACCCCCAAAGGACTTCTAGAATCCACTAAGGATAAAAAAGTAAGAAAAGATACAATCAAGAAGAATCATCCAACTCTACTTAGGTATATGACAATACATATACCTAAGTCATCAATTCCTCTTCGTCTCCAACCCTCGAGCCCAAGCATATCCCAGTCCACACAGAAAAGAAGTAAATCACACTGATGGTAATGATCGAATGTCAAGACTCACCTCAGAAATGTATATATCTTTCGTAAAATGATAAATATGATAAGACGTAGTCACTGATTCATCTAAGCTGGCAGACCCACGTAGGATACTAGTCCAACTATGCTGTCGAACCCACGTAGGATACTAGGCAAACTACTCTATCAGACCCACGTAGGATACTAGAACAGAAATCAAACTGTCAGACCCATGTAGGATACAAGAACAATAATCATCGCCGTCAAACCCATGGAGGATTCCAATACGGTAGTCATTGTCTTCATACCCACGGAGGATTTCAGTATGGTAGTTGTCATCATCGAACCCACGGAGGATTCTAGTACGGTAGTCATTGCAGTCGCAACCAGCTCTAGGGTTCCTGCACACAGCATGATTGATTCCGGGAGTGTCCACTCCTCAATCCAAGAAGTAGATACACCAACTATCACAAAGTCAAGAGTAGATGAATCCTGAAGTTCCGTCTCATCAAAAGGAACCCAACGTGATAGACGACGTGTCAATCAGACGCCCGGTCTGAAGGATATTGGTTTTTCCGTTCCAGGGGCCTGGTTGGAAATATGCTCGTTCCAAACCCGGCCATTTTCCAATGTCGTCCAAAACTCCCATAGAGCATCGAAAAATTGACTGCCTCATTGCAAGAATCCCAGTGTCGTAGACGGTGTGTCGATCAGATGTATTTTCCTTATGATATTATCTTATAAGTGGAAACGGCCCCGACCCGTTAAGCACATTGAGCCGGCGGGTCGGGTCAACCTAGTTTTGGTTGGTCCAACCTGGCAGAGGGTCGGACGAGCTCATTGAATCCCGAGGTATGGACCGAGGGGGCGCGGCCCGGCGCAGCGTAGGGCAGTTGGGCGCTGCCCGGCTGGCCATGCTGTCCGGGGGGTGGTGCCCCCCACTTTCCTGAACCGGTGGCGCCATGCTGGGCTGCCATCCCAACGGGCCCGCTGAAGCCGACCGGCCTTCCTGACGCAAGCCACCCACTCAGGCGGGCCGCTGTCCATCTGTGCAACACCTTTGAGTGTCGTGACTTCTTCACTAGGTCTGTTCACCGCCAACGTGGCCTGTGGAATTCAGGCAGCGGTTCTCCGCAGCATGACGCCCCTTATGGCATCGCGGTCTTCCTTCGGCCTGGCCGGCTTCAGCCGACCGGTTCTCTTACGGCCGAGCGGCCCATGGTTACAAGTCGTGGTTCTTCCGCACGCTTCTGGCACACGGACGCCGATTCTCTTGTCGCCACCTCTTCCAGCGCGCCTCAATCACAAACAAAGAGAATATAGAGGGTCGTCAGGCCGTGTGCGTTTGGCGTGTGCCCTCCGTGTTAGGCAGTAGCAATTGGTCAATGTCAAACCATGTTTCTCAATAAAGAACAAGACCAATTTTAATCAATTAAAATTAAACATAATTCCCCTACCTCGAAAATATGTTGCTCGTCGTTGAGTCGCGGAAGACCAGCGTCGCGATAGACGGGCGTCGCGGAAGAACGGTGTCGATTCCATCGACATCGGAGTGCACTCGAAGAAGAAGTGTCATTGGAAACTTTCCGTTCTTCTAATCATACAACATTATTCATCTAGGAAGAAAGTCATTCTTTGTTGGAGGCCTTCTTCGTTGAAGAGAGGAAGACTTTTCTCAAGAGCTCTCCCAAAAATCTCTCAACACAACAAGTGCCCCAAAATAAAATAATAGCTAAGGCTAATATTTTATTAACACATGTAATTCAAAATTCAAACTAATTTAATTAATTACTTGAATCACCTAATTAATTTACCATGGGTTGGAAAAATTAATTAGAGATAGAAAAAGGTGAAGGGTTATTTTAAAATTCAAAAGTGAGGGGTTGTTCAATTAAATGAATAACAGTTAATGGGGAGGTTTAAGGTGAGGTGAAGGAATTAGGCTCATGTGGACCCCAACTCACAGATATCCTCTCATGGAAGGTTATGTGGGTTTGTGATCCACCTCTAACTCACCTTGGGAGGAAATAACCAACCTCCGTTAATAAGATTTGTACACAAAAAATTTTATTTATTTTTAGTCTAAATTCCAAAATATTAACTCTCAACCCGCATAAAACGCAATTGTAGTAAAGGTCCCATTAGGCGAATAACATAGCTGTGAGTTCATCGGTGCCCTCAGATTTCCATTCAGAGCACCGATTCAAAAGATAGAAAAACCCGCACGTACGTTTACTGAATGTACCCGAACAAATCTTCAGCGATTGATTCCGGGCACACCGGGCCTCCAAATTAAGTGCCGTCAAAAACCACAGACTCATAAAATTCTAAAGAATTTAAGAAAAAATTTTACTTGAAATTTTGGGGTCTTTATAAAGGAAATGGTACTTTGGGGGATGATGATAACCATGGTATGTGAGATATGGTAGAAAAATTCTAATTCAAATGATACATGGTTGTTCGTTAACTAATGAGAGATATGTGGCTTCGTTTCTATTGTATGAAAATCCCTTAACAATAGTTATTGATATAGAAATTTTCTATGTTTGGGAAATTGTAACATCTTGTTAAATTTTGGTACTCATAAACTCATATTTGTATCATTATTTTGTTTTGTCTCGTTTAGGGATTCATTGGGTAAATTTTGTAATTTTATGGATATTATTTTGGTTATACTTTTTTGGCACATAGTTTTCCTAATAAATGTTAACCATAAGGGTAGATCATTTAAACATTGATAATGGTGGTTGAAATGGTTGGTATAAGGTTTTTAATTCTATAATCCAACCTAACCGAAACTATTCACATTGGATATTGAGTTCAAGAGTAGAACAAGGTTTGGGAGCACAATTTTTCATACCATGCGGCACTGACCTATGAACCATGGATGTTGAATAATTTTATTCAGAAATTAGTTTTAGATTTCTGGTACGTCTGATCTAACCCTTTCATGACCCTAATTTTAAATAAATTGAGTTCATATGTCTTAGAATCATTCAATAACCAATTGTGTTTCATCCAAACACATTCCTTAGAAGATTGAAGTATATCAATTCTCATTTAGTATCTTCCTTGGAATCTAATCTCCTCTCATATGTTCTACTCAACTCTCTATTTTTATCCTCTTATAAGGTGTTCATTTTTACTCAAGTACCAAATATCGACTAAACGATCATTATTAACTTAGACGATTACATAATGTTTATAACATGGTAATAAGTGATATAAAAGAAATAATAAACTTCAAAAAGGATTCTTAATCAAGTATAAATTAACTTATGTTTATTATTCAGGAAGAACAAGGAATAAACAAGTCAAGTCGGACATGAGGTAAGGGTTTTCTTATATCACATTTAATTCTTTGAGATTTATTTTGTTCACTCATTAATTATTGAATGTGGTGTATTTTGTACTTCCATTTGATATATATTATCATGATTATCTTCATATAAATGGTATTATATGATTCATTTGGTGGCTATTTTCTTTTGTTCATATGGCTTGATTGATTACATTGTGGTAAGAGGTTTTCATCTCACTTTTATTTCTAGAAGATTCATGTTATATTTTCCGCAATTTTCTTTTCTTTGGTTCATGTAATTCCCACGATTTCATTCTTTTTATAACATACTTTAATTTATGGGTATTTACATTCTCATTGTATGATACTTATTTCATCAGGTGTATGTTTTGTATGTTACCAAATTGGTAATGGAACCTTTCACCCTAATCTTTAGTCAAGGACTTATTCTTTTTTAAGTATTTTAATTTACATTATCTTATGTTGGGATATAGTTTTATATATCTTTATTATTGTAAATTTTATTTAAAAGTGATAAGATATCCTTTTCTCTCTCATCAACTCATTTTGTTATTTTTAATGTGATGTCATTAGGCTGTCAAATTTTTATAAGAGAACTTCTTAACCCAATTTCAATTATTTGGGTTAAACTTATACTTCATGATTATATCGTACTATGAATATGTGTGAATTTACACTGATTATTTTACAATTAATATCCACTTAAATTGGGTGTTTTCTTATTTTTTTACACATAATTATGTAATTGATTTATCCTTAATCTAAGGATACCGTCTTTATAAGGGATTTCATCTCCATTTAAATTTCCTTGAGACTTCATTTTTGTTATGCACCAATTCACTTTTATATGGTGTATATACTATTCTCTGGCATATTATATCATGAATACCTTTTATCATGATATTATAATGTTTTGATGAAATATTATTCCTCAATTATTTGTATTTAAGCATTCGTCATTTGGTTAAGAACTCATAACAAAAATATTGTTTTAAAGATTTATTCTTATAAATATTTCTAATTAATTTCCACGTTTTAATAATGGTTTTAAGGATTTATATATATGGACATTAATTTTTTCAAATGTTAATTCCTTTAAAAGATTCAAATCCGTATGAGACACATTGATTCAAAAATCTCTTTATTAAATTTTTTTACTGGTTTCTGAAAATGGTTTGATAAAGTATTTATTATGTCTATATCTTGAAATAATATATTGTGATATCAATGTGGAAATTTTATCTTTTCTTTTATGCTTGATTTATTTATTATGACTACATTATGGTTCTTCGACATTTTTTATGTATATGGGTGGTTCCGTGATAAACCTAGGGAAGTTGAGATCAAGATAACTCTCCAATGCCCTGGGTAACATGACGAAGGTAAACATTAATGTTTATCCTAAGAGATTTAGAGAATATACTGTGATGGGTATTCCAAATGTGACTCTCTATGTAGCTATGATATCAACAATGTAAGTATGTTGTTAATGCTATATGTTACCTTTATGACTTATGATTTCTGTGTGTTATTAATAAATCATATGATTTCATAAGGTATGTTGTTATTGAAAAGTATTGGTTTCATTGATTTGAATTTATTAATGGGCTAATGTTTTCCTTTCTTATTTTATAACTCTTACTGAGTTTTTTATGCCCTTCCCATGTTTTTGTAATGATTTCCGGAGGAATTATTGATGAATGGGTTCAAGGATAGGATCATGTAAAAGGCATGCTATCTAAAACATGGAAATAGACATGTTTCTTTTCAATAGTTTTTATTTTTGTTAAAAAATTAGAAACTGAGTAGAAGTGTCTACTTTGTAATTTTTGAGATGTAATGTAATATTAATAGAATAATTATCTAAAACTCTAAACCATAAAAGATCCTAAATGTAAATCATTCATTTAATTCAAGATTATTTAATGTTTAATTTGGTGTCATTATATTTCATTTTAGAGGTCGATTTAGATAACCTTATAGGTTAGTGTGTTTTTTAATCAAAATTGATATTTAGTAAACGGTTGGGTCCATTAGGAACTAAGTTAATAGTGGATGTGAAGAAAACTGTAATGGTTTTCTGAATGAGAAACTAAATGAAATGGGAGATGCAATGAATATACTTGTGGTTATTCTGAATCAACTATATGGAGTTAGGATTGACCACTTAAACCATAGTGACTTTTCGAAGGCATTATATAAGCGAGAAAAACTTTTTTATGGATGTTTAGGTAATAATCATAAAGGTAACTATGTTAAAAAACCTTTGTGTCAAGGATGTGGAAAGAAACACCTAAGAAAACTCTTTAAAGGGATGTGAAGATGATATATATTAGGGAATGATGGTCATAAAGAAAGATCCTGTCATGGAAAAAGGAAACATCCAGATGACTCTAGGAAAGGGAAAATGTTCTTTCTGAAGGATCAATTGAATGTTTTAAATGTGGTGCTCCTAGTCATTATAATAATAGATGACCTAAGAAGAAGGTTCCGGAATGGGATCAACATGATCATACAAATATATTTTTTCCTGTTTTTAATGTCATTCCAATTAATGATGAGAAAAACGACAATGACCAATGAAAGGTATGAATTATTTCATAGTATATGTTTTGATATTATTGAATCTTAGGATATAATTCATGATTTTGTTTGTAGAAAAAAAGTATTTTAGAAAATGTTTGGTAAAAAATGTTTAATGTATCATAAAGAACATTTAATGTGTAAAATGTATACATATAAGGGATTCAAGAGTTATGGTACATTTTAGGATGATGAAATGCTTAAATGTATTAAGGATCTATTGATGATGTGATTACTTTGGAAGACTTTTTCTAGTATGTGAAACCACGAAGATTGGTATGTGAAAATATCTTTCAAGAAATAGTTATATTTTATTGTGTGGACTTAATGGATAGTCATATGGGTTCATATGATCTTTTTTTGAGACAATTACAGGTTATTATTTTATGGGATGAAAATGAAAGGTATGAGATAAAATTTGTCAAGTGATAGTTGAAATATTATTTTTTAGGAATATATATTTCTATTCTAGACATAAGTTGATTTAGTTTATTTATGGAAATTATTAACCTATCATAGAGAATATGTGATTAGGTTAATTACACTTCAGTATTAGACTTTAAGAGTAGTCGATGTTTTTAGAGATAAATGTTATGAATTTTTTTGAAGTCTATGTGATCAAATCCTTTATAATTATGTGTTTCAATCTTAGTTTATATTACATTGAAATATATTAAGTTTAATTTTATATTGAATGTTCTTTGTTGAAATTTGGTTAAATTTTTTTGAAATTTAGAGATTAAGAGTAGAATTTTTTTAATGATTATCCTTTTGGGGATTATATGATCTTTTACTAACCAATTTTGGTTTTGGTTGATGTCTAAATACAAGGGAAATATATAGTTCTTTTTTAATTGCTTTGATACTCTAGAAGATTATTCTAGCACATTTTATGTGGCCAAGTCATCTTGAATAATCATTGTTTTTAGAAAAAATGAGTTTGTGGTAGAAATTTTGTAAATGATTAATGTCAATATGTCATGTAAGTAAGATTCCTTATGTTCTTATTCAATCACATAAAAAATTTCTCCAACATTGTGAAAATGAACTAAAAAATTTTATTTATTTAATTTTTCTATTGGGAAACCAATGACCTTTTAACCCATCACAAATTTTTTGTTTTCTTTTTGTTAACCTTCTCCTAATCATGTTTTCTATCACTCTGCATCGGAACTTGACAATAAGTCTCTCCTCCATATTCATGTGTTCATGGAATCCAAGTATGGGTTATCTCGGGTGACCATTGTTGTTATAATTCTTTTAATGTGATATTTTTATTGACTCTTTTTCTAATGTGGGACTTTCAATGAAGTTTCCAAGCTGAATATTAAAATTCGTGGATGCAATTCCCAAAAGGGGGAGGGATGTAACATCCCAGCTAAATAAAGAATATAAAATTTTCAATTTTTTTAATATTTTTTAATTAAATATTAATTTTAAATTAATTTTGATTCTATGTTCGATGTCATACCACATACACAACAACAGGTTTCTTTAAAATCATACGTTGCACGATACGTTGAGTTATACTAAAAAATAATAATATATAGTTATTTTAATTGGTATTTAACGGCTAGCCATTGTAATGGAGGTAATGCACGAAACTAACTACAATATGATTTTACAGGTTAGGTAAAAATTATTACATCTATCCAATGAAAGTAAGAAAAATAAATTTTGAATGAATTTAATTTACTGTATAAATACTCTAATATTCATTAAAGGATTGATTTATTTATTTTTATTGTGAACCATATTTGAATCTAGTTTTGGCCATTTATATATGTTCTATTTGATAAAAAAAATTATTTTTTAGAATTGGGACATCAAAATTTACATTGGGCAAATTTTTGGTATTTTTTAGATAAAATTCATTTTTAATGTATAGCGAAAAATACTATATTTTAATTCAAAACTTGATTTTAATCTAACTTATTTATATGTTTATATTACCTTTTATATGGTTTTATAGTTTAATTAGATAATATTTTTACCATATAATCCAATTCTGGAAATTTGAAGAAATTTTCCTTTGAAATTGGGTATAAACAAGTGTCAATCTTTTGATAGTTATTATTTCATAAAAAAATCCTTTTGTTTTGACAACGGGAATTAATTTTAAATTAAATAATACAACTTATATGTTTTTAATTTGGTAAAATATACATCATTTTTGAATTTATAATATCAAATATCTCTTAGGCATAATTTTTGGTATTCTTCTGAAAAACTGGAATTTTTAGTAAATAGTGAAACCACAAAGTAGTAGTTAAAACCTGAATTTGTCATTTAAAATAAATTTTACCACTTCTGTGAATTTAATTTCAAAATTCTGAAATACATGGTTATTATTAGTATGTATAATGTGGTTCAATAAGATAATTTTTTTATGAATATTAACTTTTTACTTTTATTTACAGCAGTTAAAGGTAAATAGGGTAATTCAAAGTAAAAAGAATATCATATTAAAAACAATTACCTTAACAAATGTCCTAACCTTATTGTATGAGTCATGGATGACCATGGGCATCCTGGTGTCTATTGTTGGACCCCATAGAGCCAGTTAAGATTTATAATGACACTTTATTTTAATTAACTTAAAGTAAAAGAAAAATGAAAATAATATCTTTTAGTAATAAATTTTTACATATGGTTATAAAAGTTATCATTTAAACCATTAATATTATTTGGAAAGAAAAAAGATTTCTGAAATCATGTTATTTTATTTTTAATTTTTAGACATAAAATAAAATAAATTATTTATGACACAATAATGATGAAGTGTTTACATCAATAATAAATGAATTAAATAAATAAAATTATAAACATTATAATAATATCAAGAACCTTCCCAATTATTATTGGGTTATTTTATTTATACCATTTTTCATCATATCGTATACCTGAATGAGTTTTGGATCTTTAAAAATAGACAATAATTATATAATAAAATAATATTTTTACACATTCATAAAGAGCCCCTCCTCCCCCTTATAAAAATCCCACACATATATCCCATTCCTCACACTTCTCAAGGCCCCTCTGTACTCAAATCTCTACCCAATTGTGCTCCTTAAATCCCTATATTACACCTTGATGCCTTAATTTACTCTGAATGCACTTAAAAATATATTTTTTTGATTTAAACCAAAATTAGTTACCCGATTTTAAGGTAACATTTTCTCATATGTTCTTTTCTTTTATTTTACTCCTCCATCCCCTAATCACTTTTTATTCCTTTATTTTATTAAAACATCAGTATCCTCTATATAGTAGGATTTTGTTATGAGGAGGATTTTAACTACCCTTACACACACCTCCATGAACGGTGCATTTCATTTCTTATCTCTAAATGTTATGTATTGTTATAAATATATATATATCTATATATATATATATATTCTGGATATATATGATATATATTATATCTAAATCATGAATATCATTTTAGAGATAATGGACTCTTGACCACATGTACAACTTGTAATTATAAGGTGTTTATTTTTTACTAATGTACTAACTTTCGACAAAACAACCATTATTAACATAAATGATTACATAATGATTATAACATTGTAATAAGTGATATAAAAGGAATAATAAACTTGAAAAATGGTTCTTAATCAAGTATAAATTAATATATGTTTATTATTCCAAAAGAACATGGTACAAACAAGTCAAGTCAGACACGAGGTATAGGATTTATTATCTCACTTTTAATTCCATGAGATTTCCTTTGTTCACCACTTATTTATTGCATGTGTTGTATTCTGTACTACTATTTGATATATATTATCATGATTATATTTATATTCATGGTATTCTTTGAATCATTTGGTGGTTATTAACTTTTGTTTATATGACTCGATTGATTACAACATGGTAAGAGGTTTTCAACTCACTTTAATTTCCGTGAGATTCATGTTATATTTTCCACTATTCCTTTTTGTGTGGTGCATTTACTACCCATGATTGAATTATTTGTGTAATATACATTATCTTATGGGTATTTACATCTTAATTGTTTGATCCTTCCTTCTATGGTTGTATGTTTTCTATGTTACCAAATCAGTATGGGAACCTTTCACCCTACTCTTTAGTCAAAGACTTCTTCTTTGTTAAGCCATTAAATTTAAATTATCTTATGTTGGGATAGGTTCTAATATATCCTTATTTTTTTTAATTTTATTTCCATGTGATGATATCACATTTTTTCTCTCATCAACACATTTTAATATTTTCAATGTGATGTCGTTAGGCTATCCAATTTATATAAGAGATCTTTTTAACCCAATTCCAATTATTTGGGTTAAACTTATAGTTCATGATTATGTCGTACTATGAATATGTTTGAATTTACACCTGTTATTTTACACTAAAATCCACTTATATTTAGTGTTTTCATATTTTTCACACAATATTATGTAATTGATTTATCCTTAATCTAATGATACCGTCTTTATAAGGGATTTCATCTCAATTTACATTCCCATAATACTTTATTGTCTTTATGCCAAAATTCACTTTTATATGGTTTATATACCATCCTTTCATAGAATATATAATGAATACCATTATTCTCATTATATTATAAAGTTTTGATGAAATATTATTCATCAATTATTTGTATTCAAGCATCTCTTATTTGGTTACGAACTACTTAACTATAATATTTTTTAAAATATTTATTCTTTTAAATATTTCTCATTAATGTCCATGTTTAAAAAATTGTTTTAAGGATTTTTATATATGGACATCAATGTTTTCAAATGATAATTACATTAAATGTTTAAAAGTGGTATGGGACACTTTTATTCCAAAATCTCTTTATTAAATGTTTTAAATAGTTTTTAAAAATTTCTTGATAATGAATTTATTATGTCTATATCTTGAAAAAAAATATTGTGATAGAAATGTGGAAATGTTATATTTCTTTGATGAATGTTTTACATGTTATGATTACATTATGGTTCATTGGAATTGTTTATGTATATGGGTGGTTCTGTGATATACCTAGGGTAGTTGAGCCCAAGATAGCTCTCCAACGCATTGGGTAACATGATGGAGGTAACTATTAATGTTTCTCCTAAGAGATTTAAAGAATATGTTGTGATTGGTATTTCAAATGTGACTCCCTGTGTAGCTCTGATAGTTACAATGTAAGTATGTTATGAATTCTATAAGTACCCTTTATGATTTATGATTTATGTGTGTTATTCATAAATCTTATTATTTCATAAGGAATGTTATGATTGAAAAGTAATGGTTTCATTGATTGTATTTCTTGATGGGAAAATGTTTTCCTTCATTTTTTTATGACACTTACTAAGATTTTTTTCCCATCCCAATTTTTTGAAATGTTTTCCACAAGACTTAAATATGAATAGGGTCATGAATTGGATCAACGAAAAGTTATGTTGTCTAAAACCTAGAACCAGGCATGTTTCTTTTTAAGAGTTTTTTTTTTGTAAAAAAATTATAAATTGAGTAGAAGTGTCTACATTGTAATTTTTGAGATATAATGTAATAGTTATGGCCTAATTATCTAAAAATCTTAACATAAAAAAATTTTCAATGTAAATTATTCATTTAATTCAAGATTATGTAATGTTTAATATTTGGTCCTTATAGATGGTATCATTGGTCGGTTTAAATGAATTTAGTGTTTAGGGTGTTTGTTAAGCATATGTGACATTACCATAATGTTTAAGATTATAGAAAGAGTCATAGTTAATTTAGATAATGTTAATGAGTTTGAGATAACATGAATAAGTATATATTAGTATTTACCATCCTCATAAGATATTATATGATGATTTTACTGATATTCTCACACTAACCTTTTTAGTTTTAGTAAATGGCTGGTTATAGTAGTTACTAATGTAAAAGTGGTTGTGATGAATCATGTGCACGTTTTATGAGTGAGCAACTGAATGAAATGGGGGCTATAATAATAACTATTATGTTTATTCTCATCCTTCTATATAGATTCATTATTGACCACCAGAACCATAATGATTTTTATAAGGATTCATATATGCAAGAAACAAATCCCTATGGAAGATTAGGTAATATCATAATGGTAAGTATGTTCAAAAACCTATGTGTCAAGGATGTGGAAAAAAACACCTTTTAAAATGATTCAAAGGGATGGGATGATTCTAAATATTTGTTAATGAAAGTCATAAATCAAAAACCTATCATGGAAAAATGAATATCTCTAATGACTCTAGGAAAGTGAAATAAGATCTTTCCCAAGGATCAATTGAATGCTTTAAATGAGGTGCTCCTGGTCAGTATACAAATATATTTCCTATGAAGAATGTTTGGGAATAGGTTATCAAGATCATAAAAATATATTTCTACCAATTCCTAATCCCATTACAATTTAATATGAGGAAATTGATAATGACCAATGAAAGGTATGAATTATTTCTTAGTATATGTTTTGATATTATTGAATCTTAGGAAATGATTTATAATTTTTTTTGTAGGAAAGTAGTATTTCATAATATGATGTTAAAGAATGGTTAATGTATACTAATAAATGTTGAATGAGTAAAAAGTCTACATATAAGGGATGATTAGTTATGGTAAATTTTAGGATGACGAAATGCTTAAAAGTATTAAGGATTTATTGATGATGGGATTACGTTGGAGGAAATTTCAAGTATGTGAAACCATAAAGTTGGATATGTTAAAATTTCATTCAAGAAATAGTTATATTTTATTGTGTGGACATAATGGATAAGATTATGGTTTCATATGATCTTTGGTTTTTGAGTCAATTACAGGTTATTATTTTATGGGATGCAAATGTGAGCTATGAGATAAAATTCGATGAGTAATGGTTGAAATATTATTTTAGTGGAATATATGTTTTCATTCAAGACATATAGTGATTTGGTTTATTTATAGAAATGATTAACCTATCATAGAGAATATGTGATTAGGTTAATTACACTTCAGTATGAGACTTTAAGAGTAGTCTCTGTTTTCGGAGATAAATGTTATGATTTTTGTAAAAGACTATGTGTTCAAATCATTTTGAAATTTGGGTTTCAATATTTGTTTGGATTACTTTGAATTATTTTAAGGAAAATAGTATATTGAATAGTCTTTGTTAAACATTGGTTACTGTTTTTTTAATTTGTTAGATTAAGAGTATTTTTTAATTATTATACATTTGGGGATTATATGATCTTGTAGTAAGACATATTGGTTTTGGTTGATGTATAAAAAGAAGGGAAATATATAGTTATTATTTTTTAGATTATGTGATACTCTAGAAGTTGATTATACCACTTTTTATGTGACTAAGTCATCTTGAATACTCATTGTTTGGAGAAAATATGATTTTGTGGTGGAAATTTTTTAAATGATGAAAGTCTATATGTAATGTAAGTAAGATTCCTTATGTTATTATTCAATATCATAAATAAATTCTACAAAATAATGAAAAGGAACATAATTTTTTTGCCTATTTACATTACCTATTGGGGAAAAAAATGATCATTTAACCCATCCCAAATTTTTGGTTTTCTTGATTTATACTTTCTCCTAATCTTGTTTTCTATCACTCAGCATCGGAACTTTACACTTAGTTTCTCCTCCATATCAATGTTTTCTTGGAATACAAGGATGGGTTATCTCAGGTAACATTTTTTGTTATCATTCATTTAATGTTATATTTTTATTGACTCTTTTTCTGATTTGGGACCTTATATGAATTTTCCAAGAACAATTTTAAAATTTCACGGATAAAGTTCTCAAAAGGGGGGAGGGATGTAACATCCCAGGTAAATAATGAATACAAAATTTTCATATTTATTAATATTTTTTAATTAAATATTAATTTATCTTTAAAGGGGAATCTATGTCAAGTTTCATACATGATTCACAAAAATGTGTTTCTTTGAAAACTTACATTGCACACTATGTTGAGTTATACTGAAAAATAATAATATATTGTTATTTTAATGATTTTTAACGCCTAGTCATTGTAATGGAATGAATGAATGGAACTAACTATAATATAATTGTAACACCCCAAGTAAATAAAGAATATGACATTTTCACATTTATCCATATTTGTGAATAAAATATTAATATTACGTTAAAGGGGACTCTATGCTCGATGGCGTACCCAATACGCAACAACGAGTTTCTTGGGAATCTTACGTTGCACTCTAATAATAAAATAATATTATTTTAAATAGTAGATAACGCGTTGCCATTGTAAAGGAGAGAATGAACAAAACTAACTAAAAAATTATTATATATTTTTGTCAAATATTTTTACTTTTTTACAATAAATGTTAGAGGATTAAAAATGCGAATTAATCCTTTTTTAAGCGTAAACATTCTATTATACTTTAAAAGGTCGATTAACCGCCTTTTGATGGCGAACCTCTTTTAAATCCACTTTTTGATAATTTTATGTGTTATATTTGAGAAAATAAAATTCTCCATTAGAATCGGGACATCAAAATTTACTTTGTGTAAATTTTTGGTATTTTTCCGATAACGTTCAGTTTTTAATGAATAGTGAAAAATGCTGTATTTTAATTCAAAACCTCTTTTTAATCTAATTTATTTATATGATTTGATTATCTTTTGAATTTTTTTTAATCTGAAATTAGAATATATTTTAACCATTTAATCCAATAGCGGTCATTGGAATTAATTTCACTTTGAAATTGGACTTAAACTAGTGTCAATCTTTTAATAGATATTGTTTCTTAAAACACGCTATTCGTTTTGACAGCGGGTCTTAATTATTAAATTAATTAATGAAACTTATATGTTTTTAATTTATTAAAATAGACATCATTTCTGAATTCGGAATATCAAAGATATCTTAGGGTGAATTTTTGGTATTTTTCTGAAAAACATTAATTTTTGATGAATAGTGAAACCACAATGTGATAGTTCAAATACTATTTTTTCATTTAAATGAAACATTAAAACTTCTGTGGTTTGAATTTAAAAAATATTACATACATGGTATTCATTAGGATGTAAAATGAGTTTCAATGGGATTAAAATAATTTTTTAGTAAATAATAACTCTTAAGTTTTTAATCGCGATTAGAGGTAATTAGTGTAATTTAAGGTAAAGATAATGTTATAATAATATGAAATGACCTTGAAACATGTTCTACCATTATTTTATGAGTCATGGACGACCAATAAAATCAATGGGTAAACTTGGGGACCCCATGAATCCACTTTGGTTGGAAAATGACATTAATACCTTTTTATTTAAAGTTAAAATTAAAATGTCACAAACATGTGTTATTTTAATAAAAAAAAATTTTGTGGGGTTATATAAGTCTTATTTTTGACTATAAATATTAATTAGAAATATAAAACTATTTCCTACATCAAGATAATTTGTTTATAATTTTTATACATTAAATAAATTAATTAATTTATGATACCGTGATGATGCAGTATTTACCTCATAAATGAACGATATAAATAAAATGAGATGATAGGGTCAAATATAAGTCTTACACTTGTAAATAACCTATTATATTGGTGGATTTCAAAAACCAATCACCTTATCCTCAAAATATATCCTTTTGGTACCTTTAAAATCAGAAAATCATTTTATAATAAAGTAATATTTTATAACTTTCCAAGAGTGCCCCTCCTCTCCTCTTATAAAAGGCCCTGACCTCTACCACCTTACACACACCTATCAAGCCTTTGGCTCGGACAAAACCTACTCATTTTGTCTCTACACATCCCTTTATTACTCCTAGAATCCTCAATTTGGGTAGAAGAATTCCCAAGTAAGCCTTTGAGCTCAAATCAAAGAGAGATACCTGATTTTAAGGTAATGTCTTCACTTGTGTTCTTTTGTTTTATTTTGCTTCTCCAACCACCTAAACTTTTTTTATTCATTTATTTTGTACAAAATCCAGTATCTTAAATATACTAGGATGTTTTTATAAGAATAATTCGAGCTATACTTACACACACCTACATCTAATGGTTAAATAACATATTGTTTCTGTGGATGGTGAATTTTTGCCTCACGAAACGATGATTGTTCAATATTCTTTTAACACCCTCAAAGGTGGCCATTAAGATGTCACTATTTTCATATATGATATATAATATGTTTATGTTTTACTTATTCTTATTTATTCATCATTTATGGCATATCTTTATGGTTTCCATTATGGTTAAACATGATATCTTCATTTTAGGAAGTGCGGACTATCGCCCCCTCGAAGTGATTTGATTCATTAATACCATATGTGGTACATATAAAGGATAGATTTAATGATATAATATATGATACCATACTGAAATTATAATACTATTATGTATCATTATGTTTTAATTCCATTAAATAAGAAATAGAAATGGTAGTAGTGTTCATGCGTACATACGGCTTACCGTCTCCATGAACGGTGCATTTCATTTCTTACCTCCAAATGCTATGTAATATTATAAATGCATGTATATAATGGATATATTTGATATATATGATATCTAAATAATGAATATAATTCTTGATATAATATATATTTTACCACATGAACAACTCATAATTATAAAGAGTTTATTTTTGACTCAAGTAGCAATGATCTACAAAACGACCATTATTAACTTAAATAATTACATATTGTTAATAGCATGGTAGTAAGTGATATAAAAGGGATAATGAACTTGAAAAAGTTTCTTAAGAAAGTATAAATTAACTCAAGTATTTTATTTAGTAGTTTAAAGAACGATCGAGTCAAGTCGGACTCGAGGTAAGGGATCCTACCTTTCTCTTCCTTTTTAAGTACTCTCTTTTATGTCATTTCTTTTAATCTCATATTTCTTATGTTTGGAGATGTTATTTTATATTCCTCATTCTGTAATTTTTATATTCATATTATTAGAGACCCTATTTGATCTCATAAATCTATTTTCGGATGTTTTATGTGGCACCGTTAGGCTGCCGAATTTTCATAAGGGGATTTTCATCTCACGTTTTATTCTCGTGAGACTCATGCTACATTGGCCTCTATTTACTTTTGTGTGTTGTATTTACTGCCCATTATTTTACTATTTGTATAATAAAATCTCATTTATTGGTAGTTACGTCTTCATTGTATGACCCTTCTTTCACGGGGTGTACATTTTGAAAGTTGCCCAAATCGGTAAGGGAACCTTTCACACTCCTCTTTTAAAAAAACTTATTTTGTTATTTCTTTGTATTTACATATTTTAATGTTGGGATATGTTCTTATATATCCTTATTGAAGTAAATTTTATGTCCATGTGATGAGATACCATTTTCTCTCTCATCAACTAATGTTATGAATCTTAAAGTGACGCCGTTAGGCTGTCGAATTTTACCAAGGGAACTTCTTAACCCAATTTCGATTTCTTTGGGTTCAACTTGTAGTTATTGAATATGTCATTCAATGAATATGTGTGAATGACCTATGGTTGTTTTACACTTAATATCCACTTTTATTGGGTGTATTTATATTTGTCACACATAATTATGAGATTGATTTATCCTTAATTTAAGGATACCTTCTTTATAAGGTATTTCATCTCATTTTACAATTCTATTGAGACTTCATTGTTGTTATGCACCAATTAACTCTTATATAGTGTATATACTGTCCTTTGGAGTAATATATCATGTATCCCTTTATTATCATGATATTATAAATTTTTGATTAAATGTTATTCCTCAATTATTGTATTCAAGTGTCTCTCATGTTGTTAAAAACCCTTCAACTAAAATACCGTTTTAAATGTTTTAATGATTAAACTTATAAATATTTATAATTAATAACCATGTTTTAAAAATGGTTTTAAGGATTTATTTATATGGATATTAATGGTTTAAAATGTTAAAAGCTTCAATGTGGTATGAGACACTTTTATTTAAAAATCTCTTTATTAAATGTTTTAAATGGTTTTGAAAATGGTTTTTAGAATGGATTCATTATTTCAATATTTTAAAATGATATATTGTTATTGCAATGTGGGAATGTTGTCTTTAATTTATGCTTAAGTTATGTGCTATGATTACGTTATGGTTCTTGGGCATTGTTATGAAGACGGGTGGTTCCGTGATAAACTAAGGGCGGGTGATCCTGATATAGCTCTCTAATGCATTGGGTAACACGAAAGATTTAAACAATAAGGTTTCTCCGAAGAGATTTAGGGAATATACTGTGATGGGTATTCCAAACGTAACCAAGAGGGTTACTCCCTATGTAAGAATGTTATGAATGCCTCAAGTTACCTTTATTTGTTATGATTTATATGATTTATTCATGATTTTATGAGGTATGTTAAAGTGATTATGTTTTATGGGTAAAGTATGATTTCATTCTTATCTATATATGTACTCATGTTTCCTTTCCATACTTTTTATAACCCTTACTGAGCTTTTTATTCTCATCACATGGTTTTTGAAATGTTTTCACAGGTCAAGGGATTGGTACATGATATGAGGATAGTGTCAAGGAAGTGTCAAGAAAGAATCCACGTTTTATTTTAAATATGTTTCTGTTGATGGGAAAATAAATACTATCTTTTATGTAACCACTTTGTTTAAATGAGGAATGTAATGCAAGTTTTATGATCTAATTCTCTAAAACTCTAAACCTGCAAATATCCTCAAAATGTAATCTTGTAATAACTCAAGATTAAGTAAGGTTTAAGGCTTGGGCCTTATAGTTGGTATCATAGGTCGGTTTAGATAACTTTAGAGTTTAAGGTGTTGTTTAAGAAAAAGTGACAAGTTGTGTATAACGACAATTGTTAGTATATTAGATGGAGTCATCATTTTTTTGAAAGTTAGAACGAGTATGAGATAACTTGGATAAGTATATATTGGTGTTTATCTTCCTCTTTTGTATTTGATGATTTTACTGATATACTCACACTGACCTTTTTGGTTTTAGTAAATGGATGGATCTAGTAGGAACCAAAGTAACAGTGGATTTGAAGAAAAATGTGACATTTTTATGAAATAACAACTGAATGATATGGGAGCTGCAATGAGAACTCTTGTGGTTATCCTCAACCAACTATCTGGAGTCATGATTGACCACCTGAACCTTAGTGATTTTTATAAGGCATCGTATATGTGAGAAATAAATCCCTACGGATGTTCAGGTAATAATCATAAAGGTAAGTATGTTCAAAAACCTATGTGTCAAATAAGTGGAAAGAAACACATTGTAAAATGTTTCAAAGCGATAGAAAGATGCTATAGGTGTGGAAATGAAGGTCATAAAGCAAGAACCTGCCATGGAAAAAGGAAGCATCTAGTTGACTCGAGGAATGGGAATGAAGTTCTTTCTGAAGGACCAATTGAATGTTTTAAATGTTGTGTACATGGTCATTATGCAAACACATGTACTACGAAGAAGTTTCGGGAATGGGGTCACCAAGATCGTACAAATATTCATTTACCAATACCTAATGCCATTTTGATTGAGGATGAAGAAACTGACAATGAATAATGAAAGGTATGGATTATTTCTTAACAAATGTTTTCCTATTATTAGAATCTTAGGATATGATTCATGATTTTGTTTATAGGAAAGAATTATTTCAGAATAAGTAGAAAATGAATGGCTAATGGATCATGAAGATTGTTGAATGAGTAAGAAGTCATAATATAAGGGATTCAAGAGTTATGGTAGATTTTAGGATGGTGAAATTCTTAGATGTATTAAGTCTCTTTTGATAAATGGGTTACATTAGAAGACTTTTTATAGTAACCCTGATGTTTGACATAATAAATTTATATTCAGGGAATAATTATCCTTTCTTTTGTGGATATAGTTATAAAGAACCATTTGGGTTTTTATGATCCTTGAATTTGAGGCAATTACTGGTTAATACATTTTGGGTTTCCATCTTAGTTTGGTTTACTTTGTATAATTTTATGGATAGATTTTTATTCAATGGTCTTTGATGAAGTTTGGGTTTCATTTGAAAATTTTTGGAGATTAAGAATAGATTTTTTTTATGTAAAGGATAATCCTTTTTGGGTATTATCTGATCTCATACTAACCTTTTAGGTTTTAGTTTTGGTTAAGGTCTAAATACATGGGATTTATATAGTTTTCTTTTGTGGATTAGGTGATTCTCTAGTAGTGTATTATAGCTCTCTTAATGTAAACAAGTCTTCCTAAATACTCATCACGTGGGGAAAGTACGAGTTTGTGTAAGATATATAGTAAAATTTGAAAGTCAACATGACAAGTAAGTATGTTACCTTAGGATCAAAAATAAATTCCTCAATGAAAAGTAACTTAAAACAAAAATGTTGTCTATTAACTTTTCCTACGGGGGAATCAAATACCGTTTAACCCATCACAAGTTTGTGATTTTATTATTGTTAACTTTCTCCTAGACATGTTTACTATCACTCTCCATCAGAACATGACCCTTTGTTTTCTCCTCCATATCCATATTTTCATACTTGTAATCTTAGTATGGGTTAACTCGGGTTACATTTGTACTTCTCTTTCTTTATTTTAAAGTGATTGTTTTACCGACTCTTGTTCCGATGTGGGATTTTCAATGAAATTTCCAAGCACAATTTTAAAATTGCGAGGACGCAATTCCCAAAAGGGGGGAAGGATGTAACACCCCAGGTAAGTAAAGAATATGAAATTTTCACATTTATCCATATTTGTGAATAAAATATTAATATTACTTTAAAGGGGACACTATGCTCGATGGCGCACCCAATACACAACAGCGAGTTTCTTTGGAATCTTACGTTGCACTCTAATAATAAAATAATATTATTTTAAATGGTTGTTAACGCCTAACCGTTGTAATGGCAGGAATGAACAGAACTAACTACAAATGGTTTTATATTTTTTTCAAATATTTTTACTTTTTACAATAAATATTAGAGGATTAAAAATGTGAATGAATCCAATTTTTAAGCGTAAACATTCTATTATACTTTATAAGGTCGATTAAACGCCTTTTGATGGAGAACCTCTTTTAAATCCACTTTTTGAAAATTTTATGTGTTATATTTGACAAAATAAAATTCTTCTTTAGAATCGGATCATCAAAATTTACTTTGTGTAAATTTTTGGTATTTTTTCGATAAAGTTCATATTTTAATGAATAGTGAAAAATGTTGTATTTTAATTCAAAACCTCTTTTTAATATAATTTATTTATATTATTTGATTATATTTTGAATTATTTTTAAACTGAAATTAGAATATATTTTAACCATTTAATCTAGTAGTGGTCATTGGAATTAATTTCACTTCGAAATTGGACTTAAACTAGTGTCAATCTTTTAATAGATATTGTTTCTTAAAAACACGCTATTTGTTTTGATAGCGGGAATTAATAAATAAATTATTTAATGCAACTTATCTGTTTTGAATTTATTAAAATAGAAATAATTTTTTAATTTGGTATATCAAATATATCTTAGGGTGAATTTTTGGTATTTTTCTGAAAAACATCAATTTTTGATGAATAGTGAAACCACTAAGTGGTAGTTTAAAAACTGTTTTTTCGTTTAAATGAAACATTACCAGTTCTGTGGTTTTAATTTCAAAAATCCTACATACATGGTTTTCATTAGGATGTAAAATGTGGTTCAATTGGATTAAAATAATTTTTTGGTGAATCGTAACTGTTATGTTTTTAATCGCGATTAGAGGTAATTAGTTTAATATAAGGTAATGATAATGATATATTAATATGAAATGACCATGAAACATGTTATACCCTTATTAGATGAGTCACGGAAGACCAATAAAATCCATGGGAAAACTTGGGGACCCCATGGAGCCACTTTGGTTGGAAAATTACATTAATACCTTTTTATTTAAAGTTAAAATTAAAATGTCACAAACATGTGTTGTTTTACTAAAATAATTTATACATGAAGTTATATAAGTCATATATTATACAATAAATATTCATTAGAAAGAGAAAACTATTTCCTACATCATGATATTTTTCTTATATTTTTTGTACATTAAATAAATTAATTAATTTATGACACCGTGATGATGCGGTGATTACCTCATAAATGAACGATTTAAATAAAATGAGAAGATAGGGTGAAATCTAAGTCCTAAACATTTCACAAACCTATTGTGTGGGTGGGTTTAAAAAACTTATCACCTTATCCTAAAAATATATCCTTTTAGGACCTTTGAAATCAGAAAAATCATTTTATAATAAAGTAATATTTTATAACATTCCAAGAGTGCCCCTCCTCTCCTTTTATAAAAGGCCCCCACCTCAACCACCTTACACACACCTCTCAAGCCTTTGGCTCGGCCAACCCCTGATAATTTTGTCTCTCCAAATCTCTCTCTTACTCCTATGAGCCTCACATTGGGCAGAAGTATTCCCAAGGAAACCTTTGAGCTCAAATCAAAGAGCGATACCCGATTTTAAGGTACTGTCTTCACTTGTGTTCTTTTGTTTTATTTTGCTTCTAAAACCACCTAAACAGTTTTTATTCATTTCATTTGTAACAAATTTAGTATCATCAATGTACTAGGATGTTTTTATAAGAAGGATTAGTGCTACACTTACACACACCTACATCTAATGGTTTAAGAACATACTATTTCTGTGGATGGTGAATTTCTGCCACACGAAACGATGATTGTCCAATATTCTTTTAACACCCTCAAAGGTGGAAACTAAGATGCCACTATATTTATATATGATATATAATATGATTATGTTTTACTTAAGCTTATTTATTTTTCATTTATGGCATACCTTTATGGTTTCCATTATGGTTAAGCACGATATCTTCATTTTAGGAAGTGCGGACTACCGCCCCCTCAAAGTGATTTGATTCTTTAATAACATATGTGGTACGTATAAAGGATAGAATTAATGATAATATATATGATACCATACTGGAATTATAATACTATTATGTATAATTATTTTTTAATTCCATTAAATAAGAAATAGAAATGGAAGTAGCGTTCATGCGTACGTAAGGCTTACCGTCTCCATGAACGGTGCATTTCATTTCTTACCTCTAAATGTTATGTAATATTATAAATGCATGTATATATTGGATATATATGATATATATGATATCTAAATAATTAATATAATTCTTTATGTAATATATATTTTACCACATGAACAACATGTAATTATAAATAGTTTATTTTTGACTCAAGTAGCAATGATCTACAAAACCACCATTATTAACTTAAATAATTACATATTGTTAATAGAATGGTAGTAAGTGATATAAAAGGAATAATGAACCTGAAAAAGGTTCTTAAGCAAGTATAAATTAACTCACGTTTATTATTAAGGAGGTTAAATAATGATCGAGTCATGTCGGACTCGAGGTAAGGGATCCTACCTCTCTCTTCCTTTTTAAGTAATCTCTTTTATGTCATTTCTTTTAAGCTCATGTTTATTATGTTTTGGGATGTAATTTTATATTCCTAATTCTGTAATTTTTATGTTCATATAATGATAGACCTTATTATATCTCATAAATATATTTTTGGATGTTTTATGTGGCGCTGTTAGGCTGCCGAATTTTCATAAGGGGATTTTCATCTCACTTTTTATTCCCGCGAGACTCATGCTACATTGGCCACTATTTCATTTTGTGTGTTGTATGTACTGCCCATTATTTTAATATTTGTATAATACAATCTCATTTATGGGTAGTTAAGTCTTCATTATATGACTCTTCTTTCATGGGGTGTACGTTTTGAATGTTGCCCAAATCGGTAAGGGAACCTTTCACACTCCTCTTTTAGAGAGACTTATTTTGTTATGTCTTTTTATTTACATATTTTTATGTTGGGATATGTTCTTATATATCCTTATTGATGTAAATTTTATGTCAATGTGATGAGATACCATTTTCTCTCTCATAAACTAATTTTATGAATCTTAAAGTGACACTGTTAGGCTGTCGAATTTTACCAAGGGATCTTCTTAACCCAATTTCGATTTCTTTGGGTTCAACTTGTAGTTATTGAATATGTCATTCTATGAATATGTGTGACTGAACTATGGTTGTTTTAAACTTAATATCCACTTATATTGGGTGTATTTTTATTTTTCACACATAATTATGAGATTAATTTATCCTTAATTTAAGGATACCTTCTTTATAAGGGATTTCATCTCATTTTACAATTATTTTGAGACTTAATTGTTGTTATGAACCAATTCACTATTATATGGTGTACATACTGTACCTTGGAATAATATATCATGAATACCATTATTCTCATGATATTATAAAGTTTTGACTAAATGTTATTCCTCAATTATTGTATTCAAGTGTCTCTCATTTTGTTAAAAACCCTTTAACTAAAATATCGTTTCAAATGTTTTAATGATTTAATCTTATAAATATTTCTCATTAATATCCATGTTTTCAAAATGATTTTAAGGATTTATTTATATGGATATTAATGGTTTAAAATGTTAAAAGCTTTAATGTTGTATGGGACACTTTGATTTAAAAATCTCTTTATTAAATGTTTTAAATGGTTTTGAAAATGATTTTTAGAATGGATTCATTATTTCAATTTTTTAAAATGTTATATTGTTATTGAAATGTGGGAATATTATCTTTCCTTTATGATTATGTTATGTTATATGATTATGTTATGGTTATTGTGCATTTTTATGAATACAGGTGGTTCCGTGATAAACTAAGGGTGGGTGAGCCCGATATAGCTCTCCAATGCATTGGGTAACGCGAATGAGTTAAACGTTAAGGTTTCTCCGAAGAGATTTAGGGAATATACTGTGATGGGTATTCCAAACGTAACCAAGAGGGTTACTCCCTATGTAAGAATTTTATGAATTCCTCAAGTTTCCTTTAAGTCTTATGATTTCTATGATTTATTCATGATTTTATGAGGTATGTTAAAGTGATTATGTTTTATGGGTAATGTATGATTTCATTCTTATGTATATATGTACTCATGTTTCCTTTCCATACTCTTTATAACCCTTACTGAGCTTTTTATGATCATCCCATGTTTTTTTGAAATGTTTTCACAGGTCAAGGGATTGGTACATGATTTGATGATAGTGTCACGGAAGTGTCAAGAAAGAATCCATGTTTTATTTTAAATATATTTCCGTCGATGGGAAAATGAATACTATCTTTTATGTAACCACTTTGTTTAAATGTGGAATGTAATGCAAGTTTTATGATCTAATTCTCTAAAACTCTAAACCTAAAAAGATCCTCAATGTGTAATCTTGTAATAACTCAAGATTAAGTAAGGTTTAAGTCTCTATCCTTATAATAATTATATAGGTTAGTTAAATATTTTTACATTTATCAAATAAAATATAGACGCATAAAATTTGAATGAATCTAATTTATAGAATAAATACACTAATATTCCTTAAATGGTCGATTTACCTCCATTTGATGGAGAACCATATTTAAATCTAATTTTGGTCACTTTTACATGTTATATATGAAAAAATAAAATTCTTTTTTAGATTTGGGACATCAAAATTTACTTTGGGTAAATTTTTGGTAGTTTTCTAATAATATTAATTTTTTAATGAATAATAAAAATACAGTATTTTAATTCAAAACTACCTTTTAATATAACTTATTTATATTGTTAGATTATATTCTTAAATGTTTTTAAAGTGTAATTAGATTATATTTTACCATTTAATCCAATTCTGTTCATTGGAAGAAATTTCCCTTTGAAATTGAGAAAAAACAAGTGTCAATATTTTTATATTTATTATTTCATAAAAACCAGGATTTTTATTTTGATAAGGGGAATTAATATTAAATTAATTAATATAACTTATATGTTTATTATTTCTTAAAATATAATTTTTTATTGAATTCATTATATCAAATATATCTTAGGTCGAATTTTTGTTACTTTTCTAAAAAACATCAATTTTTATGAATAGTGAAACCACTAAGTAATAGTTAAAAACAGAACTTATCATTTCAATGAAATATTACCGCATATCTGAATTGAATTTCAGATGTCATAAAAACATGGTTTTTATTATAATTTAATTTTTGTTCAATAATATGAAAATAATATTTGGTGAATAGTATATTTTGACTTTTATTTACAGCGGTTAAAGGTAAATAGGTTCATTCAAGGTACAAAGAATATCATAATTATATACAATTACTATAAAACTTTTCCTAACCTTATTTGATTAGCCATGGCCGACCATGGGCATCCATGGGTCTATTTTGGGGCCCCATGTATCAACTTAAGAGTGATAATGACACTTTATTTTAATTAACTAAATGTAACGGCAAAAATGACATAAAAAATAACTTTTAGTAAATTAATTTTAACATTGGGTTATATAATCTATATTTGGGACTATAAATATTATTTGTATAACTAATAAAATTTCCTACATCACTGTTTTTGTTCTATAATTTTTAGACATCATATATATTAAATCATTTATGACACAATAATGATGCATTGTTTACCTCATTAATAAACGATTTAAATAAAAATGATTAAAAAGATTATAATAATATCCAAAACCTGTCCAATTATTATTAGGTAATTTTATTTCGACCATGAGACATATTATATTCCAACCTAATTAGTATTGGATCTTTAGAAACTGAAAATAATTATATAATAAAATAATATTTTTACACTTTCGTAAAGTTCCCCTCCTCCCCCTTATAAAAAGCCATCACTTCTAGCCCATTACTCACACTTATCAAGCCCATTAGCATGCCCAAAATCTACCAAATTAAACTCCATACATCCCCTAATTACATCTATAATCCTTACTTTAGTCCTAAGGAACTTTAAGATAGTCGTTTGGTTCAAACAAAAGGGAGTTATCCGATTTTAAGGTAACATTTTATCTTATGTTATATTCTTTTATTTTACTTATCAAACGCATAAACTATTTTTATTACTTCATTTTATAAAAACACTATTATACTCAATATACTATGATTTTTTATGAGGACGATTCTAACTACACTTACAAACACCTCCTTTTAATTGGTAAAGAACATATTGTTAATGTGGATGACAAACTAACACCTCACGAAATGATGATTGTTAAATTTTTCCATACCACCTCTTATATTATCCATTATGATGGAATTATATTTATATTTGATATATATTATATTTATGTTTTCGTTATTATTCTGTATTTTTAATAAGTTTCATACTATCAGGGTTTCCATTATGAGAAAACACTGTAATTTCATTTGTAGATGTACGGACTACATCCCCCGCAAAGTGATATAAATCAATCATACCATACGTGGGATGTATAAAATATTTAGTTATTGAAATTATATATGATATTATACTGAAAGTATAATATAACAATGTATCATTATCTTTTCATTCAATTATAATATGAAATAGAAATGAAAGTAGAGTCAATGTGTACGTACGACTTACCGTCTCCATGAACGGTGCATTTCATTTCTTATCTCCAAATGTTATGTAATTTTATAAATAAATATATATATATATATACAGGATATATATGATATATATGATATCTAAATCATGAATATCAATCTTGAGATAATGGAATCTTTACCACATGGACATCTTGTAATCAAAAAGTGTTCATTTTTTACTCAAGTAACAAATATCAACAAAATGACCATTATTAACATAAATGATTACATAATGTTTATAACATGGAAATAAGTAATATAAAAGGAATAATAATGTTGAAAATTTTTCTTAATCAAGTATAAATTAACTTAAGTATATTATTCATAAAGAACAAAGAATGAACAAGTCAAGTCGGGCAGGAGGTAAGGGATTTCTTATCTCACTTTTAATTCTGTGATATTTCTTCTCTTCACCAATTATATTTTGAATGTGGTGTATTTTGTAATTCAATTTGATATATATTATCATTATTATCATTATATTAAATGTATTCTATGATTCATTTGGTGGATATTAAATTTTTTTCATATGACTCGATTGATTCCAATGTGGTAAACGGTTTTCATCTCACATTTATTTTCGAGAGATTGATGCTATATTTTCCACTATTTCATTTAGTGTGGTGCATGTAATGACCATGATTTCATTAATTGTTTAAGATAATTTAATTTATGGTTATTTACATCTTCATTGTATGATCCTTCCTTCATGGGTTGTATGTTTCGTAAGATACCAATCAGCAAGGGACCTTTCACCCTACTCGTTAGTCAAAGACTTCTTCATTTTTATGTATTTTAATTTACATTATATTATGTTGGGATATGTTCATATATATCTTTATTTTTTAAAATTTTATTTTCATGCTGTGATATATCCTTTTCCCTCTCATCAAATCATTTTATTATTTTTAAACAGATACCGTTAGGCTATCAAATTTTTAGAAGAGAACTTCCTAACCCAATTTCAATTATTTGGGTTAAACATATAACTCATGGATATGTCATACATTGAATATGTGTGAATTTCCAATGATTATTGTACAACTAATATCCACTTATATTTGGTGTATTCTTATTTTTTGAAAATAATTATGTAATTGATTAATCCTTACTTTAAGGATGTCGTCTTTATAAGTAATTTCATCTCAATTTACATTCCCTTGAGACTTCATTGTTGTTATGCACAAATTAAATTTTATATGGTGTATACACTTTTCATTTGAAAATTATATCATGAATACCTTTATTTTAATGATATTATAAATAATTGATGAAATGTTATTCCTTATTTATTTGTATTCAAGAATCTCTCATTTGGTTAAGAACTCCTTAACTAAAATATTGTTTAAATGATTTATTCTTCTAAATATTTCTCATTAATGTCCATGTTTTATAAATGGTTTTGTGTATTTTTATATATAGACATTAATGTTTTCAAATGTTAATTACTTTAGAAGTGTCAAAGTGGTATGGGATACATTGATTCAAAAATATCTTTACTGAATTTTTTAAATAGTTTTTTAAAATGGTTTGATAATGAATTTATAATGTCTATATCTTGAAATAATATATTCTGATAGCAATGTGGAAATGTTATCTTTCATTTATTCTTGTTTTATTTTTTATGATTATGTTATGATTATTTATAATTGTTTATTTATACAGGTGTTTTTGTGATAAATCTAGGGTGGGTTAGCCCGATATAGCTCTCCAATGCATTGGGTAACATGACGAAGGTAAACATTATTGTTTCTTCTAAAAGATTTAAGGAATATACTGTTACGTGTTTTCAAAATGTGACTCCCTATTTAGGTGTGATATCTACAATGTATGTATGTTATGAATGCCATAAGTTACCTTTATTATATATGATTCCTATGTGTTATTCATTAATTTTATGATTTATTAAGGTATGTTAAGAATGAAGAGTATTTGTTTCATTGATTTGTGTTTATCGATGGGATAATGTTTTCATTCCTTATTTTATAACCCTTACTGAGATTTTTTTTCTCATTCCATGTTTTTGAAATGTTTTCCACATTACATAATGATTAATAGGTTCAAGGATGGGATCCCGGAAAAGTCATTCTGTTTAAAAAATAGAACTAGACATGTTTCTTTTCAAGAATTTTTATTTTGTAAAAATAGTAGAAATTGTGTAGAAGTGTCTACTTTGTAATTTTTGAGATGTAATGTAACAGTTATGGCCTAATTATATAAAACTCAAAAAAAAGATCCACGATATAAAATTTTCAATTAATTCAAGATTATGTAATGTTTAAAGTCAGGTCTTTATAGTTGGTATCACAAGTCAGTTTAGATAACATTAGTGGTGAGGGTTTTCTTTAAGCATAATTTAAATTACCATAATGGTTGGGATTTTTTAAAGAGTCATAGTTATTTTAGATATTGTTATTGAGTTTAACATAACATGAATAAATATATCTTAGTATTTACCCTCCTCATAAGATATTATACGATGATTGTACTAATATACTCACAATGACCTTTTTGGTTTTAGTAAATGGATAGTTCAAGAACTGACGAAAGTAAAAGTCGATGTGATGAAAACTGTGAAGGTTTTATAAATGATCAACTGAATGAAATGGGAGCTCTAATGATAAATCATGCAGTTATTATAAACCAAATCTATAGTCATGATTGACCGCCCGAACTATTGTGATTTTTATAAGGCATCATATAAGAGAGAAAAAAATCCCTATAGAAGTTTACGTAATAATCATAAAGGTAAGTATGTTCAAAAACCTATGTGTCAAGGAAGTGAAAAGAAACTCCAAGTAAAATTCTCTAATGGTATGGGAAGTTTCTATAGATATGGGAATGAAGTTTATAAAACAAGAACTTTTCATGGAAAAAGGAAGCATCTAGATGACTTTATGAAAGGGAAATAAGTTCTTTTCAAAGGATCAATTGAATGTTTTAAATGTAGTTCTCATAGTCATTATAAAAATAGATGTCCTATGAATAACGATCAAGAATGGGATTAGCAGGATCATACAAATATATGTTTACCAATTCCTAATTCCATTCCAATTGAAGATGTGGAAACTGAAATTGACTAATGAAATGTATGAATTATTTCTTAGCATATGTTTTGATATTATTGAATCTTAGAAAATGATTCCTGATTTTGTTTATTGAAAATAAGTATTTCAGAATAAGTTAGTAAATAATGGTTAATGAATCATAAATAATGTTGACTGAGTAAAAAGTCTACATATAAGGGATTCAAGAGTTATGGTACATTTTTGGAAGATGGAATTCATAAAATTATTAAGGATCTATTGATGATGGGATTACTTTGGAAGAATTTTTCTTGTATTTGAATCCATGATGTTTTATATGTAAAAATGTCATTCATGAAATAGTTATATTTTATTGGCTTAAAATAATCGAGATGTTTATGGGTTCATATGATTATTTATTTCTGTGGAAATTACATGTTATTATTTTATGGGATGAAAATGCGATGTCTGAGATAAAATTTGTGGAGTAATGGTTGAAATATTATTTTGTATGAATATATTTTTTTATTATGGACATAAGGTGATTTGGGTTATTTATGGAAATGATTAACCTATCAAGGAGAATATCCGATTAGTTTAATTACACTTTAGTATGATACTTTAAGAGTAGTCAATGTTTTTTGAGATAAATGTTATGATTTTTGTGGAATACTATGTGATCAAATACTTTTGAATTTTGGGTATCAATCTTAGTATGGATTACATTGAAATATTTTAAGGAAATTGTATATTGATTGGGCTTTTTTGAACTTTTGTTAATATTTGTTGAGTTATTTATATTTAGAGTAGTATTTTTTTAATTATTATCCTTTTGAAGATTATATGATCTTGTACTAACCGATTTTCATTTTTGGTTGACGTCTAAAGACAAGGGAAATATAAAGTTCTTCTTTTTTAGATTATGTGATACTATAAAAGTTGATTCTAGCACTTTTTATGTCACCATGTCATCGTGAATACTCATCGTTTGGAGAAAAGATGAGTTTGTGGTAGAAATTTTGTAAATGATTAAAGTCTACAAGTCATGTATATAAGATTCCTTATGTTCTTATTCAATCTCATAAATAAATTCTCCAGAATTATGAAAAAAAACTGATAAAATGTTATCTATTTACTATTCCTATTAGGATACCAATTAACATTTAACCCATCATTAATATTTTGTTTTATTGTTGATAACTTTCTCCTAATCATGTTTTATATCACTCTACATCAGAACATGAAACTTAGTTTCTACTCCATATCCATGTTTTTATGGAATCCAAGTATGGGTTATATCAGGTGACCATTTTTGTTATATTTTTTTAATGTGATATTTTTGTTGACCCTTTTTCTAATGTGAGACTTTCAAGGATGTTTCCATGCACATTTTTTAAATTGGAAGGACGTAATTCCAAAAATGGGAGAATGATGTAACATCCCTAGTAAATAAATAATATAACATTTTCATATTTATTAATATTTTTTAATTAAATATTAATTTTTCTTCAAAGGGGGATCTATGTTCAATGTTGTACCTGAAATGCAACAACAGTTTTTTTTTGAAATCTTACATTGCACACAACATTGAGTTATACTAAATAATAATAATATATTATTATTTTAAATGGTAGTTAATGTCTGGCCATTGTAATTTCAGGAATGAACAGAGCTAACTACCATATGATTATTGAGGTTTTTAAATGTTTTTAACATTTATCCAATAAAATAGAGAGGTTTAAAATATGAATGAATCTAATTTATATCAGAAATACTCTAATATTCATTAAAAGGTCAATTTACCTTCTTTTGATGGTGAACCCTCTTTAAATCTATCTTTTGTCACTTTTATATGTCATATATGGCCAAATAAAATTATTCTTTAAATTTGGGACATCAAAATTTATTTGGTAAATTTTTGGTATTTTTCTCATAAAATTCAGTTTTTAATGAATAGAGAAAAATAATGTATTTTAATTCCAAACTGCCTTTTAATATAACAACTTTATATGGTTAGATTCTATTTTCAATTGTTTTAAAGTGTAATTAGATAAATATTTTACCATTTAATCTAATATTGGTAATTGGAAAAAAAATTACCTTTGAAATTGGCCATAAAAAAGTGTCAATGTTTTTATAGTTATAATTTCATAAAAAACACGCTTTTTATTTGGACAACATGAATTAATTTTAAATTAATTAATCCAATATATAGGTTTCAAATTTGGTAAAATAGACATGATTTTTTAATTCAAAATATCAAGTATAGGATTGGGTGAATTTTTTGTATTTTTTTAAAAAACATCAATTTTTGATGAATAGTGAACCCACTTAGTTGTAGTTAAGAAGTATCTTTTTCATTTAAATGAAAATTTACCGCTTCTGTGAATTGAATTTTGAAAATCTAATAGACATGGATATTATTATAATGTAAAATGTGGATCAATAAGATGAAAATAATTTTTGGTGACATGTAACTTTTGACTTTTATTTACCGCAGTTAAAGGTAAATAGAGTGATTCAAGGTAAAAAGAATATCATAATAATAAAAAAAATTCTTAACACTTGTCTTAACCTTATTTTTTGAGTCATTTCCAACCATGGTCATCCTTCGGACTATTTTGGGACTCCATGTAGCCTCTAAAGTGTGATAATGACAGTTTATTTTAATTACCTTAAAGTAAAGGAAAAAATGACATAAACAAATATCTTTTATTAAATCTATTTTTACATGACGTTATATAATTATATTTGGTACTATAAATATTATTTATAAATATAATAAAATTTCCTACATCATGGTATTGTTTTTATAATTTTCAGACCTCAAATAAATTAAATTATTTATGGAAAATATTGATGTAGTGTTTACCTCATTAATAAATGGTTTAAATAAATAAGATTATAATGATTAAGATAAAATTCAAAAACTGTCCAATTTTTATTGGGTAATTTTATTTCAACGAGGAGTCATCTTATCTTCTATCTTAATTAGTTTTGGACCTTTATAAACTGAAAATAATTATATAATAAAATAATATTTTGACACTTTCCTAAAGAGCCTCTCCCCCCTTATAAAAATGCCTCACTTATATCACATTCCTCACACTTATAAATCCCATTGGATAATCCAAAATCTTCCCAATTAATCTCTCTAAATCTCTTCCTTACTCTTATAAGCCTTAATTTAGTCCAAAGGTACGTCAAGAAATTATTTTGATTCCAAACAAAGGGAGTTACCTGATTTAAAGGTAACACTTTCTCTTGAGTTCTTTTATTATATTTTACGACTCCATACACTAAATTATTTTTAATACATTGTTTTATAAAAACAATATAATCATCAATATACTAGGATGTTGTTATGAGTATTATTCTAACTACAGTTACACACATCTCTATCTAATTGGTAATGAACATACTGCTTTTATTGATGGAAAACTAACGCCCCACGAAACGATGACTGTTCAATTATATCCTACCACCTCTTATGGTGGACACTATGATGGCACTGTATATATATATATATATAATATATTATGTTTTTGTTTTTTATGCTTTTCTAATTTTAATTTATATCATACCTTTATGGTTTCAATTATGAGAAAAGGCTATAATTTCATTTAAGGAAGTGCGGACTACCTCCCCCTCAAAGTGATATAAATCGTTCATACCATAAGTGGAATGTATAAAGGATTGAGTTATTGAAATTATATATGATATTATACTAGAATTATAATATATCTATGAATCATTATGTTTTCATTCAATTAAAATACAATATAGAAATGAATGTAGCGTTCATGTGTACTTACAGCTTACCGTCTCCATAAACGGTGCATTTAATTTCGTATCTCCAAATGTTATGTACTATTATATATATATATATATATATATATATATATATATAAATACATGATATATAAATCATGAATATCATTTTGGAGATAATTTACTCTTGACCACATGGACAACTTGTAATTATAAGGTGTTCATTTTTGACTGAAGTAGCCAATATCAACAAAACGACCGTTATTAACATAAATGATTACATAATGTTTATAACATGTTAATAAGTGATATAAAAGGAATAATAATCTTAAAAATTGTATCTTAATCAAGTATAAATTAAATTAATTTTATTATTTAGGAAGAACAAATATCAAACAAGTCAATTAGGACACGAGGTAAGGGATTTCTTATCTCACTTTTAATTCCGTGAGATTTCCTTTGTTCACCACCTATTTATTGCATGTGGTGTATAGTGTACTGATTTTTTATATATATTATCATGATTATTTTTATATTCATGGTATTATCTGATTAATTTTTTGGTTATTAACTTTTTTTTCATACGACTTGATTGATTACAATGTGTTATGAGGTTTTCATCTCACTGTTATTTCTGTGAGATTCATGTTATATCTGCAACTATTTAATTTTGTGTGGTGCATGTACTACCCATTATTTCATTATTTGTTTAATATAAATTAATTTATTGGTATTTAAATCTTCATTTTGTGATCCTTCCTTCATGGGTTGTTTGTTTCGTAAGTTACCAAATCGGTAAGGGAACCTTTCACCCTACTCTTTAGTCAAAGACTTCTTCTTTGTTAAGTCTTTTAATTTAGATTATCTTATGTTGGGATATGTTCTTCTATATCCTAATTTTTGTAAATTTTATTTCCATGTGATGAGATATCATTTTCTCTCTCATCAACTCATTTTCTGATTTTTAATGTGGCATCATTTGGTTGTCAAATTTCTATAAGAGAACTTCTTAAACCATTTTCAATTATTTGGGTTAAACTAATACTTCATAATTAAGTCGTGCTATGAATATTTGTGAATTTACACTGATTATTTTACAATTAATATCCAATAATATTGGGTGTATTATGAATTTTCACACATAATTATGTAATTGATTTATCCTTAATAAAAGGATACCGTCATTATAAGGAATTTCGTCTCAATATACATTCCCTTGAGACTTCACTATTGTTATACACCAATTCACTTTTATATGGTGTGTATACTATCCTTTGGCATATTATATCATGAATAAATTTATTATCATGATATTATAATGTTTTGATGAAATATTATTCCTCAATTATTTGTATTCAAGCATCTCCCATTTGTTTAAGAACAACTTAACTAAAATATTTTTTTAAATATTTGTTCTTCTAGATATTTCTCATTAATGTCGATGTTTTAAAAATTGTTTTAATTATTTATATATATGGATATTAATGTTATCAAATTTGAGTTTATTTTAAAGTTACAAAGTTGTATGGGACACTTTGATTCCAAAATCACTTTATTGAATGTTTTAAATGGTTTTTGAAAATGGATTGATAAGTAATTTATTATGTCTATATCATGAAATAATATATTGTGATAGAAATGTGAAAAATTTATCTTTAAATTATGCTTGTTTTATGTGTTTTGACTACGTTATGGTTCTTTGGAATTTTTTATGTATATGGGTGGTTCTGTGATACATCTTGGGCGGGTGCTCCCGAGATTACTCTCCAATGCATTGGGTAATGTGACTAAGGTAAACGTTAATGTTTCTCTTAAGAGATTTAGGGAACATCATATGATGGGTATTCCAAATGTGGCTCTCTAAGTATCTGTGATAGATACAATGTAAGTATGTTATGAATACCATAAGTTACCTTTATGATTTATTATTTTTGTTTGTTTTTCAAAAATATTATGATTTCTTATGGTATGTTATGTATGAAAATTATTGGTTTCATTGATTTGTATTTATTGATGGGATAATGTTTTCTTTCCTTATTTTATAACCCTTTCTATGATTTTGATTCTCATCCCATGTTTTTGAAATGTTTTCCACAACACTTAAAGATGAATTGGGTAAAGGATGTGATTATGGAAAATTCATGCTATCAAAAACATGGAACAAGACCTGTTTCTTTTCAAATGTTTTTATTTTGTGAAAAAATTAGAAATTTAGTAGAAGTGTCTACTTTGTAATTTTTGTGTTTTAATGTAACATTTATGGCCTAATTCTCTAATACTTTAAACATGAAAAAATACTCAATGTAAATTATTCACTTAATTTAATATTAGGTATTATTTAAAGTTGGGTCATTATAGTTAGTATCAGAGGTTGGTTTAGATAACTTTAGTGGTTAAGGTCTTCTTTAAGAATATGTGACATTACCATAATGTTTAAGATTTTACAAAGATTCATTGTTATTTTAGATAATGTGAATGAGTTTAAGATAACATGAATAAGAATATCTTAGTATTTACCCACCTCATAAGATATTATATGATGAATTTACTAATATACTCTCACTGGCCTTTTTGGTTTTAGTAAATGAATGGGTCTAGTAATAACCAAAGTAAAAGTGGATGTGGAGTAAAATGTGAAGGCTTTCTGAATGAGAAACTGAAAGAAATGGGACCTTCAATGATAAATATTTTGGTTATTCTCAACCAACTATATGGAGTCATGATTGAACACCTAATCCAAAATAATTTTTATAAGGAATCATAAATGTGAGAAACAAATCCCTATGGAATATTTTGGTAATAATCCTAATGTTATGTATGTTAAAAAAAACTATATGTCAATGATTTGGAAAGAAACACCTAGTAAAATGATTCAAAAGGACTAGAAGATGATATAGATGTGGGAATAAATGTCATAAATTAAGAACTTGTCATGGAAAAAGGAGGATTCCAGATTACTCTAGGAAAGGGAAATAAGTTCTTTATAAAGGATCAATTAAATGTTTTAAATGTGTTGCTCATGGTCATTATACAAATTGACTTCCTACAAAGAAGGTTCAAGAATTGGATTTGTAAAATCATTCAAATATATGCTTACCAATTCTTACTGCCATTCCAATTGAAGATTAGGAAACTGACAATGACCAAAGAAAGTTGTGTATTATTTCATATCATATGTTTTGATATTATTGAATCATCAGATATGATTCATGATTTTGTTTTTAAAATATAATTATTTCAGAATAAGTTGGAAAATAATGGTTAATGGATCATAATGATCATTGAATGTGAAAGAATTCAACATATAAGGGATTCAAGAGTTATGGTACATTTTAGGATGATTAAATGCTTATAAGTATTATGGATCTATTGATGATGGGATTACTTTGGATGAGTTTTTCGACTATGTGTAACAATTAAGTTTGATATGTGAAAATGTCACTGATGAAATGTGTATATATTATTGTGTGGACATAATGGATAATCTTAGGGGCTCATATGATCTTTTGTTTTTGAGGAAATTACAGGTTATTATTTTATGGGATGAAAATTGGAGGTATGAGATGAGATTTGTGGAGTAATGGTTGAAATATTATTTTCGAAGATTATATGTTTTTTTGGACATAAGGTGGTTTGGATTATTTATAGAAATGATTAAACTATCATATAGAATATGTGATTAGGTTAATTACACTTTAGTATGTGACTTTAAGCGTAGTCGATGTTTTTTGAGATAAATGTTATGATTGTTGTGGAAGAATATACAATGAAATCCTTTTGAATTTTGGGTTTCAATTTTAGTTTGGATTACTTTTAATGATTTTAAGGAAAATTTTATATTGAATGATCTTTTTTGAACTATGGATACTATTTGTTGAATTTTTGAGATTAAGAGTTGTATATTTTTAATGATTATCCATTTAGGGATTATAGGATATTATACTAACAAATTTTTGTTTTTTTTGATGTCGAAAGACAAGGTAAATATATAGTTCTTCATTTTATGATTATGTGATACTATATAATTCGATTATATCTCTTTTTATGGGACAAAATCATCTTGAGTACTCCTCGTTTAGAGAAAATATGAGTTTGTGGTAGAAATTTTGTAAATGATGAACATCTACATGTCAAGTTAGTATGTTTCCTTAAGTTCATATTAAATATCATAAATAAATTCTCCAGAATTATGAAAAGGAACTTTAAAAAATGTTTTCTATTTTGTTTTTATATTGGTAAGCCAATGACCATTTAACCCATCACAATTTTTTTGGTTTTCTTGTTGTTAACTTTTTCTTAATCTTGTTCCCTTACACACTCCATCAAAACTTGACCCTTAGTTTCTCAACCATATCCATGATTTCATGGAATCCAAGTATGGGTTATCTCGGGTGAACATTGTTGTTATCTTTATTTTAAAGTCATATTTAAATTGACTTTTTTTTTGATGTGGGAATTTCAATGAAGTTTCCAAGAAAAATTTTAAAATTGCGAGGATGCAATTCCCAAAAGGGAGAAAAATATAACATCTTAATTAAATAAATAATATAACCATTTCATATTTATAAAAATATTTTTGAATTAAATATTAATTTTACTTTAAAGGGGATACTATGTTCGATGTCGTATCCAATACGCAACAATAGTTTTCTATGAAATCTTATGTTGCACACAACATTGAGTTATACTGAAAAATAATAATATATTGTTATATTAAATGGTAGTTAATGCCTAACCATTGAAATGGAATAAATGAACGGAACTAACTACCATATTATTATATAGGTTAGATGAATTTTTTTACATTTATCCAATAAATGTTAGAGGCTTAAAATATGAATAAATCTAATTGAAAACATAAATACTATAATATTCATCAAATGGTCGATTTACCTCCTTTTTATGGTAAAACCTCTTTAAATCTAGTTTTGGTCACTTTTATATGATATATTTGAAAAAATAAAATTCTTCTTTATAATTGGGACATAAAAATTATATTGGGAATATTTTTGGTGTTTTTCTAATAAAATTCATTTTTTAATGAATAGTAAATAATATTGTATTTTAATTCAAAACTGAATTTTAATCTAATTGATTTATATGGTAAGATTATCATTTTAAATGGGTTTAAAGTGTAATTAGATTATATTTTAACCATTTAATCCAGTGCCAGTCATTGGAAAATTTTCCCTTTGAAATTGGGCATAAAAAGCATCAATCATTTCATAGTTATTATTTCATAAAAAACACGCTATTTGTTTTGAAAATAGGAATTAATTTTAAATTAATTAATCCAACATCTATGTTTAGAATTTGTTAATATTGATTTAATTTTTAAATTCAGAATATCAAATATATATTAGGCTGAGTTTTTGGTATTTTCCTAAAAAACATCAATTTTTTATGAATAGTGTAACCTCTAAGTAGTAGTTAAAAACTAACATATTCATTTATATGAAAATTTACTATTTCTATGAATTGAATTTTGAAAATCTGACATACATAGTTTTTATTAGTCAGTAAAATGTGGATCAATAAGATGAAAATAATATTTGGTGAATAGTTAGTTTTAACTTTTATTTACCGCGGTTAAAGGTAAATAAGGTAATTCAAGTTAAAAAGAATGTCATAATAATAAAAAATTATCTTAAGACTTGTCCGAACCTTACTGGATAAGAAATGACCAATCATGGGCACCCTTGGGTATATTTTGGGTGTAAGAACCCGGTTTTTATTCATTGAGGTACAAGTTTCCTCTTTTCGTTTTCCTTAACTGTTTTTGAGGAACAATGGAAATGTGGGAAAATACAAAATTTATGGGTAAACACCATGTTATTTTGTAAACACGCTATATACTTTGGCTATGTGGGATGAGAATATAGGGTGTGTAGATTTGTTGGTAAAAACGATCTACATGCTGTGTATTTTCATATCACGCTGTGTACTTTGGCTGTGTGGGACGAGAACATAGGGCGTGTAGACATGTCGGTGGTTCAAGATGTAATAACTAACTAAATTTCGTGTACTTAGTAATACATGCCATGTAATTAGTCTGCAGATGAACAAGGTGGCTGTGAAAAGTAGTCTCCAGAGGATCAATTTAAAAAAATAGTACACACAGTGTACTTCAGAGTACACTCCATGTAGATATGTTTTTTCATTATAAACTGGCAGTAGCCTCCTCATTTGGTATAAGAGGCAGTGGGTTCATTTGGAGCACTAGAAGAGGAGGGAAAAGCCTAGAGGAGCTCATAATCGCACGCCGGAACTTGGATTCTTCTTCCGTCGATCTCGTTTGAACTACAGGGGTATGGTCTTCCCTCTTCTTGAATGTTTCCATCCTATTTTTTCCCTAAGGGATGTTATGTACATTTTAATGGGTAAAAAATTATCCCAGATCAACATCATTCTGATTTTTTTAGGAGGCTCCTTTCACGTATATCAATCAGAGGAGATCAAGTTAGGTTGTCTTGTGTTTATTTTCTCCAACTCTCTAGTTGATTTTGTGTACCATTATGCTACGCGCCCATGTTCTGGGTGTCGTATACCGGAGGCATTGACCGCTAAGATAACTATAATTTCATAAGTAATCAAATGAGTAATATAATCTGTTGTTTGAGATCATTGCTTTGATCTAGGGCCACCTCGTGTGTGCATTTTCCTTGTTTAGCCTTTTGGCCAGGATATCTGTGGGTATGCCGTGATTATAGAATGGTTTGAGTTTTCTTGAGAGGAAACTTATATAAATTGCTTGCTTATGTGTTGGGCTCGGCCTAGTTACTTTCTTTTCCTGTAGAATTCTTGAGGATAGTGATTTTTTTATCCTGAAGTAATCGTTTCTTATGTTGGAGGGTAGTAACTTGTGTGCCTGAGGGAAATATCTTGTATGCCTTAGGGTAATATTCATTATTCCTATAGGCAGTCACCTGTGGGTTTCATTTCTGTTCACCTGAGGGTAATGATTTTCAGGTTTGAGGACACTGTTTACTTTTAATATTCACTATTGTGATTTCTTTGGTTGCACCTGCAAAGCTAATGCATAGGCATAGCATTGATAAATAATCATAAATGGCAATGTAACTGGTAGTGGTAGTTACTTTTGAGTATTTCTTACTTTACTGCATTTTATTATCACACACAACTATTGTACATTTTCACTAATAGTTGGGCACATGCCATTGGTGGTTGATGACGAGGATTTATTTCTCACACCCTATTTGGGTCATGTCTTCAGCCCAAACCGATTTTTATGATGCAAGTATTGATAGGGGAAAGGGTACATACATTGGTACATGATTGTTTTAGAGGAGTATGAGATAATGGGACCGAGCATAGGCTTGCGATGCTGTTGTGTTCTGTTTTCATTGTTTTAGTTTTGTTTTTTGTACATGTTCCTAGTGTTGTATTATATCAGATTGCAGTGTATCCAGTTTTTGTTACTTTCTTAGAATTAGGGACATGTTTCATCATGGTATATATGACATCTAGTTACCTTTTACATATGTTTTACATTTATTGTTTATATTGATAACTTCCTATGCTTTTCTTGTTTATATACATTATTCTGTTGTGCTACACTTTGAAAAATGAGGGTATTGTTTCTCCACTATTAGTCTACGACCCTTGCTGCTAGTCGGCAGCCTCTGGCATTTGGGAAAATGCGCTTGAGGTTATGCGACCAACCGGGTTCGGGGAACCTGTTGTGTGGAAGCCAGATCTGGGATGTTACAAAGTGGTATAAGATGGATTTTATTTCTTGACTTACTTTTTGGAGCCTATATTCAAGGATAAGAAGTAGTTGGTTTTTGGTAATAAGTGTTGCTCAGGAGTAGAAAATCTGTGTACAGGGAAAAACAAATCTACCTCGTTTAATTGCAATTTATCTAGTTTTTCAATTTTACAGTTGATTTGACTTTCACCATTGGGTGACGCACTCGTGGTGTGCTATTTACATTTTATACATGGGTTCTATTTAGTTGAAACCCAATGAGATGATGGTATGCCATCACATGCACCATATAGGAACATGTTAGAATCAAATGTAATTCATAGTTTCCATGCCATGTTGGAGAGTTAGAAATTTTATGTTGTCATGATAGATGTTGTGTTAGAAAACGCATGCTGGTGTGATAGATTCCTTGATAAAATACCTGCTATTTGATAGGGTACTGTGATGTGCAGTTTGTGTAAATGGATGCCAAACTTTGGTTCTTGAGGAGTATGGGCCCTCATCATCCAAAATTTGGTGGATCATAGACTTGTTTAACTTCTTTATAACATGTATAATATTCCAAGAATTGGTACATGGGGAGTATGGGCCCTCATGGATCGGAATTTGGAACTTTGGTGTGTGTTTCAGTGTTTTTATGGGATCCAGAGTAGTTTCTAAGTCTTATTGTACAGAATAACCTGGAATACATGCCTTGTAGTTTTGACTACACGCCATGGGTTCTTCTGTTTTGGAAGAAACTATTTTTTATTAAGTACATGTTGTGTAGCTTATGTGCATGTTGTGTAGTCTCTAAACTTGACATAGTTCATGTGGGTAGAGACACATGATAGGGAATTTATTGGGGAACACACTGTGTGCTAGTAGTACACACTGTGTAGTGTTGACTCGGTGTCCACCCGTGTCATTGACAACACGATTATAGAAACCTTATGTTATACACGTCATGTCTATCTTGAACACACGTTGTAGTCTAACCCTGGTACCCGGTCATGTCACCAACAACACAGGTCGATGTTATCTTAGTACACGTCATGTCCATCTTGAACATGATGTGTAGTGTAACCTGGGTACACATGCCGTGTCACTAACAACACATGCCAGTGAAGCTTGTCGTGTACACGTCATGTCTACCTTGAACACGCCATGTTGTCTTTCCTTAGGAGATCCATGTGGCTTAAAAGTGTAGAAGGTCATGGGTAGGGAATGAGGATTCAAGTACATGTTGTGTGTTAATACAACACACCTTGTGTTTGGGGTGTTACACGATTAGTTTAGGCTGACGTACATGTCCATGTGAATGGATTAA
This sequence comes from Viscum album, assembly GCA_963277665.1. Taxonomy (NCBI): domain Eukaryota; kingdom Viridiplantae; phylum Streptophyta; class Magnoliopsida; order Santalales; family Viscaceae; genus Viscum; species Viscum album. Next base: position 855,011,401 of record OY728157.1, on the reverse strand, counting down.
GGGAACATGCTATGTATGAAATGTACATGCCATGTAGTCATGTTTCGTAAAACATGAGTTCTTTTATTCTCATGTTCCCATCTTAGTCCCTTAGTTTTAAATCTTTGATAATATGGATCAAAGGTTTGCATTCGACCTTGTAGAGTCATGCCGTCGAGACAACCACGAGTTTTTCGCCAAGAGAGTGGCGATGATTATACTCCAGAGGTGGTAGGCCATGTTCTACCGATGGATCATCCAGAAGTGCTAGATGCGGTGCTTTCCATTTCACCAGATGTTGGAGCAGATGTGCAGTTCTGTGAAGGCTTCACGCGGTTCATGAAGACCTTCCAGGGAGCACCGCTAGTTGCCACATCTATGGAAGAGCTGAAACGTATATTTCTGCAGCAGTATCCACCTATATTTTCAGGGGATGGTGGACCATAGGCTACAGAGTCATGGATGGGTTCTATGCATATAATCTTTGAGCATATGGACACATCTCCTGGGAGGAGGGTCAAGCTCTCTACTTACATGCTGTGTGATTAATCCAAGAGATGGTGGGATGTTACCACCCAGACTGATCATCGCCAAGACATGTTGTGGGATGATTTTTAGGTAGTCTTATATGACTTTTTCTTTCTGGATATTCTAAGGTAATATTGAGCTCTAGAGTTCATGAATCAGTAGTAGTGCTCCATGTCAGTGATGGACTATTCTTCCTGCTTCACCGAGCTACATAGTTTTTCACCCGTTCTGGTGGGTGTTGAGAGGTTGAGGGCAAGACGCCTTGAGGATGGTCTTCAATATGACATCTGAGTGCTGGTGACTGTTTTCAGGTTTCCCAATGTGCATTCTATTGTAAACCATGCATTTATTACTGAGCGGATCCTGAGGGAAGCTTGCGGTGCGGACCAAGGCAGTTTGGCACCGGTCTCTAGTACAATATCAACCATCAAGAGCAAGAGGTAGATGGATTTCTCTCATGGTGGCGGTACTATCTAGAAGAAGTTTTTAGGTGGAAATTCCATGTCCTACCAGTGTTGTAATGAAGGGAAAAATAGACCTCAATGCCCACGTGACCCAGTGGGGTGCCATGTTTGTGGAAGGACGGGTCATCTTCAGCGTTTTGGTAGGGAATATTTACCGGTGACTAGTGAGAGGGGGTTTGGGCAGACTCCACGAGTGGGAGAAGGGCCAACAGCTTCTTACCTGTCATGGAATTGGAATATGTCAGGACATTCAGGCAAAGTTGGTGGTCGTGGAAGTGGTCTCCAGACACCAGGATCTCAAAGATAGCATGGAGGGTCTGCTCAGGGTAGCCAATCTGTGTCGCAGGACTATAGCACTGGAAAAATATATATAGTGCAACAGTCCCAAAATGAGTAGGATCTCAGACCTTCCACTGTTCGAGTTACTATTCTAGATACTTCTATTTTATCATCAGTGCTTTTCTATAATGGTGCTACATATATACTTATATATGTTCTTCTTGTGGAGATCCTTGGGCTATATGTTTCTTTTTCTTCATATATCATGACGCTAGACACTCTATTGTGAATGAGAATGATAGTTGTGCGTTAGTGAAAGGAATTCCCCCTAGAGGTTGGTCTGTGTCATATTATATGGGACCTCTATGTCTTAGAGATAACAACCTATGATGTCCTCCTTGGGATGGACTGGTTGGTACCCTTTGGAGCCTTTGTAGATTTCTATTGTCGTTGGGTGAGTTTCACATCACCAGATGGAGAGGAGTTCTTATACAAGGGAGAATGGGATGTCCAGGCCAGTCGAGCTAGACCATAGCATCGTGGGTGATGTGGAGTGACAACCCAGATTGTGAGTTTATATCTGGATGACTAGGGAACTTGTTAGATGTATTTCCCTCCTGTGGTATATCTTTTCAGGGATTTGTTCCCATATGAAATTTCAGGTTTGCCTCCAGAGCGAGATGTGTACTTTTTCATTGATCTTGTTATTTGAGTAGAACAGGTGTCCATTCCTACTTATAGGATTGCAACGACAGAATCTCAAGAGCTCAAGAGGCAGTTTGAGGAGTTAATAGCCAAGGGTCTTATCAGACCCAGTATTTTTCCCTAGGGTTTGCCTGTCATTTTTTCTACGAAGGAAGATGGTACCCTCAGACTCTACGTGGATTAACAGAATCTAAACCAATTTATTGTTAAGAACCGATATCCCTTACCGAGGATTTATGATCCTTTTTATCAACTTCGGGGAGCACGAGGGTTCTCGCTGATTAACTTGAGATCCAAATATCATCAATTGCATGTTAGACCATCAGGCATACCGCTTACAGCCTTTTGGAGAAGATGTGGTCGATACAAGTACTTGGTCATGCTGTTCGGACTAAGAAATGTGCAAGAAGTTTTCATGGATCTGATGAATCGTGTGTTCCACCCATATCTGGATTTCTTTTTGGTAGTCTTCATGGATGATATCTTGGTTTACAATCACACTCTACACAATCATGCCACCCATCATAAGATCGTGCTGAGTACAATAAGAGATAATCAATTATATGATATGCTCTCAAAGTTCCACTTTTGGAAGGACCAGATTCAATTCCAGGGTCATATTATCTCAGAGGAAGGATTCACAGTAGACACAGAGAAAGTGAGAGTAGTTGTTTCCTGGGAGAAGCCTAAGACCGTGTTTGAAATACAGTGTTTCATGGGGCTGGCTGGTAACTACAAGTGAATTATAGAGGACTTCTCCCACTTAGTTTAACTATTTACAGGTTTGACTAAGAAGGGTGTGATGTTATTTTGGTCAGAAGCTTGTGAGGCGGCCTTTTAGAAGATAAAGGGAAGGTTGACATGAGCACCAGTCCTGATACATCCAGATCAAGGGAAGAGCTATACAATTTACTGTGATGTATTAGGTATTGGGATGGGAGTAGTGTTTATGCAGGGGGATCGATTTGTTGTGTATAGTTCATGGTAGTTGATGCCACATGAGAGGAATTACCTAACGCCTGGCCACAAGTTGGTAGTAGTTGTTCATGCATTACTCTGTAGGAGACATTACCTCTTGGTAGAAAACATTGTGGTGTTTACATACCAAAAAAGTATTAAATACATATTTTCACAACGTGACATGAATTTGAGACAGTGAAGGTTGGTTGAATACCTTCAGTCCTTTGACATCGATCTTTCCTATACACCTTGTAAAGGTAATGCAGCATCTGATGCACTGTGTAGGAGGACTCAGATACTGGCAGTGCAGGAGGCCAGTGGTGAGTGGTACCTTATGGCTTGGTTCTCTAAGATGCATTTGGAGGTTCACGATAGTCATGGGAGAACCTATCTTTCATCCATAGTTGTGAATTCTACCCTCCTAGGTAAACTGAAGATGATATAGCTATCAGATTCAAAAGGACTAGTTATACGGGAGTCGGTGGAAAATGTGGACCCTCCTCCTGGTTGGATGATAGGTGATGATGTGGTACAACATATCTATGGACGAGTGTGGGTTCCAGGGGATATATGTGAGGAGTTGATGTGGGAATTTTATGCATCAGCTTTGGCAGTGCATCCTAGAGTTACCAATATGTACCGTGTCTTGAGACTTCAGTATTGGTGGCCGGGTATGAAAATAGAGGTAGATGGTTTGGTTATGAGATGTTTCACCTATCAGCAAGTGAATGAAGATCATCAGAGTCCAACCAGACTATTACAATAGTTACCCATTCTAGAATGGAAATGGGATTATGTCATCATGGACTTTGTGACCGAGTTGCTGAGATCACCTCAAGGTAATGATGTCGTATGAGTTTTTGTGGATAGACTTATGAATATAACTCATTTTTTTTTGATCAAGGAGACCTTCGGTGTTGACGATCTCGAAAATTTGTATATCCGAGAGGTATTACATCTTCATGGGGTCTCTCGTTCTATAGTTTCAAATAGGGATGCCCATTTTATGTCTCGTTTCTGGAATATTTTTCATAGGCCACTAGGTATATAGGTGCTTTTGAGGAAAACATACCACTCTCAGACTGATGGCCACTCTGATCATAAAATACAGGTGCTAGAGGACATGTTGTGTGCATGCGTCCTAGACTTTGGGGGATCGTGGGAGAAGCACATACCCCTAGTCGAGTTTTCCTACAATAATAGTTTTCAGAAAACTATTAAGATTTCACCTTATGAGGCTTAATATTTTAGGAAATTCCGATCACCCTTATTCTGGTTAGAGGTAGGTGAGATAACTTTACCGGGACCACGTCTTGAGCAAGAGATTTCAGAGTAGGTCCAGTTGATTCCAAAATAGATGGTTACGGCAGAGTCTAATAAAAAAATCTTATACTAATCACCAAAGACAATACATGGAGTTCATAGTAGTTGATCAGGTTTTCTAGTCTGTTTCACTGAGGTTTGTACACATTAGGTTCAGGAGACATTGTAAACTATTAACGAGGTATGTAGGTCCGTTTGAGATTTTGGAGAGAGTCGGGATGGTTTCCTATCGGTTGCAGTTACCACAGAGGTACTGGGCCATGCACGACGTCTTCTATGTATCTCAGCTACGCCATTATCACTCAGACATGTCTCACATTTTTCATCCCGAGGAGTTTGAACTTTAGGTTGATTCATCATTTGAGAATCATCTGATTCATATTGTTGATATGACCATGAAGGTTTTCGGAGGCTGGTCAGTTCCTCTCCTACGGGTACTATGGTAGAATTGCCGAGAGCATGATGAAACCTAGGAGTGGGAGACTGACATACGTTCTCAGTGGTGAGAATTGTTCCTAGCATTATCATCACCACCCTTGGAAGGGAAATTTGGGGACGAATTACTTTAAAGGATTAGTTTGTAAGAACCCAGTTCATATTCTTGATGTACGAGTTTCCTATTTTCCATTTCCTTAAGTGTTTTTGAGAAAACAAGGGAAATGTTAGAAAAATACAAAATTTATGGGTGCACGGTGTGTAATTTTATGCACACGCTGTGTACTTTGGCAATGTGGGTATAGAATACAAGGTCCATAGGTTTGTCAGAAAAAATGAACTACATGCCATGTACATTCATATACACACTGTGTACATTGTCCATGTGGGATGAGAACACAGGGCGTGTAGACTTGTCGGTGGTTATGGATGTAATAAATACGTACACACCGTGAACTTAGTAATACACACCATGTAATCAGTCGGCAAATGAACATGGTGGCCATGAAAAGTAGCTGCCAGTGGAATAATTTTAAGAAATAGTACATGCTATTTATATGGGAGTACATGCCGTGTAATTATGTTTTTTTGTTATATACAGACAGTTGCAACCTCATTCGGTAGAGGAGTAAGTGGATTTATTTGGATCACCAGATGAAGAGGATGAAGCCTGGATGGGCTCTCCATCACACGTGTGAACTCAGATTCTTCCGCTATCGATCTCCTTTGAACCGTGCAGGTAAGGTCTTTTCTACTCTTTAATGAGTCCTTCCAATTATTTCCCTAAGGGATGTTATTTAAATTTAAACGGGTAATCTTTTATCCCAGATCTAGATCGTTCTTGTTTGTTCTGGGAGGCGCATTTCACGTTTATCGATCAAAGAAGATCGAGGTATGTGGTCTTGTGTTTATTTGCTCCAACTGTCTAGTTGATTTTGTGTACTATTGTGCTACACACCCATGTTCGGGGTGTCGTATGGATGAGGTTTTGACTATTAAGATACCTAAAATTTCATAGGTAATCTAATGTGTAACATAATCTACTATTTGAGAATGTTTCTTTGATCTAGGTCCTCCCCATGTGCGTGTTTTCCTTTTTTTAGCCGTTTGACTAGGATATCCATGGGTATGCCATGATTATAGCATGTTTTGAGTTTTCTTGATGTAAAACTTATATAACTTTTTTTCTTACGTGTTTTGCTTGGCCCGGTTACATTCTTTTCCTATGGAATACCTGAGGGAGGTGTTTTTTTAGCCCGAGGGAAACATTTCTTATGTTTGATGGAAGTAACATCCATGCATGGGAGTAATATATCGTATTCCTGAGTGTAATATTCATTAATCCTATGGGTAGACACCTATGGGTTTCATTTCTGTTCACCTTAGGGTAAGGATTTGCATGTCTGAGGACACTGTTTGCTTTGAATATTCTCTGTGGTGGATTTATTTGATTGTACCTCCCTAGAAAATGCACAAGCTTGGCATTGATAAATAATCATAAATGGAAATGTAACTGGTAGTGGTAGTTACTTTTGGGTACTTCCAATTTTATTAAATTTTATTATTTCCCAAATTTTTTGTACATTTTCACTGATAGTTGGGCATGGGACTTTAGTGGTTCCCTACTAGGATTTATTTCTCACACCCTTTTTGGGTCATTTCTACGTCCCAAATAGACTATATTATAGAAGGTGTCGATAGGGTCAAAGGTCTTTACATAGGTACATGATTGTTGTATAGGAGTAGGAGTGCATGAGACCGAGCTTAGGCTTGCAATGATGCTTTTTTCTTTTCATTACTATTTTTCTTTTGTTTGTTGTACTTGTACCTTGTGTTGTATTGTATCTGATAGCAGTGTATCCAGTTTTGGCTTCTTTCATAGAATTATTGACATGTTTCATCCTTATATATATTACTACTAGTTATCTTTTACTTCATTTGTCCATTTCTAGTTTATATTTCTTACAGATTCTTCTTTGAATGTTTATATACCTTATTCCACAGCGCTACACATTGAAAAATGAGTGCATAGTTTCCCCACTATCAGTCCTCGACCATCGTTGCTAGTCGGTAGCCTCGTGAATTTGGGGAAATGTGCTATGGTCATGTGACCAATCGGGTTTGGGGCACCCGTTGTGTGGAACCTAGTTCTGGTATGTTACAATGGGACCCCATGGAGCCGCTTATGAGTGATAGGGACACTTTATTTTAATTAACTTTATGTAAACGCAAAATTGTCAGAAACAATTATCTTTTAGTAAGTAAATGTTTACATGGGGTTATATAAATTATATTTTGATACATAAATATTCTTTATAATTCTAAAAATATTTATTACACCGTGGAATATTTTTTTTAATTTTTATACATCATATAAATTAAATTATTTATGACTGATTAATGATGTAGTGTTTACCTCATTAATAAATGAGTTAAATAAATAAGACTATAATGATTATAATAATACCAAAAACATGTCCAATTCTTATTGGGTGATTTTATTTCATCATTGAGCCATCTTATCTGTGACATTAACATGTTCTGGACCTTTAGAAAACGAAAATAATTATATAATAAAATAATATTTTTACACTTTCATAAAGAGCCCCTCCTCCCCCTTATAAAAATACCTCGCTTTTAACCCATTCCTAAAACATCTCAAGAATCTTGGCTTGTCCAAATGAATCCCAATTAAAATACCTAAAACCCTCTACTATACCAAGAAATATGCATTAGGAAGAAGGCACTTAAAGAAATTCTTTTGGTTTAAACTAATGGGAGTTACCTGATTTTAAGGTAATATTTTCCCTTTAGTTATTTTCTTTTTTTTACTTCTCCAGACCCTAAAATATTTTTATTCATTTCTTTTATAACAACACCAGTATCTTCAATATAGTTGGATGTTGTTATGATGAGTATTCTAACTACACTTACACACACCTCCATCTAATTGTTAATGAACAAACTTTTTATGTGGATGGGAAACTAACATCTCACGAAACGATGATTGTTAAATTATCTCCTACCGCCTCTTATTGTAGCCATTATTATGGAACTTTATTTCAATACGATATATATTACGTTTATTTTTTCTTTATTATACTTTATTATTAATTTATATCATACCTTTATGGTTTCGATTATGAGTATATGCGATAATTTCATTTCAGGACGTGTGGACTACCGCCCCCTCAAAGTGATATGAATTGTCCATAACATATGTGGGATGTATAATGGATGGAGTTATTTAAATTATATATTACCTTATTCTGGAATTATAATAAATCTATTTATTATTAATTTTTCATTCAATTAAAATACTAAATAGAAATGAAAGTAGTGTCCATGCATACGTACGGCTTACCGTCTCCATGAACACTGCATTTCATTTTTTATCTACAAATATTATGTACTGTAATAAATAAATATATATACTATATATATATATATCATATATATGATATCTAAATCCTAAATATCATTCTGAAAATAATTGACTCTTAACCACATGGACCACTTGTAATTATAAGGTGTTTTTTTACTCAACTACCAAATATCGACAAAACAACCATTATTAACATAAATGGTTAAATAATTTTTATAACATGGTAATAAGTGATATAAAAAGAATAATAATGTTGAAAAAGTTATCTTAGTCATGTATAAATTAACTTACGTTTATTATTTATGAAGAACAATGAACAAACCAGTCAAGTTAGACACAAGGTTAGAGATTTCTTATATCACTTTTAATACCATGAGATTTTCTTTGTTCACCACTTATTTATTGAATGTGGTGTATTGTGTACTACTATTTTATATATATATTAAATATTATTTTTATATTCATGGTATTATTTGTTTCATTTGGTGTTTATTAAACTTTGTTCATACGATTGGATTGATTAAAATCGGGTATGAGGTTTTCATTTCACTTTCATTTCTGTGAGGTTCATGCTATATTTGACACTATTTCATTTTGTGTGGTGCACGTACTGCCCATTATTGCATTGTTTATGTACTATAATTTAATTATTTGGTATTTAAATATTCATTTTATGATCCTTCCTTCATGTGGTTTATGTTTCCTATGTTACCAAATCCGTAAGGGAACATTTCAAAGTACTCTTTAGTCAAAGAATTATTCTTTGTTAAGTCTTTTAATTTATATTATCATATGTTTGGAAATGTTCTTATATATCCTTATTTTTTAATATTTTATTTTTAAGGGATGATATGTCCCTTTCTCTCTCATCAACCCATTTTCTGATTTTTAAAGTGACACTGTTAGGCTGTCAAATTTCTATAAGAGAACTTCTTAACTCTATTTCATGTCATTGGGTTAACCATATACTTCTTTATTGTGTAGTACTATGAAAATTTGTGAATTTGTTATGATTATTTTACACTTAATATCCAATTATATTGGGTGTATTCATATTTTTCACACATAATTATGTAATTGATTTATCCTTAATATAATGATACCATCTTTATAAGTGATTTATTCTCAATTTACATTCCCTTGAGGCTTAATTTTTATTATGAACCAATTCACTTTTATATGGTGTATATATTGTCCTTTAAATGATTATATAATGAATACCTTTATTCTCATTATATTATAAAGTTTTTATGATATTTTATTCCTAAATTACTTATATTCAAGAATCTATCATTTGGATAAGATCTCCTTAACTAAAATTTTGTTTTAAAGATTTATTCTTCCAAATTTTTCTCATTAATGTAAATTTTTTAAAAATGGTTTTAAGGATTTATTTATAAAGAAATTAATTTTTTCAAATGTTATTTCCTTAAAAAGTTTCAATGTTGTATGGGACACTTTGATTGAAAATCACTTTATTAAATTTTTTTAATGGTTTTTGAAAATGGTTTGATAATGACTGGATTATGTATACATCTTGAGATAATATATTTTGATAGTAATATGGAAATGTTATTTTTTCATTATGCTTTTTTATGGGTTATGACTATGTTATTGTTATTTGGAATTGTTTAATTATATGGGTGGTTTTGTGATAAAACTAGGGTGGGTGAGCCCGAGATAGCTCTCCAATGCATTGGGTAACGTGAAAGAGGTATGCGTTGATGTTTCTCAGAAGAGATTTAGGGAATATACTGTGATGTGTATTCCAAATGTGACTTCCCATGTAGCTGTGATAGCTACAATGTATGTATTCAATGAATTCCATAAGTAACCATTATGATTTATGATTTCTGTGTGTTATTCATAAATCTTATGATTTTGTAAGCTGTGTTATAATTGAAAACTATTGGTTTCATTGATCTATATTTATTGATGGGCTAATGTTTTCCTTCATTATTTTATAACCCTTACTGAGATTTTATTACTCATACCATGTTTTTGAAATGATTTACACATGACATAAAGATGAATAGGGTCAATGATGAGATCAAGGAAAAGCCATTCTATCTAAAACATAGAATTAGACATGTTTGTTTTTAAGAGTTGTTATTTTGTGGAAAAATTAAGAACTTTGTAGAAGTGTCTTCTTTGAAAAATTTGAGATGTAATGTAATTGTTATAGCCTAATTCTCTAAAACTATAAACCTGAAAATATACTCAATGTGAATTACTCATTTAAATCAAGATTATTTAATGGTTAAGGCTGGGTCCTTATATTCAAGAAGTGATGATCATGGAGTTTGTTTCATAACAGTGTAAGCTGCCCGAAATAGAACTATGTCATTGTTTTGGTCGTAGTGGTTTTATTATGAATGGAGTTCCTTGAACTATGTCATAGTGCATATAGAAATTACATATAAGTGGATCCATATCATAGTTAATCAAGATATATTATCTGTCTTTATATAATGGTGAAAAAAGAAGGCATACCATGCCATTGTAATCATGCTAACTCAACCCTACATAGGATGGAAAAATTATTAACACATAGGGGAACCAACAAGACATGTCAACCATAATGTGAAAAGGAGGTATGATTCCACACTTTTGTAGTAATTAAATCATGGAAGCATCAATCCATGCCATATGGTGATATCCTGGAGTGAGTTGTTCACAATACAAGGTGGTAGCATGGAGGAGATTTAGAGCTGAACCCGTAACTCACATTTAGAGATTCTTGGGAGTAAATTTACAATATTGATCTTGAATTCTAGATGAATTTCCAATGTGTGATATGGTAATATTATGCTACAACACATCCAAACATACCACAAATATAGAAGTTTATGTTGGATTTTTTTTCTTATATAGATAGGAGTTAGGAACATCAGAATACAGATGTAAAGTGTAGAAAATGGGCTAGCTCATTTAACTTTTTTTACTAAACCTCTGTTACCATGTGGGTCGGGTACTTCAACCAGGTTTGATGCTTAGATATCTAGGTAATTTGAATGATCTATAAGAGATTTTTATTAAAATTATCCTACTATTTTTCTAAATATTATTCAATGGATGGATTAATTAATGTTTTAAATTATTTTTGTTTTACAGAATTTGATTGAATTATGAAATTGGTCTTCATATTTTTTGAATGTTCTCATGATCTAATTTCCTATTGTAGTTTATTTATTAGATAATTATTCTAATAATATCTCTTAAATATACAATATAGGATCTAGGGAGATAGTGTCCATATTATAATCCCCTAGAGGACCCTTCTATGGTTGAAGTAGTAATATGTATTATTCAGTCATTGAGTCATGTTGAAGTTTTCAACACACTATTTGTTGTGGATCGTATATGTGAATTTACTCTATAGAATCTACCAATTGTACATAGTGAAAAGGGACCCAATTAATATAATAAGATTAATAAGATGATTGGGAGGATATTAATATTCTTCAAAACTTTTGAAGACTCTATAGTTGTTTTTACTATGTACATACTCAAGTCTCTATGAAGGATTATGGGAATTTTTTATAGGTTATATTGCACGGGGATATTAAAAATGCTCATTTTAATAAAATAAATAATAATAAAATTTACCTTGATATATTACATACTTTAGGGAAGTGAGATTTTATGACATTTGAGTAGTGTCATCATACCATTCGGGAATATTATACCCATTTTTCAATGTTATTGAATCAGGAATAGGATCATTTGACAAATGATTACCTAAAAATTGATTTTTTGATTTCATATTAGGGATATATATTTGGTCTAAATTAATTCATATATAACTTATTTCCATTAATGAAGTGGTTGAAAATCACATTGGATGAGGAAGGCATAGATTGAAAGTCATCTTTGGGTGGTGTTTTATTTGTCGTTGTTGTTATCCATGATGTATCTTTTGGCCAATAAATGTAACAAAATAGTTGTTTGTTCTCGTCAGGGATGGTTTAAAGGGATTTATTATGGAATTATGAGGAGATTTAATACCATTTTAGAGTGATTTTTTATAGTTTCCCAACGGTTTGAAGCCTCCTAATAACTATCATATTTTTTGCTGATATGGAAATTTAATTTTTTTTATAACATGATATTCCATTGTAGTTATAAAGGATCCACATTAAATATTGGGTCATGGGTTTTTGAAAATACTTCCAATGGTGGTGGGTCATATAATTAAGTTATAGGGGATGTTCATGTTTCTATGAATGTTTAGGTAGGATGTAATGATTGATATATCTTTATAGTGGAGTATGCATTATTGGAATCTAAAGTAGGGCCTATGATAGATAGAGGTATGGTGTTTATTTTAGATTATCTAGTTCTAGATTTTGTTGATATTGATTATACATAGATTATCATATCAGTAAATATATTTTATGTGTTGGGATTATGTTCGAAACTTAGTTTTTATTTTTTTGGTCATTCCAATCCTTCATGAAAGAGCTCTGAGCAGGATTCAAGATTACACGCTTATCAGGTGATTATATCCAACTACAAGTTTCTATGGGAATTTATTTTCATGATGGAAACATATTCAACTAGATTATAAGAATAAATTTGATGATTACATATAAGGAACCAATAGATATTTATCTCCATTGACTTTAGTTTTTATCATCTGATGGGATCCATCATGACTTTCTAATTGAGAGGGACTCAATATGATTAATGGTAGGACATTTATTTACTTTTTATAGGGTAATATCATGTTAGTTCATAGATATGTTTCTTTATAATTTTGTTTATATTTTGGGTATTCAGCTTTAATTAGTGGTGATAGTGCACCCTGATTTCATTCAATATTATTTTCTGGTTCACCACCCATGATATAGATCAATTTTACTATAAAAATTCACCCTGATACGATTCATGTTTTTATACAATATTATAAAATGATACCAACTATGTTTATTTGGATATTAAGGTCTAGAATGAATAACTAAAGTCTAAAGTAATTATTTAACCAAGTGTGTCACTATGTAATTGTCATATCCTCTTTTCAAACTTTGTGGAAATGTGCCAAAAATATTTTTTTGACTATTTAAAGTTAAATCCATTGACCATTAAGAAAAAATATCATTTTCCATGAATGGATGAACTATTTTACCATCACTACAGAGCATTTTGGATTCTAAATATTTAACATTAGTTATTGTATATGAATTTGATATTCATCTAATATGATATTCATATGATAGGGTTTAGTTTATATTATGTGATTAAAGGGTTTTTGGTTTTTTCATTATTGGTAGATTGAAATAAATTCATCTATATAGTATGCATTCTAAATGTTTGTTTTACTTATAAGAAGATACATTTTTTGGGAATGTGATATCTAAGAGGATCATCACTGTGTTTAACAAGTGAATACATGATCTTCTATCCAGGGAGAATCCCGTAATCATGTTTTATTTCCTAAGGTTATTAGGTCTGGAAAGTTACTATATATTGTTTATTCATGATTTCTCCAAACATGCTTCTAGATAAATGTTTTAACCCATAAGAATGTAATATTTGAATGGAATAAAAAAATGCGTGATATATTTTTAGGATATGAAGGTGATGTTGACTTCAGCACATGTTTTGATTATTAAAAAACATGTTTTAGATTATGACGTTTTTTCTGATGCTTCTAGAATAGGTTACGTAAGAACCCGTCCACAAGCATTACATAATCTTGAATTTTGTCATGAATTCACATTGAGGATCTTTTCAGGTTTCGAGTTTTAGAGAATTAGGACATAATTATTACATAAAAAATGAATATTACATGAAGACACTACTAAAAAGTATCCCTTTTTCATAAAATAAATGATCATGATAAAAAGAGGCATGTCTAGTTCCATGTTTTAGAAATCATCACTTTTACTTGATCTCATCCATGACCCTATTCATCTTTATGTCCTGTGAAAAACATTTCAAAACATGGGGTGAGTAGAAAAATATTAGTAAGGGTTATAAAATAATGAAAAGAAATAGTATCCCATCAATAAATACAAATCAATGACCCCATGAATTTCAATCATAACAGACCACATGAAATCATAAGATTTATGAATAACATACAGAAATCATAAAGGTAACTTATGGAATCCATATCATACATACGTTTTAGCTATCATAGATATATTGGGAGTCACATTTGGGATACTCATCCCAGTTATTCCCTAAATCTCTTCGTAGAAACATTAACGTTTAACAATGTCATGTTACCCAATGCATTGGAGAGCTATCTTGGGCGCACCTGCCCTCAGTTTATCACAGAACTACTCGTATATGTAAAAAATTCCCAATAACCGTAAAAAATTTATAACACATTACACAAGAATAAATTAAAGATAACATTTCCACATTCCAATTAGAATATATCAAATCAAGATATTAAAAAAAACAATGCTTTATCAAATCATTTTCAATACCATTTAAAACATTTTATAAAGATATTTTAGAATCAAAGTGTCCCATAACACCTTGAATATTTTGTATAAATTATCATTTGAATACATCAATGTCCATATAAATAAACCCTGAAAACCAATTTTAATACATGTACATTAATGATAATGTTTTAGAATAATAAAATTTTAAAACGTTTAAAATGATATTGTAGTTAAAGATTTTTTAACAAAATTAGAGACTCTTGAATACAAATAATTTAGGAATAACATATAACCAAAACATCATATTATGATTAGAATAAAGGGATTAATGAAATAACATTCGAATGGACAGTATATACACCATATAATATTGAGTTGGAGCATAACAATAATGATGTCTCAATGGAATATTAATTGAGATGAAATCCCTTTTCAAAACATTATCCATAGATTAAGGATAAATAAATTACGTAATAATGTGTAAAAAATATAAATACACTCAATATGATTGGATATAAAGTGTAAATAAATCGAGGAACATTCACAATTACTCTTTTTATGAAAAAACCAATGACTTTGATGTTTATCTCAATGTATGGAAATTGAATTAAAATTACTCTCATCAAGTTCATATCGATGACTTGAGAATTTATCAATGAATTGATTATGTGTATCCAAATTATATACACACAAAAGTGGGTAGAAATTATAACATAAATAAATAAATATTGATTTCACAAATAATCATAGAATGACATAATTAAGAATTATAAGATTAACCCAAGTAATATAAATTGGGTTAAAAGGTTCCCTTTCTGATTTGGTAACTTACGAAACATATAACCCATGAAAGAAGGATCATAAAATGAAAATGTAAATACCCATAATTTGAATTATATTAGACAATGAATATAATCATGGTCAGTGCATACACTACACAAATGTAAATAGTGCAAATATACCATGAATCTCAAGGGAATAAAAAGTGAGATTAAAATCCATTTCCACGTTGTAATCAATCGAGTTGTATGACCAAAAGTTAAGCACAACCAAATGATTATATCGATTACATTAATATAAATAGTATCATGACAATATATATCAAATTTAAGTACACAATACACTACATTCAATAAATTAGTTGTTAACAATGGAAATATCACATAATTAAAAGTTAGATAAGAAATCCCTTACCACGTGTCCAACTTGACTCGTATGTTCCGGGTTCTTATTAAATAATAAAATTATGTTAATTTCTTCTTCGTTTAGAATATGTTAAAGTCTATTATTCCTTTTATATCACTTATTAACATTCAATAACAATTAGTTAATTATTTGAGTTCATATCAGATATTTTTTTGATGTTCAGAATTTGAGTTAAAAATGAACTTGTTATAATTAGAATTTGTCCGTTTGGTCAAAATTACATTATATCAATAAAGATATTTATGATTTAGGTATCATATATATCCTATATATCCAGTATATATATGTATTTATAAATTTACATAACATTTGGAGTTAAGGAATGAAATGCACTGTTCATGGAGACGGTAAGTCGTATGTACGCATGAACACCACTTCAATTTCTATTTTGAACATTAATTGAATGAAAAAATAATGATACGTAGTTATATTATAATTATAGTATAATATCATATATAATTTCAATAACTTAATCCTTTATATGTACAACTTATTATATAAACGAGTCATATCACTTTGATGGGGCGGTAGTCCGCACTTTCTCAAATGAAATTATCACGTTTAACCATAATAGAAACAATTAAGGATTTATATAAATGAAAAAGTACAGAGGAATAAATAAAACATAAAAATAATATACATATATATATATATCATATATAAATATAGTTCCATAATAATGGCCTCCATGAGAGGCGGTATGAGATATTTAAACAATCATCGTTTCATGAGGAAGTAGTTTGTCGTCCACAGAAATAGTATGTTCTTCACCAATTAGATGGAGGTATGTTTAAGTGTAGTTTGAATACATACCATAAAGCATCCTAGTATATTTAGGACAATTATTTTTATATAAAATAATGTAATAAAAATATTTTGGCGGTTGGAGAAGTAGAATAATCAAAAAAGAATTTAAGATAAAATGTTACCTTTAATTCGGGTAACTCCCTTTGGTTTGAACCAAAAAGAATTCTTGAAGTTCTTTAAGCCAAAGGTAAGACATCTAGGATTAATAGGGGGATCTTGAGAGCTTACATGGGTAGGTTTTGGATGAGATAAGGGTCTTGAGAGGTGCGAGTAATGGGTTAGTGGTGAGGGCTTTTTATTAGGGGGAGGAGGGGCTCTTCAAGAATGTGTGAAAATATTATTTTATTATATAATGATGTTCGGTTTCTAAAGGTCCAAAACTCATTAATATCGAAGATAAGATTACTCATGCTCGAAATAAATTCATCCAATAAGAATTGCAGATGTTTGGAATGTTTTATTAATATTTACAATCTTATTTATTTATATCATTTATTAATGAGGTAAATACTACATCATTATTGTGTCATTAATATTTTAATTTATATGATGTCTAAAAATTATAGAAAAAATACCATGATGTATGAAATATTTTTAGATTTAAAATGAATATTTATAGTATAAATTATAACTTATATAACACTATGTAAAAATTAATTTACTAAAAGATATTTGTTTATGTCATTTTTGTCTTTACATTATATTAATTAAAATAATGTATCATTATCACTCTTAAGTGGATCCATGGGGTCCAAAAATCGACCAAAATATGACCATGGACGTTCATGACTCATAAAATTTGGTTAGGACAACTGTTAAGATAATTTTTCATTATTATGATATTCTTTTTACCTTGAATTACCCTGTTTACCTTTAACTACGGTAAATAAACATCAAAGCTACTATTCACCAAAAATTATTTTCTTCTTCTTGAACCAAATTTTACTTACTAATTACAACCATGTATGTTGTATTTTTTAAATTCAATTCACAAAAGAGGTAAAATTTCATTTAAATGAAAAAGTCAGTTTTTAACTACTACTAAGTGGTTTCAGTATTGATAAAAAATTGAAGTTTTTCAGAAAAATAAAACAATTCTGCCTAAGATATATTTGATACTCTAAATTAAAATATGATTTCTATTTTAAAAAATTAGAAACATAAAATTTGAATTAATTAATTTAAAACTAATTTCAATTGTCAATAAAAATCTCATGTTTTTAAGAAACAATATCTGTCAAAAGATTGACACTTGTTTATGTCCAATTTCAAAGTGAAATTAATTCCAATGACCAAAAATGGATTCAATGGAAAAAATATAATCTAAATACACTTTAAAACCATTTAAAAATATAATATAACCATATAAATATGTTATATTAAAAGGCAGTTTTGAATTAAAATACAATATTTTTCACTATTCATTAAAAAAGATTTTTATCCGAAAAATCCAAAAAATTTACCCTAGGTAAATTTTAATGTCTCGATTCTAAATAAGAATTTTATTTTGTAAAATAGAACATATAAAAGTGACCAAAACTAGTTTTAATGAGGTTTCTCCCTCAAAAGGTGATAAATAGACTTTTTAAAGATTATTAGAGTATTTATGCATAAAATCAGATTCATTCACATTTTAACACTATAAAATTTATTGGATAAATGTAAAAACATTTAAAAAACATGTATATTCATATTTTTGTTAGTTATATTCATTCCCACCAATAAAACAGCTAGGTGTTAACTATCATTCAAAATAAATATATTATATTATTCTTGTGAAACGTAAGATTTCAAAGAAACCCATTGTTGCGTATTGGGTATGCCATCGAACATAGCATCCCCTTTAAAGTAAAATTAATAATTAATCCACAAGTATTAAAAAATATTAAAATTTCATGTTCTTTATTTACCTGGGACATTATATCCTTCCCACATTTTGGAAGTTGCGTCCTCACAATTTTAAAATTGTTCTTGGAAACATCATTGAAAGCCCCACATCATGAAAAGAGTCAATAAAACTATCAATTTAAAATAAAGGTAGAGAAGTACAAAGGTTACCCAAACAACAAATACTATGATTCCATTAAAACATGTAAATGGAAGAAAAACTAACTCACATCAATTAATAGAGAGTGATAGAGAACTTGATCATAGAATGTTAACCACCATAATACCATAAATTTGTGGTTGGGTAAATTTCTATTGATAAAAGAGGGATAATAACATTTTTTTCATCAAGATCCTTTTTATAGAGTTGATGAATTTTAAAAATAACTAGACTAATATCATAAAAAAATAAACTTACTTGTCATGTTTAGTGTCATCCTTTTATAAAATTCCACCACAAACTCAACTTTTATCCAAAGGGTAAATATTCTAGATGACTTGTTCACATTGAATGCACAACAATCCATATCTAAAGAATAATAAGATCCAGAGAATATAAACCCTATATTTCCCCTATCTTTATACATTAACCAAAACCAAAATTGGTTAGTACATGATCAGATAATCCCCAAAAGGATAATCCTTTATAAAAAGAAGTAATACTCTTAATCTCCAAAATTCAACCAAAAGTAGCCAAAGTTCAAGAAATACCATTAAATATAAAATTATCCTTAATATTATTCAAAATAATAAAATATAATATTGAACCCCAAAACCCAGAAGGATTTTATTACATATCCTTCAACAATAAATCTTAACATTTATCTCCAAAAACTTCGACTACTCTTAATATCTCATTCTAAAGTGTAATTAAACTAATCACATATTATCTATGATATGTCAATCATTTCCATACATAACCCAAATGACCATATGTCCATAATAAAAACATGGATTCTTCCTAAATAAAATTCCACCATTAATCATGAGATGAAAAGATAATTATTCCTTGAATAACATTTTCATATATCAATATTCAGGGACACACATACTATAAAAAGTCGTCCAATATAATCCCATCTTCAAAAGAGACTTAATACTTTTAAACATTTAATCATATTAAAATCTACCATAACTCTTGAATAATTTATATGTTGAATTCATTCTCATTCAACATTCTTAATGATCCATTAACCATTATTTACCATCTTATTCTGAAATACTTCTTTCCTACAAAAAATACATTAATCATATTCTAATATTCAATAATGTCAAAACATATGTTAAGAAATAATATATACCTTTCATTGGTCATTGTCAGTTTCTTCATCCTCAATTGGAATGGAATTAGGTACTGGTAAACATATATTTTTATGATCCTGGTGATCTTATTCCCAAAAATTCTTCGTAGGAAAACTGTTTGAATAATTTCCATGCACACCAAATTTAAAACATTCAATTGATCCCTCATGAATTAATTCTTTTCCTTTCCTAGAGTCAATTAGATTCTTCTTTTTTACATGGTAGGTTCTTGCTTTATAACCTTAACTTCCACTTCTATAGCATCATCATGTACCTTTAAAAGATTTTAAATTTTGTTTCTTCCACATCCTTGACACATAGGTTTTTGAATATACTTACCTTTATGATTATTACATGATCTTCTATGGGGATTTGTTTCTCACATATACAATTCCTTATAAAAATCACCAAGGACCAGGTGGTCAATTATTACTCTAGATTGTTGGTTGAGAATAACCAAAAGAGTTATCATTGCAACTCCCATTTCATTTAGTTTCTCATTCAGAAATCCATTACAGTTTTTTTCACATCAACAATTACTTTTGTGCCTTATAGATCTAGCCATTTAATAAAACCAAAAAGGTAAGTGTGAGTATATCAGTAAAATCATTATATAATATCATATGAGGATGGTAGATAAAAAGATATACATATACATGTTATCTAAAACTCATTAACATTACCTAATATAACTATGACTCTTTCTAAAATCCTAACCATCATGGTAATATAACGTATGATTAAAGAACACCCCAACCTCTAAAGTTATCTAAACCGACCTCTAATTCCAACAGTATGAACTCGGCCTTAAAACTTACATATTCATGAATTTTTTCAAGAATACTCATTGAGTATCTTTTCAGGTTTAAAGTTTTAGAGAGTTAGGCCATAACTATAACTTAACAACTTGAATATTATATGACGAAACAACTACCCAGTATCACTTTTTCATAAAATAAGAATTCTTGAAAAAAGTGGCATGTCTAGTTCCATGTTTTAGACAACATTACTTTTCCCTAATCTCATCCTTGGCCCTACTAAAGTTTATGTCCTGTGAAAAAATTTACAAAACATGGGATGAGAAAAAAAGCTCAGTAAGTGTTATAAAATAATGAAAAGAAACATTATCCCATCAATAAATAAAAATCAAAGAATCTGTATTTTTCAATCATAACATACCACATGAAATAATAAGATTTATGAATAACATACAGAAATCATAAATCATAAATGTAACTTATTTCATACATATCACACTTACATTGTATCTACCACAACTACATAGGGAGTCACATTTGGAATACCCATCATAGTATATTCCCTAAATCTCTTAAGAGAAACATTAACCTTTACCTCCATCATGTTACCCAATGCATTGGAGAGCTATCTCGGTCTCACCCGCCCAAGGTTTATCACGGAACAACCCATATATGTAAATGATGCCAAATAACCATAACATATTAATAACACATAACACAAGCATAAAGGAAAGATAGAATTTCCACTTTCAAATCAAAATATATCAAATAAAGATATTGAAATAAACAATGCTTTATCAAATCATTTTCAAAACTATTTAAAACATTTAATGAAGAGATTTTTGAATCAAAGTGTCACATACCACTTTGAAACTTCTAAATAAATTATCATTTTAAAACATTAATGTACATATAAATAAATCCTCAAAACCATTTTTTGAACATGGAAATTAATGATTATGATTTAGAAGATTAAATTTCTAAAATATATAAAATTATATTTTAGTTAAAGTGTTTTTAACAAAATTATAGACTCTTGAATAAAAATAATTGAGTAATAACCTTGAATCAAAACATTATAATATCAATAGAATAAAGTTATTCATGATATAATATGACAAAGAACAGTATATACACTATATAAGATGGAATTGGTGCATAAAAACAACGAAGACTCAATGGAATTTTAATTGAGATGAAATCCCTTATAAAAATTTTATCCTTAGATTAAGGATAATTAAATTACACAATAACTTGTGAAAAATATAAATACAGTGAATATGATTGGATATTCACTGTAAATAAACCAGAGCACATTCACACATATTCTCTTTAATAAAAAACCAACCACTTGGAAGTTTAAATCAATGAATAGAAATTGAGTTAAAATTATTCTTATCAAGTTCATATCGATGACTTGACAATTTATTAATGGATTGATTATTTGTATCAAATGTATATACACACAAAGGGGATTTGAAATTAAAACATAAATTCATAAATATTGATTCCACACATAATCATATCATGACATAATTAAGGAATATAATATAAACCCATGGAATAGAAATTGGGTTGAAAGGATCTCGTGCCGATTTGATAATTTACGAAACACACAAACCCATGAAAGAAGGATCATAAAATGAAGATGTAAATACCTATAATTTTAAGTATATGAAACAATTAATACAATCATGGGAAGTACATAAACTAAAAATAAAATAAATAGTGGAAAATATATTAAGAATCTCAAGGGAATAAAAAGTGAGATGAAAATCCTTTACCACAATGTAATCCATCGAGTCGTATGACCAAAACATAATAACCCCCAATGATTCTCAGATTAACCAGAATATATAAAGGATCATGATAATATATATTAAATTGAAGTAAAAAATACACCACATGAAATAAATTAGTGGTGAATAATGGAAATCACACATTATTAAAAGTCAGATAACAAATCCCTTACCACATGTCCAACTTGAATCATATGTTCCGGGTTCTTCATGAATAATAAACTTATGTTGATTTCTAATTCCTTTTGAACATTTTTATGTTCATTATTCCTTTTATATCACATATTAACTATCTAAAACATTTAGTTAATTAATTTAGTTCACATCAGATATTTTGTCGATGCTTAGAATTTGAGTTAAAAATGAACTTGATATAATTACAATTTGTCCGTGTGGTCATAAGTAAATTATATCCAAGAATGATATTAATTATTTAGATAGTTTATATGTATTATATATCCAGTATATATATATATATATTTATAATAGTATAAAACAATCATAGCTATGTTATGTAATGCACCGTTCATGGAGACGGTAAGTCGTACGTACGTATGAATGCTATTTTCATTTCTATTTATTTATTTAATTGAATGAAAAATTAATGATACATAGATATATTATAATTACAGTATAATATCATATATAATTTCAATAAATCCATTCTTTATATGTCCCACATATGGTATGACCAAGTCATATCACTTTGAGGGGGCAGTAGTCCGCAATTCCTCAAATGAAATTATCACTTGTACCGATAGCAGAAACCATAATGGTATGATATAAATGAAAAAATACAGAATAATAATGAAAAAAGAAACATAATATATATATATATATATCATATATAAATATAGTTCCATCATAATTTCAACCATGAGAGGCGGTAGGATATATTTGGACAATCATCGTTTCGTGAGGCAGTAGTTCGTTGTCCAGAGAAACAATATGTTCTATACCCATTAGATGGAGGTGTGTGTAAGTGTAGATAGCATAATTCTCATAAAATTATTCTATTATATTGAGGATACTGGTTATGTTATAAATAAAATTAATAAAAAGATTTTATGGGTTGGAGAATTAAAATAAAAGAAAACAATTTAAGAGAAACTGTTACCTTTAATTCAGGTAACTCCCTTTAGTTTGAACCCAATGGACTTATTGAAGTGCCTTAATCCTAAGTTAAAGATTTTAGGAGGAATAGAGAGATCTTGAGAGATTATTTGGGTTGGGCATGGACGATCTATGGGGCTTGGGAGGTGTGCCGAATGGGATAGAGGTGAGGGATTTTTATAAGGGGGAGGAGGGGTCTTTTGGAATGTGTGAAAATATTATTTTATTATATAATTATTTTCTGTTTATAAAGGTACAAACCTCATAAAGATGAAATATAAGTTGACC
Organism: Viscum album; assembly: GCA_963277665.1. NCBI lineage: Eukaryota > Viridiplantae > Streptophyta > Magnoliopsida > Santalales > Viscaceae > Viscum > Viscum album. Next base: position 854,987,782 of record OY728157.1, on the reverse strand, counting down.
CATGGTTGAAATAAATTCATCCAATAAGAATTGGACATGTTTTTTATTTTATTTCAATATTTATAATTTTATTTATTTAAATCATTTATTAATGAGGTAAATACTACATCATTTTTGTGTCCTAAATAATATAATTTATTACATGTCTAAAAATTAAAAAAATTATCCTGATGTAATAAATATTTTTATCCTTCCAATGAATATTTATATTCAAAATGATAAATTATATAACCTCATTTAAAAATTAATTTAGTAAAAGATATTTGTTTATTTCATTTTGGTCTTTACATTTAATTAATTAAAATATAGTATGATTAACTATCATTAGTGGCTCCAGGGGGTCCCAAAATCGACCAAAATATTCCAATGGCTGGTCATGACTCAAAAAATAAGTTTAGGACAACTGTTAAGATAATTTTATATTAATATAATATTCTTTTACTTTGAAATAACCTATTAACCTTTAACAACAGTAAATAAAAGGCAAATGATTCTATTCACCAAAAATTATTTTCATCTTATTGACCCACATTTTAGATAATAATAACAACCTTTTATGTAGGATTTTTGAAATTAAATCCACTAAATTAGTAAAATTTCATTTAAATGAAAAGGAAAGTTTTAAACTACAATTAAGTTGTTTGACTGTTCATAAAAAATTGATGTTTTTCAGAAAATACCAAAAATTCGGCCTTAGCTATATTTGATATTCAAAATTCAAAAATGATGTCTATTTTACAAAATTAAAATCATAAAAGATTCATTAATAAATTTAAAATTAATTCTCGTTGTCGAAAAAAATAGCTTGTTTTTAAGAAACAATATCTGTCAAAAGATTGACACTTGTTTATGTCCAATTTCAAAGTGAAATTAATTAGAATGACCAGAATTGGATTAAATAGTACAAATTTAATCTTAGTACACATTAAAACTATTTTAAAATATAAAATATACATATAAATAGGTTATATTAAAAGGATTTTTGGAAATAAAATACAGTATTTTTCACTATTCATTAAAAAATTAATTTTATCAGAAAAATACCAATATTTTACCCAAGGTAAATTTTAATTTCTTGATTATAAAGAATAATTTTATTTTGTCAAATAAAACATATAAAACATACCAAAACTAGATTTAAAGAGGTTTCGCCATCAAAATGCGGTAAATCGACCTTTAAATGAATATTAGAGTATTTATGCGAAAAAATAGATTCAATCACATTTTGAGCCACTAAAATTTATTGGATAATTGTGAAAACATATTACAAACATGTATATTTATATTTTTGTTAGTGCTGTTCATTCCCACCAATAAAACGGTTAAGAGATAACTATCATTAAAAATAATAATATTATATTATTAGTGTGCAATGTAAGATTTCATAGAAACCCATTATTGCATATCAGGTATGCCATCGAACATAGAATCCCCTTTAGAGTACAATTAAAAATGAATCCAAAAATATTAAAAAATATTAAATTTCTTGTTCTTAATTTACCAGGGATGTTATAGGGTTAGGATATCTTTTATGGTAGGGAATAAACATGGTGTCATATGGCTCTCAATAGTTATTCCATTATAATAAGAAATCTTTTGCACATGGTTTTTAGTTGGTAGATGTTATGCATGAACTCAAAACCTAGAAACACTATCACTTTGAGGAGCGATTTATAATAAATTTCTTTTAAAAAGAGCCAAAAATATATTTTCACTCAGAGGGATCTGAACATGGGATAGAGATAGTGATTGGGGTAATGTAAACGTTTTATTTTGATTTTATTTACACTACATAGAATGGTAATGAGGTTGATGATATTTTTAATGGAATATTTCTAACAAAATATATGACAAAATTAGTTGTGGAGTGGTCTGTGACGGGTTTGACTACTGAGATGATCATGGGAGTAAAAGTGGTTGGTACATTGGTGTTCTTGGATTACTAAGAAGATGTATCAATTTTTGAATATTAAGTTCAGATCTATAAGGTTACAAAAACCAATTTCCAATTCTTATGTGAATGCCTTAATTTGGAAGAGAACTCGGATGAATGGTCTCGATCTCCTAGTTGCGCTTTATCAACTAATAGTTTGTTTATGTTTTGTTTTCCATGAGGAAAGAGTTAATAGACAGTAGACATAATACTTTTGGTGCATTCACTCTTTTGATACCATGATTTGTCATGATTTGAGACATCAGTCTTGGTGGTCGGGGATGAGATGGATGAGTGGGGGTTCCAAATCATTGTATATTATTGTAATATAGTCAAAGTGAACACCATATACCCATCGGTTTTTTTAGCCCATAACCAATATAATATGGAAGTAGAATGAGATATATATATATTTAATCATTGTTTTTCTATAGAATAGTATTTGGGAAGCTAAAATTTGTGTGATCATTTATTGAATCATGAAATCAATACATTTCCTATATAAAAGAGATGAAAATAGATGAATAGCCCGGGGACGTGTTTGTATGAGAGATTATGAGGATTCATGGTCCCCCTCTATGGTTGGATCTGATAGGTACTTTAGGTTCACATCCTTGTTTTAAGGATGCTTACTACATAATCTGGGTTCCTATGTGAAATTTATCTTGTATTATCATTTATAGATGGATGTAATGACATTGAAGTTTATATATATTCTTGAGGATATGATAAGGGATTATACTCTTTATCTTGAATGATATTGGGAAATTCATTTTCTTCTTGCCTAATTTTCTTGTAAAAATATTTATTAGGACTCGATATAGATAGTTCCCATTGAGGATTTCTATGCTCAGCCAAATAAATATCTCCTATGATCAGTAATGTTGGGTGAGCTATCCTTGGTTGGTCTCGGTGTTTTTTGGGAGATGATGGATATGGTGCAGGTGATTATGAAGAGATTGATAATGATACACTCTCGTCAAAACTATTATGTTGACCATCATCATAAGTTGATGGATATTAATGATGGCAATCATGATTTTCTTAGAGATTCACATCTCTTAGGACATCTTCAGTTGGGTAATAATGAAATGTTTTCTTTTTTGTCTGTGGGACCCAGTGGCACTGTTGAATTACAAGGAAATGTGGGCTATTAGTTATAAATCTCTTCTAGTTGTAATTTTGTATGTGATGTGTTTCATGTTTACTAGTTGATGTGGTATCAAACTTGTCTTTACCGTGTGAATATATTAGAGGACGTTGATAATTGTGACATACACCACTATGGTTAAAAAGACATTTTATATTATGGATCTCTTGGAGTGGGTACTGCATGGGAAAATTATTCCTCTGATGTGGGTAGTATTTTATATTATATGGGATATCCTTGAGGATTGGGAGAGGGAATCATTAATGATGTATTAGGGTCCTTTAATTTTTTTATGTCTAGGAATATGAAAGATTTATTGGGGAAGAAAAAAAATTATTATGGGGAGATTGTAACACATAATATACATCCCTTTGGTATTCCTTGTATTGAGTTGTTGGATTCCATTTTTTTGGTGAATCACATGCTTACCAATAATAGAGATCCTTCTATGGGAAAAATTACCTAATGGTCAGGGATGTATGTTTATTTAAATTAATATATTTTTGGTATAAATTTTTCAAACACATTATAGGTTTCTTACATAGATCAAATAATTATGAAGTTACTTTTTTGATTGTGTAATGAATTTGGGATTTTAGGATTTTTATAGGTGATTAAATTCCATGTAATGGGATTAGAGGTCATGTAATTATAGGACAAATGATTCTAGGATTATGGTTTAGGGCATTAAATGGTCACACACCATATAAAGAGATCAAATATTATAATTGTAAAATCTGTATTTTCACCCCAAGGTTAAATTTTTATGCCTTTTCAGGTTTCACGAATTTAATGATGTGAAAGGGGATTAAATTTTATATTATTCTCAAATTTTTTTTATCTACGGTGTTTTATGGTTTATTTTAGAATCATTCATTATATTTTACTCAGTCTCAATTCCCTCCATGATTTTTGGAAAATTTTGTATATTTTCATGCCCTACTGACCATTCATTTATGGATTGTTCTTTCTTGGGTTTTTAGTGTGAACTTTGGAAAAAATGATCCTCATGTTTCAAAATTTTATTTGGTTATAGATATGATATATTATTCAGATATAATTTAGAAGTTTTATCAAATTGTTTTTTATCAATCATTTATAGTTTCCGATTGTGCCTTATCATCTGAAGACAAATCGCAAGTTTTCTAATCTCCATTTTCAAAGTTGGATAAGTTTCTATAATTATTGAGGTAGTAATTTCTATACAATGGGTCAATTATATTAAATTAATATTATTTTTTAAAAATTAATTTTTATTTTTTATATAATTATATTTATTTGGTGTTTTAAAATATTTCTATGAAATTTATGTTATTTTAATTGGGATTTCATTAAAAAAGAACTGTTATTGATTTGGAAATGGATTTCTTTAAATATCAATGTGGTTTTATTTGATTTAAAAAAAATATCAATCAAGAAAATGATTTTGAAAAGTATGTTTACCATCTTGGAACTTTGGGAGCCTTGGGTTCAACGAGAAATAATCATAGGAAACCATAGTGTGTGCCAACCCTATTGTTAGTTTTACTAAAATCAGTAGACTGTGGTAGGACTCGATATCATTTGGATCCAATATTATTCTTGTTTTAGGTCCATTTTTATCAATAATACATGATGTCCCATATTATAGAGCCCAAATTATATTGTTCTATTTAATTTAATTTTTTTTACATGATGGTTTTAATAATAAATTGTTGCTCACATGTTTTTATATGAGGTTGTATCTCTTGGCATTTCATGATGGATATTTCATGTATATGAGATTACTTTATTACATTATAATTCATGGATTTTATTCTTGTTTTCATCACATATACTTTTCATATTCCTTTAATTGTGAATATGAAAAGAATTTATAAAAAAACATTTATGATGATGCGAAAATGGGTTTGAATTAAAAAATCATTATAAAACTATGATTTTTATAAAATCTATAATTGTTGAATTGATGATATTAGACATTGTGTAAAATTGAAGGTGGTATCCTGCTAGGATTTGTTCTCACACACTAATTTTTCTATTTGGCTATTGTATATTTTTTATTTCAGTATCCATGTGAAGGGAAGGCAATTCTCTATTATGTTAGTTTCTCCTTTCGTCTTCCCTTTTAATGAAATATATCTTGGAAGTGAATTTTTTTCAAATGGGTACTAATTGGTCATCTCTAATTCATACATTTATGGTTTATCATCTATATTTTGGATTATAGAATTATTTTTTATCTCTTATTCATACGTGTTTTAAAATATTTGTATATTTTTTTTTATAATCGAGACATGTTTCCTTCATCCTTATTATATCTCATCATGACAGGTTGAATTTATTTTCCTGTTTCATAGACCTGGGTTGTTTTTCTACAATATTCTTATATATGATTTATGATTCATGTATCCCTTTTTCCCATTCCATGAATATGATCTAAACCTTTCTTATGATTCAATTTAAATAGGATATCAATAATGTGTTTATGTATGTTATTTCTAAAAAGGGTACTTTTTTCAATAACATAATAATAGATCATGAAGATCATTTATATTCAAGTTGATTAACCATCCATGATTCCAATAAAATTTATACTTAATGATTCTACCATGGATCATATTGATATATAATTACTATCAATTAATATATTTTTTTATATATGAAATAAGTGGTTCACTATTGTTGGTATTAGTTAATGTATTACTAATTTTTCAAACCAATAAGAGGAAATGTTTTGTGAGAACACATTAGATACCCCACTAAATAAGAGATTATATTAATTCATGTTAATGAATGTATTGTGTATTTCATAGAAAATATATCCCAATTTTGATACTGGCATGTTGATACAATCGTGGAAATGATTCTCAAAGGGGTAAAAACATTTAATCTGGAAGATTAGGTCTTAACTCAATCATTATCGGTGCACACAGATTGTGATTAAGACTAAATACATAAATAGACAGAAATAATAAATATACATGAGATAATTCACATTTTTTTATAAAAGCTTATCAAGGATTTCATTAGTTAATGACCATAGATGACCTAAGTTGAACCTAAAGTTATCATATATTAAAAATTTATCTGTCATGATTTAAATATCATGTGATTTAAGTTTCCTGATTATAGGCTTCATATATAATGTTTCATTCAATATGATATTTTCTTTTTTAAAAAGATATAGCAAGGATGAATAAATATATTCAAGTATGTGATAGATGATGTAGTGATTCTCCTTGTGAGAGGAAAAAGTAAATAGTAGATGTAATGTGAATGAATTTGATTATTCATCACTATATATTTTCATACAGGATTAACAACATGAACATATATGACATTTAAAAATAGGAAAATAAAAGAAAAAATGTTGTTTCATTAGGACCATGATTATTCATCTCTAAACATGTGGCAATGTAAAAAAGAAACACCTAGGAAAATATATGAGAGAAACGAGAAGATGTTTTAGGTGTGTAATAGGAGTAAATATAAGGGTATATTTTTGAGGAAGAATGAAATTTTTAGTTAAATCAATATATATAAATAATCGTTTCCATAAGGTATAATTGATAGATTGATGTTTTAAATATAGAATGTATGGGAATTATGAAAATCGACATTCAAGGAGATAATGTTAAGAATAAGATCAATAAATATTTACATGTATTGAGTTTACTATTAATGATTAAGAGACTATGAATGACATATGAATGTTTTTAATTTTTTATTATTTTTTATATGTAAAAAATATGAAAAATTATTAAATTTATGTGGAAGAATCACAGAAATTGAATCGTAATAAATAATCTACGATAGTATAAAAATAGATTAAGATGATAAATCATGGATAAAGTATTGTGAATTCATTTAAATGATTAATCCTTTTACATATTGTGTTAGAGATTCATGATATTTATCAATGATATCATAGTTTTTTATAAATGTTATGGAAATTAGAATCATTTAAGGATTATTCTATACTCTTTTTTCATTAATTATTTGGAAGAATATAGTGAATAGTGCTGATAATCTACAATGATGATTTAATGGTAATGTTATATTTTTTTAAAATATATAATTGGGGGATACATAACCCTTGATGTATTTCTAAAATTGTGTTAAAGATTCATACATGGGGTAAATAGATTGTTGAATTTGGAAAATAATGTAGAGAGTATTAATTACCATGAAATTAATTAGTGATCTTACAAATTTTTTTTATATCCTTAATAATTTTTATTTTATTTTTATATTTATGAAATATATTGGTTGTTGAGTGATGTTTTTTTTGAATAATGATAGAGTAATTTTTTTATGTAAAATATGTTTTATTTGATATTTCGTGTTGATTCATGTTATTAGTATGTTTTAGAAAAATATGGTCATGGTATTCCTGTGGTTTGTGTGTGACATTATGAGTTACATTATTGTTTTTTGGGATAAATGTTTAATTTTATGTTGATAAACATATGAGATCAAATATTTCAAAAAATGGGAATATTTAATTATGCTAGACATAGTTTTTGGGATTCTAAAGGTTATCTATTTATGGAATATATTAAGTTGACCATTGGTTGTTATTATAGAGGTTTTATGGATTAAAGTTTTATTTCATCATATGATGATTTATCTATATTGGATAACTATTTATAAATATTTTGTTTTGTAAATAAATAAAGATTGAAAGAATGTATTTTAATTATTTTATGAATTTTAGAACTTCTTAAATGATAATTTTTTGTATTCATTCAAGAAAATTTCTTATTGATTTTTTATTTCATTGATTAAAAGACTAGAATAAATTTAAAATTAAACAAATTACAAAAAAAAGATGAAATCATACATATAAAATTTAAATAAATCAAGAAATTATATTTTCTTATATTCTATATCATGATAGTAAAATAATACCTCAATTATTGGAAAATGATACAGGAACAACTATATTATACTTTTTTATTACTTTTAATGAATTCATTGAAATTTTAATCCCTTACCGATTTATTGTTTTTTGGCCATTAACATTCTCACAACTATATTCTTTATCACTATCTATAATTAATTGGATATTATCTTTATCCTTGATGTATTGATTTTAAACATTATACTAATTTTATACAAATATATAAACCTAATAATGTGTTATTTTATCTATCCTTTAGGTTTCCCACATCACATTTTCGACATAAGTTTTAATATCCCTTTGTATGATATGTGTTTAAAAAAAACATATTTAAATATATAGGCCTTTATTTACGACTCAAAAATTATAATGATATAATTTATTTCAAAGGGTAGAACGAAATTCTATAAAAAATTAGTTTAATGGAATATGTTTCTTGAAAACATTCTTAACACACAACATCATTCATTAAATAAATTGTGATATACAATTAAATTATTATTCTTCAAATGTGACAATTGTTACCAATTTTTTAACATATTTGAATGATAATAAATAACCAAATTATTAAAAATATATATATAAAGGTTTAACATAATGACATTATTTTTTATTAATTTATAATAAATAATTACTCAATTTCTATTAATGTTATTCTATGCCTAAAAACTATGTGTTCTTAAAATATAGTTTTATTAAATTTTCATGTGGAACTTATAAGTAAATTTATTGAATTTCTGAAATATTATTTTAGGAAATTAATATAATTCTTATGATATTTTGTAAATATTATGTTATGGTTTAATATTTTGGCCTTCTCATTAAATATTTTTTTCTTAGGGAATATTTAAAAATACCTTTATTTGATAGTCTATTATTTCTATTGATTAAATAAACAAATTTAAAAGTACAATTAAATTTTTATTTATATATTAATATAAATTATGTCTCAATTATTTATATGTAATATAATTATTTATATATAAACCAGAATTATAATTTCTTTTTTTAAGATCATTTTTGGGCCTATAAGAAAAATTTCCTTAACAAGAACATTTTTTGATTGATTATTTTAAATATTAATAATTCAAATTAATAAAAAATATATATTTAATTAATGAAATAAATATATTATATATTAAATAAATAATTTTAGCATTCATTATATATTTTACAATGCACCAAATAGAAGTAAATTTAGTTTTAGGCATAAAAATCAATTTTTTTAAAAGAGGTTTCCATTGTGTTTTTTGTGCTTATTATAAATTAAAATTTCCTTGAGTTGTTAGTTATAGTATATTCCAAGTGCCTTATTTGGTATAATGGTTCTTGAGTTTTTTCTTATTTTATTAAATATTTTAAAGGATTAAATGAATTAATTATATGGATATAATTGGAACCTAAAGTATTATCCTTATCTTAGACTCTCATCTAAGGTATGTTTAAATGTTTTGTTTATATGTATTGGAATAAAGATGTGATCGACCATCTGTAGGTTGATTATTTTTGACTTTTTCTTATAGAAAAAATATATCTCTAGCCTCGTGAGTTTTTTTCATGGACAAGAGATATGGTCGACACATTTGATCTGTAAGGTGTAATCCCATGGTAGATACCACCCATAGAAATTGATTTATGTATTTCTTCTACATGATTTTTGGAATTGGTTCTTCTTAGGTTTCATTGATCCTAATATTATGTTTGGTTTTAAATAGTAACCCCCTGTTAGAATGGGTGTTCATAGTATCGTGACCCTTGATACGGGAGTTAGCATCAAGGAATTCTTGGCTTGGCTAGTCGGACATTACACTTTCATAGTCTGCTACTTATGAGGATGTGTGAACCTATATTATCTTTTGTGATGGATGACTCGGTACATCATTATACATGTAAATGGTATTATTAGAAAATTTTCCATGGATATTGATTCTTTATAGTACATCTGGTACATTATTTAATAGGTTATATAGCCTATGGATTGTAGTTTCAATGTGTGGTTTCTATTTTTAAACTAGGTATAGAATATGTTGACATACACATTACCTATTGAGTGATAATGTTAAAATGATCTATTTTAATTTGGTTTAATTTTGATATTCTATATGTTGTGTATGTTTTTGGGTCATTTCCAGAGTAGAGTGACATGAGTGTTTGAAAATCATGTTTGCCCCACTCCTTGGTAGGAAAATCTGGCTCGGGGTGTGTCACATCAGTTCAGGTGAAATTTTCAATCTTTTTTTGGAAGCATTAATTTGATGATGTTGTAGTAATGGTAAAATATTTATAAACTCTTTTGGTTATGGGAGAGTTTCAGTGGTATGGTTTGAAAGAACACAAATTCTTTGGGTGGTACATGCATTGATGTTCGGTTAATGATTTATCAGATGGTGAAGACAATATTTTCAAAAAGGTTTGACCAGTAGTGGTTTGAATGATCTTCTTGGTTACACTTAGTGTACGACTATGAATGAGGTGAGCATATTTACCATCACGATTTCATCCTTGATGCACTAAGAGAGTGTCAGTTATTAGATGTGGTAATGTTCAAAAGTTGTACAATTGATTAAATACAACTATCAGTGTTTTATGTTTAATGCGTGTTTTTCCCAATGGTTTGGTGAGTCTTAAGTGATACATTGGTTCCTGTGTAAGATATCCTTGGATATACTTTTGGACACCTTTTATATCATTTTAATGTTAGAACAAGAAATATTCCACTTTGGTCTAATTCAGTGTTCTTATGTTGATGTTTTGGATTTGTTTTAAAGTCTAAATTTTATCATGGTGTATAATCTACCAAGGGATAGCTCGCTTAACTCTTGTGGCTTTACTCCATGGTTATCCAAATCTAGTTTTAGGGATCAAATGTATTATTTTTAAGATACTATTTCTAGTATAATGGCTTTGTTATACACTATATTTATGATGAGGAATCATATTTATAAATTTTCATGTGTTAGATAGTCTTGAAATGTCATTGGATATTAGGTGTAAGTTTCATTGGGCTTGTTATAGTGAAACAATTTGGGGTGTGGTTGTAAGGAAATTACAGTTGTGGGGAAAGACCATGATTGGTAATTGGTCTCCTTTTTATGTTAAATACAAAGGTGTGGTGAACCTATGTCTATATTCTTAAAAAATTATGATGTGATGATTTAATTGTTAAGTGGTTTTGGGTAGTAGTCGCTTTAAAATTACAGTTCAAAATTGAGGGATTGATCATGTTTTGATGGTGTGAGTGTCGTGTTATAAAGAGGTACCATGAGATGTGTTGGTCCTTTTAGAACAGAACACATTTATTTGAATGAATTTTCACAACACTTTTGGTTTGGGTGAGGTCTTCATTGTATTACACAAGGCTTATTTGGGATGTGATGTTATAAGTTGGTTTGTTTTTACGAACTTCTATTTTTTAAACATGGATAAATTCTCAAGAAATTTTAATTCTCAATAATTACTAGAGCTTACATTATTAAAATTGAAATTCAGAATGATGTTCTGAGAGTTATAACTTATTAATGTGATGTTTTAATACTTGGATGATGGACCGATAACTTTTTTGGGAATTTTGAGGATTTTGAGGTAACCAAATTGGGAATGGAAGTAATTTTGAATGTCCTGCAGAGGGCACATAAGTTCCAAATGGTATGTTAAACATTACGAGTTAAATAATGTCGTTTATCCATTTTTTGAAATTAATTTATTTTTAATAAATATAAAATAGAATAAAATTAATATAAAAAAACTATCCCTCACCTAACTCCGACAAATAATATGGAAATCTCTTTTGAGATGCAATGCAAACCCCTCTCCGGCTCCCTCCTTCGTCCTCCAATTCTGGATGAATTTTCATGAAATTTCTCTTTGAATCTTCAAAGTAAATTCATTTTCCTCTTATATATAAGTTTCTGACTTATTTTTGGTATATTCATCACCCAAAAGAGTATATAAAAAACCCTAGGGATTTCATTTAATCCTTTTTTAGTGTATATTCAACATTTAGTGTACAGAAATGGTCTCCCGGTTTATGTTGGTCTACATTCCGGAAACTGCTTCCAACATCATGGAATTGTAGGTCGGTTCGGACTGTCGTATTCATTTTGGGGTATATTTATTAACCAATTATTTGTTTCCCACTATCATAATTATATATTTTGGGTGTTTTGGAGTCCTGAGGTTTTGTTATGGGGAGTTGTGATCGATTTCGAAGGTGTTCAGGCTTAAAACCAAGAATGAGTATATATATAAACATATATATAATCTGTGAGCATGTTAACTCATGGAATGGGGAAAAGTTCCATTGGATTAATGATATATATATATGGGAATGCATGTATATCAGTGGGTGACTACATGAGTTGGAAATTGTCAAATAAAAAGAATTGTCTCAATTTCCATGAGTTAGGATCCCTATCGTCAACTATTTATTTAATAATTCATTATTCACTTATTTAAATAAATTGTCAATTATATTCTTTGATTTATTTAATTTATAATTTTTATTGAAATGTGGAAATGAAATAAATGGACTGTTGTATGATAAAGTCTTGTTTTTATAATAAATCCCTTCCAACAGATATGCACTACCTTCAAACAAAAAAGTAGTGATAGATGTTATATTATTCTTAGTGTGGTTTGGTTTTTCAAATTTCTTCACATTGGAAATGATATATGGTATTTTATTACAAGGCCCTTGAATGTTGTAAAACTATGTTTTCAACATGAGTTAAATGAGGACTAGGCAATGTGATTGTTTTCAAGCGTGTATTGCATGTTATAATGATTGTTTCGCATGTGATTTAGATAATTATATGGCCAGTTCATTAGATAGTTAAACTAGAAGCATCCCATGGTATTGATTAATAATTTCAACATGAATGGCTTTGTACTTGGACAACATTGGGTGTTTCTTTATTACCCTGTGTCATGGGATTTAGTTATGTAATTGATTTGTATACCAAATTTTGAATTAAATGAATTAATTTGGAATGTATGAGTGATAAGACCCTTTCCCCTTTTTATTCCGTTGCTTTATTAAGAAAGAATTTCCATTTCATTATTTTACAACATGATTTAGATACTACCACATCATGTAGTAGGTTGTTATGCTTGAGATCTTATTATAAATAATTTCCATTGTGATTATTTGATGTCAAGCCCTTTAGATTGACCTGGTTTTTCAATTTACATTTGAGGAATGAAAATCACCAAATTTTTATGTGCTAATAAATTTGAATAATGATAAAACCATTTAATATTTTAATTTTATGCGATTTCATTAATGTGAAATGTTCCCATGTGAGTAACGGAATTGATAATCCATATGAGGTTCGTCCATCCTTGAGACAACCCTTCATGGTAACTAAAATTATATTCTTTTTTCCCGTATAATTATTAATGAATCTGCAATTATTAAATGGTAAATGTTATAGGGTGAAAAATGGATTCAGTTTAGATTTCCCTAGATTGAAATATATGTATATTGTACATTTTTTTCCATGAATAATCATTGGATTATATTGAAATGACTTGTATGGTCCCAAAATGTTTATTATGATTAAGTCATTAGTGAACCATGGATTCCATTTACTGACTAATAGTGCTGACTTAAATGACAAGTTAATCATGGATCCCAATAAGAATAATGTGAATGGGATCAAGTGTAATTTGATTATATTTTATGAGGGGTAAATTGTGCTTCCCTATAGGACTTACAAGGATGTGATCAGTTGACATGGACTTATCCAATACCTAGAGTTATACCGTGTTCCTGAGAGGCTTCCAGAGATTGGCTTGTATGGTATGGGTGGAAATTTCACTTGGAGTGATACATGAATTCTAGTTTAATAATATCATGGATCGACTAATTTTATAATTTATTTTCGGAATGAAGTGACATATGTTGCATCATCCAATATAATGCATAATATTTGATTTGGTCTAGAATTGTATTGTTTAGTTGGCTTTCTGGGGCATCTGTTGTGCTTGCAGTTGTTTGAGGGATGGTTGGCTTGAGAGGGATCTCAAGAATTTTAAAATTTAATCAAATGAAATGTTAATCTTATGATTAAATGAAATGGATATTAAATTAGTACCTTCAACAAAGGATATATACATTAGAGTACTTCCTAACTTTTTATATATTCTCTTTCACTGATAGGTATTCATTGAACAGGATGGTAAATGATGTATACCATGGCTGCCAGCCTACTATGATTATTATCACACCCCCCAGCTCAAGTACTATTTGTTTCTGAGTAGACTTACATGTCTTAAAAGATATAGGCCATGATTTTTATGTATTTCTTGTATTAGGACATTTGGAGAAAAAGGATAGAGTTGGAGCTTAGGATCCTCATGGTGATTGCCTATGGGAATTGCACTCGTTTATTTATTCTTGTACTAAAATGAAAAGAAGGTTTTAATAATTAGTGGTATATAATATGTTTATTCATATAGAATTCATTGTAGATAAAACTGAAATTGTCCATATTCCATATTAATTTTTTATTATAATTTGATTTTACTACATTGATTATTACATTATACAGCTTCTATTGATATCTGAGTATTACTTCATGTATACAATTGTACACTCTATGATTCACGGTATAGTCTCCACACTAAAAAACCTCTACACCCTTGCTGCTAGTCGGCATTCTCTTACATATGGGGAGATGCACTTTAAGTCATGTGGTGACCAGTCTGGCTATCAAGTTCGAAGTAATTCAGACAGGGATGTTACAGTAATCAGGGAGTAATAATTGTTAAATTAGAATTTTGGTATAAGGTTAAGTCATCCTATATTATACTCATGATTATGAATCTTCTTCCATCGAATTATAATATTTAATTGATCCGATATAAATTCCAATTTTATTAATGAGTGTGGGAAAATATTATTCTAGAATACTTTTAAGACACTATTATGAAGAATATAAAGCATGTTTAGAGTGTTAATTCTTTTCTCTTCAATTAACTCTCATCCATAAAGTCATATTTGACAATCATACACTTTATATTAATTATAAAAATTTGAACATGATGGGAGTGGAATGAACCACTAATTGGAAAAATTGACTCAGTATATTTTACATGTGATTATATGGTCTCTTATGTCATGTTATGGGTCATTCTGTGAAAACCCCCACAGAGAATATGGGATCATATTTTTAAAAGCCTTGTCTTTATCCCCTATCTTCTGATGGATATTTTATATAGTTTTGTTAAATATCTTTATCTATATGTCAAATACTGCCTGATAGTTGGATGAATGGTTCAAACATACATTATAATTCTAATACAAACTATTTAATTTTTAAACAAAATAATTGGTGTCATTTTTATGGGTTTCTATGTATAATTAAATGATCACGGATTTGAAAAAAATTTAAATATGTCATCAAAAAAATATAAATGAAGAACATAAGTATTATAATAAAATAAAATATTGGATGAACCATTTCTGATTATCTTTAAATGATATTTCTTTATCTTAAACAATAATATATATAAAAAACATTCACCTTCAAAGGGATTCCACTGATAAGTAGGATCCTAATCTGAAATGAGATATCCCCCATACAATAAATGTGTTCAAGAATATTCATAAATAATACGGATCATGTTCAGGGAGGATGAGGTGTCTTTTTATATTTCTAGTGAAAATCATACACATAAATATGAGGGCATTCCTCCTTCATATAGAATGCATTCATTCAATAATGCTAGATAAACATTGTATTCTATATTGTGGTATTTGAAATTATTTTTGATAATGAGTACTCATTAAGTAAATAATCATTTTAACAAATCAAATGATCACGTAGGCATAAATAAAACATTTTATTCATTCATAACGGGTGGAACATAATTAGGTATAAATAGATGAATATGTTCTTTAGATATCACATAAAATTGTATATCATGTACTATAATAAAATAGAATCATATGTTATGATAAAAAAATAATCCTGACAATAAAATATTATACAACTCATTGAACATCATAAAATATTATTTATCAATTTTAGTGAATTTATAATAATCTACAACTAAAAAAAATCCATGTATAATTTTTGAAAAACATCATACTAATTTTTGAATCCATCAAAACACATTTTCATATCATTTATCAAACTCTATTAATTCTAGGAATTTTATTTCCAAAATATAATCCTTATTTTATGGACTAAATATGTAACACTATAAAATTATATTTAAATTATAGAAAAATATGAAATTATGATTTCAAATATGTACACAAAGAACATCCTATATAATAACATCATTTATTATCATGATACAAAGAGGTCTATTGGGATGTTTATCATTTATACTTATATCTCTATATGAACATGCCCCATTATATATTTTTCAAAAACATCACATATATACCTAGATAATATTACTACAATAAAACAACAATACCAAATATAGTGATAAAAATACAAAAATTAAATTTATTGATTTGATATTGATGATGGTGAACAGGAAACATACAACATAAAAAAGAAATATTAGTTCACTTGCATACTAATGGTTCTTTTAAATTTTTATATATTTATGAAAAAATGTCATAAAAATATACATTAATTAAATGGAGTAATTTAAAACTATAACCAACTTTTCATATTTTATATTATGTCCTAAAAATCACCCACAACTATCATCTTGTTAAAAACCATTCTAGACACAAAAAGTTTAATCATCATTCATCAAAACCTATGTAATAGTAATCATTCGAAACAATATCACAAGTGATCAGTAAGTTAAAACATAATATTTAACAACTAGATGTCATCAATAATAATAAGATAAGTATATGGATGTGAAAAAATAATAAATTTTCATGAGAATAACATAATATAATTAATACCCATAAAAATTTTATTAATATAAATTATTCTTGGAATAATGATCTAATTAAATAAAGACATCATAATCAATAATCTTGATCTATGTGAAGAAAATATTGATTATAGGAAGAATTTATATCCCATATCAAGAATAATAAAAACATGATTGTGTCATGAAGCATTATATTTATAGATCCCACCAATAAATATAGAAACCCTAATAAATTGAATTACTATATGGTTGAATTCTATGTGCAATGCATTGGAGGGATATCATAGACCATCTAGACCATGTTTTATCATGGAATAACAATTCATTGGGTAATAATATAACCAACCACCCATAGTTGATAATAGAACCAAGAATCAACATAATTAATGCCGAAGAACCATGACATAATAATAAAATATGTATTCTCATATTTCAAGATTAATCTCATAAATCACCCAATATTCCATTCTTAATATTATTATACATTGAAAAAGAAATTGGTTCCTTGAAAATCCTTTGAGACAGTAAAAATAAAACTCGAAAAAATAATTAAGACAAGATTTTAACATATCCCATTGTCGAAGAAGTTACAAAAATTGATTTTGATGTTAATTAATTTAAATATGATTAAAATTTCATTAAAATAATTCATTGGTAAAATAATAATTTTAAACAACACCTATTTAAAACATAAAAATATCTATAACTTTAAAGAAGTAATTTTATTTGAAAATAACCATTTTAATATAAAAACAATTTCCTTAAAACATTGAGTGGTCATGATAATATGAAAATATTCTCTTATTTTATGTGTTAAAAATAAATAAAAAAAATTCAAATAGATTATAATGGGATTAAAAGTGACAAATTTGGAATAAATTAAGAATAACTCCATTAAAACAATTTAAAACATCTTCAGTGGTCATTAAAATAGCATTAGGATATAATTTATTTTAAGAAAATAATTTTTTTAAATAGATTTACAAATCATAGACAGGGATGAGAAATATAGAGGACCTAAAAGAAGATACAATATCTATATCACATAGAAATGAATTTCTTGATTTTTCATTCATAAATATGGGATGAAATTAAAATTAACCATATAAACCATATTCATATACATAAGATAATAAAAGATACCTTTTTCAATAAAATAATATCAAATAATTTTCTCCCAAATAACCTTCAACATGAACAATCATGAAATCAATGGAGATTATATCCAAATTCTTTCATACTATGATAACTCATAAATCATAAGTACCGTGAAATAATAACATCAGATTAAAATTTAAATATACTTAAAAGGGAGATTCACGATATAAAATATCAAATGTGTACTAGATACACCTATTAAATATATATAGGTGTATAAAATAACAATTATTCCAAATAAAACAATTTTAGATGAGAACCCATTAAAATGATAATAATGATGAAGTGATAACTAATTAACAAATCATTTATGTGTATCAAATTTTAATCCAAAAAAACAAGAAGGAATTATTCATAAGATAATAAAAAGTCATTACACATATAATCATAGAATAAAAAAATATATTGAGAATGTGATATATCCAAATGAAAATAAATTTTGTTATAAAATTCAAGACCACCTAGTAACTTTCATGTCAAAAATATTTGAATAAAATAATTAAAATTTAAAGGTAAAGTACCATTATATTTTAGGGATTTATAATAATACATATAAAAGGATTTATATGTCCTATATATTTGAGCTTAAGTTCATATCATTTAAATATTCATATTTGAATGAAAATTGAGTTGAATTCCCTTACCTCTAGTCCATACAAACCATTAATATTATTTACCACCTATATAATAAGATTGTATCAATTATTGTATTCCATAATAACATTATTATGGTTTATTACCATATATATAAGTAATTTATTATATTTATTATTTTATTTTATTTAAATACTCAATTAGTTATAAAAATGTCATGTTTTTTAGAATGTTCTATTAATTAATTCAAAATGGATTCATTCTATTGAATGTGGTGAAATAAATTATTATTCCATCATCTGTAGAATAAAAATAATAAAATAATTATCTTTTTCTTAGATCCTTTATAATTTTAATACCTATCATGAAATATGGTTACAAAAAATTAACTATATCACAATCATTGAGATGGTAGGTCATATATATAGATGAGTAACATTTCCATTTTATAATAGTCATTAATGAAAGATGTTATGTATTAATAAATCATTATTGAATAATCATCATATAATTAATTAAATATTAAATCCTTAAACATAATTTTATATATCATCTATGTGATGGGGTGATGAAAAAATAATCACATCACTTCGTGTTGGAGTTAGACCACACACACACATGAATGACGTTATCATTTTTTAGTGGGTGGAATGGTAAGAAAGAAAATGATATATTACCTTTTCAAAATGATAAATATATAATGAATATAATAATTATTTCAAATATATCATATATATATGTATATATTAAAATTGAACTTATTACATTCCATGTATCGTGTTAGTGAACAATTAATGACATTACATTGCATAGTGGTAGTTTGTCACACACAAAATAGATGTTATAATATTCCACATTGAATGGAAAGTAATATGGTATATGTGGTTTTAAAATTAAATAATGATATAACTGTTAAAAAATTAAATATATATAGTTTATATACATCAACATAATGATAAATATGATGAGGTGATAGAAAATGGATTACATTGGTTAATGAGGCGGTATTCTGCTATACACATGAATGATGGTTCCATTTACCTTTTCATGTTATGTTATATGTGTTTAGGTTATTACATTAAGAAAAAGAATAATATTATATATTCTATAATAGTTTTATTATATCATGGTAGTGAATGAATATCTTACAGATGTGGAATATGATATGAAATTGAAATGCTCAGTAAAGTATGATACCTCTTCTTGGGAAAACCTCCTAATATTATCACTAAAAGAATTATTATGATGTATTTATATTCAAAAAAGGTATTATAGGATGTGGTAATGGAATCAATGAATTTATTTGGATAGATAATAGATGATAAAATGGATTTTATAGTGTGAATAGGTGAGGATAACTTTGGCATTTTATATGTGAGGGGAGTGACACACATGTAATATTTGAAATAAACAAGGTGTACATAGTTTTTATAAAATCCAAAGGATCCAAAATGGATAATAATAGATAAAACTACATGATATGTTATAAATATGTCCAGAATAAGTTTTTGGACATGTTTTTTTGGTCATTTTAACGATTATCATTTTAATTTAACCCCATCAATACTAATTTTCACCTTAAATCAAGAAAACTATTTTTACTATTTTCAAAATTAATTATGAAAAAATGTTTAATTTATTAGATAATATGATTTATGAATATTTTTAATATTTAATAAATTTTTCATATTTGAATTAACTAAAATTTTATAATTTTATTTAAAAATAAATTTCTTATATGTGAGGAAAAAATAGTTATTTTTGAAATATATTTTTCCAACATAAGACGATTTTATACTAACTATATTACGTGTAGTAATTATTGTATATATATAAAATAATATTTAATTATATATATAATATAAATTTTATATAAATCAATCTTTATTATTTGTTTTATTACTTAATTAAAATGGATAATTATTATGAACATTATAATAGTTTTGATAAAAACCAGTTTAGAAACAACAAATAATTAAATTACACACAAATCTATTATAAATATGAATAAAATTTGATTTTATTGGATAAAATATAAGTATATAATACTTATATTAATTTAAATCAAATAAAAATCATAATTGGACATTTAATCGACTTATTATTTTTGGAAATAAAGGAATGTTTTATAAAAAACATTTTCATTCCAATTTTATTGAAATATCCACATTTTCTACAAAAATTTACTAACATTAACCACGATTTAATTTGAGAACAAGAATTTTAAAAATAATTTCATTTTGTGTATAACAATTTCAAAATTTTCTAAAAATATAAATTAATATTTTCCCACAAAAGTAACTGAAATAATTTTTCATTAAAAATATTTTTAATGAGTAAATAGAATTTACTAAAATTAATTTGTTATTTTATATGAAATTATTAATAAATTTATATTCATTAATAAATTTATGTATATATATATATACTACAATAATTAGTTAATACAATTCATACAAACCAATTTAATGGCTAGGTTATAATGTTCATATTTATATTAATAAGATTTCATGTTTTGTATAAGTTTGGTTTTTCATTTCTTGTATACTATCAAGGGTTGTTTAATTTTAAAAATATAAATTTGGGTTACCTTCTACCATCATTAATAAATATTTTCTAAAAAATTATAATTTATCATGGAAAATAATTTTTTTATTTTTGAAAATACCTTTGTTAGGTTACCACATCATAAAAAGGGTAAATAAAATATCTTCTAGATAAGAGAGAAAAAATTTAAAAGATGATATGGAATAACACATACTAGTTTTATAAATAGGATAAAATTAGTAGAATGTAACTATTTGTAAATGTAAAAAATTAATAATTTACAAATAATAATGGATCGTGATAGATATCATTTATCATTTGATGTTCAACGATCATGAGAAAGTCAATATCCATATAACTACATGCCAAAGAGAATTGAAAAGATCATAATGTAAAATTAAATGAACATAATATGATAAAATATTCATTTTAACATCATTTTAATAGGGTTGAGTAACTTAATTCCATTTAGAATATGAACATATGTGTAATAGAGTTACATGACATGTAGAACTTTTTCATTTATTCAATTAACTAAAATATGTCATCATTTCTTCCAAAAATAAGTTTTCAGGATGACTTTTTCATGCATTATGAACTAAAATAAATATCCTAAGGGCCTCATAAATATAAAATGGATAATCAAGATATTTCTCTTATATATGGTGATTATCCCAAAAATTGGTTATTATATGATATGTTGTTTCCCAAAATAAATAATCCTTAAAAATTCAACTATAATTCCGAATGTTTATCCAAATAAATTCCATAAATTAATATCTTTATTCCACAAATAACCTTAGTAACCTAAAACATGAAATAGTATTTTAACCTCAAATGTTTTATCATAACATTCATATTACAATACCAATAAAGTAGTTATCTTCTTCCAAAATAACATTAATAATGTAATATCCAAATCTGTTTTCAATACCAGGTTTATATATACAATAAAACATATTCTTCAAAAAGCAACATTATGATTAACTTTAAAAATATTTTTTGTAAAAAAATATGTCATAATGAGATGGAAATATCATAAGCTAGTGGTAGGAATTTCATCCTTATCGCACATTGGATGTAAGTCCATACCTTTTGTATTTTATAGATGTGATGTTTTTTCATCAAGCCTTTGGGTTATCAATTTAAAAATCATATATCCTTATAATGTTCCCAAAAACATTATGAACACCTTTCTAAAAAACCATATAATCAAAGATAATATAAAACAAAGATCATCTCAATATGTATAAAATTATAATCAAATATAATCTCATAAACATATGATGGTATCCATATACCTTAAGATAACTTTACATGAATACAATTTGATATCTATATTTATCTAAAATATTTTATGATACCAATAATAATAGAATCAAACACATATTCCCAGATATGGTTCTAAAAATAAACAGAAAATTTCATTTATGGTTTGGATATCAATGAAGATAACCCATTTTCTCTATCCAAAACATGCAACATTAAAAGAAAATATTGATTTCCTAAACCCCCATGGTCAATTTAGGTTTAGTTATTTAGATAATTTAGAAAAACTTTTATAATGGGAATACATATGAAATCAAGGGATTATTACACCCACTGTGACAAAATTTTCATATTATATATTAATTCCCCATAATTCCTCGCAAAAATATTAATAAAATAATATATTCTAGAAAATAAATAGTTTATAATAATTTTCCATAAATAGGGGAATAATAAAAATTTGAAGGGTGAGCTAAAATGAATAGTAAGGGGAAAAATAATCATTATTAAATATATTTCATATATGATAATATTATGAGAATAATGTTATGATGACAAAACCAATATCAATGAGAAATTCATAAGATAAATCATACCCCTGAAATTAGGATCAATAAACCTATGGAATAACATTATGTTTTTACAAAGGAAAGAGTCATGATAATCAATAATCAAGATCCATGTGATGTAAATCCTGATCAAAGGGAAAATTTATAACCTATTGGAATCATAACAAAAATGTGATGGTATCTTCATAAATTAACTTCATTTCACAAAACCCAATCATAACCATTATAAATTGTATAATCATATAGTCCAATTCCATACCCAGTATATTGGAGGGAAATCATGGAATCACCCATCCTTGGTTTACCATGGAACTACCCATCATTTTTTAATTACATTACCACCCAAATATGTCACGAACCACCCCCCGGGGCCCGTGCCGTGACTACCCCATGCCTGCCTTCCATAGGTCGGGGGATAGAAACTAGAACCAAATGTGTAATTCCCTAAAACTGGGAAGGAATTTCCTTTATAACCTATAAATGCACACAACAAATCACACAGATGGATACGAAACACTAGGTAAACTGTATAAAAAAAGTTTGTCGAAAGTAAAAGGGGTTAGAAATACAAGACCAAGTGAAAAGTACAAGGAACTAGAAGTACAAGTACAACTAAAGAATGGAAAAATAGTTGTTCAGTCGTCCTCTATGATTCCTACCTGAAGTGTAGGTATTGATAGCCTCCTTAGCACTCTACGTCCGTCATTATCCTCTGTGTACCGACTCGTCATAAGGTCCATCTCTGGGTACTGTCTAGTCCCAGTACTCTCGGCCTCTGTTACCGTTGTCCGTTTTTTGCATCCAACACAATAAGGTGCATGCATAGACCGTGCAGGGGTGAGTATAACGATACTCAGTAGGGGCCGTAAGACCCTTAGGGTCTCACAAATACACCAAGTATAAAAAAAATTTAAGGGAACAACAAATAAACCTACATAGGTATATTCCCATACATATACCTATGTTATCATGTGATCCATCTCAATCATTAGGAAAACACAGAAAATCTGTCTTAGCTAAACTAGGATTTTATTCACATTATCAAAACCTTGGCTGTTGGAGAAATCTTTCTCAATCAAGAATAGTGGGCCTGCCACGTCACACAGAGGAGCTTCCCACTGACCTTCGAGTGATGAGAAACTCCTCCTCTCTAGTATTGTGGGTCTGTTGTGTCACACAGAGGTGCTCCCCACTGTGTGTCTACCGCCACATCGAGGATCACTCTCTTATAGCCTCCAGAGGTACTCCTCCAATCGATTAATGTGGGTCTACCACATCACTAAGCATGTTCCTCCACCATGGGTCTACCACCA
This sequence comes from Viscum album, assembly GCA_963277665.1. Classification (NCBI taxonomy): domain Eukaryota; kingdom Viridiplantae; phylum Streptophyta; class Magnoliopsida; order Santalales; family Viscaceae; genus Viscum; species Viscum album. Next base: position 854,963,514 of record OY728157.1, on the reverse strand, counting down.
CAACCAGGTGCTCGCCACTGGGCTAGTCATGTCACTCCAAGTCAAATAGTCAGTAGTCTTCACGTCTTACCTAGCTACTAGGTTTCTGCATTAATGCATGATCATCTTCGAAATATCTGCTCCACAAGATACTGGTTGATTTTTCACTACCACGAAGTCCCATGAAGAATTATCCCAAGGGTATTTCATGTAATAGGGGTCTCAACGCAATAGATGGTGCGTCAATCGGATGCCCGGTCTGTGAGTTATTATCCTTTTAGTCCTGGGTGCCCGGTTGGATTTGTGCACGATACGTACTGACCGTATCTAAACTATACCACAAACTCTAGTGGGGTATACTCAAAGGTACCATTATAATCCCTGATTACCAGCTCCATTTAAGGTTCATCAAATGAACATATGATACCAAAGATATGGCCAAAATAAGGTAAAGGGTAGTAGTGGGCCCGGGTCTGGGCTGACCCGGCCTTATCCAGCCCGGGCTGACTCAGTTCGTGTCATCCCGGCCTAACACATTGGGTCTGGCCGGCCTATTTGGTTCATCCCGGCATGTTGGGCTTAGCCCAGTAGGCCGCAAGGGGTCGTGAGGGCATAGACCGTTCATGGGTCACAATGAGGGTGGTTTGGCCGGGGCATCGCGAGGGGTTCGGGATACCGGCTTGGTAGGGGAGCCGCGATGGGCGTAGGAGGTCTGCTCGGCCGGGGCACTGTGAGTGGTTCGGGGCACACAAGATATGTGGATGGCGGAGCAGCATGGTGGGTGTGGCGTGCAGGGTGGGCGGGGCGTGCGGGGAGTGTGGACGGTGGGGCCGCGGGGTGCGCGGGACACATGGGGCAGAGGGACGACGAAGCCACGGAGTGTGTGGGTTGTGCAGACGGTGGAGCCACGGGGCGCATGGGGTGCCCGGGGCATGCATACGAAGGAGCCACGAGGTGCGTAGGGCATACAGATGGCGGATCCATGAGGCTACTGCGAGGGTACGGGCGGCTTGGCCGGGGCTGTCATGGGGGCACGGCGATGCCACGGGACGGTGCCATGCGATTTTGCCTTTGTCGCGGTCGGCGGTGGATTCGGTTTCTATTCTTTTCCTCCTCCATGTAGGTTGTTTTCCTTCAAAATATAGCATTAAATTAACCGATAAAGCTTAATTAATTAATGGTGGATGGTTTACACCATTAAAAGAGGGGGTGGTGGCATCATTATGTTAATGTAGGTCAAGAGACTCTCCCTAATTTATGAGGGAGTTGAGAGGTTTTCCTCAATTTAATGGGGGTTTAGTTTTGGGTGGTCCCCACATCATAACCTCTCATGGGAGGTTAGGTTTGGGTGGGCCCTACCACCATAACCTCTCATGGGAGGTTAAGGTGTCGTGGTGTCCACCTCCACATTCCACATGGAGGCTATAACAAACAAATAAAAATAATGCTTCACAATTTTATTTTTCTTTTATTTTATTCATGAAAAACCCCAAATCTATCTTTCACTCTCGATCAACTATCGTCGAGGAGAAATTCTCCTTAAGAGAATACCAGTTCTGATTGTTCAACAGTTCCCTCAGATTTTAATTCTGAGCACCGGTTCAACAGTTAGAAAAACCAGTTCGTACATTTACTAAACGTACCAGAAAAAAACATTAGAAATTTATTCCGGGCACACCAGGCCTCGAAATCACACTCCTTTAATTTTCGTGGACTCATAAATCCCCCATTTAATTAAAACATTTACAAGAAAATATGGTGTCTTTACATTCACCCCACCTCAAGGCTTTACGTCCCTGTAAGCCACAACTCAACTAGGTAAACAAGTGGGGGTACTGAGCATGAATTTGAGCATCCTCCTCCCATGTTCTCTCCTGGAGGTACCCGTGCTGCCAATGAATGCGCACCATAGGTATCGACCATCCACAAATGACCCGATCCTGGCAATCCTCAATCTATACTAGAACCTTCATAAAAGTCTCCCCATCATCGATGTCCAACACGCCAAGGTTGATGACGTGAGAAGGTCCATGCACGTATCTCCTCAGCTGGGATACGTGGAAGAGGTCGTGCACTCGGTACAACTGAGGTGGAAGAGATAAGAGGTATGCCACCTTGCCATCTTTGCTGAGGACCTGAAAGGGTCTGATGAACCTCTGACATAACTTTCCACCTCGGCCAAATCTCTATAGACCCCAACGAGATGAGACCCATAAAAATACATGGTCGCCATCCTCGAACTCTATAGGTCTCCATCTCCTATCAGCATGTGACTTCTGCCTACTATGCATGTCTTTATCCGCTCCTAGATGATCAAAAACATCTCTGTGGTAGCTCGGACCATCTTTGATCCCACAAGTGCTGACTCCCCAGTGTCAGTCCAACACAAAGGTGATATGCAAGGTCACCCATATAACACCTCAAAAGGTTCCATCTTAATGGTTGATTGATAGATTTTGTTGTATGAAAAGTCCACTAAAGGTAAGTGATCCTTCTAGATGTTACCAAATTCTGGGACACATTCACATAACATGTCCTAGAGGGTATGAATGGTCTGCTCAGTCTGGCCATCCATCTGAGGATTGAAGGCGGTTCTAAAATGAATCTACATCCCGAAAGCTTCATGCAACCCCTTTCATTTCCAGGAAGTAAATCGTGCATCATGATGAGAGAAAATTGTAAATGGTATTCCATGTAGTTGCAAAATCTCCTACAAATAGATTCCGACCAAGGTTGTGCATCCCTGACTCACTAAAGAAGTGGTGCAGTGACTGTACAGGACAGAAGGAAGGCGGCTCCATATCTATCCACAATGGATATCTGTAAAGAATCCAACTACTCCGTCGCCTCACCTAGCAGCTATATACCCGATCTTCTGGTGAGTGCATCTACAACAACATTCCCTTTCCCAAGAGTACATACTATCTCTAAGTCATAGTTTTGGAGGAATTCAACCCATCACCACTATCTCAGGTTCAGGTCCTTTTGAGAGAAGTTATACATGAGACTCTTGTGATCAGAGTACATAGTAAGTCGCTCACCCATTAGATAGTGTTTCCACATATTCAAGGCGAAGACCACTACTGCTAACTCCAGGTCATGGATAGCATAATTCTTCTCATGATGACTCAGATATCAAGATCCATAAGCGATCACCACTCTCTCCTATATCAGGACACATCCTTGTCTGGTCCCTCATGCATCACAGAAAACTACGTACCCTACGCCTTCTTCTGAAATCCTCAAGATGGGGGCACTAGTGAGCCTCTTCCTCAGCTCTTGAAAACTCTACTGGAATCTCTCTGACCACATGAAGAGTTTCTACATATTTTTCAAGGTTTATAATGGTTCTACAACTCTGTATAAGTACAATAAAAACCTCCAGTAGTATCCGACCAAACCCAAGAAGCTTTGTACATCTGCCACACTCTTGGGTGTCACCCAAGCATGTACCACTTCAATATTCGCTGGATATACTGTAACTATAGCTTACGAGATGAAATTTTCGATGAAGTGAACCTCTCAGATCCAGAACTGGGCCTTTGAGAGATTATTATAAAGCTTGTCCTCTCGAAATGTTTCTAGTACTTCCGGCAAATGATAGGCATGCTCCTCCTCAGTAGTTGAATAGATCAGAATGTTGCTGATGAAGACTATCAAAATGCAATCGAGGTATGGCTCAATGATCATGTTCATGAATTCCATGAACACTTCTGGAGAATTGGTTACACTGAATGGCATAACCATGAACTCATAGTGGTCATACTGACATATGTAGGCCATTTTCTGCACATCCTCATCTCAAACTATGAGCTTGTGATAGCATGAACTGAAGTCTATCTTCTAGAACCACTGTTCTCCCTTCAACTGATGAAAGAGGTTGTCAATCATCTAGGGTAGGTACTTGTTCTTCACGGTCACTTGGTTAAGGTGATGATAGTATAAAAAAATCCTCAAGATCCCATTCACCTTCGTGGTGAATAGAATCGGGGCTACCCGTGGAGAAACACTAGGCCAGAAGAATCCCTTTCCCTACATGTCCTCATGTTGTACCCGCAGCTCATAGAGTAGATATTGGTGTCGTCCTAAGGTACAAGTCAATGTAAATGTCCACCTCTCTGCGAGGAGGTAAACCTGAGACATCATCTGTGAAAACATCCATGTACTGGTCCACCACTATAAGATAACTTGGACTCTCTACATCAACTGCTCCGAGGGTAAGGCAAGCTAACTGATGAGTGATCGGCTGCACCCTCCTCCATGTAATAATCTCATGTGAGGAAAAGGCTCATTTTGCACCAGTGAAGGTAAACCATGTCGCATTCGTGCGGACACAATACACTTTTCTCCTAACATAGTCAATCTGAGCATGAACTGTAGATAACCAGTACGTACCCACGATGATATCGTAAGGCCTCGATGCAGCTACTAGGATATCCCAACCAAAGATCTCACATCCTAGAGTAAGCTCTCACTATCGGCATCATTGGGTAATCATTGAATCCTCTCCAATAAGATTTTATAGCCATACAGACATATCCATTGGAATCTTCGAGCCTCGAATGAGGGTACTGGAAATGAAAGAGTGAATGTCACATGTGTCTATAGGTACGACAACTATGGTGGAGTAGACACAGATCATACCTCGAATCATATTCGGAGCACCATGATTTTATGCCTCAGATGTTTGGAGCTGAGCTCTCCCTTGTCCACCTACTCCCTACGGTCGGGGTGTACCTCCTAGCGGCGGTGGTGGTAATATCATGAATTTTCGCCCATAACTAGTTGTATGACCAGCTCCTCTTCCACGTCCTCCTTCTCCCTACGGACCTCCTGGATCGAATCTATGTCTCTGCCTGGCCCATCCTTCGACTGTCTGCTGATCTTCGGAAAGGTGGGTCGGGCAGTCACAAGCCATGTGACCCTGACCTCGGCATTCGTAACACTACCCACTCCAGGAACATCTATCTCTGCTTTGGGGGCACAGCTCAAATGATCATGAGTCATACGGTCATCAACCTATAGGTCTGGTCCCCTTCGAACTCTGTGACATCTATCTGCTGCTAGCTATAGAGGACTTAGCTACGTGATGAATTGTGGTGGGTATCACTACTAGAGACTGCTCAATAAGGAAACTCTCCACTAGGTGGGCTCTCTCTAACACCTCCTCCTGCATTGGGATGCTGAGTGAGATCACTGAATCCCCGGTCTCCCAACTGAGTCCCTACTCAGAGTTAAGGGCCCTAAAGAATGAGTCTCGCATCATATATTTTGAGTACCATGAGAGTTCAGTGAACCTCACTGAGTACTAAGCTACATTCATTCTTCCCTACTATAGATGATGTAGCTCATATATGCGCACTGCGTGAAGAGTTTCTGGAACAGACTCGGCCCGAAATAGGCTCTCGAAGTTTTCCCAGAGAAGTGTCACCTCATCGTGAATTTATAGCATCAATCTCCACCATCTTCCTGTTGCTGCCTATAGAAAGCTCGAAACAAGAATCACCATGAGATTGGTTGGTGTCTCTACCAGTTGGAAAACTCTCACCATAGCCTCCATCCAATCTTCAGGTGCATGTGGGTTCGTCTCTCCCCGGAACCTGGGTGGCCTCTAGCACTGGAACTCATGAAACAAGATCAAGTGGCGTGCACTGTCTGGTTATAGGGTTGGTGGAATCAGTGGCCCAAGTGGGAGTGGTACTGCTGCTGTCCCACGAGTGCCTCTACTGTTAAAGGGCCCTACACCGAGGCCTCATCCCTCGGTGGGATATCATTGCGTACAACTCTCGAAACTCGAGCCGCTGTTTGCATTAAGGCATCTGAAAAAGAAACAGGAGCACTACGGTTAAAAAAATTATTCCTGGTGAGCTGACCTAGTGACAAGACATAATGAAAAAAATTTGAAAACACACATTCAATCAGTGTTTTCATGCAATGAGTCAAAAATCAGAAGTCAGGGTCCTGGTGTATGGATACGTCGGCCACCACACCAACACTAGACTCCCTGAACTGAAAACCACACTCACTACACATTACACTATTACTTCACAGAAAGGAATGATCAGAGCCCTAAGTTTGGCGGTAGAACATACTTCTCTAATACCAACTGTAACATCTAGGCCCCGGCCACAAGTTCCCCAAAAGACACGTGGTCCCCAACATGGGGCCCACCCACATGCCCAAATGGGTCATGTGACGAATGATTTTCCCCACAGTCCAACACATGTCTTTTTCATTGTGCTTTTTCCTCACTCACACACATCCTGATAAACTTCCCAGAAGGTCAGCCATCCTGATCACTACTCCAGTACAAGCATGATTCACTGCGGATTTCTAATCGGACAGGCTCCTGAAAAAGAATGTTCACCTTATTGACTTGAGTGATATCATTTAATCATTTAACCCTTTATCATTCTGGGGTGTCACATTCATCCCCCCTTTAGATAACTCCATCCTCGTTGTGGGCCCTATATCTCTACCCAGGAAGTGCACCTCACTTAAAGCTAGTTACTACCTCTGATAACAATTTTTCATGACCCATCCCCCGAGGATCGTGATGTGAATACTCCATTTCCGCCTTCCATAGGTCAAGGGATGGAGACTAGCACCAAAGCTATAATTATCTAAAGCTAGGAAGGCATTACCTTTATAACCTATAAACGCACACAACTAGAAACAAAAAACTAGGTAAACATTATAACAAAATAGTGATGAAAAGTAAAACTGGCCAAAAATACAAGCCCAACTGTAAAGTACAGGGAACTGGAAGTACAAGTACAACTGAAGAATATAAAAAAAACTCTTGGGTTGTCCTCCAAGATTCCTACCAGAAGGGTAGGTACAGATAGCCTTTTCAGTACTCTACGTCCATCAGTATCCTCTATGTACTGACTCTTCATATGGTCCACCTTCGGGTACCATCCAATCCTAGTACTCTCAGCCTCATTCGGCGCTGTATTTCATGTGCATCCAATACAACAAGGTGCTGGCACAGCCAGTGCAGGGGTGAGTGTAATGATACTCTGTGGGGACAGTGAGACCCTAATGGTCTCACAAATCCCCCAAAAATAAACCAAAAAGTAAGGGACTAACAAATAACCCTAGTTAAGTATATGGTCATAGAAATACCTAAGTTTTGAAGTGATCAATCTATATCATGAGGAAAACAGAGAAAAACTAACTCAGCTCAACCAGGATTTTATTCCCATTATCAAAACCTCGGCTACTGAAGAACTTCTTCTCAATCGAGTACGGTGGGCCTACTGCGTCACACAGAGGTGCTTCCCACTAACCTTGGACTGCTGAGGTACTCCTTATGTCTAGTACCATGGTTTTGCTGCGTCACACAAAGGTGTTCTCCACCGTGGGTCTACCACCACACCCAGGAACTCCCCTTATATGTAAGGGCATATACCTAAGTTGGGTTATATGTTAATTTCATTCTCAATCATGAGAAAAACAAAAAAATTCTGACTCATCTCAACCGGGATTTTATTCTCATTATCGAAACCTCGGCTGCTGGAGAACTCCTACTCAGTGGAGTACAATGGTGCTGTAGCATCACACAGAGGCACTTCCTACTAACCTTGGTCCACTGATGCCACCATCCATTGTAGAAGAAGGTTCACACCGCATGAGTTCATTACATGTGTTGTAGTGCCAGAGGCCACCTAGGTTCAGGGGAGAGACAGACCCAGAGACGGTTGAGGATTGGCTGGAGGCAGTGGTAAGAGTCTTCCGACTGGTAGGGACACCAGCAAACCTCATGGTGATTCATGCTTCTATCATTCTACTTGTAGTAGTGTGAATATGGTGGAGCATGATGCTCCAGGTACAAGATAAGATAAAAATTCTCTGGGTAGACTTCGAGAGCCTTTTCGGGAAGTGTTTTTCCAAGAAACTCTTCGTGAAGTGCGCATACAGGAGCTACATCATCTGCAGCAGGGTAGCATGAATGTAGCTCTGTAATCAATAAGGTTCACAGACCTCTAACACTACCTCACCGATATGGTGTGGGACCCATTCCTCAGGGCTTGGAACATTCAGCATGGTCTCATGTGAGATATCAGGGCTTTGGTGATCTTACTTAGCATCCCAATGCAGGCAGGGGTGTTAGAAAGAGCCATCCTAGTTGTGATTTTCCTTGCTGAGAAGTCTCCAACAGTGATATCCACCACCAGTCGACACATAGTGGAATCTTTTATAGCTGGTAGTAGACAGATGTTATAGAGGTTCAAGTGGACTAGACCAATAGGTGGACAACCGCATGACTCCGGATTGGTTGTGCGGGGTGCCCAAAGTGGAGACGGACTTTCCAGGAGCATTCAGTTTTACGCTTGTGGTGAGTAGTGTCACATGGATCGTGACAACCTGAACTTTTGTTCAGATGATCAGAAGACGGTCGAAGGGCTGCCCAGGAAGAGACCGAGATTCGATCGAGGAGGTCTGCAGGGAGTAGGCGGACGTGGAATAAGAGCTGGTCATGCAGCTGGTGGTGGGAAAATATTCTAGATATTTCTGCGACCACCCCCAAGAGGTCCACCCTGACCGTAGAGAACATGTGGACTGGTGAGAGCTCAGCTCCAGGTAGCTTAGGCATACAATCATGGTGCTTCTGAGATGATTCGAGGTACGATCTGTGTCTACTACACCATAGCTGCAGTACTTATAGACACTGGTGTCAGTCACTCATTTATTTCCACTTCCCTCATTCGAAGATCATACATTCCGACAGAGACATTGGCTCGATCCTTACGTCTAAAGATTCCTACTGGAGTAGATTCGATGATTACGCACTAGTTCCGGCAGTGTGAGCATACTCTATGAGGCGAGAGCTTTAGATAGGATCTTCTAGTAGTTCCATTGGGGCCTTACGATGTCATCTTGGGTATGGACTGGTTAACTACAGTCCATGCTCAGATCGACTGTATTAGGCGTACAATGTGTTGTGTCCGCACGGATGGGAATAGGTTTACCTTAACTGGCGAGAAGGGAGCCTTTTCATCATAGGATGGACTTGCCTAGAGGAGGGTGCATCCAATCACTCATCAGTTGGCTAGACTACCCTAAGAGCTATTGATGTGCAGAGTCTGAACTATCCAGTAGTGGTAGAACAGTACGCGGATGTCTTCCCTGATGATGTTCTGGGTCTACCTTCTCATAGAGAGGTATACTTCTACATTGAATTGTACCCCGAGACTACAAAAATATCTACACCATCATATCAGATGTCTTTTGTTGAGTTTTGTGAGCTCCAGGTACAACTGGAGGACTTGCAGGGGAAGAGATTCATCCGACCCAGTGTTTCTCCCTCGGTAACCCCGATTCTGTTCTCCAAAGAAGGCAGATGGGAGCTTGAGGCATTGTGTAGACTATCAGAACCTGATCCAGGTGACCGTTAAGAACATGTACCCACTTACAAGGATTTACAACCACTTTGATCATCTGAATGGAGAACAGTGGTTCCCAATGATAGACCTCATATATGGCTATCACTAGCTCATAGTTCGAGACACGGATGTGCAGAAGGTGTCTTACAGATATTGGTATGGACACTATGAGTTCATCTTTATGCCTTTCGGCATAACCAATGCTCTAGTAATGTTCATGGGACTAATGAACTGGATCATTCAGCAATACCGTGACTGTTTTTTCATAGTCCTTGTCGACTACATTTTGATCTACTAGACTACTGAGGAGGAGCATCCCTATCACTTGCGTGTAGTACCAGACACACTCTGAGAGAACTCGATTTATGGTAGGCTCTAGAATTTCTTGTTCTAGATCGTAGAGGTTGCACTTTCCGGGTTATGTCATCATGAAGGCTTGATTTGCTGTGGATCTAGCAAATATTGAGGCGGTAAATGCTTGGGATCCACCCAGGAGTGTGATGAAGGTATGAAGTTTACTCAGTTTGGAATGTTATTACTGGAGGTTTGTAGCAGACTTGTACAGAGTTTTAACACCACTATTAGCCTCAATAATGGGAAACCCTTCTTCTGGTCAGAGAGATGCCAGGAGAGATTTTTGGAGCTGAGGCTGAGGCTGACTTGTACACCCATCTTGAGGATTCCATAGGAAGGTGTAGGGTACATAGTTTACTGCGACACATATGGGAGCGGACTCAGATGTGTACTGATGTAGGAGAAATAGGTGATCACATATGGTTCTTATCATTTTAGACAACATGAGAAAATTTACTCTACCCATGACCTGGAGTTAGCAGTAGTGGTCTTCGCCTTGAAGACGTGGAGACACTATCTGATGGGCGAGAATTTTACTGTGTACTCTGATCAAAAGATTCTCAGGTATATCTTCTCTCAGAAGGACCTGGACCTGATACAAAAACTTTGGATTGATTTCATATAGGTCTATGACTTCGAAATAGTCTATACTCCTAGGAAGGGGAACATTGTAGCAGATGCACTCAACAAGAGATCTGGTATACAGCTGTTAGGCGAGGCAGCAGAGCAGCTAGCTAACTTATAGATATCCTTTGTGGATAGAGATGGAGAAACCTACCATCAGTCTCTTACATTCACTCCCCCACTTCTTCAGTTATTTAAGGAGGCACAACACGGAGATGATGATTGCGAGACATGACGTACTCAGATATCCATAGGACATGCATCTGAAGGATTTTTTGAAGGTGCGGAGCACGTCATTCGCTTCAAAGGACGTACCATGGTACCAATGTCAATTCAGGATAATGTTTTGAGGGAGTTCCACACATCCCCTATATTGTTACATCCATCAGTGGAGAAGATGTACTAGGATCTCCGATGACAGCGCTGGTGGTCGAGAATGAAGAAATCAGTTGTAGAGTTTGTTTGTAGGTGACACACTTGTCATCAAGTGAAGGTGGAGAACCAGGTACCAATAGGCTTTGTTCAGCCTTTAGAAGTCCCATAGTGGATGTGGGATGAGATATCCATGGACTTTGTAACTTGGATTCAAAGTACATCTAGGGGACATGAGTCGATTTGGGTGATCTTCGACCAACTCACCAAGTCATCCCACTTCCTACCGCTTAGAGAGCAGGGTTAAGTAGGGAGTTTGGGACTCCTCTATGTGTAGGAGATTGTGTGGTTACATGGAGTACCCTCGACGATCGTTTCAAATTGTGACACATGATTTACATTCCTGTTATGGAAGGGGTTGCAGGTGGCTTTCAGGATGTAGTTTCGTTTGAGCACCGCCTTCCATCCTCAGACAGATGGTCATACTGAGCAGACCATTCAGACCCTTGAGGACATGATGCGTGCTTGTGTCCGCAACTTCATTCACAGTGTGTAGGATCAAATTCCTTTGGTAGAGTTTGCGTACAACAATAGATATCACTCCACCATTGGGATGAAACATTTTGAGGTTTTATATAGGAGACCTTACAGATCACCATTGTACTGGACTAACCCAAGGGAGTCAGCACTAGTGGGACCAGAGATGGTATAGGATACCACAGATAAGGTGAAGATCATCCAGGAGCAGAAGAAGACTGTATAGAGAAGGAAGAATTCATATGCCGACAAGAGATGGAGACCACTGGAGTTTGAGGATCATGACCACGTCTTTCTACATGCCGCACTCCGACGTGGTCTACGAAGATTTGGCCATGGAAGTAAGTTATCTATGAAGTTAATCGGACCTTTTCAGGTCCACAGCAGAGTTGGCGAGGTTCCATACCACGTAGCTCTTCCAACTCAGTTGCACTGGGTGCATGACGTCTACCCAGTATCTCAGCTGAGGAGATACCTGCCTGACCCTTCTCACATCATCGACCTTGGTGAGCTGGACGTCGACGATGGGGTGACTTTTACGGAGGTTCCAGTAGAGATTGAGGATTGATAGGAGTGGGTCCTTCATGGACGGTCAATACCTCTGATGCACATTCGTTGGTAGCCCAGAAACACCCAGGAGAGCACATGGGAGTGGAAGGCTCAGATGTGTGCTCAGTACCCCACTTGTTTACCTATTTGAGTTGTGGCTTATGGGGACGTAGAGCCCTGAGGTTGGGAGAATGTAAAGACCCAAAATTTTCCATGTAATGTTTTTAAATATATGGGAATTTTAAGAGTCTGCAAAAATTGACAGTGTGTGATTATTAGGCCCAGTGTTCCTGGATTCAATTTCTAATGTTTTTTCAGCTAAATTCAGTAAACATATGAGCTTCTTTTTCTAACTTATGAACTGGTGCTCAGAATTAAAACCTGAGGGCACTGTTGAACTCGCATCGCCGATATTTTCATAAGGATACTTTTACCTCAATGGTAGTTGGTCGAGACATAAAGATTGATTTGGGGGTTTCATGAATAAAATAAAATAAAAATAATGTTGTGTAGCTGTATTTTTATTTGTCTGTTAAATCCACCATGTGGAGGTTGGAAGTGGGGACCACCACCCCTTAACCACCCATGAGATGTCTTGGTGGTGGGGAATATCCAAAACATAACCTCCCATTAGAGGTTATGGTGGTGGGGACCACCTGATGCCTAAAACCTCTCAACTCCCACAATAAATGAGGGAGAGCCTCTTGACCTTCTTCACCTTAATTGTGCCAACACACCTACTGTGAATCTTTTCAACCCTACCCCTTTAATTAATAAATCCATCTCATTTAATTAAATTATAATATTTGAATTTTAAACCCAAAATACTAAATAATAGATAATCTACTATTTGGAGGGGCTAACTATTCATTTGTTGGAAAAAGGTTGGCAAAGGAGGAATATTGATCTTGGGAGAACACTCTCCAATGAATAATGGTTCCACCGGTGAAGAAAGCTCCACCGACGATGAACATCGACCTTAACTTCGACTTTATTCCTCAGAACTCCCTCCAACATGGGATGCCCTCTTCTTTGGCGAATCGACATTTCTCTTTTCACAACGGTCCGTCTGCTTCCCCACGACCCCCTCGATGAACAAAAAATAAGTTAGGGATTTTATTTAAGTATGATATTATTCCCTTGATTCATTCCTTCTAAAATAAAGAATGCATACCAACTTATTATCAAGTTGATCCGAGGATATTTTTCCTTGAGGGATGGGAATATATTATTAACGAGGGATTATCGGAATTGATATTTTTAAGATATCTTCCATGCCCATTCGTTACTTATGTTCTTTATTATCCAAATGCTACAATTCTAAATGTTGAGTGTGCGGGGCCAAATAAACATGGCCCGACATCCCCCCTGCCGATCTTCGTTGTGGTCTTCTTCGAAACAGCGAGCGAGGAAACGAAGGAGACAAAGGGAATGGCTGTGCCACCTACAACCGCATCGACTCGTGCCGCCCCTGCTGTTTTTCGACCGCTGACTGGACAGGCCACCATGCCCCAGTCGCGCCGCACCTCGGATGTGTGGCCCTCACCAGTCATGCCACCCCGCCGGTGGTGCCACCCTCAACCGCCGTTCCGGCGGTGCCACCCTCACCTGTCGTGCCGCCCACGGTGACCGTGGCGCCGCACAGTCCGCGCTGCCCCGCCGGCCCCACCGCCCTCTCCGGCTACACCGCCCTCGCTACCCATGCTAGTCATTCCACCATCACCGGCCACGCTGCCGCGTCGCCCCCATCAGCCGCACCGGCCGCGCCGTCCTCGCATGCCACACCCCCGTGCTCTGGGTGCGCTGCCGCCGACCAAACTGGTCACACCCATGCCACACGCTTCTAGGCCGAGCCGCCTCGTGCTGGGCCATGTTGTCCCGCACCCTTGTGTCTCTCCGCGCATTCATGGATTGCTGGGCCGGGTCGAACCCAACAGGTTGGCCCACCCAGCGTGTCAGGACAGACCCAACGGGTCATGCTTGGTCGACCTGAAACGGGTTCGGTTTGACCAGGTTGGGCCGGACCCGGGCCCAGTATGACCCTTAAATTTTTTTGGCCATATATTTGGAACCAAATGTCTGTTTGACGAACCGTCAACAGTGCTGGTAATCTTGGAGCGTGGCGATCTCTTGGAGTATAACCTATTGGAGTTTGGGGTATATTTGTGATAATGTCTGGTTGGATCGTGCACGAATCCAACCGTGCCACCAGGAATTTTTGGCTGATAACTCATAGACCGGGCGTCTAATTGACACATTGTTAGATGCATTGAGACCCCCTATGATGTGGAAAATTTTTGGGATACTAATTCATAGGACTTCGTGGTAGTTGGAGCACCGACCAACAGCTTGTGGAGAATATCTTCCAGAGACGAGAAAACATTTGACTAGGAACCTAGTAGCTGGTTGAGGCTTGCCAACTAATGAATGATTGAATCAGAGTGACTCGACCAGCCCTTTGGGGAGCCCCTGGTTGTGGAGGTAGACCCATTACGGAGGAGCACATGATTGTGGTGGAAGACCTGCGTTAATCGATAAGAGGAGTCCCTCTGTAGGCTATAAGGGGGAGCACTTGGTTGTGGAGGCAGACCCACGGTGGGGAGCACCTCTGTGTGACATAGCAGACCCATGGTACTTGTCAGGAAGGGTACCTCAGTAGTCCAAGGATAGTGGGAAGAGCTTGGTTGTGGCGGCATTCCCACTGTAATCGATAGGGGAGGAGTTCTCTAGTAGATAAGGGTTTTAAATGAATTACCACTAAAATAAATCACAGTTTGATCTGAGTCAGTAACATTTGTGTTTTCCTTATGATTGAGATGGATTACAAGATAACTTAGGTATTTTTATGGGATATACATAAGTGTGGTTATCAATTGATTTCATACATTTTGGTTTATACTTATTTTATTTTGTGAGACATTGAGGGTCTCGGGGTCCCCAGTGAGTATCGTTATACTCACCCATGTACGGGCTATGCCTGTACCTCAGTATGTTGGTTGTAGATGACACATATCGCTAACTATGGCTGAGAGTTCCATGAATAGACGATACTCAGAGGAGGACCATACAGCGTGTCTGTACACAGAGGAGACATATGGACGAGGAGTGCTAAGGAGGCAATATGTACCAACCCTTTTGGTAGGAACCTGACAAACGACCCAGTAGCTGTTTTTCCTTTTTCCTCAGTTGTAATTGTACTTTCAGTTTCTTGTACATTCCAATTGGTCTTGTATTTCGACCCCCCTTTACATTCAGAACCCTTTTTTATATAGTTTTACATAGTGTTTTGTCCATCTTTGTACTTACTTGTCTGTGTGTTACAGGTAATAAAGGCAATGTGTTCCCGGTTTTATGGAATTTCACCTTTGGTGCTAGTCGCCAACCCATAGCATATGCAAGGCGGGCTTGGGGAAGTCACGGTACAGGCCCTAGGGCCCACCCACATGCCTGAATGGGTCATATGACTAATGATTTCCCCCATAGGCCAACACATGTCAATTCCAGTGTTCATTATCCTCACTCACACACATCCTGGGAAACTTCCTAGAAAATCACCCATCTTGATCACTATTCTAGGCCAAGCACGTTTAACTGTGGAGGTCTAATCATACAAGATCTTGAAAATGAAGGTGCACCATGTTGACATGTTTCATATCATTTAATCCTGTAACCCTTTATTATTCTATGGTTTTACATTCACCCCCCATTAGAGCACAACGTCCTCGTTGTGGGCACTACAGCTCAACCCAACCTGTGCACCACACTTAAGGTTGGGTACCACTTATGATACCAAATGTAACAACTAGGACCCGAACACCAGTTGACCCGCAATCACGTGGTCCCTACCGTGGGGCCCACCCACATGGACGAACGGGTCATATAAGTAATGATTTTCCCTACATGCCGACAAATGTCATTTCTATTGTTCTTTGTTCTCATTCCCACACATCCTGGGAAACATCCCAGAAGGTCACCCAACCTGATCAATACACTAGGCTAGGCATGTTTAAATGTGAAGTTCTAATCAGACAGGCTCCCAAAAAGGAAGGTGCACCTTGTTGACATGAGTTATATCAGTTAGTCATTTAACCATTTATCATTATAGGGTGTTACAATACAATGTTTAAAATGGATCCACCTAATAATATAAATAATTCTTAATTACCATAACATAATCATAAAAAATGGAAACTTGGGATTCCTCATAAAAAAAATATAGCATCCATTATTTATAATATAACATGATTGAACTGTACAAAATAAATGGGTTCCATGAAAGTATCATTAACTGATCATAATATGTCTATAGAAATAAAAACGATGATATCATTTCAACATATCGTATTGGATAATTTGTAATATGATGGGTTTTGGGTTTTTATGATCGTAAATAATAATAAAATATCATTGAAAACATGATTACAGAAAATAACCTATACACTTTGAAAAAAACCAGCGAAAACCTGCAACATACATTAATTTTAAATAAATCATTTTCGTTGAAAATAACCATATTAACATAAAAACGAATCATTAAAACATTGACTGGTCATGAAGAAGGTAAAATCCATTTGTGTTGTAAGTGTAAAAAATTTACAGATCAAAGTGACACATTTGAAAAATGATAAGAGATTTAGATTTCAAGTATTTTAAATGAATGTTAAATATCATATAATATAATTTTTAAAACAATTTATTTTAATAAAATAAATTTTTTGATAACGTTTTATAAAACATGGATATTGAACAGAATGATGCTAATCTATGTAGAAATAGAACAATAGTATCACTTATAAATGAATTTCTTGATGTTTCTTTAATAAACATTGATAAAATTTAAACTAAAATATTGAATAACATTAATAAGAAGTGGGGAATAAATTTTATATGGTTAAATAAAATAAGATAATATTATTTTCCCCTAAACAATATTCTCAATAAAAAATCCTGAAATTAATGATATTATTTCATAAATATTTTTTCACTTTGTTTCCTCATATATCATAATCCCCATGAAAGAATAAAATTAGTTGAAAAATTAAATATCATTACCATATGTAGATTAATTAAATTAAGTATCAAATTGGTAGTATATATACCTCATTAAAGAACATAGGTGTATAATAGAACATATGACCCATAGAAGAGAATAAGAGACAAGAAACCCTCAAAATGATCATAATTTTGAAGTGATAATTAATCAATTAATAGAATATATTTATAAAATTAAATTAAAAAACATTTTAAATGATAAGTAACATAATTAAAATTAATTTCACACATAATCATAGAATATGAAAGACAATGATAAATTAATATAACAGAATGAAAAAAATTGAGTTATTATCTTCTTGAGAACATGGTAACCCTGAATTCTAGTCCCCTTATATAAAATAATTTCCCATAAAACATAAAATAACACAATATATAAAATTTTAATGATATTAAATTAAAAATGGTCTCAATACACATCAAATAAAATTGATTATGTGCATAACCTTAAAATACAAATCCATACTGTAAATTGAAGATGAAGTCCCTTACCATGAGTCCAGACATCTCTTGTCTTCCATTTAACACTTGTATTAGAATATCATATAATTTAGTTTAATTATTAATAAAATTTTATGGTTTAAATAAATTTTACACAAATATTTTTTTTATGTAATTTAATAAATTTTAATATAAAATTAGTTTAGACTACGTCATGTTTTTAGGACATTCAGTTCATTGTTTAAAAACTGTTTCATTTTTTGGGCCACTATAAAATAGGAAACTATTCAATAATATATTAAATAAAAATAATTAAATAATTATAATTTTTATTCATTAATTATACTTTTAAAACAAATCAAGAAATTTTTTTATGGAAAATGAATCGTGTTAAAATCTTGAAGACGATAGGTTGCATGTATGCTTGAGAAACATTTCCATTTTTCAACGATCAATATAGAAAGAATTAAAATAGTATTTTATCTTTAAAAATGATAATAATATAATTAATACTGTATTTTTTCTACAAATTTTCTTGTATATATTATCCATGTTATGTGGGAACAATATAATAATTACATTGCTTCATGGAGTTAGTAGTCCACAGCACGCATGAATGATTTTGTCATTTTTATGTGAGTTGAATGTTAAGAAAGAAAATGACATATTAAAATTTAATAAAGATAAATTTTTAATTAATATCATAATTATTTCATATATAAAAAAATATATTCATGGCCATATTTTATTTCCTTTCATGTAATGCGTTATTGAAAACCGAATCACATCGCTTCGTGAGGTGGTGAAACTTCTTACAAATGAGAGATGGTGTCGTATCCTCCATGAAATGGAATTTAATAAGATATTTTTTAAAAAATATAAATAAGTGAAAATATTATATATATACTTTTTATGTACATTAAATATTTCATCACAATAATTTTTAAGAAGATGTGATGGAAAACAAATCACATAAATTCGTGTGGCTGTAGTCTGCTGTACAAAAGAATGATGGTTTCATTTACCATTTGATGGAAGTGAATATGAGTTAATATTATTATGTTATAATAATTAAATATCAGTATATTTTTATAATGGTTCTATTTTAATATAAAAATTGAAGTATATTTTATGGATGTGGAAGAATAATTAAAATAATTTTTTTGGGTAAAGCCCAATGCATCTTCATCAAACACTATCCTTATGTTTGAACAAAAGGTATTCCTATAATGATTTTTTTCAAAATAATTGAAATAGAATATTGGTAGGGAATTAATGAATATATTTGGGATGGTATTTTTTTCATAAATGGTTTTATGTTGTGAAGAGGTGAGGATAGTGGTTGGATTTTAAAAGTGATGTGAGTGTCACACATGTAATTATTTGAAAAAATGGGTACCCCTATTATTAACATGAAAATGATAAAAAATATAACATCATAGATACATAGACATAATAGTATATAAATATCTTCATAATATATATTTTTTCTTTTTTACTTCATTTTAACACTTTTATTTTTAATTTAACCCATGGTAAACGAGTTTTCAACGTAATCGTGATAAAAGATTTTACTGTACCCATTGTTCATTATGAAGAAAAAATAAGTTTAAATTGTTTAAAAAAACAAATTATTAGAATTTAAAATATTTAATCCATATATATAAATTAAATTAATAAAATTGAAGTAAATATATTTAAAAACTATACCCACAAATGAGATGAATATTGATTTGTTAAAGAATGTATTATTCAAATAATATTATTTTATATTAACAAAAAAAAATTTAATAATCATTATATGAGTGTGAATTTATATTTATTGATATATAATATATATAAATTTAATTTAAATAATTCCTCATTAAATTTTTTTAACTAATAAAATGGATATACATTAGGCAATATAATATCATTGTTAAAATAAACCTGTTTTTAAAACAAAAATATACAAACAAAAAACTATTTTAAATATTATTAAAATGTCATTAATTTGATTAAATATAACTGTATAATAATTATGATAAATTAAATCAAATTACAATCATATTTTTACATTTATATTACTTAATTTATTATAATTAAAATATAATTTTATATGAAATGATATTTTTTCACTCTTCACAAAAAAACAATATTTTTTAAAAAAAATCCCAAAATTACATGACAAGTAGATCAAATAATTATTATAAGAAATGATAATATCATTGTATCAATTAATCATTTTTAAATTCATAATAAATAATTATAATATTTTCATAAAAAAATAAATAAAAAACATTTTTGATGATAACATATTCTTAATGAATAATAATACTTCATGAAAAATTTATAGATGATCTTCTAAAAATGTATCAATAAATATATATTGATTTTTAAATTTATATATATATTTCATAAAGAATTTACTACTATTCATACCCACCAATTTATCTGTTAGGTTATAGAAGTCATATTAAATATAATATTATATCATAGTTTATTTAATCTTGGTGTTTCATTCCATGAATATTATCTACAAGAAAATAATTTATTTAAATCTAAGGGTGTTAGATATAATTAATTTTTAGTGAAATAGAATGACCACTTGAAATGGAACATGTAAATATAGTATAGTTCATCTTAAACATTCATCATTATCTGAAATAGACTGATAAGTATCAATAAATACCAAACAAGTCATTAATACAAATTGATGGGAAAATCACATTTCACTCATCTAAAATTCAATTCGAATCACATTAATCTAATTGAATTTTATTTATTTATTTTGTTCATCATAAATGTAGATAAATATCATGGTGGTTGACCTAAAATCAACAAAATTATGAACAATATACCCAAGACTTCCCTGATTAGATAATCCCCAAGTCTTTCATAATAATGGCATGAATGAATGACGTTTCCCATGCTAGGTATATCACTAGGATTAGATAATTGGGATTTATTAAAATACAACGACCTAATGTATATAAATCACTAAAAATATTCTATGTGAAATATTTTGGTAGATCAACATTAATAATTAGTCTTGACTTGTTACTACAAGTTTCTTTTATTTATATCTTCCATACAATAGTTTTTATCATGTATAATATTCTGTAAAAGATAATATTCATATATAATTATTTCATATAATAATATATTATTATCATAAATTATGTATAACATATATTCATACATTGAAAACATATTATATTTTTTTGTTTATGTATTATAAATACAACACACATAAATGTATGATAAATAGATATTTCATTTATTACAAAACTGTGATACATTTTATAATAACTACAATAAATATCTCATTATCTAATACAAAGTGATTTATAATGACCCTCATTATTCTGTTTCACAAATAGTGTTTTTAATTAATATGATATATTCTCAATTTATATCCACCCAAAAAAATCATTACATCTCCCCTATCAATGATCTATCAAATGAAATGTTACATTAAAATTATGTTTTTACATATTTACTGAGAACCATCTTCCTTATCCAAATATATAACTCTATTCCTATCATAAAAATCTCAATTACTACCACAAATCATGGAACTAAATAAATATTAGAATTGATCTTATGGATTTATAAGGCATCCTTTTCATCATGTGATGTAGCAATGCACGTTGCCACTATTGTCGAGTCTACTATTGAAACATGTTTAGACCACTTCAAAAATATACCTCTGTTATTAAAAAAATGTAATACTAGAATGACATATGATATCATATTTTTTGGATCAGATACTGTCATCAGTGTAACCCCTAACACTGATCATATCCTTAATTCTAGATACCATGAAAATAATATAACTTATTATTGTGTACATAAGGATGTTCTTGATTGTATTCCAAGGAATATGAAATTGATTATAATGGTATATTCTATTTATGATAATATAATGATGGAAAAATTGATTTGAACAATATGTTTTACATGGTATATCACATGGTAAGTACATAATGGGTTCTATATATAATATTTATCTATTTATGAAAATCCGGACCCCTCCTAATATTAGTTCCATATATTTAGGTATAAAATTATTTTTGATTCTATCCATGAAAAGTATCTTTATAATTTTAGAAATATATGTATTATGAATCTGTCTATGAAACATCATAGTACTATCTCTAAGGATATTAATACCTAATATGTGGGATACATCACTTGTGTCTTCAATCTGGCTTAGTCTAAAAATAGTATCTTCAAAGGTGATTAGGAATACACTTTGGTCAGTTAGTGATAATTATTCTCAATGGTTTGGGAAAGACAACAATATGTGGACTTTCTATTTGAACAACAAAAAATATACTGGAAAACACCATATCTCTATATCTTAGTTAGAGATGAGTTAAAAAACATGAAAACTCAATGAGAAAACTCAAATATGACATCACTAAAATGGCCTTTATTCCAAATGATGACTTCTTTGTTTAGTGAAAATCCAAAAATGGTTTTCATTAATCAAAAAATTATATTCCCATGATATTAAATGTGACACCCCAAGCTTCCACGGTACGTTTCCCTTCGAATAATGCAATGGCGTGCATTGTACGCATCTTCGAGATTCTAACACACCACAACCAATCAAACTAGCCATTATGAATAATAATACCTAATTGTTGAAATTTTATAAATTCTATCTCCAAAAATGGACTTCATTTTTGGATTCAGAATATCGAAATTAGCCTAGGGTGAAATTTTGGTACTTTTCAGATAACTTTCATATTTTGATGAATAATGAAAATAATTAAATTTTAATTAAAAACAACTTTTTTAATCGAAATA
The DNA here is from genome assembly GCA_963277665.1 of Viscum album. NCBI lineage: Eukaryota > Viridiplantae > Streptophyta > Magnoliopsida > Santalales > Viscaceae > Viscum > Viscum album. The sequence continues at coordinate 854,941,420 of OY728157.1, read as the reverse complement.
ATTAATATTGATAAATTATGAATTTGAGTGGTTTTAAAGTGTATTTAGAATATATTTTTACCATTTAATTCAATGTTTTTCATGGGACATAATTTTACATTTAAACCAGACATAAACAAGTGTCAATCTTTTGATAGTTATTATCTCTTAAAAACACACTTTTTGTTTTAACAACGGGAATTAATTTTAAATTAATTTCTGCCACTTCTGTGTTTTGAATTTGGAAAAATGGATTCCATATTTTAAATCAGGATGTTCAAATTTTGTAAATAGGTTACTTTTATTTTTAGACATTTTGGATAATTACTTCGGTAAATATTTTATTTACCATGGTTAAAGGGTAAATCCGGTAAACAAGGGTTAAAAAATAATATTATAATAATAATAAATTACACTAAAACATGTCTTACCCCTATTGGATGATACATGGTCGACCATGGGCATATTTGGGCCGATTATGGGACCCCATGGATCCACTTGTAAGTGATAGGGACACTATATTTTAATTAAGTTAAAATGAATACAAAAATCACACAAGCATATATCTTTTATCAAAACAATTATTACATAGGGTTATATATTTTGGATTTTAGACTATAAATATTCATTATAAAGCTAAAAATATTTAATACATAATTATATTTTATTTATAATTTTTATACATTAAATAATTTAATTTATTTATGACACAATGGTGATGCAGTAATTACCATAATAGTGAAAAATTAGAATAATTGATATTATAAATACCCAAATAAATATAATTTGAGACTTTCATTTAATTAAACTAATTTTATAGGATAATATGACATATTAGGATTGATTTAATTGACCTTGTTAGAAGTAATCATTTAGTTATAAGTTTCACAAAAATCAACTATTGAATAGTGTCAAAATTGACATAAAAGAGTTTTTTAAAAACATATTATATTATTATTTGATATTAAATTCATAAAAATATACGATTCGGCCAAGCGACTTATATCATTATAGGTGTATCATTAATGGACCACTTGTGGGTTGATTGGATGTATATGGTCAGTTTATTAACCATATAATATAAAAATACAAAGAGACATTGTAAAAGTGAAACTAATTAACTAAGAGTTAATACTTAATTATAAGGTTAATATAATGACCCAAACCTGTCTAAATTATATTGTTTGAATGGTTTTAGACCTATACCCACCTTAACCTATGAATAATCAACTTTGGAGCCATTATAAACCGAATATGAATTTATTATAAATTAATATTTTCAGCCTTTCCAAAGGTGCCTCTCACCCCTCTTATAAAAGGGCACTCCTCCTTATCATTTATTCACACCTTCAAAGCCTTTTGGTTCGGCCAAACCCTGAACAAATACTCTCTCAACTTCCATCACTACAACCTATAGGCCTTAGTTTGATCAGAAATCCAACCTAAGGATCCCTTTTTATCAAATCAAAATAAAGAACCCGAAGAAGAGGTAATGTTTTCACCACCCCTTTTCAAGTTCCTTTCTTCTTCCACTTATTCTTACTTTGTTATTACCATTCTAAAATAATAACTCCAGTATCATATATATACTGTGATGTTATTATAAATATGGTACAACCATATTCAATATTCTATCTACCCTTTGAATATCATGTCACTATACGTGCGTACGTACGGCTTACCGTCTCCACGTCGTGGTGTCATTGTTATTCAATATATTATTATTTGGGTGGGTATAATAATGATTTGTAACTCATTAAAATAATAAATATAACATGATAATGATTCTGTATATATGATATACCATCCAATTATATATTATTTTAATATCAAAATAATGATATTGTCACTCGTGCGTACGTACGGAGTACCGTCTCCAAGAACGCGATGAGATTCATTCTCCATCATATCCATTCAAGTATAATTCTCATTTGATGATTAAAAATACTTTTTAAGGACTTGATATCATTCTGGATATGAATAATATACATCCCATTAATAACAAATATGGCTCACATAACAAATCATATAAAGTAAAATAAACCCGTTAACACCATAAATGACGATAATTGTAATATATTATTATCAAATCAATGTTAAAAGATCATATATGATATCATATTAATGTAAATGATTATTTTATAATTCAATAAAAATAATTTCACTATTATACAGGAGTCTAACCTACCATCGACCAAGGAAAATGTACAATGTAAGGGGTTTCTTATCTCACTCTTAATTTCGTGAGATTTCCATTGTTCACCACTTATTTATTGCATGTGGTGTGTGTACTGTTCATGATTGTATTCATTGTGTAATATACTTTAACATATGGGTATTTAAATAATCATTGTATGATCATTATTTAATGGGTGCATGTTTAATAAGTTACCAAATCGATAAGGGAATTTGAAATTTCAATTTCCACTCATTCAACTTTACACATACTTCATTGTTCATTTTACTCCATGATTATGTGTGGATAACTATTCATTTGATTATGTCATAATTTCCACTCCCCTTTATGTGGATATACTTTGGATACACATAATCACTCCATTGATAATTTCTCAAGTCATCGATATGAATTTGATAAGAGTAATTTTAACTCATTCCCCATTTGTTGAGTTAAACATCCAATTCATTGGTTTTGTTTTTATAAGATTATGTGTGAATTTCATTTGATTGTTTTAAACTGAATATCCAATCATATTTAGTGTATTTATATTTTTCACACATAACTATGTCGTTGATTTATCCTTAACCTAAGGATACGGCCTTTATGAGAGATTTTATCTTAATTTACATTCCATTGGGACTTCTTTACTGTTATACACCAAATCACTTTTATGTGGTGTATATAAGGTACTTTGACATATTATATCATGATTCCCTTTATTATCATGATATTACTATGTTTTTATTACCTCAATTATTTGTATTCAAGTGTCTCTCTTTTGGTTATAATCTCTAACTAAAATACTTTTTTTAAATGTTTTAATGAATTATTCATCAAAATCTTGCTCATTAATGTCCATGTTTTAAAAATGTTTTTAAGGATTTATTTATATGGACATTAATGTTTTCAAATCAAAATTCCCTTTAAAAGTATCAAAGTGGTATGGGAAACTTTGATTCAAAAATCTATTTTTAAATGGCTTCTTGACAAATAGTGTGACTTTTAAATGATTTCATGAAAAAGGGGGATATTTCTCTCAAATAGTTTTGATTATTATTTTCATCTATGTCAACATACTTCATTATTATTGATTGAGGTTAATGTGATACAATAAATTCTTCCATATTGTATCGAATGAGTTATGTTTGACTGTGGATGTCCTATTATTATACCATTCATGGTTTATGGTTAAAGTATTGACATTTCGTATGCTAGTTTTAAAGTGAATTTTTATGTTATGTTTAAACCTGTTCATATGAGGAATGCATTGGACTTAATTAGTGATGGGTGGAGCCCGCTATAGCTCCTCGATGCATCGGTAGGTCTCATGAGACAAACTAGTGTCTTGGCACAAGGCCTTGGAAAAATCTTATTTGTAGTCTTGGCACGAGGCCTGGACTATGTGGTTATGATAGTCTGGCATTATGCATTCCATCATTATGAAAGTGGTTATTGATATTAAATTTGATCATTCAACTTGTAGAATATCCATGTGAGTAAGTAAATGACATTATTTTATTTTATCTTTTCCATTTTATGATGAAGTTCAAGTTTAAAAGGCTTTTGTTTTAGTTATAAACTTCCTTAAGTGTTTATGCTTATCTATGAAAGCTTCTACTATAATGTTATCCTTACTGAGCATCTAAGCTCACCCCTTCCAATTTTTTTCCCTGGATTATGAAGAAGTAATTTATGAATGACCTACAGGGATAGTATGAGGGGATATGAAGACAAGATTTTGTTGTAGTTTTTTTTACCTTATGATGTAATGTAAGACTTATGAATATATCTAATGTTTCGAAGACAACTAAACTAATAGGTATTTCGAGACATGATCCCTTGTGATCATGCCAATGTTATGTAATAATCCACCAACTCTGGGTATCTAGGTTCGGGGTGTTACAGTTGGTATCAGAGGAAGTTTAGTTCAAACCTTGGAAGCTAGATAAACTCTGATTAGAGCACATAGACCTAAGATGATCCTTGAAGATTAGTATAGAAGATTTTCCTAGAATTTTGGTATTGTAGAAGTTTTTTGAGTTTTCCGAGCAATACATCCCTGTCTAGATACAAGCAGGTAGAGGCGGCTCTGGCATAGATTTACCTAGGTTTAAAACCCGAAAACACCTCTTTGAGCTAGACTCGAACGGGAACTGGTGCACGATAATGAGCCTTGCTGCACTCTTGGTTACGACACTCCCGGGGGATATTCTTAGGATAATTTACATTTTATTTACAAACTGATTTAAAGTATAATATATATAAGATGAGAGTAAATGAACTTGGTTAATCCTAATTTGTTTCAAATTGAGAATATGGTGACATCTTAATCATTAAATGATTGTATGACTACTATTATTCACACAATGCTTTCTGGTTTTTGTCAAGGGATGGATTCCAAGGAAGTCATAGTGACTTTGAGAATGATGTACAAGGTGGGAACAGTGGTGGCAATGAGAAACGAAATGGAATGTTGATAGGCATCAAAGATATCGTCTTTATGCCAAATCAATTTTCCAAAAATATGATCAACAATATATATATTAACCAATTACTTGACTCAACGAAGAAGAGAAAGGTGATGAATAATAAGAGCTCCAGTAGTGGAGACCATGGAGAAAGAAATCCTCAATTTCCATCATGCAGGAAATATGGAAGGAGACACCCAGGAAAGTGTCTCAATGGGACAAATAAATGCTTTACGTGCGGGAAGGAAGGACATAAAGTGAAGAATTTCTGAAGAAAAATGAAGAGTACTGTGGAAGAAGATAAAAATGGTCCCAAGAATCCATTTACAATCATTTGTCGTAAATGTAGGGGACCTAGACATTACCCGAGTTAATGTACTATTCTATAGGATATTTTCCTGGTCAGAGAAGATGCTATGTGGAAATAAATGGTTGGATAAATGTTTAAAAATTATTAGTGATCCTTTTTGAAGGGTTTACTTTGGAATAATTTTCTCTTGTATTTGTAACCCTAACGTTTTCCATGTGAGAATGATATTTATGGAAGAATTATCCTTTCTCTTGTGGATATAGTTATAAATAACCATTTGGTTTTATATGATCATTTGGTTTGAGGCAATTAAAAATAATTATAATTTGGGATGAAAATGAAAGGGATGAGATAACATTTGTGGTTAAATTATGTTATGGTTATTTTGAGGAATTTATCTCATTTTGGTAATGTTATAAAATATAGTTTTTGAAAGAGGACACCACGTAGACCGTGTGACAACCCGTCACGTCAGACAAAGCTGTGGGAATCAAACCCACAACCAAAGTGAGATTGGGATTTATCTCCTACCACTGGACTACGTGAAGTCCCTGGTTAGTGTGACTATTATTTTTAGTTAAATGATTTCATTGATCAATAATAATTTGATTTGGGATCTTATGTCTTACCAAAGGAATACCCTTAGCATAGGAAAATGATTTGGTGATTAAGAGATAATTGTTATTTTGGAAGTTGTTCGATTTGTTGAGAACACTATATGCCAAAGGAAAATAGAGTAGTATGGGATTTCATTTGAGGAGTAATGGTGGATTTTTTTTCTATGTTTTTATTTTGGATTTATTTTGATCTGGGTTATTTATGGAAATGATTAGGTTAATTACTTTTAAATATGTGACATTAAGAGTAATTAATGTAATTTTGAGATACAATTTAACTTGGGAGACTACATAATCAAATTCTTTTATGTTTTGGGTTTCAATATTAGTTTGGATTATATTGAAGGATTTTAAGGACAATAGATTATTGAATGGTATTTATTTAACTTTGGGGTATTATTGGTTTAATTTCATAAATTAAGATTAGTGTCTATTTATCTCAAGGAATATCCTTTTGGGGGATCATTAGATCTTGTACTAACCATTTTGGTTTTGATTAATCTCTAAAGGAAATGTAAATATATAGTTTATCCTGCATGGATCATGTGATTCTATAGAAGTTTATTCTAGCTCTTCCAGTGTGACCAAGTCTTCTTGAATATTCATCGTTTAAAAAAAATGAGTTAGTGGTGGAAATTTATTAAATAATGAAACTCTACATAAAAAGTAAGTATATATCTATATATACTTATTCAATATCATAAATGAATTCCTCATCCTTATGTAATGTAAGTGAAAACAAAAAATGTTGTCTGTTTACTTTTCCTACTAGGAGACTAATGATCGTTTGTCCCAACAAAAGTTTGTGGTTTTCTTATTGTTATCTTTCTCCTGATCTTGATTTCTATCCATCTCCATCAGAACTTGACACTTAGTTTATCATCCACATCCATGTTTTCCTACCTGGAATCCTAGTAGGGGTTATCTTGGGTGACCTTTATACCTCCCTACCTTTCTTTTAAAGTGATAGATTTATTGACTCTTTTTCCGATGGGGGACTTTCCATTATATTCCGAAGCACAATTTTAAAAATTGAGAGGAGGTAATTTATTGAAGGAGGGGAGATTGTAACACCCCAAGCTTCCACAGTATGTTTCCCTTCGAATAATGCAATGGCGTGCATTGTACGCAACTTCGAAATTCTAACACACCACATCCAATCAAACTAGCCGTTATGAATAATAATACCTAATTTTTGAAATTTTATTAATTCTATCTCTCAAAATGGACTTCATTTTTGGATTCAGAATATCTAAATTAGCATAGGGTGAAATTTTGGTACTTTTCGGATAACTTTCATATTTTGATGAATAGTGAAAATTACTAAATTTTAATAAAAAACAACTTTTTTAATCGAAATAATTAATATTGATAAATGATGAATTTGAGAGGTTTTAGAGTATATTGAGAATATATTTTTACCATTTAATTCAATGTTTCTCATTGGACATAATTTCATATTTAAACCAGATATAAACAAGTGCCAATCTTTTGATAGTTATTATTTCTTAAAAACACGTTTTTTGGTTTAACAACGGGAATTAATTTTAAATTAATTTCTGCCACTTCTGTGTTTTGAATTTGGAAAAATGGATTCCATATTTGTAATCAGGATGTTCAAATTGTGTAAATAGTTATCTTTTATTTTTAGAAATTTTGGATAATTACTTCGGTAAATATTTTATTTACCATGGTAAAAGGGTAAATCCGGTAAACAAGGGTTAAAAAATAATATTATAATAATACTAAATTACCCTAAAACGTGTCTTAACCCTATTGGTTGATACATGGTCGACCATGGGCATCTTTGGGTAGATTTTGGGACCCCATGGATCCACTTGTATGTGATACGGACACTTTATTTTAATTAAGTTAAAATGAATACAAAAATCACAGAAGCATATATCTTTTAGAAAAACAATTGTTACATAGGGTTATATATGTTGGATTTTAGACTATAAAAATTCATTATAAAGAGAAAAATATTTACTACATATTTATTCTTTATTTATAATTTTTAGACATTAAATAATTTAATTTATTTATGACACAATGGGGATGCAATAATTACCATAATAGTGAAAAATTAGAATAATTGATATTATAAATACCAAAATAAATATAATTTGAGACTTTTATTGAATTAAACTAATTTTATAGGATAATATGACATATTATGATTGATTTAATTGACCTTGTTCTAAGTAACCATTCTGTTATAAGTTTGACAAAAATCAACTATTGAATAGTGTCAAAATTGACATAAACTAGTTTTAAAAAAAAATATTATATTATTAATTGATATTAAATTCCTAAAAATCTACGTTTAAGCCAAGAGACTTATACCATGATATCTGTTTCATTAATGGACCACTTTGGGATCTCTTGTATGCACATGGTATGTTTATTAACCATATAATATAAAAATACAAAGAGACATTGTAAAAGTTAAACTAATTAACTAAGAGTTAATACATAAAGATAAGGTTAATATAATGACCCAAACCTGTCTATATTCTATTGGTTGAATGGTTTTAGACCTATCCCTAGCTTAAACTTATAGTAATCATCTTTGGAGTCATTATAAACCGAATATGAATTTATTATAAATTAATATTTTCAGCTTTTCCAAAGGTGCCCCTCAACCCTCTTATAAAAGGGCACTCCTCCTTCTCATTTCTTCACACCTTCAAATCCTTTTGGTTTGGCCAAAACCTGACCAAATACTCTCTAAACATCCATCAATACATCCTAGAGGCCTTAGTTGGATCATAAAGCCAGCCTAAGGAGCCCTTTTGATCAAATAAAAAGGAAGAACCCGAAGAAGAGGTAATGTTTTCACCACCCCTTTTCAAGTTCCTTTCTTCTTACACTTCTTCTTCCTTTGTTATTACCATTCTAAAATAATAACTCCAGTATCATATATATACTGTGATGTTATTATAAATATGGTGCAACCATATTCAGTATTCTATCCACCCTTTGAATAACATGTCACCATACGTGCGTACGTACGGCTTACCGTCTCCACGTCGTGGTGTAATTGTTATTCAATTTATTATTATTTGGGTGGGTATAATAATGATGTGTAACTCATGAAAATAATAAATATAACATGATAATGATTCTGTATATATGATATACCATCCAATTATATATTATTTTAATATCAAAAGAATGATATTGTCGCTCATGCGTACGTACGGAGTACCGTCTCCACGAACGCGATGAGATTCATTCTCTATCATATCCATTCAAGTATAATTCTCATTTGATGATTAAAAATAATTTTTAAGGACTTGATATAATTCTGTATATGAATAATATACATCCCATTAATAACAGATATGCCTCACATAACAAAGAATATAATGTAAAATAAACCCGTTAACACCCGAAATGACGATAATTCTAAGATATTATTAACAAATCAATGTTAAAAGATCATATATGATATCATATTAATGTAAATGATTCTTGTATAATTCAATTAAAATTATTTCACTATTATATGGGAGGTTAACCTACCATCGACCAAGGAAAAAGTAAAAAGTAAGGGGTTTCTTATCTGAATCTTAATTTCGTGAGATTTCCATTGTTCACCACTTATTTATTGCATGTGGTGTGTGTACTGCCCATGATTGTATTAGTTGTGTAATATAATTTAACTTATGGGTATTTAAATCATCATTGTATGATCCTTATTTCATGGTTTCATGTTTCATAAGTTACCAAATCGATAAGGGAATTTGAAATTTCAATTTCCACTCATTCGGCTTTACACGTACTTCATTGATTATTTTACTCCAAGATTATGTGTAGAATCACTATTCATTTGATTATGTCATAATTTCCACTCCCCTTTCTGTGGATATACTTTGGATACACGTAATCACTCCATTTATAACTTCTCAAGTCAACGATATGAATTTGATAAGAGTAATTTTAACTCATTCTCCATTTGTTGAGTTAAACATCCAATTCATTGGTTTTGTTTTTATAAGATTACGTGTGAATGTCATTTGATTATTTTACACTGAATATCCAAACATATTTAGTGTATTTATATTTTTCACCCATAACTATGTCGTTGATTTGTCCTTAACCTAAGGATACGACCTTTATGAGAGATTTCATCTTAATTTACATTCCATTGAGACTTCTTTATTGTTATACACCAAATCACTTTTATGTGGTGTATATAATGTATGTTGACATAGTATATCATGATTCCCTTTATTCTCATGAATTTAAAAAGTTTTGATTACCTCAATTATTTGTATTCAAGTGTCCCCCTTTTGGTTAGAATCTCTAACTAAAATACTTTTTTTAAATGTTTAAAATACTTATTCATCTAAATCATGCTCATTAATGTCCATGCTTTAAAAATGTTTTTAAGGATTTATTTATATGGACATTAATGTTTTCAAATAAAAATTACATTTAAAAGTTTAAAAGTGGTGTGGTACACTTTTATTTAAAAATCTATTTTTAAATGGCTTCTTGACAAATAGTGTGACCTTTAAATGATTTCAAGAAAATGGGGGATATTTCTCTCAAATAGTTTTGATGATTATTTTCATCTATGTCAACATCCTTAATTATTCTTGATTGAGGTTAATGTGATACAATACAATATTCCATATTGTATCGAATGAGTTATGTTTGACTGTGGATGTGCTATTTTTATACCATTCATGGTTTGTGGTTAAAGTATTGACATTTCATATGCTAGTTTTAATATGAATTTTTATGTTATGTTTAAACCTGTTCATATGAGGAATGAATTGGACTTAATAAGTGATGGGTGGAGCCCGCTATAGCTCCTCGATGCATCGGTAGGCCTCATGATACAAACTAGTGTCTTGGCACAAGGCCTTGGAAAAATCTTATTTTTAGTCTGGGCACGAGTCCTTGACTATGTGGTTATGATAGTCTGAAATTATGCATTCCATCCTTATTAAAGTGGTTATTGATATTGCATGTGATCATTACACTAGTAGAATATCCATGTGAGTATGAAAATGGCATTATTTTATTTTATCTTTTCCATTTTATGCTGAAGTTCAAGTTTAAAAGGTTTTCGTTTTAGTTATAAACTTCCTTAAGTGTTTATGATTATCTATGAAAGCTTCTGCTATAATGTTATCCTTACTGAGAATCTGAGCTCACCCCTTCCAATGTTTTATTTTTCCCAGGATTATGAAGAAGTAATTTATGAATGAACTGCAGGGATAGTATGAGGAGATATGAAGACAAGATGTTGTTGTAGTTTTTTTACCTTATGATGCAATGCAAGACTTATGAATATATCTAGTGTTTCCAAGACTACTAAACTAATCAGTCTTTCGAGACTTGATCCCCTGTGATCATGACAATGTTATGTAATAATGCACCGACTCTGGGTATCTTGGGTCAGGGCGTTACATTCAAGGCCCACCTGTTTATATTGATAATTTCAGCAAACAATGTAGAGAACATTGACACTTTGCACAACTTTGGCATGTTTCTTTTCACACGATTCCAGTGGATAATTTATTTAAATTCTGAGGTTTTAATTTTTTTTTTGTGATCTGAATTATATTTCCATCATAGGGAAGGGATGGATCATCTCATCCTTTCTAATAAAATAGTTTCATCACTATACAATACTATATATTTTTTTCAACCTGCCTCCCCTGTACATGGACATTATTAATAATTTTCTATGTAAGTTTATCTATGTTCAAATGTCTATGTAGCTTATGAATATACTCAAAGTTTAATGTTAAGATGATAGTCAAACAATATGGTGTGGAAGAAACAAATAAGGGCATGATAAGATACATTTTCTTTTAAAATTTTCTATCACGGACATCACTATCATGATATAGGTCACAAATCAAATTAAAATAGGGTTTTGTAATAACTATGTTCATGACTTCTGTATGTTTCTCCAAATCACGGATTCATGAAATTTTCCTCCAACTTGAGGTTTATTTGATGTTTTATATAATCTACCTATTTCTAGGTGGTTTAAATTCAACACTGACGAGGAATATAAAGGGAATACCATAGCATTAGGTTTTGTGGTTTCTACTAGGGACCACAAAGGAAATATCACTGGCATGCTTTTATAACATGTGGTTATTCTATATCTCGGGATTCTGAAATAATAGAACTTGTTATTATTGTAAACACTGCATGAAAATGAAATTAGACTACAGTTTTGTTTGAATGTGAATCTACTACAACTTTGTGTGAGGTAAGGCTGGGTAACATCCATCTATCATGGATATCACTAATCGATGGTCCAACTACATGAAAAAACTATCCACTATGAAATACATCACCAATAATGACTTTTGGGAGGCCAATATATTGGCAGACTCCCTTTCCAATAAATAAATTTTCAAGGATTCCGGCAGTCACGCTGAATCTTTACTCCTTGACCTACTTCCTGTTGAGAAAAAATGCATATATAAAATACCATCTTCCTTTCTACTTCTATGTTTTGTTAATTCAATAATAAGAGCCTACAGAATCATTTTTCTAGAAAATAATCATGTCTTTCATAGAGAAGTTATTTCCAAACCCAACATTTATAGATTATGATGTTTGGATTTCATTTCTAGGAAGAATTATTTCATGTTCATATAATATTAGATTTACCCCCACACACTAACTAATAAACTTGTGTACATATGAATCATCCAAATTATTGAAAAAATAAATCTCTCTTATTTAACCATAATATATTTTATCCTTACATTAACAAGAATACTACAATCTCGAAATGGATAATAGAAATTATAAAACCACATAAACCACATATATAACGTAAAAACATTTAGGATGTATCATATACACAGCCATGTACAAATTTCCATTAAAGATAACCTTTTACGCCTCAATATGAGATATCTCATAGTAAAAAACTAACCATTTACGGAAAGAAATATCCAAATGGATTTTATATTAACATAATGGAAAAATATTTCTTAAAATTCATGTACATAAAAATTTTTATACCCCATTTGCAATTAGAGTTATTTATAGTTTGAAGCTACTCTATGTATGTGAGTTTTCATTACTAAACAAACAAGAAATAGATGGGTATCACCAATTCAGTTATTTAAAAAAGGATCCAAACATGGGTAGTGTACATAGAGTCCATTTTTATTCCTTATGTTTAACCCATATCTCAAAAATTAAAACACATGATGACCTAATTTGAGGGTTTATGTTCATCACATTAGAACATTACTTCAATATCGTTTTCCTTAATTGATAAATATATATTGAGATCTCGATGAATATTACTTGATATTTAGGGTAATTTTGTATCCTCTTCTGGTTCATCTAACACAACTATATATAGGAAACAAATTAAAATTAAATCATAGGAAAAATCCATTTTTTTATGAATTTCTCTATATTCATATTTACTCCACTAAATACATAATTGATGTATTTTATACCAAGGAATATAAAAAAAGAAAATAACACTTTTTTATCATCAATATTAAAAAAATGAAATATTTTTATCTCCAAAATATTACCAATAAATAATATATTATTATACAGAGTAATGTTTTCTCAAAATTCAATAACTGAATGTATACATCATAACCCCAAATAATCCTAAAATAAATTGTTTAATATTTAACAGATTATATCACATATGTAATAATTACAATGAATAATATTGTGTGTTGTTATGTATAGATCGAGGTTTTTTTATATATTATCCAAAGAATGAAAATAGAGGGTCACATTGATTCATTATCAAAAAAATGTTTATTATGGTTAAATTACACCACTTATAATCAAGATTCCACTATGGTTCTATTGGATGTGTGATTTTTCAAATAATTCTGTAATATCTTAGATAATTAGTGAATTGTTATTTTATTTAATAAAAACTTTTATCTGATCAAAGAATAATAGTAATTTTTATAAATTGATTCTATAATTTGATAGGAAATTGTTCAATATTTTCCAAAAAAATATACATTTGACCCATCATAATCACATAGACAAATAGACAAATGTCATTAATAAAGGTCCATAGTTCCTAAACCCACCATGTTTCACTCATTAGTCCAGATATATCAACATTTATAATATCCAATTTTCAACTCAACCATTATCGTTTTTACTAAAAAAAAATTTGTTCTTTTTTATTAATGATTCATAATTACCAAATTATTTATAATCTAATGACTAAATTTATCTATCATTATAGAGTCTTTGAATTTCTTTCACTATTTATTGTATAAGGCAACAATGGTGAAGGAATTTGAGATTATTATATATCTTTACATTCTTATTTATAATATTATAAGAAATATTTTTATTTTCCATAGCATATAATACATTCATCATACTCATAATAAAATAAGAAATATCATTCATATATATGTGTGTGTTTATTAATGTTGTTAAAAATGGAATGAAATATCATCTTGCCCAAAAATATACCTAAATGAAATATTTATTTATAGTAGGAACATAGTAAATGTATGAAAACTCTTAAGCTAATCCAATATGATGGAATATATAATAAGTTCCATTATCAAATAAAGAAACACTTTTCTCATTACAAACCTATACTTATAATTTACCATTCTTAAATTTCCTTCCCTATCTAAGTATGTGATTATCAATAATAATTTATGAGGCACACCAGGTATCTATTACTCCTGATTAAAATATAGAGAAATTAAATTCTTTAATATTCTCATTAAAATTATCATAATTAATTTCATTAAGAACAGTTATAAAACATTGATACAAATCTAGAATAGTTCTATAGGTCATTCCTCTAATAGATCAGAAAATGATATACTTGATGTGTTCCATAATCTATAACATAAACATATGTAAGTGTGAATGTCATGTTTTATATCTCTCTATCATGGAATATTATAGAATGTACTTGTAGTAAAAATGATTTCCATATTAATCATATCAAATTAGTGAAAAAAATATCCTTATTTGACTATGTAATGTGCAATATTTGGTGTTCCTCTAACTACATTATTACTAACGTAGGGATTCATCAAAATATAATCATATATTACTATCAACCAATTTAGTGGATGTCAATTTTTTTTAATTACAAAATTTAGATATAGAATCATCTCTATTAATAAGGTGTACTAATAGGTAAGATTTTCAAGCTTTTTTAGCACCCAGATATCACAATATGATCTTGTTACCTAAGTCTTAGGGTTATCCATTTAAACCATCCATTAGACATGATAATCTGCAGATACCCTTATTAGAAAAAGACTTCTTCTTTTATTCCTGAGGTCTATACATTTATTTGGAATGAATATCACACTTATATTTGAGGTGTGTTCATTTATTATTTCACCAATTTTATATAACTCACATACATATTAAATTTTTAAAAATTTTATTATTTTAAATCTATATTATCTAAGGTTTTAAAACTTTATATATACATGATTCTAATGATGTATTTTTGGAAAACATATTCCCTCAAAAAATTAATATGCTCAAACCATATTAAATTATAATTATTTATCAAATACATACATTGTGTTACTCACCAAAAAATAGATTGAAAATTTATACACATTCACATCTCCAAATTAATCATATTCATAAGGTATATGATTTTTTTAGGCAAATGTTGAAAATTATATAAAAAAATTAATCTGAATAGTGTAATCATGGTATCTAAAAATACAATCTCTACTTCTGTAGAAGATGGCATGAGCCTCCAATATAGTGGGAAACCTAACTATAAATCCCTATACCAATTAATATATTAATCACGAGATATAAAAATTCATTATAACTTGAATGCCTCATATTTATAAACTATAATAAATAACTTAATTAATGATAATGACATTAATTATAAATCATGGTCAACATATAAGAAAACTAAATTCTCTATTTTCATACCTACTATGTTATTCCTGGAATTAGAATTAAAAAATAATAAATTTTTCATTTAAATTAAATCATATATAATATTCATTTTAAAAAACAATTTATAATAATAAAATATAAAAACGAATAAAAAATAAATAAACTATTTGGTTAATTTAAATAAATGATATATTCATATAAATATATCATTTTAAATTTCTATTCAAAATGATTCCCTTTAAATTTAATTACTTATAAATTTTTTAAATAATTCAAAAAACACATTAAATTATAACAAAAAAATTATATTTTTTACATTTTTTATGACATGTTATATGATTTATGAAAGGAAAATGTTAATCAAAATATTGAATGATATGTAAAATTAACAAAAAATAGGGATTTTAGTTTTGCAGAAAATGTAATGACATCAATGGTTTAATTCATGGATAAGGAAATGACCCTTACACATCATTTAAATCCCTTATGCAATGAGTAAAATAATTCTTACATATGAGATTTGATTTTGTGTAAAAGGATATGACCATTATGTATTAATTAAAACACAATTCTAATAACCATATATATTGAGATAAACAAAAATACATTGACCCATATTTATTAAGAATAACTCCTTCATTTAGGCAAGTTGTAGTTTGTGATATAGGCTATAATGTAACTATGAAACAAAATTATAATTTTCAAAAAAAAATGTGATACAATAATATCCTAGAATAAAACATATATCATAGATTATGTCACAAATAAAAATAATTGGTTTAAACATATTGTAAATTTTGATATGTTCAATTCTTACAATATGATTAATAAAAAATTGAAGTGTGCTTTTATATTATACACTTTGGTATTACCAAAATTAGATCACGATAGGCATGTAATTCATAAAAAAATTAATTTATATTTTTATTCATTTATGAATCATTCTATGATACCAATTATATGAATTAGTAGATAAACTTATAATGGTAGATGAATAAAATCTACAATAGGTTAACAAGTTATCAATGAAATGAACAAATAAATGAAGGACATAAATAACGTGCATACTAGAAATAAAGAAAATTGATTTTTTAAGATCATGATTTATATTATCATGATAATATTAAACATGTGACTTATAATAGAATCTCTCCTCCACTTTGATTCCACAAACCACTAGGATCTTCATTCATAATTAGATAACCCTGAACACAAAAAGTTTGTTAGCACTATAAAAAACATTCTCATTATTACACATTAATTCTTTATTTATATAAGAACGAACATTACACAACCTAGAATATTAAGATATATAGAATATTTGGGATTTTGTTACATAGTATAACATTCTGAACACTATATACAATAGAAGTATTGAAAAAATATTTAACAATCTTTTATAAATCACCATCCCTCAAAAACAGAATGGGATAACATATGGGTGTACATAAAAAAGTGGTGATCTATAAATCTTAGTAAGAGAATATAAAATAACCATAACATGGGGAAATAATTAAATGTAAAACAATAGGAATATTAATGTAAAATAAAATGGGATAGGATCATAAAAATTATCAATATGAAATGATATATTTTTGGATATATAAAGGCCACATCGGATTGCAGAAAGAACATTAAACAATAAATCTTATGTGTAGGTCAAGGATAACCACAAATACATATTAACATGACATAAAATATAAGATGATTGATTTGGATTATATCCTAATACCTTGAATGATTTATTATGATACTATAACATTTCCCAATGCATATTATAGCTACAGTATTCTAGTTTCACCCATTACTTTCATATCATGTAAATGCATAAGTGTTCCATATAGATCATTAAACATAAGTTTTTATGTTAACACCGTTATTTTTATGATCATGGAATATGGGACACATACTTTTAATTCCCCATTAAGGAATATATATTTTTATAACGGTTAAAAGCCCTGTAGAAAATGGGTATGGGTGTTCAGAACAGAATTGTTCGGTAAAGAAAATCATAGTGAAATTTTTGCACCATAATATGGACACATTAATGTTAAATGCAGGCATTAATGAGTGTAAATGGGGTATATAATAATTTATAAAATATAAGATATGTAATAGGGATATGTAATAAAATATCCCATATTTATGAATTTACTAAACGGGAATAAGATAATGATGATTCTTTAATAAAGAGGATAATGAGAGGATACAATCATAGTAACAACTTAAGTCAACGCAATAATGATTGTGTATAAATGATATGTCATTGTATTCAAATAAATATTTTAGTTTTGAGTTATTTATATTTTAATTAAAAAAATTATATTTATATTAAAAATCTAAATATAAATATGGTTCTTTAATTGAATGGAATAGTGATATGTCCCTTGCTTTGGGTATGAAAAAATCACAGGACAGTTTTGACAACATGACAGGTGTACATAAAGGTTCATGGGAAGAAATAATGTGAGTTAATGGTTTGTTTAAGCAAATTCAAATCAAAATTTCTATAAAATGGATGTATTAAACTATAACCAAAATTTAATAGAATGAAATTAAGTGTTCCAACATAAAATATATTGTAACGCCGTGACCCCAGAACCCCAGAGTCAGTACATTATTATGTATCATTAGCATGATCACAAATGATCAAGTGTCAAAATAACGATTAGTTTAGTAGCCTTGAATGTACTAGATCATTCATAAGGTTTACATTACATCATAAAATAAAAAACTAAAATGATATTATTTCCATAGACAACACTGAGATCCCATAGTATAACCCTCTAGGTCTGTCATAATATACTTCTTCGCATCCTGGGAAAAATAAAACTTAGAAAGGGGTGAGCTCAGATGCTCAATAAAGATAAAAATATAGCAGAAACATTCATAAATAAGCATAAACATTTATGGAAATTTATATAACTAAAAAATCCTTTTCAAAATAAACATCATCATAATATAGAAATTATAAATCAAAATAATACAATTTAATTGCTCCCATGGATATTCTACTAGTCGAATAATCGCATGCAATATCAATATCCACATTCATAATGATAGAATGCATAATTCTATAATTTCATAACCACATAGTCAAGGCCTTGTGCCAAGACTACAAAAAATATTTTGTCAAGGCCTTGTTCCAAGACACTAGTTTTTCAAATGTGACCTACCAATGCATCGATGAGCTATAGCAGGCTCCACCTGTCACTTACAAAGTCCAATGCATTACTTATATGAAAAGTTTGAAACATAACATAAACATTTGTTTTAAAACTAGCATATGAAATGTCAATACATTATCCAAAAACAATTAATGGTATAATAATTGAACATCCATAGTCAAACATAACTCATTCAATATAATATGGAAGATTTTATTGGAATATATTAACCTCAATCGAGAATAATGAATGATGTTGACATAGATGTAAATAATCATCAAAATTATTTTATAGAAATGTCCACCTTTTTCATGAAAACATTTAAAATTAACAATATAGATTTTTGAATCAAAGTTTCCCATACCACTATGAAACTTCTAAATGTAATTTTAATTTTAAAACATTAATGTCCATATAAATAAATCTGTAAAACCATCTTTAAAACAAGGACATTAATGAGAATGATTTAGAAGAATAAATTTTTAAAACATTTAAAATGGTATTTTAGTTAGAGTTACTATTCAAATGAGAGACGCTTGAATAAAAACCATTGAGGTAATAAAAACATTATAATACCATGATAAAAAAGGATTTAATTATATACCATGTCAAAGGACAGTATATACACCATATAAAATTGATCTGGTGCATAACAACAAAGAAGTCTCAAAGGAATTTAAATTGAAATGAAATACCTTATAAAAAAGTATCCTTAGGTAAAGGATGAATAAATGACATAATTATGTGTGAAAAATATAAAAACAGTCTATATGATTGGATATTCAGTGTAAATAAATCATAGTACATTCATATATACTCTTGTAAAAACAACACCAATGACTTGGATGTTTAACTAAATGAATGGAAATTCAGTTAAGATCATGTTTATATCAATGAAATGAGAAATTTTTAATGGAGTGATTATTTGTATCAAATTAATATCACCAAAAAGTGGAGTTTAAATTACTACATAAATAATAAATAGTGATTCCTCACATAATCCCGGAGTAAAATAATCAATGAAGTATGTATAAAGCCCACTGAGTGGAAATTGAAATTTGAAATTTCTTTACCGATTAGGTAACTTATGAATCATACAACACATTAAATAAGGATTACACAATGAAGATGTAAATAATAATAAGTTGAAGTATATTACACCAATAATACAATCATATACAGTACATAGGCCACACAAAAGGAAATAGTGGCCAATATATCATGAATCTCATTGGAATAAAAAGTGAGATGAAAAAACCTTATTTCGTTGTAAACAATCGAGTAATTTGACCAAAAGCTAATAACCATCAAATTAATCACAGAATTACATGAATATAAATAGAATCATGTTAATATATATCAAATGGTAGTACACAATAAACCAGTTGCAATAAATAAGTGGCGAACTGTGGAAATATCATGTAATTAAATTTGAGATAAGAAACCCCTTACATTGTACTTTTCCATGGTCAATGGTTGGATAACCTACTGTATATTGGTTAAATAATTGGTATTAAATTATAAAATAATCACATACATTAATATGATATCATATATGATCTTTTAATAATTATTTGTTAATAAAATTTATTATTATCGTCGTTTCGGGTGTTAACTAATTCATTTTCCTTTAAATGATGTGTTTCACAAGTAGTGTTTTTCATGAATTAGATATATAATATTCATATTAAGAATGATATTAAGTATTTAAACATTATTTGTAATCATTTAATGAAAATTATTCTTGAATGGATTACGATGGAGAATGAATCTCATCACATTCGTGGAGATGGTAATCTGTCCGTACGAACGAGCGACAATATCATTCTTTTGATATTAAAATAATATATAATTGGATTGTATATCATATATATACAGAATAATTATCATGTTATATTTAATATTTAAATAAATTTCACATCATTAATATACCCATCCAAATAATATTGTATTTAATAATAATTACACCATGACGTGGAGATGGTAATCCGTACGTACGCACGTATGGTGAAAAGTCATTAAAAGGATTGATATAATACTAAATATGGATGTAACATAATTATAACAACATCATAGATTATATAATATAATGTATTTATTATTTTATAATGGAAACAATAAAGAAAGAGGAAGTGGAAGAAGAAAGGAACATGAATGTGGTGATGAAATATTTACCTCTTCTTCGGGTCATTCCTTTTGATTTGATCAAAAGGGATCCTTAGGTTTTCTTTCTGACTAGAGGAACGACTCTAGGATGACGGGGGGGGGGGCAGTTGAGAGGGTATTTCGGTAGTGGTTGGTGAATACAAAAAGCTTTGAAGGTGTGAATTTGAGGGAAGGTTGAGTGCACATTTATAAGAGGGGTGAGGGGCACCTTAGGAAAAGCATGAAATGTAATTTTATAATAAAATCATTTTCGGTTTATAATCCCTAAAATGTGAATTATTGAAAGGATACAGTGGGGATGGGTCCAAAACCACTCATACAATAGGTTTATACAGGTTTCAGTCACTATATTAATCTTATCATTTAGATTTAACTCCTAGTTAAATAGTTTGAGATTTACCATGTCTCTTTGTATGTTTATATTATATGGCTAATAAACATACTATATAATTTTAAGATAACCCCAAGTAGTTAATTAATGATACACCTATCATTATATACGTCTTTTCACTAATCCTTAGATTTTTAGGAATTGAATATCAATTAATAATATAATATTTAAAAAAACTATTTTATATCAATTTTGACACTATTTGGTATTTTGTTTTTTCTAAATTCATAACAGCATTATTAATTTCAAAAAAATTCATCTAACCAACCCTAATATGTCATATTAACCTATAAAATTATTGGAATTCATAAAAAGTCTCAAATTAATTTTTTTTGGATATTTATAATATCAATTATTTTAATATTTCATTAATTAGGTAATTACTGCATCATCATTATGTCATAAATATTTAAAATTATTTAAAGTCTCAAAAATATAAATAAAATACCATTTTGTAGGAAATATTCTTATCTTTATAATGAATATTTATAATCGAATTTATTATTTGTGTAACCCTATATTAAAAATATTTTAGTTATTAAACATTGATTTTAACTCTTCAATCAATTAAATAATAAAAAATGTCCTAATATAATCCATGTGGACCAAAGAGGTTCATATTTTATTCCTAAGGTTGTTTTTGGTAGAATCATACTAATCCAATAGAATTACGACATGTTTTAGGGTAATAATAATATCATTTTTTCCTTTAATTACCCTATTTACTTTTAACTGTGGTAAATAAAAGAAAATAGGTACTATTCACCAAAAATTATATTTATCTTATCGAACCACATTTTACTCCTTGAAATTAACTGTGCCTCTTGGATTTTCAAAATTCAACTTATAGAAGCGATAAAATTATATTTTATGTAAATTTACAAATGCTCCCAAGAGGTGGGTAAAAGAAGATGAAATGTTCAATAAAATTGAATATATATAATATTATTAAAAAATTAATCTAATGAATTAAAATGAACATATATAGGTATTATGTATCTATTTTTACCTAAAATACATTTAAATAAAATAATTAATTATTTAAATAAAAATTCGGTTTTAAACTATAACTCAGTGTTTTTCACTATTCATCACAAATTGAATGTTTTCAGAAAAATGTCAAAAATTCACCCAAATATAATTTCGATATAATTAATCCATAAATGAAGTCTATTTATAAATATAAAATTTTAAAAAAAAAATTAAAAGTGGGTATTACTATTCATAACGGCTAGTTTGATTGGTCGCGGTGTGTTAGAATCCTAACGTTGCATACAATGAAATATATTACATTATTCAAAGGGAAACGTACCGTGGAAGCTTGGGGTGTTACATTCTTCCCCCTTTTGAAAATTACGTCTTCATAATTTTTAAAATAGTGCTTGGGAACATAATTGAAAGACCCACATCGGAAAAACAGTCAATAAAACTATCACTTTAAACGAAAGAAAGAGAAGTACAATTTTCACCTGAGATAACTCATACTAGGATTCCATGTTGGAAAACATGGATATGGCAGATAAACTAAGTGTCATGTTCTGATCGAGAGGGATAGAAAACATGATCAGGATAAAGTTAACAACCAGAAAACCACATACTTGTGATGGGAGAAATGGTCATTAGTTTCCTAGTAGGAAAAATAAACGGACAATTTTTTTTTGAATTAAGTCATCTTTCATAAAGATGATGAATTTATTTATGAGATTGACTAAGAACATAAAGAGATATACATAATTTTTAAGTAGAGTTTCATTCTTTAATATATTTCTTCTACTAACTCATTTTTTAAACAATGAGTATTCAAGATGACTTGGTGACACTGGAGGAGCTAGAATCAACTTCTAGAGAATAACATGATCCACAAAGGATAAACTATATATTTACCTTGTATATAAAGATTAATCAATACCGAAATGGTTAGTACACGATTAGATGATCCCAATAAAAGATATTCTTTTAGAGAAAGTTACATTAATATTAATTTCTAAAATTAAACCAACAATACCCCAAAGATAAATAAATACCATTCAATAAAAAATTTCCCTTAAAATCCTTCAATATAATACAAACTGATAATCAAAACCAAAACATATAAGAATTCGGTTATGTAGTCTTCCACGTTAAATTGTATCTCCAAATGACATCAAATACACTTAAAGTCACATACAAAACATTAATTAACCCAATCACATATTCTCTATTATAGGTTAGTCATTTTCATAAATAACCCAAATCACTATAAGTCCACAATAAACAAATAGATAAAAATCCACCATTACTCCTCAAATGAAATCCCAAAGTATTCTATTTTCGTTTAGGAATATAGCATTCCCAATAGAGAAAACGTATTCCAAAATAACATTTAACACTTAATCACCAAATCATTTTTCTATACTAATGGTATTCAGTTGATAATAAATAAGATCCCGAATCAACTTATTATTGATCAATAAAGTCATTTAACTAAAAATAATAAGTCACACTAACCAGGGACTTCATGTAGTCCAGTGGTTGGGGATTAATCCCAATCGCACTGTGGTTGTGGGTTCGAATCCCATAGCTTTGTCCAACACAATGGGTGTTAACACGGTCTGCGAGTTGTCATTTTTCAAAAACTATATTTCATTACATTACCAAAATGAGATAAATTCCTAAAAATAACCATAACATAATTTAACAATTGATTTTATCTCATACTTTTCATTTTCATCACAAAATATAATAACTTGTAATTTCCACAAACCCAATGATCATATAAATCCAAATTGTTATTTATAACTATATCAACAAGAGAAAAGATAATTATCCCTCAAATATCAATTTCACATGACAAACTCCATGTTTACAAATAAAAGTGAAAATTATTCCAATGCAATCTTATCAATAAGGAGTACTAATACTTTTAATCATTTCTCCAAACATTTATTTCCATATAGTTTCTTCATTGACCAAAAAAATATCCAATAGAATAGGTAATTCACTCGAGTAATGGGTAGGTCCCTTAAATTTATGGAAAATGAATGTAAATGTATTATGGTGACCATTTTTATTTTCTTTAATAGTACTCTTCATTTTTTCTCAGCAAACCATTACTTTATGTCCTTCTTTCCCACACGTATCGAATTTCTTTGTTCCATTGAGACACATTCCTGGGTTTCTTCTTCCACATTTCTTTAATGATGGAAATTGATGATTCTTTTCTCCACTGTCTCCACTACTAGAACTCTTGCCATTCATCACCATTCACTTTTTTGTTTAGTCCAGGAGTTGGTTAATATATATCTTGTTGATAATATTTTTGGAAAACTGATTTGGCATGAACACGATATGTTTTACACCTATCAACATTTCTTTTTGTTGCTCATTTCCACCATTATTCCCGCCTTATACATCATTCTCAAAGTTACTATGTCTTCCTTGGAATCCATCCATTGAATAAAACCAGAAAGCATTGTGTGAGTAAAAGTAGTCATAAAATCATTTAGAGAATATCATGACACCGTATTTTCAATTTAAAACACCTTAGGAATAACTAAGGTCATTTATTCTCATCTTATATTATAATCCTTCAAATCGGTTTGTAATGAAAATGTAAATTATACGAATCATATCCCCTGGCAGCGTCGTAACCAAGCGTGCAACAAGTCCCATTGTCGTGCACCAGTTCATGTTCGAGTCCTTCTCAAACGGTGTTTTTGGGTTTTACCCCTAGGTACATATGTGCCTGATCCACCTCTACCTGCTCATATCAAGGCAGGGATGTATTTCTTGGAAAACTCACAAAATCTCTACAATACCAAAATTTTAGGAAGACATTCTATACTAATCCCCAAAGTCTATCTTAGGGATATGTTCTCTAATTATAGTTTATATAAATATAGTTTTCAAGGTTTGTACTAAAATTAATCTGATACCAACTATAACTCCCCGAACCAAGAAGCCTAGAGTTGGTGCATTATTACATATCATTGGCATGATCACAAAAGATAAAGTCTCAAAATACCAATTAGTTTTGTAGCCTTGTAAGTACTAGATACATTCATAAGGTTTACATTACATCATAAAATTCAAAACTACATTGACATTTTTTCCATAGACAACATTGAAATCTCATATTCTATACCTCTAGGTCAGTCATAATATAATTCCTCACATCCTAGGAAAAATAAAATATAGAAAGGGGTGAGCTCAGATGCTCAGTAAGGATAAAAATATAGTGGAAACTTTCATAAATAAGCTTAAACATTTATGGAAATGTGTAAAACTAAAACTAAAGCCCTTTCAACATAAACATCATCATAATATGGAAAATATAAATCAAAACAATTCCATTTACTTAATCGCATGGATATTATACTATTAGAATAATCACATTAAATATCAATATCCACTTTCATAATGATGGAATGCATAATTTCAGACATTCATAACCACATAGTTGTGGCCTTCTGCCAAGACTACAAATAAGATTTTATAAAGGCATTGTGCCAGAAAACTAGTTTTTCTAATGAGACTTACCAATGCATCTAGGAGCTATATCATGTTCCTCCCGTCACTTACTAAGTCCAATTCATTCCTCATATGAAAAGATTGAAACATAACATAAACATTCATATTAAAACATGCATACAAAATGTCAATACTTTATCCACAAACCATTTATAGTATAAAAATGGCACATCCACATTCAAAAATAACTCATTCAATAAAATATGGAAGATTGTATGGGAACAAATTAACCTTAATTGAGAATAATGAACGATATTGACATAGATGTAAATAATCATCAAAAATATTTGAGAGAAATATACCCCTTTTTCTTGAAAACATTTAAAATTCAAACTATACATTTTTTTAAAAACTGTCCCATTCCACTCTGAAACTTTTAAAAGGAATTTTAATTTTAAAAAATTAATTTCCATATAAATAAATGTTTAAAAACATTTTTAAAACCTGGACATTAATGAGAATGATTTAGAAGATAAATTTTTAAAACATTTAAAATGGTATTTTAGTTAAAGTTACTATGAAAATGAAAGATGTTTGAATAAAAACAATTGAGGTAATAAAAACTTTATAATTATATTATAATATTTCATTTTATTATATATTATGTCAAATGACAGTATATACACTATATAAAATTGAATTGGTGCATAACAAAAAAGAAGTCACAAAGGAATGTAAATTGAAATGAAATCCCTTATAAAAAAAATATC
Organism: Viscum album; assembly: GCA_963277665.1. Taxonomy (NCBI): domain Eukaryota; kingdom Viridiplantae; phylum Streptophyta; class Magnoliopsida; order Santalales; family Viscaceae; genus Viscum; species Viscum album. The sequence continues at coordinate 854,915,036 of OY728157.1, read as the reverse complement.
CATAGGTAAAGGATAAATCAATGACATAATATGTGTGAAAAATATAAATTCACCCAATATGATTCGATATTCTGTGTAAATAAATCAGAGGACATTCACACTTACTCTTGTAAAAACAATACCAATGACTTGGATGTTTAACTCATTGAAAGGAAATTGAGTTAAGATCATGTTTATATAAAAGACATGAGAAATTATCAATGGAGAGATTATGTGTATGAAATTTTTATCCACACAAAATGGAGTGTAAATTACTACATAAATAATAAATAGTGATTCCATACATAATCTTGGATGAAAATAATCAATGAAGTACGCGTAAATCCCATTGAGTTGAAATTGAAATTTGAAATTCCATTATCAATTTGGTAACTTATGAATCATAAAACCCATTAAAGGAGGATCATACCTTGAATATGTAAATAATCATAAACTAAAGTATATTATAATAATAATAAAATCATGGACAGTACATATGCCACACAAAACGAAATAGTGGAAAATATAGCATTAATCTCACAGGAATAAAAAGTGAGATGAAAAACCCTTACATCGTTGTAATCAATCGTCTCATAGGACCAAATGTTAATAAACCCCAAATGAATCATAGAATACCATGAATATAAATAGAATCATGATAATATATATTCAATGGCAGTACACAATACACCATATGCAATAAATAAGTGGTGAACAATGGAAATCTCATGAAATTAAATGTGAGATAATAAACCCCTTACATTGAAATATTACATGGTCTATGGTAGGTTAACCTCCTGTATAATGGTGAAATACTTGTTATTAAATTATAAAATAATCATATACATTAATATGATATCATTTATGATCTATTAATATTGCTTTGTTAAAAATATTTTAGTATTATTGTCGTTTCAGGTGTTAACTGATTCGTTTTCCTTTGTATGATTTGTTTCCTAAGTAGTGTTTGTTATGACCAAGATGTATCTTATTAATATTCAGAATGATATTAAGTCTTTAAAAATTATTTTTAATCATTTAATTAAAATTATTATTTAATGGATTTCGATTGGGATTGAATCTCATCGTGTTCGTAGAGACGGTAATCCGTACGTACATACGAGCGACAATATAATTATTTTGATATTAAAATATTATATAATTTGATTGTATATCATATATGAAGAATAATTATAATTTTATATTTATTATTTACTTCAATTACACTTCAATATTATACCCATCTAAATAATAATGTATTGAATACCAACTACACCACGACGAGGAGACAGTAAGCCGTACGTACCCACGTATGTTGGCATGTCATTCAAATGATGGATAGAATAATAAATATGGTTGTAAAATAATTATAATAACATCACAGTTTATATAATATACTAGATTTATTATTTAATAATGGAATCAACAATGAAATAGGAAGTTTAAGAATAAAGGAACTTGAAAGAGGTGATGAAATATTTACCCTTTCTTCGGGTTCTTTTTTTTTGATTGGATCAAAAGGGGTCTTTATTTTTGATTTATTAATAAATTAAGGCCTCCAAGATTAAGGTAGGACAGTTCAGAGGGTATTTGGTCAGAGGTTGGCCAAGGAAAAATCCTTTGAAGGTGGGGAGTGCCCTTTTATACGAGGGGTGAGGGGAACCTTAGTAAAAGATAGAAATATTATATTATAAAAAATGCATTTTCAGTTTATAAAGGCTCCAAAAAAGATTATTTAATGGATAAGGTGAGGGTGGATAGAAAACCACTCAATGAATAGGTTTCAGATAGGTTTGTGTTACTATATTAACCTTGTATTCTAGATTTACCTCTTAGTTAAATAGTTTGAAATTTACCATGTCTCTTTGTATTTTTAAATAATATGGTTAATAAACATACTATATACTTCCAAGAGAACCAAAAGTGGTTTATTAATGATATAAATTTTTTTATATAATCCTTTTGACCAAACGTTAGATTTATAGGAATATAATATCAATTAATAATATAATAATTGTTTCAAAAACTCTTTTATATAAATTTTGACACTATTTTGTATTATGTTTTTGATAAATTCATAACAGCTTTATTACTTCAAAAAAAATTCATCTAACCAACCCTAATACATCATATTAACCTATAATATTTTTGGAATTAATTATAAGTCTAATAATACATTTATTTGGGTATTTATAATATCAATTATGTTTATATTTCATTAATTTGTTAATTACTACATCATCATTGTGTAATAAGTAAATTAAATTATTTAAATTCTAAAAAATATAAATAAAATACCATTATGTGAAAAATATTTTTATCTTTCTAATGAATATTTATAATAAAATTTATCTTATGTTTAAACCTATATTAAATATGTTTTAGTTATTAAACTTTGATTTTCACTCTTTTAAATCATCTTTGAATAAAAAAATAATAAATGTCCTAATATAATCCAAGTGGACCAAAGAGGTTCCTATTTTATTCCTAAGGTATTTTTTGGTCGAATTATACTTATACAATAGAATTAGGACATTTTTTAGGGTAATAATAATATCATTTTTACCTTTAATTTCCCTATTTACTTTTAACGGTGGTAAATAAAAGATAACAGTTACTATTCACCAAAAAATATTTTTATCTTATGGAACCACATTTTACTCCTTGATATTAACCGTGCCTCTCGGATTTTATAAATTCAACTCATAGAAGAAATAAAATTATGTTATATGTAAATTTGTAAAATCTCCTAGGAGTTGGGTAAAAGACGGTGAAAAGATCAATACAATTTTATGTATATAATATTATTACAAAATGACTCCAACAAATTACATTGAAATTTTATCTGTATTATGTATATATTTTCACCTAAAATAAATATAAATAAAATAATTAATTATTTAAATAAAAATTCAGTTTTAAACTATAACTTGGTGTTTTTCACTATTCATCAAAAATTGAATGTTTTCAGAAAAATAACAAAAATTCACCCTAAGCTAATATTAATATTCTGAATCCAAAAATGAAATCCATTTTGAAAGATAAAATTTATAAAATTTCCAATAGTGGGTATTACTATTCATAACGGCAAGTTTGATTGGTCGCGGTGGGTTATAATCTCAATGTTGCGTACAATGAAAGATATTACATTATTCAAAAGGAAACGTACAGTGGAAGCTTGGGAGGTTACATATATGCTTGAATACAATAATGATAGGGAGATCTCATACCTTTTGAGGGTAATTCCAAAATCATGGAAGGAGCTTCGTGAGAGATTTGGGGAACCGTGGAAGGAATTTATATATATGGAAGGTAATACTAAGGAAATGATCTTGTTTTTTTAGTCAATAGGAAGGATATCGTTTTTTTATGTAGAAAAATATTAGGGAGTTATTTATTATTTCTCAAGCATAGGTTTTGGACACTTTGTAATAAAATAATCAAAACCACAAACCATACTTTCATCCATTGATTTTTAAAATATAATACCATTTTTTTAATTTTGTATTTCCAATGGATTAACAAAATAAAAAATTACACCTCTTTATATATAAGTGAGTCGTGTTATTAAATAAATGATATTAAAAATATTAAATATAATGTAGGTTTTGGAGGACTCATAATAGATTTATAAAATTATTAAAAAAACATTACAAGAATATTTTATTAATGAGGAAACATATTATGGATCTTTTAATAATTTTCTATTTTCTATAATTTAATAAATCACTTTTGGGCCTTTATGATATTAGAACACACACACACACAATATTTATACCGTATTTAATTTTTACCTGAAAATTTTCTATCTCGGAAAATTATGTAGAATTTAAGGATCGATAATTCCAAAATTATGAATATAAAAACAATATTTCTATTATATAAATAATTTTTGTTAATATTTTAATTTTAAACATTAAAACCTAATCAATATTTATTGAAAAATGATGGGTTTTTTTATAATAAAAATTTCCAATCCCTTATATAAATACCATTTTCACATAAGAAAATTATATTATCACTTGTATTTAAGATATATTTCTTTATAATAATATTTAAATAATATATACATTAGTTAAATAAATTTATAATTATTAAAAATGTATCCCATTATTATAAAAATAATTTACCCCAACTACAATTTATGTTTTATCGCATAAAAATCGAATTTTTATCAAAATAATTATTTCATCTATATAAAGTAACAAACCTGTAATCATTAGTATATTGAAATCAATATATAAATATTCATATTATTTAGGATTCCTATTTTATATTCCTTGTTAAATTAATTTTACTTTAAATTAATATATTTTCGTTTAAACGTAGTTTAAATATTTTATAGGGTTACTATTCATATTGTCCAATAATTATGTTTTTCTTTATTACATAATTTTAATTATGATGATTCCAGAAAAATAATCTATTTTATCAAAATAAATTATTTATTTGGTGTAATTATTTAATATAATATTAAACCCATAAGAGAAATGGAATGTAGTTTACCTAAAAATGAATTTTTTAATTAAAAGATGATTTCACATTAACTCTATAACTAGTAATATTTATTATATGTATTTTTTTCGAGAAAATAGATATATATTCTAAAATTTTAATTTAAATAGTTCATAATATAATTTTTTTAAAAGCAAATATATAAACATTATAATTGCTAAAAAATCACAAAAAAATCTTATTTAAGCCTAAACATAATCATTTTCTACAATCCGATATAATGTTAATTTAATTTTATCTAATTGTATAAAATATTACTATTGAATAATTATGTATCTTTAAAATAAAAATAGTTGAATAATGTGACTTTAAAATAATTTAATTTATCAAAATAATTGATAGTTTTACAAAAAGGGTATTTTTAACAATTCACTATAAAATAAGTATTTTCTAAACATTACCAAAATTCCACTGAAAATTATTTTTCATATTTTATATAAAAAATTGATATAATTTTTTCAGAAAAATAATAACTTATATATAAATTAATTATAATAAATTTTCACAATAAAATTAAAATTATATTTGATGAAAATATATTTTTTAGGATTAAAATTTCATTACAAAAACTTGAGTGACTATTTACTGAGAATTTGTATACATATTTTTGTATAGTAGGATATGTCACGACCCGCCTTCATGAAAAGGAGGGAAGGGTTTGCAGATTTCCAGGCCCTTCCTTCTTTATGTTGAAGGAGAGATAATGACCCCCGAAACATGCCTTCAATAGGTCCCGAAGTGGCGACCATCACCAAGGGTATGGAATCACATAGTAAATGGAAGGCATTACCCTTTTTATTTTAATAGGATCGGGAGATAAGATAGTGAAACCCACAAAACCAAAACTGAAAGTGCAAGTATGACTTAAAGTAAACCATTCCCTTATGCATGTTCAAAGGTAAAAGATACAAGCCACAAAACACCAAAGGTGAAATGATACCAAGAAAAGGAAAATAACAACAACAACTGCCCCAAAGGTCCAAGATAGTAAGGCTCTGTAAGATCCCAGAAGTCCTCCTGGAAACCTGAAAGTAGTTGTATATATGTAGGGTGATAATACAAGTACACTCTGTAGGGAAAACCAAAGTCCCGCGTGCACGAGTGAGGAGACATTCTAATGCCCCATGGAAAAAGAGATAACCAAACACCAAACAAGGTAAACTATCCACCCAAGCCTCACCAAGGCACACTCCCCAAGTAACGCATGTCAAGTAAAGTATAGTAATAGAACATCGATGCTTGGGTACCCCACTCCACATTCCCACTAGTTTTTGAAGACATCCTTCACATCGAACCAATTACGCCATTCTTACCGCAGTCCCACTGCCAATCCCTGCCCGCACACACCTGGGCCACAACCTCACCGCAGTCACACGACCAAACCCCACCTGCACACACCTGGGCCACAACCCCTATCTCTCTTCCAGACACCTGGGACACCACCACCACACACAACTATACCCGCGAACACATAGGTCAGAACAACTACGGCCATTCCCAAAGACAGCTGGGCCTCATCCCGAAGACACTTGGGAAACAACCTGCCCGCAAACACCTAGGCCAACCACCATAAGCACCCCGCCCGAAGATTCTTGGGCTAATAATGGACCTCGGGCCATCAAAGCCTACCTGAAGATAATTTGGCTATCTGGGGATGGGAGCAGAAAGGAACTAACAACCATCCACTAATAGAAGTGTTGGGGAAAACACTCTCCCCCATGAAATGGGGGTGTTCGACACTAAGTGATTTACTTGGGTGGGGCGCGAATAAGAAACATAAGAACTAATATATATATATATATAAGTAACAAAAATTCAATCCAACCGAGGTTTTCCAATGCCAATCCTAGAAGAAGCACACTCATCCCTATTCATAGAAAGCACACTGCTCACAGTCGAATCACAACTCACCCCAAGAACCAATTCCATTTTAAGCTATTCTTGCTTCCATGTTCAAGTAATCTCATTTAAATAAAGTTCTTCACTACTGGGCAACTAACACCCCAATCACAAACCAAGGTAAACATTTACATCCAATAGCAATTTAAACAGTCAAACCCGGTTCTCTTGCAAAGTCACAACAACAAAGGGATAAGGGAAATCCCTCAAAGTACTAGAACCAGAGAAAACCCCAAAATACAGCCCCATATTCCCAAAATTCAAGAGGCAACAGTTTCTCAATAACAGAGGATTCCACCCCAATTCGTGATATAATAAGATTAATCACACAACCTCAAATTCACAACAAGCAAAAGTATAACTAAAGGGGATCACACCCCCACCCGCATCGCCCTAGCAATCTGCCTGTGAAAGAAACAACCCAAACGCTACCACCAATACAAGGTAGGACCATATAGGTATTTTCAAATTTAAAATATTTTACACACTCCATGGTTTCAATTCCAATATTCTTTAACTGGGGTTATCACAGAAAATGGTTGATCTTGGTGCTTTGAATTTATTTAACCGAGTATACGTAATTAACCAATTCCCCGTTACAGTTCTTTTAAAAAAATTCAAAACACCGAGGTTCATTAGTTCATAGGTAAAGACCACCAACAACCCTGATTTTCGGTGAGCATATGCCCGTATAATTCACAACATATATAAACAATAAAAGAACATAGCAGTTCATCGATCACACCCCCCATTTCATTCTTTAAAGGTTCGTTTATTATCTTCATTAAGTTAGGTTTCATCAATTTCCACAGAGACAAAAGCATTTCCACCCCACCTGATACACAAAATGAGATATGGAGGATTAAATCCCTACCTGGAGGATCGACGTTATGTCCTCGCGTGGAAATTGGAATACAAGAGTGGAAGGAACTCTTTGGAACGCGATCAATGAAAACATCGCAACAAGGGTATGGCTCGTCAGGAGGAAGGGTACTCCGAGTGCAGGATGATCGAGAAAAGACACCTAGGGATAAGCCTTTAACTTATAAAGGCTGAGATAAATCATTCTAGGGATGGTTAAGATACAGAAAGAAAAACTCGAAACAGTGTAAGAATCAGGATCGTGGCTTGAACAGGCGGCTTCGACACCCCACACGAGCTCCCCGCCTTTCGGGGAGGTTTAAACTGACGTAAACCTCATGGTTTTTTCATTTAAGGGGGGTACCTAACCAATCATTTAATTTAAACAGGAATTAATGGGCTCAAAAATGGGCTTAAAGGGGTCAAAACATGGTTTAAAAACTAATTAGCGCAAAAGGGAGGCGCTACTGGAAAACCTGTGGGGGTAGGTGAGAGCTACCGGTAATTGAGAGATACCGGTTGGTGACAGCTATTGGTAGATGAGAGCTACCGGTTGGCGAAAACTACCGGTAGATGAGAGCTACCGGTTGGTGACAGTTAACGATATCTGCGAGCTACCCGTTGGGGAAAACTACTGGTACCTGAGAGCTACTGGTAGACTTGAGGTACCGGTAGCCGAGAGCTACCAGTAGCTGAGAGCTACCGGTAGCCGAGAGATACCGGTAGCCGAGAGCTACCAGTAGCCGAGATCTACCGGTAGATGAGGGATACCGGTACCCCAAGGTCACCGGTAGGCTAGTTCTACCGGTAGCGTGAGGCTACCGGTAGGCCAAGGCTACCGCTAGGAGTCACCAAGAAGCAGGGATGGCCTTTCAGGCCACCCAAAACACCTCAAATATATGATTTTTACCATGTAATGGACCCCAAAAACCCAATCCATTACATTAGATACTTCTCAAACTATTCTCATCCTCGAGAATATATGAATAAACCAGAAAGGAGATAAGTGGGGTCCAAACAACCACCCTCTAAAGACACTTCTCAACGAAAAACCCCGGAGTTGTTCGAAAGATGCAATAGAACCCTCCCCCTACATCAAGGAATACTCCCCCAAGAGTTATCAACCATAATTTTCACATCAAGAATAAGTATCACATTGTCATACACATGAGGTAGGGAGTCCCCTCCTACATGCCAGGATATTATCCTCATTGGGCGGCACTGACTCGCATGCACAGGTTTAATCGCATTGACATTAATGTGTCCTGATTAGCAGTCAGATTTTCCCATCATCACACATTTTTACACACACACACACATAGAGGACATGGAATAGATCATATAATAGCTAAGAAAAACAAAAATTTCATATATTAAAGCACAAGGTACAATATCTCAAGGGTCAGAACAAAATAGCAAGTCAAAATAGCTCTGGGTACTGAATGCGTAACTGGGCCTCCCGCTCCCATGTGCTCTCTTCCAAGCCACCATGCCTCCACAACACACGAACCAAGGGGATGTTTCATCCATGATACAATTTCTCCATACGATCCTCAATCTTGATTGGTCATTCTATGAAGGTAGTATCGTCTTCAACATCTATCTCTCACCAATCGATGGTGTGGGAGTCTTCGTGTAGATATCGACAAAGCTGGGATACATGGAATACATTGTGTATCCTCAGTAGTGGCGGTGGTAGAACTAGCTGATAAGCCACTTCACCGACCCACCGCAACACTTCGAAGGGTTCGATGAACCTGGGAGAAAGCTTACTTCCCTTGCAGAACCTCTGCTTTCCACGCCGAGAGGAGACCTACAAGAACACATAGTCCCTGACCTCAAACTCAAAGGGTCTCCTCCTATAATCAGCACATGACTTCTTCCGGTCCTGAGCCGCCTTAATCCTTTCTCGTATAAGCTGAACCTTCTCTGTCAGGATCTACACCACCTCCGGGCCAAGAACACCTACTTCCCTAACCTCAGTCCATCACATGGGTGAGCGACATGAACTTCCATATAGGTCTTCGAATGGAGCCATGCCAACGGTAGAGTGATGGATATTATTTTATGAAAACTCCACTAGAGGAAAGTTTCACACCCATAATCCACCGCAGTCCAGAATACATGCCCACAGCATGTCCTCCAATGTCTGGATGGTGTGCTCTGTCTTCCTATATGTCTGGGGGTGGAAAGCAGTGCTAAGACGTAGATGGGTGCCAAAATCATGCTACAATCCCCTCCAGACTCGTGAGGTAAAATGTGCATCCCTGTTTGAGACTATGGAACTCGAAACTCCATGCAACCACACTACCTCGTCCACATACATCCGTGCTGGAGTGTCCACTCCCCTCGACTCCTTAATCACCAGAAAGTGAGCTGACCTCATCAAGCGGTCCACTACAACCCAGACTGCATCACACGCCCCTTGGGTAGTCCCATGACTAAATCCATCGAGATGTCATCCCACATTCACTCAGAGACATCTAAAGGTTGCAAAAACCCTCCTGGAACACGGTGTTCAGGCTTTACCTACTGACACACTATGCACCTGGCCACAAATTCTGCAACTTCTTGCTTTACTCCTAGTCACCAATGCTATCTCCTTAGACCCTGGTACATCAGGGAAACTCTTGGGTGTACCGCTAGGGGTGAGTTGTGGAACCCACTAAGAACCTTGCCACGAATTTGTTGACACTCCTTTCATCATAGAGTCTACAGATTGGAAAAGGGGAATATCTGAGCTCAAACTGATTCAAACATTGGACAAATATCAGTAATTGACCAAGGAATGAATAAGAAGAACATTGTACAAGGGTCGCGCAAGTTCTACAATGGTCGCGCAAGTACACTTGTGCGCCGCAATGGTCACACAAGTATACCTATGTGCCATAGTTGGTCACGTAAGTCACCTGCGCGCCCTAGGTGATAACTGCCTGGGGTCTTCTCCAGCCTATAAATACCCCCGGTGGGCCCCCCATTTGTCGAGGAATTTTTACAAGAATTCACAGACAGAGCTCTGAACGCCCAAGTCTCTTCTTCAGGTCTTCCAAACTCTTCTAAGGTAATTCTTTACCTAGAATGGAAGGTCTAACCAAGAGGATTAAGGTCTAAGTGTTAGAATTCACAAACACTTGCGTGGCTATGTGGTTTTACACTTAAGGGAAATGGACACACTTACGCGCCACCCTAGTTGTTCACCAGAACATGCGCGCCATCTTCTGGAAAGCCTCTAGGGATAATACCAATTGTTTGAGCCAAGTCTCGCCCAAGTATTGCCCTAAGGGATGAAAATCGCGCAAGTTCCCATGTGTCGCGCAGGTATACCTGCGCGACCAGGACTTACGCGCCAACGCAGTACCTGCGCGCCTGCCAGGACGTGCACGCCCCTACCTTTTTGGGTGCCTTTCCTGCCCATTTTACCCCTCTTATGACATTCCACCTCTCCTATTCAAGATTCAGTCTTCAAGAAACTCTTCAAAGCCATTTATGGCATGATTTCTTGATTTGGCATCATTATCTGAAAGGAACTCCATGGAACATCTCTCAAAATATAGTAATTTATACATCTTTATGTCACTAAAGATTGAGATTTCATTCATTCAACCTAATCCTTTAAGATGAGAGAATCCTTAACCTAGGCCTCCTCTTCAGAAATAAGCCCCAGTCATCAGTCTCAAATATGGGCCTCCTTTTCAGGAATAAGCCCCAGTCATAATTCTCAAATCTGGGCCTCCTTTTCAAGAGTAAGCCCTAGATCCCCTAATATGGGCTCCTTTTTCAGGAGTAAGCCCCAGTCATAATTCCCCGAATTATGGGCATCCTCCTTAGTAGTAAGCCAAAAAAATTATTTCCTTTAACCCAAGCCTCTTTTTCAGGAGTAAGCCCAAGTCCAAATTCCTAAATATGGGAATCCTCCTTATGAATAAGCCCCAGTCTTAAAGTCTCAAATATGGGCATCCTCATTAGGAGTAAGCCCCAACCATAATTCCCTTAACCTGGGCCTCCTTTTCAGGAGTAATCCCCAGTCTCAAATATGGGCCTCTTCCTTAGGAGTAAGCCCCAAGTCCATTTAATTTTAAAATCCATTTATCCTGGGCCTCCTTTTCAATAGCAAGCCCCAGTCATAATTCCTTTTTGATATGGGCTTACTTCTCAGGAGTAAAACCCAATCATAAGTCCCCTCATAACTTGGGCATCTTCCTTAGTAGTGAGCCCCAGGATTAGAGTATCAAAATCTTCATGAAGCACATATACCTTTATGGACCTTGTTCATAGATTTCTTCCCTGAATTAAATCTTTATCTTTATCTATTTTGGGAAGTCATACATACATAAGCCCCACATCATTTATTATGATTGCACCATTCATGGCACAATTGTCTGGTTTTACCAATACCTCTTGTTTCTCACAACGAGCATGACTCACGTGAGCTTAGAGTGTAAAAGTAATTATGACATTTGTCTTTAAGTCATAAATCATAAACATCATACTCCCTTATTCAAACTACGTGGGTTCTGATTCCTTTTGCAAAAAAAAGGATACTTAGGTACCCCATCAGCGGGTACGATCCCAAATCTGAAATAATCCATGTCCTCCTGAATGAAAATAAATTTCAATTGCCCCACTGAGTTGCTTTAAAACCAGTATGGTCATCATAATGACCAAGATAATTTTTATGTAAGGATACCATCAACTAAGAATCTCTAACCAATACAGATGATTCTTCATCGATAAATAACCTCAAATACATATAATTGATTCTCTGAATTTCGTACATATCAATCATTGATTTTCAGACTAAAGGAAAGCTCATTTTATAATTTGTAATGTAATAAGGATTCATGAACATAACTTAAATCTATAAAGAGAGTCCCGAATTAGACAATAATTCCCCTAAAAAAGGTGTGATGAGTCCGACCTCCCATCCTTTCAACCAATGAAAATTCCTAAGACTCATCAGTCCACAACTAATGGGCGCCTACCTTTGGAAAATAGGTCCAAATGGATATGGAATCATTGGTTGTTTCCAGTTCTACAAAAAAACCCGTTATAAACCGATTGGAATGTTTGAACATTCAATCAACGAGGTCATCCCCGATTCCAGAGGGAAACAAAAAATGGTCAACCCGACGTGAATCCTCAACCATGTTAAAATGATGATTTTCTTATTTGTTAGGCCCCTATTTAAACTCAATGAGGGGGCCAAAAAAACAATAATTGATATATGTGCTCATCCAAATGATGTAGTGGCTGAATTTATCTTGATTATGTCTGTTATATCAAACAGGAACTCTTTTCCATGATCTTCTGCATTTCAAGAATGGATTCTCTTAAGCTCACATCTGTGAATACATTTTTGTGAAAACCTCTTCTGAGAATTATACTATTGCTACTCCTACTGGATCATCGTCCGCTCTGAGGACGACATCACCTACTCAGTGTCTTCAACACTGGGTATCAAATGCACTTGTTATAGAGTACCGTCAACATGGTAGCATTCCAACTCTAGAGGCTGCTCGAAAAGCCCTCCAAGTGAACAATTCACCCTGGTCATCCGGATAATGACGACTAGTGATCAAGAAGTAGGGGGTGCTAACCACTGTCTCCAACTGTTTCTGGTCATTATCTCCGGAACACAATCAACATTCACTCCCATATTCTAGGGAGGTGAATAATCAGGTCCCTCAGGGCCTTAATTCAAGGAAGCAGGAGCCCTTACCAAGGGATCCCATCAACAATCGCCTCCATAGTCATGCGGCAGTGCTCCCTCAACATGATGAGGGTGTCGACTCTAGGTGTTCGGGTCAGGTTCCTTGAACCTGAGAAGGAAAGATGAATCGCTAGAGGTGAAATCTGGTCAACAGTGAGCAGGTTCTCATCTCTGCCATCTCCGGTGAAGTCCACCAACCTAACTTGGTGGCAAGAAACGAGTAGGAACACACACCTGCCCGTTTTAATTCCTCTGTCCAGCAGACTCGTCTAGCAGCATCACACCAATCCCACCAGGAAATTCCGGCGGAGTACTATAGGCAGGAACATACACCTGTTTATACATCATCAGCTAGTCAGCAGGCTCGTCTGACTACATAGGATGGAGCTCGTAAACCACGTTCGGTGAAGTGCAATTAGTAGACACATACACCTGCTTGTATTAATCAGGACTACCAATAGCCTCGCTTGGTAGCACACGGAGAAGTCAGTCGGAAAGCTCCAGTGGCAAACAGGAGGTAGACTCAAATCTCTTCCACCAAACATGAGTACTATCAGGATTCACTGACAGGAAAAGGAGGACAGGAGCAGGCACATACACCTACTCCAAGCACAGAATGGACATATATCCCCATTCCGGCAACTGAAGTCACCAAGGATATTCTATCAATGGTGAAAAGGAAAGTGCAAATCCCTTCTCATATTCTGGATGTCTGCCCGGATATTATAACAGCTTCAGCAGCATCTTAGGGAAAGACACATAAATCTATCCCTAACAGTAGAGTGACACATCAGCAGTTCACTCCGGAACAAACACACACATCTGTTCCAGTCCAAGAGGGTTGTGGGGTATACTCACCCATATCATATGGACAACCAAGTAAGGCACATACACCTGATTTGAGTAGAGATCGCCAGCCTAACCTGGACATCTCTCCTAATTAGGCACATACACCTGCTTAGAGCATCCACTTTCGTCAATAAGTGGGTTCCAAGGAGATTAGGAAGGCATCTAAGAAGAAGACCCGCCCAGCACATTCAGGAGATCAAGAGCCAGTATGTAAAAAGGCCTTGCTCGATGCTGGAGTTCTTGAAGCCCTCAAATAGTTTTCTATTGGAAACAAAGATTCTACTCCCTCATTTACCAATAGTGATAACATTAATTCTGAAGGTCTTCAATAGACACTTCATCATGACGGCTTGCTTCATGACAATTCTGTCGATCTTGAAGTTTCATCTTCAGATGAGAGCCACACGAACCCTCTGTGTGGTCAGAAGGCCAAGGAGCAAGAGATCTATTCTTTTTCTATAACGCACCATGGTGGTCCTCCCCATGATGAAAATTTTTGCTGCGATAGTCCTCTCCGCAGTAGTGATGCACATTTCTAGGAAAATGCTCCAGTGGACAATGTAGTGCCGGGAAAGCCCTCTTATCATGAGGCACATGGAAATGCAAAACCAGTCATGTATGATGCTTCATCGCTAGTAGTTGAAATACTATCATAATCGGAAGATAGCCCAGGGTGTAGGTCATTCTCCGAACCACCCCTAATTCATACATCTTCTAGTTTGATTACTGATTTCCCTACCAATCTTGTTGAATCCGATGAAGCAACAAGGAATCACCAACTCTAGTTAAATATGGTAGAATAATCTTCATTTAATGATAAATAGGAAATACTAAACATGAGAAAACAACTTGCAAAAGGTGAAGTGCTAGTTATGTTTTGACCTCTGGTTGACTCTCAGTATGACATTCCAAAGATGTTGACGGAAGATGGGATTCATGATATTCATCTCAACATATGGAAAAAACTTTTTCAGATGACAAAGAAAGTATTATCTTATGGTGAATATTAAAATCATCTTAAGATAGTAGAAGGGTTACAACATCAGATTGATTTGGCATATCTATCAGTCTCTCGATATCTGAAGGCTGAAAAGCAGCAGAGAGCCCTTCAACATTCATGCATTGTCTCACTAAGAATATTGTGCCTGTTAATTTCCAATGCCCCATCTGGTATTCATGTAATAGGATGTGGTGTTCATGGAGCACTACATTTCACGGTGCTCTCCAGTCAGCAAAGCCCACAGAAAATAGTCTCATGCAATGTTATTGCCCATGGCCGGCCAGAGTCAGTGGGTTTTGTTTGTAATCAAAAGCTTGCTCAATAACATGCCTCGACTAGTTCCTCTCAAAATCAAGAATATAGAGAACAAGTTGTTGAATTACTCCTGTATCAAGAAACTGAGAATATTGAACAGGCCACTCGTATGGAGCAAGAACATAATCATGTGATAGAAGTGTCGGAAATCATCCAATGGTATTTTGAACAGGGTGATAAAATTTGATATAGGTTGATGCATCCAGCTAATTTATGGACTAAGGTACGCAAGATCAGGAGATATTTTAAGAAAGTCTCAGACATAGCATGTGAAGAGCCACCACATCTTTCCAGACTTGGGACTCTTTTAAACCAACCCTCAGAATCAACAAATGGGATTCGAGGAGTTGAGTGAGAACAGAAAGAACATCCCCAGTCCATCGGAATGGGGACTTTTTCAAATCATCAATCCCCTCCTCAATGAAATTAGGTCTTTTCTTGATTGGGGAAGAAGACTCAAGAGGATCATAGATCCAAATTATCAAGATATTCTCTCCAAATTACAGTTCGTCGAGAAGTTCATGAGGGATTGAATCAAAAAAATGCAATGTCTCATCAAAGACATGGATGAAGACAATATCACAGAAATGCTGATAGAAGGGATTCAATGCGTTATGCATCAATTAATGTGATAAATTTATTTGTTGCTAATCCACCAGATGAGGCTAATTCAGAGGGATTAGATGAAGAGATTCTATCCCAAGAATTTGTACGCATAGACACACATGAAGAAGGTGTGCATACATGAAATCAAACGCTTACCCAGAATCGTGGTTTTCCTTCAAGAAACCCACTTCCCCCTCTCTGAAAGGGATCAACCAAGGGGAAGGAAAGGAATCAGGTTACATATCCTTCTTCAAGAGAAGGCTAATCGCTCTCACTAGAGCAAAGATTTTCACAACATGAGGATAAATTGAATGAATTGAGGAGGTTGAACGCAGAACTACTTCAAGGTAGTCTTACTCCTAAGCGTGCTGGAGTAAGTCAACCAAGGTAGTTTGTTGCAGCTCCTGAGGTGGATCAAGAATATCCTCCTTTATTAGTACACCCTCACAGGTCTAATCCTATGGGTAAAGGGCAACAACAATTGGCAGTGCTTCCATCAGTTGCAGTACCAGTTGCCATACCTGTCCAGACTCCAATCATTGCACCTACCCAAGTCCAAGTTCAACTGGATGTTTCTCAAATGTTAATAACTATCATTGAGTCATTAATAGCTCGGTTAGGGACTATGGAAGGGATGTATGCATAGGTTCTACTAGAAAATAAATCTTACCCTGAATGGGTAGATTCGATCTCTCCCCCATCAAATTTTGGGAACCCTGTATTCCCTATTTTAAATGGATCAGGAGACCCTAAACAGAATTTGATGCATTACGTGTCTTGTTGTGATCCTATGATGGGAACTCCAAAGCAGAAAGAAGCAGTGAAACATAGATTCTTCATGAGAACCTTTCAAGGAAAAGCTTTTTTCTGGTACATAAGCTTTAAATCTCGGTCAATCAACGGATTGGAAGATCTCTGTCAGTGATTTATTCTTCAATTCCGCTTAAAATTGCCAAAGACAAAAAATTTCGATATTAAAAACTGTAAGCAAAGGGATAATGAAAGAGTCTCTAATTTCATTGCTTGCTGAAAGGGATTAACATATTTCTTGAGCTTAGCACTCCCTCAAGAGGAACTGTTGCCAATATGTGTGGAAACTTTGTGTGAAGAATTACGCACACCGATGATCCCGATGAAATACACAGGAGGGTTTCAAGACCTTACTTCAATAGTTATACAGAATGAATATTCTCATATATAGAATAAGGATAAATATCGTGTAATTCCATCACTTCCAGTAAAGAGAATGGGTAAAGCATAAACTGCTACAGTTATGCTTAAACAAGCACTTGTACCTACTTTTACTTCAAAACTTTCATCTTCTCGAAGGGCTCCACCTCCTGAGCGCAAAAACCAAAGGCTGTTTCATCAAGATGATCAAAGAGTTCAAAGACGGAAATAATTTGAGGATCTGAAGATAAAAACATACTCTTTCCGAAATGAACAAGTTCCTGGTTACTTCATTTCAGCCCTGGAGAATAATTTGGTTCAGCTGCCAAGGCCCAAGACCCCAAACAAGGAAGTATATGAAGACTATCCCAATTATTGCCTCTTTCATCAAATGATAGGGCATCCCATCCAGGAGTGTTTTGTCTTCAATGTACTCCTGGAGAAGATGGTCGACTCAGGACAAGTAAAACTGAAAGGCTCTTCAGCCTAGGTAGCATGTGTTACTGCTACAGTTCCAGAGGAGGAAGGTGAGTGGGAAGAAGTCAAAAAAAAAATTCACAAAAATATGATGATTGGATGTTCAGAAAGATGATCAACCGAATTAATGGTATTTTTGAAACGTAATTGAGGAAACCAATTGTACCTTCTTCCATGAATGCCGTAGAAAAACCCTCTTCATTAGAGGTAAAATCCTCAAAGAAACGACATGATTCAAAGAAAGAAAAATAATCAAAAGAAGATGAGTACGTGTAATATCCTATGTTGTCTTTGACCCTAGAAGACATCATGCCGTCTACTTAAAATCATCGGGAAATGCCCCACCAAACGACACAGCATAAGTCGGCTAGTAAGGCAGAGTCTTCATCAGATGAAGAGTTGATTTTTGGTTCTGTTAATATGATTCAATTAATATATCCATATGCCAGATGCAGTTTTGATTTCGATGAGCCGGAATTCCCATTATCAAATAGTGGAATCAGAGGAAGTTACAGAGGCTCCGGATAGAGAAGAAGACATGGATCTTTCAGAAACCACTATTACAATTCTACCCCTACTAGAACTGTGTATGCAGAAGAAACTCGTGGTAGATCCCTTCAGCGAGATCAGCAAGAAAAGCAAGTTCTTCTATAAATAGTAAATTCAGTCCTAGCACAGTTATTCTGGAAGACCGGTTAAATGTTACACCTTCTTTTTCTCAGCAAGTAAATGGAACTAATCGGTCTAATCTTCCAAAACCAGGAATATTTCCAACTCCTATCCCGATGCAAGATGCATCAAATTCCAAAGCATTTGCTTCCAAGGCACCTGCTAATCCACATGTTACTGTTGGAAAACGCAGACCTCTGGATCAAAAGAATTATGTATTGAAACACATGGCCCATGTACCGGCCAACTTATCAAATTTGGATTCTTTGAATCTATCAAAAGATCTTCAGGAGGCACTCATTGAGGCTTTGTCAAGTCCTTAGGAGTTTGAAACTGAAATTACTGCAGCTGAAGTCTATCACATAGAGAATAATCCTGTGGAATGCCATGTAGTGATATCTTTCATTGATAATGATGAAGATGATGTTGTGCATGGGAATATTAGACCTTTGTACTTATCTGGAATGGTCAATAGTGTAGACGTTTGAAGAGATTTCATTGACAATGGTTCAGTAGTCAACCTCATGCCCATTCGTACACTTCATCGATTGGGCCTCACGGAATCTGATTTATCTCCTTCTACCATGATGTTACAAGGATATGATAAAAATGAACAAGAACCACTGGGCAAAGTTACACTCAGAACTCAGTTTGGAGATCTTGTATCCAATTCAGATTTCATGGTTGTTGATCAAGACTCAGCCTTCAACATCTTTCTTGGAAGACCCTGGCTAAATCAACATATGTCTATCCCTTCATCATACCATCAATGTCTCAAATATTGTTTTGATGGTCATGTTGGTACATTATATGGTGATAAGTTCCCATTCAAGTCATGTGAGTCTCAATACATTGAGTCAGAATTCTATCACATGAAGGGAAGGGAGAAATCCACAACAAAAGAGATTACCAAAGTTAATGCTCAGTGTGGTTTGGATAAGATTTCAGTAAATCCATTTGTGCATGTGAGTAAAGATTATGTGTTGCCTATTAGTCAAATTGACAGGATAGAACCAAATCAATATACTCTTATGGAAAGATCCATAATGTGAATTACATCAATCGAGCTAGAAAACATGGGAGAAAATGGCGATCCTCCAAGCAGTGATGAAAGCCCAAATGGTGACATATTCATTTCATATGATGAAATACAACAAGTCTATACTACGACAATCAGGCCAGAAAGAGTTATAGCAACATCGGAGGTGAACAATGATGTTGATTCTCAATCCATCATCTCTTCTTTATTTCCCAAGGAAGACCCTTCATCATCAATTGGGTCTGAAATGGAAGCTTCTTCTTCTAGATGTTCAAATTTTAACATCTCTTCTGATGATAAAAATTCTGTTTCATCATCTACTATGCAAGTAGAAACGGAAGAAATAACAAATGCTGAAGAATAAGAGGAAGATCTCAGAGATGCTCCGCCAGCATTTGAATAGGGTATCTCTACCACCGTGGATGAACTCAGAGAAATAAATCTGGGTACAAAAGAATATCCATGCCCCACTTTAATCAGTGCGGCCATGAATCTTGAATAACAAGAGATTTATATTTCCTTTTTAAATCTAAATCAAGACATATTTTCTTTGAACTATACAGAGATGCCCAGACATGATCCTGATGTTGCTACTCATTATTTTGTTTTACTAGAAGAACATCAAGGATTTATGTAAGCTGCAAGAAGAACACACCCAACTTATGCTTCCAAAATTGAAGTTGAAGTGGATAATCTAATCAAAGATAACTTCATCAAAGAAGTTCAATATCCCAATTGGTTGGCTAATATTGTCCCTATAAAGAAGAAGAATTAAAAAATTAGAGTTTTCATCGATTTCAGAGGTCTTAATCGGAATTTTCCTAAGGATGATTTTCCAGTTCTGATTATAGAACTTTTAATTGATGCAATAGATTGATATGAAGCACTTTTCTTCATGGATGGATATTCAGGATATAATAAAATCTGAATGGCCCCATAAGAAGAGGAATCCATAGCCTCCAGAGCCCCTCAGGGTGTGATTTACTATCAGGTAATGCCCTTTGGCTTAAAGAATACAGGTGCAACATATCAGTGTGCCATGCATCGTATCTTCAAAATCTTTCTAGGGAAGTTTATTGAATTCTATGTAGACGATTTGGTGGTTAAATCCAAACAAATGTTATAATCACTTGGCTGATTTTGAAGTCGTATTCCACAAGCTTCGACAACATAATTTGAAGATGAACCCCTTAAAATGTGAATTTGGGGTAACCTCAGGAAATTTTCCCATCTTTTTTGTACGCCATCGTGGTATTGAATTCGATCCTAAGAAGACAAAGTCAATCCTTGGTATTTCACCTCCTCGAAATTTGAAAGAATTAAGAGGACTTCAAAGACACTTATCCTATATTCGGCGTTTCATCGCCAATTTGGCAGGAAAAAGTTTACGCTTCACCAAATTGATTAATAAGGGATTCACTTACCAGTGGACCGAATAATGTCAAGATGAATTTGATATTCTCAAGAAATGCCTCTTGAGTCCTTCGTTACTCATGCCACCTGTTGAAGGAAGACCACTTATCCTCTACGTGACAGATTTAGAGCGATCATTGGGTGCCTTTCTTTCTCGGAAGAATGACGCTGGGAATGTAAACAGCCTCTACTACCTGAGTCAGACTATGCTTGAAGCATAAACCTGGTATTCATGTATTGAGAAGTGCTGCCTGGCATTAATCTCTGTAGTTCATAAATTGAGACACTACCTACAACATCACGAGGTCCAATTGGTATCTTGCAATAACCTACTCAAATTCATCCTTATTCGTCGAATTCTTACAGGATGTCTGGCAAGGTGGGCAGTAGTTTTGCAGCAATTCGACATTCAGTATGTGTCTGAAAAGGAAATAAAGGGCCAAGCTCTGGATCATTTCCTAGGTAAACACCCTTCAGTGGAAGACACATCTTTAGATATTGAACTCCCTAATGAGGATGTCTTCTCTATTCAAGAAAGTCCCCAAGCATGGGAAATGTATTTTGATGGTGCTTCCAGAAGTCCAACAGAGAGGAAAATGGAAAATCCTAAATTCAACAAAGTTGGCTTAGGAATTGTGCTCATTTCTCCAGAAAAGGCAATGTTACCTTATTCATTCTTATTGTGAGATGGTGGTATCAATAATGAAGCATAATATCAAGCTCTCATCGTAGGCTTGGAATTGGAACTTGAAGAACAAGTGAATCACTTATAGGTGAAAGGTGATTCAGACCTAGTAATCTAGCAAGTCAATGGGGATTATGCCATCAGAAAAGAAGAACTAATCCCTTTATATGATTATACTAGAGAGTTAATGGAGGAATTCCCTTCAGAACCGACATTTTCTTATGTCTCGCGATCACAAAATGATCAAGATGATGTACTGGCTAATATAGCCACAGCTCTGGAAGATCCAAATCAGGACGAGACAACCATCAGTATTTCCCACCGTCATGCAATTTCACCTTATGTTTGAATCAGAACCGAGGAAATTAATGAAATTAGTCCCATTCCTGAACCATATGGTCATACTACTGGATGTATGTCACCTACCATGGAATACCTTCAAAATGGAACACTTCCACCTGATAGAGCAGAGAAAGAACAAATCCGGTGACGTGTGGTCAATTTTACACTTTATGATAGCCCAGATCACCTAGAGAAAATTCTCTACAAGCATGGTTTTGATGGAATTATCTTCAGATGCATTGATGGTGAAGAGACAATGGCTATCATGAAATAAGTGCATGTAGGAATCTGTGGTGCCCACCAGTCTGGACATAGACTGTCTGATCAGATTCGAAGTCTTGGATACTTTTGGCCTTCAATGATACAAGATTCTGTTGATTTCACAAAGAAGTTCCATTCATGCCAAGTACATGCAAACTTCATTCATCAACCTCTAGAGTTTCTTCATACAACTAAATACTCATGGCCATGTTCGACATGGGTAATGGATGTGGTAGGACCTTACCCTTCAGCTACGGCCAAGAAGTTTAAGTATATTCTTACTGTTGATGATTTCTTTTCCAAATGGGCAGAGGCAATACCTCTAAAAGAAGTCAGTTCTAAATGAATTGTTAGCTTCATAAAGTCTAAAATCATTACCAGATTTTGTGTCCCTCATACCATATTGACGGACAATGGAACCAACATCTGTTCATCCGAGATGAAGATGTTGTATCATGAATACAACATCAAATCCAACCATTCATCTCGGTATCATGTAGCAGCCAATGACCAGATAGAATCTTTAAATAAGACTCTTTCAAATATGCTGCAAAAGATGGTGGATGAAGATAAGAAATCATGACCTGATAAACTCTTCCATGCTTTATGGGCTTATCAGACTACCACCCGCACTGCAACGTGGTCAACTCCATATTCATTAGTATATGGAACAGAAGCAGTCTTGACAATTGAAGTTCAAATACCCTCGCTCAGAGTTTCCATTTGTGACCAGTCATCTACATATGAACAATCTCAAAAGCTATTGAATGAATTTGAACATATAGATGAGAAAATATTGTGCACTTTGCATCACCTAGAAGTCTATCAGAATTGAATAGAACAAGATTTTAACAAAAACATTCATCTTCGTTCATTCACTCAGGGAGAATTGGTATTAGTTCTCAGAACACCAATGATACTAGGAAAGAAACCTACCAAGCTTGAGCCAAAATGGGAAGGACCTTACTGAATAAATAGGGTCTACTCCAATGGAGCATATTCATTAATCTCCATGGATGGAGAACTCATCACTACTCCAACTGATGCCAGATTTTTGAAGAAATATTTTATATAAACACAAAAATATATCATCAATGGTCCGATATGACTTTAAACTGCACCACCATCCAGAAAGACGTTAAACTGCATCATTCACGATCCATACATATGAACTTAAACGACCTGTGTTACATTCATCCCACAAGACGTTAAACCGTGAAAAAATTCCCTAATAAGTCCACAAGACGTTAAATTGTGTCCCCCTTCATCGTCCTTCATATATGATGTTAAATGGTATAGAAGTCCCTTTCTTCCAACATGTTGTTAAACTGCATAACCAATGGACCATTCATATGACCATAAACTATTGTCACTTACCTTCAACATTACGCTAAACTGTATCGTCCCTTTTTCATCCAACATGACGTTAAACTATAAAAAAAGTCCTCAATACGTCCAACATGACGTTAAAATGTGTTATCTTATGACCTTACTGCATGACATTAAACTGCAAAGTCCTCTTTTTTTCCACCATGACATTAAACTGTGTTGTCCCCATCGTCCTAACTACATGACGCTAAACTGTACAAAAAAATCCTTTGATACGTCCTACATGACATTAAACTGTACTTTGTCCCTGCTACATGACACTAAACTGTGCAACACCAATAGTCCTAACTGCAAGACTTTAAACTGCGTAGTCCCTTTATATGTCCTACATGAAATTAAACTGTGCATCGTTAGGGTTGTTGCTACCTTTTGTTTCTCACATCGAGTATGACTCATGTGAGCTTAGAGAAAACATCAACCATTACTCTCTCTCTGTGACACTAACCATGTGTATGTCCCAACAACATCATTTTTTAGGTTTTTGTCCCTAATAACAACTTGATCATTAATTCATTCATTAATTGATCTATACAGACATTGATCCATTCTTTCTAGGCTGGGTACGTAGGCAACCTCCCAAGGTTCAAGCCCAAAATCAATCTCTTCACATCAGTTCACCTCCATCTCGTGCGATGTTGAATCATGAAACCGTCCCCAGAATCAATATATTTACATTGGTTCACTTTCGTCCTTGCTATACGACGTTAAACTATACAGCACATTCTGTCATGTACGACAATAAACTAGAAATATTCTTTGATACCCTCAATTGAGAGGGAATCATTTTATACATTGATTTTCAATCATGTTATATTCCAAAGACTACGTGCATACATGGCAATGCCAGAACCTTTTTTCTTGGGTTAAACCATCATTGCACTAAAGTCCCATTTCACCCTTCACATGTATGGAGCAATTTTTTACAAAGGGTATTTCTAGAGCTACGTGGGATTGATTCCCATTCTTATGGGATATATAGGAACATTCGAGTGTCCCTCGAATCCATCCCCAAATCTTTTGGGCCTAACCCCAAATTCCACTTTTAGTCCCTGGGCTGAAAAGTCCCCATGAAAACACACACTGTGTATTTCTTATAATGGTCCAGGCTCTATGAACCTAAACTAAGATCTCTAATACTTTTGTCCCACATGACGTTAAACTGTAGTTCATGAACTATATATGGCTTGATTCCCATCCTTATAGGATACGTAGTGAAGTATAACATTTCCATTCAGGACCCAGCCACAACAAGATTATGGATATCATTGATCTGTGTATCTCTGCATACATTGAACAATACCCATATTTATGTGTCAGAATCCTAACCTTAAATATTTTCAGATCTTCATTACACTTTTTTTGACATTTTGTAAGAAAAATCTCAAATTTCTGAGAGTTCTTTTACCTGACTAGGCAGTACGTTCCCTTAGGCGTCCTTGCATAAACAGTCTCCATAACAGATTTTTCAGCCAAAAGATACTATTATTTGACTATTCAGCCAATACCCTTAGGTGGCCCTGCATAATTCAAACCCCCTAACGGGTTATTTAGATACTGGTAACTTAATTCTTAGGAAGAAATCCTCTTTTGTCCTTATTTGTCTTAAATGACAGTATGTAGGGATCTGCAAAAAATAGCCATCCTTAACATATTTGTCCCATATCTCTTTTCATGATATGAATGTATTCAAGTCAATGGTTTATATTCTCTTTCCCTATGTTTGGGTCAGACCTTTGTAGGAGTGATATTCATCTAGTTATTTTATAATCTTGTTTGGAAATATCTTCTCTATATTCAAGTACCGCTTTCCATATAGCAAACTCTATACTTTGGAAAATTTGAATCTTCATAAACATTCACTGGATTTTTAGCAATAGTAAAGTAAATTTATGAGAGTTCTTTTTCCTTAATATGTAGCACATGCCCTTAGGAGACCTTGCATAAACAGTCTACATAACAGACTTGTTATCCAAATGATGCTATTTATTTGACTATTCAGCCAATGCCCTTAGGTGGCCCTGCAAAATTCAACCCCCTAACGAGTTTGTTAAATAATGGCAACTTCATTCTTGGGAACTACTTCTTCTAATGCCTTTTAGATATTTCGCATATCATTCCTCAGATCCAAATTTTCTTAAGTTATAGTTTACATATTTTCCCTCATACTTGAGTATGGTAATATGTTTTAAGATAAATTGTCAAAGAATTGTCTCAATTCTAATTCATTCGGTCAAATCTATTTCAACCTTAAACATTATCCTTTGTATGTCTGATATGCATGACTTTAAACTGCCAATAACCACAAAGACCTCTGGTTTCTCCTTTTTTCCTCAGAGTCAAATCCTCATTTCTTTTGGATCCAACTATGAGGGGGGACTTTTGTTGACACTCCTTTCGTCACAGAGTCTAAATATTGGAAAAGGGGAGTATCTGAGCTCAAAGTGATTCATCCTTTGGAAAAATATAAAAAATTGACAAAGGAATGAATAAGAAGAAGATTTCACAAGGGTCGTGCAAGTTCTACAATGGTCGCACAAGTACACGTGCGCACCACAATGGTCGCACAAGTACACCTGTGCGCCGATGTTGGTCGCGCAAGTCACTTGCGTGCCCTAGGTGATAACTGCCCAGGGTCTTCTCCAGCCTATAAATAACCCCGGTGGGCCCCCGATTTGGGGAGGAATTTTTTCCAGAATTCACAGATAGAGCTCTGAATGACCAATTCTTTTCTTCAGGTCTTCTGAACTCTTCTAAGGTAATTATTTACCTAGAATGGAAGGTCTAAAATAGAGGAGTAAGGTCTAAGTGTTAGAATTCACTAACACTTGCACACCTAAGTGGTTTTAAACTTAAGGGAAATGGACACACTTGCGCGCCACATAACTTCTTCACCAGAACTTGCACGTTATCTTCTGGAAAGCCTCTAGGCATAATACCAAGGTTTGGAGCCAAGTATCGCCCATGTATTACCCTAAGGGATGAAAATCGCACAATTACCCATGTGTCGCGCAGGTATACCAGCACGACCAGGATTTGCGCGCCCACACAGTACCTATGCGCCTTCCAGGACTTGAACGCCCCTACATTTTTGGGTGCCTTTCATGCCCATTTAACCCCTCTTATGTCATTCCACCTCTCCTATCAAAGATTCAGTCTTCAAGACACTCATCAAAGCCATTTATGGAATGATTTCTTGATTTTTCTTCCTTATCTGAAAGGAACTCCATGGAACATCTCTCATAATATAGTGATTTATACATATTTATGTCAATATAGATTGAGATTTCATTCATTCAACCTCATCCTTTAAGATTAGAGAATCCTTAACCCGTGCCTCCTTTTTATAAATAAGCCCCAGTCATCAGTCTCAAATATGGGCCTCCTTTTCAGGAATAATCCCTAGTCATAATTCGCAAATATGGGCCTCCTTTTTAAGAGTAAGCCCTAGATATTCTAATATGGGCCTACTTTTTCAGGAGTAATCCCCAATAATTATTCCTCAAATTATGGGCATCCTCCTCAGGAGTAATCCCCAATCCTTATTTCCTTTAACCTGGGCCTCCTTTTTAGGACTAATCCCCAATCCATATTCTCAAATATGGGAATCCTCCTTAATAGTAAGCCCCAGTCTTAAAGTCTCAAATATGGGCATCCTCCTCAGGGGTAAGCCCCAACCATAATTCCATTTCCCTGGGACTCCTTTTTAGGAGTCAGCCCCAATCTCAAATATGGGCCTTCTCCTTAGGAGTAAGCCCCAAATCCCTTTTACATGTGCCTCCTTTTCAAGAGTATTCCCCAGTCATAATTCCTTTTTGATCTGGGCATCCTTCTCAGGAGTAAAACCCAATCATAAGTCCCCTCCTAACTTGGGAATCTTCCTTAGGAGTAAGCCCCAAGATTAGAGTATCCAAATCACCATGAAGCACATAAACCTTTATGGATCTTGTTCATGGATTTCTTCCCTGAAGTAAATCTTAATCCTCATCTATTTTGGGCAGTCATACATACATAATCCCCACATCATTTCTTATGATTGCACCTTTCATGGCACAATAGTCGGGTTTTACCAATACCTCTTGTTTCTTACACCGATCATGACTCACGTGAGCTCAGAGTGTAAAAGTAATTATGAAATCTTTCATTGAGACATCAATCATAAACTTCATACTCCCTTATTCGAACTACGTGGGTTCTGATTCCTTTTCCAAAACAAAGGTTACCTAGGTATCCCATCAACGGGTACAATCCCAAATCATAAATAATCCATGTCCTCCTGAATGACAATAATCATCAAGTGCCCCAATAAGTGGCTTTAAAACTAGTATGGTCATCATAATGACCAAGAGACTTTTTATGTATTTTTAAGGATACCATCAACTAATAATCTCTATCAAATTCAAATGATTCTTCATCTATGATGAACCTCAAATACATATAAAATATTCTCCAAATATCTGACATATCAATCATGGATTATCAGACTAAAGGAAATCTCATTTTATACTTGGTAATGTAATAAGGATTCACGAACATAACTAAAATCTATAAAGAGAGTCCCAGAGTAGACAATAATTCCCCTCAAAAGGTGTGATGAGTCTGACCTCCCATACTCTCGACCAATTCAAATTCCTAAGCCTCATCATTCCACAACTAATGGGCGCCTACCTTTGGAAAGTAGGTCCAAGTGGATATGGAATCATTGGATATTTCCAGTTCTGTGAACAAACCCGTTAGAAACTGATTGGAATGTTTGAACATTTAATCAATGAGGTCATCCCCGATTCCAGAGGGAAACATCATTGCCTCTAGAATAAACATCATTCCCCGGGAGAGCATCCGATTTTGACCAGCTTCCGTCCAACCTTCTAGAGCATCGCCCCGGTCAACTCGGTCGCACAACGCTTCGTACTCTGGGTCTCCCCACTAAGACTCCTCCACTTGCTGCAATAGAGCATAATGAACTATAATCTGATATAGAAAACCACTACCAGTATCCATCCTCACATCCAGGTGCAAGGCAGCCAACTCCTCCATCGCCTTCCAAGCGTCTGCTGACACTCGGACTGCGTCCTACTGCGACCTCCTGCTCAAAACATCGGCCACTACATTCACTTTTCCTGAAGTGTAGGATATCTCGAAGTTGTAATCTTGGAGGAACACCATCCACCCTCGCTGCCATATGTTTAGGTCCCACTGGGAGAAGATATACCTCAATATTTTGTGATCTGTAAATACCACAATGTGTTCTTCGATGAGGTAATTCCGCCACAAATTTAGTGTAAAAAAGACTACTGCAAGCTCTAGATCGTTGGTGGCATAATTATTCTCATGAAGGCATAGCTTCCTAGACCCATAAGAGATCACCCCTTGTCGCTGCATCAACACACATCCAAGGCCTTGCTGTGAAGCATCAAAAAACACCTCATACGATGCCCCTTATTCTGGTAGTCTCAGCACTAGGGAACAATCAAACTTCTCCTTCAGATAGCTGAAGGCTTCCTCGCACTTCTCACTCCAAACAAAAACCTGGTCCTTCTTGGTCAAGGTCATCAAAGGAACCACAACTCGAGAGAAGTTGTGTACGAACCTCCGGTAGTAACCTGCCATCCCGGGGAATCTATGAACCTCTTCCACGTTCTTGGGTGCTGCCCAAGAAACAACCACCTCAACCTTTGATGGGTCCACCTATACCCCTTGATCAGACTCTATGTGCCCAAGGAAGTGCACTTCTCACATCCAGAACTTTCACTTTGACAACTTCCCATATAGTTGGTGCTGTCAGAGGTCCTCCAAAACCATCCTATGGTGCTCAGTGTGGTCCTCCTCTGATCCTGATTAGATCAGTATATCATCAATGAACATGACTATGAACCGATCCAGATACTCCAAGAAGACGGAGTTCATACGCCCCTTGAACAATGATGGAGCATTCGTAATGGTGAAAGGCATGACTACAAACTCGATTTGTGCATATCTACACCTGACGGTCGTCTTCGAGATTTCACCCTGCGTCACCCTTAACTTGTGATACCCAGACCGCAGGTCAATCTTCAAGAAACATACTGCACCTTTCAACTGGTCACAGAGATCGTCTATCCTTGGAAGAGGGTAGTGATTCTTGACCGTTACTTGATTTAGCCTCCTGTAGTCTATGCACATCATTAGACCTCCATACATATTCTTCGCAAACAACACATGAGAACCCCATGATGAAGCACTCGGTCGAACAGTACCCTTTTTCATCCGATCGTCAATCTGAATCTGCAACTCCCGTAGCTCTGACGGTGCCATCCGTTAGGGACCATCAAAATCAGATGAGCACCAGGCTATAGGTCTATCACAAACTCGATATCACGTCAATGGGGTAGAGTCATAAACTCCTCAAGTAAGACGCCCATAAACTCACTGACGATCACTGGTACCTCCACCATCTCAGCATCCACTAACTCTACTGAAAGCTCAGCAAACAAGGAGAGGAAGGGTTCCTCTCGCCCGCTTCCCTTTTGGCCACTCCTCTCACTGGTGAAAGTAACACGTCGGTCGCCCATGTCTGAGAACACAACCCTTCCTCAGAAGCAGTCGACGATCGAACACACATAGAACAGCCAATCGATGCATAGGATGACATCGTATGGTTGTATCTGTAGCAGTATAAGAACCCTTACCGACTGATGTGGCCCTATCATCAATCTGCATCCTCTACAAACATATAACATGTCGGTCTGACCTCCGACTGGTGTGCTTAGCACCAGGGGTACTAGAAGTCTCTCATCATCCAGACCCATTGAACAGGCCATACTAGGTGCAACAAAGGAGTTAAAACCTCCCATATCAAAAAATGTGTAAGCAAGGGTACTGAAAAAACTGATCGTACTTCGAACAACCACCAGTCCTGCTGGAATTGATGCCTCTACGGCGTGCAACTATCCACGCCCAGATCCTCTTCCCCTCGGATGTCGGACGCCTCCCTGACCATGCCCTGGTTGAGATCCCTAAGGAGTGCCCTGAGGTCAGCCTCACCTTGCAACATCTTCCATCGGAGGAGCGGGAGCTCGCTGACCCTGCTACTGCTGTAAAGGCTTGGCTGGAAACTGCTGCTGCTGAGGTGGGCGCTGAACCTACCCACTGCCACCATACATTACTCGGTCCAGGAACTGATTCAAGAGATATCCATTGCTCCCATGGATGAAGCACCTCAGTCCAGGTCCTGATGGGAAAGGGCGAGGACCGAGGTACCAGAACTGGAACTACTGAAGCATGCACCCTGCTGGTCGGAACCTAGAGTGTCCCGATGCTGGAGGTCTGGTGCTGATAGCCTTTCCCTTTGACGGGCCAAGATGAATCCCCATTCATGACATACCGCCCAGTGTGTGCATCCTCTCCACCAACTCTTCCTTCTTCTGGACCTCCATGTATTTCGGCAAGGTGAAGGGGGTAACGACATACTGGAGGGAGGCTCGGAGTGCCTCCTCTAAACATCTCACCCGAGACTCCTCATCTGGAAAGAGGTCTGGAGCAAAGCGGAGGAGGTCCTTGAACTTTATCCCCAGCTCCCTTACCGACATAGTCTGTTGCTGGAGGGAGAGTTTCTCCTCCCTCTTCTATGCCTTCATCATAGAAGAGTGGATTTCTGCCCAGATCTCCTTCTCAAAATCAGCCCATGCCACATCAGCCTCTCTCCTCTCCCCCAGGTAGAGCGTCCACCACTGACGCGCTGCTCCCCGCATATGGCTAACGGCCAGAGGAACCCAATGTTCGGTCAGAGCCCGTATCAAGCCAAAGACTATCACCAGCTCCGCTAACCAGCCCTCCGTCTTCATGTCAGAGGTGTTTCCCTCGTACTTCTCGATGATCTGTCGCTCGAAGGCTCAAAGTTTCTTCTGCCACTGGTCGACCTCCTCCTCTCGATCATCCCTCTTTTGATCGGCCAAATCAACCTCCTGGGCCTCGATCACCCGTGCAACTTGTGGTTATCTTTCGATTTCCATAGCTGCAAGGTGAATAATGAATGCCTAAGCCCAAGTAGTGCTGAATATTGTTTTTAAAACTCCTTAAACATCTTATTTATTTTAATTTACCAAAACACCCCAGAAACACGAGAACACAAGTCACTATGATGCATGTACTTTTCCTAGGGTCTCTACCCTGTAATCAGTGTGGCCTCACTTTGTCGTTTAGTAGGTCAAGAGTCCTTGCATCGGATCACGGGGGCCCTAAAATCTCGTGTCCTAGTTGGTCTTCCATGGCCTAATTCACGTACAAAAGTCACCCAAAACTATTTCCCTACCATCCCGTGCAATCCTCACTGTGTGAACCGCCAGACTCCATCATATCTCTCAAACCTCATGCTCTGATACCATTCTGTCATGAACCGCCTTCACCAAAAGGAAGGAAGGGTTATCAGATTTCCAGGCCCTTACTTCATTAAGTTGAAGGACAGATAATGACTCCAGAAACCCGCCTTCACCAAAATGAGGGAAGGGTTAGCAGATTTATAGGCCCTTCCTTCTTTAATTTGAAGGAGAGATAATGAGTCCCGAAACCCACCTTCAATAGGTCCCAGAGTGGTGACCAGCACCAAGGGTATGGAATCACACACTAAATGGAAGGAATTACCCTTTTTATTTTAATATGATCGAGAGATAAGATAGTGAATCCCACAACACCGAAACTGAAAGTGAAAGTACGACTGAAAGTAAAACATTCCCATATGCATGTTAAAAGGTAAAAGAAACAAGCCATAAAACTCCAAAGGTGAAAAGATACCAATAAAAGGAAAACAACAATAGCAACTGCCCCAAAGGTCCAAGCTAGTATGGCTCCGCACGATCCCCGAAGTCCTCCTGGAAACCTGAAAGGAGTTTTATATACATAAGGTGAGCATAAAAGTACACTTAGTAGGGAAAAACAAAGACTCTCGTGCACAATTGAGGAGACATTCTAATGCCCCGTGGAAAAAACAGATAACGAGACACCTAACAAGGTAAACTATCCACCCAAGCCTCACCAAGGCACACTCCCCAAATAACGCAAGTCATGTAAAGTATTGTAATAGCACATAGATGTTTTGGTACCCCACGCCACATTCCCACTGGTTTTTGAAGACATCCTATGCATTAAACCAATCCCGTCATTCTTACCGCAGTCTCAATTCCAAACCCAGCCTGCACACACCTAGGCCACATCCTCACCATAGTCCCACTCCCAATCCCCACCCGCACACACCTAGGCCATAACCACTCTCTCGCCCAAAGACAATTGGGCCACAACCACCACACATAACCATACCCGCAAACACCTCGGTCAGAACAACTATGACCACACCCGAAGAAACCTGGCCCTCGTCCCAGAGATACTTGGGAAACAACTTTCCCGCAACCACCTAGGCCAACCACAACAACCACCACGCCCAAAAATTCTTGGGCTAATAATGGACATCAGGCCATCATAGCTTTCTTGAAGATACTTGGGCTATCCGGGAAAGGGAGCCGAGAGGACCTAATAACTATCCACTAATAGAAGTGTTCGGAAAAACGCCCTCCACCATGAAATGGGGGTGTTCGACACTAAGTGATAAACATGGGTGGGATGCGAATAAGAAACATAAGAACTACAATATATATATATAAGTAACAAATAATCAATCAAACCCAGGGTTTCCAAATCCAATCCAAGCCCAAGAATACGCGTCCCTATTCAAAGGAAGCACACTGATCATATGTACAAAACAAGGGCAAAAGTTACATCCAAGAGAAATTTAAGCATTCACACCATGTTCTCTTTCAAAGTCACAACAACAAAGGGATAAGGAAAATCCATAAAAGTACTGGAACCAAAGAAAACCCCAAGATAAAACCCCATATTCCCAAAATCCAGGAGCCAATGGTTTCTCAATAACAGAGGATCCCACCCCAATTCATGATATAGGAATAGTAATCACACAACCTCAAATTCCCAACCGACAAACGTATAACTACAGGGGATCCCATCCCCAACCGCATCGCCCCAGCAATTGGACTGTGAAAGAAACAACCAAACGACTACAACCAACATAAGGAAGGCCCATGTAGGTATTTTCAGATTTAAAATATTTAATACACTCAATGGTTTCAATTCCATTTTTCTTTAACCGAGGTTATCAAAAAAAAGGGTTGATCCTAGGGATTTCAATTTATTTATCCTAGTATATGTAATTAACCAATTCCCAATTACGGTTATATTAAAAAAATAAAAAACACCGAGGTTAATTAGTGCATAGGGAAATACCACCAACGACCATGATTTTCGATCAGCACAGGACTGTATAATTCACAACATATATCAACAATAAAAGAACATATCAGGTCATCGATCACACCCACTTTCATTCTTTAATGGTCTGTTAATTATCTTCATTAAGTTAGGTTTCATAAATTTCCATAGAGACAAAATCATTCCCGCCCCGCATGATACACAGAAGAAGAGATGAAGGATAACATCCCTACCTGTAGGATCGACGTTAAGTCCTCGCTTCGAAACTAGAAAACAAGAGTGGTAGGAACTCCACAAAACATGATCGAGGAAAACTTCACAATAGGGGTACGGCTCGTCGGGAGGAAGGGTTCTCCGAGTGCAGGATGATTGAGAAAAGAAACCTAGGGTGAGGCTTTTAGATTATAAAGGCTGAGATACAGCATTCTCGGGACGGTTAAGATACAGAAATAAAAACCCAAAACCGCTTAAGAAGAAGGACTGTGGGCTGACCATGCGGCTGAGACACCCCACACGAGGTCCCCGCCTTTCGGGGTGGTTTAAACTAATGCACACCTCATGGTTTTTCATTTAAGGGGGTACCTCACGAAACATTTAATTTAAACAGGCATTAATGGGCTTAAAAACCGGCTTAAAGGGGTCAAAACATGGTTTAAAACCCAATTAGTGCAAAACAGAGGAGCTACTGGAAAAATCATGGGGGTCGGCGAGAGCTACCAGTAGCCTAGAGCTACCAGTTGGTAAGAACTACCGGTAGCTGAGAGCTACCAGTGGGTGACAGCGACCGGTAGCTAAGATCTACTGGTTGGTGACATCCACAGGTAGCTAAGAGCTACCGGTTGGCGACAACGACCGGCTGTTGAGAGCGACCGGTTTGCGATAGCTACCTGTAACTTAGAGCTACCCGTAGCCGAGAGCTACCACTTGATGACAACTACCGGTAGCTGAGAGATACCTGTAGCCTAGGGCTACAGGTAGCTAAGAGCTACCCGTAGCCTAGAGCTACCGGTAGCCAGGAGCTACGGGTAGCCGAGAGCTACCGGTAGCCGGGGGCTACCAGTACCCCAAGGTCACTGGTAGGCTAGGTCTACCGGTAGGCTGAGGCAACCTGTAGTCCAAGGCTACCGCTAAGAGTTACCGAGAAGCTGGGATGGCCTTCCCGGCCACCCAAAACACCTCAAATATCATATTTTTACAACGTAATATACCATAAAAACCCCGGCCATTACAGGATATATATATATATCATAATCTAGTGAGTATTATTCATATCTAAAAATTTAAATCCTAGGTTTCAACAGTCATGTTTAATTAATAATTATTTATTTGGGTTTAGTGTTTCGTATGACATTTTATGTAAAACATATTTTCTATTTTAAAAACTTGGGGCTTATATTGTTCCCAAATTTATTAAATCTTATCATCAGAAAATTTTCATTTTCTTGGTAATAAATGCTTTGACCATGAATTTTTTTTATTTAAAACACTCATTGTGAAAATTCATAATAAAACATCAAATTGAAAAGAGTTATAGAGAATTATGAAGGTCATCACATAACTATGTTCCATGTATGGTAACATTTGAGGGACATTAAAATATATAATTGGAAAAAAAACTAATGACCGTGAACTAATATAGAGTAATATATAACATGGTAAGAAGAAACTTATAAACCAAAAAACCATAAATCTGTGATGGGTGAAAAGACCATCAATTCATTATATGAAAAAAATGTTTTAAATAACTTTTACATTAGTTTATTAATTAAATTTTCATCTAGATTAAAAAAATATGAAAATATAATTTATTTAAAAGTTTGATTTCATACATTAATCAATATCCACAACAATTTCATCTTTTTCTCAAAATTATGAGAACAAAATAGGAAATGTTTTATGCTAGAAGCACTATAATAAACTTTTATCGGGTCACATAATCCACCAATGTATAAAAATATATTTATCCCTTATATAAAAAATCTAATATGTTTAGAATAAATTAATATAATGCTAAAAATTTAAAATCCATAATATAGTAATCTCCAAATACAAAAAAATTAATGTTTCAATATATATAATTCCATAAATAAATACTCATATATCCAAATAGCACTAATTACATCAACACTAATGAATGTTTTTACTTAAAATATTGTTTCACATCCTATTTTAACCAAAAAAAATAAAAAGATTATTAATATAAAATAAAACATTCTATTAAATGGATTAGGTATATATACCTCAATCCAAATTAAAGAATCTACTAAAATATCATTATTCACTAAAAATTCAAAATTATTGGATCATGTAATATTTTTTCCCAAAATATTATTAATCATGGTAGAAATCCATCACACAAATCAAACAATGATTAACATACAAAAATCATTACACGGATCTTTACTTTTACCCCAACATGAAATAAATGTTAAGTGATATCAATAAATTAATCATTTAGTTTGTAAAATATTACTTTATCAATAAATAACTATTAGAGTATGTTGGTACCATTCAACATGAATTTCAAATCATTAGAGAAAAATATTTTGGATAAATCCTTATGTGTTTCATGTTTCATATTTACATAATTTAATTTATATTATACTTTATGAACATAAATCTCAAATACCATTACATAACATCTTTAGTGCTAACACTACAACAATTTCCTTACCATCTTTCCTTTTGGTAGGATCTATCCAATTGATTAGGGCATTCAATTAGATAACTCCCATATTATCTACACATAATAGAATGAACAAAAAATGATTCATAGGATGTAATTTTTTTACTTCCATTACACACATAAATTTTTTTACAACAAATAATTGTTTATGTAATTTTTTTAAACATAAAACCCCATTGAGTTCCTTTGGGTAATTTCCATGGGGGTTGCCTTCCACATTTTTGACATGCATGAAATTGAATCGTCTTCCCAAAATAACTTTTATTAGATAAACTTAATTGATACATCATTAATATAATATTTTATATGTTTTGGTATTTGACTGTGTAAAATCTATTAATTTTGATTATTGATAACTTGTCTCTTATAATAACAATATATCATACTTGGTATCTCATCATGTTTGGTATGTTATTTTGAAAATCATCACATTTCCTATATCATTGGTTGTTTACCCAGTTATTTATATTTCATCCATTTACTATATGTTTAGGGAAAATGAAGATGAGTAATTGAAAATAATTAAATGCATAATCCATATGAAAATAACAATAGAGGTATAACCAATAAATGACATGCATTTCCTTATCTTTTCATTTTTTTTAATTCCTTAATATATGTTATCCATGATATATTTCATAATATAAATTCTTATGGGTATTATTTTTCCCATAATAACGGTTCATACGAATCCTGTAAATTTACCAATGCATATCCCCTGGGAGTTTCAAACCAAGTTAAAAGTAAGGATAGTTTTTGTTCACCAGTTCCTAGTCAAGTTATGCCTAATGCTGTGTTTTTTAGAGATATGTATGTGTACATATATACCAGAGCCACATCCATAGGTAGAATGTGGAGAATTATCTATTTTCTTGGATACCACTTAATCTATTTTTTAACAAAACTTATTGAACTCTTTTTTGGTTTATTATTATATTTAGGCCTTTTCAAAGCATTTTCAAGTCACAATTCAAAAATAAATACCCTTTCCTTTGATACCATATATAAAAACCATTATCTTTATTAAAAATATATTCATTATTTATTTCATAAGAAAATACATAACAGAACCTATATGACTGATATGTATAGTGTATTTTGAAATTTGGTACATATCATAGAATCTAGAATAAGGTATAAGAATTTTTTTTGAAAACATCCATTACATTATCTTATAAATCATCAATCCTATAAAACTACATTGGATTACCTAAGGACTTATATAAGACAAGAATGATCTATAAAGCCCATTATGGTTATATAAAATAATCATAACATCAATAAATTATTATATGTTATGAAATAGTCTTTTAAATGGATAATAAAAGGGGTTAGGATCATAAAAATGAAAAATAATGCATGATAAGGTTTTGAATGATAAAGGTAATATGAGAATGTGGAAACAACATTAAACATGAAATCATAAACATAGGTAAAAAATAAGATCCAAGACTTCATTAAATTGCTACCAATTTCCACTGATGGATTATGTTTACTCCATAATCCATATAATGATGTATCATGAGACTAAAACATTACCCAATTCATTAGAGTGCTATAGACTTTAAGATGTTCCCATTATTGTCATATTAGGTACATGAATAACTGTACCCCATAAATTATTAATGTTAGGTTAATATTTTATACTATTTAATTACAGAATCAAATAATGTGTAATGTATAAATTTAATTCCTAAATCCAGTAGGTATTGTTTAATAATGGTGAACACCCTTGATAGTAAATGGGTATGGGTATTCACTACACAATTATTAGGCATGGAAAATCCTAATGAAATTTTGACATGATAATGGGGGACATAAATGTTCATGGGTGGGATTAATGAGAGTGAAAGGCGTCTCTAATAATTAATAAATAATAATCTATATAAAGGGGATATGGTGGAAAATATCCCTTCATTTTCAATTTGAGATAAATTTTATAAGATAATGATGATTCTTGTATAGAGGCGAATGAGAGGATTTCAGAGTAGTAATGGATTGGGTAAATTCTATAATTAGAGGGGATAGTTGATCTCTAATTTTTAAGAAATAAAAAATATCTTTTATGGACATTAATAACTTCATATAAAATTAACAAATTGGGATTAAAAAGACTATTCTAAATTATGGCGTTTGATTTGAAATGAAGACGGAGAGATCCCTTAATTTTTGAATGGATGAAATCCTAATACATCTTCAACAAGATAACATGTGTACATAAAGGTTCATGGGAAGGATTAATGAGAATGAAAGGGGTCTCAAAAATCATGGAAATAAATTTTTCAGCAAGTGGGAAGTAGAAAAAACATATTGATACAAGAAATAAGAAAATTAACAGACCAAACATAAAATCGGTTATTAAATAAAAAAGAAATGAGGGAGATCCATTACCTTGAGAGGGTTACTCCAAAATCATTGGAAGATATTATTGAGATAATTTGAGAACCTTATATGAAATATATAGTAGATAGGGATTATTAAGGATTTTCTGAAAGATTTTTATTAAGGTGGAAAGTGATAATTTGTTAGATTATATAATAAAATAGATGCAAGTTCTTTATTGTGTCCCAAAATTATGTTTTATAATCTATATTATAAAATAACAAAATGAAGAAACCATCACATATTTTTTCCAAATGGTTTATAATAGAGATATTTTTCCAATATTTTATATTTTCATTTCCCTAACTCCTTAAAATATGACCCTTGGTGATGTGTAAGCGAGTCATGTTCATATAGTAATGATTTTAAATCCTTGAAACATAATATTGGTTTTTAAAGGATCAATAAAGGATTTATAAAATTTATCCAATAAAATCAAAATAAAATTATATTATAGAGGAAACATATATTTTTTATGGATACTTTTTATAGAAATTATAACATCACTTTTTTGTAATTATTATCACATAATAAACATTGTATTTGTACTGTATTTAATTTTCACCCAATAAATATCTATCTCATAAAATAATGAAAATTTCACCAATGGATAATTTTAACATGATGATTAAAAAACAATATTTATCTTAACCAAATTATTGACTAAATATATTAATTTGAACTTTTATAACAGAATCATCATTTATTGATAAATGTTGGTTTTTGGACAATAACCCTTTTTGATCCTTTATAAAAAATTACATTTTCACAACATAAAATTATATTACCATTTATAAAAATATATAAAATTTATTTATAATATTTCATTAATTTTTTTTTTCAAATGTTCTTTTATTAATTTTTTGTAAATTTTAAAACTTACCTCATCCCACAACGATTCATATTTTTTATTCAGAATTTTTTTTTACAAAATCATTATTTAATAATTTATGAAGAAAAAAATTTATAATAATTAATATATTATAAATAATATATATATATATCTTTTTTCTTAGGTTTACTTTTTTCTATTACTTGGGTTCTTATTTTTACTCTTAATTAAACTGATTTCCATTTACCTAGGTCATAAATATTTACTACATTTTCTATTCATAATGTCCCAAAATTAACATGAAATTATTAAATAAAATTAATTAATGTTAATCCAATTATAGAATATATTTTATCAAAATAATTTAAAATATAACGAAGAATTTATTTTGAAATAAAACTCTCAAGTGTTATAGAAATTAGTTTTATGAAAAGTTGACTTTTCAAATAAAATATGATTTCTGGTTAACTATAAAAAATTATTCTTAATTAAATTT
Organism: Viscum album; assembly: GCA_963277665.1. Taxonomy (NCBI): domain Eukaryota; kingdom Viridiplantae; phylum Streptophyta; class Magnoliopsida; order Santalales; family Viscaceae; genus Viscum; species Viscum album. The sequence continues at coordinate 854,875,210 of OY728157.1, read as the reverse complement.
AATTTAATTTATTAATATATAAAAATAATATAAAATTTTAATTAATTAATTCTTCATTTTCTTTTATTTAAAATAATTATAATAGATAATCATTTTTCAATTAATAACACTTTTCAAAAAAAAAAATTGTTTCTAAGACAAAAAATAGAAATATTCTACAATTCAATATAAATATAATTTAAATTTAGTTATGTTGATTACATATAACTCGATAATAATTATAAATCATCAAAAAAATAATGGGACTTTTAAATTTCTTAAATTATAAAAAAAGTGATAGTTTTACAAAAAAGGTATTTTAACTATTCACGAAAAAATAAATATATTCTATGAAATCCCAAAACAATTCCCAAAATTTAATATTGATAGGATGAAATAAATAGTAGAGATAAAATTTTCAAATAATTTTTATAAATTTTATATAAATTAATTATAATATTTTTCCACATAATGAAATAAAAATAATTTTTGATGAATGCATTTTTTTAAGAGTAAAATGACATTACTAATTATTAGGTGATTATTTAATAAGATATTATAAATATATTTATGTTTAGTTTGATATATATATATATATCATATTCATTCAATCATATTCATAAATGTACATGTAAATTATATATTACAACATACATGTTTAAATAATCATGGTTTTTTTGGGTTCAATGTTATGTATCTCATTCGATATCAAACATAATTTTCTCTTTTAAACACCCAGGGAATTATAAAACCCTTCTTCATGATGATTTATATTAAAAATCGAAGAATAGATAACCTCAGATAGAGATATTTCGAAAATTATATGTCTAATAGGATGTTATCGACCCTTTATAGACATTCCCTTTGGCTAAATAATGGACTAAGGCATTGGATTCCAATTCATGGAAACAAAAATGCATTTTGATAACATTGAAATATTATGGAAAATATATTATAAATAGTTTAAGCAATAATGTGTTCATAAATGATTCATCGTAATGATTCTTAACTAAATATAATTTGTAATGAAGATGTGTATAAATAATTTAATTTGTTATTTCATATCACATGTCTATCAGAAACTATAAAATTGACCTGTAGTATGATACAAGGGAAGTATTTACATGCCTAAATAATATGTTATTAATCAGGATATATCGTAATATATAATATACACAATTTAGTGAATATCTAAAAATTATTCAAAAAAATTATTTTAGGATCCCCAAATTTGATAATAAAAATCGAACTCATGAAATTAATGATATAATTCATTCCAACATACTTTAATGGGATACGTTTTACACATATAGAATGTAACCTGGTTATAGTAGGGATAAAATTCCACTACCTTTCTAGGGATAGAAGGTATAAAATAATCTAATATACCCCATTATGTAAAATAGATAAGTATATTTGTTGGTTTTGATATATCTTTTGGTTTTTATGAATGAAATTTGAATATATATGATAGGCATGATATTTATTTGGTAATTCCATTCATTCTTTAATTATTGTACTCTAGAAGAATCCATGTTTTTTGATATATTTGATGAGCTTGTGTCCTATGAATTGGGCATCGTAGGCATGGGCCTTAGCTTCACGTATAATAATTATGGTTTCTCCTCCTTTGATAAACATGAGGATGACTGCCATAGAGGCATATTTATATATTTACTTCTAGGAATTCGAACCCACATAATTTTTTTATTACAACTGATATATCTATTACATTTTTCTTGACCATGTTTGAGAAACCCATTTTGAATGTATTAAATAATTGGATACATCCAATGAATTGTGGCATAAATTAGTGGGGGAAATGGATTTCATTAGACTACGGTGGATTTATCATCATTGATTTCTTCCATATCATTATTGATAAATGGATTCCCCACTCTGGCATGTGGGAAATGGATCACTATCCCACCTTAAGATATATTTTCAATTGTCATAGCTACATTGGAAACTGCATTGACTAGGGTATTATTTGAACATGATATGTGAATTGGTGTTGAATCTGAGTGGAATTCAACCATCAACTCCTTTTTCATTTTAAATCAAGGTAACTAATAGTCCATTTTTATTGTAATCCCTTTAATTGATTTTATAGATAATAAATCAGAATAAACCCAATTATTTAGTTATTTCACTAGATTTACAAGGCTAGTTCTATGACTCTAATAAGGGACTCATATTTTTCCTCATTATGAGTAAATAATATTAATATAATAAGTAGTAAAATAGAACATATTCATTTTTCTACAGATGAAGAAAATACCTAAGACAACCATGTTGAGTTTCAGGTCCTCCATCATTCTACATTTTATTATCATGGAGGCATAGTAAATTAACATATCCTTTTCATGGGTGGATTCATGGATATATAATATTCCATCATCATAATGTTCCTCACCTAATAATATCTTTACATGGATATGATTACCAAAATGAAAATTTTCTAAGGAATTATCATTGAACACCTTTTCAATCATAAATCTTATGTCAAATTAGTTATAACATTACATTCCATCATGTAAAACACCCAGTTAGCATCGAGAATATACAGATATATTTCAGTGTGTAAACATTAAATATTGTGTGGAACTATATGTATTTCAAGTAATTTATTTTTTTTATTTACTAAAAATACTAAATCACATTTGTACATTTTAATATTTTAATATTGGGTCTTAGAAGAGAACATTTTCATTTTGATATAACAAATACTATTATCCTATCATATTTTACTGTTATGAGAAATTATGGATACAACTGATCAATTTAGAGTCTCCACATAGTTTATTAGTGGATCACCATATTTAGGTGACATGAAGACCAGTGGGTGCATGAAGGTACTATTAGGGGTCATTATATTATTTCTTAAAATTATCATCCCATTGATAGGTGAATCCATTATTCATGAACTATATGCAGGGAAATAACATTTAGATGAGATTAGTTATGATGTGCCTAATTAAGTTAATCTATCATTTAAGACACATCAATTAATTGTGGTTTAATGGGATGGAATACCATGAATCATATGGATCTTATCAATGATTAATTTGATGATACATGTGAATATTATTTTTTTAAGGAATATTATTGCTGTTACAGTGAAATAAAATTTCAATGAGTTCAACATAAAACATAATTAACAACATTTTTTTAAATTTATCACAACATTGGATGGGTGATCTCATCCTTATTGAGATTCTACCGTATTATTTTCCCTACATAATTAAATAGTATTCCCCATAAATGACATGAAAATATTGTTTATGAAATGTGGATAGATATTACAAGTATTATTTAAGACAATTTTATCAAATGATAATAATATACCCCTTGAGTTACCATAAGGTGAGTGGAATGTTCTTCATTTGTAATCATTTATATTGTGGTAACAATAATATAATTAGATAAATGAAAGGGCTTTGAATATTTTTATCCCATGGATTAGTAGTTATGGGATTAGGACTAGGAATTCATACATTTTGAAATGTTTGTTGAGATCCCTAATAAAAAAATCCTGATTTTCAAAATCTTTTAATTTATATGATTTTTATTAGTGAGACACTTCAACTGTTGAAATTCTCAAATAAATTAATATTTGATAAACATGTCAAGGGTAGATTATTCCTTGGATGTATGGTTCATATAAAACCATATTCCTACATTTATATAACCATGGTTATTATTTGGAAGACAAAAATTAAGGGTAGCTACATGGGGATTAAATCCGTGAATTTCTTTATATTTCCATTAAAACATGACTTAGTAGTTTTTTAAAAAACATATTTATATATCATATTTGTTTGTAGTGATAGAGGATGATATAAATAGAGATCATATAAATTCCTCCATAATAATATTAACATACCTATGTTCTTTAATAATGGTGAATACACCCCCATTAGAAAAAATGCAGGGATCCTTAAATTCTCCTCCTCCTAATAATTTTTATCATGAGAAAGAGATTCTCCATAACCATTTAATCACGGAGGAGACATAAGGGCATCATTATTTCTTTGCAATGACATACTTATATAGAATGTATGGTTCTTTCTTATATATTTAACACCTTATAGATGTAATAAATATTTCCCAAACCAAATTTTCACCCCATTGGGTTGCTATATTTATATCACAATATATTTTTCTATGTTGAATAAATATATGTGAAACAATCATTCATGTTATGGATCTTGGAGGGAATATTAATTCACATGGATTATTAAAGGATTCGTCCACTATTTTTTTGTGTAATACATGTTATCATACTCTTGACCATCATATTGGAGGAACATAATTATAAATTTTACGTTATTATAAAAAATAACCATTTGGTTTCTCAAATTTGGATCTATATCCATGATTGATTGATGAGAAAAACTTAAACATCACCAAGTGTTACATGTTTATTTAATAAGATAATTTTCCTGTAATAGTGGGGAATATATCAATTGGGGTAATTTATTAATGGTTTAATGATTTTTGGAGTACCTTGTGTCAATGTACAATGAATCATAGGATTAAAAATTTTATCTATCACCAGTAATTACCCACAATATTCCCACTAAAAAGTTATTTTATGAATCTATTATATAAACAGGGCACTACTATGGGAATATTAAGGGTGATATTTCCCATCAATACATTGGAATTCAGGTTTTTATGAACCAAATTAAACTAAAAATCAATCTCAATATCTCATAATTTGGTTTATATATAATTTTTAAAGAGAAAATTACTCACTCATGTCACAAACCTAAAATTTAAAGTTATAGGGACATATATTTGTTTTAATATAGAATTGACATAAAATTGATTATATTGGTATGATATTTATTCTATATTTTTTATCAACTATGGCTTGATGAACTATGATATCATAAATAATATCAAACATATATCAATTCTTCATGTGCTCCCAAATGTTTATTTATTATTCATTATGTATTAGGAAATTGATAGCATGACCCTCATTGGAACTAATATCTTCTTAGAATATCTTCACCAAAACTAATTATGTCGTTAATGTTTCACGAATTAAAATAAACTCAATAAGGACCTCCATAATTTCAAATAAATGGTTTATGGAATCCATGATTGAGATCTTCACCTAGATGACAAAATTATGTTCCAAAATTTACTACTTTATGACTGTATTTTTGTGTTTCCTATATTGGGGCTACTCCAAAATTTGACGATTAGGTACTCAATTTGATTATAATGGTTACTTTGTACCTTGAAAATAAATGATGTGTGTTCTTATACTCTTTAGGATGGGTAGAACTGACCTCCCCACATCATGGTGTTATTTAGAAAATTGTATTTATACTAGAGGATCATCCAACATGATCAACTTTGAATGATCCCCAACAGACTCAGGATTGATGGAATGATTCTACTTATCTTTTTAAAGTTAATTTATTCATGTCTATGTTTCATATATATATATAATGGGAATGAAACATAATAATCAAGGATTATTTTGAGATCTCCTTATTAACCTATAACTCCTACCAACTTATTGATAGGGGGATCAGGATCACATGAGTCATATTCATCAATAAAGGGGGATTATAAGTGGATGAAATTAACTCCATAATATTAACTCTCTTAATCTGAGAAAAAATAATTTGGTGGGGAATTTATTATTCATCTAGTTATGGGGGAAACGAGTCTATGATATTCTAAAATAAATTTGGTATGTGTTTGAGGTCATCATTCCATTTCATGTTCTACTATCACTGCATACATAGACACTTGGAATATTATTATGTTATAGAGTTGAATCTAGTATCACAGTAGGAATTGTGTTCATGGATACATTATTCAATCTTACCATAATAATTTCATGTTCCCAGTAGATAGATTTTATGGCTATCCATATAACAGCCCATAATTTTAATATATAGTTAACGTTAAATAATTATTTGTGTTTAATAGCTTTCTCCACATACAATACCAAACTAAAATGGAACCATAATATATTTTGATAAAATATATATATTTAAGAATATAAATTAAAAACCAAGTAATATAATTATAATGAATGAATATGGGAATCATTTTTATAAAATATATAAATATAGAGAATAATGATGACTTTTATTTAAATCAAATTCAGTTAGTTTACAAAAAAATGATTAATATGATCATATATTATTTTGAAAAATATTTTACAAAAAATTATGATTAACATGATCAGTAATTCCATTTCAAGAAGCATATATATTATGATTAATTACTTTTTATATTAATAATTGATAAATATTTTTTTATTATATGAAAAAATAATAATAATAGTTATGAATTGAATATTCCAATTTCTAGGTAGAAAGGGTTTTAATTATTTTATCTGATTTTATTTAAAAATTGAATCTATAAATTTTGGGATATTTAATTAATAAAGTAAAATATAATATTCTAATTCCATATATCATAAATGACATAATATGATTTAATGTAATTTTTCGAAACGTGTTTATTTTTAATAAAAAATATAGTTTTCATCAAACATTTAAATTATTTGACATTATCATTATATAAAAATATTGTACAAGAAAAAAAACACTTTAAGGTGATCAGATATTAATATATGAAATAATATTATAAATTTTAAAAAATTCATTTAACTTATAAATCCTATGTCCTATATATTTAAAAGTAATTAAAATACTACATTAGTAAAGAAACATTCATTATTTACTCAGAAACATTTTTTTAATGGATATTAATTATTTAAATTTCTTGGAAGAATTATATACATCTTTATTTTGGAAAATAAATCTATTTATGCCCATAAATTAGTATTCAAAATATTTTTTTCTTATAAATGACTTAAAATCATCATAAAATTATTTCTCTGAAAACTATTTTTATGAGATTATGTGTATTTAATTTAAAATTATAATTTTAGAACAATAGAAATTTTATTTGTTAAATTAATTTTTAATTATGTAATTAAATTATCAAATTTTATAAGAATTTCAATCAAAATCCATGTCTTTACAATTAATTAATATGATTAAAAATTTATTACCAAGTTGAAAGTAAATTAGGGTAAAGATAAAAAAGATGAATGTTATTAGAAAATCAAAAATAAAAACCCAAATATTTTCTAGGTGTGATTATCCACCCAAAATACTTGTCCTATCATATTTTCTTTTCTTTGTGGCATGAATATAACCTTACACTATTGAAAATATAAGGGGTTCTCCCAAAATTACCCTTACCATTACATACAAACTGTAAAATCATCCCCAACTCAATAATCAAATATCATTATAAATACACCATCAAACTATGATGTTTTGTTCCTATAATAAATATCTCTAAAATAAATTACTTTATATTAAAAATTATTTATCATAATTCCATCATTTCCACGGTGACTTATAAGGAAAATTCGAGTCCCTAGACAATTGTTTTGTCAACTATGTAAATGTTCTTATTAATTACTATCTCTAATATTTATTATATCCACATTAATGAAATTAAATAATTATAGTTATCTTAATTTAATATCAATTTTTAAGTGTATTATTTTTTTCATTTATATACACCATTTATTATGAAAATTAAATCCATTATTCAGGCATTATGCAGATTACCACCTCCATAGTGAAATATTTTTCATTTTCCTTCACCACCATAAAATGATGGATCAATTAATGATATTAAAGGATAAAAAATAATGATATCATTTAGGTCGTCATATGAAAAATTAGATAGACTATTAATTACAAGATAATCAAATTGTCATTTTTAATGAAATATTTTAAAATAAGCGTACTATAAAGATAACCTTTTATACAAATTTTGTAATATTTCATTATCCTATAATTATTAAAACACATATTTATAATTTAGATAAATCACATAATTAAAAACTAGATATGTTTATTATTCTTTTTTACACTATTATTAAAAACTACCTCATAATCATCCATTAAATTAGCGTATGTTCATGTTTTGGTCAGTTTAACCACCTACATGAACAACAATAGGAATTTATATCATGAATGAATATGGGAACATAGTTACTATTATAATATAATATATTTGTGAATTGAAATATTGTTTACTCATGTAGAAATATATCAATATGTTATTCATTAATTAAAAAAACACCCTTCCATAGTTAAGAATCACATAACCAAGATTATTATTAATTTTATCTTTAATGAAAAAAGAATATAACACCCATGAATGAATTTAAGAAAACAATAAATAATTATAAATTATCCATAATATTGAATAGAATGAAATATTAGTGTTGAAATTTTGGTCGATAATGAACACATGGATTTCTATTCTGTAACTAGAAAAAATGATCATAACTACACCCATCTAATATTGATAATCATTATAATTCAAATGTAAAATGAAAATTTATGAAGCTTTTAAATGAAAATGTATCTGATTATAGATATAAATATTGTGAGAAATAAATATACTTTTTTTATTTATTAGGTTGATGTACATTCATTGATATACGACAAGGGGTATGGTATTTTTATTAAAAATTTATATCATTGAGACATGTTTGGGTTTATAAACCTAACTTAATTTATATTTTTCCTGTAATACATTATTGAGATATCATAGTATAAAAAAAATCAATAGCAGTATTTCAATTTAAATTATAGTTTTCCTCTTTCAATGGGTATTGATTCAAAATTTTCTAAACCTATAGAAGTTTTTTGTATATGTTTTTATTCATTGAGAAAAAATACATTTTCGGAACCATGATTTATTTATATAATGTATTATATTACCAAGGATAAATTTTTTTCATACTATATATATAATGTGATTTTATATCCAAATCAAGTCCCCTTATTAATATATTAATTTATTTCATTTTTCCCTCAATAGTATGGATATTTTGTAACAAAGCATTCATTAACTGAGTTATGATTATAGTCTTGAACATATTTCCTATAAGTTAGGTACTTTATTACATTTTATTTCAATATTTATTATTATTTAATTATTTATATTTTTTAACATATAATCATATTTTCAAAAGCTTCATGTCTCATGGAGTCTATTTACTAAAATGTATATTCATAACTCATGTCTCATTTCCATGAGTTATATTATTTCATCATGATTTTATTTCTTCCATTTTTCCATTATCCAACACTAATATATTCTTATATGGTATTTTATAATTCTATTTGGGAAAATTATGTTTTAATATAAATTATTGTATTATGTGTTTATAAAAAAGGTATGTTGAAAATAAGAAAATGAATTTTTAAGTTTTATTTCATATGTTTATCATCCTCTCATTATTAATCCAATATAAAATATATGTACTCTCAGTGATTAATAATTTTAGATTATTTTTAAATTTAATTAATTTTAAATGATTTGATGTTATCTTTTGAAAAGTTAAATTTAAAAGAGTCATTTTATTTTTTATTTTTTTTCAATTTTAAAAAGTTCTTAAAGGTATTAAGTCTTCATTTCCATTTCCCTTTATATTTTATAAATGACATAACCTAATTTGGTTTAGGATTCCTAATTATTCCATTTATATATATGTGTGTGTGTTTGTGTGTGTGTTACCATTATAGGTATTTAAATCACTATATGAATATTTTTAGTCTTGATCACTTCTTTTGTGATAGTGTTCAATTCATTCATTTTGAATGGATGTTTTTCAAATATATCAACATCCTTCTTTGATTGTGTTTTTAAATATTGGTTTAATTAATTTACAAACTTCTTACATATATAATTATATGGATTATGATCATGTTATTCTTGTAATGGGATGGTAATATACCCATTTCTCTATACGGTGTACACATCAAATTTTACATAATTCATATCAGATGGTTTTACCAAGAACTAATATTATTCTACTAACATGGGGAAATTTTAATGTCATTCCTTATATTTAATTTATAATAAAATAAATTATTAAAAATATTTTTTATAACTTTTTACAATCCACCATCTATTATAAGATGTGTTATGATCATGTTGTCCCATTACTTTTCAGTGGAACAATATTGACAATATTGATGGTTATTTACTACAAACAAAGGTTCACCATGTATTGATATATATATATATTAGTATTATAGGTGTAATTATTGATTAATTGATAGAAATTACATAGATAAATATATACCTTTTCTGGTTTACTCTTATAGTGGATGCATTGACTCAATTAGGTGAAAATTTGGGCATAGAATTCTATTACACCTCGATGCATCAATAGGTCACTTGAGACAACGAAAACTTTGGAATTTTGGTGTATAAATATCGAATTCAGTATGATGTTATGATTTTTGTATCGATGGTTTGTAAAGGTTCTTTATATAAGGATTATATAACAAGCCTTTAATGTCTGAAATAATTCCTTACATAAGTATGAGGTCAATATTATTAATATTGATTCAATAATTTATTTTTCATCGATATATCTTCATATTAATTTCATTTTTAATATGGATTCATTTTGTTCACTCATTCCTACCATAATATGGTTTCCTTGATTATTCTAGCATTACATTTGTAATCTGTTTCCATTATTGAGAATATGAATAACCCCTTATTATGTTTTTATTTCCCTAGTATATGAAGAAAAGTAATAAATTTGACTTTTTTAAATGGATAGAATGTGTGAAATAATTTATGGGATATATTTAAGACTCTTTATAGGTTAATTAGTTTCATATATAATGGATAAAAATCCTACATAGTACTAATAACATAGAATTAGTAGTTATAATTTTTTCTTAAGGCTCTAAATCTCAAAAACTGAGTTGATACTTCCGATGTTAAAAGATGTAATTATTGATTTTTTTATTAATAACTATTATATCATGTATTTTACATGTTGTATCTGTTAAATAATGTAATGTATATGTCTATGACCATTAGATCCATGAGTGTGAGTATGAAGTATCACAGTTGGTACCAATAAAAATGTTTAGATAACATTGTAGATTATGTTGTTTGATGAGTATAATATAAAGGTTATTAAGATAGTATTGAACATAATTTCCATGGTATTGATCAGACTTTGTAATATTATATAATTATTTTTTAAGGTAATGATGATAATGTTATTTGTACACCAAGATATGCTTCATTTAGTGAACACCCTAAGAATATGTATAAGTGTGTAATAGCATCCTGATATTTTTTAAATTAGGGAATATGAGGTATTTCCTAGTATTTCATCCACGTCTAGACACTTAAATGTGGATACAGTTGTGGCACAAATGCACCAAGGAGTAGTCACCACAAATATTTTTAGTTGAAAATTGAATCAATCATCACTCTTATGATAGATGAGTGGGCCTAAGACTTCATACATAGGGAAAAACTCTTAGAAGATATTCATTAGTTAATAACATTATCTATAAATACCATTATGAAGTATTTTATAATGATTTTAACTAACTTGGGTAGAGTACGTACAAAAAATTACCATGTATAGACACGAATTGATCAAATCGAGTCATAGATTGATTCGAGAGTCTCAAATTATAAAAAATATTGTGTTGTAAATTATGATATATTTGGACCTAATGAATTTATAAATATTAAATAATATAATATTTTTTTTTCTATCTAGTTGAAACAATATTACGAAAAATATACTGAGAATGGTACATATTTTAAAAAAACAATGTCATGCAACCAAATAAGGGAGAATACATAAATGGTTGAAAATATTATTATATACCTATTGTGATGTAAAATCAGAGATTCCTAATATTACATAATTTAGTATGATTTATATTATATTGAAACACTTTTTAATTTTTATTAGTGAGTGAAAATTTTCTCTGATATTATGGTATATTCTAAAAACTATGATGATTATTTTGAACATATTATGATTATTATTCTGTATATTATCTTTATTTTTTTTATCATAAATGTAATAGTATAAAAAAGAATGAAATGTTATTTTTTTACAAGGTTTTAAATTTTTTGATATCCATTGAAGAACACATGATTGTGATATGGAAAAATCTTAGGTTTAAAATAATTGTGAAGTTAATGTGATAAAGGGTTGATAAATTTTGATATATGTCAACTAGATTGTAAGGATATCCCTAGAATTGATTATTGAAATATTGATCCAAGATATTTTTAGTGACATTTATCAATATTTTTTATTATTATATATATTAACCCATTTGTTATTTTAGAATCTAGTGATTAATAAATTCTGTGGATGACGATAAAGTTAGTTTTTTAGAAGAATATATTTCAAATTTTTTAATATCATCGAGATTTATTTATGTTTTTATAAAGGCAATTTATTGATTGTATATGATCAAGGTATATAAATACTTGTCTATATGATTGTAGGAATGTCTAATGTTTTTTGGGAACAAGAAATTTATATTTCAAGAGAATATATTTCAATGGTTGTTGGGTTTAGATTTTTTTTCATAAAGGTAATTTCCATTTGCGATATCTATTTTAAATATTACTTTAATATGATTGAGTGAATAGAACTCAATGTAGCCTATATTCAACATTGAATGACATATGTTATTACTTTTAGTGATATCAATTCAATAGATTTAGATACATGTTATGTTATAAGAACTATATGATAACGTAATACTTTTAATGACCAGTTTATGATATTTATAAAAATTATAGGGGTGAGTCAGTGTTGGCGGTTTTTTAATCCAATTCCAACTTTATATACCATTACCACCATGACATGTTTGGATCTAAATTATCTTATTATATTAACCCTATCACATTTTATAATATTATATTTGGAAATGGAAGAAAAAAGTATTTTTTTAATGTTAAGTACTCAATAAGAGTAGCTAGTCCTTGGAATGGTATGCAAATAATCCTCACATCCCAACAAATAGAAAACAATCATTTTGTTTGATTACAATGAGTACAATGTACCCTTACACTAATTTGGAACATTGAAAACAATCCAATAGTCCATTTTTTATAACTCTTGTATGGATAATTATACTACATCCCAAAGACAGTATTCTCATTGTAGATAAGGGTTTGTAACACTAATAAATTCGACCACCAGTTGCGTCTGATTTGATGTCAGTTTGTTGATTTGTTCTTCCACAACTATCTTCTTCACTCAGTTACTTGCAATGCAGCATGCAAGAAACTCCTCTTACACAATCCTAGAAGAAAACATGATAGCTTCACCATCCTCTTCTTCTCTATTCAATCACAATAATATGAATGCGTTGTGTATAGAATAATTATAAATTTTCGCTTACCAAAATTACAGTTAACTTACTTCAATTTGTTCTGTAAATATTATGCTATTCATTTCACATTCTACTTCAGTGCCAAACCAACTACACTGTGATATCTTATTATTCTTATTACTAGAATTGAATAATAACCCTTTTATTATTAAATCAATGGAGATCATCTCAACATAGCATCATCACAATTATATTATTCTTATAGGATACAATATCATCAAGGAATGTAGTATCAGTTACCTTCCCGATACTGTTTATTTGTATATATTAATTTCATGAACACTATTAGACCATTATACAACTTCCTTTTACAAAATATGAACTATCTTGTATCCTCTACAAAATTTATTCCCTTTTCCAATTTTCCTTGTAAACTGTTGAAGGGAACGAATCTCGTTATCTGTGTAAGTGAACTATTGTTGTGAGAAACCTTGCACCACATGGCTCGAGTGATTTGTGATCACCTCTCCTTATGTGGATCGGACCTACTTCGTAGATGAACTTTTCACCTACAAACCATCCCTCCTTTGTAGTTAAATGTCTTATCCATAGACTTCTACTCATGGACCATATTCTTTCTGGGTGGCTAATTCCTACGCTTAGTACATCCTTTCTCAGAATTCTCCTCATGAACTATTTTTAGACATAGCCAAATTTATTCATGATTTATGATCATATCATATAAATTTTTCTCATACTTAATGATTGAATTATCACTATTGACAATCAAAAACTGTTATTTGAAAATAAATACAATCCATAGAAATTATGGGATCCTAAATACTATTAAAAATTGATAAATATTGAGGTTAAATACTCATAGGGAAATTTATAATAATTACCCTCTATTAAGTCATTTGGTCCTAGCAACAGATAAATCCCAAAGATCCCATGTTATCAATTGAAACATTGTGTTACTAGTTTACATGTATTTTTATTTTATTTACTCAATTTTATCTTTATATGGGTACACCAAAGGACTCCAAATTATAGAGATAATATTTTGGGTAAAATGACTTATCACACAATGATATATGTTTGTATGAAGTGGTGGATTAAGGGATATGTGTATAATTGATTAATGAGTTTCACCCTGAAATCATAGAATGCACAAGGAATTATTGATTTATTCTACAGAAAACTATAGTTTTTAGTACCTTATGCGAATATAAACAATGTGAAACATGATTATGTGATGTGTATTTTTCACCTAAATTATTATCATGAGATACATACATGACATGAATAGTTAAACTTTGTGGAAAGGGTTTAGATGACATATAATTTTTAAATAATTTTTTTAAAGGAAGTGCATTTCTCATTATATATATAACCTGTGGATTAAAAGACATATTAATGGATTACATTCCGTTTAATTTCCATGATTGTGGATATTTAGGTTGTTATATTAGTTATTCCTTATTCCTTAAAATTGATGAATATTTCATCTCTAAACAGATTTCATCCCTACTGATTTTGTGAACATCTAATCACTCTAGATCGATTCGTTAGTATTTTGTCAACAAGATTTGATGAGGTGTATCTATATTTAAAGGAATCCTTATACTTTTTAATTTACTTTGATCATATTAGGACTATAACATTGATGTTTTGGATCCATTGTTCTTTTATGATGATTATCTTCGTTGTTATTTAGATCCACTGTTTGATCTTGTTCTAGGGGTTGATCCTATTTTTGTTAAGGTTCTACATGAATTAATTCTTAAATTTATATTTATAATTGCCTTATCTTGTGACTGTTTTTTTTGAATAGATTTTGCGATGTCTGGATTTCTTCTAGGGCCTACATTGTGATTTTTTATTCATCCGTTTTTGTGTATTTCTATAGTAGATGTGTAAAACATGTTTTTTGAGGTAGGTGGTTTTGTCTCTAGATTATTTCACTTAAATATGTTTATATGGTCTTGATAAATTGTTTTTAAAAATGATTTGAATCATTTAATGAATTTAATTTTGTGTGTGAAAGTGGGTTTTGGATAAAATATGTCTTTCCCCATGTTTTGGTAAATGAATTGTTTTTGAATGAATCATGAAATTGTTTATTAAAATGGTTTTAAAAGAACAGTTTGATGAAATGGTTTGATGCATTGCTTTGAAAAGAATAGAACATATGAATCCTTAGGTACTTAGGTTAAAGGTGAAGTAATGGGCCTCCCCCTTGATACCTTTAGTGTGTTAACTCATGGGGTGTTCTAATGATCTCTAAAACTATTTTTCTAGTGACATAGTACAAAATATTTTTTTGGGATCACTTTATGGGGTTTTCCTTTTCTTCCAATATCAAATTAATATTTTTAGGTGATTGATGCGTACAAGATTGTAAATATTAGTGGTATGAGTTTCTTATCTTTCCCAACCTAGTGTGTTCTTTAACATGATGTTATAACTAAATTGGATCATTTGGGCTGTTTTTTACTACAATATTTTAGTTGTACTTACATGGATTTGATACGATATTTTATTAATGATATTCTCTTATTTAATAAATCTTATTTGATATATATATATATATATATTAAATGCTTTGAAACTAATTTACATGATTTGTTAAGAAATTTGGAAATTTGGAAATTAAATTGGATGTCAATGGTTTCAATATAAAACTATTAAACTTTTTATTACACCTTCTATTCTTTAATGTTATTAATGATAAGATAAATATACATAGATATATTATAGAAAACCTAGGTGGAATATACTAAACATGTTAACTCACACCCTGCAAACCCCTTTGGAAGCACGTAGACCATGTTATGTAATTTAATGTAGGTAAATTCAAAATGCAATTATGAGGTGGTTAGGTTTTTTGATTATCTGTGTCTAGGTAGTTAGTGGTGAGATGGTGGCTGTTTTTCAATTATATCAGAGAAAATAGTTGGATTAGTTTTTTTAGTTCTACCTTCAATTGTAGTTGGAATTTCCTCTTAGAGATTTCATTCTACCATTTTTTTGTATCAATTTCATTGTTCTTTATTAGTTATTCCTTATATATTCCTCTTTTTCTTCAACTATGTCTTTCTTTATATGTATATATTTCATATATTCTAAATTAGGTTAGTAAAAATCATTCCATTTGTTTTTTGTTGATTCCTGGGTGCTAGTCTTCACCCTATGGGGATTAAGAACACCCACCAAAAATGTTGAAATTTGTTTTAGGTTCCCATTTGAGAGGTATTTGGGTCAGATACATCATATTTTGGTATCAAACGTATACTTTAGTCAAAATCCCTTGCATTTTAACATTTGGTAGACTAAATATAAGATTTTTGATACATGAATGGTAGATATCAAAACTGCATGGGAAGTCACATATGGAATACCCATCATAGTATATTCCCTAAATCTCTTAGGAAAAATAGTAATGTTTACCTCTGTCACGTTACCCAATGAATTATAGAGCTATCTCGGGCTCACCTGCCCAAAGTTTATCACGTAACCACCCATATATGTAAACAATGACACATAACCATAACATATTCATAACACATAACACAAGAATAAAGGAATTATAACATTTCTACATTCCAATCACAATATATCAAATCAAGATATTGAAATAAACAATGCTTTGTCCAATCATTTTCAAAACCATTCAAAACATTTAATAAACACATATTTAAATCATAGTGTCCCATACCAATTTAAAACTTTTAAATTGATTAAAATTTTAAAACATTAAGTTACATATATATCTTTAAAACCATTTTTAAAACAAGTACATTAATGGGAAATATTTAGAAGAATAAATCTTTAAAACAATATTTTAGTTAAAGTGTTTCTAACCAAAAGAGAGATGATTAAATAAAAATAATTGAGGAAAATCATTTAATAAAAATGTTATAATATCATGAGAATAAAGTTATTCATGAAATAATATGCCAATGGATAGTATATACACCATATAAAAGTGAATTTGAGAATAACAATAATGAAGTCTCAATGGAATGTAAATTGAGATGAAATTCCTTATAAAGACGATATCCTTAGATTAAGGATAAATAAATTATATAATTATGTGTGAAAAATATAAGTACACTAAATATGATTGGATATTCATTGTAAAACAATAAGAGGTCTTTCACACATATTCTTCGCACGACATAATCAACAAGTAGATGTTTAACCCAAAGAATTGAAATTGGGTTAGAAAGTTCCCTTACAAAAATTCGACAGCCTAACAACGTCACATTAAATTTAAGAAAATGAGTTGATGAGATAAAAGGGGAATCTCATCAATTGGACATAAAATTTATAGTAATGTGGAAAAATAATAACATATCCCAACATCATAAGATGTAAATTAAAAGACATAACAAAATGAAGTCTTTTAAAAAGCAGAGTGTGGGAGGTTCCATTACCGATTTGGTAACATAAGAAACATACAACCCATGAAATAAAAATCATAAAATAAAGATGTGAATACCCATAAATTTATTTATATTACATAATGAATGAAATCATGGACAGTACATAAACCACACAAAAGTAAATAGTGTCAATATGGCATGAATCTCACATGAATAAAAAGTGAGAGGAAAACCCCTTACCACGTTGTAATCAATCGTGTCGTATGACCAAAAGATAATAACCACCAATTTAATCACTTAATACCATTAATATAAAGATATTCATGATAATATATATCAAATGGAATTACACAACACACCACATGAAGGAAATAAGTGGCAAACAATGGAATTCTCACAGAATTTAAAGTGAGATAAGAAATCCCTTACCTCGTGTACGTCTTGACTTGTTTGTTCCTTTTTCTTCCTGAATAATAAAATAAAGTTAATTATAACTTGATTAAGAACCTTTTTCAAGTGTATTATTCTATTTATATCATTTATATCTATGTTATAAACATTATGTAATCACTTATGTTAATATCGTTTGTTTTGTCAATATTTGGTACTTGAGTCAAAAATGGACTTCTTATAATTACAAGTTGTTCACATAGTAAAAAGTTAATTATATCTAGAATTATATTCATGATTTATATATTATATATATCATATATATCCAGTATATAAATTTATTTATAATAGTACACAACATTTGGAGGTAAGAAATGAAATGCATCGTTCATGGAGACGATAAGCCGTTTGTACGCATGAATGCTACTTTCTATTCTATTTAATATTTTTAATTGAATGAAAAAATATTTATACATAGTTATATTATAATTCCAGTGTAATATAATATATAATTTCAATAACTATATCCATTATATGTCCCACGTATGGTATGAACGAGTCATATCACTTTGAGGGGGTGGTAGTCCGCACTTCCTGAAATGAAATTATCATGTTACTCATAATGGAAATCATAATGGTATGATATAAATTAAAAATAGATAAGAATAAATAAAACATAAAAATATTATATATCATATATAAATACTGTGTCATCATAATGGCCACCATATGGGGTGGTAGGAGATAATTATTAATCATCATTTCGTGAGGCGTTAGTTTTCCATCCACAGAAAGAGTATGTTATATACCTATTAGATGGAGGTGTGTGTAAGTTTAGTTCAAATTCAACTCATAAAAACATCCTAGTATATTGAGGATACTGATTTTTTTAATAAATAATGAAATAAAATGTGTTTAGGGGTTGGAAAAGTAAAATAAAGGAAAAGAAGTTAAGAGGAATTGTTTCCCTTAATTTGGGTAACTCCCTTTGGTTTGAACCAAAAGGACTTCTTGAAGTGCCTTAATCAAAAGGTAAGGATTTTAGGAGGAGGAGAGGGATATTGAGAGATTATTTGGTCTAGGGATGGATGAGACAAGGGTCTTGAGAGATGTGAGGAATGAGTAAGAATTGAAATGCATTTATAAGGGGGGGAGGGTCCCTTTAAGAAAGAGTGAAAATATAATTTTATTATATAATGATATTCGGTTTTTAAAGTTCCAAAACGCATTAAGGTAGAATATAAGATTATTCAAGGTGTAAATAAAATCATCCAATAATAATTGGACATGTTTTGTATGTTATTCTAATATTTATAATCTTATTTGTTTGAATCATTTATTAATGAGGTAAATACATCATCATTTTTGTTTCATAAATAATTTTATTTATTTGATGTCTAAAAAATATAAAAAAATACCATGATGTGGGAAATCGTTTATGCTTTATAATAAATATTTTTAGTTTAAAATATAACTTATATAGCTTCAGGTAAAAATTGTTTTACTAAAAGATATTTGTTTGTGTTATTTTTTCCTTTACATTAAGTTAATTAAAATATGATGTCATTATCAATCCCATGTGGCTCCATGGGGTCTCCAAATAAACCCAAAGATGAACATGGTAGTGAATGACTCAATAAATAATGTTTTGACAAGTTTGAAGGTAATTTTGTATTATTATTATATTCTTTTTACCTTGAATTACCATATTTACCTTTAACCGCGTTAATTAAAAGTCCAAAGTTACTATTCACCAAAAATTATTTTCATCTTATTGAACCACATTTTACTTACTAATAACAACCATGTATGTTATATTTTCTAAATTCAATCCACAGAATTAATAAAATATCATTTAAATGAAAATGTCGGTTTTTAACTACTACTTTGTGGTTTCACTATTCATCAAAAATTGATGTTATTCAGAAAACTACCATAAATTCAGCCTAAGATATATTTGATATTACGAATTAAAAAATTATTTATATTTTACCAAATTCAAAACATAGAAGTTTCATTAATTGATTTAAAATTAATTCCCATTATAAAAAAAACTGTGTGTTTTTAAGTAACAATATCTATCAAAAGATTGACACTTATTTATGCACAATTTCAAAGTGAAATTAATTCCAATGACCAAAATTGGATTAAATGGTTAAAATTTAATATAATTACAATTAAAAACCAATTAAAAAGATAATCTAACAATATAAATAAATTAGGTTAAATGTCACTTTTGAATTAAAATATGGTATTGTTCATTATTCATAAAAAATAGATTTTATCAGAAAAATAACAAAAATTTACCCAAAGTAAAATTTGATGTCCTGACTCTAAAGAATAATTTTATTTTGTCAAATATAGCATATAATAGTGTCCAAAACCTGATTTAAATAAAGTTCACCATCAAAATAATGTAATTCGACCTTTTAAAGAAATAATAGAGTATTTATGTTTAAAATTAGATTCTTTCTTATTTTAAGTTTGTAAAATTTATTGGATAAATGTAAAAACATTTAACAAACATGTATATTCATATTGTTGTAAGTTCGGTCCATTCCCACCAATACAATATCTAGGTGTTAACTACCATTTAAAATTTTATTATTTTATTATTTTTCAGTATGACTCAACATTGTGTGCAACACAAGATTTCAAAGAAACCTATTATTGTGTATCGGGTATGCCACCAAACATAGCATCCCCTTTAAAATAAAGTTAATAATTAATTTAAAAATCTTAATAAATATGAAAATGTCATATTCTTTATTTACCTAGGATGTTTTATCATTCACTCTCTTTTGGGAATTGCAGCCTCGCTATTTAAAAATTGGGCTCAGAAAATCCATTGTAATTCCCACATTGGAAATGTGTCAGTAAAACTATCACTTTAAAAGAAAGAAAGAAAAGTACAAAGGTCACCCAAGATAACTCATAATATGAATCCATGTAAGAAAACATGGATATGGAAGATAGAACAAATGGTCATGTTCTGATGGAGAGTGATAGAAAACATGATTAGGAGAAAGTTAACCACTAGAAAATCACAAACTTTTGATGTGTTAAACGGTCTTTGATTACCCAGTAGGAAATGTTAACCAACAACAATGTTGTTTTACATTATTTTTTCATAATTTTTATGTATTCACTTACTACATAGAATAAAAACATAATAAAATTTAGTTACCTTATAGAAGAGTTTCACCATTTAATAAGTTTCTACCAAAAACTAATATTATCTCTAAACAACGAGCATTCAAAAAGACATGGTCACATCAAAAGCACAAGAATAATCTTCTATAGAATCAAATAATCCACAAAACAATAAGTATATATTTCCTTTGTCTTTAGACATAAAATAAAACAAAAATGGTTTGTGCGAGATCAGATAATATCAAAAAAGGATAATCTTTTACAAAAAGAAAACTACTCCTAATCACCAAAATTTATCAAACAATACCAAAAGTTTATCGAAGACAATTCAATAAACAACAGTCCATAAAATTATTCAAAATTAATCCAAACTAATATTGAAACCTAAATCTCATAAGGATTTAATTACATAGCCTTCCGAGATAAATAATGACATTTATATCCAAATAACATCAGTTACACATAAAGTCTCAAACTGAATAGTAATTAACCTAATCACATATTCTCCATGATAGGTTAATCATTTTAAAAAATATACCAAATTGTCATATGTCCATAATAAAAATATATTCTACCTAACTGAAATTTATAGCATTATTCCACAATTGAAATCCCATATAATTCTATATTCCTTTGGCATATAGTGTTTCCTAAAAACATGGAACGTCTTCCACAAGAACCATTATCACTTAATCACCAAATCATTTCCGTATACTAAGTATATCCATTTAATAAAACATAAGTTGAAAAAATCAAATTATTCTTGTTCTAGAAAATCATTTTACTAAAATACTAAGTATTACTAACCCGGGACTTCAAGTAGGCCAGTGGTAGGCGATGCGCCCTTGTCACCCTTCGGTTGTGGGTTTGATTCCTATGTCCTTGCCAGATACAATGGGTTATCACCCATCCTACGGGGTACCCTTTTTATAAAACTCAAAAATAACCCTAACCAGTTTTAACCTCAACGGTTTCCTAATACCACTCATTTTCATCCCAATTCATTATGATCTCAACATCTTAATTCTTGAATTCTTATATATATTTGCATTTTTTATTTCACCACCGTATGAAAAAATAAAACAATCCCCAAAATGAAGAACATCATACCTTGATCATTGTGTTCATTTGGTTTCATCGTCATCTTCTACACATAGGTATAAGGTCCATGCATTGCAACAATGAATTAATGTTACTTCAAAATCATTTTCTACGTTCATCTAAATACACCTAGTACAACATGGGTCATAGGGGTTTTCACAGAAAAATAATTTTCGAAAACAATCATGTATGACATATAATTTCAAAACATATGATAAAACAAGATTTCAATTAAACAGTCGGACCGAATTTGAGTTGAAACATTCAATTAATGGTCTTTTTAAAATACTATAGGTATGTTTTGAGAGACTATATTTTAAAATGAAATATCAATAGGTTGCGCAAGGGTCTCCTTTTTCATTACCTTTTTCAAAATCATAATATGCTTCAAAATCTGGTGATAAAGTAAAATATTTTAAAATTACTTGATAATATTTAACTTTCTTGAAAATATTAAAATATTGTGAAAATATGATTTTTTTTAAATACAACCATGATCCATGATGATAATGAGGTATAGTGGAGGTGTTTGATATCTCAAACTACTGCTTTAAAATGAGTTGTATGCTAGAAAAATTTTCACAATCATCCGAACATGACTTTGCAATAATTATTGCAAGAAAGTCATCAGGAAGAGATAGGAATGTCGTTTGAGATCCTCCTCCCTCCATTTTTAACTGACATTACATGATCTAAAAAATTTATAAAAAATGATTTAACTGAAATAATAGACCTATGCACTGACCATGTGTCTAACTAAAACTCATAATCTCTAAATATTCCTAACCCTTCCTTTGATACTAACTATATGGACTAGCGTTATACATTACAAAATCTTGAATTATGCGAAGAATTAACATTTAGGATTTTTTAAGTTTATACTTTTAGAGAATCAGGCCACAAAAATTGCATAACAACTTGAAAATTTCATGTACACACTGTTACTAAGTATCTATTTTTTCATAAAATAAAAACATATAAAAAACATTTCTAGTACCATGTTTTAGACAGCATGACTTTTCCGTGATCCCATATTTGACCATTTTCCTTATTATGTCTTGAAGAAATTTTTTTAAAAACATGGGATGAGCCTAAAAATGTCAGTAAGGGTTATAATATAATGACAGAAAATAGTACCCAGCATTAAATACATATCAATAAAACTATACTTTTCAATCATAACATAACTTACGAAATCATAATATTTCTGAATAACACACACAAATCATAAATCATAATGGTAACTTATGGAATTCATAACATACATACATTGTAGCTATAACATCTACACAGGGAGTCACATTTGGAATACTCATCATAGAATATTCCCAAAATTACTTAGGAGAAACAATAACGTTTTCCTCCATCACATAACCCAATGCATTGGAGTGCTATCTCGGGATCACCCACACTAGGTTTATCACGGAACCACCCAAATACATAAACAATTCCCATACCCCAACATATTCATAATACATATCACAAGAAGAAAATAATGATAACATTTCTACATTCCAATCACAATATATCAAATCATGATATTGAAATAAACAATGCATTTTCAAATAATTTTCAAAACCATATATAAAATTTAATAAAGTGATTTTTGAATGAAAGTGTCCCATAAAAAATTGAAGCTTTTAAATGAATTAAAAATTTAAAACATTAAGGTCCATATAAATATTTAAAACCATTTTTAAAACAAAGAAATTCATGATAAATATTTAGAAGAAAAAATCTTTAATATAATATTATAGTTAAGAGTTCCTAACCAAACAAGAGATGCTTCAATATAAATAATTGGAGAATAAAATTTAATCAAAATGTTATAATATCCTGAAAATAAAGGTTTTCATGATATAATATTCCAAAGAACTGTATATACACCATATAAATGTGAATTGGATCATAACAACAATTAAGTCTGAATGGAATGTAAATTGAGATGAAATCCCTTATAAAGATGGTATGCTTAGATTAAGGAGAAATCAATTACATAATTATGTGTGTAAAATATTAATACACTCAATATTAGTGGATATTAAGCATACAACAATTAGAATTCATTCACACATATTCATAGAAATACATAATCAACAAGTATAAGTTTAACCCAATGAGTTGAAGTTTGGTAAATAAGTTCATTTACACAAATTCAACAGCATAACGACGTCACAATAAAATTCATAAAACGAGTTTATGAGAGAAAAATGGTATCACATCACTTGGACGTATAATTTTTAGCAATAATTAAATAGAAGAACATATCCCAACATAATAATATGTAAATTAAAATACATAAAAAAATTATTTTAAAAAGAAGAGTTTGAATGGTTCCCTTACTGATTTGGTATCTTACAAAACATACACCCCATGAAAGACAGATCATACAAGGAAGATATACATACCCATAAATTTAAGTATATTACACAGTTAATGCAATCATTGTAATTACATAAACCACACAAAAGGAAATAGTGGAAATATAGCATGAATCTCACAGGAATAAAAACTGAGATGAAAACCCCATACCACATTGTAATCAATAATGTCGTAAGACCAAATGTTTATAACCACCAAATGAATCAAATAATACAATGAATTAAAATATAATAATCATAATATATATCAAATGGTAGTAAAAAATACATCACTTGCATGAAATAAGTGGCGAACAATGGAATTCTCACGGAATTAAAATTGAGATAAGAAATCCCTTACCTCGTATCTGAGTTGACTTGTTTGTTCCTTGTTATTCATGAATAATAAACTAAAGTTAATTTATAATTTCTTAAGAAAATTTTTGAAGTTTATTTTTTCTGTTATATCACTTTTTACCATGTTATAAATATTTTTTAATCATTTAAGTTAATCACGTTCGTTTTGTCGATATTTGGTAATGGAGTCAAAAAAGAACTTCCTATAATTACAGGTTGTTCACATAGTCAAAAGGTCAATATATCCTGAATTATATTCATTATTTATAATTCATAAATATCATATATATCTAGTATATACATGTATTTATAATAGTACACAACATCTGTAGGTATGAAATTAAATGCACCGTTCAAGGAGACGGTAAGCCGTACATACGCATGAAAGCTACCTTTATTTCTATTTAATATTTTATTTGAATTAAAACATAATGATACATAGTTATAATATAATTATATTGTAATATCATATATAATTTCAATTACTCAATCCTTTATATGTCCCATGTATGGTATGAATGAGTCATAACACTTTGAGGGGTGGTAGTCCGCACATCCTCAAGTGAAATTATCGCGTTTACTCATAATGGAAACCATAAAGGAATGATATAAATTAAAAATAAAAAAGCATAAATAAAATATAAACATAATATATCTCATATATAAATACAGTTTCATCATAATGGACACCATATGAGGTGGTAGTAGATAATTGAAAAATCATCATTTCGTGGGGTGTTAGTTTCTCATCCATAGAAACAGTATGTTCTTTACACATTAGACGGAGGTGTGTGTAAGTGGATTTCAAATAATTCTCATAAAAACATACTAGTATATTTAGTATACTGGTTTTGTAATAAAATAAAGTAATAAAAATAGTTTAGGGGTTGGATAAGTAAAATAAAAGAAAATAATTTAAGAGGAATCATTGCCTTTAATTTGGGTAACTCCCTTTTGATAGAACCTAAAGGACTTCTTGAAGTGACTTCCTCCTAAGGTAAGGCTTATAGGTGGAGTAGAGGGATCATGAGAGCTTATTTTTGTGGGGATGGATGAGACAAGGGGCTTGAGAGGTGTGAGGAATGATTAAGAAGTGACGGCCTTTTATAAGGGGGAGGAGGGGATCTTTATGAAAGAGTGAAAATATTATTTTATTATATAATGATATTTGGTTTCTAAAGGTCCAAAACTCATTACTACCGAATATAAGATGAATCATGGTCGAAATAAAATCATCCAATAAGAATTGGACAGATTTTATATGTTATTATAATATTTACAATCTTATTTATTTAAATCATTTATTAATGAGGTAAATACTTCATCATTATTGTGTCATAAATAATTTTATTTTTTTGATTTTTAAAAATTATAAACAAATTTCATGATGTAAAAAATATTTTTATCTTTATGATGTATATTTTTAGTATAAATGATAACTTATATATCCACATTTAAAAATTAAGTTACTAAAATATATTTGTTTGTGTCATTTTTGCCTTTACATTAAGTTAATTAAAATAAAGTGTCATTATCACTCTCTATTGTTTCCATTGAGTCCCAAAATAAACAAATAGATGTCCATGGCCGTAAATAACACATCCAATAAGGTTAGGACAAGTGTGAAGGTAATTATTTATTATTATAATATTCTTTTTACCTTGAATTACCTTATTTACCTTTAACCGTGTTAACTAAAAGTTAAAATTACTATTCACCAAAAATAATTTTAAACATATTGAACAACATTTTACATACTAATAACAACCATATATGTATGATTTTCAAACATCAATTAATATAAGTGTTAAAATTTTAATTTAGTGAAAATGTCAGTTTTTAACTACTACTTAGTGGTTTCACTATTCATAAAAAAATGATGATTTTCAGAAAAGTACCAAAAATTCAGCCTAAGATATATTTAATATTCTGAATTCAAAAATGATGTCTATTTTAAAAAATTACAAACATATATTTTGCATTAATTAATTTAAAATTAATTTCAATTATCAAAACAAATAGCCTGTTTTTAAGAAACAATATATATCAAAAGATTGAAACTTATTTATGCCCAATTTCAATGTGAAATTAATTCCAATGACCAACATTGTATTAAATGGAAAAAATTAAATATAATTAAACATTAAAACCAATTAGAATTATAATCTACAAAATATAATTAAATTAGATTAAAAGGCCCTTTTTAATTAAAATACTGCTGTTTTCACTGTTCATAAACATTGAATTTTATCAGACAAATAACAAAAATTTACCAAAAGTAGATTTTGATGTCCCGATTCTAATGAAGAATTTTATTTTTCCAAATAAGGCATATAAAAGTGACCAAAACTAGATTTAAATAGGTTTCTCCATCAAAAGATGGTAAATCGGGCTTTTAAAGAAATAATAGTGTATTTTTGCTTAAAATCATATTCATTCTTATTTTAAGCCTCTAAAATTTATTGGATAAATGAAAAAACATTTAACAATAATTTATATTCATATTTTAGTTAGTTCAGTTTATTCCCACCAATACAACGACTAGGTGTTAGAAACCATTTAAAATAATATTATATTATTATTTTTCAGAATGACTCAGCATTGTGTAGAACATATGATTTTAAAGAAACGGGTTGTTGTGTATTGGGTACGCCATGGAACATAGCATCCCCATTAAAGTAAAATTAATAATTAATTTAGAAAAATTAATAAATATAAAAATTTCATATTCTTTGTTTACCTGGGATGTTACAAAATTGGAAATTGGTGGTCTTCCTTCCATTGTTGGAAGTCCATCTATTATTCAGTACATTCATTGATTTTCTGAGATGATTTCTATGGTCTTCCTTCCGAGTGGGGGGTAGAGTTTATGAATGACATGGTGAATGATATACATCTAATTTTAATGTGATCCTATAATATGGAACACGAATAGATGAATGATCTGAAAGAGAATGGTTTCCCCTCTAGAACTTCTGATATTAAAAAAATAGTGCTCTATAACAAGGTTGTATGTGTAAAAATATGATTTTTTGTGGACTATCATAATTTGAAACATTTAAATATTGTTAAAAAGTATACCTTTAATCATTTAGATGATTTGATTGATCTGTTAAAGGGGGGGGGGGAAGTTGTTTTTAGAGATTAATATTTGGTTTTGTAATCATCATATCCATGTTTGGGAGTCTAATATAATGAATTCATATTTAAAGAGTATGTGAGGACATTATGAATATATTTTTCTTTTTTTGTCTAACTAACAATATTTTATATAGCCTTGATGAATTAGATATTCCATTAGTATCTCTCTACATTTGTGGTATTGTTCGTGTATGAAATTTTGGTTTATTCATGATCTGAGCAAGAGCAAGAGCACTATTTAAATATTGTTACACATATCATAAAGAGTAACAAATTGTATTAAATAATTTCAAAATTTAGTTTAAGGATTCATGAAGTGAATTTATTTGGGAATTTAATTTTCAATAATAGATTATCACTTCATCATGATGTGGTGAAGTTTGTTTTTTCATGGGAAGAGAAATATGATGCCATTGAGTTTATGAGATTCATCTATACTCTAAAATATTTTCGATGGTTCATCACAGTTTTCTAAAATTTTTCATCACCGTTAAATGATTAAACAATTTAAGTGTTCAAATTAATATGGGAGTAAATATTCTAGTATGATTTTATGAGATGAATCATCATCTAACATCGAATCCTATTTAGATCATACCTAGAACCGCTAAGGGGTATGTGGTTTTCTATAATTCCGTTGGAACTAGGTTGTGTTGTGTGACTATGTAGGGTAAAAATTTGGTGGATTATACATCTAATCATCTTATATATCATGATAAAAATTACCCCACTCATGATTTAGTGGTCTCCACATTTATGAATATGTGTGATTGTTAGCGACACTATCTTTTTATAGAGAATTTCAAAGGCTTTTATAACCATAAGAGATAATTATATATCATTTATTAGAATGAAATGAATATAATACTAAAAAAATGGTGGTATGACAATAAAATTTATGTCTTTGATATGTCCTACACCCCATAGAGGTGGAATGTTGTTTCTGATACTCATATAAGGAATGTTCTGTCACATGCTATTTTGGAATCGAAGGACGACTGGATATTTATGGCCCTCTTTACTCAGTTTTACTAGGATACTAAAAATTATTATTAATCTATGGTAATTAAAATAGTTTATTTATAATAATATTTTGTTGAGTCTCTTTTCAAGATTCAATAGAAGGATGAAAAGTTCAAATGAATTTTTGAAACCGTATATTGTGGGAGACCATTCGTGTTGGTCTCCCTCTTCAGATGGTATTCACAATTTTGGGGATCATTTTATATACCCAGCATTAGTGATGATATCAGTTTTATAATAGTCATATTTCATCATGGTCCATTCATCCAGACACATAAAATATGTATTTTGACTTGATATTATTATTCTAGTGGTTGGTTAGGAATATTTTCATTGTGACTTCTCTTTCCCACTATTACACATGTTATGGAATAATGTAATAGAATTTAAAACCTTTTATTTAGCTTCATGCTACTCTAGATCAGGTTTTTAAATTTGATGTGGTTTAATGAAATCAATTCATGGACTGAAAATTACTATGTGATAGAAAAATTATATATGGGTAATCGTTGATCAGTTGAAAATGTCATCCTATTAATTTCTAATTTGAGACACAACAAAAAGTAAATATTTAGGTAAGATTAATGTGCATGAGATTTTTAGGTTGCATGGATTTCCTTCTCCTATTTTTTATATAGGTATCATATTTTTACATTAAGTTAATGTAGGATTATATTTGAAGTGATGGGTACTCATGTCAGGTTGATTATAGCATACCATCCACATATAGATAGCCATATGGAGAGTGTTATAAAAATCATGGAGGATATACTCTACTCATATTTCATGGATTTTGGTGGATATTTAGATATCTATTTGGGGCTGATTGAGTTATCTTATAACAGTATTTATCAATTATTAATCAGAATGGCTCCCTCAGACTCATTTTAGGCTCACCTATGTATATATCATTTTTGTTTGGAAGAGGAGGGAGAAGCTTATCTAGAGGGGTTGAGTTTTGTTTCAGATATTCACATTATGATTCAATGTATACGTTGGGGTATAGTTATATATTAGAGTTTTCATAAATATATATTGGGTCAACAATGTGGTCCTTTAGTGTTTTCAACTGGTGATAGGATTTTCCTAAAAGATTCTCTTAAATTAGATCACTGTATTTTTAGAAAGGTGGCAGTTGTGACCTTGAGATATGTTGGATTATTTGAGGTCACTGAGCAGCTTATTCCTGTTTCCTATTAGTTTTTATTATTATTTCAGTTGTTAGGAATTCATGATGTTTTCAATATATTACAGCTCATGAAATAACATTATGATCCACCTCATATTATAATAGGAGAAGTGATCGATTTAGAGATAAATGTGTTTCATCGGGGATCAGGTAGTAGATATCACTGAATTTCAAGTAAAATTCAGGAATGGGTTATTTATTTCATTTGACATAGTGATATAGAGTGGTATATATATAAGGCCCCAGCCTTAAACCATACTTAATCTTGAGTTATTACAAGATTACACATTGAGGATCTTTTCAGGTTTAGAGTTTTAGAGAATTAGATCATGAAACTTGCATTACATTCCACATTTAAACAAAGTGGTTAAATAAAAGACAGTATTCATTCTTCCCATCAATGGGAACATATTTAAAATATAACACGGATTCTTTCTTGACACATACTTGACACTATCATAACATCATGTACCTTTTCCTTGACCTGTAAAAAACATTTCAAAAACATGGGATGAGCATAAAAAGCTCAGTAAGAGTTATAAAAATATGGAAAGGAAACATGAGTTCATATATACATTAGAATGAAATCATACTTTACCCATAAAACATAGGAACTTTAACATACCTCATCAAACCATGAATAAATCATAGAAATAATAAGACATAAAGGTAACTTTAGGAATTAATAACATTCTTACGTAGGGAGTAACCCTCTTGGTTACGTTTGGAATACCCATCACAGTATATTCCCTAAATCTTTTCGGAGAAATCATAATGTTTCACTCCTTCGCGTTACCCAATGCATTGGAGAGCTATATCGGGCTCACCTGCCCTTAGTTTATCACGGAACCACCCGTTTTCATAACAATGCCCAAGAACCATAACATAAATGTATCATATAAAACATGCATAAAGGAACATAACATTTCCGCATTTCAATCACAATATAACATTTTAGTATATTGAAATAATGAAACCATTCAAAAAGAAACCATTTCCAAAACCATTTAAAACATTTAATAAAGAGATTTTTGAATCAAAGTGTCCCATACCACCTTGAAGCTTAAAATTTCAAACCATTAATATCCATATAAATAAATCCTTAAAACCATTTTGAAAACAAGGATATTAATAAGAACAAATAATTAAAACATTTAAAATGATATTTTGGTTAAAGGGGTTTTACCAAAATTAGAGACACTTGAATACAATAATTGAGGAATAACATTTAGTCATAACTTTATAATATCATGATAATAAATGGATTCATGATATAATACTCCAAAGGACAGTATATACACCATATAATAGTGAATTGGGGCATAACAACAATGAACCCTCAATAGAAATGTCAAATGTGATGAAATCCCTTATAAAGAAGGTATCCATAAATTAAGGACAAATCAATCTCAAAAATAAGTGTGAAAAATATAAATACACCCAATATAAGTGGATATTAAGTGTAAAACAATAAAAGGTCATTCACACATATTCAATGGAAGACATATTCAATGACTACATGTTGAACCCAAAGAAATTGAAATTGGGTTAAAAAGTTCCCTTGACAGCCTAATGGCATCACATCAAAATGAGTTGATGTGAGATAAAAAGTGTATATCATCACTTGGACATATAATTTACATCAATAAGGATATATGAGAACATATCCCAACATAACAATATGTAAATTAAAAGACCCAACAAAAGAAGTCTTTTAAAAAAGAGGAGGGTGAAAGGTTCCCTTACCGACTTGGGTATCTTTCAAAACATACACCCCATGAAAGTAGGACAATAGATCATTGATGTAAATACTCATAAACTAATGTATATTACACAAATAGTAGAATAATGGGCAGTACATACACCACTCAATGGAATTTGTGGCAAATTTAGCATAAATCTCATGGGAATAAAAGTGAGATGAAAAATCCCTTACAAAAACTCGGCAGCCTAACACCGCCACATAAAACATCCGAATATGGATTGATGAGATCAAATAGGGTATCTCATCACATTATAATAAAATTTACAGCAATAGTAATATAAAAGAACATCCACCAACATTACAAAGAGGAGCTTAAAAGAAGTGACATAAATGAGATTACTTAAAAAGAAAGAGAGAGGTTCGATCTCTTACAAAAGTTCGGCAGCCTAACGGCGCCACTCAAAACTTCCAAAATGGATTGATGAGAGAGAATAGGGTCTCTCATCATATGACCACAAAAATTACAGTATGTGTAATATAAAAGATCATCCCAATAACAAGAAATATGAGCTTTAAAAGGAATGACATAAAAGTGTGTACTTAAAAAGAAAGAGAGGAGTAGGATCCCTTACCTCGGGTCCGACTTTAATCGATCGTTCTTTAATCTCCTGAATAATAAACTTGAGTTAATTTCTAATTCCTTAATAACCTTTTTCATGTTCATTATTCCTTTTATATCACTTATAACCATGTCATAAACATTATGTAATCATTTAATTTAATAATATTTGTTTTGCCTATATTTGGTTCTTAAGTCGAAAGTGGACTTCTTACAATTACATGTTGTTCGTGTGGATAAATGTTTGTTATATCCAGAATTTTATTCATGATGTAGATATCATATATGTAATATATGTCCAGTACATTCATTCATTTATAACATTACATAATCATTTAGAGGTAAGAAATTAAATGCACCGTTCATGGAGACGGTAAGCCGTACGTACGCATGGACGCTACTTTCATTTCTATTTCATATTTTATAGAATGGAATCATAATGATATAGAGGTATATTATAATTCCAGTATAATATAATATATAATATCATAGTTCCATCCTTTATACGTCCCACATATGGTATTTAACGAATCAAATCACTTTGAGGGGGCGGTAGTCCGCACTTCCTTAAATAAATATATCGCGTTTACCCATAATGGAAACCATAAAGGTATGCCCAAAATGAAAAAAAAACAGAAGATTAAGTAAAACATAAACATATTATATATCATATATAAAAATAGTGACATCATAATGGCCACCTTTGAAGGTGTTAAATGGGTATTGAACAATCATCGTTTCGGGAGGCAGAATTTCGCCATCCACGGAAATCGTATGTTCTTTAACCATTTGATGTAGTTTTGTGATAGTGTAGCTCGAATAAATCTTATAAAAACATCCTAGTATATATAATATACTGGTTTTGTTACAAAAGAAGTAAATAAAAAGAGTTTAGGGGGTTGCAGAAGAAAAATAAAACAAATGAACATGAGAGAATGAATTACCTTTAAAAGTCTAACTCCTTCTGATTTGAGCCTAAAGGCTTTCTTTGAAAGGATTATGCCCAAAGTGAATCGTCTAGGATGAGGAGAAGGATGTGGAGAGAGTAAATGGGTAGGTTTTGGCCGAGCCAAAGGCTTGAGGAGTGTGTGAAATGAGGTAGAGGTGGGGACCTTTTATAAGAGGAGAGGAGGGGCACTTTTGGAAAGTAAGAAATATTAATTTATTTGAAAATGTGTTTCGGTTTTAAAAGGCCCCACATTGATATTATTCTTGTATAAGGTGATAAGGGTTCGAAATCCACCCATCCAATATGTTTTGGACATGTGTAGGTAATAGATTTTACATTATCTTCTCATTTTATTTAAATCGTCAGATAATGATGTCATCGCTGCATCATTATGATGTCATAAATACGTTAATTTATTTAAGGTCTAAAAATTATAAAAAAAATACTATGATGTAGGAAATCGTTTTAGATTTCCAAGGACTATTTATAATCAAAACTCTGACTTGTATAACCCCAATTAAAAATTGTTTTAGTAAAACATATCATGTTTGTGTCATTTTTACTTTTACATTAAATAAAAAGTTATTTATGTCATTTCCCAACCAAAGTGGCTCCATGGGGTCCCCAAGTTGACCCATGGATTGTATTGGTCGTCCATTACACATCCAATGAGGTTAGAACATGTTTCAAGTTCATTTCATATTATTAAAACATTATTTTTACCTTAAACTACACTAATTACCTCAAATTGAGATTAAAAACTTAATAAGTTACTATTCACGAAAAAATTATTTTAATCTCATTGAACCTCATTTTACTTCTTAATGACAAACATGTATGTCGGATTTTTGAAAATCAAAACACAATGATGGCAAAATTTCATTTAAATGGAAAATCTGTTTTTATAAGTACCACTTAGTGGTTTCACTATTCATCAAAAATTTATGTTTTTCAGAAAATTACCAAAAATTCACCCTAAGATATATTTGATATTCCGAATTCAAATATGAAGTCTATTTTAAAAAATTCAAAAAATATAAGTCACATTAATTAATTTAATAATTAATTCCCGCTGTCAGAGCAAATAGCGTGTTTTTATAAAACAATACGTATCAAAAGATTAACACTAGTTTAAGTCCGATTTCAAAGTGAAATTAATTCCAACGACCACTATTGGATTTAATGGTAAATATATTTTCTAATTTCACTTTAAAATCAATTCAAAAGATAATCTAATAATATAAATAAATTATATTAAAAAGAGGTTTTGAATTAAAATACAACATTTTACACTATTCATTAAAAAAAAGAACTTTATCGGAAAGATACCAAAAATTTACACAAAGTAAATTTTGATGTCCCAATTCTTAAGAAGAGTTTTATTTTTGTCCAATAGAATGTATAAGAGTGAACAAAACTATATTTTATGACGGTTCGCCATCAAAAGGTGATAAGTGAACCTTTAGTGAAAACTAGGGCATATATGCCTAAAATTGAATTCGTTCCGTATTTTAAGCCTTTATCTTTTATTGGATAAATGTAAAAACATTTAAAAACATATATAATCATATTTTAGTTATTTATATCCATTCCCACCATTAAAACGACTACTTGTTAACTACCAATTAAAATAATATTATTTTATTATTACAGTGCAACGTAAGATTCCCAAGAAACTCGTTGTTGCGTGTTGGGTACGCCATCGATCATAGCGTCCCCTTTAAAGTCATATTAATATTTTATTCACAAATATGGATAAATAAGAAAATTTCATATTCTTTATTTGCCTCGGGTGTTACAATATAAGCATCACATATGACTTTGGGACATGATTCATTGATGAGGGAATAGCGGCCACACCAATTTTCCAGATTTCATTCATCAAAAGGACTTACAAAGTATATAAAGACTTATAGTGGGGTGTTAGAGACATATTATTAATCTATTTTTGTCATTTTATTTCTCTTTACTCTTTTTCCTCGGTATTTGGGTGCATATTTTGGAATCCTGAGGGCGGAGTAAATTTTATAGGTAAAATGACATAAATCTCTTAGATGTTTTTTAGCTGATGGAGACTATACATAAAATTTAATGTCTTAACATGGTTCTCTCTTAGTTTAGAGAACAAAAAATATAAATTGGAGATTTTCAAAAAAAATAAATTTTCATAATCTGCTATGAATTTAAAGGCCTTGTAATGAATGTTAAAAAATCTATTTTCTCTAGGGCCATGACCAGATCTGAATGTATAGAATGACAGGTTAAATTTTGTGAAATGGGTTACTCCAAAATTAATTTTTAATGGTTATTATTTGGGAAGTGGTGATGTAGTCATCAGAATGTATAGACCCCATGGATTACACAATATCTATATGGATTACATGTTGTGTAATAATGATGATGATGTATTTTCATGGAACTATACTAGTTATTCATTATTCATTCTAATTGAATCCACATTACTCTTAGAATGTAAATATTCCACAATTATTTGGGGAACCTTTACTCTTTTTTGATTGATTTTTTCTATGTTTGATCAATTGGTTTCCGCATAATGTCTCCCTACGTAAGGGAATATTTATACATATTATTTTTATTTTATCTTGGTAGTGTTGCATAATTACAATTTTCATTTATTTGACCTATATTGAGGATTCTATTGTTTCCTTTCATGATCAATTGACAAGTCATATAATGAGGGGTTTTCATTAATTAGTTGTGGTTCGACAGGTGTCTGTTATATATGTATATTTTGAATTGTATTATCTGTTGATAGTTTTGTTTTTTCATCAATTATAATATATTTTTATTTTCCCCAGTGCCTCGATTTTCATGGTTTCATTCTAATTTTCGGGTGGATTTTTATTTCATGTTTTTGGGACCCATGTTTTGGTTTAGGTGGTTTCATATCTATCTTTTTTTGGTAAATTACATACCTCTACTTTTGGAAAATTATTTTATTAATGAGATGGAATGATTGAATGGTTTGATTTTTGTGTGTGGATATTGTTTTTTCAAAAAATATGTTCTCCCTTAGTTTTTGGTAAATAAATATGTGGTTTTTAATTCATTGTGAAATGGTTTTCAAAGAATGGTTTTATGGAATGATTTGAGGAATTGGTTTAGAAAATAGAGCTCATATGAAGCCTTTGGTACTTATGTGTAAGGTGTAGTAATAGTCCTCTTCGGTTGGTATTGTCAGGGAGTTCACTCAGGTGGATTTAATCTCTAATACAGATCTATTGTAACAGGTATATTGTACAAACTATAGAGATGTACAATTTTTTTGGTTTTTTCAATATCCTAGATTTAATGCATCTGTCTAACGACCTCATGTTCACATGATTGTCTATATTGGATATATGAATTTCCTTTCAATCATAATCGTGTGTGATCTATGAAATTATTATACATGTGATTTTTATGATTTTGGTTTTCTTCTTATACTATTTTAGTAGTAATTTTACGGACTTGATATGATATGTGAAAGATGTTTTTGTTTCATTTGATACATATGCTTTGATATATGTATATGAATTGATTTGAAACTGATTTTCCTACTTAATTGGGAAATATGAAAAAAGTTGAAATGAAATTATTCTTCTATAATTTAGACATAAAAATGTTAATTTGGTAATCCATCCTTAATCTCTTTAAATTACAGCATGATCGGAATACTGTATATAGACGTGTTATGGAACATGGCAGTGTGATCCTATTATGCCTTTAATCACACACCCTACACACCCCATCGGTAGTATGTTTATATCAATAGTTTATTATGAAGTTAAAGGCATAGAGAATTAGTGAGGTGAAAGGGTTTTCTATAAGCTATGTCTAGGATGGGGGTTGTGATATGGTGGGACTTTACAATGTTTTCACATGGATACTTTTAGAGTATCTATATTTTTTTATCATACTTTATAGTTAGAATTAAATCTAGAATATTATTTTATTATATTCTTATTTTATCAATTCCATTATTCCTGATCTATTAGGAAAGATATATTTATTCTTTTCTTTCGATATTTCATTCTAAATATTTATATATTTTATTTTTTCAGAATTGGGATGGGTGAATTACTTACCTCTATTTGTAATTGATATATTTGTTCCATTTTCATGCATGTGGGGTTTCAGAACACACTTTGAGTATGTATAAATTTATGGTGGATACAATTTGTGGGGGATAATCGGGAAAGGTAAAATAGATTCCATGGAAAATGTAGAAACCATCCCAAAAGAACTACCTTCCTGGATAAGAGTAAGAGTGATAATTCATGATATTTTATCAAACAGTTAATCAAGAATTATTATTAACAATATGACCATGATTAAAATCCAAAACACACCATTGATTATAAATATAAAATCTAATAAAAATTAATCTGTCAAATATGAAAAAGGTATTATGTTTCAATTTTCTACTTGTCAAAAATGTCCAAAAAAACATGGGTAATTTATTTAAAGGGATTGGTAAATTCTATATATGTGAAGTTTAATTTCATAAGCCTCACAAGTGAAAAGTACATAATGAGGATACAAAAAATCATGTCATAAATTCTGATAATGTTTGGAACTATGTAAATAAATGTCCCAATCAAATGTACAAAGAGGGATATAGTCACAAAAACTTGAGAAAAAAGAAATGACTATGTAACTACTATTAATGAATTGAATAGTAAGTTTTCACAATAGAATATATTGTGTTCTATGTCATGAAAGAATTCCATAACAACTACATATTGGATTAAAAATAATTACCCAATGTAATATGAATATTATATATATCATTTTCATGTTTTCCAAGAAGTTATTCCTTTATGATCTAAATCTACATCCCTTATGAGAATTATATCCCAAATTGGGATTGGGTTATCTCTTTTATTAAAAAAACATACAATTATTTTTGATATTTAAAAATATCATTTCGTATCTTATATAAATCCATGATCATATTGTGGTGTACCGTCAATTATGAGTTCTCTATATGAATTGTTGTGATCTTATGTGTCAAATTGTGAGGAATTAATCTATTTATGTTGTGGGTGTAAAACCACTTAATTATTATATATTATTTCTTTAGTGTTTTAAAATGATTTAGATACGTTTCTCAACACACAATAAATAAATTAAATGAGGAGATGAAAATATTTTGGTAAAAATTAGGATTTATGTTTTTCTACTATAAATAGACATTTAATTAGTTGGAATTAGTAATAGAAATTGATTTATGATATATATATATTAATTTTTTATTTTAAAATGATTTTAATTCAATTAGTTTACATAAAATGAAAATTAATATCATATATTGAGTTGAAAATTATTTGTCCATAAAATAGCATATGTGATACATATTTCTTTTAAAATAAAAAAATATTATTATAAGCATATTATTTTTAAGTTAATATTTAGTTCACACCAATTAATGAGTAAATAAATTTTAAAATGAATAAATATTTTATAAATTTGAAAAAAATAATTTTCCAATTAAACCAATTTTCATTATCGTTTATAGTTTTTATAAAAAACTAAATTTATATATCATGAAATTTTGAATAAAAAAGAATATAATTTTTAATCCCTTAAATTAAAATGTACTTAGAATTATATTTTCTTCATTTTCTGAAATAAATGGATGTTTGTTATAAAATATGGTTTTAAAAAAATATTTGTGTCACTGTATGATTATATAGTATTGATTATAAGATTAAAAATATTAGGTCATTTAATATAAATATATTAAATAAAATTATGAATTTCATAATATTTTTTTGGATTATAAATCCTATTTCTAATATTTTTTTGACCCAATTAAAATATTAACTTGATTAACAACTACATTCATTATTTTAATAGAAGTACTTATTTTTTTGGAGATTCAAAATTTTCATTATGTGTAAGCCTAATCTTAGATTTTTTTAATAAAATAATTACTTTTATTAAATGAATTATCCAAAATAGTTTTATCTTATATATAAAATTAATTAATAACAAATTATTTCTCTAAAACCCATTTTTACTTGATTAAGTGTGTTTATTTAGAAATTAATTTGTCACATCATTATAAATTTTATTTGATAAATTATATTAAAATATGGAATTATAATTAACTAATTATAGAATAATTATAATCTTATTCCTTTTCACTAAAAATAATTACTTGGGTAAGAAATTAATTATAGATATTAATTTAAATTAGGGTAAAAGTTAAAATTCTAAACAAAAAATCACTAAATGACTCAATGTTGTCCCAAAAGGGAATGGTTGAGGTTATTTAAAATAAAAAATAATTATCTTATCATATTGTTTTCTATTATATTTCTTTTTAAACATTAATAGTAACCATCTAATCTTGAAAATGTAACGATTACTTCCCAAACTAGCCCTCTCATATCTAATAAAATGGAAACATATTTACCACTTAAAGACTAAAATATCATTAAAATTACACATTTAAACTATTCATGTTTTATCCTAATAAAATATTAAATATCATTAAAAATAATCTTGTATATTTTATTTTTATAAGTTCATTATTTCCAATGATATTACTAAGAAAAATTCAAGTTTCTATCATGAGTATCATAAACTGTGTACCTTTTCTCTTTAATTATATTATTTCAAATTTATTCCACACACACTATTATTGTTATATTAGTATAAATTATAAAATTTCATGCTAATTTATTAGTATAATTTCAATTTGTTATTCATATACCCAATCCATTAAAGAAAACAAAAATAGTTCTTTGACGATTGTGTGGACTACTATGTTTTTGTGGAAACATGTTTCATTTTCCTTCACCGACATACACAAATTAATTAAAGGATTGTATTAAAAGATATATATTATTATTATAATATCATTTTAGTTATTTTATAAAAAATTATTTAAACTAAAAAAATTATTACAAAAAAATGATCATCACAAATTTAATCATTTAAAATTTTTATATTAAGAGGATAACATTTTATTCAAGTTGTGAAATATATTCATATAATTTACCACTTATTATAAATCCATAATATTATTATATATCACACTATTAGACACTAAATACTATTTTTATTAATTTTTTATAATCGTATTCCATAAAATCCACCTTAGTATATAGCAGTAAATCTGAATATGTTCATGTTTGTGTCAGCTTAACAACCTACAAAAAAAATACACTGAATTAATATCATGAATTTCTATGGGATAATAACTACATGAATAATATAATATAATTATTTCAAAAATTATTTTTTTATGAAGGCACTATATCTCTATGTAATTGAAAATTTATTAAAACTCACATTGATTGTCACGAATCTCTATAATATTCTTGAAATAGATTTTATTTCCTTGGATAAACACTAAAATTCTCTTGAATTTATTCTAAAAAAAATTAAATAATTCCTTATGTGTAAAATTTAAAATATATTAATGATTAGATTTTCATGAACAATGAATATAAATATATCTATTATAAAACTTGTGAAATCAATCAAAACTACAAACACCCGATGTGAAAAAATTGGTAGAATTCATGTGAAGAATTACTATTTAATAACAGTATTAAAGAAAAAGGATTTTATTAAAATTATAAAAAAGGATATTAATACGTATATGTCTATGATATAGTAGGATATGTATACTTGGTGAAGTCGAAAAAATATTCAAGGGTCATTCATCTTAAATTCTTATCTTTGAGACATGTTTGGTAATATGATTTTAATTTAATTTAAATGGAGTATATAATTCCTATTAAAGGTATCAAGTTATGAATTATATTTTAATCATGTTTTTTGATGATTAATTACAATCTATACTATTCAATAGTGTTTTAATACAATTTTTCTAACTGTATAAGGTTTTTCATGGTCCCTATTATAATTCATTGATCTATAACAGATTTTTTGCACTATGGTTTCTATGTATGGTATTTTCTCTTCCCATGGATAATTTTTTGTAATATATTTATTTAATTAGACATTATAAAAAAATAATATTACTATATTTACGTGGCTATTGATTAAATTTTCACCCCAATAGAAATGTTTTTAACTCAACTTTCATTCCTTTATTTATGATCATTATCTCGATATTATTTCATTTATATTTGATAAAATTTTCTCATTTAGTGTATAATGTGTTATTGTACCATTTTTTACATTTGTATCACATTAAAATATTTTCAAATGTTCCATGCCTCACAAATTATGTTTTGTACAAGGGATATTTATAAATAAAGTCTCCATTCTATGAGTCATATTGTTTCATAAATAACATAATTCTTATATCATGTGTTATCCGATCATAAAATTTTATCATAAGGTATTTTATAATACAATTATTTCAAATTTTATTTAATAAAATTAAAAATTTTATGAGTATTATATATATAATGTTAAAAAAATGAATCTTCTATTCACCTTTATATGTTATATCTTCTCATCGTCGATTATCCATGATAATATTTTATTCCATTTAAGAATCCACTATTTTATATTATTTTTTTGACTAAATATTTTACAAAAAATCATTTCCTATTCTCAAAACATACCTTTTAAGATAGATAAATTTTATAATATTAATGTTATAAATGTAACCTAAAATAAATTAATCTTTTATTTTAACTTCCCAATTTCAAAAGTATTGACTATAATAGGATTATGTTTCATTATTTTTCCTCTTAAATATATATTACCATTTCATGAATTTAAATCATGAAATATAATACTTCCATTTATATCACATTTTTATATTATTTGATGTTTCCTTTTTTAAGAATGTATTTCATCTATACCCACATAATTATTTTTTATACTCTTAAAATGGTGTTATTTACCTTTACATCCATCCCAAATTTCTCTCCAGATGATTTGTGATCATTTAATTCTTTTTTAACTTAGTCTTATACACATTAATAAATATGTTGGGAATATAACATTTTACATAATTTAGTATAGATGTTTTTTAACTTGAATAAATTTTAATATATTGAGATGAGTAAAAGTATTGGTTTACAGTATATTGTTATTTCAATATAGGCATTCATTACCATGTTCATTATGCATATTATAACCATCCTCCTTCTATATAATGATTGGTTTTGTTCATATTACCCCTTTATTAAAATGGGGCATACTATTAACATTTTTTATGACTGTTTATAGATAAAATAGGATGATCATGTAATGATATTACATATTCTTTACTATATGGATATATATATGTCTTCATTCAAAAAACATTTCCTTCAAAAAAGGTATGAAATGTCTTGTTGACTTTTTTTAAAAATGTATTTGACACAATCAGTTAACTGGTGGGGGTAAAA
This sequence comes from Viscum album, assembly GCA_963277665.1. Lineage (NCBI taxonomy): Eukaryota > Viridiplantae > Streptophyta > Magnoliopsida > Santalales > Viscaceae > Viscum > Viscum album. Next base: position 854,832,328 of record OY728157.1, on the reverse strand, counting down.
ATTATATAACCCCTCTATTTATTGACAGGACTTGGGAGATAAAAATAGGTTTGGGTATTTGGTGTATACGTATTTATTTATATAAGTTGTCTTTACTACAGTATAGATGACAAGAAAATACTCTTGAAACAAGGCCTTGATAGATGGGTTTTCATGTGTAACATTTTGAATTCCATCAATGCTATTGATATTAATACTTTTATTTATTTTCATGGATATAGAATTATTTTATTTTATGTTTTATAATATATTCATGTTCATTACATATTCCTACCATAATATTTATTCCATGTTTGTGACCAGATTTCCTAAGATATATGATTCCTTTTCTTGTCCTTTGGGATCAACCCTTCTTATATTTTAATTTTCCTAGGTTATAATGAAATTTATTAAATATTAAGTGTTTATAAGGATAACACATAGTAATTATTTTTTTGGGAGATGATAGAAAATTTTTATTGATACCGTTATCTCATATATAATGTTAATAATGTCTATTGGAAACAAAGAAATTAGGTTTTTTAGATATTATTTTTTTCGATAAATATATAATATTCTAAACAAAAAATAACCTTCATAATGTAATACATGAGGTAACCATTTTTATTTTTTATTAAGGATGGTTATATCAAAAATCAGAAAATGGGTATTAATTAATGTACGTAAACTATGTGATTATGAGAACAACATATGCTAGTTTGTTTCTAAGGAATCAAAATAAAGTTATCATATTCATTCACATGCCACTTTTTATTTCATTACAATATTTATTTATCTAGTGTAGTATTAGATACATTAGTCAGATTCATTAGAAGTTTTTATATTTTAACATTACATTCTTCAATGATATTTTGGATTCTATCCTTAAATATGAATCATTCCTCGATATTTTGCCCTATTAAATGATTGAAGGGGAAAAATCTGGGAGAACAATTATAATGACTAAATTATATCTTCTGATCTATTTACATTTAAACAAATTTCTTTCATTAGTTGTGATGAAAAATTCTATATTTTATTATTTATGAAAAAATAGATACTGTTCATCTGATTTTTTAATTTCAACATAGTTGTTTCCTTTCTATCAGAGTGAGGGAGTTATTATGATTGTTATCCCAAAAAAGGAACAACATAATAATAAATGTGATCATAGGTTGGTTCTGAAATTGGGATTGGTCTTGGTATTATGGTTGTTATTTATATTTTACAATATTTATTCCCTTATATCGATAACATCAAATGAATCTTTTCCCTGGACTACCAAATGGAATAATCCATCCAATTCACTAATTATAAAAAATCCCAAAATCAACTATGGTATTTCAATGGAATTAGGGAAATATATAACTCAACTCATAGATTTTATATGATTATCTTAAATTGGAACTCCTATAGATTATTTATAGTTATAGAATAGGTTTTTCTATTAAACCTGGAGATATAGTCATAAACGCTACCATTTTAATATTGATAAAAATTTAAGAGAAAATAAATATTTTATTTCTTACTATGGAGATGAATTGATAAAATTAATACTATTAGAGATCTTACCAATTGTATATCATATGAACTACTGGATTTTGATACCTGAAAAATCGTGGTAGTTCAAGAAGTTACAAATAATTCATGAGTTTTCCCATTGAAAAATACTCTAGTGTTAACACATGGGACCACAACGAGATGGAAATTGATTGGGGTGACCCTATAGATATCCCATACCATTATATGTCAAGATTGTTAGATTCCCAATTATTTGTGGAGGATGATTCAATTATTCCATGTTTGTTTATGGTTTCCTCTCTTGATGTAATAGCAAGTGTCCCCCCTATATGGCTTCTGTTAATGTTATAAATGAAATAACAGAGTCTAAAATTTATTATGTAATTATGTTATAGGATTAAACATTAGTTGATGTAGTGAGAAAAACCTGATAAATATTGATTTTTTGTGAACACTATTAAGAACCATATTGAGGACGATTGGGGTATGTAACCTGGACTAGTTTTAGTTATTACACCATCAGATGAAATTATTTTTAATTCATGGTCTTAATGGTTAGATATTTTTTTCATGGACATAGATTGGTAGGATGACTATAATCCACTCTTGTAGGTTGGTCATTTGCTCCAAATTATAGTTGTTTATTAGTTTTCCATTGCCATATATGTGAAAATTTATTTCAAAATATATATATGAGTGTGTTTTTTATTTAGAAACCTGGTATAATGTATCCCATAATAAAAAAATGAACACTAAATAATTATCTAGATACAAAACATTAAATATAATGTGAAAACATACCTCATATAATGATTAATATTACAAAGTGAAAATAAATACAACTATGTAATAAAAATAGATCATGATATTCATTTATATCATGATCCAATAATTTTAACCCAGAAAATAGAAAAATAATAAAAAATAACCATGTAAAATATAATCAAAATTATGAAAATGGGGAATATAAACCCCTAAGTGGAATTTTAGTAAATGGTGAATAATGATTATATGAGCTATTGATAGAATTTTTGAATGTTATATAACCTATTGAAATATGATCATTATAATTGTATTCCAAATAGTTGAATAGTAAAAGAATATATAGATGTATTATAAAATAAATTTTTTAAAAATATTTAAAATAAAAGTGAGAAATTTGAAAAATAAATATTTGATATAAATAAAGCATACTTGTATACTAAAAAAATTATTTTTTATCTTTATTAAAATAAAATTTTATAATAAATTTAAATATTGAAAATAATATTTTGTATTTATAAATTGGTTATATAAAATATTTTATATTTTAATTTGTGTAATAATTTAATTTTATGAAATCATAAGTATCTTTTATATAGTATATAAAATTGATCATATTATAAAAATTAGTATATTTCAATAAATATGTTATATATGTAAAACATTAAATGTATATTTTTATAATTGTATTTTGATAAATTATATGACATTTTAGAAATCAACATATCAAAAAAATCTGATTGATGATTTATCATTTCTCATTGAAAATAAATTATGGAGGTGAATAATATAATTCCCTATACATATATAATTTTATAATAGTGCATTAGAATATATTTTTTTGGTTTATAGAATTTATAAGAATAATTTAGTGTCCCATATACTATTAAATAACAATAAACTTACTATTATATCACAATTGTGTTTATAATTTGAAAATATAATATTTTTTAATAATACTTATTACAAAATATTCATCCCCTACCAAAACAAACACCACCACTCACAACCCCACATTTAATCACACCTTTAGTTTCTTATACCATCTAAAATACACTACAACTTATCTTCCCCACTCAAATAACAATTTTTTTAGGTACTGGTCTCATCAAATGTCTTACATTAGAAGGAAATTTGAAATAAAGAAACAAGACATCCTGAAGATTAAGTAAGAACTCTTAATCTTGATTTTTTATTTATATTCATTTATATCTCTTTCTTCTCTCCCAAAAATAAGATATAATTTTTTTATTTCATAAAATATATGATATTAGGCTATTTAATATTAATATTAAAACCATTTAATTAAATAATAGTGGAATCTATAAACAATCATCTATTCATGTTAGATATAATAACCTCTATTAATGCTATTATTGTACAGTAGAAAATACCATTGCGGATGATTAAAATAAAAAATGTAATTATAAATATTAACATAATAATTATATTATAATATGATTATTATTATTTTTAATTTTAAAATAAACATGAAATCAATTAATTTTAATTCAGGTTGTAATGGTAGGTAAAAATTCCTATATTAACATGTAATTAAACAATAACATTTATCAATAATAAATAATGAATTTGTTGAAAAAAAATAAAGATACATGGAAAAATGTGAAAATATTTAATGAATTAAGTATCATATCATTATACTTCTAGTGTTATAGAAACATTTTACTAAAAATTCCATCATATATAATCTAATTTGACATTGGAACTGTGAAACATGAATCCTTGAGGTGGAGAACACCAATAGAATGACATAAAAATATTATTATAAATGAATATAAAAGATAAAATCTAATAAAATTATATTGGAATATGGTTTTTATGAAATTACTCAATAAATTAAATTTTATTATTCAAGGTTTTAAATTCATGTACCAAGAATTTCATGACTAAATGTTAGTAATCTCTTAAACAAACCCTTATCTTTTAGGCCATGTTTTCCCTCTTTTTTGGATATATTTATATAATTATTAATCAAATTTATTTATAATATATTAAATATATGTTTTTCATAAATGGAATCCATGTTTTTCCATTTCCTTATCGGAAATATGTAGGTTTGTTTAGTTTCCCATACAAACCCTTTCCTCAAAGAAACCCAAAATAAAAGGAAATTTTTTTTATTATATATTTCTATTCAGATTGAAACTTTTAATGGATTTAATAATATTTAACCTATAAAATTTTCATTTATTTCATGTATTTTATTTGATTTATATTTTATGGTAACCCCTATAAACATATTTCATACAAAGGTTTACTGGTTCATTCATAAAACACAATTAATGGGGTTCATTACAATGGAATATTTTTACTCTTTTCTAGTGATCAGTCATTCACATGGGATATATCGTCATAACCTATATTTAAATATGAATGTCTAAAAATAATTAATCTATTATTTTCTTGGTAATAATTATAAAATATTATTCCCTAATGTTTTAATACAAGATTATATATTCCAAATTTATTCCATGTTTTTTTTAGTGATAATGATTTTTTTTATTTCCTTATACTGATAACATATGAATTCATATATTACGATATTATCAGTTTGAAAAAATTTATTCTATCCCCACCCCTCCAAGTATTTGGCTAATGTGTTCATCTTCTATGATACCATGTTTGATACACATACTATAATCATAGAAGTCTATGTTATGTTGTCTTGACTCTAATTCTAGACTTAAACTTATTATTTCATGTTTTATGTTGTTGAAACATATTTATGATTGCATAATTATATGATGTTTTTTCCTTTATTTAAGGATCCCATGCTTAGGATCACCCCCTTATATGTTTTTAAGATATTCCACCCGAATAATATTAATTACTTCATCATCAGGTTTTACATCGATTATTCCATTACTATGATTTCTATATCAATATATTCCTTTATATGTTCTTCTATGGTATCCTATTCTATAATAATCATGAATATGTAATTAGGATAGAATTATGACATAGTATTTTATTTTTCTTATTGATATCATATATAATCCACCTACTCAAGACACTTTAATTATAGATTTCAAGATGTTTAATGGTTTATTAGGTTCAAACTGATTTTATAATATCTTTTTGAGATACGAGACATTATACCTAGTTTTAGGGAAATATTCTTTCTATTGATTAGTTTAGATAACCTAATGATAAATTCAAGATTGATAAACTAGATTCAATCTTACAAAATCATACATTTGGATATACATGTAAATTTTAAGATTTTTTTACTGATAATTGAATTGTACTTTTTTATATGATTATTAATTTTAGTATTATCATCCCTAACGTTATATTATTTTAATAAATTGATAAAAATTTTGGGATCCAAGTCAATAATAAATTTGATTGGAAATTCAATGATTTAAAAAATTATATTCTTATAATAATGGTAACAGGAGTCAACAACCACATGATGGTATTTTCTCAACTAACTCATGTAATGAATAATAACATTAATCGGGATAAACTCTATTTATATCAAAATAGAGAACATGTTTTAGTTGATTAATTTATGGGAGAAAGGCCCCATATTTTTAGATTTAATTTTGATCCCTAATTGTAAAATAATGGATTAATTTTATTGATATGAAATTATCCACCCTCCAATATATTGGTTTCTTATTTATTAATTAGATAAGTTGAATAGTGGTGGAATAAATCAATAATAAAAACCCAATAATGTAGTTGAATTGATGGACTTGGATTAATTTAAAAAACAATTTCAATAAATATTTTCCTCTTGGTCTCTATCACAAAAATGGTGTGGTAGGTTCTTACTGTTGATAAAATGGGGATGAATCAAATATGTTTTATGTGTAAATCAATATAAGGATTTCAAGGTATCATTTTTTTATTGAACCTAAAATCAAGGTTGAATAGTTATTAATTGAAATAAATACCATTCTTCAAAAATCTAATGAAATTTACAAATTTTATTTCAATGAGGTAATATTTTTTGTTCCCTATTATTGGAGATATAAAGTATTAAATTTCAATGGTACCATGGGACATCGGATAAAAAGAGGATATTGAACTTTAATTCTTGAGTACCGACTGGTAAATATCCAATAGGTAGGAAAACCTAACCACGCTTGTTTTATATGATCGATAATTAGAATATAGAAAAAAAACTCATAGAAACAAGGAAATTTTTCATCTGAAGAATGAAGGGGCACCAAAATAACATATCTTGAATTTAGATGAAGAATCCAACTAAAATAATTTATTAAAGGACTCTTCCGAAAACTCCGATAATAGTGAATAAATTTTCAACTCTAAGTAACATTTATATTATCTAATTTAGAGTACTAATATAATATTCATCCTCGATAATAAATTATATAAACCTACAAGTAAAAGAGATAAAGGATGGAATTATTTTATCACAACTGATATAGTTGATCTAGAAAAGAAAGTAGTGAAAGGAATATGGGTTCATAAATCGAGAATACTATATTTAAATATTTATTTTGGTTTTATTCATTATTTCATATTATCTAAGATTACTCGAGATATTAAAATACAACTACCATACATGTTGGTTAATTTATCAATGAAACCAATATGTGGTAAAATTATCTCATCTCATGAATATAAATCTTCCCTAACTAACATATTTGCGAAAATATCCACGAAAAAATATCATTTTGTTTATTGTTGTATTTAATTTTATACAAAGTATGTATTGGTGTTCTTTATATAGAAAAAATATCATCTATTGAGAGAATTATATCACAATAAAAACCCAAATAATCAGCTATTTCTATACAAGTGAAAGTACAATGGTGATTTTTATTTGTAAACTCCTTCTAAATCATGAATATTTTTCCGTATGAGTAAAAATATCGTGCATAATTTATTGATACAAAGTAATGATTTATCATATAATTAAAGATAATCATGTGGGAAATAGTTATGTTTTCTCTAATTTGTTTTTCCTACATTAGATCTATAGGTTGACTTATCAGTTGAAATTATTCTTAGATATCTTCCCATATTCAACAGTCATTATAAAATGGTCCTTATTAGACTAGAATAAAAAATGAGGTAATAAAATGAAAATTTTGATATTGTTTTAATAATCCAAATTGATTCACCATGGTGTGAACCAGTCATTGTTGTCATGAATAAGTGTGTTTCTATGTATCTATGAAGATATTATCATGAAATCGACATGATCATGATAAATAATAAGTATTGCCTTCTATGAAATCATGAATTTCTTGATAGAAAAAGGGCCATGTACTTAATTAAGGGGGATAGTTTCCTCAGAATATCATCCATTTGATATTAATAAGGGGAATATTCCTAATACATCCATTTACATAATGTATGGCCACAACGTGTTCACTATATTGGATTACATACTAACAAATTCTCTAGAAATTTTCATGTAAATTAAAAATTTTACCTTTAGATAATACATTAAAAATTATTTTCTATTTATTGATGATATTATCATATAAAATATAGTATATGTATATAGATTCAGTATAGTGTAAATGAATATAAGAAATTCCGAGTTATATTCAATGTACAATAAATATGACCATTCAATAGAGAATGTAACAATCATGGGACATGCTATCCAAATAAAGAGGATATATATAGATAATTTAGTTAAAAATATGATTGATTATTTTACTAAAGAAATATCTATAATAATGATATATTGTTTCCTTGGATTTTTTAGAAATTATTTAAATTTTATGAAGAGCTTATCAGAAATTTTAAACCAACTGGCTAAGAAAATCCAGAGAGAAGTATTATTTTTATAGATTAATGAATGTGAATCAGGATTCATAGAGATAAAAAAATGTAAAATAAATACACGTTTAGTAAAACTTCCCATAAGTGACGAATTATTTTTTATCAATTGTGATTCTTCATAGAAGGGCATATGTAGTGTACTCATGAAAAATGATAAACAATTAACTGATTTTTGATGATAAAATAAGACAATAAGAAAAATAATTGGATGAATGATTACGAGTTGGTTTTATTATTATTGAAATTAATGATTTTGAGGCATTATCTCTATGAATATAAATATGATATATATAAATATATTAATATAAGAAAATATATATTTAAACTGAATACGATCAACATTCACCAATTGATATGGATATATTCGAATAAGAACTACAACTATTGAATCTCTTACTATCATAGGAATGGGGATAATGTGGAATATGTTCAACGTATAAAAGATCATACAACCTTATAATCAATGAGGATTAATAAGGATCCAATATTCATAGACTTGAAAAGGATATACAAGGCAATCATTAAGGAAGGAAAAACAAACCACCTTTCACAAATTATTTCTCAAATATACAATTTTGGATATTCTTAATAAATATTATTGATTGTGTGTGGCGATAAAAAATATGGTGGGTGTAATATGGAGGGCGAATGATGTAGATTTTAGTACTGATAAATTATGAGTTTTTAGATATTACAAATGATTATGCATAACATCAAGGACTAAGATAATGAATAAGTTAATGAATAATTATTATATATAAAAATTCACCATCCACCCAAGGAGTATAAATATTTATAAATTACTCTTAGGTAACTAATGGATGGGAAATATGAATAAAAATATATAAAAATATACATCAAAGTTCATGGTATTATAGAAATAAAATGAAGAGATTGATAAGTAAGAGGGGATGATGAAACCATTTCAACACCCTACAAGGAAATGACAAAATTTCACGATTTATTTTACCATGGGAATTATGAATAAATTTAAATGAAACAATTCCATACAGCTAATAGAGTAATATACTACATAATCATCTTCTTTAATCACCACTCATTAATTATTCACATTTAATGAGAATACAGATATATAAAATGGTGAATTGGTAATGGTTCATCGAAAAACACTGCAAATTTTATTTTTTAGCGATATGAGGTTTAAAGAAATATTAATTAAATTTCATCTAATTATCATTTAAAAAAATTATTATATAATTAAATGTTCCACTAACTAATAAATATGAATGGACCATTCAAGATCATAAATATATGATAAATGATTCCTCTATGCACATAAAAAGGATTGGATCAACATACTCTTAGGGTGTACTTATCATAAAAATATATTCTACTCAAGCATAAAGATAAGTCATTATATATACCAATTCTTTAAGAATATTAAAATGAACTCATGCTGCGATTAATTTGGATTATGTGTGAAATTGGGACTAGAAATGGTCTAATAAATTTAAGACAGGGTTAAAGATGTTTAAAAAAACATAAAAACATCCATGAATAGATGTAATAGTAATGTTAATACATCTTAATGAGACTTAGAGTTTAAGGATGATGATAAAGTTTCAATCATATATCTCAATGTAAGGGAGTCATAAGGATTCGGGAAAAGGTAAATATATGTCTTAAATACAATGGCTATTATGATATTATTTATTGTTTTAGAGCTATTTCCAGTCGACTAGAATTTTGCTCTGACCAATAATATGTTCATGTTTTATTCTATGTATCCATCTAAAATATGTATTTAATAGATCCATCACATGTACTAAATCTATATGTCGCACAAGTGGTGAATTGTGTATTTTATGAGAAGTATCCAGTGAAGGTCTTATATCAAATAGATGATGTTTTACGTGACATGACACCTCACATTTTCAATGTACTTTTGTGAAACCATAAGTTAAACACCCCAAAACGAATCACCGAGATTGGGATAGATTGAAACCTGGACTCATGTCTACCGAACCATACATAAAAGATTAATGAAAAGTTGTGGGGGACTATTTACTTTAATTAGGATAATATACCCTAAATATCAATAAAGATAATGATAAGTAATGAAATAGAATAATAAATTAAAAGGAAAAAACATATATCATAGAAAGTATTTAAATACATAAATTATAAAATAAGGACCCAAAAAGTGAAATCTAAACAAAATTATGATCAATGAAGGTAAGTAAATGAAACACTATGACATAAATCTATAGTTTTTCACTATATCTCATTTTTTCTCTATGCATCATCTCCTTCCTCCATCTCTCTAGGGGCCTTTCCTTTATCAAATCCTTAATCATGATGTATGAACAAGTACTAGGAAAATCTGGAATGTTTTGAGTAATAAATCTAGATTGTACACCACTAATGAATCCTTAACACATTTTCACATGTTAAATGGTATATTTCATGAAAATTTAAAACTCTGAAAGAAAGAAAAATGAAATCATATACCATCTATTTGTTTGCTTACTAGGAGACCATAAATAATTAATCAAAGCTGCATTGGATCTATGCAAAAACTATAGTCATAATAAAGTCTTCAACTATAGTTGACCACATGGGAACTATATATATCTCATACCTACTACTAGTATATCTAGTCTAACTACAATCTCATCACATCTAACACTACCTTAGATTGTGACAAATGTTTTTTTATCCTAACAACATGTCTTGGGATACTTATCCAATGACCATTATGCCCTACTTTTCCTTTTATGTCTGATCACATAAGACTCTATTCCCCCCCCCCCCTTGAAAAATAAACAAGTCAATCATTCCCTACCATATATCTATTTCTTTTTTCATGCCTCATTCAATGTATACAGATGCTCCACCTCTAAGGTTTATTTTGAAATGAAAAACCCACCTATCTATTTTTTACTTTGCATATATCAACATTATGAATGTATAACATACTAAGATATCACAGGGATATTATAAAAGCCATTACTCTATTTTCTTAGAGATGGTGGTGACATTATTATATAAGAAAAAAATAATATTATTCTCATTATGAATGACTAAATATTTAAAAATTATTTGAAAACATTATAAATAAATTCTTCTATTTTTAAGTTGGAAATAAAATATACAAGATAGTTAAAATAAATATATTTCACTATCGAACACATTCAAAGATATCATATTAATATACTATGGACATGAGAAAAATAATGGGAGAACTCAAATTTTCATTAATGGTAACATGAAAAATAATCTATCATGAGTAAATAATATTTAATCAAAATCAAGTGTTATAAGACTGAAAACACAAGAAATTTAAACAATAACATGAGCATGGGGAATAATATGGTATAAAATTTTGATGGAAAAATAATTCCATATAACTAATCAAATGATCATATAATGTTCTCCATAGATATCATAACTATACAAATATTTATATGGAAATCAATAACTAATCTAATAATAATCCAAAAAAAATGTCAAACATAATAAACATACTATTAAGGCCGTCTACCAAGGAATATTTCAAAAATGGTTAAGTCATCATCCAAATAACCAAACTAGTTTTTCTCATGAGCCATACTGATTCATTGAGGAGATATAGCAGGACATGTAAAATTTTTACTATGTTGAATCCATTCCTCATATTAAAGGGGTGAAACATAGTCATTGTAGAATATTTTATTGAGGAATTAACATATGAAATGTAAAAAATTTAATAGAAAAAAAACATTATAAAAAATTACATAGTAATAGAATAAATATTTTGAAAATAGTAAATACATGGTAAATAATAATATTTAAAAAAAATATTTAATGTATTTATATTATTTATAAAATCATCAGATGATTTATTGAGAAAAAAATAAACTTTTTCATTTTGAAATCACTTATTTAAAATATTAAAATACACAAAATTTGAAGGAAGAATTTTTTATTTATGTGGAACCTTTAAAAATAATAAATTATGCTTCAATGTAATGATTTGTCATGATGGTGGTAAATTCTATTCTTTCTATATAAGCTTAAAAAAATTAAATTCACACATTTGTAATATGGGTAAAAAGTAACTCATTTCAAAAATGACAAGACTATTACATTCAAACCAATTTGAATAAAATCAATAATGGTTATCATTTTCATTAATAAATCATAATATACTATTTTAAATAATCTAGAAAATATTTTCAGAAATCATTTAAATGGAAAAAACGTATTTTCCACTAGAGAGAGAAATAAATACATCTTCTCGTGACAACATTATTTCAATAATTTTAATTATAAAATATTTTAAAATGATATTTTTACATGAAAAGATCATGAATATGGAGAGGAGGGTAAAATATATATTTTTTAACATATAAATATAAAACAACTACTCCAATGTACACATAAACATAAAAAATCACAAATAATGATGTGATTGTGAAATTATGTCATAAAACTATTGTAACTTTTGATTCATTAACCCCACGAAATAAATAAATTTAACCTAAACCTTAAACACTATTAATATATATGGAATAATGATATATCATATCAATGTTTATGTATATTAACCACAATGAAGAAATAATTTTGGAATATATCATATGTCTCATGAAAATAAAAGGTAGACATGATACCAATAAATCATGTTTGAATTCCATCAAATGTGTCCAAACATCATATCTAATAAATATAAAATTATTATAAATGTAATAAATAAACATATTAATATATATTATACCTTATATTATTTATATATAATCTTTTATCACCTGTTTAGTAATTATTCTAAATTTAAATCACTATTCCTAGAAATAGTTTCTTTGTTTTTCAGGTATGTTTTGATTTTGAACTTTCAATATATTAACATTAACTAAGGATAAATTTTCTATATAAATTTATTAATGATATAAATACCATTTCTATTCATTATTAATGTATTATATTAATCAATAATCTATAGAGATAGGAAAAAAATTGTTACACTATTCATCAAAATAGTAGGCCCTACATAAAGATGAATGTCATTTTAACATTGATATGGTTATAAAAAATAATGATAAATAAAAATTAGAAAAGATAGAATCATTTTTAGGTCATAAATATTATATATTTTCATTAATTTTATCTTTATTAACATCCTTGTAAAACTACAATTAGAAACAAATCACATCTCTTGGTGGTGGTGGTACTCCACACTTACGTTCGTGCAACATTATCATTTTTTAATGATTAGAAAGCTCATAAGGTATATTTGATAATGATGTTATATAATCATATTTATTTAATAAATATCATATATATTCATTATTTCTTCCATCGTAACTATTCAAGTAGAGTGGAGATGAAAAAAAGAATTACACCGCTATGTGGGGATGATCAGTTATATGTATGCACATGCAATGTTTTCTATATTTATTTGATATAAAAGAGATAGAAAATGGATATATCATATCTATCATAACATATAAGTTTATATATGATACTAGATTAATTATTTTAGTATTTTTTTCAACAGATCTAAATAATTTTTAACTACAAAAGAATTTAAAATATTTAGTAATGATAATTACATATTGTTCAAAACAACTCCATTAGATATTATGTTAAGTGTCCTTGGGTAGGTCTTTAAGAATATATATAACCTCTATAACTCAATTATGTATTTTTTTAATATAATTTTTTATGGTTTACATGATCTAGGATTATAGAACTTTTGTAATGAATTGAGTGAAGGGGTGTCCCATTATATGTCTGTAGTGGGAAATTCTTGGAATTTATTATATTATTAAATTAATATAAATTATATTTCCTGTTAATATTTATATAATTTAATATATTAAGATTATTAAATGTTTTGAGTAAAAAAACATTTAATTAATTTTTTAAATGGTTTATTTTTATCCCCATTTTATTTTTGTGTTAACCAAACCATTATCCCTTTTGAAAATTTCAACAATATAAATTTTTTCTTCCCATTAAGTTTGATGAATGTTAAGATAAAAATAATAACTTATCCATTAACCAATAAATATTATTTTTTGGACCATATCTCAATCATTTTAATGAATTTGATATTTTTAATATTTTTTAATGGTTTAATAAAATATTATTAATTGTAAAATATTAATAATTTCGTTTTAATCACAATTCATTTTATAGGATATTAAATACAAGAAGAAAAAGGATATATTATAATATAATTATTTGAACTTCCCTATCATGTATTATATATCAATAAAATTTATGGCATTAATTAATTCATTTAAATTTTATATCATTTAATATCTTGGATCATTTATTTTATTTTTATATGAATTGAAAAAATTCTGTATTATTGTTGCATTATTATTTAAGGTAATTATTACATTACTAAATATCATATATCATATAAAATAATGAATATAAAATCATTATGAACAAATAGAATTTTATATTCAATCAGAACAATATTTTTTCATTGTATGGAATTATAATAAATATTTAAAATAAAGAAAGTTATACTTTATTAATTCCAATGGTTTATATATCATATATGTCCTTTTTTTGGATTATCACCCATTGAATAAATTTATGATATGGATAAGGTGATAAGGATGTCATTACATTCATTTAATAGGAATTATAATTAAAAATAATGGTCTTATAACTTAGTTTTAACAAATATTAACTAAATTATCTATTTGATGATGTGATAAATTTTACCATAATGAATATTTATAAATAAAAAACTAAAAGGTTTATTTTAAAAAAAATTGAACCCCCTAATTAGAAATATGGAATACATTTTTCTTGATTTAATTATGTAAGTTTCAATTACTAATTTTAAAATTAAAAATTAAAATTCAACTAAACGCATGTTTCAAATAAAAATTATTTTTATGTATAGAAATGTCTTTTTAAGTGATTAAATCATAAAATAGATAACAATTTTCTTAATTTAATTATTAATAAAATAAAATAAAAAAATTAAAATGAAAAAAATTTAAACAGAATAGAATTTTTTAAATGATTTAAATTAAAAAAAAATGGTTCCAAAAATATATGTAAAAATCCCTTTTAAGTAAAACATCAATCATTTCATAAAAATTATAAATTTCCACCCAAAAATAATTTTTAAATGATTATTTATAAACTTACATTATTTTTATAAGATAGTTATTTTTGATGTTCCAAAAATTATTAATAATATTATATAGAAAATAAACATTGATCAAAATATATTTTTTAAAGAATATAATTATATTTCTCTAAAATGAGTGATTATATAATTATATATTTTTAATTAATGTATATTGGTTTGGAACATTATATATATTTCATAATTTATGAAATTATATTTAAATTCAATAATTTAACAATTATGTTATAATCTTCATATTTATTTAATAATATTTCCTTACATGTATAACCTCAGTTTTGCATGTTTTATACAATATCATACATTATTTTATTATTTAAAATTATTTTGGAGGTAAATTCACCCCCTTCAATAAATACCATCTCCAAAATTTCATTTTCTTCTTTGAAAATATCATTTTGATATTTAAAAATACCTCTTTAGAATTCCGAAATTATAAAAATGTTTAATATAACCTCATATTATTTGGATATAAATGGAAGTATAATGGTAATTTAGAATTACAAATAACTAGTATTCCATGTAGTTAAACATTAGTAGGAAGTGAAAATATTGACATGATGGAGAAAACTAATGTCTACAAACTGATATAGGGTCATATAAAAAATATTGTGGAGAATTTTAATGACCAAGAACACATAAATATGTGATGGGTGAAATGCACATCAATTAATTACACATAAAGGTAATAGATTTTTTTTTCATGATCCATTTTCCAATATATTAGTAAATACTTATTCATATATGCTAAAAACATATGAAAATATTTTTTTACTAGAATAATTACATCCTTTAAACAATTTCTACCACACTCACATATTTTTATCCAATAATTAAGTAATGAAGAATATATTTTTATTATTTTTAAAGCAGTAAAAGAAACTCATAATGCTTCTCAAAACCCAAAAAAAATTATAGACATGTTATTCCTCATATATTTATTAAAACCAAATTTGTTGAAAAATTTAGTATAATACTCAAAATTAATAATTCTTCATTTGATGAAGTAATACATTAATATCTAAAATTTAACAATAAAACATTAGGATTAATTTAGATCATTATTTATATAAACTATATAATGTCACAAATGATCACAATAACCTGAACATGAAATAATGTTTCCCTCAATGGTAATCTTATAACATTAACCTTAAATTTCTAAAAATGTAATATATCATTTCCAAAATAATATTTTATGTTATATATAAATGTTATATATATGTAAACCTAATAAAATGACTCCCAACATATCATTAGTTACATAAAATAATTATAATTTAAAAACAATATATCCTATAATATGTTTCCCCAAATCTACATAATATCTATCCATAAAACCATTTTAGTAAAAAAATAATTATAATATTGTCATCATGTAATCTATTTGTAATAAATACTGTAATGAATCATATTTTCTCTTTTATTATTTTTATAAATTATTTGGAAAAAATTACCAGACCAAGGGATGAGATGGTTGATACTCCGAGGCCCGATGTGCCTGGAACAACTCAATTAAAAGTGGTAACGTTTTTTTAAAGTGAACGGGAAAATTTTCGGTAAAACTGGAAGAACCTCTAAATGGGTTCCTAGATCCAGAATTCAAGGGAACGATTGCATTTGGAACAAAATAATTACCTTATGTGATGCCTAAAATTGACTGATGAAGGTTGACCATGAATGATAGTTTATGGAAGTAAACATCATAAAAATATTTGATAAAAATATTTTATTTTTATGAAAAAAAATTTCTTTTTATTATTACCAGTTTTTAGGAATTAGGGATTACAAAAAACCCTATAAATACCTTGAGGTACATATAATGAACTCCCTCCAATGAGCATTTAGAGATTAGAGAATCAAGATCAACATACCTCAGATTCGAAAGATCAAAGAATGATGATGACATTGTTTCACCATTCATGAACAATAGATCCAAACTATAGGTAGGGTGTTGTTTCTTTTTGATTCTATCCCATTTTCTAAATTATTAATGTTAAACCAGGAACAACCGATGAACTGGTAGATCTACAATTTGGTCATTCTCATGGGATGGATATTTCATGCAAGTTGATTATCGGGATTGATTTTGTTAATGAGATATGATTTATTATATCTTCATTCATTGTTCTAACATTAACAGGTCAAGGCCGACACAAGTAGGGCCAATATCCATTTTTTGGGCATTATCGTATATATATCTCTTTTCCCCAATACTTATGTGTCCATTTTTTATTGTGAAACAAGGTCAGACGATTGTTGTGTGTTCGATCAATGGCGCAATGATCATAGACCAGGGATCTAACACCACAGCGACACCACAGAGGAGTGATATCAGAAGGTGATGGTGTGCAATAGAAAAAGGAGCACTGACTCCATCTAGTTCGGGTAGAGAACACGGTGAATATCAGGGTGCCGACATGAAAACTAGGTGTTGAGCGTGGTGCGGCCCAGTGGGGGTGGGTTTTAGGAGGAGTGTGAGGTAGAAAATCCACTAGGAGGGTGGCCAGCAGTAGTGGTGGATTTCCATTTTGGCAAGACTGCTTGGGAACAAGCTACGATAGAGGCTATGGGTTGTGATTAGGGAAACAGTGGAAAGGGTTCACGTACATATTTGGGTTATCATGTAGCCCATAGTTGTAGAGGTCACACAGGAGAAAATTGATGTAGTGGTTCTGTGCGCTAACCGCGGTGGCAGCGCATTGAACAGGCACATGAGGATAGTTAGGACTCTTGCGGGAGAAGAGGGTCTACCCGCGTAGTTGAATGTAATGGATAGACTCAGATAGTTCCAGTAGTCTAGTGGACCATGGTCCATTGGGTTGGGTCAGACCAGGCCTAGTGGTTCAGGCCAGGTCAGTCGATCAGACATGCTCGGGTTGGTGGGTCAGGCCAAATCAGACCTAGACCAAACCTGGATCAGAATTCTAAATAAATGGTCATAAATTTCAAACATTGTGTCAGTTTGATGAACCATTTACAGTTTTTGGACTCTTTATATGAAATAATCTTATTTATATAAACTAAGCGCAGTTGTTTTGGAAATTATAATATGACCTAATGTCTTCTGGAATAGATTTTCCTAGTACAAGCCCGCTACCAGTTGAATCCTATAGATGGTTGTGACTTGATGACTCTGTGACATAAGGACAATATGACATGGGGACTGGGTGTGTTTCTGAATACATGAATTTTTTACTACATGAGTTGGTGTATGTATGACTTATCAACACTTTGTGTGTTATCGACACTTCTTGTGCTATCAACACTACATATGCTATGGACACTCCATATATTATCGTCAATCTATGTGTTATCAAATCTATGTGTGTTATAAAGACTCCACTTTTCATCAAAACTCAATGTGTTTTCGATCAAACATGTGTTATCGAAACTAGGTGTTCTGTGGACTATGTCGGTTAACCGTGCTTTTCGTATTATAGACTTATACTTGTGGTATTTGTCTGTATGTGTTTCCATTGTGGTATACAATGTATTTATTTTCGGTATACATAATGTATAAAATTTTAGTATAAATATTGTATTTATTTATGGTATACATAGTTTATTTTTTGGTGCATATTGTTTATATATTAGTGGTATTCCTTTGTGGTATCGAGGTTTCCAACTGAGTATTATTTTCCTCAACCCTGCATGGTATTTTCCATCTTGTGTCATGTATTATTCATATGATCAAATCTTTTAGAGTGTTTTTTGTCGTCTAGTATTAGGTGGTGCTTAGTTTTTTCAAAAATATGAGGTGTGATTCTATGGCTTCAAAAAGTAGTCCTAAACCTACCCTTCAAGTATGGTGTTCTGCGTATGCGTTTTTAGAACATTTTATTTACTTTTTCATAAACTTTCTGTGGTGGGATTGTATTCGGGATCCTTTTACATTCTAGTTTCCTACTATTATACTCCTTTAGGTAGGTATCCTAGTGTATTCATGCATTTTATACTCAGTGATTTTACATTACAGAATTTTGGGATTTATAATGTGTGTGTGAAGAGGCATTAGGAAAATTCCTACAGTTTGTAGGATATTCTAACTCAGTGCTAGTCTATAGCCCCTATCTTATTAAAGGTAGGGTTGAAATATTTTTTACATGAGCCCCTATGGGATGGTTCATGAAAGAGTGTTATCAGTGGTTGTCATTTCTACATAAGGACTTGGAGTTTGTGAGGTTGGATTGGGAAAATAGTGTCCAATGTTTCATGTTTGGCTTTCAGGATAGAGAATCTAGTGTTGGAGTGGCGACCGATGTATCCATACACCAAGATTCTGAATTTTTCTATTTCAATCGATACATGAAGAAAATATTTTTAGTGAAATCAATGGTACATGAATCATATAGAATTTGGGTGTTCCCTCATGTCCTTCTTGAGTCATCTCATGGGGAATAGTCTATTTATTATGGTACATCTTGATTTTCTTCAGGATGCCTCCATGTAGATAGCCAACCAAGATTATGTTGCATGATCATGAGAATGATCCTCCTCGTGATGAGGTGTTGGTATAGGATCCTATACCGGAGATACTCCATACACTATAGATAGAACCTCTAGGTGGGTGACTAGCAATACCACCACCCGTCGAGGAGCAGTTACTACCAGCTCTATTGGTTGAGGATTCACACAGGCTGAGTGCATTTCATGAGTTCCAAAGGTAGTAAACACCATGTTTTAGTGCTAATATATACCCCTAAATAGCTGTGCATTGGCTGGTGTCAGTTACACATGTCTTCAACCTTATTAGGGAACCTACCAATTTGATGGTAGTCCTACTATCAAGTCTTCCTTAGGAATCATTGGGAAGATAGTCAATCATAGTGACCTAGACACATGATTAGGTTACTATATCTTGGAAAAAATTTGAGCCACACTTTATAGAGTATTTCATCTGAGATATGTTATCTTCATTTTTCAAATAGGAGCTCCTGCATCTACATCAGGGTAGTTAGACTGTGGATCAGTACTCGAAGAGGTTTACTAATCTTTCTTGGTACTGAAAAAGATATGGTTCAATTATCATTATTATGGGGTTGGATATTAGAGTTGAGGAGACATCAAGAGATTATTTAATCCCTGTTATTCCTTATTATCCAAACATATGTTGGGTTACTGGATCAATCTCTACAATTGGAGCGCTTTCTGAAAGAGAAAACACCACCAGTGGGTGCTACCAGTAGGCACCAGGTAGTTGAGTCTTTGACAGTATGTTTCCAAAAGAAGATGTATGGACCCATGTGGGTCACAAACCCTGTATAACGACCCATGGACTTTGGATTTTCATTTTGGGGATCCAATGGAAGAGTGAATCTACTGAATGACATGATGTGTTACCCATGGGTGGTTTGGGACATCTTGCACGAGATTTCCTGGACCGTCATACAGAAAATTATGATACGGTCAAGAGATGTATAAGGCAGATTATAAGGCATGATCTGGGTGGTCTACTTGTAGGAGAACATAGAATAGAAGTAGGTAGACCAGCATGTTGTGGGCTTAGGTTCAACGTATTACAACCACCACCCGAAGGTGGTCCACGCCCAGCTTAGGGAGCTGGTGGGAAGGTACAAGGCCAGCTACAGGAGAAGATGTTCTTGGACCCCGATGATCCAAGGATGATTAAAGGTTTGATATGTGTCATTTCTACCATAGATGTAGTTTTAATATACACAAGTTCCACTTATTATACTCTTTCCACAACCCTTTCTCTAGACATAAAGATTATAGTGGAACCATTCACTCAATCCCTATGCATAAAGACTTTTACATGGGATATTATTTGGTCAAACAACTGTGCAGATAGTGTGATTCTTCTCTTGTATGTGTGAGTTATGGTTGGGATATCTTGGTAGCATTGTCGAGGAATTATGTCTACATTCTCGATATGGTCTAGCTATCTACTGTCCATGCTTTAGATTGAGTGTTTTAGGCATAGATTGTGGTGTATCTTTGGTGATGGGACCAGATTTTCCTTTTTTGGTGAAATGAAAACCCATGTAGTGTAGAATAAACTTACTCATAGGTGGGTGGATCTGATTACTCATCAGTTGGATAGTCTCACCCTTAGTTAAGTGCATGATTAGACTCATAATTTTCCTAATTGGTAGAAGAGTATGAGGATATCATTCCTGAGTATGTCCTTAGATTACCTACTAATAGTTATATAGACTATTGATTGGATCTATACCATGGTATGGTACCAATATATACACAAGCATATCAGATAGATTGGGTAGATCTTTGTTAGTTGACGGTGCAGTTAAAGGACCTATAGATGAAGGGTTTCGTGAGACCTAGTTTTTCACCCGGATAGCCCTAGTTATGTTTTCCCATAAGGCATACAAGAGCTTGAGGTTATGTGTGGACCTAAAACACAGGAATCTAGTGATAGTTAAGAACATGTATCTTTTACAATGGATCGATGAACTCTTTGATTAGCTGGGTGGACCAAGGTGGTTCTTAAAGAATGACCTCAGGCCTGGCTATCACCTGTTTCATGTATGTAATGAGGATGTACCGATGATAGCCTTTAGATATCATTACATCCACTATGAGTACCTAGTGATCCATTGGGAAAGAAAAAATTACTAGAAGGGATCCTAGGTCTCATGAACAAGACCATATAGCCTTACATAAACTAGTTCCCGGTGGTATCCATTGATGAAATCCTATTGTACTCAACGTTTGAGGAGGAACATGAGATACACAAGAGAATGGTCATGGACAACCTCCAAGATCCCCAACATTATGGTAATCACATAAAGTTTCATTTTTGAATTTGGTAGGTCTAATTTCTAGGACAGGCCATTTTCGAGGCTGGAGTTTTAGTGGATCCAGGGACAATTGATGTTTTTATGCCTTGGGATCCACCAAAGAGTATTATTGAGGTGCAGAGTTTCCATGGATTGGTAGTGTAATATCAGTGGTTTGTAACCAAATTTTCCGGAGTAGAAGCACCTTGGACGGCATTGACATAGAAGTGAATTCCCTTTTTGTGGATATAGAAGTGAAACCAGTTATTTCAAGACATGAGTTAGAGGTTGATGAGTGATCCCATATCAATACTACTAGAGGATGGTGTCATGTATGTAGTGTTCTATGATGAATTAGGGACTAGGAAGGGTTGTGTCCTGATGTATGGGAATGTAGTTATTTCCTATGGTTCACGCTAGTTGTGAGAGCATGATACGATCTATGTGAAACATGATCATGAGGTAGTAGATGTAGTATTCGCATTGAAAATATGGTGACACTGCTGGATGGGAATGTGGTTTAACATATAATCGTACCATAGTAGACTTAAGTAACTCATCTCTTAGAATGGTCTTTAAATGATAAAGAGGTGATGGATAGAGTTTATGAATAACTATGAATTTTAGATTTCATGTACTCGTGGTAAAAGAAACATAGCGGTGGATGCTTTCTGAAAGAGATCAGGCTTGCTGCTGATGAGTCTAGAATTAGATATGTTGGTCGCATTGAAGATATCCTTTTTGGATGGATATGGATCTGATTTCAAACATTAGATGGTTTTCACCCAACCACATATACAGGGAGTTACAGGGATCATATTGGGGATATCGACTATGGGAATCGATGTGCTCTAATGTCTACAGGGTATGCACCAGATGAATTTTTGGTAGTTTGGGATCTTGTCGGTATTTTCAAAGGGCGCATAGTTGTACCAATCGTTTTGCGGGAGGAGGATCAGATGAAGTTCCAAACATACCCTTTGAAGGTTTAACTGGGTTTGGAGAAGAAGTACTATAACCTCCAACATTATTTCTGGTGGCCATGGATGAAGAATGTAGTGGTGGATTTATTTTCTCTATGCCTCACCTTCTAGGAACTGATTGCTGAGAACTAGGTTTCAGCAGGCTTGAGCCAAACACTTGAGGTGGCATAGGAGAAGTGATATGGGATATCAATGAACATCATGATTATTTTACCATGCACATCAAAGGGAAACAATACCATCTGGGTGATCGTTGAATGAATCAAAATGTCATCCCGCTTCCTACCGATCTGTGAGGAACGATCAACAATGAGCTTGGGAAAACTCGATATACATAAAATTCCTATGCTTCACATTGTACTATTGGCTATCAATTAAAATTTTTATTCTTGTTTCACATCATTGTTTTGAAAGGGATGAAGGAGGAATTTTGGACTCAGTTACACTGAAGAATAGAGTTCCATCCCTATACAGATGGACAAAATGAGAGGACTATTCAGGTTCAAGGAGATATTTTAAATGCTTGAATCATAGACATTGGTCACGGTTGGGATGATCACATTCCTATGGAATAGTTTTATTACAAAATCATATACCACTCTACAATGTTATGGAACTATTTGAGGCCTTGTAATGATGACCATGAACTTCACCACTATACTTGACAGACCCAAGATAGTCAGTACTCATGAGACTAGAGTTGGTAAACGCTACCACTGAGAAGGTGAATATCATCGAGGAGTGCATGAATACTATACAAAGTTGATATAATTCATATAATGATAGGTGATGGAGGCCTCTGGAGTGTAAAGAGGGAGACCATGGTTTTCTTTAATTCTCACCTCAATATGAATTGTAGATATTTTTTGGGGTCATAAGTTATCTTCAAGATACTTTGACCCTTTTCAGATTCTATGTAGAGTTGGAAAAGTACAATTTTTCCTACCTCTACCTCCTCAGTTGTAGAATGTGCATGATTTCATTCAACTAGGGACAGTTGAATCTATAGGAGAGAACATGGGAGTGGTAGGATCAGATTCATTCTCAGTATCCTCATATTTTGGTTTATTACCCCTTTTTTTGGATTTATAGAATGTATAGCTACAAAGCAGGGAGAATTTAATGAATCATATATTCATTAAATTTTAGGGACAGTTGGATTTATAGAATGTATGTGAATGATTTATAACACATCATCAACTAGGGACAGTTGGACATTGAGGATGGGGTGACGTTGTGGAAACCCCTATTGTGACTAAGGGAAAACGAGTGAGGGTCCTTTTTGGGTGATCTATTCCAATATTTTGTGTTCGGTGGAAACATGAGAATCTATAGGAGAGAACATGGGAGTGGTAGGATCAGATTCATCCTCAGTATCCTCATATTTTGGTTTATTACCCCTTTTTTTGGATTTATAGAATGTATAGTTACAAAGCAGGGAGAATTTAATGAATCATATATTCATTTGTATTATTTTTATTACATAACTGCAAAAATTCAGAGACCAGGTGCTGATAAGATGTGAGATTGTGAGGTACTATGTTCTTTTAACAACTCGTTTAAATATGTTAATATTTTAAAAAATCGCGTCGTTGATTTTCCATTAGAACTAGAATAAATTATAAACGGGGTGCTCAGATTAGGAATTCGATGGAACCATTGCCTTCCAAACAACATATTTACATTAGGAGAGGCCTAAAATTGACTGGTGTGCATCAACATTGAATGATAGTTTTGGATGCAAAAGTTATTAATATATTTAATAAAAATGTTTTATTTGACACGTTTTTAGTTTTAATGTCCTGATGACATTCTATTTATTGATTTTTGATAACTTTCCTTTGACGGGATGAAGGGAAACCCTTAAGAGGCCCATAGTCTTAGAAATTATATGACTTGTACGTATTACGAAATATTTAGTCTATAACAACATGGAACTACTCATCGCCACCATTTTTCTCATGATGTTAGTTCTCCACATTTACATGGCATGTTCGGCTAAGATTACTAGGCATGCACTAGTTGTTCCCAATAGAAATTACATACTCACTCTTTCTGACAAATTCCCTTAGCTTCTTCTTGGGTGAATGCACCTTCTCTGAATCTTCATCTGGAGTCTCCTCCATATAGAGAATGTTTTGTCAATAAGCACAATTTCAGGTGGCATGAAGACTTTGAGATGGCCAAAAGGCCTTGAGGTGGCCCAAAGGCCTTGAGGATTCCTGAAATTCACTCTAGGCTGAAGAACTTTGGTGGCATGAAGGCCTTAAAGGACTCAAGGCCCAAACTGGTGGCCCGAAATCCCAAACAGATGAATATTTCAGGCTGCTACTGTATCAAAGAGTAACATATACATGTCATTCTACAATATTGCAACATTAACGATACAGTTACACAGATATTCTGTCTCCACCCAGTTTTGAAATCATTTCTCTTGGATTAACTTGCCGATTCCTCACCATGTGGGTTGAGGCTCATGTGCACACATTATTACATTTAATTTTAATTTTGTTTATTTTCAGGAATCTAGGGTTCCAACATAACCCTATAAATCCTATATGGAAAAGAGAAGAATATCCCCCAAAAAACATCGATGGATTTGAAAATCATGATCAACAATCATCAAATTCAACGAATTTAGGAATGATGATGACGTTTCCACTTTTTCAAAAATAGATCCAAACTTCCGGTAGGGTGTTGATTCATTTTTTTTCATTCCGCCACTCTAAATTTTCAATGATCAATGAAGACAATCCAAAAAATATTTTTATCTACAGTTTAGTCATTCTTCCAAAATGAATTGTCTATGCTTGTTTATTATCGAGATTGATTTTGAATGAGAGATTTGATTTATTCCTTCTTCATTATTCAATATAACATGAAAGGGTTGAGACTGACACGAATAATGCCAGGATCCATTAATTTGGACTTCTTTGTTTATATGATTTCATCAATCATTTTGAATTACTCTTTCTTTTATAATAATGGTTGGATGATTTATGTGCCCTTGATCCAATGTAAAAGGATCTGAGAATGGATATTTGACACATCAATGACACCATAGAGTTGTGACAACGCAAGGAAGTGGTGTAGTGTGGTGACCAATTATGTGTCTCAAGTCAGTTTATGTGGAGTGTGTGGTTAACAGTGGGCCTCCTGAAGGGTGGTCGATGGAAGAGCAAGGCTTGGGCCAGGGAGGGGCTAGGTATAGGTAGTGTGTGAGGATGACGGGATGGCATGAGGGTGGCTAGTGGCGATGGTGGAATGCAGTCTATGATGGACTATGTGGGATCCCACGGGAGAGCCCGGAGATCAAGTGACCATCCATTTTGACCATAGAGGCTCCACGTTTCAAGGGCCCACGTATCTAGGTGTGCTACATTCAGGAGAAGGTGGTTGGCCTGCATAGTGGGTTGGACTAGATGGATCAGGCCACTACAGTAGCCTAGTGGGCTGGGTCTAATAGTATAATGGTCACGAATCCCAGTGGGGTGGCTCTTCTAGGACAAACAAGCTTAACTGGACTTATTGTACTAGGTCAGGTCGGACTATCAAACTACTATGAGTTGGAATATTATGTCAGGTCAGAACCATACCGAAATCAAGTTTATACTTTTTCACTAAAATGGTCATAACATTCAAAAAAATGTGTCTATTTGATTATCCATTAGTGCCATTGTGACCCTTGCGATGATATCTTACTTTTGATATACTATATTTGATTTATTGTAGAAGTTGGAATACGTCATAATGGATTGAGGAGTAGGTTATCCTAATACAAGATCACTATGAGCATAATCATACGACTAGTTGTGACTTGGTGACTATGTGAGTTGGAAAATATGTGACATGGAAACTATGGGACTTGGTGACTGCGTGACTTGGGTGATGCATGACTTATCGACACTATGTGTGTTTTCGACAATTCGTGTGTTATTGAAACTCCTTGTGTTATCGACGATCAATGTGTTATCGACACTCCATTTGTTATCGACAATCTTTTTTTTATCCCATCTAGGTGTTCTGTGGACTACATCTGATAATCCTGTATTTTTTTTCTATAGAGTTATACATGTGTGAGTTGGTTGTACATCATGTGTTTCCTTTGTGGTAAACTATGTATTTTATTGTGGTATAATTTTGGTATTTCATTGTGGAATACATCATGTATTTATTTGCAGAATACTACATTTATTTCATTGTCTAATAAATCTTATATTTCATAGTGGTATTCCTTTATTGTATTGGGGTGTCCTAATAATTATTATTTTACACACCCATCCAATGGATTTTCTCATACGTGTGGTGCCTTTTGTATATGATCGATGCTTTGACATAGCTTAGGTGGAACCAGACCGTGTGGTTCTTATAGTGTTCGGGAAGATGAGGTGTGCTCCTAAGGCTTTATACACTTCCATATAACAACACATTGGGTAGGGTTTTATGGGGATGACATTGGGGAAATAGTGTATTTAATTTTTCAGAATCTTCTTAGGTGGGATCATATAATGGACTAGTTTTCTTTTCAGTTTCTTACTATCGTACTCGATGAGGTTGTTATCTTAGTGTATTCATTCATTTTTCTAATAAGTGTTTTTATATTTAATAATTTTGGGCATTGAGATTATGTGTGTGTGTGTGTGTATAAGTACTTTGGCCAATGCCTCCCATTTGTGGGATATGCCTATGCGGTGCTAGATGCCATCCCCTAGCCTACTAGAGCTGATATTGGGGTAGTCACGACATGATCCCTTATAAGACAGGTTTTGAAAATGCACTATTGTGGTCCTTAGATTGTGGGTTTAGGCCTTTCACCCTTACTTTATGTGATAGGTTTCCACCCAACAGAGGGGTTGTCTATTTCTAAAACTATAGTAACATTATTCCAATAACATTCCAAAAAATATGATAAAAATAATAAAAGATAACCTTAATTATCAAATAAATTTTCAATCCTATGGATATCTATATTATAAAAAATATGATAATATATTATAATAAACCATAATTACATCAACATGAATTATCATATAAATCTTAATGGTTTTCATTATATATATGATTATGTCTATTACAAATATCATCATTATTTCTCAAATTTCCTTTTTACAATATCAAATTTTATACATAATTTTTATATATACACCAATCATTAAATAAAAATAAACAAATATACCCTCTAAATGTCCAAAACATAAAATCATTTAGGGGTACACATGAAATTAATAATTATAATCAAACTTATACATATTAACCCATGATCGTACATTGAAAAATAATCGTATATTTACTGCCTTTAGGGAATGTACCAAATTTATTTCACAGGGTTCTATCCCCTAATCAATGTTTTTGTAAATCTTGTTCTCAATCATTATACTAAACATCCTCTGATACAAATTATAAATACCCTGAATCTTGTAGTCCAAAGACAGTGATTTCATGTATTTATTGTCCCAAAATACATGTAATCCTAACCCGAATGACTAAATATTATAGAAGTCATTGAAATATATATACATACATAAATCCTATATTATATAAGAAATAAAATATACATTATTGTAAATGTAATTATTCTTCATGTAAAAACACATTAAAAGATTTCTTCTTTATAGAGAAGGGAATGGAAACAAAATATGGGGTCATCTCAAATCCTCATTAATGGTTAAGTAAATTGAAGCTATCATGAATAAATAAGTCAAAATCAATATATGATGGTAAATATATATAAACACATTCAATTTAATCAATAACATGAGCATAAAGAATAACATGGTAGGAATAATTGATAATCAATTTATTATATATTAATTATTAGATGTTCTTGATAATTATATAGCTATATAATTACTATTAATATAATCAAATGGACTCGAATTACTAATCTCAAAAATATTGAATGCATAATGTTTGACATATTATACATACCATCTAGGCCTCATTATAGTATATATTATATAAATGGGTAATACCATGGCCAAATATTCAGGTTTGTCTGTCTCATGGGACATATTGATGCATATAAGGAATATAGGGGTCTCTAACCACCACATACTAAGTCTAATTAATTTCTCATATGAATGGGTAGAAACATAATCTATGTACACATTCAGATATAAAAAATTTCATATGAAATTAAAATTACTTCACAAATAAATAAAAATAATCATAAACAATCCAATGGAACATTGATAATGGAATCAAAATAGTACATACCCAGTAAAACGTAATACTGATCAAATAATGTTGACTTAGATTAAGACAATTTTCAATGATCAATGTAGATTTCTTGATGAAAATTGTGGAGACCCTGTTATTTAACTTTAAGACTTTGGAATATTTCTTCATTTGTTTCCAAAGCTAGGCATTGAGATGACATGCAATTTTGAGGCATGTGGTGCACATGATTAAGAATACAAAAATAATATGTGTATTTTGTACTATTCATGCAATGAAAATATAATATATCTTAAATGTTTGATCATTTTAGAAATCTGAGACCATGGTTGGTTCCAAAACAAGGTTTTAACCCTAGGTGTTCCATATAGCATGTCAGCACCCACCATAATCGTTAGTAGAAAGTAAATTGATGAATTAATTTATTAATCCATTCATTTAATAGATCAAACCCAAATAACTCTCAAACTATAATTCAGATCAAGAATCTGAGTCCTCGGTTGAGTTCAATGTGAGTAGTTTACCATAGGAGGGGTATAATCATTGTTATCATAGGGTCGCTCTGAGAGAAGTCACCCGGGAGAAAAATCGTCATTTTGTAATAACCACTTAGTGATTTTTATCCATCATATTCTTCTCGAACAAAATTTGAATGAATCCTTGGAATAGAAATCCAAGACTTCTGTTGAGTTGGAAATGGGGCTTTTTCCTAGGCATGCTATAAAATGAGAGGGCATGATAGTTTCATATTTCACGATAAGAAAGTCTTTCAATAAATAGAAAAACAGGACATTGGAGAAAGGATTTTTCTTTCTCTCTCTCTCCCAATCTCTCCTACCCACTCTCCCTCCCTCCCACTCTATCTACTATTCTTTGGTGTTCTTCGTAGTTCTTCATCAGATCAAGGAGTGAACTCCACCGGATCGAAGCAGGATCACAGCGGGCGCGTTGCCAATGAAAAATGGCTGAATCAATGTAGAATTTGGGTTAATTTTCACACCTCTGATTTAATTCTTGAGTTTTTCTTCAATTATTAATTAGTTTTTGGTTTTGAAAATTAAGACGATAGCCAAACAAACATGGCCATCATCCGAGCTCCATTGTGAATTCCATCTTTGAGTGTTCTTCGTTCCGTTCTTCACAGTTACCCGCTCTAATTTTTTGATGCCTCAACCGATCATTGTAGTATTTATCAGTGGTTTGTGTTATGAATGTCACATTTTAGGGATTGAAAAAATGTTCCCTATCTATACTCAAGTGTCTGATTGAGTCAAGTTGGTCAACCTAAGGGATCACTGGGTCACCGTCAATTGAAGCTGTCAGCGGTGGCACAATGCAGCTGCGTTGTGTCGTGCGACAAAGCGACTTTGGATATAAAGTTTCAGCAAAACATAGTGGCAAAGCATGGGTGTCCGGAGACTGTTGGTTGAGTGTAGTTGGTGGGGGGGGGGGTTAAGTTGCCAGGAAGAGCTGTAGGGAGGGCAGCACTTTGGTGAGGAGTAGGTCGGGCCTTCAACGCGGAGCAATAGGGTGAGGCCGGGACATCAGAGCCAGGACTACAGAGCTCTGAGGCAGTGTGGCATGGCACTGGGGGTGTAGCGTTGTAGGGTGCATCTAGAACTGATTAGTGGATGGCGATGAGGTCTGTCTGGTAGCCAAGGTGAGATCCTCAGGGTCAGCAAGGAGGCAGGACCCACATCTCACATGTCCTTGCATTTGTGCGGAGTAGGAGGGCAACCAGCCCTCGTGGTCAGTCGATGTCAGCATGGGTGATGGCCACAAGGCCACATAAAGCTAGGTCACATCCATGGCGGGGCCACTGGCTAGTGGTCTGGACTGGGCTGGCTAGTGCGGGCCAGCCCCGTAGAGGTAGGGTGCAGCAAGGGGCTAGACTGGGCCGTTTTTTCCCTTTCGTTATAAAAATGTTGTATCATTTGATGCATGCCTCCAAATTGTGCACCATCTGCGGTCATGGTTTCTTCCCTTTGGTAAGGACTTTTGGAATGGGTTTAGGGGATTATATATCATGCGCCCAATGAATGGTGGGTCGAAACGTTATTTTAAATAATAATAATAAAATATTTATTATTATTTGTAAGAGGCGTTTGTATCGAACTGTACATCCTTTCGATGCACCATCAGAGGCGCTATGACTATGGAGTTGAGTTGGTCCTTCCAAATTCGGATCGGTACCTTTGCGATTTGGTTTTGTCACTAGGTGGCATGAAATGCTTTATACGCATAATTAATTGATTAATTAAATAATTATTCTTGCATTGGACCAAACACCCATTTGGAATGTCAGATTGACACGTTGTTAGTGGTAGTGTGACCCCAATCCGCATGTAGACATTTTGAGACACTTTTTTAAGCATTCAGATTGGATACAATGTGTAGGTCCCACAGGGATGGTTTACATGTTTTATCTTGAAATGCCAATTTTTCATATGACATCTACTTAGAGTGTTTGAGCACATATTTCTGTGTGTCTTTATGAGGGGATTGCAATTCAGAATATGCCCGCCAAAATTTGGGGCTGAGGCATGGGCCCCATAAAGAAGCTTCTAGATGTATGCAGCATTTTTTTGACTTATGCTTCAAATGTATGTTCATAGAAAATGAATAGACTACAATGTGTGCATATCTGCATGGATTGTAATGGAATGATCTACATTAGGAGTTTTAGAATTGAGGAGCAGGACCAATGAGGCCCCATTACCATATGACGATGGGCGAAGAAGATATGCATCATCAGTCGTTTTCAGACAAGTAAGTAGTCAATCATGCATGTTTTTCTGCAAGGATTGGGACATTGTGATCTATTTTAATGTGTGGATCCTTATTCATGATTTCATTAAATGGGGAAACATGAAAGGAATATCATTGGAAGATCATTTTGATGTGTTTGAAGGGAATCCACGACTTAAGTCATCTCTGACTCTTATAAGAGCAGAGAAGATGTGTGGGGTGATACGATTAATATTCCAGGATTGTTTGACAAGGTGTGTCAGCTAATCTAGGATTCTAACCATATGGGTATGTGATGAACATTTTGTGCTCGTCTGCATTCTAACTGTTGTGGTTTGTACTATAGGAGTACCTTGACATGACTAGTGGTACATTTCACCCTTTTTATACACAGAAATGGATAGGTACAATGCCAGAAGATGAGGTGGGGTCACACATTATGTGGGATCCATATTCGTTGTGTACCAATACAAATATTCTACCTCTCGTATATCGTTTTCTAAACTCAGATTGTGGCCTGTGAGTAGCATATTCTTCGTGTCTACCCACGTACAACGTGATGGTTCCCTATTTAGTGGCATTCGGGATACCATGCGAGATGTTCTGAGTGAGTTGGCTGTCTAAGGAGATGTTTGGTGATGAAAGTTATGTTAGTGATGTTTTTAGAATCACCCAAGCAATTCCATATTACCCTCCATTGAGGATGGGAAGTGTTGTTCTCCATTCTCTTTCGGGATTACCCTTCAGTTAGGATGGGAAATGGTGTTCGCCCGTTACTCTTTCTGGGATTACCCTCCAACGCAGTGAGGTAGTGGAGTTCGTTGATACCTTTAAGGGCTTACACTACAGAGCAGTTGGGGAGTGGAATTTTCCAGTTACACATTCATGGCATTCCCTTCATCTAGCTAGGGAAGTAGTGTTCGCTGATTACTTTTATAATTATATCATTTAGTAGGGCTAGATAGTGGGTTCATGACTTTGTGACAAGATCTGTTGACTGTGCGACATATTTATGAGAAGTTCTTGATGTGACATTGGAATCTCAAGAAAGAGGGGTGCTTTTCCCACCACGACATGTCCTTGTGACATGACCTAAAACCGTGCAGGTGGGAAAAATTGTCCAAATCAGATAATATCAATGTGTGGTTATTTATCCCCTTTGACATGCAGTTCAGAACATACATGTGGGATATTGGGAATCAATGGTGTTTTCTTCTAGAACTGTTAGTGAATCTTTTCAAGGGCTACGATAGTGATATGAAGAACCCCTTACTCTCTCATTTGGGTTCCTTTTGCTGAGAATATATATATATATATATATATATATATCGTATTGTAGTACACACTCCTTGGGATTTGGTTACACTCTTTCTAGGAGGGGAAAAGATGCATAGGGTATGCCACATGCTTTCTGTGTACAGCTTCTTGTGGTTGGATGAGTATACTCTCTTACTATAGAAAGTGAATATTCGATGAGATGTTCGCCTTCTCGCCATTTCTAGGTCTGTAGTGCTGGATGATCATACATTACATCTTTTTTGGGTTGAGATATATTCATTTACTATACAATGTTCTATCTACTAGTTTCTTATTTAGTACCCAACTTGTTTCTCCCTTGACCCCTCTAGGAATCCTACTAATACTTTTTATACTCACCCCTGCATTGGCTTTTCCAGCACTCGATGTTCCTTGTATAGGATGGACATGTTGATCATGACATCATAGGATCATATGGATACATGGTACATGGACCAGGTGTGGTGGTCGTTGCTTGGGATCCAGGAGTGGGGCTCTCCCAGATGTTTTACTTTTCCACTTGTTGTCGTGTTGCGGCACTCTTTGTTGGGTGTGTATTTTCCCCCTATCCCTTTCAGTTTAATTTCTGTATTTTTACTATTTAGTGGTTGATTCATACTTTTGGATTATATATAGAAGTGTTGTATCTTGTTCCTCATTTCCTCTGTATTTTTGCATTGATTTGGATGTGTGTGTTTGTCTGTATAGGTACTTAGGTAAAGGACTCCCTAAGATTGTTATACCTTTGGCACTAGTCACCAGCCGCTGGCCTATGGAGTAGTGCTTAGTGTAGTTGCGACTAGATCCCCGATATGGGTTGGTGCACAAAAAAGTGGGATCAATGGTGGTTTGTTCCTTGGGATGTTGTACAGATGATCCCTTAAAAGTAATTGGTTGGGTTATAGGGAAACTGTTTCAAAATGTCTCAAGAGCAGATCACAAGACAGGGAATCTAGTAATGGAGTGGCGACTGTTGTAGCCATTAACCAAAACCTTGATTACTTTATTGTCAACTCAGCATGCTGAGACACTTGTTGCAGGGAGCACTGGTACATGCATCATATAGTATTGAGTCTTTGAATTTCCTACTTGAGTAATCTCCCCATAATTATTGATATATATATGGTCATTTGACCTCAGTACCCCTTAATCTGATTCATGATTCCTCCATGTTGAAAGCCAGTCATGATTCAAGCTCTGGTTTGTGAAGATCATTTTGTGAGCAATGAGGCCTCAGTTTGGGATCCATCATACTTTTATCCTTTATCCAGGAGGATAGAAAGCAACACCTCGACATGAGGTGAGTAATTATTAACGGTAGTGAAGGCCGATGAAAAGCATAGGTTGAGCGCACTATGCGAGTTCCACCATCAATGACCACTGATGTTCTGCGATGAGCTATACCCTCAGATAGTGATGGGTTGGCAAGAGCCAGTGGTTTTCCTCTTCGTTCTTGTTTAGACACTGATAGGTTATATAGTGGCTTGCATAGCCATCAATTTTCCATAGAGCAGTTTGGCATTGGTAGAGAATGGTTACTCTAATGCATGATGAGTCACTAATATCATGGGATAACTACTAGTAGTTGTTTTTTGAGGATAACTACGCCTCCGACATACTCTCTGTACAGTTTTAGAAGCTAAAGGAGCTTCATCTAGGAGTGATGGAAGTAGCTGTGTATGAAATTAAGTTCACAGAGTTTACTTAGTACTCTTTGGACAAGGTGTGTTACAAAATATTCCGGGACTAGAAGTTTTACCAGGGTCTCTATATAAGAGATTCATCCTAGCGTAGTGCCGTTGTGCATCCTCACCCAACCCGAGGGGCTAGAGCAGGCACTGGTGAAAGAGAAATTTCTGTCATGGAGATTGAATTTGGTCGGTTTTTGTAGTGGGAAAAACAGAGTTGGGAAATCTTCCATAGTTAAACGATGTCAGTTGGATGAGCGTCGATGCATGGGCCTCCTCTTGATAAGACTCAGGCACATGGTTATGGACAATGTAGGGAACCGAGACAACATATGAACGACTAGTTCTATTCTTGTGATGGTTAAGGTCATGTGGATTGAGACTACCCAACCAGATGTGCATAGTTTTCTAGGCAGCTGGTATATGTGCTTTCATGACCGAGGTAGTGTAATGATCAGAGATAACCAAGGTGAATAAAGGTTGGTCCCTTGGGAGGCGATGATGGAAGAAGATAAGAAATAAATGTGATTGATTGATGATGTTTCATGGTCCTTCCAACACCACTAGGAGGCCCACATTAGGCTCTGGGAGATGACTCGCAGGGCTGTAAGCAGCTGCATGCTATTGATGTCTACAATACTAGACTACGTGAGATGATAAGAGGTACACTCGATGTCTTTTTATACCTTGTTTAGGTGAACATTTTAGACACAACGTGAGGTACTGTTTTCATCTAGCTCCTTACTCTAGGAGTTACTGTGGGTGACGTGTGGCATCGATGTAACCCTGTGTTGGTTTTTTCCGATGTAGCTTTGAATTAATGAGAAAGAGGTATTATTCTCCCACTAAGACATATTTTTGTGACACGAGAAAAATCGTGAGGGAGAGTCAGTACCACCCAAATAAGATAGTATCGAGGTGTGGTGGATGAGTCCCTCTAACATGTGCATTCATGGTGGGGTTGTGTAGTGGAGTGTCATAGAAGGTTTTAGCTTTTCTATTGGGGATTTTTTTCTTGACCTCCCAATCCTTGAGGTGCCTCTAGTGGGTTTAACAAAGTTCCTATTTTGAGGATTACTCTCCTTCCAAGAGGGGAAAAATTGCACGGGGTATGTCACATTATTTTCGCATATAGTCTCCTGCGGTTTGATGAGTTTCCTCACCTGTACTGTTCATTGGTACGTTGTGTGCTCAACGTTAATCTTGATACTGTTATACTATACGATTCGAGGTGATGGAAACCCCATAAACAGAACTACGCAGCTCACTATGTGGTTCTATAATCATTTTTATTCACCCTGAGAATGTGTAGACACAATCTTCTGGGAGTGCAATTTGAGGTTAGCTCAGACCACTAGTGTCACAGGTGCATCTTCACCCAGATATACTTGAACATGAATATGGAAATTCTGGTCGAAATTCCTACATAACTATGACTTCGATGTAGTCTATGCTCTGGAAAGTGCCAGTGTTGTAGCAGATACCCTTAGTAGAGTGTCCTAGGCATGCCTGGTGGGGACGTTTCATAGTAGTTATATTTCTTGCATTTGACCCTGTTGGAGAAGGAGGGTGAAACATTAATTCAGTGGATTGTGTTGAATCCTTATCTTCACGACCACATAAGAGAGTCTGTGTTGGGATGCACCGAATATGAAATATTGCATGACCAGATATCCTTGGGTGTTTCACCATATGGGTATTTTTAAGGAGGGAATCACAAGACCATGTTCCAAGAACAAACCGTTATTATGGTCGCAATGTAGAATATAGTGGTTTGGTCAGGGATATCCCCTGAGTTTCTTAGGGCTGTTAAGAATCATGCAAGAGATGGCAGGGTTGCCTACCACTTTACCCTACCATCCCAATAGTAGGAGTGGGTGTACGATGTCTTCCATGTCTTTCAGGTGATGAGATACTTGTGAATTTTTATTCATACCACTGAATGTAGCAGACCATATGAGGACGGACCATCCATTTGGTTTGCATGTTGTGCCAGCATGGTGTTGTGTAGGCCTTCTTGGTATTTGGAGAGCTAGGTGTCATCTTAGTATCCTGAGTTGTTTCTCCTGCATTTTCTTTTCAGGGATGAATGTCTTGAAGAAGGGAATGATTCAGAGACCTGGTTTTTACTATGTAATACATTGGAATATTTATACATAAGTATCCAAAGCAAGGTGCAGAGATAAAGTGCAATTATGAGGCTTGGTGTGCTCACGATAATCTATGAAATTTTTTTACATGTTTTTGTACTATTCACACAACATAATTGGGATATCTCTTTAATGGATGATCTGATCTAAAATATGAGACAATGGTTGGGTCTAAAATGTGTTTTTTACCCTAGGTGCGACATAAACCTTGTCAGTGCGGGATGTTCAGACCACTCTCTCGTTAGTAGTGAGTAAAGAGATGAACTAATTTATTAATCCATTCATTTAAGAGTTCAACCCCACATAACTATAAAACGGTAACTTTGATCAGAAATCTGATTCCACTGTTGAGTTCAAAGCATGTATTTTACCGTAGGAGGGGTATAATCTTTGTAGGCCTATGGTTGTTGTGAGAAAAGTCACCTAGGCGTAAAATTGACATTTTGGAATAACCACTTAGTGATTTTTATCCATGGAATTATTTTCAAATAAATTTCAAATGAAGCCTTTGAATTAAAACCTGGGACTTCTATTGAGTTTGAAATGGCATGTTTTTCTTAGGCATGTGATAAAATGTGAGGTCAAGATAGTTTCAAATTTTGGGCTCATCTTTTTTTAATAAAATATCAGAGTTTGGTGTAATGGTCTACCCTCTCTCTCTCTCCCCACTCTCTCCCTCTACCACTCTTCGGCGTTCTTCACCGTTCTTCACCGGATCGAGGAGATAACTCTGCAAGATCGAAGTGGGATCACATTGGGCGTGTCACCAATGAAAAATGACTGAATCGGTGTAAGATTTGGGATAATTGTAGCACCTTTTATTGATTTCCTTTTTTTTCAATATGTCCTTACTTTGATGTTTTTACAATTAGAAAGATAACCATATTAACATGGCCATCGTCTAAGCTCCATTTTGAATTCCATATTTGAGTGTTCTTCGTTCTGTTCTTCGTGGATACCAGCTATAATTTGTGGATGCATCAAAGGAATGTTGGATCATTGATTAGAGGTAGGCGTTACAAAGGTCATGTCACAGGGATCATAAAAACTTTCCCCGATCTGGAATCGATTGTCTGATCGAGTCACAAAGGTCCACCAAAGGGACAACCGGATCACCATCAGTAGTAGCGGTCGGTGTTGACACGTGGCGGTGGTGAGGTTTCGCGTGGAAGAGAAAAATCAGAGGACCCATGTATGTGGAACCCAATGGTGGTGTTTGGGTGTATGGAGAATAGTGGAAGATTGAAGTATGGGGGTTTGGGTGTTAGGTAGAGTAGCTGGGAGCGCAGTGCTCAGGTGAGGAGTAGGTCGGTCCTTCGATGTAGAGTAGTAGGGCGAAGTCGGGGCTTCGGAGCCGAGACTATGGAGCTAAGATGGATTAAATGTTGAAACCGAGGGTGTAGTGTGGTAGAGTGCAGCCGGAGCAGAGCAAAGGGTAGCGTCAAGCTCGGTACGGCAGCTGAGGTGCTGACCTCAGGGGCAGCAAAGAGGTAGGACCCGCAACATGCGGGTCTCTACGCTGGCGCGGAGCAGGAGGTCGACCGACCATCGTGGCTAGTTGGTGTTGGCACAGGCCACCTCCATAAGGTTGCAGAATGATAGGTCAGATCTGCAGCTAGACTGTGGGATGGTGGTTTGGGCTAGGCTGGCCCATTAGAGGTAGGTTCCAACCTATGGGCTGGAGCGGGCCGTTTTGTCCCTTTCATCTTAAAAATGTTGTATCACTTGATATGGGACTCCAAATTATGCACCATCAATGGACATGGGTTTGTATCTTCGAGATATACTTATTGAAAGGGGTTTCATGGATTTTATGTTATGTGCCCAAATACGGGTGGCTTGAAACATTATTTTTAAAAATAATAATAAAATATTTATTATTATATGTAGGCGTATATCTTGAACCAGACAACTGTTTGATGCGCTGTCAAGGGCGCTATGACCAATGTTTTGGGGCGGTCATTTCAATGTTTTTTCGATAACTTTGCAGTTTGGTTTCTTCACTCTGTGGCACAAAATGATTAATGCGATTAATTAATTAATTAATTATTCATTCATCAGACTTAACTCTTGTTTGGGATGTTTGATTGATGTGCTGTCAGTGGTAGAATGACCCCAATCCTCATGCGGAATTTTTGAGACACCTCATGAAGCGTTTGGGTTAGAGAAGAGGTGTGGTCCCTAGAGGGCCGATTCACATGTTTAGATTTGATATGCAACCTTTCCATATTGAAACCGTTTGGGGTGTTTGAGCTCTCTATTTTCCGTGTCTTTTTGAGGGGATTGAAATGACACAATCTTTCCACCTATATTTGGCGCCAAGGCATAGTCCCCACATGGAAACATTTACACGTATGATATGTTTTTAAAACATATGCTTCGTAAGTACATTTGGGGAAAATGAATGGCCTCCTTTTTCTGTTTATCTTCAAGGATTGAATAAAATGATATGTGTGATGTCTTTCGAGATCAAGGTGTGGGCCCCATGGTGCCCCATTTTCATTTGACACTGGGAGATGTAACTTCTGTATCAGGAGTCTGTTTCAGATGAGTGTGTAGTCTATCATGCATGTTTTTCTGAAATGATCATGACAGTGTGATATGTTTGAATGTGAGGAGCCTTATTCCTGATCTCATTAAAAGTGGAAACACGAAAGGAATATTAGTGGAAGATCTTTTTGACGTGTTTTATGAGAACCCAAGGCATAGGTCAGCTCCAACTCTTGTTGTAGCAGAGAAGATGTGTGAGGAGATACAGTAGATAGTTTGGGATTGTTCGATGAGGCGTGTCAGCTAATCTATGATTCTAATCCTCTGGCTAAGCGAAAAGCATCGTGTTCTCGTCGGCATTCTCACTATTGTGGTGTGTACTCTATGAGTACCATAAAACACATAAAGGTAATTGTTCACCTTTTTGATACACAGAAATGGTTATGTACACAGCTAGGTGATGAGGAAGGTTCACATGTCATGTAGTCCCCACATACACCGTGTACCACTAGGAATCTCCTACCACATATATCTCTTTTTTTCTAATATTGTATTGTGGAATGCGACTAGCCTATCCTATGTTTTTCTCCATGTACGACATGATTTTTCCATCCATAGTAGATTTCGCAATATGATGCAAGATGTTTCAAGTGTGGTGCCTGTCTGAGGTGATGTTTGATGGTGACAGTGATGGTAGTGATGTTTTCAGAATAACTAATTAAATCCATGCATGCCCTCCAGCGACTCTAGGTAGTATATGAAGGACCCTGGGACACCCTGAGAGGGGAGGGGTGAATCAGGGTGACCACTTTTTCTTTTAATTTTATGGATCTTGTTCCCACGTTGGTAGAAACTTGTTGAACCTGTATGATGATTATGATCAAAAATCAAACATTCACATGCACAGAGAAGACACAACCCTTTTTACTTGGTTCACCACTAAGGGCTATGTCCAAGGAGCATACTCCGACAAGTTGTTGGTCGTACCAAAATCCACTATGCTTCACTAGATTCGGATTACAAAGGTTCGGGTACAGACACTCTTTCCCAGGCTCACTGCCTTTACAATTGTTCAGGGATAGATCACTGCATCCCTCGGGTCACTCCCGTTGACTCCCCCTGGCTCACTGCCGTTGGTGAAGTCCCACTCAGTTTATAGACGTAAAGGTCTTTTCATCATTTGAATAAGAATTCATCCTTTGTTTTATGTAGATTCTCTATTGAAGTCTGATTCTCTCCATAAGCAGAATATCACTTTTCCTCGAATGTATCGGGTAGTCTCTTGGCTTTCGTGCAGCTCCAAACAGGCCGATGGGCTTCAGCCAAACCAGGCGCGCTTCTCCAAGACAGTCGCGCAAGTCCCACTACTGCGCGCAAGTCCAAACTGGCATGCAAGTGTCATCAACGCACCTGCGCGACTCTTCCTTCCCCGACTACAAACTTGCGCGGTCCACTTCCTTTCTCTTCCAAACCGCCTTGGGCGCACAGCCAACAACCGGCGCGCAAGCTATACTTGCGCGACAAAACTACCACCTGCGCGACTCAACCACCTGCGTGAAGAGAGCTCGAACAATCTCTCTGCCTTGAACTCCGTGGGAAATGAGGTGGGGTGGTCCAGTATTTATAGGCAAACTGGTCCCCCTGCGCGGAGGCGCGCAAGTCCCTCAGCGGCGCGCAAGTCTTGTCTCCAGTAACCTCTGTCACGCAACTCACTTGCGCAACCCAACCAACACTTGCACGACCTTCTTTCCATAGCCAAATTTTGATGTTCTGATCCACAAAAACAAATGTCGCACAAGTCTTTTATCCTCCAAGAGCTCGATGCGCAAGTACCTATGCCAAAAACACTTTACATTATTGGCCGATTTTCCGGCCCAAAAATTTGGCAAACACTGGGAAAAAACGTCACCTTCACTACTATTTTCTGTTTGAACGGTATGATCTCTTTGTTGGAAAAAATCCTGAAATTCCACTGAGGATTGACAACAAACACAAACCATACGCCAAATCATGCTTTGAAGACCCTGGTTTCAACAATATCCCCCTTTGGGTTTGTTGGCAATCGGAATAAATTCAATAGATCTCCAACCATGAGCATACCCAAAATGAAAGAATCAACTCAGCCAAAACTCTAAGTCTACATGAGCAATGCTCGGTGTAGAAAACAAGAGACGAAGCTTGAATTGGGTTCCAGTGTTTTGAAATCCTCCATGATGCCCGATGTCAGCTTCTTAAACTTCTCATCAAAATCTTGCCTTGAATTTCTTGCCTTGAATTTCTTGTTTTGAAATCCTCCATGACGCCCAATGTTAGCTTCTTAAACTTCCCATCACAATCTTGCCTTGAATTGCTTGCCTTGAATTTAGTCTGCCTTTAATTTCTTGCCTTGAATTTAGTCCTTTCTCCCCCATTGACAATAAAACCAAAGGCCGATAAGTTGTTCAACGTTCAGGTCAATCCATACTCTCCCTGGATAGTATCTCCCCCATAAACCTGCATCACAGCCATATGTAGACAAAAACAGTTAAAACAAATGGGGAGAGGGGATTTCTGGAGCCTCCTAATGTAGTAGGAGGTGGTCAAACACCTAGTTTCAACCGATGCTTCCTGAACATAGCCGCGGACAATGGCTTGGTTAGGATATCAACCACTTGCTCATTAGTTCCAACATGATCCATTTTAATCACGCCTTGTTCAACCTTTTCTTTGATAAAATGATACCATATTTCAATATGTTTTGTACGAGAATGCTAAACCGGATTCTTCGTAAGATCAATTGCACTTTTGTTATCACAATAAATCACCATTGGTTTCTGCACCTTATCACCAATATCTGTTAGCTGCTGCTTCATCCAAAGAAGTTGAGTGCATGCTTTTGTGGTGGAGATATACTCAGCTTCATCAGTACTAAGAGAAGTACTTTCTTGTTTCTTGCTCAACCAGCCAACACATTTCTTCCCAATATAGAAAGCTTCACCACTAGTGGACTTTCTGTCTACAACATCACCAGCCCAGTCAGCATCAGAAAATGCTGATAATTCACTATCCCTGCCTACAGCAAAAAATAACCCGAAGTTATGTGTACCTTGAATGTACCTCATGATTCTTTTTACTGCTGCCATATGTTCCTCCTTTGGATTACTCTGAAAGCAGGCCGCAAGGCATGTTGCAAAGACAATATCTGGCCTTGTCGCAGTCAGGTATAGTTGGCTTCCAATGATCCTCCTGTACATGGTGGGATCAATAGTGTTCCCATCCTCATGATTTCCAAGTTTAGTTTCAACTGCAATCGGAGTTGACATTGGTTTGGAGTCTTTCATATTGAACTTATTCAACAGATCTCTTACATATTTTTCCTGAGAAATGAATGTGTATTCTTTCTTTTGAATCACTTGCAGCCCCAAGAAATATGTGAGCTCCCCAATCATATACATTTCAAATTCTGATTTCATGTGGTTGGCAAATTCATCCACTAATTTCTTCCTGCTTCCACCAAATATGATATCATCAACGTAGACAAGAACCATGAATTGATCTTTTGGACAATTCTTCACATAGAGATTTTGATCAACTCCTCCTATTTTGAATTCCTACTTCTTGATATATGAATCTAGCCGTGAGTACCACGACTGTGGTGCCTGCTTCAAACCATATAGAGCTTTCTTTAGTTTGCAGACCTTTGTTTCATCGGTACCCAAGACAAAGCCCATCGGTTGTTCAATGTAGACTTCTTCTTCGAGTACACCATTCAAGAATGCTGTCTTAACATCCATTTGATATACTTTATATCCTCTTTGGAGTTCCATGGAAAGGAAAAGCCTGATTGACACCAGTCTAGAAACTGGAGCAAAGGTTTCTTCAATATCAATACCTTCAATCTGGGAGTATCATTTACATACCAGTCATGCCTTGTTTCTGATAACACTTCCATGCTCATTAAACTTATTTTTGAAGATCCATTTGGTACCAATCACATTGTGACCTTCGGGTCTCTGGACAAGATCCCATGATTGATTCTTGTCAATCTAATCTAATTCATCATTCATGGATTTCACCC
Organism: Viscum album; assembly: GCA_963277665.1. Classification (NCBI taxonomy): domain Eukaryota; kingdom Viridiplantae; phylum Streptophyta; class Magnoliopsida; order Santalales; family Viscaceae; genus Viscum; species Viscum album. The sequence continues at coordinate 854,788,803 of OY728157.1, read as the reverse complement.
AAGATTTATCTTTTGCAGCTTCTTCGAATGAGGATGGCTCTACAAATAATATAAATGCATATTGCGTGGTATTCCTCATCCTTCTTGTTTGAGTGGGTGCACTCCTGTCCCCAATTATGTTGGATGGATCAATCTCAGCTCTTCGATTTCTCCTGCGAGGTTCAGTAGTATTCTCTTCAGCCATAGTTTCTGCTTCAGATTCTTCTTCTGAGTCAACATCATGATGTGACTGCTGAGTATTTTGAACATCTTCCTCTATTTCTGCATTTGTATTTTCTTCACGTTCACATTCTTCCTGACTTTCTATCATATCAGCATATGACGTCCTTGAAGCATTTGTGGTTTTCTCTTCAATTATTTTAACATCACTGATTTCCACAATCCTTCATAAACACTTTTTGAAACATTTGTAGGCTTTGTTGTTCATTGAGTAACGGAGGAAAATTCCTTCATCCACATTGTCGCCATATTTCCATTGATTTCCTTCTTTGTTCCTGATGAAGCATTTACTTCCAAAGACACGAAAGTATTTTAGAGAAGGATTCCGTCCATGCCACAATTCATATGGTGTCTTCGTCTCACCCATATAAAGTCCTATTTGATTCTGAATGTATACTGCAGCTTGAACAACCTCTTTCCAGTAATGTCGTGGAATACGACTCTCAATCAGCATAGTTCGTTCCATGTTGTTCACCTGTCGATTCCTACGTTCAACAACTCCATTTTGTTGTGGAGTTTTCACAAAAACTACCTCATAATGTATCCCATGTTTCTCCAGATAATTCTCAAATTCAATGGACGTGTATTCTCCTCCATTGTCAGATCGCAACACTTTGATTGTTCGTCCAGTATCATTCTCGGCGATTCGCTGATATGTTTTCATGCAGTCAAGGACTTGTCGTTTTCTGTGAATGACCATCACACATGACATTCTACTCTAATCATCTATGAAAAGGAAAAAGTACCTTTCTCCATGAGTTCCATCAACATTTATTGGCCCACAAACATTTGTATGAATCAGATCAAGAAGGTGAGACGATCTTTTCTTCTTTGGTCGATATGAACTGCAGACCAGCTTCCCACGCATAATAGCATCACAAGATTTTTCACGCTCACACTTCAGGATGGGAATGTCCATGACAATTCTCAATTTTGATATTTTCTCCATGTCTTGTTGATTGATGTGTCCCAGTCTCCTATGCCACAAATTGTTTTCTTCTTCAATAGTCGTGTAACATATATTTTCTTCGCTATCAACTTGATACAAGTTGCCTTCTGTTCTGCATCCATTCATAAGAGAATTGCCAGTCTTTCCGTTGATAGTGAAACCTTTCTGATTAAACGTGACTATAAGTCCTGAGTCACAGAGTTGACTCATGCCGAGGAGATTATGACGTAGGCCATCTACGTAAAGGACTTCAGTCTTCTTTAGCTCTCCATTAGCTAATTCGGTACTTCCAATCCCTTTGATTTTCAGAGCCCCATCATTACCAAATATTACTGTACCATCGACATTCTTTATGATATTCGTTAGTAGGCCGACATTACCTGTCATATGAGATGAACAACCGCTATCCAGAATCCAGGTACTGTTGTTCTTTGTAGCTTTGAGGGCCACCTCTACAAGGTTGGATTTCTCAATCTTCTTCCTTTCCTTCCATGAGACATTAGATTGAGTATAAAGAACTGATGGTCTTTTAATTATCTCTTCTGCATACCCAGGTTCTTCATAGTCAAAGTCTTCTTTGAGAGGTGAAAACCTGTTTGAAAGAGCAACACTATGTTGCTGACGAGACTTGACTTATCTTGAACTTTGGTATGAGGTGTCCATGTCCCTTCTCTGCCTGCAACTAGCGGCCTTATGACCAAAGTTAGAAGAACAAAAACAATATCCATAGAAATTATTTCTTCTATAAGAATTAGGAAATGAAATTGTTCTCATTTGTTGAGCTTCTATATCTTCTCCATTCAGATAGCTTCTTTCCTCTTCACAATATGACATGGTATGGCCCAGATAGCCACAGAACTGAAACTTCATGAGAGTAAATGTCTTCTCACTTGAATGTCTCCTCATACCTTCTTCCTTGGGAGAATAGTAAGACTGTCTGTCATTTCTGAATGTTTGTGGATAATTTGTAGTTCCCCTTTTAGTTTGGAATGAAGGTTCCTTTTTCGGAATTCTAGGCAACATTTCAGCATGTTCAACATTCATATTATCTTTCTTTTGGGTCTTTTCACTTCCAGCAGTTGATGTCTCAGCCTCACAGCCAATTCCACTCTTTCCCATGCAAGTGGGTCTTTGATTACTCAAGATTTTTCCAACCCCATCTGAACCACACTTGGCTCTTGGTAGTAATTCTGCATCTGAGAATCTTCCAAACTGTATTTTCTTCCTCAAATCATTTGGAACTGATTCAGTCTCCAGTTTTCTCCTTAGAGTAACTACTTCCTCCTAAAGACCATCAGTAGTCTTGTATTTTTCATCCAGTCTGGAGGTGAGGTCATTGATGACCTTAGCCTGCTCTTCAATTATCAGCTTCAGATCTACTACATCATCATTACTTTCAATTATTTTAGACTGTACCTTCACAAAATCTTGCAGTCGTTCAAGTTCATCTTCAAGTGGATCAACGTATTCAGTTGATTCTTCTACAATTGATTTCCACTTATTACAGCTCTTACATTTAATCTTGAGCTTACTACCCGCATCCTTAAGTTGCATCTCAAGATCTATAAAAGTTCGCAGTTGTTTTTCTCTTCCAGTATCTTCTGGCTTTTCAACAGTGGCCATCATAGAAGCATGGTTCCCAGTTTTGAATTCTGGTTCTTCTTCATCACAGAATTCATTATCATCTTCTTCCTCTTCACAGACAAAACTCTTCGTTTGCATTTTCTTACCATATTTGAAGTCCCCCTTTTTGAAGTACCTTCTCTGAGGCTTCTTGATGTTTTCATCCTCACTATCTTCATCATTGATCATTTTTAAACACTGAGAGGCAATGTGCCCAACTTTTCCACAACGGAAACACGCGAGAGGTAACTTCGCTTTGAATTTCCCTTTCCCCTTCTGGAAATTCATTGCAATGAGAGAAAGGATTTCTTTTTCTTCTTCACCATCACCGCTACTATCCTTTGAGATTTTCAGTTTATCCATGGCCTTGAATTCCATTTCCTTGCTCACCCGAGTCGTAGCATCTTCAGGTTTGACTCTCATTTCATATGCTACCAAACTGCTCAGTAGATCATCTAAGGAATGTTTGGAAAGATCTCTTTCCTCAAGGGTTAACACCTTCGCATTATAAAGAGGTGGAAGTCTTCTAAATATTTTCTTTACAATATCAATGTCTTTGATTTCTTCGCCTAGAACCCGAATAGCTCCAACCACTTCAGTAATTCGATTGAAGAAAGAGTCTGCATTCTCGTCTAGATGCATCTTTAGATCATCAAACCGATTGTGCAGCACTTGTAGTTTCGCCTCCTTCACTTTGATATCACCTTCATAAATATTCTCATGTTTATCCCACATGGATTTTTCTGAGGTGCAATTCATCACCTTTAGGTAGATCTAATCAGAAAGGGCTGCAGTGAGTGAATTCTATGCTTTAGCATCTGCATCAAGAAGTTTCTTGTCTATTTCAGTCATAGAAAGGCCTGTTAAATCGGTGACATGTATTCCTTGCACAGTAGAAAAAAGAACTTCCATTCCAAGAGATCTTAGATGAGATCTCATTCTGTTCTTCCAGATCTGGAAACTGCTTCCATCAAAGTGAGGGACCCCCCTGACATTGACCGCATTTTCGATGATGAAGAAGGTCAGATTCAACACCAGCAACCTTTACCCTCTGATACCAATTGAAGGACCCCGGGACACCCTGAGAGGGGAGGGGTGAATCAGGGTGACCACTTTTTCTTTTAATGTGATGGATCTTTTTCCCACGTTGGTATAAACTTGTTGAACCTGTATGATGATTATGATCAGAAAGCAAACATTCACATGCACAGAGAAGACACAACCCTTTTTACTTGGTTCACCACTAAGGGCTACGTCCAAGGAGAATACGCCGACATGTTGTCGGTCGTACCAAAATACACTATGATTCACTAGATTCAGATTACAAAGGTTCGGGTACATACACTCTGTCCCATGCTCACTGCCTTTATAATTGTTCAGGGATAGCTCACTGCGTCCCTCGGGTCACTCCCGTTGACTCCCCTTGGCTCACTACCGTTGGTGAAGTCCCACTCAGTTTATAGACGTAAAGGTCTTTTCATAATTTGCATAGGAATGCATCCTTTGTTGTATGTAGATGCTCTATTGAAGTCCAATTCTCTCCAGAAGCAGAATATCACTTTTCCTCGAATGTATCGAGTAGTCTCCTGGCTTTCGTGCAGCTCCAAACAGGCCGATGGGCTTCAGCAAAACCAGGCGCGCTTCCCCAAGACAGTCGCGCAAGTCCCACTACGGCGCGCAAGTCCAAACTGGCGTGCAAGTGTCATCAATGCACCTGCCCGACTCTTCCTTCCCCGACTACAATCTTGTGCGGTCCACTTCCTTTCTCTTCCAAACCACCTTGGGCGCACAGCCAACAACCGACGCGCAAGCTCTACTTGCGCGACAAAACTACCACCTGCGCGACTCAACCACCTGTGCGATGAGAGCTCGAACAATCTCTCAGCCTTGAACTCCATGGGAAATGAGGAGGGGTGGTCCATTATTTATAGGAAAACTGGACCCCCTGTGCGGAGGCGCGCAAGTCCCTCAGCGGCGCGCAAGTCTTGTCTCCAGTAACCTCTGTCGCGCAACTCACTTGTGTGACCCAACCAACACTTGCGAGACCTTCATTCCTTAGCAAAATTTTGATGTTCTGATCCTTAAAAAAATGGTGTGCAAGTCTTTTATCCTCCAAGAGCTCGGCGCGCAAGTAACTTTTCCAAAAACACTTTACTTTATTGGCTGATTTTCAGGCCCAAAAATTTGGCAAACACTGGGAAACAGCGTCACCTTCACTGTTGTTTTCTGTTTGAACGGTATGATCTCTTTGTTGGTACACATCCTGAAATTCCACTAAGGATTGACAACAAACACAAACCAGACACCAAATAATTCTTTTAAGACTCTGGTTCCAACAGTAGAGTTAACCTTTCACATTCAGGTTTACCCTATAGTGAGGCTGTGCAGTGGTGTTCGCCACATACACTTTTAGGGCTTACCCTCCTGCATAGCTGGGCAGTGGTGTTCGACGATATATTTTAAGGCTTACTCTCCATTGTAGTAGGGTAGTGGAATTCAACTGTTACACTTTTAGGGATTACCCTCCAGCTTTCCTGGGTAGTTGCGTTCACCAATGTCTTTTATAAGTGTATCCTCCAGAATGATTGGGTAGTCGGTTCAAGACTTTGTGACATTATTTCTTGATTGTTTGGCATAGTGGTGAGACGTTCTTGATGTAACCTTGGACTCTCAAGAAATAGGGACACTTTCCCCACACATACACTTCCTTGTGACATGACCTAAAACCGTGCGGGCGAGACAGAACCACCCAAGATGGATTGTATCATTGTTTGTTGATTGAGCCCCTTTGACTTGCAGTCCAGGACAGACATGTGGGATGATTGGCATCGATGGTTTTTACCTCTTGAACTATTGGTGAATCTATTCCTATGCAGAGCTAATGATACAGAGATCCCATTACTCTCTCGTTTATGTTTCATTGGTTGAGCATATATATATATATATATATCGTATTGTAGTACCCACTCATTGGGATTTGGTTAATCTCTTTCTAGGAGATATGAACACGTGTGGGGTATTCCACATTCTTTCCATGTTTAGATTCTCATGGTTGGATGAGTCAACTCTTCTACTATAGGAATCAATAATTTTAAGAGAATTTCACCTTCTCCCATTTCTATATCCTCATGTTTGGATTAATTTACTTCACTTCTTTTTTTGGGTGAGTTGTATTTTTTTTCTATACCTTGTTCTATCTACCGCTTTCCTCTTCAGTAACTCACTTGCTACTCCCATGAGTCTTCGTGGAATTATACTGATAATATATATACTCACCCCTACTTGTGTTCTTCCCACACTCGATGTGGTCTTGCAGACGATGAACAGGTTGATTGTGACAATAGAAGAGCATAGGGATACATGGTTCTTAGACCGCGTGTGGTGGTCGTAGCTTGAGATCCAAGAGTCGGGCCCTCCCAACTGTTTTACATTTCCACCTATATAAGGATTGGGGCGCACTTTGTTGGGAGTGTATTTTTCCCATTTCCCTTTCAGTTTAATGTTCTGTATTTTTTCTATTTAGAGGTCGATGCATATTATTGGTTTATATATAGCAGTGTTGTATTTTTTTTTTATTTTCAACTGCACTTTGTCATTGATTTGGCAGCATGAGTGTGTATTGGTACTTAGGAAAAGGCCTCCCTGAGTTTGTTATGCCTTTGGATCTAGTCACTATCCCCTATCCTGTAGAGGTGGGCTTGGTTAGTTCTAGCTTGATCCTCAGTACGGGTCGGTTTGTGACAAAGTGGATTCAGAGGTGGTTCATTCCATGGATGTTGTTCATACGATCCCTAAATAGGAATTGGTTGGTTTTTAGGGAAGACATGTCAACATGTCTTGAGAGCACATCTCAGGACAAGAAGCCTAGTGATGTTATGGAGGCTGATGTAGACATTCACTAGGGCCCTGATTAACAGCTTGTCCACTTGGCATGCTGAGACTCTTGTTGTAGGAAAAATAGGTACTTCCATCATATAAGATTGATTCTTTGGCTATCCATATTGAGTCATCTCCCCATAGTTTTTGATATATATATATATATATTAATTTGACCATTGTACTCCTTGATCAGATTCATGATACCTCCGCAATGATTTCCAGCCAGGATAATATATCCGATTGATGATCAAAATTTTGTGAGCGACGAGGCCTCAGTTTGGAATCCCTCAAACATTTACCCTTTCTATGGGAGGACAGGTTGAAGCACCTCCACCTATGGATTAGCAGTATGTACCGAGGGAAAATTATGATGAAGCGTGCATGTTTAGTGAACTACGTGAGTTACAACATCATAGAATGACGAGGATTCAAAATTATCCATACCCTCAGGTAGCGATGGGTTTTCTAGAGTCTGTGGTTCATCTCATCAGGATTTTTTGAACACCGACACGTTAGATGGTGGCTTTGATAGTGTTCCATTTTTCATGGAGCAGTTTTTCATTTTTTGTTCTGGGTTACATAGATGCACGATGATTCAGTACTTATGTGGGATGACTTATAGATTCTCTTTCATGAGGAGTACTACCCCTCATGATTGCACACTATATGGTTTCAGAAGTTTCTGGATCTACAGCGGGGAGTGATGGAAGTGGATGAGTACAAAATAAGCTTCACAGACCTTACTCGGTAATCATTGTGTGTGTTCCATTATGGAAAGATTCGGGCATGGAAGTTCTAGTAGGGTCCCCATAGAAGATATTCGTGCCATCATAGTTCCCTTGTGCATCCTCACCTAACTCAGGGTGTTGGAGAAGACACTAGTGATAGAGAAATTTGTACCAAAGGGGCGCCATTTGGCCATTTTTTTAGAGGGTGAAACAACATTGGGAGAAATTCTAAATTTTGAAGACATCATTTTTCAATGCATCAATATAGGATTCATCCTCTTAATAAGACTCAGACATATGGGCGGGAAAAACGTAGACCACTGAGATAGCCTAGGGTGGACTGATTTTATTCTTGTGATGGGTGAGGTCACGTGGAATGAGACTACCAGAACAATTGTGCTTAGTTTTCTAGGTAGTTGGTACATGATCCACAATTAAAGAGGTTGTGTTGTGATTAGAGATATCTAAGGTGAGGATAGAGTGGTGATTAGGAAGGTAATGTTGGAGGAAGAGAAGAAATAAATTTTATTGGTGGACGACGTTTTGAGGTCCTTCCACCACCACAAGGTGGCAAATGATAGGCTCGGGGAGCTGGTGGTCGGGTCTATGAGGAGCTTCATGCTATGGATGTCTCCAATTCTGTAGTACATGATATTTTAATAGGTACACATTATGTATTTTTCTACCGTTTTTAGTTGAAATGTTTAGACACTGTGTGAAGTACTCATTTTTTCTAGCACCTTACTCAAGGAGTTACCAAGGGTGACGTGGGGGTGTCAAGGTAACATTGTGTTAGTCTTTTTTGATGTAGATTTGGATTCATGAGAAAGTGGGGTTATCCCCCCCCCTGAGACAAAATTTTTTGATGTGATAAAATCCATAAGGGAGAGTCAGTAACACCCAACGCAGTTAATATCGAGGTGTGGTGGATGATTCCCTTTGAAATGTTCATTCATAGCAGGGTTCTGCGATGGAGTGTCATAACAGGTTCGGGATTTTCAAGTGGTGCTTTTCTGCTTAACCTCCCATTCATGGAGGTTCCGCTAGTGGGTTTGGAAGACTTCTTATTTTGTGGATTAATATCCATCCAAGAGGGGAAAAGACGTGTGGTTATTCCACATGCTTTCTGCATCTAGCCTCTTGCGGTTGGATGAGTTTTCTCACCTACCCTGTTCTTTGGTAACTTGTTTTCTCAATTTCAATCTTTATACTATTATCCTATACATGTCGAGGTGAATGAAACCCCATAAAAAGAACTACGTGACACACTATGTGGTGCTGGAAGCAGTAGTTTTGGCCTTGAGAATGTGGAGACACTACATTTTAGGAGAGTTATTTGTGGTTTTCTCAGACCTCCAGTGTCACAGGTGCGTGTTCACCTAGAGAATTGAAACTGAGATGGTGGTTTTGGTTGAAATTCCTATGTGAATATGACCTCAATGTAGTCTATTCCCTAGAAATTTCCATCATTGAAGCAAATTCACTTAGCAGAGAGTCCCAGGCTCGCTCGGTGTGTGAATTTTCATAGTAGTTAGCTTTCCTACAGTTAACCCACTTGGATAAGGAGGGTGTAACATTTACATAGTCAATGTTGTTGACTCCTTTTCTTCTCGATAATGTAAGAGAGTATATGTTGTGATGCCCCAACAATAAATTCTTGCATGACCATATATCATTGGTTCTTTCAACGGATGGATATTCTGAAGAAGGTAATCACAAGACAATGTTCTAAGAACAAACCGTGATTCTGGTTGTGACGTGGCATATATACAGGTTTGTCTGGGGAACTCCCTTGAGTTTCTTTGGGCCGTTCAAAATCGTTAAAGAGATAGAGGGGTTTCATATCACCTTTCCATACCATCCCAATAGTAGGAGTGGCACTCAACGTTTTACACGTGTCACAGGTGATGAGATATGTGCATGTTTCTATACATTTTATCGAATGTAGAATACCTTATGAGGACATACCATCCCTTCGGTTCGCATGTTGTGCCAACATGGTGTTGTGAATTCCATATTTGGATCAAGCGAGCCTGGTGTGTGCTCAATATCTCAAGTTGTTTATCCTACTTTTTCTTTTTTGGGGATGAAAAGCTTGAAAGATGGAGTGATGTAGAGACCTGGTTTTTTCTCTACAAGACTATGGAATATTTTTAAAAATGATCCAAGAGCCATGTGCTGAGATGACAGGAAATTCTGAGGCCTGATGTTCCCAAGATAAGTTATACAATAATATTAAGTGTTTTTGACCTATTAGCCCAATAGAAACATGATATATCTTAAATGGTTGATCAAATAATAAATATGAGACAACAGTTGGGTCTGAAACATAGTGTTTACCATAGGCATGACATAAATCATGTCAGCGCGGGATGTTCAGACCCCTTACTCATTAGAAGTAAGTAAATTAATGAATTAATTTATTAATTCATACATTTAATATCTAAAACCCAAATAACACTCAAACGGTAACTCAGATCTAGAATTTAAGTCCACAATTGAGTTCAGAGCGTGTCGTTTATTCTTGGAGGGGTAAATATTTTTCGGTGCAGGGTCGCTGTGAGAAAATTCACAGAGGGGAAAAAAATTTAATTTTGGAATAACCACTTAGTGATTTCTATTCCTAGTGTTCTTTTAGAATATCATTTGAAATAATCCTAGGAATGGAAATCTGATACATCTATTGAGTTCAAAAGGATACATTTTTTATAAGCGTGTTATAAAATGTGAGGGTGTGATAGTTTATAATTCATCACTAAGTTATTTTTTCTAGAAATATAAAAACATAATTTTGGAGTAAGGGGATTCCCTTATATCCATATATCTTCCCCCTCTCTAACATTCTTCGGTGTTCTTCGTTGTTCTTTATCGGATCGAGAAGCGAACTCCATCCGAACGAAGTGGGATCGCAGCGGGTGTGTTTCCAATGAAAAAAATATGAATTTAGGTTGAATTCAAGTTAATATTTACACCTCTGATTGAGTTCTAGTGTTTTTTTCAATTATGCATTAGTTTGATGTTTTAACAATTAAGAAGATATCCAAACAAACATGCCCATCACCTGAGCTCTGTTGTGAATTCCATCTTTGAGAGTTCTTCTTTATATTCTTTGCGGATACCTGCTATAATTTTTGGATGTGTCAACTGATCATTGGATCATTGATCAGAGGTAGGAGTTATGAATTTCTTGTTTCAGGGCTCACAAAAATTTTCCCCGATCTGGAATTCGGTGTTTTATCGAGTCACAGTGGTCCGCTGAAGGGGTCACCACTAACAGTGCCGGCCGGTAGCGGCGCATTTCTACCGTGGTGTGTCGCGCGGCTGAGCAACTTCGGAGGCGTGATGTCGATGGAACCCAATGATGGAGCATGGGAGTGCAGCGACCGGTGGATGAACAGTGCCTGTGGAGGGGGGGGTTGGGTGTCAGGAAGAGTAGCCGGAAGAGTGGCGCTCAGGAGAAGAGTATGTCGGGCCATCGACGTGGAGCATCATGGAGAGGTCAAGGCTTCGGAGCCGGGACGATGGAGTTCGGAGGGTGTGCATGATAGCACTAGGGGTAGAGCGTGGTAGGGTGAATCTGACGCAGAGGGGCAGACAAAGGCCATCTCAGTGTGGTAGGCAAGGTGCGGACCTTTGGGGCAGTAATGCGGCAGGACCCGCATCTTGCAGGTCTCTATGCTGGCGCAGAGCAGGACATCGACTGACCCTCGGGGCCAGTCCATGTCAGCAAGGGCTGCAACCACAAGGCCATGACAATCTGTGTCAGATCTGTGGTTGGACCGCAAGCTTGCAGTCTGAACCGGGCCAGCTGGTGCAGTTTGGCCGAGTAGAGGTAGGGTCCATCCATTGTGTAGGATTGGGCCGTTTTGTCCCTTCCGTCTTAAAAAGTTTGTATCTTTTGATATGGGCCTCTAAATTGTGTGCCGTCTATGGTAATGGGTTTTACTCTTCAATGAAGACTTTGTAAAACTGTTTTGGGGGATTTTATGATTTTTTACTGAAGAAGGGTGTCTCGAAACATTCATTTTAATAATAATAATAAAATATTTATTATTATTTCTAGCTGTTGTATCTCTTGAACCATAAATCCATTTGACATGTCAGAAGAGCCATTGTGACCATGGATTTGAGGAAGTCCTTCCACTGTTGGTTCAGTACATTTTATTTTTGGTTTCATCACTCGGTGGCATGAAAAAATTAATGTGAATAACAAATTAATTAATTAATTAATTATTCTTACATCAGAGCTAACTCACATTTGGTATGTTCGATTGACACACCATTTGCAGCAGCATGACCCCAATCCTCATGAAGGATTTTTGAAAAACATTCTGAAGTGTTCGGGTTAGAGACCGATTGTGGTCCCCATAGGTCTGGTTTGCACGTTTTAAGTTGAAATCACACTTTTTCATCATACATCCAATTGGGGTATTTGAGCACTCATTTCTATGTTTCTTTTTGAACGGATTTCAATGATACAATCTTCCCACATAAATTCAAGGTCGAGGAGTGGGCCTCATGATGATTCTTCTGGACATATATAGTATTTTTATGACTTATTCATCATAAGTCCATTTGTCGAATATGAGTAGCCTACTTTGTGTATTTATCTGCAAGGCTCGCAATGACACGATCTGCATGATGTGTTTTGGGATCAAGGTGTGGGACACACATGGCCCCATTTGCATATGACATTAGGAGATGCAGCTTCTGCATCAAGAATCTGTTTCAGGCTAGTAATTAGTCGATCTAGAATGTTTTTCCACAAGGATCGTGATAGTGTGGTTCGTTTGAATGTGAGAGGCCTTATTCATGATCCCATTAAATGTGGAAACATGAAAGAAATATCAGGGGGAAATCATATTGACGATTTTGAAGAGAATCCAAGAATTAGGTGAAATCCGACTCTTGTAATAGTGGAGAAGATCTGTGAGGAGATACAATCGATGTTCTTGGACCGTTCGAGGAGGCATTCTAGCCAATCTATGATTCTAACCCTTCGGCTATGTGATAAGCATTGCGTGCTCGTTGGCTTTAGTAATATTTTGGTATGTACTCTAGGAGTAATTTGACATGCCTATTTGTACATGTTCCCCCTTTTGATACATAGAAATGGTTAGGTACACGTCTAAGAGATAAGAAGGGGTAACAAGTTGTGTGGGACCCATATGCGACGTGTACCACTGAGATTATTCTACCACTCATATATCCTTCTTATAAACATGGATTGTGTCATGAAAGTATCCTATCCTGATTTTTTCTCAGCATACGATGTGATGGTGCCTTCCGCAGTCGCTTACGAGATACGATATGAGATGTTTTGAGTGCAGTGACTTTATGAGGATATACTTGAGGATGAAAGTGATGGTATTGTTATTTTTAGAATCACAAAATCAATATCATATTACCCTCTAGTGAGGATAGGGTGCGGTGTTCATCGTTCTCATTCAGGATTACCCACCAGTGAGGCTGGACTATGTCATTTTCCAGTTAATATTTTTGGGCTTACCCTCAATATTAGCTGGGCAGTTGCATTCACCGATATCATTTAGGTCTTACCCTCCAGCTTAGCTGGGTAGTGGAATTCACTAGTTACTCTTTTAGGGATTACCCTCCAGCTGGGCTGGGTAGTGTCACTTTCCGATGACTTTTATAAGCATATCCTCTAAAAGGGATAGATAGTGGGTTCATGAATTTTTGACATGATCTCATGACTTTGTGGCATAGTGAAAAGATGTGATTGATGCGACTTTGGACTCTAAAGAAAGAGGATTACTTTTCCCACCAAGAAAAATATTTGTGACGTGACCTAAAACCTTGTGACCAAGAAAAAACAACCCAAAGAGGATAGTATCAACGTGTGGTGATTGATCCCCTTTGACTTGCAGTTTGAGGAAGGCATGTGGGATGTTGTGAATCGATGATGTTTACTTCTAGAACTGTTTGCTACAATTTTTCTAGGAAGAGCTAGTGATATGTAGATCCCATTACAATATAATTTGGGTTTCATTGGTTGATAATATATATATATACAACATATTGTTGTACCCAATACTTAGTATTTTATTACTATCCTTCTTGGAGAGGCAATGACATGTAGGGTATTCCACGCTCTTTCCATGTATAGCTTCTCGTGGTTGGATGAGTATACTCTCCTACTATAGGAAGTGAATATTATATGATAAGTTCATCATATCACCGTTTCTATCTCCTCATGTTTGGATGATCTTACTTAACTATTTTTTGGGTTGTCTTGTATCATTTTATTATCCCTTGTTCTGTATATTGCATTTCTATTTAGCACCTCACTTGCTGCTCCCATGAGCCTTCGAGGAATCCTACTGAGTGTTTTTATACTCACACATTCTTGGGCATTCCCGCACTCGGTGCGCCCTTGTAGAAAAGAAAGTAGTTGATTGTTACAATAAAAGAGCATAGGGATACAGGGTGCTTGTACCGCGTGTCTTGGTCATAGCATTGGATCTAGGAGTAGGGCTCTTCGAGCTGTTTTACTTTTCCAACTATTGATGGGTTGTGACCCTCTTTGATGGGTGTGTATTTTTCACTTTCCCTTTCAGTTCACATTTCTAAATTTTTACAATTTAGAGGTTGATGCATATTTTTTGTATATATATACCAGTGTTCTATCTTGTTTTGTTTCTCCTATAAATTTTTTCATTGAGTTGTCTACGTGTGTCTGAGTAGGTACTTAAGAAATGGACTCCCTATAATTTTTATGCCTTTGGTGCTATTTTCCAGCCCCTAGCCTGTGTAGGAAGGCTTGGGGTAGTTTCGGCTCCTTCCTTAGTATGGGTCGTGTTGTGAAAACCACTATTTTTTTACTTTTCTTTGAAATATATATATATATCTCTATAAAAATAAAACTATATAACCCTAATACAATTTTTATAAACTGATTTAAACATGATATTATTTTTATGAAATTAATTTTTTATGTTCCATATATTAATTATAAAATTTTATAAGAAACCCGGAGAATAAGTTTTTCTAGAAAATGGTAATTTTTTAAGAATAAGATTACGTTACTAAATATTGAATGAATATATACAAAAATATAATAAAACTTATATTAAATAGAAAAAATAAATATATTGTACAAATAACTAATCTTATTAACAACTTTCAATTTAATATATAGGTAATAATGAACATATTTATATAAAAGCATTTCATTGTCCAATTATGATCTCTGTTTTGTGTTATATACACAATCAAAAAAAATTCTTTTAATGTATCGTGGTGTTAAAATAAATATTTAATCATATAAATAAATTATTTATATTAAGAGGAAAAATATAAAAGGTCAAAATTTATATGAAATATCCAAACAACCTAGTATGAAATCAAACTCAAACATGGGTCTCACTGGTTGCACATACATAAATATTTAATAAAACTCAAACATTGGACTTATAGGATAGACACACACATCGGATAAAACTCATGAATGGTATAAGAATAAATCACACATTTTTATATCATTCCAAAAAAATATACATGGAAACAGTATCATATAAAACATCCTCTCATACAGTTACTGATTTCAATACAAAGGTCCACTGATGGTAGTGTATCTAGAACCGTGTTCAAATACCAACCAGAACAAGATGACATTATAAGATATCCTAGAATCAATTTCCAAACCAACATATTATGGTTTATAGAATGATTCATAGGGAAGAATAAAACTATGGATTGGAAAATCACATAAATAATGACAAATATCATCTAACGAAGTCTACATGTCTTTTTTGAATTTAAAAAATCATCACTCTTGGATATCATCAAGAGAAAATAAGAGTAAGGTCTTTAAAAATATGAAACAAGAAATGAAATCTCCATTATAAATTATTGATATTTTTGTATTGTTGACCAGGTAGAGTAATGGATTATATGTGTTGTTTAAGGAATAATTCCTTTATATAGAATTGGTTGAACAAATTTTGTAGTTGTGTCAAGAAATTGAATATAATTCATTCAAATGAAGGAGTGATCAACAAAAAGGGTAAAATGGACTAAAAGGAGTATGAATTGATCTAAAACCAAATAAAATACCCCAAATTAAATCCAAGTTAATTTAATCATTGAAAAATTCAATATTCCTGAAATGTTGTGATAGTGTTATCCATTTTAAGGATAGTGTGACTATCTCCATTCCCACACACATGGATTGAACATGAAAGTGGAATTCTTAACAAACCCCTAATATGTAATATGGATACTAAATAGACAAAATAATATATCGATTATAACTCACAGTGTTCAGGGTGAGGGTTGCTAAGTCATGCCCTAAAGAGCACCTCTCTGAGAACCATGCCATGTTAATTCTTTAACAACCCCATTTCCCCTTAGAAATATCACACACTAGGTCCACCATGAAATTGAACACACAATTTGGTTTCCTATGATGGATAAAAATACATCAAAACCCTTATTGAAAACACTAATCTAAACTCAATTTTCACTAAGTTGCATCTATTTAGTGTTAAACAAGAGACTTTTAAAAGAAAGGATGGATGGTTTCTTCTACATGGAAAAAAAAATTGGACATTAAATTCTCCCCTATAGGGATTATCAATGTAAAAAATTTATAGTGGTTCTACTAAAAAATGGCCACTGATCTCAATTATTTTTTTCTCTGTCTCATGTTTCCTCATGGATTTGATCACACATTCACAATACATGAACATGTGACATCACCATAACCTTTAAAACCTTATATCTTTATTAATCCTTGCTAGGTTCACTTGAAAATATACATATGGTTCCAACACAATATCATGACTGTCCATCATGTTCAAAATATTGGATGTACCTATGAATTTGATAAATGTGGAATACATCAAGAATTATTCTAAAATATATAGAATGGTATAGTTAGTAATCCACTAAATTGATACATTCAGTTATCTCAAATGGTCCCAGAAACTATTGTAACAAATAACCAACTTCCAAAAAAGATAATTATGAAAATGAGGTGATATCTTCAATAAAATATTGTTTTCAAATGAAAACACTAATAGAAAGATCCTATTGTCGAAATAAGATCACTTCCTTCTATGGTTTTTATTCAATCACTCCATGATGATTTACACACTATCTAAGGTATCTTGTACCATAATAATCAAAAATACAAAACTTCATCTGCCATATTATGATACAATAGTGGATAGCACTATCAACTATAGAGGGCCTCACAAGGTTCCATATAAATATAATAATGATAATGATTCTTTTCAATGACTCGACTAATGGTATGTTCTTATACCATGCTCCACCAAAGTCATGTATGATTACCCATAGTATATATTCAAGTGTATTTATTATCCTATGAGACTTTTCATTTATCTATGGATGATACACCATACATATTTTAATGATAGTGCATAATTCCTTCTATAAGACTTTCCAAAACCATGACATAAAGAATATTTCTCTAAAAAATACGATATTAGAAGGCACTTTATGTAGTCTTATAGCCTCTTAGACATATATCTGGCTTTACTCATATTTAGAATAAGTCTATTAGGTTGGCAATAAATGGTATAAATTAATTAGTGAATCCACTATTGCCCAAACTATATCACAACTCCTTGGAATATTTAGTTACCCCATCACAACATACAGTATCATATCATTTCACTTGCATATTGACAATAGTTGTAGAAGAAAAAAACATCGGAATTTGATGCCCAACATTTACCCTCAGCTGGTAAAGAATCATGATACTAAAATGTTGATGTTCCTCATTATACCATGAAAATAAAAATAATGAAATATTTTATTGTATATATTTTTTGACCATGGATGCACTACAATCATTGAAGAATGCTATTTAATCAATATATCCTTCATTATGGAATCTAGCACATCTATCCATTCTTGAACATTGACCATGTAATAATCATCTAATGGAAACCCGAAAATATAATCATCCCTTCCTAATGGTCCCACATCACTACAAACATGATGTATGGATCTTGAATTTTTCTCGTAGAGTCCAATGATGAATAAATGATCACTAAAGGTGTATATTTCATTGTAACATAGTTATATAATTCATCCAAAATAATCTATATATTCAATCTCAACATACATTATTCCTTCTATGAAGTTCATTTCACAAACATCCAGCATCTCTAACAATTTTCGACTGAGAATATATTCAATGAAATTATATTTCCTAGGAGAATAATCCATATTAATGTTCAATGTATTCAAATACCATAATATAAACCTCTTCCTTATGTTTAAATTCCATTGATAGAATTAATATTTGAGCAAATTGTGAAATTTGTTGAAAAAACAACTTCTCACCAAGGACATAATGTTTCGTACACATCAGAGTGTAGATGAAATTTTCTAACTATTAGACACGTGATTGGATGTTTTTACAATGGGGACACATAGAACATGGCACATAGTAAATTACATAATCTATTTACATTAGCACGATACCCATACCAACACCTAAGTCATCAAAATATACTTCAAAAAAATCCATATACATAGATATGTAAGAATCATGTATATCATTAATATTCACTTCATCTTCATGAACACCTTATCACACTTATCAAACCATTCAATAGTCACTACATTATTAGAATTCACATTCATATTTTCATCCAAATGAGATAAATCGTGTATAAACTATCTGTTGTTCCCAACTAAACCAAGGATCCATCTAAAATTTAAATCATTATTATTTCAAGCCCAATAAATATTTTCCTCAACCTTCTCTACATCCATATAAATTAATTCATCAAATATAATATGCCTAAGGAAATGTTCTTCCAAAATCTAAAAGTGACACATTGATTTTTTCAAGTAATGGCGGTTTGCTTGATATGTACTCATTAAAATATCAATGTACCTATAATATATATATAAATTTCATGAGTATATAAATATATCATTAACAAAAAAATTGAAGAAGATGATGTACGGAAATAATATCATATTAATGAGATCTATAAACACTATTAATGAATTTTTCGGCATAAAATACATGAAAAGATAGTTATGTAGTCTGTATCAAATCTTGTATACTTTATTTAGGATATCCTACTCTCTAACATGTATATATGGTACCCAAAACCCATTTTCATATTGGGGAGCCATTCGGTTCCATGAAACCAGTCAAACAAGTCATCGGTCCATGGTAACAGGTATCAATTCTTCCCTATGTCTTGGTTCATCACCCAATATTCTACCATCATCCTAATACTATAATCTTTTTTCTTATAGAATAATACCAGAGAATACTAGGGATTTGTGATATCTCTAATAAAACCCTTTCAACACTACATACTAAAATAATATATTGATTTCATTAAACTCAACTCACACCACATGATAAGGGGGAATCAATATATATTGTTCTCTAAGAATGAGAATAATCTCAAATTCCATCACCATATAAATAATAAGTCATGGAATTTATTTTAGAATTTCATCGAAATATATCTCCAATACTATAGGAAATGAATAGTCTATTGTATTTTCTTCTATCGGAACCATGCCATCAACCTGTATAGTAATAACTCCAACTTATGTCGGGTTTGATAATACATTTACCACTCCATTATCCCACTCATCATCAAGACAATATTATGGTTCTTGAGTGTAGAAATGGATACACAACTTTAGTTTTATTTTATGTTGACGAGATAACTTGTCATCTATTCCATTCGAAAGGCCACAAGAAATATAATCATCTAAATGATCATAAAATCCCATAAATGTTTATATCTAGACCTAAATATGGGATATCCTCAACATCATTGAATATGACACACTTTTTTTATAAAGAAATATCAAGAGAAATTAACTCAAAAGTCACTATGAATGTTAATTCAATTCTAGTAATATTTTTTACAAATATAAATAAATAGGAAGAAGAAATATCTAATATAGTGGTAAAATTAATATAGGAGATCAATATATTTCATCTAACGGTTTTTGTTCCCCATCTATAGTCAGTTATAAATAAGTCCATTAAATATACTCACCCTTCATAAAATCTAAAACCATATACTTGATATGTAGTTCACTCATAATTCATTATATTTTGAGGGGTTTTATCATGTTTCAATGTACCCCAGTTAGTCCCAAGACTCATTACTTTCGTCCGCATTGAACACAAATGGGACCCCATAAATGATTCGCTCAGGTAGATATGTTTGAGATGAATTATCTTGGGAACGTATTCTACATTATCTATGTATATAAACAATTTCATTTGATAAATCACAATACAACTATCGTTTATGAATAGATTCACTAATTCTCACATATAATGTGCAGAGAATCATTTCCCAACTATATATATTTTATGCGTTTATAGTTCTAATCCTATACCATCATTTTCCTTCTAATACTAGTATATATAGGTATCCTACTAAATAATTAATAAATACATTTAACTCTATATTCCCCAAAACCTTCTCAATCATCATGGAATTGTGAATCACTTCTAAATATTTTATTGTGGTAAATATTCCTGACATGTTTTGTAATATTTGAATGTTGTCTGGTCTAAAAATTCATAGCCTTAAATAATAAATTTAAATTAAATAGATTAGAAAATTTAATTAACTATACAAACAACCCTGCATATGTAGGAGTTATCATCTTCCAGTGAGGATGATCCGTGAAATCATATTCATGTTCAAGCTTTTTTGTAACTAGAAAGAATCATTCATGGAAAAGGTCATTAGAGGTCACTCACATGAGTCTCTCAAATGCTCTATATTCAAACATAACACCCTACCCCTATAAAATAACCACATGAAGCATACAGGTTGCAAGATTTAAATTTCAATCCCCCTGGTATAATCTAGATGAAATATCCTCTGAAGGATTTTTATTTAGTCTCCTATATTATGAGGGAATCTATTTTCCTAGAAGGATGAAGGATATTGGTGTTGATATTCTAATGAACATTCCAATATAGCCATTAAACATCCTTCTCACTGAACATTCCCTATATATAATACTCTTGGATGATGTTTCCCTTCAACCAGAATGATTGTACTATGGTAGAGAACATTCTCCTACACAACATGTGGTAGTCTCAAAAACCCTCCCTTGTAGGAGTATTCTGGGTTGCACCACCATGTGTCTCAATTAAGCATCACTAAGGATTAATTTTAAAAAATGTTAAATGAATATTCTAAACACCAAAAACCATTATTTTATTACTGATCAAAATTATTATATAGGATTATAAAATATTTCTCCAAGAATGCAACCTATAACCAAATGTATATATCTTATGGAATTAACCATAGTGATATCAAGTGATCTATACCTCTATGTTATTAAAAATAATCTGTATATATATATATATAATATTACATCATTTTGAAGTTTTGATAATTAACACAAGAACTGATATATCACAACAACAAATCACATAGATTTGTCAGTTAACAACTAATATGGGCCTATTCTAAATAGATAGCACAAATTAACGAATTAAAATTAATGAAGTAGTATGCATCAAACAAAAAGTATTTATATGGAAAGTGATTCAACATTTCTAATCATGATGAATGAATGAACTCGCTTCCCATAAAACCATAACATCACGATATTACTACAATCATTATGAAATAAGAAAACATAAATATAATAGAAATATCATCAATTCTAACTCATAGGTCCATTAAACATGTGTTGGTTAAGGGCACATGGAATCCCCTTAATATGTTACACACATCATATGTCATATATACCTTTAAAAAAATTATATTCATGAATAAATAAATAGGGTCAAAATATGTGGATTCAAAATTAAAAAAAGCATAGGAATAAATCATTGTTTTTGAATTTGAGACTCACCCGACCATATACACACATCCATATACGTAAAAAGTTTTCAACATTCATCAGCGATCCACGTTCTATTAGTGGGGAGACACCACCCAATGTATAAATAAATTAAATTATAAAAAAATAACACAATAAAAAAAATGCTAAATGAAATTTCATGTAAATGAAATCAATTAAAACATAGTAATTAACCAATTCCCCTTAAATTGGATCATCAAAAAAGTATGAGAAATATATGTAAGTAAATGTTCTTTATGGAATATTTCTAATGTTCCTTCATATACTACCTATCATATACATTCTATATATTCTAAATCTCTATCACTTTGTCCTTTCCCTTTCCTATAACCATGCTCATGTAGTCTTCACAGACATCAAGATATTTATGCTGGGTGTGAGTTACGAACCAAGGTAGGACACCATCAACTCATCTTTATTAAGATTGAACATGTATATGAATTATTTTCATTATAACATATAACTATATAAGAAATATTAAAACATACACCAAGTAGTCATAAAGTAACCAATCTATCACCCCACTAGGTTTGAGAAATGTAGTCATAATGGATGTCGTGAATTAGAGTTTACCAAAAGGTTACCATATGTATCCCAAAGAAACCATAAGGATATAGAGTCCATAAAAAAGGACAATGCATCTGAAATAAACTAATTTCCTTCCATAAGGTTGTCATATCCCTTCAATGTACCTCATGTTTGGTCAATGAAGACAAAAATTCCACACAATTTCCTTCCAGGTCAAATAAAAAAATACCATCATTCCCCCTTGTCCAGGCCACAAGGCCATCATTCCATATTTTATATGTCATTGTGTTCATCATGTTAAATGAAAAGTACACACATGATCCCCCACATGTTATATCTATCCACAATGGGTCCACCTATGTCTTTGGTACCATGAATAGAACGTAAATTATATAGAAAATTCAAATATATCACTTGCAAATAGTTTCATCAAATCAATTATATTTATATATATATCTATAGGGAAAACATAGCATGTAAAGAGTGATGATAAATAGCCCAACAGACACACATGTGATCAAACTCATCCAAGGGCCTCATGAGATACACATTCTCACATATTTGATAAAAATCAGGCATGGGTCTCATAGGATACACACTCGTAGAAAAGAAATCAAACTCAAACATGTATTTTATAAGATAAAAACACATAAACATGCTATATAACTCATCCCAAATTTATGAATTGAAAGACACAATGTCATATCCTAACAGAGAATATATACATGAATTCTACACGGTTTGGATATTCCATCCTTATATTTTTTATGGAAAGGAGTAGGATATCTCAAGGATTCGTCTCTAAATAAATCTTCACACACCAACCAGAATATGATCTATTTCGAAGATAATCAAAAATATATTTAAAAACCAAAATGAAATGGGTTTTATATTTTTGATCAAGGAAGAATCAAATAATGTTAGAACAAAAAATCACCTAAAAAAGTTAATGTTATTCATAATCCATATGTCAATTTGAAGGATACTAAATTTTTCTCTCTTGGATGGAGAGAATAGAAGAGAAGATCTAGGTATCCATGATTTAGAGAAAATAAGAATACAATCTTTATTCAAGGATTGATCTTCTAGAAAGGTTGAGCATGGATAGTCCAGTTGCATAATGACCTAGGTGTATCATACATAATTGTCACGTCATTTAGATGAATATTCATTTCATTTCTCAAAGACATGTCTGATAACTATAATGGATAATTGTCCCTGGGAACTATGTTCACAATATTCTTATTCAATGAATGATATTTAAAATATTTATAGAGACCCTAGCCTTTTTCACATATCATTACATGATTTTAAGAATAATTATACAACATAGTACATGCCAATGCTTGTTATGTATATTGTAATGGATGACTAGGTACATAAAACAAAAAATATGGGTCTAAAAAACACTTATTTATTTAATATACATAAAAATGTCCTAATTTTCATTAATCCCTTATATATCCATATGGTATGCTAGGGAACACATGAACAAAGGTATGAGTTTAAAATCTCATTAATGGAATGAACATTAGAATACAACTTATGAACATGAGTTAAGAGGCATGACAAAATGTTATCCAAAGCATGAAACATATGAAGTAATATCATATAAAATGGGATAATATAATCATGAAATCATATAAATTTTGAAAAATCATAATACATATCTTTATTAAGGGTCACAACTAATGGTTAATCCCATTTCCCATTTTAGTACGGGTCAAGGATAACTGCCAATCATGATTCCCATTTTAGTACTGGTCAAGGCTGACCGCCAATCCCATTTAATATCGCATCTCATTAGACTTAACCATACCCAATAAATTGGGGTTAAATATGAGCGCACCCATATCAAAATTTTCATTAATATTTTTGACACATAAATAATCATTCCTAACCAACAATACATAAACATAAGGGTACCCATGGAAATAATTGGGTACCATAATTATGACATAAAGTATAACCAATGGGAGTATCATGAAGGTGTCAATGATAGAAAGGGATTAGGAAATACATAGACTATTAAAGGATAAAATAAGCATATAACATGGTTATTAATGTCAAAAAACAATAATGTATCTGAAAAGAATTTGAGAAACATTATCATTAAAACATTTTTGTGCGGTTTTAAGGAAAAAACTATTGAGCTTTTAAAATAGAAAAGATGAAAATATTTTATATAAAACAATAATTAAACAAATATGTTTCTTATAATTAAAAGAATGAATTTTACAAATACAGTGGTGGATTAAAATATAGTATTGAGTGCACTTTAAATTGGGTAGTAATTCAGAAAGTTCCCTTAAAACAGGTTTGCTTATCGGAATGTTCTGAGGAGGGAATCTTTTAAAACATTTATATCCCCAAAAGAGAGTGATGAAAGGATATTCATAATTGAGTTTTTTAAAACTACACAAAATTAATAATACGTATGTAATAAGGTAAGATAAATCCATTTTGATATAAAGAAAGATATGGTCACCCGAAATAATAATGGAGGTTCAGGTGGATTTCATTACTATTTATCAACATGGTGTTGGGTATACCCAAGAGGTCTTGATGAGAGAAAAATTGTGTGTAAAATAACATAAAAAACATGAAGAAATTATGGGGCAGGTGATTAATCATACCTTCTCATTAGTTATTACACATAAAATGGCATAGCATAAAGGACATCATGATTAAGGGTGAAGTGGAGATGATCCCTTACCTTAAGTCTGGTGATGTTCTCCACTTATTATTAATGACTGAAATAAAATAAAAATAAGTTTATTAATTAATAATTCCAGAACATAATATATTTATAAAGGATTTATTATAACAATTTTTTGTTCATCCATTACCATTTTTATTGGTTATGTGGTTCAATTTCATTGTTCGGGATGGTTCGTTTTCTTTGTTTTCAAGATCGGTTTACTAATATTCTTGTTTGGTTAAACACAAATGATGAAATAGGTTGTCAAGAATTGAATTTTTATGTTATTAGTGAATAACCTGGTGATTACATGGTTAATAAGATAATTTGGATACTTTGAGTGAAGTTGGACCATTATATATAACTGTAGTGACAACCATTTTAGATTAATCGGTGGATTTGATTACAAATAACTTGTTATTATTTACAACATACCACCATTTGTAAAAAAGTATTAAAGAACAAAAACAAGGATATATTACATATATAATAATCTGGATCAACCATAACACAAATGGTTTCATGAATATAATTATATAAGACAATATAAATTGATAAACTGTTGTCTTTGAATGTTCTAAATTAACACATCTCAAACTGTGTTTTCATTTCATTCAAATAAAAGGTAGGGAAAAGGGAGAATATTATTAAGTATACCATTGGAATAATATAATTTTAGAACACACAGGTTACTATATTTATCATACCATTTGGGCCGGATGGAATTGAGGAATGAAACAATATATGAAAAGAACTGAAAATAAATGAAAGAGTTGGAAAGACGAATTTGCCTTTTGAATTTACCTACTTTATAAACCTATTAAGGGAAAAGGTTTTGGTATTTTGAATATAATAGGAAACTTTGGACGTGAGGGATGATATTGGGAATGTATTTGTGTAGAATATTGGCAAGGTTGAAGGCTTTAGAGTAGTGAAGAGAAGGGGGAGTGAGGGGGCATTTATAGTGGAGGATAAGAGGGTTTTAATAATATTATAATCATTAGGTTATAATTTATTTAGAAGAAAAAAAATTGCAATTATTAATTGACCTATAGTATTAATAAATTCATTTTATTTTGAAAAAATGGTCATTTAAATCATCCATAACTCATGAATGATGCATAAATTAGGGTTTTAGCATTTATTGAGAATTATGAGGATTTTACTATTCACAAAAAATCATGTATTTTTGAAAAATCTCAAAAAATCACCATATCCTTTTTTCAATGTGTAAAATATGAAAATGTATTCCATATTTCAAAATTTATTTTCTAAATATGATTAATTTAATATTTAATTAATATCATAATTTATTATTAAAAACCCACTTTGAAAACATTTATTTATATTTTCTAAAATATAGGTGCATCATAATTTCACATGAATATTATTTTATTACTATAATAGCAAGGTTTACTACTCATTAGGGTATATCACTATTAATAAGGGTATATTACTATTAATAACGGTAGTTTACTATTCACCAAAAATTATGTTTATCTTATCGGACTCCAAATAACATACGGATCATGACCGTGTGTGTTAGATTTTTTAAATTTATAACAGAGAAGTAAGAAATAGAAATTTAAAGGTTACATAGCACTTATAAGTTCATTATGTTTTGATTTCATGACATATTTATAAGAAAAGAATTTCTATTTATAAAACATTAGATTGTTACATTGTTCCCCCCTTATGAAATTTCTCCTTCGAAATTTTGTTTTAGATTCTAAGCCAAAAATAGGTACGAGTACTTTTCCATCATTTTCCCCTAAGTTCTCAAGTCACCTCTTCATAATTGTAGTTCGGCATAGTACTTTTTCTAGGTGGGTAGTATTGTTACAAAGAAGATTATATCTACATTCCAAGATCTCAACTGGATGCTCATCGTAAGAAAGATCATCCTCCATCTGTACCACCTCTGGAGAGAGTACATATTAATGGTCTGGATTTTACTTTCTTAAGAGGGATAAATGAATAAAATCATGTACATTTGAAATGGTAGGTGGAAGCGCCAGTGGATAGGCCACAACTCAAACTCGATCAAGGATCATGAAGGGGACGATATACCAAGGAGTTATCATTAATTTCATATCAAATATCAGGACTTTCGTTCATGGTGATATGCATAGAAATTCCATGTCTCCATATTTGAACTCAAGGTCTTGTTGATAGTTATCTGCATAACTCTTCTGTTGACTTTGGGATTCCTTGACATGCATCTGAATGGGTTTCACCTTCTCCACCATTTCTTTGACCATTTCAGGTCCTAGCATCTTATGCTCACCAACTTCATCCAAACGCACCGGTGTTCCGCAAATTTCACCATAAATGGCTTCATATGGTGTCATTCGAATGCTCGAGTGGAAACTATTGCTATAGGAGAATTAAATTAGTGGAAGATGTCGGTGCCATACTCTATTGAAGTCCATATAACATGCTCTCAACATATCTCCCAATTTCTAAATAGTTCACTATGATTGGCCATTTTTTGAGGATGATAAGTCGTACTGATGTTATGTTCAGTGCTTAGAGCATGTTAGAGATTTTTCTAGAACATTGAGGTGAATATCCAATCATGATCGGATACAATAGATAGTGGAACTCCTTTTATCCTTACCACCACATTGATATAAATCCATGGAAGTTGATCCAATGAGAATTCCTCTGAAATCGAGATAAATTAGCTATCTTTTTATGATCATCCACAATAACCCATATAGCATTTTTTTCCTATGTATGTCCTTGGATGTTAGGTGAAAAATACTATGGTAATGTTCTACCACTTCTACATCAGTATGGTTAGTGGTTGCATAATCCCCTTAGACTTTTTCCTCTCAGCCTTCACTTGTTGACATATCAGGCAATTTTATTTATATTCAGCAATCTCCCTTTTCATATTTTTTTTACTAAAAGTCTTCTCAGAGATCTCAATACATCTTTGTACTCCCAGGGTAGATAGAGATGGTATACCTATATGCGCCATTCAAAATCTCATTATTTATCTCTGGATGGGATAGTACACATAATAGTGACCAAAATCATTCAACTCCTTCCTCATCAACCTTGAACTCTAGTGATTTCTTATTTTAGATAGCTTCCACCCTTTTTAGAATTTCTAAATCTTTTCATTGATCATCCTTTATTTTATATATTAGATATGGTTAAGCATTCTTTTGGGAAAGGATTGAATATGTTCCTCTGATAATTATTCCAATGTCCATTCTCTTCAAATCTTATAAGATCCGATGCTTTTCAAATCTGATCATAAATAATGATCCATGATCCTTTCAACTTAGAGGATTCGCCACCATATTTTACATAGAGGGATGTTAGTGGATTGAGAATTCAAAATCTTTGATGATTACTATCTATATTATCTAGCACATATTAATCTATTTTTGTGTGTAAAATATATTTTGAGACTCTTGGGGTCAGTATTTATCTCACACTTCTCCCCATAGAGATAATGCAGCCATGTTTTCAATGCAAAGATCACAACCGCCAAATCCATATCTTGCATATGATAGTTCTGCTCATGGATTTTAAGATACCTTGAGTCATAGGCTATCACATTATCATTTTTCATCAGCAAACAACCTAAGACCTTCTTTGAAACATCACTATACACCACATAAAGTTCACCACTTATTGGGAGTGTAAATACTGGTGTAGTGATAAGTCTCATTTTGAAATCCTTGAAACAGTTTTCACATTCTTGAGTCTAGACAAAATTTACTTCCTTCCATGTCATCTTGGACATTGGGTTGAACAATCGTTAAATGTTCTTCAGAAATCATCGATAATACCCATCTAGACCCAAAAATATACAGATCTTCATTACGTATATTGGTCAGGGCCACACATCAATTTTATTTTCCTTGGAATAGTCTCTATATATCCCTTTTCCGGTGATAAAATTTCCCAAGAATGATATTTCCTCCATCTAGAACTCACATTTACTCTACATTGCATACGACTTATCCCTTTGAAATTTTTTTAACATAGTATTAAAATTGTAAAACCCCAAGATTTTATGAGATATATTATTTTTTAATATCTTTGATGTCTTCTATTGTATACTAAACCAAGATTATCTTGAACTACATGCAACACCGTATTAGCTTTCAATATACACAACAATATTCTTGGCCGGTGTTACACACAATTTCATGGTCGTTTTGTGGAAATTATTCTATGAAACATTATGTATAGATTTTGTTTAATTTATAAATGAAATATGTTTTTATTTTATTATATGCAACACCAAAGAGAGCTTGCACCGAACGCATCCTTGACTTGGCATGCATTACACGTAATCACGACCTTCCTCGATAGCATGTGTAGTACGCAACAACAGATTTCACTAAACAATGATATATTGTTATAATATAGTTATGAACTAGAAGTTATGAATAGTAATAACTACATTTTGAATATTATGACATTATAATTCATCTTACTCATTTTATAGAACACGGTATGAGAACAAAATAATTTTTTCTAGTAAAATGAGTATTTTTAAAAAAATGCAGTGTTGCCGCCTCTTGATGGCATAATGACATTAAATATAGTTTTTGGCATGTTAATAAGTCCAATTTGAGAATATAAAATTTTTCTTTAGATTCAGGATATAAAAAATTACTTTGGATAAATTTTTGATATTTTTCTGATAAGATTCTTATTTCGATGAATAGTAAAAATACGCTAAATTTTAATTAAAAACATCATTTTTCATCGAGATAATTTATATGGTTATATTATAATATTGAATGGTTTTAAAGTATTAATAGAATATTTTTTACCATTTAATATAATTCATGTCATTAACATTAATTTTATATTGAATTCATAGGTAAAAAAAATTCAATCTTTGACAATGTTTTAACTTTTAAAACTCGTTTTCTTAACAAAGAGATTAATTTTAAATTAATTTCTGTGACTTCTGTGTTTTGAATTTTGAATAATTGATTCCATATTTGGATTCAGTTTGTCAAAATTATGTTAATAGGTTACTTTTATTTGTTTGATATTATAAATAGTAAATACGGTAATTTTTCTTTACTCTAGTTAAAGGTAAATCTGGTAATTAAGGGTAAAAATAGGATTATACAATTAACCTAACACCTTCAAAAATTATGTTGGATGACTAAAAGTTGACCCACATCACCTATGGGTTGGAATAGATTCATTTCATGACCTTTTGACTATGAAAATAATTTAATTATTATTTAAACCAAATAAAGTGACAACATGTCACTCTCTTAAATCTTATAAGAATATGAATTTTAATTTAGTGATAAACTTCATGAAACTTCGAAATTGAATAATATCTAGAATGATAATAACATTATCTACATCATGTGAATTTATTTATAATTTTTAGGCATTAAATAGTTACCATTAAAGGTGACACAATAGTGATGTTGAAATTATTTTATTAATTCAAATATCAAATAAATGGTTTGAAAAATATTAAAATAAATATTATATGATATATTTAATGTTCTCCACGAATTTTCTAAAAAAAATATTACATGCTATGAATCCATTAAATCTGTTATTTCGAACATATCTTCTGTGTGGATTTTATTTAAATTCAAATAAATGAATAGTGTCATAATTGACACTATTGTTATTTTATAAATGTAACATAATATAAGATTTTTTGAAAATCACAAAAAATATTTTAAAATTTATAAATTAAAATTTATATGGTCTAAAATGTCATAAATTATCCAATTATAGACAATTCACAACACATAAGTAATTATTTATAACAATATAAAATTTATAATCTTATTCCCACAAATAAAATTAAATAGATTAAATATGGATAAATCAAGTTGATAAGGTTTAAACTAAATTTCCAACATGTCTAAATTTTATTGGATGATGAGATTAGAAGCCTATATAACCTATATTCAAATATGAGTCATTTTCAGCGGTTTTTATGTGGGTTTTTAATTTATTATAAATTAATATTTCTGAGGCTTCCAAAGGTTCCCCTCTCATCCCTTATAAAAGGGAACCTCCTCCTCTCCTCCTCACACAATTTTGAGCCTTAAATCTTGGCCAAACCCTGCCAATTTATCTTCTCACCATATCTTGTTATTTTATAGAGGTTATGGTCT
Organism: Viscum album; assembly: GCA_963277665.1. Classification (NCBI taxonomy): domain Eukaryota; kingdom Viridiplantae; phylum Streptophyta; class Magnoliopsida; order Santalales; family Viscaceae; genus Viscum; species Viscum album. The sequence goes on along the minus strand of OY728157.1, from coordinate 854,758,164 downwards.
TCTCAAAAGATTAACTCTAGTGCCCTAAGAGGATTTTTAAAAGAGGCGCATCGAAGAAGACGTAAACTCTTCTACCGATTCATTCAAGTTTCTTTATTCTTATACTTACAGTTATTTAGTTGTTTAATTATGAAGTAATAAAATAAGTATAACTAACATTATTATATGTTATTATAAATATTAAAAAACCCCATTTCACCTTATATACATCCTATGGAAAACGAAATCACAGTGAGTGTGTACGTACGGAATACCGTCTCCACGCCGTGGTGAAATCTATTTTTCCACGACCACCTTACATGAATGAGTATAATGGTATAAAGATTTACTATATATGGTTATTATAAAATCATAATGATTTTGGGATATTATATCATCCACCCCAATTCAATTCAATAATTATGGGAACGATATCATCGCTCGTGCGTACGTACGGATTAACGTCTCCACGACGCGATGAGATTCATTCTCCATGTTAACAATTAGAGAATGATTATAACGTATATATAATAAATAAACATGAAATATATGACATAGTAATTATTCTATATTTATGTACATATATGTTTCATTTACTTAATTCCATTCAATTCAATAAGGAAATGAATACTGTGTTCATGCGCACGTATGACCTAACGTCTCCATGAATGGTATATTTCAATCCATTTATTAATCTACCATATATATTTATTTGATGAATACATATGTAATATATAAAACAGGTTTTAAATTTTGGAATTATGTAAATCAGGATATAAGTTATAATATCAAGAACAACAATTCCATACACGTACGATAAATGAAACGACTTTACCCAAAATGTTAATTTGACATGGAATTGACAAAAGAATGTGAAATATAAAGTCATAAATGAATCATATATGATATCATAAATATTATTATGGTTCTGTTACATGTAAATTATATGTTTAAAACCAATATATATGAGTTTCAGACACGTACAGAAAAAATTGGACCTATGTTATGGGATAATTATTCCAATCTCGTTCTTATCCGAGATTGTTTATTCATAAGTATTTACTGGGGTTATATTTTTCATCCATGTCCATAGGAATGTTTTCATAAAGTGTTTAATATTCTTCCATGAATGTTTAAAGTCACTTTTAACCCTCTTGAATTTTAATTTTTGTTATGGAAGTAATCTTGCTTTTGTTTAACATACATAGTAATTATTGGCTTTTCCGTTAAAAGTATGAGGAGAATGTTTTTTTAACTTATACGGCATGAACAGACATTTACAGTTTCATAATGCTTTATTTTAATGAAGCTTCCTCTATAATTTTTCATGGTTATTTCAATAAAATTCTTTTATTTTTATATTCTGTGGCATTTTGTGAAAATAAAACGATTTTAAAACAGAATGGATATTTTCCTCAAGAATTCATTTCAAGTGTTTTATCAAAACTATTTTCCATATAAGATGACATTATTTAGCATGTTTATGTTTCCATTATAATGTCTCTATTATTTACTTGGTGTTATTTTTCTTATGAAGAAATGATATCCATTTTTTTATTTGGATTATGTGTTGATGGGATGATTCTTATAAAACCCATTTTATTCTATGGGTTATGATGTATGCTTTATGTTTATTTTGTAGTACAAGTAAGAATGATTTCATTATGATATGGGTGGGAACTATATCTCCCTCCAATGAATTTGGTATAGATTTATATCTCATGAGATAGACATGGCTGGAATGGTAAGTTAATCTGGTTCAGTGATATAGGACTGGAACATGGAGTGAACTCGAATCAGTAAGGGACTTTGTCCACTAAGATTGTATTGGAAGCAATGCCTTGGATACTATGGAAATAATATCATGTTATTAATGGTTTGACACAATTAAATGTTTTATTCCCATACTATTTTACCATTATTATTGTTCCTTTATGATCTATGCCTTATGTACTGCCAAGATTTATTTCTAAAGATTTTGATGTTTAAAATTTATGTTCATGTTTTTTTAAGTTCAAATGTATATGATTTGTTTTAGTTTCTCCATTCTTACAATTATTGAGAATTTGACCTCACTCTTTATATGTTTTCTTTTCCCCATGATTTATATAAAGTTTTTAGGTAATAAAACAAAAGGGAAAGATCTTTATGGGAGATGTTGAAGATCATTCACCATGATTAGATGATTATGTTCCGAGTTTTCAAAGACACTAAACTATTACGGTCCTTGAGTTTTGGTTCTTGTTATGTCTTAACTGTTCATCGAATGTAATGTAATGTCCATGTATGTCAATAATCGGTCTCTACAATTGGTATTAGAGGAAAGGTTTAGTTAACCTATTGAAACTAGGATGAAAAAACTTTAGTGATATATCTAGATATATTTCTAAGGTATGTATAGGGATGTCCCTAAGGGTATGAATAAGTATAGTTTACAGGCATATAATTATGATAACAAACATGAATAACCTATTATTAAACCTAAGATGTTCGAGATTGAATTTACTCCCCTTTATTATGTTGTTTTCTTAGCATGATGTTTTTCATCTCCAAATATCCATTTTCGGTTTTTGAAAATGGTTGGAAAGAGGAATATTCTTGTTAATGGAGAATATGATTGAAAATAGAATGATATTCTTCCTGATAATCCAAATAAATGGGCTTTGGAAGGTGAAACATCGTTATTATGACTAATCATCAATCCCATAAAATGATAAATAATATGAACTTTCGTAAGTTTCATGAATCAGATAATGAGAGAATGATGGAGTTTCATGATGATCATAGAGGAATGAAAGTTCAATTTCCCTCATGTAAATCATTTGGGAAGAGGAATCAAGGAGAATGTTTCAAAGGAACTAGAAGATGCTTTGGGTGTGTAAAAGGAGGACACAAATCCAGTAAGTTAAAAGGAAATGCTGCAGTTAACACCATGGACAAGGATAATAGTATTGCTATAAAATCAACAATGATTAAATGTATTAAATGTTGCATGAATGGGATTTATGCAAAGTAATTAACTAAGGGAAAATCTAATGAAGATAATCAGCACGGTCACATGGGTAGTATTTATGTTGATGATGATGAAAAACTACAAATGATATATGAGATGAAAGAAGTGTTGAGGAATAAAATGAAGAAGCTCGGTCAATGGTTTAAGAAGGTAGTGGAATGATTGTATGTTTACCATGATTTATGTTAATGGTACTATGGAATAACGAAACATCAAAAAAATCGTTACACTATTTTTTTCCTAAAGTATTTGATAGTATATGTTGAATGGTACCGGTAACCATGAAAGGTTATTCAGATATATTTTGAAAGAAGATGATATGCACATAATTACTAAATAAGGTGAAAATAATATTTTGGATATTATTAATGAGATCATGACTGATATATGGATAATGTTATGTCATGGTTTGAGTATATATAAATTTTGGGATTTTGGTATGTGGAAAGTGTTAACTTTTTACAACATTCATGTTTTCACTAAGGTTCAATGGGTATTCATTTTTCAAGAGAATACATGATTAAGGAATTCAAATGTTTGGAATGTGACCAACAAGATATATCTTCTGATATATGGGGGACAAATGATGATGTTCACATTCTTGGTAGATGACCTTTCCAGAAGTCATTTTCTATATACTATGAGATTGGACAGAAGTATTTCCAATAAGCCTAAAGCCTGGATTGCATTAAGTTGGAAATTCGATAGTATTGTTTAATGCTAGAAAATGTTTATATTATTTCTGGAATGTTGTAATAATATAGTTTTAGAAAAAGGACAACCTATAAGTTGGGTGAAAACATGTCGCGTCAGATAAGGACGGAGGAATGAAACCCACAACCGAAGTGTGACATGAATTTATCACCTATCACTGGCCTATAGTAAGTCCCTGGTTAATAGAAATTAGTTTAGTTTTATTAAGCAGTATGACAGTTGAAGTATATGTCCATTTTTGGAATCATATACGGTTAATCTCACCATAAGATGAACTAATATAAATAAATTTTTCGAACCTTATGTTTGAGACATATGTAATGACCAATCATTCTATCGCATGATCTGCTAACACTTCATAGAAGACAAATTCTACTTCATTTCATTAATATATGTGGTGTAAATTGTTCAAGGCACAAAAAACAGTGAGATTGTACCAAAATCAAGTATGTATTTCTTTTATGTCTTCAAAATTACGAAAATGATCTTGAAAACCAAAAACGTTGTCCTAGTACCCTCATATTCGATGAATCAGATTTTACCTTAGATCATCACAAATTTATGGCTTTGTGATTGTTGGATTTTTCATAGCCACGTCCTCTACAACTCTTCATCAGAAGTTGATGGTTATATTTCTCTTCCATATCCATATTTTCACCTATGTTCTCTTTTGTGGAAACCCAGGGATGAGTTAATTTGGGTAACCATTATGTTTCATACATCACTTTTTAAAATTATGTTTTATTATTCATTTTTATGATGTGGGTTTCTACGAATGAAACTTTCAAGTATTAATGTCACGACCCGTCCTCGGGGCCCGTGTTGTGACTACCCCAAGCCCGCCTTTAATAGGCCAGGGGCTAGGGACTAGCACCAAGGCATAAATCCCGGTAAAAAGGGAAGGAATTTCCTTTTTAAAGTAAACAAACACCACAGACCAAGAAAGTAGTAGAAGTAAACACTATGTAAAAAATGAGTACAATAATAAGTGAGAAAAAGTAAGTGGGCCAGAATACAAACCCAAACTGATGGCAAGAACAACTGGAAAGGGAAAACAACAACTGAAAAGTAATGTGGCAACGTCGAGCTGTCCACTGGAAATCCCACATGAAGGGTGAGTACAGTTAGCCTCCACGGCTCCTCAGGTCCAACCGTCCACTCTGAGAACGTCCCGCACAGTGGTCTACCTCCATATATTGTCCAGCTCCGCAAACCTCAACCACGATCAGCGCTGTCCGTCGTCTGCAACCAACACAACGTAGTGCGGGAATATCCCGTGCAGGGGTGAGTATAAGATACTTAGTAGGGACCCTGAGACCCCTGAAGGTCTCCCAGAATCCACAAAGGATAATCCAAAAAGGAAAGATACAATCATGAATTAACATTCGACACTGCTTAGGTATATTCCCATACATATACCTAAGTCACCAATTCTCGTTCGGCTCCAACATCCGATCCCAAGTACAACCCAGTCCACAAAGGAAGCAAAACGTAAATCCACACAGGACAACACAACACAATCCACATAGGAAAGAAAAACAGGATTCAACTCACATAGGTATACTTCTTCGTATGAAGATAGAGATGATCAGATATATCTACTGATTCATCAAAGCCGTCGGACCCACAAAGGATCGATAGGTACTAACCCCCACAATTCCCCACAAAGGATCTGACCAACAGAGTATCGATAGGTAACTAACCCCCACAAAGACCCACACATGATCGGACCCACACAGGATCTGTAGGCGCTGGCCCACATAGGACCGCTGAGTGCTGACCACCACAGGATCGGACCCACACAGGATCGGTAGCACTGATCCACGTAGGATCGCTGAGTGCTGTAGTCGTCGCCGTCGAATCCACTAAGGATCTCTATACAATCGTTGTCATTGACGTAGTCGCAGCCAGCTCTAGGTTCCCCGCACACAGCAAGCTCGTACGGGAGGGTCCGCTCCACGAGCCGAGAGGCTGATACATCAACTGACACATAGTCCAGAGTTGATGTATCCAAAAGTTCTGTATCGTCAACAGGAACTCAACGTCACAGACGGCGCGTCAATCGGACTCCTGATCTGAGAGTTATTGGCTTTTTCGTCCCAGGGGCCCGGTTGGTTTTTAAGTCAAAACCAACCCAAACATACTCCACCTGCATCCAAACCTCGGTTGGAGTAAGCCAAAAGATCTGCCTCATTAATAGGAATCCAACAAGGTCGACAGTACGTCAATCGGACGTCCGGAGCTCAAGTTATGAGTGTTTCCGCTCCGAGGGCCCGATTGGTTTCGTGTACGAACCAACCCGGCAGATCCCAAAGTACTCTGAAACCTTGAGTGTAATATACCTAAACTACCATCTCGATCCAAGGATCATATCGCCGCTGAAGGTGGGTCGATCAGAAGTTCGTATCCCATGATATGGGCAATAGACCGAAATAGGTCCGAAAACGGGGGGTCTGGGCCCAGACCGACCCGGACCCACCACCCTGGGTCGACCCGACCCGGGTCCGGGTCCGACCCGGCCGGTGCGGCCCGGCCTGGCCTAGGTGGCCCAGCCCGGCCTGGGCGCGACCCGGCCCGGCCGGCGCGGGCGCGGCCCGGTCGCCAGGCGGCTCGGCCGTTACGGCCGAGCGGTGCGCAAGGGGGGCGCCGCCCCCTTGAATGATCCATAGTCCCGCGTGGGGGGCCGCCTCTCACCAACGGATGCGGCCGGGCTGCCGCATTGCGCCTTTGCTGGTCCCGCGCAGTCGCGGGACTTCCGGCCTGCCGCCGCGGCTTCTACTGCGGAGGTTCTCCCAGGCGGCGCGCCGGCGGGTTGCTCCGCGGACCACTGGACGAGTTCCGGTGGTCAGAATTGTGTGTCGTCTTCTCCAATGGCACTCTCGGGGCCCGTCCTTCACTGTGAGGACCTCACATCGCCCGTGCGGCTTGTTTTGTCGCCGTCCGCCATTCCGCACACCAAGAACGAAAGGGTGGTGGGTTCAGACTTGTTTGTAGGTCCGCATCCACCACGTTAGCGGTTTTAAAAGTCTCACAACAATCATTTAAACACACCGTGGATATAATCACATGTATTAAAAAGAAAAAAACCCCTAACTAAACATTTTCATCAAACGTGAGTTCGTCATGGAACTAACCGTCACAGAAGAAGAGGATCGTCGCGTCGCGGAAGGGGGGTGCCACTGTCGTCGCGGTACACGACGTTCCGTAGACAAACTCCGAGGATTAAAATAACACATATTTAAGATGCACCAAAATAAACCATGTCGAGGATATAATTCACAAATAATTAAAAGAACAGCAATCCCCTACCTCAATCGGTTGTTGATCGAAGATTGTCGCGGGGAAAGAACGTCGCAGAAGGAGAATCGTCGGCGTCGCGGTACACGGCGTCGCGTCGTCGATCTCTGAGGGTTCGGCGTTCTTCACCGCCCTTCGTTTATGGCCGGCGTTCTTTGCGTTCTTCACATTCTTCGCGTTCTTTTCATTCTTCGCGAAGAAGGATGAAGATCTTCAAGCTTTAGAGTTTCTCCAAATCCTCTCAACAAGAAACCCCTCAACAAAATGTGTTGGTCTTATTTTACTCCCATGTCAACGATTTGAAATTCAAAGATAAGAAACAAACAATTAATTCGAAGAATTAATTGTAACAATTTAACTGCCCAATTTAATGGGGTGTTTCATAACCAGAAAAATGCATGGTTGAATTTCATTAAAGATGGGGTTGCGGGTGTGTTACTTAGGAGGGAAGAAACTGTGGGGATCGTGTGGGCCCCACCTCAAAAATATCCTACCAAGTGGGTAGGATATTTTTGGGTTCCACCCTATCCGCATAACTTAGCTTAAGGGGCGTTAAGTGACTTTAAGTGAGATAAAATAAAGTGCTTCACCACTTTTATTTTATTTCTTAACTTAAACCCAAAAATTAAAAACCACACCCGAGCAAAAGAAACTCCGGAAAATGTTTTTCTAAGAAAATTTCGGCGCTGCGATTACATCGGTGCCCTCGGAATTTGATTCCGAGCACCGATTCAAAAGTTAGAAAACCCCGCTCGTTCGTTCACTGAACGTACACGAGCTAAACTTCGGAAAAAGATTCCGGGCATACCGGGCCTCGGAATTAGGTGCCGTCAGAAACTACGTTTTTGTAAAATTCCAAAAAAAATTAAGAAAAAAATTTCCTTGATTTTTATGGGCCTTTACATCACTCCCACCTCAGGGATTTACGTCCCCGTAAAGATACATCATAAACTAGTGAAACAAATGTGGGTATTGAGCACGCATCTGAGCCTCCCACCCCCAAGTGCTCTCCTGGAGGTTCACGTGCTGCCATCTGATGCGCACTAGAGGAATCGATCATCCACGTAGGACCCACTCTTGTCGATCCTCAGTCTCCACCGGGACCTCCACAAACTTCTCCCCATCATCAATTTCTATCTCCCCATGGTCAAAGATATGAGTCGGGTTGTGCACGTATCTCCTCAACTGAGATACGTGGAAGACGTCATGCACCCGGTGCAAATGAGGTGGCAAGGCCAGGCGATAAGCCACCTCGGCAATCCTATTGAGGACCTGGAATGGTCCGATGAAGCGTGGATACAACTTGCCGCCTCGGCCAATTCTCCGCAATCCACGTCGTGGTGGGACACGCAAGAAGACGTGGTCTCCATCCTCGAACTCTAGTGGCCTCTGCCTCCTATCAGCATAGGACTTCTGCCGGCTCTGAGCTGTCCTCATCTGCTCCTGGATGACCAGGACCTTCTCTGTCATGGCCTGGACCATCTTCGGTCTCACAAGTGCTGACTCCCCAGGGTCTGTCCAGCACAAAGGAGATCTTCAAGGTCGGTCGTACAACGACTCGTAAGGTGTCATCCCGATGGTGGAGTGGTAGCTGTTGTTGTACGCAAACTCCACCAAGGGTAGGTGGTCCACCCAGCTGCGACCAAAGTCGAGGACACATGCGCGGAGCATGTCCTCGAGAGTCTGTATGGTCCTCTCCATCTGACCATCTGTCTGAGGGTGAAAGGCGGTGCTCAGACGTAGCTACGTCCCGAATGCCTCCTGCAACCCCTTCCAATGCTAGGAAGTAAAGCAAGCATCTCGATCGGAGATGATAGATGATGGCACACCGTAAAGCCGTACAATCTCCTGAATGTTGAGGCGTCCCAAGCTATCCACTGAGACCTGCTCTCTGATGGGTAAGAAGTGAGCCAATTTGGTGAGTCGGTCGACAATCAACCAAATGGAGTTGTGACCTCTGGAAGTGCGTGGAAGTCCAGTCATGAAGTCCATAGATATCTCGTCCCACTTCCACTCCGGGACCTCCAAGGGTTTTACCATTCCTGCTGGTACCTGATGCTATGCCTTCACCTGCTGGCAGGTGAGGCATCGAGAAACGAACTCTGCCACAACCTTGTTTATGCCCGGCCACCAGTGTTGTCATCTGAGATCCTGGTACATCTTCGCTACTCCAGGATGTACCGCCAAAGGGGAAGTGTGAAACTCTCTCAGCACCTCCTCTCGAAAAGAAACTGGTACCAAGGTATGTACTCTGAAAAGGATTTTGTGCTCTCCTCCTACGGAGAATCCATCAGGTGGCTGTCCTGAGGATATATGTGCTTGCCGCATCTCACAGTCGGCATCCCCATGTTGTGCCTCTCTGACCCTCTGCAGTAGTGGAGGGGTGACTGTAAGAGATTTAAGGAAGGCTGCTCTATCTCTATCCACGAAGGATATCTGCAAAGCGGCTAGCTGCTCTGTCGCCTCCTCAAGTAGCTGAATGCCCGTCCTCCTGGTGAGAGCATTAGCTACCACATTCCCTTTCCCAGGAGTGTAGACTATCTCAAAGTCATAGTCCTGGAGGAACTCAAGCCATCGCCACTGTCTCAAGTTCAGGTCCTTCTGAGAGAAGGTGTACCTGATACTTGAATGGTTAGAAAAGACTATAAAGCGCTCGCCCATCAGGTAGTGTCGCCATGTCTTCAGAGCAAAGACCACTGCTGCTAACTCTAGGTCATGGGTAGCGTAGTTCTGCTCATGCTGCCTCAAATGACGTGATCCATAGGCGATCAATGACCTCTCCTGCATCAAGACACATCAGATTCTGGTCCCTAATGCATCGTAGTAGACTACGTACCCTACTCCCTCCTCCGGCAACCTCAAAATTGGTGCGCTGGTCAATCTCTGCCTCAGCTCCTGGAAGCTCCGCTGAAATCTGTCTTACCACACAAAGGGTTTCCCCTTCCTTTTCAAAGCTGAGAGTGGTTCCGCAACTCTGGAGAAGTCTGGCACAAATCTCTGATAGTATCCAACTAGTCCCAAGAAACTCCGCACCTCTGTCACGCTTCTGGGTGGCTCCCATGCTAGCACTGCCTCGATTTTCGTAGGATCCACGGCAACTCCAGCCTCAGAGATGACGTTCCCAAAGAAGTGGACCTCACGTAACCATAACTAACACTTCGAGAGCTTTCCATAAAGCTGGTCCTCTCGGAGTGTGTCTAGTACAACCAGTAAGTGGTAGGCGTGCTCCTCCTCAGTCGTCGAGTAAATAAAAATGTCGTTGATGAAGAAAACAACAAATCGATCGAGGTATGGCTAAAAGATCCTATTCATGAGGACCATGAACCCTGCTGGAGCATTGGTTACACCGAATGTCATAACCAAGAACTCATATTGGCCATACCGACATCTGAAGGCCATCTTCTGCATGTCCCCGTCCCGAAATCTGAGCTGATGATAGCCTGACCTGAGGTCTATCTTTGAGAACCACTGTGCTCCCTTGAGCTGATCTAAGAGGTCATCAATCCTCGGTAGCGAATAATTGTTCCTCACTGTCACATGGTTCAGGCGACGATAGTCGACACAAAGTCACAAGCTCTCGTCCGCCTTCTTGGCGAACAATATCGGGGAAGCCCAGGGTGAAACACTGGGTCAGATGAATCTCTTTCCCTGCAAGTCCTCCAACTGTACCCGTAGCTCTCAAAGCTCATCGGGAGCCATCCGCTATGCTGGAGTGGATATCTGGGCAGTTCTGGGGTACAGATCAATATAAATGTCTACCTCTCTACGAGGAGGTAGTCCAGGAACATCGTCGGGAAAGACGTCTGTATACTAGTCCACCACTGCAGGAAACCTAGGGCTATGTACGCCAACTGCTCCTAGGATGAGGATATCCAATTGATAAGTGATGGGATTTCATATCCTCTTCCAAATACCACCTTGTGCTGCAAAGGCTCCCTTCGCTCCAGTGAAGGTGAACCTTCTCCTGTCGGTGCGTACACATCGCACCTTGCGCCTAATACAGTAAATCTGAGCATGGACTGTAGATAACCAATCTATACCCAAGATGACGTCGTAAGTCCTCGACGATGCTACAAGACGATCCAAGCCGAAGCTCTATCCTCTTAGAGTAAGATCACACTACCGGCACCAGTGTGTAATCGTCGATTCTACTCCCGTAGGAGTCTCTAGCTGTAATGATCGAGCCAACGGCTCCGTCGGAATCTCTGAGCTCTGAACAAGGGCAGCGACTATGTAAGAATGACTCACTCCTATGTCTATAAGAACTGCAGCAAGGGTGTAATAGACACAGATAGTACCTCAAATCATTTTGGGCGCGCCATGGTCGTAGGCCTCCGCTGCCTGTAGCTATGCCTATCTCTGTCCGCCAGCTCCCTGTGGTTGGGTGGACCTCCTGGTGGTGGTGGTGGTGGTAGAGCCTCAAAGAGTATCCCACCACCTGATGCTCGACCATCTCCTCTGCCTTATACTCCTGCTCCCTGCGGACTGCCACAATCGACCCTTTGCCTCTTCCTGGGTGGCCCCTCAACCGTCTGCTGCTCCTCGACATGGAGGGTCGGGCAGTCACGAGCCATGTGGCCCTGCCCGCCACATGCGTAGCACTATCTTCCTCTCGAAAGACTGGCCCCATGCTGTGTGCCCTGCACAGCTAAGCCAGTGTCCTAAGGACGTCTTCCTGAGGGTCTGGTCTTCCAGGACCCATGAGTCATCCATCGACTCCCAACTATGGAAGACTCTACTACATGTAGCCATGTGGTGGGTCTCGCTGCTGAAGTAGGCTCAGTAAGGAAGCTCTCGATCAAAAGGGATCTCTCCAGTAGTCCTATCTGGGTCGGAATGCTGAGAGAGATCAGCGATGCCCTGATCTCATGCCTCAATCCATGCTCAAAGGTCCGGGCCCAGAATAATGGGTCCCGTACCCTATCTGTCGAGTAGTGCGAGAGATCGGTAAATCTCGCCGAGTACTGGGCGACCGTCAAGCTGCCCTATCGTAGCTGTAGAAGCTCGTGGATTCACAACGCACGGAGGGTGGCTGGGACGAACTCCGAGAGGAATAGGCTCTCAAAGTCCGTCCAGAGGGGAGATGCCTCATCGTGCACCTGGAGCATCAAGCTCCACCATCGGCCCGCTGCCACGTGCAGTAGGCTTGCTACGAGGATCACCATGAGGTCTACTGGTGTCCTCACTAACCTGAAAACTCGTATGACTGCCTCCAGCCAGTCCTCAGCTATCTAGGGGTCCATCTCCCCACGGAACCTGGGCGGTCGCTGGCGCTGAAACCCGTGCTATGAACTAAGGAGACTTGCATCGTCAGTGGTCGGGGATGGAAGCATTGGTGTCTCGGCGGGTAGAGGTATCGCTGGTGCCTCTGCTGTCAAAGGCCCCTGCTCCGAGGCCTCGTCGCTCGGGGGGCTGTCGTCATGATCAACTCTCTGAACCCTAGCTGGCTGCCATCGTGGGGCCATCCTGAAAAGGAAACAAGTGTGCCATGGTCAGAACAGTATACCTGGTGAGCTGACACAAAGTAATCACAATGAAAACATGAAACACACACATGTAATCAATGTTTTCATGCATTAAGTCGGAAATCAGATGTCAGGGTCCTGGTGTATGGATACGTTGGCTGCCGCACCATCACTGGGCTCCCTGGACTGATAACCAAACTCAATACTCTTAACACCATTGCTTCACATAGAAAAGATCAGAGTCCTGAGTTATCCGGTAGAACTGAACTCCTTTGATACCAATTTGTCACGACCCGTCCTCGGGGCCCGTGCGGAGACAACCCCAAAAATAGGCCAGGGGCTGGCGACTAGCACCAAGGCGTAAATCCTGGTAAAAAGGGAAAGCATTGCCTTTGTAAAGTAAACAAACACCATAGAGAAAGCAAGCAGTAGAAGTAAACACTAAGTAAAAACTGAGTACAACAATAAGTGAGGAAAAGTAAGTGGGCAAGAATACAAACCCAGAATGAAAGTAAATTACAACTAGAAAGGGAACACGAAAACTGAAATGTAAAGCCGCAACGTCGAGCTGTCCACTAGAAATCCGACCTGAAGGGTGAGTACAGATAGCCTCCACAGCTCCTCGGGTCCAGTCGTCCGCTCCGAGAACGTCCCGCCCAGTGGTCTACCTCCAAGTACCATCCTGCTCCGCAAACCCCAACCACGAGCAGCGCTGTCCGTCGTCTGCAACCAACACAACGTAGTGCGGGCATAGCCCGTGCAGGGGTGAGTATAAGATACTCAGTAGGGACCGCGAGACCCCTGAAGGTCTCCGAGAATCCAAAAAGGATAATCCACAAAGGAAAGATACAATCACAAAGTAACATTCGACACTGCTTAGGTATATTCCCATACATATACCTAAGTCACCAATTCTCGTTCGGCTCCAAAATCCGAGCCCAAGTACAAAACAGTCCACACAGGAAGAAAAACCTAAATCCACAAAGGATAGCACAACACAATCCACATAGGAATGAAAAACATGATTCATCTCACACAGGTATACTTTTTCGTATGATGATAGAGATGATCAGATATATCTACTGATTCATATAAGTCGTCGGACCCACAAAGAATCGATAGGTACTAACCCCCGCAATGACCCACAAAGGATATGACCCAAAAAGGATCGATAGGTAACTAACCCCCGCAAAGACCCACACAGGATCAGACCCACACAGGATCGTTGAGTGCTGTAGTCTTCGCCATCGAATCCACTGAGGATCTCTGTATAGTCGTCATCATAGTCGCAGTCGCAACCAGCTCTAGGGTCCTCGCACACAACAAGCTCATTCGAGATGGTCTTCTCCATGAGCCGAGAGGCTGATACATCAACTGACACATAGTGGAGAGTTTATGTATCCAAAAGTTCTGTATCGTCAACAGAAACTCAACGTCACAGACGACACGTGAATCGGACGCCAGGTCTGAGAGTTATTGGCTTTTTCATCACAGGGGCCCGGTTGGTTTTTAAGTCAAAACCAACACGACCATATTCCACCTGCGTCCAAACCTCGGGTGGAGTAAGCCAAAAGATCTGTCTCACTAAGAGGAATCCAGCAAGGTCGACGGTACGTCAATCGGACGTCCGGAGCTCAAGTTATGAGTGTTTCCGCTCCGAAGGCCCGGTAGGTTTCGTGTACGAACCAACCCGGCCGAACCCAAAGTACTCCAAAACCATGAGTATAATATACCAAAACGACCATCTCGATACAAGGATCACATCACCGATGATGGTGTGTCGATCGGAGGTCTGTATCCTAAGATATGTGCAAAAGACCGAAAGATGTCCGAAAACGGGGGGTCTGGGCCCAGATCGACCCGGCCCAACCCCCCTGGGTAGATCCGACCTGGGTCCGGGTCCGACCCGGCCGGCCCGGCCTGGGCGCGACCCGGCCCGGCCGGAACGGGCGCGGCCCGGTCTCCAGGCGGCTCGGACGTAACGGCCAATCGGTGGGCAAGGTGGGGTGCCACCCCCTTGAATGATCTGCGACCCCGTGTGGGGGGCCACCTCTCGCCAACGGACGCGGCTGGGCTGCCGCGTCCCGCATTCGCCAGTCCCGCGTGGTCACTGGACTGTCGGCCTTCCACCGCGGATAAAGCCGCGGCGGTTCTCCCCAGCGGCGTGCCGGGTGCCGCCGCCTCCCACCGCCGTGCCGACGTGGCGCGCTGGTGGGTTGCTCCGCGGACCACTGGACGAGTTCCGGTGGTCGGAATTGCGTGTTGTCTTCGCCACTGGCCCTCTCGGGGCCCGTCCTTTACTGAGAGGACCTCACATCACCTATGCGGCCTGTTTTGTCGTCTTCCGCCTTTCCACACCCCAAGAACAAAAGGGGGTGGGTTCGGACTTGTTCGTTTGTCCGCACCAACTGCGTTAGCAGTTTTAAAAGTCTCACAACAATCATTTAAACAAACCACAGATATAATCACATAGATTAAAAAGAACAAAAACCCCTACCTCAACATTGTCGTCGAACGTGAGTTTGTCGTAGAACTAACCGTCATGGAAGAAGAGGATCGTCGCGTCGCGGATGGGGGGTGCCGCTGTCGTCGCGGTACACGGCATTGCGTAGACAAACTCCGAGGATTAAAATCACACAGATTTGAGATGCACCAAAAAAACCATGTCGATGATATAATTTGCAAAGAATTAAAAGAACCGCATTGTCCTACCTCAATATGTTGTTGATCGAAGATTGTCGCGGGGAAGGAACATCGCGGAAGGAGAATCGTCGTCGTCGTGGTACACGGCGTCACGTCGTCGATTTCCGAGGGTTCGGTGGTCTTCGTCTCCCTTCGTCAAAGGCCGCCGTTCTTCGCGTTCTTCACGTTCTTCGCCTTCTTCATGAAGAACGATGAAGATCTTCAAGCTTTAGAGTTTCTCCAAATCCTCTAAACAAGAAAACCCTCAGCAAATAGTGTTGGTCTTATTTTATTCCCATGCCAATGATTTGAAATTCAATGATAAGAAACGAATAATTAATTCGAAGAATTAATTGTAACAATTTAACTGCCCAATTTAATGGGGTGTTTCTTAACCAGAAAAACACACGGTTGACTTTCATTAAAGAGGGGGTAGCGGGTGCGTTACATAGGAGGGAAGAAACGGTGGGGCTCGTGCGGGCCCCACCTCACAAATATCCTACCAAGTGGGTAGGTTATTTTTGGGTTCCACCATATCTGCTTTACTTAGCTTAAGTGGCTTTAAGTGGCTTTAAGTGAGATAAAATAAAGTGTTCCACCACTTTTATTTAATTTCTTAACATAACCCCAAAAATTAAAAACCACACCCGAGCAAACACAACTCTGGAAAAGACATTTCTAAGCAAATACCGGCGCTGCGATTCCATCGGTGCCCTCGGAATTTGATTCCGATCACCGGTTCAAAAGTTAGAAAACCCCACTCCTTCGTTCACTGAACATACCCGATCTAATCTTCAGAAAAAGATTCCGCGCATAGCGGGCCTCAGAATCATGTGCCGTCAGAAACTGCGTTTTTGTAAAATTTCAAAGAAAATTAAGAAAAATATTTCCTTGAATTTTACGGGTCTTTACAAGTAAACTATTTGTAACACCGTTGAATTTTGAGGGAGAAATTCATTTTAAGGGGGGTAGAATGTAACACCCTGAGATTTTATGAGATATATATTTTTTTAATTTTTTGATGTCTTTTATTGAATACTACCCCAAGAATAGCTTGTATTATATGCAACACCTTATTATCTTGCAGTATACACAACACTATTCTTGGCTCGTGTTACACAAAATTTCAAGTTCGTTTTGTGGAAATTATTCTATGAAACATTAAGTATAGGTTTTTTTAATCTATAAATGAAATAAGTTTGGATTATGTTATATGAAACAACAAAGGGAGCTTGCACTACACACATCCTTGACTTGGATTGCTTTACACGAATCGCGACCTTCTTCGATAACGTGTGTAGTACGCAACACATGGTTTTACTAAACAACAATATATTGTTATAATATTATTATGATCTAGACGTTATGAAAAGTAGTAACTATATTTTTAATTTTATGACATTATAATTCATCTTACACATTTAATAGAACATGTTATGAGAACAAAATAATTTTTTCGGGTAAAATGAGTATTTTTAAAAAAATAGAGTTTTGCCGCATTTTGAAGACGCACCCATTTTAAATCTTGTTTTTTACATGTTTATAAGTTCAATTTGAAAATATAATTTTTTTTGGAATCAGGATATAAAAAATTACTTTGGAAATGTTTTTTTGACATTTTTCTGATAAGTTTCTTATTTTGATGAATAATAAAGATACGGTAAATTTTAATTAAAATAAACTTTTTTCATCGAGATAATTTTTATGGTTAAATTATATTATTGAATTGTTTTAATGTATAAATAGAATAAATTTTTACCTTTTAATATAATTCATGTCATTACCATTTATTTTATATTTAATTCATAGGTAAAAACATTTCAATCTTTGACAATATTTTATCTTTTAAAACATGTTTTCTTATCATTGGGATTAATTTTAAATTAATTACTGAAACTTATATGTTTTTAATTTTGAAAAATGGATTCCATTTTCGGATTTAGTGGGTCCAAATTATGTTAATAGGTTACTTTAATTTTTTTGATATTATGAATAGTAACTACGATAATTTTTCTTTATTGCAGTTAAAGGTAAATCGGGTAATTAAGGGTAAAAATAAGATTATAAAATAACCCTAAAACCTGCCAAAATTCTATTAGATTACTAAAATTATACCCATATCACATAAGGGTCGGAATATATTCATTTTATAAACTTTTTACCATGAAAATAATTTAATTATTATTAAAACAAATAAAAGTGACAACATGTCACTCTCTTAAATCTTATAAGTATAATAATTTTATATTAGTGATAAACTTAATGAAACTTCTAACATGAATATTATCCAGAAAGATAATAAAATTATCTCCATCATGTAAATTTATTTAGTATTTTTTGGGATTCAATAATTATCATTAAAGGTGACACAATAGTGATGTTAAAATTATATTATTGATTGAAATATCAAATAAATGGTTTTAAAAATATTAAAATAAATATTATATGAATTATTTAATGTTCTACACGAATTTTATAAATAAATATGACATGTTATGAAACTATTAAATATTTTATTTCGAACATATCTTTTATGAGGATTTTATTTAAATTCAAATAAATGAAGAGTGTCAAAATTGACACTGTTATTTTATAAATATATCATAATATAAAATTGTTTAAAAATAAAAAAAATATTTAAAAACTATAAATTAAAATTTATATGGTGGAAAATTTCATAAGTTATGCAATTATGGTCAATTCATAAAACATAAGTAATTATTTATAACAATTTAAAATTTAGAATTTTATTACCACAAATAAAATTAAATAGATTAAATAAGGATAAATCAAGTTGATAAGGTTTGAAATAAATTTTCAACATGTCTAAATTTTATTGGTTGATGAGATGAAAGCCCTATCTCATTTAATATTCTAATATGAGTCATTTTTGGAGGTTTTTAAGTGGGTTTTTATTTATTATAAATTAATATTTTTGAAGTTTCCAACAGTGCCCCTCTCCTCCCTTATAAAAGGGAACCTACTCCCTCTCCTCCTGACACAATTTTGAACCATCATGCTCGGCCAAAAATTGCCAATTTCTCTTCTCAACATCTCTACTTATATCATAGAGGTTCTGGTCTTCTCAAAATTCTAACTCTAGTGCCCTAAGAGGATGTTTAAAAGTGGATCATCGAATAATATGTAATCTCTTCTAACGATTCTTTAACGTTTCCTTATTCTTCTACTTACACTTCTTTAGTTGTTAAATTATGAAGTAATAACATCAGTATAACTAACATACTGATATCTTATTATAAATATTAAACAAACCCATTTAATTTTCTATACATCCTATGGAAAATGAAATCACTGTGTGTGTGTACGTACGAAATACCGTCTCCATGCCGTGGTGTAATCTGTTTTTCCGCCACAACCTTACTTGTATGGGTATAATTTTGTAA
This sequence comes from Viscum album, assembly GCA_963277665.1. Lineage (NCBI taxonomy): Eukaryota > Viridiplantae > Streptophyta > Magnoliopsida > Santalales > Viscaceae > Viscum > Viscum album. The sequence goes on along the minus strand of OY728157.1, from coordinate 854,739,610 downwards.
ACAATAACAATATATGGTTATTATAACATCATACAGATTCTGGGATATTATATCATCCACTCCAATTCCATTCAATAATTATGGGAATGATATCATCGCTCGTGCGTACATACGGATTACTATCTCCACGATGCGATGAGATTAATTCTCCTTGTTAACCATTTAAGAATGATTATAAATTATTTAGTATAAATAATCATGAAAGATATGAAATAATAATTATACTGTATTTATGTACATATAAGATTCATTTAAATAATTCATTCAATTCAATAAGTAAATGAATACAGCGTTCATGCGTATGTACGACCTACCGACTACATGAACGGTGTATTTCATTCCATTTATTAATCTACCATATATATTTATATGATGAATACATATATTATATATAAGACATGTTTTAAATTATGGAAATATTTAAATCAGGATATAAGTTATAATATCATGAACAACAAGTCCAAACACGTATGATAAATGAAACAATTAAACCTAAAATGTTACTTTAACATGGAATTGACAAAAGAAGGTGTAATATAAAGTCATAAGTGAATCATATATGATATCATAAATATTATTATGATTATGTTACAAGTTAATGATATGTTTAAAACCACTATACATGAGTTTTGGACACGTACAGAAGAAATTGGACCTAAGGTAAGGGATAATTATTCCAATCTCATTCTTATCCGAGATTGTTTATTCGTATGTATTTACTAGGGTTATATTTTTCATCCATGTCCTTAAAAATATTTTCACAAAGTGTTTAATATTCTTCCATGTGTGTTTAAATTCATTTTTACCCCAATTTACTTTTACTTCGTGTTATGGAAGGAATATTACTTTTGTTTACCATACGTGGTACATTTTGACTTTTCCGGTAAAAGTATGAGGAGAATGTTTTTTAAACTTATACGGCATGAACATATTTTTACGGTTTCATAATGCCTAATTTTAATGAATCTTACTCTACATGTTTTCATGGTAATTTAAACAAAATAATTTTCTTTTAAAATTTTGTGGAATTTTGTGAAAAGAAAATGATTTTGAAGAAGAAAGGATATTTTCCTCAAGAATTCATTTCAAGTGATTTATCAAAACTATTTTCCATCTAAGATGACAACATTTAGCATGTTTATGTTTCAATTATATTTTCTATATTATTTACATGGTGTTATTTTTCTTATGAAGAAATGATATCCATTTTTTTATTTGGATTATGTGATGATGGGATGATGTTTAGGAAACCCATTTTATTCATTAGGTTATGATGAATGTTTTATGTTTATTTGGTAGCACAAGTAAGAATGATTTCATTATAATATGGGTGGGAACTATATCTCCCTCCAATGCATTAGGTAACATTTTATATCTCATGAGAGAGACATGGATGGAATGGTAAGTTAATCTGGTTTAGTGATACAAGACTGGAACGAGGAGTGAACTCGATTCAGTAAGGTACTATGTCCAATAAGATGGTCTTGGAAGAAATGCCTTGGCTACTATGGAAATCATATCATGTGCTTAATGGTTTTCCAAAATTACATGTTTTATTATGATGATATTTTATTATTATTATTGTTCCTTTATGATCTATTCCTTATGTACTTCCAAGATTTATTTTTCAAGATTTTGATGTTTAAACATTATGTTCATGTTTGTTTAAGTTCAAATGTATATGATTTGTTTTATTTTATCCATTATTACCCTTACTAAGCATTTGAGCTCACCCATTATATTTTTTCTTTTCCCCAAGATTTATTGAAAGGTTTTACATAAGAAAAAAAGGGGAATATCTTTATTCGAGATGTTGAAGATCATTCACCATGATTAGACAATTATGTTCCAAGTTTACAAAGCCACTAAACTATTACCATCCTTGAGTGTTAGTTCTTGTTATATATTAACTATTCCTTGAATATAATTTAATTTCCTTGTACGTCAAGCTTCGGTCTCTACACAAATACTCCATGTGTACCTACTTTCTCATAGAGTATATCATAATATCATCAATAAATACTACCACAAATTTTTCATTGTAATCTCTAAAGACTCTATTCATTAAATCCATGAAAATTTCTGTAGCATTAGTGAGTTAGAAGGGAATCACTATGAACTCATAGTGTCTATACCTTGTTTGAATGTCAGGCATGGGAATATCTTCTTTCTTCACCATCATTTGGTGATATCCCAACCGAAGATCAATCATGGGTATGAGGATGAGATCAGAAGATAAAGAACATTTATCTTCCCTAATGGGAACTGATTCACAAAACTTTACTGCGATTATACTACACTTATGTTTTTTGACTGAAAACTAAATTACAAGTTCAAATTGAAAATATATAATTTTCATAGAAAAATTGGAAGATATGAAATAATGCGATGTTACAGAATCAAATAAAATATTGTATAAACTTGAGGAAACAATTAAATTACCTCCCACCATGTCTTCTAGGGAATCAAACTTAGCAGTTGTGATCGAATAAGATTACCCATTCCCCCTTCGCCTTTTCTGAGTTAAGTTTCCATGTAGATTATGGAATTCATTTGCATAATCCCCTTTTCTCTACAATTTTATCATTCCGCATTGACAACCTCATTCTTCCGCTTTCAATCATAAGCATGGTGTCCTTTTTCACCACACTTTTAACAGACTCACATTCCCTTAATGAATATACTGGGGAGTTTCTTCCCACATTTACAGTAGGATGAATTTTCAAAATTTTCATGCATCCCCTTATTTCCATTTATAGATTGTTCATCTGAGCTATTTTTCAATTGATTTTCAATAATGTTGTAAGACATAGAGAATTAATTTTCTCTATTGATAGAACATGATAGTATATCTCTGTATGATGAGAAGGATTTTGAGACTAATGATCGATGGAGAAATGGTTTTAAGCCATCAAAGAATCGATCAATATAACTCCTTCGGTTACATATATAATCAACTGCATGCCTTTTTATCCTTGTAAAGTTAGCCTCATACATTGCGAAATTCTCATCCTCCTTATTTCTCAGACTCAGAAATTTCCTTTCCATATCCACTCGATGGTAATGAGGAAAGTATTTTTCTATGAAAATACCTTTAATATTCCTCCATTCCATGTTCGATACCTCTTCATAATCCTTTGTGTTTGGATTAATGACCACCATTGATCTATATCTCCAATGAGGCGATAACCTACCATTACCACTTTTTTCCTTTAACTACTCACCAAAGCAAAAAATATTTTCCCTAAGGAATTTATTCATTGTTCAAATAATAAATTATTTTTACACCAATGTAATGTTGGTGTTTGTTTCCTCATGAAGTCGTCTAATATTGATCCTCTACATTGTGGATCAGGGTTCTCCATACGTGTATGGTAATTATTCATTACCTGAGTGAGTTGTCCCAGTATGGGGATAAGCTGATCGATACCAATTTCATCACCAGATCAATTATAATTAGCTAGAGAAGGATGTAAATCCCATCATGTACTACGTGCATTGATATGGTTTCCATTCCTTTTACTAGGCTCCATTTCTAAAAATTTTATATAATTGATTAGTTTATGAATTGAAATACATAATTCCAAACATGTAAAACACTTAACATAAATTGATAATTTTTTGATATAATCCATAATCATAAAAAATATTTTGAGGAGGTATATACTCATAAATACATCATAAAGGTTCGTAACAAAATGTGAATTATCCTAATTATATCCCCCGAAAGTGTCATAACCATGAGTGCAGCAAGTCCCATTTTCGTGCAGTAGTTCCCATTCGAGTCTAGCTCAATGCAGTGTTTTCAGGATTTACCCCTAGGTACATCTATGCCAGAGCCACCTCTACCTAATCATATCTTGATAGGGATGTATTTCATGTAAAACACTCTAAATCTCTACATTACCAAGATTGTAGGTAGTTCTTCTATACTAATACTCAAAGTCAATCATAGGGTAATGTTATCTAATCATAGTTTTTCTAAATCTAGCTTTTTGGGTTTGTATTAAACCTTAATTGATACAAACTATAATGTTTTGACCCTAGTTACCTAGAGTTGGTGCATTATTACATAACATTGGCATGATCACAAGGCATCAAATCCTAAAATCTGATCAGTTTAGCAACCTTGGAAGTACAAGATACATTCATAAGTTTTACATTACATCATCAAATAAAAAAATAAACAACATTTTGTCCCCATTGACCACACTGATATCCTTATCATATCCCTTCAGGTCAACCATAATATACTTCTTCACATCTTAGAAAAAATAAAACAAAAAATGGGGTGTGCTCTGATTCATAGTAAGGATAACTATATAGCGAAAACCTTCATAAATAAGTATAGACAAATAAGGTAATGTATAAGAATAAAACATAAGCCATTTAAAAATAAAAATCTATATAATATGGCCAATATAAATCAAATAATCTCATTTACTTATTCACATGGATATTATACTTGAATAATAATATAATTAAATATCAATATCCAATTTCATAATGATGGAATACAAAATTCCAGACTTCATAACCAAATAGTAAAGGGCCTGGGCATATACTTCAAATGATATTTTGTCAAGGCCTTGTGCCAAGACACTAGTTTGTATCATGAGGCCTAACGATGCATCAAGGAGCTATAGTAGGCTCCACCCATCACTTAATACGTACAATCCCTTCCTCATATGAAAATTTCTAAACATAACATAAACATTTGTATTAAAACTACCATACTAAATGTCAATACATTATCCATAAACCATGAATGGTGTAAAAATAACACATCCATAGTCAATCATATCACACAAACTTAAATAAAATATAGATTTTTTGTATCATAATATATCATCCTCATAGAAGCTTAATATCCATCAAAGGATGTTGACATACATGAGATCAAAACTTTTATAGAGAAATATATCTTTCTATTTTGAAATCATTTAAAAGTTATATAATTATAAAAGAAAACATTTATTTTTAAAAGATTCTTATAAACTTGTATGGGAAGCTTCAATGATGTTATAATGGAGTAAAATAGCCTCACCTCCCGTATATGTGAAAAAAAGACATTCTTACCATATTTTTGTCAAAAAGGTCATAAAGTACCTTGTTTGGAAAACAACATAAAGATACCATTAAAAACTTATATGGTCAAATAAGGTTATAAATTTCTTTAACCTGTAGTATAGTGAGAATAATAATGTTTTTAATTACATTTTTAAGATTACACAGATGAATATGATAATGCGGTCCTAGTAGATACTAATGTATTAGCAACCACAGATAAGTAATGAGATTGCGGAATTAACCCTTACCTTGTAATTTTCCTTAGATAATGGTATGTTAACCTCATTTATTATTGTTAAATTTTTTTATTAATTTATACAAAATTCATATACAATAATATTATTTCATATATGATCTTATAATATCCCTTTTGTTAATAAAATTTTAGTAGAATTATCGGTTCAATTGTAAAATGATTCGTTTTCCTTTATATGATTGGTTAAGTAAGCCATGTTTGTTACGGATAGTATGTATTTGATTCATATAAATAATTTGATTATGTTCATAAGAATTATGTTTAATCATAAAATGAAAATAATTTTGAATTATTGCAATGGGGAACGAATCTCATCGTATTCGTGGAGACGGTAAACTGTACGTATGCACGAGCGACAATATCATTATATTGATGGGCAAATCATATGTAATTAAATGGTATATCATATATAAATAATAATTAACATTTTAAATTTATTATTTACATTATTTATACTCATTATTAGACCCATATAAATACAGAAGTGTTTGAATAACAAACTACACCATGACATGGGGACGTTAGGTAGTACGTATGCACGTATGGTGGCATTGTAATTTATAGGATAGATATAATAATGAATATGGTTTCAACATATTTATAATAACATCAGAGTATTTAGAATTTACTGTATTTATCATTTTGTTATGGAAACAAAATAGAAAGAGGAAGTGGAAAAAGAAAAGAATTTGAAAGTGGGTGGTGAAATTATTACATCTTCTTTGGGAGATTCCTTTTGAGATGGTCAAAAGGGTTCCATTGGTTGTCATTATGATAAAATTAAGGCCTATATTTCAAAGGGTGGATTGTTGAGAAGATATTTGATTGGAGTTTGGCTGAAAAAGATGGATTTGGTGGTGTGAATTTAAGAGAAGGGTAAGTACCGTTTTATAAGAGAGGTGATGGCCCCTTTAAGAAAAGCTTGAAATATTATTTCATAACAAAATTATTTTCTGTTTATAATGGCCCCAAAATGATTTATTTAGAGGATAAGGTGGTGATGGGTCCAAAATATCTCAACTAATATGATATATACATGTTTATATCCCCATATTAACCTTATCTTTTCGATTTAACTCTTAGTTAAATAGTTGGACATTTACCATGTCTGTTTGTATTTTAATATTTTATAGTTAATAAAAATACTATAAAAAGACAATAAAACCCTAGTATTTCATCATTAATATACATAACCTTATATATGTAATTTGGAATAACCTTATATTTTTAAGAATATTATATCAATTAATAATATAGTAATCATTTTAAAAACTGAATTTCGTCAATTTGGACAGTATTTAGTATTTTGTTGTTGTGAAAAGTAAAAGAACATGATTACTGCAAAAAAAATTATTTAATCAACTCTAAAATGTCATATTTAACTAGAAAATTCGTGTAATTCAATAAAAGTCTCAATATACATTAATTTGGATATTTATAATATTAATACATGTAATATTTCATTAATAAAGTAATTACTATATCATCATTGCATCATTTATAAATTAAATTATTTTTTGTATAAATTTTTTAAATAATATACCATTATGTAGGAAATATTTATAAATTTGTAATGAATATTTATAGACGAATTTATATTGTCTGCATCCTTATATTAAAAATGGTTTTGTTATTAAACATTGAATTACCACTTTTAACTCTTATTTAAATAAAATAATAATAAATATCCTAATCTAATATAATTGGACCAAAAAGATCTAATTTTATTCATATGGTTGTTTCTCATCTAATTACACTTATCCCATAGAATTAGGACATGTTTTAGGGTAATTAAAATATAATTTTTACCCTTAATTATCCTTTTTACTTTTAACCGTGATAAATTAAAGTCAAAATTTACTATTAACCACATATTATTTTCAACTTATTGAACCACATTTTATTTAATGATGTCAACCATGTCTCTCAGATTTTTTAAATTCAACTCATAGGAGTGGTAAAATTTTGTTTTATGCATATTTGTAAATTCTCTAAAAAGGTGGGTAAATGAGGGTAAAAAGTTCAACAAAATTTGATATATATAAACTTATTATAAAATGACTCTAATGAATTAAATTGAACGTATATTGGTATTATGTATCAATTTTGACCGAAAATAAATTAAAATAAAATTACTAAATATTCAAATAAAAAGTCGGTTTTAAAAAATAACGCAATGCTTTTCAATATTCATTAAAAATTGAACGTTCTCAAAAAAATACCAAAAAATAACCCTATGATAATTTTGATAATCCGAATCCAAAAATTAATTCCATTTTGAAAATTAAAATTTATAAAATTTCAAAAAGTGGATATTACATTTTATAATAGCTGGTTTCAATGGTTGTTATGAACCAACCTAAGTCGACCATGAACCAATCACCTGAGCAATTCTGCGACATGGCCAGAGGGGTGTTCTCGATCCCCACAGGCTGGAAACTAGTGCTGGGCATCAAAAAAACAAGTGGGAATGATTTGGCCCATAAATGGAAAACAAATTACTAAACAAGAACAGAATATTCAAAACAAAAACTAGGAACAATGATAAAAAATTCATACATACCTCCATGTGACCCTATGGGTCACAACCAACGTCGCACTATGATGACTGAATACAAGTAAGGCGCATCAGCCTTGGATAAAAAAAGGTAAAACTATAGGTTTGAGTATTAAAACTCAGTAGGCATACCCAAACAATCTATTTCCTTATGCATTTTTATTAAATAAAAGATCCATCAATTTCAGGTTTGAAATACAATATATAATACTAAGGATTTCTACAAGTTACTCAAAAGCAAAGTACGAGTCATTTCACTTATTCATTTCTCAAAACCCAAATCAATATTTTAGTGAGACATTATCAATTTAAAAGGGAAAGTGTTGTTTATATTTTTATATTTGTATAAGGAGGATTAAACACTTTCATTTGAAAACCATTATTACAAACCAAATCCAAATAAGTATACCACTTTCCAAAGAAAACAATATACAAAAATGAACAAAAGAAATCACATAGAAATGGAAATATAGATATAAAAATAAGCACCATAATCACCATAGTATGTAACAAAATTCGAGTTGACATAGGTGAACCCAGGAGGTCGAGAATAATCTAGAAGACACCATTACATGAGATATCATCCTCGTTGACATGTCACACACGATGAAAACAAAACTCTCAAAATGCTCGGTCATACTTTCTCAGGCAGGACGAGGGAAAATACCATAGAAATAAACCAAATATATCCACCTACTATGTGCCACTGGTCAGTACCATAACCTAACATGGTAACAATCATTCTCAGAATATTCTGTCATTTTTTCTGGTTCCCATGTCTCAAGTATTTAAAAAGGAAGTGAGCCAACCGATGTTAGCTGAGCATCCAATCATGAATATATATTATAATATTGCAAGACAAGTCTCACCCCGAGTCACCCCAAGGAATATTTCCCTTGACTTTCTATCATTGATCATAGGGAAGTCCTACAAAACAGTCCCCCATAACATAAAACTCAACCAAAGTAAAGGGACCACATCCAAGTAGAGTTATATTGAGATAACTAGTTTTACAAAAGTTCCAACTCGGCCTCAGATGATATTTTTTGCATGCCATACCATTTGTTAAGAATCCACACACACACCACATTGAAAACTAGAAATACACTTCAAAACCCATTTAAGAAACCAAAAACATAATTTTAAATCTAAAAGACATTCAATAAGGCCCAAGAAAAATTTCATCAGGCAATTGATGTGAAAACACAATCAAATCACTTACTATAACAGATTACTAGAAATAAACCATTGTAATTCAAAATAGAAATTTTTTCTAACAGTTCTATATTAATAATTAATATTAAAACTAGCTCTGAAATGCATGAAATAAATGAATCATAAATTTAAAGGATAATGCATAGAGATCCTACCTCAAAGAAGGAAGCAGACCAAGTCGATACACTTCAGCTCTTGAATCCTCTGACAAAAAATGCCCACACTAGCACACATAAATTCTTATACAAATATATATATCCCTAATCAATAGAACATATTCCCCATGCCAAGGGGGAATATGTCCAAGGAAGATATATATATACATATACACAGACATAACTATGTATGTGTGTGTGCACACCACCAAGAAGCCACCCAAACTCTAATTAATTAACCTAGAGGAACCAACATCATCTGAAAAAAATCCATTTAAGAAAACATGTTTTCAAGGAAACAAAAATTTAAAGCATCACCTTCCTTTGATGACACCCCCATGTGTGCACCCAAGGGTGTGTCAACATCTAGTGACACACCAAGCATTACAAGACACACAAAAACCATTTTTAGATACATTTACTATTAATTAGTAAATTCATGAAACCCCTTTAGAAAAACCCAATATCAATGCATTCACATATCAAGTGACTTTGAAAACACATTTCACACATTTTTCATAATCTTGAAAACACTTCCAAGAAATACCCTTAAAAAATCACACATGAATACATAACCACATCATTTGGAAAAATCCTCTTTCACCGTATACTCATGTCAGAACACATTCGAAATTTATTTTTCACACCCCAGATGCATTTAGCAAAGGCAATTAAAAAATTTTGTTTTTCCAAACAATGTGAAATATCCATTTCACTAGGAATTTCCAAGCATACAATTTATTTTTCATACACACCAAAACTATTTCAAAACACACTTTACCTTTTTGAAAAATTCAAAAAATACTTCCAAACAACACCATAATAAAACAAAATTAGAACATCGCCATTATCCCTTATGAAACCCATTTATACTACTTGAGCATGCCAAAAATACTTTCGTAACATTATTCTCACCACACAATAAATCCATGGAACACACTTATAAATCCAAAAAATCATATTAATAACATCTATCTAAAATAAGCCACGGAAACACTTACCGATTGGGTGGAAATGCAACAAAACCTCTCCGAATGGGAAGACAACACCCCTCAAACAATCCGCAATCCCTAAAAACCCAAGAAAACGAGTTGTGAATAAACTAGGGATTTAGGGATTGGAAAAATTGAGAAAAAACACAAAAATTAATAATACAAACACTACGGTCAGAGTAGGGAGGATGTCGGCAATGGAAATGTCAGCCGGAGAGGAGGCGGTGCCGACAAGGTGGGGGGGGGGGGGGTTGGCTATCTGAGTTCTACATGCCCGAAGGGAGTTACGGAGGGCCAATCTTCGATGGATGGGAGGCCGAATCGTGACTGCTGGGGGAGGAGGGAAAAGGGTGAGCGAGGGATGGCACTGGGGGGTTCGGCCACTGAAGGTCGGAGCACAAGAGTGCTGACTGGGGTGCGCTGAGAGGGCACCAGTGAAGGGCGGTGCAGAAGCCGCTGCTACCGGAATAGCCAAGGTGGTGTAGGTGAGGCCTGTGGAGCCAATGTGTCCATGAGAGGGGAGAATATAGTAGGGGAGGGGGGCTCGCGCAGTGCAAACAAGAAGGGGGGTGGATCGCACTAGGTTAGGGTTCTCCTGCTTAATTATTTTTAAAATAATAATAATATAATTACAATAATTAAAATAATAATGATAAAATTTGTCTTAATAATAATAATAATAATAATAATGAAAATAAGAACAATAACTATTAAAACAACCAAAATAATAATAATATTATTATTAAAACTATAATATTATTATTATTTTATGATTAAGAATTGGTTTCTAAAACTCTATTTTATTAAATACATATTTTACACAATTTTATTTCCATTGACCTTTAAATAATTTATTTACTTATTTTGGATGTTGGAAGAAATCAGGGATCACATGCTATCAGGTGCACGGTCAAGCAAAAAACACTCGAAATATGCCACCTGACACTAACCACCCACAATGTCAAATAGCGTGTTGTCACACAGTTTTATAAGACGCACACAATTCGCACATCAATCTCAGTCGGGGTGTTACAATTCTCCCCACCATAGACACTTTCTATCCTTAGAAGGAAACCAAGTCAAAAGATAGCCAATGCATGAGTCACTACCCGAACAGAGCCAAAAGGAATATCAAAACCTCGGGTTGAAGATTCACTCCACAAGTCACACCTGACCGATCAAAAATAAACCATGACATAAAATGAGGGGAGAACGCAAGAGGGTTCTCCCCACCACAAGAACTCAAATAACACAGAATCTCTAAAACCCATGCACACCATGCTGAGGAGGGGTTAACGTGGGAACCCTCAACTATAACTTACTAAATTCTCCACTTGAGTTGAGCGGGATCACTAAGACTTAAATGGAACACCACTACAAGGCCGCCCGATATATCGGGGCACCAAAACAATGAACATACTATAACAAAACTGCTAGAACTAAGAATTTATAAAACTAATTTAAAACTTTCAACACATCCAACTACATTAGTATGGGCGGGAAAATGCTTCCACTAAAACCTAGAACACTCAGCAAAAGAAAAAACCCCCCAAAAATCACAAATCCAAAAAATCACTAATCTAATTAAGACCAACCCTAAAAGGACCAAATAAATTTTCAAGAAAAAAACAAATGATTTTAGAGGCCACATTCAGAAGAACGTGACTACTATGATCACGACAGAATATGTTCCTCGCACTATTACCGCAAAAAAGATGAACTTACAATAGTGGGAAATAATTGAAAAGGAAACCCAGAATGTCTATATTTCAATAAAAAATATAGAGAACCAAGTGAAGGTCTCACATGCCTCTGACGCCCTGACTGTGCGTGAGTTTCACCCGGAGACCTGAGACTGGGGCTCTGATGGCTGAAGGATCGTATTCCTCGTAGTTATACACGATCACCCCCAATAAGAACTCCTTATTTGAATGATAATTTTTTCAGAACCATTTACAGTGACCAAAATGATCACAAAATAGCAGGACTTCGGAGGGATGAGATAGGATGTATTTGGATTCTCAAACCGTAAAAATCGATGGCACATTAGAATGTACTCTAACAAACCCGAAGCCAACACCGAAAAAAGGATTTTATTTAGAGTCAGGTTCCTCACATACACCAATCTCGCACAATGGTGAACCCTTATGATTAAAGAGAGTCACCAGATTTTCCAAGCCCTAGTGATCCAGATGTCGACTCCTTAAAGTGGATGACATAGGCCGTCACCATCCACTGGCCTGGTTAACTACAGATGAGATATCACCTCTTTTTGCCTTCACCTCATTAGGTATGATCCATTGGATGGAGATGAACATTAACACCTCCCACATAATCCCAACTCCATGTATGATGAGACATACATCCCCATTGGTCCATGGCTGTACTAACCACTAAACCCAGGACAATATGAACTCTAAAAAACATTGGTGTCCACAACCACCCAAAGGCATTCTTTACTCCCCATAAACCCCTTAACTACCCCTAATGATCCTCGAATTCCTCAAATAATAAGAAAAACATGATAGAAACCAAAATATGGCATGACAGATTAACAATTGTTGATGACATTTCTTGGAGGCATATTCAGAACAACATGAAAAACCAAATCACAAATGGCATCAATCCAAAACTCAATCCAAAGAAACATCTTGAACCAAGAAAACCGGCACGAAATCCCAAACAAGCTCAAACACAACAAAAAAAAACACCCCATACCATGGGTAATGGAATCATAAATCAAACATATCCAAACTAAGGAAAAAATCCACTTTTCAAAATATCAAAATCCATATTGCAAGAAAAACCATGTCCATAAATTATTATTTTTTATTTCATTTTTGAAAACAGCAGCCAAACTGTATATTCTAAAACTCCTCCTACAACATCCTATGAACCACTTCATAATCCTTGATTCCTTTCCACTCAAATAACCCATACATATGTGTCGATGTTCACTTCACGTATCTAAATACACATATGTTGATGATCCTAAAGAGTACCAAGGGTTGCACTTTCCGTTCCATTACCAAATCCAAATATAAGCCAAAATTTTCCAAATTAAAACACTTGATCTTTAAAAACACACATCACCAATTTCAGATCAACTTGAAAGAATCCCCTTTTCACCAGTTTTAAACCCATTAGAGAAAGATCCCTTTTAATTCAAAAGAACATACATTTCCAAAACACTCTTAAAACAACCAAAATAAAGGCAAATCACAACAAAAAATGGACAAACAGAATGAGGAACTAGTGCTTATTCCAAAACCAGTGACATGGTAGTGAGCCACACCCCATGTAAGACATAACAATAGAGGACCTTGAACCAGGAACCTAGGATCCCCATGGGTCACTACTCCATGTAGGGTCATAACGTGAAACCGAGTCACCTTTACTATCATCCCAGAAATAATAAAAAGACATAAGACTCAAAACCCAAACTACCACTGGTAGCTCAGGTCTCGTCATGAGTAGTGGTTATCAGGCACCGACCCGCAACATACCTCCTAATTCCTGTCAGTCCTAATATCCATCTACCAGACAACCCACATAACAAGGGACTCTTTTGATACCATTTTTTCATGAACCGACCTTGGTCAACACTGAACGTGTCACCCGAGTCGACTCGCGACATGGCCCGAGGGACGTTATGGATTTCCACGAGCTGACAACTAGTGTCGGGCGTTAAAATTAACAAGTGGGAACGATTTGGCCCATAAATGAAAAACAAATAACTAAATAAGAAATAAATATTGAAAACAAAAACTAAGAACAATGAGAAAAATAATGTGGTACATACCACCATGTGACCCTATGAGTCACCACAAACCTCAATCCAACGTCGCGCTATAGAGACTGAATCTATGCAAGGTACAATAATGAAGACTAAAAAAATAAAGGTAGAACTATAGGTGTGAGTATTAAAACTCAATAGCCAAACCCAAAAAATCTATTCCCATATACATTTCCTTTAAATAAAAGATCCATAAGTTTTAGGTATGAAAAAATATATATAAATGTAAGGCATTCTACATGTTACTCAAAAGATAAGTACGAGTCATTTCCCCTATTCATTTCTCAAAACCCAAATCAATATTTTAGTGAGAAATTAACATTTTCAAAGGGAAAATGTTGTCTATATGTTCATATTTTTACAAATATGATTATACACTTTCTTTTGAAAAACATTTTTAGAAACCTAATCAAAACCAGTTTACCACTTTCCAAAAAAAATCATATATGAAAATGTACATAAAAAATCAAACAGCAAGGGAAATGTAGGTATACACTTATGAATCATAATCACTACTGCCAGAAAAAAATACGAGTAGACATAGGTGAATCCTGGAGATTTAGAATAATATAGAAGACACCAATACATGACACCTCATCCTTGTTGACATGTCACGCCTGATGAAATAAAAATTCTCAAAACACTCGGTCATCCTTTCTTATGTAGGCTGAGGTAAAATCACATAGCAATAAACCCAGTATATCCACCTACTATGGGCCACGGGTCAGTACCTGAATCTAAAAGTTCAACAATAATTCTCAAAATATTCTCTCAATATTCCAGGTTCCCATGTCTCAAGTATTTAAAAAGGGGTTAATCCAACCGATGCCAACCGAGTATCCAATCGCGAATATATATAATAATAATAGTGAAAATAGGTATCACCTCATGTCACCCCAAGGAATATGTCCCTGGAAATTCTACCATTGATCACAGGGATGTCTTACACAGTGGACCCCCATAACATATAACTCAACCAAAGAAAAGGGACTACATCCGAGGAGATTTTTCTCGAGATAACTAGTTTTACAAAAGTTCAAAATGGGCCACACATGATTATTTTTTTCATTCCTAACAATTGTTTAAGATTCCACACGCACGCCACTTTGAAAACCAGAAATACACTTCGAAACCCATTTAAGAAACCCAAGCCAAATTTTTTTTATCTAAAACACATTCAATAAGTCCAAAGGGAGATTTCATCAAAAAATTGATATAAAAACACAATCAAATCACTTACTATAACATATTACATGAAATAAACCACTCCAATTCAAAATAAGAATATTTTACTAAAATTTCTTTATTAATAACTAATATTAAAACTAGGTGTGAAATTCAAGAAAAAAATTATTCTTAAATTTAAAGATTAATGCATAGAGATCATACCTCAGAGATAGAAGAAGACCAAGCCGAGACACTTGGGCTCTTGATGCTTTTGATGAAAAACGTTCACACTTGGACACATATATTCTCATACATACCTACATATATATATATATATATCCTTAATACATTGAACATATTCCACATTCCATGAAGGAATATGTGCAATGAAGATATATATATATATAGATTCATACCTTTGTATGTGTGTTTGTGCACCACAAAGAATCCACCCCATATCTAATTAATTAACATAGAGGAACCAACATCATTTGAGAAAAAGACCATTTAGGAAAACAAGTTTTCAGGGAAACACAAATTTAATGAATCACCTTCCTTTGATGACACCCCCATGCTTGTACCTAGTGCACCCATGGGTGTGTCAACATCTAGTGACACACCAAGCATTACAAGGCACAAAAAAATCATTTTTCAAATACATTTACCATTAATTAGTAAATTCATGAAACCCCATTGTAAAAACACACTATCAATGCATTCGCATCTCGACTGCCATTGAAAAAACATTTCACACATTTTTAATAATCTTGAAAACAATTAAAGAAATACTCTAAAAAATCACACATGAAAACATAACCAAATAATTTTGAAAATCCTCTATCACCTTATACTCATGTTAGAACAATTTGGAAATATATTTTTCACACCCCAAAGGCATTTTCCAAAGGCAATTCAACAACCATTTTTTTCCAAACAACGTGTAAAATCCATATAACTACGAATTTCGAAGAAACATAATCATTCCAACACATAACAAAAATATTTCAAAACACACATTAAATTTCATGAAAAAATCATAAAATACATTATAACAGAACCATAATAAAAAAAATAAAAACATAGCCATTATCCAATATGAAACCCATTTTCCCTACTTGAGCCTGCCAAAAATACATTCGTAACAAAATTCGCAACACAAAATAAATCCATAGAACACATTTATAAAGCCACACAAGCATATTAAAAACATATATGTAAAATTATTTTGGGAAACACTTACTGATTGAATGCAGATGCGACAAAACTTCATCAGAAGGGGGGACAACACATTGAAAACGATCTGCAATCCCTAAAACCCCAGGAAAAGGAGTCGCGAATAAATAAGCGATTTAGGTTCTTAAAAAATTGAATAAAAAACAACATAAATTAACAAAACATGCACTACGACCGGAGCGGGGAAGATACCGACAATGGAAAAGTTGGCCAGAGAGGAGGCGACGCTAGTGAGGTAGGGGGTCTGCTGTCTGAGTTGTGCATGCCCGAAAGGTGTGCTGGAGGGCCGCTCGTAGATGGGGGGGAATCCAGATTGTGGATGCTGGGGGACGAGGGTGGATGGAGAGTGGGGGATAGGTCTAGGGGGTTCGGCGAGTGAAGGTCAGAGCACAGTAACACCGACCGGGGTGCGGTGAGGGGGCACCGGTGAAGGGCAACGTGAAAGCCGCTACTGCCAGAAGAGCCATAGCGGTGTGGGTGAGGGTGGAAGAGATAGTGTGACCATGAGAGGGGAGAATACTAGAGGGGAGGGGGGCTCGTGCAACACAAACATGGAGGGGGTGGCTCGTGCTAGGTTAGGTTTCTCCCCCGTAATTTTTTTTAAAATAATAATATTATAATTACTATAATAAAAATAATAATGATAATAACAGTATTAAAAATTATAATTATAATCCTAATAATATAAATAATAATAATAATAATAATAATAATTAAAAGAACCAAAATAATAATAATATTTTTATTATTAAAACTATAATAATAATATTATTTTATACATAAGCATTCTTTTCTAAAACTCTATTTTATTAAATTCTTATTTTAATTCATTTCATATCAGTTGACATTTAATTAATTTATTTAAATATTTCGAATGTTGGAAAAACACACGGCTCTCATGCCGTCAAGTGCATGGTCGAGCAGCCTGCCCTGGAACTGTGCCACCCGACACTAACCACCAACAAAGTCAAAAAGCGTGTTGTTACACAGATTTATAAGATGCGCGAAAGTCACACGTCAAACCTAGTTGGGGTGTCACAATTCTCCCCACATCTGACACATTTAGCCCCCAGAAAGTCACCAAGTCAGAATATAGCCAAATCTTGAGTCTGATCCCGAATAGAGCCAAAAGGAAAATAAAAATCCTTGGGTTGACAATTCACTCCACAAGTCATACCTGACCGATCACGAATAAACAATGACATAAATCGAGGGGACAACACAAGATGGTTCTCCCCACCACAAGAACTCGACTAACACAGAAACATTAAAACCCACACACACAACCTGAGGAGGGTTTAATGTGGGATCTTCTATCCCGAACTTACCAACTTATCCACTTGAGTTGATCGAGACCACTGGGACTTAAACGGAACACCACTACAATGACCCCCGGAATATCGGGGCTCCATAACAATGAAAATACTATAACGACACTACTAGAACAAAGAATTTCCAAAACCTATCTAAAACTCCCAACAAATCCAAATCCCTTAGTATGAGTGAGAAAACGACTACACTAAAACCTGGAACTATCAGAACAATACAAAAATCCCCCAACACTCACATATCCAAACTATAACTAATGAAATCAGGATCAAACCCCAAAAGAGAAAAATATACTTTCTATAAAAAAAAAAATTTTAGAGGCCACAATCATATGAATGTGACCACTATGATCACAAAAGAATATGTTTTTCACACTATTACCACAAATGATGAATTAAAACAGCAGAAAAGCCATGATGAGGAAACCATAAATGTATGTATTCGAAGAAAAAAGATAAAGAACCATGTGAAGGTCTAACATGCCTCTAAAGCCCTGAATGTGCTCGAGCTTCACCTTGAGACCAAAGGTTGGGGCTCTGATGGCTGAAACATCTTATGCCTCATAGTCAGACATGAGAATCCCCTAATAAGAACACCTTATTTGAATGAAACTTCTTTTGGAACCTTTTATAGTGACCCAAATGGCCACACAATAGTAGGACTTCGGAGGGATGAGACAAGATGGATTAGGAAGATAAAACTGGAAACACTAATGGCACATTAGAAAGTAGTCTGATGAACCATAAGTAAACAATGACAAAAGGGATTTTTCTGAGGCAGGTTCACCACATACACCCATCTCGCAAAATGGGAAACCCTTATTATTGACGAGAGGTGCCGGATTTTCCAAGCACTTGTGATCCAGATGTAGACACCTAAAATTTGTTGACATAAGCATTCACCAACCACTGGCCCTATTAACTATGGACGAGATCTCACCTCCTTTTTCCTTCAACTCCTCATGTATGATCCATTGGATGGATGTGGACTTTAACACCTCTCACATCATCCCAACTCCATGTATGATGAGACATCCATCCCCATCGGTCCAAGGATGGCCATCCACTAAACCCAGGAGAATATGACCTCTAACAAACTCGGGTGTCCCCAACCACCCAAAGACATGCTATACTACCCTCAAACCACTTCACTTCCCCTAATAACCCTGAATTACTTGAATGTCAAGAAACCCTTGATAGAAACAAAAATGTGGGCTGACTCATTAACAAATTTTGAGGACATTTCTGGGTGACATATTCAAAACAACTATAAAAACAAAATCGCAAATGGCATCAAGCCAAAACTCAATCATAAGAAACACCTCGAACCAAGAAAATTGGCCCAAAATCCTGAAAAAGCTCAAAAACAACCAAATGAAACAACCCAAAACAAGGGTAATAGACTCATAAATCTAACATATCCATACACAGGAAAAAAATCCACTTTTCAAAATACCAAAACCCATATTGAAAGAAAAACCATGTTCGGAAATTTTTTTATGTCTATTTTAGAAAACACAAGAAAAATCATAAATTCAAAAACCCGCCCATGGAATCCTATGAAAAAAAGCATAATCCTTCATTCCATTCCACTCAAATAACCTATACATATGTGTCGATGTGCACATCACATTTCTAAACACACATATGTGAACAATGCTTAGGAGTACCGAGGGTTGAACTTTCAGTTAAATTAATGAATCCAAATATAAGCCAATTTTTTTCAAATTAGAACACTTACTCATTAAAACCCCACTTCACCAATTTCAGAACAACTCGGAAGAAATACCCTTTTTACCAGTTTTAAAACCATTATAGAATGATCCCTTTCAATTCAAAGCCACAAAAATTTACCAAAACACTCTAAAACCAACCAAAATAAAGACAAAGAACTACCAACAATGGACAACAGGAACGAGGAACTAGTGCTTATGCCCAACCCAGAGACATGGTAGTGATCCTCTCCCCATGAAAGTCATAACACAAGAGGACCTTGAACCGGGAACCTGGGCTACACATGGGTCACTACTCCATGTGGGGTCACAACGTGACACCGAGTCACCTATATTGTCATCCCTCAATCCAAAACAATGACATAAGACTCCAATCCCAGACTACCACTGGTAGGTCAGGTCTTGACATGAGCGGTGGTTATCAGGCATCGACCCTCAACCTACTCCCTAATCCCTAAAAGTCTTAATATCCTTCTACCAGACAACAAAAATAACAAGGGCCTCCTTTAATAACATTTTGTCATGAACCAACCTAGGTCGACCATGAACCGGTCACCTCAGTCGGCCACTGACATGGCCTTAGGGGTGTTCCTAATCCCCATGGGATGGTAACTTGTGTCGGTCATCAAAATTAACAAGGTGGAATGATTTGGCCAATAAATGAAAAAAATAACTAAAAAATAACTGAATATTGAAAAAAAACTATGAATATCGAGAAAAATAAAGTCATGCATACCTCCATGTGACCCTATGGGTCACCATAAACCTCAAACCAATGTTTCACTATGGAAACTGTATCCAAGAAAGCCGCATCAACCAAGGCTAAAAAACAAAGGTAAAACATAAGCGTGAGTATTAAATCTCAGTAGGCACACCCAAACAATCAATTCCCATATGAATTTCTTTTAGATAAAACATCCATCAATTTTAGGTTTGAACTACAATATATAAATGTATGGTTATCCACATGTTACTCAAAAGAAAAGTAAGAGTCATTTCCCTTATTCATTTCTCAAACCCAAATCAATATTTTAGTGAGACATTAGCATTTTCAAACGGAAAGTGTTGTTAATATTTTAAGATTTGTACAAATATAATTAAACACATTCATTTGAAAACCATTTTTAGAAACATAATCAAAATCATTTTATCACTTTCCAAAGAGAACAATAATAAAAAATTCACAAATTAAATCACACAACAAGGGCAATGTAGGTATACAATTAAGCATCATAATCGCTACTGCATGAAAAAAAATCCGAGTAGACATTGTTGAAACCAAGAGATCGAGAATAATTCAGAAGACACCAATACATGGGACCTCATCCTCATTGACTTGTCACACACGGTGAAATCAAAATGCTCATAAACGTGGTCATCCTTTCTCAGAATGGACGAGGAAAAATCCCATAGTAATAAACCAAATATATCCACCTACTATGGGCCACTGGTCAGTACCATAACCTACCAGTGCAGCAATCATTCTCATAATATTCTCTCAATATGCCAGGTTCCCATGTTTCAAGAATTTAAAATGGGGGTGAGCAAACTGATGCTAGTCGAGCATCCGATCATGAATATATATAATAATATTGCATGACAAGTCTCACCTCGAGTCACCCCAAGGAATTTGTCCCTCGCCTTTCTATCATTGATCACATGGAAGTCCTACACAATGTACCCCCATAACATATAACTCAAACAATGCAAAGGGACCACATCCGAGGGGAGTTTTATTGAGGTAAATAGTTTTACAAAAGTGTCAAACGGGCCTCACATTATTTTTATTTCATGCCAAACCATTTCATATGAATCCACATGCACGCCACTATGAACACCAGAAATACACTTTGAATCTCATTTAAGAAACCCAAAGCAGCATTTTTAATCTAAAACACACTCACTAAGGACTGAGGGGAATTTCATCAGGAAATTGATGTGGAAAAACAATCAAACCACTTATTAGAACACATTACACGAAATAAACCACTCTAATTCAAAACAAATAATTTTACTAAAAGTTCTATATTAATAATTAATATTAAAACTAGGTTGGAAATTAATTTAATAAATGAATCATAAATTTAAAGGCATATGCATAGAGATCCTACCTCAGACAAGGAAGCGAACCAAGATGAGACACTTGGGATCTTGATGCATCTGACGAAAAACACTCACACTAGGACACATACATTCTCATACATATATATATACCCTTAATCCATTGAACATATTTACTCTTCCATGAGAGAATAGGTTCAAGAATGATATATATATATATATGTACATGTAAACATTCGTACCTATGTATGTGTGACTGCACCACCAAGAATCCACCCTAGCTATAATTAATTAACCTAGAGTTACCAACATCATTGGATAAAAAAACCATTTAGGAAAACATGTTTTCAAAGAAAAAACAAATTTAAAGCCTCACCTTCCTTTGATGATACCCCCATGTGTGCACCTAGTGCACCCATGGGTGTGTCAACATCTAGTGACACACCAAGTATTACAAGACACACACAAACCAATTTTCAAATACATTTACCATTAATTAGTAAATTCATGAAATCCCTTTGTAAAAACCCACTGTTAATGCATTCTAATCTCACGTGCCTTTGAAAACACATTTCACACATTTTTCATAATCATGAAAACGCATCCAAGAAATACCCTAAAGAAGAACACATGAAAACATAACCACATCATTTAGAAAAATACTCTTTCACCATATACTCATGTTAGAACACTTTCAAAATATTTTTTTCACACGCCGTATGCATTTACCAAAGGCAATTCAACAACCAATTTTTACAAACAATGTTAAATCTCCATTTTACTATGCATTTCCAAGAATCATACTATTTTCCACACAAACCAAAAATATTTCAAAACACACTTCACATTTCCTGAAAATTTCATAAAATACATTAAAAAATAACCATAATAAAACAAAATAAAAACCTAGCCATTATCCCTTATGAAACACATTTTCACTACTTAAGCATGCCAAAAATACTTCTATAACACAATTCGCACCACAAAATAAGTCCATGGAACACATTTATAAATCCACACAAGCAGATTAAGAACATATTTCAATTATAAGCCACGGAAACACTTACTGATTGAGTGAAAATGTAACAAAACCTCGCCGTAAGGAAGGACAACAACCTATAAAAGATTCGCAATCCCTAAAACCCAAAGAAAATGAGTCCCACATCAACTAGGGATTTAGGGTTAGGAAAAAATGAACAAAATACCCGATAAAATTAATAAAAAAACACTACAGTCGGAGCGGGGAGGATGTTCGCAATAGAAATGTCGGCTGAAGAGAAGGATGCACCGGTGAGTGGGGGGGGGGTTGGCTATCCGATTTTCACTCACTCGGGGGTTTTAACTAATGGGAATATTGTTGGTTGAGGGGATTCCATATCACAAATACTGGGGGATGAGGGTGGAGGGTGATCATGGGATGGCTCTAGGGGGTTCGGTAGCCAAAGTTCGGAGCACATGAGTGCCAGCTGGGTTGTTCTAAGGGGGCACCAATGATGGGCGGTGAAAAAGCCACTGCTACCGGAAGTGCCGAGGCGGTGTGGGTGAGGGTGGTGGTACCGATGTGGAAATGTGAGGGGAGAAGACAAGAGGTGAGGGGGGGGGGGGGGGCTCGCGTGTGCAAACAAAGAGGGGGGGGGGAGGGGGTGGCTTGGGCTTGGTTAGGGTTCTCCCCCTTTATTTTTTTTTAAATAATAATAATACGATTACAATAATAAAAATAATAATGATAAATATAGTCTTACTAATTATAATAATAATCTTAATAATATTAATAATGATTATAATAATAATAATAATTAAAATAACCAAAATAATAATAATATTATTATTAAAACTATAATAATATTATTATTTTTTGCTAAAGAATTATTTTCTAAAACTATATTTTATTAAATTCTTCTTTTACTTAATTTAATTTCACTTGAGGTTTAATTTATTTTATTACTTATTTAGGATGTTGGGAAAATACACCGCTCGAATGCCATCAATTGTGCAGTCGAGCTGGCAGCACTCTAACTCTACCAATCTTCACAAACCACCCAAAAATTCAAACAGCGTGTTGTTGCATAGTTTTATAAGACGCCTGCAAGTCATGGGTAAAACCCGGTCGGGGTGTGACATTGGTTGTGGTGTGTTAAAAATCCAAGTTGCGTACAACGTAGGCTACTGCATTTTTCAAAGGGAAACGTACTGGGGAATCTTGGTGTGTTACAGTAGTGGATTTTGGTTATTCACACACATATATTCTATATAGAGTTTCCTATGTACAATTATATGTGTTACCCTTATATGTTGTGATTTCATGAGGATACATACATGGTGTATGGGATATAATGGATTGAGGAATAATACCCAACACATGATACACATTGTGATAGTTTTGGTGGCTCCCAGAAACTATCTAGTCACATTGGTCACATATACGTGGTGGTTTTGTTGCATGAGGTTCATGTTGTGGTCATATGCCTAGTTGTCTGGATGAAAACCCGTTTAAATAATGATGGCATAGGACATGAGACATTTGGGAAAAGTGGAAGACCATTGGGGAAGTTGTAATAAGGTTCCCATGATAGTATTTATTATATAATATACTCTTATAAGATATTTGGTGAGAGTATCCATGGTGTGGCTGGGAACATAGTATACCTATTTTTAGTGATGACTTTTTTTCACTTATTATTCATTGTACTTTATCATGCTTTCAATTATTTTGCATGAGAGGATCTCAGGAGGATGCTAATGAGTATACTGTTTTAGTCACTCTACGTATATATAATTTTATTCAAGTCAATGGATTCTTATTTGAATTCAGGCTGGTTATTACTTTCTAGGGGTTTCAAAAACTATTCTGGCTTCATGGTTTCCATAGCTTTTACTTTCTTTTTGTACATAGAGTTTTTCCTTATAGTATTTATAGTTTGTCCTGACATTATATATGTGTACATGGGATTTTTTTTATATTTCAGCTTTATTTAGTGTTGGTTGGTGTTTGTCTTATCTCTCTCTTCCACATGTGTTCTCTTAGAGGGCAATGCCTCCAATTTGGGAGTTTTCTAAACCCTCAGTGCATGTTTCCGACCTGGTTCGTATAATAGGAGAGACTCGGGGGGTCACTATGTCCCTTCTCACATTACCAACCCATGATGGTTACACCTTTTGGGGAGGGGTTCGTGACATGACAATAGATGAGGAATATCTATTTGGTATAAATGTATTCAAGATTCTCAATGTTGGATGTTCGAGTGTCCTTGCTATCATGAACAATTGTGCTCCATGGCAAGATGAAACATATGCATTTTTTTGTGTACTTTTTTAATTTCACTACCATGGATTTTTTTCATATGTTATTAATTGTTTCATTCATTTGATTTATATTCTTTGATATATTTAAAAAAATAATTTTAAATTATTCTACCTAGATTTATTTTTAAATTTGGAAAAAGGGGAAATTTAATGTTTTTCCATTATTTTAATACTCTTAAAATAAATAGAATTCTATATTTTCCTAAAAGTTATAAATTGTATATATTTTTTACTGATTCTTGTTATATAACACTTAGGTGGGACAAATGTAAAATTCCATCTTTCAGACTCTTATATATTTTCTTTTATTTTCAATAAAGAGACATTGTTCTCACTTTTATCAATAAAATATAGGTAAAGTTAAGGCACTATAGTTATAAACATGGTTTTCTATCTTCTGAAATTAGGTATCTTCTGCTGGGATTATTTTATATTGACCATTCTATCACATGAATAATTTTTTATTAACTATTTTTGTTTTTTCAACCATCATATTTGGAATTGTCTCTTAGATATTATTTTTAAAAAAATAGTTGTATCACATTCATTATTACCTATATATTATGGAATAAACATTCATATTTTTATCAACTATTTATTTCTTTATATGTTTACATGTCATTTTTTATTCATTAGGATGGGTGAAATTTTTCCCATTTGTTGTTCTGAATGCATGAGTATTAGACGACTACCCATGGGAAATGGGAAAGTCCTTCAGGTATGTCAAAATTTACTTTGGTACCAATATTGGTAAGTTATATGAGTTCTGTTCATCATAGTTTGTTATCAAAGGGGTTATACCTTAATATTCCTTGTCTTGGGATGTTTGGTATACTTGAGATAGAATATTTTGGACATGCGAGGTAGGTTACGGTGATTGCTTTGCACAATCATTCCATTACAATACTCATGTTTCCATGGGATGTTGGGATGTGTGTGTCTTATATTGAGTTCTTGATCATAATATTATAAATTTTCTTATATATTTATAGTTTGATCAGATATTATACAATTTATTAAATGATTGTACTATTTTATTGTCAAGCGTTATGCCTCCAAGACATATTCCTTGTGTTCCAAATGAGGGTGCAACTGATTCTTCTCAAGGGAATATGCCTATAGAACAGAAATGTATCAAAGATATCATGAAATAATTTAATTCAATCATCTATATTATATATTATTTTTAGAATAGAGTCATTGAGGTACATATATGAGTTATAAGAGATATAGATCGATCATGGGAGTTCTTTCATGAGAATCTATCATCATTTAAGGGTATGAAAGAACTTCAATAGGGGGAGTACTAGCATTATGAGATTGATCATTTATTTAACTTCGTTGACACACCTAAGAGTATCATGGTGATGTTTCATGCATTTAAACTTGACGGTCCCCTGAAGAAATGGTGGGATAACATGGTATTGGTAGATATACATGTGGGATTGGATTGAAAGGGGTTTGAACACTCTATTACTCTATGAGTTTTTAAGATTTTCTTAATATGGTAAGGTCTCTAGATTTAATACATTTTCCTTAAATATATATCTCAGTGTCGATATACACCAATCAGTTTGCATGTCAGATTTTCTTTTCACAATAGGTGGTAAATAATTACCATCTAAAACCATATATAATCCTCAAGGGTTTGAATCATGATTTTAGATAGCAAGTATATACACACAATATTTTTTCATATGTGGAGACAATGGAAAGGGGTATGATGGGGGAGTTGAACATGGAATGAAATATTTTATATTATTACCTTTATCATCTATATAGTGGTAGGTTCAATGGAATAATATTGAAAATGAGGAAGACGAAATATTATCAAATGTGTAGTGGAGGTGGTTCTCGATAGAATACCACTTCAGCACCTCCAACTATATCTAGTGATGTGCCCTCTAATTTCTATCTTCATGGAAGGGTTGGACACACCCTGATATATATTCTTTCAACTGCATTGGTTTGTAATTTCCTTGCACATTATGGTCATCTAAAATATTTCTATTAGGCTATGTATATTTCTTGAAATGGTAAGGTTTTATCAGCTCTAAAGGCTATTGGGTGAAGTAATATTCTTCAAATATGACAAGTACTTACAAATAGTCCTCTAGAGTGAAGAACCATAATAATGTAGATGTTTTTCTATAGAGGTAGGCATGGATCCATTGATAGTGATATGTAAAATATTTATTTAATTATTCAGAAGCTATTACTTTTTTTGATATTGGTTCATCCCAGTAATTAATATCTATATGTTTTTTGGATATTATTAATCATAAAAGGTATCTCATTAGCACTATTATATAGTAAGATATATTTATTTGGTATGTAAGGAGAAGTTTTTTATAGTTCTTATGTAAAATTGATTTCTGATGTACAGATAGTGTAATATATCTTTGTTCTTGATATCCATATCTTTGGTTTTTTCATCAAGATGGAAAGTATTTTTTGTAATATTTATGATATTAATTTTTATCATTAGTTTGTATTTTTTCTTTGAAACACAGGATCACATGGGTGTTACATGTAGAGTGGTATTCGAGGTACGTTCTTTCAGGACCATCCCCACCCCCATGAGATCAAGAGTTTATTTTTATGTTAGATAAGTTGAGCTTGATGATGTTTACCCTATTTATTTTCTTCTTCCTAATGTTTGTTATTTTCTAAAAAAAATTCAAGTTGATTTGTGTGGTCATTCTCAAGATCGGAATTTATATTTTTTAAATTTATTAGGTTCTATGTATAGATTTAGTTTTCATACCATCCCATTGTATGACACCAATGAAGATGAAGGGGGTCAATATTTCATTGGATGGTCTGATGAAGAGGGTTTTTTTTATCCCTAGTGTTTCTCCATGGGACGCCAAATGATCATTGAAAAAAAGTTATATGTTTCACTTCTAATAGTGTGGGGACTATCATAGGTTGGTTCCGGTAATGCTAAAAAACATGTATTCTTAACCTATTGTAATTGATTTAATTAGTCAATTAAATGGGTAAGAGTTGTTTTCAATGATTCTAATTTGTTTGAGATATCATCAGCACAAAGTTTGTGTGTATTATATAACAAAATATGGCTTTCAAGAGAATGTAAGGCTTGTAAAAATATATTGGAATGTTGTTTGGTTTAATTAATGATCCTGTATATTTCAAAACATTGAAGAGTTAGATATTCTTTCAGTAATTAGACACTTTTTTGTTTGTGTCCGTGGATAAAAAATTGGTTTATTGGATATCTGATCATGAACAGGATCACTAATTTAGATTGGTTCTAGAAATTATAAGGAGTCCCTATCGGTATTTAATTTATTTGAACTGAAATTTATGGATTAAATATTTGATTTTCATAAGGCATGAGATTTATGATCATGGATTATCATTTGATCCTGATAAGGTGATGTATGCCTTGTCACGGGAAGAACCCCGAAAATTCACTAAGGATCAGATATTCCATGGTCTTAATGGGTATTATTAGTGGTTAAAAAATGATTTATAAAAGTTGGAATGAAAATTTAATAGTTTTAATTGGAATGGTGTAAATGTTACATGTCCTGATACGTTTCAGACATTATTCAATGAGTTGAAATGAATTCTAGAATCAAATCTTCTTCTAATCTTAACTGATCTATGTACATATAATGGGGGGGGGGTTATGATGCATCTTGTGAATGTTTGGGTAGCATTCATATGAATGATTATTGTGTTGTATATTACATATCTCTTCATATTTTACCACATGAGAATAATTACCCAACACATGATTTATATCATTCCATACTTATTATAAACATAGTTATTTGGGGATTGATCATTTTGGAGAGTTTTTCACCTCATTTTTTACCATAATAGTATAAAAGATTAATTTTTATAGAAATATCTGAATCTTAGACACATGTTTTGGGAGTAAAACTTTATATATTTGAACTATAAATTACCTACACCCTTAGAAAGGGTATGCTATTATAAAATCTCCTAGTATGAATGTGCCATCATAGGTTGTTTTGGAACCGATGAAGGAGTGGAGGATTATATGTATTTTTTCATTATTGCAATAGGATGATAAAGAGGATGTTGGAGGAATGGTTCAAACATATGTTCATTTTTCCTCATCTATCCTTGAGTCTTTTATATAGGAACATCCATAGGATTATGATTTCATTGGAATTTGATAAACCCTATTAGGTGGGGAGATCGATTCTAAATGTTCTCTCTCTTTATATAATATTATCATTTTATGGGGATTAATTATTCATCCAAGCATCAATAATAAGATTTTTTATATTGATTGACATATTTCATGATGGGTAATTCATGTAGGAACATTTCATTTTTATTATGACATGAGATAGATATTCTTCTCCAAGTGTATCAAACTTAAAATTATTGATTATGTGTCCTACTGTTAGTCCATCAAATAGATAATGGAAGATTATATGAAACTATTTTTTTACTCCATTCTATTTTAGGGAAGATTTTCAAATAAAATGTTGTTCCCTTTTAATTTTTTGTTGGATTAAAATGGACTAAATGAGGGAGGAATAACAAATACCCGACAATTGATGATTTTAAAAAATCATCTCACTTTATTCCAATCATAGACACTAGAAAATATAATGATATGGAAAAGATATATATTAATATTATTGTTAGTTATCATAGGGTTCCTTATAATTTTGTAATAGATAGGGATCCTAGGTTTTATTTGAGAATCAAGAGTAGTCTCTAATATGTTATGGGTACATAGGTTCGGATGAGTAGAGTCTACCATCCTTAGAAATATTGTCAAATAAGGCATACTATTCAGATCCTGAAGTATATTCTCTATGCTGATGTCGTGGATTTTATAGGATATTTTGATAGACATATTGAACATGTTGAGTATTATTATAACAATAATTATCATCCATCAATTATAATGGATCCCTTAGGGTATTTTTATTTTCACCCATGAATATTACAATTTTTTTGGAAGAGGTTGGTGAATCCCCATTTGGTGGGATTGAGTGTGGTTTAGTATAAGTCTGTGATGATTTAGAATATAATTCTAAGTATAGTTGAAGATTAATGTTGATAACAATATTATGTGGATCAGTAGTTTTTGGACTTAGAGTTTTCCATAGGTGACCTAGTTTATTTGAATGTTCCCCCATGATTAGTCATCATTGGCTTGTAAAGGATGTAAGTATTAATCTATGATGTGGTATAACATTTTCGTCCACTACGCATCTTGTGTAGGTGGCTTATAAGTCATATTTTTTGTTTCATTTAATTGGAATTCATTATTTTTTACACATACCACAACTCCAATAATACAACCCTGATCACTAAAATTTTCTATGATAGGATGATATTTTATTATATGATTAAATTTCTACTATGAAATATCCTATAGATATTTTTGAATCTCATGTAAAAAAAATTGTGTTGGATGTAGATTCATTTGGTCAGAGTATTATGGTGACCTAGATTATATTCTCATTAGACCTGGGAACATGATTCATTTAAGAGGTATATTTGGCCTCATCACTATGTCAAACCTCATTCATCCACGTGACTTTATAGGGATATAAACTCTTATATTTTGGTTTCTATAACATACTATTATCATATTTCTATTCATTAGCTTTTCTTTATATGTTTTTCTCTTTATTTGGGTGTTTTTGAGAACTCCCAATGAAGAATAAATTTTTTGGGGAAAATTAACTAAATTTTAGAGATGTTTTTATTATAATTAATGGTGAATGTTTATAAAATTATTGAACTCTTTGTAGGGTTCTTTATCATATTGGATAATTATGAAGATTGCCTTAGTTTTCTGGTAAAAGATGGAATTTTCATTGTCTTTAGGGGAAATACACACCATGTAATAGTATTAGACATATTTTAATTGAGGTAAGGTAGATTTTGATATTTTTGAACACAACATGAAATTAATACACAGCATGTACTTGGATCATTATGTGTTGTGGTATACCTTAGGTTCTTAATAAAAAGATGATGGGCTTATTCTATATTATAGAACATTCTATATTACATTGTGTATGGTGGGATTACATGATATATAATCATCGTGAGTTTGGATTTCATGGTGATTCATGGATAATATATATTTTAATTTATTTTAATTGTCTATTTTCATGGCTTAAGAGCTATCCCATGTAATTTTCACGGAATATTCTACATCTAACGTACATTTTATGTGATTGATCTCTATTTCAGTTGATATTAATCTCTATAGATCCTTTATGTTACCATTTTTTTTGTAAAATTATCCTTATGTTAGTTGTGAAGTAGAAAACTATTTAAATGAGTTTTGTTTTCTTTCTTCTTATTTTCTAACCCATTTACTAAACCGAATCAGTTTTTTGATTAGTATATTGATTCTAGGGCCTTTGATGCAATATTTGTGTTCTTCCATGGTGATAGACTTCATTGCGTACATGTTTGACCCAATTATTTAGGTAGGTGGATCTATATATGACCTATTTTAGATCAAAAAAATTTCCATGATTTTGATAAATAGTTTATAAAATGAAATACTTTTATTTAAATCTTTGAAACTATCAAGGGTTTACACATCAGGTGTTCATATGATATCTAGGAATAGTGTTCTATGGACATAGTAGTAACTGTTGGGAAGTTCACATTATAGGGGTTAACCATTATAACAAGATTTTATATATATTTATATGAGATTTATGTGTTCATGATTATCTATTTTTGTGGTATGATTTTTAGTTACCCTGACCTGGTGTGATTTGTTTCATGATTTTACCATTTCTTCTGGATTCTATTGTTTTTGTATTTATTCCCTAGATTTAATATAATATTATTTATGATGCATGATTTTATTTTATATGAAATATATTCATTGATATATGTTTACTAAATGGTTATAAAAGGTTTTACCTGGTATAATTTGGAATTGATGAAAATAGAAAAATTAATTTTATCCCATGAATTTGATATAAAATTACTAATTTTTATATCATGAACATTTTCATTAAATTTTAACATTTTTATATTTTTAATAGACACATATTATAGAACACCTAAGTTGGATCCTTCTATGAATTTTAGATCACACCATATGGATCCAATCAGAGGTGTGTAGTCTATGGTATGTATTTTGATGCAGGGAATAGAAATGGGCTATAGTGAGGTGGGATGATTTTTTGTTAACTAGTTTTGGATAAAATGTTTTGAGATGGATTTTGATTTCCAACAATTTCACATGAAGGCTATTGGAGTAGTTGTTTTAGTTTTAACATCCATTATAGTTCAACTTTTCTCTTGGATATCATTTTTCTACCATCAAAGTTGTATCAATTTTGTTGTCCTCTATCTATAATGAAATATATATTCATGTTTATTTTAATGTTTGTTGGTATATATTTTAAGATTTCATTTTTTATATATTATGTTTGAAAAAATAGTTCCCTCGGGTTTTTGTTAATTCTCAAGAGCTAAATGACATTACATGGGTGTCAGGAAATCCCTTCGGGTATATAGAAATTCTGGTTGGGTACCAATATCAAGATGGTTTCTAGGATGATTATATTAAACGTTTAGTATTTAATACATGACCAACATTGATCAGAATTAGCAGATGGATGATAAACATCCATGAAAACCTTATCTCTTTTATTTGTTTAAAGGGAGATATATATCGTTGCTATGGAACTTATCTATTTCTCATCTTAAAGGGACAAATTGTCTCACTAAATGAAAGAGGTTACAGGAACATTAATTAGTTTAATACTTTTTCCCAACATGGTGGATTAGTTATATGCTCTATATAAGTTGTGTTTCACTTATTACCTATGTTAGTTTCCCTAATATTTTTTTAACTTCATCATTTCCTACACATGAATAATTATGTTTCCCAGGGTGGGAATACTTACTTTGGGTACATTCATTGACTTGGTCCTTATTCTTTCTACTATGTTACCTTTTTAAATAAAATTTTAATGAACCCACGTATATCCACCAGGTGTGTCAAATAAGGGGTATTGTATGTCCCATTTTCAGGTACCAGGTAATGGTCAACATAATCCTAACACAGTTTTTATGGACTTATTTCTAAAATGAAATTTTTTTTCTATATCCAAGACCATATCTAATATTAGTATAGAGATACATTTCTTGGAAAAAAACATAATAACTTCCTCACAAAAACATTAGGATGTTATTCGAACCTTATAATCAAATTCAATCAATTTATTATCTTTCATAATCTATGATTTTCGAAATCATGTTCCCATGTATTCTAATAAAATATTTCTAATACAAATGATAGATACCCTTACCCTAGTTTCCCAAATTCATTTTATAACATATTACAAACACATGAGATATAGTAAATCACACTCCAAATGAATGAATATAATACAATTATTGGAAAAATATATACATATTTTAATCTCATTTTATAGAGGGAAAAATAAAATACACCAACAATTCACTTTTTCAATGACATATTCCACTAAGTAAATATTTTCATATCAATGCTAAATCAATTTCTAGTGTCCTAGACGAAATAATACATAAGAAATGTTTTATAATAGATGATTGTTTAGGGAGTTCATAAATAAATATATATCCTTAATAAATATGAATAATCAATTTGTAAATGTAAATAACTAAAACACATTCTATTTTAAGAATTAATTGAGATTAATAAGGAATGAATAAAGGATTTTAAAATAATTCCATATAAATATTTCCATGATACTAATACTTATCCATGGGAAGTATAACTAATCAAATAATAAAATATACATAAAAATAATCCATTAATGAGTGAATTCATAATGATTAAAATCCTAACCATACCTTCAATTAATTATTCCAATACATATTATATAAATGGGTATTTCCTTGTCTATAAACCCAAGTCAGTTTTTCTCATGATATATACTAATGCATCTAGGGGATATAATGGCCCCACATGTCACTTACTTACTACTTTTTATTTATCATATTAAAGGGGTGAATTATAATTAACCTATATGATCATATTTAAAAAACTAGCATCAGAGATATTAATACTTCCCCCATTCAAAAAACACAATTATAATCTATTGAGAGTAATATAGTGACTAACATCAAAATAGTACATCCTATTCAAATGATCATAAAATTTCTTCATAAATAAGAATTATTTTATCATTAGAACATATTCTAAATGGATCCTATGGTAAAATTTGGCTTTTTCTCAGTGATAAATTGAAATAATATAAAATTTCAATTAATATCAATCATGAGTATAACATCCATTTAATTTTTGAAAATAACATTTTAATACTAAAATATCACAAAATTATTTGAAATAATTTTTTTAAAACAATAGAATACTATAAAAATCAATTAATTCATTGACGAGTCATGATTGTATGAAATTCTATATATTTTATATAATTTAAGAAAAATATTTCCTTTCACAGTATCAGTGAAAGAAAAATGGGGCTTGTTTAGAAAACGGTGTGGAGATTACATTAAAAATAAATAAGAAAAATTCAAACATGGGTAAAATTTTAATTAGTATAAAATTAATATAATATTAAATTATGTTTTCAAAACATTATTAGAAAACATTAATTTCGAAGTAATAATACCTCAAACCGAGGAGAAAAATAAATTCAGCATTTCTATAAAAAAATTATCAACTATTTTAAGTACCCAAAGAGAGGGAAAATGTAAATAATATATTAAAATATAATGAATAATAATAGAATATTAAAATTATTTAGTTTATCGAGAGATAGACCTTATTATTTCATCTTTATAAACATATTCATTAAAAATATGGATAAATAATGATATTATTACACAAACCATTACCATGAGTGTAACATTCGAATCATAATACCCCTAAAATAAATAAATTTAATTGAAATATTGAATACAATTAATATAATGTTTTTGATGATATATCATATACATGGGGATGTATATATACTATTTAAAAGAACCAAATGGTGAAAATGGAATACGACTAATGGAAGTAAAACTGAGATGAGATGCTAGCACCTTGAGCCTGATTTCTTTTGCATGTGTTTGTACCTATAGTATATTATTTATATATTTATTATACGAATTTTAAATAAAAATAATCATTTATTTAATACTATATTTAATTTTCTTATAATATTTTATCACCCATTTATCAACCATTCTATATCAAAATCACTATTGTTATTGATAATTGCTTCCTTTTCACCTTATATTTTGGTTTGGTAAATTCTGTCCAGTGACATTGATCATTATTACATTATCTTCATAATGTTAAAAATGATATAAATATCATATATAATCATTATATTTATATTTATATTAATATATAAAATATAGATATAGAAAATGGATTACATTATTCACTAAGATGTTAGGTTACACGTATGCCTAAATCTTGTTTCCATTTTTTGACAGATGAAATGATATGAAAATAAATTTTAAATGATAATTATAGATTAATTATTATTTAATATAAAAAAATTGATTAATAAAATTAATCTTCTTATTATACATTTAAAATTAATATGGAAAACATTTAACTTCACTACGTGCAGTTTGTAGTCCACATATATACATGAGGGACATTAGTTTTTCAAACAAATTGGAATTTAATATGTTATATGTGATATTATAATCACAAAAAATGTCATTAATATCATTCATATTCCTTAACATTATACATTCTACATTCCATGTAATGCATATGTTAACAACGAATAAAATCGCTTTGTGAGGTTGTGGTCTTCCATACACATAAGCGACATTATCGTATCCGCAATGGAATGGAATGTAACAAGGTATATGTGATATCATAATTATAAAAGTCTAATAATTTCATAAATCTTGTTTAAATATTGTTAATAAATCATTATATCCAGCTTATAATGATTGTGATGGAAAATAAATTACATTGTTTCATGAGACGGTAGTCCACCGTACACAAGATTGATTGTTTTATTCTCCATTTGATAGAAATAGTGATTGATAGAGTTTATTAAATTAACAAGATAAAATATTATTACATATTATATATTTTATTTATATATTTTCAAGATTATATAATATTTAATTATGTGAAAGAAGAAATAAAATAAAAAAGTCATTTAAGAATGTTACCTCTTATTTGGACGACCACATTATGATTTATTCAAAAGACATAATATGTTGGATTTATGATAAAAAATGGCCCATTTAATGTTCTGAGAGTATTAGGGATGGTATTTGAGTAGGTATTATCTTAACCAATGCGTTTTCAATGCTTTTAGGGGAATATAGTGGGGGATGGGCTTTTATAAGTGGGTGAGAGGACACACATGGAATTTTTAAAAATATAATGTGATACCTATGTTTTCCCCATGAAAAATAATTAGATTGAGTCATTATAAATTTTTTAGGTCATTAAGTAGAAATATTTATATAAAATGGGTTTTGGAAACGTTTCTAGGTAATTTAACCCTTATCTTCAATGTTTAACCTATGGTAAACCCATTTTTACCTTATCCGCGACAATTTATTTTTTCAATTTCAACTATTATTTGTGGTCATAAATTAAGTTAGCCATTTTATATAATATAAATTATATTTATAGAAAATATATAATAATAATTTCAAAATTAAATTAATATAATCAGGATAATTAAATTTTAAATCATACCCATAGATGCATCAAAAAACGTGGTTTTTCTATAGAAAAACATTCAATAGATTAAAATGTTTTTATATCCGAATTCAAAATTAAATTTATACCAATGAACTAAATTATTAATAAAAGTTTATAAATAAACTATTTTTACATTAAATCCATGTTAAAACTTATTTAATCTTTTAAAATAATTTAAATGAAAATATATGTGTCGATAAAAATTAGTATTTTTCTATGCTTATCAAATAATAGATATATTTTTTTGAAAATTTTCAAAAAGTCAATCCAATTTTTTTTTGTTTTGTCTATTTAGAATTTGAAGTTAATTTTCTGGAAATATTTTATAAAATAATAAAAAACTAATTTTAAATTATGATCAAAAAGCATGACCAGAAAACATTTAAAAAATTACTCTTTTCCGTAAGAAAAATTTTAATTTCAAATGTTACTCATTTTATTTTTCATCAATAGAAAACCATGGATTTTTTTTACATGTATAAAAAAATATAATTATAATAATTAATGTATCAATATTCATACACACTAATTTAATAGATTGTTTATATCTATATTCTATATTATTGTTTGTTCATACTAGAGGTTGTGGGTTCTTCAAGCTATCAAAGAGATTGAATTTATTTTAAAATAAATATATTTTAAAATATCAATGTGTTACATTCTCATATATTATCGGTGTGTCATTTAATATATTCTGTCATATATAGTGTTCATATATTTTACTCATGGGTTGTTACAATCAAGAGTGACATTAATAAAATAATATTATAGAATATTTTTCATACACATGAGGTAGCTTACTGAGCTCACACATATGTTTATAACCACAACATAGTAAGCTCTTGATATTATCTAATTATTATTATCTAGGGAGATTTAAAATCTGATTAGATCATTTTTTTCTTTATTCTTGTATATAATTTGTATTATATTTTGATTTGGAGTTTTTTTCAGACTAAATATATTAGGAATTTTTATATTCCATATTTTATGTCTAAAAACTTTTCTAATGATATTTTACATTATTTTTTTTATCATTTTTATTGAAATTAGGAAATATATATTACCGATAATCAGTGAGAGTTTTTAATTAATGTATATTAAATGATACGATTGTAATTAGTGAATCACAATAAGCCATCCTAGTAGTGCTACATTAAATTTTCTATATATAATGAAAAAATAAAAATTTTGAGAATAAAATTTCTACTCCCTTATATTTAATCAAAACCCATGAACACCATATATATGAAATGTCTACACTTGGTTGGATACATATAAAGGGTGTATTTTTGTACGCCCATAGGTTTGGGAAGGATCGCGAATGTAAATTGAAACTCAAAATATTATATTTTATTGGGTGGTGAATATGTACTGAAAGAGCATCTTGAAGGCCACACCTAATGATGTTAAATATTATAAAAACTCAAGAGGATGTTGGAAGCATTGAGGATATAAATTACATGACCTCCTCATCACATTTTGGATGTATTAGAGACTCAATATTGAATTTCACATAAACAATATGGGTATAAACATGGCTAATACTATGTGAATACATGGCACTAGATAAGGAAAAAAATGATTGTACCCATATAATTGATTAATATAGGACATGCGAATTGTTCTATTGATGAGTCAATATAACCAACCATAACTAGATTAATCTTGTGGAGCCATTGAGAACTCTATTTTGTACGATGTTGTATTCAAGAATAAATTATAATCACAAAAAATATTTAATCACATGAAAACTAGTTTAATTCATAGTAAAATATTTTAACCTATTCCAATATAAATTATACATACTTTTACAGAAATGTACACAAAAAATAAAATGATTTTGTAATTAAAATCATTAAATGATTGAAACAATGTATTTAATAGAAGCAATAGATTTTAGTTCATAATAATTTGGGTTGCACAAAAATAAGAAGAATATAATTGTAATATTTGTCATCAACAAATTGGGTATATGGTTATAGAAAACACATGTAGATTTGATTTTGAAGAGATATGAAGTTACTAAATCAAACATTCTACTACTCAATGAAGAAAAAAATATGATATCTCTAGAATAATGTTGAAATAGAATTCAAAAATCCACATAGAGGTGATAAAAAGATTCAATAATTCATGGAAATAAATACCATGTTGAAGGAAATGTGGGGGAGATTCATTGATCATAAATTAAGTGGTATATTGGGATCCCTGAAGTGTATTAACATGATATTCATACATTCACAAACCATCATCACCCATATTATATTCACCGTTGAATAGTCTAATTAATATTTTTTAATTGAAATTCACTCCACCTATAATAAATAGAATCCCACTAATTCTATATATTAATATTCATATCATTATATCTCCAACACTCATTCCATTTAGGGATCAGGATTTGGATAAATATTTAAAGGGGAAGAAGCCATGAATCATAATGAGGAATCCCTTCTCCCTCCCTTTATCATTAACAATTTTAAATATTCTCAAATATAAAAATTATGGAATATAATGAAGGGGATAAAGTCATTCAACATGTAACTTGTAAATTGAAAAACTATTTTTTATTAAACTATTGATAGTAATGCTATAATTATTTGTAAACATGTTTATAATAATTATGGGAATGGTGTTATCAAGAGAATAAAATACAAAACCATGAAGTAGATTGTTATAATAGATAGTTGTCTCCTTATGTGGACCACAACCATATAAGTATTTATTTATCTACCATGACAGTTTAGTTTATATAATATATCATATTTTAAACTATTTTTTTAATTTATTTAATATGAATCATATGGATTGATACTTCCTTGATTAACATGAACATACATTATTTAATCACAAATTTTCACGCTGTTATTTCAAAACACAAACAACACCCCCATCCATTAATACATTTACACACATAATATAAAACAAAAATAATTAAATTTTTATCATGGTACACACACAAAAACTTATTTCATTGAATTTTAATTTATTATAAACAATTTAATTTACTAATAACCCATCCCTATGACTATAACCTAGTAATGTCAAATTATTTCGAAACAAGGATCATGTGACCCTGTATAGTGTGAATAATTGAAAACTAATAAAAATTCATCATTACGTTTTGGAATATTTTCCATATATATAAAGGGGTGATCCACTAACATAAATTTATTTATATTTTTAAATAAAAAATAAAAAACAATTATAACATTTTATAAATTTGAGAGTCCAACATATTACCATGAAGGGTGATTAATTAATATATATATATATAATTTATAGTATATATAAGGTTTATAAAATCCACTATTTAACTATGAAAATTATACTTATACAATGGATTAAGGGCCTACATTCATAGGATCGTGGAAGAAACCAGTAGAAGGAATGAATAAAAAAATATTTTTCTCTAAAACCAATAAATTGAGGAATGTGAATTTTAATCATTTTCATGTATAATTATGATCATATTTATCTTTTTTTTGAGTGATAAAAAAATTACCAAATTGAAAAGGTACTCATATTGATTAATATTATCACAACAGGCCCAAAATTATAACTTGAAGAACCACTAATTGGTTTGTATACCCACATTAAATGGTGTTTCCATGAATGAATCTAAAATGTTCATAAAATACATTATCATGATAGTGAAGTCATATTATCTTGATAGATTAATAATTAATGTATATTTTTCGAAATGTTTCCCATTATTCTTTAGGGGGGAAATGGATTTGGGTAATTCAATATGAAGAGGGCTCATTGGATTCTTATTAGGCTGTTCATGATAAATTCATTAAGAGAGAGTATAAAATTTAAATAACCATACAATTGAAGAGAAAAATCACAAAAATTCATCATCGGGATGATGATAACATTCATGATTAATGGGATAGGTATTATGATTATTAAAAAAAATGGTCACACCATTAGTTCCCACCCTCTTTTGTTGTACATATGTTTCTTTGATAGAATCATTTCATTG
Organism: Viscum album; assembly: GCA_963277665.1. Classification (NCBI taxonomy): domain Eukaryota; kingdom Viridiplantae; phylum Streptophyta; class Magnoliopsida; order Santalales; family Viscaceae; genus Viscum; species Viscum album. The sequence continues at coordinate 854,699,070 of OY728157.1, read as the reverse complement.
GGATACAAATTTTTTAAGAAAAAATATGTTTATTTTATAGAAATATATTCATTAATGAGTTATGTAATTTTTATATTAGGGTATCAATGAAATTAAAAGATAAATATAAAGAAAAATAATGAAAATTATCAGGTATATATTTCACTGAAAGGACCAAAATTATAATATTCTAGATCTACAAATTTAGTAGAAATGGTCATTTTATATGATCCTAGAGAATAATGAATAATTTTTTTAGTTTTAATACTTTGGAATAGTTTTGCAGTTATGTAAGAATATTGAAATTATATCAACTAAATCATCATTTAATGTATAAGATACTCTAAGAAAAATGTTATAATATAACATATTAATGATGATCTATTCTCAAATATATTTTTTAATGAAACATGTCATGATTACCCAGTTTATGGTTAATAAATGTATTTGGAATATAATTTTATTAGAAAATGAATGGGTTCATTTGAATTTTTAGTTTTGATTAAGGGTTTATTTTTAATTCAAGAATTTTCTTTGAAATTTTTCTATGAGTGGATGAACCCTTTTGTTTCATTAGATGAGACTTTCTGTTAATCTATTATTTTTTAATATTGAGAGTTTTATTAATGTTATAACAACTATAGTTAAATACTAATAGTAGAACCAATTACCTACAAAAATATATCAGGTACCCGGTGGACAAGATAAATAACTATAAACATATGGATTCCATCATGTACTCAGCATTCACAAACTATCTACCAAGCCACTCATGTATGTGTTTTTTGTGGGTTATGTTTTAGTTATTTTACTTACACCATTTAATCCCACTCTACAATACAATTAGAAATCATGTCTTCAAAGCCACATTTGTAACACCCTAGGAATGTTTAAAATATTTATTTTTCAAACAGATTTAATTTCTTTGGATACTTGTGTTATAATCAACATCAAGGTTAAATGTACCATGAATAATAATAATAATTATTATTAAATATGATAATTATAATCTAGCCATTAATTATAGTGGGTATGAAGAGGATTAACTAAATAATGATATATATATATAGATATTTAATGGTGATAATTAATAAGACATTATTTATGATTTATTAGATAATAATTAATCAATATGTAGTAAAGTAATTTTATTTTCCAAAAATACGTTTTCTTACAATATGGGATTTTTTATTTTTGTGATAAAATATTATAAATATTTAATCTATGGAACTTTTAGAAATTATATTTTATTTAATTGATATTTTTCAATTATCACCTTATTAAAATTATATTATGGTTAAATTTTGAGATTTGTAAAAAATGTATGATTTTTTAATGAATATCAAAAAATATTATTTTTTATTAAAAACATTATTTTATTGTAAAAATTTTACATAGTAAAATTCAATATTTTAGTCCATTTAAAATATAATTAGTTTATTATGATTAGAAATAATCCAATTATAGTATTCAAAAGTAAATTTATTCACGAATTTGGTATAAAAACCTTTTCAACCTTAAGAGATTTTTTTTAAAAATTGTTTTTCATTCCATTATGTGTTTTAATATTTAATTAATAAATTCCAAATAAGGAAATTGAAACATGAAAAATTTATTCCATATTTTGATTTACAAGGTCCATATTTTTTACATATAACCCTTGTATTTTTGTTTCATCGTGGGAAATAAACGTAGTAAATTTATATGACCTTGATAAAGGGTAAATCATGTATAAATGGACTAAAAATTAGTGTTAAGGTACAAATAATGTCCCTTCATTGTTATTGTGTTAATGTAATTCTGACCATACCAATTTAATGTATAAATTTATTTTTTTAGGCGACACATTTCTATAAAATTTACCTACAAAATATTTATATTTCCGAAATACACAAATGAAACTCTCTTACTATCCAATATCATTTATCTGGTATCGTTGGTAGAGAAGAATTTTTTTCATTCATATAAATTATTTTTTAATATAATTAAATCATTTTCATGATTGATATTTACTAATAATTTTTAGTAATCATTTATTTACATAAGTTCTTGCACAACACCAACACAATATTTCTTTAATTATCTGAAAATAAAACAAATGGTTTTAAAAATATTACAACTAATATAGTATGAGATATTTATAGGTGTTATATTAATTTTTAGATAAATATGAATAATTATATATGTTTTACAGGATAATTTTTTAATTCAATCCTTTTATTATTTCCCTCTATGTGAAAATTAATAATTTAGTCACAAAATATAAATTTATGATATTTAATTATAAATAATATTTTTGGAATGATTAAAAATTCATTAAAAAATTATATTCAAACATATGAATGTAAAATAGTTGTAATATAAAACCAATAAACATTTATAATTTATTTTATCAATTTATTGTATCATTTTTTACTATTAGACGATTAAATAGTTGTTACCAATTTAATTGTAAAAAATAATCAACGACATGGTAAATGAAAATGATAAGGTTTTAAATGACATAAAAAAAATATTTTAATTTAATTTTATTTTATAATTTTGACCCTAGACTATATGATTTAATTCATATCCATTTGAAATTAATTTTTAGAGTGACCTTATTAAATATATGTATTTTATGAAATTCCATTTATGTCTGCCCCTCTTTTAAAAAAGGACATCCGTAATTTCTCTATTTTACACCACTACAAGCCTCCTAGCTCGAAAAACCCTATAAAATAACCATATAATCATCCCTAAAATTTTAATAGATTTTTTTCTCCCCCAATTACAAACCCTATGTTCTTTAATAGGAGATCCAAAAGTGTCTTTTCAAAAATAATGTGATCATTTTAAACAATCACATTCTTTTTTTAAAAGATTAGTTTTACTCCAATAAATTTATTGTATTTATCATTAAAAATTTATTTATGTTTTTTAAATATAAACTTATTTTATTATTATTTTGAAGACACTATTATCCACCATATTTTTTGTCAAATGAAAATCTAATGTTTCAATCATGCGTACAAGTAGGTTATCATCCCAACATTGTAATACAATTCATTTTTTATCACCATAATTTATGCATGGGTTTTATGATTGGTTTAATTTATATATATTATAATAATAAAAAAATTTCACTCCTATACTAATATTATAATATCTAACTTATATCCATAAAATATTTTGGGAAACAATAATGTCGCTCGTGCGTATGTGTGGCCAACCCCCTCCACGTAGTTATGTGATTCAATTTTCATTTATATTTTACATGGTTTGGAATGAATATGTATTTGATGAATATATATTATTATAATTATATAAGATAAATTCTTAATATATAAATAATTATTTATCTTTCTTTCCTTATATCCGTAGAAAATGTAAAATAGTGTTCATGTGTACAAACGATATACCTTCTCCATAAATAGTGTCACTCATTTTTTGTCCCTAACATTAAGGGATGGATCTAAAATTCTATATAATGAATATATATGATATTTTTACAATGATTAATTGTTTATAAATTATATTAACATTATATAAATATAATTTTCCAAAACTATCAATTCAAAACACAAATGATAAACAATGAAATTATCACAAAGAATATTTATTTTAACAATGAATTGTTAATAAATGGGTGAAAAAGTTTTTAAATACTTAATATATTGTTTGATATATATGTTTATTGGTCTATAATATATTTATAATAAACATATATTTATTATATATGATTTTATAACACATATGAATGATTTAATAACTGAGGTATGTGCTTTATGATACAATCTCTTCGTTTACAAGGATATTTATGTTTATAATTAAAATAATGACATCATGTGATATAAATATAAATAATATAATATAATGTATTCAAAACTGGATATTTATTTTGAAGACATTTTTTTCAACAAATTTTTCTCTTATTAAATACTCTGTAAAGAGAAATATAATTCCTGAAAATATACTTTGTATTTTTTCATCGGTAAAAAATACTTCTAATTATATGTCCATGTTTTATAAATATATATTAAAACATTATTTTAATATTTTAAAATTATTTTTTAAGTTTAATTTTTACCTTTTATTGGAGTTTCTAAAATGGATCAAATGTAATGTTGTTTTAATTTTCTACTTGAGTGGTTTTTAATGAATATTTAATAAAATTTTAAAAGGACGGTTTTAAATTAAATTGTATGACATGAATGGAATTTCTCATCATCATAAAAAGTAATTGAATTTATGTTTCCTCCATATTTTTTTAACTTACTTTTCGATGAAAATTTTTACATTATATTTGGGATTCTTTTATTTTAACGAAGTTATTTCAAAATGAAACATTTATTTTTCAGATGAAATATTCCAAATAAAATATAATGGTATTATCATATCAAGTAACATACATTGATGTTAAATATATATTGTTGGGGATATAATCCAATGGTACATCCAATTTAATTAATTGTATGGACAATGTTGGTGATTATGGATGATTCCATGAAACCCATTTCTTTTCCAGGGGTTAACTAAATTATGATCCCAATTTCATTTACATGGGTAATGATATATAGAAATGTTTATGAAACCCAATTATTTTACCATGTAATGACATGAACAAAAAAATTTGATCTTATTTCATACATTTTTATTATTTTCATTATGTTATATGTGATCCTAAAATTATATAACCCTCTAATGCGTTTGGTAATAATGGATATCTCATTAAATTAAAAAGACTAGAATAGTGAGAAACTCATTTCAGTAATGAAATCTATCTACTATGATAGTATTGGGAGTGAACCTTTACTACAAATATGGTGTGTGTATTAAAAATAATATACAATGATATTCTTGGAAATATTCCATGACTACTAATTAAATGATTATCTACACATGTATATATTAAACATAGTCCTGTTTTAACCCTATATTATACTCTTAGTCCCCATGATCGTTGATTTCATTATGATTTACATATTATGAAATACCATGATTTATTACATGACTGAAAATTATCTTATTTTATATATAGTTTACAGTTTTCAAATTTTTATTTCACGTTTTCATACAGTTATGATCATTTTATGTTTATTTAATCAATTATATCTCCATTTATAAACATTACAGAGCATCAAATCTCACCCTCCCTTATATTTCATTCACCAATTTCTTCTATAAAGTTATTATGTATGATTTTCCTAATATGGGAGACACTTATTAAGAACATATTTGGTTAATATATAGTTCATTTACGGACCTATTTATTATGTATCCAATTATACAATTATACTAGACCTATAAAATTCCAGAACAGTTCGTTATGTTTTGTAAATAATATTCATCTAATAAGATATGATATATATATATATATATAAATTATGGCTTTATATAGTTTTTATTAGAATAATATTTTACGATCCTTTATTATTTGGTAATATAAAACATTAGTGATAACCCATTGGAAAATTATATGTATAGAAAACATCCTATTTTATGGAAAATAGAGTAGTGTGTTTTTCCATAAAAAATATCCCTATCTAGGTATTACATGTGGATGTGGTTTTTTAAATTGACTAATCAAGGTATAATAATCTCAAAATGATATTTTTGAGTATATATCATCAATAATTCTTGAGAATGGAAATTATTACCTTACAGTGCACCTAGTATGACACTGTCATGGGATATTTTGAAATAACATGCATTTTCATTATAAAAATTTACAAATGATTTCAATATATTATTAACATGAATACCCTAAGTGAACCATATTTTTTCATGATTTATTTTTCAAAAACAATTAGTATTCAGATTATATAGTTTCTCACTAGGTTTTTTGTTTCATATTTTATGATTTTAGTTTCAGTCAATAGCTGAAACATAAAGGAATCATGTTAATGTTATATGTGATGGAATATGTAATGATGTTCTACATGAAAAACCAAATTTTATGTAATATTGAATGAAAAATATCATTAATATGATTATCCAAATTTTTAAAGTTATGATAAATGTTGAGGTTCCAAATAAGAATATGAGTTAAAAATATTATATTGAGTCATTAATGAGGTATAATCCACCTTCTTTTAGTTACTATATTGATCATCTATTTATTGATAAATGGATTAATACCACTGGAATTTTATTTTCCATTATCTACTATTTGCAACATGAGAATGTTAATTAATGTTTTTTTTATTTTTATGCTGAAGAAAATAAATGGTGTAATATTATCTATAAAATGATATGATATGAAGAAATTCAATCCATATAGTTGGATGAGTTTAAGATATTATTTATCAATACATACATTCACCATATTATTCTTATAAAAATGGATAATGAATCAAATAAACTATAGAATAAGGATAAATATTATGTTATTATCTTTGAGAAAAAATTTATAAGTCTTGTGGGTTTTTTATAATGTATTATCATGCATCATAAAATTAAGGATGATTGATTCTTTAGTGTATTAAAATAATGTATTCGATGGATGTTATCTATATGTGAAATCAGTATCCAAGAATTAATCGTTAAATTTGATATTAATTTTTCATTATAGATTTATATTACCCATAAGTATCAACATCTTGATATGAAATGAATATTGAAATTATAAGGAAATTTTGAAAACCATAGAGAGAAAAATGTGGGCCCTCAATTATGCTTTATGCGTTGAAGGAAATATGGAAGAAATTTTCATAAGTGAACTAGTAAATGATTCACATGTGGAAAGGATTGTCAACAACATATTTAATATTAAATTTACTGGAAGAATCAATCTAATGATATTAATATAGAAAAATAATTGGAGAATGCACCACCCACACTCCAGTATTTAAATTGAAAGGAGTATGACCACTATACTAACCCATTTTCATATACGCATGTTAATTATAATGATAGACATAAGTAATGACTAAATATAATATATTAATAGAAACATAATTCAATTATTATTTCATACAATGTGTATGATTAATATATAGTGAAATGCACACTTACCATACAATCTTTAACTACTTGTGTCTTATTTTATTCTAGATCTAACCACTCTTCAATATATAATTAATTTTTTAAGGTTATCACAATTCCTCCTCAACAATAAGATAGTAAATTATATGTTAAAACCCATAATTGTATGATGATGAATTCAAATTTTCATTATTATTCATTGATTTGTGTTTTTGGAATGTACTTCCTGTAAATCGTGTTATTCACTATCTGGTTGGGTTTATGTTATCATATGAATATATTTATCATTTATATATAAATCCCACATAAATTTATTAGTATGATAAATCATGTTTTATAATAACCTATTAAAATATACTAGTGAGATGATAAATAAAAACATCTCATCATAATCAATTCCAATATATGGGTCTTGATTCCAGTTAAAATGGGTGTTTTCATCAAATATTATTGGGTATAAACTCAATATCAAAGATTTTTTTATTATAGTTTCAAAATGTATTTTTTGATACATTTTCAAGTCATCCATTATATATTGAAGTTTATTTTTTAATAGAATTCATACATGGTTGTAAACATATAAAAATGACTCTATTTATAATGGATACAATTGACTTTTACTAATTGATTATGAAAACCTTAGATTTCCTTAAAAAATGATATATTTAACCAAGTGTTTGACCTTTGGGTGAATCTATTATTTTTTATAAAAATTAAATATGGATCAATGGAAATGTTTATTGATATTAGGAACATAACAAGATCACTAACATGAAAATGAATCCACTACCCCTTGTTGATGTTTTGTTTTATCAAAATTGTTGAGATCAATATGTTTGCAAGACTAAAATTCATTCTAGAAATAATCAAGTAAGGATTAAAAATTAGGATTTATACATGATAATTTTTAGTACATAGTATAGATACTATGATATTATAATGATGCCTTTTGGAATGACTAACACCTATGTTATATTCATGGATTTAATTGATGGATTCTTTATAGATTACCTTGATCAATTTTAGGTATCCTTTGTAGATGGTACTCTTATTTATTAAAAGTGAAAATATGATGAATAATATTACATAATAATTCTATTGAAGACTATATTGATGGAAAAATTGTTTGAAAAATTTAACAAATGTTTGAAGTTTTATAATAAAGATGTTTCATTTTGGGTCATATAGTGTCAAAGAATGGAATATATGTTTTTCCATCAAAGACATATGTTATTAATCATTTTCCTATACCAACCATTATTAAAATTATAATTAGTTTTATTGTTTTAGATGTATATTATAAAATATTTTTTGTTGTTTTCATATAACTGTCCAATAGACTCACCATGTTAACTCCGAAGGGATCCACATTATTTTGAATATATAAATGTATGAAAGGATTAAAATAGTTGAAGAGATGTCTTGTCAACACACGTGTTCTTAAAAAATTATATGTTTTATAAGGGTTTATAATCTATAGTGATGTATTGACGAATGGACTAAGGAATATTCGCATTCATAACAATGTGTTTTTTCCATGATAAAAATAAGAAAACTCTTGATTTGGAGTAATTTATGGTAACTTGTGAATTAAAAATATTAATGAATTTTCATTTTGAAAAAATATGTGACCAATATAATGATAATAATTTCATAATTTATATATTCACTTGAAACTATTCAATATGAATTAAAGAATATTATTGGAGCTAATAATGGAATAATATTTCTTAATAAATTACAACACTGTGATATAAAACAAGGTGGATGTTGTTTTTAATTCAAAGGATAATACTAGTTTATTAATAAGGAGGATATAAAAAATCCATTTTTATGGATTTTCATTGGATGAATCTTGAAAATTGATTGAATATAGTAAATATTATCTTTATCAAATGAGTGTTCAACCATATATCCAAGTGAACATTAAATACGAACATAAAGAATAGTTCAACCTAGAAATGAAGGTGAGAGATGTTCTTGAGTTCAATGTTGATTGTGATTCAATGATAATGTTTTGAAATTGTGTCTGTGTTCCAACATTACCTTATGAGAATAATGATTTATTTGATTTATCTCATGTTTATTTAATATATATTCACCCATGATGTACAAATACATATATCTATTTAAAAGTTTATTTCTTTTTTGGGGAAATGTGGAGACATATATTTTATAATATGTTTCTATATTCATAGTAAGTCAAGAATTTAAGGCTATAAGATATAATTATAGGGGGTTGTTATAACCATTACAAATATTAGAATATAAATAAGAGGACAACAACAATTATTTTTTCATATGACACCCCAAAATATCTAAATGGAATATTTTGATATAGGTTATAGTCAATAACCTTATAAAGTCATCCCAAGTTATTTATCATAGATAATATTTATCTCTTGCATAATTTTCCAGAATATATAATAAATAAGTGGTAATGTTTTATAATGGAACATTTTTTATTTTATCTGATCGAGGTCAATGGTTTACCTCAAATTATAGTATAATTATTCATCATTCTATATATATATAAATAATTTTAAAAACTTTTTATCTTCCTTTGATATATGGTAAATCAAATAGAACGATTAAAAATCTATAAGTCATGTTAAGAAGCTTTTGTAGAGATTTAAAAGGTGTTTGGGATTCACACCATCTTTTGTTGGATTATTTTTAAAACAATACCATACAATTCATCATTTATAGGTATTGTTATGATTCTATATAGGGTATAAAATCTATAAATTAAATGTTCTATATTGAAGTTGGAGAAATAAAGATATTCTGGCCAAACCTAGAAGAATAAATGGATGTGATGGTCAAAAATAGTAAACAATATAAGAGGGAAGCTCATACTTAGTAAAACATTTATGCTGAAAATCATTGGAGAGATTGAGATGTCGAGGTTGGTGATAAGGTATTAAAATGTATATATTCTATGAAGAGGGATATTAAATTATAAATGAATGGAAAGATAAGACCTAGGTATATTATTAACATTGATATTTTTTATCATATCAGGATAAAATAATATCGACTGATTCTACCAGTAATCCTATCTCTTGTCCGCGATTTTGCCTATTTGTCTCCCCTGATAAAGTACATAACTGATCCTTCAAATTTAAAAATCTCATATGGCACACCACTATAGAACGTTCTTTATTAAAAGGTTCAACTAGTGGTGATTCTATATCATTAAGAGAATGTGGTATAAAATAGGACTACCCTCCTGGTTAATGTTTTCTGGAGAAACCATAAATTTAAGGATGCTTTGTGGGAACATGATAATATAATGAGGTAGAAGTATCCTATTTCTTTATTAGAGTGATGTAATTTAATGTGAAATATTCTCTTACAATAATAAAAATTTTCAAACCAATAATTTTGATAATAGTTTTTTCAACAAATTTAATTTCGTCAATAGCATGTGTTACCCACAACATTGTTCATAAATGAATCCTAAAGTATTATTATTTAAATATAAACACTATAACTTATTCATTAAATTTAATTTTATCAAATTTGTAAACTCAATGATAATTTATATATAATTCACATACTTAATATAAATGTATTGACAAATTGATTGAAAATAATGAATCCATTTTTTAGTGTTTTCATTATGTATATAAAAAATGCGGTTTCTTTAAAAATGAGGTATTATGATTGTTTTGGAAATTAAGTAATTAATTACACTATAGAAATTTTGGGAATTTTATTTTCTATTAATTTTATAATTTTTTCATTCATCATTTCAAAATTACCTTACAGTGAAAATTTTATATTTTCTTCAAAGGATATATTTTTCAATTAATTATTAAAAATTATGATTTTTATTGAAAACATTATTTTCTTTAAATATTTTTAAAAACCAAAATTATTATTTTTTATTAATTGTCAAATGAAATATATTCCATAATAATTAAATGTTATTCTTTTTAATTAAATTTATTCTTGAAATTGGTATAAATACATTTCATACTTTAGTGGCATTTATATAATAAACTGTTTTGTGTGGGAGTTTTAATTTTAATATTATATTAATCACAAAAATCATATAGAAATTTGATATCGAATAGTAGATTATATATTTTGATTCAAGATGTCTACCATTTTTAAAAATGTTCATTTTATTTTTGTATCATTATGAATAATAACAATAGTAAATTTTTATCAACTCATAATTCTTAAATTCGGTAAAACTTGGTTGAATCTAAATTTTAAGGTCACTGTATTTCATATTAATATTTTTCAACTTAATTTATTTAAACATTATCATATCATGATATAAATTAAATTCATTAATAGACATTAGACCATGAAAATGTCCTATAATATATTTTTCGTAATGAAATTTATAAAATGTCACTCTCTTATTTTAAAAAAATAATGTGTTAACATATAGATAGAATAAATTTATGAATGAATATAAATTATTATTTTGAGCATAATGAAATTATCAATATGATTGAAATTTATTTATAATATTTAGTAATTATATAATAACCATGAATGCCTTTATAACACTGACACAATATTTTATCGATTAATATATTAATAAAATAAATTATTTTAATCATATTAAAAGTAATATAATTTTAGTGATATGTTTTTTATAAAAAAAATAGTTTAATATTAAATATTATGGATTTTTTAATATATTATAAAAATTCCATCCTTTTCCTAGTGTCTTTATGTTCAAATTAACTGAATATTCCAAAAATTCCATTAATGATATGTTATAATAAATAATATTTTATTAAAAGATTAAAATTTCATAAGAATATTATCTTATGAAAATTAAATGGAATATGGTTGTAAATATAAACCATATACAATTATTATGAAAATTTTCCATTTGTGGTTGAATTTTTAACTATTTTGTCACGACCCGTCCTCGGGGCCCGTGCCGTGACTACCCCAAGCCCGCCTTCCATAGGCCAGGGGCTGGCGACTAGCACCAAGGCGTAAAATCCCAGTAAACAGGGAAGGCATTGCCTTTATAAGTAACAACCACACAGAGTCAGCAAGCGGAAAGTAAAGTGCAGAAAAGAAAAGGGGCCGGAAATACAAGCCCAACTGTAAAGTACAACTGAAAAGTAAAGTACAGCAACTGAAGAAAAGACGGCGGTCTCGTGTCGTCCACTGGCAATCCCACCTGAAGGGTGGGTACAGATAGCCTCCAGGCTCCTCGGGTCCCACGTCCGCTCTGAGCACGTCCCGACCAGTGGTCCACCTCCAGGTACCGCCCTGCTCCACGCCCCAACCGTGATCAGCGCTGTCCGTCGTCTGCAACCAACACAACAAGGTTCGGGCATAGCCCGTGCAGGGGTGAGTACAACTACTCAGTAAGGACCCCGAGACCCCCGAAGGTCTCCCGAAATCCACAAAGGATATAGCACAAAAGAAAGATGCAATCACGAAGTAACATCTGACTCGACTTAGGTATATGACCATACATATACCTAAGTCCCCAATTCTAGCTCTGCTCACGAGCTCAAGAACAACTCAATCCACGAAGGAAAGCAAGACTCAAATCCACAAGGAGAGTAAACAGTAAATCCACAAAGGATAGTTCAACACAATCCACAAAGGAGAGTAAATAGTAAATCCACATAGGATAGTTCAACACAATCCACAAAGGAGGGTAACATAAGATTCAGCTCAACCAGGTACACTTTTTCAGATGACGTCAAAGATGATCACTGATCCATCTAAGTCGTCGGACCCACGAAGGATCGTTAGGTACTAACCCCCGCAGAAGACCCACACAGGATCGGGCTCACACAGAACCTGTAGGCAGTGGCTCACACAGAACCGGTAGTAGGACCCACATAGGATCGGGCACTGATCCGCATAGGATCGCTGAGTGCAGTAGTCGACGCAGTCCACTGAGGATCCCTGCACAGTCGTCGCCGCAGTCCACGGAGGATCTCTGCTCTGCCGTCGTCGCAGTCCACGGAGGATCTCTGCTCTGCCGTCGAGGTCACAGCCAGCACTAGGGTTCCCGCACGTAGCGAGCTCGTTTAGGAGGGTCCGCTCCACGAGCCGAGGGGCTGATACATCAACTGACACGTAGTCCGAAGTTGATGTATCCAAAAGTTCCGTATCGACAACAGGATCTCAACGCGACAGACGGCGCGTCAATCGGACGCCCGGTCTGAGAGTTATTGGCATTTTCGTCCCAGGGGCCCGGTTGGTTTTTAGGGAAAAACCGACCCGACCGTACTCCGCCTGTATCCGATCCTCGGGCGGAGTATGCCAAAAGTTCCGTCTCACTTAGAGGAAACTACCACAGCTGACGGTACGTCGTTCGGACGTCCGTAGCTCAAGTTATGAGCGTTTCCGCTCCGAGGGCCCGGTTGGCTTCGTGTACGAACCAACCCGGCCGAACCCAAAGTCTTCCGAAACCTTGAGTATAATATACCGAAACGACCGTCTCGATCCAAGGATCGCGTAGCCGCTGACGGTTCGTCAATCGGAGGTCCCAGGCCCAAGATATGGGCGAAAGACCGTAGAGGGCCCGAAACGGGGGTACTGGGCCCGGGGCGACCCGGCCCGAACCGGCTCGGCCGGGTCCGGTCCGGCCTGGGCGCGGCCCGGCCGACCGGACCGGCCGGCTCGGTCTTCGGCCGAGCGGCCGAAGAGCCGCCGCCGCGGGGTTGACCCGCGGCTTTGAAGGAAACGCGGCCCCCGCGGGGGGGCCGCCTGTCACGCGGACGCGGCCGGGCCGCCGCGTCCGTCCCGGTTCCGCGCGGCCGCGGAACCGGCCGCCGTTGCCGCCGCGGCTTCAGCCGCGGCGGGCTTCCTCCACGGCGGCGCGCCGGGCGCCGCCGCCTCCGGTCGCCGGCGCCGCCGCGCCGGCGACCCGCGCCGCCGCCGCCTTCCGCGGGCCGCCGGAGATGCTCCGGTGGCCCGATTTCTTTCCCGTCTGCGCCGATGCTCCTCCCGGGGGACGATCTTCACTGCGGAGCCAACAAATTGCCCTTGCCGCACGGTTCGTCGTCGTCCGCCCAATCCGCACAAAAAGAGAAGTTCGGCGGAGGGTTGCCGGGTCTTGTTCGTTAGACCCGCACCCTCCGCGTTAGTCATAATCCACGGGAGGAACAATAAAACAATCAACAACAATTTTAAATGTTAAAATTGTTCGATGATCAAGTTCTTTACTTTAAAAGAAATAAAATCACGGGAAGGAAAATATTCCAATCAACCCTTACCTTATCGTCGTCGTCGGACGAGGGGTCGTCGCGGAATTTCTCGTCGCGGAGGAAGGAGATCGTCGCGTCGTCGCGGTATCCGGCGTCGCGTCGCCAATCTCCGGATCAAGATCAACGGATTTAATTAATTAAATCCGTTGTTATTGAAATTTAAAAAGGGAGAAATAAAAGGTTCGATTCTCACGTTTGTTGCCGAACGAGGGCCGGCCGCGGAAGAAGAGGCGTCGCCGAAGAATGTCGCGGGTAGATCTCGTCGACGTCGCAGATCTTGGTGTGCGTCGTCGAATTCCGGTCGCCGGCGTTCTTCGCGTTCTTCGCGTTCTTCGCGTTCTTCGCGTTCTTCGCGGAGAGGGTGGAGGCTCAGAGGAATAGCAATCCTCCAAAATAGACAAGTTTGTCTATTTTATTATTTTGCCAACAAACGCAAAACGCGTAAGTAACGACCCACTTAATTCGTTGAATTAATTCAACGAAAGAAACGACCCATTTAATTCACGAAGAAACAGTCCATTTAATTCACGAAATAAACCGCCCAATTAAATGGTCTGTTAAGAATTAAAGAAAACGCGTCGGTTGACTTTTCAGTTACTTTGACGGGTTTTCGCGGGTGCGTTACTTAGCGAAAGAAACGGCGGGGCTCGTGCGGGCCCAGCCTCACAAATATCCTACCAAGGGGTAGGATATTTCTGGATAGCATCCTATCCAGTTCAACTCAGTTCAAGCCGCCTTTAAGTGACTTCAAGTGGCTTCCAAGCAGCTTAAGTGAAATAAAATAAAGTTGTCGCACAAACTTTATTTTATTTCTGACTTAAAGCCGTAAAATTTAAAAACCACGTCTGAGCAAACGCAACTCCGGAAGAGGCGTTTCTAAGCAAATACCGGCGCTGCGATTTCATCGGTGCCCTCAGAATTTGATTCCGGGCACCGGTTCAAAAGATAGAAAAACCCGCTCGTCCGTTCACTGAACGTACCCGAGCCAAACTTCGGAAATTGATTCCGGGCACACCGGGCCTCGGAATCAGGTGCCGTCTGAAGCTGCGCTCTTGTAAAATTCCAAAGAAAATTAAGAAAAAAATTTCCTTGAAATTTGCGGGTCTTTACATTACTCCTAGCTCAGGGCTTTACGTCCCCGTAAAGATACATCAAAAACTAGGGGAACAAATGGGGGTACTGAGCACGCATCTGAGCCTCCCGCTCCCAAGTGCTCTCCTGGAGGTTCCCGTGCTGCCACCTAACGCGCACAAGAGGAATCGACCGCCCACGTAGGACCCGCTCCTGTCGATCCTCGATCTCCACTGGAACCTCCACAAAAGTCGCCCCATCATCCACGTCCAGCTCCCCAAAGTCGATGATGTGCGTCGGGTCGTGCACGTATCTCCTCAGCTGAGACACGTGGAAGACGTCGTGCACCCGGTGCAACTGAGGTGGTAGAGCCAGGCGATAAGCCACCTCTCCTATCCTGCCGAGGACCTGGAAAGGCCCGATGAAGCGTGGAGACAACTTGCCGCCTCGGCCGAATCTCCGCAAACCACGTCGAGGTGAGACACGCAAAAAGACGTGGTCGCCATCCTCGAACTCTAGTGGCCTCCGCCTCCTGTCAGCATATGACTTCTGCCGGCTCTGAGCTGTCCTCATCCTCTCCTGGATGATCTGGACCTTCTCTGTCGTGGCTCGGACCATCTCTGGTCCCACGAGTGCTGACTCCCCAGGGTCTGTCCAGCACAACGGTGATCTGCAGGGTCTGCCGTACAACGCCTCGTATGGTGCCATCCCGATGGTGGAGTGGTAGCTATTGTTGTACGCGAACTCCACCAAGGGTAGGTGGTCCTCCCAGCTGCGACCAAAGTCGAGAACACATGCACGGAGCATGTCCTCGAGTGTCTGTATGGTCCTCTCCGTCTGACCATCCGTCTGAGGGTGGAAGGCTGTGCTCAGATGGAGCCGCGTCCCGAACGCCTCCTGCAACCCCTTCCAAAGCCTGGAAGTGAAACGAGCATCTCGATCGGAGACGATAGATGATGGCACACCGTGAAGCCGTACGATCTCCTGGACGTAAAGACGTCCCAAGCTCTCCACTGAGCCCTGCTCTCTGATGGGTAAGAAGTGTGCCGACTTGGTGAGTCGGTCGACAATCACCCAAATGGAGTCGTGACCTCTGGAAGTGTGTGGAAGTCCAGTCACGAAGTCCATAGATATGCCGTCCCACTTCCACTCCGGGACCTCCAAGGGCTGTACCAAGCCTGCTGGTACCTGATGCTCTGCCTTCACCTGCTGGCAGGTGAGGCATCGCGAAACGAACTCTGCCACAGCTTTCTTCATGCCCGGCCACCAGTGCTGTCGTCTGAGATCCTGGTACATCTTCGCCACTCCGGGATGTACCGCCAAGGGAGAAGTGTAAAACTCTCTCAGCACCTCCTCTCGTAGAGCAACTGGTACGAAGGTACGTCCTCTGAAAAGGATGTCGTGCTCTGCTCCAAGGGAGAAACCATCAGGCGCCTGACCTGAGGATATCAGTGCACGCCGGGCCTCACAGTCAGCGTCCCCACGCTGAGCCTCTCTGACCCGCTGCAGAAGTGGAGGAGAGACTGTGAGAGACTGAAGAAAGGCTGCTCCGTCTCTATCCACGAAGGATATCTGCAAGGAGGCTAGCTGCTCCGTCGCCTCCTCAAGCAGCTGAATGCCCGTCCTCCTGCTGAGGGCATCGGCTACCACGTTCCCCTTCCCAGGAGTGTAGACTATCTCAAAGTCATAGTCCTGGAGGAACTCAAGCCATCTCCGCTGTCTCAGGTTCAGGTCCTTCTGAGAGAAGATATACCTGAGACTCTGGTGGTCAGAAAAGACCGTGAAGCGCTCGCCCATCAGATAGTGCCGCCACGTCTTCAGAGCGAAGAACACTGCTGCTAACTCCAGGTCATGAGTGGCGTAGTTCTGCTCATGCGGCCTCAACTGACGTGATCCGTAGGCGATCACGGCCCGCTCCTGCATCAGGACGCACCCGAGTCCAGTCCCTGATGCATCGCAGTAAACTACGTACCCAACTCCCTCCTCAGGCAACCTCAAGATAGGTGCGCTGGTCAATCTCTGTCTCAGCTCCTGGAAGCTCTGCTGACATCTGTCTGACCACACGAAGGGTTTCCCCTTCTTCGTCAAGGCTGAGAGTGGTGCTGCAACTCTGGAGAAGTCTGGCACGAATCTCCGATAGTATCCCGCTAGGCCCAAGAAGCTCCGCACCTCTGTCACGCTCTTGGGTGGCTCCCAAGCTAGTACTGCCTCGATCTTCGCGGGATCCACTGCAACTCCCGCCTCAGAGATGACGTGCCCCAAGAAATGGACCTCACGCAACCAGAACTGGCATTTTGAGAGCTTGCCATAAAGCTGGTGCTCTCGGAGTGTGTCTAGCACAACTCGCAGGTGGTAGGCATGCTCCTCCTCAGTCGTCGAGTATACCAAAATGTCGTCAATGAAGACAACGACAAATCGGTCGAGGTATGGCTGGAAGATCCTGTTCATGAGGCTCATGAACACTGCTGGAGCATTGGTTACGCCGAATGGCATAACCAAGAACTCATAATGGCCATACCGACACCTGAAGGTCGTCTTCTGTACGTCCTCGTCTCGAACTCTGAGCTGATGATAGCCTGACCGGAGGTCTATCTTCGAGAACCACCGCGCTCCCTTGAGCTGATCGAAGAGGTCATCAATCCGTGGCAGCGGATACTTATTCCTCACTGTCACCTGGTTCAGGCGACGATAGTCGACACATAGTCGCAAGCTCCCGTCCGCCTTCTTGGCGAACAAAATCGGGGAAGCCCAGGGTGAAACACTGGGTCGGATAAACCCCTTGCTCTGCAAGTCCTCCAACTGTACCCGCAGCTCTCGAAGCTCGGCGGGGGCCATCCGATATGCTGGAGTAGATATCGGGGCTGTCCCGGGGTACAAGTCGATGTAAAAGTCTACCTCTCTACGAGGAGGTAGCCCTGGAACGTCGTCGGGAAAGACGTCCACGTACTGGTCCACCACTGCAGGAAAAGCCGGACTCCGCACATCCACTGCTCCTAGGATGAGGCTAGCCAACTGATGAGAGATGGGCTGCACTCTCCTCCGCTGAAGTCCATCCTGTGCTGCAAAGGTTCTCTTCTCGCCGGTGAAGGTAAACCTGCTCCCGTCGGTACGAACACATCGCACCTTGCGCCTAAAACAGTCGATCTGGGCATGAACCGTGGATAGCTAATCCATGCCCAAGATGACGTCGTAAGGCCTCGACGCCGCTACAAGGAGATCCCAGCCGAAGCTCTCGCCTCCTAGAGTAAGCTCACACTGCCGGCACCAGTGCGTAATCGTCGAGTCTGCTCCCGTAGGAGTCTCTAGCCGTAAGGATCGAGCCAACGGCTCAGTCGGAATCTCCGAGCTCCGAACAAGGGCAGAGGCTATGAAAGAGTGACTCGCTCCTGTGTCTATAAGTACTGCAGCAAGGGTGGAATAGACACAGATCGTACCTCGAATCATCTCTGGCATATCGGGGTCGTAGGCCTCCACTGCCTGGAGCTGGGCCTGTCTCTGCCCTCCAGCTCCCTGTGGTCGAGGTGGCCCTCCTGGTGGTGGTGGGGGTAGAGCCTGGAAGCGTCGCCCACCACCCGCTGCTCGGCCAGCTCCTCTGCCTCGTCCGCCTCCTCCCTGCGGACCGCCACGGTCGACCCTCTGCCTCTGCCTGGGTGGCCCCTCCACCGTCTGCTGCTCCTCTGGTCGGCGAGTCGGGCAGTCACGAGCCATGTGACCCTGCCCGCCGCAAGAGTAGCACAGCCTACCTCTCGAAAGGCTGGCACTCCGCTGTGTGCCTCGCACCGCTGAGCTGGTGTCCTGAGGCCGTCTGCGAGGGGGTCTGGTCTGCCTGGACCCGTGAGTCATCCGTCGGCTGCCTGCTGCCGATGACTCAGCTACCTGCCGCCCTGCGCTAGGTCTCGCTGCTGAAGAAGGCTCTGCCAGGAAGCTCTCGATCAGGAGGGCTCGCTCCAGCACTCCCGCCTGGGTCGGAATGCTGAGGGAGATCAGCGACGCCCGAATCTCCTGTCGCAAGCCCTGCTCGAAGGTCCGGGCCCGGAAGAAGGGGTCCCGTACCATGTCGGTCGAGTAGCGAGATAGGTCCGTGAACCTCGCCGCGTACTGAGCGACCGTCATGCTGCCCTGGCGCAGCTGGAGAAGCTCCTGGATGCGCACCGCTCGGAGGGTGGCCGGGACGAACTCAGAGCGGAAGAGGCTCTCGAAGTCCGCCCAGAGGAAGGATGCCTCATCGTGAACCTGGAGCATCAGGCTCCACCATCGTCCTGCCGCCGCCTGCAGGAGGCTCGCTGCGAGGATCACCATGAGATCCGCTGGTGTCCTCACTAGCCTGAAGATCCGTACCACCGCCTCTAGCCAGTCCTCAGCGGCCTGGGGGTCCGCCTCACCGCGAAACCTGGGCGGTCGCTGGCTCTGAAACTCATGCAGTGCCCTGAGGCGACGTGCATCGTCAGCGTCTGGTACTGGCAGCATCGGTGGCTCGGCGGGTAAAGCTACCGCCGGTGCCACAGCTGGCAAAGGGCCCTGCACCGAGGCCTCGCCGCTCGGTGGGCTGCCATCGCGCCCTACACTCGGAACCCTAGCTGGCTGTCGTCGCGGGGCCATCCTGAAAAGGAGAACAAGAGCACCACAGTCAGAACAGTATACCTGGTGAGCTGGCACAAGTAATCACAAGGAAAACTTGAGACTTTCATAAAGCAGATCAGTATACCCGGTGAGCTGACACAAGCAATCACAAAGAAAACTTGAAACACACACGCAATCAATGTTTTCATGCATTAAGTCGGAAATCAGGAGCCAGGGTCCTGGTGTACGGATACGTCGGCCGCCGCACCAACACTGGGCTCCCTGAACTGATAACCACACTCAATACACTAAACACTATTGCTTCACATAGAAAGAAAGGACGATCAGAGTCTGCGGTAGAACCGACCGCCTCTGATACCAATTTGTCACGACCCATCCTCGGGGCCCGTGCCGTGACTACCCCAAGCCCGCCTTCCATAGGCCAGGGGCTGGCGACTAGCACCAAGGCGTAAAATCCCAGTAAACAGGGAAGGCATTGCCTTTATAAGTAACAACCACACAGAGTCAGCAAGCGGAAAGTAAAGTGCAGAAAAGAAAAGGGGCCGGAAATACAAGCCCAACTGTAAAGTACAACTGAAAAGTAAAGTACAGCAACTGAAGAAAAGACGGCGGTCTCGTGTCGTCCACTGGCAATCCCACCTGAAGGGTGGGTACAGATAGCCTCCAGGCTCCTCGGGTCCCACGTCCGCTCCGAGCACGTCCCGACCAGTGGTCCACCTCCAGGTACCGCCCTGCTCCACGCCCCAACCGTGATCAGCGCTGTCCGTCGTCTGCAACCAACACAACAAGGTGCGGGCATAGCCCGTGCAGGGGTGAGTACAACTACTCAGTAAGGACCCCGAGACCCCCGAAGGTCTCCCGAAATCCACAAAGGATATAGCACAAAAGAAAGATGCAATCACGAAGTAACATCTGACTCGACTTAGGTATATGACCATACATATACCTAAGTCCCCAATTCTAGCTCTGCTCACGAGCTCAAGAACAACTCAATCCACGAAGGAAAGCAAGACTCAAATCCACAAGGAGAGTAAACAGTAAATCCACAAAGGATAGTTCAACACAATCCACAAAGGAGAGTAAATAGTAAATCCACATAGGATAGTTCAACACAATCCACAAAGGAGGGTAACATAAGATTCAGCTCAACCAGGTACACTTTTTCAGATGACGTCAAAGATGATCACTGATCCATCTAAGTCGTCGGACCCACGAAGGATCGTTAGGTACTAACCCCCGCAGAAGACCCACACAGGATCGGGCTCACACAGAACCTGTAGGCAGTGGCTCACACAGAACCGGTAGTAGGACCCACATAGGATCGGGCACTGATCCGCATAGGATCGCTGAGTGCAGTAGTCGACGCAGTCCACTGAGGATCCCTGTACAGTCGTCGCCGCAGTCCACGGAGGATCTCTGCTCTGCCGTCGTCGCAGTCCACGGAGGATCTCTGCTCTGCCGTCGAGGTCACAGCCAGCACTAGGGTTCCCGCACGTAGCGAGCTCGTTTAGGAGGGTCCGCTCCACGAGCCGAGGGGCTGATACATCAACTGACACGTAGTCCGAAGTTGATGTATCCAAAAGTTCCGTATCGACAACAGGATCTCAACGCGACAGACGGCGCGTCAATCGGACGCCCGGTCTGAGAGTTATTGGCATTTTCGTCCCAGGGGCCCGGTTGGTTTTTAGGGAAAAACCGACCCGACCGTACTCCGCCTGTATCCGATCCTCGGGCGGAGTATGCCAAAAGTTCCGTCTCACTTAGAGGAAACTACCACAGCTGACGGTACGTCGTTCGGACGTCCGTAGCTCAAGTTTTGAGCGTTTCCGCTCCGAGGGCCCGGTTGGCTTCGTGTACGAACCAACCCGGCCGAACCCAAAGTCTTCCGAAACCTTGAGTATAATATACCGAAACGACCGTCTCGATCCAAGGATCACGTAGCCGCTGACGGTTCGTCAATCGGAGGTCCCAGGCCCAAGATATGGGCGAAAGACCGTAGAGGGCCCGAAACGGGGGTACTGGGCCCGGGGCGACCCGGCCCGAACACCCCCCCCCCCCCCCCCGGGGTCGGCCGAACCGGGTCGGCCCGAACCGGGCCGGCCCGACCCGGCCCGAACCGGCTCGGCCGGGTCCGGTCCGGCCTGGGCGCGGCCCGGCCGACCGGACCGGCCGGCTCGGTCTTCGGCCGAGCGGCCGAAGAGCCGCCGCCGCGGGGTTGACCCGCGGCTTTGAAGGAAACGCGGCCCCCGCGGGGGGGCCGCCTGTCACGCGGACGCGGCCGGGCCGCCGCGTCCGTCCCGGTTCCGCGCGGCCGCGGAACCGGCCGCCGTTGCCGCCGCGGCTTCAGCCGCGGCGGGCTTCCTCCACGGCGGCGCGCCGGGCGCCGCCGCCTCCGGTCGCCGGCGCCGCCGCGCCGGCGACCCGCGCCGCCGCCGCCTTCCGCGGGCCGCCGGAGATGCTCCGGTGGCCCGATTTCTTTCCCGTCTGCGCCGATGCTCCTCCCGGGGGACGATCTTCACTGCGGAGCCAACAAATTGCCCTTGCCGCACGGTTCGTCGTCGTCCGCCCAATCCGCACAAAAAGAGAAGTTCGGCGGAGGGTTGCCGGGTCTTGTTCGTTAGACCCGCACCCTCCGCGTTAGTCATAATCCACGGGAGGAACAATAAAACAATCAACAACAATTTTAAATGTTAAAATTGTTCGATGATCAAGTTCTTTACTTTAAAAGAAATAAAATCATGGGAAGGAAAATATTCCAATCAACCCTTACCTTATCGTCGTCGTCGGACGAGGGGTCGTCGCGGAATTGCTCGTCGCGGAGGAAGGAGATCGTCGCGTCGTCGCGGTATCCGGCGTCGCGTCGCCAATCTCCGGATCAAGATCAACGGATTTAATTAATTAAATCCGTTGTTATTGAAATTTAAAAAGGGAGAAATAAAAGGTTCGATTCTCACCTTTGTTGCCGAACGAGGGCCGGCCGCGGAAGAAGAGGCGTCGCCGAAGAAAGTCGCGGGTAGATCTCGTCGACGTCGCAGATCTTGGTGTGCGTCGTCGAATTCCGGTCGCCGGCGTTCTTCGCGTTCTTCGCGTTCTTCGCATTCTTCGCGTTCTTCGCGGAGAGGGTGGAGGCTCAGAGGAATAGCAATCCTCCAAAATAGACAAGTTTGTCTATTTTATTATTTTGCCAACAAACGCAAAACGCGTAAGTAACGACCCACTTAATTCGTTGAATTAATTCAACGAAAGAAACGACCCATTTAATTCACGAAGAAACAGTCCATTTAATTCACGAAATAAACCGCCCAATTAAATGGTCTGTTAAGAATTAAAGAAAACGCGTCGGTTGACTTTTCAGTTACTTTGACGGGTTTTCGCGGGTGCGTTACTTAGCGAAAGAAACGGCGGGGCTCGTGCGGGCCCAGCCTCACAAATATCCTACCAAGGGGTAGGATATTTCTGGATAGCATCCTATCCAGTTCAACTCAGTTCAAGCCGCCTTTAAGTGACTTCAAGTGGCTTCCAAGCAGCTTAAGTGAAATAAAATAAAGTTGTCGCACAAACTTTATTTTATTTCTGACTTAAAGCCGTAAAATTTAAAAACCACGTCTGAGCAAACGCAACTCCGGAAGAGGCGTTTCTAAGCAAATACCGGCGCTGCGATTTCATCGGTGCCCTCAGAATTTGATTCCGGGCACCGGTTCAAAAGATAGAAAAACCCGCTCGTCCGTTCACTGAACGTACCCGAGCCAAACTTCGGAAATTGATTCCGGGCACACCGGGCCTCGGAATCAGGTGCCGTCTGAAGCTGCGCTCTTGTAAAATTCCAAAGAAAATTAAGAAAAAAATTTCCTTGAAATTTGCGGGTCTTTACATATTTAATGTTCAAATATTTGTTACTATGGTTAAGGTCAAAACTAATTAATGTAGTGGTTGATAAAAAAATACAAAACACACCAAAATTTGTCTAAATTTCAATTTATGCGGTTATTTCTACCCTATACTAAAAATATTCATAAATATGGAAATATTAATCATTTTTTGAATTAACATGTTATATATTATTCTTTTAATAATATCCATGTCTTTCCTCCCCATCCCTTATGTAAGGACACCACATCTTTCACCTCCTCACACCACATTGATCATTCTAGATTGACAAAACACTGACTGATTCTATTATAAAATAACATATCCTTGTTATATATGTTTTAGTCTCCCTAAAATACCAACCCCATTATGCTTAAGTGGTGATCCAAAGTAGTCACTCAAAAAGAAGAAAATCATCTTAATCAAACAAATTATTTTTTAAGTAATATTTTACCTCTTATAAATCAATGGTACTTATCATAAAAATATAAATTTATAATACTAATGTTCATAAAACTTTATCATTAAGATAAAACCACCATTATCCAGCCTTCTTTCTGTCAAATGGAAATTTAATGTGGCACTCATCAATACACAAATGTTACCATCCACACATAGTGATATAATTAATTTTCCATCGCCATCCTTTATTGATATGTATTGTGTTTGAATTAATATTTATATAATATATTTTTAAAATAAATATATTTGTTTATTTATATATAAATATCTAAATTCTTAATTTACATCCTTATGGGAGACAATAACATCCCACAGTCATAAACGTCGACTACCACCTCTATAATGGGTTGTGATTCATTACTAATTTTTATTTTCCATGTGTAGTAATAATGATGAATTTGATGAATATATATGATTTATTTTATATAATAATTATTTTTATTTTTTCATTATTATTTACTTATCTTTTATTACCTCAATTAGAGAATGTAACAACATTCTTGTCTACGTATTACCTACAATATCTAGGAATTTTGTAAATCATTTTTTATCCACAAATATTTTAGATTGATATAATATATATATATATATATATAATGATTATGTATTATATTTATATAATTATTGACATTATATATATGATGGAACTATGATAAAATTATTATTATAGAATCTACCATTTCATATCATA
This sequence comes from Viscum album, assembly GCA_963277665.1. Lineage (NCBI taxonomy): Eukaryota > Viridiplantae > Streptophyta > Magnoliopsida > Santalales > Viscaceae > Viscum > Viscum album. Next base: position 854,674,242 of record OY728157.1, on the reverse strand, counting down.
TCTGTAAAATGATGAAATTATCACCTGGAATATATGTTTTAATAAAAAATTGTTAATAAATAGGTGAATGTATATTTTAAATAATTATTTTAATTTTTTTATATATTTTTATGGTTCTTTAATATATTTTTTATATACCTATATTTATTATATTGGATTTTAGAACATGTAAAACGTTACTCAGACCTAATATAAATGTTTTCTAATAATATTTCATCATTTATCTAAGTTATTTATGTTCAAATATAAAATGATGATATATTATGAAATAAATCTCAAGAAAATAATAAATTTCATTATCCAATTAATATTTCAAAAAAATAAAAGTTTCACATTCATTTAATTCACTTTATGTACAATTGAAATAGAAATTGTTTTTTGTGTAGAAAATCTACCTTCTTTTTTCTCTTCTTATAAAAAATTTTCTTCTTCCCAATCATTATTTTTTAAAAAAATTATTGAATTTAATTTTTATTATTATTAAATAAAATATAATGAAAATTTTTCACTTTTTATTTTTTAATTAATTCCAATGGAATCTTATTTTCATTTCCATAACAAGGATTTTTTTGAGTTTTTTAAATATTTAATTTTTTTTCCTATTAACATATTTATCATGAATTTAATTTCTCACAATAATTAATGATCAATTAATTTATTGATACTTTTCGTTTTTCCATGATTATTTGTACAGAAAATTTTTTCATTAATATTTGGAAAATTTTCATAATTTAAAGAAATGATTTCAAATTTAAAATTTTATTTTCTAAATGAAATATTACCGAAATAATTTAATGATATTCTTTTATAAGACAACATTCAATGGTGTTTATTATTATTTAATAATGATATAGTAAAATGATACCATCCACATTCATTATTTGTATAGATTGTGATGATTATTTAAGGATTGTTTAAGATACCTATTTCTTTTCCATGGGATAATTAAATATGAAATGAGTTTCATTTCTGTGGTATATTCCATAATTAAATTAAAATGAAACCCATTTATTATCATGGGTCATGAAATAAATAATGTTTTATTATATTTTGGTAAACATATTAATTTTTTGTTAGGTGATGTGTAGGACCATAAAAACATATCCCTCTAAAGAATTGGGTAAAGAGGTATATATCATGACATTAATTGGAATAAAATAGGGAGAGAACCCAATTCATTATTGTTCAATATCCTCTATTATATTCTTGGGATTAAATCATTAAAAATATGTTGGTTTGGGAAGTAAACCAATCCAATATGTTGGTATTAGAAATGATCCATGAATATAAACGAAATTAATTTCCCATTTCATGAGAATAACACAGACTCAATTCTTATTCTTATGTTATGTTCTCTTTACATATCATCATTGATACATTATGATTCATGTCTTATGAAATAACATGATTTATTTCAATACATAAGGTTATGATCTTATATATTAACTGTATGTATTTAAAATTTCAAGTTCATTTTTGCATACCATTATGTGCATTTAATGTTTAATAGAACAATTATATCTCCATTTTTACCATTATTGATTATAAAATCTCACCCATTCTTATGTTTACTTTCTCTAGGTTATAAGGAAATTAATTTTTGTATTTTTTTTTCAAAAAATATGTCATGTCGTGAAGAATGTATTTATTAAATATTTAGTTCATTTATGACCATGCTTTTTATTTATCCACATTTCCTAAATATGATACCTATATTATTATATTATGGATTTTTATGTTATGTAATGAATATTCATCCAAAAATGTAATATCTATTTATGAAATGTATTGGTCACTATGAAATTGGAATCCCTTTTATATATATTTTATTTCCTAATCAATCTATTCTTCCTCCTTGTTTCAAAGATATTAATTGCAGAATTATAGGAAAAACTAAAATTTACATCTCTCTTATCCTCTTCTCTTACGTATTATATAATTTTATTTTCTAACCTCACTATAATTAATATGTATTTCAAATAAATTCCATCGGTTTAATGTAAAATAAATTCCAGACCATGTATATTTCTTTCTTGATTTATTAATTGATTTAAAGTGATTTAGTTTATCATCATCCATCACCAATTTTTCTTGAATAATATAAAAGTATGTTTCTCTCGTTATTTTCACAAATTTTAAAGGGGATTCATGTCGTTTTTTAATAGAGTAAATTCGAGATTTAGGTAACTTTTTAGGGGGAAATAATTGAGTTGATTTTGTATGTTATCTTGTGGGGTTTATTGATCATCAATTATAGTGTGATGTTATTTTGTTTTTTTTAACATGGATTTGGGTTTATTTAATTTTAGGAGATACAAATTTTTTATTAATGTGTGAGGAAGACCTCAACAAGGCCCCTCTAATGGTAGGGGTCTTGAATCCCGGATTGATTCTCAAGTTATTCCTATATCATGAACACCTTTAGTTTCTATGAATTAATAAATACTATTAATTTCATATTTAAGATATAAAATAATTATTTTTAATAATAATTACACAGGAGTGGTAAAATCATACCAAATTGGTTTTTTGGAATGATTTCATGGAGACTCCATTACATTATATTTTGATATAACCATTATTAAACTAGTGTATAATTATTAATAAAAATATTCCTTATACTAATTTTTTTAGTTTCCCTTGATATATGATTTGGGTTTTGTGTGTGAAGATAATTTATTTTTACCACTCTTGTCTCATAGGTCAGACACCTTTTTTTATGTTCATCAGTGAATGAAATAGAAATATCCATGTGCATTTGGTTCAGAACAATATTAATAATTGGTTTTATATTTTTCATTATTTATATTATAAAAAAATATTGTATATCTATTGTTTAAAGAAATTATAATTACTATAATCATTAAATATTTAGTAATGTGGAAGTCACTTATTCCCACTTTAACCTGAATGGGGAAAAATTATAAAAACATTACATAACCTCTAGTTAAGAGAATGCCTTGGTGGAGATGTTGTACCTTAAATTTATATGGTGGGGATAAGTGATTTAACATTTAAATCCTATTATTTCTAATCATTAACTATACATGACACATGATAACTAAACTTTTTGTTTATAAATATTATAATTATAGTGAGTTTCAGTTCAAACATTATTCTATAAATTGTCTTTTTGGAAATATATTCTTAATTAGTTTCATCTCAGCCACAATTTCCTAATTTTGTAAAATGTTTTACAGAAAAAAGAATTTAATTTTAATATTCTTTTCTAATTTGAAATGTGGTTTATTAAATAAATATTAAATTATGCAAAGTGTTGGTTTTAAATTTATTAGTATAGGATCGGTCATTAAATGAGATCATGAAAGTACGCAGTTTTATTTTGTAGTCCTTGAAAAATTAAAACCCTTACTATAGTAAATTCCTTCCTTATGACATCATGATAAATACTAATAGTGCTCCCACATTTAGTATCAAGTTCTATATGAGTACACCATGAATATATTATTATAATGAAATAGTGGTTTCATAAATAGTGTTCTCATAGAATTTTTTAGGTGTATAGTTTAAAGAATATTTGTGATTCAATAGATCAAGTACTATCATTATTTGTTCCATTAATGTTAACACACTAAGATGAGTTAAATCAGGGCATATAGGTCTTTCATAAAAACCCATAAAAATAGTTTTTTTAACAATATTAATCAGCTCTGTAAAAATCGATAAAAAATGATAATTTATTTAAAAAGAGAAATATAATCAATTTATATAGTTCACCTAAACTGAATTAATACAATGAGCATACAACAATAGTTTATCATGAAACCAAAATATTTAGGGTACTAATTAATGATAAATATTTAGAGAATACATAAAGATCCTCTAGGTTGATAACCCTCATAGAAATAAATAACTCATAATTTTCCGTCACATAAATAACTTACTCCACCATGATTGTTGTGGTTTCCACATTACTTGAATAATGAGTGAGTTTAAACTAGTATGGATTTTTATATAATACTATACTTCATAAACTAATTAATGTAAAAAAAAATTAGTGAGAATACCTTATGGATAAAAATATGTGTGTCCATCATCAAGATAATGTCACAAAAATGAGAGTGGAATCCATGGGGATAGATTTAGTTCCCACTGAAGTTACTACATATGCTATAATATTTTTATGTCATTGAATTACTTATCACAATATGTGAAATAATGTTTTTCTAATTTCTCAACTATTATACAGAAAATATATAACGGATATAAATCTAGGATTCTACTTTGAACGACGCACTACATCATGAATTTATTTTTAATGAAATGGGTAAATATACGTAAAAGTACTAACACTATCATATCGATATTCTATGGTGTGTAAATCGTTCCATTATGCATAAAAATTTAAATATTTTGGTCAAAAAAATAAACCATAACCTATTTAGGGAATCTCCAAATCTTCCAATTTGTGACTACTCATTTTCCTTGAATAGGAAAATAAAATAAAATAAGGTATTATCGTCACCATTCTGTCAAATATCTTATGTACGGAAGTAATTTTTAATAAATAAAGATGTAAACTAGTCTACGGTGCACTTCTGGCTCCCACAGTGTGAATAGAATCCAGGTCAAAAACTAAAAATCATGAATTACTATCAGAGTATGCATCACCCAATGGTTTTAAACATTTGAAAATATAACCTATCCATTATTTGGTTCATGAAACATTAAGAGATATAAAATCTTGACTGCTAATCCTTACGAAGAGACTATGTGAAAAAACATACTCACGCCTTAAATGCTCTGGTGTAATATATTGAATAATAATACATATATAGGGAAGTTTATAACATTATTTTATAAAAACCCACATTGAATGCATGAAAAAATTAGTCACAATATTAAGATAACATAGGAGAGTGAAAAGACTAGGATAATAATTTTTTTCTGAATATTTACCAATTCAAAAAATATTCCCAATTTACCATATAACATTTTTAGTTAATTTTTCTCTCACTATTCCCATATTCATTTTGTTTGAATGTAATGATAAATACAAAATAAAGAAAACAAAAAAAATAGTAATTTATTGTCATGACCTGTCCTTGGGGCCAGTGACGTGACTACCCCAAGCCCACCTTCCATAGGCTAGGGGCTGGAAACTAGTACCAAAGGCAAAAATCCCGATAAAAAGGGAAGGTGTTTCCTTTATGAAAGTAACAAACACAAAAAAGTACGCAAGTGAAGTAAGCACAAAGAAAAACTGAGTACAAAAGTAAGTGCTGAAAAGTAAATGGTCAAGTATACAAACCCAACTGATAGTACAGTAAAACTGAGAAGAAAGTACAATATCATTAAAGTAATGAAGAAACCATTGAGTCATCATCCAGGAATCCCCCCAGAATGGTGGGTACAAATGGTCTCCTTGATACCTCAGGTTCGTCCGTCCGCTCCGTGTACTCCTCACTAGGTAGTCCACCTTTGGGTACCGTCCAGCTCCACAAGACTCCACCACGATCAGGGATGTCAGTCTTCTGCATCCAACACAACGTAGTGCGGGCGTAGCCCGTGTAGTGGTGAGTATACGATGCTCAGTAGGGACTCCGAGAACCCCAAAGGTCTGCCAGAATCCACAAAGGATAAACCACAAGGAAGGGTGAAAACACGAAGTATCATCCAACCCTACATATGTATATTCACATACATATACCTAATATCAAGCCCAAATGCAACCCAGTACACATAAGAAGGAAGCCAATCACACCATTGGTAAGGATTGAAAGTCAATACTCAGCTCACACAGGTACATATATTCGTATAGAGATAAAGATGATCAGATGTAGTCACTGATTCATCTAAGCTGTTGGACCCACACAGGATACAAGTCCAGCTAAGCTGTCAGACCCACACATGATACAAGACCAGCTACTCTGCCAGACCCCCATAGGATACAAGTAAAGAGGTCAATACTGCCTAACCCACAATGTATACAAGAACAGTAGTCATTGTCGTCGAACCCAATGAAGATTCTAGTACGGTAGTCTTCACTGTCAAACCCACGGAGGATTCCAGTACAGTAGTCGATGCAGTTGCAGCCAGCTCTAGGGTTCCCACACACAACACACTCAATTCCGAGAGGGTCCACTCCTCAACAAGGGGTTTTGATACATCAACTGTCACGAAGTCTAGAGTTGATGTATCCCAAAGTTCCGTCTCGTCAAAAGAAACCCAACTTGATAGATGGTACGTCAAATGGATGCTCGATCTGAGAGTTATTGGTTTTTCTGTTCGAGGGTCCCGGATAGTACTTAAGAAAAAACCAAATCGACCATACTCCAACTGCATCCAAACCTCAAGTGGAGTATGCCAAAAGAACTTTCCCATCAAAATGAATTCAACATAGTTGATGGAACGTCAATCGGGCATCCGGTCCATAAGTTATAAGTATTTCAGCTCCACGGGACCAGTTGGTTTCGGGTTCGAGCCAACCCGGTCATACCCAAACATCGCAGAAACCTCGAGTGTAGCAAACCGAGATGCCTGTATCGATCTAAGAAATCCTACACAACTGACAGTGCATTGATCAAAGGTCCGTAGCTCAAGTTATGCGAAAAAGATCAAAAAAAGTCTGAAGTGGGAGGGTCTGGGCCCAGTCCGACCTCACCCAACCCACCCTGGGTCGGCCCGAACCGGGGTGACCCGACCCGAGTCCGGGTCTGGCCCGGTTGGGCGTGGCCCAGCCTGCGGCCGGCCGCAACCCAACCGGCCTAGCCTAGCATGTTGCGTGGATTGGGGGGGGGGAGGGAGGGAGGGAGCCCTCTCATTGATTGAAACGGGCATAACCAGCTGGCGCTGCCCCGCCGTCCCAGATCCCATGAAACAACGGGATCTGCCTCCTCACCACTGCGGCTGTTGCTGCGTCGGACATCCTCCAGAGGCGCGCTGCGGTGCCGCTGCATCCAGGTGGTCAGCTGCCACCTCCGATCGCCGGTGTCGGCACGCTGGTGACCAACGCCTCAACGACGTTCTGTGGGCCACCATAGTCATTCCAGTGGTCTGTTTTAGGTTTCGTCTATGTCGGCGGTCATCTCGGGACCCGATCATTTCTACGAATGCTCCAAATCACTATTGCGGTCCAGTTTCATCATCGAAAAACAAACAACGCATCAAGAACGATATGACGACGGGTCCAGACATTCTTGTTAGTCCGTACCCACCCTGTTTGTGGTTTAAAAAAATATCATTAAACTAATTAAATGCATGTGCTCGAGGGTTTAATCAAATATATATAATATACAAAAACCCCCTACCTCATAGTTGACGTCGTTCGTCATCGAGCTGCAGAAGACGAGCGTCACCGTAGTCATGGGCCACCAAAGAATGGTGTCATCCCATTAATGATGGATGATGATTCATCTTTGTAGGAGATGTAGGATCCTTAACATTTAGGTGCGTCTTAGGAAGTTGCGTCGTTGGATGAAGTACTTCGTGTTCTTCATCGAGGATGTTCTTTGTTTGAAGAATGGTGTTCTTCGTTAGAGAAGGATCGCCTCTCATTAATTCTCCAGAGCCCCCTTTTTTCCCACAAGTGATTTTCCAACCCAAATAAATAAGGAGCCCACACATTAATATAATATCTATTCAATTCAAATATTAATTGAAAAGAGGTCTCAATTAATTAACACTGACATTAATTATAAGATTTGGTACATTTGATGGGAAGAGGGTGGTGGGAAGGATCCACCGTTAATGAGGAGTTGTCAAAGGAAACAATAGGGAATTAATGGGGAATTGAAGGTTGGGGCTCATGTGGGACCCACCTCACAAACATCCACACTAGGGAGAAAATAACCAACTCACAAAATAAAATTGTGTACCACAAAATTTTATTTAGTTTAAGATTAAACCCCAAAAATTAACTTTTGACCTGAATAAAACACAACTATGGTAAGGGTCCCCTTAAGAGAATACTGGTGCTACGGGTTCATTGTTGTCCTCAGATTTAAATTCTGATCACTAGTTCAAAATATAGAAAAATCCGCTCATACGTTTACTGAATGTACCCGAACAAAACTAAAAAAATTGATTCCGGGCACACCGGGCCTCAGAATCAAGTGTCGTCAGAATCCATAGACTTGTAAAATTTAAATGATTTTTTAAAAAAACAATATTTGAAATTTCCTAATCTTTACATTACTCCCACCTCAGGGATTTACGTCCCCATAAAGCTCCAACATAAACTAGGAAAACAAATAGGGGTATTGATCATGCATCTGAGCCTCCCGCTCCCTTGTGCTCTCCTGAAGGTTACCATGCTGCCAGTGAATGTGTACAAGTGTAATTGACCATCCATGAAGGACCCGCTCCTATCGATCCTCGATCTCCACCAAAACCTCCGAGAATGTCTCCCCGTTGTCGATGTCCAGCTTCCTGTGATCGATGATATGGGTCGGGTCGTGCACGTATCTCCTCAGCTGAGATACCTGGAAGACGTCATGCAACCGATGCAATTGAGGTGGAAGGTCCAGGTGATATGACACCTCGCCTACTCTGATGAGGACCTGGAATGGTCTGATAAAGCGTGATGATAACTTTCCACCCCGGCCAAATCTCTATAATCCACGTCGAGGTGTCACTCATAAGAAAACGTGGTCTCCATCCTCGAACTCCAGTGGTCTCCACCTCCTATCAGCATTGGACTTCTATCTACTCTGTGCAGTCTTCATCCAATCATGGATGATATATACCTTCTCCGTCATAGATTTAATCATCTCGGGTCCAACAAGTGTTGACTCCCCCTGGTCAGTCCAGCACAGAGGTGATCTGCAAGCTCGGCCATATAACACCTCGTATAGTGTCGTCCTGATGGAGGAGTGGTAGCTGTTGTTGTACAAAAACTCCACCTAGTGTAGGTGATCCTCCCAGGTGTGACCAAAGTCAAGGACACATGTATGGAGCATATCCTCAAGAGACTGAATGGTCCTCTCTGTTTGGCCATCCGTCTGAGGATGAAAGGCGATGCTTAGGCGTAGCTGCATCCCAAATTCCTCCTACAACCCATTCCAAAGCTGGGATGTAAAGCGAGCATCTCTATCAGATATGATAGATGATGGAACACCATGAAGCTTTATGATATCCTGAATGTAGAGACGTCCCTAGTTCTCTACTGATCCCTGCTCCCTGATCGGAAGGAAGTGGGACGACATGGTGAGTCGGTCTACGATCACCCAGATGGAGTCGTGTCCTCTGGAAGTACGTGGAAGCCCCGTCACGAAATCCATGGATATCCCATACCATTTCCATTCAGGATCCTCGAAGAGATATACCAAGCCTGCTAGTACCTGGTGGTCATCCTTCACTTTCTAACAAGTGAGGCATTGTGAAATGAACTCTACTACAACCTTCTTCATACCCGGCCTCTAGTGCTATCGTCTGAGGTCCTGGTACATATTCGCCACTCCAGGATGTACCGCTAGAGGGGATGTGTGAAACTCCCTCAGCACTCCATCTTGCAGTGCAACTAGTATCATGGTATGTCCCATGAAAAGGATGACACGGTATACTCCTTCAGAAAATCCATCAGGGGCATGTTCTATAGAAATCCGAGCATATCGTGTCTCACAGTCAACGTCTCCATGCTTTGCCACTCAAACCCACTGAAGTAGTGAAGGAGTGAATGTGAGAGAATATATAAAGGCTACCCCATCTCTATCCACGAAGGATATCTGCAACGTGCCTAGCTTCTCTGTCGCCTCCCATAGTAGCTGAATGCCCGATCTCCTGCTGAGAGCATCAGCCAAAATGTTCCCCTTCCCAGGAGTATAGACTATCTTAAAGTCATAGTCCTAGAGGAACTCGAGCCATCTTCGCTGTCTAAGGTTCAGGTACTTTTATGAGAAAATTTACCTTAGACTCTTGTGGTCAGAGTAGACTAAAAAGTGCTCACCCATCAGATAGTGCCACCACATCTTCAGGGCGAAAACCACTGCTGCTAACTCTAGGTCATGGGTAGCGTAGTTCTGCTCGTGTTGCATCAACTGTCATGAACTGTATGTGATCACTGCTCACTCCTGCATCAGGACACAGTCGAGTCTTTTCCCTGATGCGTCACAGTAAACTACATACCCTACGCCCTCCTCTAGTAGCCTCAAGATGGGCGCACTGGTCAATCTCCACCTCATCTCTTGAAGGCTCTACTGACAACTATCTGACCACACAAAGGGTTTTACCTTCTTCATCAATGTTTTAAGCGATGCTACAACTGTGGAGATGTGTGGAAAAAACCTCTGATAGTATCCAGCCAGACCCAAGAAGCTCCGAACATCCGTCACGCTCCTGGGTGTCTCCTAAGCTAGCACTACCTCGATCTTTGCTGGATCCACTACAAATCCCGCCTCCGAGATGAAATGTCCCATGAAGTGAAACTCTCAAATTCAGAACTGGCACTTTGAGAGATTACCATAAAGCTGGTTCTCTCGGAGTGTATCCAATATGGACCGAAAGTTGTAGGCATTCTCTTCCTCAGTAGTCGAGTAAATCAGTATTTTGTCAATGAAGAGTACAAAAACCGATCTACGTAAGGCTGGAAGATCCAGTTCATGAGACTCATGAATACTGCTGGAGCGTTGGTCATGCTGAAGGATATAACCAAGAACTCATAGTGTCCATACCAACACCTAAAGGCTGTCTTCTGCACATCGTCTTCTTGAGCTCTGAGCCGGTGATAGCCTGAAGTTAGGTCTATCCTTGAGAACCATTATGCTCCCTTGAGCTGATCGAAGAGTTCATCAATCCTTGGAAGTGGGTACTTGTTCCTTATGGTCACCTGATTTAGGCGACAGTAGATGACACACAGTCACAATCTCTCATCCACCTTCTTGGGGAACAAAATCAGAGAAGTCCAGGGTGGGACACTGGGTCGGATGAATCCTTTTCCCCGCAAGTCCTCCAACTGTACCCAAGGCTCACGATGCTCGGAGAGATACATATGATATGCTAGACTAGATATAAGTGATGTTCTGGGATACAGGTATATGTATATGTCTACCTCTCTATGAGGAGGTAGTCCTGGAACATCGTCAGGAAAAATGACCGCATACTAATCCACCACAATAGGAAAACTCGGACTCTACACATCAACAACTCCAAAGATGAGACTAGCCAACTGATGTGTGATTGTTTTCCTCCTCCTCTTTGTAAGTCCATGCTACGCTTCAAAGGCTTCTTTCTCACTGGTGAAAGTGAACATGGTCCCATCCATGCGGATACACTGCACATCGTGCCTAATAAAATTATTTTGATCATGGACTGTATATAACCAGTCCATACCCAAGATGACGTCACAAGGCCTCGATGCCGCTACAAGAAGATCCCAACCGAAGATCTTGCCTCCTAGAGTAAGCTCACACCACTGACACTAGTGTGTAATATTAGAGTCTACTCCCATAGGAGTCTCTAGACATAAGGATCGATCCAACGGCGTTGTTGGAATCTCCGAGCTCCGAACAAGGGAAGCAGAAATAAAAGAATGACTCACATCTGTATCTATAAGAACTGCAGAAAGGGTGGAATAGACACATATACTAACTCGAATCTTCCTAGGTGCACTATGGTTGTAAGCCTCTACTGCCTGGAGCTGAGCTTGCATCTTTCCACCAGCTCCCTGTGGTAGGGGTGGTGGTGGTAGAGCCTCGAAACTTCGTCCACCACCCGCTACTCGGCCAGCTCGTCTACGTTGTCCGGCTGCTCCCTACGGACCGCCACAGTCGAACCTCTGCCTCTACCTGGGAGGTCCCTCAACTGTCTGCTACTCGTTTGCATGTTGGGTTGGGCATTCACAATTTATATGGCCCTTCCCACTGCATGCATAGCACTGCATGCTCCTCATAAGGCTATATCTATTTCATATTCCTCACAAAACCGAACCTGTATCCTGAGGTCGCCCTCCTGATGGACTGGTCCGCGTGGATCCCTATGAAATCTTTCTACTGCCGGCTGCAGAATACTCAACTATGTGTCACCCTACGGTGGGTCTCGCTGCTTGTGGCCGCTCAGCAAGAAAGATATCCACTGAAAGGTCTCACTCCAGTACCCCTTCCTACGTCATAATGCTGAGGGGAATCGTCGAAGCCCTGATCTCGTTCCACAGTCCCTGCCCGAAGGTTCGGGCCCTAACAAATGGGTCTCGTACCATATCCTTGGAGTAGTGTGAGTGGTCAATAAACCTCTTTGAGAACTGATCTACTGTCATGCTTCCTTGATGCAGATGTAGTAACTCATGAATCTACACCCCACGAAGGGTGGGTGGAACAAACTCAGAGTGGAAGAGACTCTCATAGCCTGTCCAAAGTAGAGATTCCTCGTCATGCACCTGGAGCATCAAGATCTACCATCTACCTGCTGCTGCGTGTAGGAGACTCGTAGAAATGATCACTATAAGGTCAACTGGTGTCCCTACCAATCTGAAAACTCTGACGATAGCCTCCATCCAATACTCGGCTGTCTGAGGGTCCGTATCTCCACTGAAGCCAGGGGGCCTCTGTTGCTGAAACTCAGGCAATATTCTCAGGTGGCGTGCACTCACTGCCGTTGGGACTGGTAATATCTGTGGCTCAGTGGGTAGTGGTACCAGTGGTGCCTCCTATGTGATGGGTCACTACACCGAGGCCTCATCGCTCGGTGGGCGAACATCTCGCACGTAACTCAGAACCCTGGCTGGCCGCCTTCATGGGGCCATCCTGAAAAGAAACAGGTGCACCACAGTCAATTAGTATACCTGGTGAGCTAACATAAAGTAATCACAAAGAATCCTTTTGAAAGGAAACACATACACAAATAGTCTTTTCATGCACTGAGATGGAAATCAGAGGTCAGGGGCCCGATGTATGGATACGTCGGCCGCCGCAACAACACTGGACTCCCTGGACCGAAAACCACACTCAATAATCATAACAATATTGCTTCACCAGAATGAAATATCAGAGTCCTGAGTTATGCTGTAAAACCACCCTTTGATACCAATTTGTCACGACCAGTCCTCGGGGCCCGTGCCGTGACTACACCAAGCCCGCCTTCCATAGGTCATGGGCTAGCGACTAGCACCAAAGGCATAAATCCTAATAAAAAGGGAAGAAATTTCCTTTATAAAAGTAAAAAAACACAACAAAGTGTGAAACTAAAGTAATAAATAAGAAAATCTGAGTACAAAAGTAAGTGTTGAAAATTAAATGGGCCAGTATACAAACCCAAATGAAAGTAAAATACAACAGAAAATAAAGTACAACAGTAGTAAAGTAAAGTGGCAACCACTGAGTCATCCTCTGAGAATCCTTCCTGATGGGTGGGTACATATGGTCTCCTCGACACCTCAGGTCTGTCCGTCCGCTCCGTGTACTCCTCACTAGGTAGTCCACCTCTGAGTATTGTCCAGTTCCACAAGACTCCTCCACGATCAGTGATGTCCATCGTCTGCATCCAATACAATGTAGTGCAGGCATAGGCTGTGCAGGGGTGAGTATACGATACTCTGTAGGGACCCCGAGACCCCCGAAGGACTCCCAGAATCTACAAAGGAGAAACCACAAGGAAGGGTGAAAACATGACGTATCAACCAACCCTACTTAAGTATATGACCATACATATTCCTATGTTATCAACCATAGTACAACTTCGACTCTCGAGCCCAAATACAACCCAGTCCACACAGGATGGAAGTCAATCACACTGTTGGTAATGATTGAAAGGCAAGAAACAGCTCACACAGGTACATATATTTGTATAGAGATAAAGATGATCATATGTAGTCACTGATTCATCTAATCTGTCGGACCCACACATGATACAAGTCTAGCTAAGCTGTCAGACCCACAAAGCATACAAGGCCAGCTACTCTGCCGGACCCACACTGGATACAAGTAAAAAGGTTAACACTACCGGACCCACACATAATATAAGAATAGTAGTCATCGCTGTCGAACCCACGATGGAATCCAGTACGGTAGTCGTCGCTGTGGAACCCATGGTGGATTCCAGTACAGTAGTCGATGCAGTCGCAACCAGCTCTAGGGTTCCCGCATACATCATGCTCAATTCCCCGAAGGTCCACTCCTCGAGAAAGGGAGGTCGATACATCAACTATCACTAAGTCTAGAGTTGATTTATCCCAATGTTCCGTCTCGTCAATAGAAACCCAACGCGACAGATGGTGCGTCAAACGGACGCCCGGTCTGAGAGTTATTGGCTTTTCCGTTTTAGGGGCCCGGTTGGGTTTTAAGCTAAAAGTGACCCGACCGTATTCCAAATGTGTCCAAACCTCAAGTGGAGTCTTCCAGAATAACCACCCCATCAAAAGGGATTCAATGTAGTTGATGGTTTATCAATCAGATGTATGGTCCCTAAGTTATAAGCATTTCTACTCCACGGGCCCGGTTGGTTTCGGGTTCGAACCAACCCGGCCGTACCCATACTTCCACAAAACCTTGAGTGTAATATATTAAAACGACCGTCTCGATCCATGTAATCCTACGCAACTGATGTGGCATCGATATGAGTTCTGTAGCTCATGTTATGAGGAAAAGACCAAAAAAATGGTCTGAAGTGGGGGGTCCGGGCCCCTTCCGACCCGGCCCAACCCACCCTAGGTCGGCCTGAACTGGGTCGTCTGGACCCGGGAGGGCGTGGCATGGCCCGCGACCGGCCGCGGTTCGGCCGTCCTAGCAGACCGGGTTGCGCGGTGCATGGGGGCACCACACCCCCGCCAGTTGAATGAAACCAGCAGAGCCAGCTGGCCCCGCCCCGCCATCCTGGATCCCGCGCGGCCACAAGATCTGCCACCTTACCACCGCGGCTATTGTCGTGGAATACTTCGTCGGGTGGAACACTTGGGTGCCGCCACCTCCAAGAGACCGGGTGGCACAGACCGCATCCTCCGGTCCCCGGCGCTGACGTGGCGGTGACCCCCGCTGCCGTGACATTCTGAGGGCCACCGGATTCATTATGGTTATTCGTTTTATCTTTTTTCTGCATCAGCGGTCATCTTGGGAGACAAAATGTACTGTGAAGCCCCCAAATCGCCGTTGCAGTCCCATTTCGTCATCGCCAAAAAATCCACGCATCAAGAAGGATACGACGATGGGTCCGGACTTGATCGTTAGTCTGTACCCATCGCGTTAGTCATTTAAAAAATATCACTCATCTAATTAAATGCCCATGCTCAAGGGTTTAATAACATATATAAAATATACAAAAACCCCCTACCTCATAGTTGATGTTATTCATCGTCGAGCCGCAGAAGATGAGCGTCATGGTAGTTGGGAATCGCGAAAGAACTGTGTCGTCCCGTCAATAATGGAGGATGAGTCGTTATCATAGGCGACTTATTTTCCTTGATGTCAAGGTGCGTCCAAGGAAGATACATCATTGGAATAAATCCTTCACGTTCTTCACCCGGGATGTTCTCCGTTTGATGAACGGTGTTCTTCGTTAGAGATGGATCACCTCTCTTTAAATCTCGATATCCCCCTTATTTTCCCACAAGTTATTTTCCAACCCAAATAAATAAAGAGGACCTCCAATTAATAGAATTTCTATGCAATTCATATATTAAATCAAAAGAGGTCTCAATTAATTAACACTGACATTAATTATAATATTTGGCACATTTAATGGGAATAAGGAGGTGTGAAGGATCCACCATTAATGAGGAGTTGTCAAAGGAAATATTAGAAAATTACTATGGAGTTGAAGGATGGGGCTTGTGTGGGACCCACCTCACAAACATCAATACTAGGGAGAAAATAACCAACTCACAAAATAAAATTGTGTACCACAAAATTTTATTTAGTTTATGATTTAACCCTAAAAATTACCTTTCGACCTGCATTAAACGCAACTACATTAAGGGTCCCCTTATGCTAATTTTGGCACTATGATTTAATCAGTGTCCTCAGATTTCAATTCTGAGCACTGGTTCAAAAGATAGAAAAACCCACTCATACGTTTATCGAACTTACCCAAACAAAACATCAAACATTGATTCCAGGCACACCGGGGCTCAGAATCAAGTGTCGTCAAGAAGCCACAGGCTCGTAAAATTTCAAAGTATTTAAAAATAATTCCATGAAAATTCCAGGTCTTTACATTGATAATGATATTATCCTCTATGATGGATGACTATTCCATTAGTGTACATCAACTATTATCCTAGACACACACAACACATTTTTTATTATCATGAAAATATTGGGAATGGGATAATCCATAGACCCATACTCATAAACCAATCATGTGAAATGAAATCAGGAAATTATAATTTTATTCATTCTATAATTGGAATTAACCTCCACCATGGTAATGTAAACTAAATAGGATCTTTTCCATTCTATGAAATATTGATATTCCTTTCTTACTAAAGCTATGAAAAATAAAAATGTATTTCTAAATCATCTTTAGACCATTCAATAGATGTGTATTGAGGACAAACACTATAGCGGTACTGTAGCAGGTATTGTAGCAGGTACTGTTAGGTACTGTTGTAGCCAAAACTATTCATCCATTTGGGCCTTTTGGCCACCGGTTTGGGACTCGGGTCATGCAAGGATTTTGGGCCACCCAAGGCCTTCCGAAGAATTGATTCTCGAGGCCTTCGGGCCACCTTAAGGCTTTAGGGACACCCCAAGGCCTTTGGGACACTTGAATTCTGATTTAACAGTTTCACTACAAGGAACAAGACTTCATATGAGAATTTATGGAATGCACATTTTCTATAGAAGAGCTAATAAGATTTGGAATAATGAGAGGGAATGGATTTTCCATCGGTACCAGGACTAGGAAGCTTTACATAGGATAGCAAGCTGACCATCCCTATGAAGGTGGATTGTTGATATCATGATATATGGGAGGGAGGGTTAGTTTCATGTTTCCATGTCTGGGTGATTCTCTCTAAGACCTACGGGTCATGTAATTGTCTCAAAGCGTTCAGGCCTTATAAGGGTTCCCCCTAACCCCTTAAATGGTAGATTATCAAATATAATAAAAAATTGAAGGGCTTTGGGCCATTATGACCGTATATCATATATGGGTTCCCTTAGACTTTTTATTTGGGATATTTGATAATCAAAATATGATAATATGATCTATAAATATTTTTATTCTTCTTATTCAATGTATATGGACGAAATCTTTAAAATAATCCTTAAACTTATATTCTTTCCCTCAACCCAAGTAATTTATATAATATTAAAATAATTCCTTCCCATCATTTTACATTTGATACAAGGTATAAGAATGAAATTTAATATAATTTCATGTTTTCACCATTAACAAAAGGGTTTCATATAAATATTATAGAGTTTAGTCCTCCATTTTTCCCTTATTCCACAACATGTCAAATATTCTGAGCAACGAAATTATATTTTCATATTTGATTATGGATATCTCATTGAATTGTTTAAGCATCACATTCTCCAAAAAACTCATTCTATCCCAGTCAGATATTTTTTATACCTCAATATAATATCCTAATGAAATATATAATTTTATATATTCAAATATTTCACAAAAAATAAAATCCATTATGAAATCCGTGATATAATTCTTATTTCATTCCTAGAACAAGATGATGAAACCACTTACTTAATAGAATGGGGGAAAATTCAATATCCCTTGAATCGGTATAGTTAGGTTGTAACTTCTCAACATACTATGTAACTAGTTCCAAAATCACAAGAAAAACATTATCATATATTCTCATAAACCTCAACATCATGGATAATTCTTCCATAAATATTCACAACTCTTTATTACTAATCAGGAATCATGGATTAAAATAATACAATGGTATTTAAGAAATTAATAATAGAATATATTCATCTAGTTTTTTTGGAACCTTATCTTCTATAAACCAGCTATTTTAATTTTGGTAAAGTGTTGAATCCAAAGAATATATACTGTTTTATGAAATAACGTTTCACATAAATTGATATATTGTTTTGAATAGAATACCATTTCTATAAAAATTTATGGGTTTTATGAAATACCAAGTGTCTTATTAAATATGCCTTTATTAATTTTCTAGTTATGAATTTGTATTCTATAATACATAGTGATTCTTATGAAATCTATTAGAATGTATTAATAAATATCAAACTATGTATTACATGCTTATAGTGTATATACAAATATAAAATCTTTATGAAATATTTAATAATTCCTTATAAAAACCCAAAATCCATACAAAATCCTACTAAATTCTTATAAATCGTCAAAAAAATTAAGAAATAAATATAATTTAGACAAAATATAAAAATTCATATGATAATATCTAGACATTTTCATTTTTCTACTTCTTCACAAGATGTATAAATTTATTTAGTAAAGCATAGAACATTTTAAATTCACTTTGATAGATGGTGGAATAATATAAAATCTCATTCAGACATTTCAAAGAATATATTCTAAACACTATATAGTATATAAACAATATTTATAGTATTTAAATAAATATTTACTTCATTAAGTAAAATTATTCATCATCTAAAAGAAAGTGTTATGAAATAAAGAATAATGAATATTTCATTGAGTTTTACTTCTTTAATTTCATCATATTTTCATAAATATATTAAAGTGGAACAATTATTTATTTGTTCCAACTTCATTTTCAGTTTAATATTTTCCATCAAATATCATTTTTAGTAACTAAATCTCATCAAATATAATAAAATAGATTCTATATAAAAATATTAAACATCGAAAATATTAATCATATTTTCCATGTTAATGTATTTCTAGAAAAAACTAATGGATGAATAAAATATTTTCATACGAGTAATGAAGAGAGCATCACATTATCTACCACCTAAACAGTGGAAGAATCCAACACTTCCATTCTTTAAGTGTCTTTAAAATCCTTATATAATTATATAATTTTCTTATCATAAAGAGAAAACTTTCATTGGACTTCAATTAAGATTCTCTTCATACAAGGTAACTATATATTCCTTCCAAGAATCTAGTCTAACAATAAATTCAGATCATGCTTATTTTATTCTTATTCATTTAAAATATAAGGATGTCAAAAAATTGTGAGAAGAAAATTAACCCATTTGTATTTTTTCCATACCAACTATAGTTAACACATGCTATAGGTCATCTCAATGTTATTATTTATTCCTTGTTGTTAATTAATATAATGACACTTAAGATATATTGTAATCAATTCATTCAAATAAATATTCCATCAATTCATGCACTTAAATCTATACGATTTATACATTATGTTAAAAATAAGTGGTTAAAATCTAGGTAAAAAATATATATTTAAATAAACCTATAATGATACCAATATAATAAATATATTCCTAGCGGTTGCTCAAATTTTATCAAATTGGTATATTTTTTAATTCCATTTTTAATAGATTTTCTAATGGTAAATTCTACCTAATTTATTAAACTCACAATCACACACATAATAAAATATTTTCCAAAAATTTACATCAGGTTTTTACAATACAATTAATCCCTATAAATTATTTCATTTTAAAATTAAAGTTAAAGAAACATATAACCCATAATAAAATAATCTAATATTTCTACACAAGGATGAAAGAACATCAAAACATAAATAATACAATGAAACCATGTTATTCCACATATAAAATTCTACATTTTCTTATATTGATAAGTTTGGATGTTTTTAAAAAATTTCTATTAGTCGCCACTAAAGAATAAATTATAAATCAACTTAATCAGGGTTGATAGCGTTATCAAATAAAGTATAAGGTAATTATTTTGGGATCACATCATGTTGTTATCCTAAAAAAACAGTTTTCCTTTTTTGTAAAAATACACTTTAATTAAGTTATACAACTAATCATGTCCCCAAAATTAAATTCCATTTATAGAAAGGAAAAAAATTCAATGGATATGGGACTGTGGTAAAAATCCATGGATCCTTATTTGGAGAAACAAGGGTGAGAGTTTCATCTTAACCATGTTACCCTTTTTGGTAAATTTTCATTTCTTAGTTAACTCATCATACATAGCCTTATGATCTTGTTTTTTTAAATTACCATTAGAAGAATTGTTACATTTAATTTATAATCATTAATATTTCAGAAGTTATTGTTTATATAATCCATCAATGTACATGTATATCTATTTAATAACATAATTTTCGTGGGAATCTCGTCTTAAATTGGTATGATTCTTAGAAAATCATTTGATTAGTGCCCAACCGACATACATGTCCCACAAAATTGATCCAAATTTATTGAGACATCAATTATTGACATCCTCTCATGAAATTTGAATTATTCATGTGAAAATACTTATTATACATTATCACTAAAACTCATATTTTATTATATTAATTTTTTATCTTTATAATTGGTTTGGGCATATAATCTTTTATTATTTTGATGTTTTCTATGATTTTCGTATAATCTATGTAGACTGTTATATATTCTTATCAGTAAACAACTACTTTTTATACTATATTATATAGTTCATTTTTTTATTTTGCCTCTTTCATACATTATCACTAACACACATGGGTTGTTTTCAAAATTACATGGGTATTTCTATTCATTTACAAAAGAATATATATTTTAATTATGTGAAGAATTCATCTTTAAATTTATGGGTATAATTTTACGAACCAAATAATTTTTCTCCAGGACTAGGGAAAACTATCCTTTCTTCTTCACATTCCTTTAATCTATAACTTTTACCCTTATATATTTACTATCTTATAACACATACTAACTTGATTTTTACAAAAGTTATTCTTCACTATGACCTCCATTATTGTAGATTCCACAAATATTATGTAGCATAGTATATCAATTAGATATGAATAGATTTTTAATTTATTTTGATGTAATTTGTATCAAATTTATATTTATCCTCTTCATATAAGATTCATATATATTCCAAGAGTTGGAATATTATTCCAAAAATATTTAAAGAACTCTTTGATCCTTTTAGAGCTCAATTAGAACCCAAAAATCAAGATATTTTCTCACAATATGTAGTCATATATAGATTTTATTTCTTATTGTTTTGGTGATAAAAAACCATTATTTTGGGAATTATTTGGGTGAAAAATGATCATCATGTAAATGCACACACATTAAATTATATGGTGTTTTTAACCTGTTTTCTCTATCTAAAATTTTATAGATATTGATTTTAAACCTACACTAAGCTCAAAATTATAATTAGGATAAAAAATGTTCCTTTATGGGTGGTACATTTTGAGATTGATAAAGAGATATCATTAGATGATCTCATATTTATTTTAAATTATATTGAGGTATTTAAAAATAATTTTCTTCTTTTGAATTTTTTCTCAGAACATATCTTCTCTCAATATTTTTTGAAGACTCATCTTTAATTGCTTCATGATTTTATAATAAATATTACCATTCATGAAATATCTTATTTAGGTTTTACATTCTCATCCTTCAATAATTTTAATTTGTCTTCAAATTTACATATAATTCATTAAAAATGATCCCTATTTTTTTGGTTATTTTATAGAAAAAAATATAATGATCCTTAACTAATTCAATTAAGATCCTTAATTGGGAATCCATCAAAAAGAGTAAATATTTCTAAATAATGGATTTTTTCGTAATACCTTTTATTGGATTCATTCTCACATTAATTCTATAGATACATTGATTCTAAAATGGTTATACACATTCCCCATGATCAATATTCAAAAATTTGAGCTACAATCCCTATGATATGAACACCTAATCAATACATTCTCATAATGGGAAATATTTAAAAATATAACTTCTATTATTTTATTAACATTCATAACGTACAATATAATGGATAATTTATAATGGTCCCATTAAAATAATAATATGTTTTAGTATATCAAAATCGTCTAAAATATATTTGTTTCGTGTTAAGAATTACAAAGAGCATATTTTTTTTATTTTTTTCATAGTAAAACATTCCCCTTGATATATTCCCCATTTTTCTTCAATGAGTTGAAATATAAATAATATAATATATATTCTTTTTCATAAACCTTTCTTAGAATAATAAATAGTCAACTAATAATTATATTTTTTTTAAACTATAAACTATCCATTTTTTATTTCATGTTTTCAGTCTAGAAACACCAATATGTTTAGTAAAATTTGGGGATTGGATTTTTTATACATTATTACATCAAACCACAATGTTTTTGTCGGTTTTATATTATTTTTTCATTTACATTTTTATTAATATAGATTTTTAATATACCACACAGAAATAAACCTAAATTTTTGTAGGTATAACATCATGGTATGGGTGGTACCTTTCACAAATGATGTTTTTCAGATTAATAATTATATAATATATGAATAAATTTTACATTAGATATGGGAATTTTATCCCAAGGGACCATATGGAATTGTGTGTGATAATAGATCTTCTCTCATGGACTAGAAAAGAATTAAATTTAATAGATTCTGGATTATATAATTTGACATCAAATTCATGAAATCTCAAATTTATGATTTTTTGACCTCTACTAAATTTATTTTTTCTTTACAATCTACTCTAATCATTTTAACATTATTTCCATTCATTTAGTTATTTTATTTTATTAAAATATAACGACCCATTATCCCTTTTAATCATTGGTTCACAAATAGGAATTTTATATAATTTACTTATATTAATGTATGGTTATTTTCTTCAATTATATTATCTAGATTATTCATAGTCCTTAAATTTACTAAGATGATCATTCTCAAATATGGAGAAAATTTCTTCAATGACCATATTCATGACATGTATGCCTCAAAAAATATTGTTGAATTGTATATAAGCCATCACATATTTCTCCATTATATTCCATAAACATTTGTAAACATCATAATGGTGGTTTATCACCTCTTATATTCTTATAATAAATATTTAAATAAATGTGACTATATTTTTTAGATAATAATTTAGGATATCCATTAGCGTACCAATTGATTCATCTTTTGTATATTATAAATGGTGATTATCCTTACTTATTCCTACTTATATAATAGTTTAGTTTTGAAAAGCTATGTTTTTTAATTCATATACATGTGAATTATTTGAGACTTATTTGGTAAAATCGTTCTCTTTATACATGGTATTAGATTAAATTACCGAATTTTATGCTTCTATTTTAGAATTTTCTACATCGGGGTTATAGTTTGTCAAATCAAATATTCCTTCTTTTTTTATTAGAGTTTTTACTCCTCATAATATATTTACTTAAGAGTCATATTATGAATAGAAATAATAATATGAACAATACATTGATAACATTTAATTAATATAGAATAATTTTAATCTTCATTCTTTAATGAGGACTATCTCAATTAAATTTCATTAATTTTAATATTTATTTTTTGTTTCATTGGATAAATATTTATCATGTTTCATTTTTTAGGTAACTCTATATTTTCATAAAATCATAAAAATGGAATTAATTTGTGAAAAGAAACTCAAAAAATCAAGAGATCATTGAGAATGAAATTAGTGTTAGAACCCATTACCAGATATCAATAATTATGATCCCTTTGGAAGTTGAAAACACTAATATTGGGTGAATTAGTAGTCTATAATTATTTAATAATAAAAAATTTATCACTTTTTTACATATAATTTTCATCTATTAAAGGATATCTTAGAATATCTCACATTTTGGTTTTTAGGGTTTTAATGATAAATATGAAATACAAAAAAAGGAACATCAAGCATTATTAAAAAGGATTTCAAATATTATGGATGAAAATACAGTCATTTATTGAAAAATATTCAAGTCTTATCCATTTTCTAGCATCAACATAGTATATCTACATTTCATCAATAAAGAACATAAACTCTTAATTCACTAAAAGAAAACATAAGAATAATATAAATTCATCAATAATCATTACAAAAATATATTGAAAATATAATAAAATATATAAACAATCATTTTAGTGTTTCAATAAATCGTCAACACCATAAATAACATTCTTCAGTAGATACATAATAGTGTTAGATTGTCCATCTCTATGAATACTATGTAACACCAGAATTCTTCAATTTCTTCAAATATGCTTTACCAGATTCATGATAGAGAAATTAATAAATTATAACATAGCCTTTACAATTGAATATTCATCATAAACTATCATTATTGGAAGAATATTAGTATCATATAATATTCTAAAATATATTCTCCACATAAAATATTAAATAAAATGATTTTTAATTTGCCTTTCCAAGTGTGTTGATCTCTAATAAAAACCAATGGATGAATCTTCAGTTATCATATGAGTAATGACAAGAAAATCACATCTATATAAAAATAAACAGTGAAAATATATCACACTTATAAAATAATAGTGTTAATTTAATCCTCATGTAATATGTTAATGTTGTCAATATAAGGTGACACAATTCATAGGGCTTTAATCAAAATTTTCATCATACTGGGGAACCAAATATTCCATCAAATAATTACATCGTAATAAATATTTGTATTATAGTTGCAGATATCATCATTATTAAAAAAAATACATTTTTAATACCAATTAAATTCAATATTCTTCTTGTAAGGGCACCGAACTACCAAAATTTATCAAGACAATATCCACTTCGGATTAGACATCAGTAATAAAATTTAAATTTCCTTTGGAATACACCCATTATAGGAAAAAGAATCATAATATGGGGAGGATATAAATATTTTTACATGGTTATTGAATTGGACCTACAAGTAACTATGTTTCCCTAGAATCCTACATTTTATGTGAAACCCTAATGGTCCATGTGAATGTTTTTCAATACATGTCACAAATAGATTAGGTAATGCACAAAACATGATTTCAACAATTAACCCTTCAGTGAAAACCATAATATATTTGAACCAATGACCAACTTTGATACAAAAAATAATTATATTGAACCCGCCTACCAGTTCCTAGAACTATACTAACCTATATTTCCTTGCAATTATAACAAAACTTATTATTTCCAATGCCGACCACTAATCACACGAAAAAGGACCCATGACTCGGAGAGGTGGCTACCAATATTATCATGTTATTGAAATGAAACTCTCATACCATATGTGATACTCATGAAATTTTGGAGAAAATACCCTAGGGAGTCTCTAAGAGTGTATTTTAATGCATGTAAAAAAATTATAAGGGAAGGTGTTGCACTGGATTTCGACACATGGTGAGGATTCAGTCATATAGATAGAACCGTTATAACATTTTTCCAAAATATCCTAATCTCTATATCTATTCTTATGATATTGTAATTTTTTATTTATGTTTTATAATACATTTCCACATTCATTTAGTCAAAATGAATCACAAAAATCCTGTGTGATATTTTTTCTATCCACCTTCCCATATGGGTTTGCTGAAAATATATCTAAATAACCAGGGAAGATTTCACACCTTCACATCAGACAACTTCAATACTGACATAATTCATTATCTATATCCATAAACATTAAAATACATGATCAATGATAAAAAATTCACAAATATTAATCCTATACTATTACATCTCATCAATATAAATGGCCATTAAAATAATTATATCTCTTGAAAACACATTAATATATCATAATTCTATAGAACATATTATACTTATCCCCGTGAATAAAAATTCAATAACTATCTCCCTTTCCACAAAGCTTGAATATTATTTCTCTTACAAATCATTTTCTATGACAATAAAAAAATACCTCCCATGAATCTTAAGTGATCTATATGTCCCATTTTGAGGAACCTTTAGATATATTCTATAATATTGTTACAAAATGATGTTATAATTTCATACATTTTGTACAATAATGTTAATATAATATACAAAAAATAAAAAATACCATAGGGATTGGGGGTACCTTCTATAATATATTTATTTGTATAAATAATTTTTAACTATGAGTGCCAATTAACATTTCAAAAATCTCAACATTAGAAAGTTTCTTCTTCATTATATAAAAAATATGATTCCCTATTGATAAATAATCCATCTTCACCCGAGATACTTTAAATTATCTTGATTAAATGATACATTATCTTGATTTTTTTCATCATTGAATGCGGATATAACTTGTTCTAATATTTATATTACTCGAGTTATCACATTGAATTTCAATAGTAGATTTCACCACAACACTGACATCCTCATTGTTAGGATTTATCAATTATTTCTGATTGCATGCTTGAGTAACCGCTATGTATTAAAATTTAAAATTGATACATTGAATGTTGTTTTATTCTTGATTTGATAATAAATTTAAAAAAGATCTATCAGATAAAAAACAACCAATTTCACCTTGAATTCTTATATTAAACCAGCCTAATCCATATATGTATATTGATTTAAATCCTACTACAATGTTAGGTGATAAAATAGACAAAAATCAACCAAGTTATTTATATAACGAAGAATTACATCCACTAGTATTATAATATTTTTCTTGTAATAACTATTGTACCATGAGTCATGAAATATGGAAAACATAATGTTGGTTTATGTCATGTTTATGTATAATGGGATTCCAATGAATTTATTATATTCAAATACTTTTTTCACTTTTCCAATATAAGTTTTGATAAATTATTTTAGAAAGTAACTAGTGTTTTCAATTTCCCTAAAAAATCTACTGAGAATTTAATTGGCATATTTTTATTGAGAAATTAAGGTACTATAAATTTCATTGGTCATCATTCAAAATTATTATAATTATTTCATACACATAAAACAACAATAATATATTTTCATAAATCTTTTTTGATGTAGTGGTTTTGATTAAATATGCCTTGATGGAATCCAATATTTTCTAAGTATTGATGAGGACTAGAATATTAATATATTGGTTCTTAATTCAACCCTTATAAATCATTATTTAGTAAAAGAATAATATTTTACCTTTATCTATAATATATACATAGGGTTTTACAGTGTTTTACATTATTTTAAATAAATTTATTAAGGAATAATGACTTGAAATCCTTTTGGTACAATATGAATCATCATTGAAAAAATATATCCACTTATATTAAAATGGTTTCCAATTGAGATATAGGTGAAAATGTCTCAAAAAAATCAATTTTCATAATTTTGGAATACCATTTTCACACAATTTATGTTTTATTTCATTTCATATATTTGTAATCATTGATTTTGTTATAGATCACCCACACAGTTCTATCAAAATCCATGTCATTAATCCTCAATAAAATTTCCCATATTTCATTATTATAAATTTTTCCATGTTATTCATACATTTATTAGACCCAATTACCATATTTAATTTACTATTCTAAACAGATAGACTCAACGGTGAAAATAATGCATTTTTTATAAATCCCTTATACTTCTTGATTC
The DNA here is from genome assembly GCA_963277665.1 of Viscum album. NCBI lineage: Eukaryota > Viridiplantae > Streptophyta > Magnoliopsida > Santalales > Viscaceae > Viscum > Viscum album. Next base: position 854,646,897 of record OY728157.1, on the reverse strand, counting down.
TTCCAGTGTTTTCTAGTCAGTGATAATATTTTGGTCGTTGATATAAATACTTATTCATTTATTGTTTTTATATAGCGATCCTAATATGATTTACTCATTAGTTGTTTAATCCTATTTTTATTACATAGTCGCATATTATCCATAAGGATTTTCACATTTCAATCACTCTCTTATAACCATTAACTATTTAATTCTTTGGGAAAAAACTCATTGGATTTTGAAATCATCACATCTTCTACAACTATAACATTTAGTCATTATATATTTTTCCCAATACATTTTTAACACATACACCCCTTTATTTTTTTGGATTATACATGAAAAATACCTTCAACCATAAAATATGAAAACTTCTTTTTCATCTACACATTAAGAATGTATCATTTAATTTTTAAAATTTTAAATCACAAAAATGGTTCATTTTTTCCATATGATATCTTATAGGGTATCTTATATTTATTTGAACATATAGATAACCTATTTTAGATATAAAATGATGTAGTTACAACATAATTTTAATATTTCTTAAGTATTTTATTATCATTATGTATTTTCTGTTCCATTTTATAAATACATTGGTTCCTCCTCTCAATAAATTTATTTTGTAAGAGTACTCTCTATTGAGAATTAGTGTCTTATATTAGGCTTCTTCAGAAATTCATTAGTCTGTTTATTAGTGAATTTTATTTCTTTATTAGTCTAAACCTATCAAAATTTCATCATAAGATTCGTATTTAAAAAATTTAGATAGAAATTAATTCAATTGAACTCTTTTCACTTAAATTATATAACTCTCAACAATGTTACAATACGATACAAATCAATAAAAAGTATATAATTTATTTTTCTATTCAAATGTATTGAGATATGAGTTAATAAATTTAATTATCCCCCAACAAATATATTATCATTTACTTATTATCCTTCATATTGTAGTTATTCTGATTGATTGTTCCATTTTGAAATGTATCAAACATATGAGTGTGATCATGTGAATGTTTAGGGAAGTCATGAGATCCAATGTTCTTCACTATTTATTCCATGAAATTGTTTACTCTTAATGAAAATCCTCTTGTTAGATAGATTATTATATTCCTACTTGAAGGGAATGAATATATCCATTTATATATTGATGATATAATGATTCCATTTTTTCACTTATATTGATTCACAAATATACCATCCCATTATTTTATTATGATAGAATTATTTTTGATGTTTACCACAAGCATAAAGTCATGTAATTTTCATACACTTAGTAAATTCTGCTAAAGGTCATAAACTAGTAGTAAATAAGTGTTCTATCAATAACCAGTCTAATCATACATTGATATGAAATAAATTTTTATTAATATTAATAACATTATAAAATTCAAGGCATGAGGACCATAATATTCTAGTTACATTGGAAAAATGGCATAAAAGATTTTATCTTGATTAATGATCTTCAATGTTTCACAAACTGATCTTCCCCTTTATTACGTCTTCTTATAACCATTCATTTTAACCAAGGAAAGGAAACATAAGAATGGGTTGAGCTCAAATACTCATTATGGAAAATCAAGGGAGTTAAACATGAGCATAAGGGTATGCAAATTTGATCATAACCATATAAGATCGTACCTTGCATATCAAAGATCATAAACATGAATCATGGGATAATTATTTGATGTTTATAGGACATGAATCATAATGGAATTGAGAGAATAATACAGAATTTCTAAAAATAGAATAATAAATATAATATTCTTTATACACATTAGAATTAATAGTCTTTTGTCAAGGGTATCAATGAAAAAATTTATAATAAGTTATACTTTGTCTAATAACCCATGTACCTAATATGATCATGGGATGAACTCTCGTATACCCTATTGTTTCAATATTGGTATCACCTCCCATATAACCAATTTTCCATACATATGATTCCCTCTCATATACACTCTTATTTTTGGCTTGGGATTGCCTCTTTTTTGAGATTGGGATTCCCTACCATGTACGTTTGTTTTTGGATTTTAATTCCCCCCATAGGTACCCTCTTGTTTCGAGTATAAGATTAATTTTTTTATCTGGCATGGGGTTAAATCCCATGTACCATTTTGATATCATATGGCATTTATCAATAATTAATGTATTATAGGTATATATATGTCACACGTTTCACATAATTAAATCATACATGCATGTTCCACTATATAATAAAACATTAATCATATCAGGACCCATAAAAAGACATGGGTTTTTGTAAACATAGAATCATAACCCAGAACATTATGTGGTTTCATTAATATTTCCTCACAAAAATTCCTATAGAAAATTTTTATATTTACTAATAATTTCATTAATTCATAACCTATGAATTTAATAGGTTTCCAAAATCATATTACCTATGTAAGAGAAATGAGTGTCATAAACCTTGTGTCATCAAAAAATAAAACATTGATGAAATAATATGAATGGTTTTCATTGGATAATGTCCCAAATATGCCTTAAAATATATGAAATTATTCAATATTATATGTAAAATGGTTTTGAAGTATCACATGGATCATTTTTATACGAAAATAATATTTTATTGAAATTTACATTATAAAACATGTAGAATTTAAACAACCATTTAATAAAAAACATACTGAAAATATATAAAGTAGGATTTAAATAAATTACAAAACCACTTAATGAAAAACTTATTTCACCTTTGAAAAAAACATTTTAAAATATTTTTCTTTGTAAATAGATTGGAAAAGAAATAAATGAATCTTGAAAACATTTGGAATTCCATTTAATTTAAAAATACATTGAAAACATGAAAATTTTTAAAAACCTAATTTCCTTTAAAATATATAAAATGGGTTTTAAAATATTTAAAACACATTGGTAAAAATAAATATTTTTTGGAAACCTTTTGAGAAACATTTTTTTGAAATAAAATACATTTCTATTTGAAAGATGAAATAAATTATAATTTTCATAATATCACATTCTTAATTATGTTAAGTAAAAAAGAATGGAAAATGGTACTAATAAAGTGTGAAATAATATAAAACCAAGGTAGAAAAAAACTCATGATTTTTCAAGAGATATGGATTGTAATATTTCATTATTGGAATCATAATCATAAACAATCTCGGTAAACGATATAATTGTTACAATAAACTCATACTACTTGGTAACTTATCATTTTGCATCCCATGTAATAAAATAAGATTACATGAGTATTAAAATATAATGAAAATAATTAGGGTTAAGATATTAGGTATAAAATGTACGTATATACACCTTGTAAAGGAATATGGGTGCATAACATGCCATGTGTCTTAAGAAAGAAAAATGAGAAAAAATAACATTACTGATTTTGTATATTTTGAAATATAAACCCCATAAAATAAATATAATAAAATATATATTTAAGTAACCATAAATTTTTTTATAATAATAACTGAATAAATAAATTTATATCATACACACCGCATATAATAAATAGGTGATGAACACGTCTTGTGCCTCATGGAAATTACAATTGAGATAAAAAAACATGTACCTTAAGCATTTAATTACTTCATAGACATTCAATATTCTAGTATAATAAGTAATTTTTTATTATACATATATCTTAGAACCAAATTATTATATATAATTCCATATATTATTTTATTATTACTTTAAATTAACCATTTAAATGTAGCTCCTTGAAAATGTTACATTTCGATTAATATATTCCTTGTTCCTCATATATGTTTCGGTAAGTTATTTTTTATCCTCGTACTTAGATCCTGATTTAATTAAATAAATAATGTAAATCAGGATATAAATATTATATATATTCTATATATATATATTTATGTATTTATACTAATCAATATAAATATAAATATGAAATGGAATACACTATTCATGGAGATGGTTGGTCGTACATACGCAACAACGTTGTTTCTATTTTATATTAATATTTAAAGAATGAATTTAGACTTAATATATGTATATATACAGTTATATTAGTTTTATTTTGTCATATATATCATATAATTTCATTAATCCCACCCTCAATACATTCCAGGTAGACTGTGAACGAATCACATTACTTTGAGGAGGCGGTAGTCCACATTTTCCCAAATGAAATTATCATATTAAAAAATTCTAAAACATAATGGAATCTATTATGTAATAATTAGGAAAAAATTTATATATCATATATATCATATAAAATTATTTTTTCTTTAATAATTACCAACCATGAGAGGAGGAAAGAAAAAAAGCGGACAAGATCATTTCGTGAGGCAATAGATCGTCACACATAAGAACAATATGTTCATAAACCATTATATCAATGTTTGGATAATTATAGGTAGACACCTTATAATGAAAATTTTTTAGTATATTTCCGATACAAAGGTTTTGATATAGTCAGGTTATAAAAATATCTTAGGGTGGATAATGAAAATAAAACAATGGATTTTGACGATATATGTTACATATTTTTGGGAAAATCCTCTTGGTTTTCACCAAAGAGCATCCTTGTTTGTATTAACCACCAATATGTTGATTATAAGATGAAAAAATTGGTATTTTGACCATATTATACAAGATTTTGGATGATCCAAGTGCTTCAGACGAGTAAATAAGTTGGAGCGGTGAGTACCATTTTATAGAGGTTGAAGAGTGGTATTCATGTAAATACAAAATGGTAAGAGATATAGGGAGGTCTCATGTTCCTCATGTTAATAAAAATTGTACAAAAAAAGCAATAAATGGATTTTATGGTCAACAAACACTCACACCACATAGTACAAAAATAATTTGTATCACTTCTTTCCTTATATTTTATGTTTCATTTTTTATCATTTAAGTTTTTATTAATGTAAATAGATTTATTTCTTAAGTAATTAATCCATTAAAACTAAATTAAAGAAAAAAATTTCTAAAAGATATAGAACAACCTATATTTAAGTATTGTATATAATTTTCAAAATATAATTTCAATTTTGTTGTAATTTTTTTTCAAAACAAGGACATGTAACATATAAAAATACTACATTAACCTAAAGCGCACTAACAATGATTTAACAATTTATGGTTCTATATTTACAGTATAAAAGATAAATTGGTCCGTTAATAAACCATATTTGATATTACTTAACACTTTAAATTCACTATGGAAAATATATTATTTTTATTGATTTGATATAATTTAATAAAATATTCTTTATTGTAAAATAACATTAATATCAATTTTGACATTATTAATTTAATTTAGTTGTATAAAATATCAAGACAATAATGAAATTGAAATATTATAAGTCAACATATGTTCATATTGACAGATTCATATATGGAAAATAATGGAACATAATGATTCATTACATTTACTTTACTTTTAATGTTTTTAGCATCATTTATTTCAGTAAATTAATAACTAAATAATCCATGTGTTAGAATTCGTTTAGAATTTAATGTAACCAATTTCCGACTGACAATTAAAAAAATAATAATTAAGATAAAAATGATTCAGTCATCTTTTCAAAGGATATGTATAACTTAAAATGTTTTGTTTTTCTATATATCAATGTTTTATAATTGATGAAGGTAAGGAAAGTTATTTTTTCTCTTCCTTACTTGAGATATCAAATATGGTACTTTTATTGAATAGTAACCCAGTAAATAAAAAAAATAACCATGAAGTTATATTGTCAAAATATGGGAAGCCAATGGATTTGTAAAAGTGGATAGGTCATTTTGTCTATTGTGATTACAATTTAGTCCATTGTTAAGCATAATTTTACTTTAATCACTACAATTAATTTAAATAACATTCACATATATTTTTGATAAAAAATGGTTTTTATGTTTTTAAAATATAAATATAATAATTATTACAACTATTTAGCTCTATTTTTAATAATTAAATTCCAATAATTGGAAAAATTAAAATTAAATATAATCACACAAACATAGTGTGTAAGAGAGTATTTAAATTAAAATTCTTCCAAGTATCAAGAAGTTATTATATTTAAATTCATTATAAAAATTATTCTAATTACCTAAATTAGAATAATATATGTATAACTGGTAAATCAGGAATTTAAAAACAAATTTGAAATATATTTTAACATATATAATTATTTAAATGAAAATTTAGTTTTAATTAAAATGAAATTTTTTTACTAATCATAAAAAAATTAAACTTCATAGAAAAGTAAAAAAAATTCGCTATAATTAAATTTGGACATTAAAAAATCAATTTATTTTTATTTTGACAAATAATGTTTATAATAAGTTGAAAATTTTTACTTCTTATAGTTTCTCCATTAAGAGATGGTGAAACACAGCCAAGCATGCAATGAAAGCAATCGAAAGAATTTAACATTATGCTTAAAGAATATATAAAAATAATGCTTTTTGTACCACAAGAATAGAAAATTGTTTGGTGTTGTGAATAATGAACATGGTGTTTCTTATAATAAAATAATGACATGTTTATTTACATATTATAAGCTATATTCAGTGTTGTGTGAAATTAAAAAATTGTCAATAATTTTATATTATTTTGAAATAAAATTCATATATCTCATCATTTTATAATAAACCCCCTAAAATTAAATTTTCACTCATAATTCATCTGGGCAATGAGAGGATTAATAGTCGAATTTTCTTTTCATAGAACCCACATTTTAAAAATGAATATGAATGTTTCATTTAAAAATTGAATAATGGAACTGTAATAGTTATGAAAGTAACCGATAACTTGGATCCCACAAAGAGTAATATAAGTTGTGAGTGAATATTGTTCATGTGGGAAAACTGTAAACTATTTTAGAGAGGGATAAATATCATTTCAACCTAAAATTGTATGATAAATGAAATGTTATGGGCTACACAACCAAAAATCATTGAGGATTTATAAGTCTATCAGTTCAACAATCATGAAGGTAGTATGATAAATCATTTTTAATATCATTTTTCCAAGAGTTCAGAAATTATTTTACGCTATAAGAATATAAGGAAATACAATTATTATTTCATTAATTTTTATATAAACAATATAACACTTTTCTTATTTTTTAATTAATTCCAAGTTCATCTCTTACTCCAAGGAATGAAAGTTAATTTCTAATTCTTGATGTACTAATAGATATTGGGATCCATACATATAATTATAAGTCATTAATTTTTAATTTATTTATCATCATAAAAAGTATTTAGCGTAGGATATCCAATATGAATAAATTTAAATTTTGTAAGATAATAAATTAATATTTAAAACCAAATCTAGTGTTTAATATAAACCATTCTATATATCTTCATCCTTTTAAAATTTCTGAATGAGAAGAAACAAAAACATTATAAATAAGGTCAATAAATCATCTTATCATTAATCATTAATATATCATAAGTTATCTCTTTGTTTTCACATACCAATCATCTAAAAACCTTAATCATATATTCTCTGGAAACATACTAATTATCTAGATTACGATAAATAATTTCTGAATAAATTCCTGTTTCTTTATTCAAAACAGTGTTGGATATATTCCTTAAATATTTAAAATATCTAAATTCCATGCAAGAACATAGAAAAAACAGTTTCAGAAAATCCGTTATCATTTTCCTGGTAATTAGTACCATCAAATTTACTTTTTCATATCCAAAATATTATTATACAAAAATTATTATCTAAATACAAGAAATATATTAATGGTTATATTTCCCTTAACCATGTGATTCCCATGAATATCACTGTTCCATTAAATCACATTTCTATTCCACCACAACAATTCAACATATTCTTTAAATCCTAAACGAATAAAATAAACTAAACAATCCATATATAATTAACTATTCATACTAATTGAATCCAAATATTTAAACACTTAAATCCTTCTACATTAATGATTGGAAATGAAATTGTATTTAATTTTCTAGAATAAAATTCTTAGGATATTGAATTGTGTAGGGTAATTCATGTTTTCTCTATAAATAAGATATTAAACTCCATGATAATTCATCACACTATAATCTTTTTTCCATCACAGATGTCATATTCCCATCTATTTGATGCATTCCTCAAGGTTCACTTCCTATATTAATGAAATATAGGACTCCAAAACTTATTCCCTATATGATCCATACAATTGAAAAATTTATAAAATACCATATTCTTCTTATTCAATATTTTGTAATATCAACAATGCTCACATTGATAATTATATATAATGATATCCAATTATGAATAATCATAATATATTTCTCTCTCATCAGTATCCAATATTGTTTCTCAAATTCAACATGTTGTCTATTAGATTAAATGTTAACCATGATCCTTGTGGTTCCCTCCATTGACTAAAACCCAAAATCATAGTGTAAGAAACACTTATCATAGAGGAATGAAACATAATAATGAAAAATTGTCTATATTATGCCTAAATTATTAACCCTCTATTTATATATATGAAACCATATGATTATGATTATATATATCTCTATTCACATCCTTATAAATATTCTTAAGTATATTGCAATGTTTTTATCATCATAGTAATTAAATCCTAACAAAAAAATTCTTTTGATACCAACTATAGAGTCTCGATCTTAACATACTAGTATATTAGATCAATTTAGATGAATATTAATCACATTAAAAATGTATAGGCCTGAGGAACATAATTGATTAATGATTTTGGAAATATTGAACCCCATATTATACCCTTATGAAATTTCATCAATGATTCTGAAAAATATATTCCCCCTTTAGTACTTATACATAAAACCATTCATCATAACCTTTGTAAAGGAAACATAATTATGGGGTGGGCTTGGATGCTCAACATGGGTAAGAGAATGAGATAAACATGATCATAGATGTGTGAGAATGAAATTATACAATATTAATATCATACCATGCATATGAAAGACCATAAACATTAATCATGGAACAAATATATATTGTTTATAAGATATGTATCATAATGGAATTAGGAGCACAATACTTGAAAGCATACTATAGGAATAAAACATTGAATTTATAGTATGAACCTAAACATACAATACCCTATGTAATGGATACCCACTGAGACCATTATAACATGTTATGATTGGGGTAATAACCCATGTACCTTCTTGAGGATTTAGATTCCCTCCATTGTAACCTATTGTGTCAGACATGGGATTCCCTCCTGTGAATTCTATTTTTTCTGTCTTGGGATTCCCTCTTATTTTTGGATTGAGATGCCCTCCTGTATACCCTTTTTCAGGCTTGGAATTCCGTCTTGTTTCGGGCATAATATTCACTTCAATATACCAATTTTTTACGACCTTGGGATTCCCTCTAGTATACCATCTTGTTTTGGGATTAATATGTCATGTTGTTTCGGGCTTGATATTCCATTCCATGTAATATATTTATCTCATAAAATATTTATAATTACCCAATTCATTTAATAATGATATATCTTCCACTCATCACATAATCAAATCATATATGTATGTTCTAAAATTTAACAAAACATTCATCATATCATGACCCATAAAAAGATATGGGTTTTAAAAACATTAAATCATTACATAAGAAATAAAGTGGGTATGATTATTATTTCATCAGAAAATATCTTATATCAAATATATATGTATCATAATAATTTCATTAAATCATAAAGCACAAAAATAAGCGGGTCCCAAAAGAACATATCCCATGTAAGAGAAATGGGTTCCGTAGAAATCATATCATTAATACATAAAGAATTCATGAAAGAGTATGAATGGTATTCTTATATAATATCCACAATAATTATTAAACTATAACAAAGTATTCCATCGTATATATAGATTTATTTTGAATGATTAGTTGGAGAATTTCATAATGAAAAATAACCATTAATTGAAATATTCTTTTTAAAACATAGAATATATTCAATATCCTTTTTTAAAAAACATTGGAAATACATAAGTAGGATTCAATATCATTTAAGACTTTTTTTGAGTAACATATAATTTAATATTTGTGAAAACTATCATTATAATAGGTAACCTTTTGGAATCATTTATTATTTGGAGTATTTTAAAACCCTTATAAATGAATCTTGAAAAAATTTATACGTCCTTTTACTTTGAAAATAATTTGATAACATGAAAAAACTTTGAAAAAATTTTCCCATGAAAAAATATAAATGTATCTTGAGAAATTATTATACAATTTTATATACATGTTAATAATTTAAAATTTATTATAAAACATTGTTTTGAAAGATAACATATTTCTGGACAAAAAATGAAAAATGTTTGCTTTTCATTAAAAAATTCATTAAGTCTCTAATGTAACAAAGAGTGAAAAATGGTACTAATACATGAAGATATCATGGATAATAAGGGGATATTAAATTTCAAGAGTGTTTTTGATATATGAATTGTAATATTTCTTCAATGGAGGCATAATAATAAACAAAAAGTGCCCAGCCAGGATGATTCAATCACTTAGTACTGGAGGGGGTGAATCATTGATACTTTTTTTTATAATTCCTTCAAACAAACATCCTCTCTAATTAGAGATTAATTTAATTTCCTAAAATATTCAACCACACATCCAAAGGAACAAGAGTATTTACGAGTTTCACTATTTAATAATAATATATATGTTATTAATATAGATTGAATGTAATCCAATACCACACTATCCACTAGAAATGAATCCTAATATTTAAATGAGTATGATATACCATTACACTCATGTAGAGCTACATAATAAATTCTAATAGTTCATATACACCCAATTAGCACATATAGGGTAATAAAAAATTTCTATAATAACACATGTAACATGAGTTTCATTTCATTTTCAAAAATGTATTCAATTGAAAAATCTTATTAAATTTATTACCAACAATATAGTAAGAACATATTATACTTTTTTAATTAAAAACTAGTCAAATTTTCCCAGTATATTCTTTCTAGTCTGATTTCAATGATTATGATTCTCCTTGATACGATTATAATTAGTATGATACTTCAAGATATGATTCTCCCCAGAATGAAATATATAACATCGATATAATAAAAAACATATGAATTGGAACCACTTAAATTATCCATATTCATTAGTCCAAAAACCCACTACAGAAATGATGGTCTAATTAATCCATCATATTATTATTATCAATTGAATTAAATTGACAAGATGAATAAAATAATTAGATGTGTATGACATTCAATGAATATGATGATTTAATGAATATGACTTTGAGATATTGTCTCTTATCTTTCAATTCAACCCATTAAATCTTCTTCTGTTATAGTGAAAATAAAAATCTCTTCTTCTCTCTAAAATTCAGAGCTTATATATCTACTACAGTAGAAAGTACATCATTAGTCTGAAAGTGAAATGTATATGTTCATTTATAGGTGACCCCTGAGAAGATTGGGTATGAGTCCAAAAAATTTACCTCTTAATATCTTAATTCACCCAAAAATCTCGAGTGCATTTATGACTTCAACAACACTTCTCTAAGCTTATTGATTCTTCCAAAATCATCACTTAAACATCAGATTATCATTTCAATTTCCTGTCTGATTTCAATTCATGATGTCAAATTTATGAATCCAATTTCATCAATACATATATATATATTTCAACATATAAATGTATGATGAAATTGATACCATTCTATTAAGAAGAATAAAACTATTCTTTTGAATGTTAATACCCCCTTGAACATTTAATCATTAAAATCCACATTCAAACTACATTTACTTATTAACATAGTCTCTTAACCTAGTTAAAAATTTATCATAATTAAGCTCTTATTCAATGTCACTCGACCCAATTCAGACATAGAGACTTATTCAAAACTTTTTAAATGGTTCACTAAATAGATGATCTAATTATTTTCTTTTCATTTCATTCATTAAGCTAAGGAAATTCCTTCTATGAACATGATGTACTTGGATAGGATCATTTTTTGGGTATGATGATTCGTGATATAAATTTTTTCTTATGCATATGATGGATAGTCAGATGATACAATGCTTAAATTACGATGGTATGTATTGAATCTTTCCAATCATTCAAAAAACTGTTTCATTCATTCTCGGACTGAATAAAATAAATATCGGTATGATTTATTTTGATAATAATTCTCTGTTTCTTCTTTATCACCCTTATAAAATAAATAATGTATGATTATGAATAATTATTTTCAATATTAATCTATTATGCTTGAATCATATATTTTGTAATATATATATAATTTATGTGAAATAAAAATTAGAAAAGCATCGTCATATTTAATTAAGCACAATCATACAGACTAACATTATTCCTCAAAATAAACACTTCATTCACATTGACTTCAGAGTGAATCTGATGATAGATAATTCTTCATAACGATCCTCTCCCATTTTGAACCCAAGTTGAGTCTTATCATAACCTTTGGTTTCTAATAGTTTCACCTCATCGTGATGGAAAAAGTGAGTCTTATTATTTTGTAAAACACGATTTTGATTTCGTTGATGTAAATATGATTTAAAAAAATTACTATTTAATGTGATTTACTTTCTCAAACCATCATTTTTTCCAAAAAATTCAACATTTGAAAAAAAACACCTTCATCTTAATTTTGGTCCTAACATAAATAATCTTGATAAATGTTGAGATTGTTTTATTATACTCTTACCACTTAGTAATTTTGACTTATTATCCCCATGTAAGAAAATTAAATTAAATGAAGGCTAGAATATCATGAAAATAATTTTTTCAGGATATTAAAATTCTAATGGAATTAAATACTCATGGTAAAATACATGTGTCACAATAAATGAAAATTGAAGTAAAATTAATTTACTGATATTTTACATTTTGAAACATCATCCCCGTGAAATAATTATTATATAATAGATATCAAAATTCTCGTAAATTTAATTATAATAATCATTAAATAAATCATGAGTAGTCTATAAAGAGGATAAAATAAATTTAAGGTTAACATGGTGCATGCCTCACCGAAATTAAAAGCGAGATGAAAAAACCCTTACCTTGAGTCCGAATATTATTATTACATATTCAAACATCTTATATAATAAGTATATCATTATTATAATGATAAAACAATACCATTTTCTTATATATAAATAAATTATTTATATTTTTAGTACTTTATATTATATTTTTATTGAAAACTACATGTTAATGTTATGTTCTAAGTTATATCTACTTTGTTTCCAGTACATATTTTTTCATGTTATTATAGATTATCTTACATAGATCATGATACAGTAATTTAAAGAATTTATATTATTATATTATTATATTATATATTCCATTTATATGTATTTTCAATAATATTTAGAACATATAAATATTAAATGGATAAACCTACTCGTGGATTTGGTATGTTGTAAATACACATAAATTTGTTTCTGTTTTATTATCATATCGAATAATGAAAATTAAATGAAATATATATGAATATATATAATAAAAAAATTATCATTATGATTCCATGTATATAAAATATAATTTCCGTAAACTCATCCTTTATATACTCTACGTAGAGTGTGAATAGATCGCATCACTTTGAGGAGGCGATAGTTCTTACTTCCCCAAATAAAATTATCGTATTTAAAAAAAATTGAAAGACTAAAGGTATGCATTATATACTAGTTATAAAACTATAAATATATCACAGATATCATATATGTCATATAAAAATTATTACTATGTTTTTATACATATTTTATTATATAATCATTTAATAACAATATATTAAGGGATATATAATAAAAGTTATATAAGGGATCATGATATAGGATATTACCTCTTATTTGGGTAACTCCTCTTTTTTTAGAAAATATTTTCATAAGTCTATTTTCATCCCAATATTTGGATTATACATTGAATATATGTATTTTGAAATATTATTTGAGCAAATTTTTGATGGTCCAAGACCTTGAGTAGTGTCAATAATTGGTAGATGTTATTATCTTTTTATAGTGGATGATGATTGGAATTATTTTAAATACCGGATTCGTAAGAACTATTGGGAGGTATCCCTTACCTCATTTATTAGAAAATTGAAAAAATGGATTAAATTTAATTAATGTCCAATAAAAACTCACACCACTAAAAAATAAATGCATTTTTATCATTTGGTTCATTAGTCATTTAGTTTTATTGTTTCAATTATTTTAATTTTTATAAAAGTAACTAGTTTTATATCCCAAATAATTTAACTATAAATCATAAAATAAATTTAGACATGTTAGAAAATATAAACCCACATAATTCTAATTTTTATATTTAATTGACAACATATAATTCTAAATTTTGTTGGAAATTAATTTGTAAAAAAGTGAATACAACTTGAAAAAATAAACTCTTTTAACCCGAACCATGATAACATGGTCTCAAATTTTTGGAGGAGAACATTTTAATTATAAAAGATAAATTGGTTCATTATTAGAATATATTTTATATTTACTAAAATAGAATAATCACTTGAAGAAAATTATGATTTTAATTCGTTTTAAATCATTTAATAATATATAATTTATTTTAAAATTACATTAATGTCAATTTTAAAATTATTAATTTAATGTTAATGTCAAAAAATATCAAGACAATGATGAAATTAAAATTTAATAATATAAAATATTTTTAACATAATTGGTTCACCTATTAAAATATCTTAGCAAAATAATTTAATAAATTTTCATTAATTGTGATGTTTTTAGTATCAATTATATTATTTTAATATTACCTAAAAAATCAACGTGTTTTTGTTTGTTGAGAGTATAATGCAAATAATTAATCTATAAAAATTAATTTTAAATAATTATGATAAAAATAACTCATTTATATTTCAAAAGGATACATATAACCTAAAATATTTTTTTTTCATATCTAATTGTTTCGTAAATATTAATGGTAGGAAATGTTCATTTTTTCTTTTTTTCTTACATAACGTATGAAATAAAGAACTTTTATTGAATTCTACACCACTAACTCATATAATTATAAAAAAATATATAATCAAAATATTGGTGGCCAATTAATTTTGAACAAGTATGTAGGTCATTTTGGCAATTATGTTTAATGTTTAGTCTCTTGATATGAATAATTTCAAATAAATCTCTTAATTAATTTTAATCACTTTCGATTATATATTTGGTAAAAAGTAATTTCATAATATTTGAATATTAATATAATAATTTTTAAAATCATGTATTTCCATTTTTCAACATATAATTCATAGAAGTGGCTAAATTAAATTTAATGCTAATCCCACAGACGTGGCAAGAAAGTGGTACTTTAGAATAAAAATATTCAAAAGATAAATAAATTTTAATTTATATGGTCAATATAAAAATGATTATAATGACATGAATTGGATTAATATACAAATTATTTAAATATTTTTTCTTTATAAACAAATTTAAAATATAATTCAACATCAATAATTATTTAAAATAAAATGAAAATTTTAACTAAAATGTAGTATTTTTACTATTCATTAAAAAAATTAATCTTTAAATAATAATTACACAAATAATCCATAAGGTAATTTTGACATTAAAATTCATAAGTGATGTTTATTTGAAAAATAAAATATATAAATGTCAAAAAGATTTAGCTTTAATGGTGGTTCAACATTAAAAGGCGACAAAACACAACATTGCATGTAACCCAATCTATCAACATAATTCGACATTGTGCATAATAGAAGCCAAAAATAGTGTTTTATTTAAAAAACATAATATATGTGTTTTTATAATTCAATATTAAGTCATTGTAGAATAAAAATCAAGAATGACATGATGCATTCATATAACGGAAGCTATATTTACTGATATGTAAAATAAAAAATATCAAAAAGATAAAATTAATTTGAATTTAATTCAAAAAATTCACAGGGTGATACATTTTTCTTACATCTATTCTAATCACATCCTCTATATAACTAAGGATAATTAACCCTTTATCCATTCCAAATTAAACAACACAAAAATTTTGATTGTTTATTCTAAGGAATATATTTTTTCTCTCTCATATTGTAGGAAGTAAATCTAGTGTCACGAATCTATAATTAAATATAATATATCTCCTGGAAATAACTTCATTTATTTTCAACATCTCCAATATTATTTTCATGATCCATGTTCACTATTTTATGTATTTTAGTGGTGAATGATATTGTTCAACCTCTAATTCTATTATATTATTCTTCTCTTATAAGGTTAATGATTTATTATGTGTGTTTATTCCAATTGATGATGAATCAAACTACCATGATCTATTTATTTGGGACACTATTATCACACCTCTATTTAACCTTGTTGAAAAATTCATGTATTGGTTTCTGTAACATTTACAAAAAAAAGTGGATATTAATGACATTTCAAGTGTGGAAATTAACCTCGTCCACTTGTATTACTACGGAGACTTAAAAAAAATTCTCTATAACAAAAAACAACTCCACATATTTTCATAATAATAAATCCAAATTTGTTCAATAATATTGTCTTACCCTACTACACCCCATTAATATGGTTGTGTATTTTATAAGACCCAAAAATTAATCTTCCTCCTCGGTGTGTGCACCTATGTTTTCAAAACAATATCCACTGATTGTTACAAGGATTCAATATCTATGATATATTTTACCTTATGATATTAAAATAAAATTAATGGAAAATTTTACCCCTTCACCATTGAATCCTTGTGATCTTCCTTGTCGTTTTCCACAAATTGTACACTCCCACTTCAATAGAAAATGTTGAGAGATTTAATTATTTTGTGACTATAAATATCTTATCATATTGAATAAACATCAGCATTTATAATTTAAATATTATTGAAATGGAATTTAACATTATAATCCAATCCAATAATTATTTTGGCCTACTCATAAATTTGGAGGAAAATCTCTACTAACTTGTCTTTTTTTTAGAATATCTGTACATTAGTCTTCTAATTTCTACCTTCTAATTATGTTTTAGATCATCTTTCACCGACATATTAATTTTGAAATCACAATCAACTCAAAAATATTTATTTTATTTATCTCATAATGAACCAGTTTATATATGATCATCTCTTGTTCACCCTTGAGGTATACAATTTTCTCAATTTTAGCAACTTTCATTACCATTGTCCTCTAATATATGTCTTCCTATGAAAATGTTAATTACTTCTTCAATATGGTATTTATAATCATAAAAATAGTCTACTCTAATTTTATTTAATAGTGGGACTCAGTATAAAATCATATTACTCATTCAAAATAATATTTTTTTATTCCCCCAAAATGTTATCACTTTTTGAAAAATTAGTTATTGTCTCTTAATATTACCCATTTTACAAAAGTGCATTCTCCACATTTTTATATGTTTCCCAACTTTTATTCATGTATATACATAACATGTAATCATTCCTTTAAATCATCCCTTTTCCAATTTTTTTGGACGATACTAGAGACATAACCGTATTGTAGACCATTTTATTATAATAATATTATTAATAATGTGACATCATCACCTTAAAACCTTCTTCTTGGTAACTCTCATTTATCAAGAATTTTTTTCATTTTTAATTATCTAATATTTAATGTGAGTGGTGGGGTGATTGTACGACATTAACACATTTGGATCAATGTCATCATGTACCAAGACAATAATGTTGAAAAGTGATGGTATTCTTCTTAGGATTATCTTCAAAATATTAATTCCATCAATGTTTTCACAAAGTACCTACATTTACTCCATAAAGATGTTCAAAAAATCAAATAATGCAACAATGGAATCATTCAGATGAATCTTAATAAACTTTTTACATATTTCATGTTTCAAAAAACATGGCTCCAAATGCATTATGATTACATTCATTGATGTTGATTAGTTTTTCCCACCAGTATTGTGGGATTTGTAGGAAATAAAAATCATATATATATCATTTACAAAAAATCCAAACACATTGAAACCATTAGTCTTATAATAATTTTTTCTTCAATATTTATTTAATATATATTTACTCTTCACACTAGGTCAAATCATATGTACATAAGCTATGTTGAAATTTGATCCCTTTGATAAAAAATAGTGTTTCATATGATTCTTCAATACAAGAATATTATTACCATTACTAATATGAATTCCAATATAGTTGAAGATCACTTCCATTAAAACTAATAGAAAATAAAAAACCAAGTTCCTATATCTTTAATGTCACTTATTATTCCCATGTATGGAAAATACCATGAGATAGAGGTGAATCCGAGTATTTTGATCTTTCAAAATAACCTCCCCAATGATCTAGATCTATCAACCATAGATACACTTATATCCAATACAATTGATGTGAAGATATAGATAAATTATTATGGCTGTATATAATCAATATAATTTGTTCACCTACATTAGGATAATCACAAGAGCATATAAAGAATTTTTTCCATGAACATGAATTGCAAAGATAACTTATTATTGGATACAATATATTTAGTTTGTGATGATCCCATAGGTTTATAACCCTAATTAAAATAAAGAAATAAATTCTATCACAAACATGAATATCTTACAACCTCAATGATTTATGTCATCCAACTCCTCTATTTATAATGATATTTATTACACAAGTACCAGTAAATTAACTTTTCTCCACATAATCCACAAATAAAATTTGTGAAACTCCAATGAGGAAAACACATGGATATATTTCATCTAAAATTATAGTATTATCATAGAATACTTTATATATTTTCCTTTTCAATTTATTTTAAAAATTCATTTATATAATAATTATTCATGTTTTTGAAAGAGAAAGACAGATATATTATCATTAGAGAATCACATTTTTTTTTGTCTGGAGAGATCTTTACGAAACCTTATATAACTTAGGAAAAAACATTCAAATGAATACTTCAAAACTGAGACCACATCACACTTTTTATAAAAAAAGTCACACTTAAATGATAATAAATATATATTTATATCAATTTTTACTTGATATTTTCACTGCGTAATAATTACTACCATGGCTGAAAATTCAGTTCCATTGTAGTCTTGTACTAGGCCAAAAATATCACCATGTAATGGAACTCCTCATAATATCATATTATATATGTCTTACCAATTTCTAACCAAGTATAAAAAACATTCAGGTATGTAAATAAAATATTATACTTTGACTCACATGGCATGAAAATCCATAACCTTTTATAGAATTTTCACATGTTTAATGTAAATACAAACAATAAATTAAAGAGATTATACAAAATGAATATTTTAAAATGGTGAAGGCACATTCAATAATAAACAACCACTGATACCCTCCAAATCTCCTTCATGGAATGGACAAATCCTCCATGAAATGTCTAATTATACATGAATTGGAAAAGGTAATAATCATATGTATCCTCCCTACCATTACAATAAAAGTTTTAGATAATGAAGAAAAATTAATTATATGTAACCAAAAACCTATCCATTGTTAAGAATAGGCTCCCACGATTTGACCACCAAAATAAATCCATGAAAAAATCACAGATTAATTTCATGGTATAAATCTCCCCATAATTCCAATCTTAAAAAACATGCTCTTATTCATTATCTAGGTTACAACATAACCTGATTTTTTAATGCATGAAATCTTCTAATCATTCAAAGGAAATTTATAAAAAATTATTAAAACCATAAAAAAATATTGTGAAATATATTAAGTAATATTATGTTTACACTAAATTACATTCTTTTTTTCATTTCCTCAAAAACAATATCCACAACGTCAAACTATGATTTAGGGTTTGTCTTGTATTGTAGAGATTTAATTGGATTAACCTATCCAAAATACATCAAACTCATATAATGTTTCTAATAATCATGAATTATTCATTGTAAATATTTTTAAATCCTTAAAAAAATAATGTTCCAAAAATCACTCATGGAATTTTTTAAAATTTACTCTTTTACTAGTTATATGTCATTTTATAATATTGAAATTTCTTTCTCTATTTTACATGATTGTAATCCATGATGGTTGATTCAAAAATTCTAGGACATTAATGTTAAATATTCATATCATATATATTTTATTATGTGTATAATGTATATTTTTAATCATTAATAAAATAATGACAAATGATATCATTAATAAATTGATCATGTATATATATTTTTAGATTATTTTTATAGTATTAGGGTTTAATATATACTTTTTGAAACATGAAGAATGTTTAATTTTTTGGAATAGATCATGCAATTTGTATTATGTTTACTTTTTGGTAAACATATTTTCCATTGCATGATAATATACTATATAAAATCTATTATATTTTGTTTTTATAGTCAATTAATCTAGTTTTTTCATCTATTGATATAATGCATGATTCAATTTCGCCCTATATTGGATGGTTGTAGCACCCAATAATCATTATTAACATATGGGTGTTGAACCTAGAATTCAATAAATGTGTCATTTCAAACACTAGTTTAATCAGGAATTTGGTATTACATGTATGGATCCTAATGTTATAGCCTTATAATGTTATATAATATGTTTTTTTACAATGGTGAACTATTTTTACACATATATTTTAATGAGAAATAATATATATTTATATATATAAATTCTTAAAACATATAATTAATACACCCATTATGGTCACAAACACTATTAACACCTCACTAGACATGTTGCCTCCCTTTTTCTCCATCATCTGTATGTGTAGGTAAACTAATATATTTTGGTTATTCATGTTTGGATTTAATGTTAGAAATGAGTGAAATATTTGTCACAACAGCATGTATTGATATATTGTGGTTGAATAATGGTAATGATTAAAACATCACCTAGTACATTGGACGATCCTATACTATTCTCTATTTGGATGTTCAATATGTTATGGTTTGTTTATTAATTATGTCATAAATGTTTTTTTGTATTCATTCATTAAAATGGAGTTTCAGAGGATTATATTATTTTTCATTACCTTATGATCTATTTGGTATTAGGTTTTTCCTTGAAATGTATGTCCTATAGTTGGTTCAAGATATAATTCTAGTATAATATCATTATGACTTGAAATTATACAAATTCTAGTAAATAATTTCCCAAATTTTATATAGAGACTCATGGTGTGTGCATAATGAAAATAGGGATTGGGAGGACACTGCGTGTAGTAATGGTTTTGATTCATGTAATGATTGAGTATTTAGGTCATAGACATTACAAATTTGTATTAGAGTGATGTAAAATTTGAAATTTGTTTACATTTTTCTTTGACATGACTTAATACTAAGGGGAATTGAAATGAAACCCCTTAAAAGTTATTATTTTTGTCATTATCATTGATGATAAATTTATTATATAATGTTAAGGTAATGAGTTGGAATATGTAATTGAGGATTTTTTTTAATTTTTTTATATTAATAAAAATTTAATGAAATAAATTCTTATAGGGTTAAAATATAATACAAAAACAATTTATTTCAGGTATTGGGATTTATTCTGGAATGTAAAAACATGTTAGATAATATGAAATATTTCATTCATAACTTTTCTTTTTATATTATAATTGGAACAAATTAGGATTTATATAAACTAAAAAATCATCAATTTATATATATAATTTTTCTTACATATAATGAAGATGATTATATTAACCGGAACTGATAATCGGTTCCATTTATTGATATTAAAATACTTATTTTTTTGATAGATGATACCTATTGTTTAATGTTTTATATAATGATGAATGATTTTGTTTACAAATTATATTTTGATTTCTATAAATATGTTAATTTTTATTATTATATATTCTCACAAATAATGTTACAAACTTTTTTCATTGTTGTATTTACTA
This sequence comes from Viscum album, assembly GCA_963277665.1. NCBI lineage: Eukaryota > Viridiplantae > Streptophyta > Magnoliopsida > Santalales > Viscaceae > Viscum > Viscum album. Next base: position 854,625,058 of record OY728157.1, on the reverse strand, counting down.
AGAATAATGTTTTGTTTCTCAATTTAGTAATATTACATTGGTCATGTTTTTCTTTTTATCCCCATTAATATTAATAAATAACATTGTTTATATCCCAATGGTGATCATGTTTATTATTCTATATGTATTACACTATTGTTATAAATAAATTTGAAAATGTATTACTGAAACCTGTTATTCAATTAATTTTGGTAGAGCATAAGGGGAACCTATGTCTTTTAGTATAAGTAATTATATGTAATTCTTCATTGTAAATGAATGAATATATATTTTTTATAATATTATGTTTTATATAGATGTGGAAGTTATTTAGTCAATTTCTATTGGAATGGTGATATATATAGAAAAGATGGTTGTGAATTAATTTAATTTTTTATTTAATTCTAATATTCTTTTGAAAAAACGTGTCATTTTATATTTGTAATATCAGTTTTCCATTTTTTCCAAATCAAATGAGGGACGGTGGAAATAAACTATTTTACCCATTTATGTGTTTAAAATTTATTAATAATTGATTCTGAAAATTGAATGGAAATGTGAACATACCATAAAATTTAGTTAATATATTAGAATATAATGATGTTAAAAGAACATATTATTTATAAATTTATTTATTAAAAATATATGGGTTTATCATAAAATAGATATTTTGATATTTTCCCATCTTAAATTTTAGTTTTATAAAGATTTATATTTATTAAATATGTTATATTCATATATGTGTATGTATGTGGTTTTTAAATAATGAATTTTTTTTATAAAACTATTGATAACATTATTTAACTGATAAGAAATAGTTTGATGGAAGGTTTGTAAAATTTATCACTAGTAAAACTTTTTGGAGGGTAGTGACTTTTCTTTTATTTTCAAAAAACTGTGGTATCTACGGAATTAATTTCATTTGGTGGTTTCATGGTTAATTTTAGGTTTAATTATTTAGATGTGTGATGGGTGAATTTAGAATGGTTTAGTGTGTTAGTTATTAATATTATTTTTTCTATTTGTATCTAGTTGTTATTGTTAGCATTGAATATTTTATTTATTTATTTATAATATCATTGGATTTTATAGAGAGATATGAATTAAAATTTAGTGGATGGTTTATGATAGCATTCATGGTAATATTGGGTCATGTATAAGTCACATGATCATAATTTCATGACATGGTACACAAAATTAGTTTTTAATGGTATATTTCAATCAATTTGGAAGTCCTATATTATGGATTTGAAAGATTCCATGGATTATGTATAGGATAACTATATTTAGTAAATCAATAATTTATCATCTTAATAGACTTATTGAGGATTAGAATATCATTGGTCAAAAGGTTATAATGACTAAATTTACAGTTTCATTTATTATATATTAATTAATTTCTTTATCCTTGAAATACATTGGATAATGAATTAGTTTTAATGAATTTTTATTTATAACTGAGGTTTTATATATTTTTTGAGGATTCAAAACTATAAATTCAATGTCTAGGGGTTGTTATTATAGATTTTTTGGACATATTTAATGGTTATTTTCAGTCCTCAAAAGTTCATTTAAGGTATCATGGTGGTGTATCCTATACACTAGGAAAATAGATGGAATGATGTACTCAGGGATATATGAAAACTAACATTATTCCTATGGGTTCCCTCAAATAATGGGTGTCCCTATAATGGGTACCAAATTTCCTCAAGGGGTTTTTAGTGGAAATATTTTTAGGAATTTCGATCTTCACAATTTTATCCCCTTCTTCCTTCCTACATTATCTCACTTACTCTTAAAAACATTAGATCCCCTTTTTTGATCATTAAATTCCCTTTCCATCGTATGCTTCTCCCCACTTTGATCTATGTGACCTAGATGAGATTTAATTTCAATATCCTAGGGTAAGACTATTTTATCCACTCACAGTTATTTTTCACATATTTACTTGTAATAAACTATAATGAATTATGAAATGGAATTAAAATAAATTATATCATTGGTTAACAAACTCTATAACCTGGTTAATCATTCTATATTTCATCATGTATTATCATTTAGGTCAGTTTCCCATTATTTATCTCAATTTTGATTAAATAATATTGAGGTATGTTTTATGCTAAGTATTTAAAAATTTTAACATGGGCTTTGAGGATGTTTTTTTGAGTTAATTATGAAAATATTTACATTATGATTTAGGAAGTTATTTTGTGGATTTCAATTGTTTTATTTTTAGTTTTTTGTATACTATTCTAGTTTCTATGTGAATTTTTATAGTAATTCATTGATCATTGATTAATGAATTTACGGGGATGTTACATGCATTTTAGAGTATCATTAATGGTCAATCCACGATAGTGTAATGGGAGTTTATCTCAACACACCAAGTAATTCTTTGGTCATCATTGAAATATGTTTACCATTAATGTTTTTTAATCTTTAAAAAAACTAAATTATATTTTTAACATATAAATAATTTTTTAATGATACTTACTAATGAAGGGTGAAATGTTTTCTAATGGTTTTTTTGGAATTATTTCATTGAAATATATTCCTTTTATCATATGATATTACATTTTTATAATAAATTTTAATTGGTTGAAATTCATATCCATTTTGTTTAGTTTCTTGTTACATTTATTTTGGGCATCCCAAGTTAAATTGACATTACATAATAAACATTTATAACTTGTTAGAAGCATTATTTTATTTTAATAATTACATGAAATGGAGATATCAATGTGTATTTAGGTACAAATATATATAATTATATTTTGTGTTATTAGTGTCATTGTTCTCAAAAATTTAATAATATATCATAGGATAAAGAAAATATCATTACCTTAAGCCTTTATTATTTCCCAATAAAGAAATTAATTATCCACACTTAATCGAAAATGAGATATACCTCACAAAATGACACATAGTCTATTGATAATATAGTGATCAGTTGTGACGTGATGAATGCCTTAATGAGGTGGGGAAATGTGATATAACTTGAAAAGTACGATGGTTTTATCGTTAAACTAATATTTACTACTAAAAACATTCATTTGATTATTCTTTTCAAACTTATTGGATATTATTACACCCCATGATTTTATGGAATATTGTTTCAAATGAATTAATTTTCATTAATGTTTTTAAATGAATTAAATCATACATTCCGTTCACATGAAACTGACTTGGCATAAGCCAAGAATTATCACACAGTAATGTATTAATAAATAGAATATATTATATTTGGACATGGCCATATTGCATTATCTAATTTTGAATTTTAACCATGAACTCACAAATAAGGATATTTTCATGTTTATAGTTTTAGGGAATTGCGATATAATAAATACATAAAATTAAACATTTATATTGATAAGATACCCCAATAATATTATACATTTTTCCAAAATATAAAAAATTTCAAATAAAACATTTTTTCCAAGAAAAATATTCATAAGAGTTTTCATGGCTTCCTTATTTTTCTTAAACATCCTTATAACCTGTTAAAATAATTTTATAAAGTTGAACGAGAACAAAAATCTCAATAAGGGACATATAAAGAAGGAAATAAAAAATTAGTCCATTAATACTTGTAATGAATGAATCTATTTCAAACCAACATACTTGTCACCCATATAAACACGCATTGTAAAACAAGATACTTCAAAAAGATTTACACAAAATATATAGAACATAAATATAACCATAAAAGTATCCTAGGGATTAAATAATTAGTTCTTCTACACATCAAGGATATATTATTATTTTAAACACTCAAATCTACCTTGCAATGTAACCCTCAAGGCTACCTTAGGTTGTAACCATCATGGATACACATGGAGTAACTATACGGATAAAATCCAAAATTACACATACTTAATGAATTAAAGAGATATATGTATCCTAACCTTCATCATAATTTTTTTTCAAGATCCATAACAAAATTATACATCATGAATAATTGCATAAAAACATTGTTTTTTCAATTTAGTAAAACATATTTTTTGAAAAACGATTTTAAAAGAAGATCCCTAAACTAATATCATATAATTTAAGTGAGGCTTAATATTGTGGATGGAATATTAATATAAAATATAAACCGACATAATTTATCATAATATAAACAAAATTCATCACTAAACCAATTTTAATACCACACAAATAATGAAATTTTAGGTAAACCCAAACAATGGAAATCATGTTAAGAATTCCATTACCTCTAGTTTTTCATACTTAAAACTTTTTTAAAACTCTTATATAATTGTTAAAATAGTGTTATTAATATCTTATAAAAACATATTCTTATTTATAATACCTTATATGATCATTTCATAACATCATTTCACCTATTTCTTGTTAGTATTTTGTTCTTTTCATTGTTTTGGGTGCATTCACTGTAGCGACCTGGGTTTTTGGCCCCGTTAGACTTTGAAATATTTATACGAATAATTCCAGAGCTAGGCGCGAAGACGGCATGCGATTCTGAGGCCCGGTGTGCCCTGAATTAATTTTCTAAAAATATTAAGTATTTTTATACTATGCATGTGGCGGGGGTGTGTTATCTCCTAAAAGGTAGCTCAGAATGGGAATCTGAGGGCACGATTGCGTCCGGAACGTGCCGTTTACCCTAGGCGAGGTGTAAACTTTGCGGGCGTGGGCCTGCGGTGAGAAACGCCACGAGGGGCGTTTTCGTAATTAAATGGAGAAGTTAGTGTGCGAGCGTCAGCTCAAATAACTTCTGAACGGAGCCTCGGATGGAAAATCTGAGTCCGCCGTTGCATTCAGAACAGCGCGTTTACCCTAGGGGTGACCTTACTTTTGTTCGCATCGGGCGTCGGGTCCGAGGCAAGTTTGGCACCGGCGGGCAGCTTATATAAATATCAGTGCCCCCCCCCCCCCGTATCGTTCCTCTCGACGTTCTTCACCGTTCTTTGCTGCCGCTTCACCGAATCGAGCAAACGAAGCGCCCACGAGCTCGTATTTCGACGTCAGACATTCCAGGAGCGTACATCGGATGCTCTGGAGCGCGGTTCTAAGGCAGAACGTCGGAGTTTCGCCCGCGAGGTAGGCGTTTTACGTTTTGGAAATCCTGGATCCCAAATTTCTGCGTTTGTTTCTCTGTTTTGAACCTACATATGGATAGATTGGGTCCCGGGGGGCACGAAGATGCTCCCGGATCTGTGTTTGGACCACCGAGGTGCCTCCGGCGGACCTCGGAAGGTTCGACAGCGCGGCCCCGGCGCGACGGCACTGGCAGAGGCCGACGGCGCGCGGTAGCACGCCGGCCCAACTGCCGGAGCGCGGCGGCGTCAGGCGCCGCGCGGTGGAGATCCGCCTGCCAGGGCAGGCCGGCGGCGGTAGCCGGCCGAGGCCGGTCCGACCTCTTTTGTAATACGGGGGTCTTAAAACCCCCGTATCTTGCAATACGAGGGCCTGATTCGCCCGCCGTTTGCAGAGACGAGACCCTAACGACGAGGAGAACCCTCCGGTGTGGGTTTGAGGGTTTAAAGGTTCGAGATCGTGGCCTGAGAACTAGAAACGTCGTATAAAATAATATTGTTTTATTATTTTATGACTTCGGGCCGTTGTAACTTCTACCCGGAGCGTCCGATTGACGTGCCGTCAGTGGCGTTGAGACCCTGATGGTACGACGGACTTTTTGAGATGGTTTCCAGGTGTTGGGGCCGAGTATGGGGTGCGGGCCCCATGAGGTCGGGTTTGGTGTTCGCGGTGAAACACAACTTTTGCACCAGGAGTCCGATTTTGGCGGATGAATAGTCGATCCTGTGTGTTATTCCGAGAGGATCACAATGGTGTGATCCGTTCAACAAGGTTCGGAATCCAGGCATGGGCCCCACCCGAGTTGGCTTCGGTGAATAGTACCTTTTTCACCGGGTGTCCGTTTCGGACAAGCGACTAGTCGATTCCGCTTGTTTTCCTGAGGGCATCGACGTAGAATGGTCCGCTCGATGGGTTTCAGGATCGTTGTGTGGGCCCCGCATGAGCTAGCTACGGTGAATAGTTCCTTTTCACCGGTGCTCCGTTTCAGGTGAGTAAACAGCCTTTCCTGAGTGTTTTTCCCCGTGGAACGCGATGGTGGCCTCGGTTTTTTCCTAGGAGGTGTGCAGTGTGGCGTTGTGGAAGGTCGCTCGGGTTAGCGACTTTTGGACCATTAGTGGTTGAGGGTTCTCCCTTGGTTCATTCCTATGAGGGTTTGTGGGGAATCACAACCTTCGTATGGGTTTGTGTTCCTCTCGATGGGATGTTTAAACTGTTAGAGTTGTGGCATCCCTCCAGGGGGCCCGGAGCGGAATCCTCTAGCATCTTAACCCTAGATTGAGTTCTTGGTATCGCTGTGACCTTTTATTCACAGGCGGTGATCCCATATCTAGCATGTTAACCCCATAGGGTTTGTGGAATCATCAGGAATATGATCCCCTACACGGCGGGTCATGCACCGTAGGGTTGTGGAATCACCGAGTTTACGATCCCCTGCTCAACATGAGGTGTATAGTAGGGTTGCGGTCTCGTTGGTTATGTGATCCCCTACTTAGTGAATGGTTTCAAGAGGGTTGTGGAATCGTTGGTTCGATCCCCTACATCGTGAGTTATACCAGATAGGGTTCTGGTAGCGTTGTGACCACCTTTATATGGGCGATGATCCTCTATCTGAGTGATGTTCTTCCGTCGAGTGCCAGATCGGGTTGTGGTATCCCCCAGAAGATCTTGGGTGTGATCCCCTATCTGTGAGAACTACGTATACTAGATCGGGTCGTGGTATCCCCCAGCGGACCCTGGGAGTGATCCCTTATCTGTGATCTACGTATATCGGAGTGGGTCTTGGTATCCCATAGCAGACCTTAGAAGCGATACCCTATCTGAGGAGTTTGGTGGTTATGTTGTTTCAGCGATGTTTCCTCAGTGATGTTATCTGATGAGCGTGGTCTCTCGGGTGAGCGTCTGAGATGTTGTTTTGGGACCTGAATGAGTGTATCTCTTGGATGAGTGTCATCTGGGATGACCGTGATTGTGTGGTGTACTCTCCTGGTTGGGGGCAGTTGCTGGTGATGAGTTCGGTACCTCTTGTGGCTTTGTGACATGAGCTAAGTATATCTGGACTGTTCAATGTGTATGTATGGGCATACACCTGAGCTGAGCTGACTCATTATGTTTAGCCGAGGATGGTCACGAGATGGATTTTCTCTCTCTTCTGGGTTCCCTCTGGCTGGGTTGAGCGGACTATTGCCTTTCAGTTGCTCCCTTGGGTTTTGGTTTTTTGGGGTGCCTACTGAGTATGTTTATACTCACCCCTTCACGGGCTTTGCCTGCACATGTATGTGTCTTGTGCATACTCAGGCCTTTCGACCGAGTTCCAGGAGGACCCGGAGCAAACGGATCTAAGGAGCGAGTTGACTGGGGTGTTTACCGGAGCTGTGCCGAGGGAGCTTTCTGGCGGGTGATTGTTGCAGCATTCCCCTTCTTCAGAGCTGGTTGGACACACTTTGTAGTTTTCTTTTGGTGGACCCTGTTTTTTCCTTTGTACTTTTTCTATTGCACTCTGGTTTGGGTTAGATTGTATTCATGCATTTACTTTTTAGTTTCTATATCTCTGCACTGTTTCATGGAGGTGTTTGTGGGTGTGTGTGTACAGGTACCATAGGATAATGCCTCCCATGTGTGTGATAGCCTACTCGGCGCTGGTCGCCAGCCCCTGGCCTATTGGAGGCGGGCTTGGGGAGTCACGGCTCGAGCCCCGTTGGGTTGGGTCATGACAGAGTGGTATCAGAGGAGGTTCTACCTTTGGGATCTCAGAGCATAGCTGGTCTAGCTGTGAGTTTGGTTTGGGTTGCATAGTGGAAGTGTTAGGGTGTTTTGAGTTTGGATTTCAGGCCAGGGACTCCAGTGTTGGTGCGGTAGCCGACGTATCCATACACCAGGACTCTAATAACCCGCCTTTCGACTTGGGACCTTCGTACACTGGTCGCAGGGACATAATAGTACATGCATCATATAGGACTGGTTTTTTAGGTTTTTCCTTGTCCTTCTTGAGTTAGCTCTCTAGATAAACTCTTTGAATGTGGTGTGTCTTGAATGTATTTCAGGATGCCTCCACGATGACAGCCAGTGAGGGTTCCGTAGCAGGATTGTACTGACGACCCGCCCCATGTAGAGGCTGTGGAGCAGGGCGCAGGTTCTGAGGTTGCACCTCCAGGTGGTCTGCCAGTTGAGCCGCCACCTGCCGAGCAGCTGGTTATGCCGGCGGTGTAGGACGAGGTTGCGCGTAGGCTGAGTGCACTGCACAAGTTCCAGAGGCAGCGACCTATGAGGTTCCGGGGTGATCCAGTCCCCCAGACAACTGATGACTGGCTCAAGGTAGTCACCTGAGTTTTCCACCTAGTGAGGACACCTCCCGACCAGATGGTGGTCCCAGCGGCGAGCCTTCTGCATTGTTCTGCCGGGCGATGGTGGAGTTTGGTGACATAGTACCATGACGAGGAGACGCTCATGTGGGTAGAGTTTGAGCGGCTCTTCAGGGAATAGTTCTATCCGGTGGCACTGAGGTCAGTGCGGATCCAGGGGCTTCTTCAGCTTCGACATGAGAGCAGGACATTGTCGGAGTACTCAGCAAGGTTTACAGACCTGTCGCGCTACTCCCTGGATATGGTTTGAGACCCGTTCTTTAGGGCTCAAACCTTCGAGCAGGGATTATGTAGGGAAATCCGAGCAGGTGTGGTTTCCTTGTGCCTGCCCACCTATGCTGGAGTGTTGGAGCGAGCGTTGGTGGTGAAGAGTTTTCTTGGCTAAACAGATTCCGCCTGTTAGTGCTGGGCACTCGAGAGCTGAGACTTCGTCAGTCGAATCGGCATCTGGTAGCCGATGATAGACTCAGGGGTCTGGACGTGGCCGACGTTTCAGGAGGCGACCCCGGGATGGAGGATCTGAGGCTCAGGGCTCATAGGGATCGCAGGCCAGTTTTGGTCAGCCACAGGAGAGGCGGTGTTACGCTTGCGATGGTCGGGGACATCTTGATAGAGATTGTCTGACCCGACGTGCTGCTGAGAGGGAACCAGTCGATGGACCACCTTGGCAGAGGTAGCGTCTCGAGCAAGGAGGTCCGCAGGGTGGCGGATGTGGCCGCAGAGCGGGTGCAACAACAGGAGGTGGTATGCGGTACCAATTTCCACCACCCCCACCCCCAGGTGGTCTACGCCAAGCTTAGGGAGCTGGTGGCCGAGGGCGAGGAAAGTTGCATGCCTTGGAGGCTGTTGACCCAGAGGCACCGCAGATGGATAAAGGTACGCCTTGTGTCCTTTCTACTTTCTGTAGTAGTTTGGTAGGCAATGTTTAGTGGTACCCTCCCTTTTGTTGCTTGCTCGAGTTTTGTTCAGGGCATTGGAAGACCCTGTGTGGGTGTTGTTCGACATGCTTCGAATGCGTGAGGAAGAGGGATCCTTCCCCCACCGAAACACATTTTTGTGAAGCGATTAAAACCCTGCGGGCGAGTCAGTGCCACCCAAAGCAGATAGTATTGAGGTGTGGTGGATGAGTCCCTCTGACTTAATCGTTCGGGAATGGGTGTTTGTTGGTGAGCTCGCTGGTGTGTGAGACCCAGTTGAGAGTCAAGTCGCTTTCCTTATGCTTAGGGATTTTCGGGGACGAAAAGTTCTAAGAGGGGGAGGATGTAGCGACCGGGGGTTTTGGCCATGTCATACTTTGAAATATTTCTACGAATAATTCCAGAGCTAGGCGGGAAGACGGCGTGCGATTCCGAGGCCCGGTGTTCCGGGAATTAATTTTATTAAAATATTTAGTATTTTTATACTATGCACATGGCGGGGGTGTGTTATCTCCTAAATGGTAGCTCAGAACGGGAATCTGAGGGAATGGTTGCGTTCGGAACGTGCCGTTTAACCTAGGCGAGGTGTAAACTTTGTGGGAGTGGGCCTGCAGTGAGAAACGCCACCAGGGGCATTTTTGTAATTAAATGGAGAAGTTAGTGTGCGAGCGTCGGCTCAAACAACTTCTGAACGGAGCCTCAGATGTAAAATTTGAGTCCTCCATTGCGTTAATAATGGCGTGTTTACCCTAGGGTTGACCTTACTTTTTTTCGCATCGGGCGTCGGGTCTGAGGCGGGTTTGGCGCCGGCGGGCGGCTGATATAAATATCAGCGCCCCCACCCCCTTATCGTTCCTCTCGACGTTATTTTCCATTCTTCGCCATTCTTCGTCGGCGCTCCGCCGAATCGAGAAAACGAAGCGCCCACGAGCTCGGATTTCGACGGCAGACGTTCCAGGAGCGTGCAACGGATGCTCTGGAGCGCAGAGATAAGGCAGAACGTCGGTGCTTCGCCCGCAAGGTAGGCGTTTTACGTTTTGAAAATCCCAGATCCCAAATTTCTGTGTTTTTATCAATTTTGAACCTGCAGATGGATAGATCGGGTCCCAAGGGGCACACAGATGCTTCCAGATCTGCGTTTGGACCCCGGAGGTGCCTCCGGCGGACCTCGGAAGGTTCGCCGGCGCGGCACCGGCGCGGCAGAGGCCAGCGGCGGCACCGGTAAGGGCGGCACGCGACAGCGTGCTGGCCCAACCGCCGGAGCGTGGTGGCGCCACGTGGAGAAGAGCCGCCGGCCAGGGCGGGCCAGCGGTGGCGGCCGGTCCAGGCCGGCCGGACCGACCGGTGGAGGCCGGTCCGACCTCTTGTCATACGGGGGGTCTTAAAACCCCCGTATCATGCAATCCGGGAGCCGGATTCGCGCGCCGTTTGCGGCGACGCAACCCTGAAGACGGGGAAAACCCTTTGGTGTAGGTTATAGGGTTTAAAGGTTCGGGATCGTGGCTCGGGAGCTAGAAACGTCGTATAAAATAATATTATTTTATTATTTTACGACTTCGGGCCGTTGTAACTTCTACCCGGAGCGTCTGATTGACGTGCTGTCAGTGGCATTGAGACCATGATGGTACGACGGACTTTTTGATATGGTTTCCGAGTGTTGGGGCCGAGTACGGGGTGCGGGCCCCATGAGGTCGGGTTTGGCGTTCGCGGTGAAACAAAACTTTTGCACCAGGAGTCCGATTTTGGCGGATGAATAGTCGATCTTGTGTGTTTTTCCAAGAGGATCGCAGTGGTGCGATCCATTCGACGAGGTTCGGAATCCAGGCATGGGCCCCACCCGAGCTGGCTATGGTGAATAGTACCTTTTTCACCGGGTGTCCGTTTCGGACGAGCGAGTAGTCGATTCCGCATGTTTTTCCATGGAAATCGCCGTGGTATGGTCCGCTCGATGGGTTTCGGGATCCTTGTGTGGGCCCCGCACGAGCTAGCTATGATGAATAGTTCCTTTTCACCGATGCTCCGTTTCGGGTGAGTAAACAGCCTATCCTGCGTGTTTTCCACTTGGAACGCGATGGTGGGCTCGGTTTTGGCCTAGGAGGTGCGCAGTGTGGCGTTGTGGCGGGTCACTCGGGTTAGCGATGTTTGGACCAGTAGTGGTTGAGGGTTCTCCATTGGTTCGTTCCTACGAGGGTTTATGTGGCATCACAACCTTCATATGGGTTTGTGATCCACTCGATGGAATGTTTAAACTATTAGAGTTGTGGCATCCCTCCGGTGGGCCCGGAGCGGGATCCTATAGCATCTTAACCCTAGATCGGGTTCTTGGTATCGCCGTGACCGTTTATTCAGGGGCAGCGATCCCCTATCTAGCAGGTTAACCCCGTAGGGTTAGTGGCATCATCAGGAATATGATCCCCTACGCGGTGGGTCGTGCACAGTAGGGTTGTGGCATCATCGGGTTTACGATCCCCTGCTCAGCATGAGGTGTATAGTAGGGTTGCGGTATCGTTGGTTATGCGATCCCCTACTTAGCGCATGGTTTCGGGAGGGTTGTGGCATTGTCAGTTCGATCCCCTACATCATGAGTTATAGCAGATAGGGTTCCGGTATCGTCGTGAGCACCTTTATATGGGCGATGATCCTCTATCTGAGTGATGTTCTTCCGTCGAGTGCCAGATCGGGTTGTGGTATCCCCCATCGGATCCTGGGTGTGATCCCCTATCAGTGAGAACAATGTATGCCTGATCGGGTCGTGGTATCCCCCAGCGGAACCTGGGAGTGATCCCCTATATGTGAGCTACGTATACCGGAGTGGGTCTTGGTATCCCCTAGCGGACCCTAGCGGCGATCCCCTATCCGAGGAGTTTGGTGGTTATGTTGTTTCAGTGATGTTTCCTTAGTGATGTTATCCGAAGAGTGTGGTCTCTCGGGTGAGCGTCTAAAATGTTTTTTTGGGACACGATGGAGTGTATCTCTCGGATGAGTGTCATCTGGGATGACAGTGATCGTGTGGTGTACTCTCCTGGTTGGGGTAAATTGCTGGTGATGAGGTCGGTAACTCTTGTGGCTTTGTGACATGAGCTGAGTATATCTGGATTGTTCAAGGTGTATGTATGGGCATACACCTGAGCTGAGCTGACTCGTTGTGTTTAGCCGAGGATGGTCACGAGCTAGAGTTTCTCTCTCGTCTGGGTTCCCTCTAGCTGGGTTGAGCGGACTACTACCATTTAGTTCCTCCCTTGGGTTTTTGGTTTTTGGGGTGCCTACTGAGTATTTTATACTCACCCCTGCATGGTATTTTCCCGCACATGTTTGTGTCTTGTGCAGACATCAGGCCTTTCGACGGAGTTCCAGGAGGACCCGTAGCAGGCGGAGCTTAGTGAGCGAGTTGACCGGGGTGTTTACCGGAGCTCTGCCGTGGGAGATTTCCGGTGGGTGTTTGTGGCAGTGTCCCCCTTCTTCAGAGCTGGTTGGATGTGCTTTGTAGTTTTCTTTTGGTGGGCCCTGTTTTTCCCTTTTTACTTTTGCTGTTGCACTCTGGTTTGGGTTAGATTGTATGCATCCATTTACTTTTCTGTTTCTATATCTCTGTACTGTTGCATGGAAGTGTTTGTGGGTGCGTGTGTACAGGTATCATAAGATAATGCCTCCCATGTGTGTGATAGACTACTCGGCATTGGTCGCCAGCCCCTGGCCTATTGGAGGCGGGCTTGGGGAGTCGCGGCTTGAGCCCCGTTGGGTCGGGTCATGACATTCACACCCCGATTTTCATGGAAGGTTTGTATTTGATTTTCTTTTCGTATGGAAATGAAATTTCAGATGTCTAATGAAATTTTATTCATATATTTCCAGAATATATAATGATACAATAAATCATTTTTTATTATATATTATGATGAATAAATTGATAAATGATTTATGATATTTGTTTAGATCATTTTTATGGTTCCTCGATAATCATGAACCTGTTTCGTTATATAATTTAATTTCATGAATATAAGTTAATTTCAAAACATTAAATGGCTTATATAATATAATATAAATTCTTCTTCCACCATTAAAAGGGTTTTATGATCTTCTTTGAAGTATGTAAGGAAAATTAAAATCACATCAACCTCGATTTTGGTAAATCATCAAATCGTGGACACAGTTTTTAATTTTAGAATATGAGGGAGATGAGTTGAAGAAAGATAACAAATATTTTACATAAAAATGAAAACAAAAACAATATATAATATTATAGATATTTCATTACTCTTGGAAAAGGTAAGTGGATGAGAGTATAATAAAATAATGGAATTGAAATTAGAACACATGAAAAAAGGAAGAAGATCCTTACCTCTTGATCTATTCTCATTGAGATCATCCATAAAGAATTTGGTTTTGTCCATTTAATAAGACTGGTAGGTCCTAGATGTGTAAAAGATCCTTGGGGAGAGGATTTAGAAGAACATATAGAATTATCAAGGCTTGAGAGGTGTGAGAGGATGAGGGGAATGTGGGTAGTATTTTTAATGGAGGATATGAGGGTTTTTACATCATTTTAAACATTATTTTAATATTTCTACTCAAGACTATGAATTTTCTTGATTCATGTAACCACAAATAGTAATAATTTGATTTTATCTCAAATAAAGTGTTCAAACATCATCCTTTCATCACTTATGATGTAGTAAAACAGGTATTCAGCATTTATCGTAATTTATCATATTTTACTAATAATAAAAAATTCCAAAATATCCAAAAAATACCAAAAATTCACCCTAACCATTTCTCGACATGGAGAATTTAAAAAGGAACTAAATTTTTGGAAATATGTTTCTAAATATGATTAAATTTATTTTTAAATAAATTTATACATTATTCAAAAATTAAAAATTTGAAAACTATATATAATTTTATATCACCTATAAAAATTAATGAAGTGGCCAATATCATAAAGACTTAAGAATACAAAATAATAATACAATTTACTATCCATTAGGGTAATATTAATATTCATATTACTATTAATAATTGTATGTTACTATTCTCAAAAAATGAAGTAGGTTCTATAAGATTCCAAATAACATACTGATCATAACTGTAGATTACAATTTTTTGAAATTAAAAACATATAAGAGGAAAGATTATGTTGAAAGTCTAGTTATAACTACCTAATTAAAATAAGGTTTCATTCAATTAAAAATACATTTAATACCATGGGGTTTTACATAGTCCCCACCTTCTAGAAATTGTGTTCATGAAATTTTATTTACTTATTACACAAGTGATTGTACCTTTCCCTAATAGCACTTTCAGAATCCCATGTCGCTTCATCAACCATGTGGTTTCTCCCCAAATCCTTTAACTGGTGGATTACCTTATTCCCCAATAAATTTTTCCTTCAATCAAGAATCTGAACTGTTTTCTCTTCCTTAGAAAGGTACTCTTCTAGTTGAAATGCTTGTAGGCTCATGACATGAGATGAATTTGGCAATACTTTCTCAACATCATTTCTTGAAAAACATTGTGTACCAAAGATAATTTTGGTGGAAAAGCTACTCGGTTGGAAACTAGTCAATACTTCTCCATAATTTCATATGATCCAAAGAACCACAAAATTAGATTTCCTTTCATACCAAAATTAATAACACCATTCCATTTTGAGATTCTAGTAAAAACATGATCACGTACCTCAACAGAAAAGTCTTTCCTATTATTCTATACATAATTTTTCTTCCAACTCAATGCTATCCTCATGTGCAACATGGTTATCTACACTTTCTCAGGAACTTTCTCCACTAATTATAGTCCCATATACTTCTTTTCCACTAATTCATACAAAAAATATTGAGTTTGACACTGGTTACCATTCAATGCTTCAAAAGGTTTTATGTTTATACTAGAATGAAAACTATTGTTATAGGAGAAGTCAACTATAGAAAAATGTTGATCTTAAATTCCCTAGTATCCCATTCAACAAACTCAAAAAATATCATAAAAATTATGGATCTTTAATTCTAACAACCTATCTGATTGAGGATGAAAATGTATACGGAAATTTAATTCTATTCCAAAGTCATCTGAAGGCCCTTCCAAAAGTAAGAAGCTAACCTAGGATCCGAGTGAGATGCAGGTGAAAGAAAAACTTAATGTAATATGAAAATCTCTTTGAGGAACAATCGAGAAAGATGATCCAATGACATTTTACCTCAAATTGGGATAATATGTACAGATTTACACATTTGATCAACAAAACCCATATCACATTGCTACCCTGATAATTCCTAGGTAGTCCCATAATGATGTCATGGATATATTCTCCCATTTCCACATTGGCACAGGAAGTGGCTGAAACATCCCCATCGGTAACTGCCAATCAACCTTAACATGTTTACATGTCAACCATTTCATAGTAAAATCTGCAATATCTTTTTTAATTTCATTCCACCAGTAATACTTTTAAATGTCTCTTTAAATCTTATTAATTCCATGATGAACTAAAAATAGAGAAAAATTAGATTCACACAACAATTCTTGCTTCAACATGGAATCCAAAGGCACACACAGCCTCTTACCAAATCATAAAAATAAATCTTTATAAAGGTTTAATTTTGGAAGCATGGCCATTTTAACCAATTATTGCTTTTTTTGTAGCCCAAAATCAACATTCTATACCTTCTTCATTCTATATGATAATGATGAATCTACTGAAACCAGAAATGAAATAGAGGCATGTTTTGCACCAATAACTTCTAATACAAAATTCATCAAATCACTAATCACAGGATCATGTTCTAAACATAACTTTGTTAAGGATTCATGATGTTTTTGACTCAATGAATCTGCCACATTGTTTTCTCTTTTCATGGATTGTAATTGATCATGAAACCATAATATTTTATCAATGCAATCCATCTTCTCTGCCTCATGTTTAATTCCTTCTGAGTGAATATATACATTATTCTTTTATGGTCAGTATATATTTGAAATTTGGATTCGTATAAATGATTCCTCCAAATGTTCAATAAAAAAAGTATAGCCGCTAATTCCAAATCTTGTTTGGGATAATTATAATCATGAGTTTTTAGTTGTCTTGATGCATAATAAATTACCTCATCATTCTACAAAGAAACAGAACCAATTCCCATCAATGAAGCATCACTTTAGAAAAGAAACATACCATTTTAGGAAGGTAATGCCAAAACTAGAGCATTCACCAAACTGTTCTTCAATTCCTTAATTTAACATCACATTATTCTATCCTAATAAATTTAACTTTTTTTGTTTTAACTTACTTATCATGCTAGATAACCATGCAATGTTTTAAAAAACCATTTGTAATAACATTTTTATCCAAGAAAACTATGAACCTATATATCATTTATTCTTGTAAATTCATCTTCCACTTTTGTTTTATAATGATAAACTATTATTCCATCCCTATATACAATGTTACTAAGAATGGAAATTTGTTGAAACCAAAAATCAGATTTTATCAACTATCTGTTTAGTTTCTTTTCCATTAAAATTTTCGAAAAAACCTTATGTTTTTTCATTCCCCTTTTTACTTTAAGAAATCACAAGTCATCAATAAATACAACAAAAAAACAAATCGAATGAACCATTAAATATTTTATTAATAGGATCCATAAGTACATAAAGTTCATTAGTTAACCGAAATGGAATAAAATAAATTAATAATTCCCATATCTAGTATGAAAATTTGTTTTTGAGATGTCACACTCTTTCACCTATAGCTATTTATTTCTAGATTTGATATCATTCTTGGAAATGTATTGAGATCCCTAGAGCAGATCAAATAAGTTATTGATATGAGGTAAATGCTAATTTTTTTAATAGTGATGTTATTTATGTATCTATAATCAGTTCAATGACTCATGGAACCATCATTATTTTTAACAAAAAAATAAGGGCACCCCATGATGAAGTGATAAAATTAATGAATCCTTGATAATGATAATCTTGTGACTGATTTTTGAACTCTGAATTTTCCATTTGAGCTATTTGGTAAGGCGGTTTTGAAATTGGATTAGAATAAATAACTAATTCAATTGTGAATTAAACTTGTTGATTACATATAACACCGGGTAAATCATCAGAAAAAACATCAAGGTATTCATTTCCAACTAACACATCATTACTATGAATAGCTCCATTTTTTTCAAAAATATGAGCAAGATAATATTCTTTTCAATATTCAATAAGTTATTAGATTCAATATATGTTATCAATTGTATGGGTTCATTGTAATATAAAATCTAAAACTCTTTCTGATAAACAACTTTCTTAGATCTATATTCAATGTTACAATGATAAACAGAAATCCAATCCATTCCCAAAAAAATGTCAAACTGTACTAATATAAAACCAACAAGGTATGAAAGTAAATTATCTCTAAAGACCAAAATAAAAATATTCTTATAATTCCTCTTTTCTATAATATTTCCCCCTGGTGTCTTAATAATAAGTTCTAGTCTCATTTTGTGAGGTGATATTTTCAATTTATGAGAAAATTTCTCAGAAAGAAAGAAATTTTTAGACCTCGTATAAAAAACATTAATAAAATATGAGTAAATAAACAAGGTACCTCATACAACATCATTGGATGGCCTGAAAAATGTTGACATAGTCACAAAGGTTCTCATTACACTTCTCTCCTTATAATACGACTTCTTTCTACCATTCAGATCTCTGCTTGTCCATGATTTTTCCTAATGACCCATCTCGCCACATTTAAAATGTTTTAAAGTTTGATTATATAGATTTGTCTTAGGAACATATTCATTTAAATCTTGTGCCATATGTCCAAACTTACCACATCAAAAACAATTCCCAATTTTTTTAAGGAATTCTCCATGGTGTTTCTGTCCTTACTTTTCAAAAAATGGAAACTATAATATCTTTCCATCAGATTTTATTGATTTATCATTACCTATAAAATTCCACATAGACATCTTATTCTCCTTTTTTTCAATGTGGATGTGATCATCATAAAACTTTGTCTCTACCATCCCATCACATTAGGAAATTTTTTCATAAATTTTGAATTCAGAGGAGGATAATACCATTTGATACCATGGATTCAATCCTGGGTAAAAGTAGTTGATTTTTATATCAAGATCCAGAATAATATTTAGAGTATACCTTGCCAGTTGGGTGAAGTTTGCTTCATACATAACCACTACATCTTCCTCCATCTTCTTTAATTCAAGTAATTTCTTCTCCATTGTAAATTTAACCACATTTGGAAAATATATTTCATGGAAATCTGTTTTAAATTCATACCTCTATAAAGAATCGATATCCTCTATATCCTAGATATTCTTGAACAATGACCACCACTGATCACATAATACTTTAAATCTATAAATGTTAACACATACAATTTCATTATCTGATCATCCCATAACATAGAATATCTTTTCAAGGGATTTAATCCATCCTTCTGTCGCTATTGGGATATAAGATCCATTGAAAGATGGAGGGTGTTGTCTCTTAAAATGTCCAACTATTATCTAGTTCCTTTTTTGTACCTATAATTATCCTCTTTAATGGATTCCTCCACAATTTGTTTCCCATTTCAACTGATCCATTACTGCCACAAACTGCTCAATTCCAATCCATGCCATTCCACGCTGTAGATTTAAAAGGATATCATTCTGTCAGTCCCTTCCATTTTCAGTATTCCTGTTTTTTCTGTAGAAAACCATTCAGAACAAACATATACTAGTTGACGGAACATGTTAATATTTAAATTATATTACATTTCATATTTCCCAGAGTGTAAGAATCTTTTATGTAATTCTATTAACATCATCCTAACCCCTAAAGTTATCTAAACCATCCTCTGATACAAACTATATGGTCATGACATTATTGCATTACATACTCTTGAATTTTAGTTATGAACCCACATTATTTCACATTGATGATGTTATCAAGTTTATTTTTTATATAATTGAAATATAACATATCATTAATATTCTATGTTAATACCAAAAAAGTAGATTCCATTTCATTAAAAATATATAACATTTCACCTTAAACATGTTTTCAATGAAAAATTATGATAACATTTAACTTGGATAGTTTAATTTTATGAAACATCCATATATCCAGTGAAAAAAATTTAAAATTATTATAGGAAAAAAGTCAATAAGGTATATAGAGAAATTGAAGAAACTATTAGTCCATCAATACTTGTAACATATGAAATCATTTTCAAAAAGCCATACATGTCGCCCATATAAACATACTTTTTGAAACCTATGACTTTCACGTGATTTACACAAAACATATAGAACATAAATAGAACCATAATGGTATCATGGTTCATTACATACTATGTTTTGATACCATCATGGATACCTAAGGATTTGTAACTCTCACAGCTACCTTACAATGTAACACTCAAGGATACATTATGGTTTAACCATTACAGCTACACATGGAGTAACCATACACCCGACCTCCAAAAAAACACCAAATGAATAGGAAAGAGATATTTGTACCACCCTTCATCATATAAAATTATCAATAACTAGAACATAGTTATACAACATGAATTATTTCATAAAAACATTGCTTTTAAATGTTTTAAAATAGATGTTTTAAAAGATTGTTTTAAATTAAATGATCCTCAATAATATTATATAATAAATGTGAGATGTAATAGAGTGGATGGAATATATATATATAATGTAAATAAAAATCATTAAACATAATATAAACAAAATTAATCACTCTAATAATTTTAATACCACACCAATAATGAAGTAGAAGGTTATCCCAAAGAATGGAATTCAGATTAAGAATTCACCTACCTTGGGTTTATCTGAATTTAAACTTGATTAAACGTCTTGTATTATGGTTAAAAAAATTTATTAATATCTTAAAGAAACATATTCAAGTGTATAATACCTTATATGATCATTTAATAACATCATTTCACATTTTAATTAATAGTATATTGTTTCTTCTGTTGTTTTGGGAGAATTCATTACATGATATTCATGCCCGGTTTGTATTCGATTTTCTTTTTGTATGTATATAAAAAGAAATATAAGTAATGAAATGGTTTTAATATGATTCCATAATATAAAATGACATCATAAATCATTTTTTATCATTTATGATTGCAATTTTGTGGATAAAACATTATTTATATTTGTTTAGATAATTTTTGGTGGTTTGTCAATAATAATGTTATTGATTGTATTATATAATACAATGTCATAAATAGAAGTTCATTAGAATAATATAAAATAGGGTACATTGTACAATTTACATTTATATTCTACCATTAAAAGGGTTTTATAATCATCTTTGAAGGATGTCATGAAAATTGAAAACATATCTCCCATGATTTTGTTAAATTGGAACATCATGGATACTGTTTTTATTTTTTGAATAATATGGTGAGGAGAGGAAGAATGATGGTGAATCATTTACATGAACATGATAAAAAATAGAATATATGAGATTCTGTATATTTAATTCTTCTTTTATAAAGGGTGTGGAAGAGTGTTTAATAAAATAACAGAATTGAAAAGAAAACACATGAAAAATGAAGATGATTCTTACCTTTTGATCTCTTCTCTTGATATCCTCTTTAAAGCCTTGGGTTTTCTCCATTCAGTGAGACCAGAAGGTTTTAGACATGGGGAAGTTCCTTGGGGAGATGATTTGGTAGAACATAAACAATGATCAAGGTTTGAGATGTGTGAGAGTAGTATGGTAATGTGGGTGGTATATATATTAGAGGAGATGAGGGATTTTACATTACATTAAACATTATTTTAATATTTTTGCTCAATACTATGAATAAGCACGATTCATGTGAACCAAAATAGTAATAATTTAATGTGATATTGAACCAAGTGGGCTAAAATCATCCTTGAATAACCTATGATGTAGTAAAAAAGTAGTTATCATATTTCATATTTTATCGTATTTTACTATTCATAAAAAATCAAAAATTCATAAAAATATTAAAAATTCACCCTACCATTTCTCAAACATGTGGAATTATAAAATTTACTCCATTTTTAAAAAACAAATTTTCTATATAAGATTAATTTAATTTTTAAATAAAATCATAGTATATTCATAAATTACCAATTTTAAAACCCTAACTCATTTTATATCACCGTGATAAATTAACCAAGATGTAATTATCATAAATAATTATGAATGTATAATAATAATAATAATAATTAATATTCAATAGGGTCATATTACTATTAACAAGTGTATGTTATTATTCACCAAAAAATATAGTTGGTTCCATCATACTCCATATAACTTACGTATCATAATTGTTGGTGACCATTTTTTAAAATTCAAAACATAGAAGTGGAAGAATTGTGTTTAAAGGATAGTTATAAATATATAATTAAATAAAATTCATGCATTTAAATTTATTTTTAAAACCTTGGGGTGTTACATATGAAGACATATCATAGCCATTAATTTTGTGGAAATTAATAGTAAAAACAAATTTATTTAATCATATTTTTTACACAAATAAAAAATTAATTCATCAATTATAAATAACCAATAGAATATGAAGGAAATTTTTTTATAAAGAACTATGTTTATGCTCAACATGTTTTTTATCTTAAAGAATTAAATTAATTACAATTAGTGAGTAATATTATTGTAATATATATATATATATATATATATTATATTCAATATTATATTTTTTAGGTTCATACAATAGATTCTACATGCATAAGATAAGAACTACCCAAATTTCATGCTTAAAAACCATATATTTTTATGAATGTATTGATCCCGACGTCCAACAGATAACCCATTTTAATTTAAATTTTTGTCAATTTTATAGAATTAATATTAAAAAATTATTTTCATATTTGGATTTAAAACTTAAAATTTAAGCAAGGAAAAAAAATTTGTATTTATTTTTATTGTTGTTTAACGAATAGTTAAAAAACTTGATTTTAATTAAAACATTAATTTATTTATAAAGATTGAATTATATTTTTAATTTGGGATCAAATTTTTAAGGATATTTTTTTAACAATTTATCCAATTTATGTCATTATATTACATTAATCATTTAAATTTAATATAATAACATATCAAACTATTTAATATTTATACCTTAAATACATACATTGTTTAAATGAGAGCAGGATAAAATTTAAATATATTTCTTTCACTTATGCATTCAGTATTTGAAAATATTTATTTTAAATTTGATATAAGAATAATTTATAATATATATTAAGATATAATTAGTTTTTTTTACCAAATATATTAGTAATTTAATTAATATTAAATACCATAATTAAAGTTAAATTAAGATTAATAATGGACAAAACAATAACCTTAAGGCTTTAAATAACCTATACGGTTTTTTTAAAGCCATTATATGGACATATTTCAACTCTATTCTCCATTTTTTCATCAATATATTATAATCGGATCCCATTTCAATGAAAAAGGTGTGTTGGGTTTACCTTTTCTAAAATTACCCAAATGTTTCATTCCCCCTCCATTATAAATTTCCTCCCCTCAACCCACTTCCTCAAAACTCTCATGCAACACTGGGTCATAAAATATCTACCCAAAAATATCCCAAAATTCCCTCCCACCTACCTTGAATCCTCCCCTTGGTTAGAAATAAATCAAATGAATCCTTTTCATAGAAACCAAAAAGATTTACCTAATTAAGAGTAGTTTTGAATGAGTACAATGAGAGTCAAGACACAATGTTGTGGAATTTAATATCACATCTTATTTCCCTAATATACTTAAATTATTCACAACTTACATATTTTCTGTGGGGTAAATACTATCCATAAATTTATTCTATGCATATTATAAAACAATCTATGGGAATTTACATAACCGTTTTATGACCTTTCTATCACATGTTTTGTAGACACCCGTATCTTGACGTACATGGACATTACATTACTTTTGCGGAATACTTAGTACATAACAAAAACACACACACAAGGATCGTAATAGTTTAGTGTCTTTGGAAACTCGGAACGTAATCTTCTAATCGTGGTGGAAGATCTTCAACATCTTCCATAAAGATCTTCCTTTTTTATACCTAAAACCTTTCTTTATATCCTGGGGAAAAGAAAACATAAAAGGGTGAGCTCAAATGCTCAGTAAGGGTAAACAAAAGAAAAATCAATCACATCATATTCATAAGAACATAACTTTTGGAAATCTTAACCTGCAAAAGAGAGCATAATTTCATAACATGGGATAAATCATAGTAGTGAAATGAAATCCCAATAATAATAACTTAAAACATGAAACTTTGTGGCATGCACACATAATCATGGAAAATCTTTTCTTGTTAGTCAAGACTCATTGCCAAGACTATCTTAGTGGACAAAGTCCCTTTCTGAATCGAGTAACCCTCGTTTCAGTCCTGTTTCACTGAACCGGTATAACCTACCGTTCCAGCCCTGTCTATCTCATGAGATATAAAATCTTTACCCAATGCATTGGAGGGAGATATAGGTCCCACCCATCTTATAATGAATCCTTTCTTATGTGTGCCACATAATCATAAATCATACATCATCGCATAACACATGTAACAAAAATGGGATTCTTGAAACATCATGACATCATAAAACAAATCTTATAAGGAAAATGACTTCATAAAAATAATTCCCTCACAACATCATCAAATCAATTTAATTAATGGGATAAAAATAGAACCCTTTATTATCTTAGATGGAAAATAATTTTGATAAAACACTTGAACACCATTCTTGAGGAAAATATCCTTTCTTCTTCAAAAACACTTTTCTTTTCTTAATATGTCATACAATTATAAACTAAAAGAAGTTGATTAAAAATAAACTTGAAAACTTGTAAAGGAAGCTTCTTGGAAATAATGTTTTAAAAATCCATTCATGCCGTATACGTTAAAAAAAACATTCTTCGTACTTTTGTCGGAAAAGTCAAAAAGTACCTCGTACGACAAAAGATTCTTTTCATAGATATTACTAAAAACTCACCGAAGGGTAAAAATGGATTTAAACAATTGTAGGTGGATGGAAATAATATTACATATTGATGAAACATGGATGTGGATGATAAAATACACCCCAGTAAATACTTACGAATAAACAATCTCGGATAAAAATGAGATTGTGATATTTCCCTTACCTTAGGTCCGATTTGCTTTGTTCGTGTCCGAAGCTCCTGTATAATGGTTTAAATAATGTTATTTACTTATTCCAGAATCATACATATTGATATGAGATCATATATGGTCATATTATTAGCTTCTTGTTAGTAATATTTCATTGTTACTTGTTACTCGGGTCTTTATAACTTTTTGTTCTTATGCGTGTTTTGTCGAATAAATACTTATTGTTATCTTTAGGTTATAGATAATTCATTTCCAGAATGGTATTAGTGTAGTATATTCCATATTCATTCATTCAATTCATTTATATAATCATTATGAAATGAAGATCATGTAGAACGAGTCGCATCACATCGTGGAGACGGTATTCCGTACGTACGCATGAGTGATGATATCATTTCTATAAATATTGAATTGAATTGGAGTGGATCATACAATATATCAGAATCAATATGATGTTTTAATAACTATGTATAGTTATTCTTTGCACCATTATACCCATCCATGTAAGGTGGTGGTGGAAAATAGATTACACCACGGCGTGGAGACGGTATTCCGTACGTACGCACGTGCAGTGATTTCATTTTTCCGTAGGATGCATAGAAGGTGAATTAGGGTTGTTTCATATTTATAATAACATATCAGTATGTAAGTAATACTGATGTTATTACTTTATCATGAAACAACTAAAGAAGAAGAAGTTGAAGATGAAAGAAATTGAAAAGATCGGTAATGGATATTAGCTCTTCTTTGGAACGCCTCTTTGAATCCTCCACTTAAGGAACTAAGATTGGTCTTTGGAGAAGACCAGGACCTCTAGGATTATTCTAGGGAAGTGGAGAGGAGAAACTGGCAGGGGTTGGCCGAGCTTGAGTGCTCAAATTGGTGTGAGGAGGAGGGGGAGGAGGTTCCCTTTTATAAGGGAGGAGAGGGGCACCTTAGGAATATCTCAAAATATTATTTTATATTAAAGTCAAAATCGGTTTATAATGGTTCCAAAGGGTCTTATTTCGAAGATAAGGTGGGGATGGGTCGAAATCCTATCAACCAATAGGATTTAGACAAGTTTAGGGTATTATTTTAACCTTATCAATTAGATTTAACTCTAAGTTAAATAATTTATCTTTTACCCTGTCTTTTTGTTTTCTTTCACTATATGGTTAATACACTTACTATAACATGACAAACGAACACCAAATTGTTTATTATTAATATATATATCCTTATCTAAGTCATTTGGCCGAACCTTAGATTTTTAGGAATAAAATAACAATTAATAATATAATATTTGATTTAAAAACTATTTTGTGTCAATTTTGACACTATTTGATATATGATTATTGTGAAAGTCATAAAAGAATTATATGTTCGAACCAAGTTGATTAAATCAACAATAATATATCATAGTAACCTAGAAAATTAGTGGAATTCATAAAAAGTCTCAAATTACATTTATTTTGGTGTTTATAACATCAATTATGTCAATATTTCATAAATAAGATAAAAACTGCATCATCTTTGTGTCATAAATAAATTATATTATTTGATGTCTAAAAAATTACAAATAAAATACCATCATGTAGGAAATCTTTTTAGATTTCTAATTAATATTTACAATCGAATTTATCTTATGTATAACCCCATATTAAAAATGATTTACTTATTAAACTTTGATTTTAACTATTTTAACCCTTCTTTAAATAAATTAATAATAAATGTCCTAATCTAATCCAAGTGGGCCTAAATGGTCATATTTTATTCCTAAGTTTTTTTTGGTCGCATTACACTTGTCCAATAGAATTAGGACATGTGTTAGGGTAATATTAATATCATATTTACCCTTAGTTACCCTATTTACTATTAACCGCGGTAAAAAAAGTAAAAAGTTACTATTCACCAAAAATTATTTTCATCTCATTGAACCAAATTTTACTTACTGAAATCAACCGTGTCTCTTGGATTTTTGAAATTCCATTCACAGAAGCGGTAAAATTAAGTTTTATGAAAAATTCAGTTTTTTAACTACCACTTAGTAGTTTCACTATTCATCAAAAATTGATGTTTTTTCAGAAAAGTGCCAAAATTTCATCCCAAGCAATATTTCATATTCCGAATTCAAAAATGAAGTCTATTTTACCAAATTCATTACATAAAAGTTGCATTAATTAATTTTATAATTAAATCCCGCTGTTAAAAAAAATAGCATGTTTTTAAGAAACAATATCTATCAAAAGATTGACACTTGTTTATGTCTAGTTTAAATGTGAAATTACATCCAATGACCAACATTGTATTAAATTGTAAAAATATATTCTAAATATACTTTAAAACCACTCAAATTAATAATTTATCACTATTAATTATTTCGATTAAAAAAGTTGTTTTTAATTATAATTTAGTAATTTTCACTATTCATCAGAATATGAAAGTTATCCGAAAAGTACCAAAATTTCACCTTAGGCTAAATTCGATACTTCGAATCCAAGAATGAAGTTCATTTTAAAAAATAATATTTACGGAATTTTAAAAAGTGGTTATTACTATTCATAACGGCTAGTTTTAATAATATTCTAATAGCATATCGTTGTTTAGTGAAACTCAGTATTGCGTATTACACATGCTATCGAGGAAGGTCGCGATTGCGTGTAATGCAAGGCAAGTCAAGGATGCGTGTTGTGCAAGCTCCTTTTTGTGTAGCGTACAACACAAGACATTAATAAAATTAAAAAGAATATTTTTTTTATAAAATCTTGGGCTGTTACATTCTACCCCCCTTAAAATGAATTTCTCCCTCGAAATTCGTCAGGGTTATAAATGGTTTACTATTCGAAAGTTTCTTTAATAGAAACCCACATCGTAAAAAGGAATACCAAAACTTGGCTTTAAAAACTAATATATGAAATGTAACGATTACCCAAATAACCTAATCACTGGGTTTCCACATAGGTAAAAATATGGATATGGAAGAGAAATCTAACCATCATGTTCTGATGGAGAGTGGTAGAGAACATGGCTATGGAAAAGCCAGTAATCACAAATCCATAGATTTGTGATGATATAAGGTACCATCTGATTCATCAGGTATAAGATCACTAGGACAACATTTTTGGTTTTCAAGATCATTTCCCTAAAGTTGAAAATTGAATTAGAATAAATACTTACTTTATTTTGGTACAATCTCAATGTTGTTCGTGCCTTGAACAATTTCCACTTCATCTCTTAAATAAATGAAGTTGAATTTGTTATTCTTGAAGTGTTAGCAGATCATGTGATAGAATGACGGGTCATTCTATCTGTCTCAAACAAAAGGTTAGCAAAAATTATATGCATAAGTCGATCTATAGTGAGATTAATCATATATGGTTCCTAAAATGGTCTTATACTTCATATATCATACTGCTTAATAAAATAAAACTAGTTTCTACTAAACAGGGACTTCCTGTAGGTCAGTGGTAGGCGATAAAGGCCAGTCGCACTTCGGTTGTGGGTTCGATTCCTACAGCCTTGTCCGAAGCGATGGGCTGTCGCCCGTCCTGCAGGTTGTCCTTTTTCTAAAACTACGTTACTATTACATCCCATCAATAATATCGAAAATCTTCTATCCTTAAACATTACTAACTTATGTCCAACATAATCCAGTCTAATCTTTAGGCTTATACATAATACTGCAGTCCACTCTCATAATATTGTGACAACGATTACCAGAGATTTAACACCATCGTCGATCCCCATATATCATAAGATATGTTTTGTTGGTCACATTCCAAACATTCAAAGTCCTTAATCGTGTATTCTCTTGAATACCTTAGTGAAAACATGGATGCAGTTAAAAGATAACACATTCCACATACCACAATCCTCAAAATTCTATATACTCAAACCATGATATCACTTAGTCCTTATATCAATCATGAGCTCATGAATACTGTCAAACATTTCATTTTCTCCTTATCCCTTCATTATGCGCATATCATCTACATTCCAAAAATATCTAAATAACCTTTCATTGATACTGGTAACATTAATCAGACAACAATGTAACAATCCTTACATGTCTCTTTATTCCATAGTACCATGAGATTTCTTATACAACATTATACATGATAAACATGTAATCATTTCAATACATTCTTAAACCATTAACTGAGCTTCAACAATTCTTTCACATCACATATCATTTGTAGTCTCTTCATCATCATCCACATAAATACTACCCATACGACCATACTGATTCTCTTCATGAGTTTTTCCCTTAGGGCATTGGTTTGCATAATGCACATACATTCCACATTTAAAACACTTAACCATTTTTGATGTTGTAGCAATACCATTATCCTCATCCATGGTGTTAACTGAACCTTTTCCATTGCACTTACTTGCTTTGTGTCCTTCTTTTCCACACCCAAAGCATCTTCCAGTTCCCTTGAAACATTCTCCTTGATGCCTCTGCCCACATGATTTACATAGGGGAAATTGAACTTTCTTTCCTCTATGGTCATCATGAAACTCCATCTTTCTCTTATTAGCCGAGTCAGGAAACTTACCAAATTTTACTTTATTGATCATATTATGAGATTGCTGATTCGGCATAATAATGATGTTTGAACTTCCAAATCCCATTTCATTTGCTTGCTCATAAAGAATATCATTCCATTGTCCATCATATCCTCCATTATCGTGAATCATCTTGTTTCCATCCATTTTCTAAAACCCAAAAAGAATAGTGTGAGAGGCAAAAATCATAATAAAGGGAGAGTAACTTCAATATCTAACATCTTAGGTTAAATTCTAAGATCGTTACCATAGTTCTATTACTATATCCTATACGTATACTTATCCTTAGGGACATCCCTAGACATACATTAGAAATATCTCTAGGGATCTCACTAACATTTTCGCATCCTAGTTTCTAAAGGTTGACTAAACCATTCCTCTGATACCAACTGTAGAGACCCGTATCTTGACGTACATGGACATTAAATTACTTTTGCGGAATACTTAGTACATAACAAAAACACACACACAAGGATCGTAATAGTTTAGTGTCTTTGGAAACTCGGAACGTAATATTCTAATCATGGTGGAAGATCATCAACATCTCCCATAAAGATCTTCCTTTTTTATACCTAAAACCTTTCTTTATATCCTGGGGAAAAGAAAACATAAAAGGGTGAGCTCAAATGCTCATTAAGGGTAAACAAAAGAAAAATCAATCACATCATATTCATAAGAACATATCTTTTGGAAATCTTAACCTGCAAAAGAGAGCATAATTTCATAACATGGGATAAATCATAGTATTGAAATGAAATCCCAATAATAATAACTTAAAACATGAAACTTTGTGGAATGCACACATAATCATGGAAAATCATTTCTTGTTAGTCAAGACTCATTGCCAAGACTATCTTAGTGGACAAAGTCCCTTTCTGAATCGAGTAACCCTCGTTTCAGTCCTGTTTCACTGAACCGGTATAACCTACCGTTCCAGCCCTGTCTATCTCATGAGATATAAAATATTTACCTAATGCATTGGAGGGAGATATAGGTCCCACCAATCTTATAATGAATCCTTTCTTATGTGTGCCACATAATCATAAATCATACATCATCGCATAACACATGTAACAAAAATGGGATTCTTGAAACATCATGACATCATAAAACAAATCTTATAAGGCAAATGACTTCATAAAAATAATTCCCTCACAACATCATCAAATCAATGTAATTAAAGGGATAAAAACAGAACCCTTTATTATCTTAGATGGAAAATAATTTTGATAAAACACTTGAACACCATTCTTGAGGAAAATATCCTTTCTTCTTCAAAAACACTTTTCTTTTCTTAATATGTCATAAAATTATAAACTAAAAGAAGTTGATTAAAAATAAACTTGAAAACTTGTAAAGTAAGCTTCTTGGAAATAATGTTTTAAAAATCCATTCATGCCGTATACGTTAAAAAAAACATTCTTCGTACTTTTGTCGGAAAAGTCAAAAAGTACCTCGTACGACAAAAGATTCCTTTCATAGATATTACTAAAAACTCACCGAAGGGTAAAAATGGATTTAAACAATTGTAGGTGGATGGAAATAATATTACATATTGATGAAACATGGATGTGGATGATAAAATACACCCCAGTAAATACTTATGAATAAACAATCTCGGATAAAAATGAGATTGTGATATTTCCCTTACCTTAGGTCCGATTTGCTTTGTTCGTGTCCGAAGCTCCTGTATAATGGTTTAAATAATTTTATTGACTTATTCCAGAATCATACATATTGATATGAGATCATATATGGTCATATTATTAGCTTCTTGTTAGTAATATTTCATTGTTACTTGTTACTCGGGTCTTTATAACTTTTTGTTCTTATGCGTGTTTTGTCGAATAAATCCTTATTCTTATCTTTAGGTTATATATAATTAATTTCTAGAATGGTATTAGTGTAGTATATTCCATATTCATTCATTCAATTCATTTATATAATCATTATGAAATGAAGATCATGTATAACGAGTCGCATCACATCGTGGAGACGGTATTCCGTACGTACGCACGAGTGATGATATCATTTCTATAAATATTGAATTGAATTGGAGTGGATCATACAATATATCAGAATCAATATGATGTTTTAATAACTATGTATAGTTATTCTTTACACCATTTTACCCATCCATGTAAGGTGGTGGTGGAAAATAGATTACACCACGGCGTGGAGACGGTATTCCGTACGTACGCACGCGCGGTGATTTCATTTTTCCGTAGGATGGATAGAAGGTGAATTAGGGTTGTTTCATATTTATAATAACATATCAGTATGTAAGTAATACTGATGTTATTACTTTATCATGAAACAACTAAAGAAGAAGAAGTTGAAGAAGAAAGAAATTGAAAAGATCGGTAATGGATATTACCTCTTCTTTGGAACGCCTCTTTGAATCCTCCACTTAAGGAACTAAGATTGGTCTTTGGAGAAGACCAGGACCTCTAAGATTATTCTAGGGAAGTGGAGAGGAGAAAATGGCAGGGGTTGGCCGAGCTTGAGTGCTCAAATTGGTGTGAGGAGGAGGGGGAGGAGGTGCCCTTTTATAAGGGAGGAGAGGGGCACCTTAGGAATATCTCAAAATATTATTTTATATTAAAGACAAAATCGGTTTATAATGGTTCCAAAGGGTCTTATTTCGAAGATAATGTAGGGATGGGTCGAAATCCTATCAACCAATAGGATTTAGACAAGTTTAGGGTATTATTTTAACCTTATCAATTAGATTTAACTCTAAGTTAAATAATTTATCTTTTACCGTGTCTTTTTGTTTTCTTTCACTATATGGTTAATACACTTACTATAACATGCCAAACGAACCCCAAATTGTTTATTATTAATATATATATCCTTATCTAAGTCATTTGGCCGATCCTTAGATTTTTAGGAATAAAATTACAATTAATAATATAATATTTGATTTAAAAACTATTTTGTGTCAATTTTGACACTATTTGATATATGATTTTTGTGAAAGTCATACCAGAATTATATGTTCGAACCAAGTTTATTAAATCAACAATAATATATCATAGTAACATAGAAAATTAGTGGAATTCATAAAAAGTCTCAAATTACATTTATTTTGGTGTTTATAACATCAATTATGTCAATATTTCATAAATAAGATAAAAACTGCATCATCTTTGTGTCATAAATAAATTATATTATTTGATGTCTAAAAAATTATAAATAAAATACCATCATGTAGGAAATCTTTTTAGCTTTCTAATTAATATTTACAATCGAATTTATCTTATGTATAACCCCATATTAAAAATGATTTACTTATTAAGCTTTGATTTTAACTATTTTAACCCTTCTTTAAATAAATTAATAATAAATGTCCTAATCTAATCCAAGTGGGCCTAAATGGTCATATTTTATTCCTAAGTTTGTTTTTGGTCTAATTACACTTGTCCAATAGAATTAGGACATGTGTTAGGGTAATATTAATATCATATTTACCCTTAGTTACCCTATTTACTATTAACCGCGGTAAAAAAAAGTAAAAAGTTACTATTCACCAAAAATTATTTTCATCTCATTGAACCACATTTTACTTACTGATATCAACCGTGTCTCTCGGATTTTTGAAATTCCATTCACAGAAGAGGTAAAATTAAGTTTTATGAAAAATTCAGTTTTTTAACTACCACTTAGTAGTTTCACTATTCATCAAAAATTGATGTTTTTTCAGAACAGTTCCAAAATTTCATCCCAAGCTATATTTCATATTCCGAATTCAAAAATGAAGTCTATTTTACCAAATTCATTACATAAAAGTTGCATTAATTAATTTTATAATTAAATCCCGCTGTTAAAACAAATAGCGTGTTTTTAAGAAACAATATCTATCAAAAGATTGACACTTGTTTATGTCTAGTTTAAATGTGAAATTACATCCAATGACCAACATTGTATTAAATTGTAAAAATATATTCTAAATATACTTTAAAACCACTCAAATTAATGATTTATCACTATTAATTATTTCGATTAAAAAAGTTGTTTTTAATTATAATTTAGTAATTTTCACTATTCATCAGAATATGAAAGTTATCCGAAAAGTACCAAAATTTCTCCTTAGGCTAAATTCGATACTCCGAATCCAAGAATGAAGTTCATTTTGAAAAATAAGATTTATGGAATTTTAAAAAGTGGTTATTACTATTCATAACGGCTAGTTTTAATAATATTTTAATATCATATCGTTGTTTAGTGAAACTCAGTATTGCGTATTACACACGCTATCGAGGAAGGTCGTGATTGCATGTAATGCAAGGCAAGTCAAGGATGCGTGTTGTGCAAGCTCCTTTTTGTGTAGCGTACAACACAAGACATTAATAAAATTAAAAAGAATATTTTTTTATAAAATCTTGGGCTGTTACATGTTTTATGTTTCGAAAGTAACCAAATCGGTAATATAATTCATGTCTGAATTTTTCTTCATTGAGATGGATTCAATGTTCTAAACCTATTTTTTATGAGGTTCATATTATAACTTTGAAATGTTATATCATTAATCTAATTCATTTAATTTTTTTTAGAATCATGTAATTTCATTTTCTTACATGGTGAGTATGTTTCAATGTTACCAAGTTATCAGAGTATATTGAGATAATCACAATGGCTTTACATATTTTTATGATTATTATTTATTTTGTGAAATATATATATCCATATCTCATGAAAAATGATTAATTTTATTCTCCTATAGTTATTCATTATATATTCATGTATTTTAATCTTTTCTACTCTTTGGTACATAAGATAATTAAGAAAGGGTATTCCATAATGTCAATCATTACCTCTCTCTTCAATCAGAAATCTATGTTCATTAAAAACCATGCCTTATAAATGTATTGCAAAAATATTTATTCCAATCCTATGATATTTAAAATAAATTTTTCCCCATGTATTAAATTTTCTAAACAAATGGTTTTTAAATAAGGAATATTCTTTTCCTTTTCCCGTAAAGGTAAATTTTTAAACTTCTTATTATAAGAGGAATGTTTTCCATGTTTCATTGTATCTATTTTCATGAACAAAAATCTGTTGAATATTTCATTACATGAATAAAAAGTTGTTTTATTTTAAAAAATACATTTTTCTTATATTATGGAAATTTATTTTTTAAAATTATCTTCAAATAAAAAGGTTTCCAAAATGTTTTCAATATATTATAAAAATTTTCCAAAAAAAGGGTTTTAAAATATATTCATTCTTCTTTTATATGTTTTCAAGTAAAATAGCTTTCAATATGTTTTCAATATTTCATTATATGTTCAATAACTATGAAAATGGTTTTGAAAAGGTCTTATGTTTTTTAAAATCCATTTTCAAATAAGAATGTATATATTATTGAAGAAATGTTTTTTAACTATATTTATAAATTATTTACCATCAAGGATAACATTTATTCATGTCACTCATGACTTTAATGGAAATGATCTAGAGGTTTAATTAGAAATATTTTTCTAAATGTTTTATTCATGATAAAAATATATTTATGAAAATTGTTTCCCATTCATGGGTAATATGTTTATGAAATCAATTTTTTTAAAGTCTTGTTTTTTTATTAAATGTTTATGAAACATGTGTAATTTTCCATAGGATAGGATATGATTATATATCTGTGATACCAGTTTCATTTTAGGGGTTATGATACGAAGTTTTATGATATTTTGATATATGTATTTATGATTTCATTATATGATGTGTGGGGAAAATATCTCCCTAAAATGTATGGCTAATGATATTAATATCTTGAGATTGACTAAGATGGTCTTGGGAGACAACCATTACTACTATGATGGCCATGATAGTGAACCATGTCTACTAAGATGGTATGAATATTGAACTCATGCCACTAATATGGCCATGGGATTTAACCATGACTACCAAGATGGTATGGGATGTCAACCCATCTGAATAAGATGGTATTGATTACTATTCTATGACTACTATTGAAATAATATTATATGCTTATGTGTTTTTGACAAGTCCATATTTTATTCCTATGTTATTATTTAATATATTTTTCTACTTATTTATATATGATTAATGAATTACGAACTATCAAGCATTATT
This sequence comes from Viscum album, assembly GCA_963277665.1. Classification (NCBI taxonomy): domain Eukaryota; kingdom Viridiplantae; phylum Streptophyta; class Magnoliopsida; order Santalales; family Viscaceae; genus Viscum; species Viscum album. The sequence continues at coordinate 854,589,932 of OY728157.1, read as the reverse complement.
CCATGAGGCATGTTAATGATATTTAATATGAATGATATGATCTTAAAATGTTTTGATCACATTATCATACCTCTATGATCATGTTTATTCCTTCACATATCACTTATTTCCCATAGTGAGTTTCTATTATTACCCCATTTTATGTTTCATTCCCCAAATTATGAATATATGTATTATATTTGATGTTACTTGGAAGAGTTCTATTCATGAAGAACCTAGTGAGAGATAACGCAGCTCACTTATGTACAATGATTAAGCTTCCATGTATCCAAAGGAACTAAACTAGTATGGTCTTTGAGAATTTATTTGTATTATGTTTTACGTATTATTCAAAAGTTAGAAAATGTTAATATATTCCAAGACTGGGTTTTTATAGTTAGTATTATAGTGATGTTATAGTTAAAATTTGGAAACTACAATAAGAAAACCATAGTGATATCCCTAAGGACTTGTTTAAGGATAAGTAAAAGGGTAAGGAAAATTAAAAGAAAATTTCATGGAAATTTGTTAAAGGATATAGTGTGTGGTACCATTGAAATACAACTATGTCTAGAAACTACAAGTTGATGTGGATCTTCAATAGATGGATATAGAATTAATAAGGTTGAAAATATGTTTTCGGCCTGACTCGAGGTAATATGGAACCTGAATATAGGCTTTGCTGCATACATGGTTTGACACTATCAGTGGACATGGATTGAAAATTCACAAACACATCATAAACCTTTATGAATGATATAAATATATGATTTATATAAATTACCTAAGATAATAATATGGATTCATAGATTAAAAAGTTATTTATAACATTGATATCATATAAGTGAATTTTCATTATTATATGACTCCTCATTATGGGAACTGTTTCTTACTCTATGATTTTGGTTTTATTCAATGGATAAAACCTAAAAAATTTCATTAATGCTAATTTTGATAGGATATGTACTGATTTTACTCTAATGAAACTAAAATATAAGGGAGAAAGAATAAAAAATCATGTTTTTATTCTCACACATCTTTCTCAACCTATGAATCATGGTGGACATCAAAATTATCAAAAAAGGGAACAGGATTTTTGTTGAGTATTTCATGAGGAAACGTCTGCCTTCCTTCTGAGGATATATTGATCCAATTTTTTATAGGAAATAGAATAGTAATAATGAAAATATATTCTCCATTATCCAGTGTTCAAGGACGTAGAATTTAATTACAGTTAGTTATTATTTAGAAGGTGAAGCGGAACAGTGGTGAACTCTAATCAAGAATATGATTCAACAAGATGAGATTGAATTTGTGGAATGAGATGACTTCAAGGACATGTTTTTTTTAATAAATACTATCCTCAAATTTTTTTACTAGGATTTAGAATTATTTCCTTGAGTTGATGAAATTTGATAATAAAGATATCAATACCAACGAGGGTAATTTCCCAATACATGTGAGGTATTATTTTTCAATTATCATCCAACCCAAAATTAAAGTTGATGGGATCATTAGTTGAATAAAGCCATGTTGCAGAAGGGAAATGGATATCAGAGAATTTATTAGCTCCAAAGATATTTTACATTGTTCAATAAAGGTATAAATGGTGGTCAGAGTCAAATTTCAATATCATGGTTTGGATAATAAAATTAATATGGTGTTTAATGGAAAATATAAAATCCATGAACAGAATATTATGAAATTTACTTTATACACTAATTGTGGGAAGAATCATGGTTGAAATTTCCATAAGGTGACTAATATTTGTATTACATGTGGAATGGAATGACATAGGTAATTTTATTTCTAAATTGATGGGAAGATGTTAGCTAACTATGTAGATGGAGGAAAAGCGGCAAAAAGTGAATGTTCCCATTAGAAGTCATGTATCACAACGAGGGGGAGGGATGAATCAATTATACTCTTTTTCTTTTATGTTTCTTTTCAATTGAAACATCCTTCACCTCCTATTAGAGATTCTAATTCCATGTTGATAACATAGTCAATAATTATCCACACGAACACAAATATTGACAAGGATCACTATTTAATAAGAATTGAAACATTTTTGGTATGGTTTGGAGATGATCCATTATTCTAAAATTTACTAAGAAAACAATATGTATATTACAACGAGTAGTAATTACCCTTACACTTGTGTAGAAATATGAAACAATACCAATAGTGTGTGTTCACCCTCTTAGCACAATAGGGTTATACAATTGTTTCAAAACAACTCATGTTACCTGCACTTCTTTTCAATTCAACAAATATATTCAATTGAAAATTCAATTCATCAATTCCTTACATAGAATAAAAGTAAGAACCTCAATGGACTTTGATCGGAAAATTATCTTGAATGCGAAGTCTGATTTTCCCATTCTGATTCTCTAATTATGATTCATTCAATAAAAATCATGAAGTCCAATTTTCCTGATGGAATGATATACAAATGAATCAGCACAACATCAATTTCGAAAATAATACTTTCTTAGTTTGAGAAACACAATACAACGATACCCAGTATGGAAATACCAATGCCAATTAATTCATCCCAATACAAAAATCAGCTGAATACAATGGACAAGGTTAATATGATGATTCACTGAATACGATAAATCATGAATACAATGACAAGTCGAATACAATTATGGAAATCATTCCTCTTCTCTTTAACATCATCCCTGTCTAATTTTCTTCAACAAAAAACAAAACCATACCAATTTCTCTCTCTGAAAACATAGAGATTTTCTCTGTAATAAAATGAATGGTATATCATCATCACACAATTATAATGTACTTCAGTCCTTTTATAGGTTACCCAAATCATGTTTATGTGGGAATCCCAAAACACTTTCCCGCTCACATAAATTCATTAAAATCGGATTTTCTCCTAATAGTTTGGACCAATTATGACTTCATCAACACTTCTACATTCTTATAGAAATATACACAATCTACACCACTTCTTCTTTAGACTCCCATTTCAATCATCAACAAAATTAAAATTTATGCATAATATATGGGTCCAATCATCTGAGTCTTATTCTCTAATGTTTATTTCTTCAAAATAAAGGTATGTACCATTTAGAAACAAATGTATGAGGAGATGAATTATTCCAAAAAAGAATCTATCAAATGAAATAACCCCCCCCCCTAAAAATTCATTCAACAATCTCTTTCTCAATTTTTTTCACATTACCCACATGTGGGAACACATCATCTCAAGAAACTACCTTCATTCACCGACGTGTGTTTGTATCATGACATCATTCATGACATTGAATTCATTGAGGATCATCTTTTTCATCACCTAATTTCTATTAGAATTTATTGTAACTTTCCATTCATTCTTGCTTTATTCATTTGATTTCATCCCATGAATGACCTTTTCTGAATAAAAATCATCTAGATACGATCCACTTGAATATGATCATTTCAATTTATGATCATTATGATAACGATAAAATACAACACCAAAACAATGATCTACCCTGATATGATAAATACAATATGATAAGTATGATCTACTTGGATATTATAAAAAACAATCTAATAATGATGATCTTCCTAGATACGATACAAAACAATTTAATAATGAAGATCTATGCAGATATGGTGCAACACAATCTAACTGTAATTTATTCTCAATCGACAACATCTATTTCCATTTATTCAACCTGAAAACTATTGTCTTGAAGAACCATCGGTGTCTCATCTTTCATATTCATCACATCTTCCAACTCCACCACGTCGATCAGAACCACATTCCATCGACATTAACTTTCCCATAGAAACCACTTTTTATCATCAGCACCTATTATCGGGACCTCCTTCCATCAGTACCACCTAAATACAAATCGGCATCAAATATTTTACTTCCAATCAATATCCAATAGTTTTTAATAATAATCGATAAAATCCGGATATAATTTTTTTGAATGAAAATAAATAAAATATAGAAATGATTGTTTTTAAAGACAATCTATACAATATAGATACAATTATATTTTGAATTTTAAAAAAAATAATCAAAACCACTTCATTCTCTATACCATCATGATATAATAAATTTGAATATGATTATTTTTTGATTGTATAGAAAGACAATTACACCACTTATTTATCTCTCCCATCTGAATATGAAAAATCTAAATACAATTATTTTCTAATTGTTTTGAAAAATAATCTGTACAACTTCTTTCTTTCCTCCATCCAGATATGATAAATCTGAATATTTTTCGTTTCTAATTGTTTTAAAAAAATGTGAATATGATAGTTTACTTATTTTTTCGAAAAAAATTGGAATATTATTATTTTCTAAATGGAATAATATTTTTCACTCCCCCATTATTCTATAATGATTGTATCACAAGTTCTCAATACAACTCATGATTTATATGAAGTATAAATCCAAAAATCCTCATCACAATTAATTCAATCGCAGTCATAGTGGCTCTGATTCACTATCAAAAAAACACCTCTTTCTCATTGTATGTATAGTGAATATGAAGACCATATATATATAGAATGTTATTTTCACATTCAAATACAATTATTATAATTACAATATACTTTAACAGTGATTCTTATTTCTATCAATACCACCAGCAAGATAATTGATTCCAGAAACAAAGGGAATTGAATCTGAATACATTTCATCTTTCCAAGAAAAACCTATCCTCCACAAATTAAATACTTCTTCCAATCTCATTCATTATGATTTATATTTCATCAAAATCCTTTATTTCTCCATCATACCAATCGATTGATATCAAATACATCCAAAACACAACTTGGGTCTAAAAATAACCCCCTTTGTTATTGTTTTCAAAACCCACTTCATACACTTCAATCAAAAAAATGAGTGTTATTTCTTCCTCTCTTTCTACATTATTTCTTTTGTCTTTGTCTGTCCCCCTTTCTCTTGTCTCTTACCTTTATTGGAATCCAAATTTAGAGGGGCCATTATAATAAATTTTTCGCTTATTCTTAAATGATATCATTTTTTAGAGTTTGGGATATTATTTAACAAGGAAATCTATAACACCACAACCCCAGTTACCATCTGTCAGTGAATTATTACATAACATTGGAATGATACAAGGAATGATGTCCTGAATGACCAATCGGTTTAGTAGCCTTTGATGTACTATATACATTCCTATGTTTTACAGTAAATCATGAAATAAAAACATCAACAACATTTTGTACCCTTTTGAAAACACGTATATCCTTAGGCTATATTTTATTTTCAACCATAAAATACTTCTTCACATCCTAAAAAAAATAAATCATTGAAAGGGGTGAGCTCAGATGCTCTGTAAGGATAACAATATAGCAGAAACATTCATAAATAAACAAAAAAATTTAATGTAATGTATAATACTAAAACAAATTTTTTTAAACATAAACATTAGCATAATATTCAAATGATTAAATCAAATAATGTAATTTACATAATCACATGGATATTCTACTAGTCGAATAATCAAAATCAATATAAATATCCATTTTTATAATGATGGAATGAATAATTCTAGACTTCATAACCACATAATAAAGGCATTGTGACATTACTACAAAGAAGATTTTGACAAGGTCTTGTTCTAATACACTATATTGTCTCATGATACCTACTTATGCATTGAGGAGCTATAGAGGGCTCCACCTATCACTTATAAATTCCAATTCATTCTTCATAGGAAAAGGATTAATCATAACATAAACATTCGTATTAAAACTAGCTTACGAAGTGTCAATAATTTATCCATAAACCATGAATTGTGTAAAAGTAGTGCATCCATATTCAATAATATCACAAAAACTTCAATACAATATGGATGTTTAGTATCATAATAAATCAACATCAAACAATCTTAAAATCCATCAATAGATGTTGACATAGATGAAATCAAATCATTTTTAGAGAAATATATCTTTCTCTTTTCAAATATTTTAAAAGCCATAAAATTATAAAATAAAATTTTTATTTTTAAACTAATATTATAAGCATATATGGGAAGCTTAGACGATGATATAACTGCGTAATATAGCCACACTCATCATAATAGTTAAAAAAGACATTCATACAATAATTTTGTCGAAAAGGTCATAATGTAACTTGTTTGGAAAAAGATAGAAAGATTCCTTTCAAAACATATATTTTCAAATAAGGGTATAAATGAATTTAACCCATGGTATTGTAAATAGTAAAAATGTTTTGAAATACATTTTTAAGAAAACATGGATGTGGATGATAGAGAGATCATTGTAGATACTTACGTAAAAAAACCTCGGATAATAAAGAGATTGTAAAATTAACCCTTACCTTGTAATATTCTTTAGTCGATGGTATGTTAACCTCCTGTATAATAGTTAAAAAATTATTATTAAATTATAAAATAACTATATACATGATTACGATATCATATTTGATCCTATAATATTTCTTTCTTAATAATATTTTAGTAGTATCATCCTTTCAGATGTTAACTGATCCATTTTCATTTATAAGCTCGGTTACATGAGCCATGTTTTTTATGGATAGGATGTATTTAATTCATATAAAGTATGATATTATGTTCTTGAACCATATTTTTAATCATAAAATAAAAATTATTCTTTAATGATTACGATGGGGAATGAATCTCATCATGTTCATGGAAACAGAAATCCGTACGTACGTACGAGCGACAAGATCATTATATTGATGGTGATATTGTATGTAATTTGATTTTATATATTATATACAGAATCATTAAAATTTAATAATTATTAATTAAATCAGTTATACTCATTATTATACCCATCCATGTAATGAAGGTTTTGAATAACAAACTACACCACGACGTGGAGATGGTAAGTCATACAAACACACGTATAGTGAATTTGTAATTAATATGATGGATAAAAGAATGAATATGGTTCTACAATTTTTAAAATAACATCACACTATATATTATATACTAGATTTATTATTTTATAATGGATAAAACAAAGAATGAGGAATTGGAAGAAGAACATAACTTGAAAGAGGGTGGTGAAATTATAACATCTTCTTCAGGTGTTTCCTTTTGGGTTGATCAAAATGGATACTTAAGATGGAATTATGATCAAACTAATGAATATATATTGAATTTATGGTATTTTTTAGGATATTTGGGAAGGGTTTGGAATATCCAAATTTCATTGGATGTGTGATTTTGAGAGAAGGAAAAGTTCCTTTTTATAAGAGAGGTGAGGGGCACCATAGGAAAAGAATGAAATATTATTTTATAATAATATCATTTTCGGATCTTAATGGAACCAAAATGATATATTTCTAGGATAATGTGTGTAAGGTTATAAAACCTCTCATAAGATAGGTTTTATACTGGTTTGGGTAACCATATTAACATTATCATTTAAATTTAACTCTTAGTAAAATAGTTTTACTTTTACCATGTATTATTGTATTATTATATTAATTGGTTAATAAGAATACTATAAAATACAAAGAGAACCTCACGTGGTTCATTAATGATATACCTATAATTATATAAGTTTTTGTAATAACATTATATATTTAGTACTATTATATAATTTTTAAATTTAATATTTGTTTCCAAAACACATTTATGTCAATTTTGAAAGAATTTAGTATTTGGTTTTTTTGAAAGTCATAAAAACTTTTTTACATTGAAGAAAATAAATTTAATCAACCCTAACATGTAATATTAACCTATAAAACTTGTGGATTTCTTAAGAACTTTGGTATTACATTAATTTTAATATTTATAATACTATTTATCAGATTTGTTCATTAATACGGTAATTACTGCACTAACATTGTGTCATAAATAAATTTAATTATATAATGTCTAAAAATTATAAATAAAATAACATTATATAGGAAATAATTTTATATTTCTAATGAGTATTTATTTTCGAAATGGTAACATAAATAACCCCTTTTAAAAATTGTTTTACTAAAAGATATATGTTTATGTCATTTTTGTCTTTACTTAATATTAATTAATATAAAGTCTCATCATCACTCTCAAGTTGCTCCATGGGGTCCCAAAATCGACCTAAGGATTCCCAGGGTCAGACAAGTATCAAAAAAATATAAATATGACACATGTTAGGGTAATTAAATATTATTATATTATTTTTTATACTTATTTACCGGATTTACCCTTTAACCATGGTAAATAAAATATTTTCCAAAATAATTATTAATAATGTCTAAAAATAAAAGATACCTATTTTCACAATTTGGACCTCTTGATTCGAAATATTGAATCCAGTTTTCAAAATTAGAAACAAAGAAGTTGTAGAAATTAATTTAAAATTAATTATCATTGTAAAAAAATGTTTTTTTAAGAAATAATAACTATCAAAATATTGACACTTGTTTTTGTATAGTTTAAATGTGAAATTAAATAAAATTACCAAAATCTATTTATGATAAAAATATAATCTAATTATACATTAAACCACTCCAATTTATAATTTTACACTATTAGTTTTTCTGATAAAAAAGCTATTTTTAATTAAAATTTATTATTTTTCACTATTCATCAAAAAATGCATGTTTTTAGAAAAGTATCAAAAATTCACCCTAAGCTAATTTATATATTCCAAATACAAAAATGAAGTATATTTTGAAATATAAAATTTATAAAATTTCAAAAAGTGGTTATTACTATTTATAACGGCTAGTTTGATTGGTCTGGGTGTGTTAAAACTCCAAGTTGCATACAACGCATGCTACTGTATTATTCAAAGGTAAAAGTACCTCAAAATCTTGGGATGTTACATACTCCCCTCCTTGAGAAAAATTTTCCTTGAAATATCTTGAATATTACTGCACAAAATGATTTGGGTGGTTCTTCATCATAAGTTACTCATGTTCCCATGTTTCCTCTTCCATCTTATGGTTTCGCCATAGAACTTTAATAGACGATTCATCCAGTTTCTCAGCACTTGTTCGCCGGTATCATGAATTTTTAAAATCTATTCATAATAAGATAGATCGGGTTCCTGTTAAATTTCCTCATAGGTGAGTACATGTGTTGGGTCAGGCATGTGTTTTCTTAATAGTGATACATGGAACACATCATGAACATCAGAGAGACTTGGAGGCATTGTCAAACAATAATCTAAAAATATGATTTATTCTAGAATTTTAAAAGATCCGATATACCAGGAACTCAATGAACACTTTTAACCAAAATTTATAACACCCCTCCATATATATACCTTCTACAAAACATGATCGCCCACTTGAAATTTCAAATCCTTCCTTCAGTTATCGGCATAGCTCTTTTTCCTACTTTGAGCTAATTTGATGTCGGTTTAGATAATATTTACTTTTTCTATTGTTTTCCAAAACATGTTTTGGGACTACGAGTTTTCATTCCCCAACAACATCCCAACATGTTGGTGTTCAACATCTCTTTCTGTATAATGCATCATATGGAGCAATCTGAATGCATGAAGAGAAGCTATTGTGATAGGAAAATTCTACCAGAGGTAAATATTGATCCCACATACCTTGAAAGACATGGGATCAAGATCCCAACATTCCTTCTATGTTTTGAATAGTTAGTTCTGATTGTACATCGGTTTGAGGGTGGTAGGAAGTGCTCAAACGAAGTTCAGTATCCATGGATTCCTAAAGACTTATCCAGAATATTGACATAAAATGGGGATCATGATTATAATCAATTGATAGGGGTACTCAATGAAGTCTTACAACATCATTAATATACAGTCCCTCCATACTTTCAAGTGGTAAAACTTCTCTTATATTATGAAAATTTGTTGAATTGGTAAGATGATCAACAATGACCCAAATTGCATCATTACTTCCATGATACTTTGGTAGCCCCATGAAAACGCCCATTGTAATATTATCCAATTTCCACTCAGGTATGGAAGAGGTTGCATGACTCCTCCTGGCTTTTGTCTTCTAGCATTCACTTGTGGACAACCAGACATCATGACAAAAAATGAGCAATCTCCCTCTTCATGTTTTCCCACCAAAAATTTTCTTTCTAATCTCTATCTATCTTGGTGCTCCCAGGGTGTATAGAGAAATTATATCTATGAAATACATCCAACGATTCCCTTTTTAAATCAGGTACCTTAGGAACACAATTCCTCTTCCAAAATTTCAAAATTCTATCTTCATATATGAAGTCACTCAATATCCCATCAACCACAACTTTATTCTTCTTTTGAATCTCCTCATCATCATTCTGAGAAATCTTTATCCCTTCTAGTAAATATTGATTGGAAAAAATTTGAAAAAGTATTGATGTTTCACCTTCCTTGGTTATTGCCATATCCATATTTACTAGATCTATGAAATTAGGATCCATTTCGACTCTCATCATGTTCAAAACTGAATGATCCATTCTACTCAAAGAATCTGACACCATATTTTCCTTCCCCGGGTGGTAGCATATAGTGCAATGATAATCCTTCAGTAGTCCATGCCATCATATTTGCATCATGTTGAGTTATTTCTGTGAGAAACTATACTTCAATTTCTTGTGATCAGTATAAATATCACAATTTTCACCCTAGAGATAGTGACTCCATATTATCAGAGTAAATATTACAGCTTCTAACTCAAGATCATAAATATTATTGTTTTTATCATGAATTCTTAGCTAATGTGATGCATAGGAAATAATTGTCTCATTATTCATAAGAACACAACCAAGTCTTTCATTTAAAATTAACTTTAAATAAAAAACCCATCATTACCCGATGGTAGACTCAAGAAAGGATCATTAACTAATATTCTATTAAAGTCTTCAAAACATTCTTCAAACACGTTTGTCCAAATTAATTAAACCCCTTCACATGTGATCTTGGTTAATGGGTTAGCGAATCAGGGAAAAAATCTGGACAAAACACTGATAATAACCAACTAATCTAATAAAACTGTGTACCTCAGTTATACTCAACGGTGATGGATATTCATGGATTACAATGGTATTTGAAGGAACAACAAAGATTCTATTTTTAGAGACAATATGGCCAAAGAAAGAAATCTTCTGAATTTAGAACTCAAATTTACAAAATTTCCCATATAATTCATTTCTTTTAAGAGTCCATGGGATAATATGCATGTGATTTTCATGTTCTTTATTTCTTTTTGAGTTTACCAAAATATTATCAATAAATACCACTACAAATTCCTCACGATATTCCATGAAAACTCGATTAATTAGATTCATGAAGGCACAGGGTGCATTAGTCCATCCAAAATGCATTACTGTAAACTCGTAATGCTTGTACCTGGTTCGAAATGTTGTTTTCAGAATGTCTTTCTTCTTCACACATAACTGATGATATCCAGATCGAAGGTCAATATTTGAAAAATCTTGAACTCTATGTATATGTTTGAACAAATCATCAATGCGAGGTATGAGATATTGTTTCTTTATTGTTATAGCATTGATCTCCCTATAATCAATTCCCACCCTCATAGACCCATCTTTCTTCCAAACAAAAATAATATAGGCTCCCCAGGGGGAAACACTAGGGCGAATAAATTTCCTATTACTCGATTACATTAATTTTTTTCTTTAGTTCCACTAATTCTATAGTGTCTATTATATATGCTGTATTTTATATGGTCCTAGAATTAGGAATTAAATCAATAGAAAACTCAATTTCTCACTTTGGAGTATGTCCAAGTAAAAGCTCTGGAAACACATAAATATGTTCTTGCATAATAGGTTCGTCCTCTATTTGAACATTCTATTCCTCTCCCATAATTATTTAATTCACATCCTCCCAAATAATTGAATTTAGCAGAGCTACTACGGGTGGATCTAGATAAGAATCATGTGGTGATGTTTCTACTCTAAAGATAGGGTACTCATTATCATCATAGAAAATTTAACCTCCTTCTTCTTACAATAAATTTTTGTATCATGGTCCAAAATCCAATCCATACTGAGGATTATATGAAATTCAATCATGGGTAGGATGATGAGATCAGAAGATAAAGAACATGTGTATTCCCTACTGGTAACTGATTCACAAAACATTGGTGGGATGATACTTCCCATAGGTGTTTTGACTGAAAACACCCTTGTTATGTCTTATTGAAAATACATAATTTTATTTGGAAGACATGAAACAATGTGATTATCCAAAATCAAATAAATAATTGGATAAACATTAGGAAACCGTTAAATTACCTGCCACCACATCATTCAGAGATTCACCCTCAACAGTAGTGATCGCTTAATCATGGCCATGCTCCCATGGCCGTTCATGAGGTATTATACCTTGGTTATTAGGAAATTTGATTGCATAATTATCCTTTTCTATATAATTATGGCATTCAAAATTGACTGCCTCTTTCTTCCCCTTGCAATCATGTGTTTGGTGGAATTTTTCACCACACATGTAATAGACTCCCATTCCTTTCAGAAAATTACAAGGGTGTTTGTTCCCACATTTACCACAGGATGGATATTTAACTTTTTTCCTTCTTCCCCTTATTTCCATTTCCAAATTTCTCAACAGATCTCTTCTTCTCTTTCTTTGATTTGAAGTCATAAGACTAAGATAATTACTTTTCTGTCTTGATAGCACATGAGATAATATATTTGTACGATGAGAAGGATTGTAAGACTAATGCTATATGGAGAAATGTATTTAACCCATCAAATAATAAATCAATCATACTGATTGAGATACGTAGATAATCTTCTACATGCCTTTTTAACCCTTTCAAGTTTTCCTCATTCTTTGAGACATTCTCATCATCCTTTTTCCTCAAATGTAGAAATTTATTTTCCATATATGCTCGATGGTCACGAGGAAAGTATTTTTCAATGAAAATATCGTTAAATCCCTTCTTTCCATGTTTGATACTTCTTCATATTCATTTTTGTTTTGGATTAATTCCCACCATTAATATGAATCTCCCATGAAGACATAAACTTCCATGATAGATTTTTCCCTTTCACTACTCCCCAATGCATGAAATATTTTCCCCAAGAACTTATACATTGCTCAGCTACTAATGGATTTGTACCCCCATTGAATGTTGGTGGTTTTTTCCTCATGAAGCGTTCTAACATTGATTCTCTGTGTTGTGGATCAGGGTTCTCTATAAAGGTAATGATAATATTCATAACCTGATCTAGTTGTCTCAGTATGGTGATAAATTGATCAGCACCGGTTGCATCACCAGCTCCACTATAATTATCTTGAGTAGGTGGAAAATACCTACATGGATTACATGGGTTGATATGATTTCCTTTCCTTCCACTAGGAACCATTTCTAAACAATGGGATAAACTAGATTAGTTTATGAATCCCAATAAATAATTCCAACCTCGTAAAATAGTAACATAAAATGAACAGTTTATGGATATAATCAATAATCATAAAAATGTTCTCTTTGAGAAAGTATATACTCATAAACCCTTCATAATAGATTGTAAATAAAATTAGAATTATCCTATGCATATCCCCTAGGAGGGTCATAACCAGGAGTGCAACACGGCCTTCTGTCGTGTAGTAGTTCCCGTTCGAGTCTAGCCCAAAGCATTGTTTTTTGGATTTACCACTAGGTACATCGGTTCTAGACTCGCCTCTACCTTATCATATCTAGAAAGGGGTGTATTTATTGGAAAACTCAAAAAAATATCTATATTACTAAAATTCTAGGAAGTTCTTCTATACTAATCCTCAAAGTCTATCTTGCGGTAATGTTCTCTAATCAGTTTTTTTTCTAAATATAGCTTCCAATTCTTGTGTTAAACTTCCTCTGATGTCTACAGTAACTCCCTAAAACTAGTTACCCAGTGTTGGTTCATTATTACATAACATTTTCATGATATAAGAAATAATTTCCCGAATGATCGATCAGTTTAGTATCCTTGTAAATAATAGATACATTAATAAGTTGTACATTACATCATTAAATATAAACTTCAACAAAATTTTCTCCCCTTTTGAACTCACTTATATCCTAATCCTATCCTTGTAGGACAACCATAAAATACTTATTCACATCCTAGTAAAAATAAAACATAGAAAGGGGTGAGATCATATGCTCAGTAAGGATAAAAATATAGTGAAAGCTTTCATAAATAAACATAAGTATTTAAGGAAATGTATAAGACTAAAACAAAATCCTTTTAAACATAAACTTCAGGAAAATATGGAAAAGATAAAATAAAATAATTCAATTTACATAATCACATGAATATTATATTAGTGGAATAACCACATGAAATATAAATATCCATTTTCATAGTGATGGAATGCATAATACCAAAGTTCGTAACCAAAAACTCAAGGGCTTGTGCCAAGACTACAAATATGATTTTGTCAAGGCCTTGTACCAAGACACTAGTTTGTCTCATGAGACCTAATGATGATTCGAGGATATATAGTGGGCTCCACCCACCAATTACCATGTCCAAATAATTCCTCATACAAATAATTTTAAACATAACATAAACATTTGTATTAAAACTAGAATACAAAATGTCAATACTTTATCCATAATCCATGAATTATGTAAAAACAACACATCCACAGTCAAAAATATCACAAAACCTTCAATGTAATATATATGTTTTTTATCATAATATATCAACTTCATACAATCTTAAAATCCATCACAGGATGTTGACATAGATGAAATCAAAACATTTTTAGAGAAATATCTCATTTAATTTTTAAATCATATGAAATTAATATAGTTATAAAATAAAATTATTATATTGAAAATATTATTATAGTTATGTGTAGAATTCTTTGACGATGATATATGGCTGGAAAATATCCACACCCATTGTATAAGTTAAAAAAATACATTCTTACATTAATTTTATCGAAAAGGTCATAAAGTACCTTGTTTGGAAAAGGACAGAAATAATACATTAAAAACATATATGAAAAATTAAGGGTATAAATGAATTTAAAATATAGTATATTAAATATTAAAAATGTTTTTATATCATTTTTATGAAAACACGGATGTGGAAGATAAAGAGGTCCTAGTAGATACTTACGTAAAAACTACCTCGGATAATAAAGAGATTGTGAAATTTACTCTTACATTGTACTTTTCCCTTGTCGATGTTATGTTATACTCCTTTATAATAGTTGAAATTTTTTTATTAAATTATAAATTAACTATATACATAAATATTATATCATATATGATCCTTTATTATTTCTTTGTTAATAATATTTCTGTAGTATCATCATTTCAGGTGTTAACTGATCCGTTTTCCTTTATATGATGAGTTACGTTAGCCAGGTTTATTAAGGATAGGATGTGTTTTATTCATATCCAGAATTATATTAAGTTCTTAAAAATTAATTCTAATAATAAAACGGAAATTATTCTTCACTGATTACCAATGGGAATGAATGTCATCACGTTCGTGGAGACAGTAATCTATTCGTATGCACGAGTGATAATATAATTATATTGATGGTTAAATCATCTGTAATTGGCTGTTATTTTATATGTTCAGAATAATTAACATGTTATATTTATTATTTACATCAGTTATACACATTATTATTCCCATTAAAATAATGAATTTTTTGAATAACAAACTGCACCACGACGTGGAGACGGTAAGCCGTACGCACGCACGTATGGTGACTTTGTCATTCATATGATGGATAGAATAATGAATATGGTTGTATATTTTTTTATAATAACATCATAGTTTATAGAAGATACTTGAGTAACTATTTTAAAATGGAAACAACAAATAAATGGGAAGTGGAAGAAGAAAATAACTTCAAAGTGGATGGTGAAATTATTACCTCTTCTTTGGGTGTTTCCTTTTGAGTTTACCAAAAAATATCCATAAAATGGCTTTCTGATCAGAATAATGCCTCTTGGTTGAATTCAGAAAAATTGGTATGATATTTGGGTAGGGGGTGGCCGATCTAAATGGATTTAGAGTTGTGATTTTGAGAAACGGGGAAGTTCCCTTTTATAAGAGAGGTGAGGGGATCCTCAATAAAAGATTAAAATATTATTTTATAATGAAATCATTTTCGGTTTATGATGGCTCCAAAATGATTTATTTCAAGAATAATGTGGGTATTGGTTGGAAAAACTCTCAACAACTAGATTTTTAAAATTTTGGGTCACTATATTGACCATATCTTTTACATATAACTCTTAGTTAAATAGTTTAACTTTTACCATGTATTCTTGTAATATTATAATAATGGGTTAATAAACATATTATAAAATGCCAAGAGAATCTAAAGTGTTTCATTAATGATATACCTATAATTATATAAGTTATTTTGTAGAACATTATTTTTTATGACTATTATATACATTAATAATATAAATTTTTTAAAGAAACTCTTTTCTGTCAATTTTGACACTATTTAGTATTTTTTTTCTGATTGTCATAAAAACTTGATTACTTCGATCAAAATACATTCAATCAACCATCACATGTCATATTCACCTATAAAATTCTTTTATGTCATAAAAAAATTGAAATTATATTTATTTTAATATTTATAATACCATTTATTTGATTCTTTCATTAATAAGGTAATTACTACATCACAATTGTGTCATAAATACATTTAATTATTTAATGTCTAAAAAAAATAAATAAAATAAAATTATGTAGGAAATATTTTTATCTTCCAAAAGAGTATTTATAGTCGAAATGATAACTTATATTACCCAATTTAAAAATTATTTTACTAATATATATATATATTC
This sequence comes from Viscum album, assembly GCA_963277665.1. Lineage (NCBI taxonomy): Eukaryota > Viridiplantae > Streptophyta > Magnoliopsida > Santalales > Viscaceae > Viscum > Viscum album. Next base: position 854,573,200 of record OY728157.1, on the reverse strand, counting down.
GTCATTTTAATCTTTACATTAAATTAATTAATATAAAGAGTCATAATCACTCTCAAGTGGCTCCATGGGATCCCAAAATACACCCACAGATGTCCATTTTTGGACATGTATCGACCAATAAAAATAGGATACATGTTAGGGTAATTTAGTAATATTATAATAATATTGTTTACCCTTTTATAGCATATTTACTTTTTAACCATGGTAAACAAAATGTTTACCGAAATAATTATTCATAATGTTTATAAATAAAAGTTACCTATTTACACAATGTAGAACTTATGATTCAAAATATGGAATCCATTTCTCCAAATTCAAAAGAAAAGAAGTGGATGAAATTAATTTAAATTTAATTCCCATTGTCAAAACAAAAAGCATGTTTTTTAGAAATTATAACTATCAAAAGATTGACATTTGTTTATGTCCAGTTTAAATGTAAAATTAAATACAATGACAAAAAATATATTAAATGATATTAATATAATATAATTATACTTTAACGACACTCAAATTTATAATTTAACACTATAAATTATTTTGATTAAAAAAGATGTTTTTAATTAAAATTTAGTATTTTTCAGTATTCATAAAAAAATGATAGTTTTTAGAAAAGTACCAAAAATTCACCCTAATAAAATATCAATATTCTGAATTCATAAGTGAATTCCATTTTGAAAAATAAAATTTATAAATTTTCAAAATGTTGTTATTACTATTTATTAAATCTAGTTTGATTGGTCGTGGTGTGTTAAAACTCCAAGTTGAGTACAACACAATATACTACATTAAACAAAGGGAAAGGTAGCAAGGAAGATTGGGGTGTTTCAATATGACATGATTTTATAAACAATGATACATTAAATAAACAACTATATGTCTATGTGGGAGAACCTAGTGTTACAAAAAAGAGTGTGTAATCAAGGTTATCAATATTACCCTTAACACAACTTTTATGTAATAAATTTTCCATACTTATTTCATAATTATCATTATTGAATAAATTATTTATGTAGCTTGTCTATGACAAAAGTAATCTACACCCATCTCAACAAACACATCAGAATGTTCAGATGTATAAAAACACATCTTTTCAAAACAAAATTTATCACCTCCTCATTGCTTTATTTTGCATGAAAAGTATGATACTATTGAAATCTGTCTTTTTTATTTACACTCATGAAATTCCAGACTTGTTAGAATAAGTACAAAAATATATTGGGAATAAGGAGTAACCTTGATTGTTTTTCAGAAACAACAATAAGACCGAGAGTCCTCTCTTAGTCTTTCTTTTGAATTATTCTTCTTGGATTTTTTCATTGGATGTGATTTCCTCATTCTGTTCATCGTTCTCATGATTTCAAGCATATTACTTCTTATCCATCAAGTATTAATGATGATAATGTCAAATTTTCTTCATCTTTAAGAAGATCCATTTTTCAATCAGTTTGTTCAATGTTTCCTATTCCTATATTTTTATATGTAAAGATAGATGAATAGTTTTGATATAAAGCCTTCCTTTGTCAACTTCACAATTTATGTATACATTTTTTTATCATTTCTCATATCCTTAGATATCATAATCTTTATTTCATCATTCACATAATTTTTCAATTCCTCCAATTTCCTAGCAAGGTCAATGGGTTCTGGCCAAACAATTAAGAACTCTTTCTTTTAAAATTTAGATAATCTATCATTCTTGATTTCCAAAACATCTAGATTCTTAGAATTGATAAGAACATTTTGTTTTTCTGGTAACAATATCGGACATCCGTTCGTTGGGTTTCCAGGTTACTCACAATTATCACAAATAGTTTCCAATGGTCGGAACCTATTTACAATATTTATTTTATTCTTCTCTGATTTCATCAACACAACTTTCTTAGGGTTCTTATTTTGAGATAATTGACTCCCAATAAAACCATACCTCCTATAACCAATGGAATAATAGTAGATTTGTTTTCTTAACCAACACATATTCTATATATATCCGAATACACCACAATACCATCATAATCCAAAAAATGAAGTATTTTCCTCTAAAACATTGATATTGTACATAATTGTAAGTGTAAGGACACAATGATTGATGTACATAGACATTACATTAATTTTTCCGAATACTTAATACATAACAAAAAATCGATTCCCAAAGACTGTATTAGTTAAGTGTATTTGGGAACTCAGAACATAATATTCTAATCATGGTGAAAGATCTTCATCATCTCCCATAAAGATCTTCCGCTTTTGTTTTCTTACCTAAAACCTTTATTTATATCTAGGGGAAAAGAAAACATAAAAAGGGTGATCTCAAATTCTTAGTAAGGGTAAGCATGGATAAAATAAAAAAACCATATACATTTGAACTTAAAAACATGAACATAATGTTTAATCATCAAAATCGTGAGTTTTGAAATAAATCCTGGTATTACATAAGGCATAGAACACAATGGAAAATTAATCATGATAAATAATCATGGAAAGAAAACATGTAATTGGGGAAAACCATTAATCACGTGATATAATTTCCATAGTATTCAAGGTATTTCTACCAAGACCATCATAATGGACAAATTCCATTACTAAATTGGGTCTACTTTTCGTTCTAAACCTGTATTACTAAACCATATTTACTTACCATTCTAGCCATGTTTATCTCATGAGATATAAATATTTACCCAATGCATTGGAGGGAGATAAATTTCCCACTCATATCATAATGAAATCATTCATATATGTTCTACAAAATAAACATAAATCATTCATCATAACCCAATGAATAAAATGGTTTTCATAAACATCATCCAATCATAATATAATCCATATAAAACAAAAGGATATCATTTCATCATAAGAAAAATAAAACCATGTATATAATATAGAGATTATATTTGATGCATAAACATACTAAATATGGTCATTCTATATGGAAAATCGTTTTGATAAAACACTTGAAATTAATTTTTGAGTAAAATATCCCTTCTTCATAAAAATAATTTTCTTTTCACAATATGCCCTAGAATTTTAAAAGAAAATGATTTTTGATGAAAATAATCATCAAATCTTGTAGATGAAGCTTCATGAAAATAAGGCATTATGAAACCATAAAAATTCATTAATGTCATATTTGTTTAAAAAAACAATCTCCTTGTACTTTTTCTGGAAAAGTCAAGAAATACCTCGTATGGTAAATAAAATAAAAAATCCTTCCATACCTTGTGGTAAAAGTCAAAAACGGGTAAAAATGACTTTAAACATACATGGAAGAATATTACAAATTTAATGATTATTTTTGATAAAACATGGATATGGATGATAAATATAACCCCAGTAAATACTTAAGAATAAAGAATCTGGGATAAGAACGAGATTGGAATAATTATCCCTTACCTTATATCCAATTTCTTCCCTATGTGTCTGAGAATTATATATAGTGAGTTTAAACATATTATAAATTAGTAACAGAAATAGAATAATCTTTATGATATCTTATATGATTCATTAATGACTTTATATTAGCTGTTCATTTGTCAATCACATGATAAAGTTGTGTTTTAGGTAAAATCCATTCATTTATCGTACATGTTTTGACTTGTAATTATTAATATAATTAAATAGATAATTATTAATTATTTCCAGAATGTAGAATGTGATTGTTATATAATATATATTTAGAATATAAATATATATAATAGTTCGATAAATGGAATGAAATACACCATTCATGGAGACGGTAGGCCGTACATACACATGAACGCTGTTTTTGATTCCTTATTAAATTGAATCGAAGTAAGTAAATAACATATACATAAATCCAGTATCATTATTATGTCTTATATTTAATTATTATATATTATATATACGTTATAATCATTTTTTAATGGTCAACATGGAGAATTCATCTCATCATGTCATGGAGATAGTAATCCGTACGTACGCCCTAGCGATGGTATCAATCCCAAAATTATTGAATGGAATTGGAGTGGATGATGTAATATCTCAGAATCAGTATGATATTATAATAATCATATATTGTTATTATTTCAACCATTATAACCATCCCAATATGGTGGCTGTGGAAAAACAGACTACACCACGGTGTGGAGACGGTAAGTCGTACGTACGCACTCGCGGTGATTTTGTTTTTTGTTGGATGTATAAAAGGTGAAATAGGGTTGTTTAATTATTATAATAACATTTATGTATATTATTTATAATTATTTTATTACTTTATAATGAAAAAAATAATGAAGAGGATGTAGAAGAATAAAGATACTTGAAAATCGGTAGAAGAGATTACCTCTTCCTCGACGTACCTCCCTTAAAAATCCTCTTAAGGGACTAGAGTTGGTCTTTGGAGAATACCAAAACCTCCATAATGTGACTAAGAATGTTTATAAGGGTAATGGGAATGAGTTTTCTGAGCTTGAAGGCTCAGAATGGGGTGTAGTTGAGAATAATGGGGTGCCCTTTTATAAGAGAAGAGAGGGGCACTTTTGGAAACCTCAAAAATATTAATTAAAAATAAAATCAAAACCCAAATAAAATCTTCCAAAAATAACTCAATTATATTATGAGATAATATTGTGTTGTAATATAATTAACCTATAAAATTTATACATGTTTTCTGTTTATTTTAAACCATATCATTTCTATTTATCCTTATTTAATCTATTTAATTTTATATGTGTCAATAATATTCTGATATTTAAATTGTTATAAATACTTACTTATATTATGTGAATTTTCCATAATTAGATACATTATTAAATTTTATAACCATATAAATTGTTATTTGTAATTTTTAAATATTTTTATTATTTTTAAACAATTTAATAATATGTTATTTATTTAAGATATCAATAGTTTCAATTTTGACACAATTCAATTATTTGAATTTAAATAAAATCCACAGAGAAGATATATTCGGAAAAAAATATTTAATAGATTTCTATGATATTATATTAATATCAAAAATGCGTGGAGACCATTAATTAGTTCATATAATATTTATTTTAACATTTTTAAAACAATTTATTTGATATTTCTCTAAATTAAATAATTACAACAAAATTTGTTGTATAATTATTTAATATAATTATCTGTTGCATAAATATTAAAAATAAAATACTATGATGAAGATAAATATTATATATTTTATAATAATAGTTTTAGTCAAATTTTTATTCTAAAACTACCTAATTTGTAAATTATATATTTATTAAATTAGGGAGGGGACAGGTTTGACATCATTTAAAGTAAAATAATATAAATGTCAAAATCTATTTTATAAGGCTCCAAATGTTCCACAAGTCGACCCTTGGATGATTAGGGTATATTTATACTCTACAAATAAGGTTTCGTCATGTTTATGGTCTTTTTGATGGGTATTATTATTTTAATAAAAAATATATTATTGATTTTTCATTAAATAAATAATGTATGAATCATTAATGTATAAGCTATTAAGGTAAATATATTTTTTAAAAATTACAATTAAATTACGATTATAAATAAAAACATCTTATATTTAAAATTAGAATCTATAATAGAATTTATATTCATTATAACCTTATATTAAAAACACTTTAATTATTAAAGATTGAGTGAGATATATTTCAATTTCATTAAATAAAAAAAATAAAGGTATGAATCACATCCAATTAGGTTCCAAAAGAAAACATTTCAACCCAAGTATATTTTAGTAGAAAATATAATCATCCAATTATATTAATACAAGTTTTAGGGTAATTTTATAATATTATTTTTACCCATAATTACTGATTTACCTTTAACTGTAGTAAATAAAATTTACCCTTGTTACTATTCACAATGTCTAAAAATATAAATTATCCAATTAACATTATTTGGATCTAATGATTCCAAAAATGGAATATATTTTTCAAAATTAAGAACACTGAAGCTGAAGTATTAAATTTAAAATTTATCCCGCTGTTGAGAAACATGTTCTAAAAGTTAAAACATTGAAAAAGATTAAAATGTTTTTACCTATGAATTCAATGTAAAATTAATGATAATAACATACATAATATTAAATTTTAAAAATATATTCTATTTATAATTTAAAAAAATTCAATATTATAATTTAACGATATAAATTATCTTGGTGAAAAAGGTGTTTTTAATTAAATTTTAGGGTATTTTTACTATTCATCAAAATGTAAAAGATAATAGAAAAATATTAAAAAATTATCCAAAGTAATTTTTAATATACTTATTGCAATTAATAAGTTTATTTAGTCATATTGAACTCATAAAAATTTCCAAAATTATATTTATATTGGGTGCACCATCAAAAGGTGGAAAAACTGTATTTTTTTAAAATATTTATTTTACCTGAAAAATTTATTTTGTTATCATCCCATGTTCTTGAATACATGTAAGATGAATGATAATGTTATAAAATTAAAAATATGGTTAATAATATTCATAATGTCTAGTTCATAATAATATTATAACATAATATCATTGTTTAGTGATACTCGGTATTGCATGCAACAGAAGCTATGTAGGAAGGTTGCCTTTTTTAGTGCAACACAATCCAAGGATATAGTTTGCATATAAAAAAGATAATACATTATTGAATATAGAGCAAGATAATCTTGGTTTAGTGTGCAACACAAGAAATCAATTAAATTAAAATGATTATCTCTCATAAAATTTCAGGGTGTTACATTTTATAACCCTTAAAATGAATTTCTCCCTTGAAATTAATTGGGGTAAAAAATGGATTACAACATGAAAGTTTCATTAAAAAAAATACAAATCATAAAAAGGAATACTAAAAACAAATTTTAAAAACTAAAGTATGAAACATAATGATTACCAAAATTAACTGATCACTAGGTTTCCACATAAGAGAACATAGGTGTAAATATGTATATGGAAGACAAATCTAACCATAAAGTTCTGATGGAGAGTTGTAGAGAAGATGGCTATGAAAAATAAAAAAATGAAAAAGCCATAAATTTTTAATGATATTAGGTACCATCTAATTCATCAGATATGAGGGTACTAGGACAACATTTTTGGTTTTCAAGATGCTTTCCATAAATTTGAAAATTTTGAATTAGATGAAATACTTACTTGATTTTGGTAAAATCTCACAGTTGGTCATTCCTTGAACAATTTACACTTCATATCTTAAATAAATGAATATGAATTTGTCATTCGTGAAATGTTAGAACATCATGTGATAGAATGATGGTTCATTCCATCTGTCTCACACAAAAGGTTAACAAAAGTTAATTAATATAAATTAGACTATATATGGTGATATTAATCATATAAGTCTCCAAAAATGGATTTAAATTCATATATCATACCACTTAATAAAATAGAAATAATTAATTCTAACTAGAGAATTCATGTAGGCCAGTCGTAGGCGATAAAGGATTGTCGCACTTCGGTTGTGGTTTCGATTCCTGCATCCTTGTCCGACACGGCGGGTGGTCGCCCATCCAATGGGTTGTAATTTTTCTAAAACTACACTATTATAACATTTCAAAATTAATATAAAAATGTTCTAGCCTTAATGAAATACTATCTTATGTCTAACATAATATATTCCAATCTTTATGTTTATCCAAAATACTTTTGCCTAATTTCATAGTATAATGAAAACGATTACAAGAGAGGTTATCTAACAAACATTTTATTACCATCATTTATCCCCCATATATCAAAAGATATATCTTGTAAATCAAATTCCAAACATTTTAATACCTTAATCATGTATTCTCTTGAAACATGAATTACTATATAACCGTAGTGAAAACATGAATTCTGTCAAAAGTTAACACTTTTCGCATAATGAAATCCCTAAATTTCTATATTCTCAAACCATGATGTCACTATGTCCTTATATCTGTCATGATATCATTAATACTATCAAACATATTATTTTCTCTTTATCCCTTTAATTATGCACATATCATCTTTTTAAAAAAAATATTTCAATCACTTTTCATGGTTACTAGTACCATTCAACATATACTTTCAAATACTCAAGGAAAAACAATAGTGTAACAATACTTATATTTTTCTTTTTTCTATAGTACCATTAATTATTCTTGATATACATGGAATCATTCTACTACCTTCTTAAACCATTAACTAAGCTTCATCATTTTATTCCTCAAGACTTCCTTCATCTCATATTTCATTTGTAGTCTCTTCATTACCATCGACATAAATGCTACCCATACGACCATGCGGATTCTCTTCATGAGATTTTCCCTTAGGTAATTGGTTTTCATAATGCCCATAAATTCCACATTTAAAACATTTTACTGTAGTTGATGTCTTAGAAATACCATTATCCATGTCCATTGTATTAACTGATCCTTTTCCATTGGAATTACTGGCTTTGTGTCCTTCTTTTCCATACCCAAAGCATCTTATAATTCTTTTAAAAAATTATCCTTGATGCCTCTTCTAACAAGATTTACATGAGATAAATTGAAATTTCTTTCCTCTATGTTCATCATGAAACTCTATCTTTCTATTATTAGCCGAGTCATGAAACTTAACAAAGTTGACATTATTGATCATATTATGAGATTGCTGATTAGGCATAATAATGATGTTTCTCCTCCCAATTCCAATTTAATTTGTTTTTTCATGAAGAATATCATTCAATTTTCCATCATATTCTCCATTAACATGAATATTCCTATTTCCATCCATTTTCTAAAACCCCAAAAAAGAATAGTGTGAGTGGAAAAAATCTTTCCAGGAAAAAAAATAATAAAGGGGGAGTACCTTCAATATCTAACATCTTAGGTTTAATTATATGATCATTACCATAATTATAGTACTAAAACCTATATTTATACTTATCCTTAGGTTCATCCCTACACATACCATAGAAATATCTCTAGGTATCTCACTAATGTTTTCTTATCCTAGTTTACAAAGGTTGAATAACCTTCGCTCTGATACCAATTGTAGTGGTCTGGAATTATTTCTAGTGGACTAGAATTGATACCTATCAGCGCACTCTATGGGTGGATACACCACATGTGTGGGACACACCACCATCCCTAGTGTTTGTCATTTCCTCGTGAAGCCCTTGGGCGGCGAGCCATGATTTGTTACAGACTCACACATGAGAGTTCCCAGGGATCATATTCATTCTTACCTCCTTTAATCTGATACCAACTGTGGAGACCCAAGGCTTGATGTAAATGGACATTACATTACTTTTTCGGAATACTTAATACATACAAAAATAGACGCTCAAAGGCTGTATTAGTATAGTGTCTTTGGAATCTCGAATCATAATCTTCTAATCATGGTGAAAGACCTTCAACATATCCCATAAAGATCATCCCCTTTTATTTTAGTACCTAAAGACTTTATATATATCCTGGGAAAAATAAAACCTAAAATGGGTTAGCTCAAATTCTTGGTAAGGGTAAGCATAGATAAAATAAAAGAAACCATATACATTTGAACCTAAAAACATGATCATAATGTTTAAACATCAAAATCTGGAGTTGTGAAATAAATATTTGAATTACGTAAGGCATAGATAACAAAGGAACATTAACCATGATAATGCATCATGGGAATAAAACATGTAATTGTGGCAGACCATTAAGCACAAGATAAAATTTCCATATTAGCTAAGGCATTGCTTCCAATACCATCATAGTAGGCATATTCCATGTCTGAACTAAGTTTACTTGCTGTTCCAACCATATATTACTGAACCTGATTTACATTCCATTATAGACTTGTTTATCTAATGAGATATAAATCATTACCCAATGCATTGGAGGGATATATTGGTCCCACCCATCTATAATGAAATAATTCTTACGTTAGCCACAAAATAAACATCAATCATTATTCATAACCCAAAGAATAAAATGGGTCTCAATAACGTAATCCCATCATAACGTAATCCATATAAAACAAATCGACATGATTTCATCATAAGAAAAATCAAACCATGTAAATAATAGAGACATCATACTTGAAACATAAACATACTAAATAATGTCATTTTAGATGGAAAATAGTGCTGATAAAACAGTTTAATTGAATTCTTGAGGAAAATATCATTTCTTCTTGAAAATCATTTTCATTTAACAAAATGTCATGATATTTTAAAAGAAAAGGATTTTTGAGGAAAATAATAATTAAATATTTTAAAAAAAGATTCATATAATGTATGTATTATGAAATTCTAAAAATACATTCACGACGTATAAGGTAAAGAACATTCTCCTTACACTTTTTCTAGAAAAGTAAAAACATACCTCGTATGGTAAACCAAAGAAAGATTCCATCCATAGCTTTTAGTAAATGTAAAAAAGGGTAAAAATGACTTTTAGGATACATGGAATAATAGTAAACATTTTATGAATTTTTTTAGAATACATGGATATAGATGATAAACCCAACCCAAGTAAATACTTACGAATAAACAATCCTGGATAAGAATGAAATTGGAATAACTATACCTTACCTTTTTCCCAATTTCTTCCATATGAGTCTAAGACTCTTGTATAGGGGGTTTAATAATATTATTAATTTATAACGGAACCATTATAATATTTATCATATCATATATGATTCACTTATGACTTTAGATTTCTCGTTCATTTGTCAATCCCATGTTAATGTAGTGTTTTGGGTAAAATTGTTTCATTTATCGTACGTGTTTTGACTTGTAATTATTCAGATAATTACTTCAACCATGATTACTTACTTATAGAATTTAAAACAAGATTTATATATAATATATATTCAGAATATAAATATATATAATAGTTTGATAATTGGAATGAAAATACACCATTCATGGAGATGGTAGGTCGTACGTACGCATGAACGCTATTTTAGTTTCCTTATTAAATTGAATGGAAATAAGTAAATAACATATAAATAAATCCAGTATCATTATCATGTCATATATTTGAAGATTATTTATTATATATACATTATAATCATTCTAGAATGGTTAACATGGAGAGTGAATCTAATCGCATTGTGGAGACGGTAATCTGTACGTACGCCTGAGCAATGATATCATTCCAATTATAATTAAATGGAATTGAAGTGGATGATATAATATCTCAGAATAAGTATGATGTTATAATAATCATATATAGTTATTATTTTAACCATGATACCTATCCAAGTATGGTGGTTGTGGAAAAACAGATTACACCACGGCATGGAGACGGTAAGCCGTACGTACACACGCGCAGTGATTTCGTTTTTCGTAGGACGGATAAAGAGTGAAAAATGGATATTTCATATTTATAATAACATATCAGTGTTTTAGTTATACCGATGTTATTACTTTATAATTAAAAAAATAATGAAGAGGAAGTAGGAGAATAGAGAAACTTGAAAAATCGGTAGAAGAGATTACCTCTTCCTCGACACACATCCACTAAAATTCCTCTTATGGGACTAGAGTTAGACTTTTGAAAAGACCAGATCCACCAAAATGTGACAAGGGAAGTTTTAAAGAGTAATGGTTAGGGTTTGGACATGATTGAAGGCTCAAAACTGTGTGAAGAGGATAAGGATGAGGTTCCATATTATAATAGAAGAGAGGGGAACTTTTGGAAACCTCAAACATATTAATTAATAATAAAATCAAACCCCACTTAAAAACCTCCAAAAATCACTCAATTCAAATATTTGATGATATAGGGTTTCAATATCATCAAACCATAAAATTTTGACATATTTATGTTTATTTTAAACCTTATCATTTTGATTTATCCTTATTTAATATATTTAATATTATTTGCGGTAATAATATTCTAATTATTAAAGTGTTATTAATACTTACTTATGTTTGGTTAATTTTCCATAATTACATACATTATTAAATTTTCGACCATATAATTTTCAGTTAGTAAATTTTACATAATTTTGTGATTTTTAAATAATTTAATAATATGTTATTTTTTATAAAATATCAATACTGTGAATTTTGACACTATTCAATTATTCGAATTTAAATAAAATCCACACAGAAGATATATTTTAACCAAAATATTAATAGATTCCTAACATGTCATATTATTCTAAAAAATTAGTGGAGAACATTAATTAGTTCATATAATATTTATATTAATATTTTTAAAATCATTTATTTGATATTTCTATTAATAAAATAATTACGAAAACATTTCTTGTATAATTTATTAATATAATAATTTGTTTCATAAAAATTAAAAATAAAATTCTATGATGAATATAAATCTTCTATACTTCATAAGAATACTTTTAGTCAAATATTTATTCTAAAAAACTAACTTTTAAAATGATATATTTACTAAATTAGGAAGGTGAAACTATGACATCATTTTAAATAAACTAATATAAATGTCATAATCTATTTTATAAGGCTTCAAATGGTCCACAGGTTGACACTTTGATGTTTAGGGTATAGATAAACTTGAAAAATTAGGTCTGTTCATGTTTTTGGTTCTTTTGATGGGTATTAGTATTTTAATAAAAACTATATTATTGATTTTTCACTAAATAAATAATTTCTGAATAATTAATATATAAGCTATTAAGGTAATTATATATTTTATAAAAATTTAAAATAAAGAACCATTATAAAGTAAAAAAATTTATATTTAAAATAAGTATTTATAATCTAATTTATTTTTTGTATAACCTTATATTAAAAATACTTTAATTAGTAATCTTTGAGTGAGACAAATTTCACTTTCTTTAAATAAAATATATTATATGTATTAATCACAACCATGTGGGTTCCAAAAGATACCATTTCGACCCAAGTATATTTTTGAATGAAATATAATGATCCATTTACATTAATACAAGTGTGGGGGTAATTTTATAATATTATGTTTACCCTTAATTACCCGATTTACCTTTAACTATAGTAAATAAAATTTACCGTAGTTACTATTCATAAGTTCAATAAAGAAAAAGTATCCTATTAACATAATTTGGATCTACTGATTCCAAATATGGAATCCATTTTTTCAAATTCATAACATAGAAGTTGCAGTATTTAATTTAAAATTAATCCCACTGTTGAGAAAACAGGTTCTAAAAGTTAAAACATTGCAAATGATTTAAATTCATTTACCTCTAAATTCAATGTAAAATTAATGATAATGACACACATAAAATTAAATGGTAAAAATATATTCTATTTATACTTTAAAACCATAAAATATTCTAATTTTACCATATAAATTATCATCGTGAATAAATTTGTTTTTAATTACATTTTATCATATTTTTACTATTAATCAAAATATGAAAGGTAACAGAAAAATATTAAATAATTATACAAAGTAATTTTTTATAGAATTATTTTAATGAATAAGTTAATTTTATCAAAATGAACTCATGAATGTGTCAAAAACTAGATTTATAGTGGGTTCTCCATCAAAAGGCGGCAAAACTGCATTATTTTAAAAAAATTTATTTCTCGAAAAAATTATTTTATTCACATAACATGTTTTGGAATATGGTTAAGATGAATTATAATGTTATAAAATTCAATATTTGGTTAATACTTTTCATAATTACTAGTTCATAATAATATTATAATAATATATCATTGTTTAGTGAAACTCGGTATTGCGTACAACAAAAGATATAGAGGAAGGTCGCTCTTGCATGAAACCGAAGCCAAGAATAGTGTTTGCATACACTACAAGATAATATCATGTTACGTATGGTGCAAGCAAATCATGGTGTCATGTACAATAGAAGACAACAATAAAATTAAAAGGAATCTTTCTCATAAAATTACTGGGTGTTACAGTAAATGTGTTTCTCATACATCTACTTCTATTAATTTTCCAATCCACCAACAATTATGTTATCCAGAAGATAATTCCTTTTATTTTCTAAAATATTGGAATTAGAATTATTGGATAATTTTTTAGATTCAGAATGTTACATAACATTTTTGGACTGAGGGTTGTTTGAGACTTTTGGATTCCCATACATTTTGGTCTTGACCACATACATAACATTCCCAACATTATTCGTTTGAAAAACATTTCCATTATTCATATAACCATTTGAATTTAACATTTTTTATCCTTATTAGGTTTCTCATTCTGATAATAACCTCTGATTTTAGTGATAGGTTTTTGGAAACATGTATTTATCAATTGAGCATCAGATAACATTTTTTGGATAAGTCCCAAATCCTCATAATTTTGCTTCAGTGTCACATCCAAATGGTCTTTATGATTATTTTATTCTTCAAAATATTTCCACATATCATTAATATCATTCCCTATATTTTCTTCTCCTGGAAAAAATATCCTTGATTTCTTGTTGTGGAATATTCAACTTCAAACTTTTTGTTTTTCTGTTCAATACCTCTGATCTTTCTCAAGAATTCTTTCAATTATTCTTTCAAAAGCATCTCAAGTGAAGTATCTTCTTCATCAAAACAACTGATTCTAATTCCATCATAATTAATTTTCTCAATAAAATTATTTTCCCATGTATTATCAATGGATTTTTTAGATTCAGCTTTACTTTATTCTTCTTCTTCTTCATCACAACTACTTTCATTACTGGATGAACATTCTTCATTAACTATTGAAAAGAATGTGTTATATTCACCATCAATTGTAAAATTCTCACTATCATCTTTATTAGAAACAATTATTCTCCTTTTGGATTTGGATAACCACTTATCTTCCCACTTGGAATATAATTTCTCTTTATCACCCATTTTCTTCCAAGATATATTTGGCCTTCTTTCTTCATCTTCACTTTATTCTTCATCACATTCATATGTATTTCCTCTTTGAGGAAAAATAGAAACATAATGACCAGTGGATCCACAAACCAAACACTTTAAATCATGTTTCCCTTTATACCTTCTTATAGCACTTTCCATATTCTTATTAACGAATGACAATATGGAATCCAGATTTTTACATACCTCATTTTTGGAGTCAGAATCTACAACTTCTTCTTCTTCTCCAAGAATATCTTGTTCTTTCATGGGAGCCTTTAATTAAATTTCTCTATCAAATTTATTTTTTCCTTTTCATAGCATTATCCCTTCTCATTTCATAATTAATTAGAGTACTGTGAAAATGATCAAGAGATAATGTTTAAGGATATTATTCTTCCAACGAAGAAACTATTGCTTCGAATTTGTCAAGCATGATTATTAAGATCTTTTGAACCACATTATAATCATCCATGTTTTATCCAATACAATTGATTGTACTTACTATTTCATCTACCCTGGTATTGAATTCCAAAACACGTTCATGTTCAACCATCTTGAGATCATCATACATTAATCTCTATATTTTGTATCTTTTCCTTTTTCACTTTTGTATTTCCTTCACATATGTCTTTCAATTTATCCTATATAATTTTTGTTCTGGAAAAACATATAACTCTCATGAATTAACATTCAAAAAGTGATGTCATTATTACATTCTTTTTCCCTTAATCATTATCATGATAGCTCTTATCAACACTTGTAAGTGGAGTTTTATCATCAATTAGAGTAAACCCAACTATTGCAGCTTCAAAAACATCATAGCTGATAAAACTATGATATTGAAGAATTCTATCTTTCTAGATATGATATTTCATGTCATCAAAGACCATAATACCTTTGGTGTTCACACAGATCATGTTCTCCATAAGTAATGAATAGAAAATGGAATCTCCCTCTAATACTAATTGGAAGTGCCCAACTAGAGTAATTTATCACTGAGAGTGGGAGGGGGTTAATCAGTGATACTCTTTTTATTTTGTGTCTATTTCCAATGGAAACAACCTTTTCCTCATGTGAGAAATTTAAATTCCCAATTGAAAATAAACTCCACACACATCCACAGGAAAAAAAATATTTACAGGGTTCCCAATTCAATAAGAATAGTTATGTCCTTGCTATCATTTGGAAATTATCCAATACTATACAATCCACTAAGAAAACAATCCATGGATTACAACAAGTTGGAATTACCCATACACACATGTACCACTATGAAATAATCCCACTAGTGAGACTAAACCCTCTTAGCATAATCGGGTAATACAATTGTTTCATAAAAACTCAAGTTACATAAAATTCCTTTCAATTAAACAAATATATTCAATTGAAATAAAATTCATCAATTCCTTACCCATAATAAAGGTAAGGATCCCAAAATAATTTGATAAAGAAATCATCCAAAATCTCAAGTCTGATTTTCCCTATTCGATTCATTGAGTAGGATTCATTCAATACAATTCATCATGCCTGATTTTCATAATAGAATGAAATATAAATGAATCAACACTGCTTCAATTTATAATAAAAAACATTCTCTATCTCAGGAACCCAATATGAAGATACCCAATATGGAAATCCTGAAGCTGATTAATTCATCCTAATTTGAAAATCATCTGAATAACATTGACAATATGAATATTATGATTCCCTGAATATAATAAATACTGAATACAATGTTCATTAGAATACAATCGTTTCAATATTTCCCCTTCTATTTCATTTAATACCCCTCAAATTGACTTCTATAAAAAATGGAAACACTTTCTCTCTTTGAAAACTCCTAGATTCTCTATCTAATAAATTAAAAAGTGCTTTGTTGTCACACATGTACAATGTACATAATGCCTCTTATAGGTGACCCAAAACATGTTTAGGTGGGAACCCCAAAACACTTTCTCAGACACTTAAATTCATCCAAATATGAATTTATCCTAAAATCTCAAAGCAATTATGACTTCAGCAATGCTTATCAATTCTTCTCAAAACATCCAAAATATGCACCACTTATTCATCAAACTCCCATTTAAATAGTCAATATGATTACAATTTATGAGTAATACATGGGTCATATCATCCGAGTATGATTCTCTCATATTGATTACATCAAAAAAGTTCTTTACAATTAAATTACAAATATATGATAAATGAATTTTTTTCACTAAACACTCTTTCGAATGAAAGAATCCCCCCTTTGAATATTCATTCATCTTTCTCCTTCTCTATTTTACCTTACCTACATGAGAAAAAACATCATACCTAATAACCACATTCATTACCCATCATGTTCTAGTATCATGACTTTATTCAGGACTTTGAAATCAATGAGGATTAGCATTAGCATCACCAAATATTAATTAGAATTTTTTGTAACATTCCATTAATTATATATTATTTCTTTTCATATCATCCCAAGAATGATCTTTTATGATTAAAAATTGTCTAGATACGATCATCTTGAATATGATCACATCTGGTTATGATAATTTTAGAGAAAATAAAATACAATATGAAAACAATGATTTTCCCCGATGTGATAAAAAACTATCTGATAAGGATGATCATCCCAGATATGATACAAAACAATATGATACCAAATATCTTCACAAATATGATACAAAAATATATCCTAATGAAGATCTTCCCAGATATCATACAACACAATTTGAATGCGTATCATTCTCAATTGAAACCATCTCTTTCCTTTCTTCTACTCGAATATGATTGTTCTGAAAAACAATCAGTGCGTCATCTTCCATTGGAATCATGTATTCAAATGGAACAACATCAATAAACACCACTTTCTATCTGCATATCTTATTCCCTCGACACCACATTTCATCATCACCACCTTCTATCTGCACCACCTTAATACAAAACGGCACCCGATGTTTTACTTCCACTCGGTATCCAATTTTTTTTGAAAGACAATAGATACAATTAGGATACGATTGTTTTGAATGACAATTGATACAATCTCGGTAAATTTTTTTTGAATGACAGTTGATAAAATCTTGATATTATTCTATTCATAATTTTTTGAAAAATAATCGGTACCACGTCATTCTCTTTTCCATCTAGATACAATAAACTTAAATACGAATCTTTTCTGATTGTTTTGAAAGACAATCAGTACCACTTATTTCTCTCTTCAATATGGATACAATAAATCTAAATAAGATTCGTTTCTAATTGTTTGAAAAAGACAATCTTTTTCACTTCTTTCTCTATTCCATTTGGATATGAAAAATCTTAATATGATTACTTTTTCATTGTTTGAAAAAATAATATTGGTTTTTAATCATTTTTGAAAAATTGTCAATATAAAATTATATTCCGATTGGCATCATCTCATTCACTCCCACATTCTTCTATCAAGATTGCATGAAGTGGTCTCAATATAACTAATCATTTATTGGAAATAAAAATCAGAAAATATTTTTCATAATTAATTTAATGTTAAACATATTCCATCTGGTTCTCCAATAAAATGAACACTTCTTTATCATCATATTCAGAGTGAATCTGATGATAATCTACTTCCAAAATATGTTTTCACTTTAAAATCCGGTTCTTCTCATTAAAACAGACATATATAGAGATTACTATTTCTATAAATACCATGAGTAGTACAATTTTTTAAAAAAACAATGTGATTTGAATTAGAATACATTTCATTTTCTCTATGAAAAATTTATCCCTCACATAACAAACACTTCTTCAAATCCCTTTCATTATGGATTTTAATTCATCAACATCCTCTTTTTCTTAAAAATACCTATCTATTGACAAAATATACTACCAAATCACAACTTGGGACTAACATAAATCACCTCGCATGAGTCAATGGTATAAGAGTAAGAAAATGGTCATTTCTCAAACCAATTCCAATACCTAAGTGTTGGGGATTACAATCGACACTAGAAACC
This sequence comes from Viscum album, assembly GCA_963277665.1. NCBI lineage: Eukaryota > Viridiplantae > Streptophyta > Magnoliopsida > Santalales > Viscaceae > Viscum > Viscum album. Next base: position 854,554,471 of record OY728157.1, on the reverse strand, counting down.
TCATAAGTCGATGGACCAAGTAAAATATTTTTATATTTATATCACTGATGAAGGATTTAACAACGACATGGTAAAAGGTACACATAACTCCAACTATAGAACATATTATATTTTATTTAATTCTAGATATACCAAATATTTCATATCTGAAAAATATTATTAGGATGTTATGAATCCTAAAAAATGATTTAGCAAGGAATTACAAGTGAAAACCTCAAAGAATTTGACGATTTCATCCCATGTCTATGATTCCTATCAAGTTTAATTTTTTTACAAGTTCTCCCTTTAAATCTTTTTATTCTTCTATTGGTTGAATTTGATGTCATTTTAGGCATGTATTGTCTTTTAGTGCATGTATCTCACATCAATTGTTGAGGAAGGGAATTTATGTTTGATATTTAAAACCCTAATATGATATTATATCAATGATATGATAATTATGAACATTCTGTGGATATTTCATTTATTTTATGGGTCTCAATTCCCATTCATAAGGGTTGTTTCTCTCAAATGGATGTAGGGAAATTGACATAGATGACATTCCCATTTTTCAAGAATTTAAGGGTGTCTTTCCAGATTATTTTTCTAGACTTCCACTAATATGTGAAGTTGAGTTATCAATATAAATCCTACCTGGTTCCAAACCAATTTTAATTACTCCCTCTATAATATCTAAAATCAAGTTGCAGTAATTGAAGAAGAAAATCCATGAAATCTCAGACAAGGGTTTCATTTGGCTAAGTGTTTCACCATGGTGCACACCAATTATTTTTGTGAAAAAATATACATCAATCATTTTTAATATTCATGTATTATCAAGATTTGAACATTATCAAAATCTATAACTAGTATTCAATTCCCCATATTGATGATTTGGTTGATCAACTGTGTAGAGATCAATACTTTTCCAAGATCGACCTTCATTCTGAATATCATCAATTGAGGTGAAAGAAGTAAGATATACCCAATATGACATTCTATAAATGATATATACACTATGAATATATAGTAATTCATCTTTATCTCGTTAATCCACCTGTTTTATTCAAACATTTAATGAATATATTTTTTATAGGTTACCTCGATCAGTTTGTTGTAGTCATTATAGATTATATTATTTTTTATTCAATGAGAATTGAAGATCATGAATACCACATTATAATTGAACTAATGACCCTATGGAAGGATAAAATACAAGATAAATTTAAAAAATATTAATTTTGGTTGGAAATGATTTCATTTTTTGGTCACATAATCTCAAAAGATGATATATGAGTATATCTATCAAAGACTTGGGTTATTGAATACTGGCTTAGACTAACCACAATGAATATGATCTGTAGATTTCATGGTCTATCTATATATCATCAACGATTTGGGGAAAATTTCTCTTGAATATCTAATCCTCTAACCAAGTTAACATAGAAGGAGGTCATGTTACTTTGGACATATGAATATGATGAAATTTTCAAGGAACTAAAGAAAAGGTTGGTCAGCACACCAATGCGTCCATTAGATTCTAGAGGTGAAGGGTTTATAATCTATAGTGATTCATACAAGAATGAAGTTGTTTTACTCTTATGCATAATAAAATGGTTATAGCTAATTCCCCATGGAAGTTAATGATTCATGAGAAAAATTATCCAAGTCGTGATTTGGAGTTAGAAACATTATTTTTTTCATAAAAGATATGAAGGAATTATCTTTATGCGGAAAAGTGTAATTTCTATATAGATCATAAAATTATGAAATATATATTCACACAAAAGGAGTTAAACATGAATTATAGATGATGTTTGCAGCTAATTTAGTATTATGACTACTCAATACGTTATAACCCTAGGAAACTGAAAAAGATGGCTGATGGTTTATGTTGAAAGAATCATTATATATTGTCCATGATTAGGATCACAAAACATACAATATTTATTTATTTTAAAAGGATGGATCTAGAAATATTAACGGATAGGGAAAATAACTATCTTTCTCAAATTAATGCATAACCCTCTATCCATGTAAATATTAAGGAGGTACAAAATAATGATGTAGATATATAATATAATTTCTGAAATTTTCCTGAGTTTAACCATGATCTGGATGGAATGATGATATTCATTTACCTTGTATGTCTTCCATCACTTCTAGATTTGAAAATGAACTATTAAATGTAGTTTATAGTTCATTATTCTACTTTTATCATGGAAGTGTTAATATGTATATTGATTTGAAAGAATATTTCTATTGGGATGGGATGAATAGAGATATCATTGAGGTCTTATCTCAGTGCTTGATATTCTAGAATGATATGTTGAAAATGAAAAATTTTTAAGGGATTTTCATCCATTACCCACACAAAAATAGAAATGCCAGAACATCACCTTTTGTTTCATTGGATGACCCAAATCCTTTAAAGGGTTTAATGAAATATGGGTCATAGTCAACCACATATAAAAGTGAACACACAACATTTAAATCAATGAATAAATTTATATGGATCATCCTTCAATGACATAAATTAATTAATTAGTATGGTTTCATGGAGTACCATATTCCATTGTATTGTATCAGGTACTACGGTTTCCCTCAAAATTATGGAAAAGTATTCAACATCCAATTGAAACAAAATTAATTTTCAATAATCCTTATCATCCTCACACCCTATGGTCAGTATGAAAGAAAAATTAAAACACTTTAAGATAAGTTGGGTTTTATTTGTTTTTTTTTCTAATGGGGTTGGGATAAGCACATTTCCCAAGTTTGGTTTTCTTAAAAAAATAGATTTCACTCAGGTATTCAGATGGAACCCTACAAATACCTATATGGGAGGAAATGTAGATATCCAATGTGTTTTGATGAATTTGGGGAAACAAATATGTTGGGACCTGAGATCATTGAAGAAATGGAAGATAATTTTAGATCCATTTGGATACATATCAAGTAATATCAATGTAAGTATAAAAGTAATGATAATAACTATTAGGGTGATCTTGAATTTGAATTTGGTGAAATTTTGTTCATACGAATATCATCCTGGATGAATATTATGTGGTCTAGAAAAAAAAAGATTACTAACAACTATTTATGTATTCCCCTTAAAAATTATAGGTCATTTTGCGATGGTATCCTGTGTCTTTTCACTTCTTACAAATATCTCTCAAATCCATGATGTGTTCCTTGTATTTCTTTTGTGGAAGTAAATACTTGATCCTTCACATGCACTAAACCTGAATTCATACTGATGGAGCTTGAACTTTCTTATGAGGAGAAACCGATTGAAAATATGGAATGTTTGGGGACTATTATACCAAACCATACCACTCACCGAGTTATTGATTTGTAGAAAATTCACGAGTAAGAGGAATTTAGGTGGGAACATGAATATAAGATGATGCATAAGTATCCCCATTTATTTATACCATAATTATAAATGTCATGGGGGAAATTAATTTTAAATAGGGTTGAATATAAAACACCATTTTTTATGGACAATTTATTCAAATTAAATAATTTTTATTGATGTTTTTAAATTCATTATGTCAAACATTTTGTTCACATGGCACTGACTTGGCATACAGCGAGCTTTACAAAAGGACAATATATTATTATAATGTTATATAGTAAGACTTATACTAGACATTATTATATTGGATATGCATATTAATAACTTATTTAGGAAAACCCATGGTCTATAATAATATAAAATAATTTTATTAGTTACATTGAACCAATCGAATATAATAGGAATATTTTTATAAAAAACAAATTTTCTTCCAAAAAATAATCATTATCAGAATAAATAAAATTAATTACAATTGTAGAGTAATATTATTGTAATATATATTTTATATATTCAATGTTATATTTTTTATATTCATCTAATAGATTTAACAGGTATAAGATAAGAAAAAAACCCAATTTTACTCTTAAAAACTATATTTTTATAAAATTAGTTTTACCTCATTTTTATTGAGAAACCATTTTAAATATAATTTTTTGTTCTTTTATATATTTATTATATCTAAATAAAATTAAAATTTGGAATAGAATCATAAAAATTATGTTTGGATTTTTTTTAATTTTTTATAATGCTTCATTTTTAATGAATAGTTAAATAATATGATTTTTATTGAAAACTAAATTATAATATAATTTATTTATGTGGTTAAAATTATATTTTAAATTGGTTTAAAAGTTTAATTAGATAATATTTTTAATAAATAATCTTATTTAGTTCATTATAATCAATATCAATTTGAAATTAAATATAAATACATAAGATTTTTTTGAACGTTTTTACTTTAAAACCACACATTATCAACCTTACTACGATATTTATTTTAAATTAATATTTTCCACATATATGATTAGAATTTGGAAACAAATATTTTATATTTTCAGTCAGTATAATCTAATAATTTTAATAAGGTGAATATATTTTTTTGGAAAAAAACATTAGTGAAGTAATTAATGTTAATTACAATGAATACGTTTAAATTGTGAATAATATAGGAAAAATCAAAACCATAAGGCCCAAAATGACCTATACATATGTCATAAAGCCTTTTGATGAAAATATTTAGACCCTAAAATCCATTAGATCTAATTTTTAAAATTATTAGATCCACATGAAAAAAACATGGGTTGGGGTACTATTTTAAAAAATATTACAAGAGTGACACTCCCCTTCTATTACAAAAGGCATCCTCTCCTCCCACTTCGTCAGACCTCTCAAGAAAAATGAGCTCGACCAACACTGCTCAAATAGATCCCCAATTTCCCTACCTTAATCTTTGAATCCTCCCCTTGAGAATAAACTAGTCCAAGGAATCATTTTTTCACAAACCAAAATGAGTTACAAGATTAATAGGATGATTGAATAAGTACTATGATAGTTTAGACACAAGGTAAGATATTTTCATATCCCTCCTTATTTCCATGAGATACATGCCATATTCACCTATCACTTATTTTCTGTGGTGTATATAATTCCCATTAATGAATTATATTTATATTTTACTTAAATATATGGGTATTTACATAACCATTTTATGATATTTCTATCAAAGGTGTTAAGTTTCAAATGCTACCAAATCAGTGATGAAATTTTTATCTCCATTGTCCTTCATTGAGGAAAATTCCAAGTTATGAACCAATATTTTTACATTTAATTTATATAATGAAATTGGAATATTATATCCTGAATATCCATCCTTTAATTTTTTTGATACTTATTGGAATTTCATTTTCTTACATAGGGAGTATAGTTAATAGTTACCAAGTTATAAGATTTTATTGAAATAATCTTTTCACTTATGGTAATTGTTTATGGTTATGATTTATTTTATGAAATATAATAATCCAAATCTTAAGAACAATCATTAATTTTATTTACATGTTGTTATTTATGATATATTCATGTATTAGTTTTATTTTTCACACTTCGGTACAAAAGATAGTTAATATAGTTTTTTCATTAATTTCGGAAATTACCACGCTCTTTGGTCAGAAATTTTAGTTCATTCAAAACCATTTATTATAAATGGTTTTGGAAAATGTTATATTATTATTCTATTTTCTATAAAGGAAATTTTTACCCACATTTTTCATTTTAAAAATAAAAGTGATTTTTTATAAGAAATCATCTTGTCAGTTTTGGTTGAGGCACCTTTCTAAACATTTTATCATGTAAAATGAATATTCAGTGTGATGAGTTTTATCAAAAATAATGATAGACATTACCTTGAAGATTCCAATAAAATATTAAAAATTTATTTTCTTTTAAAAAATAATATTTACCCGTAATATTATGCAAATTCATTATTTGAACGTATTTTTAATGAAAAATATTTTCAAAATGTTTTCACCGTATTTTATAAATTTTCAAAGAACATGGTTTTAAAAATATTTTTATGTTTCATTTATATGATTTCATGTAAAATGGATATTATATTATATTGCCTAATTTCTTTATAATATTTATTGCATATACCATGGTTTTTAAAATGATCTATGTTTTGTAATGGATTTTTAAAGAAGAAAAAATATTTTTCTCTTGAAATGTTTTTGAAAGATATTTCATAATTATTTTCCATATAAGATGGAATCTATTGATGTTACTCATGCCTTTATTGAAAATTATATGAAGGTTACATTCATATTATTTTACTAAATGGGTTATTCATGATGCAATTTTCAATATAAAAAATATTTCTATTTCATGGTATATATTTTACGAAATCCATTTTTCATTTAGGGGTAATTTTCATTATAAAATAATTAGGAATCTTCATTGATTTTACATCGGTTATAATATGATTACATGTCCGTGGGACTCATTTTATTCCATGGGTTTTGATATGATCCTTCATATTTTTCGAACAAGTATGTATGATTTTATTTTGACATTGGCGGGACCTATATCTCCCTAGAATGAATTGGATGAAGATTTATGTCTCGTGAGATATAATACGATAGCCTTATGTGTGAACCTTGGATACTAATATTTCCATTCGATTGAACCAGGAAAAACAATATGGTATAGGGATTGAACTTGTGCTTCTATTATGGTCTAGGAAATGATCCCATGGATATTATAGAAATAATGTTATATATTTATGTGTTTTCAACAATTCCCTGTCTTATTTTAATGTTATGATTTCATTGATTATGTTACTTATTTACACATGATTCATGTAGGATCGAAATAATAATGTAGATGCTCAAACTACAAGAGGGGGGTGAATTGTATTCATTAAAAATTCCTTTAAACAAAAGAAAGAGATAAGTTTAACAAATTTAAACTTAAGAAAATTCACAACACCTCTAACACAAATTGAAACTTGAAAAAAGGAATGAAGTTATAAACTTCAACTCCTATGAACATTCTTAAAACTGGAATGGGAATCCGAAAGTAGGCTCCGTAAGTATGGTTCCAAAAATTGAAACATAACAAAATATTACAATATGAGATTCTAACTTAAAGTGTATAGAATCTAAATGAAACAAGGTACAAGTAAGGAAGTATAAGAAAGTTATACTTTCCTTATAATACAAAATGCAGCAGAATCAAACAAGTATTAAAACTACAAGTAACAAGATATAAGTCTTTTAACCCAAAGAGAAGCGTATCCAACAACCTTGGATAAAGATCCCTTGATTTATACTTTCAAACAAGTCTGTCTTACCCACACTAGGGTAATCCGTCGATACGAAGATCGGAGTCTCTGTCTTGCTATCCCTACAAGACCTCAACTTCAAGGTAGTTGGAAACCTCTGTCTTCCTCAGCAAGGAAGCCCTCAACCTCAAGGTAGTTGGCAACCTCTATCTTCCTCAGCAAGGAAGCCCTCAACTTCAAGGTGTTGGAAACCTCTGTCTTCATATCCCTAGAAGTCCTCGAATGTAATCACCAACATTCGGAGTCATAAGAAGCAAAAACTGAACGAGCGGTTCAGTACACACAAGGCATGAAAAGCTTTCTCTCTCTAGAAATCACCTTAGCAGCTTGTGGTCTCTAGATCGATAAGCTTCTCTATTGTTGTTATATTCTTGTATATGATCTCTTTCAAATGAGCTCCTATTTATAGGCAAATTTCCAATGGTCATCTCCCTCCTCCAACGGTCATATTTTCCATGAAACTCGGAGGGACCTGTACACGTGTAACTCAACAAATGGATAATTAGAAACAGAATAGACGACATCATTTTATAACAAGCTATGTATAACTGAATGCACAACATCATTTTGAAACAAAGCATATGTGAGTAAAGGTTAATCAAATGTTCAGAGTCTAACCAATAATGATGTTTGGAGTCTATGTTGAGAAATGTTCAGATTCTGTTTTATAGGAATTCGGAGTCAAACTTCTTAAGAGTTCGGAGTCGAACTGCTTAAAAGTTCGGAGACAAACTACTAAAGAGTTCGGAGTCGAACTGCTTAAGAGTTCGGAGTCAAAAAATTTCAGAGTTCGGAGTTGAACTGCATGAGAGTTCGGAGTCGAACTGCATAAGAGTTCTGAGTCGAACTTCTTAAGATTTCTGAGTCGAACTTCTTCAGAGTTCAGAGTCAAACTACTAAAGAGTTCAGAGTCGAACTCCTTAAGATTTCGGAGTCGAACTTTTTCAGAGTTCGGAGGTGAACTACTAAAGAGTTCGGAGTCCAAATACTTAAGAGTTTGGAGTCAAACTTCTTCAGAGTTCGGAGTCCAGAATTCGGATTAGAACTACATTACAGATCACATCCAGAATTCAGATCCTAAAAACAGAATGCTCCAAATCTTTTCATTATATGGCTCCGGAAATTTTCTTATGAATCCGGTTTTTGAATTTAAGAATAATATTGCTATGTATAAAAAAATCTAGGTTAAGGTATATTTCCTTAATGAAGTAAATTTTCCTTATGGGGGTAAAAATAATATTTTCTTAAGTATAAGGTGTTTGTGATTTTCAAAACAAGAAGGAATGGAAAATTCATAAGGAAAACCTTATTGAATTAAAAATCTCCCCCTTTTTGGAAATCACAAACATCCTTATGAGAATGAATATAAGGATCTTGAAAAAAATTTATTAGACTTTGAAAATAAAACTTATCTCCATTTTTTCATGGATAGAAATGAATACAACTAACTCCCCTTAGGCACTGAAAATGTAAGGATTGTATTCTGAGTTTCCGGAGTGGAGTTTTCAATAATATAAGAGTGAAAACATCATAGTGGGAAACTCCTCCTTTCATTAAGGATATTTCACTTAGAAATTTTTCCTTTCTCCTCCTTAGGAATAGTACTTTTTTCCTTCTCCCCCTTTGTGATTTTCAAAAAGAATTGAAGTGAATGGAAAACAATGTATGCTACCTGAAACAATAGTATATAAAAAGATACAAACCATCCAGATAACCATTTCATTATGGTTAAGAAAAAAATACAAGGAAACACAACTACAACAAAAGATCTGAGTGGGTTCATTTGTCTTCCTTTTCCTTCGGAATGAGCTGCTTCAAAAAGGCTTTGAGTATATTCTAGTCTCTTTGATATTCCTCTCTTTGCCCATCCAAGGATTTTACCTTTTCTTCTTGAGATTTTAATGCCTCTTCCTGAGACTCCAGGGCTTCTTTCTGCATCTTCAAAAACTCATATTGCTTTTATATCTTCTGCTGAAACTCAATCCGGAAATCTCTTTCAGTTTTCCAATTTTGAGATATCGAGTTCAGCTTCCCATTCAGATCCCTGACCTATTTATTCAGAAAAGTTTTCTCCTGGTTCAACTTCTCAGAAATCTCATTATCCTTTTTATCCTCCATTTCAAAAGCATTTTTAACTTCAGCCTGAAAATTCTCAAATTGAACTAAATCTTCATCAACTCTCTTAGACCACTTGGTTACTTTACTGCAGGACTTTCTATGCACGTCATAATTGATCAGAAAACTTTTCTGTTCAGATTCCAAATTCACAAACTTATCCATTAAAAAGGATAATGAATCTGATTTTTGATTCAAAGATTGTTGTAGCAACTGGAATCTAGAATATATTATTGGAAGAATCAGAATTGTGTCCACTAACTTTCTCCGAGATTGAACCACAAAATCATGCCCGTCGGATGATGATTCTGAATCAAAAACTTCTTTTTGAGAGTCCTCTTCTTCAACTGGAATCATCATGCTTCTAAGGGTACCACCAACCACTTTCCTTCTGATGACATCTATAATGGGTGTCTCCATTAGAGTTTGCTTCCCTTTATCAGATTTTGGAATGGATTGAACATTTGGAGATACTTCCTCAGATTCAGAAACTTGCACAATCTGATCCCCATCTGGTTTCTGTCTTTCTTGTCCTTCCTCAAGAATGTTCCTCTCATAGGATTCTTCTTTATCAAACAGATCATTCGCCTTTTCTTCTTCTTCTGGATGTTGCTTGCTAGCATCCTCATCTCCCTTGCATGAGGTAACTATCTTTGTGAATTCAGCCTTATCTTTGTAGTCCTGTACTTGCTTGATCAAGGTATCCACATCTTCACTCTCCTCTTCTTCTTCTTATTCTTCCTCTGCTGCTTCAGCGACTTTCTTCTCAGCTTCCACAACTATTCCTTTACCCTTGTCCTTTTCTAGAGTGACATAGTTTTTCGCTGGAGTTTCTGGTAATGAAGGTTCAACACTGAACGTTTCCAAAACTGGAAACCTTTCGGAAGCTAACTCTGTATCTTTTAGCAAATATTGCACTAGTTCATCTTCAGTAATCTTCTTTCTGAACTTCATTTCCTTTGCTTTCCTTTCTAGCTCCTCAGCAGCTTTTTCTTTTAATGCCTTAGCCTCAGCAGGGTCCAATCCGAATTGAGGATCCCCTTCCTTCCTCATTTATTTATCATTCCTCCACTTTGCTTCTACTTCCTCTGTATAGATTTTCTGCTTCATTGACTTGGGAGGTGCGGATTCAGTTTCCTTAGGCTGAGGAACTTCTTCATCAGTAACTGCTTCCTTTGCCTTTCTCTCCTTCCTTTGCTTTTTTGAAGGTTCCAGAGATTCTTTTTCAGCTATTTCAAATTACTCTACATATAGGGGGTAAAATTATCCGGACTCACTAGAAAAACCCATCTTCATTCTTTTAAGCGTATCATCACTGACAATAATGAGCTTGCAATTTCGGATCTTTTATTTGTAGGCAACTTTGAAAGATTCTAAGCATCGAATAATCAGCTTAGACAGGGAGGTTACATCATAATCTGAGCTCTCATACTTCCTTCATTAATATTCTTGATTGTAACCAAGATATGCCTTATCAGATTTATCTTTCTTAGATTTACCAAAAAATCTATGACATAGATATCACTCTTCTTCAGATTGTCTTTATCTCCTCTTCTCGGAACCAGAAAACCTTGCACCCATAGTTGAAGTATTCTATTATTCGGAGTGAGCCGAGTAATCTTATTTGTTGAATCATCCTTAAGCCCAATACACTTCAGTGCTTTATCCTTATTGAAACATCCTTGCACACCGGGGAGTTTCTGAGAACAGAATTCAGCTTCCCCCTCATATGCTATACCAACCAGGCTTGCTACCTTAGTGTAATAATGTTAATAAGTCTTCCCATAAGACTTAAAAGAAATCCTTTCTCTTCCATCTACCACCAAGAAGAAAACAGACTCATAAAAATCTATCAACAAGTCAGTATAAACCAGATCCTGTTTATCTGATATTGATATAAAGACATCTTCCCATCCATTCAGTCTAATATTCGTTGAAATAAGAGAATCAAGCTTATAAAAATCCGGATGAACTAACCTTTCCCTGTAAACTAACCACATTGAAATTGGTTTGATAGTTTACATATCTTGAGAGGTTTCTTCAACAGACATTCGGAATAAAATAAATTGTAGGATTCGGATCAGCTTCACAAGGTTCGGAACCGGCCTTAAGAGGAGCAGCAGAGTTTCGAGATGGAAAAGCTTAAAAAACCGATGTGGGACGAGTCTCGGGGTCCCCTTTATATAGGCAAAGAATTTGACCGTTGGTCTTCCAAAAGTCATCTAATAGTTGAAAAAGCTCTGATCTGATCTGACGGTTGAGAATGGTCCCTCAAGGAAAATTCGACTCCGATCATTTGAGGTTTTTATGGAAAACCATCGGTTTTGAGGAAAAACTGGAATCCGATTTTTTTTTTAAAAAAAATACCTGTAAGCAAAAATTTTATTACAAAACTATAAGTAAGAAAAGTATAACATACGGATTGACAAGAAATATTGTTCTAAATGAGAAATATTCTTCTTGAAAAAAAACTTCATTATGAAATTTCCAGTACGAAAACCTCGTTACGAAAACTCCAATCCGAAAATCTCTATTCCGGAAATCTCGTTATGAAATTATTAGTACGAAAATTCCATTCTGGAAGTCTTCAGTATGAATACTTTCATTCCGGAAGTTTTCATTCCGAGAATTTCAGTCCTGAAAATTTCAGTTTCGGAAATTCCCATTCCAGAAATTTTAGTTTCATAAAATTCCATTACGGAAGTTTAGTTCCGGAAGTTTTTTTAAAAAAAAACTCTAACAACCAAATGTACTCCCCCTATGAAGAGGAGTTTATTACTGTTAGGAAAATTTTTCAACAAGAAGTTAATGAAGAATGATTACCTTACAGTTATCATTCCTAACTTTTGTTTAATATATTCAAATCTATCGGAGTGTAATGATTTTGTTAAAATATCAGCAAGTTGATCTTGCGTTCCGATAAACTGAAGAATGATATCTCCCTTTTGTGTGTGATCCTTAAGAAAGTGATGCCTAATATCTATGTGTTTTTCATGAGAGTGATGTGAAGGGTTCTTACTTAAGGCAATAACACTTGTGTTATGACATAAAATTTGAGTTTTAGTAAAGCTCAAACCATAGTCTGTGAGTGTGTGTTGCATCCACAATACTTGAGCACAACAACTTCCAGCTGCTACATATCCGGCTTCGATAGTGGAAAGTGCTACAGAATGTTGCTTCTTGCAAGACCAAGAAACTAATGAATCTCCTAAGAAATGACAATTTCGGGATGTACATTTTCTATCCATTATACATCCACCAAAGTCAGCATCAGAAAATATTTTTAGAAGAAAATCATTTCCAGAAGTATAAAATAATCCTAGATCCATGGTTCCCTTAAGGTAGTGAAATATTCTTTTTACTTAATTTAATTGAGATTCCGTAGGATTGGATTGATATCTTGCACATAAGCATACCGGGAACATTAAGTCTGGTCGACTTGCTGTTAAGTAAAGTAAACTTCCTATCATACCTCTAAAAGTTGTTTGATCTACTGGTTTCCCAGCTTCATCAAGATCTAATGAGTTTGAGGTACCAATATGAGTACTTATACTCTTAGATTTTCCAAAACCATAATTTTTGAGAAGATCTTTAATATACTTATGTTGAGATATGTAGGTTCCTTCTAGTTTTTGAGAAATTTGAAATCCAAGGGAAAAGGTTAACTCACCCATTATACTCATTTCAAACTCAGATTTCATTAGACTTGCAAAAGAGTCGGTCAAGGATTGCTGAGTTGAACCAAATATGATGTCATCAACATAAATTTGAACAATCAAAACATTTTTATTATTTTTCTTTATAAAAAGGGTTGGATCTCTATTTACCTTAACATAGTTATTTTGAAGCAAAAATCCAGTGAGTCTATCATACCAGGCTCATGGGGCTTGATTAAGACCATACAAAGCTTTGGTAAGTCTAAAAACATGATCAGGATGTTTTGTATCTTCAAAGCCATGAGGTTGTTCAACAAAAACATCCTCTTGGACATAACCATTATGAAAAGCACATTTCACATCCATTTGGAAAAGTTTGAAATTAATGAATGCTGCAAAGGCAAGTAGAATACGAATATATTCAAGTACAGCTACTAGAGTATAGGTTTCTTCATAGTCTATTCCCTCTTGCTTATTATAGCCTTTTGCAACAAGTATAGCTTTATTTCTTACTATGACTCCATTTTCATCACGTTTGTTTCTAAAGACCCACTTTACTCCAATAACAGATGTTTCTTTAGGTCATTCAACGAAGATCCAGTCTTTGTTCCTTTCAAATTCATTTAGTTCATCTTTCATAGCTTTGATCCAATCATCATCACCTAAAGCTTCATCAGTGCTTTTTGGTTCTAATTGGGAAAGAAATGCTAGATGTTCTATTTCATTTCTTAAGAAACTTCTAGTTCTTATAGGTTTATTTACATCACCAATGATACTATCACTGGGATGATTCTTAAGAAACACCTGATTTGGGTTTTGTAAAACTTGTTCATCATCATAGGGTAGAAAATCATCTGGGGTAAATGTTTCAGAAGTAGTTTTTTGAACATTTTCCTTATCAGAAGGTTCTTCTATCAAAGGTTGACAATTAGTTTTTGAAAACACATCTAAGGATGTAGGCTGTGATGGTTTAAAAACAAAATGATCAGTCTCATCAAATTTTACATGTACTGTATCTTCGACAGAACATGTATTTTTATTAAAAACACTATAAGCCTTAGAAGTTGTGGAAGAACCTAAGAAAATTTCTTCATCACATTTTGGTGTGAATTTATGTAGGTTATCTTTAGTATTCAGAATTAATACATTTCCACCAAAAACCTTGATGTAGGATAGTCTTGGTTTTCTACCAATCCATAACTCATAAGGAGTTTTATTAAGAAAAGTTCTAATCAAAACTCAATTTATAGTATAGAAAGCAGTACTTACAGCTTCATCCGAGAAATTTCTAGCTATAGAATATTCACTCAACATTGTTCTAGTTATCTCTTGAATAATTCTATTTCTTCTTTCAACTACACCATTTTGTTGAGGAGTTATTGGTGCTGAAAAATTATGAGTAATACTTTTTTACAACAAAAAGTTTCAAAATCAAAATTTTGAAATTCTCCTCCATGATCACTATGAATAGTTTTCAATGGAAGGTTTTTCTCATTTTTAACTTGAGGTCTAAAAATTTCGAAATATGAAAAATCTTCAGACTTCTTTGCTGGAAAATAGACCCAAGTAAATCTATTGTAATCATCAACTCGAACAAACACATAGTATTTACCTCCAATACTTCCAGTTTGTGTAGGACTAAAAAGATCCATGTGCACTAACTATAATGCAACAGTTGTCGAGACTTCAACGATTGATTTAAAACTAGATTTATGTTTCTTTTCATATTGACAAGGATCACAAACTTTAGAATAATCAACTCTAAGCTCTGGTAGATCCTTAACTAGTTTCTTCTTAGAGAGTTTTCATAAGTTCCTAAGGTTACAGTGACCTAGTCTTCTGTGACATAACCAGGAATGAACTTCCATTGCACTTAGGCAAGGTTAATCTTGACTCTTGAGGTCTTTTAGGTTCAATGTGTAAACATTCTCTTGCCTATTGGCTGAGAGAATAAAGTCTTCCTTGGAATTATGAACTAAACACTTAAAATTCCTAAAATTCACAAGGTATCCTTCATCACATAACTGACTTATGCTAATGAGGTTGTGCTTAAGACCCTTAACAAACAGAACATTTGAAATTAAGGTTTACCAAGAAGAAAAATATTACCAATACCAACAATTTCCCCCTTATCATTATCTCTAAAAGTTACCTTTCCTCCTTTCATTTTGATAATATTTTCAAAATAGATTTTGTTACCATTCATGTGCCAGGAACATCCACTATCCATGTTCTATGTATTATTGCTGGTATTCTATTTATTTTCCTGAAAAAAAAAAGAATAGAATTAGACTTTCGGAATCTATACTTGCTTGGATCCGTGATTTCCAGACAACAAAATTTTAGGAACCCACATTCTCTTTGAGAAATAAGATTTATGAAAACTTAAGGATTGGGTTTTGTTTAAGGAACAATTATTTTCCAAATGACCACCACATTGACACTTGGTACAAAATGGGGAACATTGAGGAACAAAATAATTGTTACTAAAAATTGGTTTTGCATGAGTATAACCAAATCCAGATTTATTTCTTAAAGGTCGTATTTGGGAATACATTTTATCAAAATTTTCAATACCATGGGTAAAGTTTGATAAAAACTTCATTAAGGAAAAAATTTCATACTTGAGTTTTATAACCAAGTTTTTATCCTCAAAATCATTATTTTTAGAACTATAGCTAGGCTCAAAAAAATGTTTCTTAGAAATTACTTTTTCTAACTCTTTAGAAAGTTTGTTCTTCTCAGAATTTACTTCCTCAGGATTTTTTGAGATACTTTCCAAATCATCATTTTTCCTATCAAGATCATTAGAATGATCTGATATTTCTTTTGTAAGAATAGAATTCCTAGAGTTTGCTTTATCAAGTTTTTTATTGAGTTTAGAATTCTCAATTTCAAAAAGTCCAGCAAACCTAGAGATTTCTTCATAAATAGGTAAAATATTTTCTTCATCAGAAGAGGATTATTCATCAGAAGAGTTATAATACTTACTATCATTAGAATTTAAAGAAACATTGGTCAGTGATTCAGCATTTCGTACCTTAGCCATAAAACAATGATTATCAATAGGTAATCTAGCTATAAGACTAAGATTCTATTGTCCTGAAGATTTATAATCAGAAGATTCATCTGAAGAGTCACCACCACTGGCACTCCAGGTATCATTTTCTTTCATAACATTCTTAGCTTTGGCTTTATAATACTTCTTTCTGTTCCTTTCTGAATGCCTTTCTTTCCTTTATTTCATTTTAAGCAAAGGGCTATTTGGTCTAATATGTCGAGCTATCTTACATTTATAACATGTGACATCTCCATCTTTCCTATATTTCCTTTCCTTTTTCTTATACTCGGATTGGAAACTTCTTTGGCCAGCTATCTTGTTCATCCTTCGAGCATGATTTTCTAACTCATTTTTAGAGATTTCAATCTCACTAGATTCAGATTGGAAATTAACTTTCTTAGACTTGGATCTGGTTACTCTCTCTGGAGACTTAGATTTTATTTGATTTGATGTTGTTTTAAAAGCAACAGTACCATTCCCATTCTTCCTTTTTATGTTGTCATCATCTCTCTTCATTCTTGTATCATGTTGTAGAAGAGTTCCAAATAGCTCATCAAGAGAAATTTGTGTAACCTTCTTGTTCTCATCTATAGCAGTTCTTTTGGATTCTCACTCATTGGGCATAATATCAATTATCATATCCACAAGTGCTTCATCGTCTAACCCTTTTTCTCCCATAGACTGTAGACTGTTGACGATAGTCATAAATCTCTGTTGAACTTTACATATTGGTTATCCATAAGGAAAATTGAAGCCATGGTATTTAGCTCTAAGCATAGCTCTCCTAGTCTCAATCACTTTAGAAGTTCCAAAGTGTGTAACCTCTAACTTCTTCCAGATACAATTAGATTCTTCACAAGAAGAAATTTGGCTATATATATTTCTAGTCATTGAACACAGTAGAGTATTGCATACCTTATAATTGAGTTGATATTCTTGCTTTTCCTGTTTAGTGAAAGTTCGAACATCCTTATCAGGAATTTTATAATCACCAGTAATCATAACAATGTTGTCTACTCTAGTATTGATAACCAAAGTCTTCATTCGATCTCTCCATTACTAATAGTCATTACCATCAAAGATTGGTGGTCTTGTAGGATTTATATTATCAATGGAGCCAACATTGATTTCTGCCATACTTAAAACAACCTTCGGTACAAAATCTTGTTAGTAGAAAAAGTTTGTAATCACAATGTTCGGAATGACAAAATTCGGAATGAGAACGTTCGGAATAATAAAGTGAGCAAGAAAAACTTACACGTGAGTATATGTATTTTAGAGACCTCCTCTAATACCAATTGTAGGGTCGAAATAATAATGTAGATGCTCAAACTACACGAGGGGGGGTGAATTGTATTCTATAAAAATTCCTTTAAACAAAGGAAAGAGCTATGTTCAACAAAGTTAAACTTAAGAAAATTCACAACACCTCTAACAAAAATTGAAACATGGAAAAAGGAATGAAGTTATAAACTTCAAGTCCTATGAACTTTCTTAAAACTGGAAAGAGATTCCGAATGTAGGTTCCGGAAGTATGGTTCCGGAAATTGAAACTTAACAAAAGATTACAATATGAGATTCTACCTTAAAGCATATAGAATCTAAATGAGACAAGGTACAAGGTATGAAGTATAAGAAAGTTATACATTCCTTATAATACAAAATGCAGTGGAATCAAACAAGTAGTAAAACTACAAGTATCAAGATATATGTCTTTTAACCTAAAGAGAAGGGTATCCAACAAACTTGAATAAGGTCCCTTGATTTATACTTTCAAGCAAGTCTGTATTACCCACACTAGGGTAAGTCCACGATACGAAGATCGATGTCTCTATCTTGCTATCCCTGCAAGCCCTCAACTTCAAGGTAGTTGGCAACCTCTGTCTTCCTCAGCAAGGAAGCCCTCAACTTCAAGGTAGTTGGCAACCTATGTCTTCCTCAGCAACGAATCCCTGAACGTCAAGGTGTTTGAAACCTCTGTCTTCCTATCCCCGGAAGTCCTCAAATGTAATCACCAACATTCAGAGTCGCACAAAGCAAAAACTGAACGAGCGGTTCAGTACGCACAAGGCATGAAAGCCTTTCTCTCTCTAGAAATCACCTTAGCAGCGTGTGGTCTCTAGATCAATAATCATCTATGTTGTTGTTCTATTCTTGTATATGAGCTCTTTCAAACGAGCTCCTATTTATAGGAAAATTTCCAACTGTCAGCTCCCTCCTACAACGGTCATATATTCCATGATACTTGTAGGAACCTGTACACGTGTAACTCAACAAACAGTTAATTAGAAACAAAATAGACGACATCGTTTTATAACAAGCTATGTATAACTAAATGCATGACATAGTTTTGAAACAAAGAATATCTGATTAAAGGTTAATCAAAATTTTGGATTCTAACCAATAATGAAGTTTGGAGTCTATGTTAAGAAATGTTCAGATTCTGTTTTATAGGAATTTGTAGTCAAACTTCTTAAGAGTTCGGAGTCGAACTACTTAAAATTTCGGAGTCAAACTACTAAAGAGTTCATCGTCGAACTGCTTAAGAGTTCAGAGTCGAACTTCTTCAGAGTTCGGAGTCGAACTGCTTGAGAGTTCGGAGTCGAACTGCTTAAGAGTTCGGAGTTGAACTTCTTCAGAGTTCGGAGTCGAACTACTAAAGAGTTCGGAGTTGAACTACTTAAGAGTTCAAAGTCAAACTTCGTCAGAGTTCAGAGTCTAGATTTCGGATTAGAACTACATTACAAATAACATCCAGAATTCGGATCCTAAAAACAGAATGCTCCAAATCATTTCATTATATGGCTCCGAAAATTTGGTTATGAATCCGGTTTTTGAACTTAAGAATAATATTGCTATGTATAAGAAATTCTAGGTTATGGTATATTTCCTTATTGAAGTAAATTTTCCTTATGGGGGTAAAAATATTATTTGCTTATGTATAAGGTGTTTGTGATTTTCAAAACAAGAAGGAATGGAAAAGTCATAAGGAAAACCTTATTGACATAACAATTCATTCATTATAAACTATTATGATTTATACCATGATTCATGTTTATGATCATTGGTATGTAGGGTATGATCTTAAAATGCATTTATCAAGTTATCATACCCCTATGATCATGTTTATTCATAAGTGTCTCACTTATTTTCCCTTATTGAGAATATAAGCTCACCCATTTTTATGTTTCCTTCCATAGTTTATGAACATAATTATTTGGTTTTATATTTATAATAAGGGTTATAATCCTGATAACCTAGTGAGAGATAATTTAGATCAACTATGTATCATTTTTTATGTTTCCATGTTTTTGAAAACACTATAATAGTATGTATTTGGGTGTCTGTTTGTTTTATGATTTATTTATTCCAAAAAAGTTAATTCAGGTTAATTAATGTTAGGATTGGGTCATTATATTTATTTCAAGATATTTTTTATAAATTATTTCTTTATAAATTTATGATTAATTAGTTTCATCACATCCATCTGTTCCTTTTTCATTAATTTTTTCAACCAAATTGATTTTAATAGAACTCATATTCAGTCTTTCGAAATTTAGTATCTTAGGTAACTATTATGTTATGAAAATTGTTAGATTTAATTTTTTTACTATGGGATGGGTTGTTTAAATGAGACCTTAAAACCACATAGTTACATTATATTATATTTACCAAACATAAACCTATAATTTTAGAACAATACATTCATGTGTAACAATTAGAACTACTATTTGAATGACCTAGTTTCGTACAATGTCAAGTATTTGTACAACTTATAGAAGTAATTATAATGAACAAATATGTAAATATTATTCACATAATAGACTTTTGGACTCATTTTTGTCACATCACATTTGTCTTATTGATCCAAGAATAATTTTTTTAATACTTCAATGTCATATTATCATAATCGAATTGATTTTTCTATCTCTCATTATCTTAATAATTATTTATTAATTCCATACATTTGAGACTTTATAGTAATTAATATTTATCATGGATATATTTTTATTTTATCACACATATTTTTACTTTTTTATAAAAATCATGGATAATCATATTATTATTGATATTTACATGAGTATATATATATTTTTATAAATTTTATTCATGGGGGTATGTATAAGGCCCCAGCCTTAAACTTTACTTAATCTTGAGTTATTACAAGATTACACATTGAGGATCTTTTCAGGTTTAGAGTTTTAGAGAATTAGATCATAAAACATGCATTACATTCCACATATAAACAAAGTGGTTACATAAAGATAGTATTCTTCATTCCCATCAATGGAAACATGTTTAAAATAAAACATTGATTCATTCTTGACACTTCCTTGACACTATCATCATATCATGTACCTTTCCCTTGACCCGTGAAAACATTTCAAAAAACTTGGGATGAGCATAAAAAGCTCAGTATGGGTTATAAAAAAATGGAAAGGAAACATGGGTATATATATACATAAGAGTGAAATCATACTTTACCCATAAAACATAAGCACATTAACATACCTCATCAAATCATTAGTAAATCATTGAAATCATAAGACATAATGGTAACTTGAGGCATTCATAACATTCTTACGTAGGGAGTAACCCTCTTGGTTACGTTTGGAATACCCATCACAGTATATTCCCTAAAATCTCTTCGGAGAAACCTTAACATTTCACTCCTTCGCATTACCCAATGCATTGGAGAGCTATATCGGGGTCACCCGCCCTTAGTTTATCACGGAACCACCCGTCTTCATAATAATGCCCAAGAACCATAACATAATCGTATCACATAAAACATGCATAAAGGAAACATAACATTTCCACATTTCAATCATATTTATCAATACAACACAAAAAACATTGTGAAAACCATTTTCAATACCAAAATAAAAGAAAAGTAAAACATGGTATTTATTTTTCTTTTAAAAAGAAGGTATGGCTTGTAGAGGAAGTTGAAACTCAAATAACGGTCACGACGGCGGAGAAGTCGTTGTCGCCGCATACGTATGACAAAAACCTTCCCTTTTGTCGTTTAGTAAACGCTTCGTATAAAAAATATTCCTTTTGAATAAACGTAAAATTCAAAGGGGTTTATACACCATATAAAAGAATGTTGTGTATAAAATAAAATATGCCTCAATGAAAGGAGATTGAGACGAAGTCCCATACCTCATATCCGACTTGACCCGACCGTTCTTTAATCTCCTGAATAATAAACTTGATTTAATCTCTACTTGCTTATGAACCTTTTTCAAGTTCATTATTCCTTTTATACCATGTTATGAACATCATGTAATCATTTAAGTTAATAATGTTCATTTTGTCGGTATTTGGTTCTTAAGTCAAAAATAGACTTCTTACACTTACATGTTGTTAATTTGGTCAAAGTTTCATTATATCCAGAATGATATTAATGATTTGGATAACATATATATCATATATATTCATCATATACAAGTATTTATAATATTACATCACATTTAGAGGTAAGAAATGAAATGCATCGTTCATAGAGAAGGTAAGCCGTACGTACGCATGAATGCTACTTCCATTTCTATTTCGTATTTTCTGGAATGGAATCATAATGATATAAGATTATATTATAATTAAAGTATAATAAAATATATAATATCATTAACTTTATCCTTTACACATCCCACGTATGGTATTTAACGAATCAAATCACTTTCAGGGGGCGGTAGTCCGCACTTCCTAAAATGAAGATATCGTGTTTACCAATAATGGAAACCATAAAAGTATGCCCAAAATGAAAAAAACAGAAGCTTAATGAAAACATAAAAATATTATATATCATATATAAAAATAGTGACTTCATAATGGCCACCTTTGAAGGTGTTAAATGAGTATTGAACAATCATCGTTTTGGGAGACAGAATTTCACCATCCTCGGAAACCATATGTTCTTTAACCATTTGATGTAGTTGTGTGAGAGTGTAGCTCAAATAAATATTATAACAACATCCTAGTATATTTAAGATACTGGTTTTGTTACAAAAGAAGTAAATAAAAAGAGTTTAGGGGGTTGGAGAAGCAAAATAAAACAAATGAACATGAGAGAATGAATTACCTTTAAAAGTGTAACTCCTTTTGATTTGATCCTAAAGGCTTCCTTTGAAAGGATTCTGCCCAAAGGGAATCCTCTAGGATGTGGAGAGGGCTGTGGAGAGTTTAAATGGGCAGGGTTTGGCCGAGCCAAAGGCTTGAGGAGTGTGTGAAATGAGGTAGAGGTGGGGGCCTTTTATAAGAGGAGAGGAGGGGCACTTTTGGAAAGTAAAGTAAAGTTACTTTATTTTAAAAAGTGTTTCGGATTCAAAAGGTCCCACATTGATATAATTCGAGGATAAGGTGATAAGGATTCTAAATCCACTCATCCAATTGGTTTTGTCCATGTGTAGGTTTTAGATTTTTCATTATCATTCCATTTTATTTAAATAGTCAAATAATGATGTCATCGCTGCATCATTATTATGTCATAAATAATTTAATTAATTTAAAGTCTAAAAATTATAAAACAAATACTATGATTTATGAAATCTTTTTAGCTTTCCAATTATTATTTATAATCAAAAATCTGATCTCTATAACCCCATGTAAAAATTGTTTTTTTAAAACATATTATGTTTGTTTCATTTTTTCTTTTATATTAAATAAAAATGTTATTTATGTCATTTCCCAACCAAAGTGGATCCATGGGGTCCCCAAGTTGACCCATGGATTTTATTGGTCGGCCATGACACAACCAATAAGGTTGGGACATCTGTCTAGTTCATTTCATATTATTAATGCATTATTTATACCTTAAACTACCCTATATTACCAGTAATCGCGATTAAAACTTAATAAGTTACTATTCACCAAAAAAATATTTTAATCTCATTGAACAACATTTTAAATCATAATGACAACCATTTATTTCGGATTTTTTAAATTCAAAACACAATGATTTCAAAATTTCATTTAAACGGAAAATCAGTTTTTATAAGTACCACTTAGTGGTTTCACTATTCATCAAAAATTGAAGTTTTTCAGAAAATTACCAAAAATTCACCCTAAGATATATTTGATATTACGAATTCAAAAATGAAGTCTATTTTACAAAATTCAAAACATATAAGTCACATTAATTAATTTATTAATTAATTCCCGCTGTTATGACAAATAGCGTGTTTTTATGAAACAATAAGTATCAAAAGATTGACACCATTTTAAGTCTAATTTCAAAGTAAAATAGATTCCAATGACCACCATTGGATTAAATGGTAAAAATATTTTCAGATTACACAATAAGAACAATTTAAAATATAATCTAATCATATAAATAAATTAGATTAAGAATCAGTTTTAATGTAAAATGCATTATTTTTCACTATTCATTAAAAAATGAACATTGTCAGAAAAATACCAAAAATTCACACAAAGTAAATTTTGATGTCCCAAACATAATGAATAAGTTTATTTTGACAAACATAGCTTATAAAATTGTCAAAAGATAGATTTAAAAATGGTTTGTCATCAAAAGGCAGTAAAACATTCTTTTTAAAAATATTAGTGTATTCCATGCTTAAGATTGGATTTATTTTCATTTTAAGCCTCTAAAACACTATCTTAGTCATTAATAGACATAGATAAAAATATCAATTAATCATTACTTACTTGGGATGTTACATCCTTCCCCCCTTAGAAAATTGCGTCCCCGTAATTTATTTACTTATCGAATAAATGGGGGTACTTATCCCTCATTGCATTTTCAGATTCCCATGTTGCCTCTTCAATCATGTGGATTTTCCACAAAACCTTTACCAGATTAATCACCTTATTCCGTAACACTTGATCCCTGTGGTCAAGAATCTAGACCGGTTGTTCCTCATAAGATAGGTTCTCTTCCCACTGAACTACCTCTGGACTCAAAACATGAGATGGATCTGGCATATACTTTCTCAACATCGAAATGTGAAAAACATTGTGTACCTGAGATAAACTCGGAGGTAAATCCACTCGGTATGCAACTGATCCCACTCTCTCCAGAATTTCGTATCGTTCAATGAACCTTGGACTCAACTTTCCTTTCTTACCAAATCTCATCACACTTTTCCAAGGAGAAACCTTGAGAAAAACATGATCACCTACCTCGAAAGATAGATACTTCCTGCGGTTATCCGCATAACTCTTCTGCCTGCTCTGAGCTGTTCTCATGTGTTTCTGAATCAGCTGATCTTTTTCTGCCATCTCTTCTACCAATTCTGGTCCCATAAACTTCCTTTCACCCACTTCATCCCAGAAAGTTGGAGTTCGACACCGCTTCCCATATAATGCGTGAAATGGTGCCATCTGTATACTGGAATGAAAAATGTTATTATATGAAAATTCAACCAAAGAAAGATGTTGGTCCCAACTTCCCTGATAATCCATAGAACAATAACGTAGCATATCCTCCAAGGTCTGAATTGTTCGTTCCGACTTCCCATCTGATTGAGGATGAAAAGCTGTACTAAAATTTAATTCAGTACCCAATGACTTCTGAAGGCCATTCCAAAAGTTAGAAGTAAACCTGGGATCACGATCCGATACAATGGATAGAGGAACTCCATGTAACATCACTATCTCTTTAAGATACAAACGGGAAAGTTGATCAAGAGAGAAAGTATCTCGTATAGCAAGGAAATGAGCAGACTTGGTCAAGCGATCAACAATAACCCAGATTGCATTATTAACTCGAGATGTCTTTGGTAATCCCACAACAAAGTCCATGGATATATTCTCCCATTTCCACTCTGGCACTGGTAAAGGCTGAAGCATCCCTTTTGATAACTGTCACTATGCTTTAACCTGATGACAAGTCAAACACTTCACAGTAAAATCAGCAATATCTCTTTTCATTCCATCCCACCAGTAATACTCCCGCAGATCTCTATACATCTTAGTACTACCTGGATGAACTGAAAACGGAGAACTATGAGCTTCACATAACAACTCTCTCTTCAACTGTGAATCACAAGGCACACACAATCTCTTCCCAAATATTAAAACACACTCATTATCAATGTTGAATTCATGCAACTTACCTTTCTGAACCAGCTCAACCTTTTTCTGCAACTCACTGTCTTGCTTCTGTGCTTGCTTGATTCTACCTGATAGAGAAGATCTCACTGATACCTGAAACAAAACAGAATGAATTCCTGCACCAACAACTTCTATGAAAAAGTTCATCAAATCCTTAACCAAAGGATCACGTTCCAAAAACAACATTATTAATGAAGCATTACTTTTTCGACTCAAAGCATCAGCCACTTTATTTGCTTCTACCGGATTGTAATGAATTGTACAATCATAATCCTTGATTAATTCTAGCCATCTCCTTTGTCTCATGTTCAATTCTTTCTGAGTGAATATATACTTTAATCTTTTGTGATCGGTATATATTTCACACTTTACTCCATACAAATGATGCCTCCAAATTTTTAAAGCAAAAACAACAGCAGCTAATTCCAAATCATGTGTAGGGTAATTTACCTCATGAGTTTTCAACTGTCGTGAAGCATAAGCAATTACCTGATCATTCTGCATTAGGACGCAACCAAGTCCTTTCAATGAAGCATCACTGTATATAACAAACTCACCATTCCTGGAAGGTAGTGCCAAAACTGGAGCATTCACCAATCTTCTTTTCAACTCCTGATACAACTTCATTTGATAGCCCGACATCTGCTGAAGTAGTTGCAAAGGATTTCACCACCCCTTTCTTCTTGAAGTCTAACTGCTTCCCATCACTCAAGCTCTTTGTCGGACACTCGTTTTCATAGTGACCCATCTCATTGCACTTATAACATTTCACTAACTGTAAATCAAATTTGTTCTTACCTTCACCTTGATCCTTTTCAGTGCAATCACGAGCCTTATGTCCCATCTTACCACATCAGTAGCACTTTCCAGAATTCAGAAGACATTCCCCAGCATGCCTTTTTCCAGATTTATCACAAACTGGAAACTTAGTTCTCTTACCATCAGACTTTTTTGAAATATTCTTACCTTTCTCCTGCCACCTCGGTCTCTTCTTCTGTTGGTTGTTATAGAACACTTGATCATCGGAAGACTCCATTTCCACCTTCTCAGCACATCGAACAAGCTTTTCATAACTTTTAAACTCACGAGAAGCTAATGAACTTCGATATTTTGGCTTTAATCCTGAGTAAAAATGATTGATTTTATTATCAAGGTCTCGGATAAAATTTGGAGCATACCATGCCAATCGTGTGAACCTTTCTTCATAGGTAGCCACTGAGTCTTCCTCTTGCCTCAATTCCAAGAATTGTTTTTCCATCCTAAGTCGAACAGCCTTAGGAAAATACATCTCAAGAAACATACCTTTGAATTCATCCTAGTCAAGAGCATCAATCTCATTGGCGTCCCTGATATTTTTAACCATAGACCACCACTGATCTGCTTCACCCTCCAAACAGTAAATAGCTAGATTAACCTTTTGATTGTCTGAACACCCCATGACATCAAAAATCTTCTGCAGTGCTTTAATCCACCCTTCAGCAAGAACAGGGTCAGATGATCCTATGAATGATGGGGGATGTTGCCTCATGAAATGTTCCACCACTGACATGTTCCTCTGTGGTTGATCTTGCTGATCTCGTGCATGGATACCACCACCATTTATAGCCTGAGTCAACTGCGCCATTACTGCAACAAACTATTCAGTTCCAATTCTGACCATCTCAGGATGCTGATTCGGAAGGTTATTTCCTTCTGTATGCCTTCCAAACACTGCTTTTCTGTTTCCTCTGCGGAAAACTATTCTGAACAAACATGTCTTAGATGAAGCAACATGGTAATCTTCAAATTCTATATCACTTCAATTTTACCATAAAAAAAATATTTTTGGATAATCATTTAATAGAATTCTAACTCCTAAAGTTATCTAAACTGACCTCTGATACCAACTATAAGGCCCCAACCTTAAACCATACTTAATCTTGAGTTATTACAAGATTACACATTGAGGATATTTTCAGGTTTAGAGTTTTAGAGAATTAGATCATAAAACATTCATTACATTCCACATATAAACAAAGTGGTTACATAAAGATAGTATTCTTCATTCCCATAAATGGAAACATATTTAAAATAAAACATTGATTCATTCTTGACACTTCCTTGACACTATCATCATATCATGTACCTTTCCCTTGACCTATGAAAACATTTCAAAAAACTTGGGATGAGCATAAAAAGCTCAGTATGGGTTATAAAAACATGGAAAGGAAACATGGGTACATATATACATAATAGTGAAATCATACTTTACCCATAAAACATAAGCACATTAACATACCTCATCAAATCATTAGTAAATCATTGAAATCATAAGACATAAAGGTAACTTGAGGCATTCATAACATTATTACGTAGGGAGTAACCCTCTTGGTTACGTTTGGAATACCCATCACAGTATATTCCCTAAAATCTCTTCGGAGAAACCATAACGTTTCACTCCTTCACGTTACCCAATGCATTGGAGAGCTATATCGAGCTCACCCACCCTTAGTTTATCACAGAACCACCCGTCTTCATAATAATGCCCAAGAACCATAACATAATCGTATCACATAAAACATGCGTAAAAGAAACATAACATTTCCACATTTCAATCATAAGATATCAATACAACACAAAAAACATTGTGAAAGCCATTTTCAATACCAAATTAAAAGAAAAGTAAAACATGGTATTTATTTTTCTTTTAAAAAAAAGGTATGGCTTGTAGAGGAAGCCGAAACTCAAATAACGGTCACGACGGCGGATAAGTCGTTGTCGCCACATACATACGACAGAAACATTCCCTTCTGTCGTTTAGTAAACGCTTCATGTAAAAAATATTCCTTTTGAATAAACGTAAAAGTCAATGGGGTTTGTACACCGTATAAAAGAAAGTTGTGTATAAAATAAAATATGCCTCAATGAAAGGAGATTGAGACGAAGTCCCATACCTCGTATCCGACTTGACCCGATCGTTCTTTAATCTCCTGAATAATAAACATGAGTTAATCTCTACATTCTTATGAACCTTTTTCAAGTTCATTATTCCTTTTATACCATGTTATGAACATCATGTAATCATTTAAGTTAATAATGTTCATTTTGTCGGTATTTGGTTCTTAAGTCAAAAATAGACATCTTACACTTACATGTTGTTAATTTGGTCAAAGTTTCATTATATCCAGAATGATATTAATGATTTGGATAAAATATATATCATATATATTCATCATATACATGTATTTATAATATTACATCACATTTAGAGGTAAGAAATGAAATGCACCGTTCATGGAGACGGTAAGCCGTACGTACGCATGAACGCTACTTCCATTTCTATTTAGTATTTTCTGGAATGGAATCATAATGATATAAGAGTATATTATAATTACAGTATAATAACATATATAATATCATTAACTTTATCCTTTACACATCCCACATATGGTATTTAACGAATCAAATCACTTTCAGGGGGCGGTAGTCCGCACTTCCTAAAATGAAGATATTGTGTTTACCCATAATGGAAACCATAAAGGTATGCCCAAAATGAAAAAAACAGAAGCTTAATGAAAACATAAACATATTATATATCGTATATAAAAATAGTGACATCATAATGGCCACATTTGAAGGTTTTAAATGAGTATTGAACAATCATCGTTTCGGGAGGCAGAATTTCGCCATCCTCGGAATCCATATGTTCTTTAACCATTTGATGTAGTTGTGTGAGAGTGTAGCTCAAATAAATATTATAACAACATCCTAGTATATTTAAGATACTGATTTTGTTACAAAATAAGTAAATAAAAAGAGTTTAGGGGGTTGGAGAAGCAAAATAAAACAAATGAACATGAGAGAATGAATTACCTTTAAAAGTGTAACTCTTTTTGATTTGAGCCTAAAGGCTTCCTTTGAAAGGATTTTGCCCAAAGGGAAACCTCTAGGATGTGGAGAGAGTAAATGGGAAGGGGTTGGACGAACCAAAGGCTTGAGGAGTGTGTGAAATGAGGTAGAGGTGGGGGCCTTTTATAAGAGGAGAGGAGGGGCACTTTTGGAAAGTAAAGATAAGTTACTTTATTTTAAAAAGAGATTTAGATTCAAAAGTTCCCACATTTCTATAATTCGAGGATAAGGTGATAAGGCTTCTAAATCCACTCATCCAATTGGTTTTTTCCTTGTGTAGGTTTTAGATTATTCATTATCTTTCCATTTTATTTAAATCATCAAATAATGATGTCATCGCTGCATCATTATTAAGTCATAAATAATTTAATTTATTTAAAGTCTAAAAATTATAAAAAAATTACTATGATGTATTAAATCTTTTTAGCTTTCCAATTAAGATTTATAATAAAAAATATGATCTTAATAACCCCATTTAAAAATTGTTTTCGTAAAACATATTATGTTTGTGTTATTTTTACTTTTATATTAAATAAAAAGTTATTTATGTCATTTCCCAACCAAAGTGGATCCATGGGGTCCCCAAGTTAACCCATGGCTTGTATTGGTCGGACATGACACAACCAATAAGGTTGGGACATGTGTCTAGTTCATTTCATATTATTAAAGCATTATTTATACCTTAAACTTCCCTAATTACCACTAATCACGATTAAAACTTAATAAGTTACTATTCACCAAAAAATTATTTTAATCTCATTGAACCAAATTTTACTTATTAATGACACCATGTATGTCGGATTTCTGAAATTCAAAACACAATGATGGCAAAATTTCATTTAAATGGAAAATCAGTTTTTATAAGTACCACTTAGTGGTTTCACTATTCATCAAAAATTGAAGTTTTTCAGAAAATTACCAAAAATTCACCCTAAGCTATATTTGATATTCATAATTCAAAAATGAAGTCTATTTTAAAAAATGAAAAACATATAAGTCACATTAATTAATTTAATAATTAATTTCCGCTGTTATGACAAATAGCGTGTTTTTATGAAACAATAAGTATCAAAAGATTGACACCATTTTAAGTCTAATTTCAAAGTGAAATTGATTCCAATGACCACCATTGGATTAAATGGTAAAAATATTTTCAGATTACACATTAAGACCAATTCAAAATATAATCTAATCATATAAATAAATTAGATTAAGAAGCAGTTTTGATGTAAAATGCAATATTTTTCACTATTTATTAAAAAATGAACATTGTCAGAAAAATACCAAAAATTCACAAAAAGTAAATTTTGATGTCCAAAACATAAAGAATAAGTTTATTTTGACAAAAATAGCTTATAAAATTTTCAAAATATAGATTTAAAAATGGTTTGCCATCAAAAGGCAGTAAAACATTCTTTTTAAAAATATTAGTGTATTCCATGCTTAAGATTGGATTTATTTTCAATTTAAGCCTAAAAAACACTATCTTATTAATTAATAGACATAGATAAAAATATCTATTATTCATTACTTACTTGGGATGTTACAGTATGTATGCACAAATAAATTATAATGTCTGAATGATTTTTACTTTTTAGCATTAATAATATTCATTTATTCAATGATATATCATTTAGATATTATTTTTTATTATAAATTGTTAAATTACATTCATTTTCCATTGACATTCATTATTGAATGGAATAGGTTTTACCCCTAACTCTATTTTTCTCATTACATTAACCATGATAGGGAAGGAAAACAAGTTTTTACTAATGTTATTATATATGAATTCATTTCCCCATATATAGTATTGGTGTAACACAATGAATTCATGATACATAGATGGTTATATAACCCTAACATCACAAAATTGGTTATCATAACCATCAGGTTAAACTCAAATAAGAATGTAATGTTCTAGATACTTTTAATATATGTGGCTATTAGTTATAGAAATGGTTAGTATATTATCTATGCCCAATAGATTTGTTCCTATAATATTTTCTCACTAAAAATAGTTTTTATTGTATATGTGAGTAAATGCGTAGACATTTTGATGAATATATACATTTTCCCTATTCATTTGAGGAACTTTTTTGTTTACCAACTAGTTATTTAATTCTCACAACATTCATGGAATTTTGAGGGATATTAAGTCTCTATTTTTATACACTTCAAACATGTATATGTACAACTAATTATCATTGTGTCCTCACAACCAATATCTCATGTTCGAAATTTATGTGGGATCAATTCCAATATTATACAAGGAGTTGAAGGGGATCGTTGGTGGTTTCATTTTTCACATATTCTATTCCTCCATTCTATCATATCATTGAACTGATTTTGTCATGAAATAAATAAAATTACTTTTGGAAATTGGGGTCTTTATGTTGATTTATTTTTATAAATTACATCATACAATGTTTTTATATATTAAGATATTATTCAATTTCTAGTGTCCTATTTTGGATTTAGGATTATATTTGGAAATTTAACATATATACATGTTATTCTAAATTTTTAGTATAATCATGTCATGAAATTTAATTGTAAAAAAGTGGATAAATAAATACCCAAATTTTATTCTATGACTCATGAAAATATTCACCGTATCTATAAGATCATGGTGTGCTCGTGGGGTCATTGAAAATGTTAACAAGGTATTGAATGGATATTCTGGTCATACTCATAGAATATTTAATCAATGTATGAGGGATTATGAAAATGTATATCAATATTGAAATAGTTTAAAATAAAAGTTTATTAATGTTACATAATTTAATTTTTACCTTTTATATTATAGAAATCATTCCAATACATCTTGGAGGGAGATATATTTTCATGAAATCTAGAAATTTAGTTCTTTAATATAAATGACCTATTTAGAATTACAGGAATCAACCAAGGGTATGTGATTAGTTATACCAAATTCATATAAAGCATTCAAAGGAACTGAAATGATCTTGGTTCATTTTTAAGAAATTCAATAGAAACTTTAATTAAATTATGAGGTAATAGAAAGCTTCATGTAATGTACCCAATCCCATGCCTAATTTACAAATGTTTTTTTCTATGGTGGAGGCTCGAATTTATGAATTTTCATAAAATACAACAAATTTTATCTATAACATTTATTTATAAGTTTAATTGTTTGAAAAGAATAGTATTTGAGAAGTTCAATGAAATATTAAAATAAATAGCGAATCCAACCAACTATTTTTTTCTATGGAACTCACTAAATGGAATTTAAAATTATATATAAGAATGTATCCTTTAATAGTTACACAATGCTCATATAAATAAAAAATAATCTATTAAATTTATTAAAATAATTAAACTACTATTGAAATGGAATTTTTTGAGACTAAATCCCGTAAACATGAAAATGATATATTATATAAAGAATAATACATTCATAATTTAAAATAAAACTAGTTGAATTGAAATTTAAGAATTGAATTATGTAATTAATGATTGTAAATAAGACATAAATGTTTTAATTAATTTTAGTGATGAGTATGAGAAATATGAACCTCTTATACCAAACATTAATAGATGCATTTAATTGAATTAGGAAGTGCCCATTTTTTTTGGAATTACATATTCAAATAAAAAATAAATAAAAACTAAAATGAAAATGGGAAATTGATATCCCATGAATAAGAAAGTTAAATAGGTGAAAAATTCTTTCCAAGAGGTAAAAAACCATTTTCACAATCCTACCCCAATGGAAGCCATTTTTTTATTAATATAGATGTTGGTGACCCATAAAATCCATTTTAAAATATAAATTTATTAACTAAAATTTCAAAATATTGATTAAATGATACTCACACTCATTATTTATAAATATATATATATATAGTAATGTTTTATATTTAATTCTTTATTTTATTGAAATTTGTAAAAATTGGTAAATTTGGCCAAATTTTTAACTTTTTAGATTTTTTACTTTTTGGGAAACTAATCATAATCCTTGAATTTGTGGATATCAAGATAAGGTTTCATAGATATGTAAAAGTGAATTTTGGTTAATTTGGATGCATAATATATGGTAGTAGATTAAACTTTGAGAATCCTTAATTAATTTTAATACTAATGTCTCCATGGAATATGTATGGTTATACTCACTCAAAACCTGAATGTGTAAGAATTTTTATTCTATCATAAAATATTTGATGATGGTTAAATATATAACAACTAATAGGTAATTCATAATAATAAATTGATAATCTAGTAGGTTGTGTATGAATAAAATGTAATTTTTCTTAATTGTGTAATAATAACGCAGATAGAATCAAAGACTCCAATGAATATCATTTTGTGAAATTTTATAAATTATACCTCAGGAATATAATGTAAATTTATATATTTTTTTGGAAATATATATGTAATATGATAAAAAAAATAAAGATTAACCCTATGATAACTACTTATATGTAATAATAAATGCTATGCCATGATGATGAGGAAGATAACATTTTCTGATCTCTTTAAGAATAAATGGGGCTCTAATAGGAATGAACATACATGAAATAAAATTATTAAATATCTCAAGGTACATACAAAAGGTTATTAACTATTGATAAATTCAGATACTACATATAAGGATGAATATCATAGGATACATAACATTTTATACTTATAAAATGAAAGACTATTTCATAACATGTAATTCTATAGGATTTTAAAATTTCTATCCAGGAATTATAGAAGTGAATTTCATATCAATAGATCATTGATATATAGAAATGTGATGAATCTATGATTAATTATTCATACATATATTCTTAACAAAATTAGGAAAAAATGAATCTTTATTACTCATGTTCATTTCATCTTTGAGATGAGAATTGAAATATATATTTTGGAAGCATATATCTATAAGGTATTTCATTTTCACAATGGAAGAATTCAAAATCACATATGGTGGGACTCTCGCCTCATATTAATACATTGATTCATGAATAAAATGAGGGAAGTGATAATGAAAATATATAATAGGAAACATGATATTTTAAAAAAACCCATTCGATTAAGAATTCAGTATTAATAAAACATTAAATTTTGGTTTTTTTATATATCTTCATGGATGTAACCCATTTTATGGAGGAATTTAACTCTTTCTTCTTTTTGGTACAATTTGATGGAGAATATTTTTAATTATCGAGTCTAAAATTAAATTATAAATTCATTTATTTTGGTTTATCATGGATTTCTATATAATATTTTTACATTGGATATAATTGTGTTCAGTTTTTTATTTATTGTCACAATTTTATTCTTAGGTTTACAAATTAATTTCTCAATTTAATATTTTTTCCAATATACAATGGAATATGGATGGTTATGGGGTGATGTATCTTATGACTTTTGATATATGTGTGGAATGAAATTATCCCACCTTGAAATTTGAAATCCCATTATTCTATTTTTTTCTAGATCATAGATCTTCGAGATTATGTTCTTGCTGAGTCTCAGTTTAAATTTTCTAGTTTACTAAGAAAAATTAAATTTTTGGGCATGAAAGGAAGGGGTGCACTGGTAGCACATTTTATTGGTAAACCATGCAGTATCGCCCAGGTAATCGTGCGGCTTGAATTTGGTGCATGGGGGTTGGTGCACAACTTCTGTATTTCTGGGGAATCTGTGTGGAAATCCAATGGATCAGTTCTAGAATATATCTATGGAAGATCTCATGGTTGTAGTAAAGTTTGGTGAACTATAAAGTAGAACCATGTGAGTTTTTTATATTCATAACAACCACAAATTCTAATTATTTACCTTAAGTAATTTAAACCCATTTCTGTATTTTTCTTCTTTTCCCGACCTAGGCCCAAGACAAGGTCTTCTTATCTTCTCTTCTCTTTCTCACCTTCTATTTTTTAATCCCTCTGAATGTTCTAAGGTGAGATAGTTTGGGTTTTTGGTCTATTACCTCTTCTTCTCTCCCTCCTCTATTGATATATTGGTCTCTCTTGGTGGGGAGTTTTCTCATGGACAAACACTATGGGTTATGGTTGGTATATTATATGATTTCTTAGGTAATTATGTGTGAAGATTGTGTTTCAATTGTGAGTGTTCCCTCTTTCACTTTTTGGTTTCATTATCACTTCATTGAGGTAGGTGATCCATGTAATTTCTTTTCCAACCCATTTTTTTAATGCTTTATTTTTTATTTAGTGATTTCTAAATATTATAATAATTCTTGTGATGTGTTAGGATAAATTTTTTTGGGATTTTCATGATGGAATAAGGGTGAAAAATGTTTTTCCAAACGAATTATATGATTATTCCCTATTTAAATTCATTTATGGTGTTTGACTAAATTCTAGTTTATATTATAAAGATAAATTTGGAGTTTTGGTTTTTTTAATTAATTTTAATTTTATAATGTGGTTGGATTGTGAATTGGATGTTGTATGTGAAATTAGGTGAACTTGTTGTTGAGTAATATTAATAAAAGTAAATTTTATATGTGTGTGACTGTTTTTCAATGTGTTGTTTCCAATGGGAATGGCTGGTTCTCATATTGTGTTTTACCAATGACATTTTTTTTTATTTTTCATGAATTTATATATAATTTTATATTTAATAATAAAATCTCCATCCATTTAAAATTTTAAATTTTTTTGTGACAAATTCTTCTATAGAAACTGTTTTCATCGTGCATTTGAAAGTGGTGGATTAAATTGGTTTTGATAATTTCATGAGAAAATCGATTTTTGAATGTATTTGAATCTGAAATGTTAAAGGATAGTTTGGAAATAGTGTAATAATTGAAAATTTTTATGTGAAATGATTTACGTGACAGATTCAAATCATGGTATATTTGGTAAAATAATTATTTAGTCATGTAATATGAATGAATGATTAGGTTTTAATAATTATTGTTAATGAAATGGGTTTTAGGATATTTTTTATACTTGTCCTGTAATATGGGACCACTTGAACATTGAATGATATACTATATAGTGGCTTGTACATGGGAATGTTATGGCATTGAGCCCATTATAACATTATATGGGATCATCTGTAATTGATTTCCCATGTGAAACTTTATGGTTTTGGTTTCTATACCACATTTTTATAAGTGCTGTTATCATTATTATCATGGAATTATTAAGTATTATCAATAGGTTTGAGTGATGATTTTTTTTCAACACTGATTAGATGGGTTGTTACCCACTTGTATTGGTACTGTTATGTGGGATGAACCACTGGATGGGCTACTTTAAAGCACCCATTGATTATTGACTATAGAGATACACTATATTCCTATAGGTGAGTCCAAACTAAGTATGTTGAAGGTCCACACATGGATGTTCAAGAAATGATCCAGAATAATTATATATGTTCTATTTATTTCTAGTGTTCATTTGGCTTTTAACCCTACCAGTTCTTGCTAGTTGGATTTTTTGTTCTATTTTTATTTATATGCTTTTTTATGACATGGAATGTTTTTGTACTTTTACTTTAGATTTAAAAAAATGTCTATGATATGTGTAACTATTTTTTTGGAATTCTATGTGTTCATGATTTGAAAATAGAACTTATAGAAGTTTTCATTTATTCATTAGAGCACTAAAAACTATTTTAGGAATTCTTTTATAACCAGTGATTATTGACATTCTCATGAAAGGATGTTTATGGATTATGTGGTGATTACAAAATGATCTGTTTAATCTCACACAAAAATTGTACCCTTCAATGATGGTAGACATGAGCATTTTTCAGGTGCAGGATTCTGGTTTGGTTTTTCTTCAAGCATATAGGTCTTGTGGGTGGTGGTGACCAAGAGGTCACATGGAGATCTAGTCAATGTGGTCTTATTTTTTCATTTTTTAGCTGTTATTGTGTTTCGATCAATTATATATTTATTAAGGTTCAGTTCTAGTTGGATTTTACAGCAGGATCAATATTTTATTTGATCTTTTCTTATTTGTTCGACAATATTTCTTATAGTTTTTACTTTGATGATCATCAAATGTTTCCCACTAGTGGGGACGGGGATTCCCCTTCAGGTCATGCCTCAGATAAGGATAGATGTCACTTTGGATTAAATACCATAATTTTTCCTGAAATAATGGTATCATAGGAGGTTATTTTAATTTGGTGTGTCTTTTGGTTGTAGATTAAGTTTTTTGCGACATGGAAGGTAGGTACAGAAAGTAAGGGATTAACCCTTACTCATTCCAATCCTCCAGTTTCCAGCTGTAGTTTGGTTTTTTAGTATTTGTTTTGCGTTTTGAGTATTTTTTTGGGTTTTTTTCTTTTTATGTGAAATATAAATAGAAGAAATATGGGGTTATTTCATGATCTGACATTGATTAGTGACCCATGAGGAGTCTATGTGTATAGTTCATGGTCCTCTTATTTGTTGATACTTACATGGGGATTTTCCCACTAACCTTATCATTGGGTTAGTTCTAGACACCCATTCTGGACCCATGTTATTTTGTGTGAGTTTTTTTTGTTCTAGTCTCAGTTTATGTGAGTATGATTTTAAAATGAATATTGTTTTTGAAATTTAAATGATTTATTTTAATTAGTTTTAGAATTAACAACTATAGGATTTGAATGAAAGTGTTTTGGAATGAAAATACTCTGAATTATAATATTTGATAATTAAATGTCAAGGGTGACCCTTCTTACACCTCATGGGATTTCACATATGTGTTGGTATGTATGTAAAGATCATGATTCAATTGTGCATAGATTTTATAAGAAGAAGTGGAGTGAACACATATGAAACGACTCATAGGACCCCATAGTTGAGTATTTTAAATCATTGGATTGGTTTTTTTTAAAATAATTTTTTAAGGGGGAATGATTTTTGGAATTTTTTTTTCTTTGAGAAGTAGGTTTTTATTGTGGAATGTGATATTGAACTTTAAAATTATCATCCTAAGAAGGCGTGTTTGAAATTGAAATGAAATTGAAATTTTTTAAAAGGTAATTTTTTGTTGTGCTTGAATGTTCTTGACTTATGAGAAGATTTTTTGACTTGAAATGTTCATTTTGAATTTTGGAGTTGATATTAGTTTTGGTTTCTTGTTATTTTTTCTATTTATAATATGCCACTGAGAAAGGTCCATAAAATTCATAGTGTATATTCCCCATTTTCTTTTTATTAATGATTTATGAATTGTTTTTGGTGATATTAGACTTTTATAGGATGTGGATTGGCTTTAGGAAGTTCAGAATGCCTTCGGATCTTCAGTAACTCCTAAAGATGTAAGAGTGTTTGATGTTTTGGGTTTGTTTGACGGACCATATTTGTACAACTAGAATGTGATTTCCCCATCACTGATGCATGATGGTATGGCATGGGAAGTGTTTAAGACCACTTTTATCTGAAGGTTTGTATCATGATATATTACAGTGATTAAAGTGGAATAGATTTTAATTATTCGACTAGGCTAGAGGTTAGTTGTGGTAAATATTGATCATTTCAAGGATTCAGTTTCATAATATTTGGAGATAGAATTGCAGGATTTGATGAAATATACTCCATTTATTAGGGGTCTTTATCCAGGGATCATGGAGAAGGTTGTTTCATATGCTTACTATCAGGTCAAGAAGTTTGTGTATGAGGTATTATTAGTTATGTTTAAATTTTGGGTGTATTTAGTTGTAAGAGGTTCTTACGAGGGATCCCCTTTCTGATAGATGTTTAAGCTAGATGAACCTATCCCTACAAAGTATATGTTTTAGCCTCTTGTTTGTCTAAATTATTGTTTATGTTATTTTAGTGTGGTGAATTTGGGAATTCAAATATGTCTTTCCATAACCATCCAAAAACTTCTCTGCGTTGTAATCAATTGGGTAATCTGGTAATGTTTTTTAAAATTCAATTTCTTTAAGAATAATTATTGACTGAATGATGTTAGAACCTGAGTGTGAGGTATTTGATTCATCATTCATGAGGGCTCTATCCTCATGCATCATAGTGAAGCTTTCACACAGTCAATAATCTCCAGGATTGTAGGAAACCATGGTTTATCCTTTTCCTATCAAGTTTATATGGAGATAGTTCATGTTCTGTGCTATAGTTTCTTGGTCAATGTGAACTTATATTTTCATTATTAGTGTCTTTGAATTTTTTTTCATGTAATTTTTTTTTTATTTGGATGATAATATTTAAATTATTAGTCTCTTTTGAATCAATTATAGTATTTAGTTGTTCTTGTTTAGTGATATCTATTCTTGCAGGAATTTATGTTTGTAGTTTGTCATTGATTTATTTA
Organism: Viscum album; assembly: GCA_963277665.1. Lineage (NCBI taxonomy): Eukaryota > Viridiplantae > Streptophyta > Magnoliopsida > Santalales > Viscaceae > Viscum > Viscum album. The sequence goes on along the minus strand of OY728157.1, from coordinate 854,515,242 downwards.
TTTGGTTCTTGATTCATTCATCAGTTTCCTATGAGATGTATAGTTTTTTGACTTAGTTTGAATATCCCAGTTTCAGAGGGAGTTTTGTTTAGTTGGTGTGGATAATTTTGAGTAGCATTCATTGGGAATTCCCAAAATTTTCTCCCCAAGGTGGTGTTGTTGGGGATTTCAATGTTGGATGTTTTAGTTGAGTTCTAATTTTGGGGAGAACCCTCTTCTTTTCTCACATTGTTTCTTGTATTGTGGATTAAGTAGGTATGGTGGGGTACCTCTTTTGATGTTAATGGTCACCCTGATAACAGTGTTTTTTGGATTTATTCAAATTGTTTATTGATTTTTTATGTTCTTTCAGACAAGCGCCTTTATATGGGAATAATGTGTTTGTGGTGGGAATAATTTTCTCATGATGACCATAAAAATTACCTAATTTTAATATTTTATTGATCATGTATCCTTTGGTTGAGGTTTGGGATGATTCCATGATGGAATTTGGTAGTTTTTGTTGAAACAATAATGTTTTGGGATTTTTATAAAGGGGACCAAAGGTATCATACAGTTGGGGAAAACTATTCAGCTTCTCCAAGGTAATCATGTTTCTATAGTTTTGTCAATTGGTCTTAGATCACAGCTTGCACATGGTTAGAGAATGTCTGTGTAAAGTGTTTTTTCCAGAATCTGGTAGTAGCATTTTTCATGGTTGGTGCATGGTTTGAAAAACCATGTAACAAAATCATTTGAGTTTCTGAGATTCATATAAATGTGAAATTCATATCTTTTCCCTATAATTTTTTTAACTCAAATTTGGGATTTTTCTCCCTTGATCAACATAGGCACAAAAGTGGGACCTCCAAGCTTCTACTCCTTTTCACCCCTTCAATCTTTAAAGCCCATTGATGGATTTTTGGTGAGTTACTATGAGTTTTTATTTCATTTTGTCTTCTCCTTTGCCTCCTCTCTTGAGATATTGGTCTTTCTTGGTGGGGTTTACCTCTTGGAATAACAATAATGGTTAGGGTATGTGTATGATTAGTTTTCATAGATGATAGGGTGTGTGTATTGTGTTTTGATCATATATATTCCTTCTACAAATATTATGTTGGTTTCTTACATTATTCAACTATGTATTTCATTTCATGTAATTTTTTTAAAATTACAATAATTGTTTACATCCATTATAATTCCTTCAAAATATTATAATCATTCTTTGGATGTGATAGCATAAATTGTTTTTGTGTTTTCATGATAGAATAAGGGTATGAAATGGTTTTCTAAAGGATTTATTTTATCATACCTTATTTTAATGCCTGAAAGGTGATTATTTAAATGAATATTCATATTTTAAAGTGATAGTTTCTGTTTTGGGTATTTTTTTACTTTAGTTTTTTTTGATAATGTTGTTGGATTATTAATTGGATATCGTTTGTGGAATTAGGTGAGTTGTTTTTTGTAGAAAATGATTAAAATTTTATTTTGTGTGAGTATGAATTTGGATGTGTATTTTCCCATGGGAATGGTCAGTTTTTATAGTTTTTTTCCAAATTCCCTTGGTATATTATGTGAATTTAAATTTGGTTTTAAATGTGTTGATTAATTCTAGGCCGGTTCTGAAATTTAGATTTTGATTGGTGAGAAATTTGTCTAAAGTATTGTTTGGAATTGTTCATGTGAATTTGAGGTATTATATTGGTTTTAGAAATATTATATATAAATTTATTTGTAAATTAATTTGTATGGGAAATGTTAAAGTTCTGATTGGAACTTGTGATATCATTAACAAATGGGTTTCGATGTAAAATGATGTAAATGCCCAATCGAAATCTTCAAATATTTTGGGAAAATATTTGTAAAGAATGTGATGTAATATCCTGATTGATATTTAATAATTATTTTGAATGAAATGGGTTTTAATTGTAGCTATCATATGTGTCCTATAATTATAGGCCACTATATATTTGGTTGAGATACCCTCTAGTTGTTGGTGTAGGGGAATTTCGTGTTATTCAGACCATTAGAACATTGAATGTGATCCTATCTAATGAATCATGCTTGAGAATGATGTTGGTTGTGGTTTTTATTCCACATTTCTCAAGGTTAAATTATCATTACAATCATTGGATTTCTAAGAATCATCTAGAGTGTCGAGTGATGGGTTTTTGTGAACCCTGATATGATGGATTGGTAACCCCTTGTCATGATATGGATAGGTGGGACATGAAACTACATTGGCTAGTTGAAAGCAGCCAATTGGTTATTAACTATGAAGCTGCACCATATGTTTGAAGGTGAGTCAAAACTATGTATGTCTAGGTATTGATATAGTAATATTCAAGAAATTATAATGAATAATTGTTAATAATTTATATTTATTTCCCCTGCTTTTTTGTATTTTATCCATTCTTTTTATCCTGGTTGAATTATGTTTCATTCAATTTATGCTTATCCTTTTTTGATTACATGGTATGCATTTGATATTGGACATTTTATGTTATAAAAGGGTTGTGAAAAAAGAATATATTTCTTAAAAATGATATCAGTGTGTAATTATTTTAAAAATAAAACATGTAGATGTTGGGTTTGTTTTCATTAAATGATTAAAATCTAGTTTTTAGAGAAAAAATCAAACTAGTGTTTATAGAATATCATAGTATTGGAATTAAATGGATTTTGTGGTTATTAAAAACTATGATGTTTAAGCTCAGAACCTACCTAAACCATTCGGTATCCATTTCCATCGTCTAATATTATAGATACATTACCCTTTTATGCATATTATTACATGATTTTGTGCCGAATTAAACATCAAATTTAAATCCAAGGAGTGTAATGTATTGTGTCTTTGAGATTAGGTACATAAATAAACCCCATGAATCCAAAACATAAACATGTTTTATTTAATCATAATAATTATATCATAAATCCATTTGGGCCCTTATGTCTACATAGGATAACCTGGGGGGAACTGATGAAGAAATTGATCAGCTAAAATTCCCAGTACGAAAGAAAACATAAGAATAAAGAAAATAAAATGGGTTAGAAGGAATAAAATAATGATATAAAAAGTTGTTGAAAATGTATAAACATACGTGTTCACATAAAATAGAATAACAGATCAAATAATAATGGGATCATTTTAATTTGTTAGCAACATAATGAATGATTCAAGGTTTATTGCAGAGGGAGGAGCATGAGTCAAGAAAAACCACTAAGACTATTTCACATGGATCACGAGTCATGGATAACCACCAAGACTATTAAAAAAGATGTCTCATGAAACTATAAATTACCCAATTTTTTGAAGTGATATCTTGGAACACCCATCATAACATATTCTTGAATATGTTTTCCACATAAATAATCATACATAATCAATAAAACATAAACATAATGGTTACCCATGGAATGAATTGGGTATCATAATCAGGTCAACATGCATAACATAAGAAAATAGTATGATAGTGTACATAAAGGGAGGGATTTAAATCATACAAAAAAATTAATAAGAGAAAATATGAACATTTAATGATAATTTATGTCATAATGAAGTGAAAACTTGTAATAACTGTGTTTGAGAAACATTAGAAATAAATCATTTCAGAACAGTTTTAGGGAAATCATTCAAGAATCATTAAAATGAAACATGAATAATCATTTGTATAAAAAATATTTGAACCAAGATAGTTTTTAATGATAAAATTTTTGAATTTAGAAAAATAATGGTGTCTTAGAAAATATTATGATGTGAACATGAAAATGGGTATGAAGTTAGGATGTTCCCTTGTATAGGCTTGATTATCGAGATAAATTGAGAAGGGAACCATTTAAAAACATGTATGTACCCATCAAAAAACTATGATACTATGTGAATACAAGATTTTGAAACATATATATTTATTTTTTAAAAATTTCATAAATATTAATTAGAATTACATTGGGGTAATGAGAGAGAAAAAATTAGTCGATGGAAAAAATGGAAGTTTGGGTGGAAACCGATTCTATTTGTACGAAATGGTTATACTATTGTTCTTAATGTCCAGGATAAAAAAATAATTAATTAATTAATATGTATAAAATACTTTATACATTTAATTTATATATTATAATTTTATTTAAATCATTTATGGAGTTTCTTTTTAGTTATAGTAATCAATTACATCATTCAGGATGTTCATTTACATAGATTTCACGATCAGTTCACTTGTATATGTGTATGGAAGATCATGTAGAAAGAGTATAATTTCCCATAATTGAAATTTTATGTCATTAATGAAAAACAAGATGTTTATTCTTCCTTATATATAATTGTTTCTAGATATTAGGATAAATTACTATACAGCATGTTAATGTTAATCATTTATATTATTTTTAGCAGTTTTTCAATCACAACAAACTCTTTTTGTTTTATCAATCAGTATTATGTATACATGTATGTTACATAATATATAATTGATAAAAATACATTTTAATACATTATTTATCTAGTATAATTTTTTAGGACAATCATTGAAGGATATAATGAAAAATGAATACTTTTTTCAATGAATGTGATAAATCAACACATCCCGGACGACAGTTAAATTCACTAGTAGAAAATTGGGCTATTCCCATGGACCTATATCTATAGTATTAAAAATGTGGATATAATTAGGAAATATCCATGAATATGTGGCTTGTAGAAATTGTTTTGATAATCTTGGATATAGGCCATTTTTCATGGGTTATAGCCATTGTTTTGAACATTGTGGCTATACCCCACACCTATTTCCATAGTTCTATGGTCTATAACCGTGGTTTTCAAAACTATGGATATATAACATTTTTTCAAAGTGATATCACCAATGTTTTAAAGAATGTGGCTATAGGTATGAAACACTTGAAAATGACAAAAATTTTCCTACGAAAAATAAATCGGGAATGCCAATTGCCACATTTTTATGCTACCACCACAGTGTTTAATAATATGTATAATATATTAGATATATATATAGATATATATATCCAATGAATAACATGGTTTAGTGGATATGTGTTTGAATACTATGGTTGAGGTACAAAAAATCAAATCTGAATGTGAAAAACATTTTGGGGCTTTTCCAATGGGTTTTAGGGCTATTATCATGGTTTTAACCCTAGGAATAGGCGGGCTATTTCCACAGTTCAAACTGTGGCCATAGTTCAACTTCCTTTGAAGGAAATTATGAGATATATTTACACCATATCCAAAACGATGGAAATATACCACCCACAACCATGGTTAAAACTGAGGATAAAAGTCTGACCCTATTTATGCGATGATATCACCCACAGATAGAGAAAACCGTGATAATATGCCAATTTTGTAGTTGTGATTTTTAGAATAAGAGGGTTGAAGGAAGGGGTTTGATAATGGATTCTTCAATTATAATAATAAACTTTTATTATATATAATGTAATATTTTTATCATTCAATTTATATGATGGTAGGTGAGGAGAGAATATCAAAATAAAAGAGCATGAAAATAAATTAAAAGGAAAGAAGGAAGAATTTACCTCTTGAATTTCATCTCCTTGAGAGCCTCCATAGGGAAAACGTTTTGGTATTTTTAATAGACCAAGAGATCATAGAAATGGTTTAGGGGTTTTCAAAGATTTTTGGGTAATATTTTTACAATGCTTAAATCATGTATGGTCTGAGGAGTTGTGGTTGTGAGGGATAATATTTTAGAGGAGAGGGGGTTTTCTCTTTATTTTATTCATTATATTACTATTTTGGCTAAATAATATGAATTATTTGATAATTATTAGTTAATATATTAAAAAATATAAGGAAATTTTTATATTACAGTGATTAAAATAGTGATGACTCGCGGAATATTGTATTTAACATATAATGTAAATATACTGTAAGTTGTAGTATTTTACTTTTCATTATAAATTCATGTTTTTCCTAAAAAACCAAATAGTAAGTATAAACATTTTTCGACATTTATAATTCAAAAATAAAATCCATTTTATATAAATAATTTCCTAAATATGATAAATTTAATTTTTATTTACAATTATCATTTTCTAAAAAAACACAGAATTTAAAATTAGAACAAATATTCTAACACTTTGAAAAATTAAATAAGGCATCGTTAAATTATTTAAAAATCATAAGGAAAAAATAATAATTATTAAATACGTCTTACAGAAATATATTATCTTGTAAATTATTAAATTAATCAATATATTTTAATTAAATTTATATTACTTATAAAATACCATCACTTATTTTATAAATTTTATAACATTGATTTTCTTAAAATATGATATAACTATTTCATATTTTCATTATAAGATACCCATATTTTATTTACAATTTAATTTGTATTTTTACTATTCTATTTTCTAGTTACTATTCATAAGTGTCCCACTAATATTTCAAAATTTGTTTTACTACTTAATCGGTATAGGTTCCTTAACTTATAAAAATACATACTATTTCATTAATTAATAATTTATATTGTTTGTATTGTGTTATTTATATGATTTTTTTAAAATTATACTACATAACATTATTATAAGAATGTGATTTTCATTGATAAAAATGTGGTTTTTCACATTCATACCACTTTATGAAATTTCACTCTATAAATTTCATATTATATACAATTGAAAAAAGGTGAGGGTACATCACTTTCATTGCTTACTATGGTTCCTATGTTGAATCTTCCTACTTATGGTTTCAGCAGAGTACTTTGACTAGGTGAGTGGTCTTGTTTTGTAGAACTTTATCCCGATAATCTAATATCTTCACTAGATGCTCCTCAAAAGAGATTTCATTATCTAACTTTACCACCTCTGAATTTAGGACATTAGAGGGATCTGGTATGTACTTCCTCAATAGGGATATAAGGAATATATCATGTACCTAGCACATGGTTGGTGGATGATATAAAAATAGGCCATGACTCCAACACAATCAGGGATCTATAAGGGGCCGATGTACCTTTGGCTCAACTTTCATTTCATCTTAAATCTCATTATCCACATCCATGGAAATATGTAAAAGAATACAAGGTCTCCAAATTTAATCTTAATGTCACAGTAATTATTTTATGCATAACTCTTTTTCAACTTCGGGCTACCATGATGTGCTGTTGAATGTTTTTCACATTCTCTACTATTATTTTGGCCATTTAAGGTACTAAAAACCTATGTTCATTGAACTCATCCTAACATTATTATGTTCAACATACTTTCCCATAAATTAGTTTATATGGAGCCATTTGGATTCATGAGTGGAAACTGTTGTTGTTTTAGAATTATAATAGTGAAAGATGTTAGTCCCATCCACCTTGGATGTTCATAGAACATACTATAAATATGTATTACAGTGTATGAATAGTTATGTCTGATTGTACATCAATTTCATGATTATAGGTCATACTGAGTTTCAACTCAGTGGATTCATTGTTCGAAAGAATTTCAAAAAATTAGAGGTAGATCGCAGATCTCTATCAGATACACTTGATAGTGGTAATCCATATAGGCCTTCCATAACATTGATGTATATTTGTGCAAGTTGTTCCAGTGATAAATTAACTCAGATTGCGAAGATATGATATATATTTGTAAGATGATCCATAATGATCCATATATCATTGTTTCCTCTTGATGTCTTTAGAATACGAGTGAAAAAGTCCTTGGTAATGTTCTCTATCTTCCAGGTTTTTATGGGTAGTGGTTACATCTTTCAGACAGAGTTTCTCTTTCAACATTCAAATTCTATCATTCCAAGAACATTTATGTATATTCAATGATCTCCTTCTTCATATTGTCCCATCTATACTTCTGTCAATGGTCTCAATACATATTTTCTCTCACTAGGTGAATAAAAATGTTTATCTATGTGAATCATTTAGAATATCCTTCTTTATCTCTATTTTGAATGGTACACATAGTCGTAACCCAAATATTTCATCTCCTTCCATCTCAATTTTGAAATTTTAGGATTTACTCATTCTCATGGATTTAACATTATTTTATAATTCCACAACATCTCTATGATAATCCATTATTTTATCCATAAGTGATAGTTGTGAAATAATTTGAGAAAGCAATGATGTGTTCATTACTTAATGATTACAAGGTCCATCAATTGTAGGTATAATAAGATTTTATCATTCATAATTCTCATCATTGATAAAGATGAAGGATCCTTTCTAGTTGGATATTTCTCTATCTTATTTGACTTTCTAGAACTGAAGAGGATTGAAAATTCATAATCCTTGATTAGGTATAACCAAATTCACTGGTTCATATTAATCTCCATTTATGTGAATATATATTTGAGGCTCTTATGATCTGTATATATTTCAAAATTCTTCAAATAGAGAAAATTCCTCCACATTTTCAACACAAATATTAGAAAAACCAACTCCCTATCATCTGTGTAATTTTTTTTCTCATGAATTCTCAACTACCTTAAGGCGTAGGATGCCACTTTACTAATTTCAACTATACACAACATACAAAATTCTTTGAACAATCATTTTATTCTACAAATAGTTCATTGCTTGTCAGTATTGTGATCCCTGGTGTAGTGATAATACTCTTTTTCAAATCATTGATGTAGTCTTCCCATTCACTCATCAAGACAAACATCACTCCCTTACGATTCAGCTTGGCTAGTGGGTTTGACAATCGTAAGGTGTTCTGCTCAAATAATCAGTAATACCCTTATAGACTATGTATTCTGTAGATCGTTGTTACATATATTGGTATATACCAATCTCCAATGACCACATTTTTATAAGGTCCACATATATTCATTTTATAGTGATAAAATTCCCCATAAATGACAATTGCTTCATCTCTAAAACAATTTTACAACACCTTTCATATAGTTTCCCACTTTGAAAACTCTTCATCACTGTATTCAGATTCACCACCTGATCCCCCATTCTCATGGAGAATATTAAAATAACATCACTAAATACTACAGAACACTTATCTAGGTAATATGAAAATACTATATTCCTTATATCATAGAAAATTTTTTGGGAATTAGTGAGTTCGATAGTCACCACTATGAACTCATAGTGTCCATACATTGTTTGAAAGGTGGTATTTGGAATATCTTTCTTCTTTATCTTTAGTTGGTGATATCCTGATCGATGGTCCACCATATATAAATAACATGGCCCACATAGATGATCGAACCATTCCTCTATCAATAGAAGAGGATACTTGATCTCTATAGTGAATTTGTTTAGATCACTGTAATTATTGAAGACATGAATTGATCAATCCATATTATTGACAAAGAGGACTATTATACCCCATGGCGAAGCACTCAGTTATAAAAAACCCTTTTCCAGATTCTATTGTAACTGAATATTTATTTTTTTATGATAAAAGGTGGTCATTTTATAAGGTATTTTTAATATAAGAAGAGAACCACGATTATGTTCAATTGATAACTCATCCTCTCGATCAGGATGATTAATAAGAAAGAATTCGGGGAACAACTATGTATAGTTCTTCAGAATCATCATGACTTCAAGCTTGATTTTATACTTTGTCTCAATAATTTTAGCAAGACACACTTTCTTATAAGGAAATTATATCTTCACTTGATAGAATTATTTTTAAAGATATTTATCATCCTCATTAAACATTTAAAAAATTATAGGATTCTTGAGGTTCGGATGTATAATATCGATTTCCCAATAGTTCATGGTGGATTTATATAATAATATTCAATGAAAATCCAATGTAGAATAAAACTCCACCAAAGAGAGTATGATAATATGTTTTGGTTGTTTACTGCATAAACATTAACTATGGATGATTTATGAACTTCAGATGTAATAATTGTGCAATTTTTCTCTTCTAATAGATATCCCATCCTCGAAATTTTTTTTTGGCATTTGAATAGTTATAATAAACCTTCGATATACAATGGAATGTGTAGAACTAGAATCAAATACTAAGTTCAATATTCATGATTGAATAATAAGCATACCATTCCCCACATTATTTTCAGACCCCACTTTTGTAGTAGTGATATCATATTCCCTTCCATTCTATGATTGAGTTTTTTTTTGTGGATTTACTCCAACAACCCTTTTATTGGGGTAATATTTTTCCTAATTCCCATGTGCTTAGAAATTGTAACACTGCACTATAGTTTTATTGATGACAAGAACCTTCTGTTCTTCTTCCACATTATTGGAATTATTCATCTCCCTTCAATTGTTATCAGATAGATTCCCCATTATTCCACATATAAAGCATTCATTGGGTCCCTTTAGACAGTTCCTTGGATGCTTCTTTCCATAATTTTTACAAAAGGTATATTAGGTTTTATTTTCATTATGGTGTATATCGATTCTTCCATTCATAATAGACTCTAGTTTTTCCTTATTTTACATTGGTCCCACTAGACCACTAAGAGTCTCTGATTTCCATTATGACCTTATGGGAACAACAGAAAATATCTCCATAGATATCAAAGCCTTGAATCACCAATAGATTTCATAGATTTAGATTCAGTCTGCTAAAGAAGAAGTCCACCATGCATTCAGTGTTATTGAAAAACCTGGAAACAAATCATAAATTCCTTATGATTTCTCCCCGTACACACAGATATATTTGTCTTTATTATTCTTCCACTTGATGAATTCCAATTCAATATTAAGTGAGACGGTTTGGGAAAAATATTTATTGAAAAATATTTTTTACAAATCTTCCCATTCCATGGAATCAATTTCAAATATTTAATTCATGTATTATACATATTTACACCATTTATCAGCATCACCATAAATACTAAAGACTTTTTTGACAACTATCTCTTATTCTATGCACCGTATGACATATAATATCTTTTCAAGGAGATAATCCACTATTCTTCAAGAATGGGATCAGAAGAACCACAAAACATGGGAGGCATTTTCTGCTTGAATAATTCAATGGAAAATTGATCTACCCTAGGATATGAGGTCATTACATTCATCTTATGTTATGGGTCATAAATGTTTCTATTTGAGAAAGTACTATCATAATGTTTTCAGAACCCATTTCTATCATATTTGGAAAATCATTTGTCAAATAGTATCATTTCGTATCACATTGATTGTTGGAATGATTTCTTTTAGTCCAATCCCTTCATTTTGAATGAGGAATTATAATTAGGGGTCTTGAATACATATCTAATAATCATAATAAAATTTATGATTGAACATAAAAGGATAAAAATGTAATGGAAAATTATATCGTAAATTTATATTCCCTAAGTTTCAATCTAGGTTATCCATGATCTATATCCTGAAAAATACTCTTATTGGATTGTTTTTCATTAATATTTCATTTTTAAGAACTTTGGAATTTACTAAATCATATTCCCTAGGAGTGTCCATCCAGGTGTCCAATATAGCCTCTTGTCATATACTAGGTTACCTAGATTCAGGAACTGAACACCTTGTCTGATATGTTACTCCTACTAACATTTGTGCCATAACCACTTCAACTTATAGTATCATGATAGGGAATTATTTTTATTATAAACCACATACTGTATATTAAGCATAATTTGGGGTTGTTTTCTCAATATTACTTGTATCCCTGTGGTTCTTACTAAAGTTATCAATTAATAATATCCAAAAATAACTTTACATTACATAGATACCAACTATAGAGACCCTATCATTTTACACATATCATTACATGATTTTAAGCATAATTAAAAAAATTATTTAAAATCCAAGGATCGTAAAATATATTTCCTTATATATTAGTTACATAAATAAACATCATGAATGAAAAATATAAACATATTTTATTTAACATTCATAATGACATCATAACTCAATTTGAGACCTTATATCAATAGAGGATAAACTATAGGAACACATGAACAAATGGATGAGCTAAAAATCCCAATAAAAAGGTTACCATAATTATAAAGATAAGCATATGGGTAAGAAGGCATAAAATTATGATAAAAATGTCATTGAACATGAATAAATATATTTAATCATAACATATAGAATATGGGATCTCCTAATCGTGGAATCTAAATAATGTTGAATAAACATAAAACATTATTTTTTTCAAGATTCAAGGCACATTTCCCATTGGGGTGCACAAGTGGTGGCTAACCACTAAGCCTGTTGCACCTAGAAAACATGTCAAGGCTAACCACCAAGACCATTGCACATGTAGTCTCATTAGAATAAACGTTACCCAATACATTGGATAAATATTTGGGAGAAAACGACATAACATATTAATGAATATGGTTACCACATAAATAATCATACATATTTAATAACACATAAACATAATGGTTTCGCATAGAATGAATTGGGAATTATAATCATGTCAAAAGGAATAATATAAGGGAATGTTATGATGAGGTCCATGGATGGAATGATTCAAATTATAAATGGAAATTAATAATGGAAAATAGGTATAAATCATGATAAGTGTTGTCAAAATGAACTGAAAACATGTAAAAATAGTGTTTAAAACTTTATAAATAAAACATTTCAGTACGGTTTAAGGGAAAAATTTATAGATTATTTAAAATGGATCGAGAATAATTATTTATGTAAGACCAAAATTGAACAAAAAAAAATTTTCCTGGTAAAATTACTGATATTATAAAAATAATGGTTTCTTCAAACATATTATGAATTGCACATGAATATGTGTCAAAAATTGGTAATTTCCTTAGAATAGACTTGCTTATCAGGATGAATTGAGACGAGAAAATTTCTAAAACATGTGGGTAACCATAAAATAAGAAAAATGAAACATCGATTCATGATTTTTGAACATATAACATCAATTTTTTATATGTTTATAAAAATAAATATGAATTTTATTTGGTTAAAAAGAGATAAAAAATAATTTGACGAAAAAATGGGTGTTCGGGTAAAACCCCTTACCATAGGTTCAAAACCTTTCTACATATGGTATTAATGTAATTAATAATCAAATTAAATTCATTAATTAATAATTATATTAATATTATACACGTTTAATAGATTTATTATAATGTTATTATATCTATTTATGAAATTTTTTGATGAGTTATAGTGTTCAATTTCCTCATTCGAGAGTGTTCATTTTCTTAGTTTTCATGATTATTTTTCTAGTATATTAGTATATATGTTCTTGTATAATGGGTATAATTCTAACCAATTGAAATTATATGTCATTAATGAATACCATAGTTTTTATTGGTCTTATATATATATATATATATTTCAATATATGAGGATGAATCATTTGATAACTTGTTAATGATAATCATTTAGATTAGTTTTTTTATTTTTTAATAACAATGAACTAATTTTTTTCTAATTTAGTATTATATATTTTTTAGTTATTGAACATAAACTGTTTAAAAATTAAAATTAAAAATATTATTCAACCATTATAATGGTTTTAATTCCATATTTGATGGAGATAAATGAAATTGAAACAAGTTCTCCATTAAGGCGATAAATCAAAACCTTAATGATGGGAGTTTGATTTTTAGAATAAAAGGTAGGGGATAAGTTTTTTAATGAATGATTATTACATTACAATAATAAAATAACAGTATATGTAAACTAATAGAGTTATTATTACGTTTGGATGAGTGGAGGTGGGGAGAGATAAATAAGAAAAAGAACTTGAAAGGAAATTAAAATAAATGAATTAGGAATTTTCCTTTAGAATTTATCCTCCTTGAGAACCACTTTATGGAAATTGTTTTGTAATTTTTATGAATCAAATAGATCAAAAATTTGTATGAGGGGATTGGAAAGAGTATTAGGATAAATTTGGATCTGGATTAATGCTTCAATGATGTGAGAATATGATGTTGTGCGGGGTGATTTTTATAGTGGATTAGAATGGTGTTTTCACTTTATTTTAATCATTCATTTATTATTATTGACAAAGACTATTAATAGAATGATAATTATTACTAAATATGTTAAAATAATTAATTTAATTTCTAAATTATGTTTCTTACATCTATTATGACTCAATAAATAGTGTATTTAACTTATAATGTATATACATCATAAATCGATGTATTTTACTATACAGCAAAAATTCAAGAATTTCAAAAAAAGCACAAAAATTAACCTAACAAAAGTTTTGACATGTAGAATTAAAATTTAAATTAAATTTTATTAAGATATTTTTCTATATATAAGAAATTCCTTTTTTATTTAAAATTATCACTTACTTGAGAAATATTGATTTAAAAATGATAAAAAATTTTATAAAAAATTTTATAATTAAATATGGTCTAACAAAATAATATTAAAAAAATTATACAAAAAAATATTAATTTATGACTATGTTTTATAAAATTAAATATTCTTTTAAATTATTAAAATAATCCAAAAATTATATTTATAAATTTATAACTAATAAAATACCTACACTTAATTAATAATTTTAAAATACGTTTTAATCTAAAATATGATATAATTATATAATTTTTTCATTTAGAAGATGCAAAAAAATTATTTATACCTTCATTGTTAGGGTTACTATACTATTTTTCTATTTACTATTAATAAGGGTCACATTACTATTCCAATGTTAATGTTACTATTTCATCGTTATAGGTTCCTTAGCATCTATAAATAATATTTATTTCATTAATTATACATTTAAAATATTGTATTGTCTTGTAAATATGATTTTATATGATTTATATTTTATAACATAATTATAATAAGAGAATTTTCAATAATTAAATTTTGGGTTGTTATAGTTAGTGTGTGTGTGTGTTTCTGGTTCAGTTTCTTTTAGAGAAGTTTGGTCTTATGGATGGTTAAAACCAAGAGGCCACATGGAGATCTGGTTTGTGTGGTGTAATTTTTGTTTATGTAATTAATTTGATTTTTCTGGAATTTTTTTTATCTGAAACAGTTCGATATTTTTTATGGTTTAGTTGTTGTTGGAATTTACTGCATGTTTATTATTTATTCTGATCCTTGTTTATCTTGGAAAAATACTCCCCATATTGTTTAATTTTATGATAGACACTTGTTTCCAGACCATGGGGATCAGCAATGCCCCTGTGTCGCATCTTTGATCAGGCCAGATCTTAGGTTGGATGACATCTCTTATTTGTCCGGGACTAAATTGAACCCCTTAAAAATTAATCTAAATACCATTTTGGTTGCGAGATTATATTATTTTAATGGAGGAGGGTTCATTTCCTGAGATATTATTGAATATTATTGATATATTCCCTTAAAAATATATGGATAATTAATCATAGATAGATTATTATATTATTGGGATTCATAATCCATATCAACTAAATAAGATTAATAAGAGACTATGGATGATCTCATATTGTAATTGATAAAATAAAAATGATAAATTTTATGATATGTATGTCATAATATTTAGTATTTTTAACCCTATAACAATCAATATATATTTTGAAAATAATTTTCCATTCTTATGGTTTCATTATTCCCCCCTAAATCAATTCAAAATGAATAACCTAAATATTAAATGTTCATCATATGAATTTTACACACTTTATTAAGAAAAAATTAAGTCTCTAATATATTGTATTTGAACATTTGATTTTAAATTAATATTTTTCTCGTATTATAGGTTTGGGTTGAAAAATACTTCTCTTGTATTGGAGGTGGGTCCAATTCCTTAACCCCATTCTAATAGTTTATTACGTGATATAATAGAAAATATATAATCATTTTATATCTATAAATGAAGATAAATATTTTTTTCAATGTCTAGGCATTTATGTAATATTGTAAATATGATGTCTAAATTTACTAATTCAAGTCAGTCAAAAATTATTCAATTTGAATTTAATCTTGGATACATGGTAGTTAATCGTGAAAAAAAAACAGATTTAGGTGGACATTTTTTTATTAATTAAAATAACTAGACTGTGGGACCAAATTTTTTTGATATATTTTAATGGAAAATAGAACCAATTAATCCTTTGTTATATTTTGTGGTCGTGAAAGTGAATATCACAACAAACACATCAATAAATTCACCATTGTTTTTGAAACTACAAATCCGAGACGAGTAGTTATGGATCATGTTTGGTGGAGTGAATTTCCATTCTCTTTTGTAGTAGTATTAGTGGAATGGAAAAACAACCTTAATACAAGAGAAATAAAAAATGTTGATGAAATTGTGGTAAGATTTATCCTGAAGTCATTCAAACTACAAGAAGAACTACCCTAAAAATTTATATATATAAAATAATTGAATATATAAAAAATATCATCTATGAGTACTCAATGATATTCAAAAAAATATGTGCAAGGTTTCCACATCCAGAAATAGAGGAACATTTCTTCATAAACATCATGTATTAATATTTTTTAGATAATAATAGTAATTTTACATATTCATCATATGAGGTAATTTTTTTTGAAAAATAAATAATTCTATTTGAAGGATTAATTATGATGATACCTCAAAATTAGAAACTATTTGATATAAATGGTATTGGGAAAAGATATGTGCATGAGGTTATATCTATTTAATAGAATTTATATAAATATAGACTTGAGTAATTAGAAACTCTTTTCACGTATATGGAACATAAATAAATAAATAATAACAACCCAATGAATTTGTGT
Organism: Viscum album; assembly: GCA_963277665.1. Lineage (NCBI taxonomy): Eukaryota > Viridiplantae > Streptophyta > Magnoliopsida > Santalales > Viscaceae > Viscum > Viscum album. Next base: position 854,498,626 of record OY728157.1, on the reverse strand, counting down.
AGCCTTCATTGATCACAAATTCACATTACTAAGAAGTTAATGAAGTTCTAGATACTAAAACCGATATAGTTTTTCTATCAGCAAAGAGAGTATTAATAGAACATATACAAATAATGATGTAGATATCAAATTGATATCCAGTATACATTTCGAATTTAATAATACTCGGGTAGACAACTATTTTAGTAATATTTATACCATCCTCAACCCTTATATAAAATATTAAGATATGTAAAACTAAAATATCAAACTACTAACATTTTAAAAGAAATCTTAATAAAAAAATTAAATTATCTCATAATAATAAATTCAAAACAATCCAGATCCCTGAATTTAATATTGGAAACTAATATAAAAGGGATGAAAACTGTATTTTGGATACTTTTTGAAATGATCCCCAAAAAACATGGATATATATCTTCTCAACAACATCCCAATTTGAATAGTAAAATATTTGTAATAATAATATTAATAAGTATAAATAAATTTCATCTAACTATAAATTAATTTTCAATCAATCCATGCCACCTATTTTGAAAATGGAGGAAGATAATCCTAAAACTAATGGGAGGAAATCATTAAAACCGTATGAAAATTTAAATACTTCAATACCATGTTGGTTGTGAATTGTAAAATTTAAGAATATTTATGAGTATTAAATTGAAATTTAAATATATCAATATTATATAATTATTGATACAAAATACCAATATTAGATAAAATTATATAAATTCCAATTTATGTTAAATTACTTCTGAAATTTTTCCCAAAAAGGATGATTTAAGGGATAGAAAAGTGAATTTAGACAAGAATGTTTCATGAATCATCACACCACAACATCCCATGAATTTTATGGATCCTTGAAGATTTTTCATTCTCTATACCATATGATCAATTTCAATTAATAATAAATTTTCTAATCATAAATCATTAATTAAATTTAGGATTCCATATTTGATTTCAGCATCATAGATAGGATAATATGAGACAACAAGAGATGTTTTCTAACTGGATGACATCATGACTTCATTTCTAGTGATGGTGGTTGAATATGTTCTGGTGAGAGTGTGAAATTTAATATTTACAACATATTTTCTTATTTTAAACATGAAAGTGGAAAAAAACATCTTAATCACCAATTATCAAGGTTAGCAAGTTCCTAAAAATTGTATATGCAATCAACATTTTTATGTAGTTATTTAAATAAAGGATTTTGGGGAAAAATTCAATTTTTTTTATTTAATGAAATAAATAAAAGAAGGACATTAATTATAACACTATAACACTATGATGAATATAATTCATGTGAAGATACTAATTTGCTAGAAGTTATTTTTAATTGTGGGAAAATTTTTATATTAGAAAAACAATGAAAAATATCCATGAGTATTGTATTATCAATACAAAACCATTGGATACTGATATATAATATAATAATATTTATAGGTTTGACCATGTATTATCAAAATATTCAATCAATATTATAACTCTTTTTTAGAACACAAGACTATTCATGTAAGTGATCCCAATATACTTTCATATTTAATTCCGGAACACATGTAATAACTGAAACCTCTATCACTAAAATTGTTTTTTGTTTACCTAATTTGTGAAAATAAGTTTTTGAGGAACATTTAAATTAATATTTAATTAGTAATAGAGATAAAATATATTAATAATTTGATAAAAAATTTAAATCCCACATAGTATAATTTAGGTGACATACCCATGCTATGTATATGAAAATATATATAGAAAATTAAAAATCATTACTTTTTAACGTATTCCTAAGACTTAATTTGATAATAATTATTTAAGGAATGAAATGGGATTTTTTTTAAATATGGGGAATTTGGGAATCCTAATGGGAAATTCACGGTTGGTGCGTAGTTAGGGGAAACAAATAATTTTTTCCAACAAACCAATTACCATTTGATGGTTCTCTGAAGGGGGAGTGGTTTGTCCAAACTGTGCAGATAGACCCTCCAAATCATGAATCCTTAAACAATGAGGGTTTTTGCAGTTGGAACATGGTTTGAAAAAACTTCTACCCACCTAGGATAAATTCTAAACCACAAAATGGGGGAGAAAAGTTATAAAAAATATATTTTCTACTATTTTGTTCCTCTCTATAAAAATATTCAAGCATATTTATTTTATTCCAAATATCTATTTTAAATTTCAAAACCCACAATTTATGATCAATAACCCACCCCCACCTAACCCTAACCCAAATTCATTATTTATAAGGTCTCTCTAGAGACTCTTTTTTCTCTTTCAAACCCCTATTTTAGTGAATCAATTTGTGGAAGAAAGATCCAATCCTTTTTTGATATATTGATATGCTATTATTTAGTCACTCTAGATATCTCCATACTTCTTACTTATAGTTGGATAGATCATCACGTATTATAAGTATTTAAACTCTTTACAATTTGAACAATAATCTAGTTTTGATTTCTCGACATCCCTTTACATTGATCAATATTTTTTTCATTGCGTGTGTTGATTGTTTGATTCCCTGATTAATGGTTTGTGGTTCCATTTTAGATTAACCATGTAATTGAAAAAATTATTTTCATTATTTGTTTGAAATGTATTTCAATTGATTTATATAACATTTATTTGATATTATTTGATAATTGATTTTGAAATGGTATAAATTTCGTAAACAAGCACAATTACAATGAAATTGGAATTTGGTTTTTTTGAATACACTGGGATTGATGAAATTATTTATATTTGTTTTTTTAAAAATGGTTTAAATTTAAATATTTAAATCCTATGATTGTTTTCATATTGTAAATTCATAAAATGAGGAGAAAAACTTGTTTTTGTTTTGAAATTTAATTGGAATATTGAACCTAAAAAATGGAAAATAGAATTCTAAATGATGATAGATTGGACATGAGGTGATTTCACCATTATTTATTTATTTATTTAGTATATGAAAACTTGGGATGTTTGGGGTTATTTAGGAAAAACTTTCTATGATCATTATCCCCAATCAGTGGATTGATGCTGAAAAAACAATCAAAAAATAATTTCATCCCATTTTATTCTCGATAGGATGTTTATGAGACATGTCTGGCCTCAGCCTAAATCATATTTGTACATATATTTTTCTTGTTCACTAATAGGATAATTTTGAGGATCATATTTCCATAAAATATCATTATTTAGGGAAGATGATAATGTTATTTATTATGATTGTTTTTATTATAAATTCTATTGATTATGGAATTTTATATCATCATTCCAAAGTATTTAAATACATGATTATATATAAAAAATATTTAATCCATGTTTCAAACATTCTCCATCCTATTAAAAGAATAATATATTAATTTAAATATAATAATTATATACAATTCCATGTCTGGTTCTATTTTAATGGAAAGGATGATTTTTTACTATTATGGAATTAATTATGGAACACATTGTGAGACCTCAGTTGGATTTATATCTCACACCCTACCACCCCATTTTTACATTTATTTATTATCATTTTCAATGTCTAATAAAATTGAAATAGCAGCTTGGATGCGGTTGATGTTATTAATCCTTTGGGATATGAGTTATGACTCATTTAAGATGATTGAGTTTTATCATTCCTGTTGTTGAGAACTTTTATGATATACTGCATTGGATATGTTTTATACCTATTTGGTTCTAGTAATTTATAATTTTGTATTATCAAGTATAATAACCATTATCTTTTATCATTCATTGGTTTGTTGAAAATTCATTCCCTCTTTTAGCATGTATGATTCCATGTTCTTGTCTATAACATTTGGGGATCAAGAATAACCATCAGCCTATGTCAGTACCAATTTGATCATTACAATAATATAGAATCTAGACTAATTATCAAAATAGTGATATTAGTTTTCGACGTTAATAATATTTCCTTGATGTCATTATGCAGTATTGAATGTTTTGTCAGGACATAGGATGTAGTTATGAGTTAGTTTCATGCTTTCACTGATCGTAACGGGCCTTCAGTCACTATCGGTGCTTTTTAAAATGAATAATATTGAATAGTTTTATCTAATTCAATTATTTTACATAATTTTTATTTTGGTATGTTGAAATAAAAATCTTGATATATTATCTTATGGTACTAATTTTTCTGTCTATCATTCATAAGATTTTGTTTTGAGTAATTCATTGATGACACACTTGATATTATCTAATAATGTATAGAATAATGCCTCTATGTATACATGTTAATAGGCCCTAGGATGAAGCTTCTGTTGAACCATAGTGAGTGCATCCGTATGTGGATCTGAATTGTCTTGAGATTAATGTGTTTGTATTCCATGATATGGGACAAGCATTGACCCATATCCCTGTCCAGGCTCCAGTAGTAGAGAATTAGAGGGATGAATATCAAAATCATTCTCAAGGGTACCTTCTCTATAATTCACCAATAATCTAAGGATTTAATTATACACATGAGGATAATTATTTTATGATATAAATATATAATATTTTATATTTCATTGAAACACATAATTTAATTAAGGGGAAATGTTCCACCTTCAAGAATAAAGGATATACCAAGATATGGTGTTATTTGATGGTAACCGAAAAAAGACAAGGGTTTATATTTTAATGAATGAAATGTTATATTCAATAATCTGTTATTTAAATATTAAATGGTTATGGATAGGTCTAAGGAGCTTTTCGAACTCAAACAGACTAACAGGCGAGTGATTGTGTATGTGAACCTCTTTTCATAGGATCAAATTTTTTCAGTAGGGATTGCTTAAAATGTAAAGATAATGACCTGATGGTTTGAGATAATTATTAAACCCAATATTCCTTCATATATATTATTAATATATCTCACTTCTTATGTTGACATGCTGGATAGGTCGTTGATGGTTGTACTTGACCTGGCCAGTAAGTTTGTGTTGATGGGAGGTACGTTCTCACCCATTCACATTTATATTATATCTGATAATGGAATGCATACTAATGATGATTCTCATAGTGTATATCAATACTATGGTTATTCCAAACCCCCTGTACTTCTCAAAATAGGCCCTCTCACTTGTTTCTTGTTTGGAATGTATGGTCATTTGAAATGGGTTTGGATAAAAGGAACCTAAGAACTATAGTTCCTATGTATTCTCTTATCACCTTTGCAGATTATTTTATATACTATCTTCTTCAAATAATTGAATGGTGTCATCACCACTTTAATTTAATTACGTTCAATCAAATATTTCCCAAAAAAAATCTACTACTTCCATAAAAATCTAGAAAAAAATATTCTTCAAATAGTGGACCATTATATAATGGAATTAGATACAGGTCATGTGAATATTATAAGTACCATCACTATAGATTAATCATTAGTGACCAAATTATTCAATAGTGGTTAATACCACATATTTGTATAATATCATATTTTAATACTACTAAATATTTTTATTGATACATTTCCTTTTTTGGTAGATATTATTATGCCCCTCTAAATGAAGAGTGGGTGATGTCTCAGTTGTCATTCCTATTTTTAATCGTTATCATACATCCACATTACATTGTTATTTCTAGTTTTTTATAAGAAACATATTGATTTCATATTTTTGATAGGTGGGATAATTTCTAGAAATGACTGAATTTACTAATATCTTGGGCTGGTATCCTTTACTATGTATAATGGGTTGTGTAGAATATTTCTAGTAGAATGGGACCCTAGGTAGAGTTAAGATGATTCTTCTTATTCAGATTTGGGGGAAATAATAACTGTGTTTTAATTCTATATGGAGTGGGGATAATTTATTGATTGCACTAGTCTATTTTTTTATGATTTCCAATTTTATTCCTTTGATTTTTATGTTTATAAACCAGTAATTGGGGTACAGTTCACTATTTATTTAATTCCTTGTACTCAACCAATTTATTTTAATTCTTATAGAATCATAACACTATAAAAAAGTGTTATGAGTGTTTTAATTCTATATGGAGTAGGGAACATTTATTGATTGTACTAGTCTAATTTTTTTTTATGATTTCCAATTTTATTCTTTTGATTTATATGTTTATAAACCAGTAATTGGGATACAGTTCACTATTTATTTAATTCCTGGTACTCAACCAATTTATTTTAATTCTTATAGAATCATAACACTATAAAAAAGTGTTAAAGACTCAGTTTGATATTTTGTTTGATAATGGATTTATACACATGAGTGTGTCACATTAGGAATCACCAATTCAATTCTATATCAAAGAGGATGTAAAGCATCACCTATGTGTTGATTACCAAATACTCTACAAATTTATAGTTATGAACAACTATCTAATTCCTCTTATTTACGAAATGGTTGAATAGTTGAAATGGGAAAAGTGGTTCACAAAGACTGTTCTTATATTTGGCTATAACCAATTGAGAAAAATGGAATGTAACATTAGAAATACTACCTTCAAACCATGCATTTCTATTATTAGTTTCCTCCTATTTCATTTGGTCTAATCAATGCTCCTATTGTCTTCATTTATTTTATGAATATGAACATTCATGAGTATATTGATATTATTATGGTGTTATTTTAGGATTGAATCATGGTTTTTCTATGGTCATGGAGGATCATGTGCATTATCTATTATAGGTTGTGGAAACATTTATAAATAACTGACTACATGCTAAGATATCAAAATTTGATTTCTTAATTCTGGAAGTAATGTTACATAGGCAGTTGGTCACAAAATATTGTATCTATGTTGATCATGAGAAGTTGATATCCTTTATGAATTGGGAGAATCTATGAAATATTTTTTTTATTTTGAATACTCTTGGGATAAGTAGGTTATTATCATCCATTTGTAATGGATTCCTCAATGTTGGATTCTCTAATGAATGATATAACTCATACGGGCATGCTGAGTTATTGGGATGATAAATTTTATATATCCATTATTAAAATGAATCATATATTGACTTCTACTCCAGTTTTTACTATTATAGAGGTTGGGTGGGGTCGCACGTATTTTTGATACCCCATGGTCGAGATTTTGTTATGTTCATAAGAACGGTGATCACATCATCACCTATGGCTCTATACAACATTTTCCACAAGATAAGAATTATCCAACCCATGACCTTGAAATCAAATTTTTGATTCATGTGTTTAATGTTTAGATGAATTTCTTTTTTGTAGAATGTTTTAACATGTTTTAGAATCTAAAAAATTGAGTTATAACAACTCTCAATAAAATTTGATCTTTTAGGAGAGGTATTGGATGGAATACCTAGAGTCGTTTTATTTCAAATATTCCTTTACCCCATGGAAAGGTATTTTCATTTCAAATGAATTGAGTAAGAAACGTCTGACCCAGGCCATGGAAGAATCACCTAAATAGTGGAATTTGATGGCTCCTTTTTCACAGTTTCATTTTGTAGTCTGGGAAGAGGAGTCCAAGGTTTTAATGGAAACTATTTAGGTAAACTCTTGTCTTTTTGAAGTGATTCATTAAAAGAAGTAAAATGATGATTAATTTTCAATCATTAGGGACACATTTTTTAGTTGGAGGGACCTTAAGAGAATAGTCACTCCCTTTTATTTTCATCCAGTGTTTCAGGAATATGTATGAATTAAATTTACCCATGAGTAAATATTTTATGGTGAATTTCTGTAATATTTATTGGATGGTGTACCCATGTATCAAAAATATTTTATGTAACATAAGTTGATAATTCTGGTAACTTGGAGTGATTTGAGACATTATTAATTTTTTTCTCATTTTTATACATGTCAATAGGTCATGGATGAGAAACAGAGACCCTCATTTTTTTAGCCACATATTGTTCATACATGGATATGGGATGAAATTTCTTTTTAAATTATGTTTTTGTTTCAATGTACACCAGGAATGAATAATATGATATGGGTTTTCATAAATAGGATGATAATTTCTTCTCACGTTATTCCAATTTGAGATATATACAATGTTTAGGAGTGGTAAAATCTCCCTGTGAAATATTTTTTTTTGGCATGGAGTTCCATCTACAATTTTCTATAATAGAGATCCTTGTTTTAAATATTGTTTTTCGCAAGGCCTATAAAAGGAAACAGGATCTCAGATTCATTTGTGTAGGGCATTCCATCAACTTACTATTAGTAGGATGAGTGAACTATAAAGATACTCCATGATATGTTATGTTCCTATGTTCTTGATTTCGGCTGATATTGTGAAGACCATCTTGGGATAGTTGAGTTTTCTTATAATAATATATAATAGTCTGAAATCATAATGGCCTTTCTTGAGGACTTTTATCAATAGCCTTTCAAATATCCATTGTTTTGGTCCGAGATTGTAGATATTTTCTTTGGTTAAACTGATATTGGTCGATGAAAATAAATCAATGATTTAGTTTATCAGTTAGATAATGTTGATAACATAGATTCAAAATAAATTTAATGAATATCATCATCATTGACCATTAGTGTTCTTGGTTGGTGACTATGTTTTCTTGAGTGTTTCACCGAGTTTGGGTTATCAACATATTTGGAATCAAGGTAGTCATACTCCTCATTTTATTGGAACGTTTGAGGTTTCTAAGAAGGTGGTGGAAGAGGATTACAATTTGAAAATTTCACTATTGTATATATCAGTAAATAAATTTACAATGTAACATATTTTTATAAGTATATATCTAACCCATATCATGCCATGATCTTAGATGATCTTGTTGTTGAGAATAATTTTTTTGTGGTTGAGATTCCATCAAAAAAAATTTATCAGGACACAAAGTTACTTTAGGGGAGGATGATAACATTGGTTCATGTCCAAGATAAGAATAGTTCTAATTAACATGTAACATGTGAGAGGGTCAAATAGATGAGATAGAAATGGCCTCATATCTTTTTTATGGATTCTCCATGACAGGCTTTCTTGTTATATAATGTTCGTATCATGGGGAGGTGGTATAATCTCATAACATGTTTTAGACACTCCTCAACCATTTTTATCACACATTGTAAAGGGTTTCTCTCAGGTTGTTTTGGGTGAGATTTTGAACGTTTTTCATTACCAAGGGAATATACCAAATTCTTTTAGGATTATCATAAATTTTGTGGTTTTTATAAGAAAATATTATTCCCTTCGATAGTTCTCTGGTGGGTAATAACAATTTATCCAAACCATGTTTCTAAACCCTCAAAAACATGAAACCTCAAAAAGTGAGGGGTTTCAAATTTTCAATAATGTATGAAAATAAATTCACCCACTTAGAAGAACTAGTTCACCACAGAATTGGGTCACACTTCTAGGGTGCATGGTTTTTCTAACTGTATGACTCTATAAGGGAAACTGTGTAGATGGGTTTATTTTAGTCTCAATTTTTATTTTAAATTTGCAAACATCCTTTTTTGATAACTAATCCATCCATTTTACAATAAAATGAATCAATATCATAGGAAGTCACCCTATATGTGATTTTGGATTTTCAAAAACCCTCTATTAGGAAATCAATGTGTCCTTGAAAGATCTAATCAGTACCCAGTATATAGATCTCCACTCATTTTATCAGTCCCAATCTCCCCTTTCCTACTCTGTAAATTTTGATGTATTATCTTGTTTTGGATGGATAAAAAACAATTTATTTGGACCATTATTATATAATTGATTTATATATCTCCATTTTTATTTATCTATATTTTATTTTCTATTTCATTTAATAATTTTATTTATACATTAAACAAAGATGGTTCTATTTAAGATTATTCATATAACTGAGACCCTGATTTCTATGATTTGTTTCAAATAGATTTCACATGATTTATAAAATCACGATTCAATGATAGTATATTATGTAATTTTTAATTGAATGGATTTGGGAAAACCCAAAATCCTAAATGAATTATAATTTTTGGGCATATTTCAAAAATGATGTAATTGATGAAATGATTTGAAATTTGTTTTGAAAAAAATGGATTAATCTAAAAATTTGAAAATTGATGATTGATTTTGTATTGAAAAGTCATTTAGTAACAAAAAATTATGTTTTGGTTTTGATATTAAAATGGAATATTAAAAATTCAAATTGGGAAATTTATTTGTAAATGATTATTGATTTGAAATGAGATGATTTTATAATTTTTGATTGATTTGTTGAGAAGGTTCTACACTAGTTTGTTATTTGGTTAACCGAGACAATAATTATAGGATCATGATCTATTAATATTGGAATGAAAATTAAAAACCAAAATACCCAATTTTGATATATTTAATCCCTTATTGGATATTGAGGAGTAATATTTGGCCTAATAACGAGGAATGTTTGTACATGTATAATCCTTCATCCTAGAAATGGGATGTGTTAATATCACATATACATAAAATATCAGAAATCATGATATATAAAAAGTTTTTTTGTTATATGTATTATATATTCCATTTATTAAAGAAATTATTTTACACAAGAGAAATTATTTATAATAATTTTTTATATAAAATGTTTGTTTAAGCTAGTTATAAATTTTTTACCATCATATGAAAATATTAATGTTTAATTTTAAAAAATAAAATAATATACTATTACAGGACATGTTTAATTTAAATTGAGTGAATTATTTAGATTATTATTATGGAATATATTATGGAATTCTTGAAGAGAACCTACTAGGATTTATATCCCCCATTGTATGTTTTCAATTGGTCATTTTTATATTTTCATATTCTAGGTTAGAGAAAATGGAATGAGTCTCTTGAATTATGTGGATGTTCTTTATCCTTTCTTCTTGGAGTGATGTTTCATTTGTATTTATTTTCTATTATCATTCCAGTCATTGATTAAATTAATAATATACTACATTGGATTTTAATATACTTATTTATTTTACTATAACATTCTTCTTCATTAGTGATGATAATAACTATATGTATCTTTTATCTTCCATTATTTTTTATAAAATTCATTCACTCTTTCATCTTGTATGCTTCTAGGTGATAGTCAGTAACCTATGCAGTTTCACAATTCCCATTGGGCTATGTTAGTTCTTACCTGGGTATCTAGGTATCTGGGTATCTAGGTTGGTTTGTGAAAAACAGCTCCTGGAAATAATGTCAACCTAGTGAAACAACCATGAATGCGATTTAACCTAATTATTTTGGATGTAGTTAAAAATAAAATTTGAGAAATTGTTAGTTTCGTTAATAATGTACCCTTTGATTATACACATAGTGGGTATATCTAATTTTCATTATGCAAAAAATTATTTGGTTTTCTATTTTAAATATTATATCAATTTAGTTGATCCCTATGTCATCTAAAAATATATGTATCGTGTTAATTGAATTTTTTAATAAAAATATAGTGAAATTATTGTTAATTTTATAGAACTAATTATTATAAAAATGTTATATATACTTTATAAAAAGCTCCATTATTTCATCATGGATAAATTTTCTGGATACAGCCACCTGCCCATTAGACCTAAATACTAGGATAAGATTAATTTTAATTGGCTTGATGGATGTTTTCCAATATAAGTATTGTATTTGGATTGTTTTATTACCTATATAGATTAAAAAGATGCATTCAAAAAAAATTCTATAATTTAATAGAAGACCGTCCTAAAGTGTTTCATAATGATTTCATTATTTTTTAAATTTCACTTTTCCATTTTATATAAAATTTTCATAATGTTATCAAAACATTCACATAATATGATCATGGTAACAATTTTGAAAAAAAAATAATAATTGAAAAAAGTAATTGTTCAAGAAGAATTTCTTTCAAATGATTGAATTTAATTGTACAAATAAAAATTAAAATCATCACATTATTTATTTTCCCAACATATGTGACACAAATAATATATTTTTGGGATATGATTGACTTTATTGGAAAATGATCAAGTAATTTAGTATATTTTTATTGCATTAAAAAATATTATTATTAAAATAATATAAATTGTTTTTGTATGGTCCATATAGGAATAATTTTGATGAATAGAAATATAAATTAACCATTCCATGATTGATAAATATAAAAAATTATGAAAACCCATTTGAGGTCTCATGTAACACTTCAAATAGCATTATAAGAATATTACTTATTGAAATAACTAAAGAGAAAAAATATAACATTTTATGATTTAAATAAAATGGAATATAAAAAAAGAAACTATATTATCACTGTCGAGTAATGTTTTACACATTTATTTGTCATAGATATGTTTAGAACATATTTTCATAGAAGTATATTAATTATTTAATCATATACTACATAATTAATGTACAAAATTTATATGGATTAAATTTTTGATTACCTAAAACATATGAGGTTGAATTTTAGAAATAGAACCTCTCAGATTATCTATTCCATGTTAAAAACATTACACTATTAGATGATTGATAACATGGTGTATATATATTTTGAATTTCTGTGTAACATGTCAAATTATATCATAACTATATAAATAAAAAAATTAACTCAAATATGAATCATGAAGTTATATATGGTATTTCTTGTATCTCTAGTGAAATTATAATATGAAAATCATTCAGAATTGTTTACCAATATGTGAAGAACCATCTTCACTGAAATTTCTCCTCACATTATCATTTAGAGGACACATTGGAACACATATAACTTTTATAAAATTCATATAATCTATTATCTATTAGACTAAAATGTTTATGAATTCCTATAAATTTATTAAAAAGTACTAGTAATGTTATGTCACTAGAAATATCTATCAAAAATATTAAATACCTAAAATACCATTGAAATTTTCTGAAATCATTCAGTTATGAGGGATATATTTTAATGAAAAATATCCATTCCCTTTTTATGTTCTTATATTTTTATGGTTTTTGAATATGATCAAAAATAGGTGGAACCCACAATCACCAAGACTGATGATTAATTAGTTGTTTATACAATTTTATGGGGTAGAATATCATGCATACTGGGAATCTCATGAGAAATAATTAGTGACCAGGGAACCCACTTTCAAATTTGAATAATGAATTATTTAAAGAGGATATATTTTTTTAATGGTAAAAAATAAGCATGTTATGATTCATAGTAAAATAAAAAACCTAAAATTTAAATAAAAATTATTAATGTTGTTATAAAATTTAATTTTATTAAAAAATGAAAATATTGGATATAATGTTCGGAAGAAACCTCTAGGGCCTACAGAAAATATGAAAAATATTATTGGAATGAGCCCATGGAATATTATATATTGTAATTTATATAATCTTACTATAGACTTGTTATAATTAGAATATTATATAGTTATGTAGATGAATATATAATTATAGAATATTAATTACAAAAGGAAATTTTATTACAATTTTTTTGTAAAATATTGGGAGAATGATTTATCATAATCAACATTATATTAGATATGAAAAAAATTGGAATATGTAAAATTAAATAAATAAAGATATTTTTTCCAAGAAAATAATTGTATCTTTATTATTCAGAGAGATATGTAATAATAGGTAATAATATTTCCAAATGATAAATTCTAGTCAACATTACTATTTTTTACCTTTAGTTCAATGCATATAACATAAGAATGAGATAATAATCCATTCACTATTAATGGACATGAATTGAAGAAATATTATTCTAAACATCCCCAAGAATCAAGGGAATAGATCATATTCTTCCACCACTAATAAAAATAAAAACACCACATCATATCATTCCTTTAAATTTTTTATTGTAGTCATAATTTTAAACTATATTAACCTATTCATTTATAGTGTAATTAACTAAGTAAATTTCATGATTCAAGTGTGGGGAAGAGAAAAACATTTATAGATTTTTTATTTTATGATTTTATAGTTTCCTTTTATATATTTTTTTTATTTTTGGTTTTTTTATTTCTTTTTTATAACTAATAATTCCTATTTAATATCTATTTATATTTTTGATAGATTACATTTATATGTAACTAATATCATCCATGAAAACTGAACATATGTGAATTTTATAATGAAAATAATTCCAAAATAAATTTTTCACAAATTCATGAAATATCCACCGATGTTTAAATATTATGTCATTAGATACTGTACAATATTAAAAGAACCCATCATAGAGGTGTCTATACCATTATTTGATATTATTTTCATTTTTTATCATTTTATCTAGATCTGATCCCAACTTGAATGACACAAAAATTCAATGAATACTTTGTTAGAAACATCATGATTGAGAAACATGTATTTATAATTATCAATGCATTCAATTGGATCAATAAACACATTTTACAATAAACCTGTCATTATAAAAAATATCGAAATTTGACTCATTAATTATCCCCAGGTATCCTTGAATATCCTTTTTAGCTATCCACATTGCATGATGAAAAATCCCCTAGTACCAAGTTGATAACACCCCAAATCTAATAAACTGAATTTTTTGTGTACATTATCATATTGGTACCTGAAAACAGTGGCCTCCCTATATAGAATCGATCAGTTTATTAGTCTTCAAATACTAAATTCATACATTATTCTGGTATTACATTTTAAATATAAAAACATAGAATATGATATATTTTTGAGTCTATAAAATTTTATTCAATGATTCCATCTTCTTATCTAGGGGAAAAGAAAAAATAATAAAGGGTCAAATTAGATTCTTAGTAAGAAAAAGTGTACAAAAAATTTATCATTATTATGTAATTCATAATCAATATGGAATATCATATAATAAACACAGATGAAATTTTAATAAAAATTTATTTCAACATAAATCCGTGGTTGAAATGAACATAGAAATCACACAGACAATAAAATTCAAATTTGCATAAAATGAAATTCATAAATCTTGACCTTTATAAAAATTCCACTTAGGATGTCGATAAGTTATGGAGAATCACTTCATTTTTACTTATCAACAAAGAAAATATTATTAATAACTATCTAGGTGATAGAAAAATTCAAATCTAATCTTCCACCTTCTTGTCCCATGAGATATGTTTATGTATCAAGGGATCATTTATAACTAGACCCCAACCATTATGTATATGTCAATTTCAATCCTCAAATATAAAATGATTAATAAAATTAATTCTCAAAAATTCTTATTAATGAAAAATTATTATTATTGAAACCATACTAGAAAAGATAAATATTTTCCTAGTGAGGTGTTTGTAAAATCAATGGATATTTTCATATATGGGAATACCTTTAAAGGATTAATAGAATATTTCTATGATTATTGTATTATCACTAAAAACCCATTGGATGATGAGTTATAATATAGTTGAATTGATATTTATTACCATGTATTATAAAAAAATTCATTCAATGTTGTGACAATTTTTAGGAACTATAAACTGTTCAGGTATGTGAACTGAATATACATTCATATTTATTTCTGGAACCGAGGTAAGAACAGAATCCTCTAACAAGAAAATTGAGTTTTGCGTACTTAATTTGTAAAAATAACATGACAAGGATAATTTCAGTTAACATTTATAAGTAATAGAGAAGAAATATGGTAATATGTTGATAAAATTATAAATCCCACATACTATAATTTAGGTGACATACTCAGGTTATGTATAAGAAACTCTATATACAAAATTAAAACAACTCATTAATTTTTTTCTGGTACTCCAAGAGCCTTGTTTTGATCAGGAATTTTCTATGTAATGACATGGCTTGTTTTGTGTGAATAATTGGGAATTTGGGAATCCTAAGGGGCTATTCATGGTTTCCCCATGGTTAGAGGAAACAAATTATGTTTTTCCAAAAAAACCAAGTTCTAATTGATGGTCCTCTGATGGGGGACATGGTTTATCCAATTTGTGTGGCTAGACCATCGAAATCATGAATCCTCATATAATGATGGTCTTCATGGTTGGAACATGGTTTGAAAATCATGTACCCTCCAAGGATTAATACAGAACCACATAATGTGTGTTCTTGGTTATAAAACACATTTTTTATCATTGTGTCCCTCTATATAAAACTATTCAAGAATATTTATCTTATTCCTAAAATATATTTTAAATTTTTGAACCACCAATTTAAGATCCATAACCCCTACACCTAACCATAAAAAAATTCATTATTTAGAGTCTCTCTCTAGAGAGGATTGTTTCTCTTTCAAACCCCTCCTTTTGAGAATCAATGTGTCGTAGAAATATCTGATCCTTCTTCAGTATGTTAATCTCCTATAATTTATTTTCTCCATATCTATCATTAATTATTCCCTTATAATTATAGAACACCATGTATTAGAAGTATTTAAACACTTTTCCATTGGTTTATGATTCAGTGTTTGATTTCTAGATGTCATTTTTCTTGGATCAATTTTTTTCTGTAGCGGGTGTTTATTGTTTGATTCCATGATTAATGGTTCCTGGTTCCATTTTAGATAAACCATGTAATTAAAAAAATAATTTTCAGGAATTTTTTTAAATGTATTTGAATGGATTTATATAACCATTATTTGATGTGATTTGATAATTGAATTTGAAATGGAATATATTTTGTAAAAAAACCACAATTACAATGAAATTGGAATTTGGGTTGTATTTTGAAAATGATGGAATTGATAAAACTATTGGTATCGGTTTTTCAAAAAATGGTTTAAATTGAAATATTTAAATCTAATTATTGGTGTCATAATATAAAAGCATAAAATTATGAGCAACCCATGTTTTACTTTTGAAATTGAATTGGAATATTGAACTGAAAAATTGGGAAATTGAATTCTAAATGATGATAGATATGACATGAGGTAATTTCCCCATTATTTATTCATTTATTTAATAGATTAAAACATGGTCCATTTGGGGGGTTATTTTGGAAAAAAAATCTAGTATTGTTATTCCCAATCATTGGATTGATGTTGAAAAAACTATCAAAATATAATTTCAACAAATCTTAATCCCCAATGGGATATCGATGAGTCAGGTTTAGCTTGATCCTAAGGTACATTTGTATAAATATTTTTCATGATCACTGATAGGAGATTTGTGAGGATTATATTTCCATAAACTATCATACAACAAGGTTGATGAAAATGTTGATTATTATGATTCTTTTTATTTTATATTCCATTGAATAAAGAAATTTATTTCATCATTCCAAATTATTTACCGAAATGATTTTATATAAAAATTATTTCAGCCATGTTTCAATCATTTCCCATCCTATTAATAGAAGGATGTATTATTTTAAATATTAACATTATATACTATTCCAAACATGGTTTTTTTAATTGAATGGATGATTTGTTTTACTTTTAAGTAATTTGTTATAGAACACATTTTGATACCATAGTTAGATTTATAGCTCACACCCTACCATACCCTTTGTCTATTTATATATTTTCATGTTCAAAGATATTGAAACAGGAAATTGCATCTCGGATTTGTTAGATGTTATTAATCCTTTGGGAAAGGATTTATGTTTTATTTTAAGATGTTTGAGTATTTCAATCCAGTTTTGAGTACTTTTAGTATTTAATACTTTGTATGTTTTATAACTATTTTGATTATAGTAATTTTTTCTTTTGTATTTTCAAGCATAATATGAATTATCTTTTATCATAGTTTTTTTTAAATTCCATTCCCTCTTTTATCATGAATGACTCAAATTTATAGTCTATAACATGTGCAGATCATGAATTTACATAATCCTGGGTTAGTACAGAATTGGGTATTAGTTTAATATGGTATCCATACAGGTTATCAGATATGTGGTATCAGATGTGGGCATTAATAATATTTCCTTGATGTCATTATGTAGTGTTGGATGTTTTTTCAGGACATAGGATGTAGGTATGAGTTAGTGTCTTGCTAGAACTCATCGTAAAGAGCCTTCAGTCACCATGGGTGGTTTGGAATTTTTTATTTAGAACATTTTTATCTAATTATATTATTTTACATATTTTTCATTTTGTTATGTTGAAATCTAAATCTTAATATCTTATCTAATTGTGAAAATTTTTCTGTAGATTTTTCTAAATTTGTTTTTCTAGGTAATATTTTGATGATGTAAATTTCATTATCTAATGATTTCTAGAATCATGCCTCTATTAATACATGTATATTGGCCCTAGGTTGAATATTCTGCTGAACCAGATTTAGTAGATCCTCATGTGGACCATAATCATGTTGAGATTATTGTGTGTGTTTTCCATGATCTATGAAAGGCACCAACCCCTATCCCTATATAGGATTCAGTTGTGGAGCCATAGAGAGATGAATCTCAAAATAATTCTCATGAGTTCCTTTTCTAGAATCCACAAACATTCCAATTATTAAATTACCCTCAATAGGATAAGGATTGGTTGACGAAGATACAGCTTATTTTTTATTTCATTAAAACACATAATTCAATTAATGTGAAATGTTCCACCTTCAAACTTGAGGGACATAGCTTGAAATGGTGTGATTCTATAGTAACAGAAAAAGGGAATGTTTTTATAGTGTAAATATTTCTTTATTCTCTTCAATAATCTATTATATAATGATTCTATAGTTATGGATAAGTATAAGGAGTTTTTCAACCTCAAAGAGACTAACAAGGTAGTGACGGAGTATGCAAACCTATTTTCAGAGCATCGAATGTAATCTGTAGGTATTTTATAGAATGTGAAGATAAGACATGATGGTTTGAGATGGTTCTTCAACTATATATTCATTATTTTATTTCTAACTAAAGCTCAATTCTAATGATGACATGTTGGATAGGTCGTTAATGGTTGAAGTAGACTTGGATGGTAACCCAGGGTTGATGGGAGTTAATTTATCTCTCATTCATAGTTCTAATGTATACTATATTTGAATGAGGGATAATTATAATTTTCATAGTTTATTTAAATGGTAATATTCTTTCCAAACACCCTTCTATTCCTGGAAGAGTCCCTCTCACTTTCTTCCAGTTTGGAAAGTACGGTCATTTGAAATGGTTTTATAAAATGGAACCTAAGATCTATAGTTCTTAGAGAGTATCTGGTCACCTTTAGAAATTATATTATATTCTTTCCCAATAAAATAATTCCATGACGTCATCCTCACCTTAAATTAATGAGGTTAAATAAAATATTTCACGAACAATTGGATTCCTTCCATAGGAACCTTGAAACATATTCTTCACAGTGGAACATTCAATAGTGGAAGTAGATATATGACATGTGACTATGATAGGTACCATCACTATAGATTCATCATTAGTGACTGAAGTATTTTATATTTTTTTAATCTCACTAATTTATATAATCTAATATTTTAATCCTAGAAAATATTCTTATGGATCTTATTTATTATGTGGTAGATATTGTTGTTCCCCTCTCTATGAAGAGATGGTGATGTATCTGTTGTCCTTATAATGTTCAATATTTATCATCCATCCAAATTTAATGGTATTTTATATTTATTTACTTGAAAAATATTTACGTAATCTTTGTGATGGGTTGGATCATATTTAGAAATGATTGAGTTGAATATTATCTTAAGCTGGTCTACTTTACTATGCTTGTTGGGTTGTGTTGAATATTTCTAGTATAATAAGACCCTATTAAGAGATGAGATAAACCTTCTTATCCAGAATCTAGGGAAATAATATCAGTGTTTTCGTTATATAGGCTGTGGGTATCATTGATTGATGGTCTCCCTCCATTTTTTTCTAGATTCAAAACTTTATTCTTTTGATTTAAATAGTTTTACCATAGTAAATGGTATATAGTCCTCTTTTTATTTAATTCATGTTACTCAAACAATTTATTTTAATTCTTATAGAATCGTTCCAAAATAAATTAATTCTTAGAATACTCGGTTTTATATATAGTTTGAGAAATGATTTATACACTTGAGTGTGTAACATTTGGAATCACCTATTCAATATTCTATGAATGATGATGGAAGACTTCACCTATGTATTTATTACCAAAAACTCAATCTAGTTATCATAACGAACAACTATCTATTTCCACATATTTAGGATATGTTTGAATATTTGAAATAGAAAAATTGGGTTGCATAGACTACACATATATTTGGTTTTTACGAGTTGAGAGTAATGGAATCTGATATTAGAATGACTACCTTCTGGAGATTGTATGTCTATTATGTGTGCCTTCTAATTTCATTGGGTATAATCAAATCTATTTTAGTATTTATTTTTTCAAAGAAACATCCAATAGTATACTGATATGTTTACAATTGTATTTGAGTATGAAATCCAAGTTTATTCTATGCCCATGGAGGATAATGTTCATTATTAGATATAGGTGTTGGAAATATTAATAAATTACTGAATATATTCCAAGATATATAAATTTGATTTCAGGATTCAAGAAGTAATGTTATATAGACCCATGTTCTCAAAATATGATATCCTAGTTTATCTTGAGATGTTGATAGCCTTTATAACTTGGGAGAATCCAATGAAATGATTTTTAGATCTGAAGGTTCTTTAGTTTAACAGAATATTATCATCAATTTGGAATAGATTTCTCCATGTCGGATACACTAATGATTGATATAACTCATAAGGCCATGATGAGATATTAAGATGATTAATTATGGATATCTATTATTGATATGAATCATATTTTGACTTGTGCAGTAAATTTTTACTCTAATAGAGGTTTGGTAGGGCCACACTACCTTTTTTGATACCCCATGTTTGAGTTTTTTGTTATGTTCATATAAAGAAAAATCACATCGTCACCTATTTATCTATATATCCTAGGCCACATGGTAACAATTATCTAACCCATGACCTTGAAATCGAATTTTTGATGCATGTGCATCTGGTTTGGAGTAAGTTCCTTTTCATAGAAGGATTTACTATATATTAAAATTTCAAAATATTGAGTTATATTAGATCTCAATAAAATATGATCCTTCAGGAGAGGTATTGGATGGAATACCTATACTCATATGAAATCAAAGATTAATATAATGTATGGAAAATGATTTTCATTTCAGATGAATAGAGTAGGAAACTAATGACCCATGATGTGAAAGAATCACTTGATGAGTGGAATTTGATGGATATTTTTTCATAGTTCTATATTAGCGTATAGAGAGAGGAGGTCAAGGTTTTATTGGAAACTGTTCAGCTAAACTATGCTCTTTATGAGAAGATTCATTATTAATAGTAACATGATGATGAATTGTGAGTTGTTAAGGAATATATTTTAGGTGGGGAGAGATTTCATGAAAATTCACTCCCTTCTATTTTCATCCTATGTTTCTGGAATTAGTAAGCATTACATTTTACAATGAGAAAAAAAATTATTTTGTCTTTAAATAATTATTATAGGGCAGTCTACCAATGTATCAAAAATATTTTATATGACATGAGGTGATGATTTTGGTAACTAGGTGTGAGTTGAGAGATTTATGGTTTTCTTCATCATTGTTATACATGCCCAAAGTTCATGTTTGATAACCATAGACCCTCATATTTTTCAGCCACATCATGTTCATACCCAGATATGGGGTGAAATTTCTCTTGAAATTGTTTTTTTTTTCAACGTACACCATGATTGAATAAAGTTATATGAGTTTTCATCAAAAGGCGGACAAAATCCGCTCACATTAAACCCATTCAAGATACATCTAATGTTGAGGTGTAGGGAAATATCTTTGTGAAATATATTTTTTTTGCAGGGAGTTTCATAAATAATATTCTATGTTAGAGATCCCAGTTTTAAATATTTTTTTAGTTAAGACTATAAGGGTAAATGGGATCTCGAATTTATTTGAGTACAACATTCCATCAACATACTATTTTTTAGATAGAGAAATCTATATAGATTATTGAGGATAAGTTTCATTCCTATATTCTTGATTATATTTTATATTGTGTTGACCCTTAAGGACTAGTTGAGTTTTCCAATTACAATAGATATCAGTATAAAATCAGAATGGCCCCATTTGAGTAATTTTATCGATAACCTTTCAAATGTCCATTTTTTGGGTCAGAGATTGGTTATAGATATTTGGTATAATGAATATTTTTACAATAGAATAAATAAAAGATATATTTTATCAGATATATAATGTTAATAACATGGATTAAAAATAAGTTTAATGAATAACATCATCGTAGACCATTAGAGTTCTTGGTTGGTGACTATGTTTTATTGAGAGTTTCACCCTATTTGGGTTATGAACATTTTGTGAAGAAATTTAGAGGTGCTTCTCATTTTCTAGGAACGTTTGAGGTTTCTAAGAAGGTGCTGAAAGATGAATAATATTTTTAATTCCACCATTGTAGAAGTGAATACATAATTTTTTTTAGTGTATCATAGCTTTATAACTATATTTCTATCCCATATCATTCCTTGATCAAGGATGATGTTGTTGTTGAGAATGACTTATCTATGGTTAAGAATCTATGCATAAATTTTGATCTGGATATATTGGTACTTTTTGGGAGGTTAATAATGTCTGTTAGTGTTCTATATAATAATAGTTCTAATTTTCATAAAACATGGGAGATGGATGTATATATGAGATAGAAATGGACTTATATATTTTTATGGATGCTCCATGAAAGGAGTTCTTGTAATATAATGTTTCTATCATGGGTAGGTTTTAGAATCACGTTAAATGTTTTAGAAACTCTTCAAAAAAAATTTATCATACATTAACGAGGGTTTGCCTCTAGTTTTTGGGGTAAAATTTAGAATATTTTTTAATACCAAAGGGATAAACACAACTGGATGATGGATTGCATAAATCGTGTGGTTTTTATAAGAAACTATTATTCAACTTAATTGTTCTCTGTAGGGGGTGAACATTTTGTCCAAACCATGTGTCCACACCCTCTAAATCATGAAACTTCAAAAAGTGAGGTTTTTCAAAGTTGGAGCAATGTTTGAAAAACAATTCACCCACATAGGAGAAATTGTTCCCCCAGAATTGGGGAACAATTCTAGGCTACATGGTTTTTCTAACTTTATGGATCTCTCCAGGATACTATGCACATGGCTTTATTTTATTCCGAATTTTTATTTTAAATTCAGAAACCATATTTATGTTATCCATAATCAATACGCATTACCATTACATGAATTCATTTGATATTAGGGCACTATATATGTGATTTTTTCTCTTCTAAAACCCAATATTAGGAAATCAATGTGTCCCAAAAAGATCTGATCTCTTCCCAGTATATAGATCTCCCCTCATTTTATCACTCATAATATCCCCTTTCTTCCTCAATAGAGTTTGATGTATTATATTGTATTGCATAGATCTAAACTCAATTTATTTGGATCATGATTCTAGGATTGATTTCTATATCTCCATTTCCTTTGACCTATATTGGTTTTCTATTATGTGTATTAATAATTTTATTCCGGGATTAAAGGTACGTTGTTCAATTTGGGATTCTTCATGTAAATGGAACCCTAATTTTTATAATTTGTTTCAAATAGATTTTCAATTTATTTTTTAAACCATGATTCAATGTGAGTTGATTATGTAATATTTAATGGAATGTATTTTGGGGAAAACCCAAATTCTAAATGAATTGGAATTTTTTGTGTATTTATAAAATGATGTAATTGTTGAAATGATTTGATATATATTTTGAGAATATGGATTAATGTAAAAAGTATAAAATTGTTGACTGGTTTTGTTTTCAAAAGTAATGAAATAACTAAAAACTGATGTTTTTTTAGATTGAAATACAATATTAAAACTAGAAATTAGGAAATTAAATTGTAAATGATTATTGAGTTGAAAGAGAGGATTTTCCCATTTTTGATTGATTTAATGAGAACTATCAACTCTAGGTTTTAATTGGGTTATTTGGGACAATATTTCTAGGATCATGATCCCTTAATATTTGATTGAAAAAAAACTAACAATAACCAGGATTGAAATATTTTATCCCTAATTATATATTGGTGAGTACAATTCTTCCTAATACTGAGAAATGTGTGTACAAATATAATCCATTATTCCATATATGAGATGTGTTGGTATCCTGTATCCAGAAAATATCATACATCATTATGGATGAAATGGTTTTTTTTGTTTTTTATTATATATTCTATTGATTATAGAAATTTATTTTACACATTCCAAATGATTTAAATAATTTTTTTTATATAAAATGTATATTTAAGCCATGTTAGAAATGTTTACCATCCTATGAAAACAATCATGTTTTGTTTCAAATATGAAATGGATACATTATTACATGATTTTTTAATTTAAATTGAATGAATCATTTAGATGATTATTATGGAATATATAATGGAATATTTGATAAGAACCACTTGAGATTTATATCTCCCACTTTATGTTTTCCATTTCTCATTTTTAGATTTTCATATGGTAGGTTTGAGAAAAATTAAAGAGACACTTGAATGAGGTGGATGTTATTTACCTTTTGGTATTGGACTGATGTTTACTTTTTATATTTTGCCTTTTATCATTACAGTTTTTGATTACATTGATAATGTACTACATTTTATTTTGTTATACCTATTTTTTTACTAGAAAATTCGTCTTCTGGAGTTTTGAGAATAATTATTTTTATCTTTTATCATCCATGGTTTTGTAGAAAATTTATTCCCACTTTCATTTTTTATTTTTCCAAATGCTATTCTGTAACCTATGAGGTTCGGGAATTCCCTTTGGGATATAAAAGATCTGACTTGGGTATCCAAGAAATAGAGTATCTAGGTTGGTTTTTGAAAAAATCTCCCTTAAATAATGTCAACCGAGTGAAACAACCACGAATGAGACTAATCCTTATTATGTTGTAGGTAGTTAATAATAAAATTTGAGAAATTTTTTGTTTCATTCAACATGTACCCTATTATATGATCATAGTTTGTATGTATAATATGTATTGTTCTATTAATGTTTTGGTTGTACATTTTAAACAATTAAACAAATGAGTTTATCCCTATGAGAGTAAACAATAGATAGATAGTGTGGATTTAATTTTGGAATCAAAATATAGTGACAATTAATAATAATTTTATAAAACACTTTATTTGAAAAATGTTCGAGACACTTTTTATAAAGCTCAATTATTTCTTCCTTATTGGATTTTCACGATACATCCAAGTTCCCATTAGACCTATAGACCAGGATAAATATTTATTTTAATAGTCCTTGTAGATTTTTTTATTTATAAGGATTATATTTGGATGGTTTAATTACCCACGTAGATTGTAGATATGCATTCTAAAAAATTTATATAATTTTAATAAGAACTGTATTGAAGTGTCTCATGATGATTTCATTATTTTTGGAAATTCATTTTTCCATTTACTCTAAAATTTAGATAATGTTTTCAAAACATTCATTGAATATGATCATGTATACAATTTTGATTAAAAAATTAATTTCATAATGGAAAAAATGAATTTTTCAAGAAGAATTTATATCAATTAATAGAATTTAATTTTACAAATTTTTATTCAAATCAACACATTATTATCATACCCAACATATGTGACAAAAATTACATCTTTTTTATATACTATATTTAATTTGACATTGATCAAGTAATTTAGTTTAATTTTATTACCCCTAAATATATTATTATTAAATGAATATTAATTACATTTATATGGTGCATATTGAAATAATTTTGATTAATATAAATATAAACCATCCATTCTATGAGTGATAAATCTACAATATTTTTCATACCCATTTTAGGTCTCATGTAATTATTTAAATGGTGTTATATGAGTATTCCTTATTGAAATCACTAAAGAAAAAACAATTAAACATTTTTTGATTTAAATAAAATGTAATATATAAAAATAATCTATATGATCTAATTTAAATAATTTGTTACAGTTTTACACAAAATATAAATATTTAGCACATATTTTGATAGATTTATATTAATTATATACTAATATAATACATAACTAAGGTAAAATATGTATATGGATATAGAAAATATGATTCATATCAATAATATGTTATTATCAAAAGATTTTAATTTGGATATAAAATATAAGGCACTAAATGAGAATCATGTCTCTTCCTACATGAGCAGATTTCCTCACACATATGAGGTGGGATTTTAGAAAGAGTGCCTCTCAAAGAATCTATTCCTTGTTAAAATCATTACATGGTTATAATATAGATATCATAATATATATATATATATATATAAAATTTACATGTAACTGGTCAAATTACATCATATATATATAATTAAAATGTTTTTAATCAAATTTTAATCACTAATTTATATATTGTATTTCTCATATCTCTAGTGAAATTATAATAAGAAAATCAATGTGAAGTGCTTACCTAAATGTGAGGAACCATCTACCCTGAAATTTCTCAACACATTATCTTTTGGAGGACACATTGGAACACAGTTAAATATTATAAAAGTCTGATAATATATTCTCTATTAGACTACATTATTAATGAATTATTATTAAATTTTCAATAATTAACATCAAATTTAATTCATAAGAAATATATACAAAAAAATATAAAATACCTAAAATACCATTGAAATTTTGAGAAATCGTTAAATTATGAGACATGAATTTTATGGAAAATTATCATTACCTTTTTATGTACTTATATTTTACTGGTTGTTGATTATGATTTTAAATAGGGGGAACCCACAATCACCAAGAGTGATTATTAAATACCTGTTTATACACTTTTATGGGGTAAAATATCATGCATTCTAGGAATGTCAAGAGAAATAATTAGTGGCCATGTAGGAAAATTTTAAAATTTAATTCTGATGTATTTGTGGAGGATATATTGGTTTAATGGTAAAAAATTAACCCATTATGATACGTAGTAAAATAAAAACATTAAATTTTATATCAAAATTATTAATGGTATTCTATAATTAATTTTTATTACAAAATAAAAATATTGGATATAGTTTTTGGAAGAAATCATAATGGCCTGTAGAAAATATTGAAAGATTTTTTTTTGGAATGATCCTATACAATATTATCTATTGTAATTTGTATAATCGTAATATGGAATTGGTATAGAACGAATATTTTATAAATATGTAGATTAATGTTGAATTATAACATATTTATTAATAAATGAAATTTTATTTCAATTTTTTTGAAATATGGGGAGACTCATTTACAAAACTGTATATTATATATGGAATAAAAAAACTGGAACATGTAAAACTAAGGAAATAAAGATATTTTTTACAAGACAATAATTGTTACTTTATTGTTCAATGAGAGAGATAATAATGGGTAATAATCTTTCCAAATGGTAAATTCTAGATAAAATTACTAGTTTTTTACTTTGGTTCCATATGTATAACAATAGAATGGGATAATAATATATTCACTATTATTAGACATGAATTTAAGAAAAATTATTCAAAACATCCCCTAGAATGAATGGATGAGATCATATTCTTTCCCCAATGCCACAAATAAAAACACCACATCATAACATTCCAAAAAATATTTTATTACAGTAGTAATTATAAATCATCTCAACCTATTCATCTATATTACATTTCACTGTGTAAATTTTATGTTATATGTTTTGGGAAGAGAAAAACATTTATATATTTTCTTATTTTAGGATTTTATTGTTTAATTTTTTTTTGGATTTTGGTTTTTTTATTTTCTTTTTAATATATATTAATATAAATTTAATAAAATTTTATATTTTTCATGGTTTACAATTATATGTATAAAATAAAATTCTTGAAAATTGATGATAAGTGAATTTTGTAAGGAACATAATTCTGAAATAAATTTTTAATAAATTCATGAAATATCCATTGATGTTTAAATATTATATGATAAAATTCTATAAAATATTAAAAAATACCATCATATAGTAATCTAAAACATTTTATGAAATAATTTAAAAAAAATTTCTTTTCTAAAGAGAACTGATCCAGACATGAATAACCCAAATTTTAATGAATTCTTAGTCAAAATCATCATGATTGAGAAACTTGTATTTATAATTATTGATGAATTCCACTAAAATAAGAACCAAATTTTACAATAAAAATCTCATTACACAATATATGGAAATGTGACACATGAATTATCAATGGTATCCTCGAATGACTATAATAGTTATCCACATTAAATGAGGAAAAATCCCTTAGCACCTAGTTCATAACACCCCAAATCCAGTAAGCCTGATTCGGTTTGTACTTTTGTATATTAGTACATGAAAAATGTGGCCATACTATATATGATCAATCAGTTTAGTAGTCTTTTAATACTATATTCATACATTATTCTCATATTACATTTAAATTATAAAAACACAGAATATGATATGTTCTTGAGTCTATAGAAATCATTCAATGATTCCATATTCATATATAGGGTAAATGAAAACCTAATAAAAGGTGAAATTAGATTCTCAGTAAAGAAAATTTTACAAAAAAAGTGTTCATCAGTAGATAATTAATATTCAATATGGAATAGTGGTTAATGAAATCACAATAAATTTCATCAAAAAATCTTTTCAACATAAATCTATAGTTTTTTATGAACATAAAAATCACATGGACAATGAAATTAAAATTCTCAAAAAATGTAATGCATAAATATGGACCTGTATAAAATATTCATCTAGGTTGTGGATAAGTTGTTATGAATATTTATATTAGGTCCTCAAAAAGCAAGAAAATATTATTAATAACTAGTTCAGTTTAAGAAAAATACCAAAATAATTTTCCACCTTCTTGTCTCATAAGATTTGTTTATGTATCAATGGTTCATCTATAACTATACCCTAACCATTACATATATGTTATTTTAATTCCTCACATATAAAATGATTAATAAAATTAATTCTCAACAATTTTTATTAATCAGAAATAATAATTATTGAACCATTTCTACAAAAGAATAATATTTCCCTTACGAGGTTTTAGTTATTTGAATAGATTTTTTGATAGATGAGATCACTCTTCAAGGATTACTAGTATATTTCTTGTGTAAAATACACATTTTATATGTAATTCAATTATATAAAATTTTACCATTTCAAGAATAATAGGGAGACATTTTTTCCTTTAAAATAACCATGGAGACTTATAAATTATCCTTCAAAGTAATGAATGGTATTGATGGTGAAAACTTCTTTTGTTTTTAAAATCATAAAATAACTATTCATTATAAACTTTTGGTAAATTTTCTGGAGGTACAAACATTTTGACAAAAAAATAGAATTAATTTTATTTTTTAAAATAATGTTATCTATGGATGAAAATGAATTCAATTTTTTTAGAGTTTATATAGGAATATTCTAGAATCATTTAAATGAACCATGTTATGGGATTAAAAGAGATGGTGGAAAAACCTTAAAATGTGCTTTTTAAAAGAAATTCCATTACATACATCTTACTTTTTGATTCCAAATCAATCAAGATAATAAGTTAAAAAAACATGTAAACCCAAAAATTTACTACATGATAATAAGATTTATAGGTTTAATAGATTATTATCATAATATTTCTTTAATGAAAATTTGTTCATAGAAAATCCGGATGTGAAATTAGATTGTAAATTAAATATATTACCTGTGGTCTCCTCATTTTCATACATGTTTGATCCTACATTATAAAGATGTTAATGTTTTTAAAACTTTTAAAATAATTTTTTCTTATATATTATATTTTCTAAAAATTATTAATTTTTTTAATTCTTTCATTGAATAGTTCATTATAATTTATACCACTTAAGGTTGTTTGATAAATTTATACAATAATTAATTTGTTATATTTTCCATGATTAAAGGTGTTATAAAAAGATTATATTATGTCCATAATGATAATATTTTCATGAATATTAGTTTAATTCATTATATACAATTTAATAAATATGCATGATCTGAGGTAATATAAAAAATTCATATCACATCATGGACGTGGAAGCCCATATGAATCCAAATTCCAAGTTATCATTTTCCAATAGATTAATGGATAAAAATTGTGGGTAATATATTTTATTTAAAGAATCATATTTATCTCACAAAAAATTATTTCATTTTCTATAGGATCAAATGGAGAAGTAAAATGGTTGTCAGATAATTATAATATCATTTATTGTTATTAGTGATAATGGGGTCATTACTATAGGATTGATAAAATAGATTAAGAGTCATTTGAAGAAGAAATAAACATTGAAATATTTAGGTAAGTTGATTTCATATTATTTGAGAGACCACCTTTGGTTTACCCATTAAGTATTCTAAGGATCATCATAGGGTAATACCAGGTGATAAGTAATGATGTAATGGTATATTAGAGAGTATTAGAATAGCTATTTTTTGATATATAAGGATTGAATTTTTTGAATAAATTTGTAATAGTGGTGATATTTTATAAGTATTTAAGGGAAATGCTTGGAATTATATAAAATATTTAAAAATAATTAATAACATTTTCAAGTAAAAGGTTTTTCAATGGCATTTAATTATAAAAAAAATTATATGGTTTAAATATAACTATCCAATCAAAATTATATAGTTTTTTTGTGCTATTTGAAACATATTTCTTTTCTATCCACATTGTTTAGAATTTTAATCCATAACCATGATAACCATGTTTCTACAATTCAATTGTTATAAATTTACATATATGGTGTAATGTGGATAAAAAATGACCCATGAGTGAAAATTTTCCCAATTTTTATCCCTCTTGTCATCATTAATGATTTGGGGGATTTCTATTATTTATTAAAAATATTAGTTGACATAAAATATCGTTAAATCCATTTCATGACTGTTCATTTAATTTCACATTAAATTCATTAAGATAGCAATGAATTTATAATATAAACAATCTCATCCTAAAAAATATATTACTATTAATCGCATATTTTTTAAAATAATAATCCCTAAAAAGAATATCAATTTAATTTTTTCGAAATAATTTGTTAAAATGTTCCAACTATTTCGATAAATAGTAATTTTGCATTGTGTAAAAATTTATGGTAATTATAGGTTCCTAAAAAATAAAAAATAAATTACTATAATGAAATTAAATTTATTATTTATTAAATAATATTTTTGATTCATTCAAAAAATCTTTCCATCCCTATAAAAACCTTTTATGTGAAATATAAATCAAGAGAATAACATTTTGTATTCATCCTATTCTTAAAATAATATAAATGTTTTAATAAAAATAAAACTATAATCATTGTCACGTAGTTTCATTATAGGATATATCAGGTTAAGAAATGACCATTCAATAGTGTAATGTCTTGTGTTGGGGATATTTTAGAGCCTTTACCTATAATATTAAACATGTTTTTCCAATTTTATTATTACCAAGGCGATAAATACTTTTCATGGTTTATATTCGAAATGACATAAAATAAAAAGAACCAATTTACCAAATTTAAACATACTAATACAAAATATGGAATATAATATTCAAAATTAATATTATATATGTTTATCAAATAATTTTTTATATAAATTCACAGAATGAAACTAATTTGTTTTAAAAAAAATCAATTTTATGTAAAAAATAAATCTTTTACAAAATAATGTATAAAGATAATTCATAATTAAATAACTGGATTATTAGTTTTTAGAAGATAAATATTTTACATCTATATAATATTATAAAAATATTGTCATTTTATTGTAATTTGTTTATTAAAAATATGTGAATGTTTTATTAAAATTACATTTTTGTCATTATCCTCCCAAAAATCATTCTTTTCAAAAAAATTTCAAAAAATAATATTATCTATATTATTGAATGAGTATATAAAATATTATATCAAATTTTCAGAAAATTATTTATAAAATTAGAATAAATTAATTATAATATTCATATGCAAATACAAGAAACCCCGTTTTGATGAAAAATATCATTAAAGCATAAAATTAAATTGTTCTTACAAATTTCCTAATAAAAATATTAGATGAATTTTTTTGGTTGTATTAATTATTTTCATTAATAATTTTTTATATTAAATATATTTCATAATTTTTCTAAACATATTCACACACAACAACATAACACCTATGTTATGACAGTCATATATAAATAACATTACTTGACCGTTATTTTAATCGTGTTATTTCATGTGGTGTATGATATAGAACATATTGTTGTTTTAATAAATATATAATTAATATATCATGCTATTAAATTCTTGAATCATAATATAAATTTTAACCTCTCAATTTTAGTTCTTTATTCTAAACATAATATATTATAACATTGTAATGAAATCATATATATTTTTAATATGAACATTACATTCTAGGTTATGAAAATAATAATTATTATGAATGTACCATTATAAGTATCGCACTTGAAAATGTGTTTCTAAAACAATACCTTAATATATGTGTTTTAACATCAACATAATAATATATAGAATTATCATTAGTTAGTTTGGGTTTGAGATATTTAGTTTATACTGGCATTGAATAGATGAAAAATTTTAATTACTTGATATTTTCCAATTATATAAGATTTATTTAATCCTTATATTAATATCATCATAATAAAGATGAATATTTTGTTAGTAAAGTAATAAAAGAATTTTAATAGACTATAAGTTTCAATGAGTGGGGAAATGTTATCCCAATATTCAAAAATTGAAAAGGGTTGAACAACTAAAATAATAATAATTAAGAATAAACGATCATAAAAAATTAATGTTCAATATCATAATAGTAACCATATAACAATTTTGAAACACCATAACTATCCTGGATAAAATTTGATCACAAAAATTGATAGGTTTGATCATTTTTTCTTCCAATGGAATCTAATGTTTTATTTTTCCAAACTACATTTATCAATTAAATATTCATATTCGCTATAATACCATATTAAATACTGAAAATTGTTGTAAAAATCAACAATGATCACCTTTTCATATCACATAAAAACCATAATGTTTATTTATACATTCATAAATAAATATATGTTAAACTATCACATAACGTATCGAAGTGATTGATAACATTAACCATGTTTCCAAAATTCAAATTTAAATAATGTTACATATAAATAAATATTTTTATAACAATACTTTTATTTCTTATATTAATATTCAAACCAAAATAACAATTACAAATACCACTCTATAATAATCATATATTAATTATATTAAACATAATTACACCAAATAAAAATTCATAAATGTTACATTCATCCATGTGAGATATTATATGATTACCATTTATTATGGAAAGATCAATAGGTATTCTATCCATAGAGTGTATATTTTCAAGAAAATAAACATCCAAAAATAAAAATTAACACATAAAAAATACCTCATATAACTAATTTGTTGTTAAAATATTCATTAATTATTCTCAAATAATTCTATTGGTCTTTATAATAATTTTTTTATATTATGATATAAACAAAAAATATTACAATAAAAATACAAGCATTTTCCCTCATTCTTTGGTAATTTGTTTAAATATTACTCAATCTCATTTAATCTAAAGAAGAAGACCTTAATATATTCATTGATACCTATAAAATTATGAGTATGAAGAAATTTTTCATTGTAATTGTAACAAACTCCCATTCCCATTAAGAATATAACCATTCCACATTATGCACACTTATAGTGTTGAATTATTTTCCATACATGGTATTAATGACATTCAAATTCATTAAAATCATTTTTTCACTTATTCATATCAAGTTAAATTATGTTTAAATTGTATTCATAAGTCAATATAGTTGTTTATAAAATATTATTTGATTTTTCAATATGGATTATCTTCTTTTCATTTTACCTTATAGGAAACGAAATTAATCATATCCTTAGTCGGTTTATATAATATGTAAATTATCCCAATAACTCAATTACCAAATATACTTACAAGATCATTATGGTAATCATTAAATTTAACATGGTTCGGATTCCATTCTTTCTCTTATGAACCACCAAAAAATAAATTAAATTAAACAAGGATGACCAAATTCATCAACATTGTTGATCCGTATAATAAAATTTGTTAATCTTTTATCAAATAATTAATGGTAATATTTAAAATATCATTCTAGCTGTGTTAATATAAAATCTAATTCTCATGGTTCCCATTAATCATTATCTAATTTCAACCGCAAAACAACAACTCTGGTAAAATACATACATACCTTATTTTTATATTTTAATGGAAATATATAACATGCAATAAGAATCATTCATTCACTCCAGAAAATAATTCATTTATACATTCTTCAAATATTGGGAAAGGAAAATATAATAAACGGTAATCTCAAATACTCAGTAAGATATAACATACAATATAATCTATAATTTGAATACAAGTTATAATCAATATGTTATAGGGGATAATCAAAACATGATAAAATTGAATTAATAATATGATTTTAATTATTTTAAATGGATAATATCAACCTTGAAAGCACATAGATAATGAAAAAAATTCTAAATAATCGAATTTCAAAAATTAGAGAAATTTGAAAAATTTTATCAACGCCATAATT
Organism: Viscum album; assembly: GCA_963277665.1. Taxonomy (NCBI): domain Eukaryota; kingdom Viridiplantae; phylum Streptophyta; class Magnoliopsida; order Santalales; family Viscaceae; genus Viscum; species Viscum album. Next base: position 854,464,201 of record OY728157.1, on the reverse strand, counting down.
AAGTTATATTGAATATTACTATAATTTTCTATCAACTGTGAAACAATTCCATTTAAATGGATATGTATAAAATAAATAAAAATTAAATGTTTCCATCAATTTTGTCTCATGATACGTATCGATGCATTGAAAGGATATTTATAACAAGGACATCTTGTTACATTAAAATCCCATTAATTCTTAATATTTTAAATGATAAATACAATTCACTCTCAAGTTGACATATAAATAAACAATTATTAACAATTAATCAAGAATAATGAACAAAAATATTCCCCTAATGAATTACAATTAACATCATTACATTTTTTTAAATGAATATTAATTTAAAATATTTTACCAACCATTATTGAAAAATATAATTTTCATTTTTAAATATCTTATTTAGAATCCAAAAATTCCCATATCATTTTTAGAAATAATTTCATTGAAAATAATAAAAATAATCTATAAAACAAGATTCTTAGTAAATAATAGTTTTAAAAAAGTTAAATTAAAAACATGATATAAACATTTCCTCAAGTATTACATTCAAAACTTTTGGTAAAATAGTCCAAAACAACCTTTTATTGAAAACACAATGTTTATTCATTCTGAAAATATTTAAATAATGAATAATAAGGACGAAATGATCTCAAATATTCTTTATAAATTAAATTATAATTTTCTTTAACCCTTTAAAAGAAATTGAACATGGATGAAAAAGATATGGATGAACACATTAAAATAATTCTTTTTAAAAAAATGTCACTGTCATGTAACATAGTTTTTCATTCCTGATCCAACAAGAGAAAAAATGGAAGAATATAATTTAATCCCCAAAAATATAAATAACAAAATAAAATATTTTGGATTTAAAAGATTTTATTAATATAATTTTCCTAGTGGAATTTTTTACATGAATAATTCAACAAATTATATTTTAAAATAAATACATTACCATTGATATTTGATTAGTTTTACATTTTATTCATTCCATATAATAATTTAAATTTGTTAAATTATTTTACAAAAAAATTTATCATCAATATTAAATATTTTAGGGTCCTTTAAACAAATGTTTAAGTTATTCATAGAATATTTTATTCTTACATCGACCACTAATGGTTGTTTGGTCAATTTCTCCCAAATTACTTCAGTATATTGTTCATAGATAAAACTGATATGAAATTTTTCAATATTTTTAAATAATATAAATTATTTAAACAAAATATTTTATATTAATTATTTAAAATTTTATAATTATCCTTACACATTGGTAATAGAAATATAATCACTATCCTTCATGGAGGTGGGAGTCCAAACATGTGCACGAGTGACTTTATCATTTTAAAATGAATATAAGGGTATAAAAATAGCTGATATATGGTTTTTAGATAATTTTTATCATGTCATAAATAACATATATATTCATAAATTAAACATATATATCTATTCATGTAAATTGGTGTTTGACGACATATTAACATGATAGAAGAAGTTGATATGTTTTATATAGGCATGAGAAATGTTTCCATATTTAATATGATAGAAATGATGTGGAAAAATATTTTCAATTAAAAATAACAATGACATAGTCTATTTTTGGTTTTGGAGTTATTTTGATAGTATGGATAAAATATATTTATTTGAATTATAAATGAAATAAAATTTGAAGTGGTCATGTAAGAATATAACATCTTATTTTAGAGATATCATTTGGAAAAAATCTTAATACTTCTTAGGATTTTCATAGAGTAAGACTAGAATATCAATAATTACATTATTGAATATAAAATATTATATTGTAATAGATATTCTTAATTGTAATGATCATACTGTAAGATCTGGACCTTTCCAAGAGATGTATCGATATCTTTTATAGGATTAACTTGTCTCCCAAAAGTAGAGCATTTTTAGAAAACATAGTTTTGGAAAAATATTTACCATTACCCAAGAATTTGTGTGCATGGGTTTAATTATTATGAAAATTGGTTTTAAAATTTCCGACCCCTGGACTTTTCCCAAAGTAGACCAAACATGCCTTTAACATAATCCTCTCATTTTTTGAGGCTTATGGACGAATTCCTAGGTTTCTTGAACATCATTTATGATTGATGGAAGGTCAGATTTAGAAATATGCACCACTGTGGGTATGCTATTTCATCATGATTAGGCTTCAATATGTCTTTCTCCCCTTACCTAATAAAAAGGGGATGATTTTTCTCGGTTTTTATTGGGTTTAAATCTATGTTTGATGGATCTTCTTTCATATGATCTTGGATGTAGAACTTTTTCCTTAGTTTTGATCTTGGTTGTTTCTCTTCAACTAGGGAGGTCAATTGGTGAGCATTTATTAAAATTTTGATGTAGGTTGTGTAAATTTAGTTCCCATAGTCTTGATATCCAATTACAGGTATGTTTTCTGAAATACCAATTGGCATGTTACACAATTAAGTCCTGAAATAAATAAATTAATTGATTATTTAATTTATGAAATTATAGAATTTATTAATTTTTTTTACACATGAATATGAGAATAGTTGATCTTGGGAAAATTGGATTTTGTGATTGGGACTATGAAGTTGGGAGAAATGTATTAACTAATAGTGTAATTAATTTATGCAATTATGTAACTGATTAATTGTATTTCTAAATGAATAGGAGAAGAGTTGAACATTGGAAATTTTATTTGGTAATAGGCATTACGAAACTGGGAGAAATGGATTAATTAATTGGTTAATTAATTAATATAATGTTGTGATCGAGGAACTAATGTGAAATTGGGATTGTGTCATTGGTTAAATAATGAGATTGTCAATTAATTGAAAACCATTATTATGTGATAGTTTTACTGATCGTAATGGTTTTCTTTTTTGAATATTTCATGATAGTTAAATGGTTAATTGATAATATTATTCCATTTGATTACATTTTGGGACCAAGATTTGTTTTGATAGTTGAAATAGATCATTAGGATTTTAAATGTGATATGAGAGTTATGTTGGTTTATATTATTTGATGTGATATTTGTGATATATGTTTTATTTATTGATATTTGAGTTTCAGATAGGTACTGAGGCTCCAAATACCAATATTAGATAATCAAATTTCAAATAGGGAATTAGGATCAAAATACACATATGTCATACCATGTCTTTGATCGAGAATGAATCTCAAAATACCATTACGATATATAATGTTTAGGATATGAAATGAGGCTAAAAGACAAATGTGATATTGAGGATTGGGATAGGTATAAATTCACCAAATACCCTTGTGGTGTTATATATAATGTTCTAGATTCACTAATTTGGTAGTGGGCTATGGTTCAAATTAGCCTCTATAAAAATTTATATGAAATGAAAAATGGTAACCATGGTATTGTTATTTTTTTCAATCTTTATCATGGGAAAATGTAGGTTTTGAGGGTATGGGGTTCCTTCGGAACATTGGGGGTTTTTTATTTAATGAATAATTAATTGTGTTAACTGTTTAATTTATAAATTGTACATTATTTTTTATAAATTTTAATACACATTTATTGAGTTGATATTGATTTAGATGCTATTTTTGGTTGCCTAATGAGTTTTAATCAAACCCAACATGAGAATCCAAAATCATACCTAAATAGAATTCATTTTTTCATGGTAGGAGAATGGTAATATCCCTATGTGTGATGGTTGAGTTAGGATGAAGCCTGGATTAGGGAACTCTACATGGTGTAGGATCCTTCATGGAGTAGTTAGTATCTTATTTATGGGTTCTCACATTTTATACTTTTTACATAAATGGAACTAAATATCTAATATTTTTTATAGTATATTTGGTTTTTATTTTAGTCACCATGTGATACAAGTTTGTTCTTGTGTATGGTTATTCTATATTGATTATTTCATATTTACTTCCACAATTGGTCAACATGATAGTGAAGGTATAGTCTCTCCATGTTTATATATTACACCCTAACTACTAGTTAAAATTATCTAGAGTATGAGGAAGCATTACTTTGGTCATGTTACGAACCGTTCGAGGAACAATTATGTGGAACACATGTTAGGACAATATGAAGTTGAATCAATGGAGATATTATTATGTTCCACTTCTTTATACTATTTAAGAAATTTATTCATGATATTTTGATTATTCCAGTTTTCGACATGAGCTCGTTCAGAGCAGTTTATAACCCATGTATTGTGGTATAACAAAATACCATTAATGAATTCCTATTATTGATGAGTGTTGTTATAGTTTGATGCTATTTTTCCTTGATTGATTAACTTGCCTCATGATACCATTATTGATTTAGATTTTTTCTTAGATTTGACTTGTGGACTAGAATGGAATGAGGGTTTCGAATGAATTCATCATTCTAGTCACTAAGGGTTTATTTTAACATGCATAATTTTTGAGGAATTCATGGAAAAATGATTTTTTCTATGTTTTTGATGTTTAAATGTTTTCCTAGATTTTGAGATGGAACTTAATGATATTCTTGATTTGGAATTGAAACTTTTAAAATGGTGAAATGTGGAAAATTGGTATCTAAGGTGAAAATTGAACAACGAGAATGTGTTTACAATTTTTTAACCATGACATATATTTATGATTGTTATTGGTAGTGATAAAGCCATAGTTTTTACCATGTGATGAGGTTTGGAGGGATGACTAGTTATGAATTATTGTGAATCCCTATAACTTTATTCTGTTTAATATTTATCATGTTTCGTACAATTTTTGTATTTAATTGTAGAGATATACCTCTATAATGACATTTCTAATTGAAATAAGGGAGGATATGACATGAAATGATCCTCTAACTGTGGAACATGTGCCACCAATAGTACTAGATGATGTATCTAGATAGTTTTTTGTGATAACCTTTCTCACTTCATGTAGTTTATCGAGATAAACATGGGGAATATTTTGATGAGTATATCATACCTAACATGAATGTTTCATTAATACCACCCTCCGACATTAACTGTAGAAGGTGGACTAGATGATGCTAAGGTTTGGATCGATTCCATCCACATTATACTTCAACATTTAGAGAACCTATTGAGAAGAAGATCATGTTTTATTCTTACATGTTATAGGGATCAGCGAAGTGTTGGTGGGATTTTGTATCTCAGACATGGAAAGAATATGGTATTTCATGGGAGGATTTTTTTAGATTAGTTCATAAAGTACACTTTTTTAGAGTCACTGAGATAGTAGATGGATGCTAATTTCATATGTTTTACTCAAGGGGGGGGGGGTATGTTTTTGATAGACTATGATGGTCACTATACTGACATTCAACACATTCCTTCATGACATAATGGAGAAGATACAATTATGGGATGTTGTTTCATGTATATGAGTAAATTTGAGATTATAGTGAAAGTTAATATCTGTCATCTGAATATGTTTTCATAATTGGTAGATCAAGATGTTATATCTGGGGGAACCTAAATGATGGTTCTAGTGGAGGATATTTGTATTATATTGGATGATCAGGAGATACATCTTCCTAAGGTAGGAATCAACATTATGATAATGTTGACGAGATCTTTGTAATGAATAGCGGCACGGGGGGACGATATGTTTCCCGAGATCTTACAAATGATCTTTTCACAAGTGCGTTAAGATAGGTAAAATTCATAGTAATTGACCAAAAAACTAGTAGAGTGTCAATCATTTGGTAGGATGGGAAATCTATAGCAGTTTTGTAGGAACCCATGATAGTCTTGTAATTATGGGGAAACTAGGAAGAACTAGGGTACATTAACTAGGTATTATACTTAGTATAGTCCTCGCTACTAGAGTTTTAATGAATGTGGTGGTAGAGGTAGTGGATGTGCTAATTATGGGAATATCATCCATATTAACAAATAGGTATAGCTTGGGGGACACATCATGAATCACAGGGAAGAAGGAGTGCTACTTTCATGTAGTTCAACATACACATGGGTATTTTAAGGTTGGAATGTTAATTATTAGAGGTACGATTATTATATATTCTATTATTATTAGTGTCTTGTTTGATATTGAGTCCTCTCATTCATTATTATTCTCAAAACATGTTAATAGGTCAATAATGGAAGTGGTGTTCATTGGTGGGGTTATGTTGATCAATAGATCACTGGGGGTACGATCGAGATACATATTCTTGGTCATGGGGTGTTCTATCAAAGTTTGGTAGAATCAGTTCTTTTGTGATCTTTAAATTATATACATGAGAGGCTTTGGAATAATTATGGATATGGACTAGTTAGTGGAATACTGATCCCATATTAATTGCTAAATAAGAAAAAAAATTATTAAGTCACATAAGGCTAACAATTATATTCACTATGAATAGTGTGATATCCATGTTTGTCATGTAGGAAAAAATATTCAACAACTTAAGGAGATCACTACCCAGGATTCAACTATATTACTGGATGATTCAGTGAAAGGAATTATGTCCTTCCACCCATGGTGGATAGGTTTTAGGATGTGTTTCATGAATACAGCTCTTGGAATTCACCTAATATGGATATGAATATTATAATTGAACTCATTCATGGAACTGGGATGATTTATAATCCACCATATTGAATGGAAAACAAATATATTCAAGGGATTAAAACCCAACTAGAATAGTTGATGGAAAATGGTTTTTCAATCTGAGTACATCACCTTATGTTCTCAATTTTTTTAGATGAAGCTGATAGGAGTTTCAATCAATGGGTTGATTGTCATAATTTTAATTATATAGAAGTGAGGAACTAGTATCCACTTCTTTGTATCGATCATTAATTTGTCCTATTAAGAGAAGCATATATTTTTTCTAAGATAGAATTGAGATCTAAGTATAATCTATTGAAGATTTTGACCATATTCTATATTAATAACTTCTTTTAGAAAAATGTATAACCTATATAAATTTATCCTGATGTAATCTGGATTAATGAATGCAGTAGTGGTGTTTGTGGCCTTGATGAATAAAGTCTTCCACCTATACCTAGAATATTTTGTCGTAGTGTTTTTGAATGAAATCATGGTGTACTCGAAAACTCATGACAATCTTGACCAACATCCTTGCATCTTCCAGAGTGATCCTATATTAAATTCGATATACACCAACCTATCTAGGTGTAATTTTTTGGATTCATCCGGTACACATCATGGGTGACATAATCTCTGAGTATGGATTGTCACTATACCCAGAAAAGGTTTAGGTAGTATTATCTTGGATGTATCCCAATATTGTTTTTGATATCCATATTTTAATGGGGTAAGAGTGTTATTATATGAAGTTCATCTCGGAATTTTTCCAATTTGAATCACCACATTAGGGCTTGAATATAAATGGGATAAAGATTAAATTGTATGTAGCTTGTGAGAATGCCTTCCATGAGTTGAAAACGTATGTCAATGTAGAAAAAATATTCATCTTACCTGAGCTAGTTGAAGAATATATGGTGTTTTATAATTCTTATAGGGTTGTTCATGGGGAAGTGTTGATTTAGGCAGATCGATTTATAGAATATTGGTCTCTAATGTTGATGTTACATGAATAGAACTACTCTACGCATGGCCTCAAATTAGAATCAGTGGATTATTTTATGAAGTATTGATGGAATTATCTATTAGGAGATAATTTATTGTTTATATGTATCACAAGTTCATTTAGTGTATCATCTCATAAAGAAAATTGACTCCCTAGCAGTGGAGCAAGCTTCAGTATATGTATTCATTTGACTCTAATATAGCTAATATACCTAGGATGGGATAATGTGTTGTTAATGCTTCAAGAAGGATCACTTTTACTATTACAGTTCATGGGTATAGTTCTATATGAAAAATGATGAATTTACCATATCTGATTCATGTTGTACATCAAGGGGTTTGGAGTGGATTAATATCATTTCAGATTCATTAGAGTCTATACTTTTGAGACAGAATATAGATAGTATGAATATCTATAATATTTGTCCTTGAGGGAAAGCTATGAAGTTGGATAGTAAAAACCAATTTTACCATACATAGGGATGATATCATATAAGTTAGGAATTGGTTCGTTGTTTATACAAGTATTAGGATGAGCTAATGAGTTAATTTCATGCCTCAAAGTGGTTGGTGCATCTGTGGTTGACCAAAATGTACAATGACTTGTGACGATAGTGTTTGTGGTCAAGAATGGAAAATTTGATAGCATTATTCATGACATGATGATTCAACTATAAATAGGTCAAGACTGATCATCAATGACATCGTGGATATTATAACCAATACCCATTTCAAAATGGTAGTGGGAAAAGAACCCAATGTACATTGTGTTAGGTTTCCTAAGGATGCATCGGGATAATGAAACCATTTGGATGATTGTGGACCATTAAAAAATATAACAATTTTCTTTTCTATATAAGGTAATATATCATTGGATAACATGAGTGATTTGTATTATCAAGGGATACTATATCTACATGGGGTTCTATACAGTTTTTTTAGAACGTGACTCATATATCACATCATTATCCAGGCGAAGCTCTCAAAAGGAGATTGGTACACATGTATTATTATTTACGGCATTCCAACGAAATATAGAAGGGTTGTTGGAACAAACTAAATAGTATCATGTGGATATGAAACACGTTTTTGTTTGTAAAATTTGTGGTTACTGGGAGAATAATTTAGCACTCATTTATTTTGAAAAAAATATTGTTATTTGAAAACGTTATATATGAAAACATATGATTATTTTTATGGTAGTCCAGGTAAATCAACTCTATATTGGATGGGAGAAATTGATTCAGAGTGTTTTAGACCAAGTCATGTGCAAGAGACATCAGAGAAAGATTATTGGATTAAGAAACATATAGATACAACTCAGAGTAAACATAATTCATATGATTATAGAGTTCAATGACCCCTATCTTTTAAAAATGGTAATCAAATTATCCATTTGGTGTCGCCTAGACTTGGGCCTCCATAGGATTCTGATACAAATAAAGTTGGCTCCCATGTTTATTGAATTGTTTAAGGTTTTGGATAGAATTGGGATGGTGGTGTATCAATTTGATCTTACATTTATGTACAATGATATGAATTTTTTTTTATTCTTTCACTAAATTGGTGGTATCATTTTGTCCCCTCTCAGGTGACCAATGTGGTTGTTGTGGATCTTAATACCAATGTTTCCTTTTATAATCATCTGATACGTGAGTTGGGTCATAATGAGAATGTGTTACAAGGAATGACTGTGTTGATAGTTCATGTATTGTTGCAACATGGACATGTTCAAGACAATACATGGAAAAGAGAGGTGGATATACGAGCTCAGTGGACTGATCATTTTACCTATGAATTTGAGAGATTATTGGGAGTATTGGATGAGGATGAGCTATTATAAGGTGAGATATTGTAAGATCCTTAATGTTTCTAAATATTCATCAAGCTCATTTATATGTAATATTTTTTCCTTTTTTAGAGTATATTTTTGTTTGGTTTTATCCAAGATATGTTTTATTAATATGTGGATGTTTTCCGAGGGGTTTTGGGATTTTCATTGTTGGAACATAGTTTTCTCAAACTAGGTTCCCTACAATAGAATACTTTGAAACTAGAGATTAATTATGATTTATTGAATCATTCATAGTTTTATAAAACTGTTCACCCATTTTGGAGTAATGGTTCCCCCACCCCATATAAGAGGGGAATAGTTAG